>CM028131.1:1040637500-1043137500 GCA_016271365.2 Neoceratodus forsteri
GTCAGGTGTAGGGAGGATGGAGAGATTTAAGTTATCTTTATAATAGATTGCAACACCACCACCCTTTTTGGAAGAGGTTCTATCTCTCCGGGTAAGGTTGTAAGTGGCTAACTGGCAGGAGTCAGGGACTGTGGGTTTCAACCAAGTCTCAGATAGGCAGAGTAGGTCTAGCTTGTAGAGGGTAACCCAAGCCTCAAGTTCCACCTGATTTTATAGAAGGCTCCTAATGTTGTGATGGGCAAGGCGTAGTCCTTTCAAGTCACAATTTAAAAAATCAGCATGGGAGTAGGGGGAGCTTGGACCAGGATTTGACTCAACATCTCCAGAAAGTAGTAGGGCAATAAGGATGAGATACCACATTTCCGGTGCATAAAGGAGGTACAATGAAGTGGACCATTCCAGTGTGCTGGAGAACCCGCAGAGGCAAAGTAGATAAGACCCCTATGGAGAAGGAGAGGGGTGGGATCCATCGTCAATTCATCCAGAACAAGGAGGTTTGAGAAGTAGAAGTCACTTTGTGACACATGATGATCCCGTGCGTTATTGTGGAGGTTAAAAGTAGTCCCAGAGAGGGTACTGAGCAGCAGGAGTGCGATAAGTAGATAGGGAAGGGTCGAGGAGGTCATGGTAATGCAATCTGTCACAGTGGGGACCAGATAAGTAAGCGGGAAGGGGGTTTTGATAAGGATGTTGCAAGGAGTGAAGAGTGTGAAAAAGCCTGTAAGGCTTACAGTAGATACCCGCTCAGTGCCAGCAGGGGTCTCAGATTCTAGTGTTTGTATATAAATTGTATGCTGAACAGTAGAGATGCCAGGGGTTAGAAAGATAGAGAGACACAAGCCTGTAGTGGCACAGAGATACAGCTTGGTCTGGGTGATAGAGGTATGCAAAGTGCAAGTGGGGCTAAGTAAATGGAAAAATAGTGCAGTGCTGACCTCTAGTGGCTAAAGGCTATAAACTGCAAATGGAGAAATGAGCTGATTGGTTATAGAATCACACTCAGCACTATAAGAGGGAGAGCCAACCAAGGGTGGTGGTGGGGGAGGTGGGGAGCCAATGCACAGCGTCGGCGGGGCCTCCTCTGCTCAGAACTCAGCAGCTGCTGGTGGCCGAGGTATTTTGTGGTGTATCACCACCTTTCGTACCTGAGGGGATCTTGACAAGAGAGCTTCAGGAGCCTGGCCCTCTCGACCGTCTGTCTGCCTGCTGGTGGGGGGGGGTCCGATTCCATTCTCTATGAGGCAAATACAAGTCAAAAGTCAGCATGTTTAATACAGGGGAGTTGGTACACTCTGAGGAAATAACAAAAGTCAAAGAAACAGTCAAGGTACATCACTGTACCAGCCATGGGTAGAGTAAGTAATCATAAAAGAAAGGGGGAAGACATACAGTATTAAGCTTTGGTAGAGATGAGTGTATGAGGAGGCAGCGGTAGGGGTGAAAATGCAGCTAACAGAGTTTGATTCCTACAACCTCCATTTGCATACTGTGCAATTCTGAGCAAGTTACTTAATCACCCTGGTGTTCCCGGGTCACCCCTGAAAACAGGCACTTGTGCCTAATGGGCCTTGCCTGGTTATGAAAGAATTAAAAAAATAGACCAATAGAATTAGGGATTCTGGGCAGAAAGGACTCAGCACTCGGACCACAGACATGACTCAGAAACAGTCATTGCATCCAATATTTTATTCTGTGTAGAAATAAGCAAATAGTTTACACACTGGTGTAGCCCTGGGAGGCCACCACTAAGACCGACGTTTCACACTCTTATCAAGTGCTTTTTTAAGGTGTAGTGCACCTCCTAGTGTACATATTTATACAAAAATTATCTAATTGATAAATTGTTAAAAAATGTGAGCAGTGCATACAAACCACAGTCTAATTAACTACTTTAAATTCAGTAACAGTCTTCAGTATCTTATCATAGATTACCCCAATAGACAGTTGTTCTTTTATTATAGACTGAAATCCCTCATTAAGAATCAAAGCTTTAACATGTATTCTAAATTATTTATAGCATTTTATTAATTATTTTCTTCTTTATGTTCTCCAATATTTTAAATTGTGGCCAATCTGTAGCAGTGTGGTTCTACTAGATGAACCAAAAACATAGTTTAAAACAAGGTAGAATGGGGGGTGGTGGTGTTATACAAAAGATGTGGTGATTACCTTTTTTCAAAAAGGGGGGACTTTAAAACAAATAGATTTTATATCCTTACACAATACTTCCCTTTAGTCTTAAATCCACATTTCATATATTTTCTATACTCCATACATAAATTTAGCTAATTCTATTTAGTCAGTCATATTTGAAAATAAGGCAGTATGTGGGGGGGGGGTACAGAAAAATGTGGTAACTGCCTTTTTTCAAAAAGGGGAACTTTAATGCAATTAGATTTTATATCCTTACAGAATACTTCCCTTCCACAGTTCATATATTTTCATACTCAGTATAGAAGTTTAGCAAATTCTATTTGGTCATTTGTGCCTGACCAATCTAATGCTCCTAAGTTATAAATCCCAAAAGCTTCTAAGGGCTCTATTCACTAAGAGGTGTGGAGCTGATGCGTAAAGGTGTGTGCAGCTCTGCACCCCCAAGAGATCCTCACGGGGATCGCATTCATGAAGCAGTAGTCCCCATCCAGCTCCCTTCCATGTCCCTGCTCCCCCCTGGTGTGGAGGTTCACAGTGGCAGGGTTGCAGACCCAGGTCTGCAGCCAATCAGCTGCACTACCTGGGTCTGCAGTGGATCACTTGTGCCGGTATGGTGCCATATTACAGTGGGGCATGCAGAGCACTGGTCATGCTGTTGGGGGCTAGAATAATTTTCCTTCCCACTGTAAAATTTAAATCACCCACAGGTGAGAAAACTTTCTTTCCTGAAGCCTACTAGCTGGAGGAAGTTGGCTCTTGGATGTGTCTCGGGCCACCCATCCCCAACCGGTTGTTAATCAAAATGACCAGCTTGATGTTTTTTATTGCTTAAATATTTACCCTCTCCTCCAACTTCAAAGGTGATTAACAATGCCCTTGCTGAGGTAATACCAGAAAATATGCTTCTCTTCAATATTTTCCAACCATTCATGCACGTTGTCAAACAATGTTATGAAATTCCATCCCTTTACTTCTCACAGGAGTAGCACTAGCTATGCCAAAACATTATGATCAGATTTCTTAGCAAGTGTATTATTCTGTGATAATGTTTGTGAGCAAAAGGATTACCATCACCACTGATATGTGGACTGATGGCCAGGTACTTGATTACGTGGCTGTGACTGCACACTTGGTATGCTTTGAGCAACCCCATACAGTACATTCATCCTGCAGTCATGCTGCTAGTATGACCATTAAAATGCTACCCTCTGTGTAGCTGGATTAACCAGAAAGATAACTAGTGTGAAGACATCCTAAATCAGTTACAATTAGTGTTTAAAACCCGGTTGCTGTGTCATGGCCTTAAGCCAAGAATCATTGTTATAGAGAACAGCAAAACATCATCAAAGCAATGTCTGAAAGGAAGTATACGCATGTGTCTTGTCTAGCACACTGTATCAACATGGTGGTTCATAGCTTCCTAATTTGGAGGCAGTATAGCGCAGTGGTTTAAGGCTCTGAGCTGCAAATCTGGTGACATCCAGTAGACCAGACCTGGGTTTGAATCCCACGGCTGCCATTTACATACTGTGTGACCCTGAGCAAGTCACTTAACTTCCCTGTGCTCCCAGGTTGCACCTGTGAAAAAGCTTTCAGCTTAGTGTGCTACTCCTGGTTAAACAACTAAATAAATAAATAACCATTTAGCGGAGGATGTTGGGGCAGTAAAGCACATCTGTACTCACTTCTCACATTCTGTGAAGACAAGAGCTAAGGAGCATCCAAGTCAACAAATTCCTGTGAGCTGTAGTCAGAAAGGAAAGAAAGGTGCAGGTGGGAAATCGGAGATGGCAACATTGAACAGATTCACACCCCTGTGTGATTCAGTCACTCCCTGATCTGCAAATGAAACTGCACTTACTAGTTGTTGACTGCAGAAAATACTTTATTCAGAGACTTGCAGATATATCAATTTACCCTCAAGCAGGGTGCCTGGACTACCCCAGCACTTTACTTGCAAGAGCTTCATCAAGAGGTGGAGTCAGTATGTGGGAGCCTGCCTCAGGTACCCGCAACAAAGTGCTGGTAGAAAAAAATACCATAAATCACCTAAACAAAGTGCAAGAAGATTCATTTACAAATGTACGTATAAAGAAAGATCTTATTGTGGCAATAGTACAAAAAGCAGTTAAATATTTCCAAAAAGATCAATTTGATGTAGATTCATCAATACTCTAGTAGGTGTACATTCAAACATCTCTGTGGCATATGGTAACTACACTTATTTTAGTGGCAAAAATGGCTAGAGGAACTAATCTGAATTTGCCTAAAAGATTGTGTCAGTAAAGGACTGCACCAGGTCAGCTGGAAGAATACACCTGAAGTACGACTGGAATCCAAGGAAAAAGAGGTAACCTGGCAGGAACTTTCAATAGGAGACTACATCATATGGAGACCACCAGGAGTAGTAGGGTAAAGATATCAGGTATCAGGGGGTAGAATGGTAAGGTACCTGTCAGGTGCCTTGGTTGGGATGGATGCAGAAACAGTAAACAGTGGAATGAAGGTGTGAACTTGATGTTGTTGTCCACCTGGAGGGCACTGGCTTGGTTTGCAGAGACCTGGGGAGGTTACAAATAGCCTTAATAAGCTAAGGGGACTCAAGCAGGCAGTAGTGTCAGTGACCTTTTCTGAGGCCCTGCCAGTTTGGGAAAGGGGAAAAAGGAGAAGTGTTCTTAATAATAACTTCAATGCATGGCTGAAGGAGTGTGCAGGGAGGAGGGGATGAGGATACCTGGGCAGTGGAGCTACTCTTGGAGGGATAGAAGGCTACTCAAGTGGAGTAGCTTTCACCCCTCTGAGGAGCGCACCAGGAGGCCAGGTTTACAGAGCAAATTAAGGTCTCTTTAAACTAGCAGGTGTCAGCCCTGGAGTGGATAGGTGTACTAATTGAAAGAGGTCTAGATGACCTGTCCTCAGTGTTAATGAACAAAGAATGAGAATCAGAAAACAAAGGGAGGGGTTATAGGGAAGTTGGAAAAGGGTGTGGATGAGCTGCCATGGGGAAGCCAGATAGGAAGTGGTAGAAGGGAGACGGGGCAAGGATGGATAGGAGGATGGGGGAAAAGAAAATGGTTTGGGCACAGTAAGGGACAGGATCTCAAGGACTATGTGCGTTAACATCAGGGGCTTGGAAAATAAGATCAGTAATCTGGAGGCAGTGGTGGCTGAGGCAAACTTGGACTTGGTGGTGATCATGGAAATGTGGACTATCCAGTACTATGACTGGGACAGTCACATGACCATGCCGGGGTTTATCAGGTACAGGAAGGATAGAAAGGGAAAGGGAAAGAGAGGGGGAGGGGTGGCATTATGCACATAGGACAGTATAAATCTTCAGACACTAAGGATATGGGGCAAAGCAAACACACAGAAACTATATGGATGCAGGCAGTAACAGAAGGGGAAGGGTGGTTTATTAACCAGATAACCAATCCTGGGAGTATTGGTCAAACTAAGCCCCTGCAGTTGATGCATGAAGGAGAGCTGGTTACTGACCCCTGTGTGTACTCAGATTCTCAACACCTATTTTGTAAATCCACCTTATTTGAGTAATCTCCCCCTCTCTGAGGGATCAGGTGATGGAAAAGCAATCAATACAGATTTAAGGCACCCACCATTCTGGTTCAGAGTGCTGAGTGTCTTGGAGATTCATGAAAACTTATAGGGTCTCAAAGAACAACAAATCTCCTGGGCCTGATGTTATAGAAGGCAAATTTTTAAAGCTTGCGGCCAAGGAAATTGCCCTGATTATTACTTTTCTTTTTAACCCTGCTCTCTCCCCCTGTCCAGCCACTCACCCCCACCCTAAACATACAGGGCAACAATATATCAGCCCCCAGTGAAGTTGCCTCAGCTTTCAACTCCTTCTTTACCAATTGTGCCAAAACTCTCCTAGATAGCCAACAATTGCCCACACCCACAAACAACCCTCTCAGAATACCTCAGCCTAACCCCCACACAACCTCTCTTATCGTCCTGTCTCATCAGCTGAAGTACTAGTCGCCCTATGCTCCCTTGACCCCAACAAAGGCAAGTGCCCTCTAGGACTGGACTCCAAACTCCTTTTCTTATCAGCCCCTGCAATAGACACCCCCCTAGCCGACCTCTTGAACCGCTCTTTCTCCACGGCAAAAATTTCTGCAGCTTGGAAGGAAGCAGTAATCATCCCGCCACCTAAGGGAGGTGATCCATCTGCGCCCGGCAACTACCTCCCAATCTCCCTCCTACTGGTTCTGGCCAAGCTACAAGAACACCTAGCCCTCTCCCAACTTACACATTTCCTCGACTCCACCTCCTTCTTCCTCCGTTTCAGTCGGGTTTAAGTAAACACACTCCACCATCACAGCACTACTAAGGCTCACAAATGATATTTCCTCGGAATGGACAAGGGCCATATCACCTCGGCCATATTCATTGACTTGGCCAAAGCTTTTGATATGGTATCCCACCCAAAGCTAATCACAAAATTGCAAGACGCAGGCCTCTCTAATCTCGCCACCAGCTGGTTCCAAGCCTACCTGACAGGCAGGAAGCAGGCAGTAAAAATTGGCCCTCATGTATCCAACTTACTCCCAGTCAACATGGGGTTCCCCCAGGGATCGGTCCTGGGCCCCCAACTATTCTCCATATTTACAAATGATCTACCTCTGGTCTGCTCCAACTCAGCCATACAAATGTACACAGATGATACTGTACTGTACGCCTCCGGCCCCTCCATCGGGGACACAAACTCATCTCTCCAACGGGATTTTGATGCTGTTCAAACTTGGCTCAGGTCCAACCAACTTGTGCTAAACGCAAAGAAAACCACCTCCCTAACCTTCGGCATGCAGCCGAGACTCTCCCATCTAGAAGCCCCCCCCCCCTTTTACCACACTCTGGACGGATTCACCTTGGAATCCTGCACCTCCTTTCGGTACCTGGGGGTATGGCTCGATCAACACCTAGACTTCCACGCTCACATTGTCTCGCTACAGAAAAAACTACACCCTAAATTAGGTGCACTTTACCGCAATAAAGGGAACCTTCCAACCTCGGTCAAGAGAGAATTAGTGCTCAAAATGATCCTCCTCATTTTTGACTATGATGATGTGGTCTACAGCACAGCCCCCCATCCACCTTGGCCAGCTTGGATCCCCTCTTTCACTCTTTCCACCGGTTCATCCTAGACTGCCCACCCTCCACCCATCACTGCGACCTGTACAGTGCCCTTGCCCTCCCATTGCTGGAGTCTCGGCGTCAACTACATTGCACTAATATCATAGCCAAGTACTGGACCAGTGCCCTCCCCCCCATCTCAACTGCGAACTGGCAGCTCATCCCCCCCCCGGCATACTCCCTCAGATGCTCGGACTCAAAACAATTCCAAGTCCCTTTCATGCGCACTTCGAAGGGCCAATCGGCTTTCAAACATCGGCTGCCCAAACTCTGGAACGACTTACCGGCAGACATTAGGCTCTCCATCTCCCCTAGGCTTCTCAAACCACTCCTACAAGCCCACTTCTCAGTTGTATGCAACTGCAACCTACAGCCTAGACCTGCCACCAGGGGCATCTAAACGGGTCTTAAATCACAATATTAAGCAACAAGCCTAGAACTCCTACCGTGTCACCATATTCTACTGTTTTACTGTCTCACCCGATAGTCTAGGACAAACCTGTCACAACAAACTATGCACTCGGACCTGAGGATCAAACTTTGCAACTGGCAAATTTTGTCAACCTAGCCTGCACCTATTCTGTACCTGTTGTAATCTCTCTCTCTGTATGGATCCACTCTCATGCTCTTGCATACCACTGTATTGTGTTGTTTTACTGAACCCGCTGTCAAACTACTGCAGTGTTTTGTCTTCTATACCTATACGGACCTATGTAACCCCCAGGTCGCATCTGGAAATGAGTGGACCCCGCTCTGTATGCTTATCTGGTAAATTTCTTAAATAAATAATTGGAGCCTAAGGCAAGGTTTTTTTCCAACTGTATGGAGAGAAATTAATGTAATACCCATTTTTAAGGGTGGAGATGCTTTTGATCCTGGGAACTACTGACCGATAGCACTTTCATCTCTGTTGCCCAAATGTTTGGAACATTGTGTACACTCACAACTTGTTGAATATCTGGATAAATACACCGTAGTGACATCCTTCCAGTCAGAGTTCTGGAAGGAGCACTTGACGACAACTACTTTGTTAGAGTTTAATGATCTGTTGTTGTCTTCCCTGGACTCCATGCTGGAGACGGCGATATTATTTATAGATTCATCTAAGGCTTTCGACCTGGTAGACCACCCCATGTTATTGGATAATATAGCAACCCGGTAGATAAGAGATGGCCCCTGTGAATGGATTAAGTCCTACCTGGAGAATCACTCTCAGAGGGTGTCAAGCTCTCAGGATCTCTCTCACCAAGAAAAGATGTGGTTCAAGGGGTATCCCAGGATTCTGTCCTGAGGCCCTTCTTGTTTTTGCTTTTTAACAATGATTTTCCTCCATTTCAGTGTTCCTTGGTGAGATTGTATGCAGACAACATTGCCCTGGTTACTATAGGTATGAATTTATTAGATCTAAGGGAAAAGCTCCAGGTGGATTTTCTCATGGTGATTTTCCAGGTCAAAACTTATAATGAATGCCAAAAAAACTAAATTGGGTAATTTTAGATCAAAAAACAAACCTCAGTTGCATATTTTGACAAGTCACGGTGAACAGATTGCTTAGGTTGATGAATACAGATATTTGGGGGTGGTTTTTGATTCTGAGTTATCTTTTGCTGGACACATTACCTTAGTTGTCAATAATGTTAATAAGAAGTTAGGGGCACTGAGACATACTACTATGTGTCTTAAAAGACACACTAGGAAAACAATTGTTGAGCAACTGGTTTTATCTTCTTTGGACTAAGATAATTTGATATACCATACTGCTGCAAAATGGTTATTAGATAAGCTACATTAGAAAGTAGCACAGTATGTACAGAGTTGTAGTTTTGCCACTCACCACTGTGCTTTGTTTGAAAAGTTGAATTGGCAGTCCTTGCGCATAAGATGTAATAAAACCTGACTCAAATTATTGCATAAGAACTTGTTATTCGAACCAAATAACTGAATTACTCGTACTGTATTCTGTAAAAAAAGGGACCAAGTCCACAATTTGAAAAGATCTGTGCATGTTAATAAAATTGGTTTTGCCAAGGCAACACCAGATTTGGTGAAAAGACGTTAAGTTTTCAGGCTGCTCTACACTGGAACCTTATTCTGTTCATACTTTGTCATCTGTATCCCCTTTTGTAAATGAATTGGAAAACTGCTCCTCAAATGCTTGTAACTGTTTTTCATTATGTATATTTTATATTTTGTATCTTTTAGTAACTGTAGTAATTATTCACATGGCTATCTTGTAAACAGGGATATTTTTCCCTAATGACATGCTCCCTGTATAAAAATAAAGTTTTATCTGTCAGTCTTTGTATCTCTGTCTGTCTATCTTTGTCTGTGTGTCTAGCTGTCTATATGTCTGTCTATCTATCTATCTATCTATCTATCTATCTATCTATCTATCTATCTATCTCTCTCTCTCTCTTTCTGTTGATTGACCACCAGGAGGAAGCAGATGGAGAATTAGGGGATGTGATCTAAAGGACAGCAGCGCCTGGGGAGGTGCTGCTACTGGGGGACTTCAGTATACCAGATGTGAACTGGATGATCCCAGTAGAAGCAAGTGCAAGAAGCCACCAGTTGGTAGAGGTCTTTCAGGATGCATTCCTATTACAAGCAGTAGAGGAGCCTACTAGCAAGGCAGCCATCCTAGACTTAGTACTTACCAACTGGGGCAGTGCAGGTGAGGTGACGGTGCTTGACTCACTGTGAATCAGCTAAAATTAGATAGTTTGGTTCAGTTTCAAATGTGAGGCTGAGGGCTAGTGCAGGTGCTGTGGGCTGAGGCACCAAATGCCACACCACCCATGACAGTGCCAATCCAGGGTCAGAAACAGACCTGGATCACTGGAGGTTGGCCGGGGAGGGAGGAGGATTGAGCATCCAAAGTCAAATCTCCTCCTTCTGGGAAGGGGGAATACAGTGAACTGCTGCTTGCTGCTTCCTAGCAGAGGCTGGGTGCAAAGCATCAGTGGCCACTGCTTAGAAGGTTGGGGTCAGGCACTCAAGTATGTAAGGCATCTTCTTGCAGTATGCCTGCACCATGGCACACATTCCCAACTTTGGGGAGAGGTGCAAAAACTACATTGGAAAAATCCCCTAAGCACCAGGATGATGGCTGGTGACCTCACAGCCTCTGCTCCACCACCTCTGGCACCCACTCACCCACTGAGGTAAGTAAATAGTGGAGTAAGGACAGCATAAAATCAGTGGAAATACAGGGAGCCCAGTGAGGGACAGAAATGCTGTGGGTTACCCTTGAGTCCAGAAAATGAGCCAGTACTTGGACAGGTGTGATCTACAGGACTCTGGAGCAAGGGGAGGACTTAGATAAGGTAATGTTAGAAGAAACTGGCAAAATGGCAGAAAAGGGGGAGGCATTACTGGTGGGGGACTTATCTGCCGGATGTACTATAGACTGGAGTCTTCCTGCTGCAGTAACAGCTAGAAGCAGAGACTTCCTGAACTCCCTGCAGGAGGCATTCCTTAAGCAGCTAGTCAGGGAACCCACACATGATGGGGAAATACTCGACCTGGTGCTTACTAACAGGAACAATGATGCAGACATCATGGTGGGGAGCCATCTGGAGACCAGTAATCATCATGCAGTGTGGTTCAACATTAGAACAACTGTGGAATCCAACCATTCAAAGGCGAGGGTCCAGGGCTTCAGAAAGGCTGATTTTATTAAGATGTGTGACTGGCTCATGACTGAACTGACATGGGGTGAGGACCAGGGATAGGAAGAAAAGAGGGCATTGTGAAGGCAACAAACCTCTGTGTTAAGCAGATAACCAAAAGTAAAAGAAAGAGGAGACCACTATGGTTCTCAAAAGAGGTAGCAGAAAAGGTAAAGGCTAAAAGAGTAGCATTCAGAAGGTATAAGTTGACCCAGAGAGAACAGGATGGAGAAGTATATCAGGGAATACAGAGAGAGGCAAATAAAGCGGTAAGGAGAGCAAAAGCACAAACTGAGGAAAGAATAGCTCAGGTTGTTTCAAAAGAGGACAAGATACTTTTTAGGTATGTTAGTGAAAAAGGAACACGAAGAGAGAGACTGTACGGTTAAAGGGGCAATGTGTGGAGGAGAATCAGGAAATGGCAAACATCTCGAACATAGAAACATAGAGGTTGATGGCAAGTAAGGACCTCAAGGCCCATCCAGTCTGCCCATTTCTTTTTCTACCTTATAAATGTGCCACATCAGCCTTTGCTCTGTCAGTGGCCTATCTATTCATACTCAACTGTATTGCTCCCTTATGCCTATCCCATGCCTGTTTGAAGTCCTGCACTGTATTCATATCCACCACTTCATGAGGTAGGCTGTTCCATGCATCCACCACCCTTTCTGTGAAAAAGAACTTCCTCACATTACCCCTTAATTGGCCTCCCTCTAATCTCATGCTGTGTCCTCTTGTCCTGCTGTTTTCCTTATATTGAAACATGTTAAGACTCTTTCACCTTGTTAATGCCCTTAAGGTATTTGAATGTTTCGATCATATCACCTCTCTCCCTCCTTTGTTCTAGGGTATACATATTGAGCTCTGTTAATCTGTTCTCATATGCTTTCTGATGCAGTCTCTTAACCATTTTGGTTGCCCTTCTCTGGACTGCCTCAGTTTGGTTAATGTCCTTGTGAAGGTGTGGCCTCCAGTACTGCACGCAGTACTCTAGATGGGGCCTAACCAGTGTCTTGTGAAGAGGGATTATTACCTCCCTCTTACAACTTGTGATACTCCTACTAATACACCCCAACATCCCCCTAGCCTTACCTACTGCTTTAGTGGTCTGCTTGGATGATTTCAGGTCACCTGTGATGATGATGCCCAAGTCTCTTTCGTCTTTTGTGACTGCCAGCAACTCCCCTCCTAGCCTATAGGTGGCTACAGGGTTTCTTTTCCCTATGTGCATGATCTTGCACTTCTTTGCATTAAACCTCAGTTGCCACTCTTCCGACCGTTTGCCAGTTTATCCAGATCTCTTCTCATTCTGCCCACCCCATCTGGATAATCTACTCTGTTGCAGATCTTGGTGTCATCTGCAAACAGACAAACCTTATTCTCCAGTTCATCAATGTCACTGATGAAGATATTGAAGAGGACTGGCCCCAGGACTGATCCCTGAGGTACCCCACTTGTGACTTGCATCTCTTCTGACTGTATACCATTTACCACCACTGTCTGTTTTCTGCCCGTCAACCAGTTTGCCACCCAGTTGACCAACTTCTGACCCACCCTGAGCCTACCCAGCTAATTAATCAATCTTCTATGTGGAACAGTATCAAAAGCTTTGCTGAAGTCAAGGTAGGCAACATCAACTGCACCCCCTTGGTCCACCATTCTGGTCACCCAGTCAAAGAAATCTATGAGATTAGTTTGACAGGACCTTCCTGTTGTAAACCCATGCTGTCTTGGATCCTGTGCTCCTATGGATTCCAGGTGTTGCACTATCCTTTTCTTAAGGAGTGCCTCCATAATCTTGTCCACTACTGAGGTAAGACTGACTGGTCTGTAGTTCCCTGCCTCCTCCCTGCTGCCACTCTTGTGGAGCGGGATAACATGAGCCTTTCTCCTGTCTTCTGGGACATCTCCTGTGCTCAGAGATTCACTAAACAGTTCTGATAATGGCTCTGCTAGTTCCACCCTTAGCTCCTTTAGTACCCTGGGATGTATGCCATCAGGTCCCATTGCCTTGTCAACCCTGAGCTTATTAAGCTCTTGTAGGACCCTTTCTTTTGTGAAGGGACTAGTGCACACCTCCCTCCCCCCTGTGTCCATGTTGCTGAGCTGTGGGCCCTGTCCTACCTTCTCTTCAGTAAACACTGAGCAGAAGTATCTATTTAGGATTGATGCTTTTACATGGTCCTCCTCCTCACATGCCCCCTTATCCCCTTTGATCTTACCAATATCTCTGGACTTTCTCCTTTCACTAATGTATCTATAGAAAGTCTTGTCATCTTCTTTTACTGTTCGTGCTAGTGTTTCCTTGGTTTAGGCCTTTGCCTGCCTTACTGCCTTCCCTGCTTCCCTTAGGGAAGTTTGGTATGCCTCCCTATCCTCAGTCCACTGCATTCCCTTATATTTTCTGAAGGCCAGCCTTTTGTCTCTGACCTTTTCTGCTACTGTTTTTGAGAACCAAAGTGGTTTCCTTCTTCTTTTGCACTTCCTTTTCTCTCTAACACAGTGGGATGTTGCTTCAAGTATTGCATCCTTAATGCTTGCCCACTTTACCTGTACCCCATACCTGTATTGTTTTTTGCCAGGGCTAGCTTAACGTTGTTGGCCATCTTATCAAAGTCAGCTCCTCTGAAGTCCCATATTTTTGCCTTGGAATGGGATGATTTAGTTCTAGTGGCCCAATTGAACCTTACCATGTGATGGTCACTGGCCCCCAGGTGACCTTCTACCTGGAGCTCTGTGATCCTTTCCCTGTTAGTCAGTACTAGATCTAGGATAGCCCTGTCTCTTGTTGGTTCTTGTACCAGTTATTTGAGGCCCTCCCCCTGCAGGGAATCCACTATGTGTCTAGTTCTGGCAGATGTTCCTGCTGGTATTGACCAATCTGTATCTGGCATGTTGAAGTCTCCCATTATCAGAACCTCCTCTTTAGCTGTCATGTTTTGTATATTTTCTAATAGTAATGGGTCTATGTCCTCCCCCTGGTCTGGAGGCCTGTAGACAACCCCAGTTCATATGGCTGTCCCATTTCCTGTTTCCAGGGTGACCCACAGTACTTCTGGCTCCTTATGTGTATTCTGAATTTCTGCAGCTTTCATATTTTCATTGACATAAAGGGTCACTCCACCCACTCCCCCTTTTTGCACCTCGGTCTCTTCCGAACATTACATAGCCAGGTGCTGAAGTCTCCCAAGTGTGATTACCGGTAAACCATGTCTCGTTAATGGCTACTATGTCCAGTTTAGCCTCTGTCATTATTGCCTGCAGGTCTGGGATCTTGTTTCCCAGACTGCAAGCATTTGTGTACATGTTTTTCCATTGGCCAGATTTCAGTGTGTTAGTTGTTGGGCGAGGTCTGGCATTTCCCCTGTGCGTCATATGGGGAGCTGGACCTTTTTCCTTACTTGGTGATGCAAATGAACTACAAACATGCTGAACTCCTGTTTGACCACTAGCTGAGGGAAGGGCTGTTCTTTCCATTTGACATATCGGGTGCTGCAGCTCCCTCCCCATTTGCTAGTTTATATATTCTGCAAAGACGTCAGACTTCTGCCCCAGTGCACTGACTCCCTCCTTAGTCAGATGCAGTCCATTGAATTTAAAGAACTTTTCCTCCCAAAACTATTGCCAGTTACCTACAAATTTGTGTCCTTTTCTTGGCACCAGCCCTTGGGCCACATGTTTAGCTCCCCTATCTCTCCTTCTCTGACCTTCTGTCCATCTTCCCCCCTCTCCCAGACTGGCAGGATCTCAGAGAAGGAGATGCCAGATGAAATGGATAATAGTTTGTCACCCAGCCTGGTCAGGTATTCCTTGGTCTCCACAACTGACCAGCTGGTGAGATTGCTAGTCCTTACGTGTACCAGGACATCAATGTTTTCTCCTGCTTCCTGTACAGTTTTAGCAATGCGGTCAGTGTTTCTCCACGCTGATGTATCTGGGAGACATCTGACCATTACCACTGGCTGGAGATAGGTATCAACTCCTTGAATCATGGAGTCTCTTATGATCAGAAGTTGTTTGGATTTCCTTTTTGTTTTTTTTGTTTTGGTTTCTGTTTTGGGTGAGTTTTGTTGTGCTAGCTCTTGTGCTGCAGTGTCCTGCTCTGCAGTGTCCTCTGCCCCTTTGTTTGATTTTGGAAATAGAGGCAGATACCTGTTTGTAGTTTTATATGGTTTGTGGATGTGATATGTTGGAGAGCACTGAGTGATGGGGCACCCGATTTGCCCCTCCTAACCACCTGCCAACCTCCCGTACCAACTACCCTCTGTGGTCAAGGTACTTCTGTTGTATGTTGGGGAAATGATGGGCAGTTCTTATAATATATTTCCTCCTGAATATGCAATTTGAGGCACACAATCTCTGCCCATGCTGCCTGGAACTGAGCCCTTAGATCTCCAGTGGCCCAGCATGTAAGGCAATGTCCTAAATCCTGTATAAATGCACTTTTGAAAAGTGTCCTGCAGTACCTGCAGTTAATAATATCCATTCCAGATAAGTTGCTGGGTTTATAACCTGGTCAGAGTAATTAGAAGGAGGAAAATGAAAGCAAAAGTTTGATTTTGTGTTTTGTTTGTTTGTTTTTATATTACTTGTTTTAACAAGTTAAATTATTTGTGCCCCTGTAAATGAGGTCACTGTGTGGATACCCCTCTGATCTGCCCCTTCCTGCTTTGCTACAGGAAATGTCACAACTGTGCTGCCCTATAAAAGGAGTATAGCGTGGGGTGGTTGGGGATGGGGGTGGGTGGCTGGGCCCTTCCCTTGCCGAAAAAGAAGAACCACGGATGAAAGAAACAAGGAGGTAAGAGCAGAAACAATCAGCCAACAACAAATGCAGTAGCCCTGAAAGCTTATCCTAATGATAGATAAAACTGTAAAACATGTAAAGCACCACCTGTAATAATTTCACAGATGATACACGCTGTAAGAAACACTTTGCTACAGAGAAAAATAAAGCAGTAACAGAAGATATACCTTGCAAAAGACAATTTTAATCAGAAGATTACAGCAGTAATCTGTAAGCACACACCTTTAGGCACACCCAGTAATAATGCAGCAGAAGGTATACCCAGCAACAAAAATTTGAATCAGAGAAAAATAAAGCAATAAAATGTTAGCAACAAACAGTAACAAGCCCTGTGAGTACAAAAGAAAATAATAACACACAGTAAATCTGCCTAACCAAAAGAAGCCTTAATCCTTTTCCTTGCTCTGGTAAGGTTCTTTGCTCTGTCCTTACAAGCAACCTAGAAGAAAAGAGCTCAGGTGAAGCTAGGTGCCTTTGCCAGCAAACCTAGTCAGATGGGGTAAATCCAAGGGCACTGAGGGAACTTAGGGAGGTTCTAGCTGTACCTCTGGCAGATCTTTTTAACAGGTCAGTGGAGACTGGTATGGTCCCAGTGGATTGGAAAAGGGTAGATGTAGTCCAATTTCACAAAAGTGGTAGCAAGGAAGAGACAAGCAATTATAGACCTGTTAGCCTGACATTGGAGGTGGGTAAGCTGATGGAAATACTATTAAAGGAAAGGATTATGGAATATCTTATGTCTGACAGATTGCAGGACCCAAGGCAGCATGGTCTCACAGAAGGAAGGTTATGCCAAGCAAATTTGATAGACTTCTTTGACAGGGTGACCAAGGAGCTAGATCAGGGGAGGAGCAATGGATGAGCCTTACCTGGATTTCAGCAAGGCTTTCAACACTGTTCCACACAGGAGACTAGTAAGTAAGTTGGGTAACTTGGGTGCAGATAATAAGGTGGTAATCTAGATAAGAAACCTGTTAGCAGAAAGGACACAGAGGGTAGTTGTGAATGGAATGTGCTCCAAAGAAGTGAGGGTGACAAGTGGGGTACCTTAGGGATCAGTTTTGGGACCGGTCCTCTTCAATACCTTTATAAGTGACACAGCGGAAGAACTGGAAAGGAAGGTTTGCCTCTTTGTGGATGACACCAAGATCTGTAACAGAGCGGATTCACCTGGGGGGGGAGAAGTGGATAGAATGTGTAGGGATCCAAAGAGACTGGTTAAGGGCATGACAGCTGGGTTTGAATGCAAAAATGTGCAAAATAATGCATCTAGACCATAGGAACCTGGAGGAGAGTACAAAATGGGAGGCGTGATACTGACAAAGACCAAACAGAAAAGGGACCTGGGATAATCATATCAGATGACCCAAAGGTGCCCAGCCAGTGTGCTAAGGCAGTCAGAAAAGCTAGGGGGGATGTTGGGGTATATAGGTAGGGGTATCTCCAGCAGGAAGAAAGAAGTGGTTCTGCCCCCAGCTAAATCTCTGGTAAGACCCCACTTTGAGTACTGTGTATAGTTTTGGAGACCACAGCTAAAGAAGCTAAATGTGTACACCCTGGATAGGCCCATACGGTAGTCAGAAAATGGGGGGGGGGTCTTTTCTGGCAAAGGTGGAACTGTGGGTGCTGAGACAATACAAGTTGTGCTGACTGGCAAGAGTATCACTATGAATGAGAGGCAGACTCGGAGTTTTGAGGCATGCCGACTTCTTCATTTGCACAGCTAAAATCACAGAGACGCAAGGAGAATCATATAGCAAATATAACAGGAAAATTATAGCTTTACTTTGGCTACCTGCCTGTTGGCCTGACTGCCCTGGCTTTCTGTCATTTACTAAGCTAAGAGTAGAACATACAAGCACTGACTTGGACACTTATTTAAAAAATTCTGCAAACTCGCAGTCTGGCAACTGCAAGTTGCGCACTAGTCAAGTGTACAATGTAGCAGTAAATAAAATAATAAAAATTACTTTAAGAAAAAAGATACAACCAAAGCATATTAGTAGAGCATGTTTAAAGGAAAGAAGGAATTATTGAAATGTACAAATAATTCAAATTGTTTCCTACCACATTTACAAAGCTGTAATTGTGAAAGAGACAGAACTGTCATTTCATAGCTAGCTAGATTTGTGGAGGCCAGGCTCATTTGCTACACTCAAAACAAGAATTTAGTTGCTACTCTGAGGCAGTCTGAGGAACACAATCCAGAAGCTGAAAAAAGTTTGTGGGGACAACCTGAAGCTCGCAGCTAGAGAGGAGACCAGCCACTGTAAATAAGTTCAGCAGTCTGCTCCGGCAGCAAGCTAGATAACAAGAAATAAATTATTAGACCCCACCCACACAGAAATTTAAACACACTAGAGCCAAGTCAGCCAACGAAGCTAAAAGCCCGTGATCTCAGCATCCAAAGGCAAACACTAATAGGCTGAGAGCACCGCCCGGTCACCATTTTTTTTCCAGTTTTGGCTCCCTTACCTGATAATTCTAGCACCTGGTTGCACTGTAAACCAGGAGACCACCGGACCGACCGTCTCACAAATTGGACTAGCAGGTGGTGTTTTTCTGAACGGCTGGCAGCAGTAGTGCAGAAGCACCTCTTAGTGGTGGCAAACAGCAATGGCATGAAGCATCCCACATTGTCTGAGTTTGCGTTTTCCTAGGAGCATGCTTACTTCACGTGGGCTGGTCCCACTATCTGCCACAGAGTGCCCCGCGACTTCCTGCTCTGAAGTGCCCTGATGAAAATGCCTTAGTAAACAAAAACAAAAAACAAAAAAAAGAACTGCTCAAGTGGAACTCGAGCTGTCTTGTTGGGGAGGAGGGTTCATCCAAATCTTCCCAGCATACAGGCCTGTTGGAGGAGAGAAGCAATGGGGGGCTAAGACAGATAAGTAAAGGAGGAGCATATATTTTAGAGATGAAGGTGCTCTATGACAAGGGGGATGATATGAAGCTGGAGGGAGGTAAATTCAGGAGGGATGTGAGGAAGTACTTTTTCACAGATAGGGTGGTGGATAGCTGGACTAGCCTTCCAGAGGAAGTAGTGTGGGAATCAACTGTGATTGGGTTCAAAAATGCTTGGGATAGGCACAAGAGAATCATGAAGTAGTGTAGAAGGGAGCAAAAATTGTGACATGGATTAAGTATGGTCTGGGAGAAAAAAACAGAACACACTTGGGCAGACTGAGAGGACCCAGCAGCCCTTATCTGCCATCACATTCTATGTAGCTATACAAGGCTTTGGATGGTGAAAGACTGGGCTGGGGTCACTGTCAGAAGAGGTGTTGTGGAGAGAGAAACACAGGACAAATAAAGGATGGAAAAAAATGTGTGGCAGAGAGAAATAAGTCCCAGACTAAAGTCCTGGACTTTAGGAGGGCTGGTTTCAAAAGAATGAGGGAGCTCCTGCAGGGAAAACTAGAGGGAGTAAGAGTGACATGGGGTGAAGTAAACAAGAATTGATAACAAATGGGATAACAGAGGTCATACAGCATCTCTCTGTTTAAGGGTAATCAGTAAGAAGAAAAGGGGTGACACCCCATTATGGTTTACAAGGGATGTGTGTGTGTGTGGGGGGGGAGGGGTATGAGGGCTAAGAAATGGGCATTTAAAAAATAAAGAACCAACAAACCTGAAGGGGCAGGGTAGAGTTTCACAGCAGGATGAAAGAGGCCAGCAGGATAGTGAGAAAGGCTAAGACTGACATGGTGGTAAGAACTGTGGAAGGTACAAAAAAGATAGATAAGATCTTCTTTCGCTACGTGAGAGAGAGAAGTGGAAGACAGGAGAGGGAATAGTCTGGCTGAAGCATGGAGAAGAATGGGATGAGGAAAATAAAGGTAAGGCAGATATCCTGAAATATCCCCTTTCTTAGCCCTCATACCCCCCACACACATCCCTTGTAAACCATAATGCGGTTTCACCCCTTTTCTTCTTACTGATTACCCTTAAACAGAGAGATGCTGTATGACCTCTGTTATCCCATTTGTTATCAATTCTTGTTTACTTCACCCCATGTCACTCTTACTCCCTCTAGTTTTCCCTGCAAGAGCTCCCTCATTCTTTTGAAACCAGCCCTCCTAAAGTCCAGGACTTTAGTCTGGGACTGATTTCTCTCTGCCACACATTTTTTTCCATCCTTTATTTCTGCTCAATATTCACAATGGAGGACAAGGAGCCAATGCCTGACTGTGCCATCAGGGTGGGGGTAGGCTAGGGCAGGGGCCAATTTATTTATTTATTTATTTTATTTATTCATTCTCGGATTACAATACCTTTGAGCACATAGCAGCTCTTTTACAAAGGTTCCACATCAGTGGGAAGGGTGACAGACATACACCGGATGGTATTACATAAAATTTTTACAAGAAAGTATTTAAAATGACAATATGACATTAACATTGCAACTAAAATTAAAACTATGAATTGGTAGAAAATCAAAAATAACCTAATAAAAGGAGGCAGCCCAAGGTGCTTTGTCATATAGGTATAGGTAGATTTGGGTGAACAAAGTTCAGGTGTATGAAGATAAACAGTGGAAAGAAGGTGGAGGGTGAGAGGAGTGAGGTGAAAGAAGGCTTGGTGAAGGAGGCAGGAAATAAGGCAGAGCGGTTAGAGTGAAAGTGGTCATTTGCAGAGAAAGGGGAAGAAGTAGGTACACGAGGATGTGTCAATACTGCTGAGGTAGTGCCATGTCAGTTGAAACAGTCACAGGAACTGTTTGCTGTAAGATGCTAATGTAGAGTGCCTTTAAATGGTCTTAATTTTGGTAAGGAAGAGATATCACTGGGCAGTGCATTAAACCATAGTGGTGCTCTATATGCCAATGTGGATCCCATTCCAGTCAACAGGGTACTGGAAGAAATAAGCACACTTAATGTGGATAAGTTCATGGAGCTGGACTGGCTACATCCCAGTGTGCTTAAGGAGATAGGCCAGGTCCTAGCTGAATTGCTAGCTGAGTTATTTAATAGCTCACTGGAGACAGGGATAGTACCCAGGAACTGGAGGATGGCAAATGTAGTTTCCCTGAACAAGAATGGGAGCAGGGATAATCTGTGGAACTACAGACCTGTCAGCTTAATGTCTATTGTGGGTAATTCTATAGAGACCATAATAAGGGAAAGGACAGCAGGTTTCCTGGAGGCAAATGGATTGCAAGTCGAACGGCAACATTGGTTTACTGGTGATGGTGGTGGGGGTGGGGGTCATGCCAGACAAACCAGATCAATTTCTTCAGACTCAGTGACAAAGGCAGTGGACAAGGGTAAGGCGGTGGACATACTGACCCTTGACTTCAGTAAAGCCTTTGATTCCTTCCCACATGGAGAGTTGGTTAAGAAGGTTCAGGATCTTGAAGTAGGTGGAAAAAATTCCTAGGTGAGTGACCCGGGGGAGGTAATAAATGTGGAGTTCTCAGGGGGTCACTAGTAGGGTGCCATAGGATTGTTCTTGGCACCGGTCCTCTTCAACACCTTTATCTGTGACGTAGGTGTAGGGATTCAGGGCAAGACTTGCTTTTCACAGATGATACCAAGATCTGTGGCTAGCTGGATAATGAAGAGGGTATAAAAATTATGAAAGAAGACTTGGGTAGATTAGAAATATTTATTTATTTATGACTTTGATAACTGGGTAAGTGCCCTGATCCTAGGGACTGTTTTCAGGCATGACTCGGGCCATGACAGTGGCACAGGAGGTAACAAAAGCAAAATACAATAGAATGAGAAAGACCAGTTAACACAAATGATGCCAAAGAGATGCAAGAGAATACAACAATGGACCGTAACAATATTAGGTACAGAAACTTAAATACACAGGCAAATATACACAATACCAGTGAAGCAGCTAAAAATACACAGAGTCTGGTAACCATGGCAGACTAGCAGAGAAGGGAAGGGGAATGAGAAGGTACCCAGAGAAGCACCAGCAGCATGACCCAGCTAGGAGCCAGTCACTGAACCGGGATTTGAACCGACGGTGGGTATATAGTAAAAAGTCTGGCAATTAAAATTTAATGCAAAGAAATGCAAGATGATGCACATTGGAGTAAAAAATCCTAACATGGAATATATAAAATGGGAGATAGTAGTTGGAAGCACTACAAAGGAAAAGGACTTGAGAGTAATAATTTCAGATAGTCTGAGGGTGGCAGCACAATGCAATAAGGTGATGGACAGGGCAAATAGGATGTTTGGTTAAATAGGAAGGGGTATCACCAGCAGCAAAAAGGAACTGCTGCCACTATATAGGTCACTGTATAATCCTTATTTGGAGTACTGAGTGCAGTTTGGAGTCCATATCTGAAGAAGGACAGGGACAGCGCAGAGGCAGTGCAGAAGAGGATAACCACAATGCTTCAAGGACAACAGGAAAATATGTACAAGGAGAGACTGGCAGATCTGACCATGTACATGCTTAAGGTGAGAAGAGAGAGATGGGACATGACTGAAACCTATTAATTCTGTACCTAGGTGGGCTAAATAAGGTAACTAGTGGAGAATTGCTCAGACTGAGTGGGAACCAAAGACCAGGGACAACTCCATGAAGCTGGTAGGGGCATGTTTAAGAAAGGTGTCAGGCAGCAGTTTTTTTTACAGAGAGGGTGGTGGAGGTGTGGAGTAGGCTGCCAGACTAGGGGGCCTGTGCAAAATCAGTAGGGGGATTTTAATGAGGGTGGGAAAGACACAAGGGCTTTATAAAGACTATACCAGAAAGGGAGGGGAAAATGGGAGACTGAAGAGCCTCTATGACTGTAATTCAACATTAATGAGGCAGAAATGGACAGGCAAGTTGGGCCAACAGGCCTTTTTCTGACAACAGATTCTATGTTTCTATGAAAAAATCCATGCTAAAAGATAAGATAGGGAGGGAGACTTGTACAAGATTTATTAGGTTTTTACTTCTCTAGGTTAACATATAGTGGATTTCTGATTGGATACAAAAATATCTAACCCAAATTTAAATATCCCATTTGCATTAGACTCCAAGATCCATCCAGGCTGGATTTTGGGTAGGATTTGGATTTTTTTAACTATCTGACGGTGGTCAGGTGATCGTATTTGATATTATTCAAGCAACTATAAGAAAATAGCGCAAATCATAGAAACATAGAAATCTGACGGCAGAAAAGGACCCAATTGGCCCATCAAGTTTGTCCCTAACCCCCCCCAGGTAGACCTGGACCTACCTCTTTATAACCCATCCCTGTGTCCCCCCCCCAAAGGAGACTCCAGTACCTTCCTTACTTCCAGGTATTTTTTCCTTCCCTCGCCTATTTATTCCCGTGTAGTTATCCCATGACCTCTTAAACTCCCCTACTGTTTTGGCCCCCACCACCTCTTCTGGTAGCCTGTTCCAGGGGCCCACCTCCCACTCCATAAAGAAGTGCCCTTTTCTGTTTCCTTTGAACTTTTCACCTTTCAGCTTTAAACTGTACCTCCTAGTTTTCGGATTTTCTTTCTTCCAAAGATGCTCGCTTCTCTCACCTTGTTTATCCCCTTCAAATATTTAAAAGTTTCTTTTTTATATACTCAAGTTTATTTAAGTCAAATAGACATTACACACACAGAAAGCAATAGTCAATCAGTGCATTTTTTTCCACCAGTAACATTGCACGATTCTAAAAAAAACAAGTAACTTATTTTAACCTAAGCAATAAATAAAGGTAAACAAGAACACAACAGTAATCAACTAGTCCTTAGGAAGGGGTCATTTATCACTTTACAATACAGAACTTTTTAGTATGAATAAGAGAGATCTCTTGATATTCAAAAATAAAAAAAACATTTTATATAAGTTTATCTGAAATTATGCTGTCACGTATACTAAAATAGAAAGTACAGGGTAACATCTGCTTGAGGTTCCTATATATTACACAGCCTTTTAATCTGTTATATGCTGTAAATTAACTTTCCATCTGATCCATCTATTACTAAATTGTGCTGACTTCTGGTGTAAATCATGGGTCAGTTTATTTATTTATTTGGTTGTTTGGAATTACAATCCTTTGAGTCAAAGACTCCTTTACAAAGACTCCACGTCAATTACAGAGAAAACAATACCTATAACAGACACTCGAATATAAGTGGTTAAGACAGGTACAGTTCATATACATAGTGAGCATACTGTGTTACATTATATACAACATAATGGTCTAGAATCATAGCATTAGAGGCATTCCTAGGTACAATCTTCAGTACAGATTTGGGGGAGGAATGACAGGGCTTAGGGCAGGCCATAGATAAGAGCCAAGGTTAGGGATTGTATGGTGGCTCAGTGGGGACTAGGGAATGGGTAGTGGGAAAAGTAGACAGAGAGAGACACAGAGGTCAGGAGAAAGTCAGAGGCTGGCTGGAGTCCATTGTTAGAATCCGGCAAGAGAGAGAGCAGGGGGGAAGGAGGAGGGCTAGACATGTCCAGATTTCGGCCAGGGGGAATAAGGCTGGAGGGTAGGACAAATATAATTGTCATGGGTAGAGGAAATTAGGGACAGGTACAGGAGCATGAAGATTGAAGGTGGGAGTGCAGTAGGAATTTAAAGTGGCCAAGCTTGGGTTCCTCAGCAATGTGTTGGGGGAGTGAGTTAAGCCAAGCTGGGGCACGATAGAGAAAGAAGCGTTGTCCCAGGGAGTTTTTTTGCCTTGGCACCTGATGAGATGATATGAGGGAGCTCTTGGTGTGCCTTACATGTATAGTTGGTTGCAGGAGAGTGGAGGGGCAAGGAAACATGAGCTCAGTAGAGGTTTCTTTGGCTAATAGGCAGATGTGGCATTGTAGTCTACCATCTAAGTCCAGCCAGTTAGTTTGGTTATAGAGGGAGCAGGTGTGGTGGTGCTGGGGCAGCCCAGTGAGAGGCAGCAGGCTTTGTTGAGCAACACTATGACCCTTTTTAGGGCAGTTTTGTCAGCTGCTCCATAGATGGCAATGCCATAGTCAACCACTGATAGTACCAAGGAAGAAATGGCAAGTTGGAGGGCTTCTGGGGGAAGGCATTGCCGATGATGGTAGAGGAGCCCGATACAGGAATTTAGATTTGAACAGAGTTGATGTATGTGGTCATGGAAAGTAAGGGCAGGGTCTAGTGTTGTGTCTAGGTATTTGAATGAGTGGACCTGTTCAAGGGACAGAGCGGTAGACATGTTAATTTTTAGTGGGGTGTGCTTAAGTTTGCTCTGGTGGTGGGCAAAAAGCATAGTCTTTGATTTTTTTTAGTTAAGCAAAAGTTTGTATTTTGTGAACCAGGACTCTGCCTCCATAAAGGAGGTTTGGAGGGAGAGTTCAAGCTGGGATGGGTTTAGGTGAGATGCATAAAGAATGGCATCATCAGCATACAGCAGGATCTTTCTAGTGCAGGCATTGGGGAAAGAATTTAGGAAGAGGCTGAAAAGAAGGGGACCTAATATGGAGCCTTGTGGTACTCCAGAGCAGACAGAGAGTGAGCTTGAGGTGGTGGAGTTGGTTTTCCCCTTTTGGGACTGGTTGGACAAGTAGTCAGTGAACCAATTCAGGGGACCCTGGGCAAGGCCGAGTTGAGACAGGGTGGAGAGGAGAAGGGGATGATTAACGGTGTCAGAGGCCTTAGGTCCAGGAAGACTGCACCAGCCAGCATGCTCTTATCCAGAGCAGAGTGTATGAAACTAGTGAAGTCGAGGAGGGCTGTAGTTGTACTATTTCCTTCTCTGAAACCACATTGTTCAGGAGTCAGGAGTTTATATTTGGATAGGTACTCAGTGAGTTGATCTGCCACTATTTGCTTGAGGGCCTTGGAGAGTGGGGGGAAGGATAGATCTAGGGTGGTAGTTACTAGGGGAGAGATGGTCACCGGATTTGTGGATGGGGGTTATGACAGCTGTCTTCCACAGGGAGGGGAACTTTCCTATGCAAATGGAGAGGTTCAGCAGTGCGGCTAGTGGGGAGAGGACCTCATCAATGGTCAATCGCAGAATTCTAAGATCAATCATGTCAGTACTGAAATGGGTCTTCTTAAGGGCTTTGAGAAGGTAAGGTTTAGCGTCCCAAGGGGTGAGGATCCAGAAGTGGAAGGGAGGAGAAGTTGGGATGGATGAGGGCAAGGGGAGGGGTTGACTGAAGAAGTTTGGGGGGAGAGTAGTGCTGAGATCTGAGAAGGTGGAGTTCAGCGCTTCTGCCACTAGGTGTGGGTTGTTACAGATGCAGCCATTTATGTTGAGTTGATTTAGGGAGTGGGTTTGACTTTCCACCTAGCGACTTCAGATTGTCCCAGAATTTGTGCCCATTCCCCCATGAGGTGGTTAGGGCAGCTGTGAAGTGGTCAGCTTTAGGTTTTTTAATGGCCCATGTACAGCTGTTTCGAGCAGCGTGGTAGAGCTGTGTGTCTAGTGAGTTGCCAAAGTCTAGGGCTTTTTCCACAATTCATCCCGCCATGTCATGAAGTTGGGCAGGTGAGAGGTAATCCATCGGGTGTCATAGGCTCTTACTATCTTTTTTAAGAGGTGCAAATTTGTTGAAGGCTCCATTGAACATGTCAGTGAAGTAGCTAAGGGCTGCGTCTATGTTCTGACTGCAGTATATAGGGGACCAGTCAAGGTACGTTAGATAGGTTCTAAGATTCCTTAGACAGTTGGGCTTGAGAGGTCTAGAGAAAATTGTCTTGGGAGGTGGATTGGGGGCATGATAGGATCACTTGAACAGGATGGGAGAGTGGACACTGAGGGTGTTTGAGAGGACAGAGAGGTCAGAGATTTTATGGGGGTGGTTGGAGAGAACTAGGTCAAGTAAGGTGGCCGTACTGGTATTGTGGTTTATGTGCATTGGGGTGGAGACTAGTTGGGTTATGTCAAGGACAGCGAGTGCATCCTTGAGGTGGGAGGTTGTGGGGGAGAGCCAGTTCAGGTTGAGGTCACCGAGTGTGATTAGCCCAATTTTTGGGAGGAGGGTGATGAGATAGTCAAGGAGGGGTTGGAACATGGGTTTCTGTCCATGGGGTGGGATGTAAACTGCAGTGATGATCACAGGGGCTCTAGAGGGGATAGGCATGATGCTAATGGATAGGGCTTGTGCACTACTATCCAGTTGGGAAGGGGGTGGGCATGGGCCAGTAGGTGGTCACAGAGGTAGATTGCACAGCCCCCTCCATGTTTCCCAACTCTGTCTAGGGAGGGGAACCAGGGACTGCCTAGCCATGTCCATCAGCTTCCAGTGAGCCAGGTAGCCATGATTTCCCCAGAGCAGAGTCAATTTCACCTGAGCCGCTGACCAGTAAGAGAATAAGCTTGGGAGTGCTAGGCCACCTAGAGATTTAGGTAGTGTCAAGAGGTGATGACGAATATGGGTGGGGTCATTTATATTGATAAATAAAGGCTGAAAATAGTGACTGCCACTTTTTAGGTCCAAAATTGAAACTAAGCATGGGACATAGTGAAAAAGGTACAACAGCCTAGGTAATGCATTCATCTTGGCTGCCTTTACCCTTTGATATAGGGTGAGAGGGAGCAGATGCCATTGTCTCATGTCTATTTTTAATTGGGCTACCAGGGGTGTATAATTTAAAGTAAAAAGTTGGGATGGATCCACTGCTAATTTGATGCCCAAATATTTCAAAGATGTTAATCCCCACCTCATTGGGTAATCTGTATAGAAGTGATCAGGAGGGCAATAATTAACAGCCAAAACCTCAGTTTTTGAGCATTGAGAGAGTAACCTGACAGTTGTGAGATGGTGTGGAGCAGGTCAAACAGAGTAGGCAGGGAAGCATCCGGACTACAAATATTTAAAAGTTTCAATCATACCCCCCATCCTCATTTCCAGGGGATACAGATCAAGTTCTTCCATCCTCTCCTGATAGGTCCTCTGACACATGCCATGCACCATTTTGATCACCCTCCTCTGTACTCTCTCCACGCTATCAATATCCTTTTGTAGTTGAGGTCTCTGCAACTCATACTCCAGGTGGGGTCTAACCATGGACCTGTAAAGGGGCAGTAACACTTCCTACTTTCTGCTTGTTATCCCCCTTCCTATTCACGCCAGCATTCTGTTTGTCTTTCCTACTGCTTTGTTGCACTGGTTTGCCTCTTTTAGGTTGTGTCAGAAATTATAATCCCCAGATCCCTCTCCTGTTCCATTACCAGAACTTCCTCTCCTCCCAGTGTGTATGAGGCCTTTGGGTTTTTGTGCCCTGTGTGCATTATTCTGCACTTCTTTGCATTAAAACTCATCTTCCAACTATCTGTCCTCCCTCATTGTTCCCTCCTGAGGTGTCCACCCTATTGCAAATCTTTGCATTGTCCGCAAATAGGTACACCTTCCCCTTCGGTCCCTTTACAATATCCCCACTGTAGATGTTGAAGAGGTTTGGCAGCAAAACTTAACATTTAAGTCTTAATTTAATTTATTAATTTTCATTTGTTAGCAGTATCTTCTAGTGCTGTAAGAGTAAAGTATAGTTACTTGCCATAACTATGGATCTTTGAGAGCATCTCCTTCACTGAGCCACATCATAGAATTGTAAGTTGTCGGCATCAGGACCATGAGAAAACTTTTTGCTGGCTGGGGACACCCATGCCAACACAGCTCTATAGAACATGGACATCCGCAGCATACCTCAGTTCCCCACCAAAGACAAGCTCGGAGGGTCATGGACTGTCAGGGACTGAAGTAACTAGGATCAAACCAGGCACACACAGGAGAGGATCTGGAAACCTGAGTAAAGATGTGAAGGAGGCATCAGAGGACAATCAGTTTGTGAGCGCAGTAAGGATCATCACCCATCACCTGACAAGGGGGGGAAGGAGAGGAGGAGAGCTGTGGCTCAGTGGAGGAGATTCTCTCAAAGATCTACTGTTACAGTAACTATTATATCTTCTTGGAGGACATCTTCCTCCACTGATAGGCAGAAGGAAGTCATAATGGAAAGAAAAGGGGGGAGGAGAAAGAGCTGCAGATCAAGTAGGGTCTGTGGTAATAATATAGGTAGGGTAAAATGGGCAAACTGGTTGGGGTAAGCAGTCCTTATCTGCTGCAAATTCAATGTTTATATGTTTCTATATTTCTTGGTCTTCCCATTTATTATAACTTACATCTAGTGTCCTTGCCACCCCTTTCTTCTGCCCAACACTGTTTTTTATAAACCACCCCTCTGTAGCCTGCCACCCCCAGCCCAGGGCCAGCACTAGTCATCATCCTGACTTCTGACACATTATTGGGGGCAATGACTGAAATCACAGCAGTTCTGCTGATCTCCCCCTACCACAGTGCAAGCGCTGACAACTCTGAGGTGTGTGTGTGTGTGTGTGTGTGTGTGTGTGTGTGTGTGTGTGTGTGTGTGTATCGGAGGAAGTAGTCTGCCTAGAATCACAGGCAGACTGTTACAGATATCCAGGTTTGGAACTCATTGATGTACCAATCCAGTCCTCTGTTATAGTCTGCCAAGGCAGACCACAATCCCCTCACCCATGCAATGCATTGCTATAAGTGTTGGCACTGAGGGGAAGGGGAACAAACTGTGTTGTCAGGATTTCAGCTATTGCCCCTGTCATAGATTGTGGCTTGTGAGGGTGAAGACTAATGCTACCGAACCTTTGCTCATAGGGTTGGGGGGGGTCAAGTTACTAAAGTAGTAGGGGAAGTTTACAAATGATGGTGTTACATGGAGGGAGGGACTATTAGGACACCAGATATGCCCACCACTGCCACCAGGCATTTAAAATCACTTTGCTCCCCCTTCCATCATGGATTGAGGTTAGGGGTCTTTAGACTAATGATGGTCCTGGGCTTTGGCCTGTAACTGACTAGGATGAGGGCAGGGTGAGATAGTAAGGGGTGGTTTACAAATGATGGCAGTGGCAAGGCAGGGCCTGGTAAGATTCCAGATATCTTATGTAATGTATGGGAGGAGCCATAAGGGGTGGGGAAGGGGATTTCTGTGGGTGGCCATGGAACTAGCCTTGGCCACCTTGGGGAGGGAAAGGGTTTTTCATACTGTAGGCATTTTCTAACCTTTTTTGACTGAATAATGGGTGATAAATAATGAATAACAAAGATTTTTGGGTCCCAAGTACAAATAATCCCTGAGTAGTTACCTGAAGGTACTCGCTCACCACCCCTAGAACCCAGCAGTACTCAAAGCAAAGTATTCTTTCCATCTGTGGCCCCTCAGCACAAAGATGACCTTCTGAATCTGGTGAAAGGTGAGTTTTTATGCAACATTACTTCCTCTGTCTCTGTTGACTTGGGCTTTGCCTTGTTGAATACTGCAGGGCTTTACGTGAGAAGTCTCTCCACCCTCAGGCAAGTGGATGCCAGGAGCCACTGAGGCCAATGATACCTACTATAAGCTCTACTTCAGCTCTGAGGCATAAATCATGGTCTCTGTCATATCCAATGACTCAGGATCCCATCCCACCATGCACATATCTAGGAGTGGTTATGTTTCCCCGTGCCTTCATCCCATGAGTCATTCCTTCTTTCTCATCATTTCTCATTTCATCATGGCAGCCAATGTGGCCACTCTGCAGAATAAGCAGCTGCATCCTCACTTGTAACCAGTGTTGCTTCCGGGCCACATTGCAGGTGGTGCTCTGTGACACTACCCTGTCTCCACTGCCCCTGTGGAGGCAGAGGTGTAGAAAACCTGCATGCACCTTCCACTCTGTAGTGCCAACTCAAGTCAAAGTTTCATTTGTGTAACCTTTTTCTGAAAATCGGGCCTTATCTAATAGTCTACAACTATACATAAGGATCAAGAATATAAAAATAAAAATAAAGGTACTTCCAAAGTTACATTTTAATATTGCAGTGAAGATCAGTTTTGCAACATTGCCAGAGACTGGAAATGCAATATATGAAGACAGAAATGTCACCCAGACATAATAAAGACATGTATTTTAAAACAAAATATTTACCCATTTGACAAGATTCCATAGTTCAGATCAGATGTGTCTAACATGATACACTATAGTCAGGTGCATATGGAAAACCACATTTTAGCAGCAATACAGAAGAAACAAAAAGGATAATGTTTCATCTCAGACAATATAAAATTGGCATGTACTAGTGTTTTCCATCAAGCCTCATATTTTAAGCTTTCAATTAAGTCCAGATAAATATAAGTTTGTAACAAATCTGAATTCTGACTACTTTCTGGGTGACATAAATAAAAGACAAAATTAAGCAGATTTATTTCATTAAACTAAATTGGTTGAACTTGAGAGTTTTTTTTATTTAAAGAGCTAGTACATTGCCTGAAATAAATATTAACTTTTAAAAGTAGTTGACAGTAATTTATTTTAAGCAAAGATCCTTTTCTGTTCCCTTCTGCAAATTGGATTTTCTACCTGACAGTACTAGGTGTGATGTGTGGAACAGTGTTTTCCACCAGTGCTGGAATTTGTAGTTCTGTTCCCCTTCTTATCTCAGCAACATTATGACCCCACTGACTGTAACATCACAACTGCCCTAAAAGAGCTTCTCCAAAATTGGTCACTTGTGATGTCATAGTGAGGTCGCAAAACTGATGAGGTATAAAGGGGAACAGAGCTAGATATAGCAGCCTTTTAGGCAGGAGTACTACTTTTCACATCACACTTAATAATATCAGGTAAAAAACCATTCTAATCAGCAAAAGGAACAAGAAAAAATACTTTAGAAATAAAAAGTAACAGTTGACTACATTTGAAGATGAATAACATATTCTGTCTGCAATCATGGCACTACTGCCTCTTTCAAAGTACATAGCTTATCACTACTTAAGGTGTACATTTATAATAATTTGTCAGCTTTCTTTTTCAAAAGAGAACAGAGATTGTTTTCAAACAGTATGCACATCAGTCTATATTTAGTTAAGACAAATAAATTTATTAGCTTAAAGCACACATGGGTTCACACATACAGTACATAAATGCCACAGCTACACCACAATGGCAGCAGTGGGGTGTAGCTGCCAGCCCAAGCAAGTCAGGTCCCTTAAAAAATCTGTACACTTTATTTCAAGTCCTGTAATCAGTTCACTGTAAGCACTGCTTTAGCAGACAGCAAACACATAAGTTAACACACACATTGCCTCTTTAATGTGCCCTCAACATGTTCAGGCTGACAGCAGCTATCAGAAAATCAGACCTTTAATCTCAAACTGAAACCAAACTGAAAACTATACTGGGGAACAAAAAACTCTGCCACACTCTGAAGCAATAGACCACACACTTTCTTATATTTTTTTCTGCTTCTCTTTTTCGTTTGTTATCTCCCTTTCCCAAGAAAGAACTCCACAGACAGTTCATCTTCGTGGCCATGCTTACTTATGGGAAGCCTTTTATTCTGATTTTGTTTAATACAACTGTGATCAGTTAAGAGTTTATGAATACTGAAAAGACACTTTAAAACCCAAATTTCCACAAATGGTTTTCATACAAGGCAAAACAGCATATACAGTACTTGTGCACTTCCTCCTTAGTATTTCTATTTGAATGGCAACATATCTTCATCAAAGCAGCGTGTCAGTTATATTTTTTTCAAATCTAGCCATCATAACATTTGTTGATTTTTTTCATCATCCCCTGTATACAGTAAAGAAAGATAAGGATAGGTCCCGTTTCCTTTCCGTTCGATTAGCCCACAGTATCCACTTGTAGGTTCATCAAAACAAAAATACAAGAATCCAGGTACAAGCCATGTTCTGTAAAGCAATGGCACTTACCTGAAGTTGTCAAAGACATGAATGTTAGGATCAGAAAATGAATAAAAGTATCCATTTTAGAGGTGATCACTCTCCATGCTTCCACTAAACCCAGATGAGTGTAGCTAAGGGCTAGAAAGGAAATGCGCCTCCAGGGGAAAAAGCCAATGACGAGCACTTCCTTCAATTCAATTGTTTGTGGAGTTTAGTGCCACATTGTCACTTAGTATGACTTTTTAAAATGAAAACATTGTCCCTTTTTCTTAAAGGACATGGTTTTATAGTATAGTAAATAAAAGTGCACACCCTGAAGTCAGAGCCTTCTGGCAATGACTTGCACCCAAAGTAGCAGTAGTAGTGGTATTAAAAAAAAACAGCAACAATATTCAAAACCACCTGCAAAAAACATTAATGTTTGTGCTGCAGCATGTTAATAAACTACACAGTAATTTTCTGTAATTAAATGTTTATAGTACCTTTCATGTGTGCTGGTAATTTGTATTTTGTTGAAGAATAATGAAGTATGTCTAGAGCATTGAGCTGTAAGCCTGGAGAACTGTGTTTGCATCCCACAGCCATCACTTAAATACTGTGTGACCATGAGCAAGTCACTTAACTTCCCTGTGCTCCCATGATGCACATAGGAACCAACCTCAGCTAAGTGTTTCTGTCCTGGCCAAAAATTGTAAAAAATCAAAATAAATGAATAGAGGAGGGCCACAAAAATGATCCAGGGGCAGCAGGGGATATCACATGAGGAGGGCCTGGGAAGCATCAACATGTACACCCTGGCAGCCAGAAGGGAAAATGGGGACATGACAGTGACATGTAAGTATTTACAGTGCATCAACAGAGTGGAATGAAATGAACTGTTCATGAAAATTGAAGGAACAGTAACAAGAGGTCACCCATGGAAATTAATCCCACCGAGACTGGGCTCATACCGTTAACCCTGGCACCCATGTGGAGTACTAGGAGGATGCTACATTGTCAGGAAGTACCCTCCTTCAGATGAAATGTTAAACTGACGTCCCTTCTGCTCATCTCTGGTGCTGTCGTGGTGGGTGTGCAGATGGATGTAAAATAACCCAAGGCACTTTTTGCAAGAGTAGCGGATTGTCCATAGTGTCCTGTCTAACATTCCCCTTCCCATAAAACCAGTCCATGCAATTGTTCAAGGCTGTGTGTGAATGTTGATGTGCAAAATGACTGCCACTACACATTTACAGTCACTTTGCTACCAGTCTCTCATTATTTGTAAAGATCTTTTGGATACAATGTGAATGAAAAAAAGCCATATAAAGGCTAATTGTTATCATGGGGAGGTTTAAAAAAGATGCAAAGAATTTCTTCTCTATGGAGAGGGTGGTGGACAACAGGAACAAATTCCCCAGTGAGGTGGTTTATGCAAAGTCTGTGACTATATTCAGACACAGGAGGGAGAAAAACAAGGGATAAGTATGTACTAATTAAAAGGAGATAGGTATTGTTCAAGGTAATAGGGTGTCAAAAAACTGCTTGGGCTATCTGCTACTAACTCAGGCCCGGTGTAGGCCAGGATTGGTAAACATTTGGGCAGACTATATACATTATTGGGTCTTTTTCCTGCTGCAGATTCTATGTATCTATGTACCTGAGGCCACTTGCTAGTAAAAGAGCCCACTCATGAAGGGGAAATGCTGGACCTTGTATTCACCAACTGGGACAGAGTTGCAAATGTCATGGTGGCTGACCACCAGGGGACCAGTGATCACCATATGGTGTTGTTCAATATAAGTACTGTGGAAATATCTAACCACACAAAGGTGAGGGTTCTGGACTTAAGGATGGACAATTTTAAAAAGATGTAGGAATGCCTCAGGGATGCTGTGGTGGGGAAGGGGGAGGACCTGAAGAGAGTGGAGCTACAGTGGGTGAATCTAAAAGGAGAACAGAGATAGCAACAAACCTCTGCATCAGACAAGTTAAACCAGGAGGTAAAAGAGACCGCTATGGTTCTCAAATGAGGTGGCCATAGCTGGCCCACCGAAGCAACAGTAGCACTACCACTTCTGAAACAAGCTAGGGAGTCAGAGGGCCAGTGGGGGAGAGAAGGCAAGCATCCATGGACTGCTCACCTTCTCTGGGGGGGGGGGGGACAAGGCTTGATGCCTGACTGATCTCAGGCAGAGGTCCGAGGTACAGCAAGTGCTCGGCCACAGAGAGGGAAGGGGCATGACAGATGTCGGTGAGTCCTGCCTTGATGTCAGGTCACACATCATGCCCAGAGAAGAAAAATGGGAAAATGGCTCCCTGCGCTCCGGGAAGACTGAGCACCAGCACAGACTCCCAACGTAGCTCTGATGAAATCTAAGTGTTCGGGGTGTAAGGGCCCCACCTCATCCCCACCTGGAGGGATACCATGGCTACATGGGAGACTACTGTGGGCTCCAGGCAGGAAGGAACAGGAGCAGATGCCAGGCATCTTCCAATGCGGCGGAGCATAGGGGGCAAGGGGAGCATAAATAGAAAGTAAAAGGAAAAAAGAGGTGTCTGGGAAGGTAATGGCAAAAAAGTTAGCATATTGGAGGTACAAGGAGAGGCAGAGAGAGGATAGAGAGGTGTATAAGGAGAAACAGAGGGAAGCAAGGAAGGCAATTAGGAGTGCAAAGGCACAAATGGAGGAGAAAATAGCCCAGGTAGTTCTGAAAGGGGACAAGGTATTTCTCAGGTATGTAAGTGAAAAGAGAAAGACCAGAGGAGGGATAGTAATTCTTAGGAGTGAAGGAGAGGAGTGCATGGAGGGGGACCCAGAAAAAGCAGACATCTTGAACAAATACTTTTGTTCAGTGTTCACAGAGAAAGAGGAAGGTGAGGAACCACATATGTGGGCCAGAGCATCGATGGAAGGGAGGTGGATGCTAGTCCATGTACAGAGGAGAGAGTCCTGAAGGAACTTGCAAATCTGAAAGTGGACAAGGCAATGGGGCAAGATGGGGTGCATTCTAAGTTACTGAGGGAGCTCAGGGAGGTGCGAATTGCACCTCTGACAGCCCTGTTCAACCACTCACTGGAGATGGGAGTGGTTCCAGAGGACTGGAGGAGGGTCAGTGTAGTCCCACTTCACAAAAGTAGGAGCAAAGAGGAAGCTGGAAATTATAGGTCAATCAGACTGACTTCGGTGGAGGAGAAATTAATGGAATCACTATTAAAGCAGAGGAATGTAGGATATCTTGAATCTGGTGGCTTACAAGATCTAAGGTAGCATGGATTCACTGTGTGTGTGTGTGTGTGTGTGTGTGGGGGGTTATGTCAAATAAATCTGATACATTTCTTTGACTGGGTGACCAGAGAATTAGACCAGGGTGGAGCAGTGGATGTGGCCTACCTAGATTTCAGTAAGGCCTTTGACACCGTTCCACATAGGAGACTCATAAACAAGCTGGGAAGCTTGGAAGTGAGTCCAAAAGTGGTAAACTGGGTGAGAAATTGATTGGAGGACAGGAGACAGAGGGTGGTGGTAAACGGAGTTCCCTCCAAGGAAGAGAGGGTGACCAGTGGGGTGCCACAGGGATCAGTACTAGGACTGAACCTTTTTAATGTCTTTATTAGTGATATTGCAGAGGGGCTAGAAGAGAAGGCATGCCTCTTTGTAGATGACACTAAAATCTGCAACAGGATAGACACATGGGGGTTGGTATTGGTGGAGAAAAAATGAATAGTTCAAGTTTATTGCAGGAAAACTCCATTGAGCAAGCTCATTCACAAGGAGGTCCTGTGACATAAACACTTAAAGTACAAACATAGATAGGTAATAACAGTATATACTTGAAATGCATGTTACATGATACAGGCTGGATATACATACAAGGGTACCACATAGGGTGACCACAGGTGGCAAACATTAATATGAGACAGGGAAGTGACTTACAGGTTGCATACTGATAAATGAAACATGATGACTGGTGCATGCAATACATATATTTTGGCAGCTAGAACAAACAACAGACTACAACTGATATGGGGGGGAGGAGTGATTTGATAGAGTAGCAGTGGAGCATAAGCATAGATAAAGCCAGGAGTAGAAGGGGAAGGGAAAGCAGTTAATATGACAAAGCAATTATACCTTACCAGTGGATAAATATGGCACACATGGGGAAGGAAGAGACTTAATGACAGTTACAGGTGTCTTTTATTTTGGCTGAACTTAGCGATTTGTAGAAGTTTATTGAAACTGTGCTAGTTAGTTTCAGTATGGTTTGTAATTGGTTCCAAATGGAGGGAAGGGCATATGCAATAGCACGCTTACACAAAGGAGGTCCACGTCCCTTGGTATGTCAAGCATAATAAAGTCAGATTTTCTTAAAAGTATGCACTATGTGAGATACTAATAAGGGAAGAGAGAGATAGCTTGGCAATTTCTGCAGGGAGCAGTTTAAGAGTCCATAGCCCAGCATGGAGCAGGCGTCTAGTAGTAAGGGATGTCCAACCAACAGCTGCATATAAGTCACAGTGATGTGAACGGTAAGGGGAGCTGGTAATGAACCATAACGCACGATGATAAAGGATGTCCAGTTTACTTAGATTTGCAAGAGTGGTGGAGGAACAGATTACATCGCCATATTCGAGTAGGGGGAGAAAAGTGGCCTGTACAAGCTTGTTTCGAGTTTCAAGCGGGAAAAGGAGCCTATTTCTGTAGAAGAAACCTACCCTTGCTTTTAACCTTCTAGAGACATCTTCGACGTGGTCATTGAAAGATAATTTATTGTCGATCCAGATACCCAGATATTTAAATTTGGTTACAACTTCCAGAGGCTCGTTTAGTGTTGTGACAATGAAGTCTTGGGCAAGGGTATTGGGGGGGCCTGTGACAGCACTGCGGGAGAATATCATCGCTTTAGTCTTCTTAGCATTGAGCGGAAGCTTTGCCTTTATTAGATTATGCTCAAGTTGTGCGAAGTCCGCTTGAAGCACTCCCTTGACTTCAGATAACGATGAGCCAGAAGTATACAACACAGTATCATCCACAAAAAAGTGCAGATTGGATGTAGATATGTTAGCATCTAAGTCATTAATGTACAAAGAAAACAAGATAGGGCCTAAGGTGGATCCTTGGGGGACTCCTCTTGCAACTGGCAAGGCAGCAGAAAAAAAGCCTTCCACCTTTACTTTTTGGAATCTTCCAGTTAGGTAGCTAGAGAACCACTGGGTGGTATGGTATGTGGCACCCAACTTTGCAAGGCAATTGACTAATAGTTTGTGATCAACAGTATCAAAAGCTTTGGTGAGGTCCAAAAAGAGAATAGAGATCTAAGAAAGCTAGAGGAGTGGTCAAGGGTGTGGCAGCTAAGATTCAATGCGAAGAAGTGAAAAATAATGCACTTGGGGCACAGAAACCCAGGGGCGGAGTACAAAATGGGGGAGTGGTAGTAGCCATCACCAAACAGGAAAGGGACCTGGAGGTAATGTTATCTGATGACCTGAAGGTGGCCAGACAGTGTGACAAGGCAGTGGGGAGAACTGGTCAGATGATAGGGGGCATAGGAGGGGTATCACCAGCAGAAAGACAGGGGTGGTGTTACCACTGTATAGATCACTGGTGAGACCTCATCTAGAGTACTATATCCAGTTCTGGAGACCACATCCCTGGAAGGACATAGAGAGGTAGAGGCAATCCAGAAGAGGGCAACCAAAATGGTGCAGGCTCTGCATCACAAGCCTTAGTATGAGGAGAGATTGAAGGACCTCAATATGTACTCCCTGGAGGAAAGAAGGGGGAGCCATATAATACAAACTTTCAGATACCTCACAGGTATAAATAAGGTTCAAGAGGGAAGCATTTTTCAGAGAAAAAGATGCTCAAGAACAAGGGGACATGCTAAGAAGCTGGAGGGGGGAGGCTCAGGACAGATTTGAGGAACTACTTCTTCATAGAAAGAGTGTTGGATGCCTTCAATAGCCTCTCAGCAGAGGTGATGGGGGCAAAAATGGTAACGGGTTTCAAGAATACAAGGGATAGGCATAAGGGAACCATAGAGGTAGGGAAAGGGGAAGTAACACCAGAGATCAGGTAGAGTCTGTGCTGTTACAGTAGGTAGGGAAAATGGTCAGACTGGGTGGGCCAAGCAGTCCTTATATGCCATCAATATCTGTGTTTCAATGTTTCTCAAACATTTAAAAATACTGGAAAATGTTACATCTGCATATTAGAAACTTCTGAGAGCACTGCTTCAGTAAATTAGACATAATGCATGCAGCATTCAGGGACACACATCAATAGTGTTAGAGTCGCATACTGGCTCTGTATTTGGAGGATTGTGCATCAAACTGAAATGCTAAGAGTAAAACCAATGTAACAAGTTGACACAACTTGGCTACATCAGGCATTACTTCTCCCAAAGGAAGCCATCCATTGCAGTCTTAGTGTTTGAGCACTGAACAGTGGCACAGAGAGTAACAGGTTCTAATCCCACCACAGTTATTAGCTCATTGTGTGGGCTTGAACAAGTCACCTGACCTCATGATGCACTAGTCTGCCCAGCTAGGCACTGAAAATGAGACACTGAATTTCAGATGGGCTATCCAGGGTAAATGCATTGTAAATTAAATATTAGTTCTCACCCTGCAGGAGAAAAACAAAAGCAAATGGTTGGGCATGTTATGGGTGAACTGCTGAGTCAGCACTCACACTATTGTATCTTGGCTAGCAATTATAGTAGAGTATTAATGCTGTACAGCTGTTGGTATGCAATATGAACAGGGAGGTACTTGAGTTGACAAAAAAAGTGGGGCATGTGGAAAGCAGAAAAAGGTAGAACCTATCATCCCCCTTTTCCATGTATTTGAATTTACTTAACTTATAGCAAAAATGGGATAGTGGTTCAGAGTTTACTCAGTAATAATTGGACCAGGGTGGAAATACACAGAGGCTGTAAGTCAAGGTGTTTATAAGCACCCTGGCACTGTTATTACCAAGTAGATCCCTGGCCATAATACCATCATACTGAAAAAAAACAAAACAAACCAGAAAAATTGTTTAAAATAGAGCTGCTGAATTGCTCTCGCAATACACTGCATTGCATCTGTAAGAAAACTACAACTGTTCAGCAGTTCCTCACAGACGCGCTGTACTGCTAGTCTCAGCCAATCAGAACACAGGTTAGCTTACAGTCCCTTTATTGAGCCTACTGTCTAGTTATTGCAGAACGGGGGACAGTAGTTCTGTGTTCTGATTGACTCTGAAAGATCTTTTTTAGTATAACACAAGAATAACCCCAGAAAGAGCAGCATATCCAGTAAAGAAATGAAAAAAAAATTGCGACCAGTTTTTTTTATAGCAAGTGTGGTTTATTGGCAGCATAATGCAAAGGTAGCAGTGCTAGATAAGAAACTGTAATACACTGTGCACACCTTGAATTTCTCATCTGCAGTATAAGATGCTCTGTCAGTGTAAATGGGTCCCTTTAAACACAAAACGAATTCTTGCAGACAAACAGAAGCAAACATTAAATATGGCGACTTTGTATCAATGATCTTGTCTTACACAAGGTAATATTATAACAGTTCTCCAAGGCAAATCTCTCTTACATAAAGAGATATAGCAGGTAGTTAAAGAGCACAACATTCATGATTAGAAGTCTGAGCTACAGATATATTAAAAAAACATATCACGGTTACAGTTGAACAAACTCTGTTAAAAATCATTGACTCACAAAATGTATAAATATTGAGCTTCAGGCATAAGCATGTTCTAAAACTGAACAAACAGTCTACAGTACACACGGCTATATGCTGCATAATTAGTCATTTGGGTTATAACAGCTTTATATGCCTACTAGAATACACATGTAATTTATCACTGTATCAAGAACACACTTACAGTACATATAAAATATTAACTGCTTTAGAATGTTTTCAAAAGCAGATAACAATCATTTAAAATCTGTACTTAAAATGCTTGGACCTTTAGCAGCAAGGATCTTATGTGGCAAAGAAAGAAGCTCTCCACATAATATGTAATAGCACTTGACAGGTACAGTTTAACAGCTAAATGTCTGTCCACAATACAGAAAGATTATGCAAAGACTTGAACATTTATACACCATCTAGTCATGTCTTCAGCAGGAATCCCACGGTATACCTGATTGCAGTAACCATCACCAGCACTTTCTGTATGGTAGATATTATCAAAGAAAGAAGTCCACCTTTATACATGTCTGAATCTTTCTTTGTACAGTACCGTTTGCAGAGCAGTTACTACTGAAAGTCAAGCTTTTGGAAAGTGTACAATACATTCATTTACAGATCCTCCAGTGTCCATGTGTCACAGTCCCTTTTATGAATGTCACATCCGCACGTTTTAAGTCTTTCCACTTCAGTATACTTTTTTGAGCAAGATGCTGCTACTACTGTGGTAAGAGGCCCAATTACCTTAACCGATTCATTTCCCAAGAACAACTCTTGATGTTTTCACTGGACAGCTTCTGCAGAAAGTCGTTTTTCATACAGGCTCAATGCATGGTGTACAAATTCATACTGTTCACTCGTCTGAACCATTCCTCCTCTGTAAAGAGAAAAAGATCAGAATCAAGTTGTGGTTTACTAAGGAATATCAGGCCACAGTTATTGATGGCTGAAAAGACTGCCAACATGATTTCCAGAAGAAATAGTAAAGTGATCAGAAAGCTCTTTTCATCACAAACGTTTTATCACATCTATTATACAGCATCATTCAAGAATTAAGAAACTTTATTGGTTGTCAGCCATTATAAACCCACTGATATGCTAACAGTTCATAAAAGTTCCAGTCAAAGACCTCATAACATAAACAGTAAATCCCTACAATGCCATTCTCCTCAGAGGAGCTTGCATTAGATGGCTAGTAATCACAGCATACTAGGCATTCCTAAGGTAAATATTTTAACCTGTTGACTTAAAGCAAAAAGCTGGGACTATTTTTTTCTCAATAAATTCTGTTGAACTGAGTATTACGACTGTTTTGAGTCATTTGTTTGTTTTATAAATAGCGTTAATTCACTCCTGGGTATGGCAGATCATGGGATATCGTCATTTCTCATGTGCGTGAGTCATGATATAATATCCCATGATATACCACACCATTTTATATATTACTGCTTAATTTTAAAATGGGTAAGAGATACCAAGACCTGGGACTGGTCAGATGTGATAACGTGACATGGATTGTTCCGGCATAACAGCACAGGTCAGAAATACTGCACTTTATGAACTTCTTTACTTTCTTTTTAAAATAAAACTCAGAGGAACCATGTTGTAATTGCAGTAAGGCACTCCAGGGTTTGTATAATTGTGAGATAACGGCACCTCTTGGGTGAGTAAGGCACTCAGCATTGTCTTGTGCCTCATTTCCCAAGATGCTATTATGTAAGCAATAAGACACAACAGAGTGTGCATTGGACAGATATTACCACATGCCTGGGGCATAGTGAGACACAAGGCTGCAGGCCAAGTGCCTTCAGCCCCATGGAAGTGCGGTAATATCTGTTCAGTGCACACGCTGGCATGTCTTATTGAGCTTATAAAATGGGTTCCTTTTCTAGAAATATTTTTCTGATCCTAAAAAACTATATTTCAATGTCTAAAAACAGAAATCTTCATGTTGATTTGAGGCAAAATAGTCCTTCCACTTGCTACCTGATAATGTCATTATATTTTGCCATAGGGTATTCTTGTCCTACTGTGACATCCATGCTTCAGATACCAAGTTAACCCCCGCCACACACACACATGTAAGACTTGCAGTAAGGCTGGTATTTAGAGACTTGACTAGTCAGCACTAAAACAGATCTGTGGCATTATTAAACATTAATTAAAAAAAAAAGGCACCGTGGAATTTTTGTTTGACTGTGGGAGAGCCAGAACTGCTGGAGTCTGAAATAACACATTTATTTTGCCTGTTTTTTTTATTGGTGAGTTTGTTATATAACATAGAAACATAGAAGCAGTTGGCAGAAAAGGACCTCATGGTCCACCTAGTCTGCTCTAAATTCCCTACCTGAGCCACAGCAGACCCTAATTGATCTCCAGTCATACCCCCCAGCCCTGCCACTAAGGTCCCCCTGTGTCTATCCCATGCATGTTTGAATCTTGTTACCGTTTCAGTACCTACCACTTCTGCTGGGAGGCTGTTCCAGACATCCACCACCCTTTCCGTGAAGAAGTAATTCCTCATTTCCCCCTGAAGTCTCCCCTTCCAGCTTCATATCATGCCCTCTATCCTTGAGCATCTCTTTCTATGCAAAATCCCACCCTCCTGTAAATTATTGATACCTTTGAGGTACTTGAATGTTTCTATCATGTCTCCCCTTTCCCTCCTTTCTTCTTGAGAGTACATTTCTAATTCCCTGATTCGTTCCTTGTAGGGCTTCTGATGCAGGCCATGCACCATTTTGGTTGCCCTTCTCTGTACCGCCTCCACCTGATCTATGTCCTTCCTGAGGTAGGGCCTCCAGAACTGGACACAGTACTCTAGGTGGGGCCTCACCATTGAATATGTACTGGGTTAAAACCACCTCCCTCTTTCTGCTGGTGATACCCCTTCCTATGTACCCTAACATTCTTCTGGCCTTTCTCACTGCCTTATCACATTGCTTTGCTTTCTTCAGTTCATCAGATATGATGACCCCCAGGTCCCTTTCCTGTTTTGTGGTTGAACCACCTCCCCCCAAATTATATGTTGCTCTTGGGTTTCTGTGCCCCATGTGCATGATTTTGCACATTTTGGCATTGAAGCCTAGCTGCCAAGCCCTAGACCTTTCTTCTAGCTTTTTTAGATCTTCCCTCATTTTTTCCACCCCTCCAGTGTGCCCACACTGTTGCAGATTTTTGTATAATCTGCAAACAGGCATACTTTGTTTTCCAGCCCCTCTGTGATGTCACTAATAAAGACATTGAAGAGGACTGATCCCAGTACTGACCCCTGAGGCACCCCGCTAGTTAACTGACACACTTCCAATTGAACCCCATTTACCACCACCCCCTGAGTCCTGTTACTCAGCCAACTTCATACCCATTTTACTATCTTTGGCCCTACTCCCAGGCTTCCCAGCTTCTATACTAGTCTTCTGTGAGGAATGGCTGTCAAAGGCCTGGAGAGTGCTATTTACTGTACAAAATGTATGTTTTGTTTTTGTTTCACCTTGATTCCCTTCAGACCTCTTTGTCTGCCCGCTAAACTGGATCACTACATCAAAAGTCCTGCTATTGATCCCCAGTCCCCCTGTGCTCCCATGCTGTCCTTCATTTAACTGCACTGTAGATAAAAATGAGAAATAGACACAGCAGATTGGCAGCTCATGGAAAGTAATTTTTTAACTCACCAGCACTGCTCTTCTCACGTCCTTCCTTCCTGCTGCCCACCCAGCTGTCTGCTCATTCACCAGCTCTGCTCTGCTTGCATCTTTCCTCCCTGTCACCAGCCCAGCTGCCTGATCGCACAACCATCCACTCACTCCATCCATTCACTCAGCTGCCCATCTGTTCAGTTGCAGCTCTTGCGGAAATTTTTTTTAAAACTCTCCAACACTATGAATGCTCTGCTCCCAAGTTTCCTCCTTGCCACCTGCTCAGCTCTTTGCTTGCACAGTCTACTCACTCCCCTGTTTGCTCACACATCACAGTCAATAAACTGAAAACACCTGTGACAGAGCTGGGACTGCAGCAGGTACAGGCAGGGATGGAGAACTAGCGGTAGAGTGATGTAAGCAGAAACATTTTCTGTGCTGTTTAAGTAAAGAATGTGTGGGGCTTACATTTTGTTTACTGAACTTTTGCAGTGTAAAGTCCTTTAACAAATATGCTTACTGAGGAATTTTGATACTCTTACGTTTCCTCACAATCATAGAAAAAAATGGCGGCATTTGAAAATGAGTGTTCTAACAGCACACTGATATTTTTTGTTGCAATGTGATCCTGCTTTTTGAGTACTTATTTTTACCTGTGCATCATATGGATATGACGCACAAGTAACAACCAATCAAAATGCAGGATTTTCTCTCTCCATTTTATAACCCACAATAATGTGCACCCTTGTCATGTCTTATTTTTTAAATAAATCACCAACAGCACACTTTGCACTGGGATATCAACAGGTAAATAATCCTCATAGGGTTTGAAAGCAGTACATTTAAAACAAGGAAAATGTAGAAACTCAGACAGACAGATAGACAGAGACACACACACACATATATATATATAGTCATGCACAAAAACATGAACAGCAGCAAAAACTCATTTTTAAACTGAGTATAGTTCTAGGAGAGCAATAATTATCCTTTGGCAGTTAAGACTACTTTGTTCTGGAGCAGCCTTATGGGAAGGAAAATGTGAAGTACAGTATACATAGATTTCAGAGTTAACCACAGGATTATGGTTCTGAAGGAGTTATATTTAAGTAAATAGACTGAGAAAAGTTAAGGCTATAACAGAGAATGGTTGGTAGTCAATGCATTTTTAATGGGTACTTGTACTTCTGATCCAATGTGTATGGGAACAACAGTATGAGGATTTTATTCAACAGAAATGTTATAATTGTTAAGGGGCTAAGTACAAAGCATTTATACTCAGAAAGTTAGCACATACTAACCGGATTAGTGTCACACCATGTGTGGATAGTGTGGCTTGCAGTCTGTTAGCACGGCTACTACTATATTCAAGGTGACGCTCAGTTTGTGCTAATCTGTAAGCACATTAGCACCGTATCAAGTGCCTTTGCAAATGAATTGATACAGTGCTTGTATATTCAGTAATAACCTGGACGCACTAGAAGTTTGCCAGTGCAGTGCTATGTACCGCTTCAAGGAACCACGTTTCTTCACTGAACTAATGATACCTTGTTGTTAAAACAGTAAAACTCTGGGCTGGCTTGCCCAGAAAATATGCTGTACAAGAAAGCAATATTACCCAACAGGGTGGGTGATACTGGCCAATACCGAACCACCCAGGGGTGTAATGGGGCCTGATGTCACAGGCGGAGGGTCTTATAGCCCCTGGAAGGTCCAGTATTGCCCATACCACCCACCCTGGAGGGTATTATTGTGCTTAGAAAATGAGCTACTGGTAACATTTTTAATAAAATTACATAAAAATTAAAAAGAAGTATAATAAAAGTAAAAAAAAAAATGAGAGTTCATTTTTCTTGTAAAGTAGTCTACACTTTGCCTGTAGAGGGCCTTTGTCCTTTAGAAGACTGTTTGTCATTTCAATTTGTAGCTGCCCCATGCTTTTGATAGTTTTTTTTTTTTTTGTAAAGGGGGCAGGTTAGTTTGCACCTTGATGGTACGGTGAGGTCTGAATTTCCTGTTTTTCTACTTTGCCTATGCTATGAGCAGAAAACTGCTTTATGATTGTAGTTTTGTTTGATCTGCTTTCTTCGTCGAGCCAGGCACTCTGTGGATTTAACTGCAATTGCGGTCCGCTACAGTGCAATGTCTGAAGGTGCTGCTTGGTACTGTCACAGACTATGTCAGTGTTACAGCAGTAAGGAAGGTACTTTTGAATTAAAATAGTTAAGATAAAACATTTAATAAAGAGTTCTTTAAAAAAAATAATCACTGTGTTTATTTTGCATATGTTTTCTGGTTGAGCCAGGGGTATAGTGCAATGTCTGAAGGTGCTGCTTGGTACTGTCACAGACTATGTCAGTGCTACAGCAGTAAGGAAGGTACTTTTGAATTAAAATAGTTAAGATAAAACATTTAATAAAGAGTTCTTTAAAAAAAATAATCACTGTGTTTATTTTGCATATGTTTTCTGGTTGAGCCAGGGGTACTGCAATGGATGGACGCTAGAGGGGATGTTTCAGACAAGCGCGTGCAAACCCTGCTACCTTTGGTTATGTTGGAAGGAAGGAATTAGTAGAGGCGGTGGGTCAGAGTGTCCGGTTACTGCTGCTTAAATCGGGACAAATATTATGAAGAAATGGAGTACTCTGATCCCAAAGGAGCGAGTGAGGAGATACTTTTGTTTCACTGAAAACTGGCAAGGAAAGATGTCTGGGCTAAAGACTAAATGTATATATGTGTGTGTGTGTGTGTGTGTGTGTGTGTGTGGGGGTCTCTCACTAAGTGAGAAAAAAATGGCGGCATTTTCAAAATTGAATGGGGTACTTTCAACTAATGGTCAGGCACAGTGGGCACAGGGATTTTTTGAATGCGTGCTCTTGGGTTGGTACTTCTTATACAGACGGCTCTACCTGAAAGTTAATGTACCGCTGGCAGCCAAGCAGCTTTCTGAGATTCTTAAGCCCATTTTCTAATAAAAAATAAACATCCCTGTGCCGGCCAGGTGGCACTGAGGGTTGAGGCGCTGGACGCCACACCTCGCACCGCACCAGTGACCCGAGTTCAGGGAGCTGGGGGTCGGCAGGGGAGGACTAGGATTGAGCATCCATAGACAGCTCTCCTAGTCCTGGGGAGGGTTTGGGGGATCTTCCAATGCCCTGGCACCCCCTTGCAGAGACTGGGGCACTGCAGTGCTCGGCAGCAGATGCTTGGGGACTGGATCACGGCGGATGTCTTCCAGGGGCATGCGGGAATGCGCGCTCGCTGGGCGGGACATCATTGCACGTCAATGCTCCGGGCAGAAAAAACACGGAAACACCCCCTTCCTTCGGGTGAGGCGACGGCAATCAGAAAGCAGCCTGTCCAACCTCACGCCCAACACCGGCCATCTCTCCAGTTCTCCTTGGGGTCTGGGGCTGCTCCTTGGGATGGAGGGAGTGCCCAGACCCCGCCTACCCAATGTAGCCCGGAGTAGTCGGTTCAGGTGGACGGTTGTGTTCAGCGGCTGGTTGAAGAGACCCTGAGAGATGCCCCAAAGGTAAGGGTGTATAAATAAACCTTACAAAAAAAAAAAAATAAAATAAACATTGCTGGTGCTAGTAGTACCCCTCTTCCTAAATCAATCTTCATAGGCATAAGTGTAATATATCCCTGGTAGTTTTGCAGATTCCTCCCTCACCTGATCCTTTGCATGCAACTAGTGTAATATCCCTGGTAGTCTTGTGGAAACCCTTCCTGGTCCTGACAGTTAGTGGCAAACATGTGACAGTGACAGTGACCTGCAAAGACTCACCTCACGCTTCCTAGCCACCATCTGCCTAATGCAAGTGCAGGTATTTTCGGCATAGTGAAACAGTACTTGCATGACATTCACTGAACATTTCAATAGACATCACACGAGTACTGTACAGCAATACTAGTACTTGCATGACATTCTCTGATCATTTCAAAAGACATCACACGAATACTGTACAGCAATACTAGTACTTGCATGAGGCAGATGGCAGCAGGCCATGGAGGTGAGAGATGCATCTGTGCCAGTCACTGTCACAATGTCAGGATGGACACTGACAGTTGGGACCAGTAGCAAAGATATTAAAGTCATGCCTACAGAGGCTGGGTATGGTAAGGGGATCCACTAGACTATCAGAGTTATTAAACTTATACCTATTTGGATCGGGTGGGGGATGTCCACTAGACTATCAGAAATAATAAACTTATTCCTATGAGAATTGGGAGAATTAGGAAGACCATAGTGGTTTTAGCTGCTTTACTTTCAAGGGGCAACACAGATGCAGGGGGTGGGGGTAGGAGGGACACAATCCATGGAGCACACAGTAGCACCTCATAAGATACAAAATGAACAAGCATTTGTCAATGCCAAATGTTTGCTTGCTGGCACTGGCTTTGGTAGTGTAGGAGTTAGAGAGCTGCATAATAGGAATGGCAGTGAAGTATCGAACTGAAGCCATCCCCACCACCACCCTGCAGAGACTGACAGGCATCGGGGTGCGCCTTTGGGTCATCAGGCATAACGGCCACGCCATTTCATCACACTTTACCCTGCAGACACTGACAAGTGTCACGGTGTGCCTTGGGGTCTTTGGCTCTTATGCTCACCCCATTCCATCAGGAAATACGGTGAGATGGGTGCTGTATATGAGAATGGGGTGAACTTTGGGGCCGAAGAGTCCAAGGCACACCTTGATGCCTCTCACTGGCTGCAGGGTGTGGAATAGTATGAGCATTACAGGTGAGAATCCCAAGTCACACCCTTGATGCCTGTCAGTCTCTACAGGGTGGGGCGTTATGGTCAGAAACCCTAACGCCTCAGGCGTTCGTTGGATTTTCACTCCAAATTTTTAACACGGGTTTTTTGTGAACCCCACCTTATGAACAGTGGCAATATCAGTTTGTTAGCCGAAAGCTGATTTTGCACAGCGACTATGCCATTTGGCACCACAGGTACGAAAACACATTTCGAACAGGATGTGAAAATGAGAGCTGTACTGTTCATGGGGAGGTGCAAAATGGCAATGTTGAAAATCTGCAGTGAAAATATAAAAACTGAGAAGTCACGAAGGCAGTATAGAAACCACGCAATGCACACCCGTAATGCAATTATTTTGGGATTTTACAGCAGATTGTCAACACAGGCATTTTGGAACCTCCGCTCATGAACAGTGTCACTGTGATTTTCTTAATCTGTCCCGAACAGTGATTTCCCACAGCGACCATGCATTTCTCGCTGGAAGCGCGAAACACATTTCGCCATGGTGTGAAAAATTACAGCTGTACTGTTCATAAGAAAGTGTGGAAAATGGCAGTGGTGAAAATCTGGACTGAAAATTTGTGAAATCCATGAACTTACGAGAGGAGCGGAAACTGCTAATGGTCGCTTGTAACACAGTCATTTTATGGAATTTTTTCACCAAATTTTTAACATAGCCATTTTAAGACCTCTGCTCATGAACAGTGTTACTGTGATTTTCTTAATCTGTCCGAACATTGATTTCGTACACCGACTGCGTCATTGTGCGCTACATGCTAGAAACACATTTTGGGCTAGATGTGAAAAATGGCAGCTGTACTGCTCATAAGGAGGTGTGGTAAAATGGCAATGTTGAAAATCTGGAGTGAAAATATTGAAAATTCACGAACTTACAAGCGTGCATAGGAACAGCGCAACGCATGCTCGTAAAACAGTCATTTTGGGGAATTTTTTCACCAAATTTTAACATAGCCATTTTAACACCTCTGCTCATGAACAGTGCCACTGTGATTTTCTTAATCTGTCCCAAACAGTGATTTCACACACTGACTGCACCATTGTGCGTTCCATGCGTGGAAGCACATTTTGGGCTAGATGTGAAAAATAACAGCTGGACTGCTCATAAGGAGGTGTGGTTAAATGGCAATGTTGAAAATCTGACCTCCGATCATGAACAGTGTCAGTGTGATTTTCTTTATCTGTCCCGAACAATGATTTCCCACAGTGACCACGCATTTCTGTGCTGAAAGTGTGAAAACACATTTCGGCCATGTTGTGGAAAATGACAGCTGTACTGTTCATAAGGAGGTGTGGAAAATGCCACTGGTGAAAATCTGGACTGAAAATATTACAAATTCATGAACTTACGAGGGTGCGTGGAAACTGCACAATGCTCACTCGTAACACAGTCATTTTATGGAGTATTGTCACCAAATTTTCGACATAGCCATTTTAAGACCTCTGCTCATGACCAGTGCCACTGTGATTTTCTTAATCTGTCCCAGACATTGTTTTCACACACCGACTGTACCATTGTGCGCTGCATGTGCGGAAGCACATTTTGGTCGAGATGTGAAAAATGGTAGCTGTACTGCTAATAAGGAAGTGTGGTAAAATGGCACTGTTGAAAATCTGGTGTGCAAATATTACAAATTCGCAAACTTGCCAGCGTGCATAGGAACTGCGCAACGTGCGCTCCAAAAACAGTCATTTTTGGGAATTTTTTCACCAAATTTTCAACATAGCCATTTTAACACCTCTGCTCATGACCAGTGTCTCTGTGATTTTCTTAACATGTCCCATACATTGATTTCGCGACACCGAACAGCGCCATTGTGCGCTATATGGGCAGAAATACGCTGTGGGTGAGATGTGAAAAATGACAACTGTACTGCTCATAAGGAGGTGTGGTAAATGGCAATGTTGAAAATCTGGAGTGAAAATATTGAAGTTTGCAAACTTACGAGTGTGCGAGGAACTGAACGCACACTGTAAACAGTAAGTTTTAGGAATTTTACACCAAATTTTCAACATAGCTATTTTAAGACCTCTGCTCATGAACAGTGTCACTGGGATTTTCTTAATTTGTCCCATACATTGATTTCACACACCTACTGCGCCATTGTGCGCTACATGGGCGGAAACACATTTTGGGTGAGATGTGAAAAATGACAGCTGTACTGCTCATAAGAAGGTGTGGTAAAATGGCAATGTTGAAAATCTGGAGTGAAAATATTAAAAATTCGTGAACTTATGAGCGTGCATAGGAACTGCGCAATGCACGCTCGTAAAACAGTCATTTTTAGGAATTTTTCCACCAAATTTTCAAAATAGGCTATTTGAGAGCCCAACTTATGAACACTGGCAGTGTCATTTCATTAATCATTCCGGAAAGGTGATTTCGCGCAGTGGCTGTGAAATCACCCTTCGGGCCCGAGTAATGCCATGACAGTGACAGCATTCGTGAGAAGGGGTCCCAAAAACCCCATGTTGAAAATTTGGTGCAAAAATTCCAAAAAATGCCTGAGATATGCAATAAAGTTGAAAAAACCCTATCTATCCCATTATACAGCTTACCGGCATTTCCTCAGTTCGCGGTCGGCTTTGAAGAGTGCAGACGTGTTCCCGGTCCACCGAAGATCGTTGCCGAGCTCCAGAGGTAAATATGGGGTGAGGGGTGTGGGAGGCAGGGTGCACAGTGGGTGGGTGCGGGTTGTGGGAGGAGGGCAGGGAGAAGCGCCGAGGGACAGTTTTTGTATTTGCAGGTTTTTTTCTTTCCTAAGACGACGAGGGACGTTTGCCATGCTGGGGTGGGCTCCCAACGTGGTAGCTGGAAGGATGTTGGTGGGGCAGGAGCCAACAGGGGAATGAGCACCCCTGTTGGCCATAACATCATTTTGCCATGCTGGGTTGGGCTCCCAGCGTGGCACCTGGATGCTTTGGGGGCGGAGCAGCCGACGGGGATTGGGCACCCCGCCGGCCATACAGTGTGGGGGAGGGGAAGGCGATGAGCACACAGTGTGCATGCGTGCGCGGGTGTGTGTGTGTGTGTGTGTGTGTGTGTGTGTGTGTGTGGGGGGGAGCTCTGCTCACTGAAGCGGAGCTCTCCCTTTCAACTGTATGCCACTGCATTTTCAGCTGTCATAGACAGCTGGAGCAGTGATTGGCGCAGTGGGACCATGCCTGCAAACACACTGACTGAATTGGAAGAGGCTGACACACCTCTGGAAAACTCGGATGATGGCACTATGTTTCTTGTACATGCGTTCAAGCAAACATAACAAGCATTTGTCAATGCCGAATATTTGCTTGCTGGCATTGGCATTGGTAGTGTAGAAGTCACAGAGCTGCATAATAGGAATGGCAGCGAAGTATTGAACTGAAGCCAACCCCACCACCACCCTGCAGAGAGTGACAGGCATTGGGGTGTGCCTTTGGGTCATTAGGCATAACGACCATGCCATTTCACCACACCCTACCCTGCAGACACTGACAAGTGTCACGGTATGCCTTGGGGTCTTTGGCCCTTATGCGCACCCCATTCCATCAGGAAATACAGTGAGATGGGTGCGGTATAGGAGAATGGGGTGAAGTTTGGGCCCGAAGAGTCCCAGGCACACCTTGATGCCTCTCACTGGCTGCAGGGTGTGGGTGGGGGTGGAATGGTATGAGCATGACAGGCAAGAATCCCAAGTCACACCCCTGATGCCTGTCATTCTCACAGGGTGTGGCGTTGATCGTAAACCCTAACGCCTCAGGCATTCGCTGCTATTTTCACTCCACATTTTCAACATGGCTTTTTGCGACCCCCACCTCATGAACAATGGCAATATCAGTTTGTTAGCCGAAAACTGCTTTTGCACAGCGACTATGGCATTTGGCACCACAGGTGCAAAAACACATTCCGAACAGGATGTGAAAAATGACAGTGGTACTGTTCATGGGGAGGTGTAAAAAATGGCAATGTGGAAATTCTGCTGTGAAAATCTTAAAAAAACTGGTGAAGTCACGAGCGTGCGTAGAAACTGTGCAATGCACACCCGTAATGTAACTAGTTTGGGGATTTTTTTACACAAGATTGTTAACACAGGCATTTTGGGACCTCCGATCACGAACAGTGTCAGTATGATTTTCTTTATCTGTCCTGAACAATGATTTCCCACAGCGACCACGCATTTCTGTGCTGAAAGTTTGAAAACACATTTTGGCCATGTTGTGGAAAATGACAGCTATACTGTTCATAAGGAGGTGTGAAAAAATGTCACTGGTGAAAATCTGGACTGAAAATATTACAAATTCATGAACTTACGAGCGTGCATAGGAACTGCGCAACGCACACTCGTAAAACAGTAAGTTTTAGGAATTTTTACACCAAATTTTCAACATAGCTATTTTAAGACCTCTGCTCATGAACAGTGTCACTGGGATTTTCTTAATTTGTCCCATACATTGATTTCACACACTTACTGCGCCATTGTGCGCTACATGGGCGGAAACACATTTTGGGTGAGATGTGAAAAATGACAGCTGTACTGCTCATAAGAAGGTGTGGTAAAATGGCAATGTTGAAAATCTGGAGTGAAAATATTAAAAATTCGTGAACTTACGAGCGTGCATAGGAACTGCGCAATGCACGCTCGGAAAACAGTCATTTTTAGAAATTTTTCCACCAAATTTTCAAAATAGGCTATTTGAGAGCCCAACTTATGAACACTGGCAGTGTCATTTCATTAATCATTCCAGAAAGGTGATTTCGCGCAGTGGCTGTGAAATCACCCTTCGGGCCCGAGTAATGCCATGACAGTGACAGCATTCGTGAGAAGGGGTCCCAAAAACCCCATGTTGAAAATTTGGTGCAAAAATTCCAAAAAATGTCTGAGATATGCAATAAAGTTGAAAAAACCCTATCTATCCCATTATACAGCTTACCGGCATTTCCTCAGTTCGCAGTCGGCTTTGAAGAGTGCAGACGTGTTCCCAGTCCACCGAAGATCGTTGCGCCGAGCTCCAGAGGTAAATATGGGGTGAGGGGGGTGTGGGGAGGCAGGGTGCACAGTGGGTGGGTGCGGGTTGTGGGAGGAGGGCAGGGAGAAGCGCCGAGGGACAGTTTTTGTATTTGCAGGTTTTTTTCTTTCCTAAGACGACGAGGGACGTTAGCCATGCTGGGGTGGGCTCCCAGCGTGGTAGCTGGAAGGATGTTGGTGGGGGGCAGGAGCCAACAGGGGAATGAGCACCCCTGTTGGCCATAACATCATTTTGCCATGCTGGGTTGGGCTCCCAGCGTGGCACCTGGATGCTTTGGGGGGCGGGCGTGCAGCCGACGGGGGATTGGGCACCCCTGCTGCCCATACAGTGTGGGGAGGGGAAGGCGCATGAGCACACAGTGCATGGGTGTGTGTGTGTGTGTGTGTGTGTGTGTGTGTGTGTGTGTGGAGGGGGAGCTCTGCTTCACTGAAGCGGAGCTCTCCTTTCAACTGTATGCCATGCATTTTCAGCTGTCATAGACAGCTGAGCAGTGATTGGCGCAGTGGACCATGCCTGCAAACACACTGACTGAATTGGAAGAGGCTGACACACCTCTGGAAAACTCGGATGATGGCACTATGTTTCCTGTACATGCGTTCAAGCAAACATAACAAGCATTTGTCAATGCCGAATATTTGCTTGCTGGCATTGGCATTGGTAGTGTAGAAGTCACAGAGCTGCATAATAGGAATGGCAGCGAAGTATTGAACTGAAGCCAACCCCACCACCACCCTGCAGAGAGTGACAGGCATTGGGGTGTGCCTTTGGGTCATTAGGCATAACGACCATGCCATTTCACCACACCCTACCCTGCAGACACTGACAAGTGTCACAGTATGCCTTGGGGTCTTTGGCCCTTATGCGCACCCCATTCCATCAGGAAATACAGTGAGATGGGTGCGGTATAGGAGAATGGGGTGAAGTTTGGGCCCGAAGAGTCCCAGGCACACCTTGATGCCTCTCACTGGCTGCAGGGTGTGGGTGGGGGTGGAATGGTATGAGCATGACAGGCAAGAATCCCAAGTCACACCCCTGATGCCTGTCATTCTCTACAGGGTGGGGCGTTATGGTCGTAAACCCTAACGCCTCAGGCATTCGCTGCTATTTTCACTCCACATTTTCAACATGGCTTTTTGCGACCCCCACCTCATGAACAATGGCAATATCAGTTTGTTAGCCGAAAACTGCTTTTGCACAGCGACTATGGCATTTGGCACCACAGGTGCAAAAACACATTCCGAACAGGATGTGAAAAATGACAGTGGTACTGTTCATGGGGAGGTGTAAAAAATGGCAATGTGGAAATTCTGCTGTGAAAATCTTAAAAAAACTGGTGAAGTCACGAGCTCGCATGAGAAACTGTGCAACGTAACCCGTAATGTAACTAGTTTGGGGATTTTTACACAAGATTGTTAACACAGGCATTTTGGGACCTCGATCACGTAACAGTGTCAGTATGATTTTCTTTATCTGTCCCAATAATGATTTCCACAGCGACCACGCATTTCTGTGCTGAAAGTTTGAAACACATTTTGGCCATGTTGTGAAAATGACAGCTATACTGTTCATCAGGAGGTGTGAAAAATGTCACTGGTGAAAATCTGGACTGAAAATATTACAAATTCGATGAACTTATGAAGAGTATAGAACTGCTTAAGAACGCTGTAAAACAGTAATTTTAGATTTTTCACCAAATTTTCAATATAGCCATTTTAAGACCTCGCTCATGAACAGTGTCACTGTGATTTTCTTAATGTGTCCCATACATTGATTTCAAGACAATCCCGACTGCGCCCATTGTGCGCATATGTACGGAAACATTTTGGGTGAGATATGAAAATGACAGCTTACTGCTCATAAGAAGGTGTGGTAAAATGGCAATGTTTAAAATCTGGAGGAAAATATTAAAATTTCGAACTTACGAAAGCGCAGTATAGAAACTGCGCAAGCGACGCCATAAAATGAAATATTTTAGATTTGCACCAAATTAAAATAGGCTTTTGAGAGCTCACCTTATGAACACTGGCAGTGTCATTTCATTAATCATTCCGAAAGGTGATTTCGCTAGTGGCTGTGAAATCACCCTCGGGCCCGAGTAACCATGACAGTGACAGCATTCATGAGAAGGGGTCCCAAAACCCATGTTGAAAATTTAGTGCAAAATTAAAAAATGTCTGAGATATGCAATAATGTTGAAAAACCCTATCTATCCCATGATACAGCTATCGGCATTTCTCAGTTCATGGTCGTTTGAAGAGTGCAGACTTTGTTCCCAGACCAATTAAAGATCGCGCTGAGCTCTGGAGGTACTATGGGGGTGAGGGGGGTGGGAGGCAGGCACAGTGGTGGGTGCGGGTTGTGGGAGGAGGCAGGAGAAGCGCTGAGGGACAGTTTTTGTATTTGCAGGTTTTTTTCTCTAAGACGACGAGGGACGCTTCTATGTTGGGGTGGGCCCAGCGCTGGTAGCTGGAAGGATGTTGGTGGGGGCAGGAGCCAACAGGGATTGAGCACCCTGTTGGCCATAACATCATTTTGCCATGCTGGGTTGGGCTCCCAGCGTGGCACCTGGATGCTTGGGGGGGTGCAGCCGACGGGGATTGGGCACCCGCCGCCATACAGTGTGGGGGAGGGGAAGGGCGATGAGCACACAGTGCATGTGCTGCTGTGTGTGTGTGTGTGTGTGTGTGTGTGGGGGAGCTCTAGCTCACTGAAGCGGAGCTCTCCTTTCAACTGTATGCCATCAGTATTTGCAGCTGTCATAGACAGCTGAGTAGTGTTGCGCAGGGACCGCGCCACAAACACACTGACTGAATTGGAAGAGGCTGACACACCTCTGAAAACTCGGATGATGGCACTATGTTTCTTGTACATGCTCAAGCAAACATAACAAGCATTTGTCAATGCCGAATATTTGCTTGCTGGCATTGGCATTGGTAGTGTGGAAGTTACAGAGCTGCATAATAGGAATGGCAGCGAAGTATTGAACTGAAGCCAACCCCACCACCACCCTGCAGAGAGTGACAGGCATTGGGGTGTGCCTTTGGGTCGTTAGTCATAACGACCATGCCATTTCACCACACCCTACCCTGCAGACACTGACAAGTGTCACGGTATGCCTTGGGGTCTTTGGCCCTTATGCGCACCCCATTCCATTAGGAAATACAGTGAGATGGGTGCGGGATAGGAGAATGGGGTGAAGTTTGGGCCCGAAGCGTCCCAGGCACACCTTGATGCCTCTCACTGGCTGCAGGCTGTGTGTGGGGGTGGAATGGTATGAGCATGAGATGCAAGAATCCCAAGTCACACCCCTGATGCCTGTCATTCTCTACAGGGTGAGGCGTTATGGTCGTAAACCCTAACGCCTCAGGCATTTGTTTGTATTTTCACTCCACATTTTCAACATGGCTTTTTGTGACCCCCACCTCATGAACAATGGCAATATCAGTTTGTTAGCTGAAAACTGCTTTTGCACAGCGACTATGGCATTTGGCACCACAGGTGCAAACACATTCTAACAGGATGTGAAAATGACAGCGGTACTGTTCATGGGAGGTGAAAATGGCAATGTGGAAATTCTGCTGTGAAAATCTTAAAAACTGGTGAAGTCACGAGCATAGCAGATACTGTGCAATGCACACCTGTAATGTAACTAGTTTGGGATTTTTACAGCAGATTGTTAACACAGGCATTTTGGGACCTCCGATCATGAACAGTGTCAGTGTGATTTTCTTTATCTGTCCCGAACAATGATTTCCACAGCGACTCACGCATTTCTGTGCTGAAAGTGTGAAAACACATTTTGGCCATGTTGTGGAAAATGACAGCTGTACTGTTCATAAGGAGGTGTGAAAAAATGTCACTGGTGAAAATCTGGACTGAAAATATTACAAATTCATGAACTTACGAGCGTGCATAGGAACTGCGCAACGCACGCTCGTAAAACAGTAATTTTTAGGAATTTTTTCACCAAATTTTCAACATAGCCATTTTAACACCTCTGCTCATGACCAGAGTCTCTGTGATTTTCTTAACATGTCCTATACATCGATTTCGCACACCGACTGCGCCATTGTGCGCTACATGGGCAGAAATATGTTGTGTGCAAGATGTGAAAAATGAAAACTATACTGCTCATAAGGAGGTGTGGTAAAATGGCAATGTTGAAAATCTGGAGTGAAAATATTGAATTATGAACTTACGATAATGTGCTGGAACTGCTCAACGCACTGCCAGAAAACAGTAATTTTAGAATTTTTATGTAATTTTCAACATAGCTATTTTTAAGACTCTTGCTCATGAACAGTGTCACTGTGATTTTCTTAATTTGTCCCATACATTGATTTCGCACACCGACTGCGCCATTGTGCGCTACATGGGCGGAAACCCATTTTGGGTGAGATGTGAAAAATGACAGCTTACTGCTCATAAGAAGGTGTGGAAAAATGGCAATGTTGAAAATCTGGAGTGAAAATATTGAAAATTAGTGAACTTACGAGCGTGCGTAGGAACTGCGCAACGAACGCTCGTAAAACAGTCAGTTTTAGGAATATTTCAACCAAATTTTCAAAATAGGCTTTTCAAGAGCCCACCTTATGAACACTGGCAGTGTCATTTCATTAATCATTCCGGAAAGGTGATTTCACGCAGTGGCTGTGAAATCACCCTTCGGGCCCGAGTAACGCCATGACAGTGACAGCATTCATGAGAAGGGGTCCCAAAAACCCCCTGTTGAAAATTTGGTGCAAAAATTCCAAATAATGCCTGAGATATGCACAAAGCTGAAAACCCTATCTATCCCATTATACAGCTTACCGGCATTTCCTCAGTTCGCGGTCGGTTTTGAAGAGTGCAGACGTGGTCCCGGTCCACGAAGATCGTTGCGCGAGTCTGGAGGTAAGTATGGGGTGAGGGGGGTGGGAGGCAGGGTGCAGTGGTGGGTGCGGGTTGTGGGAGGGGGCAGGGAGAAGCGCCAAGGACAGTGTTTGTATTTGCAGGTTTTTTTTTTCCTAAGACGACGAGGACGCTTTGCCATATTGGGTGGGCTCCCAGCATGATAGCTGGAAGGATGTTGGTGGGGTAGGGAGTCTACAGGGATTGAGCACCCTGTTGGATATAACATTATTTTGCCATGCTGGGTTGGCTCCCAGTGTGGCACCTGGATGCTTTTGGAGGAGTCGACGGGGATTGGGCACCTGCTGGCCTTGACAGTGTGGGGGAGGGGAAGACACATGAGCACACAGTGTGCATGCTGGGGTGTGTGTGTGTGTGTGGAGGGAGCTCTGCTCACTGAAGCGGAGCTCTCTTCAACTGTATGCTACTGTATTTTCAGCTGTCATAGACAGCTGGAGCAGTGATTGGCGAGGGACCGCTCCTACAAACACACTGACTGAATTGGAAGAGGCTGACACACCTCTGGAAAACTCGGATGATGGCACTATGTTTTTGCACATGCGCAAGCAAACATAACAGCATTTGTCAATGCCGAATGTTTGCTTGCTGGCATTGGCATTGGTAGTGTAGAAGTTACAGAGCTGCATAATAGGAATGGCAGCTAAGTATTGAACTGAAGTCAACCCCACCACCCTGCAGAGAGTGACAGGCATTGGGTTGCTCTTGGGTCGTTAGACATAACGCCACTCATGCCATTTCACTCACACCCTACCCTGTAGACACTGACAAGTGTCACAGTATGCCTTGGGGTCTTTGGGTTTTATGCGCACTCCCATTCCATCAGTGAATACAGTGAGATGGGAAGTGTATAGAGAATGGGGTGAAGTTTGGTCCAAGAGTCCCAGGCACACCTTGATGCCTCACTGGCTGCAGGTGTGGGTGGGGTGGAATGGCTAAGCATGACAGGCAAGAATCCCAAGTCACACCCTGATGCCTGTCATTCTTCTTACAGGGTGGGCGTTATGGTCGTGAAACCCTAACGCCTCAGGCATTCGGCTGCTATTTTCACTCCACATTTTCAACATGGCTTTTTAGCGACCCCCACCTCATGAACAATGGCAATATCAGTTTGTTATCCGAAACTGCTTTTGCACAGCGACTTATGGTATTTGCACCACAGGTGCAAAACACATTCCGAACAGAGATGTGAAAATGACAGCGGTACTGTTCATGGGAGGTGTAAAAATGGCAATGGGGAAATTTGCTGTGAAAATCTTAAAAACTGGTGAAGTCAAGAGCGCATGTGAGAAACTGTGCAACTATTACACTGTAATGTAACTAGTTTGGGGATTTTTACAGCAGATTGTTAACACAGGCATTTTGGGACCTCCATCATGAACAGTGTCAGTATGATTTTCTTTATCTGTCTCAATAATGATTTCCCACAGCTTAATATGCATTTCTGTGCTGAAAGTGTGAAAACACATTTTGGCCATGTTGTGGTAAATGACAGCTATACTGTTCATAAGGAGGTGTGAAAAAATGTCACTGGTGGAAATCTGACCGAAAATATTACAAATTATGAACTACGAGCGCATAGAACCGCTAACGCACACCGTATAAACAGTAATTTTTTAGAATTTTTTTCACCAAATTTTCAACATAGCCATTTTAAGACCCCTGCTCATGAACCGTGTCACTGTGATTTTCTTAATGTGTCCCATACATTGATTTCCCAAGACACCGACTGCCGCCATTGTGCGCTACATGGCAGGAAACACATTTTGGGTGAGATATGAAAATGACAGCGCTACTGCCTCATAAGAAGGTGTGGTAAAATGGCAATGTTTAAAATCTGGAGTAAAATATTAAAAATTAGCGAATCTTACGAGCGCAGTATAGAAACTGCGCAATCGAACGCTTCTTAAATGAATGATTTAGATTTGCACCAAATTTCAAAATAGGCTTTTTGAGAGCCCACCTTATGAACACTGGCAGTGTCATTTCATTAATCATTCCAGAAAGGTGACTTCGCGCAGTGTCTGTGAAATCACCCTTCGGGCCCGAGTAACGCCATGACAGTGAAAGCATTCATGAGAAGGGGACCCAAAAACCCCATGTTGAAAATTTGGTGCAAAAATTCCAAAAAATGCCTGAGATATGCAATAAAGTTGAAAAAACCCTATCTATCCCATTATACAGCTTACCGGCATTTCCTCAGTTCATGGGTCGGCTTTGAAGAGTGCAGACGTGTTCCCGGTCCAATCAAGATCAGCAGCTGAGCTCCAGAGAGGAAATATGGGGTGAGGGGGTGTGGGAGGCAGGTGCACAGTGGTGGCGTGCGGGTTGTGGGAGGAGGGCAGGAGAAGCGCCTTGAGGACAGTTTTTGTATTTTGCAGTTTTTCTTTCCTAAGACTACAAGGACGTTTCCATGTTGGGTGGGCTCTCAGCGTGGTAGCTGGAAGGATGTTGGTGGGGATAGGAGCCAACAGGGATTGAGCACTCTGTTGGCCATAACATCATTTTGCCATGCTGGGCTGGGCTCCCAGCGTGGCACCTGGATGCTTTGGGCGTGCAGCCGAGGGGATTGGGCACCCTCAGCGCCATGCCATAGGGGGGGAAGGAAGGGCGATGAGCACACAGTGCATGTGTGCTTGTGGGTGTTGTGTGTGTGTGGGGGAGCTCTAGCTCACTGAGGCGGGCATCTCCCTTTCAACTGTATGCCACTGCATTTTCAGCTGTCATAGACAGCTGGAGCAGTGATTGGCGCATTGGGACCGCTCCTGCAAACACACTGACTGAATTGGAAGAGGCTGACACACCTCTGGAAAACTTTGGATGATGGCACTATGTTTTGTACATGTGCAAGAAGCAAACATAATACATTTGTCAATGCCGAATATTTGCTGGCATTGGCATTGGTAGTGTAGAAGTTACAGAGGTGCATAATAGGAATGGCATGCGGCTATTGAACTTGAAGCCAACCCCACCACCACCCTGCAGAGAGTGACAGGCATTCGGATGTGCCTTTTGGGTCATAGGCATAATGACCATGCCATTTCACTGACACTCACCCTGCAGACACTGACAAGTGTCACAGTATGCCTTGGGGTCTTTGGCTCTTGCGCGCACTCCATTCCATTAGGAAATACAGTGAGATGGGTGCAGTATAGAGAATGGGTGAAGTTTGGGTCTGAGTCCCAGGCACACCTTGATGCCTCCTCACTGGCTGCAGGTGTGGGTGGGGTGGAATGGTATGAGCATGACAGGCAAGAATCCCAAGTCACACCCCTGATGCCTGTCATTCTCTACATGGTGGGGCGCTATGTCGAACCCCTAACGCCTCAGGTATTTGTTGTTATTACCCACATTTTCAACATGGCATTTTGTGACCCCACCTCATGAACAATGGCAATATCAGTTTGTTAGCTGAAAATTGCTTTTTGCACAGCGACTATGGCATTTGGCACCACAGGTGCAAAACATCTTAACAGGATGTGAAAAATGACAGCTGTACTGTTCATGGGGAGGTGTGAAAAATGGCAATGTGGAAATTCTGCTATGAAAATCTTAAAAAACTGGTGAAGTCACGAGCGTGTGTAGAAACTGTGCAACGCATTAATTGTAATGTAACTAGTTTGGGATTTTTTTACAGCAGATTGTTAACACAGGCATTTTTGGGACCTGATCATGAACAGTGTCAGTATGATTTTCTTTATCTGTCTCGAACAATGATTTCCCACAGCGACCATGCGTTTCTGTGCTGTAAGTGTGAAAACATTTTGTCATGTTGTGAAAATGACAGCTGTACTGTTCATAGGAGTGTGAAAATGTCACTGGTGAAAATCTGGACTGAAAATATTCAAATTCGTGAACTTCTGGGCGCGATAGGAACTGCACAGCACGCTCGTAAAACAGTAATTTTAGGAATTTTTCACCAAATTTCAACATAGCCATTTTAACACCTCTGCTCATGACCAGTGTCTCTGTGATTTTCTTAACATGTCCTATACAATCATTTGCATAATCGACTGCCCATTGTGCGCTACATGGGCAGAAATACTTTGTGGGCAGGATGTGAAATGAAACTATACTGCTCATAAGGAGGTGGTAAAATGGCAATGTTGAAAATCTGGAGTGAAAATATTGAAATTTCAAGAACTTTACGCTGCCGAGGAACTGCGCAACGCTACCACTCTCAGAAACAGTAATTTTAGGAATTTTACATTAAATTTTCAACATAGCTATTTTAAGACCCTGCTCATGAACAGTGTCACTGTGATTTTCTTAATTTGTCCCATATATTGATTTCGACACCGACTGCGCCATTGTGCTAAACATGGGCGAAACACATTTTGGGTGAGATGTGAAAATGACAGCTTACTGCTCATAAGAAGGTGTGGTAAAATGGCAATGTTGAAAATCTGACTGAAAATATTGAAAATTGGTGAAGCTTACGAGCGCATAGAACTGCGCAAGCACGCCTGAAGCAAACAGTTTTTTAGATTTGCCACCAATTTTTCAAAATAGGCTTTTGAGAGCCCACCTTATGAACATTGCAGTGTCATTTCATTAATCATTCGGAAAGGTGATTTCGCGCAGTTGTTGTGAAATCACCTGGCCCCGAGTAACGCCATGACAGTGACAGCATTCATGAGAAGGGGTCCCAAAACCCCATGTTGAAAATTTGGTGCAAAAATTCCAAATAATGCCTGAGATATGCAACAAAGCTGAAAAAACCTATCTATCCCATTATACAGCTTACCGGCATTTCCTCAGTTCAAGGGTTTGCGAAGAGTGCAGACGGAGCCCCGTCCACCAAGATCGCTACCGAGCTCGGAGGTAAGTATGGGGTGAGGGGGGGTGGGAGGCAGGGTACAGTGGTGGTGCGGGTTGTGGGAGGAGGGCAGGAGAAGCGCCGAGGACAGTGTTTGTATTTGCAGGTTTTTTTTCTTTCCTAGGACGACGAGGACGCTTGCCATCTGGGGTGGGCCTCAGCATGATAGCTGGAAGGATGTTGGTGGGGGAGGGAGCCGACAGGGATTGGGCACCCCTGTTGGCCATATTATTTTGCCATGCTGGGTTGGGCTCCCCAGCGTGGCACCTGGATGCTTTTGAGTGGTGTAGTCACGGGATTGGCACTGGCCGGCCAGACAGTGTGGGGAGGGGAAGACACATGAGCACACAGTGTGCATGTGCTCGCGGGGGTGTGTGTGTGTGTGTGTGAAGGGGGGAGCTCTGCTCACTGAAGCGGAGCTCTCCCTTTCAACTGTATGCCACTGCATTTTCAGCTGTCATAGACAGCTGGAGCAGTGATTGGCGCAGTGGGACCGCGCCCGCAAACACACTGACTGAATTGGAAGAGGCTGACACACCTCTGGAAAACTCGGATGATGGCACTATGTTTCTTGCACATGCGTACAAGCAAACATAACAAGCATTTGTCAATGCCGAATGTTTGCTTGCTGGCATTGGCATTGGTAGTGTAGAAGTTACAGAGCTGCATAATAGGAATGGCAGCGAAGTATTGAACTGAAGTCAACCCCACCTCCACCCTGCAGAGAGTGACAGGCATTGGGGTGTGCCTTTGGGTCGTTAGACATAACGACCATGCCATTTCACCACACCCTACCCTGCAGACACTGACAAGTGTCACAGTATGCCTTGGGTCTTGGCTTTCTGAGCACCCCATTCTGTCTAGGAAATACAGTGAGATGGGTGCGGTATAGGAGAATGGGGTGAAGTTTGGGCCCGAAGAGTCCCAGGCACACCTTGATGCCTCTCACTGGCTGCAGGGTGTGGGTGGGGGTGGAATGGTATGAGCATGACAGGCAAGAATCCCAAGTCACACCCTGATGCCTGTCATTCTCTACAGGGTGGGGCGTTATGGTCGTAAACCCTAACGCCTCAGGCATTCGCTGCTATTTTCACTCCACATTTTCAACATGGCTTTTTACCCCCACCTCATGAACAATGGCAATATCAGTTTGTTATCCAAACTGCTTTTTGCACAGCGACTATGGCATTTGGCACCACAGGTGCAAAACACATTCGAACAGGATGTGAAAATGACACGGTACTGTTCATGGGAGGTGTAAAAATGGCAATGTGGAAATTTTACATGAAAATCTTAAAAAACTGGTGAAGTCAAGAGTCGTAGAAACTGTGCAACGCCACTCTTAATGTAACTAGTTTGGGGATTTTACAGCAGATTGTTAACACAGGCATTTTGGGACCTCCGATCATGAACAGTGTCAGTATGATTTTCTTTATCTGTCCCGAACAATGATTTCCCACAGCGACCACGCATTTCTGTGCTGAAAGTGTGAAAACACATTTTGGCCATGTTGTGGAAAATGACAGCTATACTGTTCATAAGGAGGTGTGAAAAAATGTCACTGGTGAAAATCTGGACTGAAAATATTACAAATTCATGAACTTATGAGCGTGCATAGGAACTGCTTAACGCACGCTCAGAAACAGTAATTTTAGTATTTTTCACCAAATTTTCAACATAGCCATTTTAAGACCCCTGCTCATGAACAGTGTCACTGTGATTTTTCTTAATGTGTCCCATACATTGATTCTCAAGACAATCCCGACTGCGCCCATTGTGCGCTACATGCATGGAACACATTTTGGGTGAGATATGAAAATGACAGCTGTACTGCTCATAAGAAGGTGTGGTAAAATGGCAATGTTTAAAATCTGGGTAATATATAAAAATTAGAGAACTACAGGCGTGCATAGAAACTGCGTACTCATACTCTTTAAACAGTGATTTTAGAATTTTTGCACCAAATTTTCAAAATAGGCTTTTGAGAGCCCACCTTATGAACACTGGCAGTGTCATTTCATTAATCATTCCAGAAAGGTGATTTCGCTAGTGCTGTGAAATCACCCTTCGGCCTGAGTAACGCCATGACAGTGAAAGATTCATGAGAAGGGGTCCCAAAACCCCATGTTGAAAATTTGGCAAAATTCCAAAAATGCCTGAGATATGCAATAAAGTTGAAAAACCCTATCTATCCCATTATACAGCTTACGGCATTTCCTCAGTTCGCGGTCGGCTTTTGAAGAGTGCAGACGTGTTCCCGGTCCACAAGATCGCTTGCCGAGCTCCAGAGGTAAATATGGGGTGAGGGGGGTGTGGGGAGGCAGGGTGCACAGTGGGTGGGTGCGGGTTGTGGGAGGAGGGCAGGGAGAAGCGCCGAGGGACAGTTTTTGTATTTGCAGGTTTTTTTCTTTCCTAAGACGACGAGGGACGTTTGCCATGCTTGGGTGGGCTCCAGCATGGTAGCTGGAAGGATGTTGGTGGGGACAGGAGCCAACAGGGATTGAGCACCCTGTTGGCCATAAATCATTTTGCCATGCTGGGTTGGGCTCCCAGTGGCACCTGGATGCTTTGGGGGCGTGCAGCCGATGGGGATTGGGCACCCCCACCGCCATACAGTGGGGGGGAGGGAGGGCAAGAGCACACAGTGCATGCGTGCGTGGTGTGTGTGTGTGGAGGGGGAGCTCTGCTCACTGAAGCGGAGCTCTCCCTTTCAACTGTATGCCACTGCATTTTCAGCTGTCATAGACAGCTGGAGCAGTGATTGGCGCAGTGACACCGCGCCTGCAAACACACTGAGTGAATTGGAAGAGGCTGACACACCTCTGGAAAACTCGGATGATGGCACTATGTTTCTTGTACATGCGTGCAAGCAAACATAACAAGCATTTGTCAATGCCGAATATTTGCTTGCTGGCATTGGCATTGGTAGTGTAGAAGTTACAGAGCTGCATAATAGGAATGGCAGCGAAGTATTGAACTGAAGCCAACCCCACCACCACCCTGCAGAGAGTGACAGGCATTGGGGTGTGCCTTTGGGTCGTTAGGCATAATGACTATGCCATTTCACCACACCCTACCCTGCAGACACTGACAAGTGTCACAGTATGCCTTGGGGTCTTTGGCCCTTATGCGCACCCCATTCCATTAGGAAATACAGTGAGATGGGTGCGTATAGGAGAATGGGGTGAAGTTTGGGCCCGAAGCGTCCCAGGCACACCTTGATGCCTCTCACTGGCTGCTGGGTGTGGGTGGGGGTGGAATGGTATGAGCATGACAGGCAAGAATCCCAAGTCACACCCCTGATGCCTGTCATTCTCTACAGGGTGGGGCGTTATGGTCGTAAGCCCTAACGCCTCAGGCATTTGTTGGTATTTTCACTCCACATTTTCAACATGGCTTTTTGTGACCCCCACCTCATGAACAATGGCAATATCAGTTTGTTAGCCGAAAATTGCTTTTGCACAGCGACTATGGCATTTGGCACCACAGGTGCAAAAACACATTCCGAACAGGATGTGAAAAATGACAGCGGTACTGTTCATGGGGAGGTGTAAAAAATGGCAATGTGGAAATTCTGCTGTGAAAATCTTAAAAAAACTGGTGAAGTCACGAGCGTGCGTAGAAACTGTGCAACGCACACCCGTAATGTAACTAGTTTGGGGATTTTTTTACAGCAGATTGTTAACACAGGCATTTTGGGACCTCCGATCATGAACAGTGTCAGTATGATTTTCTTTATCTGTCCCGAATAATGATTTCCCACAGCGACCACGCATTTCTGTGCTGAAAGTGTGAAAACACATTTTGGCCATGTTGTGGAAAATGACAGCTGTACTGTTCATAAGGAGGTGTGAAAAAATGTCACTGGTGAAAATCTGGACTGAAAATATTACAAATTCATGAACTTACGAGCGTGCATAGGAACTGCGTAACGCACGCTCGTAAAACAGTAATTTTTAGGAATTTTTTCACCAAATTTTCAACATAGCCATTTTAACACCTTTGCTCATGACCAGTGTCTCTGTGATTTTCTTAACGTGTCCCATACATCGATTTCGCACACCGACTGCGCCATTGTGCGCTACATGGGCAGAAATACGTTGTGGGCAGATGTGAAAATGAAAACTATATTGCTCATAAGGAGGTGTGGTAAATGGCAATGTTGAAAATCTAGAGTGAAAATATTGAAATTTCATGAACTTACGAGCGCTATGTAGGAACTGCACAAGCATTACACTGTAAAACAGTAATTTTAGAATTTTACACCAAATTTTCAACATAGCTATTTTAAGACCTCTGCTCATGAACAGTGTCACTGTGATTTTCTTAATTTGTCCCATGCATTTATTTGCTTACTGACTGCGCCATTGTGCGCTACATGGGCGGAAACACATTTTGGGTGAGATGTGAAAAATGACAGCTTACTGCTCATAAGAAGGTGTGTTAAAATGGCAATGTTGAAAATCTGGAGTGAAAATATTGAAAATTCGTGAACTTACGAGCGTGCGTAGGAACTGCACAACGCACGCTCGTAAAACAGTAATTGTTAGGAATTTGTTCACCAAATTTTCAACATAGCCATTTTAAGACCCCTGCTCATGAACAGTGTCACTGTGATTTTCTTACTGTGTCCCGTACATTGATTTCGCACACCGACTGCGCCATTGTGCGCTACATGGGCGGAAACACATTTTGGGTGAGATATGAAAAATGACAGCTGTACTGCTCATAAGAAGGTGTGGTAAAATGGCAATGTTGAAAATCTGGAGTGAAAATATTATAAAATTCGTGAACTTACGGCGTCATAGAAACTGCACAACGCACGCCAGAAATAGTCATTTTTAGAATCTTTGCACTACCTCAAAATAGGTTTTTGAGAGCCCACCTTATGAAAACTGGCAGTGTCGTTTCGTTAATCATTCCAGAAACATGATTTCACACAGTGGCTGTGAAATCACCCTTCGGGCTTGAGTAGCGCCATGACAGTGGCAGCATTCATGAGAAGGGGTCCCAAAAACCCCATGTTGAAAGTTTGGTGTAAAAATTCCAAAAAATGCCTGAGGTATGCAATAAAGTTGAAAAAACCATATCTATCCCATTATACAGCTTACCGGCATTTCCTCAGTTCACGGTCGGCTTTGAAGAGTGCAGACTTGCTCCTGGTCCACGAAGTTCATCGCCAAGCTCGAGGTAGTATGGGGTGAGGGGGTGTGGGGAGGTAGGAGTGCGCAGTGGGTGGGTGCGGGTTGTGGGAGGGGGGCAGGGAGAAGCGCCGTGGGACAGTTTTTGTATTTACAGGTTTTTTTTATTTCCCAAGACGACGAGGGACATTTGCCATGCTGGGGTGGGCTCCCAGCATGGCAGCTGGAAGGATGTTGGTGGGGCAGGAGCCGACAGGGGATTGGGCACCCTCCGTCGTCCATAACACCATTTTGCCACGCTGGGGTGGGCTCCCAGCGTATCCATCCCCTGAATGCCCAAGGGGGCGTGCAGCGGCGGGGATTGGGCACCCCGTCGGACATAACATCATTTTGCCATGCTGGGGTGGGCTCCCCAGCGTGGCACCTAGATCTTTGGGGGCTGAAGCTGACGGGGATTGGGCACCCCGTCCGGCCGTATAAATGGGGAGGCGCATGATCACGCAGTGTGCGTGCGCGCGTGTATGTGTGTGTGGAGGGGGAACTCTGCTCACTGAAGCGGAGCTCTCCCTTTCAACTGTATGCCACTGCATTTTCAGCTGTCATAGACAGCTGGAGCAGTGATTGGCACACTGCAACCGCGCCTGCAAACACACTGACTGAATTGGAAGAGGCTGACACACCTCTGGAAAACTCGGATGATGGCATTATGTTTCTTGCACATGCTTGCAAGCAAACATAAAAATGAGTCAAGCTCAGGCTGCTACAGCAAATAAACCCAAAACACGATGGGATATCTAATTCAAAAATCCACTTTATTCTTAAAAAAATGGACCTGCTACTCTAACTAATGCCAAACATTTTCAAGCACTGACTCTGTGCTCTTTTTCAAGGTGTAAATTGATGCATCCAGGTGTGTTTTTTAAAATGTGGCAACTTAAAGGAGCCATGCATAGTGATCTTTCAGCATTAAAAAACATATTAAGTACATTAATTAATTAAATTTAACAACCAGAGCATTTCATAAGTTTTTATATTTAGTGTGCTATAAAATCACTGTTGTCTTCCACTGCACTATAACAACATTTCATGACCTCCCAGATGGGAGGTCACTAGATCACAATCAGTAATTCATTTGTGACATCACATAGCTCTTTGCAAATTGTGCCTTAAAACGTCATCTAAACTGTTCCTACACACACATGATAAATTTAATATATAAAATATATAAAAACTAGGAAGAATTGGTAAAGGTGTGGTGGGGGGGAGAAATCAGACCATAATGAATACACTTTTGCTATTGTATCTTATGTGCATCATCATACCATGTTTACCACAAAATATGTGGAGTCTAGATACACTTTATCCTGATAATCAAAAACTATGGTTTCTGAATTATTTGAAAATAATATTCATACATAATGTTATTCATTTCTTCAAAAATGGTCCCAACTGGAATTTATCATTCAAACCTTTTGCATGGCCTTGCATTGCACCTAATGTGTACTGCCAAAAAACTCTTCCATTGTAACAGCATATTAGCTATGTTACCCCCCCTAGATGGTATAAATATTCTTTCAATACCTTGAAACTTAAATACATGTGTTGAACCTTTGTTAATAACATGCATTGCTATGGCATTTTTCTCATATTCTGACTTTCAACTTCCTAGTTGTTTTCCCAATGTAGAAACAGTTACATGAGCATGTTGCTTTATAAATAACATGGGCAGGATTCACAAAGGGGATGCACCAGTACATCCCCAACTTACGCACTGGCACGATTCTGGAATGGGACCGAGGCGCCGACGCATTGCACACCACCCATAATGATATGTGGTGCATCTGGAGGGGCTGTGCAGGGGGCGTTCCCATGCATATGGTGTGCAGCACCATTCACAACCCAACCTGGAGGTGCATCCCCCGGAGCAAGTCCAGGGATGCGCCTCTGAAAGATAAGTCTACAAGAAGTAGACGTAAGCGGGTGGCCACCCACAGGCAGGCTGCAGTACTGCAGACAGCAGCATGGCAACCTACCCACCCTGGCAGTCCGGTGTGCCCCCCTCCCCGCCCGAGTCCGCTGTTGCATGCCGCACACCGCACACTACGGTGGTAAGGATATCTCCTCAAACCCTCCTCCCTGCCCACAACCCCAGTTGAATACTGCTCCCTGCAGCAGATGTCCTGTAGGTAATGCAGATCCCACAACCTTGCCCACATCCCCTTTAGTAAGCCACACACTGCAGCAGTACAGAAGTCAGAACAGAACTCCCTCCCTGCCCAACTCCATTGGAATGCCGCACTCTGCGGCAGTAGGCATGAAATGACAGTACCACCCCTCCCCACCCCGACCCGATCACACCAAGGTCCAGATGTGCACTCATGCCCTGGTGGCCCAGTGGAACCTTCACCCACTCAGGCACCCTCTCCCCACCCTACTCTCCCTTCCCAGCAGATCCTGAAGTCTTGTGTGTGATGGGACTAGATCCGTGATGTTATGCTAGGATAACAACACAGGTCTAACCCCTGACTAACCAATCAGATTTCAGCATTTTTTCTTGCCACTGTATAATTATACATACATACGAACATATGAACATATGAATGTGCCAGCAGAAACAGACCACCCGGTCTATCTAAGCCTGCTCGAGTGTGCAGCTAGCACCCCTAGTTTGCAGCTGCCCCAACCCCCTCCAATTTGTCATCCCACTGCCACCCCCACCTCCCCCACATTCACTCTCCCCTGTTCCCTGTCCCATGCCCTTTTGAAACTGTTCACAGATTTACATGATACCACCCATTCTGGTAGGGCATTCCATTTTGCTACCACCCTCTCCGTGAAAAAGTGTCTCCTCGTTTCCTTCCTAAATCTCCCCCCCTCTATACTTAGCCCATGCCCCCTTGTGACCCTACCCTTAATTAACTTAAAAGACCCCATTTGCCCCATCCTTATTGATTTCCCTTAGATACTTGAATGTCTCTATCATGTCCCCCCGTCCCTTCTGTCCTCCAGGGTGAACATATGCAGGTCTCTCAGCCTGCTGTCACAATCTGTCCCTTCCATTCCACATATCACCTTTGTTGCCCTCCTCTGCACCCCCTCCAGTAGCCGGGTATCACGCATTAGGTATGGCCTCCAAAGCTGCTCACAATACTGTAAGTGTGGCCTTACCAGCGACGTGTAGAGGGTCAAGATCAGCTCTCTTCGCCTGGATGAAAACCCCCTCACTATGCACACCAGCATTTTGTTCGCTTTTGCAGCCACTCTTCTGCACTGGGCAGTGTTGTCCATGGTCCCAGTCATCATTACCCCTAGGTCCTTCTCCTCCTCAGTGATCCCCAGCTTAACCCCTCCCAGCCAGTATTCTCTCATTGGGTCCTTCGCCCCAAAGTGCATAACCTTACACTTCTTTGCATTGAACCCCAGCTGCCACTTCACTGACCACTCCTCTAGCTTCTTTTGGTCCCCTTGCAGCTGCTTCCATCCCTCCTCTACATTCACCACTGCTCCGATTTTGGTGTCATTAGCAAACAGACTTATCTTGCTCACCACCCCATGTGCAATGTCTGATATGAAGAACCCAAACAATACTGGCCCCAACACAGAGCCCTGTGGCACCCCACTCGTCACTGGCCTCGGAGTTGAGAGCTTCCCTCTCACCACCACCCGTTGCAGTCTCCCACTCAGCCAGCTTGTAATCCAGTTCATCATTTTTGCCCCTACTCCTACACCAGTTAGCTTCCCTCCAAGCCATCCATGAGGCACAGAATCTAAGGCCTTGCTGAAGTCCAAGTAAACAACATCCACTGCATGACCCTTATCCAGCTCATCTGTCACCCAGTTATAATATTGTATCAAGTTGGTTTGACAAGACTGCCCTGAAACAAACCCATGCTGCCTCACATCCTGGAGGCCATTGTTCTCCAGGTACAACACCAGTCTTTCTTTTAGTATTGTCTCCATGAGTTTTCACACTATGGAGGTGAGACTTACCGGGTGATAATTACTCAGTTCATCCCTTGGTCCGCTCTTGTGTAATGGTACTACATGTGCCATCCTCCAGTCCAGTGGCACACATCCCGACTCCAGTGAGGTGCTGTACAGATCTGCCAGTGGCTCTGCCAACACCTCCGCCATCTCCCTCAGCACCCTGGGGTGGATACCATCTGGCCCTGGTGCCTTGTCTACCTTCAGTGCCCTCAGTCCCTCTAGGACTCTACTTGCCTCAATTCTTCCATCTGTTGCCTCCTCTTCCCTGTCCCCACCCTCCCAGCCCATGGTGGTAGCGCTCCTTTTCTTCCATGAACACTGAGCAAAAGTATTCATTCAGTGCTTCTGCCTGCTCCTCACCCTTTTCCATCCACTCCCCACCCCTTTTTACCCTCACTATTGTCTCCTTGCACTTCCTTTTCTCCCTGATGTATCTGAAAAAGTCTTTCTCCCCCCGTTAATTCCCTACGCTAATCTCAGCTCCCTCTGGGCCTTGGCTTCTCTCACTTTTCTGGTCACCTCCCTGGACCATCTTTCATACTCTTCCCTGTCCACTTCCTTCCCCATCCTTCTATACCTCTGGTGCACCTCTTGTTTTGCTCTCACCACCTCCACTACCTCGCTGTTCAACCAGCATGGTTTCCTTGCTCTGCTCCTCTTACTCTGTGTCTTGGTGCAGGCTTCTGTTGTCTCTGTAATTCCCTGTTTAATAATATCCCATTTCTGCTCTGTATCCATCTCCTGCCTTATGCCCTCTAGTTTCCCTTTCAGTACTTCCTGCATCCTCCCAAAGTCTGCCTCCCTGAAGTTTATTACCTGAGTAACTGATTTCTCTGGCTCCCCATGCATCCAGGTCGTGCCTGAAAATAGTCATTTTATGGCTAGTGCACCTACCCGGTTAACAAAAAGTAAATAAATAAATAAAATGATATTAAACCACACTGTTTGGTGATCACTGTTGGCTAGTGGGTCCTCCACCTTTATTTCCCTTACTGCCTTCCCATTCGACAACATCAGATCTAAATTGTTCTTTAGCCTAGTAGGTATACTAACCAACTATGTCAAGAGACCCTCCTGGACTGCGTCCAGGAGCACTTGCTCCCTAGCACTGGAGGTGGCCGGAATGCTCCAGTCAACCCCCGGCAAATTGAAATCCCCCACGATGACCACCTTCCCTTTTCTACATACCTCTCTGATTTGTCCTGCTAATTCCCTGTCGAGCTCCTTAGACTGGGACGGTGGCCTGTATACCACCACAAACCTCAGTTTCCTACCCCTTGAGTCTAGGAGCTGCAGCCAGATTGCCTCTGTTCTCCTTTCTTCACCCCTGTCCCTTGTGCATTTGATCCCGTCCCTCACATAGACTGCCACCTTACCGCCCCTCCTTTCCTTATGGTCCTTCCTGTATACTTTTTATCCTGGGATTGCCAGATCCCAGTCCCGGTGCTCAGTTGCCCATGTTTCTCTGGCAGCTGCAATATCCACCCTCTGCACTGCTAAGAGTGCCTGTAGCTCAGCAGATTTGTTGCCTAAGCTTCTTGCATTCAGCGAGACCACCCTCCATCCTGCCCCCTTCCCTTCATTGGCCTCCATTTCCTTCCTTCTACTCCCTCCTTTTTTGGCCACCCCTAGTCCTTCCCTGCTAACCTGAGGGGTAGGCTGTGACTCCACTCTATCAGATCCCTGCCTACCTGCTGTCCACTTGCCACCCTTCCATCTAGTTTAAATCCATCTTTGTCGCAATATACCTCCCCAGTCTTTACTTTAATACCTTTTTCCCCTCCCCACTCAGGTGCAGCCTATCCCTTGCAAACAGATTGTTATTATCCCAGGTACTGCCCCAGCCACCCACAACCCCATATCCCTTAGTTTGACACCATTCTACCAACCATGTGTTCAACACCCTAATCTTCTCCTTTCTCACTGTGCTTGCACAGGGTACTGGGAGCACTTTGGAGAATGCCACAGACTCCCCAGTCTCTTCGCACAGCCTTCCCACTTCCTCAGTCCTTTCCTTTGTTACCTCTACTGTTTCCCCTGCTAGGTCATTTGTCCCCACATGTACCAAAATGTATGGTTTCCTACTACCCCTCCTTACACACCTTAGGATTGCCTGGCCTGCCTTGTCTGTCTTTAATCCTGGTATGGAATCCACCCATATCTGACTGTGCCTCTCCCCCTTGCTGCCCCATCTGATCCCCTTGAGTATGGAGTCCTCCAACATTAGTACACCTCCCTCTTCTTTCCTTGTGCCCATCGCCACCACCCCACCCAGGTTCTCATTTCTGGGGCAACTCAAGACGATGCTTTTACAGTGTGTCCCAGTGTCTTCCCCCCTCTTCTTCTCAATTGAGACTCCTCCCCCTCCTCCTGTTTGACTGCCAACCTTCCGCTCTCTCCTCACCTCTCCGAGTATTATCCCTACCCCTGCCATGCCATGCTCAGTCTCTCCACTAATAATGCCCCTCTGTTCCTTCTCTTTGTGAGTACTATCTCTTGTGCAGTCTCCTCCTGTGTCCTCTTTCCCATGTGTTGCTAGTACAGCAAACATGTTCCCTCCTCCCTTTGCCTTATTGTGTGTTTTCTCCACCCTACTGCCTACTGCTGCTCCTCTTTTTCTAGGTCCTACCAGAGTCCACCCTTCATCAACTGACTTCCTGTCTACTGAGCCTCCTCCGCCAGACCTCTCCCTTGCCCCACTGTTCCTTCTCTGTGGTGCCCCCACAGTACTCTCAGGTGTCAGCCCTCCTACGAACTCAATCCTCCCCTCCTCCCTCAACCTCCCTAGCTCCATGCCAAGCCACTGAACCTCTTCCTCAAGCCTCCTTAACCTGTGGCATATTGGGCACCCTCCCAGCCTCCACAGTATGTTCATCTGCATTGCTGCCCCACAACCATTGGACCCAGCAATCCTACTCATGGTCCACACTACTTATACAGCCTCTCCACACCATTCTCCCTACTGCAAGTAAAATTAATTAATCCTAGCCCGGCCTCTAACAGAAATTGTTATCCTAAATGCCCTTGCATGCAGCATAAGACAGACAACTGCAGTACTAACTGGAAACCACAATCCTACTCATAAGGACTATAGATCTACTCATACGTTTTATATATTTATATGTCCTTAAGACTTAGCTCATATGGCTGTTCCTTATTTCCTCCTTCCTGGCCTCTTCTGAGGGCTCAGATCAGTTTGCAGCTCCCAGAGCTCCTCCCTCACAGCCTTCAAACCCAACCCCAAGTGGTATTTCAGTATTTAAGAAAGGAAAAGAAGTACGAGCAACACCAGCAGATTTTAAAGCTAAATTAGCATTTTTATTGGTGCCAGAATATCCACGGCCAGGAACCCCTGCGCTCCGGCTAACTAGCCTTCAAGGAATATTGCATATTGCTAAAGGGATGGCTAGAGCAGGGTCCACAAGGAGTGTTGGAAGGCTACACTAAGTCATCGGGTGGCAGAGATCATTGAGGGAGCAAGACAATGAGAAGTTGCATAGACATCTATGGACTGGAAGATGAAGGATGGTGACCACGTCACTTATCACTGGACATGATGTAGAGACTGGATTGTGCAGTGGGAGGTATTTTTAGACAGAAATACTGCAGTTGTTGTATATCATTGATTAGGAAATGGTATTTAAGAAACTGTACGCAAACACTGCAGCCATTAGTACAGCAAGAAGTCATATAGTAGTAGTGCAGAGACTGTACACAAACACTGCAGCCATTAGTACAGCAAGAAGTCATATAGTAGTAGTGCAGAGACTGTACACAAACACTGCAGCCAATTATACAGCAAGGAGTTAGATACTAGTGCAGGAACTATACGCATACACTGCAGCCATTAATACAGCAAGGCATTAGATCCTACTAGTGCATAAACCATTCTATTCATTGTGTTTATTTAGGGAAGATTTGGAAAACCATTAAGTCAGGCTAATTTACAACAGCATCCAGGAATGTGTGTTATATTACTCAGCGTTGCAGTTGAACAGTCATTGCATGTGCCTACATACCCCCTAGAAATAGTAAGTTAGGACTAGAAGAATTTATCGACTATCTTCCATCTGTCACTCGCAAAAATGAAATAATCTGTTGGGGTGACTTCAACCTTGACTGGCTTGGGCCAAACTCTGCATACCTTGATTCCATAACCAGTAAGGCTCACCTAACTCAGTTAATAATGGATCCCACCAGGTGCTCCACAAACAGATCCTCCAACACTCTCCTTGACTGGATTCTTACTAATAGAAAGGACAGGATCTCTGCTGCTGGGGTCTTTGTTGATTCTATCAGTGACCATTCCCCTATATACTGTATCTGGGATGCTAGCCTTCCCTCCTGAACCCCAAAAGTCATTACATTCTCTGACTTCTCTGCCTTTAATCCAAATGCATTTCTCCAGTACCTTAGACTCATCAATTGGTCCCCCTCTTCTGCACCAATGATATCAACCATGCCACAGAATTCTTCTTCCATGTCATTGTTTCCCTCCAAAAGAAACATGTCCCTACAACTAGATGTAGGGTAAGAGGGGCCCACACTAAATGGTTGAATCATCACCTTTTCAGATTGCTAAAAAGGTGCGACCAATTATAGGCTACTTTCCAAATCCTCCTCTCTACACTCTGACCTTATAGCCTACCGGACAATGCGCAACACCTGTAAGAGGGAAATCAGGGCAGCTATAAGTTTGTACTTTAGGAACCTTCTCACTGCCACTTCTTCTGACCCTAAAACCTTTTGGTTGCAAATAAACAGCCTCATGGGTAAGAACAGAGCCAATCTCTTCAGGACTTTGACATCAGCAATTTCAATTATAACAACCACTTCACCATTGGCAACACTTTTAACACAATCTTCTCAAATCCTTCCAATTTCGGGTCTCCAGTGTCCAACCCTGTCTCTCCCCCTCCTACTACCCCTCACTCAGCCTATCTCCCCCTGGCCCTTGCCCCAGTCTCATGCCTTCAGGTCTTGCAACTTCTCACTGCCATTTCCCCCAATGGCAGTGTGGGCCCAGATGAATTAGAACCTAAAATACTTAAGCTGGCTGCCCCTCTCCTCACCACACCAGTCACACGGTTGTTCAACCTATCCAGTTGCACCTCTACTGTACCCAAACTATGGAAGAAATCTAAAATCATTCTGGTGTATAAGAAGGGGGATCCTAAGTCAATCTCTAACTACTGCCCCATCGCTTTACTACCCATACTCAGTAAACATCTCGGAAAACTTGTACACCATCAGGTCACTGACTTTCTAACCCAACAGAATCTTCAATCCCCTGCTCAGCATGGGTTCCACACTGCACATAGTACCACCACTGCCCTTGCTCAATTCATGAGTGAGGTCAAAACTAATATGGATCTAGGTTTGCTTACTGGAGCAGTCTTCATTGACCTAACGAAAGCGTTTGATCTGGTCAATCATCCCCTACATCTTCACAAGCTGGAAACCCTAGGGAGGTCTCAAGTTACCCTATTCTAGTTCTCAGACTACCTCCTTAACTATTTTCAGTTGGTCTCTCTCTTAATAAGGTCCTCTCCTCCCCTGCCTCCACACCCCTCGGAGTTCCCCAAGGTTCCATACTTGGAATCCTATTGTTCTCTATCTATATAAATACCTCACCTACCTCTTCCTCACACTGCTGGGCCTACTATATGCCAATGACCTCGTACTCTACACTGCCTCCTAATCCATTGATATTATAAACTCACAACTCTCCCATGACCTACACTGCATCCAAACTTGGCTTGCCTCAAATCGCCTCCTCTTTAACATTGGTAAAACCCAAGCTATGCTTTTTGGGTCTCTCAAAAAATCCTGCACCTCCTTCCAAGCACTAGACATCAAGTGCCTTGATGGCTCTCCGGTCTCTGTTACCTGTTCCTTCAGGTATCTTGGAGTCATGTTAGATCCTGCCCTGGACTTCTCCCTCCATATAAACAATATATGCACATCTGTTAACTTAAAAATTGGGATGATCTATCATACTCGCCACACCTTTACCTCTGCTGCTAGGGACAAACTTGCCCAAAAAGTATTATTTCCTGGACTTTGCTATGCTCTGGCAGTCTTTTCCCAGGCCAAGTCTAGCTTCTTCTATAAAGGGGACATCATGTATAATAACATCTGCGGGTTTGCCCTGTCCACCCCTCACCTCACTCACCACTGCGAACTGTACTCCACCCTTCAATGGCTATCTTTCTCTTCCCATCGCCTCTACGTCAGTGGTTGCCTAATCGACAATATTATTAGGGCCTCACAACCTGCCTCACTGTCCTCTATGCCAGTTCCAGTTATGCATTTTCATCATCTACGGTCCTGTACCCAGGCCCTCCTTGCTGTTCCCCGTAGTTAAATGAAAATGTGGTCACAAGTGTTCGCCCACTTTGCCCCAGAAACCTGGAACTCCCTACTTCCTCACCTCAAAGCCTCCAAATCACACAAAGTTTTCAAAAAGTATCTATTCATGTATTTAAATGCTTTAAACACCTGCTCCTGCTTCTGAGTGTTACCCTTTTCCCTCCCATTCCTGCCCCGCCCCGTCCTGCTGCTACCTACTGCTACTCTACATTCTATTTATTTTTTCTTCTGATATTAACCCTAGTTCTGTCTTACTCTCATACCTCTACCTGCTGCATCTATCTTCACTATCCAACCCTGTGATTGGACTGAAAACCTAATGCACGTATACCTTCTACCTTTTCTTGCCCCATTGCTGTTATAAAAGTGTGATTATCTACTTAGCTCTGAAATCTTATGGTTTGCCATCCTAGACTGTCTACTGTATTGAATGTACCACTATCTTATTTATTTATTTTATTTTATTTATTTAGTTTTTGTTGACTGGGTAAGTGCACTAGACAAATCCTGCCTATTTTCAGGCACGACCCGGAGGAGGGGGATACAGATGATATGCCAACTGATCTTAAACCAGATTAAGCTGTTGGTGGTATTTTTAGTGAATGAGGGAAATTTGGCCAGAACACCTGGGAAATTCCTCATCTCTTTTCGATAGGTGCCATGGGATCTTTAACATCCACCTGAACTACCACCAATCCAGGCAGATGGGACCTCGGTTTAACATCTCATCTGAAAGACGGAATCTTATCCTTAGCTTCTGTTGTTAATGTTATGTTCTTATCATACCAAAACTGTATTGTGCCGACCTATATTTTATAGCAGCTGTTTTTTCACATACTTGCCTCTGTAAGCCCTAGTATTTTTAACCCAATCCTGTTTAGGGTGATTGTTTTTTTACTGCAACTGTCTTTTCTTCTCTGCATTGTACTCTCCTGGGTCCTGCCTGAAAATAGGCAGGTTTTTATCTACTGCACTAATCTGGTTAACAAAAGCAAATAAATAAATAAATAAGAACAAAAAAAAATTCTAAACACTAAACATGATAAAAGATTCATGCATCTTAATTATACAGAACCTGCTTGGTTTTGCTTTTACCCATTTTAGCACTGGGTGTACCTAGGCTAGGCAGGATGGCATGCAGTTTCTCATTTTGAGAAGGGCCCTACCGTTAACCCATATTTACAGAAAATGTGCTCTGGATAAGGTGCCTAAAATAGCAAATCTTTTTTTCGGTTTGGTGCTGCTTTCACCCATTTTCTCTCTGAATTTATCTAGGGCAGCACAGCTGAGATGCAGTATCCCTGTCTAGAGTTGCAGCAAATGAAAACAGAACTTTGCAATATGCAGAGCAGAGCAAGGTTCTATGTGATAACGATGATCGTGGAATAGCTATTGCTGTTTGGGCAAGTGTACATCACCGAAAATGAATTACAGTGATGTATACTCGTTGCGAACTGCAAGGTGGTGACGGAACTTACATGTATGAGGGAGGCTGTGCCCCCCACTCCCTACCTAAGGATTCTCAACTCCGGGGTGCATATCAGGGGTGAATTTCTTAAAAAAATAACAAGCCGCCTGCTGCAGAAAAAAACCCATAATGCTCCGGACCCAAACCCTGCAACCTGCACACCCCAACCGACCACCATCCCCACCACGCTAACCGACCAGCTCAGCAGCTGACTGGCACAATCCCTCTCACATACCTCCCTTCCCCTTCCTCCCCCCATGTGTACGCTTCCATTGCCCTACCTCACCCACCCAGGTTTTCGGCTGCTACCCTGCCAGGCAGCCCTGAACACAGGAGCCATGACTGAGTTGCCCTTTTTGAAAGCGCTAAATTGCAGTCACTGTGTTCTCTGGATACCACAGAGCAATGTTGTAGACTGTGCTCCCAACTTTGTTTAGCAAAAGTTTTTTTGTTTTAAAGAATTTTTTAAAATATTAACCCCCCCACTATGCAAAGATCATCTACCCTCTGCCCAACTACCAGATTATTCAACACATCTCCCCCCACACAGCCACCCATTAGCACACACCTCTCTCCCCTTCCACAGTCCCAGCAAAGTTCTATTATAAGGTATAGGACTCAATGCAGTAAAAATCCCATCCCTATCCACACCAAATAAGTAACCCTTCCTCCCCCCACTCTGCCAATCATCCCCATACTTATAATTCATAAGAACACCCCTACACAACCACAATCTGGCACCCAACCTCCCACCTTCCCAGAACCCAAACATTTAAAGGATATAAGCAATTAGAAAAACATTTTGAAGATACACTCCCTTGTGCAAACAGTCAGCTGCCTTTAATAATCTCTGCATCAGTGAACGAATGATGAAATCCTCTTTAGTAGCACCTGAATAGCTGAACTGTCAGTCAACTGTGTTATACAGATTTTGGGCCCAATGCACTACCAGGTGAGAAATAAGTGCCAAAGGTGCATATCCTGTCTGTGTAGTTCCACACCTGCAGACAAGTGCGCACCAGCCATATTCATCACCAGCTGCTACCTGTCTACATGCTAACCCTCCCGGCACACAGGTCTGTCAGCGCGGCCTAGGGCAGAGTCATGGACCCAATCGGGCATCCAACTGAATGCCCAGCATTGGTCCCTAAGTAGGTCCCTTGCATGGCACAGCATGGATCTGGGTGCATGAATAGCCCCACAGACACCCAGATCCGCATAGCGAAGCCCCTGTGGCAAGCAGTGCCTGCCCGATGCATACAGGTCCCCCTGTCCTGTGCCCACCAGTGGCCCCATAATGCCAAAGTCCTCTGAATATGGCAGCCCCTACCCCCCAGGTGCAGTTGCCAGACCCCCACACCCTGGCCAGTGTATGGCCATACCCCTCGGTGCCTGCCATACCCCTGACAAAATGGGTGGCCCATGTGCACACACCAGATACCCACCCTCCAACATGTGGCTGGCTTTTCCCCATTAAATGCATGCCAACCACACACACACACACACAATAAGATACCATGGCCACCACCTGACCTGGTTCGGGACACCTGCCGCACCACTGGTGGCCATCGTCAGCCTGTCCCCCCATGTGGCACCAACAGCCCCCCCAGTCCCTGTACCTTCAGGGAGTGCATTGACTATATATATACTGTATATATATATATATATATATATATATATATATATATATGCAGCATGCTTCCAGCAACAATTGGATGGCCGGTGGCCATGATGGTGTGTGGAGGGCTGTGCTGCTGATTGTCTGGGACTGCGGTACTGACAGAAAGGTACAGGCACTGGGGGGGCTGTCAGTGCTGCAGAAGGTGCAAACATCCCTGCCAGCATTTTAGGGTTGGGGTCTGCGACAGAGCTATGGGGCTTGGGGCAAAGGGTTGCAGTACTTGTCGGGGGGGGTATTCCTATCACCAGGATGGCCTGCAATGTGTGGTGGGGGAATGCCACTGTGGGCTGGGGTGGGGTCATGCAGTCCCAGTCCTCGGGGTGTGGGCACCCGTGTCTGTTGGGGGGGGTTACAGGCATGTCCCGTTGTGCTGTGTGTGCAGGGCAGGGCATGGAGGGTGGTTACTGCAGGGTTCTCCCTAGTGTTACAGGTGCCCTCCTCCACACCCCAGTGGCCAGTACTACGTGTCTTAGTGCATGGCGCATAGTACTGGCATGTCTCCTGCCCACCCCGCTGCATTACGGTCAGCGGGCCTGGGGGATTGGGTGTGTTGGTGCTGTGTGCCCCCCCCCGTGCATCCCACATGGGGGGGCACAATGGGTGTGGAGTGGCTACGCACTGCAGATATGTGGCGCATAGCCACTCTGCACCATCGTGCATTGGTCCCAATAAGAGTACTGTGTTCCCTATTTAATATTGCATGCTAGTTCCCAATACCGGTACCCTTATAATTGCTAGAATTTTATCACTTAGTGTATATACCCTGCTTTGTAAGGTGAAAACAAATGGTTTTGTATTTGCTCTGATAATTCTTCAATGGGGTCCACACTGTGGTCTTTAGCCCTGTCTGAGTATTAAACAAAAGGGGAATGCAATCTGTGTTCTGCTTAATGGTTATCACTGTATTTTGGCAGACATTCTGGTAAGTGTGGAATTAAATAAGTGGGTACATGAACTGAAGAATCCTCTTCATGCCAAACAGGTTGTGAATCTTGTTTTTAAGCAGGTTGTTATCTTGATTTCAACAAAGCCTTTGACTCTGTGCCCCACAAAAGGTTGATCAGGAAGTTATTGGATATCAGGGTTGGGGAAAAGATGGCCAGATGGGTGGAAAACTGGCTGAGGGACAGAACCCAGAGGGTGGTTGTGGAGGGAGAGTTATCTGACACCAGAGAGGTAACCAGTGGGGTCCCGCAGGCTTGGTGCTGGGGCCGGTGTTGTTTAATGTCTTCATCAATGACATTGGGGGTGGCATTAAGGACAAAATGTGCCTATTCACAGATGATACCAAACTCTGTGGGAGAGTGGACACAGCTGAAGGGATACAGAACCTACTGAAAGATCTGGAAAAGCTGGGGAGGTGGTCCTGAATCTGGCAGCTTGGCTTCAAATGCCAAGAAATGCACTATATTGGACTGGGTTCTGTCCAACCGCCCTGAACATATATCTCATACAATGGTACTCTCTCACTCCTTAAGTGACCATTTGCCTGTCCAATTCCTATGGTCAAACAACTTCTCCAAACCCCCACCTAAAACCATTACATGCAGAGTCCTGAAAAGAGGGCATATAGACCTTTTGAAAGCTGAACTCCGGCAACAAGATTGATTTTCTGTCTGCTCTTCCAGTGATGTGAACACAGCTCTGGAGCAATTTATACATCTTTTAAATTTAGGGTGTGACAGGCACACACTATTTAAAACCCGGAAATAAAAGGTTGCTGCAACCCTTGGTTCTTCTCTGATCTATGTGAATGGTTGAAAACTTGTGATCATCTCTGACATGTTGTGTGGGCCATGGGTAGGCTGACTGACATTCATTCATATAAAAAAGCGTGAAATGACTGTACCAGGGCAATTTGTGCTGCAAAAAGTCAACACTTTAAGGAGGCACTCTCTCATACTTGCGGAGATGGAAAAACATTCTGGTCAGACCACAAAGAACTCCCAGGAAAAGATCCTAAAACTACCCCCACCTTGTTAAACCTGGATGGTGCTCCCACTCAGGATCCCAGCTCCATTGCAAATGCTTTTAACAAGGTGTTCTCAGACCTTAGTAGTGTCCTCCCCCTGACTTCTTCCACCAGTCTAGCTCAAGCCTTAATAAATGTGCAGGGAAACAGCCACCCACTCATCCTCCCTTCCATTTCAGAGCCGTATCAGCAAGTGAAGCCAAAAAATATCTACTAAAAGTCTTACGGAAATCCAGGTCCAGTGATGATGCCTTGGACCTTACCCTTGTTGTACTGACCTTGAATTACATACTTGCTCCTCTAACTCATATTATCAATACCTCTCTTCAGTTCTTACAGTTCCTGGATAAATGGAAAGCTGCCCTAGTGACTCCTGTTTTCAAGAGCGGAGATCGAACCTTGACAGGAAACTATAGACCAATATCAACCCTCCCACCACAGCAGCTGATCAGTTAGGTGAATATCTTGAAAAATACCAGCTCCTCTGCCCACAATAACATGGCTTCCATATGGGCCATAGTACCTCAACAGCTCTCCTCGAGTTCACGGGTTTCATTCACAATGTACTGGACCAAGGTTCCCTAGTTGGAGCAGCTTTCATTGACTTAACAAAAACGTTTGATACGATAAACCACTACCTCCTAATCAAACAGCTAGCATCCAGAGAACTCTCAGTTGACACTGTGGCATGGTTCCAAAGTTACCTACATGCCTGCTCTTAGCAAGTAAAGATTAACAATGCCCTTTCAGACAGCAAATCGGTCCGCTCTGGAGTTCCACAAGGATCCATACTCGGCCCACTGCTATTCAGCATATTCTTAAACCATCTGCCTTATACCTGCCAAGAAAACATTCTGCTTTACGCAGATGATGCAGTCCTTTTTACCAGTCACCCCTACTCTAAAGAGCTGGAGCACAGCCTACAAAGAAATTTCATGGAGGTTGAGAAATGGTTCAGTGAACATAAACTCGTCATGAACTACAAGAAAACTAAAACAATGATGTTCTCCAGTTCCAAAAGCAAATACAAAACCCACCCTCTCTCTATCCTTAACTCAGGGGGTGCACCTCTTGAATTAGTCCAGCACTTTAGATATCTGGGAGTCACGGCTGACAGCACCTTGTCCTATTCTGAGCACACAGACTCTATAACCAAAGCAGTCAATATGCGTATTGGAGTTCTATATAGGCATAAGACCTGACTAACCGCAGAGGCCCTTAACATAGCCATTCAAAGCTCTGTGGTCTCGCTGGTAGACTATGGCCTAGTGATCTATGGCTCTAACACCAACACAGCCACCCACTGCCTCAAAGTGGCCTTAAACAGAGCATGTCAGCTTGTAACTGGAGCTGCTAGGCTCACACACACTTGTGACATTTATGTCAAGGCCGACTGGCTGCAGTTTGCAGGTAGACATGGTATACAGAGAACCATGACTGGGATGTCAACATACCAGGGTACACAATCTACAGGAGGAACAGGGAGGGTAGAAGAGGAGGAGGAGTAGCTCTCTGTGTAAGGGAAGGGATCAAAGCAATGGAACTAAAGGGTAAACAGGGAGGAGAGGAGGCACTGTGGGTCATCCTGAAGACTGGAAATGGCACCACAATCTGCACGGGGGTTGTATAAAGACCCCCATCTCAGGAGGAGGAAATGGACAAGGAAATGATAGAAGGCATCCTTAGGATGTCAGAGAAAGGGGAGATATTGCTGATGGGGGACCTGAATATGACAGATGTTAACTGGAGCACCTTTGCTACAGCCACATCCAAGAGCAGGGCCATTCTCGATGCCCTACAAGGGGCATGCCTCAGACAGCTAGTGTTGGAACTCACTACGGAGAGAGCAATCTTAGACCTGGTACTCTCAAAAGGGGACGGAGAGAGGATCTCATATCTAGAAGTGGGTAGCCATCTGGGAACAAGTGACCACCAAACAATGTGGTTCATGATAAACTCAGCTGTAGAGTCAAGCCATACCAAAGTGAAGGTACTGGACTTCAGGATGGCTGATTTTGTCAAAATGGGAGAATGCCTCAGAAAAGCACTAGCAAACAGGTAAGAAGGAAGGGTGGAACAACAATGGGGAAACATCAAACTGCGGCCACAGAGGCAACAAGCCTTGTGTGAAGCAAATAAACAAATCAAAAAGAAAGAAAAACACTATGGTTCTCAAAAGAGATGATGGGAAGGTTAAAGAGAAAAAGACAGCATTCAGGAGGTATAAGGAAACACAGAAGGAGCAGGACAGAGAACTGTATCAGTTAAAGCAGAAGGAAATGGGGAAGGCAGTCAGAATAGCAAAGTCCCAAACTGAGGAAAAGATAGCCAACTCGGTTAAGAAAAGGGATAAAACCTTTTATAGGTACATTAGGGAGTAAAGAAAGACAAGGGGAGGGATACTGAGGCTGAATAAAGAGGAGGGTCGATGGGCAGAGAGGGACAGTGAAAAAGCAGGGATACTGAATGAATACTTCTGCTCAGTATTCACAAAAAATGAGGAGGGGGAGATACAGTACCTAATCAAGTCAATAGAAGTACTCTGGATAGGAGGGTCGATATCAGTCCTTCCACAGAAGAAAGGGTTCTGAAAGAACTCCTAAAACTGAAGGTGGACAAAGCAATGGGGCCTGATGGGATTCCCCCCCGAGAATTCTAAAAGAAGTAAGGTGAGAACTAGTAATACCACTGACTACCCTTTTTAACAAATCATGGGAGGATGGTGTGGTACCTGAGGATTAGAGGAGGGTGGATGTGATTTCCCTTCACAAAAGAGGGAGTAATACAGAGGCAGGAAACTACAGACCTGTAAGTTTGACCTCAGTGGTAGGAAAAATGATGGAATCACTTCTGAAGGAAAGAATTGTTGAGTACTTAGAGGCCAGTGTGACACAGGACCCAAGGCAGCATGGATACACAGTGGGAAGGTCATGTCAGATGAATCTAATCGATTTCTTTGACTGTGTGACCAAAGTAGTAGACCAGGGAGGGGCTGTGGATATGGCCTACCTAGACTTTAGCAAGGCATTTGACACAGTCCTGCACAAAAGATTAATAAACAAATTAGCCAGCCTGGGAGTGGGTTCCAGGGTGGTAACCTGGGTAAAACATTGGCTGGACACCAGAATGCAGAGGTTAACAGTAAACAGAGTCCACAGTGAAGAAAGGGGGGTTACTAGTGGGGTACCGCAGGGTTCAGTACTGGGAGTGGTCCTTTTAAATGTCTTTATAAGGGACATTGCAGAGAGACTGGAAGGAAACATATGTCTCTTTGCAGGTGACACAAAGATCTGCAACAGGGTTGATACACAAGGTGGGGTGGAAAGGATGAGAAGGGACTTGGTGAGGTTGGAGGAATGGTCAGATGTATGGCAGCTTAGATTCAACACAAAGAAGTGCAGAGTAATGCACCTGGGAAACAAAACCCAGGGGAAGAGTACACAATGCAGAGTGAGATACTGACAACAAAAATGGAAAGGGACCTGGGGGTAGTTATATCAGATGACCTAAAGGTGGGCAAGCAATGTGAGAAGGCAGCAAGGAGGGCTGAGGGGATACTGGGATGCACAGGGAGAGGCATCACCAGTAGAAAACAGGAAGTTGTCATCCCTCTGTACAGACAGTTGGTGAGACCCCATCTGGAGTACTACATGCAGTTGTGTGGATCCCATCTTTGCAAAGACATAGACAGGTTGGAGGCTGTCCAGAGGAGGGCAACTAAAATGGTGCAGGGTCTGCACCAGAAGACATACAAAGAGAGACTGAAGGAGCTTAATATGTATACCCTTGAACAAAGGAGGCAGAGGGGGGACATGATAGAAACTTTCAAGTACCTCAAAGGAATCAGCAAAGTCCAAGAGGATAGCATCTTTCGAAAAGAGATGTGCAAGAACAAGGGGCACAATTTGAAGATGGGGGATGGCTCAGAGGTAATGTGAGGAGTCAAAAACAGTGGGGAATTCAAGAATGCATGGGACAGACATAAGGCAATTCTAGTGGGGGTAGGAGTAAGTATGCTGTTAGTTAACTAGGATCTGCAGCTTATCCATTAGGTAGGGAAATGGGCAGACTAGATGGGTCAAGTGGTCCTTATCTGCCATCAGATTCTATGTTTCTATGACTCAGGTACCAATCCTGTATTATGGCTAAAAAAGTAAGCCTTGGCCTGGTGCCCCTTGGGGTACAGAACCTGCTCATTCCTTATGAGTCTAAGCACCAGACTTGAAGCTCCGAAAGCCAGATTTTCAGTGTTCCCCACGCCAGTACCATGCTTGGGCAAAGGTCTTTTGTGCACTGAGCACCTGAATGGCTGAATTTTCTACCTCCTGACATCTCCACTGGAGGCAAAATAGGCCCCTTTAACAGAAAACTTAGACATTATTTTATTGAGGAATCCAGCTGCGATTGCTTTCGTTAATCTCTTCTCCTACAATTCTTGCTTATGTCTTAAATATCCCCTACCAGTAAGTCTCTCTCTTCTGACGTCCAGCACCCTCCCTCTATCCCTGCTCACTCCCCCCACCTATTTCCCTGTTCCACTCCCCCCCACCTGCTGTGCTGTTCGGGCACTCTGGTCCTCCAGCCACAACACTACCCTGACTCTGCCTCTATTCTCTTTCCTCACTATCCTCAGACAAAGCCTACTGGGCAGAATTACCCTCTTTGAAGTTCTTTTCCTAACGTTAATCCCTGTTCTTGCAGGCTCTCAATTTAGTATTCACTGATTGCTATGGTCACACACAAATTTGTTTTACTGTAATGGAAATACTGTAATTGTTTACTGTTGCCTACTATCTTCCTGTAACATGCTTGTTTAGATTGACTTTGACATGGAACCTATGAAATGAGCTTGTTCTCAAAGGTGTTAATCCGAGAATATAATTAATAAATAAATAAATACATACATACATAAATAAATAAGGGAATTCTGGAGGTCAGGGGTAAGGGGTAACAGACTTCTAGAAAAACATAAACTGAACTTACAAGCTCAAATGGGCAGACTGGATGGGCAATAGGCCCTTATCTGCTGACAGTGTCTGTGTATCTATGTACTTTGTACAGGTCACTTTTAAAGCCGCATCTACAGTATAGAGCTCAGTACTGGTGCCCATACCTCAAAAAGGACATTAACCTGCTGGACAATGTCTGGAGGAGGGCTACAAAGATGATAGCAGATCAGCAGGGTAAGGCATGCGAGCAGAGGTTGAGGGCAGTGAACGTGTACTCCCTGGAAGACAGGAGAGAGAGAGAGGGGACATGATTGGGACCTTCAAGTACTTGAAAGAGATAAATAAGGTGGATAAGGAGAGTCTCTTTAAGCTGAGTGGCAACCGTAACATGAGGGGGCACAGTCTTAAGCTGGATAGTGGGAGGTTTAGGAAGGAGGTCAGGAAGCACTTCTTCACAGAGAGGGTGGTGGACACTTGGAATGTGCTGCCGAAAGAGGTCTTCTCATTGAAGACAGTGGGAAGCTTGAAGAGAGACTGGGATAGGCATATGGGGAAGGTAAGAATTATGGGTAGGAAGGATGGGAGAAGTGGGGGAGGGAGGGCAGGGACACTTGCTCAAGCTGTGGACCCTGCAATACAAGCAGACTTGATAGACCAAATGGCCTTCTTCTGCTGGTTTCTTTGTATGTTCGTATGTTAAGAGTTGCACTAACTGTAGAAACATTTCCAGCTGCAATTATCTTATTAGTGTGTTACTAAAAATCACTGGATACAATTATTATCTTATTAGTCTGTTACAAGAGTTTTCATTTGTAGGTTGTTGCAAAATGCTCTTAAATGGATACTGTAATTCAGGTACTCCACTCATTTAATCCTATACTCAGGGTAGACCAACTGATGGGTCACATCTGATTTTCAAATGGGACCTGATTGTCCTCATTATTAAAGCTGGTTGGGCTAACACACAGGGATGACAAGTGGCACTCATGGAATTTGAACCTGGGTCTCCCAGTTCATAGTTCTGCACTCAAACCCCAGTACTAGTCTGTATGTTGACAGCGGCAAATCAGGTGTTGCCACAGGTGGGATGTCATTGTTCATTCATTCAGTGCAACAGCAACCAGGAAACTGAACAGCCTGGGATAGTTTTCTACTTTACATGTACCATCTCTTGACATACAGTATCATTTGCTTTCTTACAGGGTGTGGGGGAAGAGGGTGGAGTGCTAAATGGTGGAAGGGTAGGGGTATTTACTATCAGGAAGGGGGTGAGGGAGACAGTCAGTGTAATGTGCACATGCAGGTGGGGGGATGGGCTATGCTTTGAATACCAGTGGCTAAGCTTTTGAGAAACTGACAATATTAGCAGAATAACTTCTGTTGGACTGTGGGGGTGGGGTTGGGGGTAGGTGCATGATGGTGTGTGGGTGGGGTGGCACCAGTTAAGATGGTCAGTGTGGTGGGAGGGACTGGTTGCCATTAGCTTTTCACCAATGACAGCTATTTGCCTGGCAAAAACGGTGCATGATTGCACTTTGCTGACACTTTTGCTGATGAATTGCCACTATGTTTTGTCTTTGCTGGACAAAAGTGGACACTTTGACTGGTGTAAACCATGCAAAGCATGGCCCCTAGAAAATGAAGTCGGGGAAATGTCATGAAGTACTTCAAGAAGTAAAGTTCCCCAACTTTGCATATTTATCCTGGGGGGTGGGAGTATCTTATATTTGTTTTCACTGTATTTATACTATTTTTTTTGTATTCACCTGTGCACCATTCTCCCAGGTTACACCTGGAAATGAGCCCTGACTCAGCACGCCTTTCCCAGTCATTACTTTCTAAACACATACATATAAACATAAATAAAAGCAGAAGGAGGAGAAGAAAGCTGAACTACAAAGATCTTGTCTTTATGCAAATGTCCTCAGTAATGAAGAATAAGGGGAGATAACTAGAGATAATTTCAATATAAATGGTACCGAACAGTTTTTTTCCTGGAGACTGCAAGATTACTTTAATAGCGATACAATTTGTGTGATATTCTGTAAAGGTCTAAGAGTCATTACTTAGCCCCAGGCTGTAAACTGCAAGTTAGGCTTAAGATGTAAGCAATAATTCATGACACAGCGGGTAATTATTGGCCAATAATTGCATGCTTCATATTTGTTATTAGACAAGAAGCTCACACGCGTGCCATGAAAAAACTAGTGTACAGCCTAAAACTAATATTAGTTTTTAAAAGCAATCAGCCATTGCCTTTTATATCTGGGGTTCTGTTTCTTTTCTCTTTGGTTAATTAGAAGATTGTTTACCTGATGTTAGCAGGTGTGATGTGTGCTGCACTCTCCCTGGCAGCTTACACATCTAGCTCTGCTCCACCAAATAACAAGCATTTGTCAATGCCGAATGTTGCTTGCTTCTATGTGCTGTTTAGGTATTTGGAAGTCATTGGAGTGCAAATATTGAAAATTCACGAACTTACGAGCATGCGTAGGAACTGCGCAACGCACACTCGTAAAACAGTCATTTTAGAATTTTTTCATCAAATTTTCAACATAGCCATTTTAAGACCTCTGCTCATGAACAGTGTCACTGTGATTTTCTTAATGTGTCCATACATTGAGTTCAAGATACATCGACTGCGCCATTGTGAACTACATGCGGAAACACGCTTTGGGCAAGATGTAAAAATGACAGCTGCACTGCTCATAAGGAGGTGTGGTAAAATGGCAATGTTGAAAATCTGGAGTGAAAATATTGAAAATTCGCAAACTTACGAAGCGTGTGTAGAAACTGCATATGCCTACATGTAAAACAGTCATTTTTGGGAATTTTTGCACCAAATTTTCAACATAGCCATTTTAAGACCTCTGCTAATGAACAGTGTCACTGTGATTTTCTTAATGTGTCCCACACAGTGATTTCACACACCGACTGCACCATTGCGCGCTACGTGGGCGGAAACACATTTTGGGCGAGATGTGAAAAATGACAGCTATACTGCTCATAAGGAGGTATGGTAAAATGGCAATGTTGAAAATCTGGAGTGAAAATATTGAAAATTACAACTTATGAGCGTATGTGTGAGGAACCGCGTAATGCACGTCAGAACAGTCATTTTAGGAATTTTTTCACCAAATTTTCAACATAGGCTTTTTGAGAGCCCACCTTATGAACACTGGCAGCGTCGTTTCGTTAATCAGTGTGGAAAGGTGGTTTCGCACAGTGACTGCGAAATCACCCTTAGGGCCCAAGTAACGCCATGACAGTGCAAGAACTCATGAGGAGGGGTCCCAAAAAACCCATGTTGAAAATTTGGGTCCAAAATTCCCCAAAATGCCTGAGATAGGCAACAAAGTTGAAAAAACCTATCTATCCCATTATACAGCTTACAGCATTTCTTAGTTCATGTCAGCTTTGAAGAGTGCAGACGCAGCCTCGTCCATCGATGATCGCTGGCACAGCCCGGAAGTAAGTATGGGGTGGGGGTGTGTGGGAGGCAGGGTGCGCAGTGGATGGGTGTGGGTTGTGGGAGGGGGCAGAGACTATGAGGGACCGTTTTTTTATTCACAGGTTGTTGTTTTTTTAAGAAGACGACGCGGGACGTTTGCCACACTGGGGTGGGCTCCCAGCATGGCAGCAGGAAAAGCTGTTTGGGGGGACGTGGAGCCGATGGGGGATTGGAACCCCCGTCAGCCAAAACAAGATTTTCCATGCTGGGGTGGGCTCCCAGCGTGGCACTGGGAAAGCTTTTGGGGGGGCGGGGCATGCAGCCTTGGAACCGACAGGGGATTGAGCACCCTCATCGGCCATACAGTGTATGTGTGGGGGGGAGCGCATCAGCATGCAATATGCGTGCTTGCACGTGTGTGTGCGTGGGGGGGGAGAGAGCTCTGCTCACTGAAGCAGAGCTCGCCCTTTCAACTGTATGCCACTGCATTTTGGAGCTGTCATAGACAGCTACAGCACTCATTGGGGAACTGGGGCTGCGCCTGCAAACACACTGACTGCATTGGAAGAGGGGCTGACACACCTCCGAAAACTTGGATGATGGCACTATGTTTCTTGCACATGCGTGCAAGCAACATAAAAATCATCAGCACTGTGACCTCACTGACTGTGACATCACTGCTGCTCAGGAACAGCCACTCACTAGCTGCCAGTTCAGTCAACTGTGATGTCACTGTCAGTGAGATCACAATGCTGATGATATAGTGTGTGTGTGTTTTGGGGGGGAGATAGAGATAGACATGTCAGCTGCCAGGCTAAGAGCTATTTCACACATCAAGCACAATATTATCACATAGAAAACATTCTAATGAGCAAAAGGAAAAAGAAAAATACTTCAGAAATAAAAAGTTACTACCACTTAAAATGCATAACATTTTCCTGTCTGCCTGTTTTGATTCCACTATCTTTTTAAGCATACCCAAGCAGTTCAAATATTCACCACAATTATAAAGCCATAATAATGGGGAGGGGGGAGTGTAGTCTAGAGGGTTAAAGCATGGAGATGCAGCAGACCTAGGTTTGAAACCAACATTTGACTCTTGTATACTGTGTGACCCAAAGTAATTCATTTAACTTGCCTGTGCTCCCAGAATATAACTTCAGCTAAGTGTGCTATTACATAGAACAGAGAAACACAGAATCTGTCATCAGATAAGGACCACATGGCCCACCTAGTTTGCCCATTTTCCTACTCACTGCTGCAGCCCCAGATCCTTTTTGATCTGCGGCTCTCCTGCTCTGCACATCTCCAAGGTACCCTTATGTCTGTCTCATGCACTCTTGAACCCCTGTATTGTTTTCACTCCCACCACTTCTGCTGGAAGACTGTTACTCGGTTCCATCACCCTTTCAGTGAAAATGTACTTCCTAACATTACCCCTGAGCCTTCTATCCTTCAGTCTCATATCATGCCCCCTTGTTCTTGTGCAGAGTTTTCTCTGAAATATGCTTTCCACCTGTACCCTGTTTATTTCCCTAAAGTACTTGAAAGTCTATACCATATCTCCCCTCTCCCTTCTTTCCTCCAGTGAATAGATACTAAGGTTCTTAAGTCTTTCCTCATAGGGCTTCTGGTGCATTCCATGTACCATCTTTGTTGCCTTTCTCTGGACTGCCACTATTTTGCCAATGTCCTTCTGGAGATGTGGTCTCCAGAACTGGACACAGTACTCCAGCTGAGGCCTCACCAGTGATCTGTACAGTGGCACCATCACCTCTTTCCTCCTGCTTGTTATGCTCCTCCCTATGCACCCCAACATTCTGTTTGCTCTCCCCACTGCCTTTTCACATTGTTTGGTCACCTTCAGGTCATCAGATATGATAACTGCCATGTCTTTCTCTTGACATGTGGTGGTGGCCCGAATTTCCCCACCCATCCTGTACTCCTCCCTTGTATTCCTGTGACCCAGGTATATGATCTTGCCCTTTTTAGCATTGAAACTCAACTGCCAGACTCCCGACCACTCCTCTAATAGGCTTAGGTCTTTTCTCATTTTTTCCACTCTCTTCAGTGTGTCCACTCTGTTGCAGATCTTGGTGTCATCTGCAAAGAGGCACACCTTTCCCTCCAGACACTCCGCAATGCCACTAATGTAGACATTAAATAGGATTGGTCCCAGCACCGACCCCTGTGGTCACCTCCTTCTCCTCAGATTTCATGCCATTTACCACCACCCTCTGAGTCCTGTCCCTTAGCCAGTTCCCAACCCCCTTTACCACCGTAGGACCCACTATACCACCATAGGGCCCATTTTACCACCATAGGACCCACTCCTCGGCTCCCTATTCTGCCTCCAAATTTTAATAAACAAAACACAAAAAAATACACATCCCTTTAGTGGTTTACTTCACTTATAAAATGTTTTTAAGTAAGCAATAATACATGACAGGGTTTGCGGTAATGCTTAATAACCCCACACCACAGGTGGGTTGTGAGGCATGAGGCGTAGCTGAGTGCCTTCAATCACCTGGGAAGTGCAGTAATGTATGGCATTACTGCACACCCTGGAGTGTGTTATTGTGCTTATACAATGGTTTCAAGAGTTAAAAAGCAGGAAAAAAGAAAGTACAATTTGAGCTGTGTGGTAATTGGAAATACAGCATGGTCACGTGAACAGTTTTGACCAATCAAATTGTATGTTTGATTCAAGCCATTTTATAAAGCAAATTATAACATGGGTTCAGAAGAGGAAGACACCTAACTGGCTAAACAGCATCACCTGACCATGGATTAAATTCACCCCACCCGTACATCACAAAATGATGAACAGCACTCTGTGTGCCCTTTTTGTTTGCTGCCTTTTTCTCATTTCATAGTTACATAGCATTCTGCTGATGTCTTTTTTTCCTTGTTTTCCACATAACCCATGTTATAAGTGCAATAACCCACTCCAGGGTATGGAGTTATAGGCATTTAATCCATGCCACGGGCACTATAAGGACACTCGGCCTGCGGCCTCATGTTTACAATGCACCCAAGGCATGGATTGAATGCCTATAACCCCATATCCTGGAGTGGGTTATTGCTAACTTATACCACATGTGGACCCTTTCCTCCAATCAGAAGCCAGTGTTACACACACTTTATTCCCTAGCAAACTCACACTAGTCATTTTATTTTCAATAGCGTAAGTGCTCAGAATGGTTATTTTATGTCAGTTCAGTTCATTTTTTATTGATCAATATGAACATATCATTTCAATATAAGAGTCAGACATACATGAATAACATAGTAACATATACTTTAAGAATAAATATTAAAACGTTTTTACAGGTAGTTAAAGTTTATCCATAGATCTGCCTAGTCACTAATCACAATACCATTTAAAAATATATAAAGATCATATGTAATCATATGTTTGATATCAAACATTTAGCTAGAGATGTAGTGATCCAAGAAATCCAGCCAGTGCCCTTAGTTTTGCCTCATTTTTAGAATTAAAAAGGTCATATAGAATCATATTTGGTGGTAAATTCAAATTGTCTAGGATTTCTCCCAACCAGTTATCTCTGCTCTTATTATATAATGGGCAGAGCAAAACTACATACTTTGGATCATCTGCCTGAGATTTTCCACACCTACAAAAAAGTGACAGAGTGCCAGGTCTGTTCTGAAGATGGTGCATGTAGTTTGAATGATATAATTCCATCCTAAATCTGCATATCAATGGTCTGTCTTCAGATCTGGTTAGAATTTGCAGATAAGGTTAAAAAAGATTTGTAATAACTTGGGAGTGTTTTCTCTCATTGAGAAACCGGGTTATAATTAGCCGTTATAACCCGCGAACATGCGCCAGGTTTCTCGCATTCTGCACATGCCCATGCTCTTCTTCCTCACTCACCGATCCTGGAACTGTCGGGTCACGAACTACAACTGTGGCGCACAACAAAATCAGGTCTCGGGAAGAATTACACACTTCATCTTAAAACAAATTCCCACTCCTACATGAACCTTTCTCATAAAGAGTCTACCTCAAAAATAGCCACTTTCCCTGAATTATCTTCAAGAAGAAATGAGCGAGGATCATTGCTACAGCGTGGACATGGCCCTTTTATCCCTGCTCACTCACATCAGGTAGCAAACCATGAAACCAGTTTATTTTTTCCCTTTTTTGTATTGGTGAAAGTAAAATAAATAAATCAAATAAATCTAACTCCTGGGACTCAAAACAGTAATCAAATTTTTTTTAAATAGCAGCTGCACACAAGTTACACTCCCACTGGTTTTAACAAACTGGTGCTGGGAAAACACTCCCTAGCAATTACATAAAGCAATGTATGGGGGCGAGTGAATGAATAAATAAGAAATTATGTGCACCCTCAGTGTGGGATGCTCATATAACCCCCTCGGGGTTTATGTAGCATCCCATACCTCGGGTACGCATAATTTCTCATTATGCACTCACCCCCATACATTATTGTATATGTTATTTTTAGCTGTTTAAACCATCCCAAACATTTTAGTTGGTCGAACCATGAGTAGTTATTCAAAATATCACTATCTCTTATTCTTGATGGCACCTTAAATTTAATTTTTTCCAAGGGTGAATATATATATTGGTCAGGAGATTTCTCAGGCCTAAAGGGAAAAGTTGTTTCCTTATTAGTTGCATTGAGGAGGAAAGGAAACCCATGTCTAAATATTTCATCTCCTCCTCAATGCACCAAGAAAGAAGTCAGGCACTGGGAAGAAGAAAGAGCTTCAGAAGAAATAAAACTCTTCTTTCCAAGACCATAGAGTTCAAAGAATGTTGTCTGAGCTCTAATTGTAGTACAGCAGCTGGGATGGAGTTAGGTACCATCAGAAGACATCTATATAATTTGTTAATTGGGATTTCAGTTTCTTTAATACTTTCCGTTCCCCAAACCTCAGTGGCATATAAGGCACATGCCTTGATTTTAGCATTCAATACTTTGATAACACCAGGTATGGTAGTTTTACCCAGTTTTGCATTAAATAACTGGGATGCTCCCGAAGTAGTTTTCATCTTATTTTTAAGTAGGGTCCTGTGTGCTTTCCAGGTACCCTCTTGTGAGACTCTTACTCCCAAATAATCATAAGATTTAACTGTTTCCAATTTTTCCAGACCAAGCCAGACAGAAGAACTTTTTTTTACCTTGTTTCCAAATATGATCATTTTGGTTTTATCTTTACGGATCCTTAATTTCAGATCAATGGATAGAGATAAAAAATGATTGATATTTCTTTGGAGGCCCAGTTTGGAAGTAGATATTAAGATGATATCATCAGCATAAGCTAATAATGGTATCCCTCTTTCTTCAGTTTTGGGAGCATGAAAATCAGGGTCATCCAAATTCTCCAACAGAGAGTTAATATAGATGCTAAATAAAGAGGGAGCCAAAAGACAGCCCTGTCTAACCCCAAATTAGTCCTAATTGTTTTGGTTGTATGTCCATATTGATTGTGTTGGACCTTGGCCCAGGTGTTGGAGTAAAGTCTCATTATTATATTAGCTAAATCTACATCAAGGCCATACTCTTCTAATTTTTTCCATACAATTCTTCTACTTATGCTGTCAAATGTGGAGGAGAAATCAACGAAACAATAACAAAATATTTGGGACTTGACCTTAACATATTTTCATATGAGATGGTTTAAAATATAACAACGATGGATAGTGGACCTGCGTGCTCTAAAACCATTTTGAAATTCACTTAGAATAGTGCTTTTCTCCATCCACATTGTTAATCATTCCAATATCATTTTTGTAAAAAGTTTTTGTGAGATATCAATTAGGCTAATTGGGTGGTACATTTTTGGATCATTACTATCTCCTTTTTTAAAAGCTGGATAAATAGTGGTACCTAGCTAACTCTCCGGAATAGCTAGACCCTGTAGTATTGCATTAAACATGACTCTGAAGAAGGGAATCCACCAGGATGAAAAGGTTTTATATAGATCTCCTAGTATAAAGTCTGGGCCGGGAGCTTTATTGGAAGAAAGTGAAGTAATAGCAAAGTATATTTCCTCTTCGCTTATTTGAATTAATACTGGATAATATCTACTTGTTGTTATGAGATTATCATATGTAAGGAGATTTTGTTCCTCAATGGAGTAATACAAATTTTTAAAGTAAGATTTCCAAATACTCGGAGTAATATGAGCTTCCAACTTAGTAGCAAGATTATTCTATCCTGAGGCTACTTGTTTCCAGAATTTCCTTGTGTCCCTCTTAATTACCACTTTCCTAAGTTCTTCCCAGCTCTCTATATTATGTTTTAATCTTTCTTTTTTGAGAGTTTCTTTATATGCTTTTCTTTATCCATTCATGATGGATGCCCTGATTCTGAGATCAACAATCTCTTTTTTCACCTGTCTCATCTTACGATTTAGTTCTCATTTTGCCAATTTATAGGTTTTGTTAAACCATGATTTTCCAATGAAATTTTGTTTAGGTGGTCTTGACACTATACAGTGTGGTCTGGATAGCATATTAATTTTATTCCATTTCTCTAGAATTTTGCCCAAATCCATCTCCAGACTCAAGGAGTCTCTTAGATCTAACAGGACCTCACTCTCCAGAAGTTCCGTAAAGTTATTAACTGAGTATATATTCCATCTAATTCTCCGATGATTTATCATCTCTAGGTTATTTGATTCAATATCTAAATTTAATATTTCTCTCGATTGCTTCATTTCCAAAGAAACTATAATTGGGAGATGAGCTGACTCAATTTGGTCTACAGCCCCAAAATCTTTTACATATTTAAGGGCTTCTGTGTTAACCCATTGCTAGATCTATTTGTGAGGTTTCTCAAGGGCTATTGAAAGTTATATTCCCTTTATTGTCACTAGATGTACGTCCGTTTAATATATATATATATTTAAATCCATCATTAAGTTATTCAGACTTCTCCCTCTAGCATTAGTGACTGGGTCTGAAGTCATTCTAAAGTCTGTGAGCCTACAATTTATAGTCTGTATAGAAGATATAAAGTCCCCATAAACATCATTATTCATTTTATTTGCAGAAGTTCTAGCATTAAAGTCTCCTATAATTATAATAGGTAAATGTAGCCACCTATTTATAATGTTTTCTAAAACTTTTAGTAAATTTAGGAAAACTTCTGATGCTTTCAATTTAGATGAAGGTGAGTAAATATTAATGATGACCAAATTTCCCAAGTTGGCTTCCAATTTCAGAGCTAAGATTTCCTTATCCTTAATCTTAAGCTTCTCAATTTTGTAGTTTAGTGAGGTTTTTACAAAAATCGTTAACCCAGCTTTGTAGTGGCCAAGTCTCCCTACCCTCGTAGCTGGAATTAAATGCCTTGTGTATCCTGCTAACCGAGGATGAAAATTTTCAGTACACCAGGTTTCCTGAAGGCAAAGTATCTCATTTACCATGAGAAATGTCTTTACCTCAGGATCAGCAAATTTGATATGTATACCCTCAATATTCCAAGAGAGTATCTTAATTTCCCTCTGGTCAGTCTGGTGAGTATCTAGTGTAGATTGCCCACTAGTCTGCTGTGGTTGTCATTCATTACCTAGTGGTCTGAGACAGGAAAATCTATTATTTTAGAGAAGGGTGGTAATCACCATATGTCTGTCTTTTTCCCTGGTTGTGGTGGAGTTTCTAAGAAATAGGGAGTTAGCATATAAATGCCCAGAGGGTCCAATCTCCCCTCAGCCAATAGGAGAGCCTTTGGCATATGAGAATCCTTGAATGTGACATCTATCTGTGAAGTATTATTGTGTCTTCTATACACTTTTAACCATTCTATTGAATTATTAGAAATCTTTACCTGTAAGATTTTGTCCCATAGTGTGATTAAATCATTTTTAATCTTTCTAACTGTTTCTCCTGGACAGTCTCCCAGCCAAAGATGGTAACTGTTCTGGATTCCCATTCATCATTCCTATTCCTAGAATCATTTTGTGGTACTTTTCCAAACATCCCAACATCCTCCATCCCTCCTTCGTTCAAGATACTGGGATTTGCTATCTTGTTGATTATTGGGACCATCTGGGGGGATAAATAAAAATACCTCCCAGACCTAATATAGGAGTCTTGTGCCAGATTCCCTTAGCTAAAGTCTCTGGCAAAATATCAGGATGCAGTCCCAATATTGCTTATTTGGTGGTCTCATTACATGGAGGTCCTTTGATATTTCTTGATATCCCAATAATTGTGACATCCAGACAAGGAGAGTTTCCTGCGATTCATTAGGAAGTTCAGGAATCCCATAATTTTCTAGGAGATATTCAAACCCTCCATTATCTTCTTCAGTGAGATAGTCAGGGGAGTTTGTCATAGTACTGTTTGTTCTTCAGACAATACAGTACTTCTTTGCTCTCTAGGTAGTGCATCGGCCACTTCTAAAGTCACCTTCCTAACTGACATTTCCTCTTGTTCTGTAACATTAGTTTCTGTAGGATTTTTTATAAATAAGTCACCATTGATTCTTCTTTTAATGTTAGAATATGTTGATTTCATAAAAGCTGTATTTATGTTACAGTCTGCATTTTCAATGCTACTAGCTGTTTTGAGTTTCATTTTATCCTCTACATGAACTCCATTTTGTTTCCTACCCTCAGTTGTCTGTTGATGTCCTTTCCCTTTTGTTAATTTATTTTGCTTATGTCCCTTAGGCTTATTCTTAGGTTTGTCTCTCCTTCCTTTCCCTGTATTTGTATTTCTTATTTTTGTGTCAACACCCATGTTACATTCACAAGTAACCTCTCTGTCAAATGGGGCTGGCAAATTAACCTGTACAGCTTTATTCAGCATATCTGTAGATGAACTGGGCTCTGGTTCAGAGATTATGTTGCTCTCCTCTTTAGCTATGTTATTCTTTCCCAGGCCCTCTAATAAAGTTCTATTATAGAAAACATCTGTCCAAAGAATAGAGATCTCATCTTTGATTACTGCTAAGTTTTCCAGGATGACTATATCTGCATAATATCTATCCTTGATCATTTCCAGCATTTGTCTGGAAAGGGAGGAGCTTGCTGTATGAAATATTTTTTGTCAAAGATTGATCTGGAGTAGTCCCTGGGATTCTGATCGCCATTCTGACCTTTGTCTAAATTATAATTTACCATTTCCCTTTCTCGAAATATATCTAATCTTTTTAACCCCTCTGTAGTAGAATTTAGGTCCTTCATGATGGTTTCCAATTTAAATTGGTATGCAATGTGCCCCTTATTAGCCCATCATTCATCTCCCCTGGTATATCTGGGCAATGATTTCATGGCCAAAAGAAGAGGTCAAGAAAATAGTCAGCTGGCTATATTCACTATTTGATGATGAACAAGGAGAACGAGGATAAAAAAACGTGTCACTGAGTTAGTACATCAGATAAATCATAATTATTTGGATTTATGGAGTCCCATTCATTAGCCCCAATCAAAATTTATATTTCTCCTTCCGAAGAGAGAGAAATGCTAGGAATCGGGGTGCTATCATAATTCTCCATATCTGTATTAGACCTCTTGTGGATACTCTTAGCTTCTAATGGGGTAGAAAGTCATTATGCACTAGGAGCCTACAGGTTCCATAGTTCAGTAATTTTAAGTTGCTTCTCCTTGTGCATTTTGTGACCTTTTTTTTTTTTTTTACTTCTACAGCCTGAGGTGGTGGAGGAACAGCATTCTTACACTTCTGGGTTACATCCCCCGGCCTATTAGGCAGCAACGTTTTCCCAATCCTGGTATAGACCATTATAAACAGTAGCAACAAGTAGTTAAGAGACACCCAAAGTTAACAAATTCCACACACTATTGTAATAGACTAGATTTACAAGAAGACTATAAAACCATAAATCATTCCACCATAGGCTGTGATATTAAATCCTTTGGCTTTTCAAATTCTATAAAGTATACAAATCACCAGATATTATTACCAATGCAGCCTGTATATCTAGAATATCATTGTTAAGCTGTTTAGTGTTTACTTCAAGACCTTTTCTTCTGTATTGTGGCAGTAGTTTCTGTTAAATGCCTATAACCCCATACCCTGGAGTGGGTTATTGCTAACTTATACCACATGTGGACCCTTTCCTCCAATCAGAAGCCAGTGTTACACACACTTTATTCCCTTACAAATTTACACCAGTCATTTTATTTTCAATAGTGTAAGTGCTCAGAATAGTTATTTTATGTCAATAAAATAACAGTGGTGATATCATCCTCTTTTGTGCATTCTGATTGGTCTATACTCATGGAAACAAACACATGAAGCATGATAGTTATAATGTGCTAGTTGGGTCATTGTCCTGGGCAATAATGTGACTGTCTTATGAAAATAAAGTACTTGGCTTTCAGACTCATAGTTTATTCACTTGAGAAAACAAAATGCAAAGTGGGCACACTCATATGGGAAAATGCAACAATTAAGGATGTAAATAAGATGGCTGATATATTCAACAATTACTTCTGTAGTACATATAGTAAAAAACATACTAATAATCTCACACATTAAGCAGGTAACACTGAATGCATAAATTTAACACACAAAAAAAAGAGATTAACAATGGGTTAGAGAAAATAAGAATGGATTGTTCACCAGGGCCTGATGTGATTAGTGGCAGTATGGTTAAACTTATGAAAAATAATTTAATACACCCCTTGAAATTACTGTTTGAGCAAAGCATACATGTGGATGAAGTTCCTATGGATTGGAGGATTGCTAACGCTACACATGGGTTCATGAGAGGCAGATCCTGCTTGACAAATCAGTTATGTCCTCATGAAAATATTAGCAATCAGTTGGACAATAAAACTCCATGTGATATTTTCTTATTACAGTTTAGTAATGCTTTCGAGTTAGTCCCGCATTATGCAATAACAAGAAAGCTCATGCTTGGCAGAGTTAACCAAGGGCTGGTGAACTGGATATCGAATTGGCTGAGTAATAGATCTCAGTGCATGGTGATAAAGAGGTGTCCCTCAGGCGAGGGAGAAATAACTAGCAGGGCCCCTCAGGGTTCTGTTCTGGGTCCTTTCATTTTTCACATATTCATAGCTGACCACACAAACGGCCTCAGCTGTTGGCCTGCAAAATATGATGATGATACAAAACTAGGCAGGACCTGTGTGACAACCACTGACTGTATTAGGCTTCGGGATGACCTCAGCACTATTACTGACTGGGCTAGACAGTGGGGTATGAGGTTTAATTTGGAGAAATGCATAGTGATGCATCTGGGATGTAATAACAAGAATGTTGACTATTATTTATGTGGAAAACAGAAAAAATAGCTGAAAAAGATTTAGGGGTTTTTGTTGCCAGCAATCTGTGCTTCACAAGACACACTAATGAAACAATTAATAAGTCTAACAGGATAATATGGACAATAAAGAACAATATCAAATCCAGAGACCTGTAAATACTCATGCCCCTATATAGATCATACGTCCATCCCCACTTAGATTACTGCTCACAACTTTGATCACCTTACAAAAGGTTAATTAAATTGAAAAAGTACGAAGGAAATTTACAAAACAAGTTTAAGGCTTAAAAAATCTATATTACAGTTCTAGATTAGAAAAATTAAATTTTATGTCTCTTGAAAAAATGAGATTAAGGGGAGATTTACTATCATTGTAAGCTATAATTAATTAGCTATACTTGCTTACTCAAATTAACTTTGAATATAAGCAGAATATTATTGATATCTGTGGTCACCCACTACAGCTGCATTGTAGAAAATATAATACTGTCAAAAGAAGGTCATGGTTTTCCTACAGTATGATCAAGCCATGTAATTTGCTTCCCTTGGACATAATACTTAGTGAAAATAGCAGTTCTTTTAAGTACAAGTTGGACAAATGGTTTCTAGGAAAACACAGGGCAGGTCACTGACAGGAAATGGGATAAGAGCCTCGTGGGCATCTGCCTTTTGCTACTAATACACCTCAGTAGGAACAATCATATTATTCTCTCGTATAGTGATCCAGCTAGCACATTATCACTTAAATATGCTACATTTATTTCTTTATTTAAAAATTGATAACTGGGAAAGGCACACTAAACAGAGGCTCATTTCCTGGTGCAACTCGTGGAAGGAGGGAAGGGGAGCACAGAAAGAATACAATTTCAAAATATCAGATTGCAGTTACAGAGGCAACATTGCATTAAGAGACAATATACTGTGGTGATTAAGAGTACTGAACTGGGGAACTGGGTTTGAATCCACAGCCATCACTTGCATACCATGTGACCCTGAGCAAGTTACGTAACTTTCCTGTGCTCCCAGGGCACACCTGGAAACACACCTTGGTTTACTGTGTCTTTCCTGGCCTAAAAATTATAAAATAATATAAATAAAAATGACAGATGCAGGAGCAAAGTGGTGAATAAGTGTATAAACAGCAGCATGCATCATTGCAATGATATGTGGGCAAGCATGCAAGAATACAATAAAGTGCACGGTGCCTGTTGGGGCAGATGACAATGCTAGTGGGGAACAGACACAGCCTATGGGCATAGTCACAATTAGCCTAGATGAATGGGGGGTCCTAAGCAGGAGGGGGTCAGAAGAAAGAGGAAGAAGAGTCAAGTGAAGGGTTGACAGGGACTGGAGGGGGCAGAAAGATGTCTTAGCTGACATCTAAGGGATGTGAGTAAGGGGGAGAGGAGGAGGAGGGGAGAGAGGAGTAGGTTCCAGGGGGAAGGGAAGTGATAGTAGAAGGCATCTTGCCTAGCAGAAAAGTGAGGGTGAGCATGGAGAAGGCATGGAAATCCCTGGAGTGGAGACAGTAAGAAGAGGATAGGATGAGGGAAAAGAGTGAGGATAGGGAAGAGGGAAGAGGGAAGGGACACAAACTAGTACTTAGCAATGAAGGGGGCACAGTGGGGCTGGTGACATAAAGGTAGTGGGAGGATTGAGAGGGAGGAACAGAGGAAGCAGTGGTGAGTATGGAGGGGAGAACTGGTAGTGAAATGACAAAAGGCATTGCAGAGGGTGTCCAGTCTGGCAAGAACCATTTTGTTGACCGGTTGGAGTGGACCTGGAGGGAAAGGCAGTCCTTGTTGCAGTATAGGGCACCAAATTTAAGGTGAAGTTTTGCATGGATGGTCGATGCGGGCAGAGTAGTCAAGCTTGCTATCAAGCCACCCTACACTGCACTTGAAGGCAGGGACAACCTCTAGAGGGGTGCCATCCAGTGTGGAGAGGACAGGTGAGGGTGAAGGCTTGACCATTTTCTGGCTGGTGCTGAAGCTCATGGACACAGTCTTCTTGGTGTTGGCCCAGAGTTGGTTGGCATGGAATCAGTGCAGCATGTTGTGGAAGTCATACTGGAGCAGACCTTCCAGAGCCGAAGTCGATGGGTCGGCGGAGTAAATGATCATATTGTCTGCATATATGTGGATATGTGAAGAGACACAAGTAGAGGGCAGATCATTCAGGAAAACTGAGAACAGGACTGTAGCCAGGATGAAACCCTATGGGACCCCTGCTAGGAAGGGGAGGGAACAGGATGCCTCCCACCTGTGCCGACGGTTGACGGTCTGTGGGCTATTTTATTTATTTATTTGAAAAATGTCTTCAGAAAAAAGATTCATCCAGTACAGCCATGTTCCTCAAAAAAATTGTGTAAAACAAGAATGAGTAACTTATTCTTGGGGAGACACCTCTCAACACCAGTATGTAGCTGACGCTGAATAATTAAAGACTGATACTGGGTAATAAGGCCCACTCACCCAACCAAAAATGAATCATAATATTCTTTATGTTTCAAACAAAGATTTAATCATGTAACTTCCAGTTAGACAATAACAATCGACGTTTCGGGTAAAAGTTTCATCAGGAAACTGGTTTACTCTACAGTTTTCTTTATTAGATTTTATAATTCATTCATAATTTTCATTATGTACTAGATATAAATGAAAATTAATTATATCTTATAATTTGTGGATTTTATTGATTTTATAGAGTAAACCAGTTTCCTGATGAAGGGTTTACCCGAAACATCGATTGTTATTGTCTAACTGGAAGTTACATGATTAAATCTTTGTTTGAAACATAAAGAATATTATGATTCATTTTTAGTTGGTTGAGTGGGCCTTATTACCCAGTATCAGTCTTTATTTATTTGAAAAATGGTAACCATGAAAGGTACACTGAGCTAATATGAATGGAACCACTCAACAGCAGAAGCTGAAAGGCCAGCAAAGCTCAGCTTGTCTAAAAGGAGTGGGTGGGATATTGAACCAAAGGCTTTGTTCAGATCGATGAAAATAGTTTAGGTGATATGTCCCTTATCTATCCCAGTGAGGAGAGAATCAGTTACTTACAACAAAGAAGAGATGGTGGAGTGGTGCTTCCTAAAACCAGACTGGATGGGGGATAGAAAATTAGAGGAGTGAAGGAAGTCAGCAAGCCTAGAGTAGATAATTGTCTTCTGTAGCTTTGAGAGAGAGTGAGAGAGAGAGAGAGAGAGAGAAAGAGAAAGAGAGAGAAGGAGGGAGATTGTCCAGGAGTTGCCACAGGAGGATGGCTCGCCCCCTTTGTGCAGAGGCAGAACCTTCACAACCTTCCAGGCCTGAGGGAAAGCACTGAGGGAGAAGGAGGGGTTCAGAAGTTGAGTGAGTGGAGCAGCAATGGCTGGAGCAGAGATATGTAGAAGTTTTGGAGTCCAGCCTGTCAGAGCTGGGATTAAAAGGCTTAAGTGAAATAAGGACAAGGAAGATTTGCTAGGGGGAAACAGGAAGGAACTAGAAACCTTAGAGTGACTGGGGGAAGGGGGAAGAGACAGCAGACGACAGAAGGGGAGAATGACCAGGATATGGAGGAGAGAGGAGTGCACAGGTGGTGAAGAATTAATTGAAATGAGCAGTAACTGAGGGAGTGTCGTAGATAGGTGAGCCATCCACCAGGAGGACAGGGGAGTGATGTGGGCTGGGGGTCAAAGAGAGAGTGGATAACCTTACAGAATTTTTATGGGGCACTAAGGTTAGACTACAGGGTTGAATTGAAATGGTGGACCTTAGCAGTGTAAACAGCCTTTGTGCAGGAGTTGCTGAGTGACCTGTAGGATAAGAGGTCATCCAGGGATTGGGAAGGTTTAAAACATGCCAAAACTTGGTCCCAGGACTTGCACAAATTGATAAGGTTAGATGTAATCTGGGGTGGTGGGAGCATTTAACCCTGGACTTTCTAAAGGGATGTGTTTGTCCCAGATGTGGCTAAATATGGCATGGGAGAGAGAGAGAGAGAGAGAGGGCTATGCCAATGTCCAAGGCAGAATAGACTGGGGACCGATCAGAGGCAGCAAGATCATCTAGAAGGGTATTAATATCAACTGACCTGGACCAAATATATTTAGGGACAGATTTAGTGGGCCTCACTTTCCTGATACAGTAGGCCATACAGTGGTCATTGAAGGCATCTAGTTAAATGTCTGCTGCTAAGATACAGTGGGGGTGGGAGGACAGCACCCAGTCCAGGAGGAAGTGGTTAGGAGAATGAGGACTGAGATGGCTGGGTTTGGTGATTAGTTGACAAAGATTTAGGGACTCAATCCTGTAGAGGGTAGGCCTGGAGGCAGGGGAGAGTCAATGTATGTTGAAGTCCCAAGGAGGATGAGCTCACTGGAGGTGGCATGAGAAACAAGAGATAAGATAGTTGACTGGGGAATAGGGAGAGATTTTAGGAGAAGCATAGGAAACACCAATAAAGATAGGGAGAGTGGAAGGGTGGGATAGTTTTGCTAGCAGGAGCTCATGAGAGGAAGGGACTGACTCTTTGAAGGTGAAGGAGCCGGACAGATTCTGATGGACACAGTAGACAACACCACTATCATGCTTGCCATCATTTTGCTGGAAGAGGTGTTAGTTGGGGGAGAATCAATCTGGGGTCAGGTATCCTAAAGGAGAGTCAAGATTCAGAGACACACAAGAGGCCAGGAGAGTACTGAGAGATCCAGATATTAAGGGGGGTCAAGATTAGGGAGGAGATTCCTAGCATTAAGGTGGAAAATACTGAGGCCTTTGAGAAGTGTAGGAGGGGAGGAGGGAGGGGGTGCCAGCGGGGGGAGTGAAAGGGTGGAGAAGGCACGATTGGGGAAATTCAAAGATTAAAGAAGTGGCGTGAAAGAGCCCAGGGTCAATGGCAGGGGTGGAGTAGATAGTAATGAAAGGAGGAAGATGGAGAATGGAGAGGGAGGATAAGGCGGGGGTATGGAAGGGGGAGGAAAATTGAGGGAGAAAGGGCAGGGAAAGAGAGAAGAAAGTATGAGACGAGGGAGAGAGGGAGGGAGCGAGATGGAGAGGGATGGGATAGAGATAGAAGGGAGAGAACAGTGAAACAGACAGGAAGGGTAAGGAGCATAGTTAGGTGTAATTAGAGGCAGGTGACGTTACCTAGGTAGATCAATAGCAAAATACTATGAAAGTGAAAACAAAAGCAACAGCTAACCAACCTGGACCAAATCAGGCAGGGCTATATGCAAACAACGTAAATAAAGTGGCATTAAACCTTGAAATAACAACTACAGCAGGCTTGGTAAGCAGATTTATGACTACTAAGGCATCAGTAGCAGGAGCAAAATGAACCAGGCAACAATTTCTATAAGCTACAGGTCCCAGAACCACAAGTTCAAGGTGATCCAGACAGGAATTGAGCAATAGTTAGCATTTCAGCTTAAAATCAAATAGTCCCAAGAGTGTGGTGCTAATGAGCAAAAGTTCAAGGTGACTCAGATGGAAGCAAGCAGAAGCTAGCATTTCATCATTATGGTGAGCAAATTACATTGAATTTTGATTAAAGTACACCCTTTTTGTTCCAACTTATACTCTTCTGATTTTCTTAACAATGCTAACAATGATAACGTGCAGTACCCAATGTTTGGCGTTGAGTGGCAGCACTGTACTGCACTCAGACCTACTGCATATCATAAACTAAATACACTTTCAGACAGTAGTTTGGTTGTTTACTTCACTGAACTATGTGCAAATGGACTACTACAGCACTTAGACTTTACACAACACACCGAACCGCAGACTGTAAGTGCAAACCGAAAGCAGAACTATGCTTGTATGCTGTCGATATTTTGGTGCCCACGTTTTGTACTACAGTCAGACCTGGTTAATCCATGCCTTGTTAATCCATATGTCTGATTATCTGAATGAAAAACACTGCATACAGATTTTTTGTTGGGCTATTGACCTCTTTATTATCACTGTCTGGTTACTACGTAGATTTGTATTACGTAACAAAATTGGCAAACACAAATGTGTATGGATTAACCACGTCTGACTGTAACAATCTTTTTTATAAGCGCTGAACTCTCAGCTCTAATATGCTTCGCGCTATTGCAGTCTCATGGTATTGACAGTGAACCTCTTGCAGAATGTGAAGTTGACTGGCAGAGACGATAGGTAGTCAGTATGTACTCTGCTGGAGCAGCATACTCGGCTGGCAGCAGACACCGGCTAACTCCAGGCAGACTCCAGTTGATGTCCTTAGTGCTTGGTCCTTCATGTGGAGGGGCTGCTAGGGTATGTTGTCTTTTAAAGTGAGCAAGAGAGGGCTGGGGCTAACCGCCGGTGCAGCTGGAGCATTCCAGTCTCTGAGAGGAGCCACCACTGATTGTGGAGAGGGGGAAGGGTCACTGTAAAGAAGTGACTATCACAGATCACTGGTGAAGCCACAGTCAGTCAGCTGGAAGTAGGGCTGGATTTCAAAAGCCTATGGTAGTTGTGGTGTTATACAGTGTAAGTTCAAAAAAGCTCATGCATTTTCTGGCCATGAGCTGATTGGGCAAACTGCCTGGAGGGATGGGCTAACCGCTGGTGAAGCTGGATGCCTAGTTACTGAGAGGAGCCACTTTTGATTGTGGAGAGGGGAAGAGTCACTGTAAAGTGTAGTAACTCTTATGGACCCATTGTGAGTACACCCATGTAATTATTGTGAATAATTACTAGGGCTGGGTGGACTGTTCTGTCTGAAATCTGGAACCCCAGATTGAACCCTGAATCCACAGACCCGGCTAAATACAGACTTCACCACAGAGGTCCGGTTCTGGGTCTGTGGAAACAGGACTTTTTTTGGCATGCCTAAGATGCATACAGTTGTCACTGGAGGCGCCAGGTGGAACAAAGAGCGAAGAGAGGAGGGTGGAGCCAAGCCCAGGAGTCGGAGGACCACAGTCACGTGGTGGGGAGATCTGAGCATGGGCTGCAGCAGCTGTGGTCGGTCGGTCATTTGGTCTTCTGTGTCATCAACTCATCAGTCTGTTCTCAGGATGTGGAACTAGGCAACTGAGCCACGAAGATTAATGCAGCTGTGTGGGAACGTACTGGCATTCTTTTATGCACTTGTTTAAAGTGTATTCTTAGTTTTGCTGTGGCTATCTGTGTATAGGCCCAGGGCATGGGCATGCTGGCAAAATAAATGTTGACTAAGTTTTACCATCCAGTGGAGAAAGAGAAAGACTAGACTACTGGGGGCTAACGAGTAATGTTATAGTCCCAGAAATCACAAAGAAAGTGTATTCTTGGTTTCATTGTGGCTGTCTGTGTATAGGCCCAGGGCATGGGCATACTGGCCAAATAAATGTTGACTTCTGCCATCCAGAAGAGGAGACAGAGCAAGAGAGAGACTAGACTACTGGGGGCCAAAGAGAAATGTTACAGTCACAGAAATCATAAATAAAGTGCATTCTTGGTTTCACTGTGTATGTCTATGGGCCCAGGGCCTGGGTATGCTGGCAAAATAAATGTTGACCTGTGCCATCCAGAAGAGGAGACAGAGCGAGAGAGAGACTAGACTACTGGTGGGCCAAAGAGAAATGTTAGAGTCACAGAAATCACAAATAAAGTGCATTCTTGATTTCACTGTGGCTGACTGTGTACAGGCCCAGGACATGGGCATGCTGTCAAAATAAATGTTGACTTGTGCCATCCAGAAGAGGAGACAAAGGGAGAGACTAGAGTAGTGGGGGTCCAAAGAGAAATGTTATAGTCACAGAAATCACAAATAAAGTGTATTCTTGGTTTCAATGTGGCTGTCTGTGTACAGGCCCAGGACATGGGCATGCTGCCAAAATAAATGCTGACTTGTGGCATCCAGAAGAGGAGACAGAGTGAGAGACAGATTAGAGTAGTGGGGGGGCGGGCAAAGAGAAATGTTACAGTCACAGAAATGACAATGTGCATTCTTGGTTTCACTGTGGCTGTCTGTGGGCCCAGAGTGTGGGTATGCTGGCAAAATAAATGCTGACTTGTGCCATCCAGAAGAGGAGACAGAGTGAGAGAGTGAGAGAGAGAGAGAGAGAGAGAGAGAGAGAGACACGAGTAGTAGTTGTGGGGCGGGGGGGGGCAAAGAAAAATGTTATAGTCACAGAAATGACAAATAAAGTATATTTTTGGTTTCTCTGTGACTGTCTCTGTCTGTGTACATGCCCAGGGTATGGGCATGCTGGCAAAATAAATGTTGACTTGTGCCATCCAGAAGAGGACGCATAAAAAAGAGGTAGACTAGACTACTGGGAGCCAAAGAGAAATTTTACAGTCACAGAAATCACAAATAAAGAAATTAAACTTGGCCTCAGTGTGGCTGTGCAGTGTCTATACACTGTAGTGTACAGGGCAGGCAGGCAGGCAGGCAAAATAGTGCTTGCATCTGTTTGTCTGTCTCCATCTCTCTATCTTTCACTCTCCTGGTCCTGGCACACTCAACATCATGGGCCTGAGCTGGATTTGCCACCAGTACAGCCCAGACATGAAGCAGCTAGCAATTATTGTTTTTATTTAACAGTTTTACAGTAATGTTTATACAAATCTTGCATTAAATTGTTTCCTGTGGGCCTCTGTGTTAAACATGATCTACTTTTGCCAATTGTATGCATTTTTTCGCATATTTGTCAATAAATCAGAACTAATAAGAACTAATCGGAATAAATCAGAACTTCACTGTGTTCTGGTTCTTATTTAATAAGGGTCAGAACTTTGAAAATGGGCAGGGAGAAATCTTCCTTCTGATTGGTTTTGGCCACCAACCAGCCAGTCTGGTATCAGGCAGTAGAGACAGGGAAATAATAAGCTGCAGTCTCTGTTGCCTGATTACGTTCTAAAATCATTGGGCCCATAGAATTAAAAAAAATGAATAGCAGCCATTATTTTTTTCCGTTGCTGAGTGAGCAAGTTTCTAAGATACCCACCCCTTCCAACAACTGCAGTCTCTGTCCCACAATGTTAATGTTTTTTAAATAGTGAATTTTACGTTTTTTTCCCCTCTTCGTGTACCTGACAGATCTCTTTGGCTAGAATCCCTTCAACCATTCGCTGTCACAGTAACTGCAAATGCAGCACCGTGACTGAAACTCCAGAGTGCAAACTGATGTGGGCAAGTAGAAACCACATTTTCTTTCAGGTAACTTTGCTCCTCACAGCACTGAACAGAAAAAAAGCTATCCATACCTTAACACTTGGACATTAGCACTACAGTTGAAAAAGCTGGCAGCAAATCCTTTGAAAACCTTTGGTCCTTTTGGGAAAGGATCACCCTCGCAAACTATGCAGTGCTGAAAGAGAAAGAAATGCTGCCAGCAACTCCGGGGTAGGGAAAGAGAACACACCTGGAAATGAGTAACTCAGCTCAGTGTGCCTTCCTGGTTACATTTTTAAATAAATAAGAGAACTGGCAGCAAAAAGCTAGCTCGTTTTGAAGCATCTGCTGTTTTTTGTTGCTACCCTCTCAAAAAAACAAGAATGATGACAGCACTATGGGTAGTCACTTGGGGGTGTAACGTGGGAGGGAGAACCAAAAGCCCTAAAATACAGCGCTAATCCCCCTTTCTCCACCTTGAGTCTGCCTCATTTGCAATAAACAATAGCCATACATTTAAAAAAAAATACAGGAAAGAAAGAAAAACTAAGCAGTCCACCAGCTTAATACAACCGGTGCTGGACATCGTGATTTTAAAAGGGCGGCGCGTGCCTCTCCTTACCAGCTATACTCACAACTGCTGCTTGCCCCTCAAAAAACATCTCCCACAAACAAATAAAAATACACATGAAACCCATTCCTCCTAAGTTCTTTGGAATGTCCCACTGCCTCTACCAAGCATTTCACATTGCAGGTCTGAACAACTTACCATGATCGTACCCTACATGAAAAGCAGCAAGGATATTTTTTATCTAATACATACCACTGCTTCCAGAGATACCGATCTCTCTGTATCTCGTTATTTTCCCATTTTGCAGACAACCTACTAATTTAACTATGGCAACAGGCTACAGAGGCTCACATAGCACAAAGGACCCCAGCTCAAAAAACAAACAAACATTATAATCCAAACGGAGGAACTATTTTATGTCAAAAATATAAGAGTTAATAATTTTAACATTTCAGCATGCAAATTATCTTTTTAATACAGTTTGTCCATTTTCTAAGTGCAATAATACCCTTCAGAATTGGGTGGTGATAGAATACGAACCTTCCAAGGGCTATAAGACCCTCCGCCTGTGGCTTTGGGCCTCATTACGCTCCTGGGTGGTCCGGTATTCCCCAGTAACACCCACCCTGGAGGGTATTATTGCTTACTTCACTGAGTTCTCTCAGCCCTAATAACTGCATGGTTATGTGACTTGTTTTAACTAATCAGTTGGCCTCATTTATCCATGCCATTTTATACCAGGAGTTGGGGGCAAAGTATGAAACAGAAACTATCTCAGGAAATCCACACTTATGAATATTATGACTTCATAACACCATTTTTTTCTACATTTCAATCAGATTTTGTTTATCTGTTTTGAAAGTAATTTAAAGCTGCATTAATTCTGACAAATAAAGACTGAATAAGGCACCAAAACTTAGAGATGGAAATACTTGACCAACTGAGTCTACTCCCTGCTGTTTCAGAAGTTGTGACCATGTATGCTCCTTTTATATCAAAATCTGCTGTTTTACTGAGAAGATTGTAACACTGTTTGCATCTTGGGCTGTGCAAGTAAGTAAGCAATAAGGACAGTGTAGCAGGTCTTATCCTATGGCTTAACAAGCAGGTGGGGTGATGGGGGACCCCAGGTTTAGCCGAGGGCCACCTCCCACCAGCTCTTCATTAACCCTGGTAAATGACCCGTGCCAAGGCTGTAACAGGAATTATAAGACTTATCACATTACCTTGCTTTTGATCTTTTTTCTTTACTCACAGTTGATGTTCTGAGTGCTGTGGAATGAAAAGTGCGGATTGAGGCCATCTCACATAGCATATTTTGCTGGCAAGCAATGTAGATTGGCTGCTGGATCAGTCACTTCTAAGAGAGTAACAACTGGTCCAGCAGCCAATCAGGAGCTTTGCTAAGCTCATGACTATTTAATTGGACTTATAATGAATATTAGTTTCCAAATACCACGATCAGTAATCTCTTTTTATTTGGATGCTGAATAACAAACATCAGCCCAGTTCAATGATATTCATATTAAGACTACATCCCTCCCCCCAAAAATTGCAAGGTACATACAAAGGCGTTTCCTCCTTCAACAGGTGGCCAAAGGCCTTTACCATTTATCATTTTTAAGGCTGCTTAGTATAGCACCAGCAGGCTCATTGGGATAACAATAAGAAAGGACGTGACAGGAAGTGGAAGTAGAACATGTATTTGTCTTTTTATCTAGTGTTTGTCAAATCACGAGTCTGACATCAGGTTGTTCTGGGGTATAACATCTAGGAGCTGGGACATGTCTTCTTCTTTGACCCCTCTCTGCTGGCTCCACCAGTGTGTGTCTCCTTCCCCATTTGCCTCACAGCATGCCCTCACACAAGCTGGTCAATGATCATCGCCTCCATCCTGGGTAGAGGCACTGCCAAAGAGTAGGAGTCGTGCTGCACACACACACTACTGTAGCTGGTGTTGTAGCCAGTGGAAATGTTCTCCATATCCCTCTCTCTTAAGGGGAACCAGGAGATTGATGTCTGTTTATTTTGGTCACACTCCTCCTGTTCTCAGTGAGGACACTGCTACATGCAACCACACTGCTCCTGTGTTCCCTGGCTCAATGAGGAATACGTTACATGTGGCTGCACCACTCCTGTACATGAGCCAGGTAGGGACTTTAAATTTCGGTGGCAGTTTTGACTTCAGCAGGTTCATTTCCTGCCCAGCACTCTTTTTGATTTTTAAAACTCGATGGATCCAGTGACCAATGTAAAGATGAACTTCCATGGGAGTGGAAGGAGGGCTGCTGAGTCATGAGCTACTTTCAGTGCTGAGTGCAGACACTGTAGATGATCAGTGATGACTGGCTGCTGGTTCTATGTTTGCATTTTGTTTACAGGTCCTCTGTTATTCTGTTGACAGTCCCAGTGAATCGATGCAGGAAGGTGGCTGAGGTGATGCAGTGGGGTGCTGGTGTGAACTTCATGGGACTACCTTCCTTTTTGGGACAAGGCACAGTAATTCATTGTTAGTGAACAATGTGTATTTCCCTTTCACCTCACCACCCTGGCTTCTGCTCTCCACCCCGTAAACACTGGCAGATATACCCGTGGATCAAACCTGAATGTGCCTAAGCTACTTGGGATGAAATGAAGGCTTACAAAGACTAATCCACAAAGGGGGAGGTAGGGAGAAGCCAGGAAATTACAGGCCGGTCAGCCTGACACCAGTGTTTGGCAAGGTAATGGAATCACTCCTAATGGAAAGAACTGATGATTACCTTGAGATCAGCGGACTGTGGGACCAGAGATAGCACAGGTTCACAGGGGGGAGGTCCTGTCAGATCAACCTGATAGAGTTCTTCGATAGGGTAACCAAGGTAGTGGACCAGGGTGAGGCAGTGGACATGGCCTATCTAGATTTCAACAAGGCCTTCAACACCGTCCCACATAAAAGGTTGGTAAAGAAACTGAGCAGCCTGGGGGTGGGGCCTAGAATCATAAAATGGGTGGAAAACTGGCATAGGGACATGAACCAAAGAGTGGTGGTAAATAGGGTGCACTCTGGGGCGGGGAGGGTGACTAGTGGGGTACCACTGGGGCCAGTGTTGGGCCCTGTCCTTCAACATCTACGTTAGTGACATAGCAGTAGGACTGGGAGGGAGGGTTTGTCTGCTTGCGGATGATACAAAGATATGCAACTGGCTGGACACACAGGGGTGTGTGGAAAAGATGAGGGAGGACCTAGAAAAGATAGAGGCGTGATCAAGAAGGTGGCAGCTAAGATTAATGTAAGGAAGTGCAAGGTTATGCACATGGGGCACAGGAAGTACACACTTAGCGGAGAGGTACTAGAGGGGGGAGAGGTACTAGAGGTCACAAGGCAAGACAGAGACCTGGGAATTATTATTACTGATGACCTGGAGGTGGCAAAGCAGTGTGGGAAGGCAGTGGGAAAGGCTAACCAAATGCTTGGTTGCATAGGGAGGGGCATCATCAGCAGAAGGAGGGAGGTAATACTTCCCCTGTACACTTCATTGGTGAGGTCTCACCTTGAGTATTGTGTACAGTTCTGGAGGCCCCATCTTCGAAAGGACAGGGACAGACTGGAGGAGGTGCTGAGGAGAACAAACAAAATGGTGCAGGACCTGCACTGGAAGACCTATGAGGAGAGGCTTAAGGAACTAAACAAGTTCTCCCTGGAGGACAGGAGGAGGTGGGGGGATATGATTGAGACATTCAGTTATCTTAAGGGAATAAACAAGGTGCAGGAGGAGAATTATCTTCTATAGAAAAAGATGTTCTATGACTAGAGGTCATGATATGAAGTTGGAAGGGGGTAAGTTCAGGGGTAAGGTTAGGAAGTTCTTCTTTATGGAAAGGGTGGTGGATGTCTGGAACAGTCTCCTAGCGGAGGTGGTGGGGGCATGTACAGTCACAGGTTTTAAGTGTGCTTGGGATAAACACATGGGTATCTTGGGTAATGGGGGGAGGATGATGGCCCCCCAGTAGTGGCATGGATAGCACTATTTGGGGATATTTTATGGGCAGACTAGATTGGCCAGGAGGTCCTTGTCTGCCAACAGAATCTATGAATCTATGAAGCTCTGAGACTCCAGAAGGTGAGTTACATTATCTATTAACTCTGGGGCAGTGCCTGGTAGTAACAATGAATTATAACAATCTGACTGAAATGAACTCTCCTGCTCCTTGCATACCTCCCCTACCCATCACTGTCTTTTCCACATTTGGGATCACTATAGATCTGGAAATATAATGATGGTAGAGTTTTCATTGTTAGTTAGTCTGGCTCTTGGTGCCAGAACTGTGGGTATTATATGTTTTGTGGTGTAGCCTTTTTTTGTACCTATTTAGCAATCACATGAGAAAGTAGTTCCAATATGTCCCATTCAGTTCTTTAGATGCACAAGAGCAAATGTCAGAACATAACTTATAGCTGTTGTGTGCTAACTGGTGATCAGAGCATTGAAATCCATTCCTGAAGTGTCCTCATTATATTTCCAATGGATAAACAAATAGTTCATCCACAGCCATGTTGATTGCTGCCCTTAGTAACAAGTGCTGTAAAAAAGAACCAAGTCTGGAGCTGGTGGTAATGTTTTCAACATCCCACTTTTTAAAGGGGATCTAAGAGATGGTTCCCAGCTGACAGTAAAGTTGTTAATGCCCTGTCTCCTGAGGGCGACTAGGAGATGGCTGCCTACCACCAGTAAAGTTGTCAGTGTCCCCAGCAGTAAAGTTACCAATGTCTCCCTATCCTGAGGGTGACTAGGAAATGGTTGCCTACCACCAGTAAAGTTGTCAATGTCCCTAGCAGTAAAGATGCCAGTGAGTATCTATCCTGAGGGTGACCCGGAGATGGCTGCCTAACACCAGTAAAGTTGCCAGTGTCCCCAGTAGTAAAGTTGCCAATGTCTCCCTTTTCTGAGGGTGATTGGGAGATGTCTGCCTACCACCAGTAAAGTTGTCAATGTCCCCCTATCCTGAGGGTGACTGGGAGATGGCTGCCTACCACCAGTAAAGTTGTCAATTTCTCCAGCAGTAAAGTTACCAATATCTCCCTATCCTGAGGGTGACTGGGAGATGGCTGCCTACCACCAGTAAAGTTGTCCATGTCCCCAGCAGTAAAGTTACCAATGTCTCCCTATCCTGAGGGTGACTAGGAGATGGCTGTCTACCACCAGTAAAGTTGTCAATGTCCCTAGCAGTAAGGATGCCAATGTCTCCCTATCCTTAGGGTGACTGGAAGATGGCTGCCTGCCGCCAATAAAGTTGCCGATGTCCCCTATCCTTAGGGTAACTGGGATATGACTGCCTACCACCAGTAAAGTTGTCAATGTCCCTAGCAGTAAAGATGCCAGTGTCTATCTATCCTGAGGGTGACCCGGAGATGGCTGCCTAACACCAGTAAAGTTGTTAATGTCCTCAGCAGTAAAGTTGCCAATGTCAGCCTATCCTGAGGGTGACTGGGATATGACTGTCTACCACCAGTAAAGTTGCTGATGTTCCCAGCAGTAAATTTGCCAATGTCTCTCTGTCCTGAGGGTGACTGGGAGATGGCTGCCTATCACCAGTAAAGTTAACAATGTCTCCCTATCCTGAGGGAGACTGGGAGATGGCTGCCTACCACCAGTAAAGTTGTCATTGTCCCCCTATCCTGAGGGAGACAGGGAGATGCCTGCCTACCCCAGCAGTAAAGTTGCCAATGTCCCCTATCCTGAGGGCAACTGGGAGATGGCTGCTTACCAACAGTAAAGTTGCCAGTGTCCCCAGCAGTAAAGTTGCCAATGTCCCCTATCCTGAGGGTGACTGGAAGATGGCTACCTACAACCAATAAAGTTGCTGATGTTCCCAGCAGTAAATTTGCCAATGTCTCCCTATCCTGAGGGAGACTGGGAGATGGCTGCCTACAACCAGTAAAGTTGTCAATGTCCCCCTATCCTGAGGGTGACTGGGAGATGGCTGCCTATCACCAGTAAAGTTGTCAATGTCCCCCTATCCTGAGGGAGACTGGGAGATGGTTGCCTACCACCAGTAAAGTTGTCAATGTCTCCCTGTCCTGAGGGTGACTGGGAGATGGCTGCCTATCACCAGTAAAGTTACCGATGTCTCCCCATCCTGAGGGACTGGGAGATGGCTGCCCACCAGTAAAGTTGCCAATGTCCCCAATCCCGCGGTGACTGGGTGACGGCTGTTTACCAACAATAAAGTTGCCAGTGTCCCCAGCAGCAAAGTTGCCAATGTCTCCTATCCTGAGGGTGATGGGGAGATGGCTGCTCACCACCAGTAAAGTTGTCAATGTCCCTTATCCTGAGGAAGACTGGGAGATGGCTGCCTACCACCAGTAAAGTTGTCAATGTCCCCCTATCCTGAGGGTGACTGGGAGATGGCTGCCTATCACCAGTAAAGTTGTCAATGTCCCCCTATCCTGAGGGAGACTGGGAGATGGTTGCCTACCACCAGTAAAGTTGTCAATGTCTCCCTGTCCTGAGGGTGACTGGGAGATGGCTGCCTATCACCAGTAAAGTTACCGATGTCTCCCCATCCTGAGGGAGACTGGGAGATGGCTGCCTACCACCAGTAAAGTTGTCAATGTCCCCAATCCTGCGGGTGACTGGGAGACGGCTGCTTACCAACAATAAAGTTGCCAGTGTCCCCAGCAGTAAAGTTGCCAATGTCTCCCTATCCTGAGGGTGATGGGGAGATGGCTGCCTACCACCAGTAAAGTTGTCAATGTCCCCTTATCCTAAGGAAGACTGGGAGATGGCTGCCTACCACCAGTAAAGTTGTCAATGTCCCCCTATCCTGAGGGTGACTGGGAGATGGCTGCCTATCACCAGTAAAGTTGTCAATGTCCCCCTATCCTGAGGGAGACTGGGAGATGGTTGCCTACCACCAGTAAAGTTGTCAATGTCTCCCTGTCCTGAGGGTGACTGGGAGATGGCTGCCTATCACCAGTAAGTTACCGGCATGTCTCCCATCCTGAGGAGACTGGGAGATGGCTGCTCTACCACCAGTAAAGTTGTCAATGTCCCAATCCCGCGGGTGACTGGGAGATGGCTGCTTACCAACAATAAGGTTGCCAGTGTCCCCAGCAGTAAAGTTGCCAATGTCTCCCTATCCTGAGGGTGATGGGGAGATGGCTGCCTACCACCAGTAAAGTTGTCAATGTCCCCTTATCCTGAGGAAGACTGGGAGATGGCTGCCTACCATCAGTAAAGTTGTCAATGTCCCCTTATCCTGAGGAAGACTGGGAGATGGCTGCCTACCATCAGTAAAGTTGTCAATGTCCCCATATCCTGAAAGGGATAGGGAGATGACTGCCCAATGTACAATGGTATTCTCAATGTCCTAGATGCCGATGCTGCTGTTGGGCAAAGGAGAGCTGACAGCAGCACTTGTGATGGCAGCCTAGGTTCAGTTCAGAATCCTGGGGAACTTGCACTTCTTTTTCATCCGTTTTCATGGCTGCTTGGCATAGCACTTGTGGACATTTTGGGATCACAATCAAAAGGAGTCTGGCAGTGACTGGAACTAGGAAATGTGTATTCCTCTGACATTCATCTAGGTACAAGACTGATGTCATGATGTATTTCTCTGGTGTAGATATCTATGTGCAGTGACTCACTTTGTTGGTGGCATGCTGGGAACTGTAATTCAAAGATTTTTTCCCAACGTGGAACTAAAGCACCATTGACGTTTGGAGAGGAACTCTGGGAAATAGAGAGGCACAATATGGGCTAAGGAGTTGCCTCAGAGAGTACATGTCCTAAAAGCACTGCCCATACACTGAAAGGAGAGAGAGAGAGAGAGAGAGAGAGAGACTGAGCACCAGTACACTGGCTGTGTAGCCCCCCCCCAGTGCAGGATCCTAGGCTGAGCAGGCCATCGGCATAAGTGGCACAACTTGCACTTGCTAGCTGGTGAAAGCAGGGTCATTACTACAGGGCTGGGCCAGAGAAGAAAGGAAACAAACTGAAATGGAAGAGAGAAAAAGCACAGAAATGCATCACGATCCACTCTGAAAGTGCTGCAGGCTTGCAATCAGGAAAAGATGGCATTTCTGCATGAAGCCAAGAAACTCTACCCCTCAGAGCAAGCAAGAGGTGCCGGAAGCCAAGAGGGGCTGTTACAGTTGGAACTGCAGTCTGGTTTGGATATAAGTGAAGAAGTCATACAGGGAGCTCCTGTATTATTCGATCTATAATTCATGGCTGTATCAGTGAAGAATTCAGCAATGGGAGAGCCCCTGCCAACGAAAGGGTGTAGCCAGATTAAAAGACACTGGGTAATGATGTCTTAGGGTGTTTACAAAGTGGGAGCTGGGAGGAAAGGCACTTATGGTACAACTGCTGTATCATCTCACACTAGTAGCACACTGACGGGATTGCCTTCTGTAGTCTCACTTTACAGTAATGGTAATGCCATGTGAAGATGATTCATTTCATGTTTGTGAGAGACAGTTTGTTTTTAAATCTTCAACTCCCAGGTATCAATACAGTGCTGACTCTCATAGTCCCTTTTGGCCTCAGGCACTGTTTACTTACGTTTAGGGGTACAGTTTCTTAGCATTTTGCAGGCAGGAGACTTTGAAGGTATGTGGCACAGACATTTGTAATGGCAAGGGAGAATACGGCCACTAAACTATGGTATTATTTATTTACTTATTTGAACATTTTCTCCAGGAACAGCATTCTTAGATCACTTCCAGATGCATCATAAAGGAAGGGTACAGTAGAAGTTAACCAACAGAGTTTGCAACAGACAAAAGACCAATATGTCAACCAGTACAAAAACATTAGTGCTGAACAGGGTTCTTTTTGTGTTGTGTGTGCTTGTGTATGTATAGGAGATATGGTCCACTGGATAGAGCACAGGATTATGAAGCAGGAGCTCCCAACTTTAAATCCCATTACAGCCTGTAGCTATAGGAAGGAGGCAGTATAGTGTAGTAGTTAAGGGCACTGAGCCGCAAACCTTGAGACCTGGGTTTGAAACCCATCAGCCCCCACTTGCATACTGAGTGATCCTGAGCAAGTCTCTTAACTTCCCTGTGCTCCGAGGTCCACCTGGAAACAAACTCCGGCTTAGTGTGCCTTTCCTGGTTAAACAATTTCCCCTTTCCCTTTCACTGTATGACCTTGTGACACTTACTTTACATCCCTGTGTACCACTGTTTGTGTACATTAATGTGAATCATTTATTTGTATTAGTGTGGCTGTGTGTCTCTGTTGCTATGTGTGGATTAGTGTGATAGTATGTGCGTGTTTCTGTATACAAATTGTTATGTGAACATTAATGTGTCTGTGTCTGCATGCATGAATTTGTGTGCATTAATGTGTCTCTGAGTGTGCATATCACCAGCTGTGTGCATTAGTGTGTGTGTGTGTATGTACTGATGTGTATTACTGTGTTTTTGTGTTGTTTATTATCGTATATAATGGGATGGGAGCTGTACAGTGCTGTGGAGCATACTGCGAGGTGTTTAAAGCACTATAAGGGATAGCTGGACCTCAGTGTGAGGTAGAAAGAGCAGGCAGGATTCACAAAACACTTTGAAGGTGAACAAAATGTGCAAGTCTCCAAAATCTGTGCAGTTGCTGAAACAATGGGGCAACTGCATTGTATCATATACACAAAATGTCCACAGCTGTGGAACAAATACACTGCTGACTGCAGAAAACATGCAGCTGCAGAAAATTCCTGTGCAAAAAAATGCCATTAAAAAGTATGGCATATTTCCTTAAAGGCTATTCTCAGCCACTTTTTGCCCTCAGTTGTGGAAAAAATGTTGCTCACATGCTGCACCAAGGAGAGTGAGGTGTAACTCACCCGGAGCAAAAGGCAGTGTACTAACACTTGGGAAACAATCATAGTGGGGGTTCAGGTACTACACAACAGCAAACTTGTGGGCTGTATAGTAGTGTTAGTTGTTACAACAAAAATAGCACACATTTCCATTGAAAGGCAACAAACCACAACCACATGACCCAGTACATCCCATAAAGGAGCCCCAAAGGCAGTATAGGTGGTAACAGCCAGAAGCGTGTGCTACAGACGCAGGAGAAAGAAACACCTCAGAGAGTGACACAACCAACAGATACCTATTGCCACACTGGGTGCAATGTCCTACTGGTACAGGTGGTGCTACCGTGGTACCAGTTGTGGGACTGGCTGCTTGCCTAACCGGGAGTGCTAGTTCTGCTTCAACTTTTGCAAGACTGTCAAAGTCTCCTGCTCCACTTAATATGGATCACCTGCTGTTGTTCTATCTGCTGGGCCTTTTGTATTATTTTCCCAGCTGTGGAAAAAATGTTGCACATGTTCAGCACTTGAGGAATTCTGTAATTTGCCTCTTTTGCAATTTTCTGCACCTGCGGAAATTTTGACTGTGAATAAGCTGCACTTGTGTTTCCGCAGTTTTGCAAGCCTTCTTTCTGCATGTGTGTATTTTTTTGCTCTCTTTGTGAATCTAACCCAGCATCTTCAGTGTACTTGCACAAGGCAAAAAAACTGAGCTCTGACCCCCCCCCCACATCAGAGAGGATCAGTGTCAATACAGTAGCTGTAGCAGTGGTGCAGTCTGATAGTGTCCTTTAAAGCCCACATGTACCCTTACATTGCCCTTCTAAAGGCAGTATACTGGTATTGCTGCTTATTTTATTTATTTTAATCCCACAAGTGACCAGAGGCTGCTGGGATGGCACTTCTGGTTGGGCGGTGATTGCCACAGCAAGCAGAGGTTGGACGTGAGCTATACAGTGCTGTGGAGTGTGCTGTGAGATGTTTAAGCAATCAATAATACCCGACAGGGTGGGTGGTATTGGGCAATACTGGACCGCCCAGGGACGTAATGAGGCCCGACGCTGCAGGCGGAGGGCCTTATAGCCCCTGGACGGTCCGGTATTTCCCATACCACCCGCCCTGGAGGGTATTATTGCACTTAGAAAATGGGCATCTGTGCAAATTTCAATTGAGTAGTACAAATAACAGAGGAACTTAGTTTTAAAATGAAGACAAATAGAAAAAAAAATTTTTTGCAGTAAAGTAGTTCCTCTGTTTTAGTGCTGTTCTGTCTGTTGTACCCCCCACCCCACAGAGCCATTCTGTTCTAGTTATTCATCCCCCCCACAAGGAACCTGCATTTCTTTTCAGTTAAAATAGAAGACGTGCTGTTTCATCCCCCCCATGAGGAACCTGCATTTCTTTTTAGTTAAAATAGAAGACGCGCTGTTTCATCCCCCCTCCATGAGGAACCTGCATTTTTCAGTTAAAATAGAAGACGCGCTGTTAGGTGCGTGACCTTGCCTTACCCTGCAGTTGTGAAAAAAATAACTGTCCTCCTTGTGTGGTAAGAGTGGGTGGAGGCCGGAGCAAGAGGCTTAAATCTGGCATACAGTTAGTGTGATTGTGGTCGTTTCAGTTATTTTTGTAAAACTCCACGACTTTAAAGTGGCTACCACTGTTGGGATGCAGGAGGGGAACTCCAGCTGATACATGTGGCATTGCAGGAGAGATGGGACATAATCTGTGGGTTATGGGAAGCTGCCTTTCTGGTCGGAAGTTAATTAACAAAGTGACAGTCGGTCGGTATCTTTTGCTTTTTTTTTTTCGGGTGGCAACTGCATTGGTGGGGACATCACTCAGCTGTACCATCTGAACTGAGCCACTATAGCTAAACCGGGAAAAGTACAACAATAACAGAGATAATGATTTTGTTTTAAATGACATTCACAGTGTTGCTGCTAAAAGTTCCGTTCCTATAGTACTGGGTATACTATGTCTGGGCTAAGGACTGATGGCTGGTGGGGGCTCTCTCGCTAAGCGTGGGAAGAAAATGGTGGCATTTTTAAACTTGAAATGAGGTGTTGCAGCCAATTAGGAAGTAGGGTGAGCACCAGGAGACATCCTGGGTGAAGGGGCATTGTAGACTGGTACTTTTTGTTTCCTGAGCATCTATTGAAAGTTAATGTACCCCTCTGGCAAGGGTACTAGCCAATCAGATGCCAGGAAATAAAAAGCCCATTTTCTAAAGCACTATAAGGGATAGTTGGACCTCAGTTTGAGTTAGAAAGAGCATCTTTATTGTACTTGCACAAGGCAGGAAATGGACATCTGACCGCCCCCCCCCACATCAGAGAGGGTCAGTGACAATACAGCAGCAATAGCAGTGCTGCAGTCCAGTAGTGCCCTTCAGAGCACACTAAGACAGTATACTTGTATTGCTGCTTATTTTATTTATTTAAATCCCATGAGGGACTGGAGGTGGCTGGGAAGGCACTTTCAGTCGTGTAGAGATAAAAGGGATTGCCACAGTGAGTGAAGGTGAGAGCATGGCAGAGGTGACACTGGCAGAGGCGAGCTGCGTCTGCCTGCAACCGCCGAGGAAGTGAGGAATGATGGCAGGCCACTATAGCAGTTGAATTTCAGGTAAAAGTGGTACAATATAATACATTAGTCCTTGCTGTATAAATATTTACTAGAAGGCAAAAAGCAATTATCAACACAAGTAAGGTAACTAACTGCTTACCATTTAGTGTTAAATGGATCCAACAAGTGATATTTTAAAATTAATGTGCCAGGAAAGCACGTTGGTACAATGTGCTAAATGTAAAATGTATATTGAAAAGTCCTCCTCGACATGCCTTGATGGGTTTATATGAGTTAAGTGTCAGGCTTTTGACAACATCAGCATCAGACACAGATTAAACTTAACATAAGCCGAATTAAGGAACCTGCAGAAAATAAAACAAATCAAACAATTTGGCGATACTTTGAGCACCAAAGCACAGAACATGAATTCAGACATACTATTAAATAAAAAAAAGAACCAGGGAGGAAGAGGAAAACAAGAGTGGCTGTTACTGAGGAAAACAGTAATAAAAAATGTAAAGAAAACCCAGGTAGCTCCCAAGATAGTGATTGGTGCTTTGTGGCAGAAAACAATAGGCAGAGACAAGGGAGAAGAGCTATGACTACACATGAAATACCATTAACAATCAGATACAGTGCATTAGCAAGGGAGGACAATTCTAGCCACACAGAGGGAACGACGCTAACTACTGAACCAAGACAATTGGTAGTATTGGGAGAGTCTATAATCAAGCAATGTGATAAAATTATTTGTGACCCTGATAAACACAATAGAATGGTCTCGAGCTTCCCAGGGGCTGAAATAAGGGATATTAGGGCCATGGCATCAGACATCATAAAAACTGTGGCGCAAATCAAGTAATAACAATTCATGTGGGAACAAATAATGTTGGGAGGGATCACAAAAAAGATATAAGCAGAGAAATTACAGAAACCGCAGATGAGTTAAAAATACTTGGTGCAGAGGCAACTACAGTATATCAAGTATCCTCCCAGTACCTAGAGAAGCTAATGAAAAAAATAACACCATTAATAGAATAAACACTAGGTTAAGAGATTGGTGTGAAGAAACAGGTACCGGATCCATAGACACATGGCCCCACTTTTTCAGGCGAAACCATTTATACAGTAATGATGGTCTACACCTAAATAAAAATGGATCATATATTTTGGGCAGCCAATCTAGAAATAATTCCCTTAAACTGACTGAAAGGGGGTGGAGGGGTCATGCATATTACCACCACTGCCAGAAAGAAGACACAAAAAGGACATAACGACCGTGGTATGCAGCACAGCATCTGATGTCTGTTAAGCAATGCAAGAAGTTTGAACAATACAATGGGGGAGTTACAGGCAATGCTAACCTTCTGTGACAGAATCGATATAGTGCTAATCACGGAAACGTGGTGGGTAAAAGGAAATACTTAGGTTAAAAACATTCCTGGTTACTCACTAATATGGTGGGATGCAAATATCAAAAAAGGTGGAGGGATTGCAATATTTATCTCAAATTCTGTTCAGTTGTTGATTTCTCAGAAAAAATAAAGAAACAAGACTCCAGCACTGAGACTATTTGGTTATTTATAAACCAAAACTCTTCTGGCAAATTTAACCTAGGATTATGTTACAGACAACCAAACAAAGATGAAAACAGAAATAAGGAAATAATAGAATAATTAATAAAAGCATGCAACTCTGGCCACACAGAATTCACTTGTGATTTGAATTATAGTGATTTAAATTGGAAGGATGACAGTGCACTTAGTAAGCAGAGTACAGACTTCTTAGATACATGCATAAAAAATACTCTATAACAGCATGTGAAATCTCCCATTAGAGGCAATAATCTGCTAGATATAATTATATGCTCTGACATTGTTAATAAATAAAAGTGTGAAGTCACTTGCCCACTTGTGAACAGCGATCATGCAAGCATTCTATTTAACATACATAGCACTCCGTTTAAACCTGAGGGTTGTACAGAAATCTACATACATACATAAAAATGACAATAGGGAACTTATGAATAAAGAATTATAAAACGCAAACTGGTATGCAGCCTTTCAGGAAAAAATGGTGGAAGAGAATTAGAGTTATTTTAAAGAGATGATGAAATCCGTTGTCAATAAGCAAAGTTAATAAAAAATAAAAGTAAGCTTTATGCAAATTATAAACAAGAAAACACAACCACTGGGACATTTTTAAAAAATAATTTGTAAGAATGCCATAAACAAAGCAAAACAAAAATCTGAGATTAAATTAACAACCACTGCCACCAAACAAAACAGTAAACATTTTTACAGTTATACTAATTCTTTAAAGAAATCTCAATCTGGTATAACTGCAATTTCCAAAGATAATAATATTATCACTGATCCAAAAGAAATAACTGATATTTGTAATCAGTACTTCTGTAAAATACATACACAAATTATCAATATATACTAGCTAAACAATGATCAGAAAGGGAACATCACTATTGACTGAGAGGAAATAAAACAGAAGATAGAAGGATTGAAACCGTTTGAAGCACCTGGGTTGGAGGAAATTACCCCGAAAATGCTAAAGATGATGAAAGATACCATCTGTGACCCTCTTAAGATATTATTTGAGAAATCCTTAAACAGAGGAGAAAGTCCTAAAAATTGGAAGATAGCTAGAATTATCCCCATATACAAAAGAGGAAATAGACAAGAAGTACAAAATGATTGGTCATTATACAATGGCAAGAAAAAATCCTGCACTCTGATTGGTCAGTCTTGGGCTGGATCCATGATGCTGTCCCAGCACATCACGGGTCTAGTCTCATTATTGGCTGATCTCTTTTTTTTGCATCTCCTCTTAAGAAACAAAAATATTTTTCCACACTAATAAAAACATTCTTTAAAATTATTTTTTTATGTTATATATAACAACGAGCCATAGTATAATAGCAATAATTCCCTCCAGGGTGTGTGTCATTTGGGATAACGTCACGCCTCAGTTGTTGAATGCACCCAACCTACGGCCTCATGCCCAACCACCTGAGGCGTGACGTTATCCCAGCATGACACACATTCTGTTGGGCATTATTACTTAAATAAGCCTTACTTCTGTAACTGGAAAAATGCTAGAGTCCATCATAAAAGACAGAATACAGGTTCAAATCTCCCCAAATAAGAAACGGATCTAAGTCAACACGAATTTTCTAGGGGAAGATCCTATATTGCATACCTTGTTTGTGTCTATGAATATGTCAGTAGGCTACTAGATGAGGGAGTCTGTGGACATTGTCCTGATTGACTTCAGTAAGGAGTTTTACATGGTACCTTACTGGGCTAAAACCGAGAAAATGATGAAATATGACATTGACATTGACATCATCAGGTGGACTACCAACTGGCTCACTGACAGAAGGCAGGTAGTAGCAGCGAATGGTTATATGTCAGGGGAAGGTTTGGAGACAAGTGGTGTCCCCCAGGATTCAGTTTTGGGCTTAATAATATTTCAGTTATTTATTACTGACCTAAGCGATAATGTGCAAAATCATATGATTAAATATGTACATGATGTAAAACTAGGTGGACCATGTAGCACTACTGTACAGAATAGATTAGAAAAATGCAAACAGGCCTAGACAAAATAATGGAATGGACATATACCTAGGTATGTCATTTAACCTGGACAAAAGCTGTTATGCATACTGTCTCTTAAGTAACACCATTTTACGATCTATAAACAAAGAAAAATACTTTGGTATCATTGTGGATGTTAGTTTGAGATTTAGAGAGCAGTGTACGGCCACAGTGGCTGAAGCACATCAAGTTATGGGAGCAATCAAGAGAAACATAAAAAGTCGTAAAGCTGAAATATTGATGCCCCTTTATACTTCCTATGTGAGACCACAGCTGGATTATGGTGGATAGATATGGTGCTGTACAGAAAAAAGGACATAGAAAAAATCAAAAATGTCTAACACAAAATGACAAAAACAATTAAAAACCTACAGAAGTTACCGTACAGTGAAAGACTGGATAAATTTAAATTACATCCATTGGAGATCAGGAGAAAAAGAGGAGACCTAATATTGCTGTATCACATACTACATGATGACATACTAATAAAAAACATAAACTTTGAATTTAAGAACAGCAACTCAATTACACGAGGTCACCCATTATAATTAAAAGTAATTAAGTTCAAGTCGACAAAAAGAAAGTGCTTTTTTACACAGAGGGCAGTTAACCTCTGAAATAGATTGCCCAATGAAATAATTATAAGTAAAACCAAAGATACTTTTAAGAATAGATTAGACAAATACTTAAGAAATGGTGGTGATATGGGATATTAAATGGAGATACGAGGAGCTACTTGTGGACAACTTGCCCGTTTTGTTCCCAATAAACATTTAATGACATTTAGTATATGTACTGTATGTGTATCAGTGTTTACATGTGTGCATGTCAGATGTCTACTTTACATCCCAATATGTCTGCATTTTTATTTATTAAATGCTTTGCACTAGGATAGTCTCATCTGGGCACAATACATGTTATATCAGGGTTCCTGCATTTGTTTATTAGTATGTGTGTCTGTGTGTGTGCACATGCACTATGTGCCCTTGCTAAGTCACTTGACCTCCAAGTGCTTCACTAGCTGTGTGTATTAATGTGTCTATGGATGTTTGTGTCACAGTATTTGCACTGGTGTGTCTGTTTGTCCATGTTGTGTTGTGGGTATTACAGTGTCTGTGTGCATTTATATCTGTGTACAAGCTGGTGTGTGCCCATTCCTGTGTCTGTGTGTGCATGTGTATATGCATTTGTGTGTGTCAGTGTGTGTATTAGTGTGTCTGTTAGTGATAGTGAGAATTCATCTTTTTGTGTTACCCTAGCTGCCTGTAACTAGTGACTGCACACTGTTATGTATTTTTATTTTATTGTATTTTTTATTGTATTTAATTTTTTTATTGCTACTGCACCTTATATTGTATTTTCACTTGCACATCTTGTATTGTATGCTGCCCTTCCCCATCTTGCCAGGACACATCTGGAAATGAGCTGTTACCAGTTCGATATGTCTCTCCTGGTGACACTTTTAAAATATATAAATAAATGAATAAATACTTAAAATATTACCATTTATGTGCATTAGTATGTATATATGTGTGTGTGTGTGTGTGTGTGTGTGTACATGTTGCTGAGTTACTGTGTTTGAGTGAGGTTTGGTATATGTGTGTATAAGTGTTTATACGTGTTCATTTCAGAACATCTGCACTACACTGTGGGCATTCCAGTATATCTGCATTTCTATTCAAGTTTTTCTTAACTCAGATGGCTAATTTAGGCATATCACGTATGTTATATGAGGGTTCCAACATTAACGTGTGTGCGTTCCAACATTAGTCTATATATATGTGTGTGTGTGTGCGTGTGTGTGTGTGCATGTACACATGCTGTGATCATACAGTCACCAGACAGACATTTGTTTTACTGTGTACATTTATGTCTGTGGTATGTCATTCACAGTATTTGCACAAGTGTGTCTGTGTGCCCATGTTGCTATGTGTGTATTTATATGACATTGAGAGTCCATTTGTGTAGTACAGCTGCAGAACATTTACTCTCATCCACCTGACCCTCTGTCCTAGGCATTAGCAGGCCTGACAAGAGTACAAGCAGTCTTACTGGGCTTTTATTAAGAAGGGGTTTGACAGGAATCAGAAATGGAAGATGTACCTGTTTGTTCCGCTGGTGTTTGTCATATTACAAGACTACATCAGCATATTTATTTATTTTGTTTTGTTGAATGGGAAGGGAGGACTACACAATACTGCATATATTCAGCCTCAGTGTGTGTGTGTGTGTGTGTGTGTGTGTGGGTGGGGGTGGGGGGTGTTGAGATACAGATGCAAAGCAACATAAATTGAACCAGATTTAGCTGTTGGTGGTATTTTAGTGAAAGGGGGGATCTGGCCATGACACTGGGGAAATTCTCTTACTCTTCATGCTTTACAGAACTGATGGTCTCTGACATACTTCATATAGTGGCTCAACATGTTCAAGATAATTCTGGGATAGTTCCAGAGACAACTTAACTGCAGGATGTTCCACCACCCCCTTTATCAAAAGGGAAAAAACAATTCCTTAGCTCCAAAATTGCTAAATAGGAAATCTTGATTGTCACTTTAGCCCTAAAGACTGGAGCATCTCCAGGGAGAGATGGACTCCCAAATGAAATTCTATGAGCAATGTGCTCCTGAGATAGCAGAATTCTTACTAATATTATAAGCATATATTACAGAATGATGACATTCCTTCCTCCTTTTCGTGTAGTCTTCTAATTTTTCTGTTTAGAAAAGGGTATAGAACTGACATACAAAACTGGAGACTCATCAGCCTATTAAAGTCGGATTTTATTATTAAGTATTAAACTCCTGCGGGTAGCGACCTTATTGATTGGACCAGCTCAGACTTGCTCCATACTATCTAGATGGTTTATGACTGGTGCTTAGCTTAGATTTAAATGGTAAAACTGCTGTTATAACAAACTGAGTTTTATATAGTTTCTAAAAGTAGGATTAGTGTACAGCTTATAGCCATTAAGTGAAGCTGTGAAACTAGCCATCATATTTTAAGCAAGTTGTTTATACATGTTTATTATTGCCCACAACAATTCAAGGAAGAAAATGAAATGACTATTTAATATTGTTAAGAGTAACTCTGTGATACAGTCAAAGTTATTACTGGGTATGCCTACAAGGGGAATATATTTTTATAATCATTTTGAACTTCTTGCTCAGATATGGGGATGGGTATTCTTGGGGCCTCAAAGGCTCTAATGGCCACAGTTATTCTGGCCTCTGTGAGTGCTCCAGCCAAGGGAGACAAATTCAGCAAGGGGAAGAGTTGCCTGAGTTGTTTGGGGCCAGGCTGTGATTTATTGGCCGAGGAACAGCCACCATTAAAAATGGAGAAATTCCTTTTTTTTTGGTAAGAGACAGTTCGTTAAAGAGAAATGCCTCATGTAAGTTGAGATTCAGCCTGACCCCCAAGCATGCATTCTGGCTAACTTTAGTCCACTGTGGAGATAGGGAACTAAATCCTGGCCCAGGGGAAGGGTCCATCAAGATAATGCACGACAACGCTAGGAGTTTGGTAAAGAAGATGGACACTTTCAGGGCCTGGATTAGTATAGAGTCTCCTGATAATATCATATTAACAGAGACGTGGTTACACAGGGGAATCGGTTATGATGAAATAGATTTAAAGGATTATTATCATCATAGACAGGACAGGGGGTCATGAGGAGGGGGTATTTTGATGTATATCAAACACTCATTGGGGCACTCAAATGTAATGTATTCTGGTAATACAGAAGGAGTGGAATGTGTAATGGTTTATATGAAAGTTTTTGATCTGGTAGTGGGAGCAGTTTATTCTCCTCCAAAGTTAAATCCTAGCTGCTTTGTGAGTTTTTGTCATGTCTTGACAGATTATGTTAGCTTAAAAAAATAAAATCATCCTCCTGGGCGACTTTAATGCTGCTTGACAGTGTCCATGAGGACAGAAGTTGGAGAATGAAATGCAATCTTTACAACTTGTTCAAATAATAAATTACCCCACTAGAAAGGATAAACTAACAAGTTGAGGAAATATTTTGGATCTAATTTTTGTCTCTCCAGAATTGACAGTAGATGGTTTCGGTGTGGAGGCCCCCAATCTGGGAGATTATAATGTGATCCAGTGCACCATAAGAACTGGTGAAATATTAATTGAGACTAAAAATAGCGATTACACCTTCAGGAGACGCTATAGGAAATTTAACAAGTTGCTGTTTTGTGGATAGTTGTCAAAAATGCCCTGGCACCGAGTCTTTCTCATGCCTGATCTTGTCATGGCAGTGAGTGAATTCACTGGGATGTTTCTTGAGGCATGCGACAGATTTGCACCAAAAGAAGTAGTTCAAAACAAATCTCCTCGACCCCCATGGTTAGGACACAAAATAGGTAAATTGATTAGATTAAAAAAGCAATTATGGAAGAAGGCAAATAAATTGTTGTGTCCAGATGCCTGGGCCTAATTTAAAACTGTAAGGAACAGAATTATTACTTTTATTAGAAACACCAAAGCTTTTGATTACAAACAAAAAATACAGGATACAAACAATCCCAGGGACTATTGGTCACTGATAAATAGGTTAAGGACCCCTGTTAGAAATAATCCAGTGGTACAATTAAAGAAAAACAGAATTCTGCAGCAGATGGATTCTACTGCAGATCTCTTAAACCACTGCTTCATAGACCTTCCTGACACTGAAATGGTAGGTACAATTAATGAACAGAAACCATTTTTTGAAGAAGATAGTGGTAAAAGTAGTCCAAATTTTAGATTTCATAGAATTACTGTTAAAGAGGTTAAATTATGATAGACACGTTGAAAATACAAAAAGCTAGTGGTACTGATGGAATAGAAAATTATTTCTTAAAAGAATCAGTGTCTGAAATAGCACCTATTTTGACTGGTTTGTTTAACTGGAGCTTGAATGAGGGGATTTTTCCTATTAATTGGAACTTAGCAAAGATTGTCCCTCTTGCTAACGGCGGCGACCCTACCATCCCCACAAACTATCATCCTATTGCCCTCCTATCTACAGTTGCCAAAATATTAGAAAGAATAGTCCACAGGCAACTAATGGACTATTTAAAAAATATAGGAAGTTGTCTCCACTTCAGTCTGGTTTTAGAAGGGGCAGGTCCATGGCCACCGTGCTCATGGACTTTTAGATCTGGTTGCTACCCCTTTGGGAGAAGCTAGGTCTGTGGGCTCGGTATACATGGACTTGTTGAAAGCTTTTGATCTTGTTAATCATAATATTCCATTGAACCTATTGGGAAAAATGGGGGTGGTAAAGGAGCCATGTCAGTAGTTCCATTCTTATTTGAAAAATAGGTTTCAGATTGTTAGCATAAATGGAACTAGTTCTAAGCCATTACATGCCACCCGAGGGGTACCGCAAGGATCAATATTAGGTCCCCTTTTGTTTATTGTATACATTAGCAATTTACCTGATTGTCTAAAAAATACCTCTGTCTGTCTATATGCAGACGATACCATACTGATTGCAGATGGGAATCATCATAAGGAAGTAATGGGAAAATTACAAGAAGATTTTTTGATTATGCAAACATTGTTTTTCGATTTAGGGTCAATAATAAACAGTAAAAAAACTCAAACAATGTTGTTTTTTCCTAGACAAGATAAAGAACATTTGAACCCCAAGTTAACTGTTACAACCAAGGAAGGGAATATTTTAGGACAAACTGAGGTATACAAATATTTAGGAGTTCTCATAGATCAGCATTTAAAATTTGATCACCATATAAATGAACTAGGAAAAAAATTTAATATGAGATTAGGGGCAGCAAAATGGTTATCACACTAGTTAGTTAGTGTCAGTGGCTCAGTAGGTAGCACACTCGCCTCTGAGGCTGGGAGATCAGAGGCCTGTGGGTTCAGTTCCCACATCTGGCACTTGGGTTAATATCCTAGTACTGACACTGTAGTGCAGCTGAGAGGGGTGCTGCACTCCTGAGGTGCTGTCTTTCAGATGAAACATTAAATTGAGGTCCCATCTGCCTGGATTGGTGGTAGTTCAGGTGGATGTTAAAGATCCCATGGCACTTATCAAAAAGAGTAGGGGAATTCCCCGGTGTCCTGGCCAAATTTCCCTCATTCGCTGAAAATACCACCAACAGCTTAACCAGGTTCAATTTCAGTTGCTTACCATTTGTATCCCCCTTCCCCCCCGGTCGCCCCTGAAAAAGGGACTTCTAGGCCCAGTGGGCTTACCGGGTCAACAAAATTCAACAAACAACACTGTACAACCAGGAAAGTAAGTCAGACTATGGTAAATCAATTAATATTGCCCATTTTGGACTATGGAAGCCATGTTTATTGTCATGCAAACAAACAGCAAATGGTAAAATTAGATCTGGTCCAAAATAGGCTTGCCAGATTTGTATTGAAGTGTGATTTTAAGACCCATCACTGTGTTATGCTTCGCTCCCTTGGCTGGAACTCACTAAAGACCAGAAGAAAACAGGCATGGGCCATACAAGTTCATGGGATTATTAAAAATAATTCAATCTGTGGGTTGGTAGAAAAGTTAGAAAAACCAAAACATGGTTGTAATTTGAGAAAAAAATGGCTAGAGAGTTAGTAATTCCTAAATACAAAAATAAATTTACATCCATGACCTTTCAGTATAAAGCAGCTGTTTGTTGGAATCAACTTCCTCTGTATCTTAAAGACCCATGTATGAAATCAGATATTTTTAAAATTGCTGTTCACAGGGAATTTGAGTATGGTTACACATGTAATAGATAGTATAAATTGTATAGGGGTACATGAGGTGACTAGTTGGATAGACTACATGGTAATGTAATAGTGTATATTTCTTTCCTCTGTATTTGTCTATATTTCCCTTGAATGTAATCTGTTTGATTTGAGACAAGTTTGCCTTTGTATTTTTGTATTTATGTATCTGTATTTTATGCTACTGTAACTTGACACTTTAAACAGGTGCACCTTGTGAAAAGGGCATATACAGCCCTAATGGTGGTATCACTGTATAAATAAATTTTATCTACTATTACTACTACTACTACTACTCTTTTATGTGACTCGGGAGGTAACGGAATCTTGCACATCTCATAATATTCCTGTTTTTTTTACCATCATAGGATGAAAAGAAAACATTTGATAGAGTGGCACATGACTATGTATTTTCTGTTCTGACACTCTATGGATGCCACAAAATGTGTTTGTTGGTAAAAGTTACTGTAAAAACTGCTAGATGACCCCCCGATACATGGGCACTTTGGAAAAGTTATACCTATTAAAGTGAGGGTTAAACAGGACTGTTATTTAAGCCCCCTACTTTACATTTTTGTCTCTGAATCCACTGATAAAATAAATTATGGCAGACTGAACAATTCTGGGTATCTCATCACCCAGAAGTGGAGCTTAGCTCAAAATCACTGCATATGCAGATATTATCTTCCTCTGGCAGATGTAGTCTCAGGGCAGTTAGGAAGTTATTTCCAAAAATGTCAGGTTCACAGATAAATATTTTAAAAAGTGCTGGTATACACCTGGGTACTGCCTACTGCCCATTCTGATGTAGGGTCAGTAGGAGGGATTAGGATCTTGGACAGTTCTATAATCATTCTGGGTATTAAATTCAGAAATGGAGATATGGTGGCCCTGTTAAATTAGTCAGACAGATTACGCATTTGTTTACAAAAATGAGTAAAAGGAAATCATGGATGTTTTCAAAACTAAAAAGGGTTTTTATTACTTACAAATTTCTGTTACCAATTTTATTGTACTAAAGCTCTGTGTTTCCTTCCCTTGTGAGGTTGAAAACATAGATCTACAGCATATAGTTCCAAATGTTATGGGGCAGTCACATGAACATGATTCAATGGGAGTTAACATATTTACCCAGGAAAAAAGGGAGTCTCAACATGATTCACCCTATTGTGTTTTTTCATCCAATATTTTGGAATGTGTCTGTTAAAGCTGGATTGGTAGATGAACCACCATGGCACAGGAATGGATTGTGGGGAACTGGTATACGTATTTTATATGAGTTTTTGGCAGGACTATACTCCGATTGTCTTGAGGAATATAGGGCTTCCATACTATCTGCTCAGATCTATACAGAAACTGTTCAAGCAAAAAACCACAAAGAATCAATTAATGACTTTGTCGAGGAAACAGCTTTATCATGATATTATGCTATGAACTTGCTCTCAGACACTGGACATCAAAAACTGAATTCCTTCTATAGTATCCTTGGCTGTGGATCAACTGATGGATAATGGAGTTCCAAATAAACTGTGGGATGTCTTGCGGCTCTGATCCAATGGCAGGATAGGTGTCCATGGGAATAATAAACATAAATCTTTTGAGGAAAGATCCTGTCCTTACTTGGACTGTCTGGCACAAATTGAAACTGCAATATGTTTTATTAGCATGTACTTTTGTCACAGGATTTTGACATTGCACAGCTCATAGATGGAAACTTCTATAGTTGGAAAGACTCGCATAGGAGTGCTTGGTTCTAGGTAACGTCACACAAAGCTTGCAGAAATATAGTAACACATTAACAATTATTTTTGTCTGTCTCAAATAGTATTTGTGATAGACCCAATGTCAATAAGTACCACAGCAACTTAAGTCTTCAAACCTTCCACTGTTTAAAATGTGTAAATCTGCTTTGAGGGACATTTTAGTGAAACAACAATGGTATATGGGGGTTCAGGCATTTCTGGCTTTATGGAAAGGGTGGTTTCATTATCTGAAGTGCTGGGGCAAGGAGTGGACATCCTACTGTCTGTCTGAACCTATTCCACCAGCACTGCAATAAAGCTTTGAAAAGGAATGTATTGGAATATATTGGTGTGTGTTGTATCTGTTTTGAGTGCAGGACTTCTTGGGAGTACTGTTGGAGATTCGAGCTAGGCAACCCAGTCCTGCATCACACCACCACAGGTATTCATGGTCTTTCACTTTTTTGAAACTGATAGAGACAGTACAGGCCTTCAAGGCAGACATGGAAAAATGTTTGCACACCAAGCGAGTAATAGAATACACTCTGTAGTAAAGTGGGTAGAGCATTCCTATAAATGAGTAGATGTTTGCTTAGCATACTTATTCATCTCCTCCCTTACAAAGCAGGAGGGGGAGGAGCAGACCTGGTGAACCTATTGTCGTTTCTGACCTTACATTATTAACTTATGTTACAAGGACAGCTGTGGAATCAAACTACACAAAGGCAAGGATCCTGGACTTCAGGAGGGGCAGATTTTATAAAGATGGGTGAATGCTTCAGGGATGACTTGGCAGGGGGGTGACCTGGAGGGGTGGAAGAACTGTGGGTGAAGTTAAAAGGGAGCATAGTTAAGGTGACAATCCTCTGCATCAAGCAAGTGATCAATAAAGTGCCAGTGGGGAGCCTTTTTCAATTAAAGGAGACACTTAGGATGAGGGGACACGAATTCCAGACCAAGGGTGGAAAATTTAGAGGTAACATTAAGAGGAACTTCTTCATGCCAGCCCGTCAGCGCAGAGGTTGGAATTCTGCTTGTGACGCCGGTGACCCGGGTTCGGGAATGGACCCGGGTCATCGGAGGGCCGGCCGGGGGAGAAGGACTGAGCGTCCTTAGGACTGCTCTCCTTCTCCGGGGGGAGGGTTGGGGTAATGTCCAGGGATTGACAGACCCCTAGCGGAGGCCAGGGGTACCGCAGCTACTGGCATTAGACAGTGCTCAGAGGGGAGGATGGACTCTGGTCAACATTGCATGTTCCTGCCCCCCACGTACAGGGGAAGAAAAAAACGAGCTGCTGGCCGCCCTCCATGATGCCAGCCCTTGGCTCTGATTAGCCTCCAGAATGGCCCCTCCCTGCCCTATCCCATCGTCCGCGGTGCCGAATAGGGGAGAGAGGTGCTGTGGCCCCGCCCTGGGGGGCAAGCCAGGGGGTCCCAGGGTAAGGGTGCATACAATCTGGAGGTGGGAGCGAGGGTCCGTAACCTGGCAGATTCCTGGGCGGCTGGCGGCTGCAAAAAGTGTAAATAAAAAAAAAAGAGGGACTTCTTCACTGAGAGGGTGGTGGGCAACTGGAATGGGCTGCCGAGGGAAGTGGTGGTGGAGAGGATGGTGGGAGGGTTTAAAAGGGCATGGGACAGGCATAGAGGGCTGTTGACATGGGGGGGGGAACAACAGAAAAGTCCTGGTCGTTAACTAGGCAAACTGGGCAGACTGCATGGGCCTGGTAGTCCTTTTCTGCCGACACATTCCTATGTTCCTATGTTCCTAAAAGCAAGAGGAAAAAAGAGACCACTATGCTTCTTGAAAGAGGTGGCGGAAGAGGTAAAGGCTAAAAGGGTAACATTCAGAAGGTATATGGAGACACACAGAGGCAGGAGGATAGGGAGATGTATCAGGGGAAACAGAGGGGAAACAAGGAAAACAGTAAGGAGTGTGAAGGCACAAACTGAGGAGATACTAGCCCAGATGGTGACAAAAGTGGACAAGACACTTTTTAGGTATGTCAGCGAAAGGAGAAAGACCAGGGAAAGGATTGTAAAGTTAAAAATGGAAGGGGGGATGTGCAGAGAGGAACCAGGAAAAGCAGACATCTTGGACAAATACTTCTTTCTGCTCTGTGTTCACAGAGGAAGGAGAAAGGGATGGGCCACAAAAAAGTAACAGGAACTTTGGAGGGAGGTGGTGTACACTAGCCCTTTTTCAGAGAGTCGTGAAAGGACTCACCAATCTGAAAGTTGACAAAACAATGGGGCCAGATGGGGTGCATCCAAGGGTACTGAGGGAGCTCAGGAAGGTAATTTAACAGCTCACTGGAAATAGGAGTGGTTCTGGTGGAGTGAAGGAGGGCTGATGTAGTCCCACTTCACAAAAGTGAGAGTAGGGAGCAGGCGGGCAATTCTAAGCCAGTCAGCCTGACATCGGAGGTGGGAAAGTTAATGGAAACACTTCTAAAGTAAAGGATGGTGGAATATCTTGAATTCAAAAGTTTACAAGACCTGAGGCAGCATTTATGGATTCACGGGGGAGTAATGTCAAACAAATCTGATAGACTTCTTGGACCGATCCACATAAGAGAATAGTTAGCAAGCTGTGTAGCTTAGGAGTGCATCCACAGCTGGTTAACTGGGTAAGAAATTGCTTAGGGGACAGGTCACAGAGGGTGGTGACAAATGGAGTTCGCTTCGAGGAAGGGAGGTCCTCAGGGATCAATGTTGGGACCAGTCCTCTTTCATGTCTTTATAAGTGACATTGCAGAGGAAGGGACGGTCTGCGTCTTTGTGAATGACACCAAAATCCACAACAGGGTGGATATTCCAGTGGGGGTGCGTGTGGAAAGGATGAGCAGAGACGTGATAAAGCTTGAGGAGTAGTCAAGAGTGTGGCAGATGGGTTTCAATGTGAAAAAGTGCAAAATAATGCACTTAGGGCACAAAATTCCATGGGTGGAATGCAAAATGGGTGGAGTGGTACTGACAACCACCAAGCAGAAAAGAGATCTGGGGTAATCATATCAGATGACCTAAAGGTAGTCAGGCAATATGCCAATGCAATTGAGAGGGCTAGTGGGATGCTGGGGTGCATAGGGAGGGGTATCACCAACAGAAGAAGGGAGGTGGTGTTGCCCCCGTATAGATCACTGGTAAGACCTCACCTTGTGTACTGTGTCTAGTTCTGGAGACCACACCTCCGGAAGGACATAGAGTGGAGGCAGTCCAGAGGAAGACAACTAAAATGTTGCAGGGTCTGCACCAAAAACCTATGATGAGAGACTGAGGGACCTCAACATGTACACCCTGGAAGAGAGGAGGGAGAGGGGGACGTAATAGAGACTTTTAGATACTTAATAGGTAAATAGCATAAAGGAGGAATTGTTTTTCAGAAAAAAAGGAGCTCAAGAACAAGGGGACTTGGTATGAAGTTGGAGGAGGGGTGGATTCAGGAGAGATGTAAAGAAGTACAGAAAGAGTGGTGGATTCCTGGAACAGCCTTCCAACAGAGGTGGTAGGGGTGAAAACAGTGATAGGGTTCAAGAATATAGGGATAGGCATCAGGGAAATTTAGTGGAAAGAAAGGGGGGAGGGAGAAAGAGCCAGAGATCAATTAGGGTCTGTGGTGATACTGTAGGTAGGGAAAAACATGCAGACTGGGTGGGCCAATTGGTCCTTATCTGCCATCAAAATCTATGTTTCTATCTTATTATTTAAAGAAATACCATGGACATGTTGCCCCTGTCCATCTCATGGTACAAATCATTCACCACTTTTACCACAGCCGACTATATGCTATGTGCTATGTCCTAATCTAAACCATAACTGAAATCCCTCATACATGTAAGCCTGAAACGCCACTTTCTTCAATAACTTTAAAAAAAATGGCAAGTTGGAGACAGGGTGAAAATTGGCAAGGTCATAAATGTCAAGCGATGACTTCTTGAGTAATGACTTCTCCACTGCCTGCTTGAAGGAGCTGGATACATTATCTTTTTCAACAAGACATCAATCAGCTTCAGCAAAAATGGAGTCGCTAGATTATGCACTTTTTTGCCTCCCTCTCAGTAGACCTGTGCCCCCATCTGGACCCCCCTCAGCCCCGTCACCTAGCTTCCTATGGACTTACCAGCTTTCTCCCCTGTCTTCCCTCACGGCTTACTTCCCCCCATGGCTGGTGCAGTAGGGCCCCAACTGCTGCTTTCCAGGACCTGGTTCAGGGGAGGGCTACCACATCACTGGTGCAGGGCCTGTGATGGGTCAGTCCATCACTCTGCTCCAAGTCTGCTGCCTTTCCTTTGTTTTCTCCCCTTACCCTAAGATGTCAGCCTCGGGTGTGATGAAAGCTTGCACACAAGCATGGTGCATGTCATGGGGCACATCCCTGCCCACTGATCCACTCCCAAGTGCACTGTTACCTGTGGTCACTCAGGTGGCAGTCATATACTGGAACAGGCTGCCCTCCTCCCCAGGGAGACAAGCTTGCTCTCAAATGCTCCGTCCTCCTCCAGCCAGCCCCTGATGACTCAGGGCTCTCTTCTGAACCTGGGTCACCAGCATCATGAGCGGTAGCACTACTGCTGCGCTGACAAACTGGCTTGGTTCTTCATTTGTTTTGGGGACTTCTAATTTGCCCTTGGCCCTCGTCGCCACCTTGCCCTCATCCCCTGGGACCCTGGCCACTGATGCTCACCCTGGATTGCCCCCAAGAGTGGGGCCACTGCAGATGTCGCCCTCATAACCTCCTGAATGGTGCCTCATTGTTAGCCCAGTGGCAGTGAGTCCTTAGGCTAGCTTTGTGAGGCTTGGTGGAGATGGACATTGGTGTGCATTTTTTTCCCTATAGTGAGAGGTGTGGCGTGCAATGACGTCAGGGTGCATGCACCCATGTCTGGCACACCCCCGGATCTCTCGAGCCTAGGTTGTGATGGTCCCCAGCCTCCGCCAGGGGTCGGTTAAGCACTGAGTGCTTCATCACCCTCCCCCCTGAGGAGGAGAGCAGTCTGTCGGATGCTCAGTCCTCCTACCCCCAGCCGGCCCTCTGATTCCATGAGCTCATATATGAACTTTGGTCATTGGCTTCGCAAGCAGAAATCCAACCACTGCACCAGCAGGCTGGCTGATTCTGCACTTTTTTATCAGCCAGGGTGGGGCAAGGATCAATCCACAGGTAGTTGGGTGAACAGCTCCAACTGCATTTGGTAATTCTGAAAAGAGTAACTGGCTCATAGCCAGCCCACACAATCAATCAATCAGTCAATCAAGCTATCAATCAATCAATCAATCAATCGTTAATTTATACAAAGCACAATTCTAAAAAGATCAAATCGCTTGTACAATTAAATAATCCTAAAAACTGAAATATAAATAGTCAATTACAGTAAAGAAACCAATTAATCAGAGTCAGGGAAAGCCATACCAAACAGATGGGTTTTAAGAGTGGATTTAAAGCTCTTGACGGTCGGGCACAACCATACATGACAAGGCAGAGAGTTCCACAAAGTGGGGGCCATAAAAGCAAAAGAATGGGCCCCTGAAGATTTTAATTGAACCCTGGGAACCTCAAGCAATCCCTCATCAGATGAATGGAGTGTGCAGAGGGGGAGATAAAGACAAAGAAGATCTTGCAGGTACCGAGGTTCCCGTCTGTGTAGGGCATTGTAGGTCAGTAGAACTACCTTGAAGGTGATCCGCCACTGTACCGGCAACCAGTGCAGATTATGGCACAGATGTGACATAACAAGTTCTTGATAGGCCAGCCAACAGCTTGACTGGTGCATTCTGCACTAGCTGCAAGTGGCAGATATCAACCCACAAAAGCCCAAGGTACAAGGCATTGCAATAGTCAAGGTAGGAGGTCACAAAAGCATGGACCAAAGTTGGAAGGTCGGCAGGCCGAACCAGGTCTTTAATCTGGGCAATATTCCTCAGATGATAAAAAAGAGGTCTCAATGCCATTTTCCACACTGAGATACACCTATGGGCTACCACTAGAGGCTAGTGTAGCTTATCAGCAGACACAAGCTTAATTAGTAAATAAGACCCCTCAATGGAACCACCTCCCTACCCCATCTGTACAATTATTAATATTGATTATATCCTCTATAAAAGGAATAACCTTACCTCATTTGGTTGGAGCACTGTATAAGGGACTATAGGAGGTTACTAAAGACTCAACTTTGGGGGGTCCTAGCTGCCTGGAAATATTGGTGCCAGTGTCTGCAGATTTTTGGTTCAAATATGTTAAGTTATCCAGAGGGATATCTCTAGCACCATACTGGCAGGAATTCGCCTGGAAAGTCAGGATTAGATTTTTCAATACTCCAGCTAAACTGGCGAAATTCACAGATGGGCCAGTGGGTAGCTGCTGGAGATCCTGTGGGGAAAAGATGGCTGGACATGTGCACATTTTTTCCCAGAGACACTGGAAAATTGCAGTTGCAATGTTTCCACAATTTCCGCAGTTTTCACCCTTCTCTGCACAAAATCTGCACTTGTTTACAATTTCTTACATTTATGGACTTTTTTGACTGAAATTGTATAAAAATATTTAAATTCTCAAGGAAATCTATTCAAATATGCTAACAGTTTAGTACACAGACTTGGATGTGACCAAAACAGTATAGTGTGAGGTGAGAAGGGGTCAAATGTGACTCTGCTTTCTGTGTTTCACTTCCCTGTTTTGGTTTCAAAATCCTCTGTTCATGCATATGTAGACTTGAACACTTAAAATCTGTGTTAAAGCAGACTATCAGGGAACTTTTTGCTGACACAGAGACTGAAACAATAGTTATGAGAAGAGGTGCAAAGTGCCCCATTCACCAAAATGAAGCATTGACCACTGTGCTTGTTTTTGAATGGTAGGGTAGATTTTCCTTATAAAATTACTTTCAATCTGAAAGGATTTTGATTCAAATGTGCCAGGAGTTTGGGTGGCCCTACTGATTATAAACTTGAATGTGCTTCTGAGGGGGTTGGTCACAGTGATTCTTAAATGTCAGTCTGCCACAACTGCATACTCACATACAAAGCCTACAAAAAGCAAACATTTCTGAAAACATGCTGAACAGGTTAAGTATAGTTAAACAGTTACCTTCAAATAGACAAAATAATTGCAATCCAAGTACAATCACTGCAAACCGAGTAGAACAAAAGTACAATGTATTGAAAACTATTGTATGATGTAATGAAAAGCTACTGGTATGATTTGATACTTCTATCATGTGATTTTAAAATGTACTTACAGTGCTGATTAAGAACAGTAATTATTTTAACAAAATAAATATTTTTCTTGCTAGACCTTTTTTAGGCACCCTGGTTATCTGTTTATTTTTTTCTTGCACCAAAGCAAGTAGTTTAAACAGGCTTCATTATTTAATATCTAGGAACTGGCAAAATATGTTGTTTCAGGATGTGTTCAGTACAGACTAACTGTAAATTACTGAATAAAATCTAGTTAGCACTACATGACTTAGATGTCTTGATTTTTAGAAGATATGCTACATAATGATTAATTTGCAGTGCATTTCAAAAAACACACACATTTCTTCATGTTAAAAGCATTTACAAGTGTCAATACATTTATCTAATAATTCATATGATCAATACAAGCTGCAGCAAATAATAAAATATTTACTAGGGGCTAGTAGGGATGTATAGTGAACCCCCTCAATTTCTGCAAAAAAGTCCCCTCATTTTTGGGTAAAATTTTTCATTGTTTTCCAGTGGCCCTCATGCCCTGTGCTCTGACCATTCTGGGGAGAAGTGGCGGAAACCTTAGGGGAGTTAGGGCAGTCCTTACTCCTGAACTAGTCTTGCTTTCGATACCCCTGAAGACCTCCGTATTCCAAGAGGATCTCTCTTGGTTACCTATATACTGATAGCTAAGAAAGCAATTGCCAGAATGTGGGGACGGACCTCGCTGCCAACCAGACATGACTGGTTCACGGCTATGAAGGAAGTGTATAAATTGGAAAGACTAGCAGCCAGTCACTTAAATAGAAAAGATAAATTTGAACTTCAGTGGAGGAAATGGGTCCTTTATATGTCTGTACAAGAGCCTCACTTTGTTCCATAATGGTAAATAAGGGACTTGGTATGACTGTGGGGAGGGAGAGGGAGAGGGAAAGAATAAAGGGGAAGTATTATTTTTGTACTGGTATAAAAGGATCTCCATCAAGATGGATTTATTTATGGTTGTATATTATTTTTAGTCATGCACTCATAACTGTAACACATTGTATGCTGCTAGAGCTGTGCTTGATTTTATTATGTGATTTACATGATGTACTGTATCCCATTCATTTCTTTTATACTCTAAGACAAATAAAAATACAATAAAAAAAAAAGAGATCTTAACAACGGCCGACACTTGAACCTTATGAGTCAAACACTGTCAAGTACAATGCCCAGATTACGCACCTGATCTGAAGTCAGCAGCTTGCTTCCACTGAGCCAAACACAGGACGGCTGTCTGGCCAACAACCCCAAACCCTGCTGACCTGGATCCACTACCAACACTTCAGTTTTATCAGGGTTCAACCTCAGCAAGTTAGCACTCATCCAGTCTTGGATCTTGGAGAGGCAGCTATTAAAGAGTGAAACAGCCTCAGCTTGTTCAGGCACAAAGGACATGTAAAGCTGAGTATCATCTGCATAGCAATGAAAAACTCGGCCCATACCATCTTATGACATCTCCCAATGGCAGCATATACACAACCAACAACATGGGTGGCAGCACGGAGCCCTGCGGCACCCCACAGAACAGAGGTAGAGGAGCCGAGGAATAAATCCCTGTTACCACTCTCTGAGTCCTGCCTGTGTGGAAAGATCTAAACCACCTGAAGACTGTACCCAACAATCCACAGATCAATCGCAGGCACTCAAGTAACACTCCATGGTCCACAGTGACAAATGCTGCAGAGAGGTCCAGGAGTACTAAGATCGATTGACTCCTCTGATCCCTCTCTATCAGGGGATCATTAAGTACCTTGACCAGTGCCATCTCAGTACTGTGCCTCTTATGAAATCTGGACTGGACAGGGTCATAGATATAATGAAAGGTAAGATGATCCTCCAGCTGCAAAGCAGCCACCTTCTCAATAACCTTGCCCACAAAGGGCAGGTTAGAGACAGGTCTGTAGTTAGCTAAGCAATTAGGGTCAAGGAAGGGTTTCTTGAGGAGAGGTATCACAACTGCCTCCTTCAGGGGGTCTGGAAATACCCTTGTCTCCAATGAACACCAGGCTATCTCAGCCAAGACTGGGCCAATCATATCAAAACACTCCAAAATAAGACGTGTTGGGCCCGGGTCCAGACTACAATAGGTTGGTTGCATACAGAGGATGATCTATTTATTTATTTATACATATAGGAATTACAATCCTTTGAGTCATAGACTTATTTCCAAAGGCTCCTCGTCAAGTATTCAGGGACAAACACAGAGTTACATCGTACATTGTTACAGAATAAACACAGTAGTAAATTAGATGCAACACTATTAGTGTATACAAAAGTTGTAATGGCAGTGGCAACTAAACACATGGTAATATATTTACCTATACAAGGTGGTAGCTAGGCAATTAGAGAGTTAACGTAACTTATGGATTGGTGTGGTGAGGAGTTAGCTGTCCCGGGGGGACATTGTCACAGTCGGAGGCTGGCTAACTTTGGACTCTGCAATGTTGGTGGGACCCACCAGACATGGGAACCAAGTTGGTTATGCACACCTACAGCTACGGCTGGCAAATATGTGGTTCTTGAGTGTAATTTTGAAAGGACTGATTTTAGGGAGGTTGGTGATGGCAGCAGGGAGGGAGATGAACCCAGACGGGGCCCTATAGCAGAAGGATCTCTGTTCGAGTGAGGTCCTGACCCTATGGACAAGGAGGGAGGACTTGTAGGCACTGCAGGTGGAGATGGCCGAGGTGGCAGGGTGGTGGAAGGAGGTCACCCCAGGAGGGGAGAGACCTAGGAGAATTTCTTTGGTCAGTAGACATGATTGATAGAGAAGTCACTCCTCAAAATTGAGCACATTGGCAGAGGAGTAGAGTGAGCAAGTGTGTGTGCATCTGTCAGCACTGGTCAGGAGCCTGCAGGCCTTTCTGATGGACATATGGATTATGCTGAACACAGCGTTATCTGCAGCTGCATATGTTGGAAGGCCATAGTCCACAAGGGACAGAACTGAGGAGGTGACAGCCAGCCAGAGGGCTTCGGGGGGGGGGGGTAGGCAGTCAGTATGGCAGTATAAAAGACCGATCCATGTGTTAGTGGCAGAGAAGAGGGTGCTGATGTGGGAGTGAAAGGTGAGAGTAGGTTTGAAGGTAATGCCTAGGTATTTGTATAAGGACACTTGTTTAAGGAGGTGTTGAGCGCTGGAAAGTATCTAGAGGGGTGAGTTTCTGGCCCTGCTTTGGTGGTGGGTGAAAAGCATAGTTTTTTTTTTTTTTTTTTTAGATTGATGACCAGTCTGTGGTCCAAGAACCAGCACTCTGTCTGGTTGAAGGAGTGCTGGAGGGAGACCTGTAAGGAGGCAGGGTTGGAGAGAGAGAAGCTAGCTGGACTGCATCGTCTGCATAGAGAAGTACCCTTCCCACACAGGAGCTGGGGAGCGCATTAAGGTACAGGCTAAAGATGAGCGGGCCCAGTATGGAGCCCTGGAGAACACCAGAGCAGACAGGATGAGTGTTGGACAGGGTGCTATGAATTTTTATGTACTGGGACCTGGAGGACAGATAGTTAATGAATGAGGAGAGGGGTCCTTGAGAGAAGTTGAGTTGACCAAGGGAGTCAAGCAGGAGGGGATGGCAGATCATTTCAAAGGCCTTGGAAGGTTGATAAAGACAGCTCCAGCAAGGTGGCCTGAGTCCAGGGCAGAGTGCAAAATGTTGGAGAACTCCTGGAGAGCCATGGTGGTGCTGTGGCCTGAGTGGAAGCCATGCTGCTCCATGCACATGAGATTGTGTGTGGCCAGGTATTCTGTAAGCTGAACTGCCACTATTTTTTCTAAGGCTTTGGAGAACAGGGGGAGGATGGAGATTGGCCAGTAATTACTGGGGAAGGAGCTGTCACCACCTTTGAGTATTGGTGTGATGACTGCCATTTTCCAGGCTAGTGGGAACTGACCAAGACACAGCGATCGATTGAGCAGGTCAGTGAGTTGGGAAAGCACTGCATCAAGGACCTGGCAAAGGAACCTAGTATCTAATGGGTCATTACAGGGACTGGTGCCATTGAGGGCTTTTGTTAGATATGGCCTGGCTTCTTGTAGGGATATAATGCGAAGATAGAAAGGTGGTTGATGTGGAGCGGGCGGCTGTGAGGGGGGCATTGGGTCAAAGAAGTTACTTGGGAGGACTGTGCTGAGGTCAGAGGAGGTGGTGTTAAGGCAGTCTGTGATGTTTTGGGGGTCTGTGGAGATGGAGCCATTGACGGAGAGCTGGGATGGGGGGAGTGTGATTTCCCATTCAGTTCTTTTATATTGTCCCAGAACTGCCGAGCGGTTCCCTAGGAGGAGGCAAGGGCTGATCTGTAATATTCAGCCTTAGCCTTCCGAATGGCCCAGGTGCACCTGTTGTGCTCAGCATTATATGCTTGTCTATCTGCTGGTTTACCAGATTTAACTGATCTGTGCCATAGGTTGTCCCTAAGTCTCAGATATTGAATGAGAGATGGGGTGACCCAAGGTGCATTTTGTTTCTTGGATTGGGTCTTGGTAAGGGGGGGTGGGTGAAGATGTCACAGGCCATATTAAAGGAGTGAGTGAAGTAGTCGGGTGCCAGGTCAATATTTGTGGTGAGATTTATGGGGGACCAATCCCATTGGGGGAGATAAAGCCTAAGTTTTTGAGATTACTGGGGTGAAGGCGCTGATGGAGAACCGTCCTGGGCACTGGTTTGGGTAGGAGAGCAGACCATGTGAAGAGTACTGGGGAATGGTCACTGAGAGAGTTAGGGAGGACAGTGATATCCACAATTTTATGGGGGCAGTTGGTGAGGACTATGTTCAGCAGGGTACAGGTTCCGTTGGAGGGGTTGCACCTGGTTGGCTGTGTGACTAGTTGAATCAAGTCTAGGGCAGCAAAGGTGTCCTTGGTTTGAGATGCCAAGCTGGTGAGCCAGTTTATGTTAAGATCTCCCAGAAGGATCTGCTCAACCTTATGTGGCAGGTTGGAGAGGTAATCTGAGAGTGAGAGAATGGCTGGGGTTTGGTTCCACAGGGGAACATAGGCCACAGTGATGATAATCTGGGCCACTGAAGGGTCAGGGGAGATTTTGAGGGAGATGGCTTGTGCCCCGTGGTCCAACTTAGATGCTGGGAGGGTATGGCCCTGCAGGGTGTCATGCATATAGAGGGTGCACCCACCCCCACGCTTGCCCACTTGATCCTCTCCGAATAAAGTATTCGGGGAAGGAGATGAAGGAGCCAGGGGTTGATTCCAAGAGCCAGATTTCCACCAGAGCTAGGACATTGGGTTGGTGCTGCACAATCCAGCATTGGAGGGCTGCAGATTTTTTCAGAAGGCTACAGATATTTATTGATGCTATATGTAAGCCAGCCACAGGGGGTACCTAAGGCTGACTGGCGGAAGAGGGGCCAGGACTGGGATGACTATTCCCAGATAGCATGAGCAGCAAGGAGATTACTCTTAACAGGGTAAGGTAACATTTAGAATTCGCTGCGGTGTGATACGAAGTGGGCTTTGCAGGATGAGAGCATGGGAATGACATGGCGTGGAGTGCTGGAATGGTGAGGAAGACTGGAGGCCAAGAGGGGTTAGGGAGGGATGATGGCAGGGGAGTGAAGGATGGCAGCGGGTGTGGAGGGGTGGTTGGGTGACCAGGGTGGGGGTAAGGGAAGGGGGAGGTGGGGTGAGGAGGTGCTGAGAGGTGGCATTGTGAGGGGGGTGTATGGCCAAGGTGAGGAATGGTGAGCACCAGTAGCATCAGTGCAGCCAAGCTGTGTGGGCGAGCAGGGACGCCCATGGTATGTGGAATGGTGAAGGCTTTGACTAGGTATAAAGCTGATAAGTAAACTTCCAGAAGTTAGGCAGCCACGATGGTGCAGTGGTATGGCTGTGGACTTTGGCGCAAAAGGTACCAGGTTCAAATCCCGAAGGGGGATGCTTGAAAAGCCTTGTCTCTGAGTCTGGGTGGCAACCTTATCTGCGAAGAACCGAGCAAACTCATCACATTTATGTCATGAAAAGACTGAAGGCAGGTTGGACTACACAGTCTGTCAACAGTCAGGAAGAGCTGAGCCAGTTGATTCTGCACAGTGGCAATCTCCCTCGATAGGAATTCTACATTCTTACTGTGGACTGATAGTCTTTATAATGGACCATCAGTCTAAGTCTGTCCTTAGCCAGGCCCGATTTCCGTCAGCGCCTCTCCAGCTTTTGACCATCACACCTCATCTCCTTCAAAGTCTCATCAAACCAGGAGGACTTAGGGTGAAGAGTGAGTTGGTGAACATGAAGAGGAGCTAGGGCATCCAGGGCCAACATCACCACCTTGTTATAGGCAAGTAAAAGGTCCCCTGGGTCCCCGCTTACACTCGTCATAGTCACACAGAAACCCATATACAAACATTCTGGACACCAGGCAAAACATACTCTTCCAACTCACAATATTCACACAGCTGTCAGCATATAAAATGAACCTAAAATGCAGATCATAAATGCATTACCTATAAACTACTTTGTAGTTTTGGACAGTTCAGGAAGCTTTGCAAGATAGCAGTTCTAACAACTGTGTTCCACATGCAGTAGTTGTGTTTACACTACCTGATCTGCACCATTGCCACCAGTGCAGATTAGTTGTACCAGTGCAGATCTGGTAGTATAAACAGTTACCAGAGTGTTCCAAAGCCATGTTTACATGGCGGCAGCACTGTGCCATGTGTGCCTCTCCCTTCCCGATGCTCCAGCTGCATTCCTGTTCACACAGCCCGCCCTCACAGTGCTGCAGGGCACTCCAAGGAGGGGCTGTGAATTTTTGGAGGCTGATGAAAAAACAGCCTTTGTAGTGGAGCGAGCGCAGCAAAGAGTTCACACTACCATTTAATGCGCTTGCTGTGCTACTGATCCCACAACTGAGTCAGATCAAAAAAATGATCGGACAGGCACATAAGGTGCTCCTGACAGTGTTTACACTGCTGACTTTGCAGTGCATCAACCTGTGAGCATGGGCTGATGCGCTGCAAAGTTGGCAGTGTAAACAGGGCTTAAGTCACTCCGTTGTGGTGCAGAGTGATTGGTGCTTTTGTGGGTTTGTATACCAGTGCAAGTGTTTTTTTAGTAGCATGTAAACACACTGTTCTGCCTGCACCAGTGTAGCTCCATGACATGCTGCACCACTCTGCCCCCCTTTACCTTTATTCAGAAGATTAACATGGCACAAGAGTTAAGAACTTTACTGACAATCACAGTCACTCTCATGTGCTTCTTCTTAATGCCATCTGAATAGCCACAGCATCTGATTATTTCCATGACTCTCAGCTAATGGATGATTCACACTTTTGTGCCCTAAAATGCAAATGAATCTACATCAGAGATGAAGAATATGGTAAAGATCCCTGTAGTCAAAGGCAAATTGGCTGCTATTTTGTGCATTGCAACAGGATGTGCCAGAGTTGGGATTACTTTTTGTGAGTTTTGTGAGCTATGGGCCAGGGTCCATGTCTTTAAAGGTGTCCCCCTTCACAGTCACAGCTGTTTTTCTGGTGCATTTTGCACATGTGCAAAATGCCAGATATACATTTGGACACAACGGTTTGAATCTGCACAGATGCTGGAGGTTGCAGTGTAAATGTAGAGCTGCATCGAAGAGGTGAGAGCGATGCTGACAACAAAGCAATGGGACAGCAGAATCATAGGCCATGTAAACATGCCTTTAGTCTTCAACACAAGAAGAAAAAGAAAAGGGGGAGGGGTGCCAACACATTCACTGTTTAGTTGCCTGTTTCACCCTCCAGAAATCCCAATACCCTATTCAACTCTTTAGAGAAACTCTTCTAATTTCTTTACTCTTCCAACAAGAAAGACACTTTGCCCTGTCACAATTTTCTGAACATTCCTTGCAACCTGTCATTTTGAACACAGGAGAGAAAAGGTACAGCAGAACACATCTCCCACTAGAAGCCCCTAGATGATGATTATTGGTACATCATATCTAACCTTTTAGTCCTCCCCTTCAAAACTACCAGCACATTTAACTGACAAGATCTACCCTTTCAAAATCCATGTCGGGCCCTCTTGCCCATTTTTCTAATGAAAATCTCAATTAATTTGTCCCTGAAAACCATCTCTATTCTTTTACTAGAAATGAACACAATGTTTTTCATTTTGAAAGTTTACTTTGTTTTATTGTTTTTGTTAGTTGTGTAATGTTTCTTGAATATTACATTTTCTAAGTTGAAAAGTACAATATGTATGAAAAATAATTGCTTGGTACCTGAAAGGGTTATTAAAAAAAGTATACGTTGCTGGGCTACCTCAGCCACAAATCGTGGTTTTTACTACTCATGGTGGACTCATATTTGTAATGGATTATCCAAGTCATGCTACTGTAGCTCATTTTGCAACTTATGCTGGACTTGCTTTATCTGTATTGGACTCTTCTCCAATGAGGTAAGAAAGGTTGGTGGAATGGACTGTCTTATAAATTTACATGCACCACAGTTCATGTTTTCCATGTTCTTTTAATTTTTTGCTAGTTTCTACTGACAGAGTATCAATTAACTTCTGTTCTCTTGAAAATAATAAAGTTAAACACAGTTTTAAAAAGTGCAGTTGCAAAGTTAAGTCTATATTAAGCAGTACTTTTAAAAGGTACCAATTTAATCTATACTGCCAAAATAGTAGTTTGCATCCCCCAAGACTGAGCTTGTGCAGGCAAACCATATTTAATCTGAGCTGCTCTGGCTCTCAGTGTTTGCAAAACATTGGATGTTCATGCCTGTAAAAAGCTATCATTTTAGGTCAACCTAATGTGCCTGCTCTAGCTGGTAATTTTCAAAGTAGCAATGTGGCAGCAAGTTTGTTTGTTTATTGTTCTAGGAATTAATACCTTTGAGCCAAGGCTCTTTTACAAAGGTTCCACGTCATTAAGTACAAAACATAGTAGACAGTGTTATAAACAATCAGTAAGCCGTTTAACAAGGACACAACTTAAACAGTAACATTTATGTACAGAAAAGAAAAAGGAACTCAGAGGCAGTGTCAAGGGCAAGGAATAAGGATTGGAGAGCTTGAGAGGGAAGAGAGAGAGAAATAAGAAGTTTAGGAGCAGACAGAACCAGGTTAGTGGTACTCAGTCTGTCTTTGTCAAAGAGGAGACCATGGTGGTTGAGTGAAACAAATGCAAGTGCACTCAGTGGGATGAGACTTTAGTCAAAGCAGTCACAGGAGCTGGAGGCTGTGAGGTGAGCATAAAGTATGGATTTGAAAGCTCCCAATGTCATGGAGGATAGGGAGGGCAGGTTAAGGGCATTGTACCAGGTAGGGGCACAGTATGTAAAAGATCTTTGTCCCTGAGCAGTCCGCCATCTAGGGACAAGGAAAGGTTGGTGGTCAGATCTTCTGGTGGTTGGAGTGCCATTGTTCAGGCAGAGCAGGTCCCGGATACATGGAGGAGCGAGTGAGTCCCAAGATTGATTTTTTTGCCAACACGCAGGTAAGCAAGTGTGCTGCAGCAGCGAGGGGATGAATCTGTGTGCATAACTGATGTCTACAACTTCAATAAACCCATAAATCAAGGGAATAACTGAGGAAACTAGGAAATTTAAAAACCTATTACAAATAAGCAGCCCACCCCTGCCATTTTGACATTGCACAATCTCCTACAATCACAAAATGGTCACTGCAGTTTGTGATCTGCTATCAGCAATGGACTAAAACAAAAAATGGTGAATGAACAGTCTACTACCTGAGCCCTTGGCTATGATATAGCCCAATTGCAGTTGTTTTAAAAATGTTATAATAACCAGGGAGCATTTTTTTCCATAGGGAAACCTGGTTATAATTTGCTGTTATAACCAGCTGGTTATAATGACCAATACATGCCATGTTTCCCTCGCTCCACGCATGTGCCAGCTGCAGTCTTCCCTTTGTCGTGCCACACTTCACCTCTTGCACTCAGACTCTGTGGTAACTAAATGTTAAAAAAGGGTAACTAAATGTTAAAAAAATACACTAAATAAAAAAAAAACACTTACATTTTTGGTGCACCTTTAGGAGGAATCACTTAACAAAAAAAAATATTAAACATTAACACAGCCACTAGAACCACACCACTTCAACCAGACTGTTGCTGCACAGTGATGTGTATCTGTTTTATATAATTGCTGTTGTGAAAAAACACTCCCCAACAATTATTACAAAATAAAACGTGGGGTGCTGTGTAAAACTTGAATTTTACACATGCCCTCGGTGTTGGGTGCTTAAATAAACCCCTCAAGCTTTGCTCTTGGGGTTTATGTAGCATCCAATACCTCATGTGTGCATAAAATTCTCATTAGACACACCACTCCATGTATTATTCTATATAGTATGTTGTAAACCATCACACCTCAACCTTTGTATGTAAATGCATATAACCCTAATCTTTGTTATTACCGTTTCAAAGTTTGCAGCATGGTCTACAGTCATGTAACTGATCTCTAATATAATAACTCTGTTTAAATTTTATAACACCATCTTCAGTCATGTACATAAACTAATACTGTGCTCTACTTTTTGTTAATCCAAGTCATGGCAGTAAAAGGGACTCCGTTCTTAGTGCACCATACCTGGTAACCAATAACTAACTAAGTAAAGACACACGTGTGTGTCTATGTAGGGGTATGGGTGGGGGCATGATAGGTCTGGAGATGACAGCCTGTGGGTTATAATGGGCACGGATTATAACTAATTTCAAGGAAAATCACTATTCTACTGTATGAAACCAACTGGCCCGGATTGACGATAGGATGTTAATCAAGGCCAGTATGTTTCATATAATGGCTTATTAGCCCCAGTAAACAAGTTTCAAATTTGCCCTATTATAACCTATGGGACAGTTGTGGCTGAATTAGCACCCCTGTGTTCCCACAAAATTGGAGTGTGGGGAGGTGTGGGATTGAGGGAGCACAGCTGGTTGGGTTCATTTTCTTGTTCACAGAGGTGATAGGACCACATCACCTGCTGAAACAAGATAAAATAAGGCACTATTGGCATGCCCTACTGTATATTCAGAGTCATATAAGCAATGGCATTACCTGTGCTGTGGGCCAGTGTGTCTAGATCAAGGACATATTCTGTGTTTTTCCTATGATTTTTTCCCAATTTTAAAACTACAAATTTGTTCCCAAAAATCCTAGGAATTTAAGTTGCAAACACAAAATGTCTTTTAGAATGCCCACATATTTTTTAATAGTTTAGAAATTAAAATGTATCGGTCCTCTAGATCTTCCCTTATTTTACTGTAGGGGAAAGAGTTTTAGAGTTGCAACACTAAGGGGGAGATTTTTAGCCATCCTCATCCAAAGTGGCGTGCAACTGGGCAAAACACTGGCAGAATTTTGGAAGCTGCTAGATCAACTAAACAGGGGTCTAAGAGCACCCAAATGTCTGCTGCAGCTTTGTGCAGCTGCAGCCAAAAGGTGATGTTTTTGTAAAACAAATGATACATGCATAATTTTTTAACACAAGTGGCTATAAATCAGAGAAAAAAATGAGTGACACTGAAATTAGGGTGCTCCTATTTTGGTGTGACCTGAAAGAACTTATGGGATGGAAAATTGACCCCGAGCGCTGAATCCTCCCATCTAAAAATACTGCCCAGATAACAAAAAGGCACCATGGCCTGAAAGTGAGTTGCTGCTTGTTGCCATAATCAGCAAAATAAATCATTAAGTTCAAAAATATAGTCCAAACTAGTTCATCTGACTTTCTGATTGTCCTTCAGAAGGTTACATGTGTACCAAAATGACTCCCAATGTCCACCGGTTTTGCAATGGAATTGAAGGAAGAGATTACCCTCCATGTACAGTATATCCATTTGGCAGCCAGCCTTGACTAATACATCATTATCCTCCTTTTCCCCAAAGGAAATGAAGTTACTACCTCATGCCTTCTGTCCAATCCTTGTGAATGGAACTTTATTCAGGTGCTCAGTCACGGGAATAATATGCCAAGGGACACCCATGAACTGACTCTTGCAGCCCTGGCTCTACCAGTTCCTGGGCCCTGTGCAGCCTCATTGTTGGGGCCCTGTATCACAAGTAAGGAAGCCCCAAGAAACAGCCTCATCCCTCTGGTGACCTTTCCACAGCTTCCTGTTCAGCTAGTTTCGTCTAGTTGTTATGCTCCCTTTGAAGTGGAATGCAAACCCCAAGAAATAAAGAGATACACACATGTTTATTTAAATTCAACTAGTAATGTACTTACAACACCATCTTCATAATCTAACAAAGGTGCTCCAGTGTGACATTGTGCTGTGAGATAAAGTCACACCTGCAGTGCAGTGATGTATGACTCTTACTCGTGGGATTCAGCTAAGGTGTGACCTTATTCAAGCATAAAGTTATGCCTTGTTGACCCTTAATGCTTTGCTAATAGAGAGAAACATGTTGAATTCCAATCCCTAATTTACATCTGACATAGAAAGCCCTGTATATTTAGTACTGCATCTTGGCTTAAACAGTGTGTAAGTGTGGAATTTGCACTTCTAATTTCTCTTAAGACAGTTCAGTTTGAGTTTGGCAGATCTGTTCTATTTCTGCCCTTTTGCAGTACTTCCTTTGATCTGTGAATTTTCTCTTTTTTTTTGTTCTGCTAACTTTGAAAACACCCCATTACCGATCATTAGATCACACGCATGGATGTCTCTTTTTCCTGTCCTCGCACTGAGCTGCCTACATTGCATCCTGCCTAATCAGTGCAGAGAGTGATAAATCCTGTAATTGTGACTCATTCCAGGACAGACTGTACCACACCCTTTAACTGCCTTAACACTTCATCCAGCTCATCTAAAATCCATGTACTCTAAGTCTCAGCTAAAAAATAAACAAAAAGAATTAGCCAGTAATGAAGAACCAGACAAGAAACAAATCCTATTGTTGCACACAACTTGTTGGCTTGTTTAACAATATCTAGGTTTAGATTGAAAAATATTGGTTCTGATTTAACCAAACTGATTTGGGTAAAGTTGGATTCAGTTGCATACAATTATGTATATAGTGGTGTAAATATAAATATATTGGTACAGGTTTACATGTACTCGATAGAATGGGCATGTATTGGCTAAAATTCAAATGTGTTAAGAAAATATGTATTGTCTCCAGTATACATGTTATTGTCTTAAGAACTGCTGACGCCTCAAAGAAAACTTTGAAAAACATGATATTTAGCTACAATTCAGCTTGCGTTTCATATGTAATCTATAGATTTCTCTTCCCCATTATTAATTACAGAGAAAATTTGCATGAATACATAATCTTTATACCTTAGAGTTTATCTTCCTCTTTAGCTTACTCCCTACTGCAAGTCATAATCCTGGGTTGTGACATCCCAATCTGTTGCTATGGAAGTAACTGTGATGTCACAAGGACTACATTATGACCTCAGATAGGGAGAAAGCAACAGGAACAGATGAACTGTTAAGGAGCAATGACCATGTTTTCATGCAAATTACACTAGTAATAAACAATGAGGAGGTGGAATACAGAACTAATGTGAAATACAAGCCAAACTGTGTCTAAATATTATGTTTTGTTAAAGTTCTTCTGAAGGCATCAGCTGCTCTTTAAATGTATTTGTTTATATAAAATATTGGTTTCAACAATCTTACATTGTTTGTAGTAAACTCACATTGATGTGTGTAAAGATATACTGGTTTTGGTTTGAATGTACTAACCCAGTGAAAATGTATCGGTTTCAATAAAAATTTACTAGCTTTAGTGGAAAAAACTGGATTAAGAGAAAATGTATATATTTTAATGAAAAAGTATTTCTCTCAGTATGGATATATTGGTTTCAGTGTGTATATATTGGTTTCAGTATACAAGAATGGATTTTAGGGAAAATGTAGTGGTTGTGAAACAGGCATGACTCAAAAAGTCTTGATGTACTTGACTCCAAATACAAAATCTTAGAAAAATAGAAATATCACAATGACAATGAACAAATGATTCTAAATAAGCAAGACAGTCTCATTATAGTGGCACTACTACACCACTATATCTCATGTTAAGTCAGCATTTCCATGTTAAGTACCTATAGTATGTATGGCTGCGTTTAATTCAGTTAGTTTGACATATAGGGACCTCACAATCTGCATACAGACTCTTTGAAACAGAATTTGTAAATCCAATAAATTTGGTGAACATTGGTCAAGTAGTTAAGCTATAGAGGCTAGGATATTTATAGTTCCTGGTTAGGGCCCACTAAATGTTTGCTCCAGGAGCAAAGTAGTGGCTGGAGCAAACCAGTGGTACATTGCAACATTTAATTTAATTTAATTAGTATTTCGGAAAGATCTTTGAGTGTGAGCTCTTTTACAAAGGTTCCACGTCAGGGTGGACAATAAAACAATACACATATTCAGTGGTTACAGAGGCCTGATCATTAGGCATTAAAGAGCGATTACATGACAATTAGACAAATAGGAGAAAAAAACAGAGCAGTTGTAATCGAATACTAAGCTATTTCTAATCGGTTGCCCTAGGTAGCACACCCCGAAACCTCCAAATCTGTTGATAGACTATGGCAGAGTAACTGCATAGGGTTTAATGCTATCCCAGATGGCGAGAGGCTGGGTGACAGTGAAACAAGGGGATTTGGTTTGAGCCTACCGCAGGGCAGAGGTGGGGATAGTGAAATGGGGTGGGTGGGCTGTGATGGGGAGCAGCTCCAGAGGACTTTGTCGAGTATGGTGTGTGTGTTGGGGTTGGGAGGGGCAGTACCAAGTGCATTTAAAGAGAACTGATAGCTTACTTAAGACCTTTGGCCAGGCTGGAATGGAGGCAGGGTTCTAGGTAGCCCTGCTGGGTGTTAACTTGGGGGTAGGCCTGTCTATCAAGTGGGGCCTGAGAAGCAGGTGCATTTTGAGTTAGACATTAGGTGCTGTTTGAGGCCTACTTTGAATTGAGACAGGCTGTTGTTTGTTTGTAATTTCATCGGGAGTTTGTTTATCCAGAGGGGGGCCCAATAGGAGAAAGCACACTGCCCTAGTGAGGTTCGGCAGAATGGTATGGACAGTGCTTCATTCTTCCTCCATCTGGTGATGTGTGCTGAGAGAGAAGCCATGAGCAGGTTTCCTATACAGGGTGGTGTTTTTCCGAGGAGTGCCTTCTTTCCCAGGAGGCAAGTTTGGTATTTGATCCTGTCTTTTAGGTTAAGCCAGTTTGTACGCTCATACAGGGTGCAAGTATGAGTGTAGTGATCTGCACACAGGGAGAGGTGGCATGCCTCACTGAGTGCAATTTGGACCCTTTTGAGCACTGTATCAGTAGCAGCTCCATAGATCACCAGCCCATAGTCTATCGTGGAGAGTATGGAGCTGGAGACTGAGATTCGGAGTGCTTCCGGGGTGAGGGATTTCTTATGCCTATAGAGGACCCCGATCTTTGTGTTTACCACTCTGACAAGGGAGTCTACATGGTGCGTATAAGTGAGAGAGTCATCAGTGGTGACTCCAAGGTACTTGAACAAGTGCACCTGCTCAATCTGCTCACCAGTCTTGCTGGTGATTATGAGGGGAGTATGCTTGTGTTTATTGTAGGGGCTGGATTGTAGCATGGCCTTGGTTTTCTTGTAATTTAGTAGCAGCTTTTGCCTACTGAACCAGTCCTCTAGTTTATTGAAAGAGTTCTGTAGTTCTGTTTGTAGGGCAACCTGAGAGGTGCTGCTGCTCAGCAGCACGGCATCGTCTGCATACAGAATAAGTTTGGTGTCACAGGCTGTGGGTAGGTCATTTACAAAGAGGCTGAAAAGCAGGGGTCCTAGAATTGATCCTTGAGGGACTCCTAGTAGTACATCTCTGGAGCTAGATAACTTCTGCCTGATTTTTGACTCACTGGCTCCTGTGTGTCAGGTAGTCATTGAACCAATTCATGGCATTTGGTGCCACACCCAATCTTTGGAGCTGGAGTACTAGTAGAAGGTGGTTGATGGTGTCGAAGACTTTGGTGAGGTCAATGAAGATGGACCCCACCAATTTGGCTTCATCCAGTACCTTGTGCGCATAGTCAGTGTATTCCAGCAGTGCCGTTGTGGTACTGTGTTTTTGCCTGAAACCAAGTTGGTTTGGACAGAGCAGATTGTACTTAATGAGGTATTCTGTGAGTTGATTTGCCACGATTTTTTCCAAAGCTTTGGATAGAGGGGAGAGGATAGATATTGGCCTGTAGTTTGACACCAGCGCCTTGTCACCATTCTTATGCACTGGAGTTACCAGGGCTTGCTTCCATACCTCTGAAAATTGAGCAAGGGCCAAGGATTTATTAAATAGCGTCGTTATGGGCATGATAAGAACATCAACGGTGAGAGATAGTAACTTCATGTCTAGCCCGTCTGGAACATGCCTTTAGTGCACACTGTGAGCACACTGCAGGTGGCCAAGGTGCGATATTCAATGATCATGAGCCATGGCGCAGCTCCGTTGAGTATCGCCCAATCAACACCCCTGTGCAGCCAAGTTGTGCTGCACCCAGGCTTGCGCCACAGCCTGGCACAGTTCAAATATCTGGGCCTATATATATATATATATATACTGTATATATAAATATATAGTCATTGCAAACATGTATGGTAATGCATCAGTTAGGGTTTTTATTAAATTGTAAAAAGCTGGGAAATTTGACATTAGATGTTATAACTTCTACCCCAACCCCCACCTCCACACACCAACAGGCGTTGGGTGTGCTGAGATTGTCTGCCCTAACTCTCACCTATTCCATGTGTAAACAAGATGAGATGGTTCGGTATAGGAGAATGAGGTGGGAGTTAGGCCCAATGACTCCAAGGCACACCCCAATGCCTGTTGGTGTGTGTAGGGTGGGGGTGGGTTGGTAACCCTAACGTCGAATTTCAAAGCTTTTTACACTTTAATAAAAACCCCTAACTGATGCATCAATAAGTTTTTTGCAATGAATTTCCCTTCATTTTGAGAAAGTGTAATGTAACTGGCATGTGGTTGTGGGATCGTGGGCCCTCCAGGCCCTGCACTCCCCTCACACTACCTATTGTTGCATAATGATATGCATAAATGGGAGCGCGGGTCCTCTGGGCCCTGTGCACCCACTTACACGTAAGTACGGACATACCACATCCCTATAGTCATGAAAAGTAACCCTTGTAACACTAATTTTGCAATATCTCAGTAACCATAGTAACTATGAAAAAAAATCCACTGCAGTTGTAATCATGACTTCCATGACCTCTATAGGTGCTTAAACTTTGGAGAGTGAACAATCCATATCTCAAATAGTTTTGAGATACGAGCACCGAAAGGTGCTACGGGCACCACAATTCAACAGATGCATGTAACTTGGGCATTTTTAGGATTTTTTCCACCCAGTTTTTAACATGGCATTTTAGGGACCCCACCTCATGAACAATGCTACTGTCATTTCGTTACTCTGTCCCGAAAGTTGAGTTTGCACAGCAAGAGTACCATTCTATGCCACAAGTGCAAAATCATGTTTTGGGCAGGATATGAAAAATGACAGCTGTATACTGTCCACGAGGAGGTGTGGAAAAGGGTAATGTTGAAAATCAGGAGGGAAAATATGAAAATTTGGCGAAGTTATGAGCGCACGTTGAAACTGCACAATGCACGCTCATAATATGGCCATTTTTGATAATTTTTTAACCAAATTTTCAACATCAGCTTTTTGGGAAGTCCCCTCATGAACACTGGCACTGTGATTTTGTTAATCCATCCCGAAAGTTGATTTCACACAGCGACATGCTATTCTGAGGCAGAGGTGCGAAAACACATTTCAGGCAGGATGCGAGAAATGACAGCTGTACTGTTCATGAGGAGGTGTGAAAAAATGGCAATGTTGAAAATCTGGAGTGAAAATATTAAAAATTGGCAAAGTTACAAGCGTGCATAAAAAACTTTGCAACACACACTTGTAACAAGGCCATTTTCGGGATTTTTTTTGCACCAAATTTTCAGCATGGGCTTTTTGGGACCTCCTCCCATGAACACTGGGACTGTCATTTTTATGTTGGTGCACTTGCACAGCCAACATCTTGTGAGTAGTGCAGCTTTGGAGGCAGGGTCGCTGTTGGGCGAATGCAGGGCATGCACCCGTAAGTGCATCCTCATTCCCAATCAGCTTGCATGCCAGCGCTTACGTTGATAATGTGGTGAGATTCAAGAAAATGTCCGCTGCAATCCAAGCAAAGCTCAGCCAGATGCAGCGGACCTTCCCTGGATGTGCTCACTACATTGTGCATGTGTGGCGGCCGCCTAACTGCCAACTTTGGGGTGCCTAATCCTCTGCCGGCTTCCCTGCTCCCCATCGATTGCAGATGGGGAGCCCACTCCCCATCAGCATAAAGCACTCTCCCCATTTGTGATATGCTGGGGGGGTGCCCAATCCCTCGCTCTCCCCTGCCTTCCTTGTGTGCGGCGGGGTGCCCAATCCCCATCGGCATAAATTAACCCCCCCTTTGTGTTGTGTGTGCCAATGGTGCCCAATCCCCGTCAGCTGCAGCAACCCCCCAAACAGTTAGGTGGCATGCTGGGAGCCCATCCCAGCGTGCCAACTACCCTGTAAAAAAAAAACTGTCCTCCGATATTTTTTTTCATTCACCCTGTAATACAAAAACGGTCCCTTGTAGTCTCCCTACCCATCACCTGCACCCACCCACTGCGCACCCTTCCACCCCACACCCCCCTCACCCCATACTTACCTCTGGAGTCCAGCGCAACGATCTTCGGTGGACCGGGAACACGTCTGCACTCTTCAAAGCCGACCGCGAACTGAGGAAATACCGATAAGCTGTATAATGTAATAAATAGGGGGTTTTCAACTTTGATGCATATCTCGGGCATTTTTTGGAATTTTTACACCAAATTTTCAACATGGGTTTTTGGGACCCCTCCTCATGAATTCTGCCACTGTTATGACATTAATCGGTCCCGAAAGGTGATTTCGCAGTCACTGCACGGAATCATCTTTTGGAATCACTTAACACAAGGACAGTGGCAGTGTTCACGAGGTGGGCTCTCAAAAAGCCTATGTTGCAAATCTGGTGGAAGAAATAAAAAATATTGCTTTATTTAGCCGTACTAAGTAGTTGCTACACATGCTCGTAACTCTGCAAATACGCAATATTTTCATGCCAGATTTTCAACATTGTCATTTTTCTACACCTCCTTGTAAATAGTACAGCTGTCATTTTTCACATCCTGGCCGAAATGTGTTTCTGCACTTCCGGTGCACAATAGCGCGGTCGATGTGGGAAATCAGTGTTCAGGGCAGATTAAAATTTTGACAGTGACACTGTTCATGAGTAGAGGTCCTAAAATGCCTATGTTGAAAATTTCGTGACAATACTCCATAAAATGCCTGTGTTACGAGTGTGCGTTGCGCAGTTGCTATGCATGCTCGTAACTTCGCAAATTCACAATATTTTCATGCCAGATTTTCAACATTGTCATTTTTCTACACCTCCTTGTGAATAGTACAGCTGTCATTTTTCACATCCTGGCCAAAATGTGTTTCTGCACTTCCAGTGCACAATAGCGCGGTTGCTGTGGGAAACTGGTGTTCGGGGCAGATTACAAAAATGACAGTGACACTGTTCATGAGCAGAGGTCATAAAATGCCTATGTTGAGATTTTGTGATGATACTCCATAAAATGACTGTATCACGAGCGTGCATTGCGCAGTTTGCACGCACGCTCGTAATGTGCATTTGTAATATTTTCACTCTGGATTTTCACCATTGGCATTTTTCCATGCCTCTTGATGAACAGTACAGCTATCATTTTACATATCCTACCTGAAATGTGTTTTCGCATGTCCGGCGCAGAATAGCGTGGTCGCTGTGCAAAATCACTTTTTGGGACAGTTTGAGGAAATGACAGTCGCACTGTACATAAGCAGAGGTGCTAAAATGCCTATGTTGAAAATTTGGTCCCAAAAGTTCATAAAATGACTGTGTTACAAGCGTGTGTTATGCATTTCCCATGCACCCTTGTAACTTCGCAAATTTGCAATATTTACATGCCACATTTTTAACACTGCCATTTTTTTACACCTTCTTATGAACAGTACAGCTGTCATTTTTCACATCCTGCCCAAAATGTGTATCCGCACTGCACTACCAAACCAATGCCAGCACGACAACATTCGGCATTGACAAATGCTTGTTTTAATCAGTCTCAAAAGGTGATTTCACATCCTGAAAGGTGATTCTGTGCAGTGACTGCAAAATCACCTTTCTGGAATGAGTAACAAGATGACAGTGACATTGTTCATGGGGTAGGGTCCCAGAATGCCTATGCTGAAAATTTAGTGAGAAAATACCACAAAATGGCTGAGATATCCACATTTAAATTCTTTGTCTTTATCAGAGTCATACGAAGTAGGATCCTAGTTCGTATCATCATACGAACCAAGATCCTATGTTGTATGATGCTGATATGAACAAAAAATTTAAATGTTAAATAAAATACATTTTAAGGGTATTTTTCAGACAATAAAGTGTAGAATGCACCAAGGGGGTCACAATAACAAACTACATGAGTTGGTTGCTCCCCAGAATATCATTTTGGGAGGTTTCTAAATTTGAATTTCAGGCAAACTAAGATGGCGGCCATACAAAAGAGGAGTTTTCTCAAACAATGCAGGATTCCTCTTTTGTATCATGCAGCTATATTGAAGTGTCTACTGAGCATGCTCAGAAATTATTTTTTCAAATGTTTAAATTGCAATAACTTAAAAACAGCTTATTGTTTTTTCACCAGACTAGCAAAAGGCACATCTGTTGGGTAGTCCCTTTCTGTCCTGAAAAATTCATACCAAACAAACAAACCCTCTGGGCTGTAGGCAAGTTCAAAGAAAAATCCCAGCAAAGTCAATGGGTAAAAACATGTTTATTCACCTCTCTGTAACTCAGAGACTGCACATCTGATTGGAACATAACTTGCCAGATGAAGATACTTACACAACTGTAAGGGGTATACCAAATTTCATGCAAATCCGTTCAACAGTTGTGAAGTTATTAAAGTGCAACATTTTGAGTTTAACACTGACGTACCTACTCAACCCTAACTATAGAGGTGTGACAGCGCCCCAATAATTTATTTAAATATCAGTTGCAAAAAATTTCAATAATGTTCCAGTTAGGTTCAAAGCATCAAAAGTTGGTAAATGAGGTATTAGGGTTTCCCTAACACCCTATTCTCCCAAACCAGTAGGAGAGAGGTTCTGGTGTGCCTTGTCTGAGCCTAAATGCTCATCCCATTCTCATAAAGTCTACACATCTGATCTTTATTTACAGATGGAATGGGGTGAACATTAGGCTTGAGAAGCCCAAGGCACACTCCAAACCTGCTCTCCTGCCTGGTTTGGGAGGGTGGGATGTTATGGAAATCCTAATGCCTCATTTCTCAACTTTTGTCATTCTGACCCTAAGTGAAGCATTAACAAAGTTTTTTGCTACTTACTTCCCTACTTTTTAAGATACTATAATAATATTCTTATTTTACTTTGGTATGGCAGGGTCCTTTGGACCTTGAGCTCCCATTCCTCCATAGATGCATATATCTATGTAGCTGTGGAAGCACAGGGCCCTCCAGGCCATGTGCTTCCATTGGTTCCATGTCAAAACAGTGATCACCATTTGGGTGAGTGTACATCGCCAAAAATAAATAATGGTGATGTACACTCACGGCGACTCCAAATGCAGTGATGAGACTATAACGTATGTGGGGTGCTTTGCCACCCGCACCCCCCTAACTAAAGATTCTCAACTCCAGGGTGGTGCATGTCGGGGGGGTGTAAAACTGAAAAAAAACCCTCAGCCCTGATGCAAAAATGACGCCCACCCCAGAACCAAACCCAGCCCATTCCCAACCCCAGCCAGCCACCCTCATCACCATGCCACATGGCCAGCTCAGCAGCCGACTGCCACAGTACCTCCCACATACCATCCCTCCCCTTCCGCCCTTCATATGGTGTGGTCCCTCCCCACCATGCGTGTGCACTTCCATCACTCTCTCTTGCCCACCACAGTATCCTGTTGCTACCCTGCCAGGTAGCCCAGAACACAGGCGTCATGATTGAGTCGCCATTTTTGCAGTCACTCAAACATGGTCACTGTGTTCACAGGATACCCTTCCATTTATAAGACAATAGTGAACAAATTGTCAGCACAGCTACATGTATCTTAATACCCCACCTCATGTACCCAGTACAGAAAATTTTCAAACCTCACCAAAACGTAATTCTGCCAACTGCAACAACATTCCGCACCACAGGTGCACAAGCATATTTTGGCCAGGATTTGAAAAATGACAGCTGTAACATACATGAGGTGGGGTAATAAGAAAGCTATATTGAAAATCGGGTAAAAATATTTAACATTTCCAAAGTTACGAGCAGGTGTAGCGTAATTGCAATGAATGGTCATAACATCAGCATTTTTTCATATTTTGACCCCAAATTTTCAACATAGTCTTTTTATGACCCCACCTCATAAACATCATAGGTGAAATTTTTCAAATCCATGCCAAAACACCATTCCACACCACATGTGCGAAAGCACATTTCAGACAGGATGTGAAAAATGACAGCTGTACTGTTCATGAGGTGGTGTGAAAAAATGGCTATGTTGAAAATTTGGAGTCAAACTATTGAAAATTACCAAAGTTATGTGTATGCTTAAAACAATTTCAACAGATGCTCATAACTCTGCTATTTTTAGGAATTATTTCACCAAATTTTCAACATGACCTTTTTGGGACCCCAGCTCATGCACACAGGCTGTAGAATTCCATTATTCAGTCCTGAAAGATGATTTCATGCAGCGACCGCGACATCACCTACTGGGCCTGGATAAATGAAATGACAGTTGCAGTGTTCATGAGGTGTGGTTACAAAAAGGTCATGTTGAAAATTTGGTGAAAAAATTCCAAAAAATGGCACAGTTATGAACATAAGTTCAAAATGCCATTGAACTACATTATATGGCACTTACCTTATCCTTCAGTTCATGGTTCAGCTTTGAAGAGTGCAGATGTGTCTCAGTTCACAGAAGATAACAGTGTTCAACCTCCAGTGGTAAGTATAGTGTAAGGGTGGGGTGGGGTGAGGTGGTGGGTGTTCAGTGGGAGGGACAGGATGGGGGAGTGTGATGGCGGGGATGACGAGGGACTGCTTTCTTTTTTTTAGGTTTAAAAAAGACATTGGGGGGCTGTTTTCTTTTTACAGGATTTCATTAATAAAATATTTCAGGACACTGGGAGCAGGCTCCCCAGTGTCCCACACTGCTGGGGTTGGGGGATCTAAATACCAACACAGAGACTGGGTGCTGCAGTGTTGGCCAATAAATTAAACAACAGGCTGTGGGGGGGCAAAATAAGGGACTAGGAGAGAGTGATCAGAGGGTGAGAGGTACCACTAGATACCAGGGAAACATCAGGACAAGGAAGGGTGGGTATCACTAATCACTAGATACCAGGGAAACATTGTGGACAACGATCAAAGGGTGGGGGGTGCCACTAGTCACCAGGAAAATTATTTTTATCACAGGGACAGAAATTGTACTAATCCCTCTGATTTTGAAGTTTGTGTGGCAGAAATGGCAAATAGGTTTAGAGCAAGAGGGTATGCTGAGGATAAGTTACAAAATGCTATAACAGCAGTTAGAGAAATTCCACACTCCAGTCTTTTAGACTATAGAAACAGATGAATGTCAGATGAAAACCAGATTAATTTTATTACTACATTTGGGAAAAAACTCAGGTGAGATCAAAAATGTAATAGAAAGGAACTGGTATATTCTGACTACAGAACTTGCACTAGAAAAAGAGGCAAGGGTACTACCCAGGACTGTATACAAAAGGGGGCAGGAATCTTTCAGATGTATTGGTCCACTCATACCAACCTTGTGTTAAAACCACTCAAAACTGGTTGCCACCACCACCCAAAGGATGCTTCACATGAGACCATTGTACATTTTGTGCTGTGGTGACAAAAAATGCTGTCTTGAAGTCTGTAAATACAACAAAATATTACGACATAGGACAGTTTATCAATTGTTCCACAGTTGGGGTTATATATTTGACCACTTGCTCATGCCAATCATTTTATGTTGGCAAAACAACAAAATCACTAAAGTCAAGAGTGTGTGAATACCTGAGTGATATTAGATGCCACAATGAAAGAAATGCTCTTGTGAGGCATCTCAACCAGGTTGGCTATGATATCACATAAACTGAAATTCTGTGGCATTGAAAAAGTCACTGTTGGCCCCAGACATGGAGATCTGGACAATATGCTTCTCTGCGAAGAAGCATTCTGGATATACCAAATGGGAGCCCTAGACACTCCAGGACTTAATGATATCTTTGATATTGCCTCATTTTTAAGAAACAAATATGCTAGATAAACATACTTGTTATATAGTCAATCTTGCTTTAAAATTGCTCTAGTAGACTATTTTTGTGTACTTCTGTGTGTCCCTATTATAACTGTGTGTCTTGTCCTCTTTTACAGGCTAGAATTCTCAGTGCTGCTTGTTGTCTGATGCCTAATCAGAATACATCCAGTATCTCCAGTCCTGGATGTTTGTCTGAAGACGCAGCATTTGTTACATTATTTTTGGTATTTTTGATATTATGTAGTTATAGTAGTCAAATACTAACTTATAACAGTTATTACTATAAAGCCAACTTGCATTGGTAAGTTTTTCAGCAATCTGCAGTAATCATAGACCAAAAATACTCTTGTTTTAACCTTTCCGTTCATCTAATTTTGGTGCACTGTTACTTTAATCACATTTACTATTTAAAGGGTGTTATGAATGGGAGAGGCCATCTCTGACAAAGCGCACATGCATGAAAACCAGTCAGGCCTTCTCTTGATGTGTGAGGGAATAGTCATCACCTGCATGGCACTGCTTGTGGTTGTTATCTCCTAAAATTGTGAGTAAGACACCTTTTTGCATTTACATTGTGGAGGCTGGTGTTGTGGTTCTTTTGTTTTGGATGTTCACCCTGCACTGGCACAGCGGCATTTGGAGCAGCTTCTTTCTGGATTACTGGGTGCCACTAGACACCAGGGGAATTATTTTTATTACAGGGACAGCAGTTTGAAGGTGGGGATGCCACTAGACATCAGGGAAATGAAGGAGCGGGGGTATTGTAGAGTGGGGGGGCACTAGACACCCAGGAAAAACAGCAGAGTACTGGGGAGGGCAATGAAAGGGACAAGCAATGATTCTTGAGTGGCAAAAAAGGATAATTTTTCATGACTTGTGATATGAAAAAGGATTCTTTTTGTATCACATGGTCATGAAAAAGGATTTATTATATTAAAAAAAACACATTTTAAGGGCATATTTTTAACCTTGAAGTGCAGATTGCACCTAACGGCGTCCCGATGAGCCAACTAGGTTGGGTTGTCTCTCTCCAGGATGTCATTTTTGTGGATTTTGAAAAAAGAAATTAAAAAAAAAAAGAAACAAGATGGCAGGTCACAAAAAAGGAATGTTCTCTCATGAAAGAGGACTTTGTTCTCATGAAAAAGAAAATGATCTCACAAGATTGAATCCTTTTTCACAAGATCAATTCCTTTGTCGAACTTTTCACCTCTACCCTGAAAAATGATCTTCCCTTAGAAAATAATGGGAATGTAAAAACTGAATAACTTTGCAACAGGTTAATCATTTTACAGAAAATAAACACTGGCAGCTATGTTACCCAAGTTCTTTCTACCACAAAAAAAAATCACACCAACATTCCACACCATCTGGTTGCAAGGCGATGAGGAAAAACATGCAAAGAGTGGTGACTTCTGACTTTTTTACACCATCAGAATCACAAAATCCGCATATCCAACTGGAACGAAACTTGCCACAACAAGAGATCTACCCCACAGGACAGCACATACCAAATTTTGTGGAAATTCAATGAATGGTTGAAAAGTTATTAAAGTGCAAAATGTGAGGTTTAACATTAAACATGCTACTCAACCCTAACTATAGGGGCACAACCATACCCCTATCATATATCTATATCTATATTTATATAATCTATATCTATATTTTTTTTCTGTGCAAAAATCTGAATAAATGGACCAGTTAGGGTTCCTATCAAAGCAATAAAAGTCAGGAAATGTTGTGTTACGGTGAACTCCCCACCCCCACCCCTCAAGCAGTGAAAAGAAAAAAATACTATGGTTTTGGCTGTCCTGAGTGTTGGTGAATCAGGGTTGGGGTCTTACTTGAGGTTCTCAACCCTAATGCTCATCCCATTCCCTGAGCAAATAAGTTCAGCCGTGATCTGTTTTCTTCTGGCAGAGCCCACAGGTTGTTGGCAACATGTGGGGGTGGCACAGTTCTGTACATTTGAAGACTATATGAGAATGGAGTGAGCATTAGGGTTGAGAACCCCAAGGCAGACCCCACTCCTGATTTGACAAGACTCGGGACAGGCATAACCATGTTTTCCTTCAGCTGCTTGGGGGTGGGTGAAGTGGGGGTGTGGAGTTATGGTTGGAAACCCTAGACTACATTTTCCTACTTTTGTCACTTTAATCTGAACCCTAACTAGTGTATTAACACCAATTTTTTTGCAAAAGAATTTCCTTTCTTTTTGAGATGGTCCAATTGCATCCTAATTCATGCAGGCCCCTTCAGGACCTACGTGAACACATCCATCTGGCTGTGGAATTCCGGGCCCTGTACTCCCATGCCTCCATAGATGCACACATCTATATGCACTGCCATGCCTTCAGGAAAGCAATTTATCTGCTTTGTTGTAATTGTTTGTTGTGCTGCTCGCTTCAAAGAAAAAAATATATTTAGTATGCCTCTTAACTCTCAGTAGTTGATTGTGTATGAGCAAAAATGTTTTTTTTTTTTTTTTAGCCACAAGTCAGTAGATTTTTCATTAGTGTGGTCCGAAGGTTGCTATGCTTATGGTCCAAAACGAGATATACTTTTGGTGCATTTTTGATGATGATCGGACTTTCTGGATTTGGCACAATGGTGATATTTGGAGATAATTTTGAGGTGCAGTAAGTACCCCGTTAATTTTTTGAGGGTACTATGTGTTAGTCTTGTAGTAGTCATTGAGATCTTTTTTTTATATATATAGATTCTACCTTAAAGGAGAACTACCATGAATCTGCAAGCCTGTGTTTTCTGTAGAAGCTGCATTTCTAGTACTGGTTCACATTCTGTTTTTGTTTGATCTGTGCTGGCCTTTTAGTAGAGTCACTGGGCATTTCTGCTTTACACTCTGCTGGAGTGTACCATTTTAGAGCTGTATGATGTATTTTGTGTCCTTGTTGTAGAACTTACAGTGTTTTCACAATGCATTCATGTTATACCCTGGAACTCTGCAGCCCAAAAGAGACACAATCTACATCATTTAGTTCTAAAATGGCACTCGCCATCATGGTGTACATCAGAAGCACTCACTGTGTTTGCTAAAAGGCCAGTAAAGATGGGACAATATTAGAAATGGATCAAATATATGAAAAATGGAAACATGACTTACAGGTTCAGTGCCTTTCTCCTTTAACTCCAAATATTGATGGGGTTATGGCTTGTTAGTTACAATGCTATCCTATGGGAATTTACATTTTTGTTTTTGTACATTCTTTTATCCTCTGTCAGGGCAGCCTTCCATCTCACTGACCCCCCCATCCCCGGCTCACCACTCACAGTGCACCTCCTGTCATCCTCCACGGCGTACCCCCAGTGGCGGGGTGGTGGGGATCCCTATCCCCGCTGACATGGGTTTGGTTCAGAAGGTGCCTGCCACTTCATGGGAGCGGCACCTGCAGGGGTCGACATTCATCCACCCACCCAAGACATTTTCTCCCTCCTGCCTCCCTGAAGGCAGAGTGCTGTTGGCATCAGCAATGGCCAAGTTGTGTGTGCTTCTGACCACAGCATGTCAGCTGGCTACTCCACCCCATCCCTAATGTACAAGACCCAGGTGCTCCAACACCCAACCACCGTTAAGGTGTCAGAGTTGCGCCAGACTCCATGTCCCTCCCTCCCCGGGAGAGGGAGACTGTCCTCCAGATACTTGATCCTGTCCCACCCCAGCCAACCCTCAGTGACCCGGTCACAGTGCAAATGCGGGTTGCCAGCATGGCAGGAGGTAAGGCATGATGCCTTAGCCCTCAACACCACTGGCCTGACCAGGAATTTTCATTTTTGAATTTTTATGTTTTTTAATGTCTATTTTCAGTTAGTATTTCCTAGGGATTTAGTCTTGTAGTACTCATTCAGACTTTTCCTTAGATATAGATTTTCTCTCAACTCCAAAGACTGACGGAGTTATACCTTGTTGAAGTTGCAACATTATCCTATGTGAATTTTCACTTTCTAATTTTTATGTTATTATATGGCTCCTAAATATTTTGGGGGTATTATGTGTTAGTCTTGTAGTATTCCTCAAGACCTATGTTTTGGTATACAGAATGTCCCTTAACTCCAAATACTTTATGGTGTTATGGTTTGTTAAAATTGCAATGTTATCCTTCGGGAATTTTCATTTTGATTTAATGTTTATGCACTTTATATGACCCTGAATTTTTTGGGGAAGGTATTATGTATTAATCATTTAGTACTCATTGAGACCTTTCTTGTGATATATAGATTGTCCTTTAACTCCAAATATTGACGGACTTCTGGCTTGAAAAAATGTCAATGTTATGACCATTCATTAAACTTTCTCTATGCCCGCTTGTAACTTTTGAAATTTTAAATATATTGAGCCTAGATTTTCAACATAGCCTTCTTATTACCCCACCTCATGTATGTCACAGCTGTCAGTTTTCAAATCCTGCCCAAAATGTGTTTTCGCACCTGCAGAGCGGAATGGCGTTGCACTTGCTCATAATTAGGTTTTGGTGGGGAGTCAACATTTTTTTGTAAGGGGTACATGAGGTGAGGTAATAAGAAAGCTATGTTGACAATTTGGTCAATGTTGTCCTATAAATGGAAGTGCAGGGCCCAGAGGGCCCTGTGCTTTCACAGCTACATTCATATCTCTCTCTCTCTCTCTCTCTATATATATATATATATATACAGTATATATATATATATATATTTATATGTGTGTGTGTGTGTGTATGTATGTGTGTGTGTGTGTTTGTGTGTGTGTATACATATATATATATACATATTTATTTATTTATAAAATGGGTAAAGAAAATCAGTGAAAATCCACTATCCTGACTGGCTGAAACATGTCACATGACCGTGCATTATTCCACAATGACTGCACGCCTTCCAGTATGACCGCACACCTGAACTATTTTCCAGCTCTCAAATCCTTCTCACCAGCAGTGAGATCACTCCACACCTGGCACAGATAGGCAGCCACACATACACATGCAACTGGCACACTCAGGCTGCCACTGACAGGCATAAGTAAATATACCAGTAGTCCCACACTGTACAAACTGATGTGCTTGATCATGCCATTAATTTTTAAATAAAAATCATGTAAAAATCAAATCCTGCCTGCTCCGCTGGCACAGCAGTAGGGTTACCGCTCACGGCACCAGTGACCTGGGTTTAGGAACAGACTCGGGCTGCTGGAGGGTCGGCTGGGGGGAGGAGGATTGAGCACCCAGAGGCCACTCTCCTGCTCTGGGTTGGGGTGGGATGCATGTCCCATTGCTCTACTGCCACCTGGGTGACCACAGGTGGAGGTGTAGTGGGACTGCAGAAAGAAGGGAGGGGGAACATGGGCCAGAGCGCTCGAACGTCTTGATGTGTGCCGCCCCTCCCCTAGCGTGCCTACTTCCTGTGGAAGGGGACAGAAAAGTGGAAAAAACTCACAGTTCTCCCTGTAGATGGAGCTCCAGGCCCCGATCCCAGTGCCCCTGCCAGCGCCTGATGACAGCATCCCCCCAATGAAAGACAGACAGACATGTCAGGACGGTAAGGGGTCCCTTCTTGTACCCACCTGGGAGGTATAACCAAGGCTCTGTAGGGGGGATGGACTGCACTGACACCTGGCATGAGGAGCAGGGACGTGTAAGGCCACAACAGAGTTCCCCGAAGAGAGGAAGCAAGGTGGTGAGAAGGGGAAAAAAATCCTGCCTGCTATTTTCACAGTCTCTTAGTGTAGAACCACTTTAACTGTTATTACTGTAAGTAGCATGACCAAGCAGTCTCAATACTGCTAAAAAATATGGTGGCAGGTGTTTAAGATAAACCTGTCTGTGTAGAAAAAAGAAGAGAACTTACTTTTTTTTATTTTTTTTTAGTTTTCTTCTCTTAATTTCTGTGAAAAAAAGCTCTGTTTGTATGGGGGAGTAGAGCGATTGTGGAGCACTTTTCACTTTCATTGCCGAAATGTAACGTGACCGAGTGGTGTATACTGTAGAAAGTGACAACCTGTTAAGACTTCAAAGTAACCCCCTCTCTGTTTAAAAAATAAGAAAAGTGTGTCCCTCCTGTTAGCTTGTCTTATGTTTCAGTAATAGAAGCTGCAGATTGTATCCAGAAGAGAGCAAGGACAGATCAAGCGAGTTGGCAGCTTCAGAAAGGTAGACAGAAGCCAGAGCAAGTGTTGCTAAAACAACGGCTGTTCTGGCTTCCACCTACCTTTCTAAAGCTGCTGACTCACTCTTGATTATTGCTGCAGCAACAAAAAATGTTGTTGCGACAACAAAACAGCAGAATGGTGCAAAATGTTCGAAAAACATATTTCCAGACCACATGGTAGAAAGCTAATGCCAAGGTCATGTTCCTCAGGGTCCAATTAGGTAAACACAGCTACTGGTGTTTACCACAGAGCATAATTTTTTGAGTTGCAACATTTTCTGTCTCTCGCTAACTGAAAACAAGATGGCGGCAGCACAAAAACAAATTCAGGGAGCACGACAACAAAAATGTGATCGCGAAAGTTTTTGCAATGTACATATACATTTTCCCATAGGCTATAATGGGACATGAAAAAAGTGAATAACTTTTGAATGGATTCATATTTTTTCACCAAATCTTCAAAAGGCACCAGTTCAAGCCAGGCCACATATAGGCAAGCAAATCTGAATCCACTCAGATGCATTCTTCAGTCCATTATGCCCAACCAAAAAATTTGCAAAGTTGATTAATTTTCACGTTTTTGATGCTCTATGATTCTGCAACCATACATCTGACCAGAATGCAACTTTCCAGATCCAGAGATCTAAGGTCAGATGCCAAGCATGCAAAATTTCAGGCAAATCGGACAAACAATTCCAAGGTTATTAAAGTGCAAACCTTGGGGATTAACAATAAAGTGGCCATCTAACCCTAACTATACCTGCACTACCGTGCAGGTGTAATGTATGTATATATATATATATATATATATATATATATATATATATATATATGCTGTGTGGACAGTATTCGAGAGACAAAGTGTGACATTCATACACTCAAAAAAGTTCTATAATTAGGCATGACTGAACCTTAATTTTAATGTGTACTGTATATGTGGTAGTTGCATAATACAAAATATAAAGATAGTTCTGTATTTCCAAGTTTGGAAAAATGGCACAGTTATTTATGACATGTAAACTACTTGTGTGAGTAATTCGGTGTCCATTATGCATTATTTCCCATTTCTGATAAATAAAAGTTTCAAATGCAGTGTCTCTGTCTTCTATTTAAGTGTATTCATTTGCAATATGTAATGATTTGATGTTCTTCCATACCTATGTGTTGCTATCTATCCTCCAATGTAAATAGCACTAAAAATACAAACAGGAGGTTACCAAAGTGTCATTACTTCATGCTTATACTGTTTATGTCCAGTCTACATGCCTTTCACACTTAAGCTGGACATTAGGTAGAAAGATAAACATGAACAAATCACTTGGTTGTACTTGATTTATTATGTGATCATCTCTGTTGCAAAAAACTACTGTGGGTAACGCAGACACCACAGTAGCAATGCAACATGTGAAATACATGGTACAACTTTTACTAATGGCTTATTATCAATGAAATGGGCAATACACATTGATAAGTACCATGCCACATCAGGGGCCATTTTGACATCACTGTAGCTCTGCACAGCCAGACTAAGGAGAGGCACAACCTTACTTTACAACCAGAAAGCACCCAGGCAAGCTGTTTGGTAATGATAACTATAGATGAGGGTGCCACATGATGCTCCCTGGCAACCCCGTGCCAGCCTTTGAAGGGAAAATTATGCCAAAATATCACACAGGCCCACCATAAGCTCACCACCACGTGCATCACAGGATGCCGCTGCAGCAGGGTTCTTGTTCTACACATGGAATGCCACATCTAAACTACTCTACAAGTCAAAACAATACACCAGCGTTCCCCATGAACAAACAAAGGCAAGGCAAGAGACAGCTGGATGTTAGACGGCGGGCCTGAGCCACATCAGGGGTCATTTTGACATCACTGTACCGCCACAGAGTCAAACTGAGGGCAGGCCCAACCACAGTTACCAACCAGAAAGCACCCAGGCAAGCTGTTTGGTGTTGATAACTGTAGATGCAGGCACTGCATGGTGTCCCCTGGCAACCCAGTGTCAGCCACTATAGGGAAAATGATGGCAAAATATCACACAGGCCTACCCTGTGCTCACCACCATGTGCATCACAGGGACACCACTGCTGCAGGGTTCTTTTACTGCTAATGGAATGCCACATCCAAAATGCTTGAGTCAGGCCCAGGTGATGTATTTTTTTATTTTCAAACAGTTCCAAGATATTATGCCAACACTTGACATTTAATCTATAGGCAGTCTCATTATAAATAAATCTGCTAAATGTTTTTGCCAGATGAATCCAACCCACTGATGTTCCCCAACAGGCACTAGTACACCCAGGCAATGACCAGATTCCAATACTATATATGGTATCCCTCCCATACCCCTGAATGTACTAAGCAATGCCATGAGCAGCCTTTCTGAGGTAAGCACAAGTGCTGTATTTTTTTTTATTTTTAAACAGTTCCAAAATATTGTGCCATCACTTAACATATAATTTAGAAAGAGTCTTATTATAAATAAATCAGGAAAATGCTTTTGCCAGATGAATCCAAAACATTGATGTTGCCCTACAGGCACTAGTACACCCAGGCAATGACCCAGTTATTACACATGGTACCCCCCCCATGCCATGAGCAGCCATTTTGAGGTAGGCCCAAGTGCTGCATTCTTTTATTTGTAAACAGTTCCAACATACTGTATTATGCCACCACTTGATGTCTAGTTTAGAAGCAGTCTCATTCCTACATGTGGTAACCCCCCATAACCTTGAATGAACTGACCAATGCCATAAGAAGCATTTTTGAGGAAGGTCCCATTTCTGTAGTTTTTTTTATTTTAAACAGTTCCAATATATTATGCCACCACCCACACCTGGTCCCCTAGTTCAGTATGCCAATACAATGATGCTCCTTTATAATCTTACATCAAGAAAGGCAACTTTATCTTTTTAAAATAATACACACTCACACACACACACACACACACTACCTTAACCGGAGCCAGCATCACCCCTTCTTTCCAAAAATTACAAGCATCTCTCACAGATTACATTTATTTTTATTTAAAACATTTTAAGAGTGCAGCTCATTCCACATACACACTTCTAAAATAGAGCCATCATCACATCAACAGGTGCAGCATTCATTCAACAAATACACATTCTTAGAATTTACCAGTAGGAACCCCACAGGTGTTGTTTTTTCCCCATTTAATCATGATTTAAGTCATCACCAGGGGAAAGTTCACCAATATTAGCAATATTCTGAAAAAAATGAAATTATACAATGAAAACCCGCTGGATGGATTGTAAACAAAAAAATAACAGTTACGTAAGAACTTACCATAACAGTAGATCTTCGAGAGAGGTTCCTGCAATAGGTCTTCACATATAGGACTGCACCCCCTGGCGTCAGGTCCGCACGGCAAACTTGTAGATAGCAATCATCAGCGGGGACCACCCCCCCGATGTCGGGGCATCGTGACATCAGCCCGACTATAAAAGGGGCGGTCCCACGCCAGCTCTCCAGTTCTTTTCCAATGGAGACCTAAGAATAGGTAAGGAGTAAACCAGAGTGAACTCCAAAGACCCTGCTTCCACTCTAGTCCAGCCGGACTAGGTAGGATGGAAAGTAAAGCATCCAAAAACCGGGGGAAGGAGGGAGGGAACTAGACCTACTGCAGGAACCTCTCTCGAAGATCTACTGTTACGGAAAGTTCTTACGTAACTGCTATATCTTACTTCGAGAGGGTTTCTGCAGTAGGTCTTCACATATAGGACTGAATACCAAGCAGTCCCAAAGAAAAATAAGGCATAAGTGCATCCGGGAGGAGGAGAAGTCACCAAGAGTAATCACGACAGAAGGCCTTGCAGGACCGCAAGACCAAAGTCAGTTTTGCGCCTAGAGGCAATGTCCAGACTGTAATGCTTAGAGAAGGTGTGAACAGACGATCAGGTGGCCGCAGCACAGATCTCTGCCATGGACACATTTCTGAAAAAGGCAGTAGAGGTAGCCACGCTACAGGTGGAGTGGCCTTTGACTGCCCCCGGAAGGGACTTCCCATATTTCGTGTACGAAAAATGGATGCAGTTAGCTAGCCATCGGGAGATGGTCTGCTTGGAAATAGCCTTGCCCTGGCACTGAGGGGCAAAGGCTATGAACAGTTGGTTAGATTTCCTAACCTCTTTAGTCCTGTTTGTGTGGTATCTCTGGATCCGGTGCACATCAAGCGTGTGCAGCAGGTGTTCCCCCCTGTTGGAATACTGTGGATAGTACACTGGTAATTCCACGCTCTGGTTCAAAGTGGTTTCTGAAACAACTTTGGGCAGAAAAAGGGTTAGTCCGAAGGACTACTCGGTCCTTATGAAAAATCAAATAAGGTTCTTTACATACGAAGGCCTGTAGTTCGGAAACCCTTCTGTACAATGTGACAGCGACTAAAAACAAAGTCTTCCAAGAGAGGAAGCGCAAGTCGCAAAAAGAAGCTGGTTCAAATGGTGGTAAGGTCAGCTTCTCGAGCATGAAATTTGGGTCCCAGGGCGGACAAGGATTCCAGATCAGAGGTTTCAAATGAAGGATGCCTTTTAAAAAGGTTTTGGCAACCTCCATCTGACCCAAGTTTTTTCTCTCCACTGGGAGGTGGTAGGCCGACACTGCAGAGAGGTGGACCTTAATGGAGGAATAGCTAAGGCCCACCTCTGACAGATGTGCGAGGTACTCTAGAACCTGGCATGCCAAGCACGAAAATGGATCCTAGCTCCTTGCTTGGCCCATATCGTGAATCTCTTCCACTTCATAGCGTAAGTGGATCTAGTGGATGGTTTTCTGGCCTCCACTAGAATGTGCACAACCTGCGAAGAGACCCCATAGTGAGAAATCGCTATGTACACAGGTGCCACGCATGAAGGTAGAAAGATTGAAGGCTCAGATGCACCAGGGTGCCCTACTCCTGAGTCAGAAGGTCATGAGAAATGGGCAGAGGAACCAGAAGCTCCAGTGCCAAGTGTTGCAGAAGAGAAAACCAAATTTGGCATGGCCAAAGAGGAGCAATCTGGACTGCGTGGGCCACCTCTTGTTAAAGTTTCACCAGGACCGTCTGAATTAGAGGAAAGGGAGGAAAGACATACAGAAACCTCCCTGTCCATGAAAGAGACAGCGCATCTCACCAAAAAGCACCATGCCTGGGAACAAGCGAGCAGAAGACGGGTAGTTTTGCGTTGTATGGGGAGGCAAACAGATCCATCTCTGGTCGACCCCATCGAAGAAAGAGGTCTTCAACTACCTCTGACTTGAGCTCCCACTCGAGTGCCCGGGCCACTGATTGACTGAGACTGTCGGCCAGGACGTTGGTGATGCCCGGAACGTGAACTGCTGTCAGATAAATACTGTGCTGAATCGCCTAGTATCACACCCTCATGGCTTCTCAGCAAAGAGGGTTGGATCTGGTTCCCCCCTGCTTGTTTATGTACCAGATAGTGGACATGTTGTCCGTCTGTACCAGGACAGATCCCGGAACCAGCAGTGACTGGAATGCCTGGAGTGTGTAAAGAACCGCCCTGGTCTCTAGAACAGTGATGTGGAGCATCAGCTCCTGATCGGACCAAGACCCCTGTGTCTTGTGAGACCCCAGATGAGTACCCCAGCCCAGATCTGAGGCATCCATAGTGAGAATTTGAGTTGGAACTGTCAGAAGGAAAGGGACCCCCTTCGACAAATTTGAGAGATCCTACCACCAGCGTAGATCTCTCTGGAGGCTGTTGGAGATCATGACTTTTTGGTTCATGTCATCTGTCCTCTGGTCCCATTGGACTCGAAGAGACCATTGGGTGACCCTCATGTGAAGCCTGGCCATTGCGACTGTCGAAATGGTGGCCGCCATCAGACCCAATAAATGAAGCACCGAGTGTGCAGGGATCCAACGGGCCTGTGCCACCAGTGTGGCTTGAGAAGCAAGAGTCTCGGCCCGATCTGATGGTAGGAAAGCCTTGCTCTGAACTGTGTCTGGTACAGCTCCTATGAACTGGAGTCTCTGTGAGGGTACTAGTTGGGTCTTGGGAAAATTGACTGTTATGCCCAGTAAAGCAAACAAGCTAAGGGTGAAAGAGAGAGGCTCTTTCAGGCTGGTAGGAGAGGGTGCTGAGAGGAGCCAGTCGTCCAGGTATGGGAAGACATAAATGCACTGGCGGTGCAGAAAGGCCGCCACCACTGCTAGACATTTGTTGAACACTCAGGGGGCCAAAGAAAGGCCAAACGGGAGTGCTCAGAACTGAAAATGTTTCTCCCGGAAAACAAAGCAGAGAAAGCGGCGGTGGGCCGGGAGGATAGGGATATGCAGATAAGCATCCTGCATGTCCAGGGAGCACAGCCAAGAGTTTTGATGGAGCAGGGGAAGGAGCCCCTGAAGGGTCAACATATGAAACTTCTTGTGTTCGATGAAGATGTTTAGTGCGCTGAGGTCCAGGATCGGTCTCAGGTCACCCATTTTCTTTGGAACCAGGAAGAAGTGGGAGTAAAATCCCCTTCCTATTTGGTTTAATGGGACAGACTCTATGGCTTTCTTTAGGAGAAGTGCCTGGATCCCTTGAGAGACTATGGGGACCTGATCCCAAGGATAGAAGGACCGTCCTGGAGGTTGAGGGGTTGGGATTTCGCTGAATTCTATTGAGTGACCTCGCTGGATGAGCTGAAGCACCCAGTTTTCTACTGTGATGGACCTCCAACCTTCCAGGTGGAGGTCAAACCTCCCTCTAACTGGTTCCTCCTGATGTACCAGAGGTAGCGGAAGGAGGAAAGGAGTCAGGATGCCGAGGGGAGCTTTAGCCCCAGAGGCCTGTTTTTGAAACTTGGACTGTGGGGTTTGAGCTCCTGATCCAAGTGCACGTTTCTTTGCCTTGTGCTTAGCCTGGGACCTGTTCCACCTTCTTTGGCGGTGAAAGGGCTGCTTTTTCTGTTCCGTCTTGTATAAGGAACAGACATCCCTCAAGGAGCATCCATTCTCCTGCAGTCCGGTAATCATGTCTTTAGCGTTGCCGCCAAGGAGGACAGAACCCCTGAAAGGGGCATCCAACAAAGACTCTGCACATCCTGCACCAGTCCCACTATACAAAGCCAGGAGAGGCATCGGAGGCAGATCCCCGTGGCAGATGCTCTCGCCACTGAGTCCACCAAGTCGTAAGTAGCCCGAAGGGTATGGCAGCATGAAGATTTCCCCATTTTTACTTTATTCAAGAGCTTCTTCCTCAGGGTTTCATCTTGAACATTCTGGAGGTCCCTTTCAAGGTCCAAAAGAGAAGCTTTTTGAAAGGTAACCATGTGCGAGACGTAATTGAGGGAATGAATCGCACAAGAAGAAGACGAATAAATTTTTCACCCAAACTGTTCAAGCTGACGCGAGTCCTTGTTGGGAGGTGAAGAACTCAGATGTTTGGGCTGAGCTGAGCAGTCGTGAGCTGCCGTGATGACCATAGAGTCAGCCTTGGGATGGGAGTTCAGGTGAAAATTCCCTTCCGGGGGATAATAGGTGCGGTCAGCTTTGCGGGAGACCACGGGAATGGAGGACGGTTGTTTCCAGACTGTGGTAACTAGGTCCTTGTGAGGTCCCATCCACGGCGGAATGGGAATAGGGTCCGAGGTTGCCAGATCCAGGTGCTCTGCAAGGCATCTGCATTGGGGATCAACCTCTTTGGACAGCCAACCACCAGCTGCTTGAATTGAACGTAGCAAGTCTCTGAAGGAAGGTCCTCTGGAGGTGACTTTGGTGAGTCTTTTGGAGGAAACTCCATGGGAGATCTGGGGTCCGACCCATCTGAGTTGGAACTAGTGTCAGAGGAATCAGAGTCAGAAGGAACAGAAGGGTCTGGTTCAGTAACGCCTACTGAAATAGAGGTAGGGATTCTGGAGACAGGAGGCAGTGGAGAGGTCACCGAAACCAAGGGTGGCTCCCTCACTGGCTGTCGCAACTCTGACACAAGCTGCGCTCTAGCCTCTTTCCACCAATGAGGGACGGACTCAAGTTCTGGCACCGGAGGAGGAGGTGGTGGTTGATAACTCAGATAACTCTGGTACTGCAGATAGTGCCAGGACGGATAATACGGGTACCCTGGGTAGCCCGGCGTGGGATGTCCTGGAGTAGGATAACCCGTCATCGGGAATGATGATGTCAGAAAGCCCGGCATCTGAAAACCCGGAGTCAGATAGCCCGGCATCGGAAAATCTGGCGTCGGGAAACCCGGCGATGGAGGCACCTGACCCGATGTCGGATAATGAGTAACCGACAGAGGGGCACCCACATGTGGGAAGGAGGGTTCCTGTGGAATGAACCCAGATGAAGGGCCTACAGGGGGAGGTGCCGTGGTGCCCGGAGGGGGCATCAGGACCTGGAGCACTCCCGAAGTACTTGGGGGGTGGAGGCTCCATACCCGGGTCCTCTGTCGGCAGTAGAATGAACTCCGGTAATGGAGGAAGGCCTGATGAGGGGGGGGAGACATGAGGGGCCCCCGACGGCAGGTCTGATCACAACTTTTCTAAGGCAAACAGCAAAGGGTCAGGTGGCGAGTCTCTAGGGTGGAGGACCCTGGGAGATGATGGGTCGACTGGTCCCTCACTCTGTCGGACGTCGGGGGCCAAACTGGAGCCCGACAGGAGAGTGGGCAGATCTACACAGGTGTCAGAGGAGCCGGCATCCGATGGAACAGATCCGGCCGGGCTAGAGCCAGCTGGGAGGCTGCCACTAGGCTGATCGGCGGAGGCTGTGCGCCCTTCACTGGAGGCAAGTGGTGACTTACCAGCAGGATTAGTCGACAGAATTACCACCTCCAAAGAGGCAACCCCTGGCTGCCCGCTTACCTTGGCAGGAGGGGGAGAAGGGGCCCGGCCCAAAGAAGCGGACGGGGCGCCCGAAAAAGTACTCATGGTTGCCGGCCTCCCAGATGGCAACGGACTCCTGTCTCGGTGCTTCTCCTTACTTTTCTTTTTCTTAGGGGCCGGCGACAATGACCTTTCCCAAAGTTTTTGAAGCTCCCTTTCCATAGACACCAAGCGTAGGGTCAATAGATGGACCTCAAGGGACCTCTTGCACCTGGTTCTGGTCACCTGGTTGAAGGCCTGGCAGATGGAACACTCCTGGACATCGTGCTTTGAACTGAGGCAGAGGAGGCAGTGGGAATGGTCGTCCCTGTGCAGGATTTGAGCGCCGCACTTAGAGCACTTTTTCTTCTGTCTAGAAGACATCAATTTGAAGAAAAATGTTTGTAAGAATTTTACAAGAGGCGAAGAAATACTTCGAGAAATACAACGCAGTCGTTAGCTGTTCTGACGCGAGCGAATGTGACTGAGGCGATGGCAGGAAAGAACTGGAGAGCGGGCGTGGGACTGCCCCTTTTATAGTTGGGCTGACGCCATGATGCCCCGACGTTGGGGCGGTCCCTGCTGATGATTGCTATCTACAAGTTTGCCATGCGGAACTGACGCCAGGGGGCATAGTCCTATATGTGAAGACCTACTGCAGGAACACTCTCGAAGTAAGATCTATAAATTTCAAACAAAACTCTATTTGATTAGATTGGTCACATACATGCACAGCCCCATTTTGAAGAGGGACTCTTCACAAACAGCTGGGCCATGAGAAAACACACAAATTTAACTTTTCTGCCCCCAAAGATGATAGAACACAACTGCTGCACTGCAGCCAGATAGTATTTAATATGCCCTATTTAAACAGTGCCAGCACCAGAGGAAAGTTCAGCTGATATACTTCCCAAACAAAACTTTAAAATATATTATTTAATATGCCCCATTTAAACACTAACTGCACCAGAAGAAAGTTCTGCTGATATACTTCCCATACACAACTTTAAACTATACTATTTTATATGCCCCATTTACACAGTACTAAAACCAGAGGAAAGTTCTGCTGATATACTTCCCAAACAAAACTTTCAAATATAGTCATTGTGCTGCACAGCCCACTAATCCAGTCATCCTCTATTTTGAAGAGGGGCCCTTCACAAACAGCAGGACCATGAAGTCTTACGGTGAATACTTTACTTTTTCTGTCCCCAAAATGACACCGAATAACTGCTGCACTTTAACCAGTCACTATTTAATATGCCTCCCAGAATTTTAACTTGCTGTTTTGTAGCAGAATGCTGAAGATCATGTTTTCTAGTGACTGGAGACCTCTGAGATCCGTCCAAACTCCTGTGCAGCACACCAGATTTAAAATGGACCACACTTCATTCTACCTGTTTTTAAGAATGGTAAATGGGAGCAGCAGTGGGAAGAGAACAGTTTTGCTTACGGCCAGAGTACCAAAACTGAATGCCTGATGTCCCCTCGGGTCCCAGCTATTTGTACCAATACCAGCATCATCATCATCCACATGGGTAACATGGACACAACAGCAAGAGATACAGCTTTTGATGCTGCTGCTCCTAGCAGGCTCTATGTACCACTGCATTAAGATTGCAGATTTGTGTGAGGGAAACACATTAAGCAATGTGAACTGACACTAAAAAAAACTCAAAGCATAAAGGCAGAATACACAAAAGAAATTATGCAGCTATATAAGACACCACAGTAATGCACAAAAGTAATAAATTACATGTGGTGTTATGTAAATGTAATTACATCTGCATAAAATCAATAATCACTGGGGGACAGTTACATATTCACTCTGTCCACTAAAAAAGAAAATGTTAGCATTGTGCTTTAAATACAGTAAATTTAATGGTCACCAAGATGTGTAGCATAGCCATGTCACAAAATGGCTACCCTTTTTTTAAGGCTATTTTCATTATTAAAATGTTGCCACAATAAAATAAAAATACATACACACTTTTTTTAATGCACACTATCTCTTTACCATATTGGCAATAGTACAGAGCACAAATTCTGTATTTTTAATAAATTATGAGTAAAATACAGACCTTATTATAAGTGCACACCCAAGTCTCTCGAATACTGTCCACACACACACACACACACACATATATATATATATATATATATGTATAATAGATTTATCACTCTGAGGTAGTGCGGTCGCACTCTGATATACGCATGCCTTGGTGGCGTCAACTGCCCAAAGCGGCAGTATATCAGAACACGACTGCACACCTCAGAGTGGTTTATCTATCTTATAAAATGTCAAAATTGTTTTGGAGGGGGTAAAAGTGCAGGTGTGCAGTCGCGCTCTGATATACGCACGGTCATGTGATGCTCATCATTCAATAAAACAACAACAATTTCCCTACCCATTTTATAAATATATGTACATATATGGAGGGATGAAACTAAGTAAATCAGTTGCAAAAAACTTTGTTAATGTTCCAGTTAGGGTCAAAGTGAAAAAAGTTGGGAAATAACATAGAAACACAGACTTTGACGGCAGATAAGGACTGCTTGGCCCACGTAGTCTGCCTATTTCCCTACCTTTGGATAAGCTGCAGATTCTAGTTAACCAACAGCCTACTTCCTCCTACCCCCCACTATAATTGCCTTATGTCTGCCCCATGTGTTCTTGAATTCCCCCACTGTTTGTGGACCCCACAACCTCCTGAGGAAGGCGGTTCAATGCGTCCACCACCCTCTCCGTAAAACAATACTTCCTCATGTTGCCCCTGAGCATCCCCCCTCTATCTTCAAATTGGGCCCCCTTGGTTCTTGTACATCTCTTTTTCTGAAAGTTGCTCCCTTCTTGGGCTTTTTTGATTCCCTTGAGGTACTTGAAAGTTTCTATCATGCCCCCCCTTTCCTCAACAGTATACATATTAAGCTCTTTTAGCCTCTCTTCATATGGCTTCTGTTGTAGACCATGCACCATTTTAACTGCCCTCCTCTGGACTGCCTCCATCCTGTCTATGTCCTTGTAGAGATGGGGTCTCTAGAGCTGCAAGGAGTGCTCCAGATGGGGTCTCATCAACTGTCTGTACAGAGGGATAACAACTTCCTGTTTTCTGATGGTGATGCCTCTCCCTATTTATTTATTTATTTAAAACAGTTACCAGGAAAGCGTGCTGAGCTGACTACTGCTCGATTCCAGATGCATCCTGGGGGTAAGGGTTAAGGGAGACAACACAGAGTATGATACATTGACAAGCACTGAACAATATATACATAGATACAGCTGGAAAAAATACAAAGCAGTCATCTACAGAGTCAATGAACATTATATACTGAGATACAGACGGATATAAATACTATGTTGTCTTCTACAGTGTCAATGAAATACTGGGAGACACAACATGTACAGTGAACGATCTGCTACTAAATCCCCAACCAGGACTATAAGATAACAACCTGCCAGGATTTTAGAGACCCCGGAACTGTCGGGGAAAAGAGGGGAAGCTAGGTGCATGCACAGGTGGTGGAGAAGTGGGCTTTAAGGAGAGAACTGAGTTGGTGGGTGGAGGTAGCATGCTGAATGGCCAGGGGAAAATAATTCCGCAGTATAGGTATGTAATACAAGAAGGCTGCTTGGCCTGCAGAGGTAGACAAGTGAGGAACAGACAAGGAACTGGTGTTAGAATTTCTGAGGGAGTGTGAGAGTGGAGGAGGCAAAGACAGGACATTAGAGCGGTACGGGGGCAGGGACTGGGTCCAAAACATAGCCGCGAGCCTGGCACAATGGGACTGCCTCCTATCCTGCAATGCAGGGAGGTGTAAAGCCTGGTAGAGGTTGCAGTGGTGTGTGCTGGGAGGACAGTCAAGGGTGAAGCGACAGAAGGAGTGGAAGAGGGTATCCAATCTGGTTAGGGCAGTTTTGGGGGTGGCACTGTAGACTACATCACTGTAGTCAAATATTGGGAGGATCATTTTCTGTACAGTTGCATGGCGGGCTGGTAGTGGGATGCATCAACAGTTCCGTTGCAGGGCCGAAGACATTGCATCCCAGTATACCCCCAGCCCTACTTACTGCCTTCTCACATTGCTTGCCTACCATAAGGTCATCTGATATGACTACCCTCAGGTCCCTTTAGATTTTTGTAGCTGTTAGTACATCCCCCCATTGTGTACTCTTCCCCCTGGGTTTTTGTTTCCCAGGTACATTACTTTGCACTTCTTTGTACTGAATCTAAGTTGCCATACTTTTGACCATTCCTCCAACCTTGCCAAGTCCCTTCTCATCCTTTTCACCCCCCCTTATGTATCAACCCTGCTGCAGATTTTTGTGTCATCTGTGAAGAGGCATTCTTTGCCTTTCAGCCCCTCCGTAATGTCTCCTATAAAGACATTAAAGAGGACCAGTCCTTGTACTGAACCCTGCGGTACCCCACTAGTAACCACCCTTTCTTCAGAGTGTACTCCGTTTATTATTACCCTCTACGTCCTGTTGTCCAGTCAATTTGTTACCTAGGCTACCACCCTGGGACCCACTCCCAGGCTGGCTAACTTGTTTATTAATCTTTTGCGAGGGACTGTGTCAAATGCCTTGCTAAAGTCTAAGTATGCCATGTCCACAGCCCCTCCCTGGTCTACTAATTTGGTCACCCAGTCAAAGAAATCTATTAGATTCGTCTGACATTACCTTCCCACTGTGAATCCATGCTGTCTTGGGTCCTGAGCCTCACTAGCCTCTAGGTACTCAACAATTCTTTCTTCCAGAAGTGATTCCATCATTTTCCCTATCACTGAGGTCAAATTAACAGGTCTGTAGTTTCCTGCCTCTGTCTTGCTCCCACTTTTGTGAAGAGGAATCACATCCACCCTCCTTCAGGCCTCAGGTACCACAGCATCCTCTCATGATTTGTTAAAAAGGATAGTCAGTGATGTCACTAGGTCCCCCTTAGTTCTTTCAGAATTCTGGGGTGAATCCCATCAGACCCCATTGCTTTGTCCACCTTGAGTTTTAGGAGTTCTTTCAGGACCCTTTCTTATGTGAATGGACTGGTATCGACCTCCCTGTCCAGAATGCTTCTATTGTTTGGTTTAGGTACTTCCACCTCTTCTGCTTTTGTGAATACTGAGCAAAAGTATTCATTCAGTATCACTGCCTTTTCACTGGTACCCTCTGCCCACCTCCCCTCTGCTCCCCTCCCATTTATTAAGCCTCACTATCCATCCCTTGGTCTTCCTTCACTCCATGATGTACCTATAAAAGGTTTTATCCCGCTTCTTAACTGAGTTGGCTATCTTTTCCTTAGTTTAGGCCTTCACCATTCTGACTGCCTTCCCCACTTCCTTCTGCTTTAACTGATACAGTTCTCTGTCCTGATTCTTCTGTGATTCCTTATTCTTCCCGAATGCTATCTTTTTCTCCCTAACCTTCCCCGCCACCTCTTTTAAGAACAATAGTGGTTTTTTACTTTGTTTTCTTTTGTTTATTTGCTTCACACAAAGGCTTGTTGCCTCCATGATGGCAGTTTTGATTTTTCCCCATTATTGTTCCACCCCTCCTTCTGGTATACCATGATATGGGGCACTAGCAAGTGGGTGCCTGCTGAAACGGTGACCCACTTTTGGCTAGTGCCCCGACAGCGAAGGTGTGGCATTGGTGACCAGATGGGGTGGGTTGCGAAAAGGTGACAGGATGTCAAGAGCGCGTATCATGACGCAGAGGTGGGGTGGAGTGAGCCCGCCGAATGTGGGCGGGAGGGTATGTGAGTGGTGGGGTCGTGGGTTCCCGGCAAGCTGGCATCATGGTGTGGTGGGCTAGGTGCTGGCTTGGGGTGGTGAGGTTGCAGGGCTCGGGACAGGGTGCCGGTAGCTTTGTTGCGCCCAGCCGAGACATGTTTTTCTTGTAACAAGATGCACCCCCAACATGCACCCCCTGGGTTGAGAATCCAAATTTAGGGGTGTCTTGGAGTGCAACCTCCCTCATAAAAAAAAAAAACATTTTTTTGCTCCGCATTTCCTTGCGCCGGGATTCCACATCACCAAAATTGAATTTCGACGATGTGGGGTTGCGATAAGGGCGTTTGGCATACCAAATTCACCCTTATCACATAGAACTCCTCCTTCCTGCCCATTTGCTAGTGCGTTCCTTAGGCACTCACCCATTTTGCCAAAGTCAGCCCTCCTAAAGTCCAGTACTTTTGCTTTTGTATGGCTTGATTCTATGGCTGTGTTTATTGTGAACCACATTGTTTGGTGGTCACTTGTTCCCAGATGGCTACCCACTTTTAAGTCTGTGATCCTCTATCCATCCCCATTTGAGAGTACCAGGTCTAAGATTGCTCCCTCCTGAATGGGTTCCAATACTAGCTGTCTGAGGCATGCCCCATGCAGGGCATTAAGAATGACCCCACTCTTGGATGTGGCTGCAGCAAATGTGCTCCAATTAACATCTGATATATGCAGGTCCCCCATCAACAATATCTCCCCTTTTTCTGCCATTCTAAGGATGCCTTCTAGCATTTCCTTGTCCATTTCCTCCCCTTGAGACGGCGGTCTGTATACAACCCCTGTGCAGACTGTGGTGCCATTTCCTGTTTCCAAGGTGACCAACAGTGCCTCCTCTCCTCTCTGTTTACCCTTTAGTTCCATTGCTTTGATCCCTTCCCTCACGTAGAGAGCTACTCCACCTCTTTTACTCTCCCTGTCCCTCCTGTAGATTTCGTACTCTGGTATGTTGAAATCACAGTCATCGTTCTCCATGTACCATGTTTCTGTGACTGCCACGATATCCAGGTGTCCCTCTTCCATCAAGGCCACTAGTTCAGGAATCTTGTTACCCAGACTATGGGCATTGGTACTCATCACCCTCCATTTTTTGATATGCCTTATGCTTCTCAAGCCTAATGGTCTACACATCTGACCTTATTTACAGATGGAATGGGGTCAGCATTAGGAATGAGAAGCCCGAAGCACATCCCACTCCTGCTCTCCTGCCTGTTTTGGGAGGGTTGGGTGTTAGGGAAACCCTAACTCCTCATTTTCCAACTTTTATTACTTTGACCCTAACTGAAGCATTAATAAAGTTTGTTGCAACTGATATAGATATTCCTATTCTCCATCTTCTTAAATTACCTTCTCTCTGTTTGCTCCCCATCTTCCACTATACATATGTATGCAGCTGATGCAGTCCTGTATGCATCTGGCTCCTGTCTTGTTGAGGTTAGAACCAGCTTAGAGCAAGACTTTGACAAGGTTCAGTTCTGGTTTGCTAACCATAAACTTTTTCTCAATGCCAAAATGACTATCTCCATGACCTTTGGCACAAGGCAGTGACTCTCTAGGCAGTGGCGGAGCCAGGTCTGGGAGCATTTGGGAGCCGGGGGGGCCATTCAGTTAATCATGGGCTCCGCAATGGGCACTAAACAGTTAATAAAGATGGTGGTGGGGCACCACTACTCACACTGGGGCAGCCAGGAGGGGCGAACACCCCCAAGCCCCCCTCTAGCTCTGCCACTGTCTCTGGGCTTCCCTCCCTACCCACTTTTCACACCTTTGAGGGGACTTTACTTGAGGACACATCTTCCTTCAGGTACTTAGGTGTTTGGCTGGACCAACACCTAAACTTCTCTGGACATATTGATGCCATCCAGAAAAAACTGCACCCCAAGCTTGGAGCCCTGTTCAGGAACTGTAGTTGCATCCCTCCTACAGCTAGGTGTAACTTGTTCAGAAGATGATACTGCCAATTTTCAACTACTGTGACATGGTCTATGGTGCTGCCACTAAGTCCCCCCTGGCCAGACTGGACACCCTCTTCAATTCCTTCTGCCGCTTTGCCCTGGATCCACCCTGGGCATCATCCTTCCCCTCTCTTACAAGTAGGTGACTCTCCCACTGTGCTAAATTCACCTCTAAGCACTGGTTGGGTGAGCTCCCTTCCTACCTCGCCCCTCCTTTATAACACCCACCACCCTCACCCTCCCATTCCCTTAGATCAACCGACTCCCGTACTCTGGTTGTCCCCCACAGATCCACCCAAATCAGCCAATCCAGTTACTTTCACCACATCCCAAAAATGTGGAATCCCCTCCAAATCCGGCACTCATCCTTCACTTACTCCATTAGCTCTGCCCTCAGTAATTACTTTGCACCTAGCTGCTCCTGCTATGTCCCTTCCTAATTCCCTCCTCTAAGCCCAAGACAAACCCTACCCCCCCACAGTCACCTTCATTTTACCCTGTGCACACCAACCCCTTCTCCCTGCCCCCCTAATTGCTCCTCCTTACTGGCCTCCACTGAGCTCTCACAGAATGTAAAGGACCTAGAATGCTCTCCATGGGTCCCTCTCCTGCCCGCCAAGGGGTTTGTATCTTTCATCTGCTTTTTTCACCACCATCTTAAAGGGGTCTCTCTGAGACACTGATTTTCCCTCTTCTCTCTGGTCCCCGCAGTCCCCTTGCAGGGTTCCTCGCATCCTGAAGGAGTCTCCAAGGGCATGACTCTTCCCCTTCCCGCACCTCACCCCCCTCCCCTTTCCCCTTTTCTTTCATGTAAGCACTTGTTGACTTATTAACCCAGCACTTATTATTGTCCCCTCTTTCAACATGTTATGCACAACACTGTTGTAACACTATTTGTAACACCTGCCTTACAACTGTATGTTAATATTGATCCTGTAACTTGAATGTGTAATGTCTCATCCCAGTTGTACCCCTTCCCCTCAGGTCACACCAGGAGACGGGCGACTTGTTGCTCAGTGTGCCTTCCTGGTGAAACATTTCAATAAATAAATAAATAAATATATATATATATATATATATATATATATATATATATATATAGTAGCACAGTAGCACCACTATAAGTAGGGTTGAGTAGTGTGTTCATTGTTAAACCTCTAACTTTGTACTTTAATATCTTTGGCACAATTTGATGAAATGGGCTGACATTTTGCACGTGTTGTCTATGAGGTAAGATCGTGACCTGTGGAAATTTCTGTGATGGCTGCTAGTGCAGTTTCTGGGATCCACATATGTCATTTTTTGTAAAATGCTAACTTTTTTCCTATACTTAACATTTTTTTTCTCTGACCTACAGCCTACATGGAATGGAATTTTTCCCCAAGCTTTCAGGGGAAGAGTGTCATGTCCTAAGGTAGTGCCTTTGATATATCTGGTGAAAAAATATTAAAGCGTTCCAGAGTTATAAAGCTTTAATGTTAATGTTTCCCTTCTGAGCATGCACAGTAGGATTTTTGCGTGTATGCCGTCTCCATAGTGGCATTACAAAACTGAAGTACACTACAGCGGCAATCACTGTTGCCACAGTAATGTACCCGCGGGACCCTGGCACTGCTTTCTCAGGGTCTTGCACCCTCTCCCTATATCAACTTTGACTCAAAGTTGATAAAATTTGTTATGGGGCAGAGCCCCCTACATGGGTGGTAAAAGAAACAAAGTTTCCTGGAGGGGTTTATGCACACAGCAATTGTGATCAACATAAATCCCTCACTGTAAGGTTACACCACAGTAAAGTTGTCATTGTGGAGTCATAGATTGTTTTTGAGATACAGTAGAAATGTTTATTATTGTGCAAGTTATATTTAGTGCATGGCACTAATTTATCACAATTGCATAAATTTAATTTCACGCTCTGCAATTTACTCCTACTTTGTGTCCATTGAAAATATGCAATTTTTGCCAATTAGCACCAAGAAAGACCCCACTTACAGAGATGCAGGGCACTATGGTCCTTGCACTTCCATGCAGCAACGGATGTCAAGAATTCATGGCTTGTCTGGTGGACTGCTGAGTTGCAGAGTCCTCTTGGTCCTGTGCTTCTATGTGGTGACAGACACAGACACATAGGGCAGTGAATCCATCTTTCAGCTGAAGCACAGGGTCCTCTGACATCCATGGGTGCAAGGGTGCAGGGCCCTATGCCAAGAGAAGGGTTATCTTCACTTAATGTTACTTGGGCCAGTACAGGCAACCTTGAACCTACCCTTCCCAGGCTGGAGGGTGGTGTTGCATGATAGAGTCATCTCCCAGCCTTGGCCAATCCAGCTCCGTTACTGAGTTTTCCCTCAAACTCAGCTGATTGGTACATGATCACAAAGCACTACCCTCTGGGGTCAAGACTTGTACTAATACAACAATTTAAACATTTGTTTTTTTTTAATTTTGACCCCCAAATGTTAAAGATAGTCATTTTATGACCTCTCTTTATAAACTTGACATGTAGCATTTATAGAATACTGGACAAAATGTCCTTTCACACCACATGTGTGAAAACATGTCTAATCCAGGATTTGAAGAACTATACCTATCACATTTATGAGGTGGTATGAAAAAAGGGCTATGTTAAAAGTTTGAAGTCAAAATATTGAACATTAGCATTATGAGAGAACATTGAAATATTTCAATGTTCACTCATAACTTAGTCATTTTACTATATTTTTACATTAAATTTTTAACACAGTCTTCTTATGACCCCACCTCATGAACCCAGTATGACAATTTTCAAATCTCTCCCAAAACCTGATTTCACAGAGCGACTGTGAAATCATCTTTTGGCACAGCTTTTAAAAAATTCACCTGCCTTGTTCATGAGGTGGTGTCCCAAAAAGACCATGTTAAACGTTCGGTGGAAAATGTTAAAAATTAATGAAGTTATGAATGAAAGTTGAAATATTTCAACAATCACCCATAACTTAGTAATTTTAACAAATTTATACTCCACATTTTCAACATAGCCTTCTTATGACCCCACCTCATGAACCCGGTAGGTGAAAATGTTCAAATCCTGCTCGAAAGGTAATTTTGCACAGTGACTGCAAAAATCACCTTTCAGTATGGATTTCAAAAAAGATTCACCTACCTTGTTCATGAGGTGAGGTTCCAAAAAGACCATATTGAAAAGCTGGTATAAAAATATTAAGAAATGACAATGTTATGAGGAAAAGTTCAAAACCAATTGAAATTCATTAAATTGGACTTACCTTATTTTCTCTTATTGTAGTGGCTGGTTCCAGCAGCAGGACCTGTCTTTGACTGAAGAGTGGATCTATGTCATGGGACAAGTTCAGGTGAGTGAGTGTGTGTTGGTGGGTGCTGAGTGGTGGGACAGGGTGGGGTTGGTTGGGGGGTCTGGGGGTCAGATGGGCAATGGACCATTTGCTTTTTAACAGGGTAAATAAAGAAAAGATAAAGGACTGCATTCTTTTTTCACAAATTATTAGTACTACTGGATCTCACAGTGGGAACTGGGCACTCTACTGTTGACTTATACTTTACAATGGCACCAGGGGTAGGCACCCCAGTGTCACTAACTATGCGGGGGGCGGGGACATTCAACCTGAAGGGGAGGTTGGTGAGAAAGTAGTACTGGGGGTGGGCACTTCAGTCAGCTTTTAGTAAATGATTTAAATATGTTGGGAAAGAATGAGGGTGGGCTGACTGAGCTGGGAAGGATCAGGAATTTAAAGCAGCATTGTAACATAACTTGAGAATTTAGACAATTTTGGTTAAATTATGTATTTTGATCAATCCTAGTTTTTTTTTTTACCTGTATTGGCATCATCTGTGCAGAAGGAGCGTATGATTATTTTTAAAAGAGTTATTTCTTGAATCGTGGAATTCTATTGGTGTTTAAATTTGTAACCGTTCAAAACAAAGCATAGACTGCTGCTAATATGTGTTAGTTACCATAATACAAGGCAAAACTATGTATCAGATATTTCAATTGAATTGATTGTATTTATTAAAATAAATATATACTATATCCTCTTGCATTTTTCTTCACAATAAGGCTATCTATTTATTTAGTGTGTATTGGTAGTGGTGGTTGTGGGGGGTCGGTGGCTTTGCAAGACAGTGATCATGCTATTAAAGGTGATATTGGGGGGGGAGCATGCTTTTTCTTCATCTGCTACTCACATTTGTAGTGTTGTCTCCCAGTCCTTGTCCTTCAGATTGCTGCCATAATTATTTATTTATTTAAAACTTGGTAAATGGAAAAGGCACACTGTGCTGCATCTCATTTCCAGATGCAACTATGGGGAAGAGGAGTACAGAAAGCATAACATTTGCAGTGCCACAGATTGTGTTTACATAGGCAACATTAAGTAGGAAACATCACAAAAGCTAGAGCAATTGTGGTGAGTCGAGTGGATTAATAATAGCATGGACAGGTGAGTAGGAAACAGTAAAGTGCACAGTGCAGTTGAGGAGGGTGACAGTGCTACTGGGGAAACAGAAGCACAGTGTGATGGGGTAACAGTGGGGGAGCACATGGGGAACAGCGACCACCAGTCATTGTGGTTTGAAATCACAGGAAGAGCAGAACCAAACCACACAAAAACATGTATCCTGGATTTTAGGGGGGCAGACTTTGGGAAAATGGGGAGATACTTGAAAGAGGCATTAAGGGGAATGGGGCAGGAATCAGGGGTTGAGGAATAGTGGGCAGTATTTAAAATGGGGATTACAAGAGCAACAGAATTATGCATTAAGCAGGTTAGCAAGAGGAAAAGGAAGAGGAGACCATTATGGTTTTCCAACGAGGTAGCAAAGAAAATGAAAGCCAAAAAGATTGCATTCAGGCAATACAAAAAGACACAGGCAGAAGGGGATAGGGAGAAGTACCAGGAGAAGCAAAGGGAGGCAGGGAGGTCAGTAAGGGAAGCCAAAGCTCAGACAGAAGAACACATTGGAAAATCAGTGGGTAGAGGGGACAAAACCTTTTACAGATACATAAGTGAAAAAAGAAAGGCAAAGGGAGGGATAGTGAGACTGAAGGGGGAGGATGGGAGCCGCACGGAGGATGACAACAGTAAAACTGACATATTAAACAGGTATTTCTGCTCAGTCTTTACTGAGGAAGAGGAGGGTAATGGGTCTGAAGGGAGTACAAGGGGTGAGAATGGTGCAGAAATGGACACAAGTCCCTTTACATGAAAGGGTCCTGAAGGAACTGGAAGTAATAAGAGTTGATAAAGCAATGGGGCCAGATGGCGTGCACCCAAGGTCTTAAAGAACTAAAGAGGTGGTGGCTGAACCCGCTGTCCTATTAAGCCGATCACTGGAAACAGGGAGGTACCCAAAGACTGGAGGACAGCAGATGTAGTCCCTTATACTGAAAAGTGGGAACAAAGAGGAAGCGGGAACTACAGACCAGTCAGCCTCACCTCGGTAGTGGGGGAAGATCATGGAAGCACTACTGAAGGAGAGATTGGTGGAACATCTGGTTGTCAATGGACTACAGGACCCAAGGCAGCATGGTTTCACCAGGGGGAGGTCATGTCAGACCAACCTCGGTGAATTTTTTGACTGGGTGACTAGGGAGGTGTATCAGGGGAGGGCAGTAGACATGGCCTATCTGGACTTCAGCAAGGCCTTTGACACTGTGCCACATAGAAGACTATTACACAAACTGGGGAATATGGGTGTGGGGAGGACAGTAGTGTGGTGGGTAGGTAACTGGCTGGGCGGCAGGACACAGAGGGTGGTGGTAAATGGCTGTCTCCACAGAGGGAAGAGTGACCAGTGGGGGTACCACAGGGATCAGTGCTGGGACGGTCCTATTCAACATCTTCATCAGTGACATTGCGCAGGACCTAGAAGGCAGAATTTCACTGTTCGCTGATGACACAAAGCTCTGTAACAGAGTAGACACACAGAGGGTGCAGACAGAATGAGAAGGGACCTGCAGAGACTTGAAGAATGGTCAGGGATTTGGCAGTTGAAATTCAATGCAAAGAATGCAAGATAATGCATATGGGCACAAAACCCTGGCACAATATATCAGTTGGGGGTGAGGATATAGCATGCACCAAGCAGGAAAGGGATCTTGGGTTTTCATCTCTGATGACCTCAAGGTAGGAAACAGTGTGACAAGGCAGCAGGTAAAGCAAATAGGATGCTGGGATGCATAGGCAGGGGCATCACCAGCAGGAAAAGGAGGTCATAATTCCACTATACAAGACACTAGTGAGGCCCCACCTGAGTACAGTGTACAGTTCTGGAGACCTTACCTATGTAAGGACATAGACAGGGTAGAGAAGGTTCAGAGGAGGGCAACAAAGATGGTGCATGGATTGCATCACAAGTCCTATGAGGACAGGTTGAAGGAACTGAACATGTACTCCCTGGAGGAGAGGAGGGAGAGAGGGGATATGATAGAGACATACAAGTATCTTAAAGGGAGGAACAAGGTGCAGGAATACACTATTTTCAAGTGAAAAGGATGTTCCAGGACTAGAGGGCATGTGATGAAGTTGGAGGGAGGACGATTCAGAGGAAACGTGAGGAAGAATTTCTTCACAGAACAGGTGGTAGACAAGTTGAACACCCTGCCAGAGGAAGTGGTGGGGGCGGAAACAATCACAGGATTTAAGAATGCATGGGATAGACATAAAGGAATTCTGGAGATCAGGGGTAAGGGGCAACAGACTTCTAGGAAAACATAAACTGAACTTACAAGCTCAAATGGGCAGACTGGGTGGGCCATAGGCCCTTATCTGCTGACACTGTCTATGTATCTATGTAGAGCGCAGGGGTCTAAATGCAGGGAGTGGGGGAAAGAGGTGACGGGAAGAGGGACACAGGTTACAGAGGGAAGGATGGCGATAGAAGAAGGCAGCTTGCCAAGCATAGGGGTGAGGATGGGGAATAGAAAAGATACAGGAATCTCTGGAGTGGGCAGAGTAAGAGGAAAGGGGCAGGGGAGAGGAGTGATGAGAGGTAGGAGGCAAGGGACCCAAACCAGTATTTGTCAATGAGTGTGGCACAGTGGGTCTAGTGATGTGAGGGTAGCGGGAGGCTGGAGAGAGAGGAATAGAGGGAAAAGTGGTATGTATGGGGGGGGGAGAGTTGGCAGCGAAATGACAGAAGGCATTGCAGAGGGTATCCAGTCTGGTAAATGAAGAGGAGGGTCAGTGCTGTAGACCTCATCTGCATAGTTAAAAACTGGGAGAACCATTTCGGTTGCCCATTCCCAGCAGACCTGGGAGGAGAGGCAATCTTTTTTGCAGTAAAAGGCACAGAAATTTAGGGCAAAGATTGGTATGGATGGTGCTGATGTGGGCAGAGAAGTCAAGCTTGCCAGTTCTTTGCTTCAACTCTGACCTTACCCTGACTGACTCAAAATTGCCATTGTTACCCTCTTCCCCCAAAACCCTCACATGACTCGATTCCCTCTCTAACTATTGTAAGAAATGCTGCCCCCTTACCCCTCCATGCTAAGGAGTTGGAGTAGCAAACTGCTGTTTGAGATAGCTTGAGATTTACAGGTCCCATTGAAAACTGAATTCCAACACAGCACTTACAGCTGTACTCAGTTATATCTCAGGCATCAATGCCAGGGGAATCTCAATTATGTTTAAAAGCTGGTTACTCATTGTGGTCTTTGATGTCATATGGTATGACAATGGGACATTTAAATGTAGCATGCTGGCATATGCCTAATTCACACCCAGCAAAGTCACACAACTGACAGCTATTTAAACTGTTCTGAACGGAGTTTCATGTAATAATGATCTAGAAAATATCATTCTAGCAAAAAATGCCATACTTCATGTTGTCCATAGTATTATTGCAGACTATGGATATTAACATAATTTTTTGCAGTATGATAGTCTGTTTACATGCATATCACTGAAACAAACAGGCAATGTAGAAAGCATAAAAACAAAACAAAACAAAAAATATCTTGTTTAGATTGCTTTTGTAGAAGTGCCCTCCCTCACTCTATGCATAGACTGCATTCTGCGTGTTCACTTTTCATGATAAGGTGACAAGGGGTTTGTGGTTTGAATCCTGAATCCAACTCCCGATTCAAACATATGTGCTGACTGTTCCACAATATTGAATTTTACTACATAGTGGAATCAAAGTGGTTTTGAGATTAATATTTTTTGAAGAGTAGACAAATGCTGAGGTTCTGCAGAGCCACTGACTCACTTAAAAAAAAGACAAAACATTGTACTAATCAATGCACTTCAGTATCATGAAACAGACAGACAGACAGACACACACACACACACAATGCATAATTCAAAGTAAATACTATACTAATTTTTATTAAAAATAAAATGCCATAATGTAGAGTACTGTAATATGCTAGTTAGGCACAGCATCCATCCATCTATCTATCTATCTATCTATCTATCTATCTATCTATCTATCTATCTATCTATCTATCTATCTATTCTCTGCAAATATGTTATTAATGCACCATTAGGGTTCCAGTGACAAAGGTTGGGAAATGCAGTCTTTGGGTTCCCAACCCTAATACCCCACCCCCACCCTGCATACAGGAATAAGCTTGAGGAGTGTGCCTTGGGGTTTTGAACCCTAACACTCACCCCATTCCATGAGTAACTAAGGTATGATGGGTATAGTAGAAGAGAATGGGGTGAGCATTAGGTTTCAAAACCCCAAGGTACATCCCTTATGCCTGTTCCTGGATGCAGGGTGTGGATGTGGTGTTAGGGTTGGGAACCCTAAGCCTGCATTTCCCAACTTTTGGAACTCTAATGGTGCATTAAGGAAGTTTATTTTTGTAGAAAATGTCCTTACTTTTTGAGTAAGGATAATCATAGACTTATTTGCGTATTTGCCCAGTGCTCTGATTCTTCCATACATTTTGAGAGATTGTAATTGTAGCCTTATTTCCCTTTGGGCCCTGTGCTCCCATCACTCCATAGCCCTCTGCCTATTTGCATGTAGGAGGACAGAGCCTTCCAAGCCCTGTGTGCCCATGTATGCATGAGGCCTGTGCTCCCATCTCTCCATGATGGTATTCATATTTGCATGTGAGAGTGCACAGTGCCATCCATCCATAATTTTTGAGATTTTATAATTGCATCCCTACAGTATTTCCCTATGGGAGCGCATGGCCCTCCAGGCCTTGTTCTCCCATTGGTTCTTAATGTATCCATATTTGCACGTGGGAGTGCAAGACCCCCAACTAGGCAAAATTTTTGATATAGTGTAGTGCTACCCTTCTTTGCCTGTGGATACGGTGCTCCCATCCCATAGTGTGCAGACCCAACAAAACACCTGACATTGCAATGTGATCCTATAGAAAACACAGGAAAATTTGAAACCTGTGTAACTCGACAAAGAAACAACTATGTACACCTCCCATTATAATGTTATCCTATAGGAAATAAAGCAAAATTTAACTCCACAGAACTCCAGAGTAAAGTAATATGTTTTCACTAAACCAGCAAAAGGCACATCTGTGGACCAAGCCCTTTGTACCCTGAAAATTTCAGACCCAAATTCCAAACCATTTGTTTACTGTGAAGTGACAAAAAAAACAGCTATATAAACATTCTTTTTTCACAAATTTATAAAAAAGAATCCTTTTCTGCAGTTCCTTTTTCACAGTTTGTGGAAAAAGAATATCCTTTTTAACAATTTGCGAAAAAAGGATCCTTTTTTGTGAATCCTTTTTCACAATTTGCAGAAGAAAATCCTTTTTCACAAATTACGAAAAAGGATCCTGTTTCGTAGAACTTTTTTCCACGGTTTGCGAAAAAGGATTTTCTGCATGGTACAAAAAGCACATTTCTAAGTAAGCAAACAAAAAACTAACCCCAGAATCGGATTCTATTTGCCCCGATTAGGTAAACACAACAGTTGGTGTTTACTAAAGCCCTCTATTTTTTAGTGATTTAATTTTGCTGTCACCACAAACTGAAAACAAGATGGTGGCAGCACGAGAAAGGATACCACATTTAAGGCAAAAGATCCTGTGTTTGCAAAAAAGGATTTCATATTTGTGATAAAGAATCCATTTTTGAGGCAAACATAGAAACATAGAAAGTGACAGCAGATGGGGACCTATGATCCACCTAGTCTGCCCTGAGCCCTACCCCCCCTCAGGATATAATTACTACTATCCCTCTGTGTCTATCCCATGCTGATTTAAATTCCTTTACTGTTTTGGAATCAAGGACTTCAGCAGGTAGGTCATTCCATGGGTCAACCACCCTTTCTGTGAAAAAAAAAACTTATGCATGTTGCCCTTGAATCTTCCTCCCTGTAATTTCATATTATGTCCTCTTGTCCTCGTGGAGCTATTGACAAGAAAGCGATCCTGGTTTTGGACTCTGTTTATACCCCTTATGTACTTGAATGTCTGAATCATATCCCTCCTATTTCTGCGCTGCTCCAGGGAGTACGTTAAGCTACTCTAACCTGGTTTCATAAGGCATCTCATGGAGACTTTGGATCATTTTAGTTGTCCTCTTCTGTACTGTCTCCAATCTATCTATGTCCTTTCTGAGACAAGGCCTCCAGAACTGGACGCAGTACTCCAGGTGGGGCCTTACCAGGGACCTGTATAGTGGCAGGATCACCTCCTTCCTTCTGCTTGTGATGCTTTTTCCTATGCATCCTAGCATTCTGCTGGCCTTTTGTGCTGCCTTCTTGCATTGACTGCCTACCTTCAAACTGTCTGAAATGATAAGCCCCAGATCCCACTCCTGCTGGGTGGATGTTAGTCTCTTGTCCTAAGATAGTAGTCTGTCCCTGGATTGCCCCTGCCCAGATGCATAATTTTGCACTTTTTAGCATTGAATTTCAACTGCCACATACTGGGCCACTTTTCTAACGTCTCAACATCTAACTTTTCCCATAGGAAATAATGGGAAACTTTGAAATGTAATAACTTTGGAAAAGATTAATATTTTTTCACCAAATCTTCAAAAGGCACATCTGTGACCCAAAACCTTTCTACCCTAAAAAGTTCAGTCCAACATTCCAAGTTGTTTCTGCACAGCAGCGTGTCAAAGAATTCACAATAAACAGTCATTTACTGTATATGTTTTGTGACACTCTGTATCTCCACATCCACATATCCAACTGGAATTCAACTTGACACATCAAGAGATGCTTGGTCCCTGATGGTGCATGCAAAATTTCATCTGAATCGGTTGAATGGTTGCAAAGTTATTAAAGTGCAAAATGTTCAGTTTAACATAGAAGTGAAGAATGAACTCTAATATAGGGGGCTACTGCACCTCTTTAATTCTTTGCAAAAAACTACATTAATGCATCAGTTAGGGCTCAGGACAAAGCAAAAAATGTAGGGAAATATGACGTTAGGGTTTCAAACCTTAAAACCCCTGCCCCACCCCTGAAGCGAATGAGGGGGTGGAGTCTTCCTTGGGGTTGTCAACCCTAATGTTCACCCCACTGCAGTAACAGAAAAACTGAGATGTGATGGAGACAGGTGTATATGTTTCATGAGTGCATAGAATGGGGTGAGCATTAGGGTTGACAACCCCAAGGAAGACTCCACCCCTCATTCGCTTCAGGTGTGGGGCAGGGGATTTTAGGGTTGGAAACCCTGTCATCATATTTCTCTTTGTTTGTTGCTTTATCCTGAACCCAATCTGATGCATTAACATAGTTCTTTGCAAAGAATTTCCTTACTTTTTTAGATAATGTAACTGTATCTTTATTTCCCTGTGAGAGTGCAAGGCTCTCCCAACCATCCATAGTTTTTGAGATAGAGTAATCATATCCTTATCCTTTGCCTGTAGGAGGGCCCTGCGCTCCTATCCCTCCATAGATGCGTATATGTATGTAGCTGTGGAGGACCCTGCATGTCCATTTGAAGGACAACAGTGATCAAATTATCAGCATAGCCATCTTATTACCCCACTTCATGTACCTGGTACAGAACATTTTTGAATCCCTGCCAAAACGTAATTCTACACTACTGCTATGGCATTCTGTGCCACAGGTGCAAAAACACATTTTGACCAGGATTTGAAAAATGACAGCTGTGACATACATAAGGAGGGATAATAAGAAAGATATGTTGAAAATTTTGGGTCAAAATATTTAACATATTCAAAGTTATGAGTACGCGTCACAAAACGGCAATGAACGGTCATAACTTTGCCATTTTTACATGTTTTGACCCCAAATGTTCAACATAGCCTTCTTATGACCCCACCTCATGAGCAAGGACAGGAAATATTTTCAAATCCCACCTGAAAGGTGACTTGGCCAAATGACCTTGAAATCACCTTTTGGGTGGGAGTTGCATAATGTCACTGATGTTGTTCATGAGATGGGTTCCCCTAAGGCCACGTTGGAAAGTTGGTGTCAAAATGTCCAAGTTATGCATCAAAGTTGAAAACCCCATTCAAATATGTTGAACCCCATTTACCTTAGTGTCTCACATTGCAGTCGCAGTTTCCAGCACCAAGACGTGTCTTTGATCAGAGAGTGAATCTCGAACCTGGGACCTATAGTTGAGTGAGAGTGTGTGGGGGTGTACTGGGGTGTGAGTGGTGGGTGCTGAGTGGGAGGTGGGGTGGGGGGATGTTCGGCAAGGGACCGTGTTCTTTTTTCCAGCTTTGGAAAAAAAAACTGAGCAACAGTTTTCTTTACTTCAGATTCTGGCTTCAGTGGGAGGTTGGGGGATGCCACTAAACACCAGGGAAAATAATTTATTACGGAGGTGGCAATTGGCAGGTGGGGGTTCCACTAGACACCAGGAAAAATATTTTATTATGGGGACAGCGGTCATCAGGTGGGGGGTGGCACTAGACACCAGGAACATATTTTATTATGGGGATGGTGATCGGGGTGGGGATGCCACTAGACACCAGGGACACATTCTGAAATCACAGGGAGGGTGATCTGTGGGTGGGGGGTTCCACTTGACAATAGGGACATATTAATTTAGTACTGGATGGCAATCTGTGGGGGGGCCTCTAGATACCAGGGAAATACAGTTTTGTTACGGGACGGTAATAAGGGGTGGGGTTTGTCACTAGACACCAGGGAAAATGATCTGCCCCTTTCATTTCCTCAGTGCATCTGTGAAGGTTCCAAACTTGGGGGAACCCTGTTCCCTTCCCTTTCTGCACCTGTGATAAAGCTTAGATCCACTGTCTTGAGAAAAGAAATGTGACTTCTAGCAGGCTACTACAGACCTTTTCTGTCGCTCAAAGAACCAGCAAATGCTTTTTTTACCACTGCCAAATCAGATAACCATTCACTGAGGAATAGGGTAATGGGGCAAAAGAAAAAAAAACACATCCTCAAGAGTTGTGGCAGTACTACACACTCCAGAGATCTAACAAAACAATCTCATTTCTCAGTTCTTCCAGCTGACAGCTGGGACAAAAAGTGCTGGCTTGGTTTGTTTTTGTTGTTTGTTTTTTATTTTGTTGTTCCGAGGTCCTTTCCACAGCAGCAGTTTAGCAGTCAATGGACAGAAGGAGACTGTCATCCCAGTGGTGGTTGACAGTACCGAGATGAAGAACCAGCAAAAGCATTTTTTACTACTGCCAAATAAGATAACCATTCACTGGGGAACAGGGTAATGGGGCAAAAGAAAAAAAAAACACCCTCAAGATTTGTAGCAGTACTACACACCCCCCAGGAATCAAATGAAACTATCTCAGCTCTCGGTTCCTCCAGCTGACAGCTGGGACAAAAAGTGCTGGCTTGGTTTTAAAAGGCATTTCAAGGTCCTTTCCACAGCAGCAGTTTAGCAGTCAATGGACAGGAGGGGAGGGTAGGGGGTGCCACTAGACACCAGGGATTTATTACAGTTCGATCTGTTATTGATCTTTGCTATTTGCTGTCTTTTCCAATCGAACAGTACAGTTTGAACTGCAAAAGGCTGTGAATGGTTATTTTAGATCAAACTATCCTTACATTAGTGAGTGACAGCCAAAATGATTATCGGCACAAAAACACACATTCGCACTGTACATTTCAAATTTTAAAATAAAAAAATACATTTAATTATGTGAATGATACCTAAATATACATCCTGTTCATTCCATACCCAAGCAATATTTAGAACTGCATTTTTTAAACAGAAAAAAAAACAAGGTGGCTGACATCATGAACAGTATTTCTCTGAGAACCAACAGTAAATCTTTAACCATTTACAGTCTGAATTGTTTTCATTTACCTGCTGGTCTAGCAGCAATCACAAAAATCATTATACTTAAAAATGGTGAGATATCTTCTCACCATGCCATTCAAAGGCACGTTGGCACAGACCCCATCATCTCTGAAAATTTCAAGAAAAACTTTCATTTCGTCTGGACTGTAGATGAAGGCAAATAAATCCCATTTTAACCGATGGGGAAAAAAGTGTAGTTTTTCTGTTTTTTTACCACTCCATATCTCAAAAACCATGCAAGATGCCATCACAAAACTTTTCACATCTTGAGACACTGGCAGAATGACTGCACATGACACAATTTGGGCTATTTTGTCAAAAAAATGCCAAAGTTATTAAGGTACAAAATTTTGAATGTAGCATAGAAATGCTGGTACAACTCTAACTATGGGGGTGCTACCGTGTCCCTATAATATATGTAAATTGCAAAAAACTCTGTTAATGAACCAGTTAGGGTCAAAGCAACAAAACTAGGGATGTGTGGCATCAGAGTTTACGACCCTAACACTCCCCTCCCTAGGAAGCACATCAGGGGCAGGATTCTCAAAGAAAACCAAAATTCCCACAGCTACGGGAAAAAGGCTTGCTGCAGTGCGGAAACACAGCTGCGCTGTATTCTCAAAGAAAACCAGCACAGCTGTGGATTTCCATAAAATGTGCCGCAGGTGCGGCAATTTAGCTGCTGCAGGACTTGCGCAAGTGCTGCAAATCCGCAGCTGCGGAGGCTGTGAAGGTACAGCAATAGGGGAACCACTAGCTGAATCAGCAGACGGTAACAGTGCTGCTATAATATGAAGCTGACAGCACACACAGAGACCAGCAATCAGTCCCCAACTGGGACCACAACAGCACCGCAGGTATCTGTGAAACCCTGGCACCACAGTGGCTGACTGTCCCTGCTGGTCGTCCCTCCCTGGGGTGTTTCTGTAGCCTGGGGGGGTAGCACTCACTGCTGGCTGGTCAGGCTCTACTGCTTGTGGGGCTCTGTCACGGGCTGCACTAGGTCTAGTGGTTGATGTCTGTTGCCATAGCATGGCAATGTATGCTTTCAGTGCTGTAACATCAGCCACTGCTATACTGTCTGAGATGCTATTACCTATGGTACACCTCTACCTTAATTGATTCCAATTGCTAGGGCACTACTGCAATGTGCTGAGGGAGAGTTATGCCTCTTTCAACTGTGTGTAACATTTTTTCCTCAGCTGTGGGGAAAACCTGGCAGTGAATAGACTTTCAGGGGCTGTGCTCCACTGATCTCACACCTTTTTGTCCTGAGGGACTTCCGCAGCTGCACTTTTTTCCACAGTCCATAGTGGTTTTTCCCGCAGCTGCGGGGGGTTATGTGAATAGCACTTGGAGCAAACTCCATTTTTTCCCGTAGCTGAGGGAGTTTGGGGGACTTAGAGAAGGTTTTGCACCTTCCGAGAACTTTGAGAATCCTGCCTCAGGTGTGGGGTGAGTCATGAGGTACTCAAGCCTAACGTTCACCCCATTCCATCTGTAAATAAGGTCAGATGTGTACAGTGTGCTAGAAAGGGGTGAGTGTTAGGCTTGAGTACCCCAAGGTACACCCCACACCTGATGTGCTGCCTGGGGGCCGGGGGTTAGGGTTGTAAGGTTATGGCACCTACCCTGTGGAATTCTCTACCTCGCCAGACACGAGATAGCCTGACTGCGGAAGGATTTAAAAAATCCTTAAAAACATATTTGTTTAACCAGGCATTTTCAGGGTTTTATTCACTGATTGTTATTGTTCTGTTATCAGTTTTATTGATTTTAAATATTGCTATTGTATTGTATTGTAAAGGCACCTTGAGCTCAGGAAGGGCGTCTTATATAAATGCATTTTACCTTACCTTACCACATTTCCCTGCTTTTGTCTCTTTGACTCTAACTGGTGCAGTAATAACGTTTTTTGCAATTTATTTCCTTACTTTTTGAGATAGTATAATCATATCCCTATTTTGCTGTGGGAGCCCATGCATTTTTGCAGTCAGAATTGAACCCCAGTGGTGCCAAGAGGCATGGGGTGAAGCTGAGTGCCTTGTGAACTTTGGGCTAGATTAATAAAGATATATATTATGGGCAGGATTCTCAAAGCATTTGTGCTCGGCACATCTCGGATGCTCCGGTGCAAATGAGATGCGTTGAGTGCCAACTGTGGTATTCACAGAAAATGCACCAGGGAATGCCCCCAGCGCATCCCCGCTGTGAACACCAAAGTTGCGCCCAGCCCTGGATGTGCCAGCGCAACTCCCTGGTTGGGCTGGGATACAATGGGGCAGCACATCTCAAGATGTGCTGTGCCAACTCTCATTCACAGCCACTAACTTGCAAATGGGGTCATTAGGTATGCAAGGCACAATAGAATACGTTGCATGTCTCAGACACATTTGCATGACTACAGAGATCATGGCAGAATGTGCTGGGTGTTCTGCAGGGCCATCAGTACAGCCACAACCCAACACCCTTGGTAGTCCAATGGCCCCCCGCCCTGTTCCACTTCACTGAGCCTGTGAAAATACCACCGGTATGTTCCCTGGTGGTGTAGTGGTCCCCCCCTCCCTGCATTACTGAGCCTGTAAAAATAACCACCAGTATGTTCCCTGGTGGTATAGTGACCCCTTCCCTGCCCGTAGGGAGCCCATCAATTCACTCCTGACAATTCACTTCCAGAAAACATGCTCCCAACAACTCGATCCTGTATATTTCGCTCCTTCCCCTACTCGCTCCACCTCAATTCACGCCCGCTCTTGCACTGGCAGTGCATAATCAAACAGCAACGACTTTTTTAACAAACAAATACACTCTTGCACCACTGAGAAAGAAGAAAGGTGCAAACATTACTGCTGTAGTAGTCAGCTTGTTTACTAGCATGAACTACTGAAGTCTGCAGTCAGCTGCTTCACCTTCCCTACTCACTCCACCTCAAATCGCTCCCGCTCTTGCTCCAGCAGCACATAATCAAACTGCTCATTCCCAAAATAATTATGTACCCACACCAAAGGATGTCACAGACCTGGCGGTATCTCTCTTGTCACTGCTCACTCCAAAAATAATGATGTAGCCACACCAAAGGGTGCCACAGACCTGGCTCATACCACAGACACTCCTGTTCATACTCTGTCCAATGTTGAGGAAGCAGCACAAAAAACGGCTGGCAGTAGTAACAACCCCAAGATTGTGTGCCCAGAACTGTGTGTTCCTGCATATTTCACTCCTTATACAGAGCAACAAGACAAAGTAAAACTGAACCACTGTCGACTCTGTCCACAGCAGCCTTCAGCAGTGCCCTTACCCCCACAGAGCAACTCAATTATGGCTACTCAAGCTCACAAAATGAAAGATTCTGGACAGTCATTCACAGACAAAAAAGCAGTTGGATACTTTACACCAAATGAGCATGAAAATGTAGACCCTGAGCCAGTTCGAATTCAGGTGAGACATTGACACTATTTCCAAGGGTTATTATTCTGTTGTTCAGAGTAGCGGAAGCGTGTTGTCCGGGAGTGAGAACTGCAGGAGTGAATTGCCGCGGGAGCGGGTCATCGGCAGCGAGTTGATTGGGAGTTAATTAAGGGGAGCGAATTGACATAGACCCCTGCCCGTAACACCGATCCCATGAAATAAACCAACAGTATGTTCCCTGGTGGTATAGTGGTCCCCCCTCCCTGCCTGTAGCACCGATCCCATTAAAATAACCACCGGTATGTTACCTGGTAGTATAGTGGTACCCCCCTCTCATCCCCATCCTGATCGCATTGCGAAACATGATGTCCGAAAAACCCTGGTGGTCTAGTTGTCCCACCCTCCCACCCACTCAGGCACCCCACTAGCCTACTCCCTGTCCCAGCATAGGTAGAGGCTGGCGGGCAGCACAACCCACCCGCATACTGCCACGGCTGCCCACTGACTGTGCTGTCCGTGAATGACAGCATACTGTATGTCTAAAAGAACACTGGTATACCTTGTCAACCAATAGGCTTGCAGCATGTACTGTATGCTGTCGTTCACAATTTTGTGAATGACAAAGTTGTGAATGACAGCATACAATACATGTTGCAAGCCCATTGGTTGACAAGGCAAACAAATGTACTTTCAGTTGCACGGTACGCTGTCATTCATGGGCAGCTCAGTTGGTGGGCAGCTGTGGTAGAGTGCGGGTGGGTTGTGCTGCCCACCGGCCTTCTACCCATGCTGGGACAGGGCAGTGGGCTGGGGGTGGGGGGCCTGAGTGGGTGTGGGGGCCTGAGTGGGTGGGGGGGACCACTAGACCACCAGGGTTTTTCAGACATCATGTTTCATAATGCGGTCGGTGCGGGGGATGGCAGGGGACTACCATTATACCATCAGGGAACATACCGGTGGTTATTATCATGGGATCAGTGCTACAGGCAGAGAGGGGGGACCACTATACCACCATGGAACATAATGGTGGAAATTATCAGGGGATCGCTGATACGGGCAGGGTGGAGGGGGTGGACTGCCAGGGTGGGCAGGCTGCTGTGCTGTGCTGCTGTCTGCAGTATGGCAGCCTGCATGTGGGTGGCCACCCACTTAAGTCTATTTGAAGTAGACTTATCTTTGCGAGGCACATCTCTGGACTTGCCCCAGGGATGCACCTCCAGACTGGGCTGTGAATGGGGCTGGTCTCCATATGCATGGGCACGCCCTCTTTACAGCCCCTTCAGATGTGCCACATATCATTATGGGCAGTATATGGCACATCTACGATGCGTTGGTGCATCGGGGATGCACCGGCGCATTGGCTCTCTTCCAGAATTGTGCTACAGTGCGAGTCAGGGATATCCCGGTGCATCTCGGGTGCGCTGGGTGCATCCCTTTTGAGAATCCTGCCCAATGTGTTTTTAGTATTCTTGCTTTGTGTTAATGTATTACTTATAATGTTATTAATTGTTGTGCAACTGATTCCCTGCATCTGCTCTGTTTGTGACCTCTCCTCCCCTTCTGCACTGCCACCACTCCCCCCAGTCACAGCTGGAAACAAGACTTTTGTACTTTATCTCTGCTTGCCTGCCTGGGTTAAATAACTGTCAAAACATGAATAAATACATAAAATACAAAGATATTCTAACCCTAGGAGTACCTTAACGTTATGAAAAAATTTCCATTTTTCAATATTAATGATTTTATGGTTTAAATTCTAATTAGATTATTGTACATAATAGTGGCCAGAACTGTTTAGCGTGCATGTCACCCAATGAAAATAATAAATATAATTCATATGACCATAGTATTTGGTTCAGAAACATAAATATGTATTATTGTATATAAATATTTATTTATTTATGTATTTCTATAAAGAATATATGATAGGTATGTATGGCATACAAGGAAATAGACCCACAAGGGTGGGGGGTAATTAAATAATAAGGCCAGGAGCCCGAAGTGGCATCCCCTCAACCTCCAATTCCCATATTTTTTTTAAAACATTGGTGTCCAGTGGTATCCCTCACCCTCCCATTCCCATATGTATTTAATTTTATACTGCACCAGTCAGGGAACAGTTCATTGGTGTCCAGTGGTACCTCCACCCTCCCATGTCCCTCTTATTGTTATTATAGCGCTGGTGGTCAGTGGTACCCTCCACCCTCCCACGTCCCTGTTAATCTCTAAATTAAAAAGTCCATCAATGTCTTTATATTTTAAACCTGTTAAAATCATCTACCTGCTACGCAGCTGCAACCACCCACCGACCTCCCCTACACTAACACACGCACCTCTCACTCACCTGACATGCTCCTAATGTGAAGATCCACTCACCGATCGAAGACACGTCTCACTGCTGGAACCAATAACTGCTGTATGACAAGTACGGTAACTGTGGTCAGAACTGAACAGCAGTTACCTTATCTGTCATACAGCAGTCGCCAGTTCAAGCAGCAAGACATGTCTTCTATCAGAAAAGTGGATCTTCACCTATGCACTATGAGCACATCATGTGAATGAGGATGTGTGGGGTGTAGGGTGCAGGAGGTGGGTATAGTGAAAGGGTCAGGTGGGGTTGAGGTGTGGAGCGGTGAACTTTTTTTTAACAGGTTTAAAAAACAACTGAAGACATTGATGGATGCTATAGTTAGGGTTGAGCAGTGGTTTCTATGTTAAAGAGATTGTGTGAGATAACATGTTGGGCTTCATAGTCTGCCAACCTGGGGTGAATATAGCCCCTCTGTGTAAAAATTCAAAATTTTTACTCACCCTGTAAAGTTTGGGAAGGGATCATAATTCTGTTCAAACTGCAAGCCAGCTGATCCCTTCCCACTTCCAGGTCCATCTGCTCTGCCTCCGTGCACCCACGTTTTGTGACATGGAACCAGGGAGAGCGTGGGGATATGCCCCATGCAAGTCTATGAGGATTGTTTTCAGAATGGTTTTACAAAACTTTAAACTACCTTTTGATAAAAATGAAAGCCGCCTCTCAACTAGTAGGGTTTTCAACCCTAACACCCCACCCTTACCCTACAGGCTGCAACAGGTGTGGGGTGTGCCTTGGCATTGTCAGCCCTAATGATCACTCCATTCTCTTATACTGTACCCATCTCAACTTACTCATGGAATGTGGTGAACATTAGGTTTGACAACCCCATGGCTGTTGATGCCTGTATGGTAGGGGTGGGGGGTTAGAGTTGGAAACCCTTACGCCACATTCCCTACTTTTGTTGCTTTAACCCTAACCGGTGCATTAATGAAGTTTTTGCAATGAATATATAGATAGATATATAAATATATCGTACAGTGGTGTGGTGCCACTGTAGTTAGGATTGAGTAGGCTGTTTAATGTTAAACTCCAAATTTTTCAATTTACTAACATTACAACCATTCAACAGAAAGAAAATTTTGCATGCATGGTCTCATGGGGTAGATCTCTTGATGTACTTTTGTTCCAGTCGGACGTGAGGATTCAGAGATGTGGCTAGTGAAAAACCAAAAATAAATTAATGTTTTTTGCAGTATTTTGTCATTGCGCTGCACCCAGATGGTTTGGGACTGTGGTCTGAAATTTTTATTGTAGAAATGGCTTGGCCCACAAATGTGCCTTTTGCTGGTATGGTGAAAAAATATTAATCTGTTCCAAAGTTGTTAAATTTTAAATTTCAGTTTCAGAACATGTTCAGTACAGTCTTCTGGGTGGCTTCCTGGAACGAAAAAAGAATTTGGACCAAATGAAAAAGGATTCTTTTTCATTTGGGACCAATCCTTTTTTGTGAGTAAAAAATCATTTTTTGTTTGCTATCATCTTGTTTTGTATTTGTTTTTTTTTTAAAAAAAAAAAATCATATCCCACAAGAATGATATACTGCAGAGACACCAACACAAGTAGTTTGCTCATTGGGACTCCATTAGCTGTATGGAAAAATGACCCCAGGATGTGTTTTTCTTAACATTTTATATCCTTTTTTTGTGACTTGCTGATGCTTTTTTCATGCATCCTTTTTCATTCAAACAAAAAAATATCTCTTGATATGAAAAAAGATTTGGGACTTCATTTTTCTCGGGGTTTTTTCGTTCTTTATTTTTCATTCAAACAAAAGAGGATCTCTTGTCACAAAAAAGGAATCAGGGTGGGGGGTTGTGGGGATTGTTACTCTACTGGTTACTGCATATTTTTCTGGTACTGTTACAGTATATTTGAAACTTTCAATAAAATTTATCGAATTTCAAAAAAAGGAATCAGAAAAAAAACAGTCTGAAATCCTTTTTTGTGACAAGAGATCTTATTTCATTTGAACAAAAAAGGATCTATTCACATGGAATAGGATTTCAGACTTAGTTTTTCGACAATTCTTTTTTTGTCTGAAGGAATGTTTTTTGTTTCGTTTTTTCATTTGATAGGAAAAACAGGATTCCGTCAAACAAAAAAAAAGAGCCTTTTCCCAGCTGTTCCCATAATTTTTATGTTTTTCCTGGTGTCTAGTGGCATCCCCCACCCTCCCATCACTGTCCCCCTAATTTTTGCATTGTCCCTGGTGCCTAGTGAGCCCCCACCCTCCGATTGCTGTTGCTGTGTTTTAGAAATGTTATTTTATTTATATATATTTATTTTTATTTATTTTTATTTCATTTATATTTAATTCATATATGTTTCCCTGGTGTTCAGTGACACCCCCTTTCTCTGATCACTGTCCACATAATATTTTTTTTTCCTGGTGTCCAGTGGTACCGGCACACTTCTGATTAGCATTTCTTTATTTATTAACATATTCCTTGTTGTCTAGCAACACCCCCCCCCACTCTGCGATCCCTGATCTGGTGTTTCAGTACCTGTAATAAAGAAAGCCTTCCCTTGCTTTTTTTATGTAAAAAAAAAAACAGTCCATCACCGATCTGACCACCACCCTGACCTCCCACTGAGCACCCACAACCCTACTCCCCCCACATTCCCCATACACCCTCAGTCACCTGAAAAGGCCCCAGGGTGAAGATCCAGTCTTCCATAGAATACACGTCTTGCTGCTGCAACCTTTGACTGCTAGTAACAAAGTAAAGTAAGTGAGCTTCAATGTATTTCAATAGTGTTTTCAACTTTTATGCATAAATTTGTAATTTTTGCATATTTTTTTGCATATTTTTTAACTACATTTTCAACATAGACCTTTTGAGTCCCCACCTCATGAACAATGCTGGTGGAGTTACACAAATGCGGCCTGAAAGGCAGTTTTGTGGTTGGTTGTCAAAATCATCTTTTGGTCAGGGTTTTAAAATTTTCACCACCCTTGTTGATGAGGTGGGCTCATAAGAATGGTATGTTAAAAATGTGGGTTCAAAATATGTAAAATGCCAAAGTTATGCGCATCCATTGAAATTTTGTTATGCTCACTCATAACTTTGACAATTATAAATATTTTAACCCCACATTTTCAACATAGCCATTTTTTTCACACCACCTTATGAACATGACAGGAGTCATTTTTCAAATCCTGCCAAAACTGTCTTTTCACACCTGTGTTTACAGTAATGTTGCGGTGGAGCAGAATCATATTTTGCTGGGGATTTGTAAAGTTTCAGTACCATGTGCATGAGGTGGGATAATAAGAAGACTATGCTGACAATCTGATGGCTGTTCTCCTACAAATAGCAGCACAGGGATCAAATGGAAGCAAAGTGCCCTCTGGGCCCTGCACTTCCACAACAACATACATATATGCATTTATGAAAGGATGGGAATACAGGGCCCTCACAGGCCAATAAGGGTACAAGTACACTATGTCAAAAAATTATGGATGGATGGGAGTGCAGGGCCACCTGTGCTCCCACAGGAAAATAAGGATATGATTATACTATCTCAGAAAGTAAGGAAATTCATTGCAAAAAAAAAAAACTTTGTTAATGTGCTAGTTAGGGTTAAAGCAAAAAAAGTATGGACATATGGTGTTAGTGTTTCAAACCCTAACACTCCACTCCCATCCTGCAGGTGTGGGTGTGCCTTGGGGATGTCAAGCCTAACTTGCCATTCCATCGGTAAATAAACTGAGATGTGTAAAGTATATAAGAATTGGGTGAGCATTAGGCGTGACAACAGCAAGGCACACCACATGTCTGATTTGCTGCCTGCAGGGTTTGGGTGGGGTGTTAAAGTTGGAAAACCTAATGACACATTTCTCACATTTTTTCACTTTAGCCAAAACTAGTGCATTACCAAAGTTTTTTGCAATGAATATATATATAATCTCTCCTTCTCTCTCTTCCTCTCTCTCTCTATATATATATATACATATATAAAAATGCGTATTTCCCCGGTGTCCTGGCCAAATTTCCCTCATTCACTAAAAATACCACCAACAGCTTAATCTGTTTCAAGGTCAGTTGTCATTCATCTGTATCCCCTTCCCCCGGGTCGTGCCTGAAAATAGGCAGGATTTGTCTAGTGCACTTACCCAGTCAACAAAAACTAACTAACTAAATAAATAAATATATATATATATATATTTATGATTAACCATACTGTATATAGTTATAATATCATCAATGATTGTAATCATCTAGAAGTAATAAATAAACAGGCAGCATTGCAAATATTACTAAATAACCAAATGCATACCTGATAAAGTCCACACTCAGTATATACAATGTACAGTAACTACAGCTAAACTGTGATCGTGGAGGATACCCATTATTACCTCTCTATAGTCATGCATCATATCTTCAGGTGTTGCACATCATACAGAAATCAGGGTACAATGGGAATGAGCTCCATATGCATGTAACAGTTTTGTTCTTATCACACAAGTGTCAGCTTTAATTTCTACAACATAATCCTGTTTGTAACACAGTGTGTTTATGCATTTGTTTGTGAAATGCTGACTTTCCCGATTGTCATGGTCAAAGATGCTCCACTCCTAATCTCTCATCCTGCCTCCTAATATCTGTTGCTAAACTATTCTGTAGTTCATTTGTAGCAGTGATACTTTTTTGGGAATTAGAATTAGAAAGAAAATACCATTTACTGCTGTACCAGTATCTCTCATATGCCACAGCACACCTCATGTTCCCGATAGCTGCCTGTTGTTGTTACTACTGTCATCCCTCCTTACATACTGACTCAAGAGAGATACTGTATCACCATACCCCAGGAATTTGTAAGTGCTGTCCCCTTTTTTACATGTTTTCTTAGGTACTAGTGAATTGGAAAGAAAAGTGCAGTACCGGTACCTCTCCAGCCACTTTTACACAGCTCTTACTTGTGCCGCTCACTTTTGCTCCAGTCCTGTTTCACTCCCCCCACCGCACTATGATGTCGCTTCTACTGTACACACAGCACCCATTTTGGAAGCTTGCATCTTCTGATATTTTGGTGGTGTTTCCTGCCTTCCAGGGTCTGTTGGTCTCACAGCAAATTGTCGGTACTTCGGGTAGCCATTCTGCCTTGCTAACAGTAAAAAAAATTAACTTCAATGCAGAATTTGTTTAGGGAGGCATTTCCCTAATGAATTCTGCTGAAAACATTACAAAAACCATCCCAAGTTATGTGCAGAAAACCTTCAAGTTACTGCATCTCAACAGGGATGATTTTTGTAAATGTTTTCAACAGAATTCATTAGCGAGAGTCTACCCTAAATGAATTCTGTATTGAACTTGTCATATTTTTTAAACGTTTATAAGGGCTGCTGTCAGATTTGCAGAATGAGGTGTAACTGTTGGGTTACTGTTCACTGACATGAATGGAACGTTGATTTTAAATGGCAGGGCAGAAAGGGGAAGCTGGCGAACCCAGGAAACCAGGGAATGCATTTCAGGGAAGCACTCACTTTGGTTGCGGTAGGTGAGTGCTTGCACACACAGAAAATGTAACATTACAGTGTGTTTGTATCGGTTATTGTGATTCAGACCACTGCATGCAAAAGTGCCATCAGATACAGTGCCACACCACATGATCCTGACCACTCCCAGTCTGCACGTTGCTGTCACTGCCAAGCCATCATCCTCCTTACAGACTGACTTGAGGAGCTCAGATCAGTTTCTATTTCCCCACTATACAGCACACAATATCCTTTACTGCAGTTAAATAAGACTGGGACTACTAAGTTCAGTACAGTGTCTGAATCAGCTGAGGACCACGTAAAACAGTGATGGCCCAATCGCGGCTCACTCTGACCTGACATTCGTAAGTCATAAGCTTAAAAAAAAGCATTATTAGAAAATCCTGTTATTTTATGAAAGTGCACAAAGGTGAGCTGAAAGAAAGAGAGGGAAAGACCACTGGTTCACTGCTCCAACTCCAGCCAGCAGTAAGACTTAGTGGGCTAGATATTCAAAGGGGTTGCACCTGGCACACCTGAGGTGCACCAGCGCAACCCAAGAACTGTGCCTCGACGCAATATTTAAAAGTGGAAATTGAGCAGCGCAATTCCTAATGCACTGGGGCACAAAGATAATGCATGCAGCACATCTCAAGGGGGCATGCCTATACATATATGGCATATCTCAATATTCAGCCCGGGATGTGTGGCACATATGCTGGCACAACCCTGAGAAGCACCGCATACCTGGGCCTAGAGTTGAGCTTATAAAAGATGGCTCAAGTGCAGTCCACCCACCTGCAGCCTACTGTATTGTAGCATGCAACACAGCAGCTGCCAGCCATAGGTGGCAACCCCTCCACATCATGCACAAGCACACACAAAGGTAGTCCAGTGGCCCCCCCACCTGTACCTCCAACCACTGAGAGTGCTGTAAGAACACATCCCTGGTGGCCCAGTGGTTCCCCCCACCCCACCCCGATGCTCCGATTGTTGAGTATAATATTGGTTATATTCCCTGATGGTCCAGTGTTAACCCCCTCTCCATCCCAACACACAGATCACCATCAAAATAAGACACTACATCACCCTGGTGGTCCAGTGGTTCCACCACCCCCAACCACTCAGGACCCCAAGCCCACCCAGCTCCCCCCTCGATCATTGGCAAGCAATATACCCGCCCACATACCATGGCGGCTGCCCATCAAATGACAGCTTAAAGTGGTTGCTGCAGGTTCATTGGTCCACACAGCGGACCAATGGAAGCTTATGACAACACAATAACTGTCATTCAATGAGCAGGCGGCGATAATGCGGTGGAAGCTACCTACCGATGACTGGGGTGGGGAGCTGGTGGAAGCTGGGAGTTCTGAGTGGGTTGGGGGTGAAGGGAACCACTGGACCATCAGGGTGATGTACTGTCTTATTGTGATGGTGACTTTTGTGTTGGGATGGGGTGGGGGGTTACCACTGGACCACCAGGGAATATAACCGATACTATACTCAGTGATCGGAGCATCGGGATGGGGAGGGAGGAACCACTAGCCTGCCAGGGATATGTATCCTAGTCATTTCGTCGATCGCAGGGTCAGCATGGGGGGGGACTGCTGGGCCACTGGGACTGTGTTCTTGAATATACGCACAGTGATCGGAGGTACTGGAGAGAAGGGGGAACCACTGGACCACCAGGGTTTCACTTTAGTTAAGTATAAGTGTGATCAGGGTTACCGGCGAGGTGTGGGGTACCACTAGACTACCAGGGAGGTCTGGGTCAGATGGACATTTGATCAGTGGTACAGGCAGGGAGGGGGTACCACTGGACCACCAGGGCTATTACAGTTACTACACTTTGGCAAACAGAGGTACAGGAGGGGACGGGGTATTTCTATGGTCCCTGGTACAGGGACCACATGCTGTGCAGGGCGCCAGGTGCATTTAGCTGTTCAGCCCTACACAACACATGCAAATGGGACCTTAATGACATGCAAATAGCCCCATTTGTGCCTTCCATGCATTATGGCCCCATTTGCATACCAGTGGTCGGAATATCGGGAATTTGCACATAGCATGTCTCTGCTGCACTGGCACATTTCCCATTCCTGATATTCAGATCTGTCTTGGGGGGATGCACCAGCTCATTGTAGCTGCGCAGTGCGCATAATGTGGTATATTCAGAAGAGATGTGCAACGGTGCATGTCTTTTGAATATATCTGTTAGTTGCTCCAGCGCAGCTCAGTTGTGCTGTGCCACCACTTGCACCAGTGCCAGGCACATTTCTGAATATCGGGCACAGTGCCTCCGAAACTCTGCAATATTCCTAAATGTAAAGCATGTGAACACATTTCCACCTTAGACTTTATTAACACCCCTCCCCCCAAAACAAACAATTAAAGTTACAGGGGAGTTATACATTTGAATTCCAGAATGTTGTCTATTACATCTATTGCAAGAAATGTCCACATACAAGTTATGTGGAGGAACCAGCCAACACCTTCAAATCTGAATGAACTCACACAGGTATGACATAAAGGAGAAAAAGACCAAAAAAGACAGTGGGACAACATTTCTCTCTCTATCTGATCACTCCATGCCTGACCTTATTGTCCTGGTTCTCAAATGATACTTCAGAAATAATACAAGAAAGGGAGCATATGAGCTCAGGCTTTTTTTTCTTCTTGACACTGAAAATAATGGATTGAATGTAGACCTTAGTTTCATGACCCATTACAGAATTTAAACTGACAACTGCCTTTCTCTTGCTTCAGGTGCATGTGCATTTCCTGTGCATATTATTTTTATATACATTATCTCTTACATTTGCTATATACTTTAGTGTGTCTCTATACATTAACATGATTTTATTTACATGTTTGATCATACTGTGTGTCTGCTGTGTTTGTGGATGTACCACACACACACACACACACACACACACAGGTTCTCAAAGAACAGCAAAAATTCCATAGCTGCGGGAAAAAAGCTTGCAGCACTGTGGAAATGCAGTTGCATGATATTCTTAAAGAAATTCCCTCAGCTGAGGGAATTCTGCAAAAAGTCCCACTGCTGCAGAATTGCAGCAGCTGCGGGAATCCCATAAGTGCTGCAGATCCGCAGCTGTGGAAATGGCTGAGGAGGCACAGCAATAGTAAATCTATGTAGCTGAAGCAGCAGACTTTAACACTGCTGCCATTATATGACGCTGACAGCACACACAAAGAGACCTCCAACCAGTCCCTCAACTGGGACCACTGCAGCACCACAGGTAAAAATGATGCCATGGTCCCACAGTGACTGACTGTCACTGCTGGTTGTCCCTCCCTGGGGTGTTCCTGTGGCCTGCGCGGGTAGCTCTTGCAGCTGGCTGGCCAGGCTCTACTGTCTGTGGGGCTCCATCATGGGCTGCACCGGGTCTGATGGTTGTTGCCTGTTGCCATATCATAGGCAATGTGTGCATTTCTTGCTGTACCAACAGCCACTGTTATACTATCTGGGATGCTATTACTTGTGCCTCACCTCCACCTTAATTGATTCCAATTGCTGGGGCCTACTGCAGTGTGCTGAGGGAGAGTTACACCTCTTTCCACTATGTGTAGCATTCTTTCCTCAGCTGTGGAAAAAAAACGGCTGTGAATAGCCTTTCAGGGGCTGTGCCTTACTTATCTCACACCTCTTTATCCTGAGGGACTTTAGCAGCTGCACTTTTTTCCACAGTCCATAGTGGTTTTTCCTGCAGCTGCGGAGAGTTTTGTGAATGGCACTTGGAGCAAACTCCCCTTTTTTCCATAGCTGAGGGAGTTTTGGGGACTTAGGGAAGGTTTTGCACCTTCCGAGAGCTTTGAGAATCCTGCCCACAGTCTTTAGGAAGGCTCTTAGAACATAAACATTTAGCAATTTATAGGACTCCTCCTGTCATATTACATCCATGGAGAGGAGCCTACTTTCTAATCTGATTTATAACCAACCAGGATTTCACAGACTGTTTCCTTTTACTCTGCACATATCCAGTTATTTACTTCCTTATCGATGGAACTCTCACAGCCATGTGTAAAAGTTTTTTTTTTTATCAGTTCTACCCAGTGTATGTAATGTTGTTTCTTTGTAAGTTCTGCCATTTACCTGATGATGTCTGTGTAGCCTGGAAGCTTATATTTTGTAAATCTCTTGTTGCTTCAGTCAAGGGTATCAAACCACCCACTTCGTCCATCTAGTTATCATTCTGTAAGTATTTGGTGGGGGATTTTCAAAAGGGCTGGCTGCAGATGCAAATACAGGCTGTGCCTGCATCTGCATCCATCCACTTGTATAGAAGCAGTCCTGCTGCTATTTTCAGATTGCCTCTATTTATGACAAAAAGTCACAATTTGTGGCAGAAAATGGACTCATCTGTGAGCATACCTATCAGCTGTCACACATTATGAGGCACGTCACTTGTTTTACCTAATAGAAACCCTCTGTCCCACGTGAAGAAGGCAATATTCCACATTGCTCAAAACAGAAATTTATAATAATTTCTGATACTTAGTTATCATCAAACAATATAAATATTAGTGAACTAATACCTGCAATAATCTGAGCTTGGAATGCCATGGTTTGATGATACATCACACATTGTTCTCATTTGTTACACATCTTGTCCATTTGGGTGATGAAAGGTTGAGAGATATGATTGTGAGTTTTCTCTGGTTTGAATGCAATTGCATCCAAATTGGACACTAATGCATCTGTTTGTGGATGCAAACTTTGGATGCTGTTGGGTCATCTAACAGATGGTCTAAGAAGTTTGTACACATTTCTGATTTGAAAATAGCATCAGATGCATCTTGGGTGGATCCTTTTGAAAATATTGCCCTCTGAATTTATTAACATTTTAGTAAACTCAGTTGGTGTTTCTGATTGACAAGAACTGCATGATGTGTATGCAATAAGAAATGACAGGGCATGCATTATACTAAACTAACCACATGCACAGGGACACAGTGAGGCATGACCATTAAGCTCCTGTATGCACAGTTAGAGGTAGCCGATCAAAAGCGCACGTGCATAAGAGTGTGGTAAAAACCACAAAGAGAAAAGAGCGTAAGGGAAAACAGCTTCATGTGAACAATAGCGTGGTCATGACAGCGCAGTACACATATCTGTTCTCAGTGATGCTGAGCAGTAGAAGTTCACAACTGTGTGATGCTTCGCTGTGCTGACAGCATGGCATGAAGAACAGAGGCACACGCTGTGAAAGTCCTCGCTGCAGATGACTGGGGTTCGAGTCTTGGGAGGGTTGTTTTGCTGTTGGTCCAGTAAATCTCCCTTCCCCTAAATTCCCCCCATGGTTGATGATATATATAAATATATCTTTATATCTATATAGAATTACTATCAGGCATGTTGGAGTGTGGTCTTCAGTCAGTATGGAAGTATGCCAACCCCCCCCCCCCGAGTTGCCTCCACCATGGAGTTTTATTAATAAATGTGCCCTGCTGAGTTTCTTCCACCCCTCCCACTTATGTTCCTGCCTTAGTAAACATGCCAACCTCTGAATTTTAATGTTCCCTGAGTGTGGTTTCTGATGCCTCTTCTCAGCAGCTTTATTTGTGCTGTCTCTGCTCTAGCTGTGCATTCTCAGTGCTGTCTTCCCTTGCACAGTTTTGCCTGCGTGGTCTTGGACCACGCTATATTGTATTCATGGTTTTGACCTAGTTCCACAGTTAGATAATGCACGCCCCTGGCCTGAAGTGTCTTACTGGGATTATAAAATGGGTAAACAGAAAAATTATAAAACAATAAAATGCCAACTTAAAAAAAAAACAAGTATATTCTTCTGTTAAAAGCAACATGTAAAAAGCAGTTCTTCCCCAGCTGTCAAACATCTATCTATACATTTAACAAATTGAATGTTTATTTATCATGAAATGCAGGAATTCAAACTTCTACAGAATTCTACTGGCTGAATGTTCACATCTCCACTACATAAGCACACAACAGAAGCCTTGGTAAAGCCAGGTTTTCAATGTTATCTGTGCAGAGTAAGCAACTTTTACTTACATATAACATGTCTAACATATCATAAAAAATCAACATTTTAGATCAGGATAAATCCCTATAACATCAAGTTATATATAATTTGTTGGACAAAATACACAGAAGCAGCTATAAGCAAACACATTTAATAAACACATTCACATCTCTCCGAGTCAGTAAAGAAGGCACACATTTGCGAGCAAATTGTTTTGGGTTGTCAGTCATGCTAATATCAATGAAAGTACATTCTAATCATTAGCAGCATCTGCCTGAATAGTCATAATACCATACCATGAGACTTGGCCTTTCGGGGGTTGAGATGCCATGTTCTAGTGGTGCAACCGGGTAGGTATATTTGCCTGGGGAATAAAAAAGAGCCTGAATGCAGTTCTTGGAGAAAGCAGTTCAGAAGACAGTGAAAGAGGACTCTGTGGGTCTCCCCAAAGGGTCACCCCAGTGGCCATCAGTCCTGGACAGAAGTCTAGAAGATGGTACTGAGGCTGAAGATAATCATGAGAAGTGAGAAGTCTTCTTGAACTGCAGGGACCAGGGAAAGAAGGTGAGTAACTGTTGCAGGACTGGTGGGGGTCGAGGGCATCAGAGTGCCATAAACCATAGGGTTGGGAACCAAGTAAGGCCACCCACTGAGAGAGGACAGGTTGTAGGCCTGTAAACCCCAACATTCAAAGAGGCCTCTAGGGCCTAGTAGGGAGGCACAGGAGGGTACAGGTGGCTGGCAAGGAATGGAATGCTGTGATTGATCAGCTATAATTATTTTTGCTGTTGGCATTTAGGATACAGTAAAATAATGGATTGTGCACTGCCGCATGTCTCTGTGACTTCATATTTGATTGTGTGAAAGAGGCTGGGCAGAGTTGAGCCACACAAATTAAATCCTGTCTCACTCGTTCGGCCAGAAAATAACTCAGACTAGTCCCCTCATATATGGGGTAGATATCCGCGAGGACTTGGGCTTACACATGTTCCAAAGGAATTGGTAGAAACTGATAAGGAAAATGGGGAGACTAAAAATGTATAATCTTCCATATACAGTACAGGCAAAGGGTCACAGATACTGTACATGGAGTCACTGTGCTGTTGGTGGAAGCAAGTAATGAATGTCTACTAGCTTGCCAAATTCTAAGAAAAGTGTCAAAGCAGTCAGTTAAAACAGCAATATAAGCCTTGACCATTACAGCAGAGGTCAAATGTTGCAATCACTTGGTTTCATGCTATTTTATGAAACAACCACATTTAAAAAACTGTCCTTTTAACTGCAGAACACTAAATGCCAGTTATTACCAAGACACTGTTTTCTTTTTTTGCAGTTGGTCTTTTTATTGAGGTAACAAAAGCATTACATTCATGAACAACAACAGTGATCAGTGGAATTTATAGAGAACTCACAACAAACAGTTCAGGGTTACAGACATTAGAGGAATTTCATGTTATGGGAATCTCACTGATAAGAGTATTACTATCCAATCCATACAAAGCAGTTTATAATCTACTCAAGTACCATGAGGGAGTCAAGGGGGTTTCAGGAGATCTTTAGAGTTTCTGAATAAAGAAGGCAAGGGAGTCTGACTAAATCTATGCATATATGGAGCTCAGACCTCTAAGAAGGACCTGTTGTGGTGTTTTGCAAAATAGGCTAGTCGAGTTTGGGAGACCAGGGATTCCAAGGCATTTAGCCAAGTTTGAAATATTGGAACAGAGGTTGCTCTCCACAGCTGTAAAATGAGCTAAGTGAATTCAACTGCAGCCTGGGTGAGCCAGAGCAGTTGCAGGTTCATGATTTGGTAATGGTCAGGGACTATTCCCAGTAGCCAAAGGCTGAGGGTGTGGGGCAGGTCTAGTGCAAGAGTTTGGGAGCAGAACTGTATAAACTTATCCCACACCCTTCTCAGGGGATCGCATTGCCACAAAATATGCAATAGATCTATATCAAGGACCAAAGACCCCCAGCAATTGTTGTGGGGAGCATCCCCATCTTATGAAGCTGGGAGGGGGTGCGGTACCACAGGTGTAGGACTTTATTCCTAATAAGAAGGCTACGTTGGTCAACACAGGCCTTGTGTGCTGTTTTCCAGCACCTGTTCCACTCTTGGGTGGAGTTGTGTATCCCCAACATCCTTTCCTATCTAGATTTGGCCGGACAGGAGGAATCAGGTACAGAGTCTCTGATCCAGTCTTGTATTTTCCCTGCTAGGCCCTTTTCTTGTCTGGACCAGAGTGTTAATGGGATTTTTGTTCTTAGGAGGGTCTATCGTGGGATGACAACTCTGGCATGTGAAGGGGGACCTGGACCATTTGAGATAGAAGCTCCTGAGTTGTAAGTATTGCCAAAGGCAAGCCTGAGGCAGGTGATGGTGCTCCTTTAGAAATTGGAAGAAGACAAATGCTTTGTTGTTTTCCTGCACTAGGTTTTGAAATGTATTCAACCAGCTCTTCTGCCATGTCTCCACCGAAAGAGTTGAAGGTCAATGCAAAAATGTGGGTTGTTCCACAGTGGGGATAAGAGGCCTAAGCTTTGACAGGTATGGGTCATCATTCCCATGGTTTGCCAGGCATGGTGGTTGGCTTTAATTGTTAGCCACTCTTGTGTGGATCTGGGGAGGTTGTGACCTAAAAAGCAGAGAGGTGAGGTTCCTCCCAGGGCTGCAGTTTCAATTATAACCCAGGCCAGAAGGGGGAGAGAAAATGTCCTCATCCCTCTACACTGTTTGGTAATGATAAAGACTTGGGAGTAGGTATTGAAATTCAGCAGGTTCCATCCTCCTCTGGTCCAGGGGGCCCTTAATTTTGCTCTGCTGTACCTCGGCCTTGACTGACCCCACAAGAATTTACTCATAAGTGCATGAAATTTATTAGCCCAGGTTTTGGGAAGCAGAATGGGGAGGAGGGAGACCAGGTAATATACTTTGGGGGCAAACATCATTTTTAGGGCTGCTATTCTCCCTGCTAGGGACAGAAGCAACTGCTCCTTTCTCTGTATATCTTTAGCTAACTGGGTCCAAACTGGAGTGAAATTCTCATCAGCCAGGGAGGGCAGGTCAGGAGTTAACTTGATCCCCAGATAATTAATTTCAGTAGGAGCTTAGGAGAGGCCTGATGATTGTATCATGTCAGGAGAGATAAGGGAATTTAATGGGAGTCAAAAAGAAGAAGTTCTGGTACAGCCACCTTGGTAGAAAAGAAAAATTATGAGGGAGTGGCTATGTACCAGACGGCACAAACAAACTAGAAAAAACTTGTAGGAAAGGAGCCGACTCACCAAACTCCATAAATTATGTATTTTTTATTCTATTCTTCTGAATATAAGGTAAATCTCCAAGGTGCAGTATCAATATATGTGCACTTAAGTACTCCCACTCCACTGAGTCAAAGGCTTTTTCAAAGTCTATTGTAACAAGTGCTGCTGGGGTTGGGAGACCTGCCGCTGCCTGCATCAGGGTTACCAGAGTTCTGATATGGTCCAAACTGTGCCTCCCTTTAATAAAGCCTACCTGGAGGAATGCACTATGTCAGGAATGGATGTGTTCCATTCTGGTTGCTAGGGTCTTCACCAGAATTTTGGCATCAGCGTTAATGAGGGAAATGGGTCATTAATTCCCAGGAATCGTATGGTCTTTACCTACTTTTGGCAGGATGGTAATCATGGCCTCTCTCAGGAAGGGGGTAGTTCTCCTGCTGAGTGGGCTTCTTACAACATTGCAAGCATGGGAGGTGCCACTTTCTGATGCACTAGTTTGTAAAAATCCACAGGGTACCCATCACCACAGGACATTTTATGGGGAGCCATACTCAAACTGGCCTAATTTAATTCAAGAGTTGTGAGGGCTTTGTCTAGTTCCTGTTTTTGTGAGTTGGAAAGGGAGGGGGGGACTACACGTACCATGAAATCATGAAACATTGACTCATGTCATTTGGTGTGTGATTTATACAAATGTTGGTAGAAGTGAGCCATAGTCTCATCGATTTCTTGTTGTTTGTACACTGCCTTATTCCCCATAGTCCAGAGTCCTTGAATATGTCTATCTGCCTGTTTTTTTTAGCCTATAGGCCAGGAGCTTCCCTGCCTTCTCTCCTTCTGCCCAGTATTTGTGCTGGATACATCTAATTTGTAGTTCGGCCTTCCTTATGGCTAAGGTATTAAGCCTGATTCTGATACTAGACAGTTCTGATACCAGGACACAACGCCGTAGTCTACCAGAGTCATTGTTATATTTTGCCTCATTTTCTTTCAGTTGGAATTCAAGTTGTTCTACCTCCTGCTCTCTCTGCTTTCTCCTGTGTGTAGCATAGCTTATAACTTGGCCCCATAGAGTGGCTTTGTAGGCCTCCCAGATACTTGCAGCCAAGGAGGAACCCAGTGGGTTTATTTGGAGAAAAAGATTGCGTCTCAGCTCTGACCAGCTTCTTAAATTTTTCATCCTGCAGCAGCAGAGGGTCCGGCCTCCAACAGACTGACGTCTTTTTGGCGGCGGGGTCCATGGCTAAATTTAGCAGTACTGGGGCATTATCTGAGAGGTAGATAGGGGCTAAGTGCATGTCGTTTACTGAGTTATTTATACCTTCTGAAGTGAACCAGTAGTCCAGCCAACTTCCTATTGTTTTGTTTGTTGGAAAATATGTATAGTCCTTAGCTGTGCGGTGTTGTAACCTCCAGATATTGACTAGCTGGTGTAGAGAGAACAATTCTTGTAAAGCTTTGAGGAAGTGAGTGTGAGGTTCTTGTTTGGATTTAGACCTGTCCAGTAACTAGTCCAGAGCCAGGTTGTGGTCACCTCCCAATATGATACTAGGGTTTACCTGGGTCTGATCCAGTATTTTTGGTGAAACTATGTTAAAAAAGTTGGGCATATCCTCAATGGGGGCATAGATATTCACAAGCAATACTGGGCCCATTGAAGTAGCCAATTTTACTAGTACCCATCTTCCATCTTTACATGCCTCCTTATGTAAAACCTCCCACTTGAGGAATTTGTGTAAAAGGATATATACCCCCCCCCCATTTGGCTGTGTCTGAGGTGCTATGGAACTCCCTGCCCACTCATTCCTGCACCAGTTTTTATGTTTGCTTGCACGTTTGTGCAAGAAACATAGTGCCATCATCCGAGTTTTTGGAGGTGTGGCACCCGTCTTCCAATTCAGTCAGTGTGTTTGCAGGCACGGCCGCAGTTCTCCAATGACTACTGCAGCTGTCTATGACAGCAGTTGAAAATGAGTGGCTGTACAGTTGAAAGGGAGAGCTACGCTTCAGTGAACAGCGATAAGATATCGTGTGCTCATCGCTCTTCCCCCCACACACACGCCGCATACTGGTGCTTTCGTGCTCCCCATGCACACACTGTTATAGCCGACAGGTGCCCAGTCCCCTGTCGACTGTGCTGCGCCCCCAACAGAGTTCCAGATGCCACGCTGGAGCTCACCCCAGTGTGGCAACAGATCGTATGGCCGACGGGGTGCCCAATCCCCATCGGCTCCTGCTGCCCCCCAAGAGACAGGTGCCACGCTGGGAGTCCACCCCAGCGTGGCAACAGATCATATGGCCGACAGGGTGTCCAATCCCCCATCGGCTCCACGGCCCCCCCAAACAGCCTTCCAGCTGCCATGCTGGGAGCCCATCCCGGCGTAGCACAAGTCCCGCATCGTCTAAGTTAAAAAAAAAAAGAAACCTGAAAGAAAAAAACCTTCCCTCGCCAACTGTCCTGACCCAATCTCCCCCAACCCGCGCCCACCCTCTGTGCACCTTGTCTCTCCACACCCCCTCCTCACCCCATACTTACCTCTGGAGCTTGGCGGGACGATCTTCGGTGGACCGGGAACACGTCTGCACTCTTCAAAGCCGACCGCGAACTGAGGAAATGCCGGTAAGCTGTGTAATGTAATAAATAGGGTTTTTTCAACTTTAGTGCATATCTCAGGCATTCTGGGAATTTTTCACCAAATTTACAACATGGGGTTTTTGGGACCCCACCTCATGAATTCTGTCACTGCCATAGCGTTAATCGGCCCCAAAAGGTGAATTCATGGTCACTGCGCGGAAACACCTTTTGGGACTAATTTACGAAATGACAGTGTCATCACAGTTCATGAGGTAGGCCCCCAAAAACCCTATGTTGAAAATTTGGTGAAAAAATTCCCCAAAATGACTGTTTTATGAGCATGCATTGCGCTGTTCCTACTCACGCTCGTAAGTTCACGAATTTTCAATATTTTCACTCCAGATTGTCAACATTGCCATTTTACCACATCTCCTTATGAGCAGTACAGCTGTCATTTCTCACATCTGACCCAAAATGTGTTTCCATGCATGTAGCGCACAATGGCACAGTCGGTGTGCAAAATCAATGTTCGGGACAGATTAAGAAAATCACAGTGAGACTGATCATGAGCAGAGGTGTTAAAATGGCTATGTTAAAAATTTGGTGAAATACGTCTATAAAATGACTAATATTCTCAGTGACCATTGCGCGGTTCCGCACCCTCGTAACTTCATGGATTCTAATATTTTCAGTGCAGATTTTCACCACTGGCTTTTCCACAATTCCTTATGAACAGTACAGCTGTCATTTTTCACACCATGGCCGAAATGTGTTTTCGCACTTCCAGTGCAGAAATGCATGGTCGCTGTGGGAAATCACTGTTCGGGAAAGATTAAGAAAATCACAGTGACACTGTTCACAACCGGAGGTTACAAAATCCCTGTGTTGACAATCTGCTGTAAAAAATCCCCAAACTAATTGCATTACGGGTGTGCGTTGTGCATTTTCTACGCATGCTCATGACGTAATCCTCCACTTGTATTTGCCTGATATTCATGTATGTACCTTGTAATCTCCCGGTTGCACCTGAAAATAGGCACTTGGCTGTCTAGTGTGCTTACCCAATTAACAAAAGCAAATAAATAAATAAACTTCACCAGTTTTTTTAATATTTTCACTGCAGAATTTCAACATTGCCATTTTTTGCACCTCCCCATGAACAGTACAGCTGTCATTTTTCACATCCTGTTCGAAATGTGTTTTCGCACCTGTGGTGCCAAATGGCGTAGTCGCTGTGCGAAATCAACTTTCAGCTAACAAACTGATATTGCCACTGTTCATGAGGTGGGGGTCACAAAAAAACCATGTTGAAAATTTGGAGTGAAAATGTCAACGAATGCCTGAGGCGTTAGGGTTTCCGACCATAATGCCTCAGCCTGTAGAGATTGAGAGGCATCAGGGGTGTGACTTGGGATTCTCGCCTGTAATGCTCATACCATTTCACACCCTGCAGCCAGTGAGAGGCATCGAGGTGTGCCTTGGACTCCTCGGCCCCAAAGTTCACCCCATTCTCCTATACAGGACCCACCTCACTGTATTTCCTGATGGAATGGGGTGAGCTTAAGGGCCAAAGACCCCAAGGCACACCGTGACACTTATCAGCATCTGCAGGGTAGGGTGTGGTGAAATGGCGTGGCCGTACTGCCTGATGACCCAAAGGCACACCCCAATGCCTGTCAGTCTCTGCAGGGTGGTGGTGGGGTTGCCTTCAGTTCAATACTTCACTGCCATTCCCATTATGCAGCTCTCTAACTCCTACACTACCAATGCCAATGCCAGCAAGCAAACATTCGGCATTGACAAATGCTTGTTTAGCTTCCCACTGTGTTAGTTTAGTTTCCTGCAAAAATGCTATCTGACAATTAAGTTTCCGAAGTCTGGTTCAAATCTTTTTTCTTTTGATCAGTGAATTTAGACCCCTGACATTCCATGATGCCAGAATAACATCTGTCAGCCTATCCATTATCAAGGCTTAAAGGGTCAAAGGTGGTATACATGGGTATAGTGTGTGGACATGATCTCCCTCCTCTTCCTATGTATTACCATTTCTGGATTTAGTACCCGTTGCTGTGATTCCTGACCTTAACCTCCCTTGGGTTGTTGGGACTTGGTTCCTCATGATATACAATGTGGATTCCCTGAATAGGGGTGGTTAAGTTATTGAGATCCACCAACTTGTATACCTGCTCCCATCCTCATTTTTATGCCTCGGGTCACCTGAAGAGCAATCCTCCCTATGCCCATCCATATTCTGTAATCTTGGAAGCGGCACATCTATCAGTGGTGGGGCAAGACATGTGCAATCAGCTGATAAGGTGGAACAAATTATGATTATGTCACATCTAAATTTTGATGGAGATAGTGCTCTGGTATGTGAACTGGGCTCTTCATATTTAAGCCCCATGTTCCCAGAACCCCTCTCTGAGGGAGAAGTCACAAGCACCGACCTCTGTAGTGAGATTGTCACATGAGAAGCTCTAGCGCCCTTGTCAGGAGGTGGAGGGAGCAAGGGTGTACCCCCGCCTCAAACCCCTCTCTCATGCAGAGCTTCCTAAGGGAGTGAACTGAACCCTCACAATGACAGCAAGAGGTCATGCTGGGGATCTAGATGTGTGATGGTGGGGGGGGGGTGCCTGGATGATTTTGTGACATTGAGTCGTGGGAGCGGTGTAGTCATGCTGATCTCCCAGGCATCCAGTTCAGTAAAGGAGCAACACATTTATACATGTAATCAGATGAACCCAAATCCCCACCCTCACCAGTACCTTAGCATACCAACACGGCAAGTAGTGCTGCATTTCTGATAGAACTAATCGTAGGAAATGGTACCTAACAGTAGATTTGCAACACATGTATCCTAAGTATAGAGCTAAACATTATAACAGTAGGTAACATAAAACTTTAACCTAACATATCAAAAAAAGCGAGCTATCCATTTGCAGTTTGTGCTCCATATCGAACCATGGCAATGGCCATTAAACAAAAGTCCCAAGGGACTTAACAGCCTAGGCAAGTAAATACCCTCATCTCACTGGGGGAAGACTCAAGATGTTAGGGTCTTGTTCCTGCAGGAGGGCAATGTAAATTCATCCAGAAAAAAGAAAAATTCTGAAGGATCGCCATGGAGATACCAAACCAAGGGATGAGTACATCCTACAATAACTACTCTCAGCACCGGTAGATGTATGCACCTTGCGGGATTCGGCCGGAGGGATCAGTGTCATCCGAGGCATTTAGCAGGGTCTCCAGGTGCTTGAGAGAGTCTTCGGGTAAATCCCCCACTGTCGGTTCACAGTCTGCCCAATCCCCTGGTAAAGGGGACCACTCCCCTGAGTCTGTTGTTCCCCCATGAGATGTTTTCTCAGGTAGTGGAGCATGACAGGGAGGTCCTGCCACTCTTGAGGACCCACCTTTCTTAAATCTGTTGCAACAGTTCTTCTGTTTCTTAGCCTAATCTATCCTTTACAATTTCTAGTCCATAAGGTTGGCCACCTCTGGGCCTCCTCCCCTTTCTTGACTATGCTATAGTGTCCTCTTTAATTTTCATTTTTCCTCTCAGGTCCTTGTACAGAGAGGTTATTGTGGTGATCTCTGAGCTTGTGTAAAACAAGAGGCTGTGTTCCTCACTGTTGGATTTAGTATGCAATGGCACTATATCATAACATACTTTAATGTATATACCTTATGTTTCTAAAACCTGTAAATGTTGAAAATACCATGACACTAGGTGTTTTTGATAAAGGTAAAAAGTTACTATGGGACTGTGTGATAAAAATTAAGTTAGTTGTGCTATTTAAAATGCATGTAAATTGCTGTAAACTGAAAAGTCTGAAATTTCATGGTGATTTGCATATATCCCATGATGCTTTGCATTATAGAAGTATGTGTGATGTTGTGTTTCTTTGAAACTTGACTTATTGTTAATGCCCTTTGGGGTAACCCTTTTTTCAGTGCTTCTGCACCGAGGTTCTTTATCTTTAGCTTGTTTTTTTCTTTATTTGAACCCCGACCATCTAAGCAAACAACGCCCGCATAGGCGAGGCTAAATCTCAACAAATAAGTTTGATCAGAGAGTCGGTAGGTGCTGGCTAAGTGTACAGTAAAGACTAGTATAGTCTGTTGCTACAAACTGATGTACTGAAGAAGGGATATGCCATTGCTGAAGGTTATCTGCTGCATTTTGAATAAACATCACACAGAGATTGTGTGTTGAACCTGAAGTTCGTGTCTAGTCCATTTGTTGTCCCACAACCCCTTCACAAGGAGACTTGGTGTCAGTAGAGTGATAACTTGCTGGAAGCATCTGAACTGGCCAAAGAGGGACGTTTTCTGGTGGATATCGCCCAGATATCCCAGGTAGTCCAATGCACTAGGAGTTGCCAGAGGAGAACCCGAGAAGAAAGTCCGTGGAGTTCTGACCAGAACCATGGCTGACAGATAGACAGAAGTTGCAGCCTGGACTGGACCTGGGAGCCAGGAGGAAGGCCAAGCCTGAAGACGATGAAGAGGTGCAAAGGGATGAGGAACTACCATGGAGTCAAGGCAGACCGGAGGTGTGAAGACAACACCCAGGAGGTGGAGACCCTCATGAGGATGATCCACTGGATGAGTGGGCAATGGCTGGTGGCAGACCAACTACGCAGAGAGGTAGAACACTGATGCCAGGTGCTCAAGCGGTCCCTGCTGGAGAGTTTGGATAAAAAATTGGAGGAGGATTTTTCATGGGTTCAGCTGAAGGGGAACCCCCTGACAGAGCAGGATATTTCTTTGTGCCTGTGTTCCCAGGATGGTACCTGTTGGAGGTCAGGGTTGCAAGTATGAAACTTGAATGTGAGACCCCAGGTAAGACTGTGCCTAGTGATATTGTGCTGGGGTTGAAGACTCCAAGCAAGCAAGAAGAAGCCTATGAGGCTGAAGGGACTTTTTCTTGAACTGATACAGCTAAATCTATTAACAGTATTGACTGGGGTATACTGCAGGCTAAAGATGCTAATGTTGCCAAACTGTTACAGTATGTTAAGGTCAAAGAAAGAGGTACCCAAAGGTAGACAAGGAGTCTGAGGTGGTACATAGTGTTTTATTTATTGTTTGATGGAAAACCTGAGAAGGAGGAGGTGGGTGGAAAATGGATTGGAACCTGTGTTGGGGTAACACTTAGAGTGTCTACCCTCAGGTGTCTGTATCAGTAGCAAGTGAAATGAATGAATCAAGAGACATAGTGGGTTTATGTAGAGGGGTTGAACCTAGGAATGGGCCCCTGCTTAAAACTGACATGTCTGGTGGGGTTTTAGCAGGTAATTACTCACCCCAGAGAATGTCTTTCTATGGTACTGGACTTTACAGCTGTCCAGATTTTTGGTTAAGAAATATGATGTACTTTCCCTAAAAGGAGATGGGAAGGTACTGTTAGTCTCTGTTGAGAAACATGTTAATGTCTCAGGGTAAAGCACGATGATACCCACTGTGTTTATGATGGAATGTTTACCGTTAACAGGGACCCTGAGGCAGAGCCTTCTGAAGATGGATGGGTGGAATCTCATCCTTTCCTGGGACAGGAAGGTGGTAAGCAGTCTGAGATAGCTGCTTTCCTCTTAAGGTGGGGAATATGTGACAGAGAGATCCTGCCACTCTTGAGGACCGACCTTTATTAAATCTGTTTCAACAGTTCTTCTGTTTCTTAGCCTAATCTATCCTTTACAATTTCTAGTCCATAAGGCTGGCCACCTATGGGCCCCCCTTCCTTTTCTTGACTATGCTATAGTGTCCTCTTTAATTTTCCTTTTCTCTCTCAGGTCCTCGTACAGGGAGGTTATTGTGGTGACCTCCAAGCTTATGTAAAACAAGAGGCTGTGCTCCCCATTGTTGGATTTAGCATGCAATTGCACTATGTCATAAAATACTTTAATGTATATACATTATGTGTATAAAACCTGTAAATGTTGAAAATACCATGGCACTAGGTGTTTTTGATGAAGGTAAAAACTTACTAGGGGACTGTATGATACAAATTAAGCTACTTGTGCTATTTAAAATGCATGTAAATTGCTGTAAACTGAATAAGTCTGAAATGGCATGGTGATTTGCATATATACCATAATATTTTGTGTTATGGAGGTATGTGTGATGTTGTGTATCTTTGAAACTTGACTTATTGTCAATGCCCTTTGGGGTAACCCTTGTTTCAGTGATTCTGCACTGGGGTTCTTTGTCTTTAGCTTTTTTTTTTTTTTTTTTTATTTGAGCCCCCACCACCCAAGCAAACAAGACCTGCATAGGGGAGGCTAAATCTCAACAGATAAGTTAGATCAGAGATCAGTGCATCAGTAGGTGCTGGCTAAGTGCAGAGGAAAGACTAGCATAGTCTGTTGCTACAAACTGATGTACTGAAGGAGAGATATGCCATTGCTGAAGGTTATCTGCTGCATTTTGAATAAACATCACACAGATATTGTGTGTTGAACTTGAAGTTTGGTGTCTGGTTCATCTGTTATCCCACAACCTCTCCACAAGAAGATTGGGAAGGCAGGGTGAGAGGTGAAGGCATAAGTTCTCTTAATGGCTCGTACCTGTTATCCAGCTTGATCGGGGTGTCTTCTGGTGAACTGCTGCTGACATCAGATGGGGCAGATCTTCTTTGGTGGCTCCTGGATCATTCTCGCCTTGCTAATGGTTTCCTTATGACTGAAAATTACTTTTTGGGGCGACCTCTGGAAACAGGTTGCCACAGGGAGTCTGCTTCAAGGATCTGAGAGCTGGTGTTTGGAGGATGGTGAGCGGCTTCATGGCTCACCTCCGACTTGTTGTCAGAGTTGCCTCGTGGTGGACAGCTGTTTACAGAAGGGGCGTCATGACCATTTTGAGTGTTCTGCAGGAATCTTTCAGAAGCTGCAGGGCTTTCAAATGGTAAATATTCCCGCTGATATTGAATCCACAAAGTAGCTGGGTGTCTCAGGGAGGATTGAATATTTATTTTATGGAACTGCTGCTTGACTCTAGCAAATGCTCATCGCCTGTTGGATAAGTCCTGTGAGAAATCCTGATAAATTTATATACAGTGCCCATACCATAGAAAAGACTCCAGCTCTCTTGCACATTTTAAATGGTATTCTTTTTCTGGATAACACAAAAATTTGCATAAGATGGGTCAGGGTCGTTCATCTTGCTGAGGGCGAGGGGTCAGGGACCTATGAGCCCTTTTGATTTCTGGGGCACCACGATTATTATCTTAAATCAGATCAGGCAGGAATACTCTGAGGAAAGTGTACATGTCTCTGCCTTCTGCCCCTTCTGGCACCCCACTATGCAAAGATTTTTCCTCCTGGCCCTGTTCTCCATGTCATCCACTTTGCTCAGTAAATATTGGATTTTTTGGTTGTGGTCTTGGAGGTCCTGCTGGGTTAATTCATGGCTGTGCACCGTCTGTTCAGTGTTCGACAGCCATGATGCCAAGGCAGCCAGGTCCAAGTTCATTTTGTGGGAAACCAGCCAAAGGTCAGTAGTGTCCAAAAGGATTTTATCAAGCTTAGTCATGATGTCCAACATTTCTCCGTCAGGTCATCGAGTTGTGGCAGGTTCACTGAGTTTACTTCTCTGGGCAGTTGCCATGCCTGGGAGCTGGCGGGTTGGCACCACTGGAGCTTTTCTCTGGATGCTGAAAATGTCGCTCATTGGTCTGGTTGAGCCAATGCCTCGTGATGCTTGTGAAACTGCAGATGTTGGCAGATATCATTAGACATGACCGATTGGGTCGATTAAGGTACCAGAATACAGCTGAGGTATTCCTTTAGTTTATTAGTGGTTTAGACAACTCGGTTTATGCTTCAGTTGTGCGGATGATCACTGTTAAGTCCCCGTTGTGGGCAGCAGTCAAATTAGAGATCTACCATTTTGCTGGCAGGCTCCGCCCTCCAACAAGACACTGTTTTCAATAATGCACATCCACTAGTTGTATTGAAGCTTTGTTACAGGAACATAGGAATAATCAGACAAGAGGATGCACAATAGCCCATCTAGCTTGTCCACCACATTTCGATGGGAATAACCAATGATGTCCATTTTTTACAGATATTTGTCTAGACCTAACTTAAAACTGTTGACTGTTTTACATTCTACTGCTTCCGTGAGTAAGCCATTCCAGGTTCTCAGCACTCTGTGCAAGAACCATGCTCTCCTCCTTTCAGTTTTAAATTGCATACCCTTTAGTTGTAATTTATGACACGTAGTTTCTCTGTTTAAAAATTCAATATGTTATCCCTAGGTGGTGCTATTCTAAGGGCTACTTCCCCTGCCTGTATGGCAATACACAGGTTGAAGGACCTGAGTTCTAAGATCAGGTGCCTCCTCCCAGAGGAATGTTATTGGAGTAGCTTGACTGCTCAGGTATAGCCCTCGGGGATGCTATAACTACCCACCAACCCTTCTAGTGGCCTAAGTAATAACACAATGGTACATTCATATTCTGTAGGCAATAGTAATAATGTGCTCACACCCATTTCACTTACCACCAGGGCTGGATCTGCAGCAACTGCCCGGAGAACCCTGGAAGATAAGGTTAGCAACACAGCAAGACAACCTTAATACTGTAACCCAACCAATAATATGCACACTAGCCAGGTTAAATGTGAAGAAAGACAATCAGATTTATTTAGGGGCAGTGAACAAGGGAGGGGCATGAATCTAGCTGAATGATTAGCAATCTGATTCAAATCAGGATTGTCTGGCATGCACTTTAAGTCCCAATTAGACAGTTCAACAACCCTGGGTACCCAGTATGTCATGCAGGCTAGCCTGAAGTGTTGCCCAGGGTGGCTGGTGTTGCAGCTTATGTTTGGGCCCTTAAAGAAAGAAAAACAGTTAAGCATGCACAAAACCCAATAATTTGTAATCCAAGCCGGATGGCTCTGTCTGTTGCAAGAACCCAGCAAAGGAAACAATTAGATGGTACCACAATGATTTTTGCTTTTGTTGCAGGGAGCTTCCCTGATTTGTAATCACACTTCCAGGACCTGGATGCAGTGCAGGCGAGATGTAGACTTTGTGATGGTGATCAAGGAGGCCGAAGGAAGCAGGGCTGACATGACTCACCTCCAGGTGGTTGCTACCTGCTTGATGGTGTTGGGCAGGGGGCCAAATCCCCAAGCTGGCCTTTCACAGAGAAGGTCTCTGATGCACAAGTGGTGGCCTAGGCTGAGATGACAGGCTCTAGGCAGGATGAACAGTGCTGGAAAGGTTTGTGATATTCTGCTGGACAAGCCTCCAACTGGTGTAACTGTCTCTACCATGGGGAACCAAATCGCTACCCACGAAACACATTCAGCACATTTATAGCACTAACTTCTTTAAACAACAGTTTGGATACCATCAGGTTGCAAATTGAAAGCTTAACTGTGCAAACCTTCCAATCCGAGGGTAACTCTCTTACAAGCTAGGCCGATCGCTTCTGGAGCAAGTCTTCGGTCCAAATCACAAGTCACAATGACACTTCTTCTTTTCTTCTGCTGCAGTTCCAAGGCTGGGAATCAGACAGGTGTGACTTCTGCAATAGGCAGTTTGAACTACTGAAGAACATGGCAGGAAGGCCAGCAAAACCTCTTCCCGCCGATTCCCCTACGCTCCTTCTGGGAGCAGCTGCTCAAAAGCTCGAGCTGTTCACTCCTCAACCTCCAGCTCTTAACTGATCCATTGCTTCAGGCAGTTCTGGACATTTCCCTTGTAATCCAAAAGGTTTGGTTGGCTGAGAGAACTGTCAGTCACAGTAAGGGCTCCCCCTCTGTCCATTTAGGCACCAACTGGATAAAACTACAAGACTACAGAATTTTCTTCCCACAAGACCCCTGGGAACAGGCTCCATTTTAGGTCCCCAGTGGTTCTATTGATCCAATTGCTGGAAGTCCAGAACCTAAGATGGTGGCTCCCGTCAAAATCTTCGAGCTGCAATGAAAGCAGGTTTGACAAACTTCTCTATCTTTACTATAACAGCAAATAAGCAACAAATAATCACAGTTCCTATGGGAGCTCCCTCTGTTCAAGCAGCGACTGCAGAATGGAGCTATATAATACACTGTCGGGCCGATCACAAGCCTTAAATCACTCGGACCCAACCCAGACCAATTTCTAAATGCAGATTAGCTATGCTCTTAAAGAGACAGGCATGGAGGCTCACTAGGGCAATCTCACACAAATAGATAAACTACTTAAGACAGGACACCAGCCTGACAGTGGGCACTGAGGAGTCCAGGAAAACATTATAGTAAACCACAATTTGTAGGGGGTTACAAATATTCAGATTTGATCTCAGGTCTTTATTTGTAATGGCGTTAAAATTAATATCATGTCACCCCTAAGTCTCCTTGTCTCAAATTTGTACATGCCCAATTTATCTAATATCTCTTCATAACCCAGTCCTTCCATTCCCTTGATGATTTTTGTAGTTTCCTTCTGTGCTTTTTCTAGCTTGTGTATATTTCCTTTGTTTGATGATTTCCATAATGGTCCACAGTACTTCAGATGTGAATGAACAAGTGACCTATACAATGGTAACACCACCTCTCTCTCTCCTTCCTTACATGTTAGATTCTTCCCTAAACACCCCAAGATTTTATTACACTTTGAAAGAATTTCATCACAGTGTTTGGAACATTTTAACTTGCTATTTATTATAACTCCCAGATCTTTCTCATAGTACGAAGTTCTTAGTTCTTTGCCAGTCATGTAGTATTTTGCTCGCATGTTATTACAACCAAAGTGCATCATCATGCACTTGACAAGGTTGAAGCTTATTTTATTTGTTAATGACCATATGTATGAATTATTCAGATCATCCTATAGTGAAGTAATACCCTGCTCAGTATTCACAATACAGTCCACTTCAGCATCATCTGCAAATTTTGCTAACCATGTCCCTTTATCAACTTGCATATTCTTGATATATATATATATTTATATATGTTGAAAAGTGATGGCCCCAAAACGGACCCCTGGGAAACTCCACTGGTCACTTTGATTTCTGAAGATTTATAGCAATTTATTTTAACTGTCTGCACCCTGTTTTCTAGCCAAGATTTAATCCATTTTACTAACCTTGGGTTAAAAGCATAACTCATCATTTTTCCCATTAGCTCATCATGTGGAACTTTATTAAAGACTTTGCTGAAGTCCAGGAAAACAATATCCACTGGCCAACCTTGGTGAAGTGTCTCACTGACCTTGCCAAAAAAGCCCACCATATTCGTTATATGTTCCATGTCCCTCATGGTATTTGTTATGTTTGGATGCATTCTGAAACCCGTAGTTTGCCTAAATATGATTATATCTATATATATATATATACTGCAAAATTAGTGACTATAGTGGTCAAGCTTAGTGTATTTCCCTAGCTTAGATATATCTTGAGGATTTCCACAGCTCATGGCACGGCTTAACCTATGTGTAAAAATGATTAATTTATAAGATGTAGAAAGCTGACCCCATTTAGCATATCATATTCATAGATCTAGCAATATATCATATTCATAGATCTAGCATTACTGATGCTAACAAATGAGCTATTTCTTCTGACTGTGAAGTACACATCATTTGTATATCTGTGAAAGTGTTTAATGCTAAGTTAAATGAAACCATCAAAATGGTAAAGATAATGGAAATATAAAAATAATTTTCGGTACCCACTGAAATTTTCCGAACACTGTTATGAAATTGTTTCAAAGTGTAATAAACTCCCAGCAGAGATGGTGGACACCGAAATGGTAGCAGGAGTCAAGTATGCATGGGATAGACACAAGGGAACCTTAGTATCAAGGCTGGGGGGAGGGAGGTCAGAGATCAAGTAGGATCTGCGGTAACACAGCAGGTAGGGAATTCTAGGGCAGACTAGGTGAGCCAATGGGTCCTTTTCTGCTGACAACTTCTATGTTTCTATGTAATTTTAAATGGCAAAAGGTCATCAGTATTTGACATCATAATATTGTATCAGATGTCAAAAGAACTAAATAGAAAAGGAAACAAAGAAAAAAATTCACATTTCCCCTTTGATCTGTACTGTAAAGGTTTAACACCCCATGCACATGGTTTGAGAATTCAGAGGATCCACTTGTGGTTAAGAGAGGCAGTGGGTGACAGTCACTCCTCCCCGAACAGCATCAAACCACACATGCTCAAGTGTCACTTGAATGCTTGGATTTTTGTTGCCACTCTGCAGCTTTTCTTCACCTCCCAAACTGCCTGTGCTTTTCTTCTGCCACGCAAAGCTTCTCTGGCATCACTTCATTTGCTGTCCAAAAGTTTCTGCTCTTCTCTGTTGTTTTCCTCTGCCAGTCCTACTTGTTGCTTTGCTTCTGGCTTGCCACAGCCACCCACAGAAAACACTTCTTGAATGGGCAGCACAATACCTGCATTGGTATTGTGCTGTTGCTGTGGGGGAGTTCGGCATTTTCACTGTCGACCTCCCTCGGTGCTTCCGCTGCAGCCACATCATCTCTCACTGTCTGTCTCCCTTGTCCTATTGGACTTTGTGTTATCATGTTTGGTGGTTCATTGTCTCCTGCCTGAGGGTTCCCTTTGTGACAGTATTTCATCTGACTATCCTCCTGATTCCATTGCTGCTGTTTTTCCGTCTGGCTCTCTGATATCTTACCCTAGGTTTGTCAGTAAGCAGTTACCATAGCTATCTCTTTTGCCTGCATCCCTTTTTACGTTCGCATGTGCACATGCGCAAGGAACGCTTTGGGAGAGTAGCGCACTTGGAGTGTGTGCCTCCCACCCAATGCACTGCTCCCTGAGCAGTATGCGTGGCGTGTCCTGCACCAATAGTGAGGAGCTTTAGCATGACAGCGGTGTTCCTCTGCTTCAAAGGAAAACACCACTGCCATACTGAGCACCGCCTCTCCCTCCGGGCATGCGCCTCCCCACGCGCTGGGCCACGCCACCCCCCAGTTTTCTTTCCTGCCATGCTGGGGAGCCCACCCAGCGCAAAGGTTGTTTGTTTTGCCGACCGGGTGCCCAATCCCCATTGGCTCCACGCCCCCCAAGCTATCCTGCTGCCATGCTGGAGCCCACCCCAGCGTGGCAAACCGTTAGTTTGTTTTAGCCGACGGGGTGCCCAATCCCCCATCGGCTCCTCGGCCCCTCGCATAGTTTGCCGACGGGGTGCCCAATCCCCTGGTCGGCCCTCGGCCCTCATTTAGTCTTCTGCCATGCTGGGAGCACACCTCAGCATGGCAAAGGTCCCACGCCGTCCGCTTTTTTTTTTTAAACCTGTAAAACAAAACGTGTCCGCGGGCGCATCTCCCAACCCCCCACAACCCGCACCCACCCACTGGCGCACCCAGCTTTCCCACACCCCACCCCATACTTACCTCCGGACCGCACGACGCATCTTCGTGGACCGGAACACGCCTGCACTCTTTCAAAGCCGATCGAACTGAGGAAATGCCGTAAGCTGTATAATGGGCTACATAGGGGGTTTCAACTTATTAGACAGTCAGTTTGGTTTTTTGCACCACCTAACATATGCGGACCCTTCCTCATGATCATTTCGTCATGGCGCGATTCGGCCCGGGCGGGTGATTTCACAGGCACCGCGCAGTCACCGCGCCGAAATCACCCTTCAGCCTTGAATAACACCATGACAGTGAATTATTCATGAGAAGGGGTCCTAAAACCCATGTTGAAAATTTGGTGCAAAATTCCAAAAATGACTGTTTTACGAGCCGTACGCTTGCGCAGTTCCTACGCACGCCTACGCTTATGTAATTTTCAATATTTGCACTCCAGATTTTCAACATTGTTATTTTACCACACCTCCTCATGAGCAGTACAGCTGTCATTTTTACATCCTGCCCAAAATTTGTTTCTGCCCATGTAGCGACAATGGCGAGTCGGTGTGCTAACTCAATGTGGGACACATTAAGAAAATCACAGTGACACTGATCATGAGCAGAGGTCTTAAAATGGCTGTGCTGAAAATTTGATGAAAAAATTCCTAAAAATGACTGTTTTATGAGTCTGTGTTGTGCAGTTCCTACGCACGCTCGTAAGTTTGCGAATTTTCAATATTTTCACTCCAGATTTTCAACATTGCCATTTTACCACACCTGCTTATGAGCACTGCAGCTGTCATTTTCACATCTTGCCCAAAACGTGTTTCCGCCCATGTAGCGCTGGCAATGGCACAGTCGGTAGTGCGAACTCAGTGTATGGGACACATTAAGAAAATCAGTGTCACTGTTCATGAGCAGAGATCTTAAAATGGCAATGTTGAAAATTTGGTGAAAAATTTCCTAAAAATGACTGTTTTACGAGTGTGCATTGCACAGTTCCCACGCACGCTCGTAGGTTTGCGAATTTTCAATATTTCCACTCCAGATTTTCAACATTGGCATTTTACCACACTTCCTTATGAGCAGTACAGCTGTCATTTTTCACATCCTGCCCAAAACGTGTTTCCACCTATGTAATGCACAATGGGGGTAACAAAAAGATCATGCTGACAGTTTATTGTGCAAATACCAGCAATCGCACAGGGCATTAGGGTAAAGCACCATACATGCCAAACACCACTGCAAATACCTGCAAGCGAACGTTCAGCATTGACAAATGCTTGTTCTATCTGTTTCACCTAGCCTGCAGTCCTACCCCATGTTCAGTTTATCTCAAGCATTCTGTATGTTTTATCAGTGCTGTATTTGGGTAGTCACCCTTCAGTCATTGCTCAGGTAATTGCCTTCCATATGCCCTTATTATTTCTGTACCATGTTATTCAGCCTTTTGGCATTCATTTCTGTCCTGTGAGGTCCTGCTTGTCCTATCTCAGTTAAGTTTGCTTGCCAATCTATCCAACTACTTTCCTGCACCAGACTGCTGGGCTACTGATTTCAGCCCTGTGTGGTTTTGATTCCTGCCAAAGATGTAAGAAACAGTTTCTTCTATTTTCTCAGAGCCCTCCTGGTCTCTTAGACTAGAAGGCCTGACATGTTCCTGCTGCCACTGAAGCTTGATGCTGCAAGCTGGGGCCCTCAATGAGTGAAGAACCTTTCAGCCTTGCAGATCAACTCAAGGACATGTCTTGGCATTCTTTACTCCTTGCCCAGTGTCTTGAGGGTTGGGTTCTCACCATAGGGGCCCCTATAGCCACAAAGATTGATTTAGTGGCACCTACTGGTGTTGTTTTTTATGGCTTCTGATTCTTGAGGGTGAGACCCTGTTTATGGGATTTATTTGGTTGTGAAGTTTAACTTAAAGGCACCTCTTGAAGCAATCTTCCCTGCATTTGCCTATATGTTACCTGGTTTCTCCTTGTTTCCCTTTCCCTTTAGTTTCCATTCAAGGACAGGCCCTCGCAGTGTTTATTCTGAGTGACCTCTGTTCATCATATGCTACTCTTCTCAAATCATGCCTTATGGTTGGGGTTCCTCTTTAAGAGGGGAGAAGACCCGTTTTGCTTTGTTTGAAAACTTGGTAGCATCTCACAGCATTATTTCTTTTGAGGGATAGAGAGAGAGAGAGTCCTTAGAGTGAGAGTTCTTCCTCTAAAGTTTTTCTCTGAATTGGTACTTAAAATTGCAACATTCTAGTCATCACTAATACTTCCTTAGTCTGGAGGGATGGCAAATTAGGCCTTGTATCTTCTGACATTTTCTCCACAGAGTCTTTTTTCCTCTTCTCCGTACCTAAGATCATAATAGCTAGTTTTCCACTGAGAGTTGGAACTGGTTGAAGGTTGTTCCCATTTTGTTTTCCATCTGTCTTCTGTGTCTCTTTTACTTGGGAAGAATGTGTTTATCTGTTACTGTTGTTCTTTAGAGCCTTCTTCCCTAAAGGTGCCATTGGTCTTGAGGACTTCATCCCGGTGACACCTTTTGTGAAGGTTACTGCGTCTTTATGACATCCCCGACAGGGTAGTAGTCCCTGTAGCAAGGACAGAAACTGTGCCAACTAAAGTACACAAACTGCACAAGCAGTCAGATACTACTACTTCAGTTCTTCTGTTCCATTTTAAACCACACCTACAAAGTAGCACAACAACCCTCTGAACTGAAGGTATCCACCAGGGGTTTGGAGAGGCAGTGGGTGACACTAGCCATACCCCCTCTGAGTGGTACATAAATCAGGCATCCTCAAGCATCCCTTGGATACTCAGATTTGTATTGCCATCATCCTCTCATCGAAACATAGAATGTGACAGCAGATAAGGGCCACTAGGCCCACCCAGTCTGCCATTTCTTTTAATAACCTCACTTTCTTGCTGCAGACCCTACTCCTCCTGTCACCCCTCTCTCCTTGGGGTTGAGCCATTTTCCCTAATGTTCCTTTGGTTTCGGGGACCTCCTCTCTGCAACACCTTGAGGGACTGGAACCCTTTCTTCAGGGTCCTGCATCTGTATGACACCCCAACACAGTGGTCGTCCCTGTAGCAGGGACAGGGAGAGTGTGAGAGTATTACATAAAATACATGAGTTGCACAAGCAGTCATATACTACTGTACTTCTGTAGTTCTTCTGTTCAGTCATAAACCATACCTGGATAGGAGCCCAATATCCCTATGAATTACCATGTAGGCTAATTAAAGCAATATATGTTCCAAGATTAAAAGAAATCAGGAGAGTAATACCTTAGAAAATGCTGGATATATGAAAGCAAAGTCTGACCTTTTTTAGCTGGCTAACCTGAAGTAGCATGAAGGTACACTTTATCATGTATTATACAGATAAGAGATATGAAACAACCTACTCATTACTACTCTACATTAAGTGGTTCTTGAGCCAGCTTTATCCAAACTGCTGACAGAGACTGTGTACAGACAAACACTCTGTGGTAGCATGCTACCAACACCATTCATGGTGGGAGTATAAAAGGTTCAGCAAGATTTGGCTGGTACAAACAAATCTGGTCTTGCCTTTTTTATGTTGTTATCATTGTTTATTTTTGTGGTAGGCATTACTGTCCCACTAGTCTCACTGTTATAACTGTAGTTATATGAGGTCCACATCCAATGTCAGTTTTATAGATTTTTTTATATACAGTCCCACAGAGAGGGCTTTGACACAGTGGCACTGCTTTTCAAAAACAGTGGTGGGCTTCAAGCATGCACACGATATGTATAAACTAAAACTGATGTCAAAGCTGGGGGGTGGTGGTGGCCGGAGACCAGGTAGGGCCTGCAGTGGCAATACAGGCAGGGAAAAGAGGGGCACACTAGACGGGCGAAGCAGTCCATATCTGCTGACAAATTCTGTGTTTCTGTTTTTCTATATTTTCAGTAATACTCCCCACACTGCACACAGTGGCTCAAGTCAGCTCAACACCAGACAATTAGTTTAATCCCAGCAGAACAAAACTTACTTATTGCCCCCCACCACGGCATCCCAGCAGAACAAAACTTACTTATTGCCCCCACCACCACCATTGTTTATTCTCTGATGGTGTGGGTTGGACCAGACCTGTCAGGTAGCTGGGGGGAGGAGATCAGAAATGTTTTATTCCCTTAATGTCCAGGCTGGGCATCAGACCCATCAAGAAGTTTGAGGAGACATATTTTTTTATTCCTAACAGGCAGGGTTGAGTTTGGGATTCATCAGGTTGCTAAGGAAGGGGACTAGATTTTTTTTTAATTAGGGACACATTTTTTTTTTAATTCTTCAACACATCATATTGGGTACTGGACAAATTAGATAGCTAGGGGTGGGTGCAGATCTTTTTTATTCCCTGCTGGGTTGGGCACTGGACTCATCGGGTAGTTTGTGGGAGGGATCAGATTTTGTTTTATTCTCTGATGGGTCAGGCTGGTTAATAGACCATCCTGCTGCACAGCAGGCTGGGATGGAGAGTGCATGGCAGTGTGATCCCACTGGGGGCTATGCACTATTGCAGGTCGGGAATGCATGATTCATGTGTAACCCAACCCATGTAGCTCTGCACCTGCAGACAGGTGCAGAGTGTGAGGTATGCACAACCACGCATCTTCACAGGGCACCACTCCACAGCCCCATCCCCTCAATGTGCTGCTGCATGGGGCGGGGGGTGGCTCGAAGGACACAGCTGGGCATCTGATTGGATGCCTGTTATGGGTCCCAAAGTGGATCCCCTGCTCCAGGTGAGTAGGGGTTCTGGGAAGTCATGGGATGGGAACTATTTTAAAATACAGGTGAGTGCCAGAATGGCTGCCCCTGGACTTCCCAGTCAGCCCAGTGGGGTGGGGCAGCATGATGGGGGGATTCCCTGACCCACTGCAGCCAGTGGGTGATATGAAGGGTATACAAAATATAAAGCAGGGTCTCTGCTGCTGTATCCTGCACCCCCTTGCCTGGCACACTGTGCCTACATGAATGGCCTGGAGTGTGGGCATGCCCCTGGCATGCCCATGCACAGGCCATGCACATAGCTGCACGACTGGCTTAGGGCATTAAGTGTGCAAGGCCAGTGCACCCCTTCCATGAATGTCTCCAGGGGTCTACTAGAACCTTGTTTCACGGCATTCCGACTTGGATACACATTGTGTAGGCAATCTAACATTTTGTTCATAGACACCATGTGTGTATTTTGAAGAGTACAGAGCAGTGATTGAGGTCTGAGAGAAGGAACATACAAGAGAGGGAAAGTTGGGTGGCTATCACTGTCACAGTTACAGCCTCAAAAATGTGCACCATCTGTTTCCCTCAGTCCAACTTCCCATGCTAGTGTGCTGCAGACCAGAGAAGGTGGAAATGCGTGGACAAAGTGGTAGCAGAAGTATTGCAGCAGCAGTCCCAAGCCTCACATGCAGTGTTTGAGCCCCTCATGGTCTTCCCTGATAAGCCAGGTTGGGCATCGGACTGTAAGATGTTTGGGGGGGACATGGCCATATTTATTTTATTCACTGCCAAGCAGGTGTAGACACCAAACCTGTCAGGTTGCTGAGGGCAGGGTCATATTTTTTTTAAATTCCCTGATAGGCTTGCTTGAACACTGGACTGGTCAAGCTTTTGAGGGACTGTTATCATTTTTTTTTATTCCTGACAGGCCAGGTTGGGCATTGGACCTCTCAAGTTGTTGAGGGAGAGGGGCTGTTTTTTTTCACTCCCTGATGGTCCAGCTTGGGCATCTGACCCGTCAGGCAGTTTGGCAGAGGGGAACAGAAGTTTTATTCCATGACAGGTCACACTGGGCATGGAATCCGTCTTTTATTCCCTGATGGGCTGGATTGGATATTGGATCAGTCAGGTAGTTGGAGGGTGGAGAGGGCCAGATTTGGTTTTTATTCCCTAATGGGACAAGTTGTTGGAAGATAGGGACAGGTTTGCTTTACTTCCTGAAAAGTTGGGTTGGGCACTGGATCCGTCAGTTATTTGGGGGAAGGGGACAGATTTTTTTATTCCCTGATAAGTCAGCACTTTCACCGGACCCATCAGGTAGTTGGGAGATCCCAGATGGGCCACACTGGGCACCAGCAATTCTTTTCTGTTCCATATTCCCTGAGCTACCAGTATGGAACTCATGTGCCTTGTAAAACACTTTGGGATACAGTGCATATGAAAGTCATGTTAGTTAAGTGTTGTTTTTCAAACTGCCTCACCCTGTCGTCCCTCTTGCTCCAGCAACTGATCCCTTCCCCCCTCAGTTTTCACAGTCCATGGCCAGGCTACTCAAACTGACTGGAACCTCAGCTGTTTTTTTCATTATACAGAGAGGCTCAGAGAGAGACACTTTCTAGTTCCTACAGCCATCAAGTGGTACAACAATTATACTATTCTTTGTTGTTTTGCATTGCAATAATTTAGTAGCATAAAAATTCTGTTTTATAAAGGTGATTTCATTTCCTTTTTCAGAAAAAAAATAAAAGCTTTCCATTCAAGAAGTTATGCAGACAAATTATTACTTTCTCTCTGAGCTCATTCATTGTCATTCTTGTCATCACAGTGGGGAGGGAGGCCAGGCTAGAAAACCCACGGATTTCTTCAGTGTATCACCTGGGTCATGTGCATATCTGTGAAGGTAGCATCACTTGCTCTACAGGTTCTCATGCACTTTTTTCCTTGCAGCCAACAGAACGTTAGCAAAATGTTACAAACAGCTGCAAGGAGCAATAGAATTATTACAGTCACTCACTGACAGCCATAAAATGGCATATCCCAGTCCCCACAATGCATTTCAGTGGTACAGCTGAAAAAACACTTCCTGACTTTGATCCCAATAGGAACTGGTCTGCTGTTTATATCAGCCCTAAAAACTGCATATCTGTGATAGCCAAACCCAAACTGAAACTGACTGTTTTGAGTAGGCTGCATTTTGAGTTTACTATTTGGACAAATCCCTAACAATATATAAGAAAAGCAATATTTAGGCAAGCATTTAATTAGTCTTGGTACGGAAATGTTGTTTCAGAATTAACCCTTAGAGAGTTTGATTCCATAAAGTGTTTTGCTTTTCAGCCACAGTAAAATACTGTAACGAGATACTGATTTAAACTTTAAAAATAATATCTAGAGAGACATAAAATTGTTTCTTACAGGTCCTGTACCATTTTGCTTTGTTTATTTTGTTTTACATTTATTTGAAGTTTTGAAACAATAGGATCATAGGAAAGCCATATGAGATACTGTACCCTATTTGCATGGGCTACAAAAAGTCACAGTCATGTTTTAATAGCAAGTTTGGTTTGGCATAAAGTCTACAATTAGTGGCTGTGCTAATTACAAAGGAAGGTGGTGCACAGTTATTCATCTGTGGAAATGTTTAGGAAAATACTTTGCTGCCTCACAGGCTAAGGAATGGATATTGCATAGGGATTGGTGGGCTACAAGCCTCCTGAAAGAGCTGCAAACTCTGGCATGAATTACCCTTGTGTTTTTCTGTCAGTGTGCCACATGTATGCCATTGAGTACCACATTTGTGCAGGGGCACCATTTCAGATTTCAATGGGGGAGGGGGCAACAACCGCCTGTCAGAGTGGATATGAGGGCAGGGCCATGGGCTGAGTGGGGGAGGGGCCAGGGACTGTAGTGGGGGCAGGGCCAGTGGCATACTATAGAGAGACCCTTTGATGACTTGCCCCAGAACAATTTGACTGCAATTTGTGTTGATTATAAACACCCCTAAAGCTTTAATACTAAGGAGCAAAACCCATTCCAAGGAGCTGAATATAAAATACAGATCGAGGTAGCAACTCACTGACATTAAAATTATGGCCTATGCTACTCAAAATGTTGAACTGGCTTTCTGTGTGATTAGGAGATGCAAAGCATCTGTCATGCCATTGCTACTGACACTTTACAGGGAAAAGGAAAGTAGGCGAAGCCTGAAATATGTGCAGAGTGAGATGCTGAGGTGATGGGATGGAAATTAAGCATCATGAGTAATTTGTGCTGATGCTATCCAGTGTTTGACAGCTGGAATCAGAACACTTTTCTACCCCTACTATGCCTTTGAGGAGCCACCGTTCATGGGGTGGTACAGGGGATTGCTCAAGGGCTTCAAGAAAATTAGCTTCTTAGGTTTGATTAACTGGTTCATGAAGAATGCAAACTCCCTCAGACCTGGCTCATCCATAGTGTCTCCGTAAGTTGCACACTTACTTCTGGGGCAGGTAGATCAGAAGATTGTGGGTGCTAGTCCTACACCAGGAACTTGGGCTAATAATACTGACACTGTACAGCATTTAGGTGATTCTGTACTGTTGAGGGTTCATCCCTCAGATGACACTTTTTTAACATTTATTTATTTAGTTTTTCCTAACCAGGTAGGTGCACTAGACAAGAAATGTTTATTTTCAAGCATGTCCTGGGGGGTTACAAAAGGCACTTGACATCACATAAAGCAGCAAAGGTACAGTAACAACAATAAAGTGCAAAACAAAAATAATGAAACACAGAATGTGTCCTAGTAACAGTCACACACTGAGCAGGTAAAGATCTCATACAGAGGAGCAATAAAGAGTATGATGCAAAAACATAACGCAGCACAAAAAACAATTACACAAAAGGTTTGAGATATTAATTACAATAATTTGTCAAGAAATAATTAAAGCAAGCTCCTTTCTGCCCATCCCTGGTTACTGTCCATGTAGAAATTAAAGATCACATGACACTTATCATTACAGTAGGGGATTTCCCCAACATTGTCCTGGCCACCATTTCCCCAGTCAGTAAGACTAGTCCATGTAACCTACACAAAGAAACAAAATTGATCTAAGCACATACTGTATCAATGTGGAGCCTGCTTTGGTATTAATACAGTACGTGCTTTCCTATGTAACTGCTATTTTACACTAATAAAGCATTTAGCTTGAGAGCAAGTATTCTGGGTTGTGCAACAATTTTTTTCCCTTTGCTTGTCTCATCACTGCTAGTGAGCTGTTGGCAATGGCAACACCCATTAGAGTGGAGTGCACAGTTTTGTTTTTTCTTTCATGTAATCTGGTCCCCCTCCCGGAAGTACCTGGAAAAGAACTGCCACAGCTCAGTGTGCCTTTCCTGCCAAATAAATTACAAATAATAACAATGAAATAATGAAAGTCACTAACCAATCTCCCCATATTTTTTAAATCTGCACTTCATCCTTCCTTCTACAGGTCTGACCTGACCTGCCTGCCTCAAGCAATCTCCCTACACCATTATTCCTACCAGCAGCCCTCCTTCGAATGTCATGGGTTACCCCTTCCCCTGCATGTTATTCAAGGCCATCTCTGGCTGGGCAGAGCATTATGATGTGTCATTATAATGTTATGGAATTATTTGCCAAAGTGTGGCTCAGCCAATCAGGAGCAGATAAAAAGAAAAGGATCAGATAGGTAGAGGGACACTATAAGTGAATGCTGCTACTGTACCTCCCCCTACAGAAAACATACACAGGCATCACTGATTATATGGAAAATAAGATGATGTGCATATGTAATAAAGTGCAAGGCATCTAAATAATGGGAGTTGAGGTAAGGAGACCCATGGCATGCAGAACACTAAAATCAGCCCAGCTTTTGGGAGATGCTGATGGACCACTGAAGAGTGAGCAGACAGGGCCTCATGCTGTCATGTTTCCATTAACTGCCTAATTAACTCCTATCTTCTAACAATCACACAGGAGTGTGGTGTGCACATATTATGGAACACATACAAACAGAAGTGAGAAAGAATAAGTGCCTCAGCTGGGACATGAACCCAGGCCACCCGGAATAACCTTCCGATTGCGCTAACCAGCTGCGCCACTGAGACAACTGAAACCTGGGCCATCCCGAGCATATTACTCATTAATGTAATGTGCTCAGGGATAGCCCAGGTTCCAGTTGTCTCAGTGGCGCAGCTGGTTAGCGCAATCGGAATGGTATTCCGGGCAACCTAGGTTCAAGTCCCAGCTGAGGCACTTATTTTTTCTCACCTCTGTTTGTAACTCCTACCTTCACCTTCTGTGTTGGATTGCCCCCATTATGCTACAAATTCAAGAGGCAGGGCAGAACATCGGGTACATATCAGGCACTGTATCTTTAAATGCAAAACAGGATATGTCTTTAAAAGGGCAAATCCCATTTTTCTACACTAAAACTTTTTACAAGAAAGAAAGTGCAATCACATGGTTAAAATGGTGATAATGAAAGTCCATAGTAGACTCAGCAAGCCACTTCTGTGTCTCTGCTGGCACAGTTCTGCTGTGGTCTCCGCTCCCCTCGGACAGGACAGTTACCATCAGCATACCCGTAGACACTGGGGAGGGGCTGGGCTACACATACTTTACATCAGAATGTAGATTCAGACCCCTGTCTACAATCTCTTCGCTAGAGATTCTCTTCCCAAATCCCTTACAATTAAAACCTATTGCTTCCTTTTATTCCTTTTGTGACATAACCTAAAGCAGATTAGAGTTTCAAGCCTCTGCTTGAAACATTCTAAGTTAAATTCTAACCCATGGTCTGTCCTCTTCTCTGAAATGGGGTGGGATGGGGAAGAACCCTGGGCCAGGCTGCTTTTTCCTCTCGCTTATCAATCCCCCCTCCCCAGATGTGCTGTGCCCCAAGTAAACAGAGATTCCCCCAGTAGGTCGACAATGATCTGGTGGCAGACAGTCCCAGACACTTTATCCCACCATGATGAATCCATGAATGATGTTGCTCTTGCATTTTTGCATCATACCTGCTACTTCTTGAAGAGTTGCAGTTCTTTCTTCCTTAATCCTCCCTCTCCTCCTCTGAGTCATCCTCCACTTCTCTCCACTCTCCTCGTCTCACAGCTCAAGCAGCTCACTCTGTCTCCTCCTGTCTGGACTTAGTGTGAGACCCTTAGAGATGGCTGTGGCTGTGCCCAGGGCCCCGGATGCCCGCCCGCCCTCCCAATAATCAAAAAGAAAACGGCCCGCCCGACTGACCTCTTCCTCTTTACTCCCGTCTGAGACTTGACTCCTCCGATCACCATGGTCTGTTAGTTTCACCAGCTGTTTTTTTTTTCCCCTGCCGAATAATCCCCAATGAACTTTCCCGCCTCCGGTGACCCTGCCTGCTCACACTTAAGAGGCAGGCTTCTCCCGCTTAAGTGATGTCAGTCCTCTATGTCACGACTGTCCCCCCCCCCTTGCCTTCTTAGCCAATCGCAACCCAAGTCCTGCCTCCGCGCATGTGCACTGAGGTGCAGCTAGCACTATACACACTGGGACTTGGAGTTTTGGATCCAGAAGGACATGACAGTTGTCTGTGTGTTGTTGCTAGCTTGCTGCGTGGGGGGGGGGGGCACGCGAGGGTGACTTGAGTCTGTCTGGTGCGGCATGCATGCAGGGCGGGCAGGCAACGCATGGCAGCATTTTTTTAAAAAGATGAGCCCCCCCCGCCCCCCTAAATGGCACCCCTGCATTTGCGGCATGTTCCCACCATCTGAAGAGAATGTAGTAGTCTAAAAAAGACAGTCGCTTTTGGAAAAAAAAATCCCTTCACTACCAGTTGGAAAAAAAATCCAGTAGTTGTGAAGTGGAAAAACTGATATAAATTGCTGTTGTTTGTGGCAGAATTCCATGGTCTTTGCTGACATTCCAAATAAAGGCCCCAGGAGTAAACCTGTACAATCCCGTCATTCTGGCACCACAGTTACCCTATAAAAAACTCCCTAGTACTACAATCTCATATTTCCATACCAATGGATGGATTTGACTTTGCAACCCTCTTTTTCCTAACCTAGAATACTAACACCAAGCTAAAAGAGTAGCTTGCATAGCTGAGCTGAGCTAGTACTGTAGGAGATCCCTATAAACTGCACATAAGCCTGACAGATAATTCCCATCACCTTAGTACAGTATATCACCCCATATACCATGCCTTTTTGCTAGAGGGAAACAGCTTTCCTGGCCATAAACAACTTATCCACTGCCCAGAGTCTGATAAAGGATCCCACGCTGACATCATAGGGCTTGATGCACAGTCACGGGTGGTGTTCATTGAGGGCATAAAGAGGCTCAGCATATCAGTATCCACCAAAACTGCTATGCACAAAGGGCCATTGCTGTTTGCATCGAGCTGTCTGATGCCTCTGATAGTGCCACTTGCCTTCATCATGCAAATGGGAAAAATGCAGATGTTACTGGTTGCACATAGGCTGTGTGACCACTAACATGTTGGACTGCTACAGCTGCAGGGTCATCCCTTGGCATGGCACAAGGTGCTTGGTACCATGCCATGGAGCATGCCACAGGCACCCCGTGCTACTACTGTCGTTGTCTCCCTGCCTCCTTCACCCCATGTATTTGTGCCTGCTTTCTGGGCAGATGAAGAATTATTTTTCCTGTCCCCTGATTGTATTCCCTGGTGATCTATTGGCCACAAAGATACTTACAGTAATGGATCTTTCCCTGATATCCATGGGATCCCTCCTCCCAAGCCCGTTACTGCTGAGTTTGATATTCACTCTCTCCAGCTGAAATGGACATTCTGGTTCACAAGGCAGAACCCTCCTACAGAATTTCTTTTAGTAGTTCTTAAGAGGCTGGGGTCACTGTGTACTGTGACTGAGAGATGAGGGCACTGGGGAGCCACTGTGCATAGCACAGTGCCTCTGTACATGTTATCACCGTCATTAATGGAGATCCCCCCCGCCCCTTTCCCTGTGTCACACTGACCCATGCGCTAGCACAGGAAAAAAATGCGTGACCCCTTTGTGCATAGCACAAAAGAAGAACTGTGCCACAAAGTCATCCTTGCGAACACTATGCCACAGAAAACAGGGACCATATCATGCCCCACACGTCACAATTCTGGCAACACTGCCATCTGCAATTTCAGTTTCCAAAATAGGGGAGCTGGGATTTGACCGTGCAACCTTTGAACACAGAATTCTACCAACTAGCTAAAGAAGCTCCTTTAGCTAAGCTAGTAGGAGATCCTTCTAAATGTAAGCCTGGTTGCTCTTTGCCCATTCCATTTACATCATACCATCATTGTTTCTCAACCCAACTGCTGTGTCAGAGCATTTTAATTGTATGAGTCAATTATAAAAATTCCTTTGGTGAGCATGCAAAGCAAACAAAAGAGGACCGGGTAAGCTATTCTTGTTGCTCAGTGCCAGTTCTTTTGCTTTTTGAAGACTGAAATTAAACAGTTTGTCGTTCTAAGTTTGCTTATAAACAAACTCCAGTCTAACCTTGAATTCTTAATTGTTTAGCAAGTGGGCATCCCACTTGATTCAGTGCTTCATTTAAAAAAAAAACACATATCACAACATATGATGGTAAGTGCAGCTATATTTAACACCACTTTCCTGTTTTGCTTGGCTGCCAGCATCTTAATGAGTGAGAGCTGAAATAAATTACTAGTCTTTTGATTAAATACTGTACCACACAGAAACAGAGGTTGTGTCTTCAGCTGCCCTGTGACATGCACAGCAAAAAACATTTTTGAACTGGACTTGCTTCTTCTAATGATGTCACAATTAATCCCACACAGTTCTGCCCATGCAAACAGTTTCTAGATTCTTACACACTTGGAGGTGTTATTCATAAAAAGGGCACTCTACTGCTATGGCCTGGCCTAATCTCTAAATGAGTCATTTCATGAGGTCCATGGCATGGAATAGCTTGAAGATGTAACCACCCCCATCATGTAGCTGCAGATGGCCTGATGTGCCTGTGGGAGGAGCTTGGCTGGGCATCAGGTATAAATGGAGTCCCATGATGTGAGAGAAGAGGTCTGTAGATAGCAGGCTCCAGTGCATGTGGAGTATATGGCAGATGATATCACCTTCACATACAGTACCTCCCTTTTCATTATGATAAGAGTAATAAAAAAAAATAGAAAAAAGAAAAAAAATAGCACTTGAAAACAAAGAGTTGCCCTAGATATGCAAGGCCAATTGGAGCCTTTCAAGTTTTTGTTAAATGATATGCAATATATAGTGGGGGGGGGGGTTGCAAAGCAATTATGACTGCTACCTCCCTCAACAGGCACAACTCCCCCTCCCCATTCATCAAATGTGAGTGTGGCGGCGGCAGGGATGAATATCAGTACGATCAAGGATCAGGGTGCCTCTTTCCATGGAGCCAAAATACAATCCCTTTCCTTCTTTTTACCATCAAGGGAAGCATTCTGCTTGCCTTATCTGCAGGTATGACCTCCTTTTAGCAGGTTGAGGGGCTTCTAAATTATTGCTCTTTAATGCTTATTCATCTGCAGAGAGTCTTAACATCCTAACATCAGATGTCATTGGCTTTGGATTAGAATATCCTAAAATCTGACTATTTTAATATCTTAACCCTCCCACCCTGCAAATAATAATTCCCTGGCCCCCACCCACATTACCCTGTAACCCACAACCTCCTTCCTACCAGCCAAGCCCACTGATAGTGTTATAATTAATTGTAGCATATTTCATTTTACTCCTTATGATAAAGATAAGTACAGGGTCCCCCCCCCTCAATGTACACTAAATCATGACCTACCCACCCACCCTGGCATAAACCACAAGGTCTCCATCCCACCAATTCAGTAAAGAACCCACACATCCAACACACCCACTAACCCTAATCTCACTCTTCCAGCCCCATAGAACCCAAAATAGTGGTACATCAAACTCAGCTGCTCAGATCATTCAGGTCCCATGACACAACGGTTTGTGCTTTTCTTCTTTCTGGTATGTATGAATGAAATGACATCCTCCTATGGCAATAGGGTGAGTGCCGTGACTTTATGTTTTACATGGTTGGCATTTTGCCACTGAGCACCCCATGCCTTGGTGCAGCTCTTCATGGAACACAATTATTTCAATTACAGTATGTATGTCGAAAAAAAGATGAGCACAAACCACTCTTCTGTGAGACCTGAAGATCCGAGCACCAAACCTGCATGTTTCACTACTATGAGAGCTAAGGGGGGAGGAGAGGAGGTGGGGCCAGTGGGTGTGTTGGTTGGGGGGCTCTCTACTGAATTGGGGGGATGTTGATCTTGTGACTTGTGCCAAGGTGGAGGGTGCAGCTCATGATTTAGTGTGACGAGGGTGGTTTACTGGTGTTCTTGTTTTTATTATAAGAAATACAATTAAATATACTATAAATACTTATAATGCTGTCAGAGGGCTTGGGAGAGGAGGAAGGTTGTGGGTTACAGGGTGGACTGGTAGGGAGTTGCTAATATTGGGGGTCAGGGGGGTTAAACAGAGTGGGAGGAGTTTTTCTCATGTAAGATTCAGGATTTAGGATTTTCATCAGCTTAATCGCAAAATCTGAAATCCTTAATGTTTGTTGCTGTCTGAGGTATCCATTTTTTAAAACATATCTGAGCAACCCTAGTATAATGACAGCCATGCATGAACCTTTGTTGCCCAGTACAAAAGTGGCTCCTCATCAGTGTTCAATTCTTTGAGTCAGTCAGGGAGGCCTCCACCATATGTTCTGCAAAGTTATAAGACAGCCTCCTTTTCCTTCTCTTTGTACATCTCCTCAATACCTACCTGTGGTAACACTGCCCACAGAGGGTTAGAACTCCTACTACTAAGATAGCTTTTAGAATTGGTGGTGCTTGTGATTCTGTTATCCAAGGTGCACATTGATAGGTAAGGGTTAGAGTCACTATTGGGATCATTTTGAAATGATTATGATTTCTGGGCTTGTGATCCCATCCTCAACTTGGTTAGCTTTGCTGTCAGTTGCTGCCCATGCACCTTTTTTATTAAGTGATTCTTCACCTGCTAACATTTGTCATGCCCTCTCCAAAAGTGCTGGAGTTCACATCTGGACTGTGGGTCTAATAAAGTGGCAGTTCTGTCCTCTGTGGATTCCCAGATGGAAGGAAGGTATTCTTACCAGGTACTGACTGCATGTGTTCCATGAGTGCCGTGCAAGCAGAATTATCACTTACTTCTAGTTGCTGATGTGCATTGTGCAGTGCCTGCAGGATGTTGTGCGGCCAATAACTGCCTGGGTAGCATGTTCAGATGGCCATAAGATGAGACAAAAAAACATCCATGAGATGCCACTGGTCTGTTGTTAAGCTCATGGAAACTGCTGAGGCCTCACAGGTAGTTTGAATGAGCATATAGTCAAACAGTGCCGTGTACTGTTGGAGCATATATTTAGTCATGTAGAGGGCAGAGTTTCACCACATGACCACTTCTTGCTTTATGCATTTCTCAGGCAGGTTAATTTTGATTTCTACCTTGCATCTGCTGCCTTTTCATGGATGAGTGTTGAAAATGGCCACAAATGTGGAGAGCACACAGACACACACACACATACACGAACACACACACCACCTGTCTGATGTCCATTTGGCCCCAAAAAAGTTTTGCACTACCATGTTAGTATAATGTGCCATGCATGAAACTCTGTAGAAATCTCCATCCTGTCACTTTAACCACATTTCAACCATTACTGCTAACTATAAGTCTCTGTTTTATTTTAGGACATCTTGACCTGGGGAGAGGGTTACCAACCATATTGGTAGCAGTGTCAACTTTCACATTTTTACAACTTTTAGCTCTATGCTGTCTAATGAGATCAGACACTTGTTGCTGGTGTCACACTTGCTAACATTTGCTTTTTTTGGATTGAGGTTCTCAGGGACTGTCTGTTACATCACCTTCAGTCTTTACTTCTTCCCTTGTCTCCTCAGACTCCCCCTCACCCCCCATCCTTAACAACCTCTTCCTCAACTGCTTCTCCCTGATTCAGTGGTAAAACTAGTGTGGAGGCAGACTGGGGAGAAGTCTTCCTGCCTTCTTCCTCAGGAATCAGGACAGACATGTCAGCTATTGTCACCCTGCCCTGCCTTGTGATGTTGAGTGATAAGCCCCTCTGCCCAAACCTTTGCCAGCTCTATCCTTTCCTCAAACCCTCTTACTGTATACCGCCACACTGACTACCCTGAGCCTTGTCACTACCTCCTCCTCTTAACAGTAGAAGCAGCAGCAAGAGAAGCCCCAGGGTACCTACGAATGGGGTCCTTGTGCTCAGTGATTCCTTTTTCGGGCTCCAAAGTTAGGAATGGAGAGCCTGGCCCCCTTTATGAGCTCCAACTGTCTCTTCACTATCCAACAGCATGGGATTGGTCAAGAAGCTTCAGCCACTGTGGTGTTCTAATACCTTTTAACCTGGCAGCAATAGAATGTGTAGTATTGGCACTGAATATGCAGAACAAATGGACAGAGTGGGCAACACATAATTCATTTAAATAATGTTATAATATGATTAAAAATAGTGCTCGCCATATGTTTATTGTTGACTGAAGGGATGCTTTTACACAGTTAGTTAAATTTTCTTTTAAATATGTTGTATGTTTCAACAAATTACTAGGGCATGGGGTCATAATGTCGTGGTCAAAACCACGCATATCAAGAATGCTGCATGCAAATCAGCGTGCAGCAAAATAACGTCGGCACAACACACCGACCAGAAAACAACAGTGCACACTGGGGCAAAGCCCCCGATGTGGGGGGTGTTATCCTCCTGACTTATTATAATTAACTCCGGGGGGTCATGGACTTTGGGGAATGAAGAAATTATGGAGTGGGGCAAAATTGTGCTTTTTGCAAAAAAAAGGCAGCATTACAGTGTGACCTGGGGAGAACTGAACCACAACCCCTGGTCCCCACCACCACCACCACCAGAGGCAGGTGCCCTAGCCACTCCACCAGAGGAGCAGCTCAGCCAGGCACCGCCCGGCAGCATCCTTCACTTTCCTGCATGGAAGTGTACAGTGACAGGGGTAACGGTTCTTACTGCACGCTGTAAAAACCTCTGTTGCTGTATAGCCATTCGTGCTATTCCATGCATGGTTTTGTCTGTGCTATAATGACCTGGCACCATTACAAGTAACAAGTTCTACAAGCTAGCCTGCCAACACAGCAGTTGCACTACCACCTGCGATGTCAATGACCCAAGTTTGGTAGCGAGCTTGGGAATTGGAGAGTTAGCAATGGGGGGGGGAGGAAGAGGATCAAACATCCAATGGACTGCTCTCCTCCTCCAAGGAGTGGGGCTTGCCTAACACCAGGTGGAGACCAGTGGTTGGGCATAACAGGCTGTTAGAACATGTGGGAGGTGTGGTTGCCATCGACACATGTCGCGCAGAAGTGTGCAGCATGCATCATGATGGCACTGCATGTCTTCAGGGTTACAGAACAGGAAAAAGAACAGCACTGACCAATAGGATGAATCCAGTCTACTACAGGCCCTGCACCTGGCTATCCACTCACTGACCGAGCTGACCAGATCCTGTATCATGTGGGGTTTGAGAGACTCCATGGACCTCACTTGGGGGGGAGCTTTGTGGGAACATGCCAGACAAAGGTATGTCCTGGAGAATGCTTGGGTGATAGGGCTGTGGAGACCAGAAGATGGAGGCTGGTTGCTAAATAAGGAAAAAAAGAATAACTAACTAAAAAAAAATTCTACACAGGTTCCCTTATAAGTTATAAGCACATTTGTAACATTAAGCACAAACATAGATGCTTTTTTTAATGTGTCTGTGTGCAACTTTCACTTGTATGCTGTCACTTTAAATGCATTTGCACTTTTTATGTTTACTTGCACGCATGCGCAAAAAACATAGTGCCACCATATGAGTTTTCGTAGGTGTGCCCCCCCACTTCCAATGCCCTGCTCCCTTTTGCAGGCGCTGCCGCACCACGCCAATGAATGTCAGAACTGTCTATGACAGCCATTCAGATGCAGTGCCGTACAGTTGAAAGCGAAAAACCGCTGCAATCAGCGGTGGTAATGTGTAGGCAATTTGCATACTGCCGTCGGCAGTATGCAAATTTCCTACACGTCAGCACTGCAGCTGAACTGCTATCTTAGACAGCTCATTGTTTTAGGATAGTTACAATAGCAAACTACTTCTGTTCAAAATTTGCAAGTGTTTGATCTTTCAGGAAACTATTTTTTACCTTCAAGCTGTATGCGCCACAACTGGGCTACTGGTAATGTAACTCAATGCTTCAATATAGACTTTGCATTCATATGTAATTAGACTTTTGTAACATAAACATAACCATATTTTCAAAATGTAAAACTTTACTGTAAGACAGTCCTTAAGCCTTCCAGTTTCTGATTTTTTAGCAGGCAGAAACAAAACTGATTGCTGCCTGCTGTAAGATAGTTGCATAGTACTTCACACCACCTAAAGGCCAGTTTTCAGTGGTAAGCAATGCAAGTTAACAATTTACTAGCCTCTTCAGTTTGGAGGAAATTCATTTAACACTTGAACTGTTATTGGGCAGTGACACTGTTAACTTTTACCAAGCAACAGTCTTATCTTCTAGCTGTTTTAGCAAATGACATGCATACACAAATAGCATAAAGCAGAAGTACTGCATTGCAAAATATTTTAACCACGGCAGCTGAACTGAGATGCAGTATCTTATTTTCAGTGGGGCTCGGTCTCTACCAGTTTTCAGCTAGCTGTGAGGAGTACTTGGAGGCCAAATAACAAGATCAAGGTTACCCTGTGGCTGTGGTGGGATCCGAACCTGCGGTTCCCTGGCTCACAGTGCTGTGATATAACCACAGAGCCACACTACCATCCTCGAACAATGACGACACAAACTATGACTAGCAAGCAAAATACATAAAGCATAAAGTATTACTAACTAACAAACTAAATACGTAAAATATTACTACTCTTTGTTGTTCAGTGTGTCCGTTGTGGCGGTTGCTGCACCTCTTTGCAATCTGCTCCTCCATTGTAGTTCAGGAACCAGGCCTTGCACAAGTACTGTACAGTAGCATCCATAACTACTCCCTGGCTGCCCGCAAGCCATTTCCTCCTCAGGCATCCTCCATCACAGTCCCCACTGCCCTGTTGCTATCAGCATAACTCCTTTCTGGCTTTAAAACCAGTCTATGGCACGTCAGAAGTATTTATAAGTGCCAGAGCCCAAGTGGTGCTTTGCCTCAGATGCATTCTATTCCGCTACAGAAACAAATTAAATTGTCAGTCCACATTACTGGATACCCACAGACATAAAGAGCAGGTTGGTACTTTAAATAAAATGCGTAGTAGGCATCAAACAGCAGTCTATGGGTTAACTCTGCTCGCTGAAATGAACTTTTCCTGCTCTAAGCAACAACCCCGCTCCACGGAGTGCTTACAGCAGGCTGAAGCAGAGTGAATATGATTGACAATGGCCCTGACCTGTCAGAGACTGCTGACTGACAGTCTCGGTAGGCTACCAATCTCGTTATTAACTGGGTGGGCTCTAAGGTGTTCCAGGATAGGTCAAAATGAGAACTGTGCTCAAACTGTTCTTACAGACCAGAGGTAAAAATGTAATCCACTATCCGCCCACACATTAGTGGCCTGATCAAACCAGACTGGAATAGTGCCAATAGTCTTCTTAAAACCATCAGTTTTCACTGTTCCTATTATTTATTAATAGTAGACATATATAAAAAAATCATTTTTTTTGATCAAGAGATATTTAAAGAAAGTAACTATCTGTGAGGGGGTCTGTCCGGGTCTTATTGAACTGATCTTCATTTCTACATTCCTTCCGACTTCAACTGTGGGGCTATTACTGCGAAGTGGTTTGTAGCCACCGACAATGTCCAGCACACACAATATTTTCACATACTGTTCACTATTATTTCTGTATTTTGTTTGCCAACACTATGTGACAGGCAAAAATAATCGGTAAAGAGCTCAGACAATCTAGGCTTTTTGTACTGCATTGTAGAAGAGGAAGGACCATTTTATTTGAATTAAAACATATAATCCATGGAATTATGCGGCACACTCAGGACACATATTCTTTCTGGTTACGTTAGAAAATTATACAACCCAAATTATGCAACAGCGAATGAGGCGATATGGGATGGGATTGGAGGGGGGGTGTTGGTAGCGCTGGGGTGACGGGTGTATGTTCCCTCAAAAGTCTTTAGCCATGCAGGAATTTACTGGGGTAATGTAAAATATTGGCCCCACCATTCCTTCTCCATCAGTGTAACAGTGAGTATAAAACATAGCTGCCCAGATTAATTACAAGTATAAAACTGCCCAGGGGGGAAAAATCAGCTTACTGGATTTCCGTTGGGACTTCCACTTTATCTAAATTGTGAAGGTCAATGAAATATGGCAATATCTCCTCTCACTGGCCAGTAAACATTTTGCATGGAATACTACATAACATACTGTACTTATTTTTTGTACATTTTTATGTTTGTTTGCACGCATGTGCAACAAACATAGCGCCACCATATGAGTTTTCGTAGGTGTGCCTCCCCCATTTCCAATGCCCTGCTCCCTTTTGCAGGCACGGCCGCACCATGCCAATGAATGTCGCAGCTGTCTGTGACAGCCATTCAGATGCAGTGTCGTACAGTTGAAAGCGAAAAAAACGCTGCAATCAGTGGTGGTAACGCGTAGGCAATTTACATACTGCCGTCGGCAGTATTCAAATTTCCTACACATCAGCACTGCAGCTGAACTGCTGTCTTAGACATCTCATTGGTAACTCAAATGTTAGCAGCCGTGAATAGTCCAAGAATATTTGCTACTCCAAGTCTACAACTTCTGGTGGCATGACCTCCTGCACTTTACACATTGAGGAGTGTCAGCTCACGCAACTCAGCCAAACCTCAGGCATAGCTCATTGTTATCTGACAGGGGACACAATGGTAGCATTGATAAAACCGCAACATCTGCCTGGCTGCCTTTGAGCAAATGTGCTTTAGAGAATTCCACACTGAAAAATACCCCCTACAAAATGACATTCTACACATACTACGGCTCTTTTTTAGTTATGGTTTTTACTGTACCCAAAGAAGTTTCTGAGCTGCTACCTTAGCCGGTGCTCCCATCCCTAGATAGTGGAGGCGTTCTTCTCGCTCTCCATGTGAGACTTGCTGAGAGACCACACAGCTCTGATCGGCATGGCTGTAACATTTCAGCTCTAATCCCCACTTGGTTTTACTGATGAGATATTTGATACAATTGCTTAGTATTATTACTTCGAATTGACCATCTGCTTTGCTCTTTTCCTTGGCAGGCTAGTACCGACGTGGGAATGGTGGGGGCCCTGCCTCCTCACCATGTCCGTGTCCACTCCTCACCAGCCTCCCCGCAGTTGGGGGCTGCCATGTCATCGTCTGCCCTCACAGTTCCCAAGACCCCCTCCCCGGCACAGCACCTCCGCCAGGCATCCTATGAGATCCCTGATGATATGCCTCTGCCTCCGGGCTGGGAGATGGCCAAGACTTCTTCCAGACAGAAATACTTCCTGAAGTAAGTACACATGACCAGTGGATGCTCTAATCTGAATACTGTCTCTCTTAGAGGGCACTGAATACTTTAAATGTATTTGTTTTTTGCTTTTAAAATGCAAAACGAATATTTTATCATTGTAGCACACTATTACCACCTCCAAAACTAGAAAGTGTTGTCATGTATTGTCATGCAAAATGTCACTAAACTGATGCATTGAAATGTATTCCATTGTACTGTCTGTCTCTCGCTTTGTTTTTCCCCCCGGGTCGTGGCTGAATGTCTCCGTCCAGTTTCCCGGTTTTAACAATGAAATTAGGTGAGCCCCTCTGCCTTTCTTTAGTAAACACCCACACAAACCTGTTGGTACTAGCTTCAAGAGTCCTTTCCTGCTGGTTCAGACAGTACATTGGAAAGGGCAAGTCAGTGTGGTCTTGGATTCAGAACGTGAAATCCAGGTGTATACATCTGTTAAGGCCCCACAGCCACTGATGGATGCCCTAGGTGACCTGAAAGGGACGCTACTAACCCCCTTAGGCCTCAAAGCGTCCCGAGTTTTAAAAACACATTTTATGATAGGTCACATTCTATAGAGATTGTTTACGTAAATGGTTGTTTGATTCTGACTTTTTTCTTTTAAAAAGTGAAAAACATTTCCTACCGTACTGGTGTTACCACACAAAAAGTGATTGTTTACACCCCTTGATCAACTCCCACTGCATCTTTCTTGGACTTTTGAATACCCACAACACCTACTAACTACTCATGTGGCAATAGGAGGAGGGGAGCCTATTGCATTATGAGTAGCTGCACAGTCCGGGGGTCCTAATGTTGTGGAAGTGTGTAAAAAGAGTAGATCAAGGATTTGAAGCAAAAAGGTGTTGGGAATACTTACACTATTAGCATGCATTTTAGTTCTACTAAGAAAGAAAGCAGACAAAACAACCAGCAACATTTAAGCAAGTCACTTGAACCTCCCTGTTCAGGCCCCACTGTACAATGGGGTAGAAGCAGAGTGGAAAGTGAGATGTTGCATCCTAACTTAATTTGTCAGAAACTGTTCAAGTGCCAACTTGTTTTTGTTTGTAAAACTGGAAAACCCTTTTGATAAAGGCTGCTACATTATCCAGCCCAGCATAATTTTATAAAAATGCTATTTCCTAACAAGAGCATTTGGTTCGGAATTGTTGCACTGTCGTCTTGTATTGCAGTACTTTTCCTTTCTATTTTTTTATTTCATTATACCTATTAACATCTGGATGGATATGCCCTCATGCTGCTGTTTCTGGGATTGTGAATCCTAGTTTCCTTCTGCCTAAGGGTACCTTGCCCTTGAAAGCCCAGATAGTAATAGTTGACCAGATGTACTCTGCCAGGGTTCACACTAGGATGCAAAGCAGCGTTCTCACAAAAAAAGTTTCCCTTTGTTGTATTGCAGTTTGGATGAGGCCTAAAGGAATCTGGCAGTGTTAGCAATCAGAACTGTAGAGTTTTCATGCAGATTGAATATGTCCCTTACAGTTTTCACTTTTGCACGTTGGACAGGTTAAAGGGACTTTTCTGGTTTCCAGCAAAACACTTGAAGTTGGCATCAGTAGAACTCAGTTTCACAAAAATCTTCCAACATTAGAATTTCAGGATCTTGTAGTTTTTATCACTGGAGACATTTGTATACAAACAGGATTGTTTTCCCCAAGACTTGATTTGTTCATGTTATTTATAACATGCCCTTAAAGTCATAATCCTCTACATATGACATGTCAGTCTGTTGCCATAAAAATGGTTCTGATGTCACAAGAAGCAGAGTATGTCTTTAGGGAAGGAACCTCAGTAGGATCAGACTAACACCAAGGGGCAAGAGTCTGTTTTTAGATGTTTTACTAGTAATAAAGAACAGAAAGCCCTGAAGTTCAGTTTTTGGGTGATAAGATTTAAATCTTGTTTTATATTTTCACTGCAGATTTTCAACATTGCCATTTTTTACACCTCCCCATTAATAGTACAGCTGTCATTTTTCACATCCTGTTCGAAATGTGTTTTTGCACCTGTGGTGCCAAATGGCACAGTCACTGTGCAAAATCAGCTTTCGCCTAACAAACTGATATCGCCACTGTTCATAAGGTGGGTGGCACAAAAAACCCAAGTTGAAAATTTGGAGTGACAATACCAACAAATGCCTGAGGCGTTAGGGTTTCCGACCATAACACCCCACCCTGTAGAGACTGACAGGCATCAGGGGTGTGACTTGGGATTGTCGCCTGTAATGCTCATACCATTCTACCCCCACTCACACCCTGCAGCCAGTGAGAGGCATCGAGGTGTGCCTTGGACTCTTCGGCCCCAGAGTTCACCCCATTATCCTATACTGCACCCATCTCACCATATTTCCTGATGGAATGGGGTGAGCATAAGGCCCAAAGACCCCAAGGCACACCATGACACTTGTTGGTGTCTGCAGGGTAGGGTGAGGTGAAATGGTGTGGCTGTTATGCCTGACGACCCAAAAGCACACCCCAATGTCTGTCAGTCTCTGCAGGGTGGTGGTGGGTTTGGCTTCAGTTAAATACTTCTCTGCCATTCCTATTATGCATCTTTCTCACTCCTACACTACCAATGCCAATGCCAGCAAGCAAACATTCGGCATTGGCAAATGCTTGTTATCACTGCTGCTATAAATATTGCTTGGCTGTAGAGGTCACTGTGCTCTTGAAAAAGCTCCACAAGGAGCAAAACATTGGGGGTTAATGCTCTGGTCTGTACTGTGTGCCTTTGTATACTTTTCACTAAATTAAAGAAACCTTCTCCTTTGAAAACAGTCTGAACCTGGCTCTGTTTCTACAATGGCTGACAATAAGTGGAACTTGGGTGGATGGTGCTGCCACGGTCTCCTGCACCTACTTGCTGTGTGGAAAACCTCTAAGGTCTCCAAGCCTGGTTTCCATCCACTGGACAGTTTTGGTCAGTTTCTTTACTGCTGGCTGGCTCCACCCATGTTGCTTCTGCATGTGACTGAACTGGAGCTTGTGGAGGGGCTGATGGAGCACTTAACTCCACTGACGGAGAGGAAAAGTTAAAGAAAATAATATAACTCTGAACATTAACTGTGTCTTGACCTAAGAATTCTTTTGAGTTTTATGGATTCTTATGAGCAATTCTGATACAACTAAGTGTAACCCCCCTGCAAATGGGGGTTCCCAAAAGACTTCCAGGAGCTTGCTTGAATGGTGTTTGGCATTTAAGCCATTTATCAGTGAGTGTTTTTAGAGCCTCTGGTACTGTCTCTTTAAGAGCTGTCTGCTTGCAGACATAATTAGTTTGTATGGGGGGACTGTGTGCTTCTCTGAGTACCACTTGAGCTGCTGCCAATTCACTTCATTTTGCAGTCACTAGGAGTGCAAAGGGAACCTATCTGAAAGATGTAACTGTTTGCCAGAAATTATTTAGAGTAATAATGAAATTACAGTTTGTCTAACCTGCTTTCTTTGCAGTCAGAACTGTGTCTGCTAGTTCCCATTCTAGTTTTGAACTGCTGAACTGGACCAATCAGTGTGGGGTAGCTAGCTCTAAAATGGTGCCTTGGACGAATCAGAACTTGGACTCATAATCTGAGCCAGCCACAAGAGGATTGTATGGGCAGTGACTCTGGGAGATGTAGTTTAGACTTCAGTGCCTTTTGGACCAACAGCAGCAGTCTATTGTGAGTGACAGCCAATCCAGTCAAGAACTGGGGGAACTCAAAGGAAGTGCCCAGTTTTGTCGGTTGGAGCTTCAGTTGAGCTTTGGCAGTGAAGAAGGAAGGAGCCCTGTGCTTTTCAGTGTGCAGTTTTAGTCAAAAACGTGTGTAGGCCCAGAGTTCGGTCTGCAGCTTGTGTAACAGCTTGTTAGGACTGAACTGTCCTGTGAAAAGAATCAAAGGATCTCTGAAGAGTAGAAACCAGGCTCACCCTGTAGAAGACTGGAAGAATTGCTGAAAATTGCACTCGGTCTGTCAGGAACTGAATCTGCTGTGTGTTCTCCCGGGTATTGTGCAGTAATTGCGATCGGGATACAGATGCAGCCTGCCTGGTATAGTACTTTCTTTTATATGGATGTGTGAAGAGGTTTGTGTACCTCAAGTGAGCCCTGCTGACATTGGAGGCACCCGCCATTGGATCCAGGCCCCTCAACCTGTTAGTGGCAAATCAGGCAGGGGTAGTAGCCCCTGGGATAGCGCCATCTAGGGGTTACATTTTGAGGCTCACCGCTGGGATTGTGTGTCCTCTAGTGGCCATATTACAAACCACTGTTAAGGAAAAAATAAATAAATAAATAAATGGGTACCCGACAGAAGTGGCTGTGCACCGGCTGGTGGAGGTGGTGTACTGGGGAGGAGATCGACCCTCAAATGCTATGCTTATCCTGGACATCCCCTGGGTATCAATACGGACACTGTGCAGGGAGTACTTTCCAAGGTGGAAGGTTTACAAACCTGTGGTGGTGGGTCGGCACGCTAATCTGCTCACCCACACTTTCCTGGCCCTAGTAGAGTTTAAGGATCCCATAGATAGCTCCAAAGTACCACAGACCATTACCCCAGAGGGAGCCCTCACTGCTTGGAGAGTGATAACTAAGGACAGTAAAGACCCGGGGGGGAATGAGCCCCCACCACTATCTGAAACTTTTGAGGAGAAATTTGCTAAATGGTTGCTGGGAGAAGGGAAAACTGTGGAGGACTTGAAGAAACTATTCTTGCCACCTGGGGGTGTTCCTCCCCCAACACCCTCTCCTGCTCCAGTACCCGTGAATGGTGGCTGAACCAATGCAGACTCCTATTTCTGCACCTGCCATTAGTCACGACTCTTACCAAGGTTGAGGATCTTCTCTGGCACCCTCCCCACCCCCAGGGAGGATGACTGGGAGACCTGGATAGACTATGTTGCCCCAAGTGCTAGAATGGCAATGCTCGGAAGCAAAGCTTAAAGAGGGTTAGTGAGAGCCTCCGAGGTCCTGCCCTGGCTACCATCCGTGCTAACGGGCCAGTAACCCTGAAGCGACTGCACAGCCTATCTTGAGGCCTTGGAGAATGTGTATGGGAGCCCAGATTCTGATGAGGACCTATGGTGGAGAGTAAGAAATGCACAACAGTACCAAGGGAGTTGTTGTCTGTGTATGTCTCGGCTGAAAAAATTGTTGCAAGAATGCCCCTCAGAAAGGGTAGTTTGCCAGCGTATTGAACTGGACCGAACCAGACTGGACAGAATCCTTAAGTCTGCCCCTTCTCAGAACTGCTGTTGCTTCAGTTACGCCTGGCAAATCGACTGGAATCCCCACCCTCCTATGATGAGTTAATGAGAGAAATTCGAGGAGTTGAGAAAAGGCGACCTGGGAGGACCTGCACCAATAGCTGTGGCTATGACCCGAGTGACTGAGGGTGGCCCATCAAGTGAAGTTCAGGGCAGAGGTTGGCAGTCAATGAGTGCTCTGATAAGGAAAAGATATGCCACAATGGGGCTAACTGTTGAGAGAGATCCGGGAATTCAAAAACAGTCCCTTTATGAAGGCCACGCCTGCAAAGTACGGGCCCCACCTATATCCGACTGCATCTGCTATGGGGTGGGGATACCCACCATGTATCTCCTGCTGATAACAGCTCGAACTCGATTCCTTGACCATGGAAGTGGAGAAACTGACGAGATGTCTCCAAATGCTTATCACGCGCCAGAGACAGAGATGGCACCAAGGTTTCCAGTTAGTAATACCCCCGCCCTGGCTCCCAGTGTGGCACCGCGGCCAGCTCAAACTCCAAAAGTATGTTTTGCTATAATTGTGGGAAGGATGGGCACATGAAAAGGGAATGCCAATCCCAAAAGACACTGACAAAGTTGCATATAGGCTACAAGGAGAGCTTCGGAGAACAAATCAGTGGTTAAGAGGTGCACGAAATGATCCCAGTGAGGGCACCAAAAATGCTAATTCACGTCCTTTTGTGGCAAGGTCAGTTGCCCAGGCCCCCACTACCGCCTCTCCAGACTGGTCCAGAATAGTGGGTCCCTCCATGGAGACCACTGTAAAGGTAAATGGAGTGTCTACAAGAGCTGTATTAGACAGTGGCTCCCAAGTGACAATTATGTTTCAAGATTGGTATCAGAAGCATTTGTCAGACGTACCTTACAACCATTAGAAGGACTGCATGTATGGGGGTTAAGGAGAAGGCCTACCCTATTCTGGTATATCCGATTTGGCTGTCTTTTCCCACCTCCGTGGCTGGAGTGGCCGAACAAGTAGAGACCCTAGCCTTAGTGTGTCCCCCACTGGACTGTATGATGGTGTCCTTTGTTGATTGGAACAAATGCTCATATGTTCAGAAGGCTGGCACATTTGTGTTATGAAAACAGGGTCAAAGACTAGTAGAGCTTTAAGAGTTCCGCTTTAATTAAGAAGGCCTATGAGGCACAGAGAGTGCTGAAAATATAGAACCAGAGGAACCGGTCGGAATTGTATGGAAGAAGGATCCTGAGTCTCTGATCCTGGCACCAAATGCCCAGTGTACCTTACAGGAGAGGTCCGTATCAGAAAGGATGTTAAGAATAAAATATTAATGTTGGATGCACCAGGCGATGGAAAATTGCCAGAGGGACTGCTGGTCAAGCCTAGTATTTTGCCCGCTAGAGCCCATGCTTATGCCAGAAGGGTAATGGTCCAAGTTCATAATGTGTCTGAAAGAGACATTCGAGTAAATAGAGGTTGCATCCTGGCTAATGTGCATTGTGCAGACACTGCAGTGCTACCCAGCAGCAAGAGTTCAAGGAAGAATGACAGAGTAACGCCTGACTTGTTTGATTTCGCAACTCCGCTGCCAGCTGAATGGAAAGTGAGGATCAGTGAGAAGCTTGCCCAGAGAGACCAGGTGTTTTCTTTAAAGGAATGGGACGTGGGATGCGTGCAAGGAGCTGAGCACAATATCCGCTGCATGACGAAAGACCATTTCGTGAGAGGTCTCACGCCTGGCACCTGCTGATATAGATGATGTGAGACGGCATCTGCAAGAGATGTTAGCGGCTGGTGTAATACAAGAATCCAGAAGCCCTTATGCTTCCCCATTGTGGTAGTGAGGAAAAGAATGGGACAGTAAGGATGTGCGTGGATTATCGCATCTTAAACCGGGCGGACTATCCCTGATCAGTACACAATGCCCCGCATTCAGGATGCTTTGACTGCCTAAACGGGAGCAAGGTAGTTCTGTGCTGGATCTCCGGAGTGGGTACTACTAGATCCCATGGCCCCAGAGGACCGTGAGAAGACAGCCTTTATCTGTCCGCTGGCTTCTATGAATTCAGAGGATGCCTCAAGGATTTCAGGTGCCCCAGCCACTTTTCAACGATTGATGGAGCGTGCAGTGGGGACATGAACTTACTAGAGTGCCTGGTATACCTAGATGATGTTATTGTGTTTGGCAGCTCACTGGAGGAACATGAGAGCAGATTATTTAAGGTATTGGATCGACTGGAGGACTTTGGCCTTAAACTGTCCATTGATAAGTGTCAATTCTTTCAAACATCAGTAAAGTATGTGGGACACATAGTATCCACCGAGGGAATAGAGACCGTACGTAAAGTTGAGGCCTTGACCACCTGGCCACAGCCCAAAATCTAAAAGAACTGCAAAGATTCCTGGGATTCTGTGGTTATTATCGGCGCTTCATCAAGGACTATTCAAGAGTGATCCGCCTTTACTTAACCTTACTCAAGGGTATCCCCAACCCACAAAATACCAAAAGTCAGCGTCCCTCAAGACTGAAAGAGTGTATTTTCATCCGAGTGAAGTATTTGGGGCCCGCTGGACTCCGATTGTGAGACTGCTTTTCATGAGATCATATATCAACTTACCCATGCTCCAGTGCTGGCCTGTGCCATCCAAGAAAACCTACGCCCTGCACACTGATGCTAGCTTGCAAGGGTTGGGGCTGTGTTGTACCAAGAGCACGAGAATGGCCTGAGACCAGTGGCCTTTGCCAGTAGAAGCCTGACCCCATCCGAAAAGAACTATCCTGTACATAAGTTAGAGTTCCTAGCTTTGAAGTGGGCTATTGTTGACCAATTCCATGAGTACTTGTATGGGGCTAAAATACTAGTAAAACTGACAATAATCCTTTGACCTATGTGCAGACCTCAGCTAGTTGGATGCCACTGGCCACAGGTGGCTTTCTGCATTATCTACATATGACTATGCTCTGATCACCGAGCAGGTCTGAACCACATAGATGCTGATGCTCTCTCCCGGAGGCCTGTTCCTCAGAATGATTGGGTCCGATTGGCAGAACCTGACATTCGGGCACTCTGCCGAAGTTTGACAGGAGGAACAAATGTCCACGGACGCAGTGGACTGTATGGTGGATTGCTTGGGACCCTCTGAGAATTGCATACCTGCTGCTTATTGCCACTTTTCTGCAATAGACATTGGTGCACTGCCTCAGCTGGACAATGACAGTATTCATGGGCTCAATCCCGTGATCCTATGATCAAATCAGCTTTAGAAGCCCTCTATGCAGGAAAAGATGTGTCCAAATTACGCTCCACTGATTTGAGAACTGCACTGTTATACAAAGAAGGTCCTAAGTTGAAACTGATCAATAAACTGTTATATAGAGAAACAGTAGACAGAGGGGACAAGTAGACAAACAACAACTGGTGCTGCCCACTGCCTTCGAGACTCAGTATTGAGGTCCTTGCACAACCACATGGGGCACCTTGGTATAGACAGAACACTTGACTTGGTGAGATCCAGATTCTATTGGCCTAAGATGGGGCTGATGTGGAGCAACACATACGAACTTGTAGTCGCTGCTTACAGAGGAAAGCTTTGCCCCAGAGGGCTGCCCCCCTTGTTAACATAACCACCAGTGCACCCATGGAGCTGGTCTGTATTGATTTTCTGAGTTTGGAGTCAGATCAAAGAAATATCAGTAATGTGCTGGTGGTCACTGACCATTTCACGAGATATGCCCAAGCTTTCCCCACCAAAGACCAGAAAGCATCCACTGTAGCCAAAGTACTCGTAGAAAACTTTTTGTTCACTATGGGCTCCACAAAGAATCCATTCTGATCAAGGAGAGACTTTGAGAGTCGTCTGATCAAAGAGATGCTTTCTGTGGGGAGTGAGAAAGTCCAGAACCACTCCTTACCACCCCAGGGGACCCACAGCCTGAACGCTTTCAACCGCACTTTGCTAGATATGCTAGGCACCCTGCACCCAAAGGACAAGCCTAGATGGAGCTAACAAATTAGCACCCTGGTACATGCTTATAACTGCACCAAAAGTGATGCCACTGGTTCTCCCCACCGCCTGATGTTTGGAAGAGAAGCTCGACTACCGGTAGATGTGTGTTTTGGGGTCTCTCCTGATGGGGTTCAAGCTGACAACTATTTACAGTATGTGCAAAAGTTAAAGGCCCAGCTAACTCATGCGTACCAACTGGCTCAAACCATGGCTGCCAAAAGAAATCTGGCCAACAAAGAAAGGTATGATAAAAGGTGAAAGCACAGGAACTCCAGGAGGGAGATCGGTATTGCTAAGAAATCTGGGACTGCATGGCAAACACAAGATTGCTGACAGATGGCACCATCTCCCTCACATTGTAGTGGGCAAACTAGATGATCTGCCAGTGTACAAAGTAAGGCCTGAGAACAATTCAAAGATGTAAAACAATGCATAGAAATCATTTACTACCCATTGGACAAATCCTGATTGAGTCTGGAGCCCCCAGAAGATGCCCCTCTGGACCAGTGACTAGAGCTGCTGCTAAGAAAAGATCAAGGAAGTCTGCACCTACAGAAGCAGAGTTAAAGTGTTCCCCTGCACAAGTCCCAGTTGAGCATGACTGTCAGTCCATATCAGAAGAAGTGAGAGTGACTTTGAATACTATCCTTCTTACTAACTGAGTCAATTGTTTCGGGCAATCCCCTAGTCAATACTGAGACAAAGCTGGGCCTTCTGGACTGTCTATGCCCCCAGCTTCATCCCTGGAGCCAATGCTCCCAGAAAGTGAAGTAAAGCATCAGATCAGATGAAATGGAATCATTAGCATGGTTGAACTGTTTGAGCTTTCAGGGAGGAAATGATAGATTGGGGCAGACTGGTGATACACCAACAAGAAGAGTATTTTGAGTGCCCTGACAGTCCACTGCCAGTGTCCGAAAGCTCTCCATGCGAGCCAAGTGTTGTGGACTCAGAAACTGTAACTCCTGGAGCTGAAAGTGCCCCAAGTTCTAGCCTCTCTACCCCATGGAGACTCCCTGACAAGTGTGGACAATGCTGAAAATGAGGCTCAGAGTGCAGAGACTGTAACAGTTCCCCTAGAAAGACTGGTCGAGCTGTAAAGCCTGTGGTGCACCTCAGTTATGATTCCTTGGGAGGCCTGTGGATTTGCCTCTCAATGTTGTCCATAAAGGAGTGTATGTGTCCCCGAGCTCATTGCCCAAACTGAGCGTCAGTGCTAACTCCAAGTTACTTGTGTTGCCTCTAAGTATGGTGCCCTTGCCCCGTCCAGCCCCAAGGTAACTGATAGGAAGGGCCCCTCTCTTCAGGTTTCATGTACAAGAGGTAATAACTTGAGTTATGGTACAATGTGTATGTAATACTGTAAAGAGTGACGATGCAATGTTTCAGAAATGTGTTCTTGGTAAAATGATATATTGACTGATGATTACATGTGCGAGCCTAATGCAAATGTATATGGTTGCAGTTGAAACTTATAGGGTACTTGCTTGACGCGGACGCCAAGCTTTCCCAGGCCAGGAAGGGTGTAACCCCCGCAAATGGGGGTTCCCAAAAGACTTCCAGGAGCTTGTTTGAATGGTGTTTGGCATTTAAGCCATTTATCAGTGAGTGTTTTAGAGCCTCTGGTACTGTCTCTTTAAGAGCTGTCTGCTTGCAGACATAATTAGTTTGTATGGGGGGACTGTGTGCTTCTCTGAGTACCACTTGAGCTGCTGCCAATTCACTTCATTTTGCAGTCACTAGGAGTGCAAAGGAACCTATCTGAAAGATGTAACTGTTTGCCAGAAATTATTTAGAGTAATAATGAAATTACAGTTTGTCTAACCTGCTTTTTGCAGTCAGAACTGTGTCTGCTAGTTCCCATTCTAGTTTTGAACTGCTGAACTGGACCAATCAGTGTGGGTAAGCTAGCTCTAAAATGGTGCCTTGGACGAATCAGAACTTGGACTCATAATCTGGAGCCAGCCACAAGAGGATTGTATGGGCAGTGACTCTGGGAGATGTAGTTTAGACTTCAGTGCCTTTTGGACCAACAGCAGCAGTCTATTGTGAGTGACAGCTAATCCAGTCAAGAACTGGGAGGAACTCAAAGGAAGTGCCCAGTTTTGTCGGTTGGAGCTTCAGTTGAGCTTTGGCAGTGAAGAAGGAAGGAGCCTGTGCTTTTTCAGTGTGCAGTTTTAGTCAAAACGTGTGTAAGGCCCAGAGTTCCGTCTGCAGCTTGTGTAACAGCTTGTTAGGACTGAATCCGTCCCTGAAAAGAATCAAAGGATCTCTGAAGAGTAGAAACCAGGCTCACCCTGTAGAAGACTGGAAGAATTGCTGAAAATTGCACTCGGTCTGTCAGGAACTGAATCTGCTGTGTGTTCTCCCGGGTATTGTGCAGTAATTGCGATCGGGATACAGATGCAGCCTGCCTGGTATAGTACTTTCTTTTATATGGATGTGTGAAGAGGTTTGTGTACCTCAAGTGAGCCCTGCTGACATTGGAGGCACCCGCCATTGGATCCAGGCCCCTCAACCTGTTAGTGGCAAATCAGGCAGGGGTAGTAGCCCCTGGGATAGCGCCATCTAGGGGTTACATAAGTATGAGATACTTTACTGTACAATCATCCCAGTTTGGCAATGCCTTCAGCCCAGCAAGTAGACGATTCTCATCCTGTTGAACTTCAACTGCTACTAGTTGATTATCCTAAATCACTGGCTTAAATCCCATTTCTACTTTATCTAGGCTTGATCTATTCAGATAGGCCAGCTGGGCTGCAACAGATATCCCTAACAATGGTGCCCTATTTCTACCTAACGTCATAGTTTGGAGTACTGAAATACAGGAAGGTCAAGTGACTCACTCAATGACGCACAGTGTGCTAGTGGCAAAACTGGGATTTAAACCACGTTCTCCTGGATCATCACTTAGTCCATTGTAATCTTGACCACTGGACCACATTGCTAGTGAATGAACATGCTTTTGGGCACCCAATGAAGTCAGCTCAGCATGTATGTGTGACTGTGTAGGGGGGCAGGGTGAGTTTTGATGCATAGATTTGGCAATCATGCACAGGGCTGGGAAAGTTGAAGTATTACACTAATAATGGACTGTGTGCCTTTAGACATGCAGTGTAACTAAAATATGGAGTGCATCATTAAATAATGCGGAAAAATCAATGTAAAAGTATTTTGATGCAAATTAGATTTACTGTTTGTGGTGCACCACGAGCTAATACAAACCTCTGCTTTAAAATCTCGGTGCACAGTCTGGAACAGTACCCACTGCATTTAGACAGAAGGTAATGTGGATGATACTGTAAAGGAAGAGAGTTGCATCTGACATGAGACAGCCATAAGTCAGATTGGAGAATCATCACTGTCAATCTAGTCACTGTGTGAACTTCACAAGGAGAACCCAAGAAAATCTGCAAACATTTAATCAGACTTCATAACTGTAAATCTGTAACTAGCAAATGCCATTCACATAGCAACTCTAGAGCAAGTGTGATGTGAAACTAGTCTTGTATGACAAGCTCCAGGTTGTCATTTGTATGGGAACATGGTTGTCCCTAAGCAATATCTTGGGTTTGAAGGAATCCTCTGCTAAAGGTTTGCTACAAGTGTAGATTACACATGCAAATAGAAACACAGCAACTTACCTGTCCACCCGTAGCTGGCAAACAATGCCTAATACATCAACGACCCCCTCTTCCTTTAGCTGCTGGCAGCCGATTGTGGTAGCTATGAAACAGCCTGTTCGTCCTATTCCAGCACTACACACATAAAACAGCTAGGGTTAGAAATATCATATTCTACATCAATCTGTGAAACTCAAGCCTTAGGATGAACAACAGCTAACCCAGTGGTGCATGGGTAATTAAAGTGACAGAACAAGATTACATAAATACAGTTATTAGGCATAAGTATTGAACTGTAAAAAGCACACAAACCCAGATCCCCTATATGACAGACATTCTGGGTCTGATTTTCAAATTGCCCTCCCCCCACCCCTGACATGCAAGTAACCCCATTCTGTGCATGCTCCCTGTGCAGTTAGGATTTGTTGCTTTACAGAAAGCATGAGTAACAGGCAAGAGAGGGGGAATTCCTGACTGATAACTATGGAGTTAAATGAAGGTTATACCCCCTCACTTATAGTAACATAGTATGTAAGGAGAGAAGGAATTTCAGGTCCATCTTGTTCACCTCTCCTGTTGCATGGTAATGACTACCCTTTTCAGTATAGACAGACATCCAAGCTGAAATGCCTAAATTGTATCTTACACCTGCTATGTAACCATCAGAAGCCTGAACAGTGCACCTCTGCAGATGTGTCCATTCATAAACAATGCAAATTTCCAGATGAGTCCATTCAAAATGGTGTTCTTTCTTTTTTAATTAGGCTTATACTGGGGTTCATTGAACTCAGGCAGCTGATCTTCTTTTGTTTAAAGGGACACTGCCAACACTTTTTGCATTATATTATTTCTGGTTGAAAACACATATTTTTTTGATTGCTTACCTTCTCTAAAATTCATTAATGTTGCTAGTTGTTTTGTCCACTTCATTTCTTAGTAGAACTGAAATGCATGCTTATGGTGTAATTATAACCAACATTGTTTTGTTTCAAATCCTTGATCTACTCTTTTTGCATACATCCTGAACATTAGGAATGACCACAAACAGCCCAGTCACTCCTGATGCAACACTCTTCTCCCATGGCATTATGGTGGCTTGACTATACTGGGGTTCTACCAAGTCAAGGAAATATGCAGTGGGAGTTGATCAAGGAATGTAAACAAACATGTTTTTGTATGGTAACACCAGTATGTGGGCAATCTGTTTTTCACTTTTGAAAAGAATCAGAACTGAACTACCAGTTACAACATCAATTTCTGCAGAATGTGGGCAATCATAAAATGTGTTTGTTTGAACTAGAGACATTTTGAGGCCCAAGAGGGTTGACAGTATTCCTTTGTCTGCTATACCTACTAACTGACTGCATTATTGTCCTTGTTGTTGGATATTATCTTGATGTTTATATACGAACACATGAAGAAGCCAGCAGAAGAAGGACATTTGGTCTATTTAGTCTGCTCATACTGCAGGGTAAACAGCTTGAGCTACTGTCCCTGCCTTCCCTTCCCACACCTCCCATCCTCCCTACCCATGATCCTTATCTCCCCCCATGCCTATCCCAGCCTCTCTTAAAGCTGCCCAATGCCTTCAATGAGATCATCTCTTCCGGCAGCGCATTCCAAGTGCCCATCACCCTCTCTGTGAAGAAGTGCTTCCTGACGCCCCTCCTAAACCTCCCACCCTCCAGCTTAAGACTGTGCCCCCTCGTGTTGTTTGCCACTCAGCTTAAAGATACTCTCCTTATCCACCTTATTTATCCCTTTCAAGTACTTAAGGTCACAATCATGTCCCCTCTCTCTCTCCTGTCTTCCAGGGAGTACATGTTCAGTACCCTCAACCTCTCCTCATATGCCTTATCCTGCTGACCCGCTATCACTTTTGTAGCCCTCCTCTGGACCTTCTCTATTTTGTTTGTTGTTCTACATGTTTTAGCTTTCCTCCTGAACATGCTACTGTTTCTAAGAATGCTGTAACATGCTAGCATATGTTGAGATATCTCTTCAAATACTGGCTCAATATAACACATAGAGGTTATCAAACTAATTTTACTGTTAATCATAAAAAGGGCTTTCAAAATGTTGAAATTTGATTGGTTGGCAGCATTCTGAGACCTTTACATTAAATAAGAAATAATGTATGACAAGGGGTTATGTTAATGTTCTAGTTAATCACCCCTTGGGGGTGTAATGTGGCAAGAGGTGTAGCCGAGTGCCATACGTTCCCTAAGGGTGATTAACTTGAACATTAACATAACCCTTGGCAGTACCTTATTGCTACTATAAAAATACAAACATAAAAAAAAATTGTACCTTTTGGTTTATTCATTTTATTTGAAGTTTCTCGAGTTTCTATGGCTAAATAGTCCATCCGCGCTGATACTGAATGCAGGCAGCTGACTGATGTTGCCTAGCTTTGCGGGGACCATTCAGTGTATGTGCCTTCATGAGGAGTTTATTTATTTATTTATAGTATAGGAATTGCAACCCTTTGAGTCATAGACTCGTTTCCAAAGGCTCCACGTCAAGTACAAGGTTTACAAAGAACAACAGGTAATTACAGTTAACAAAGGGGAAGGGTCATGAGTCATACAAGTGAGGGAGCAAAACAGGTAATATGAGATAAAGGCAGCATTACATGCATACAGAATATACAGATGTGCATTGTACATACTTAGCGGGATTGCCTATATATGAGGTAGCTAACAGATGTAGCAATACAGGTTACAGTTGGATTGCAGGGTACCGCCTCGAGGCTGCTTTGCAAGGTGCAGCCACCCAGGAGTTATTTGTCATGGTCCTAAAAAAGTAGTGTGCTAAGAATTGGACAGGATAGGCCTAGGGCACAGGGCCCCAGAGGCAGAGAAAATGCGTGCAGCCTCGTTTGAGACATTGTCAGTGCCAGATGCGGCATATAGTAATAGGGCAGCGCATAGGGTAAGTCTAGTGGTCGCACTGGCTGCTACTGCCTGATAGAATATGGGCTCTAAGGGCCACCTTAAAAGGACTTAATTTGGGGGTTGCGGTGATGGCAGGGGCAGGGTATTGTACCAAGGTGGGGCTCTGAAAGGGAAGGATCTCTGCGTTAACGAGGTCCTGACCCTGGGTACCTTCCAGATAGTTTTGGAGGCCGTGTGAGTGGCCACAGGGAGGGTGGCCAACTGAAGGGAGGCCATCACACCTGCTGGGGTTAAGCCCAGGTGGATTTTTTTGGTGAGGAGACAGGTTTGATACTACAGCCTTTCCTCTAGTGTGAATACATTGGTGAGTATGTAGAGGGTGCAAGTGTGTGCATGCTTGTCTGCACCGCAGAGGTGTGGGCATGCCTTATTGATAGCAAGCTGGACTTGGAGGAGCACTGTTGGGTTTGAGGCAGCATAGATGGTGAGTCCGTAGTCCACCAGTGACAGGACTGAAGACATTACTGCCAGGTGGAGCACTTCAGGTGGTAGGCAATCTTTGTGCCTGTATAGTAGACCGATATGGGTATTGGTGGCTGAGGATAGCATTTTTATGTGGTCATGAAATGAGAGGGTGGTGTTGAAGGTGACCCCAAGGTACTTATATGTTTGGACCTGCTCCAGCGGGAGGAGTGAACTGGAGAGGATATTCAGGTGATGATCCTTTGCCCTGTTTTGGTGGTGGGCAAAGAGCATAGTTTTGGTCTTTTTTATGTTGACAACTAGTCTGTATTCAGCAAACCAGTTTTCAATTTGTTTGTAGGAGTCTTGGAGCGAGAGCTGAATTGTGGAAGGGTCAGGAGAGGAGGTGTAAAGGACAGCGACGTCCACATAGAGGAGAATGGCCCCAGCACAAGATTTAGGCAGAGCATTGAGATACATGCTGAAAGGCAAGGGACCCGGTATGGATCCCTGTGGGACACCAGAGCACACAGGCAGTGTGGAGGATAGGGTATTGTTGATTTTAACACACTGGGTTCTGGTAGACAGGTAGCTCGAGAACCAGGAGAGGGGGCCCTGGGAAACCCCAATGTGTTGTAGGGTGTTAAGTAGAAGGGGGTGGGAAACCGTGTCAAAGGCCTTAGACAGGTCTATGAACACGGCCCCTGCCAGATGTCCTTTGTCTAGCGCAAAGTGAAGTGAAAGAGAAAATTCCATAATAGCGGTAGTAGTGCTGTGACCAGCTCTGAAACCATGCTGCTCTCTGCACAGTAGTCTGTGCATGAGAAGGTATTCAGTGAGCTGGTCGGCCACGATTTTTTCAATGGCTTTAGAAAGCAGGGGAAGAATTGAGATGGGCTGGTAATTGTTAGGGGAGGAGCTGTCGCTGCTTTTTAGTATAGGGGTTATAGTAGCTGTTTTCCACAAAGTCGGGAACTGGCTCAGATACAGTGACTGGTTTAGTAGGTCAGTGAGTGGCGAGAGGACAGAGTCAAGTACAAGGTTTAGGATTCGCATATCAAATGCATCTTTACAGTAATTGGAGCCATTCAGGGCTTTGGATAGGTATTGTTTGGCTTCAATCAGGGTAATGACTTTCAGATGGAAGGGGGGGCGCTGGAGATTTGGCACTGGTTTAGGCTGTACTGGGTCAAAAAAGTTATTTGGGAGAACTGAGCTGAGGTCAGAGAAAGTAGCGTTGAAGCAGTTTGCAATGTCTAGTGGGTCAGTGGTGGTTGTGCCATTAAAGTTAAGCTGGGATGGCGGTGGGGAGCGGGATTTCCCATTAAGGTCCTTAATGTTATCCCAGAACTTTTGAGAGCTTCCCCGGGAGGTGGCCAGGGTGGTTCTATAGTGGTCTGCCTTTGCCTTGTGTATTGCCCAGGTGCACTTATTGCGAGCAGTGTTGTAAGCTTGCCTTTCCACCTGGGAACCAGAGTCTGTGGCTCGTTGCCATAGGTTGTCTCTTTGTTTGAGCTGCTGCAGCAGTGCCAGGGTAATCCAGGGAGCTTTACGCATCTTGGTGAACGATTTGACGAAGGGTGTGAAAGTATTGCAGGCATTGTTGAAAGTACAAGTGAAGTAGTTAAGGGCTTCGTCAATGTGCAGGGCATGGGAGATAGGGGCCAGTCACAGTTTGACAGGTGCTGTTTCAGCTTGGTGAGACTGCCAGGCCTTAACCGGCTATGAGAGGTGATGTTTGGAGGGGGTTTCAGCAGTCTACAGGACCAGTTAAAGAGGACTGGGGAGTGGTCACTCAGGGAGTTAGGCATGACCACTAAATCAATGATACGGTGGGGACGATTTGTAATGATGATGTCCAATAAAGTGTGGGTTCCATTGGAGGTGTTTGTCCTAGTGGGTTGGGATACAAGTTGGGACATATCTAATGCCGCAAAGGTGTCTTTGGCATGCGCAGATGCATTTGCTAGCCAGTTTATGTTGAGGTCACCAACTAGAATCTGTTCCTTCTTGTGGGGGAGGGTGGTGAGGTAGTCTGAGAGTGAGTGACATGCAGATGATTGGTTACTAGGGCGAATGTAGGAGACAGTGAGAAATAGTGGGGCTTGGGTAGGGTCCGGTGTGATCTTTATAGAGAGAGCTTGGGCACGATTGTCCAGGGAGGGTACCAGCAGGGCTTGGTAATGCAGTGCATTATTTATGTAAGGGAGGGTACCAGCAGGGCTTGGTAATGCAGTGCATTATTTATGTACAGGGCACAGCCACCACCTCTCTTTCCCTTACGATCTTCCCGTAGGAGGAAGAAATCAGGGATCATGACAAAGGAATAGGGTTTTTTTTTGGAAAGCCAAGTTTCAGCAAAGGCCAGGATGCCGGGTTGATGCTGAACAAGCCAGCATTGCAGAGGTGCAGTTTTCTTTGGTAGGCTGCAAATATTCATTGAGGCTATGCATAACCCTGACAGAGACTGTGGCTGGCAGTGTGCTACTGGGCCTGGATTTGGGTGCACATTGTCAGACAATAGTAGAAGCAGGTAGATTATTCTGAGGAGGGCTGCAGGATGCCTACCTTTTGTTGGGTAGTGTTGGTAGGTAGACTTGTGGGGGGTGAGCAGGGGTTAGGTATGTGAAGAAGGGCTGATAAGGCCTGGTGTAGGAGCGTGCATGATGGAAGTCTAGTGTGTAACGGGGACAGATGGTGTACTGGGTGTAGAGAGGGAGGTGCTATGGGGGTCAACAGGGTGGTAGGGAGGTGGTGTGGGGTGAGATGTGTTCCCCGCAGTGGGAGTGGGCACATGATAATTGGGCTTGCTGGTTCACTACATTGCATGGTAAGTAAAGCCAACAGTAATAGTGTGGCTAGTCTGTGGGTGTTGAAGCCATAAGATATCACATAGGGAAGGGGGATAGCCAAGCATAAGTGTAGGTGGGACTTATTGCCCCCTTCATTGTGGCGGTCATGGCAGCCTGGCAATGGGGTGACATCCTTTGCTGCAGAAGGTACCAGGTACAGACCCCAGGACAGGATTCCCCATTAAGCACCTGCTTGCAGATGGGTTTACAGTGTGGGAATGTTAGAAAGGTTAGTCTGCCTCTAGTGGTGGACTGTTATAGGTTACAGATGGGGAAATGGGCTGATTGGTTCACGCAGCTAAGGAATGAGCCTATATAAGCTAGAGTAGGAACGAGCCTACATAAGCTAGAGTCGACAAAGTGTGGTGATGGGGAGCTGATGCAAAGCGTCGTTGGGGCAAATACAGTCTGCCCACAGGATTCAGCACAGTCGCGCTCCTGGAGTATCGTGGCAGTGAGTTCCTTACCTGATTACGTCCGTGGGTGGGGGAGGGCGAATGTGTCCGTGACCCTCTCGACCCTCGGCAGGAACAGCCGTGGAGAAACAGAGTAGTGTAAGGTTATTTTTTATAGTAGGTGGTGAAGGTGAGGGGGGGGTTGGGGCAGACACTGGCTATGCAGTGTCTTTGGAGTTACAGGAAAGAAGGTTGCGAGGAGATATAAAGCAAGTACCAAATAAAGAAAAGAAAAAATAAACACTTAAAACAGTGCACAGTCTCCTGATTAGCTACAGCCATTGGGCTCTGATCACTTATATTCGGTTGCAGGGCAGCTCTGAGTTAGCAAATTGAATTTAGCCTGCCTTTAAGGGAAACATGCCACAGTCTTCAGCAAGTAATTTTCGGCTTAGAATAATCAGTGTTGATTCTGTGTTTAGTTAGCTAAGGCAGATAACTTTAACTATTAAAGGTAACAGAAAGATTTGGCTGTACTTAGGTATATGCACATAAAAGCTAGCCAAAATAAACTATCTCCACATCTACCTCAGCTGATTATGTCCGTGGTGGGGCAGGTGGGGAAGGGCGAATGTGTCCGCGACCCTCTTGACCCTCAGCAGGAACAGCTGTGGAGAGGAGTTGCTATAGTGTTGCCTTTTTTTTTTTGTTATCGGAGGCTGGCAAAAATTTATTTCAAAGTCCAGAAGCCGAAAAAAGGGTTATCTTTATACATAAAGTACCTTACTGTTAGAATTTTTCTTTTTGAGAGGTTAACATACTGAAGCCGGCACTGTTGAATGCATGTTCTCATGAGTGCCATTGCCATGGCAACACTCAGCGATTCCGATAACTGAAATTTTTTTTTTTTTCCAGTTTAAGAGACCTGACCTTTTGACTTGGATTTAGAACGGTTAAATGTATTACTTCTGTGCCCACTGTAATCACAGTCTGTCCGCCTACAGTATTTCAAGTTACTCATTCTTTCTCAGGTCTTGTAGTAATGTTAACCAGACACACACACACACCCTGCTCTGTTCAGATGGTCTTCCATATATATTTAGGTCGAAAACCCACACAATCAAGAACAAGGTGCAAGAAAACCAGGCACAAAACTACTTCAGCACTTCCAACCTCATGGTTCTTCCCCAGGGAGCCCCTCATTTCTAAAAGTTTTGCCAGGGATAATTCTCAACAAGGTTTACTTGCTACTGGTTTTCCTTTTTACAGGAGACTTTCTCAGCTCCGCTGCATGAGGACTCCCGTTTCTTTACACTGACAGTATGAAAACCACAGCAATGCAATGATGATCAAAAAAAGCGATTTCTCCAACCTATAATGAAATCAGATGGTTTACTTTACCTTGTAAAATGGGTATGTATTTTAATTTCTGTCAAGGATCATGAACCCCAACCAGTAGTGATGTTAAGCTCATTTAAATATTGCTGCGGCAAACATGGGACGACGTCTACGTGGTGACTACTTATATTTACTTGGGTATAGTTATGAAGTTGATACTGGCTGCAATTTAAATCAGTGCTGCAACTGGGCAGGAGTAAGGTTACACTTGCAGTTATGGTTCCTATTCATTTTCATTATTTAGGAAAGCTAACGTTTTCCTGCAACTTGTGTCAGATGATCATGCCGTTCAGCAGATGGCGGTTGAGGGTGCAGCTACAAACCAACAGCAGTTCCTGCCTGATCAAGCTGACCGACAAATAAAGCAGAGTGTTTTAAGGAAGAAAAATCGGATATTTTTTTAAAACTTTCCTGTAAGCTCAGATTTTATTTAGACTGTCAGTTACTTTTTTCCTTGATCAGGTCCACTGGTATGGATCATGGTGGCCCAGGATTCTATAAATAGAAGTGTTCAAATATGTAGGACATTAATGAGAGGAAATCAAGGCTCAAGTGATCAAGCTCTACAAGTATGTTAATAAGGAGATTAACATAGGGGTCTCAGAATGCTGTCAACCTATCACATTGCAGGATTTCTGAGACACTTTTTATATTCTGTTACATTGTCATTTACAGCCTGCTCACCATGGTGCATGAATTCTTCCTGTCAGCATTCCATCCTCTAGTGTGGTTGATGGACTGAAAAGATGCATTTTGATTCTGAATCTGCATTTTTAAACAGTTAGTGGATGAACTATTTTATTAAAACTATCCCTGTCAATGAGGAAAACATTCAAATGGTACCTTTCTGTCACTTTTCATTTGAAATAAGATTGACATAAGTTTGCATAACAGCAATAATGCACTCCCAGGAGTTAGATTAATAGTCAGTCTAACCCCTCGTCAGATTATGTTTCAATAGTAATATTGTTGTAATCTTGAATATACCATATTTATGGCAATATTCTGCCTTATGGCTTTTAAAATTGTCATTAATTTATCGATAAATAAAATTTTAATTTGAAGAGAGTTCCAATTTCATCTTTTTTGGGGTATCAGTTTAAATATTTTTATTTTGTATTTGAAAACTTACATATTTTTTAATGCTGGAAATTGCCTGATACAGTATAATAAACTGGGATAGGGTTAGCTTGCACTTAAAACTTCTTACCCTTTTCCATTCAACCCTTACATAAACATACATAATTTTTGTTAAAGTGCACTTTAAAAAATAATACAAACAGTGTGTATATATATATATATATTACCTGGTGTTGTAGAAGTGTGCAACCTCTTCACTGTGGTTCTTTCCAATAATACAAGGCAGGCCAGTTATCATAGATCATTCAAGATTTCAAAAAGGCAATGCAGTCTGTCCTGGAGATTGTACTGATACTGATGGTATATTTAACTTAGCCAGCTTAACCCTTCCCATCCAGTACTCCATTTGTAGGTTCTTATTCCCTAAGTGCATACCTTGCATTTCTTGGCACTGAATCTCTGCTGGACATTTGACCACCTCTCAAGCCTTTCTAGGTCCCTCTGAAGTTCTCTCACCCTTTACTCACTGTACACCCTGCCACAGAGCTCTGTGTCATCAGCAAAGAGGCACATCTTTCCCTGGATACCTTCCAGTATATCCTTAATAAACATATTAAATAGAACAGGTTCTAGGACTAACCCTGTGGCACCCAACTTGTGACCTTCCCATCCCCAGATATGATCCCATTTAATACCACCCTCAGTCACCTTCCCCCAACCAGTTTCCCACCCGCTGGACTAATCCCTTCTCTACTCATGAGTCCTACAGCTTTAGCAGCCTGCTGTAGAACAATCCGCTGCCTGGCCGCTGTGCATTTTCCCAGTACCCCAATCAAATAACATGATCGAGTTGGTCTGACCATGACCTACTCAACACAAGTTGCTTGCTGCTTCTTCTAAGTAGGCCACTATACATTCCTTCACTATGGTCTCCATCAATTTACCCACAATTGAAATAAGGCTTATTAATTTGTAGTTGCTTGGGTCCTCCACCCCCATGGAGTGAGACTATGTCCACAGTTCTCAAAGCCCCTGGCACTATCCCTGACACCAGTAAGTCATTAAATAGCTTGGTTAAGGGCTCTACCTGCCATGAGTCTAGTTTCCTAAGTACCCTCAGGTGCAGGCCATCCATGCCTGGTGCCTTGTTTGTCCATAGGGCCACTAATCCTTTCTTTACATGTTCGGCCATGACTACTAACCTCCCCATTTCATGTGCACCCCTGTGTAGCTGTCTTGATCCTGTTTTTTGGTAAAGTTCCATCATCCTGAACACTGAACACATGTAATTGTTTATGACATCAACCTTCTACTAATTTTCCATCACACACTCCCCTTCAGTAAGTCTGACAATCCCCCCAGTCTTCCTTTTGTACTGACTATATCTAAAAATTCCTTCTTCCTTCCCTTTACACCCTCAGCAATTCACAGCTGCAAGGCTTCCATTGTCCTCCTTACAGCCACCTTTACCACTTTTAGTTTGGCCTGATATTTCTCCCATTCTTCCTCCCCTTTCGCCACCTTCCACCTTATGAAGTCCTTCCTTATGCCATCACAGCCTTCCTTACCTTCCATGCGAACAAGAGTGGTCTCTTGTACTTGTTCTTTTAGTGTACTTTTTGGTACAAAAGCCAGTCACCCACATAACTTCCCTCTTGATCTTGCCCCAATGTTCCTCTATCCCCTTGATCTGGTCTATCCCCAGCAAGTTTTTCCTGATCCTTTCTCTTGTTTGTCGAAAATCCACCCATTTGAAATCCAGAACCACTGTACTTCAAGGGGGGATAGGAGTTCCCACAGTCAGTTCGAAACACACATAATTGTCTTCACTGGACCCCAATGGTTCCCTGCCTGCCATCATGCCCACTACCTGAGTTGGTAATAACCAAGTCAGGGATGGTTTCCTGCAGTGTGAGTTTACTAACCAGCTGCACCAGTTGATAGTCTTGCATCACATCCAGCAGTGTGCCTGACTGCTGGACATGGAGATAAAAGGGAAAAAAACAGCACAGGAAACATTGCTACTAGGAACTACAAAATGCACAAGAAAGCCCCTTTATAGCTTGCATTTCCAGCCTTCTGTTTGGCCATGTATGTCCAAGCCAAAAGTAGTAGAAAGGCAGAGAGTGGGGAGAATTAGACCGGAGATTAGGAATTCTAAAGCTGTGACAGGTGGAGGATGGCCAAGCCCCCAAAAGATAAAGAAAACAGAAAAAAATGACTTTTCCCTTTTGAATACCAATACTATCACTTCTAAAAGGGAAATAGTATTACTGTTGTAAGTAAGTTCACATAGTACAGTTATACCCTATGTCATATTTCCATTTCAGAGATCCTAATGCAGCAGAGCAATCACAAAAATGTAATTTTTATTATTTTGTTTGCTGAATAACAATTTGACTCCAGTAGTGGACATAGTCTCCCTGAACTCTGACAGTAGATGATAATATACTGGTGTATCCCCCTTACTGAATTATACTTGTTGTTTCTTCTGACATCACATACTGCACTACAAGCAAGTTGGCTGTGCTTCCATGTCATTTGTAACAACCTAACAAAATAAGTTATATAAGCTTCTAACAATTTCTCTAGTCCAATCTGCAGAAGCAGCATTTGAAGTCCAAAGTTCCCTTGTAATCAAATACTGAATATATACCTGCAGTGGACAACCACAGGACCTCTGCCAGTTGAAGCAAGTCTGTCCTCTTCCACACTGAACATAAGTTGAAGGAGTGGCTGAGCGCTGTCAGGGGTTTTATGGTCAGGCCAGGATGTATACCAATAGTGTTTTACAGCTCGTGACTGGCCTCCGCTCTGAGCAAGAAAAAACACGAAGACACACAAAACAATAAACAGCAATCAATTTAAGGTAGGCTAGCTCCATGTTAATTCACAAACCTTACTTTCTCAGTATTTATATTTTGGTATAAAGGCACAGCTGAAAGTTCTGTTGAGCAAGCATTAACTGGACTTGAGAAGGTCCAAAGAGATTAAAATGGTCTTTCTATTACAATGTGAACACTGACAGTTATTTGAGCTACTGAAGCATTGTTATCTATTAGAAGGTATCGTACAATGGCTATAAAAAAACATGTAACCTGATTGGACAGCTAAGGACATAACTCATGGGTAAATCCTGCAATAACCCCCCAACTAAGAAAAGGCATTTATAAAAAGCAAAATAACACTAAACACATAAACGTATGTGCCCACTTTATAATCACAATAAAGCACTCCAAGACATGGGTTATTGGGGAATTACTTATGTCTTATGTGGTAAATCCCCAAATAACCCACACCCTGTCATGCCTTATTGTTTAAATGTCATAGTTACTGTTATTTTGGGCCTAATTCTGAGTCCCAGTCTCAGGTGGAAAGTGGTTGCAATGCTGCTTACCCCCACACAAAGTTTGCATCCCTTCCAAATTGTACTCAACAGCTCCAGGGAAGTCAATGAGGCAGAAATGATAATGGCTGTAGGGCTATTCTTGATGGACTGCATCCCCACAAAAGGGGTCTCAGCCGCTAGACAATCAAATAGACTTACCACCTAGTAAAGGTAGAGGGTACCACCACGTGGCTGTTCACAACCATGCAAAATATTGGAGGCCAGTAGACACCACGGAGACTAAAGAGTGGATAGGTTGGTAGTAGGATGCCGGACCACTGGACATCAAGGATGTGGGGTTATGTGATTGGGGGTGGGGGAAGTGAAAATCTATGGAGTCAGGGTGGGGAGAGTGAAGATTTTTGCAGCTGTGGAGGAGAAGGGGGTATTGGATAAGGATGGGTTGGGGGAGGTTACCGCCAGGCAATAGGGACATAATGAGCTACGGTGTTGGGGGTGGAGATGAGTACTGCTAAGGCAGAAGAGGTTTATACAACAGGTACTGAGGGCAGTACAACAGTAGTAGATCTATGTAGCACTGTCCCTTGCATTGGGTGCATCAGTCAGCACTACACAGTGCTGCTTCTATGCCCACAATAGCATCCAGTAACACAATTACATCTGAATCATTGATTTGCATTGCTTCACAGTCTTGGGGGGGGGGGACTCCTACCCATGGTAAAAGACTACATTTGTCTATGTGGATTTTTGCGTGGTGGCACAATGGTACGGTTACAAAAAGCCCATTTTATGCCACTCCCAAGAGTGACTCAGAATCAGGCCTCTTGAGTTCAGTTTATAAACACACACCACAATGTAAATCTTCATGGCTGCTGGACCTAGAAATGCAAAAAACACAGTGAGGAATCCAGTTCCTAAACAGTAAAAAAGACACATTCCAGGTGTAGGACTAATAGACGCAGCCCAGCCAAATGTTAGACAATACAGGCTGCACACTACAGCTTGGAGGAATCGGTAAGCACTGAACTCTCAATAGCAGTGTTGTGGTGGCATATTTTTGTTGTTCTATTATTAGTGAGTCTCCATCTCCCTTGGTGGCTGAGGGCGCTGAGGGTGAGCTAGAAGCTAACTTGAGACTATACTACCTACTTATTCTACTAGGTTTACCTCACAAAACTAAACAGCATGACCCCCCACAAGGCAGCAAGATAGGCCTTGCAGTAGCAGTGATAGTGGTGCAGATGGCCTTCATAAGCCTTGATCAGTTCAGTGTGGCAGCAGCCATGGTAGCAGCCAAGCAAGAAGCAAGCAACATAAGTTCGGTGGGTTCGGTTGGTGAGGTGACTTGGTCGCAGGCCATGTTAGGGACCTGGGATGGTTGGTTCTAAAATCCAGCTTCTGGCAAAAGGATGGAGGAGAAGTGGACTGAAAACTGGGCTGGTGGCATGCTGGGCTTGGCTGAAGGTTCTGGCCAGAAAGCCGGGTGAGTAAAAGTAAATAATTTTTTTATAGGGGGATTGGGGAAGGAGAAGGACTGAAATATTGATGTGTTTTTCACATTTCTGCACCTTTGGGCAGCTTCATGACCCATATGGGATGGGTTTTGAATGGAATAGAGTTGGGGAGAGAAATTAGGACAACATTGTTCTTTTTTGGGGGGGGGGACTTCAGCCAGGAAAAAATTGGTTAGTAACTGGGTGTTTTTAGGCCTACATCTAATGCGCTGCTCTGGGGTATAGACAGATGAATCTTATACATTTGAATGTTTCTTGATTTGCATATCACTTTTCAGTCACAACAAACAATTTTGGCTCCTGCCTGCTAAAATCTGAAATGGTGCCCCTGCCTTAAAGTCTAAATTTTGTGAGCAGCATTTTTTTTTTATTCTTTGGTAACCATTTAAAGCCCACTAGGCACAAGTGCCTGTTTTGAAGGGTGGCCTGGAAGCACTGGGTGGTTAAGTGACTTGCTCAGAGTCACAAATTATGCAAGTGGAGTTTGTGGGAATCAAACCCAAAGCTACTGGATGTACCAAGCTCATTCACAGCTCGTTACTCTAACCTCTAGGCTATACTGCCAGCCCATGTTTTCCATGAGGGATGGGTGAGGGGCAGAGCAGTTTTCAGGTGTAAAATGAGGGCTGTCACTTGTGTTCAGGGACAGTTGAGTGGTATGGTATGCACAGACTATTGGAACCCCACTATAGTAAAGCTTATGTCCCCCCACCCAGTGAAGTTCACCTCCACATCCCCACGCTCAGGTACATTATGACATAGGGCAAGGGAGAGTGCAGGGGCATGCCCCATTGAAATGAATGAGAGCATTTTTTTATTACTATTTTATACATTATTGATGGAGAGTTGGAGATTAATGAAGGCCACCACTCGACTAACAGTGGCCTTGTTTGTAGAACAGTGGCCTTCATTATTCTCCAACTCACCATCATAATGTATAAAATAACAGTAAAAAATAGCTCCATTAATTTCAAGGGGGTACACCCCAGCACTCTGACCCATGGGAAATCATCTCTTAAAGACTCCTACCTCTGGCTCACTAGTACTCAAGTAAGAGACTCTCAGCTTATTTCTGTACTTGGTGAGTTGTCTGTAGCAGCATGGCTGCACCCGCTACAGTGTGTGTACATGGGGGGTGGGGCTGGCTGTGTGAGTGGGTGTCGAGGTATTGCTACTTTTATGTTTTCCCCTTAAAGTCTGTTTGTGTGGAAGCATTCAAAACTATGGAGAGAAAACAGTAAGAGCACAGGCCAGACAGAAATAATGAAGTAGTTTTGTGGATAAGTGTGTGTATTGGGGTTGGGAAGAACCACATGTGTTTCCATTGGTATGTGTACTACACTTCAGTTGTGCAGCTGAGATGAGGTGGGACAAGAAAATTAAAAAGTATATGAGTGACTATAAGCATGCTACATGCATGGAGATGTATGCAGATTTGCATTGAAGTACAAGTGAGCCATATGTTTGCAGATGGTATAGCTTAGTGATTAAAGTCACTGAACTGAAAACCTGGAGAGCTGAAGACCTGGGTTTGAATCTCATCAACTCCCACTTGTATACTGTGTGATCTGGAGCAAGACACTTAACTTTTATGTGTGCAGTTATCAGTGACCACTTGCTTTTTGCACGCATGCCAGATGCATGCAGTCTGTTCCAATTTAACATAAAAAGCATATTTTCCACACTTGCTTGCTTCATGCATGCCACATGCATGCAGTCAGTTCCAGTTTAACATTTAAATCATGCTTGCAGCATGCATATCACATGGGTAGTTTTATTTGCGCAGAAAAAATATTTTATATAATTATTTCTATAAGGGAGTGTTTGGCAAGAGAGGAGTAACAGTGACAGATGTCCTCAGCCTCAATAGAGGGAAGAGAGAGAGAGATTAAGGGAAAGGGGATAGTGGTGAATATGAGGAGACAGTGGAAGATGAAATAAGAAATCAATCAAATGACATATCAGTCAAAATGACTTAGTGGAAAAAGAGAAGCCAGTCTATCAAAGGCCAATTTAGAGGTGGGCTGGCAGTGGAGTTGTGAACAAATAGACCAGCCAGTGCACACAGAGGTGGGGTTGCCACCAATCCCACACATAAAGGTACTAGTCCAAAAGTCTGTTATACTCATGGAAAAAGAAGGCATTCCAATCAAGCCATGAGTCACAAAATAAGCTTCATTTATTAAATAATTGAAAAGAAATGGTAGTACTCACATGCAGGCTTGATCCGAGCTGTCTGAGCACTAGCATTTCTTTACAATTATTTAATACATGAAACTTATTTTATGAGTCACAGCTTGGTTGGAATTCCTTCTTTTTCCTCGCGTGCAACAGACCTTTGGACTAGCGGATTTAGGGGTGGCACTGTGCAAAGCATTGCACCACCACAAACTCCCAAGGATGCCCTGTTACTTTTTCTTGAACACTAAATATCTTAGGTTTTGGGGATAGCCCTCTGACTTCCTATGCAGAAAAAAGTAATGATCAGGGGCTTACTCCATTGAGTCCAGTGGTTATATTGAAAATGCTTAGGTGGGGGAACTCTCACATCTGGATTTTAGATGGTGGAACTGTTATTTCTAGGTGGTGGAACTCTCTCATAGTAGTCAATGGAGAAAAATGGCAGAGGTGGGGAACTGTCATACAATTCTTTAAGAGGTGGTGGAACTGAGTTCCTGTAGGCTCCTGCCCAATTTAACCCCTTATTTAGTCTCTATTTTATTTGCTTTACAGTCATGTCCACAGACATTTAGGGGGATGTTTCTTGGTCCACACCACTTTGTCAGGCCCTGGCTTCAGTGTCCACCTTCTTATCAGTATTCTCATCATATACGCACTGCAATCCATAGCAACACTGAGTCTGTCTTATGAAAAGGTTTTTCTTGACAATCCAGCACTTCACAGTTTACAATATAACATGGGGGCCCAATACTTCTCCCATGAAAACAGAGTTTGTGGAAGCTGGCTAGCAACTCCTGCAACCACTAGGAGTGTTCACCTAAACAGAACATCTGCATAGTCAAACACTGGTAAGATCATCTTAAGGATAATCCTGCAATGGACCAGAAATGGCAAGCAGGGCTTTCTGTGAACAGAATGCAAAGCTTGGGGTTGTGTATGACACTGATGTGGGAGGAGGAATCTCAGTTTTGATCCAACCACACACAAAGGTACTTAAGGTGGGGGACTTCTTCAAGGGGGCATCATAGACAGTTATGACACTAGGGGAAATAGGCTGCCAGTGTTGGACAGGCCTGCCTGAATACTTGAAAATTTCCAGGTGGGCTCTCTCATTTAGACTCCTCCCCCATCTTCCAAACTCTCTAAATTGTTGCATATACAATCTATTTTCTTATTAATTTTTTTCTCATCACTGTAAGCAAATATGAGATCCTACTACCAGAGACAGTGAACACAATTTAAATGGAATTCTGGCATAAGATGCCACTCCTGGTTCCCACCTAGTCATTTTCCAGGTGGTTGCCCCTCTTGTGCCACAGCCCGACCCTACAGAAAAACTAATACGTCTCTGCTCATTGCCAAGGTTAAGGTAAGACAAAGGCTTTTCTCTATTCCTTATCACCAGCAGTGTCTGAATTGCACTTCCCATGAAACTCCAGACTGCATCCCGTTGATTACCTTCAGGGTCATGTTCCGGACAGTGTAGTAATCATAGTCTTTGACACCGTTGATAAGCACTTCAACCTTTCCATATATTCCTCGCTTCTCTGGCCAATAAAGCACACATTTCTAGGCAGAAGACAATATTCTAATTTAACAACAGGCACAGAAACCACATATATTACTACACCTTTGTCCTGATTACAAAGCTTTTTGTAGTGAAGTTCCCATACCATCCCCCCTCCTCATTACCCTTGGGTTCCTAATGGTATTGAACCCCTTCGTAATCTGCTCCATTCCATCATGCACTTTCATAGAAAATGCAAATGCTCCATCCCTCAAGGGAGGCATGTAATGAAATTCAAAACATTAATAAATGTTCTCAGTTTTTAAATTACCAGTGTATATCCATATCTATATATATACAGTATATATGTATATATATATATGTATGCTTTGCAACAATTTTTGTTTCCATGTCTTGCAAATATAACATAAGAAAATGTAGATTACATAATGTCCAAGTGAAACATATTCAAAACAAAAGCTAGGAAACTGAATACATATTTTATGTGTCTTCCATTAGTTCATAGTTTCTTTGATGAACAACCTGAAAACAGGGCTGCAAAAAAATACCCAACATAATTTTCTGAAGTTCAGTTTGTCCAGATTTACAATTCTGCACTCTTCTTTTGTTATAGCTGGAATTGTTTCAACCTTGACATATTCCTATTGAAATAAGTACCATTCAAATCAGCATCAAACAGCTTTTAGGGGAGGGTGACTTTATTTAATTTTCTTTTTAAATATGCAGCATACAGATGTAATCCTTTGTGAAAAGGAATAATTATATATCACTACTGGAACTCACTGAATGCCTGTTGCTAAACATTGTGGAACTAACACTAAGCACAAATTCTTAAAACATATTGGTGGCATTAACTGGATGTCCAATATGGAAATATGGAATGAAAATGTGTTTAATACAGACACACAATGAAGACATGACAAATGTATCATACATGTCAAAGGCATCAAATAGTATATGACTCTATTAGTGTTACCTTTACAATTATTGCTGATTCTACAGAAACAGTCTTAAGATACGATATAAATAAAGCATACCTGTAACTATTGAAACAATTAATGTGTATTATATAAAACTTTGAAAACTAAATGCCCTTTCCAGAACGTTTCTTCATTTATAATGCCTTAATGCTTCCATACTTGTATGAGAATTTTGTTTTTAAAATAAAAGCAATTTTCTTGATAAGAAAAAAAAAGCCGAGCAATGTACTGCAAGAAGAGTCAAACATAATATGATGAGGCCTGAGCAATAGTACTGTACTCACCTTTAACACAGAGTAGCATTCAGTAGTCTTGTGGATCTTTACTCATTGAAAAACAGTTTGCTTGAAAATTCACCAAGCCACACTGTGGAGTATATTGGTATTATCAGCTAATATACCCAATGCCCATAAGTATGTGCTCCAGCCTCAGAAGTTTCTGTAGTTTTTCATATTCGTTATGTAAAAATCAAAAACCCTCATTGCAACGTAAATATTAACAATTAATATTCCAGTCCACTCCTGAGTCTGTAAGATAAAAGCAGCAGTGCTGTTCTTCAAAGCCTTCAGCAGCCCCTAGAGTGTTTTTCTTGACTCTGACCCAGCCAAGTCGTTGGCAGCCTGTACTGGGTGGACAATGAATTTGAGATGTTCATACAAACAAACCCTAATTAACATCCCATATAGATTTAGTTAAGTCTAGAGTTTATTTTTAGCATAAACCACACTCTCTTGTACTCATGCCAATACCTTTAAAATATGCCATAGAAATTAACAATAGCTCATTCTTAAGTTCTTTTAGCAGATGCAATATTGTAAGTGCTTACAGTCTGAGGAGATATAATTTCTTCCATGGTTATGTGTGGTTTGGCTAAGTTACAATGCCAAAGGCTAGGTCTGCATCCGGGTCACCCCTGAAACCTATGCAGATTTTTCTGCATGTTCTAGAATGACTACTTGAGGACATAACATTACAAGCATGAATTAGCTGTAATATTGTATTATTGCATATAGCTTTTTTTATTGCAAACTGTGATATGAAGCAAACAGACATCAACGTAATTTATACAGAGCTATACAACTGTACATTATACACAACCTCCTCTTACACTTCTGCCACCCTGACCTCTACTTGATTTGGATTTTTCAGCAGCTGCTGTACTGTGATTTTCTCTGTGGAGGCTGGCACCATTTCCATGTGGCAGGGAATAAAACTACTCTGACTGGCTGCTGCGCCATGGTAGATGTCACTACTACTAATGGGCAGTAACCAGTACCAGCCTAGCAGCTCATTAACCGAAGCATTATATTCTTGTGCCCACATTCCAAAGCAGTTACTAATATTTTGTTTCTTCAAGGAAATAAGCTCCCCAGCCATTTCTAACAAATGAAAACGTGATACATAAGAATACTCTACAATCCGCACAGGGGTTGTATACAGACCCCAGTCTCAGGTGGAGGAAATGGACAAGGAAATGACAGAAGGCATCCTTAGGATGGCAGAGAAAGGGGAGATATTGCTGATGGGGGACCTGTATATGCCAGATGTTAGCTGGAGAACCTTTGCTGCAGCCACATCTGAGAGCAGGGCCATTCTCAATGCCCTACAGGGGGCATGCCTCAGACAGCTAGTTTTGGAACCCACTCAGGAGGGAGCAATCTTAGACCTGGTACTCTCAAATGGGGATGGAGAGAGGATCTCTGATCTTGAAGTGGGTAGCCATCTGGGAATAAGCGACCACCAAACAGTGTGGTTCACGATAAACTTAGCTGTAGAGTCAAGCCATACAAAAGTGAAGGTACTGGACTTCAGGAGGGCTGGTTTTGTCAAAATGGGAGAGTGCCTCAGAAAAACACTAGCAAACAGGCAAGAAGGTGGGGTGGAACAACAATGGGGAAACATCAAAGCTGCCATCACAGAGGCAGCAAGCCGTTGTGTGAAGCAAATAAACAAATCAAAATGAAAGAAAAAACACTATGGTTCTCAAAAGAAATGGCAAGGTTAAGGAGAAAAAGGTAGCATTCAGGAAGTATAAGGAAACACAGAAGAAACAGGACAGAGAACTGTATCAGTTAAAGCAGAAGCAAGTGATGAAGGCAGTCAGAATAGCAAAGGCCCAAACTGAGGCAAAGATAGCCAACTCGGTTAAGAGGGGGGATAAAACCTTTTATAGGTATATTAGGGAGCAAAGAAAGACTAAGGCAGGGATACGGAGGCTGAATAAAGACGAAGGTGGTTGGGCACAGAGCGACAGTGAAAAAGCAGGGATACTGAAAGAATACTTCTGCTCAGTATTCACAGTGGAAGAGCAGAGGGAGATACCTAATCCAGTCAGTAAAAGCACTCTGGATAGGAGGTTGATATTAGTCCTTTCACAGAAGAAAGCATTCTGAAAGAACTGTTAAAACTGAAGGTGGATAAAGCAATGGGGCCTGATGGGATTCACCCCAGAATTCTAAAAGAACTAAGGGAAGAACTAGTAACACCACTGACTACCCTTTTTAATAAATCATGGGAGGATGGTGTGGTACCTATGGACTGGAGGAGGAGGGATGTGATTCCCCTTCACAAAAGTGGGAGCAAGACAGAGGCAGGAAACTATAGACCTGTCAGTTTGACCTCAGTGTTAGGGAAAATGATGGAATCACTTCTGAAGGAAATAATTGTTGAGTACCTAGAGGCCAGTGGGGCACAGGACCCAAGGCATCATGGATTCACAGCAGGAAGGTCATGTCAGACAAATCTAATTGATTTCTTTGACTGGGTGACCAAAGTAGTAGACCAGGGAGGGGCTGTGGACATGGCCTACCTAGACTTTAGCAAGGCATTTGACACAGTCCCGCACAAAAGATTAATAAACAAATTAGCCAGCCTGGGAGTGGGTCCCAGGGTGGTAGCCTGCGTAAAACACTGGCTGGACAACAGGACACAGAGGGAAATAGTAAATGGAGTCCACTATGAAGAAAGGGGGGTTACTAGTGGGGTACCACAGGGTTCAGTACTGGGACTAGTCCTTTTTAATGTCTTTATAAGTGACATTGCAGAGGGACTGGAAGGAAAAGTATGTCTTTTTGCAGATGACACAAAGATCTGCAACAGGGTTGATATGCAAGCTGGGGTGGAAAGGATGAAAAGGGACTTGCAACATTGGAGGAATGGTCAAATGTATGGCAGCTTAAATTCAATGCAAAGAAGTGCAAAGTAATGCACCTGGGAAACAAAAACCCAGGGGAAAGAGTACACAGTAGGGGGTGAGATACTGACAACAACAAAAATGGAAAGGGACCTGGGGGTAGTCATATCAGACAATCTAAATGTGGGCCAGCAATGTGAGAAGGCAGTAAGGAGGGCTGGGGGGATACTGGGATGGATAGGGAGAGGCATCACCAGTAGAAAACAGGAAGTTGTTGGCCCTCTGTTCAGATAGTTGGTAAGACCACATCTGGAGTACTGTGTACAGTTCTGGAGACCCCATCTCTGCAAAGACATAGACAGGGTGGAGGCTGTCCAGAGGAGGGCAACCAAAACGGTGCAGGGTCTGCACCAGAAGACATACGAAGAAAGACTAAAGGAGCTTAAGATGTATAGCCTCGAGGAACGTGGGGGGGACATGATAGAAACTTTCGAATACCTCAAGGGAATCAACAAAGTCCAAGAGGGTAGCATCTTTCAGAAAAAGAGATAGAGGGGGGATGACTCAAAGGTAATGTGAGGAAGTATTTCTTCACAGAGAGGGTTGTAGATGCATGGAACAGTCTTCCTGAGGAGGTCACAGAGTCAAAACTGTGGGGGAATTCAAGAATGCATGGGACAGACATATGGCAATTCTAGTGAGGGGGTGGGAGGAAGTAGGCTGTTGGTTATCTAGGATCTGCAGCTTATCTATTAGGTAGGGAAATGGGCAGACTAGGTGGGCCAAGCGGTCCTTATATGCCATCAGATTCCATGCTTCTATGTTTCTGTGTGGAAAGAGTCAGTCCTGAGAATTCTAGAGTTTCAGGAACCAAGCCCTCAGGTGAAGGGAATCCAGATTTGTTTGAGTCACCGGCTCCTTGGAATGTGCCAGTAGGTCCCTGCACATGGACACTGAGCAGGGAGTACCAAGGCTGCCGAAGCCAGTCTAGGGCAATTAGGATCACTGTTGCACTTTCTGCTCTTGCTTTAAGTAGTACTCTCTGCATAAATGGAAATGGTGGGAAAGCATATAGAAACACGCCCCCTACAGTGTAAGAGAAGGCATCCTCTAAGAATTTGCCCCAAGATGGGTCTCTGCAGCAAAAAGACTGGCAGTTTCTTATTCTGACACAAAGTGAACAGGTCCACCTTTGGGAGACCTGACTGTTTGGGATGTGGCATGGGGGAGTCGGGGTAAAAGCTGGGCATGTAAGAGAGTGAGCTGGCACACAGTGGGGTGCATATGCTTTTGTAGTTATGTTGGTAATGCCAATCACAGTGTAGTATCATACTACATCTCATCCCATCAAGCCATGGCAGCTGCTCGGCTGACGCTCCTCCAAGCAGAGAACTTATCCTCTGCATGGGAAAAGAGACAGGGTGCACAACCGTGCATGGATTCTTCCGAAGTTTGGCACCCTGTAGCTATTCCCACCCGCACTGTCTCTGATGCGCAGTTTTAGCATGCGCCGTTCTCTATACGGCAAACTAACCCGGTAGGATTTAGCACAGCTTGTGCAATCATGATGGACAGATGGAACAGTCTTTCCACAAGAAACGTACAAATGCTGACATGCATCAGGATGAACCAGAAATTTTCACGTGCACATCATGCTCTTAAGGAGTGTAGAGACACTGAACTGGATGATGGTGTCAAATCTGGCTATGACATAATAGATACTGATACATAAAAGTACGAGAATTCAGAAAGTACAGAACTGCATTAAAACATAAAATGCACCATGACATAGGAAAGATGTAGTACCGCTCAACAAGTTGTGGTATTCTGCAAAGGGATAAATAAGAGGTCTCTCTCTCTGCAAATATATTGCATCCTGCATATGATCAGAACAATTTTCATCAAAGTCTTTAGTGTAAGTGGTAAGCCAGATTCTGCTCGAGTCCACTCACCACCTCCATTTTAAATGCTATCCCTCTTCAAAAAGGAATATCTTTAGCTGGTCCAGTGGCATGAAGGACTGAGTCATTCAATGCTTACCTCCTGCCAAGCCAGCGACCCATGTTTGGGAACGAGCACAAATTGCCGGGGGTCGGCGGGGATGGAGAAGATCGAGCGTCCTATGGACTGCTTTCTGCTCCGGGGTGGGGGTAATTCACTGGCTCACTCCATGACTGCCATCTGGTGGATGCTGGGTGGCAGTGCCACAACTGAGCAGCATAGAATTGGGGCCTCAGTTATGTAGTGCTTGTGTGCCTCTATGTGCATGCATTTACAGCTGCCGTAGCAGGGGAACAAATTGGAGGAAAATGGTGATTGCGGGCTTCATGAAGCCCTGCCTGCCTACCTTCATCCTGCTCTACTGCTGGTCTGCTGGACCTCTAAACTGGATGCAGGACCACCGGGTTGGAGGGGTGGCCCTCCCCTTCCTGGCCCTCCCAATGGGGGCAATCCGTGGGAGTATGGGGCTTGGCGAGACTGACAGACAGAAGACAAACAAATGAAGTAGGGTCGGGGTGGAGCTAGCCACTGCAGCGCACAAAGGAGGATAAAAACCTATATGGAAACAAGGAATATCTTTACTACACCTGCAGCTGCATTCCTGGTGGTCCAGTGGTCCCCAGATCACCCGCTTGTATACCAGAGTGCAATCCCTTGTAGTCCACTGGTCAGCCCCACCCTCCTGATCACCTGCACATATACCAGAGTGTGAGCCCACCTGATTGGTTGCCCATATACAACGGTGTAACCCCTGGTGGTCCACTAGTGCCCATAGCCTCCACCCTATGATCCCCCCCCATTTACCAGAGTGTAAGCATGTTCACTGGTCTGTCCCCACCCCCGATCACCCCCGTATACCAAAGTACAAGCCCACCTGACTGTCCCCCTGTATACTAGAGTGCAACCCTGGTGGGTTCACTGGTGTCACCGGCCCCTGCCTCCCTGATTGCCTACCTGCCTGGCCTCCCTACTTTAACCCTCCTTAACCATCTTCCTATACCTCTGCTTCTCTCCATGACTTACATCCCCTATTAAACCTTTCTCCTCCCGAGTCTGCTTCTCAGCACGCTCTCTTTTCCCTTCACTGTTTATCCCCTCGCTCCTACCCCTAACCTTCTTCCATTACCAACTTGTCCTTGCTTAGTTTTTACCTCTGGCAGGGTTCTCAGCATCTTGGAGGGGTCTAGCACTGGGCAAGCCTTTTGCTTCCCCTCCTCTCCCCCTCTCTCCTTTCTACTCAACTTGTCCTCACCTAAATCTGCCCTCTGTCAAGATTCTTAGCACCCTGGCAATGTCTACTCTCAGGTAAGTTTCTTCCCTCCCTCCTTTTTTTTCCTTTCCTCTTCTATCCCCGCTATTCCCTCTGCTCAACTTGTCCTCCCCTAATTCTATCCCTTGGCAGGGTTCTCTGCATCCTGGAGCAGCCCAGCACTGGGCAATTACTCTTCCTTCACTCCCCCTCCCTCTCTATCCTTTCTACCCAACTAGTCCTCACCTGATTCTGAGCTTTGCCAGTGTTCTCAGCATCCTGGAGTGGCCTAGTCTTAGGCAAGCTTCTTCTTTCCCCCCTATTCCTTCCTTTCCCTTCATCCTTTCTTTTCTCTCTCTCTCTCTTCCCAACTTGTCCTCACCTAGTTCTGCCCCCTTGCAGGGTTCTCAGCATCCTGATAGTAATCAATAATGTTCAACAAACTGAGGCTCCTCGGTGCCCTGTAACTAGGTCTGCTACTAAGGCCCAGCAACCAAATCAGCAAACTTCTGTTTCCCAGCCTGTTGCTCCTAATAATATCTCCAATCCTGCAAACATTGTAGATTTTGGACATGTTGAGTCTGAAAGTGATGATGAAAGTGGATTCTGTACTGCCTTCTACCCATCTATTGAACTTGAGAAAGTGTTCCAGGGATTACCCTCAGTTAACTACAGTGATGGCTCTGAACCTCCAGAAAGTGATGCTCACAGTGTGAATCTTGAAGTGGCTAAATCCCTTTATATGGTGGAATTAAGAGTCTAACATGTTTCAATATAAGAAAAATAGCAGGACAAGAGGACACAGCATGAGATTAGAGAGAGGCTGATTAAGGGGCAATGTGAGGAAGTTCTTTTTCACAGAAAGGGTGGTGGATGCATGGAACGGCCTACCTCAGGAAGTGGTGGATATGAATACAGTGCAGGGCTTCAAAGAGGCATGGGATAGGCATAAGGGAGCAATACAGATGAGTATGAATAGATAGGCCATTGAAAGAACAAAGGCTGATGGCACATTTATAAGGTAGAAAAAGAAATGGGCAGACTGGATGGGCCTTGCGGTCCTTATCTGTCATCAACTTCTTGTTTCTATGTTTCTATTAATGGCAATCAGCTAACCTGAACCCAATGAAGCAAGTAGTGAACCTACAAGTGACCATACAAGTGTTGATGAACTAAGTGGGCTAAGTGAACTGTTTCATTCTAGTGAAACTAATGTTATTCAAGAATCAGGGGGATGTATCCTGGATGATTCTGAGTTTGCAGAGATACCTCTGACTAATGCCAGTGAGCCTAAAGAACCAGAAAGTGATAGTGGTGCTCAAGCCAAAGAGCCAAAAATGAGTCCTGAACCACAAGAAAGAGCAGTGGAACCCATTTCGTCTGAAACTGTGTCATTGGTGGACAATGCTCTAGCACTGATCACCCACCCAAGCTAAGGTGCCCATTCAGTGTAACAAGGGGTATAGAGGTGACAGGAAGGAAATAAGGTAAAATGCTATGCCAGAATGTGATAAATGACAACTGTGCTGAATATGTAATACTGTTGATGTGAAAAATGTGAATTCTAAACTACTGAGGTATACCATCATACGTGTTTTCTTTAGTAAAATCTAGTAATGTGTTCAATGGTTACCAGTCTGTTATAGACTTGGCATAGATGCCAAGCTTTTCTAGGCAGGGGAGAGTGTAATGCTCCCTCCCCCATTTGGGGGGGCTTAACTGAAAGCCTCCAGGTGTTCTCCCACTGCTGCTGGCATCCCCGCTACCTACACGGCACTTGCCGCTAAACCCTTGTCCCTTGGTCCCCTCCAGGCAGCCCCTTTTTTGTTCAGCCCCACAGGGCTCACAAAGTCTGTCTGTGAGTGGTCAGCAGATTTGCGTAGGCCGCTGCTCACACCACCAAGAGGTGCACTGTTCACCCGACCGCCGGTTGTGGTCTGAAGTTCGGGAGCTGTTCCTGATGGTTCCCGGTGCCGGGTTAAGTTTAAAAAAGGTACCGGGGACACAACAAGCAAGGGAGAATATTGTAATTAACTAAATATTTATTTATTTTATTTAACATACTTTAATATTACAACCTTTGAGTCAGGGACTCATTTACAAAGACTCCTCATCAGAAAAAACAAATACAAACACTTAATACATATAGACATAGAATGGCAGCTAAAGGTTACAGTTTCTTCAGTTATACAATATTGCAGAATCAAGATCAACTATACAGTGCATTGAACGTGTTACCAAGAGCTGTATTTTACAGTTTTCAAGACAACAATAAGATTGCTGATGGAGGGAGTAACAGGTTTGATATTTACAGTGAAATAGAGAATTAGACAGATATCTTGCGAGTGCAGCCAAAGGAGGTATTGTTAATAGGTAATGTTTGGTAGCCCTATCGGTAGGAGCTCAGTGGCTGGGTGGTCCCATAAGATGATAAATAGATGACCCGGCACTAGCTGGTACATTGGCGGCACCGTGAAGTGAAAATGTGCTCTTTGAGGGCTGACTTGAAAGGTCCTAATTTGGAGATGGAGGAGACGTCAAAGGGGAGTTCATTGTACCAGACTGGGGCTCTGTGTGGGAATGACCTTTGGGCTAATGAGGTTCTAACCCTCGGTCAGTTGGCAGTGCAAGTGTTCACAGAGGTGTGGGAGAATAGGAGAGTGGCAGATACCCCAAAGGGGGCAAGCTCCAGGTGTATTTTCTTTGTGAGGAGATATGTTTGATAAAATAGCCTTTCATCCAGGGTGAGGAGATTTGTCAGGGCACATAGGGTACAAGTATGGGTACGTTTGTCTGCCCCGGAGAGGAGTCTGCACACTTTGTTTATGGCCAGGTGGATTTTGTTAAAGGCTGTGTGGCCAATAGGCAGATGCCTGAAGCACTGCCTCTGGGGCACAAAAGCTAAAGGGCAAAGTTCAGGGCAAGGAATGTCCTAATGAATATTAATGAGCCCAGGCTGTGTTTCTAGGGGCAGTGTGTTACGGGAGCCACGACTCCCCGAGGGTATATTTTAGTGGACTAAAAGTGGGCAGGTCTAATAGAGAACTGTTGGGGCTAACTAAATGTGGGGATATTGATTAATAAAAGTAAAACTGCTGGTTGCACCAGAACTTTATATGTGGGGACACTAAATAGATTCCATCTTTGTGTCTAACAGCCAATTAGGAGCCAGCATTTGACAAAGGGACTTCTAGGGCATTGCCAGAGACTTATGGGAAATAACCTGGGACAAAATCTAGGTGCCAAAAAGCAAGCCAATTGACAGATGGGAACTGTTCAGAACAGTTTTGGCAGCCAATAGGGTCTCTGGACCTTAGCCCCATATAAAAGGGAGTGCTGCTCAAATTAGTCAGATATGCCTGGGAGTTCAGTGTGTGTGCCTCTGGGGAGCCTGCCAGCTCTCAGAGGTTAGGTCTGTCAGGCCTAGATTTTTTCAGCTGTCAGTCCGCATGTCCGAGGCATCCAGTTGGCCCAAGCTGGGATTGTAGTAGCAGGGGATTCATGCAGCAGTCAAGCTGGTAGTAAGAATCAGCCTGCAAGCTGACTGGAAGGACCAGAGAAGGACAAGCCTTACATATAAATGTGCATAGTTTGCCAAAGTATTGCGTGGCCAGCCAGTTCAAGACGTTCCGGTGTGCATGTTTGGCCAATGTTGAATCAGTTAAGTGTCTGCTGTTTGCTCCTGCATCCCGAGAGCAGCGTTTTGACAAGGACCATGACGGAACCCTTCCTCGTGCTTCACGAAATATCTGCACAGGTCTCATGTGTTCGGATTATCCTCAGGGTCTGGGTAGCATGAGTACAAAACAGGGTAGCTCCCTGCAACATCAGCTGTAATCATTGTGTGTCATCTGATTTTCTTGTTTGGGTTTATTGCAATGGACTGAGCCATCCGGCTCTGGATTACAAATATTTGGGTTGAGTGCACGTTAATTGTTTTCCTTCTTAAAGGCCCCAACAACAGCTGCAATGCTGGCCTACCCCCGGCAACACTTCAGGCTAGCCTGTTCAACATACTGGGTACCCAGGGTTGTGGGACTGTGTCAAAGGGACTTACAGTGCATGCTGAAATCTACCTGAATCAAATCAGAGGTATCAATCACTTGCTAGATTTACACCCTCCCCTTATTCACGTCCCCTAAATAAACCAGATTATGGGTTTTCATATTTAACCTGGCTAGTGTGTACCTTGCTGGTTAGTTTACTTCTTTTTTTTGCCATTAACTTTTTATTGAGGAAAGAAAATATAAACAGAGGCGATACTCCACATAAACAACAAGTCACAAGACTCATAATACAATACAAATTTGGTAAATATAAGTATAATAATATAAGTGAGCACTCCCAAGTTAGGTCGCCTCCCCACCCCACCCCCATCCCACCCTATGGGACCTCTCGACACCCCCCCCACCCCTGGACACGAAAATCCAAAAACAATAGCAGACAGCGCATATATAAATAAGAAAGCTAATGAAATACTAATCATAAGTAGGCACAGACAAGTGGAGACCAGATTTTCTCAAACCTAGGAAGCTGATCTTTAAAAATTGCAATCTGTCTTTCAGTCCTAAGTAGAGCTAATAAAACAGTTAGCCATTCAGAGTAATGAATTCTAATGTTGTCTTTCCAGTGTCTAAGCACAAGTTTTTTAACTGAAACAGAGATCAAGGATATGTGAAACTTTCTCTGCGGCACACAGATCTCAGGCATATACCCTAGTATACAAATCTCTGGCTTAAACAGATCATCAAGACCCAAAAGTGGATTCACCCTTTCCTTAATGTCTGCCCACAGTGGGGATATCTTAATGCAATGCCAAAATATATGCAGCAAATCTGCTCCTTCCGACCCACATCTAAAACAGCGAGAGTCCGGCAACAATCTTAGTTGTACCAGCTCCTGGGAAGAGTAATAGATATTATGTAATATCTTGAACTGAGTTAACCTAAGCGAATCCTGTTTCAAATATCTATGACAATTAGCCCATATTTGGGCCCAATCAAGTTCTAAATTGGGAAAAACACCGTTCCATACTGATGGAGGAGTATAACCATCTGGAAAAGTCCAGTTTAGAAGAACTGCATATATTTTGGATATTGCATGCGGGGCACCCACTAGTGGCCTAATAGTATCCCAAAAGTCTATCCTAGAGGGTTTAAAGCCCTTCGATCCCAAATTCTGAAGTACGAGATGACGTATCTGATACACTTTAAAACACTCGCTTACCGGTAAATTCAACCTAGTGAGAATTTGGGGAGTCGTGTAAAGTTTACCATCTACCTCAAATAGATCGCCCAGCGTAATCTCCTCCAAGCTAGGTAACCATTTACACCCAATCAGCCTCCCTCCAATCAGCCAAGAGGGGCTGCCTATAAGTGGTTGAAGCCCATCTAGTTTATACTCATACTTCAAGAAATTGCAAAATTGGTCGTGAATCTTGAGGGAAACCCAGATGGGGGAGTTCCGTGAGAGGGAGATTAATCTGGGGAGAAACAACAGAGCCCTATGGTTAAAACCCAATCTCTTAATAATAGAACGTTCAATGTCCAACCAGAGGAGTATATTCACCATGCCCTTCTAAAGCAGAGGTCCAGCCACCTGCCATATTTGTTAATCTGGGCAGCCCAATAGTATAGTCTGGAAATGGGGAAGCCTTAGACCCCCTTGGACTTTAGGTGCCAAAGCTTATTGTAAGACATCCTAGACTTCTTAAAGTTCCAGATGAAATTGGCTATTAGTTTATGAATCTTGTTAAACCAATAGCAGGCTGGATATTTAACATAGTTAATGGATAGAGAAGTCTGGGAAAGACATTCATTTTAACTATGCTAATTCTACCCCAGAGCGATAACGGAATTGAGCCCACCTTTTCAAATTTAGATCAATTTTACGAATTAGGGGGTCTAAATTGAGATATCGAAGGCGATCAGGCCTTAAGGCTAAAGAAAGCCCCAAGTAGTTGAGTGATTTAGTACTCCAACCCAGACCCATCTCAGTAATATCCTTCTTAAAGAATCCTTTGGAGAGAGGAAACACTACTGTTTTATCTGGATTTAATCTATAGTTAGATACTCGACTGTAATCCTTGATGACTTTCAACAAAACAGGAATAGAGGAGACGGATCCGACAAGTAAATCAGGAGGTCGTCCATAAAAGCAGTAACCTTGATGGACTGGTCACATATCCTAATCCCTTGTATCATGTCATCAAGAACAATACATCTAATAAGGGTTCTAAATAAAGATTAAAAAGTAAGGGAGATAGGGGCAGCCTTGTCTTGTTCCAGCCTTAAGCACAAAGGGATCAGAAATAACACCATTGCAGGTCACTCTTGCCGTCGGGTTTGAATATAAAGCCTCAATCCAACCGACAAATTGTGCGGAAACCCACCACAACATCACCTGATAAAGAAAAGGCCAGTAAACCCTATCAAGCGCCTTCTCGGCATCCAGGAGACCAAGGCCCAAGGGTGTCGGCTCCTCGGGAGGCAGAAAAGCAGCTCAGACAGCGTCGAAAATGATCCGAAGAGGATCTGCCCTTCATAAATCCCACTTGTTCCTGCCCTATTAACTGAGGCAGATATTTACCGATCACGCAGGCCAGAATTTTTGCCAAGATTTTAACATCATAATTAAGTAAGGATATGGGCGATAACTACCAGGATTTTCAAGCGCTTATTAGGCTTAGAATTAAAACTATTAAGGTTTCAAAAAGATACTTATCCACTTCTTGTCCCGATAATATATCGGAATAGGTTGGCCAGTAGTGGGGTCAGCTGGGGAGAAAAGGTTTTGTAAAATTAGTTGAAAAACCGTCAGGGCCAGGAGTTTTATGAGCCGGCAGGGCGCTAATTGCGTCCTGTATCTCTTATATAATATCTGCCACCAGCTCCTTACTATCATCCCTCCCCAAACTAGGCAACGGTATTTTATCTAGGAATTGCTGGATATTGCGGCCGTGGTGGATCGCACATACCTCCATACAATGTCTCGTAATAATCACGAGAAACGAGGTTAATATCCTCTGGGGTGGTTTTAATTAGTCCATCTTTACTCGATCTAACACTCTCAATGACTCGAGATGCTTCCAACTGTGCTAAACGTTTTGCCAGTAACCTGTCCGGCTTTTCCCCCTGATCCGTGTACAATGCTTGGGTTTTAATGATGGCAAGCTCAGCTTGATCCCCTAACATTTTAAGATATTCATCTCTAACCTTGGTTAGTTTTAATTCCGTTTCCTCTTGTGGGTTAATAACCAAAGAAGCCTGGAGTTCTTTGATCACTCTCAGTTTATCAGTCATTAACACACTAGTCTCTTTTTTCTTAATAGTAGCCTGCTTAATAAAAAGGCCCCTCAAGAAAACTTTTAGGGTCTACCAAAGAATATCTGGTCTGGTTTCCAGAGTAGAATTTAATATTAAGAACTCCTCAATATGAGAAGATATGGACTGTACAAGTTTGGGTAGGCAAGTAGCTGGTTATTAATTTTCCACCTGCTACCCTGCCCAGAGCCGCTGGGAATGAGATTACAACCTCAACAGCCGAGTGATCTGACATGGGGGCAGGCAAGATTTCTGCGGAAACAACCCCTTTAAGCAAAACCTTGGAAAGGAAAATATAATCTATTCTTGAGCCCATTTTATGTACCGGTGAGAAAGAAGAGAATTCTTTAACTTGCGGATGTAGAACCCTCCATACATCCGACAGCCCCAATCGCATCATTAGATCGGTTAGTGCCAAGGAGGCCGGGGCAAGACACAAATGTTGTCTTGAGGATTTATCTAATGTAGGATCTAGAACCATATTAAAGTCCCCTCCTAAAATTATAGGTATGTGGGCGAAGGGCAGTAACTTATGCAGCAATTTAATGAGAAAATCATGGTTATCCGAGTTCGGCCCGTAGACTGAGCCCAACAGTACCTCTCTCGTATATAATTTCCCAACAGTAAGGATAAACCTCCCATTTCTTATCGGCAATAGTCTTACTAGATACAAATGGTACCATCTTGTGAATTAAAATTGAGACACCTCTACTCTGTGTGGATCCTTGAGCAGAGAAAATTTCACCAAACTGCCTTTTTCTTAAACATTTACTTTCCTCTATTAGCAAATGAGTTTCTTGCAGAAAAACTATCATAACCTTAGCTATTTCCAAATACTTTAACAGTTTGAATTGTTTAGTACGGTGTCTGGCACCCTTGACATTCAACGTACAAAACGTAATACAGGTATCGTACCCATAGCTTACAAACCCAATAAAGAACCATAGTCTGCCTTGTGTACTCTACATAACCCCAAGTCTCGTGTCCAATGCCCAACACCCCAGAGGTCGAGAGGCCCCAACCCACCTCCGCTCTCAAGTAGAGACAAGCCCACCTAACTACCCCCCTACCCACCCAAGCCCACCGGCATATCGTGGCCCATGACAACAGCGCCCTTGACCCTGCTCATCCGCCGCCCTCCCCCTACCAGTAAATCTAACATGAGTAGATAACTACATGAAAAATATAACTATTTTAACCACCACCAATCTGAATTGTATTGGACAACTAAAATAAAATTGCACATCAGGGATAGATTACACCATCAGGAATGGGTATAGATATGGAGGACCATGCCATAATTACATAGCACCAGCCTTATGAACCCATATACCCAATCCTAGCCAAAAATAAAGGAAGTTTTCTCAAATTTTGTTTATACAATAGCCCAATTGGTCATATATCAGACTCACTATTGCCCGAGACCATAAAGTCTTCCTATGCACATCATGTCTTTACTCTGTATGTATATAAAAAAAAAAAAAAAGGGGGAAGGAAAGGGGAGAATAAATCAAAATAGTCCAAAATGTCCTGGTGTTACGTGGAAACTTCTTGCTACAGGTATATAGTCCGACAGTGATTCTTCATCTTAACACAAGTATAGCAGTTGTCTGAAGAAGAACAGATCTGACCCCATGCCAAGCCTTCGATATTTCATGTATCTTTAAAAGAGATTTGGAAGGCCTTACCTTGGCGAGAAGCCGCCGCTGCTTCCACCTCCTCAAGCACTCCAACCTTCCGGCGTTCGAACCTGCAGTTTAGCAGGATAGCCCATTCTGAACTGAATGCCTGCTGCACAAGTTTGCTGACCAGGGGTGGTAAGCCTTCCTCTTTGGCGGACCGATAACGGTAAGTCCTGGGTAATCCTAATCTTTACTCCAGCCCAAAAAACCTCCTTAATTTCTTTTACTTTCAGGATAAACAGCTGCTGCTCCTGGTAATTGAGAAAGCGAAATATAAAAGAGCGTGGCGGCGCAGCTGGTGATGGGGCTGGACGTAGAGCGCGATGGGCCCTCTCAATCATGTAGGCAGGACCAAAGGGAGAGGAGCCTGCAATCTTCTCCACCAGTTTTTGAACAAATTTAATAGGATCCGAGCCTTCTTCCCCCTCTGGCAAACCAATAATAACGGCGTTGTTTCGCCGACTTCTGCCCTCTAGATCCTCCACCTTAGCTTCTAATTTAGCCATCCGTTGTCTCATAAGCACCAGTGCTGGTTCAACTTTATTCTAGTGCCCTTCCAAAGAGTGAATCCTCGCTTCATTATCGGAGGTCTTCCTGGTTAAATCCTCCAGTGCCCCCGAGATTGTTTTAATCTCTCCCGCGAGCTCCTGCATTTGGTGCTTGAATGGGCGAAACTCCTCAAGGAATTGTGCTAGTGTGAGCAGCTCCTCTTCTTTAGGACTAGCATCCAAGGTAACCTGGTGTGGGGAACTCGAGGCCCTGGCTTTCTTTGGGGCCTTTGCTGGAGAAGCTGGTGGTGTGTGCTTAGGGGGTTTTTACGCATCTCCTCGTCCATCTGCTGTCAATTGTAGCAGAGCTGCTGATCGGACATCAGGGATTGCGTTTCCAACGATGATCGGCGGTGAAAACCGTAACAAATAGTGCGATTAAGGCAGGAGGGATCGGAGCGTTTAGAGAGAGCAGCTATCTCTCGCCCTGCATCACGTGACTCCCATGGTTAGTTTACTTCTGTATTATGGTATTGTTGTATCACTGGTCCTATTCTCCAGGGGGTCTCCAGGGCAGTTGCAGAAGATCCAGCCCTGGTGGTAAGTGCAAGGGACGTGAGCATATTATTACTGTTACTTGGTGAATGTGAATGTTCTACTGTTTTACTGCTCAGGGCACTGGAAGGGTTGGTGGGGGGTTATAGCATCCCGGAGGGCTATATCAAAGCAGCTGTGCTACCCCAATACCATTCCTCCAGGTGGAGGCACCCATTCACCGAGTTCAGGCCCCTCAACCTGTGTAAGAGTTACGCAGGTTGAGATAGTAGCCCATAGGTTAGTGCCACCTAGGTGATACATATGTAACTTGCACTGTCTGTTTTATCGCTTGTCTTTGCTCATGTTCATAGTGTCCTAGTATAACCTAGTTATCCACTGTATACTTTTTCCCACCACCACAAGCTGGGTGTGCATGTACTGTATCTTGTATGTACTATTTGTATCTGTGTTGTTTTGCCACCTTGTGGCCCAGGTCATGACTAAAAATGATCCACTGGATCAGTGCCCCTACCCGGTTACCAAAGACATATGTACATAAATAAATAAATAAATAAATGAGGGCCAGGGGACCAGTGGACTTACACTCTGGAATACAGTGGTTCACCAGGGGTTATACTCTGGTATATGGATGGGCAATCAAGGTGGCAGGGATGGTGGGAACCAGTGGACCACCAGGGGTTATATTCTGGTATATGGATGGCCAATCAGGTGGACAGAGGCTGAGGGGACCAGTGGACCACCAGGGTTACACTCTGGTGTAGGGGAAAGTGATGGGGGGGGGAGACCAGGGGAACCAGTGGACCAGCAGAGAGTACACTCTTATATATGGGCAAGTAATCAGTTGTGGCCTTCGTGACAACCATGAACAGGGTTGTTAACTAGCCAACAGTTTGTTGGGGAGATCAAGTTAAAATTAAAATCAACATCATTACCTCAGGTCGGTTGGGAGACATCCCCATAACTGCCATGTAGGGTGGCACAATTTAGCCTAACACATTTGGCGATGGTGACTGATGACTATTACAAGTGTTACTTTAGAAATACTGAGTATGTGTGGAAATATGTTAATTTACACCTGACATACATTACTTCTTATTAACCCCCCCCAAAAAAAACAAGGAGACATTAAAAACACTCCAAACATATACTTTTGCAATGTAAGAAAATAAGCTATTTACTATAGATAAGCATAAATATTTCAAAAAAAAAAATCCCATCACATGAAAAGAGAACAGGGCCTCTTAATAACAATAAGCAGTTTTGTGCATTTTTTTTTTACTGAGGGTTGGGAAACTGGGTGTTTTTGAAAAGACAAGCTGTTCACTTCATAGCGTAACATCTGCTGGAGATGCATCACCCACCACAAACACCTCAGTGACCCAGCATTTAAATTATTGCCTCTGGTCTGCATTGGGAAGTTAATAGAAAGATTACTTCTGCAGAAAATCATTGGACACTTAACTATTACAGGAAACACAGATATTACACAGTATGGATTCACCCATGGCAGATCTTGCTTGAACAATTTGGTGAACTTCTTCGAGCCAGTCAGCTATGCTTTAGAGAATGGCCTGCCTGTCAATGTAATCTATTTAGATGACGAAAAAGCTTTTGACACTATTTCTCATAACATCTTGCTTGAACAACTAATCAGTAACAAGATACATCCAAATACTGCATAGCAGGAAATATTAGCTTTCAGTTTATTCTCGCTATACTAGCTCAACTGACTAATGTGCTAAAATAAGCTGATCGCTAATATTACAGGGAGCATAGTGCTGTACTTGGACATGAAACTGATGCGCTAATTTAACAGGGTGCTAAATAGTACTGCATCCCACTCCGTGCTAAATAAAGAGGGCGCCAATATAAGCTGCTATACAGTATTATCAAATGAGTAGCATCATGGCTGAAAGATAGAGAACATCATGTAAGCATTAAAGGCCTAAAATCCAACATCACTAAAGTAACTAGGGGTGCCCCAGGGCTCCATCCTGGGGCCTGTACTTTTTAACATCATGATTTCCACCATGCAAGCTACCAATGGGGTATGGCTAAACAATAATGCGGATGACAGCAAAATAGGTTGCATCACTAACAATGTAAAATCAATTGAATTACTTCAAAATAATTTAGCTCAGTTAGCACGATGGGCTTATCAAAATAAAATATCATTCAATATTGCTAAATGCAAGGTTATGCATTTCAGCAAAAATAATAAATTAGCTAAGTACACTCTGAACAATACTGACATTCAGGTTGTTGTTACCAAAATTGATCTTGGAGTAACTATAACAAATTATATGAAGTTTAACACACATATAAATAAAACAGTTAAAAAGTGCCATTGCACTTTAACCTATATCTTAAGACATACTAAAAGCCATACTGCAAATGTCCTAGTTCCATTATATTCTAGTTTGGTAAGATCTCAGATAGACTTATGTGCTCCCTTTTGCTCCCCTACATCTTCTGGTACTAAAATCTTGATGGGAAAAGTTCTGAAAAGACTGACAAGGAATATTAATAACCTTAGCAATCAGGATTACGAGAATACATTGAAAACCCTGGGTCTCTTTTCTCTCAGCTACAGGTCATATTGAGGGGAGACCTATGCCTTGTCTACAGGGCTATTACTGATCCTGCTCTTTTTGAAACACTATGTTTCCAAATGAAACAATCAAATAAATATACTAGGTCTCATAAATTAAAATTGAAAGTTAATATTAATCATACAACTAAGAGAAATAATTACATAACTCAGAGGATGCCACCAATCTGGAATTCTTTAACCGAGATTGTAGTGAATAGTGTAAGTACTGAGCAATTTAAAGCAAGACTTGACCACTATATGGGCAACAGAAAATTTCTCCTCCATCGCTAGTATTAGTGGTGGTGAGTTCAAATAGGGTTCTGCCCTCAAACTCATAATCCTCTATGAACCTATGGTCCTGCAACTTGCCGAGTGTGGAGTCCAGCATTCCCTCCATTTTTGCCATATCCTGGCGCAAATACAATATACCCCTCTGCAGTGCAGCAACAAAAGGGCCATGGGGACGCTCAACAAGCTCTTGTTGTTCAGGCAGGGGATCCACTGCTGGGACTTGCTGGGGCTGCTCTCCAACTACTTCCTTGGCCAATTGTCTCCCTCACACCTGATGTTCCCCTGACTCAGTTTGCTGCTGCTCCTTCTCATCCTCTCTGCTTGGTATCTGGTGGACCCAAAGGAGATGTATTTTTTTTCTTCTTATGTCTCTTCTTCACATTTAGCTTTGACAACTCCCAGTGCTGGTGATGCTCAGTCTCCAGTTTCCTGTATTTACGGAGTGCCATTAAAAATCTTTTCTTCCTACACCGGGTCATCACCTCCCTCCAGGTTTCCTTGCAGGTGCTGTTGGAGACTGGGAGACCAGATGGGCCCGGTTGCTTCACATCACCTATGTAATAAAGTAAGATGGTGAGCTACAGTGAATATGTTTTTGAAATAAACTATTTTTCTTTTAAGTTACGAACACTAGTACCATGTGACAATGCTATAAAGGATGGAGGAAGCGATATATGGTGAATATCAGTGCTGCCAAACAGTAATTACAGCACCGCAACCAGTGTGGTGCTTCCATGCAGTGTCTCTCTCTCTCTCTCTCTCCACTCAACAATGTAAATCCAGATGGCCTCTTTGTCTTTTTCCTAAGACACTTAGCTGATGTCAACCAAGCTGCATGTCTCTTTAACATGAAGACAAAGCCTTTGCTCACCCTCTCACATAAGCAAGGTTTTAGAACTTTGTTGAAAGAATAAGACATTGAATTTACTGCTTTCATGGATCTCACTGGCACCACCAGTTTCTTGAGTTAACTGACCTGCTCCATGTGTCACAGGCACAGCCCCAGTCTCTGCTGAATCTGTTAAAGAAAAGACACAAAAACATTTTTTGCATCAGATCAAACAGATACTGTACAGATTACTTAGCTATAAATACTTTTAACAATTATTATTAAGGAAACTTACCAAGTGTTTGGAGGACAGCTTTTCCAGATTACCTGCTTGGGTCACCCCTCTTTTTTGACTTCATTACTCCAACGAAAGCCAAATATGACCCTTGGCTTTATGTCTGCCCACGTCTTCCTTAACTGCAGTGGACTGCACCAAACCAGTCGCTCTTCTCATAGACCTCTTTTAGAGCTGCCAGGCAGATACCCCAAACAGGCAGCCATGGTGATTGTAGTTAAGATCCAGACACACCTCAAGCTCCTTGGCACTGAACTTTGTGCTTCTACGACTATCAGACATTTAAAAAAAAGATGAGATGAAGTGTTTCTCTAAAGCAAATAAATATGCACTATGCACATTAAAAAATATATAAACTTTTCTCTATCTATCTTGAAAAACTCCTACTCAAATCTGTCACTCTCACACTACTCACTAACTCACTAAAATGTGCTTCCTGCATCCTGGCAGGAAGTGCATCATGCATTTTCACGAAAAATGCACAGTTTCAAATAACATACTGAAAATGTGCATTTTCTAATAAACTCAATTAACAACAAGCGTTTGTCAATGCTGATTGTTTGCTTGCTGATATTAGCATTGGATGTTAGAAGCTCTAGCGCCCCGGGCATTTGTTAGTATTCGCACTACAAATTTTCAGCATGTCCTTTTTCTGACCCCCCACCTCATGAAAACATTTGAGACCTCTGCTCATGAACAGTGGCACTGTGATTTTGTTAATCTGTCCTGAACTTTGATTTCTTACAGCGACTGCGCCATTCTGCGCCAGATGTGTGAAAACAAAGTTCGGGCAGGATGTAAAAAATGACAGCTGCACCATTCATGGGGAGGTGTGAAGAGATGGCAGTGTTGAAAATCTGGAGTGAAAATATTAAAAATGCTCGTACATGAGAGCATACGTGGAAACTGCGCATCACATGCTCATAACACAGTCATTTAGTGGAATTATTTAACCAAATTTTCAACATAGGCATTTTGTGATCTCTACTCATGAACACTGTCACTATGATTTTCTTAATCTGTCCCGAACATTGATTTCCCACAGCGACTGCACCATTGTGCGCCAGATGTGCGAAAACACATTTCAGGCAGGATGTGAAAAATGGCAGTTGCATTGTTCATAAGGAGGTGTGCAAAATTAACAATGTTGAAAATGTTGAGTGAAAATATTATAAATTCTCAAAGTTACAAGTGTGTGTGGAAACTGCGCAACATATGCTCATAACATTGTCATTTTATGGACTTTTGTCACCAAATTTTCAACATAGGCATTTTGGGACCTCTACTCATGAACAGTGTCACTGTGATTTTCTTAATCTGTTCTGAACACTGATTTCCCACAGCAACTTCTCTATTCTGTGCCAGAAGTGTGAAAACACATTTTGGCCAGGATGTGAAAAATGACAGCTATACTGTTCATAAGGAGGTATAAAAAATGTAAATGTTGAAAATCTGGATTGAAAATATTACAGATTCGCAAAGTTACGAGTGTGCGTGGAAACTGCGCAATGCACACTCATGACACAGTCATTTTTTGGAATTTCTTTGCCAAATTTGCAACATAGGCTTTTTGGGAGCCCAGTTCATGAATAGTGACACTGTCATTTCATTACTCGGTCCCGAAAGGTGATTCTGTACAGTGACCACAAAATCACCTTTCGGGACTGAATAACCAGATGACAGTCACTGAATTCAGGAGACAGGGTCCCAAAACTCACATGTTCAAAATGTGATACCAAAATTCACAAAAATGGCCGAGATATCCACATAAGTTGCAAAAACACCATTTATGCCATTATACAGCTTACCAGTATTTCTTCACTTCGCAGTCAGCTTTGAAGAGTGCAGATGTGTTCCCAGTCTACCGAAGATCATTGCGCCATGCTCTGGAGGTAAGTATGGGGTGAGGGGTGTGGGGAGGTGGGGTGCACAGAGGGTGGGTGCGGGTTGGGGGAGGGCACGGACACAACAAAGGGGCGTTTTTCTTTACAGGTAATTAAAAAAAAAAAAAAAAAAAAACAGGGATTGTTTTCTTTTTTACAGGTGGGATTGGGCTCCTAGCCTGCTACCTGAGTGTTCATCGGGGAATCTGTAGCCAACGGGGATTGGGCACCCGTCGCACATACAGAGTGTTGGGGGAGCACATGAGCCGAGGAGGATTGGGCACCCCCCTCAGCACACAACACATGGGGTGGGCATTATGCTGATGGGGATTGGGCTCCCCCATCAGCAAAATGAACTTGGAAGGGGCATGCCGACAGGGGAATTGGGCACCCCCATCAGCTTACATGGGGACTGGTACAGGGGGACGGCGATAGCCACTGCCGTGTAAAAATGTAAAACAACTGCAGGGACATTTTGCCGATGGGGATTGGGCTACCCCATCAGCAAATGAACTGAGGAGTGGGCATGCCGACAGGGGGGACTGGGCACCCTGTCAGCTTTAATGGGGACTGTGAGAGGTGGATGGCGATAGCTGCCACCATGTTTATTGAAATGGGTCACTAGACAAGGCAAGCAGTAATTTGCTGCTGTAATCAGGGACTGCCTCAGCAGCAAAAACAGCTGATTGTTAATGACGGGGCACTCCCTGATTGCAGCAGAGAGCTTCTTTCAAGTTGGTGGCACTCTACAAAACTGCTGTCATTGACAGCCTGCTCCTCTATTGGTGCCACAGAGACCAGCCCCAAAATAGACTGCTGGCATTCGTCACAAGACTGCTGCACCTCCACAACTCGCTACTACAGCAAGCTGCTGCAACATGTTTCTTGTGCATGCATGCAAGCAAACATAAAAAGCATTATTTTTCAAATTGCATGATTTGGGGTTTTAAATAGTGTGCAATCTAAAAAAATGGCACAATTACACAAAATAAGAAAAGCAAATTACACTGGATTTCTATACATTTTTACAAAAAGTGTGCAAAAGCGAAACGGGTAATTTTGTACAATTTTGAAAGAGCACCTGAAACTGCCCAGCACTACTCTGTACCTACTGTATGAATTTTAGAATCTGAAGTGGGTCTAGAGAGAATGTTTCCAGGTTTAGGAGGAACCCCAAATGCATCATCATTTCCATTACCCTTTTGTGATGACTCTTTCTGTTTCTGTTTTTCCACACACTAACCAGTCCTCTGAGTATGGAGAGAATGTGATACCAATTTGTATTAATGTTGCTGCTACTACAGCCATACAGTCTGTGAAGATTCATGCGGCTGATGTGAGACCAAAGGGCATTGCCCTGTGCTGGTACTGTTTTGTCCCTACAGTGTACCCGAGAAACTTTCTGTGCTTCCTTACTGGAGTATGGAGGTGTACAGTCTTTAGGTCTAGGGAGAAGAGCCTGCCCCCTTCCTGTAGTGAATGCATCACTGTTTGTAAGGTGATCATTCTGAATTCTTCCTTTTTTACGTGCTGGTTGAAACACTTCAGGTCAAGAACAGGTCACCATTCCCCTAATTTTTTTTTGTCAGAAAGCACCTGGAAAAGAAACTGTTGACCACCTGTTTTACTGGTATGTCCTCTATTGATTCCTAAAGCAGCAGCTTTTGGACACCCAGCTGTAATCGAAGATGCTCTTCCTCTATTTTTGGTTTGAATTTCTTTTATTTTTCTTTGTTTTGGAATTTCTGTGAATGAAAGAGGAATGCCCCTACCACCACCTCCAGGACCAATTGGTCTGTGGTTATTGCCTGATATAATGGAGGTGTTACGAGAGTCTGCCCCATATTGGTATCTGGGGTTGGTGACCTGTAATTATCAGGGATTAGTTTTAGCTTGCAATGGGTTTTAGTGAAAGCCTTTTTTTTTTTTGCCCCTATGACCTCTACCTCATCTGGAACCTTTTTTTTTTTTTGCATTATTGAGTTGTGGGCTGTACTGACTTTGGTAGTAACCCCTTCCAATACCTTCTTCCATAGGATATATATGTTGTTTTTTTTTGTCAACTTTAGTCTTATAACTCTGTCTGATCACCAAAAAGTGTAGATCCTTTAAAGGGGAAGTCAGCAGCTTTATTATGTAGAACAAGCGATGGACCTGTGCTTCATAGCCGCTCATATCTCCTTGTGGTCAGTGCTAGCCTGTAATGTCCACAGACATTTGTTGCTGATTTTTGGCAGGGCTTGTGCTATCCCATCAGAAGGCATACTATCACAAAAAGTTAAAATCTGCTTCCAGAAAGCTACCTTTTAGTGTGCAGTACAGCTCAAGAAAGCAGCCTGTCTCCTTATCAAGGACGCCGATGAGTAGGAAAGTTTTCCTAGAGCATCTGTCTTCATTGAGTCTTTGTCAGTGGCAAGGCTGAAAAGATTGTTTTGACCCTGTCACGGGCCACAGCCTGAATTTGGCCTTTTAAGTGTAACCCCCCTACAAATGGGGGTTCCCAAAAGTCTTTCAAGAGCTTGTCTAATTGCTCAGAGCCTGGTTGGTGTTCGGTGTTAAAGTCGTTTAAATGTTGTTGCCAGTGAGCGCTTTTAAAGCCTCCATGTACTGTCTCTTTAAGGGCTGTCAGCTTGCAGTCATAACTAGTTAAAATGGGGGGGTCTGTGTGTTTCTATGCCCGAGTCTTGCCCAGGCTGCGAGTAATCGCTCCATTCTGCCATTGCTAATTGTGCAGAGGGAGCACTCTGGAAAGATGTAACTGTTTGTTGATAATTATTTAGAGTAAGAAATATGTTGTTTGTTCTAACCTGTCTTAATTGCAGCAAGGACAGTAATGTGTAGCTCCACCATTTTGGTCCCAGACTGCCGAATGGGATCAACCAGTACTTGGGACTCTCAAATGGAGCCTGCTGAAATGGGGCTGTGTGGAGTGAGACTCTGGGAATTGTAGTTTTTGGACTGTTGGCACCTTTTTGCACCTATAGAGGGAGCCTGTTGTGATTGACACCTGAACCAACCAACCAAACCTTTTGGATCTGAGTGGAAGCCCCTGGGCTGTCTGCTGGCAAGCCAGATCTAAGTTGGAAGCTGAGAGAGCAACAGCTTGGAGTGTTCAAGCGGCCATTCTGCACAGTAGTTCGCGTGGGAGAACCGTGAAAGGCCTGACTTCTGGCCTGCTAGCCTGCTTTCTGCCCTAAGAGGAAGAAGAGGACTTTTGTCGGACTAAATCCGAATTTTGTGAGAACGAAGCAAGCTGCTGATTTGGGAGCAGGCTTAACCTGTAGAAGACCGAGGATTTTGCTGAATGCAATCGGCCTGTCAGGAATTTCAGTCACTTCTGAGCTCCCAGTGTGTGCAGAGACTTGCGATCGTAACTGGGGAGCATTTGGCCTGGTACAGGTAGAATTCAGATATGTAAATGTACTGTGTACTGAAGGAGAATCGTGATTTAGTTGGCTGTGTGTTGCTGGATCGTACATATGAATGTGCTATATGGTGGATGGGGATCGTGATCTAATTCCCCTTTTTCTGTGAACTGTGTGCTAATGGCTGGAAGCAGTTTCCCAGCTAAAATCGGACTGATTCTGGTGTTGCCTAATACAGATAGGTCCTGCCACGAGGACCTTGTCTCCCTACCCTGCTGCACAGAGAAGATCCATCGATGAGGGACCAGCCAGGGGATCAGCCCCCTGCTCCTTGCCTGAACCAGAACAGTGCTGAAGCAACTCGTGTGGGCCCTGCTTCGTCTGGCAATCCAGAACATCCATCCTTCGTCCCTCCTGTGTTCAGCCTGGGCACTGTGAGTAATTATCAGGGTAGCTCCCTGCAATCTTTCTTAAATCAAAAGTCTGTCATCTGATTCTTGTTGTGTTGTTTTCACGAACTGAGCCCTCTGGCTCCGGATTACAAATTGGTTGTGTGTTCATGTTATTTCTCCATCACAGGGCCCCAACCAGCTGCGACGCCAGCCTAACCCGAGCAATGGTCCTGGCTAGCCTTTTCCCCCATCCTGGGTACCCAGAGAGTGTGACTGAATGGGACTCTGACTGCATGCACTGCAGTGTGATTCGTAGTGTGATTAAGCAAATTAACCTGATTATCCCCCATCCTTGTTATAGTCCCCTGAATAAATCAGATCTGTTTTTTCTGCAATTTACGTTGCCTGTGGTGTCAGTTTATGTTGAAGGTATTGCATTGTTGCTATTGTACTGCATCACCTTATTTTACAGGGGGTCCCCACAGTCAAGCTGAAGGAACCAGTCCTGAGGGTAAGCGCCAAATGTAAGTGTATGTACAAAGCATATCTGGGGGTGTTGGGAAGGTACATATTGTGTATTGTGTAGGCCACTAGTGGGAAAAGAGGGGGGTCACAGTGTCCCAGAGGGCTGTGGCCTGGTTAGCTTGACCCAAACCAACCCTGACCTTTGGGTGCAGGTACCCATTTTAGAACTCAGGCCCCTTAATCTGTTGGTAGCCAAGCAGGCAGGGGTAGTAGCCCTTGGGATAGCACCACCTAGGGGTTACATAAGTCAGTGTGTTTATAAAAGTATTCAGTGCCCGTTTGACACTGTGGACCATGGTGTGCTATTGGAGCACTGGCAGTTTATCTGTGGGCTGTCTGGTACAGTCCTCAGTTGGTTTCGATCTTTCCTCGAGGGTAGGAGTCAGAGGGTGGTGTCTGGGATTTTTTCCTCGGCATCATTCCCCCTATCCTGTGGGGTGCCGCAAGGCTCCATTTTGGTGCCCATGTGGTTTGCAGTGTACATGTTGCCGTTAGGAGCGATTATTAGGTGGTACGGTTTGAGTTTTCACTGCTATGCAGATGATACTCAACTGTACATGTCCTTTGTGCCGGCCAAGATGCTGCCTTTTCGGTCTTTAACAACTGTCTGGCTGAAATCCAGGACTGGATGAATGTGAATTGGCTGCAGTTGAATCCAGAGAAAACTGAGGTGTTGGTTGTGGACCTAGGTCACCGGGAGGTGGGTTTGTTGGCAGGATCACCCTCGGGTTTATGGCTTGGGGGTGTTCAGCTAACTACCTCAGACCGGGTGCGGAACCTGGGCATTGTGTTTGATGACTGTTTGACACTTAAATCTCAGGTGTCGGCAGTTGTCAAAGCCTCTTTTTACCATCTGAGGAACATCACCCGGGTGAAGCACCTGGATCCTCCTGACGATTTTCCTACATTGGTTCACACCTTCGTTACCTCCTGCCTTGACTACTGCAACACCCTTTATCTTGGGCTACCGGGGGTTGATATTCGCTGCTTGCAGCTGGTGCAGAATGCGGCAGCCAGGCTATTGACTGGTTCCTCTAGGTCCAGTCATGTAACACCTGTGCTCCGTGGACTGCACTGGCTGCCAAAATGCTGGCGAATCACCTTCAAGGTCGGTTTGCTGACCTATAAGGCCCTACACGATCAGGGACCTGACTACCTGAAAGATCTCCTTTGTCCCTACTGTCCCTCCCACTCTCTCCGATCCACTGACGAGGGATTGCTAGAGATTCCCAGGGTCCACTTAAAAACCTCTGGGGCCAGATCTTTTAGTTTTATGGCCCCAACCCTGTGGAATTTCTCTCACTGCCAGGTGCGACTGCCCCTCACTGTCCAAAGCTTTTAGGGGTCATTAAAAACTCATTTGTTTAGCCTTGCATACAATGATTTTTAAATGTAGTTGCCCTAGATTAATTTTAATATTGTTTTAATTATTTATTGATTTTATTATGTTATGTACAGGTGGCTTGGTTTCGGAAAGGCGCCTTTTATAAATAAAGTTTGCTTTGCTTTGCTTTGCTTCTTGTGAACTGATACATTTTCTCAGTTTTTTTCTCAAACGCCATTACAATGAAGGTAACTCAAAAAGCTTCTTTCTCATTTCCCTGAAAGATGGATACTCTCCTAGTTGAGATAATTTCTGGCATGCTTAAAAAGTCTGACTCACTTTCTTTTCCATCTGTCTCTTCTGTGGGGAGAGAAAGCATTTTTGCCATACTTCTCAGAAAGGCAGCATAGGTGGTAAAATTATTTAATGCCTGTTTTGGGGGGGGGGAGCAATTTCCTCATCCTCTGTGAAATCATGCATGATGGGTTCTTCCTCCTCCTCTTCATAGTATTCTGCTACACTTGACCCGGACTGCTTGGCAAACTACAGACCTGTCTCTAACCTACCCTGTGTGGGTAAGGTTATTGAGAAGGTGGTTGCGTCACAATTGGATGATCATTTGACCAGCCACAATGTCTATGATTCTCTCCAGTCAGGATTTAGGAAGAGGCAAAGCACCGAGATGGCCCTTGTCTGGGTGCTAAATGACCTACTAATAGCGAGAGATCAGAGGACTCGTTCCATCTTGGTCCTCCTTGATCTCTCTGCAGCGTTTGGCACTGTGGACCATGGAGTGCTGTTGGAGTGCCTGCGGTTCATCTGTGGACTGTCTGGTACGGTACAGATGGTTTCAATCTTTCCTTGAGGGTAGGACTCAGAGAGTGGTGTCTGGGATTTATTCCTCAGCCCCTCTCCCCCTATCCTGCGGGGTGCAGCAGGGCTCCATCTTGTCACCCATATTGTTTGCAGTGTATATGCTGCCGTTATGAGAGATCATTAGGTGGTATGGTCTTAGTTTTCACTGCTATGCAGATGACACTCAGCTATACATGTCCTTTGCACCCGGTCAAGATGTGTTCCTCTTGGTATTTAATAACTGTCTCGCTGAGATCCAGGACTGGATGAGTGCGAGCTGGCTGCAGCTCAACCCAGCTAAAACTGAGGTGTTGGTTGTGGACCTTGATCATTGGAAGGCAGGTTTGTCAGCAGGTTCACCCTCGGAACTATGTCTTGGGGGTGTTGTGCTAACTACCTCAGACCCGGTGCGAAACCTGGGCATTATTCTTAATGACAGCTTGACCCTGAAATTGCAGGTGTCAGCAGTCATCAAGACGTCTTTTTACCATCTGAAGAATTTCGCCCGGGTGAAACACCTGATTCCTCCTGACAATCTTCCAATGTTGGTCCATGCCTTCATTACCTTTCGCCTTGACTACTGCAATGCCCTTTATCTAGGGCTACCAGGGGTTGATGTCCACTGCCTTCAGCTAGTGCAGAATGCGGCAGCCAGGCTGTTGACTGGTACATCTAGAATCAGTCACATAATGCTTGTGCTTGGCGGACTGCACTGGCTTCCAGTGTGGTGGAAGATCACCCTCAAGGTTGGTTTGCTGACCTATAAAGCCCTACACGACCAGGGACCTAGTTACTTACAAGATCTTCTTTGCCCTTACTGTCCCCTCTGCCTTCTCCAATCCACTGAAGAGGGATTGCTAGAGATTCTCAGGGTCTGTTTAAAGACATCTGGGGCCCGGTCTTTTAGTTTTGTGGCCCCGTCCCATGGAATTCTTTACCTCGTCTGTGTGGCACGTGGACAGCTGGTTCTGATTTCAATATGATATTTTTTCTGCAATATAACGTATGTAAGGGAGTGTCTGTCAGGAGAAACTACTGTCTTGCTGAAATTGGCACATCAACCCCCCCCCCCCAGGCATAAGTTCAAAGGACAGGACATAGGTTAAACTACAGATATCTGAGGTGCAATTGCCTTGTCAATTTGCTTTGAAGCCAGGAACCAAAATATCCATTTATGACGTCCTCAGGGAAATCCTTTGATTTGCACTAGGTGTCATGATGAAAAGGGGCATATGCATGTGTTTTGGGTGTCTTCCAAGGAAGCCAGTTAATTACATCAAAGAGACTTTGATGTCTGTGTGAAGCAAGTCCCAGACTAAATTGGAAAATCCAATATGCATTTGTTTGGGGTATTGTAAAAGGAAGCCAGTGAATTACATCAAATAGACTTTGATGTCTGTGTGAAGCAGATCACAGACTGGTTTGGGGGAAATCACATGAAGAAAGGAGATTCACTGATGTTACCTATATTTTTTTAAATATCTTATTAGGACATCCTGTGTTATAAAATATAAATTGTAATACACCAAGGCGGAGTTAGGTGACCTGAGAGAGAAGGCCAGCTCAAGACTGTTTTTAAGTATACTGAGCAGACCTTAGAGTCACAGAGAGACATTCTTTCCTGACTGAGAAAGAGGAACATCAAAGCACTGAAAGATTAAGAAAGTAAGGATACATTAGATAAGACCAGTCTGAGTGTATGGGTTGTAGGAATTTGCACTTTTAAACCTGTTTTGTTTTTAAGACTGTATGTGTTAGGATATCTTGTTCAGTATTTACTGTTTTCCTATTTTTATCTGTTTTAAAGTAAAGATATATTTTAAAAACAGAAACTGCCTGGTGTGCCTTGAAACTTCTTGTTTTTATAAGTGAAGCTTAGATGGTTATAGTTGACACTGTGCATGAGATTATTGCGGTACCAAACTGGGAAACGGGTAAGAATTCTCTAGGTCTTGCATAGAGTTCTAAGGGTTCATTTTGTAATACCTGGTTAGGTGCCCATAGACAATGATATCTGGGCCCCCCCCCCGAAGACAGAATTATCTGAGCCTGACAATTGGGTACGAGAACAAGAGGTTATCAGTTTGAATCCCTCCAGAACTTGGGACAAAGGTGACTCGAACCCACAAAACAGACAAGAGGGTTACCTTGTTCTGTTAACTGTTCACAATTCTATGCTCAGAGGCTGGCACTTTGGGAGTAGAGGGCTGACCTGCTGAGTGGGGTTGTGACAGTCTGGTACCTGCCTGACCGTCCAGGAGTTTAAAACTGTACTAAAGACTTATTTATTTTAACTGGCATATTCTGGTTTTTAAGGTTAGCATTGTAATTGTTAGAGTTTTAAATTATTGGATTTTATTGATTATTGTTAGTATTATTTTTTATAGTTGCTATTATGTACAAGCCCCTTGGTTATAAGAAAGGTGCTTTTTATAAATAAATATGATGATGATGATGAAGGGCAGAGCAAGGCAATTTATCAGCCTGTTTTATCAGTCTGTTTTTCATGGTTTGAAAGAATCCCCATGTCTTCTACTGCAGGTAATGCTGACTGAGCTGGAGTCACAACTGGCCCCCATTTCTCTTCTTCTGGCTCTGTGTTTTTACCTCCTGAGCTTTTTCAGGCTTGTAGATGATGCTGACATCTCAGCATGTCTTTTCTTCTCTTTTTTGTCCTTTTCAGTGTGTGTTCCTCAGGTGAGGTTTTCTGCTTTTCTGTAGCCTTCTAAGAGGATTCTCCCTTCATGGCTTTATCGTATGGAGAAGTTGACACTGCTGACGTGGCACCCAAAGAGCATGCAATCTTTATAAGGGTACACTTTCTGGAATTAGACAGAGATGCTGCAGCATACAGAAATTGCCTTGCAGCCTGTCACCTTTTCTGTGTTTTAGGACAGAAAACTTTGCACATATCCCAATTTTTCTTATCGTGTGATGTGCCAAAATATCAACAGCATTCATAATGTCTATTTGCCCAAGGCAAACTGGTGCCCTCTTTTTTACACATTTTAGAACTAGTGGGCCCTGTTTAATGTTTCGGCTTTCATAACTCAGGCATGAAGCCAAAAGGGGCACCACTAAAAAGAAACTGACCTTAGTCTTTGAGAGCTGGCAGGAAGTTGACCAGTCTTTGTGAGATGACTAGAAATATAACCAGATACACTTAAAATTTACCAGTGCTCTCAAAAGAAAGCAGAAGCATTGAGTACTGATCACAATCTTTGTGAACCAGTTTCCAAATACCCAAACAGCCTCAAAATTAAGAAAAACTACCATAAAGAACAAGGAGGCTGAATATATGGAGCCACTATTCCGGCACTGTCCTAGTAAACAGAGTGATTTTTGCTCTCGTCCTCAGTTCCTGGAACTGAACAAGAACCCAAAAAATTAACAAAATGCAGTACAGTGGTAGTCATACAAAAGTTGATCAGTACTGAAGTATGCTGAGGAAGCTTGCTGCCTAGCTGATTGGTCATAATCTCGGTGGGCTCCCTGATGACATCCGATATTTGTTTAAAAATTAATTTTAAAAAGTTATTGGTGTGCATCGCAGCTTCTCTCATTGGTACTGGATAGTGTGAAGACTGAATTCTGCACTTTTCATGGTCATGGGTTGAAAAACAGGGGAGCAAAAAGCAAACTTCTTTGTGCCATGTGGAGGGGCCTGTAAAGCCCTGACTACGCCTGCAACTTCCTCGAATGCGGAGCAGAGATCAAAAGCCATTGGGCCCGCGACACTGGAATCTCTCCAGCAAGCAGTGACTACCCTGACAAAAACTGTGCAGCAAATCGATAAAAAAATGGATGGATATAATGAAAGGATGGTATATGTCGAGCAGAAAGTAAACGCAGTGGTGGCAATGGCAAATAACTCTGAACGGTTAGCAGAGCGTGCGCAGGCAACAGTGGCAACATGTATCAAGGAACAGGTCCTTCTAAAATCCCGTCTGGAGCATTTGGAAAATGTCACCCGATCTACTAACGTCCGAATTATTGGACTGCCAGAGGGTCTAGAGGGGGAGAATTTGCTCTCCTTTATTGTTGCCTGGGTGTTAGAAACTTTAGGTCTTAATATCCAGACTCAAGTGACTAGAGCCTACAGAGTTAATTTGCGAAGGGTGGGCTGCCGTTCCGAAGGTCCGAGAACAGTTATGCTGATTACAGTGTCCATGGCTTTGAGGGATAACATTCTGAATGCTGCTAGGAGAAAGAGGGGAATTATGATGGATGGGGTCAAGGTGCTTTTGTTTCTGGACTTATTGTACTCAACCCGCATGAAGCGCAAGGCCTTTGACGCAGTTCGCCACAGGCTGAGGGAGCTTGATGTTCCGAAGAGTATGATGATGCCAGCAGACCTACATGTAACTGTCGGCAGGAAAGCTTACATCTATACAGACCCTAAGGAAGCAGCCAAATTACTGGACAAACTGGAAGCAGAGAGAGCTGCAAGAGAGGGAGACTCGTCTTCAGAACCTGAGATGGGGGCACTTGAATATTTTATCTTCCTAAGTCTGCTTTTGTTTTCTGTTATCCACTGGAAAAGCACTGAGAGGGACACTTGTGAGGGACTTAAGCCTGGCAAATATTTACAGGAGAGAATATTTCTTGTTTCTTAATGAGGGAATTCCCAACTTATAGTCTCAGTCACTTCTTGACTAAATCTCTAGTTTGCATGCCAGTGGGACAATATATAACCGACTTACAAATTTATATGTTGGACAACAGACTTTAAATGTCTAATAGTTTGATACCATGTGTTTGAAAGTAAATACTTGTATATGTGTTCCCTTCTGGGTTTGGAATGAAGCTCATGTTAGGAAAGTATCTGGATGTAAAGGATGCTATACTGAGTGTATGGAGTTTTGTTTCATTAATGAACATATATATATAGGCCAATGTGGCCAGATGTTTGACTTTTCTTTAAATGATTGATTCTGAGCCAGTTCAAGTTAAAGCATTGGCAGCTTTGCCATAAGCATTGACATATTGCTACATATATAGGCTATATCCTCATATTTTGTATCAAATGTAGTACAGTCTCATCAATCTGCATATCACCAATGTTTGATAAATGTACGATGTATGGCTATACTCAGAATGTTTGTGTACAATATACTGTCATAAAACCTATAAATAAAAAGTTCAAAAAAAAGAAGTATGCTGAGGAAAAATCCTTTAATGCCAATGCAACTTGTAACTTGAATACATCAGCATATCTCAGCATCACCTCAGTACCGGTCAACTTTTGTATGAGTACAACTATCAGATTAACTAAAACACAGATTGGGAGAGAGTATTTACCCATAACTATAATAAATACTGTAAACAGCAACAAAATAAGTAAAATTAGACACTTAGCTGTCGAATATGCAGGTACACCATCTGAGGCGACTGCTCTCTTCAGCACAGGCTTACCCCACACCAGGCACTTGGGCTAATATCCCAATACTGACACTGTAGTGCAGCATAAGAGGGGTGCTGCACTCCTGAGGTGCTGTCTTTCGGATGAGACGTTAAACCGAGGTTCCATCTGCCTGTTCTAGTGGTAGTTCAGGTGGATGTTAAAGATCCCATGGCACTTCTCGAAAAGAGTAGGGGAATTTCCCGGTGCCCTGGCCAAATTTCTCCTCATTCACTAAAAATACCACCAACAGCTTAATCTGGTTCAAGGTCAGTTGGCATTCATCTGTATCCCCCTCCCCCGGGTCATGCTTGAAAATAGGTAGAATTTGTCTAGTGCACTTACCCAGTCAACAAAAACTAACTAAAAAAAAAATAATAAGATCTGTTGGGCATAGGCTGGCAGCTCATGACCAGCACAATGAGACAGTGTTCATTTAAAAAACATTCTAAGTTCTGGGGCACCATACCCCATGCAGAGATGGTACAATAGTTAGACTAACTGTTCTGATTATAGTTGTGAGAAGTATTTGTTAAGCATGTCAGTCATTGTCTCTGACTCTCTCAAACATTCCTCCACAAACACTGTTTTTCAAAGACCCAGTCCCATCCTTCACCTTCCTCCTTCAATCTGTGCATCAGAAGAAGGCTTTGGTGTTGTCACTCTGTGGCTATTGCTGTTATTCAGGCTCCCAGTCCTTTCTTTGCCGTCTTTAGTTTTGTTTTGCAGTCCCTCAGTGCTGGTCTGTTATTCACTCTGGCCTGAATATAATTCATCTCCTCCCACTGCTCAGACTTTTTTTATCCAGAATAATTTGCCTAAGGTGTCTGTTGAGACAGGTGAGACAGATTCGGCCCATTTCCCTGCATTGCTTACAGGAATGCAGATCTTCTCCTTTTTCTCCTGGAACTGAGTCAGATTTTATGTTATTCATAGAACTGCATTCCCCTGGGTCCCCACCCTCAATCGACTGCTGTCCCTCACGTTCCCCTTGCTACTCAATTTAAACTGCCCTCCACAAATTACAGATCTGTCTCTCCACAAATTTCATGCCACATACTCTCTTCCAGCAAGAGGTACTTACAAGCTTTTTGCACAATATTTTATATCATACTGTGCACAATGGCTGACACCAAGGTCCTCCCAAGTTGTTGCTATGACTGCTATTGTTCCATCTATACAGACATGTTACCAGTTATCAGAGTGAGTGTTTCTACTCTACACACAGGTGGTAAGTACTGTGTTGGAACTGCATGATGTTTATGCCTTTGTTAAAGAGCTACTGATGCCTCAAAGAAAACTTAAAAAAAACATAATAATTAGGTACAATTCTGCTCACATTCCATTTATAATTTATGGTCCGTATATTCAAACTGCGCCAGGCTGTGGCTCAAGCTTGTGCGCAGCTCAACTTGGCTACAAGAGGGTGTGGCCTGCCATATTCAACAGAGCTGTGCCATGGTTCAGCAGCTTTGAATATCGCACCCTGGCCACCCCCAGTGTGCAGTGGCACTCTGCCAGTGCAAGTGGCCAGAGTGGAGCATGGAGATGTGCTAGCACAAGTTCCATTGCGCCATGCACAGCACCCGTGATATTCAAAAGTTGACATGCAAATGGGGCCATAATTTATGCAAGGCACACATGGGGTCATTTGCATGTCATTATGGACCCATTTGCATGCAGATGCGCCAATCCCTGACGACTTGCGCCTGGCGCCCTGCCAGGCAGCAACCGTCGGAGACCAACGCCCCCTACAGCCCGATCATGGGCATTTGTTTTAAAAAAAGCTCCCCGTCCAATATCCCTGGTGGTCCAGTGGACCACTTTCTGCCCGATCGTGGGCATCTGTATTAATAGAACCCCGTCCAATATCCCTGGTGGTCCAGTGGACTGCACTCTGCCTGATCTCGGGCATCTGTAAAAAAAGAAAAATAGTCCTATATCCCTGGTGGTCCAGTGGACCGCATTCTGCCCAATCTCGGGCATCTGTAAAAAAAGAAAAACAGTCCTATATCCCTGGTGGTCAGTGGACTGCACTCTGCCAATCTCGGGCATCTGTAAAAATGAAAAGCAGTCCTATAGCCCTTGGTGGTCAGTGATCGTGATTTGTTTGATCTCGGCATCTGTACAAAGTAAATGTTCGTTCTTTGGTGGTCCAGTGATCATATCAGCTGATTGTTTGTTGTTGGTCCGCTATCGCTCTGCCTGAGTTGCACTGTCCCGCCCGCCGTCAGCGGGCGCAGCATTCACCGCCAGCCACCCTGCCGCCCGCTGACCTGACACCTCGGTCTGCGTGCCCATTGGTTCACAGTATGAGCCAATGGGCCTGTAGTTCTATCATACACATTCCAGATATGTGAATAAATCATTCACATATCTGAATGTAGTACGGTAGATAGCACACCCATTGGCTCACGCCAGAACCAATGGGCATGCAGCCCTACCAAGGTGTCAGGTCGGGCGGGCGGCTGGGAAGCAGGCAGGTGGGTGCTGCCACCCACCCGCCGACTGGGGAGCGTAGGGTGGGGCCCAGTGGGTGGGAGGGGGTACCCTAGACCACCAGGGGTAATAGGACGCTTTGTTTTTACAGATGCCCGCGATCTGGCAGAATGCGTCCACTGGACCACCAGGGATATTGGATGGGGTCTATTAATACAGATGCCCGCGATTGGGCAGAAAGCAGTCCACTGGACCACCAGGGATATTGGATGGATTTACTATTACAGATGCCCGCATCGGCAGAAAGCGTCCACTGGACCACCAGGGATATTGGACGGGTTTTATTATCACAGATGCCCGCGATTGGCAGAAAATGGTCCACTGGACCACCAGGGATATTGGACGGGGTTTTATTAATACAGATGCCCATGATCGGGCAGAAAGAGGTCCACTGGACCACCAGGGATATAGGACAATACCCTTTTTTGTACAAATGCCCATGATCGGGCATTGGGGGGGCGCCGCCAGGTGCAGCCAGAACTCAGGTGGCCACCCACAGGAGGCAGCTGCTGTGTTGCGCCCTGCAATGTGGCAGCTCACCTGTGGGTTGCCATCAGTTGTTCCTTTTTTTTTGGCGTAACTTTGTGCTGGCGCAGGTAGAAGTTGCGCATGCATGGCTCTGCACATCCCGGGCTGAATATCGGGCTGTGCAGGTTATGCATGGGCACGCCACCCCCCCCACCTGTGCCTGCATACATTACTTATGCGCTCCGGCACATCGGGATTTGTGCTGCACACTTTTCCCTTTTGAATATCGCGCCAGGGTGCATCAGTGGGTTGCGCATGGTGCAACACTGTTACGCCATGCGCAACCCTTTTGAATATCCAGGCCTATATATATTTCTCCTCCCCATAATTTATTACAAAGGAAATGTGTAAGAATATATGGTCGTTGTCCCTTAGATTTTATTTTGAGTTCATCTGGCTCTATAGCTTACTCCCTACTGCAAGTCATAATCCTCTGTTGTGACATCACAATCTGTTGCCATGGGAGTAACTGTGATGTCACAAGCAGTGCTCTGTGACCTGAGGTAGGGAGAAAGCACCAGGACTAGATAAACTCTTCAGGAGTAAAGATCCTGTTTTCATGCAGATTACCTCAGTAATAAATAATGGGGAAGGAAATACAAGCTGGACTGTGTCTAAATATTATGTTGTGTTAAAGTTCTCCTGAACGTGTCACCAGCTCTTTAAGCTCTTGCATATGTAGTTGTCCCAATGCATCAATGTTCTACTAAATAACCTATAGAACTCTCTTGCTGAAGGGGACAATGTGTGGGTACATCAGAAACAGCCACTTACTGTACTGTAGGCTACTAAAGGTTCATATGGATGGGATAACAGTGGAACTGGAACCAGTAATTTTAACACAGCTTCTACTGGGAACAAGCATTTGTCAATGCCAAATGTTGGCTTGCTAGCACTGGCATTGGTAGTGCAGGAGTTAAAGAGATGCACAATAGGACTGGCAGTGAAGTAGTGAACTGACGCCAACTCCAGCCCCACCATGCAGAGTGTGACAGGCATTGGGGTGTGCCTTTGGGTTGTTGGCCATAACGCTCATGCCATTTCACCTCACCCTACCCCGCAGAGACCGAAAAGTGCCGCAATGTGCCTTGAGGTGTTCGGGCCTTATGCTCACCCCATTCCATATGGAAATATAATGACATGGGTGCAGTGTAGGAGAATGGGGTGAACGTTGAGGCTGAAGAGTCCAAGGCACACCTCGACACCTGTCACTGGCTGCAGGTTGGGGGATGCAATGGCATGAGCATTGCAGCTGACAATGCCAAGTCACACCCCTGATACCTGTCAGTCTGTACAGGGTGGGGCATTACAGTTGGAAACCCTAATGCCCAGGGCATTTGTTTTTTATTTTCACTCCAAATTTTCAACATGGACCATATGTGACCCCACCTCATGAACAATGGCACTATGAGTTTGTTTGTCAAAAGGTGATTTTGTACAGCGACTGTGCATTTTGGTGGCACAGGTGCGAAAACACGTTTCAGGCAGGATGTGGAAAACAACAACTGCACTGTTCATGAGGAGGTGTAAAAAAATGGCATTGTTGAAAATCTGGAGTGAAAATATGAAAAATTAGTGACATCATGAGCATGCATAGAAACTGTGCAACGCACACCTGTAATGCAATTATTTTGTGGATTTGTTTAACCAAATTTTGAACATAGGCATTTTGGGAACTCCGGTCATGAACAGTGCCACTGTGATTTTGTTAATCTGGCCTGCACATTGATTTCCCACAACGACTGCGCCATTGTGTGACACGTGCAAAAACACATTTTGGGCAGGATGTGAAAAATGGCAGCTATACTGTTCATAAGGAGGTGTAGAGAAATGACAATGGTGAAAATCTGAAGTGAAAATATGAAAAATTGGTGACGTCATGAGCATGTATAGAAACTGCGCAATGCACTCCCGTAATGCAACTATTTTGGGTATTTTTTTACCAAATTTTCAACATAGGCATTTTAGGACCTCCACTCATGAACAGTGTCACTGTGATTTTGTTAATGTGTCCTGAACATTGATTTCTTACAGCAACCACGCCATTGTGCATCACATGCACAAAAACACATTTAAGGCAGGATGTGAAAAATGACAGCTATACTGTTCATAAGGAGGTGTGAAAAAAGGGCAATGTTGAAAATCTGGAGTGAAAATATTAAAAATTGTCAAAGTTACGAACGTGTGTTGAAACTGCGCAACGCAAACTCATAACACGGTCATGTTTTGAAATTTTTCCACCAGATTTGCCAGATAGGGTTTTTAGGACCCCACATCATGAACAGTGGCATTGCCATTTTGTTAATCGGTCCCAAAAGGTGATTTTGTGCAGGGACCGCAAAATGACCTTTTGGGGCCAAGTAACGAGATGACAGTGCTTGTGTTCATGAGGTGGGGTCACAAGAACCCCATCTTGAAAATTTGGAGGCAAAATTCCAAAAAAAATGGCTGAGATATCCACCTAAGTTGAAAAAAACCCATTTATGCCATTATACAGCTTACCCGCATTTTTTCAGTTCGCTGTCAGCTTTCAAGAGTCCAGACGTGTTCTCGGTTCACTGAAGATCATCGTCCGGGGCCCCAGAAGTAAGTATGGGGTGAGGGGGGTGTGGGGAGGTGGGGTGTACAGAGGGTGGCTGCGGGTTGGGTGAGGGGACCCCACAGCGAGGGACCATTTTCTTTATTTCAGGTAATTAAAAACCAAAAAAACGAACACCATGGACAGTTTTATTTTTTTATAGATGTATGAAAAACTGTTGTGCACACTGGCGTGGGCTCCCAGTGTGCCCCATGACTTTGGGGGGCGGTGATGTTGGCCACACTGGGGTGGGCTCCCAGTATGGCACAGAATGGGGGCTGGGGCCAGAACATGCCAACGACAGTCGGCTTTGATTGTGGGGAGGCACACTGGGGTGGGCTCCCAGTGTGCCACACAATCTTGGGGGGTTATTTAGCATGCCAACAGGGGGATTGGGCACCCCTGAAGTCGGCTTTGTAGGCATTGTGTGGCAGGTGGCGGCGGCAGCCACTGCTGCCATGTTTATTGAAATACTTCACCAGGAAAGGCACGTTGGGAGGCGTGTTATTGTGCCGCTGCATGATGAGCTTGTCTCTCATTGCAGTGGCACTTTCTTTACAAGTTTTGACCACTTTACATATTTCATGTGTGAGCGCCTGCATGCTGGCTTATTCGGGAATGAGGGACACACCTACTAAAGCGTGCCTTGCATTCGCCCACACTGACGCACCTCCAAAATCTGCTACTACTTCAAGATGTTGCCTTGTGCACAGGCGCAAGCCAACATAAAAATAACTCACAGGTTCAGCACATTTCTTCTTGCAACAAAAAAGTTTTTTTATTTTTTGTTGACCGGGTAAGTGCACTAGACAAATCCTGCCTATTTTCAGGCACAACCCAGGGAAGGGGGATACAGATGAATGCCAACTGACCTTGAACCAGATTAAGCTGTTGGTGGTATTTTTAGTGAATGAGGGAAATTTGGCCAGGACACCGGGGAAATTCCCCTACTCTTTTCGATAAGTGCCATGGGATCTTTAACATCCACCTGAACTACCACCAATCCAGGCAGATGGGACCTCGGTTTAACATCTCATCCGAAAGACGGCACCTCAGAAGTGCAGCACCCCTCTCATGCTGCACTACAGTGTCAGTACTGGGATATTAACCCAAGTGCCAGATGTGGGAACTGGACCCACAGCCCTCTGATCTCCCAGCCTCAGAGGCGAGTGTGCTACCTGCTGAGCCACTGACACTAAGTTAAGGATATCTTGAAGGGAAAAAGCTGAGTTATTTTTCTAACACGATCCTAAACGTTATCCCTGTTCCACAATATGTTTCTGAAAGCTAAAAACAGCATTACAGATATGTAATGTGACTAGAAATTTAGAACAGTGTGGACCTATACAGACACAAAGTCTATCTAGTCTGCCCTGGAACTCTACCTTCAAACTGTTGCTCTTTATCCCCCCTCACACCATCCCCCCCTTTTACTAGCCCTCTGAAGCCATCTCAGCCAGCTCTGAACCCAGCAATGGTACCCACATTGACCATAGTGCTAGGCAAACTATTCCACTTGTCCACTACCCTCTCTGTGAAGAAGTTCTTCCTTACATCCCGTTTGAATTTGCTCCCCACCGATTTAAAATTATGCCCCCTTTTGGTTTAATTCCTATTCAGTTGGAAACGTTTGGAGTAGTCAACTCTACACCATTATACTCCCACAAAAAATGTAAAGTCTCTACCATATTTCCACCTTTCCCTCTTTCCTGCAGTGTGTACATATTTAGGTTTGCCAAATGTCCCTCATATGATGCTCCCTGTTGCAACTGAATCATCATCGCGGCCCTCTGTTAGACTGTCTCCAGCCAATCCCTGTTCTTTTTTTGGTTATGAGTTCCAGAACTAAACATAATATTCAAGGTGTGGTCTTGCTGGAGTTCTGCAGAATGACAGAATTACCACCTTCCTGTGGCTGGTAAAACCCTGATACACCCCAGCAGTTTACTGCCTTTTCTGTATGTTTGTTGCACAAACATGGTGGTGGCACGGTGGCTTTCAAATTGTTGCTAAAGGAATAATGCCCCACAGGGTGGGTGTTATGCTGGGAAAACATCTCACCTTGGGTGGTTGGGCCCACTGTCCAACACCCGAGAAGGGATGTTATCCCAGCATAACACCCACCCTGGAGGGCATTATGCCTATTATACAATGGTTCATTTGTAAAATGAAATAAAAAACAGGTTACAAATATGTTTAAAATGGGTTTTTTGTCATTTTGTTACTGGGTAGGTATACATTCTGATAAAATAGTGCAGTTCTATTGTTTGCCCAGTAGGTGGTGCTGGTTTTATACAGTGGGCTTGTTCCATTCCCCCACCTGCACCCTTCCTTACTCTCTAGGTGGTTATGTTAATTGACCCAGTCCTGTCGTCTTCACTGGGACTGAGTGATGATATGTGAATTATTTTTTATTTTTTTTTACTTCATTTTAAAACTGGAAACCACCATCACACTGAGTAGCTAGCGTCAGTTCCAGTTTCTGTCGGTAAGTCCATGCCGTTTTAACTTAGGAAAGGAGTTTAGTGAAAATAATGCTTATAAAGAAAGAAAGGTTATTTTTATTGTTTTATGTAAAGATGCTTTGCACGGTTGTTCTAGAGGAACGGCTGAGCCGCAAGGGAGAAGTGCATGCTACATTTCCAACAGAGCTACTGATAATACTGGAAAAAATCGCACCCAAAGAAAACAATGTTGTTTTTAAATGGATGTCGCATGGTCAGTTGCCCGCCTTCTAGAGCTTCTGCTTCCAAATGCAACTATGCTTCTCCCAGTACATTTGTTGTGTGTTTTGTACTGGGAGGTTAAAACTAAGTGAAACACGTCTTTGGCATGTTTACGGTGGGTGCTAAACACCAATTCAGAGCAGGGCAGGGAGCGGACATTCTTATCGGAGCAGGGATTGCTACAGCAATCATTGGAATGAGTTTTGGGAGACAGCTGCTGTGAAGTGATATCTATGCCTGTGTCTGTTGTTTTGTGGCTGGCAGCTGGCTGGCACTACAGCTGAGATGTTATGCCAGGATAACATCGATGCTGTGGTGACCTATTGACCAATCAGAAGCTAGGATTCTTTCTTGCCATTGTATAATGATGATTATCTCTAGGGCCCTTACTTCCCTAGATTACTCTCCACTCAGGCCATTGACCAAGTATTCAGTTTTTTTATGTATGTAACCAATATTCATGCCCTTTCATTTCTTAATATTGAATTTCAATTGCCATATGCATGAACATTTTTCCAACTTTCCCGCATTCCCTTTCATATTCCGTGACCCTCTACCACTAGCCTTCCTCTCACAGAGCTAGGTGACATCTGCAAAGAGACACATGATACCCTTGTCATTGAATACATTATGCAGCAATGGAATTTAGATTTTTATCATGCAAACTGGAGTCTCCCCTCATTTTATACAGAATGCAATGTAAGAGTAAAACAGACCAACAAACAGTCAAGTTAGCAGTAAACATACAAATAAAAAAATATGCAAAATGTCTCCATTCTGTGGATGCTGTATATACCACCTTTGCACAAGTCTATTTGTTTTTCAGTTTAGAAGTTATTTACCTAATACAGCCCAACTTACCTCCTACCTCTCATTTTCAATGGTGTTCTGCTTTAACCCAATTGTACAGTGGGTAGGACCAAGCCTTATGAAGTCAGGAGACTTGCTCAAGAACACACAGTGAGCCACAGACCGTGGTGGGATTCTAACTGGTGAGCTCCTGTTTCACAGTTTAGTACTCTTTTTGCCACTATATATAGGTTTTTGTTCTCATCCCAACTACCCTCAGTCTTTCGGGATTTACCATGTTTGTGCCTTCAGCATTCACCCTTCCCCAGCTGCCACCTACTTGATGCCACCCATATACCCTACGGCTATGCCTGCTGTGGCAGGAGTCCAGGGCTACGGCCAGCCTCCCCCCAAGCAGTCCAGATTCAGATTGGAGGCCGATGGTGCGGTGAGGGTTCATACAGATGGACCATCATGTAGACTGCAGCTGGAAATTTTACTTCCTTGTTGCCTCTTGGCAACTGAATCCAGTGGAGCACAGGATTTGAGACAGCATGGATTCACCGGAGGAAGGTCATGTTAAATAAATCTAATTGATTTCTTTGACTGAGTGACTACAGAAGTGTATCAGAGGGGAGCAGTGGATGTGGCTACCTGGATTTCAGTAAGGCCTTCAATACCGTTCCACATAGAAGACTTGTGAACCAGCTGGGCAGTCTGGGAGTGGGTCACAAGGTGGTAAACTGGGTTAGGAACTCGTTGAGTGACCGAAGACAGAAGGTGGTGGTAAAGGTAACCTGTGATATGGGAGAAGCAAACTGAGTGACTCAAATTGAGCAATTCAATTTGTTTGCCCTCAGAAAGCACGATTGTGAAACCATAGCGAGGGGGCATGAATAGTGAGTTTGCAGAGACAGAACAGCGACTGGAAGAGAGTAGCGAGTGTAGAGGTAGTAGTGTAAATGGATGTATTGAGCGAGTCACTGCTGAGCTGGCTGCCTGGTGTGGTGGTTATGGCACCAATCCTGAAGCAAATCATCTCAGGGTTCGGGGCTGCATGGAGGTGATTATTTTTTTTAAACTGGTTGTTACATTTTTTCTTCATATTTCCTGTTAAGACCTCCCATTCCCCTCCCATCCCCCAGAATGTATTTCCCCCACCTGCAGGTTGTCCCTCCTTCAACGGTTGTCTCTTCCCATGTTTTCCTCCTTCCCTAGAGTCTGCTCCCCGAGTTGATTATTTTTAGTTGTGGGTGTGGGGAGCAGAGGCCCCCCCATAAATAGTAGGTGTATATGGTCTTCCATAAAGAACTTATGTTCTTGTCGCTCTTAATGGGTTTTGGTGTAATGCAGATTGCCAAGTTTGTTTTTGGCAATTAGCACTCGCTGTTTTGTCAGTTGCAATTTACACATTGGTGTTATCACATGGTACCAGTGGTAAATGGTGCTCATTCTGAGGTAAGGAGAGTGACCAGCAGAGTGCCACAGGGGTCAGTTCTGGGTCCAGTCCTGTTTAATGTCTTCATAAGTGACACTGTGGAGGGGCTGGAAGGGAAGGTTTTCCTCTTTGCAGATGACACTAAGATCTGCAACAGGGTGGACACTCCAGGAGGTGTGGAAAAAATGAGGAGGGACCTAAGTAAACTGGAAGAATGGTCTAGAGTGTGGCAGCTGAGATTCAATGCAAAAAAGTGCAAAATCATGCATTTGGGGTTCAAGAACCCAGGAAGGTTTACATGATGTGGGGCGGGAGATACTAACGGTCACCAAACAGGAAAAGGATTTTGGGGTAATCATATCTGATGACCTAAAGGTGGCCAAATAATGTCACAAGGCTGTGGGGAGAGCTAGTGGGATGCTGGGGTGCATAAGGAGAGGTATCACCAGCAAAAGAAAAGAGGTGGGGATGCCACTGCACAGATCATTGGTGAGGCCTCATTTTGAGTACTGTGTCCAGTTCTGGAGACTGCATCTCCATAAGGACATAGACAGTGTGGAGGCAGTTTAAAGAAGGGCAACAAAGATGGTGCAGGGCCTGCACCAAAAGTCATATGAGGGGAGACTGGAAGACCTCAATATGTATACCCTGGAGGAGAGGAGAGACAGGGGAGACATGACAGAAACCTACAAATATATAAGGGGCATAAACAGGGTACCAGAGGGTAGCATCTTTCAGAAAAGAAAATGGTCAGGAACGAGGGGCATGACATGAGATTGGAAGAAGTAGACTGAGCGGTAATGTGAGAAAATATTTCTTCATGGAAAGGGTGGTGGATGCATGGAACAGATTCCCAGATGAGGTGATGGGGGCAAACAGAGTGGGGTCATTCAAACATGCATGGCACAGGAATAAGGGAACCCTAGCAACAGGAATGAGAAGGTAAAGCCGGAGCTCAAGTAGGGTCTGCAGCTTTTGTGGTAGGTAGGGAAAATGGGTAAACTGGATAGGCCTAGCGGTCCTTATCTGCCATCAGTTTTTATGTTTCTATGTTAACTGCTCCAGCATATGTGCTCACCCTGACATAACTTCCTAAGTACACTCCTGAACTCAGGCCACTGAGCCATCCTGATGCCCAGCAGTTTAGTATTCTAAGCAATGAAACAAACTGCCTTCCCTATGTAAATATAAATCTATCCTTTATCAGTTGTTCAACCTGCCAATCAACTAGGCTGGCATACACGCTAAACATAAGGAGGCAGTATGGTGCAGTGGGTTAAGGCTCTAAGCTGCAAATCTAGAGACCTGGGTTTGAATCCCACAGCACCCTAGGTGCATACTGTGTGACCCTAAGCAAGTCACTTAACTTCCTGGTGTAACCCCCTGCAAATGGGGGTTCCCAAAAGACTTCCAGGAGCTTGCTTGAATGCTCCAAGCCTGAATGGTGTTTGGCGTTTAAGCCATTTATCAGTGAGTGTTTTTAGAACCTCTGGTACTGTCTCTTTAAGAGCTGTCTGCTTGCAGACATAATTGGATTTATGGGGGACTGTGTGCTTCTCTGAGTACCACCCGAGCTGCTGCCAATTCACTTCATTTTGCAGTCACTAGGAGTGCAAAGGGAACCTATCTGAAAGATGTAACTGTTTGCCAGAAATTATTTAGAGTAATAATGAAATTACAGTTTGTCTAACCTGCTTTCTTTGCAGTCAGAACTGTGTCTGCTAGTTCCCCATTCTAGTTTTGAACTGCTGAACTGGACCAATCAGTGTGGGTAAGCTAGCTCTAAAATGGTGCCTTGGACGAATCAGAACTTGGACTCATAATCTGAGCCAGCCACAAGAGGATTGTATGGCAGTGACTCTGGGAGATGTAGTTTAGACTTCAGTGCCTTTTGGACCAACAGCAGCAGTCTATTGGTGACAGCCAATCCAGTCAAGAACTGGGAGGAACTCAAAGGAAGTGCCCGGTTTTGTCGGTTGGAGTTTCAGTTGAGCTTTGGCAGTGAAGAAGGAAGGAGCCCTGTGCTTTTCAGTGTGCAGTTTTAGTCAAAAACGTGTGTAAGGCCCAGAGTTCGGTCTGCAGCTTGTGTAACAGCTTGTAGGACTGAATCCGTCCTGTGAAAAGAATCAAAGGATCTCTGAAGAGTAGAAACCAGGCTCACCCTGTAGAAGACTGGAGAAATTGTTGAATTACACTCGGTCTGTCAGGAACTGAATCTGCTGTGTGTTCTCCGGGTATTTGTGCAGTAATTGCGATCGGGATACAGATGCAGCCTGCCTGGTGTAGTGCTTTCTTTTATATGGATGTGTGAAGAGGTTTGTGTACCTCAAGTGAGCCTGCTGACATTGAAGGACCCTATCTTATTTGGAGGTCGAGTACTAATTCAGGTCGCTCCCTGTTGAATTGCCACATTAAATCCAAATGGAATTACTGTACTGCTGACTGTTTAATTCTCCTTTTCTCTGTGTGAAAGGGCCCTACCAGCTGCCACGGTTTGGACTAGCCACTGGGGCTTGGGTACCCAGGGACTAGTATAATTGATAGGGACAGAAGCCTAAAAAGGAGCCATAGGTAGATTATTAGAGTGGATAAGCTAATTAACCTGATTTCCTCTGTCCTTGTTATATCCCCCTAAATAAATCAGAGCTGCTTGTTTCAGCAAGTTATACTGCCTGAGGTATTTGTCTATGTTAAAGTACTGTACTGTGATTGTTGCACTGTATCTCATTTCTAAGGAGGTCCCAGTGCGGAACCAGACCTGGGGGTAAGTGTATACTGTGAAGGTAATTCTGATATATTGTGTGGGCTACTAGTGGAAGAAAGGGGGTTGCAGTGTCCCAGAGGGCTGTGACCAAGTTAGTTTAACTATTGCAAACCCTGACCTCTGGGTGGAGGCACCCGCCATTGGATCCAGGCCCCTCAACCTGTTAGTGGCAAATCAGGCGGGGTAGTAGCCCCTGGGATAGCGCCATCTGGGGTTACATCTTGGAGGCTCACCGCTGGGATTGTGTGTCCTTGGTGCCATATTACGAACCACTGTTAAGAAAAAAATGGGTACCCGACAGAAGTGGCTGTGCACCGGCTGGTGGAGTGGTGTACTGGGAGGAGATCGACCCCAAAATGCTATGCTTATCCTGGACATCCCCTGGGTATCAATACGGACACTGTGCAGGAGTACTTTCAAGGTGGAAGGTTTAAAACCCTGTGGTGGTGGGTCATGCTAATCTGCTCACCCACACTTTCCTGGCCCTAGTAGAGTTTAAGGATCCCATAGATAGCTCCAAAGTGCCACAGACCATTACCCAGAGGAGCCCTCACTGCTTGGAGAGTGATAACTAAGGACAGTAAAGACCGGGGAATCAGCCCCCACCACTATCTGAAACTTTTGAGGAGAAATTTGCTGAATGGTTGCTGGGAGAGGGAAAACTGTGGAGGACTTGAAGAAACTATTCTTGCCACCTGGGGTGTTCCTCCCCAACACCCTCTCCTGCTCCAGTGCCCGTAATGGTGGCTGAACCAATGCAGACTCCTATTTCTGCACCTGCCATTAGTCACGACTCTTACCGAAGGTTGAGGATCTTCTCTGGCACCCTCCCACCCCCAAGGGAGGATGACTGGGAGACCTGGATAGACTATGTTGCCCCCAAGTGCTAGAATGGCAATGCTCAGAAGGCAAAGAAGCTAAGAGGGTTAGTGAGAGCCTCGAGGTCCTGCCCTGGCTACCATCCGTCTAAACGGGCCAGTAACCCTGAAGCGACTGCACAGGCCTATCTTGAGGCCTTGGAGAATGTGTATGGAGCCCAGATTCTGATGAGGACCTATGGTGGAGAGTAAGAAATGCACAACAGTACCAAGGGAGTTGTTGTCTGTGTATGTCTCTCGCTGGAAAAATTGTTGCAAGAATGCCTCAAAAGGGTAGTTTGCCAGCGATTGAACTGGACCGAACCAGACTGGACAGAATCCTTAAGTCTGCCCCTTCTCAGAACTGCTGTTGCTTCAGTTGCCTGGCAAATCGACTGGAATCCCTCCCTCCTATGATGAGTTAATGAGAGAAATTCGAGGAGTTGAGAAAAGGCGACCTCGGGAGGTACCTGCACCAACAGCTGTGGCTACGACCCGAGTGACTGAGGGTGACCCATCAAGTGAAGTTCAGGGGCAGAGGTTGACAGTCAATGAGTGCTCTGACAAGGAAAAAGATATGCCACAAGGGGGCGAACTGTTGAGAGAGATCCGGGAATTCAAAAACAGTCCCTTTATGAAGGCCACGCCTGCAAGTACGGGCCCTGACCTATATCCGACTGCATCTGCTATGGGGTGGGGGTACCCACCCATGTATCTCCTGCTGATAACAGCTCCAAACTCAATTCCTTGACCATGGAAGTGGAGAAACTGTGATGTCTCCAAATGCTTATCACGCCGAACAGAGATGGCACCAGGTTTCCAGTTAGTAATACCCCGCCCTGGCTCCCAGTGTGGCGCCGGCCAGCTCAAACTCCAGAAAGTATGTTTTGCTATAATTGTAGAAAGATGGGCACATGAAAAGGAATGCCAGTCCCAAAAGACACTCAGAAAAGTTGCATAGAGGCTACAAGGAGAGCTTGGGAGAAGAAATCCAGTGGTTAAGAGGTGCACGACATGATCCAGTGAGGGCACCAAAATGCTAATTCACGTCTTTGTGGCAAGGTCAGTTGCCCAGGCCCCCACTACCGCCTCTCAGACTGGTCCAGAATAGTGGGTCCCTCCATGGAGACCACTGTAAAGGTGAATGGAGTGTCTACAAAGAGCTGTATTAGACAGTGGCTCACAAGTGACAATTATGTTCCAGGTTGGTATCAGAAGCATTTGTCAGACGTCCCTTACAACCATTAGAAGGACTGCATGTATGGGGGTTAAGTGAGAAGGCCACCCCTATTCCGGTATATCCAATTTGGCTGTCTTTCCCACCTCGCGCTGGAGTGGCGAACAAGTAGAGACCCTAGCCTTAGTGTGTCCCCCCACTGGACTGTATGATGGTGTCCTTTGTTGATTGGAACAAATGCTCATATGTTCGGAAGGCTGGCACAGTTGTGTTATGAAAAACAGGGGTCAAAGACTAGTAGAGCTTAAGAGTTCCGCTTTAATTAAGAAGGCCTATGAGGCACAGAGAGATGCTGAAAAACAGAGCCAGAGGAACCGGGTCGGAATTGTATGGAAGAAGGATCCTGAGTCTCTCTGATCCGGCGCCAAATGCCCAGTGTACCTTACAGGGAGAGGTCCATTATCAGAAAGGATGTTAAGAATAAAATATTAATGTTGGATGCACCAAGCGATGGAAAATTGCCAGAGGGACTGCTGGTCAAGCCTAGTATTTTGCCCGCTAGAGCCCATGCTTATGCCAGAAGGGTAATGGTCCAAGTTCATAATGTGTCTGAAGAGACATTCAGGTAAACAGAGGTTGCATCCTGGCTAATGTGCATTGTGCAGACACTGCAGTGCTACCCAGCAGCAAGAGTTCAAGGAAGAATGACAGAGTAACGCCTGACTTGTTTGATTTCAAGCGACTCCCGCTGCCAGCTGAATGGAAAGTGAGGATCAGTGAGAAGCTTGCCCAGAGAGACCAGGTGTTTTCTTTAAAGATGGGATGTAGGATCGTGCAAGGAGCTGAGCACAATATCCGGCTGCATGACGAAAGACCATTTCGTGAGAGGTCTCGACGCCTGGCACCTGCTGACATAGATGATGTGAGACGGCATCTGCAAGAGATGTTAGCTGCTGGTGTAATACAAGAATCCAGAAGCCCCATGCTTCCCCCATTGTGGTAGTGAGGAAAAAGAATGGAACAGTAAGGATGTGTGTGGATTATCGCACCTTAAACCGGCGGACTATCCCTGATCAGTACACAATGCCCCACATTCAGGATGCTTTGGACTGCCTAAACGGGAGCAAGTGGTTCTCTGTGCTGGATCTCCGCAGTGGGTACTACCAGATCCCGATGGCCCCAGAGGACCGTGAGAAGGAGCCTTTATCTGTCCGCTGCTTCTATGAATTCATGGAGGATGCCTCAAGGATTTCAGGTGCCCCAGCCACTTTTCAACGATTGATGGAGCGTGCAGTGGGGACATGAACTTACTAGAGTGCCTGGTATACCTAGATGATGTTATTGTGTTTGGCAGCTCACTGGAGGAACATGAGAGCAGATTATTTAAGGTATTGGACCGACTGGAGGACTTTGGCCTTAAACTGTCCATTGATAAGTGTCAATTCTTTCAAACATCAGTAAAGTATGTGGGACACATAGTATCCACCGAGGAATAGAACCGACCCAAGTAAAGTTGAGGCCTTGACCACCTGGCCTGACCCCAAAATCTAAAGAACTGCAAAGATTCCTGGGATTCTGTGGTTATTATCGGTAGCTCATCAAGGACTATTCAAGAGTGATCCGCCTCTTAACTTACTAAAGGGTATCCCCAACCCACAAAAATACAAAAGTCAGCGTCCCTCAAGACTGAAAGAGTGTATTTTCATCTGAGTGAAGTATTTGGGGCCAGCTGGACTCCTGATTGTGAGACTGCTTTTCATGAGATCATATATCAACTTACCCATGCTCCAGTGCTGGCCTATGCCGATCCAAGAAAACCTTATGTCCTGCACACTGATGCTAGCTTGCAAGGGTTGGGGGCTGTGTTGTACCAAGAGCACGAGAATGGCCTGAGACCAGTGGCCTTTGCCAGTAGAAGCCTGACCCCATCCGAAAAGAACTATCCTGTACATAAGTTAGAGTTCCTAGCTTTGAAGTGGGCTATTGTTGACCAATTCCATGAGTACTTGTATGGGGCTAAAATACTAGTAAAAACTGACAATAATCCTTTGACCTATGTGCAGACCTCAGCTAATTGGATGCCACTGGCCATAGGTGGCTTTCTGCATTATCTACATATGACTATGCTCTCGAATCCGAGCAGGTCTGAACCACATAGATGCTGATGCTCTCTCCCGGAGGCCTGTTCCCCAGAATGATTGGGTCCGATTGGCAGAACCTGACATTCGGGCACTCTGCCGGAAGTTTGACAGGGAGGAACAAATGTCCACGGACGCAGTGGACTGCATGGTGGATTGCTTGGGACCTCTGAGGATGCATACCTGCTGCTTATTGCCACTTTTCTGCAATAGACATTGGTGCACTGCCTCAGCTGGACAATGACAGTATCGCGGCTCAATCCACGATCCCATGATCAAAGCAGCTTTAGAAGCCCTCTATGCAGGAAAAGATGTGTCCAAATTACGCTCCACTGATTTGAGAACTGCACTGTTATACAAAGAAGGTCCTAAGTTGAAACTGATCAATAAACTGTTATACAGAGAAACAGTAGACAGAGGGGGACAAGTAGACAAACAACAACTAGTGCTGCCCACTGCCTTTCGAGACTCAGTACTGAGGTCCTTGCACAACCACATGGGGCACCCTGGTATGACAGAACACTTGACTTGGTGAGATCCAGATTCTATTGGCCTAAGATGGGGCTGATGTGGAGCAACACATTCAAACTTGTAGTCGCTGCTTACAGAGGAAAGCTTTGCCCCAGAGGGCTGCCCCTTATTAACATCACCACCAGTGCACCCATGGAGCTGGTCTGTTTTGATTTTCTGAGTTTGGAGTCAGATCAAAGAAATATCAGTAATGTGCTGGTGGTCACTGACCATTTCATCGAGATATGCCCAAACTTTCCCCACCAAAGACAGAAAGCATCCACTGTGGCCAAAGTACTTGTAGAAAACTTTTTGTTCACTATGGGCTCCACAAAGAATCCATTCTGATCAAGGAGAGACTTTGAGAGTCGTCTGATCAAAGAGATGCTTTCTCTGTGGGGAGTGCGAAAGTCCAGAACCACTCCTTACCACCCCAGGGGACCCACAGCCTGAACGTTTCAACCGCACTTTGCTAGATATGCTAGGCACCCTGCACCCAAAGGACAAGCCTAGATGGAGCCAACAAATTAGCACCCTGGTACATGCTTATAACTGCACCAAAAGTGATGCCACTGGATTCTCCCCTACCGGCTGATGTTTGGAAGAAAGCTCAACTACCAGTAGATGTGTGTTTGGGGTCTCTCCTGATGGGGTTCAAGCTGACAACTATTTACAGTATGTGCAAAGTTAAAGGCCCAGCTAACTCATGCGTACCAACTGGCTCAAACCATGGCTGCCAAAGAAATCTGCCCAACAAAGAAAGGTATGATAAAGGTGAAAGCACAGGAACTCCAGGAGGAGATCGGTATTGCTAAGAAATCTGGGACTGCATGGCAAGCACAAGATTGCTGACAGATGGCACCATCTCCTCACATTGTAGTGGGCAAACTAGATGATCTGCCAGTGTACAAAGTAAGGCCTGCGAATAATTCAAAAGATGTAAAAACAATGCATAGAAATCATTTACTGCCCATTGGACAAATCTTAATTGAGTCTGAGCCCTAGAAGATGCCCCTCTGGACCAGTGACTAGAGCTGCTGCTAAGAAAAGATCAAGAAAGTCTGCACCTACAGAAGCAAAGTTAAAGTGTTCCCTCCACAAGTCCCAGTTGAGCATGACTGTCAGTCCATATCGGAAGAAAGTGAGAGTGACTTTGAATACTATCCTTCTACACAGAACTGAGTCAATTGTTTGGGGCAATCCCTAGTCAATACTGGAGACAAAGCTGGGCCTTCTGGACTGTCTAAGCCCCCAGCTTCATCCCTGGAGCCAATGCTCCCAGAAAGTGAAGTGCAAAGCATCAGATCAGATGAAATGGAATCATTGTGCATGGTTGAACTGTTTGAGCTTTCAGGGAGAAAATGATAGATTGGGGCAGACTGGTGATACACCCGAACAAGAAGAGTATTTTTGAGTGCCCTGACGGTCCACTGCCAGTGTCCAAAGCTCCCATGCGAGCCAAATGTTGTGGACTCAGAAACTGTAACTCCTGGAGCTGAAAGTGCCCCAAGTTCTAGCCTCTCTACCCCCATGGAGACTCCCTGACAAGTGAGGACAATGCTGAAAATGAGGCTCAGAGTGCAGAGATTATAACAGTTCCCCTAGAAAGACTGGTCGAGCTGTAAAGCCTGTGGTGCACCTCAGTTATGATTCACTTGGAGGCCTGTGGACTTGCCTCTCAATGTTGTCCATAAAGGAGTGTATGTGTCCCCGAGCTCATTGCCCAAACTGAGCATCAGTGCTAACTCCAAGTTACTTGTGTTGCCCTCTAAGTATGGTGCCTTGCCCCATCCAGCCCCAAGGTAACTGATAGGAAGGGCCCCTCTCTTCAGGTTTCATGTACAAGAGGTAATAACTTGAGTTATGGTACAATGTGTATGTAATACTGTGTAAAGAGTGACGTACTGCAATGTTTCAGAAATGTGTTCTTGGTAAAATGATATATTGACTGATGATTACATGCGAGCCTAATGCAAATGTATATGGTTGCAGTTGAAACTTATGGGTACTTGCTGACGCTGACGCTGCTTTCCCAGGCCAGGAAGGGTGTAACCCCCCTGCAAATGGGGGTTCCCAAAAGACTTCCAGGAGCTTGCTTGAATGCTCCAAGCCTGAATGGTGTTTGGCGTTTAAGCCATTTATCAGTGAGTGTTTTTAGAACCTCTGGTACTGTCTCTTTAAGAGCTGTCTGCTTGCAGACATAATTAGTTTGTATGGGAGGACTGTGTGCTTCTCTGAGTACCACTCGAGCTGCTGCCAATTCACTTCATTTTTGCAGTCACTAGGAGTGCAAAGGGAACCTATCTGAAAGATGTAACTGTTTGCCAGAAATTATTTAGAGTAATAATGAAATTACAGTTCGTCTAACCTGCTTTCTTTGCAGTCAGAACTGTGTCTGCTAGTTCCCCATTCTAGTTTTGAACTGCTGAACTGGACCAATCAGTGTGGGGTAAGCTAGCTCTAAAATGGTGCCTTGGACGAATCAGAACTTGGACTCATAATCTGAGCCAGCCACAAGAGGATTGTATGGGCAGTGACTCTGGGAGATGTAGTTTAGACTTCAGTGCCTTTTGGACCAACAGCAGCAGTCTATTGTGAGTGACAGCCAATCCAGTCAAGAACTGGGAGGAACTCAAAGGAAGTGCCGGTTTTGTCGGTTGGAGTTTCAGTTGAGCTTTGGCAGTGAAGAAGGAAGGAGCCCTGTGCTTTTTCAGTGTGCAGTTTTAGTCAAAAACGTGTTAAGGCCCAGAGTTCCGTCTGCAGCTTGTGTAACAGCTTGTTAGGACTGAATCCGTCCTGTGAAAAGAATCAAAGGATCTCTGAAGAGTAAAAACCAGGCTCACCCTGTAGAAGACTGGAGAAATTGTTGAATTACACTCGGTCTGTCAGGAACTGAATCTGCTGTGTGTTCTCCGGTATTGTGCAGTAATTGGTAGGGATACAGATGCAGCCTGCCTGGTGTAGTGCTTTCTTTTATATGGATGTGTGAAGAGGTTTGTGTACCTCAAGTGAGCCCTGCTGACATTGAAGGACCCTATCTTATTTGGAGGTCGTGAGTACTAATTCAGGGTCGCTCCCTGTTGAATTGCCACATTAAATCCAAATGGAATTACTGTACTGCTGACTGTTTAATTCTCCTTTTCTCTGTGTGAAAGGGCCCCTACCAGCTGCCACGGTTTGGACTAGCCACTAGGGCTTGGGTACCCAGGGACAGTAACTGATAGGGATAGGCCTGTGCACAGAGCCATAGGTAGATTATTAGAGTGATAAGCTAATTAACCTGATTTCCCTCTGTCCTTGTTATATCCCCCTAAATAAATCAGAGCTGCTTGTTTCAGCAAAGTTATACTGCCTGAGGTATTTGTCTATGTTAAAGTACTGTACTGTGATTGTTGCACTGTATCTCATTTCACAGGAGGTCCCAGTGCCGGAACCAGACCTGGGGGTAAGTGTATACTGTGAAGGTAATTCTGATATATTGTGTGGGCCACTAGTGGGAAGAAAGGGGGGGGTTGCAGTGTCCCAGAGGGCTGTGACCAAGTTAGTTTAACTATTGCAAACCCTGACCTCTGGGTGGAGGCACCCGCCATTGGATCCAGGCCCCTCAACCTGTTAGTGGCAAATCAGGCAGGGGTAGTAGCCCCTGGGATAGCGCCATCTAGGGGTTACACTTGTGCTCCCAGGTTGCACCTGCAAACAAGCTTTCAGCTTAGTGTGTCTCACCTGGTAAAATAATTGGTAAAAAAACATAAGAAGTGACATACAAATAGCAATCATTATGTGCCACTGTTTTTAAATTGTTTAACCCCAATTACTTGGTGCAGAAGATGCAACACCTATTTTAGGTGAGCATACCATAGTTAAACAAATTTACTTTGCAGAGTTTATGCTGTTCAAGTCCAGCACTTTGTGCAGTGCTCATTTCACAGGAATAAAAGCCACATAGTTGGCGGCTTTTGCAGATTTTTCTGCGAAGTGCAAATTTTTGTAAAGTGTTCAGTTCACAGACACTCTGAAGTGTGAAGTGTACACTTCAAGGACATGTTGAGGGCAAAGTTTAACTTTACAACACAATGTAGCACCTATTAAGTGTCTATTCTTGAGAAACTAAAAGCAACATAAATGTTAGAAAATGGGCTAAAAGAATCCCGGACTCTGATTTTCTGATAGGCCCAGCAGGGTGGGCAGCTATCAGAAAACAGAGCCCGGGTTTTAAAAGTATCGGTGGGAAGGACCGCATCGACATGATCACGGGACACAGCAACTTTTACAACCACCATGTTTTTCTCTCCATTAGTGGAGGTTGGCCGAGTTGTAATTCTCAATTTGCTGCCAGCCTCCCCTCCCATCTGAAAACCACTCCCAAACCACAAAAATTCACAGTAAAAAAATGCAACATTTTCACTGATTCCCAACAATGTAAACTGCACACACACACAGCCCATATGGTGCCACACTCCACAAAGCCAGCTGCTAGACTCCAAACTGCATGCCGGCAGCATGTTTCCCTTTATGGGAAGGGAAACCTGGAAAAGTCTGGCACATGCTTGTGGGCCCAATCACAAATAAATACACAAAATCCGCTGGAAACTGAGCAGTAGTCTCTCTAACAAAACAGACAAACACCCTATACCAATATAGTCACAGAAACGCAAGTAAAGTAAACAGTGTGCACAAAAAAAGGTATGCAAAATCACTGTCTACATTCTAGTCTCTGCAGCTACCACTGGTACACAACTATCTCACCTGCTAACAGAAACACTGTAAAGCATCATCCCAGTGTCAAAATTTCAATCTACCTTTTACTCTACTGCAGCTCTTTCTTACCCTTCATACTCTGCCGTCCTTCAACAAAAAAAATTCGGACCTTCCAACCATCATGGGCAACTCCATAAGGGCACTCTGAACATCAAAGGCAGAAACTGCATTCAGCCCCAAAAAAGAAAGAATGCACACTAGTAGAGATGAGCGCAAGCACGAGCAACAGCTGACAAAAAAAAAATAGCAAACTCCTATTGCCAGTGGCATGGGGGCGGGGGGTTAACAAAAAGAAAATGCAAAAACATGAGGAATGTGAAAACAAAGGTGTTGCTTGACCACGGGTGGGGTTGGGGGTCTGAATCAACAAACCCAAACAGACTGCTATGGGAGGTATAACTGCATACAATCAGCTATCTTTCTAATCATACCTCAGGCAGAGGAATTATTTAATTACAAAACTTTTAATAAACTAATTTTTTATTAATTTTTTTTTTTTACAATACCAGTTTCTAAGCACAATAATACCCTTCATGGTGGGTGATATTGGGGAATACTGGACCTTCTAAGGGCTATAAGCTTCATTACACCCCTGGGCTGTCTGGTATTCCATAATACCACCCACCCTGTCAGGTATTATTACTTATATAATCTATACATCCCTAGTGCTAGAACTAATTATGGTACTGCATCATTTCTATATGCCTGCTCTACCGTACACTTTAATTCCCTTCAGCATTAGAACAGCTCCCAGCTTTCCTGCTTTTAAATGAAGGGTCAAAAAACATCTGAAATATGTACCATACTGTACATGTCCAAACTTGGAAACATAACGTTTCTTGTGTACTGTATTTATACTGCATTCTTGTGTAATATGCATTATAAGCTGTATGTATCATTATCTGTAAAAATGTTGTGCTGTGCCTTATTGTAAGCAGGCCTTGGGCTTAACAGACCATCCTGTAAAACCACTTTCAAATAAATAAATATTCACATTGCTATGGATAAAAAGATTGCTGATATACTTCTGTCAGTAAGATTAGTTAAGAACATGATGCAACCAAGTTTTACCCTTGCAAACTCATAATACTGTATTACACACCACACTGTGAGCCCTGTTTATAAATAAATTTTAAACTAAATCAGTTCTCCAGGTGTATTGCACACTGGCAGATGTGGTGGCAGCACATAATGTTCTAGCTAGACTAAAAAAATGTAACATCACAGTAGCGTGGCTCTGCTCAAGGAAGTGTACATAATTGTCCCTTGCTGGTACTTGTTTGACAGTAATTGTTTTGGGAATTGTTTGACAGTAGGATTTTCATTGCTCATGTCAAATACTAGAGTCGCTATACTGAAGTGCTGTATAGCAACCAGACTTTGAAAGTAATGAGCTGTGAAGCTGAGATCAAGAGCTAAAAGAAAATTAGAAACTAATATCATAGCCTGTAGTCGTCTCATGAAATTTAATGAACAAACATTTTAGCTACTGCAAGAAAAAAAAAATCAGGAAAAATATACTTCCATTTAAGAAAACCAGATTTTGGAATGTCGTAGTTAGCAGTTTTACTATTTTTTTATAAAACACATATTTTGGAAACAACCAGAAAATATCTAAAGTAGCTTGGCCAGTTCTAAACCAGAGATTTTGATCTCTGAAGCTGCAGCACTGGATTGTAGGTATAATGAGTTTGTCTTACCTCATTCTTCTCTTTAAGCTTGGTTATCATAACTATTACAGGGCTGTTCTCCTGCCACACCATCTGCCAGAAGTCATTCACCGTGTTAATCATAGGGCCCTGAGTGGCAATGAAGGCCTTTTCTTTACCACCATAACCCTGTTTCAAAGATTAAAAGAAAAAAAATCCACATTTTACTAAGCGTCTCCATCAGGACATTCAATCCTGTATCAGTACCTGCTTTCTATTTAGGACACCTAGCGTCAAATTTCAAAGCTCTGAGAAGGATGGAAGATGCTTGCATCACACATGTCTGATGCAACAGGCACCTTGCATCAAGGGATGCACCCAGAGCTATTTTGCAAGGCAGCCTGTGTCAAACGCAAGCTCCCTGCACCAAACGGGGCTTGCACCAGCCTTGCACCACAAAAGTGGCTGCAGCATGGTGCTAGGGGGCTTGTGGCAGATGCAGGCTGCCATATCCCTTAATGTTGCATTTTCAAAACCTTCCCTGGGGACAAAGGACTAAGTACCATTAGAACAGCCAAGGGCTGGTCAAACGGTACTTAGACGTCCTCAGGGAGGGTTACCAACCAGACGCCACTGTGCCCCCCTGATACGCCATACTGCAGATTGTTACAATGGAAAGTCCCTGGTGATCTAGTGGCACCCCCCCACCAGTCCCTGATATGCTCATAATGTGCATTAGTAGACAACGTGTGATTCCCTGGTGAGCACCCCCCAGCCCCATATGCTAGTAATGCATGAAATTACAGAATATCAGTAATTTAGTTGTGATCTGGGTCCCCGCCCTACCGCCCATATGCCAGAATATGTATAAGCTGCCAAAATCCCATCAGTGGTCTAGTGGCCCCCAACCCCTCACCCCACCAGATAGTGCCCAAAACCCCACTCCCTCCCCCATCCCGAACCCTGATTAGGCACCCCGCATAACCCTCCTCACACTAACATCAGGGTATGATGACCTTTTAGGTTAAGGGCGGATCAGTGATGGGGGAGTGCTAGCCACCTCTGCTCCTGTGCAAGGGTGCAGCAGCCACTTCACCACCCCGCAGCTGTTGTGACATATGACATGGGTACACTGTCTGTTCGGTGCACTAATACTGTTGCCGCAAGCTGTGGCACTTAGATGCTGGGAGAAAATCAGGTGCAGGGTCCCAGACACAGCAGCACTCGGTGCAAGCTGCCATTATCGTAGCTTGTGACTGAGCTTTGAAAATCCTGCCCCTAGGGTTAAACATTCCAGTTCAAATCAACAATATACTCCACTGTGCATTTCCATTTTGCATTATACTGCATGTTGGGGTTGTTGGATTTTAACATATTGTCAAAGGTGGCACTGAAAACCGAAGCTACGTGTTTCAACACTGGCTAGTTATAGTACCGGAGTGAATGTAATGCCATGATCCTCGATGTTGGCTATGAACATCCATCCAATCCCTTGGAAAAGACAGATACACCATTTCTGTGGTCTTGTTATTGAGTGTTGACCTGCTGTTACAAAATAATCAAACTGCTGTCATGTATTGTATGACCAGAGCAGAGATTCACTCCTAGCTATACAGTCATGGAAGGTTACAGCATGTACCTGCTTTGCTAACCAGTTTCACAAATACTGTGACATTCGGTATTCCATTAGTGAGATCTGAAGCCCAATACACAGTCCCAAATTAATGAGTGCAAAGTGGTCGTAATGCCCGTGTTATGTCACTGTTCTAACTTGCACCCCATTGTGATAGAAAAAGCAGGGTCACAGGCTTTTCCCTACTGGGTCACAATGGGTGATTTGACAACACCTGGAAAGGGGTAGGGACTGGCACACTAATGATGTACTGTTCCATACGTAGATACACACTGGCCCCTGCACAGCTGGGTCACTCACTACAGTACCACCACAGGCTGAAGAATTGTATGAAGCAGTTCTTCAAGGTGGTGCAGGTGAGCGATCATGAACATTAGAAGCAGAGAGGGATGGAGATCAGTGAGGGACCAGGACATGGAGAAACAGCATAGAGGAATGGAGTTCAGGAGGAGTGATCCACTGGACCCCTATGGATGTCTGCAGGAGTCACCAAAGTTTTTTTTTGAGGGGGGGATGGAAATGTATGGGGTAACCCTGATGACAAGGAAGACTGTGCATGATACAGTGGTATGCAGATGGCACTATGCCATGCACAGTCCTTTGCATTTCAGATGTTTTCCAACTACTAACATCTGGCCACTATCATATGCACTGTGACTTACAGTACTCACTGGATAGATTTCTCTTACAGTGACTAAGTAAATCTTTTGTGTATGGCAGTTTCTGATGGTGGGAGTCTGCCACCTGAAATAGTACCACTACCAGCTGTGACAATGTATCAGGCCTCTTGTGTTCTGCAAACCTGAGTGTCCCCCACTGACACATTTCACTAAGGTGATGACTTATTTATTTAAAGTATGCAACCAGCAGGCTCACAGGATAGCCCCATGGAATGTGGCATCTCCTTTCTGTGGGGTTGCTTAGTTGCCATCATTTTCTTATGATGGCAAAGTTCAGCTGTCATTGGCATGAACATCATATGCTCTTAGGACAGACAACTGCCTTGATGGGCGACACATTCTTACGTTCACTTGCGCTTGCACAAGGAATGTCTTGCTACTAATGGCATTTTAGAGGTGTATCACTGCCGAGCCAATTACAGCTGAAACTGCAATGGGCTTGGAACCCTATCTTTGTGAAAAAGCAAATAAGGAGGCTCATATATTAGAGCCTGTAGCTTTGAAATTCTTCGAGCAGAAGCAATAGCAATCAAAAATAATGCTTTCCAAGAAAGGAAGCGAAGGCCACAAGTCATGACTGACTCAAAAGGAGCCAAAGTAAGCTCTTGTAACACAAAATTCAGGTCCCAAGCTGGGACTGGATTGCAGATAGGAGGCTTTAAATGCACCTCCAACTGAGCAACCGTACAACTGTCAATAGACACATGGAAAGTTGAAATGGCAGCCAAGTGCACTTTGATAGAAGAGTATTGCAGGCCTGCATCTGACAAGGACAGCAAATACTCCAGAACCTGATTTACTAAACATATAAAAGGGTCCAGTTGGCAAGAAGCGACCCACAGAGCAAACCGCTTCTACTTTACAGAATATGTGGCTCTGGTGGAAGGTTTTCTGGCAGCCACCAAGACATCAGCCACCTTTTGTGATGCCCCAGTCCTATAACAATGGCTACATCTTCAGGAGCCATGAATGAAGGTGGAGATACTGGAGGCTCAGATGGACCAAGGTTCCCTGCTCCTGTGACAGTAGGCCATGGCATAATGGCAGAGGTACTGATGGGTCCATTGCCAACTGCTGCAGTAAGAGGAATAAAACCTGGAGATGTTACAGAGGGGCAATGAGTATCAGAGTTGCATACTCCATTTGAAGTTTTATTAACTCTGTCTGGATTAGAAGGAAGGAAGGGAGGAAAGGAGTACAGGAACCTCCCCTTCCAAGAGACGGACAATGCGTCTTCCCAGAACACTTCAGGCCCTGGAACGAGCAAGCAGAAAACTGTCAGTTTTGCATTGTGTGGGTACTCAAAAAGGTCCAACTCTGGATGATCCCACTTGTTAAACAGATCTTCTGTGACAGAGATCAGCAGCTCTCACTCATGCATCCTGGACTGTGACCTGTTTAGCCTGCCTGCCAGGACATTTTTTCCCCCCTGGAACATGTACTGCTGACAGTTCTAGATCGTGTTCCAGAACCCAGTACCAGACTCTCATTATCTCCCTGCACAGGGGGTAGGAATGAATTCCTCCCTGCTTGCTGACGTAATGCATCACACTTGCATTGTCCATTTGTATTAACAGAGGACTTGGGGAGAGATGAATCTGGAAAGCCTGTAAGCCGTACAGAACAGCCCTCATTTCTAGGACGTTTATGTGGAGGGTACTCTCCACTATGGTCCGTGTATCTTCTGTCTGATGGGGCCGCAGTCATGCCCCCTAGCTCATCCCTGAGGCATCTGTAGTGAGAATCTGGTGAGGGGAGGGAATTGGGAAAGGAATCCCCTTTAATTAATCACTGGGTTCCATCTACCACTGAAGTACCTTTTGGACAGGGGAGGTTACTTGAAGCTTCTGTTCTAGGTCATCTCTACGTTGGTCCCACTGGACTCTTAGTGTCCACTGTGTGATTCTCATATGCAATCTTGCCAGTGACACTATGACAATGGCCACTGCCATCAGGCGTAGAAGTCTCAGGAATGTCCTGGCTGTGACATTCCTGCTGTTGTAGACCATCTGAGCCTGTGCAATCAGATGCTCTGCCCTGTTCTTGGGCAGGAAGGCTAAACCTTGGGTTGTATCCAGGACAGTCCCTATGTACTGTAGACGTTGGCAAGGGATCAGGATTGACTTTGGCACATTGACCATAATCCCTAGAGTATCGAACAGATGTCTTGTGTGTTCTAGGGTGTGAAGAAGCTGCTCCTTTGAGTGAGCTTTGAGAAGCCAGTCATCTAGGTAGGGAAAGACATATAGGCCTTCCCTGGGGAGGGCTGCTGCCACCACTGCTAAACATTCGGTAAAGACCCATGATGCAGATGATATGCCAAAGGGCAATACCCTAAACTGGTAGTGTTTCTCCTGGAACAGGAACCTTAGATATTTCATGTGAGGGGGGCACATTTTGATATGCAAGTACACATCCTACATATCCAGGGAACAAATCCAGTCTCCTACTTGATGTAGTGGAAGTAAGCCTTGCAGAGTGACCATTTTGAACTTCTTGTACTAATGAAAAAGTTCAGATCTCTGAGATCTAGGCTACATCTCAGATTTCATGTCCGTTTTGAAACTACGAAGTACAGAGAGTAGAACCGTGTGTTCCTTTGTTCCCAGGGAATAGGATCTATGTTTTTTTTTCTAAAGTAAGATTTGAATCTCCTCCAGAAGCAATGGGATGTACTCTGAAGGGTAATGGGAAGGCACTGCTGGATGGTCTGGAGGTAGTTCAGGAAATTCCAGAGCATGACCTTGCGCTATTATCTTCAGAACATGTGCATTTGATGTGACCCTCCACCACTGGTCTATGTGGAGGAATAGGCGACCCCTGACAGCCACCCCTGGAGGCACTGGTGGAGTGGGGTTGAAGGAGTTAGGCAGACTTGGTTGCTGCAGCAGCTGCTGCAGCTCCACCTGTAGTGGCTTTTGAGTTGGCACATGGGGTGGTTTCTAGTGGAGGTAGAGTAGCTGCTGTTCTGCCCCTACCTTGCTGTCTGTCTGTTGAATGGTGTGTGGTAGTGGCTGGACAAAATGGTACCCTCTGTTGACTCTTTGGCTGAGTATGATAGAGGGAATGGACTGATTTCAGGGTTATTTATTTATTTATTTATTTAAAAGTTTTACCAGGAAGACATACTGAGCAGACTACCGCTCGATTCCAGATGCGTCCTGGGGGTAGAGGGAATGGGATAGTGCATACAGTAAACATACAGAAGTTTTCGAATAGCCATAATTACAGTAAGTTACATACAATATGTACAGTTTTTAAGAAATACAGTGAATAAATGATCACAAAATAGTTAGTACAAGAGGCAGGAAACAGAAAGATAACTGCGTAAAAGTAGGGTAACTAAGTAGAACACATAGTGAACAATCAAAGATGTGACAGTTAAAGCATTTGGGTGGACAACGTAGATTTAGGGTAGTTATTTTACATTATTCTGCGCCCGTTAAGACGTGGGTTAAGCTAGTGCACATCGAGTTGACATGAGCAGCTTATGGGGACTTGCCCTTTTAGAAGGGAGATTTGTTGTCGAGGGAAGGGGGAGAGCCAGATGTCAGCTGGCAGAGAGTTCCATATTTTTGGTAGACGGACTCTAAAAGCCGACTGTCCAGCAGAGGTAGTCATGTGTGGGATATGTAGTAGACGTGAGTCGAAATTTCTGAGTGAGTATGCTGATGGTTTTTTGGGCTGTTAGGGTAGAGGCTAGGTAGGAGGGCAGTAACTGGGTCCAGAATTTGGCTGTGAGTCTGTTGCAGTGATATTGGCGCCTATTGGTGAGGAAGGGTAGATTAAGGTGACTGTAGAGGTCACAGTGGTGAGTGGAGGGTGGACAACCTAGTGCAAAATGGCAGAAGGAGTTAAAAAGAGAATCCAGTCTAGCCAGGGTAGATTTAGGGGCAGAGCTATAAACTACGTCACCATAGTCGAAAATGGGGAGGATCATTTTCTGTAGGATCTCTTTGCAGGCAGGCAGAGGGATGCAGCTGCGGTTACGGTATAGTGCTCCCAGTCTAGGATGTAGTTTTTTTGTGGGTAGCTTCGATATGCGTGGAGAAGTCTAGGTGTTGGTCCAGCCAGACCCCTAAGTATCTGAAAGAGGTGCAGACTTCTAGAGGGGTTCCATCAAGTATTTTGAGAATGGGGAAAGCGGGGAGGTGGGAGAGTCTTTGCCTTGTTCCAAAAGTTATGGAGATTGTTTTTTTGGCATTTAGAGTAAGCTGATTTCTACAAAACCAGTGCTGGACTTCACTGAAGTCTAGCTGGATCTTGGATGCAACTTCCAGCGGGGAGTGGCCAGAGGGGTATAGGACTGTATTGTCCGCGTACATGTGAATGTCAGCATGCAGGCAGGTCAAAGGAAGGTCATTTAAAAAGATGGAGAATAAGATAGGGCTGAGGACAGAGCCTTGGGGGACACCAGTGGAGACAGGAAGGGGGTCTGAGGTGGAGGCACCAATTTTTACCGATTGGGACCTGCCACCCAGGTATGAGTTAAACCAGTGTGTAGCTGCACTGGAGAGGCCTGCATTAGAGAGTTTTGACAGAAGGAGGGTGTGAGAGACTGTGTCAAATGCCTTGCCTAGGTCGATGAAAATGGCAGATGTGATACAGCTATTATCCATGCCTGTGAGGATGGAGTCTGTGAGTTTGAGGAGGGATGTGACGGTGGAGTGGGATTTTCTAAAACCAGATTGGTAAGGGGTGAAGAAGGAGGAGGAGTCAAGGAAGATGGTGAGTTGCGAGAGGACGAGATGTTCCTGGATTTTGGCTAGGGTAGGTAGGAGGGAGATTGGGTGGTACTTACTGGGGGAGGATGGGTCACCACTTTTCAGGAGGATGATAATTGTGGCATGCTTCCAAGTAGAGGGTATAGAGGCGGAGGTGAAAGAGAGGTTAAAAAGAGATCCTAGAGGCATGGCGATTGCAGGTGCAGAAAGGTAGAGCATTTTGGCGTCCATACCTGTGGTGCATCTACCATTGGGAGGATTTAGGGCAAGCAGGGCTTTGAGTATTTCTGGTGGGGTAACCAGAGAGAGAGAAGGCTGGATGAGGGTCTGCGTGGGTGGGGATGAAGATTGTGCATATTATGTGGCGAGGTGGGGAACTGGAGTAGTGAGGGGCCGCTGCTAGTAAACCACTGAGTTGAAGGCCGTGGCAACTGCTAGTGGTTCAGTTATGACAGAGCCACCCACATCTAGGGCAGGAGTGGGTGGCTGGTCGGGAGGGGAGAAGAGTGATTTTATAGACCTCCAGAACTTGGCTGGATGGTTTAAATTTTTTTGGAGGGAAGTTATGAAGTAGTGAGCTTTAGCCTGGCGGATAAGCCTGGTGCAGGCATTTCTGAGCGTTTGGTAGTGGAGGTGATCGATGTGCCTCCCTGATGTCTTACAGGCTTTCCACGCCTGATCTCTGACATGGAGGTAATCCATGAGGTCGGCAGTGATCCACGGCAGGTGAGCTCCCCTTACTCTAACCTTTCGGAGTGGAGCATAGTTATCCCAGACAGCAAGAAATTTTGACTTAAAGAAGTCAAAAGTGTGATCCGTGGAGGGGGCCCGGGTTATGTAGGACCAATCCAAGTTAGCCAAGTCTTGTAGGAGACCATCGAGGTTAAGGGATTTGTAAGATCTGATAAGGAGAGTTTTCGGAGGGAGTGACTTGGCTTTGAATACTTTACGTATTATATGTATCATATGGTGATCACTCAGCGAGTCCGGAAGGAGGCCTGAGTTTAGGATCCTGTGTGGGTGAGAAGTGAGGGCCAAGTCGAGCAGGGAGTGGTTCTGCGTTTTGTGGTTGAGCCGTGTGGGCTCAGTGATGAGTTGAGTCAGATTTAAGCTAGCTACATGGTTTCGGAGTTTGGTACTAGCACAAGTGAGCCAGTTTAAGTTGAAATCACCTAGGAGGTGGAGCCCGGCCCCCCCAAGGTGATGGTTTTGAGGGTGTCCAGGTGAGTTGCTATGGAATTTAAAAGGGAGTCCGGGGAGCAATAGGTCCCAGCTATAAAGATCGGGATGGAGTGGGGAAGGGACATTTTATTAGTAAAAGTCGATGTTGTCTGGGAAAGCAGGTAGCAAGACAGGGAGAATTGTACCTGGGAAGATACATAAATGGCTGTACCACCGCCTCTCTTTGTGCCAGGGCAGGTCCTGGTGGGTAATGTGTATCCAGAAAGAGCCACTTCAGCATCCAGGTTGTGTGGTTTCAGCCAGGTCTCGTGATAATAAGGACGTCAAGGCATAGAGTTCTTACTAGGGTTTGCAGCAGAGGCATTTTTTAGGATGCTGCTGTATGTTTAGGTGGGCTATTTTTAGGCCACAGGGAAGTTGGCCAGTGGGGGGTTGTCAAACACTGGTAGTAGGTCCAGGATTTAGCTCAATGTCCCCAGCGAGTAGGAGTACTAAAGTTAGTACCAATTTTAGGTTTGGTAGTATTTTTATTGGCTTGCGGTAGGGTATTGGCTGGGGAGACTGTGTGAAAATGGCTGAGGTGAGTCGTTTTACTATGGCCAGCCCTATGTTGAAGGATGGGGGGATGATGGATGGGCCAGGTATCCAGGAGCAGTGTGCCCCCGGGGGAGTTGGCAAATTATGGTGGTGGAGCTGTAGCTAGGGTGGCAATAGAATGGGGAGAGGTTTGGGGGGCCTGGCTGTGGATTAGGGTAGAGTGTGGGTAGTAGGGATGCAAGTTTTGCAAGGAGTGCTATCCCCAGCATTGTTTTTAAAGCTAAGTGTAGCACGGCAGTCCAAGAGGTGACTTTAGTGCAACAAGAACAAAGGGAAAACGCTGTAGCGGCCGCTAGTGGTGAGCTCTGATAATCTGCAGATGGGAAAGTTGGCTGATTGGTTAAAACAGTCACCTGATGAGTACTATATAAAGGAGTGCTCACCAAGGGTGATGGTGGGGGCGGCGGGGCAGCAGCGGGGAAGCAACAGTTGAAAACTGTAATACTGCAGCGTGGTCCCTGATCCGGGAAATGTTGTACCTGGGCATGGCTTTTAGGTAAAATCCTTGGGGGAGGGCAGCTCCATGCACCCTCGCGACCGTCAACGAGGCTATCTCTGTGGGGGCTCCTGGACAGGAAACAAGCACACAGGTATTTAACGGGAAAAATCAAAACCGTGGGTGTTTTTTTTTTTTTCTCCTGGGGGGCATAGCATTACAACTAGTCAGGTAAGGTTAACAAAGTGATAGGCTTATTTCTTTTTACTAACAATTCGTGATAGGCTTCGCTTTGTTATATGTGCAGTGCTAGAAATATGGCCGTTTAAGCAGTTCCTGGTAGGCTTTACTTTAATATGTACCGGCTAATATGTAGGAGTAAGCACGCACTCGCGAACCCTGAAGCAGCCCTCCTAGGGAGCCAGCAAAGACGTTCCCTGCTGCTTTGGTCACTTGCACTTGCGTATTAGGAATAGCCTTAGATAGGGTTAGTAAGACTGGTGCACAAGGGGACCCGGAGTTGCAATTTGGGAAAAGAGAAAAGAAATAAAAATATCGTCCCCTACAGCATTTGGCCACTCACACTAGAGTTTTAGCATTAGCCTTAGTAAGACTGGAGCACCAGGGGACAGGTGAATCAATTTAGGAAAAACAAAATAGCCTGAAGCCTGCAAATTAGAGAAGCTATCCTGCACATCTGCACTGAACAGTTTGTATCCTCTGAATGGGGCACTGAGAATAGATTGCTGGATATCATTTGCAAAGCCAACCATTCTAAGCCAGGAGTACCTCCTGAGGCATACTGTAGAGACAGCTGCCCTGTCAGGAGCATGTGATATATCACATGTGGAACGTAGGAGATATTTGCCTACACTGGCATCTGCTGTAAAAGCCTTCAATATTTCCTACATAGGAGTACCCTCTGGGAGGGTCTGAGCTGCTGCTTTGTCCTTCCTCTAGAGATTATTCTGGTATTTGACCATATGGGCCTGATAGTTTGCAATTCTAAGGCCCAGAGAGGCAGAAGCAAATGTTCTCTTGCCCAGGACATTGAGCCTCCTGGATTCTTTATCATGAAGAAGAGAACTAAGGTGTTTTGATGCATTAGATCTGTCACGGGCAGCATTTATGACCACAGAATCAGTGTCAGGTTGGCCTGCAAAAAAAGAGTTTGCCTGAGGGAGCTTGATATATCTTATCTACCTTCCTGGGTATGGCAGGTGCCAGGCAGCCAGGGTGGCATCCTCCAATGCAGGCAGAAGAGGAGGAATGATGATGGGTGGTGAGTCAGGCAGTTCAAAGAAGTCCACTAGGTTCTTCTTAGTAATGTCATGTTCCTCTAAATCAAATCCCATGACAGTCTGTAACTCCTGCATCATGGTGATAAAGGAGGGGTCATCAGGGGGGCTGGGGTGTATATACCACAGAGTCCTCACACCTGGTGGATACAGTGAAGCTAGTCCTTTCATAATGATCCACATAATCCTCTTCCTCCTCCTCCTCTTCCTCCTGCATGATAAGATCAGGATTGTATTCCTGGTCCTCATCGACATGTTTGACTGGATGCAGGGAAAGGAGCAGAGGAAACTGTCGACAGCTGAGAGGGGGTCTGTCATGTTGATTTAGCAGGGGTCGACACTGAGGTTTGTCATGCTGGCCTTGTTGACATATCTCCCTTTACAGGAGGAGGTGGTAGCAGGTGCTTAATGATGTCTGTAAAGGATGACAGAACTGCTTGCAAGTTGGCGCTCATGTGGTCGATGGGAACGCTGGATGATGTCGACGGGGGAGTGTCACATTCCCTGACATCAATGGCGATTCACCTGCCTTGATAGGCCTGGTGGTGTTCTTAGCCTTCTTGGACCTGATTTGAGTATCGATGGTTGTGGCAGCTGGCGACATCACTGCTGAGTTGGTCGATGGCACTGAAGTGGTCACGCTGGAGTGGATGGGTGAATATGAGCGAACCAATTAGGCCTTGCCTTTGCTGCACTCCCTCTCCTGGTGCTTATGCTTGTGTTGCCCCAAATGTTTCTCCAAGGACATAAAGGATTGGGAGCCCTAAGAGCAGGCTGGTGATGCAGTAGAGCTCTTCTCCTGGACCTCTTTCTCTATCCTGGCCACCTGCTGCTTCAAAAGATGGGTTTCTAAGGCCTTTTGTTGGTGCTGCCGGACAGCAATGTTGAATTTTCTGTAGATCTGTCACCTGAATATATCTTGTCGCCCTAATCACAGTAACTAAACAGTTTTGATTGCTCTTTAGTCAACATACATGGCGTCAAAAATCACTGTATAAAAAGTGATGATTTACTAAGGAGAGAAATAATGGAAAGCAGTCGACAGTAATGGTGGTGTTTCCATGGAGGGTCCAACAACAATGGTCAACAGCGGGAAAAGAACTGAGGAGGGAAGTGGCCACCCACGTTTATCTGGGAAGTGCCTGGGTAAGACATTGTCATGGGTGGCCCCTAGTATACTGCTTGCAAAAAGTTTCTGTGTGGTCCTAGTGCCTGTTGGCTATAGTTCCATAGGTGTGGCTTGATGAAAGAGATATCCTTGAAGAAGATAGTGAGTTATGATGGTTGTGGGATGCAGTTCCCAGGAATTGTAAGGCGTGACTAGCACAGGCATCACTGAGGCCTACTCAGCAACAGCTGATGACTGGACAGTGGGGGGGGGGTGGAAAGGGGAGAGAAAAGAAAGTGAAACCTGTAGGACTGGGTATGTGTACTGGCAACAGATATACATCTTTGCAGTCATTGAGAAATAAAAGGTCCATTAGGATTCCTTTCCTGTGACTCTGAACATTAGGGAACATGAAGTTGGTATTTATTTTAGTTGTGCTATATAGCCTTTCCTGTCTAGAAACCAAGGGTAATTTTAAACACTCAGATACATCTACACCAAGTGTATACACAACGAGTAGGGGCACAAATACTTATAGCCCCATATGGCTTCACTGGGAAACTACTGTAACTCAATTGGTTCTGGTTTGATGATTAAGGACAGCTTTAGAGATTTACTTAAATCCATGTTAATTATGGGATGTCACAACTCCCTCACCTCTAAAAACACAGCTACAATAATTAAAATCTCCAAACTGTTGGAAATAGTAGAGGAAAGACTTAAAATGAAAAATCCCACTCTAAATGTTCTTAGCTACTTCAGTATATTAGTCTTGCTGCTATGTGATGATGTTCACCCTAACCCTGGACCCCTAGAGGGATCTCATATTAATGCTGAAATCCTGCAACAGGAAACATTTGGTATAGTCCATTTCAACTCACAAAGTGTTTGGGACAAATCTGATCAAATTGAAGACCGGGTGAATAACTATCACCCTAAGATAGTTTTAATAACAGAAACTTGGTTAAACAAAAGAATTCTGGACTCCTCTGTTGAACTGGACAATTACAAAATGTATAGGAAGGACAGAAATAAAAAGGGGGGGGTGAATCCTGGTTTATGTTAATTCTCTGTATGCCTCTAATGAAATACCACACATTCTAACTGAGGGGGTGCTTAGAAATTGTAACAGTTGAAGTTAATTTACCCTTTAGTAAACCCATAACCCTAGCTGGGATATATAAATCCCCCAAAACAAATATAATTGTTTTTAACACATTACAAGATTGTTTTAGGCGACTATAAAAATGTGCACAAAATCTTATGTATGGGTGATTTTAACATTAATTGGACTAAAATTGATCCCACTGACAGTTTGATAGATTTACAAGTTAACTTAGGGCTTACACAACTGATAAATGAGCCCATAAGAATCTACAATAAAGATTATCATAAATCAACAACATTAGATTTCATATTTACTAATTGCCCAGACCTATATTCCCTTAGTGGGGTATTGCCTGACACTTTCTTAGATCACAAACTTACTTTTGCAATTTGCAATAAAGGGCATAACAACAACAAAAGGTCTATTACTATATATTTGACAAACTTCAGGCATTTTCATAATATGAAATTCATGTTGGAGGCTGAAAGTTTACATTGGGACAGGTTAGATTGAATCCCGGACACATCTGACGCCTGGAGTTACTTTTATCAAGAATTTATGCAGGTCTGTGACAGACACGCCCCAGCAATAAAAAGAAAGGTAAAATACTCTGTGCCCAAATGGTATAATTCAGAACTCCATATGATAAAAAGGGAAAGAGATCACTATTGGCACAGGGCAAAATGTACATCTATTGAAGGTGATTGGCAAGCCTAGAGACAGATTTGCAACAAGTACAGCAAAGCAGTCAGAAAAGCTAAGAAAGACTATTTTAAATTTAAACTGGATGATAAGATTAGGAGTAACCCCAGATCCTTTGGGAAATAATGGGTGGACTGATGGGCGGTAACAAAACCAAGTACTCAGGTAGCTTCCAAATTAATGGCCATCTGATACCTATGGGAAGTGAGGCTGCAGGGGCATTTAAAGAATATTTCATCGGGGCTGGGGTTTCTGTGGCAGGGTCTAATACCCAATGCTCTGATAACCTAGAACCTGAAGAGACTCAGTGAGAGGTTGATATGGGTAATCCAGGGTTGGCTACTGACTTCAGAGTTGATGATATATCAGAGGTAGAAGTCAGAACAGAATTACTAAAACTTGATGTAACTAAAACGGAAGGCCTTGACAGAATACCATCAAGGCTGCTCTGATATGTTGCCCCTTGTATTGCCTATCCCCTGTCCATTATCTTTAATTTGTCCCTCTCCTGTAGAGAATTTCCTAGATAATGGAAAACCGCTAAAGTCATTCCCATTCACAAATATGGACAGAAACAAGATATTAGTAACTATCGACCAATTTTGTTAATGCCTCAGATATCTAAAATTTTTAAGAAACTAGTTTCACGTCAATTTAAAATACATCTGGAAGTGAGGGACAGGCTGAATGTATATCAGTCAGGGGTTAGACCCTGCCACAGTACCCAGACTGCTTTGGTCAAGGTAGTGGGTGACCTCCAGATGAACCTGGACAGGGGAACGATGGTCGACGCAATTTTTATAGATTTGTTAAAGGCATTTGACACATTGAACCACCATCTTCTCCTGTCCAGGTTCACTTGTTTTGGGACTAGCCAGCTCTGTACTAAGGTGGTTTAGGTCATATCTTCAGGATTGAGCACAATTAGTAGCACTGGGACCACATTGCTCTTCCTCAGTTTATGTCAAATCAGGAGTGTCCCAAGGCTCAATTATACACCGACATACCTCTCAACTGTCCCTGATTTTCAGGGACGTCCCTGATTTTGCATCAAAATTTTATTCTGTCCCTCCTAAAAATTGTGTTTCCATGACCAAATAGCGGGGGTTATAAGCACAAAATAATGTCAAGCATTAAAGTTACAGACTTGTTCTTCCTTTGAAAATGCATTATACACTAAACCCTTTATTTTACCAGCTTCTTGAGTATATATCTTCAATTTTAAAGAAGTGTGCCTGATTTTGGTCCTTTGTCCCTGATTATTTTAAGCCTTGTCCCTGATTTATGAGGCAGGAGGTTGAGAGGTATGTACACCAATGATACAATGATTTATGCTGAGGGAAACTCCGTGACGCACAAACAAACTAAACTTTAGACTGCATTTGATCATACTCAAGATTTATTTAAGACTCACTTAATGAAACTTAATGTAAAGAAAACACAAACAGTACTGTTTAATAGGACCCCTAACACAGAAATTAATTACCCACTCGGTATTCAGACCTTTGATGGGGAAATAATTAAACAGGCCTCTAATTATAAATATCTTTGAATGTGGCTGGACAGCTCATTAAAATGGGATGAGCATATTAACACAGTCCTAGCGAATAATGGTAAAAAACTAGGGGTACTACATAGGATGAAACATCACATGTCATCAGATGTAAGACTGAGAATGGTAAACAACATGATTATTCTGATTTTAGACTACAGGGATATGTTGTATTCAGGGGCACCCAAAATTTGGCTAGATAAATTAGATGTTTTATTAAACAGATTAGCTCGCTGTGTACTAGATGTTCCATACAGGACACTCCATTGTTATCTTTATCAGATTTTGAATTGGCCCAGATCACAACTTAGGGGAGTACAGCACACTTCATTATTTATAAAGGGGATGTTCCCAAGTATATTTTGGACTTGTTCAAAACCAGAGCTGATAAACAGTGTTTGAGATTGGCTAGAGGTGTAGAATTGCATGTTAAACACTGTAGACTAGAAATAGGGAGGCTCTCACTCTTGCACGGAGGTCCCTTAACCTGGAACTCAATCCCATTAGAACTGCGGGGTGTAAACATTTCGACCATGAAAAGCCAGTTAAAAAAATGGTACTGAGATTTGAGTAATAGACCCATGCCATGCTCTCCCAACGGAATTACCTGAAGGTGCATATAGAGCCTTGTTGTTTTAGACAGATACTTGTGCAATGTTTGTAGGACGATTTATCATTCCTTTATGAATAGAGTTTAAGCAGGTGTGTACTGTGTACACAGTGACATATGATATATAAATTGTGACCTATGATGTGTGAATTGCTAATGATTGTATATGTAAATAGTCATGCTGTGATGAAAGGTAGCAGAATGAATGTACTGGGACCTCACTGAAAATGAGCTCTGCTCAACGAGTTATTTCCCTTTCATGGTTTTTGAATAAAAAAAATATACTACTACTTCTACTACTACTGATACTACAATTAGTGGGGGATATTAAGATTCATACTAAGGTATAAGGAGCTAAAAAGGCAGTAGGCCCATATTTGCTCCTGTCATATCACCCATAATACTTCAAACAATTGCCTTCTAAGATATAGGTATCCAGTCTATTCTTAAACTGAATCTTGTTCTTGCTTGCTATCACTTCCAATGGCAGGTGAGTCTAAGGTTTCACCACCCTCTGTGTGTAGAAAGGCTTCCTTTTATTTGTGCTAAACTTGTTAGGTCTTAGTTGTAGCAGATGACCTCTAGTGCTCATTTGGCTACTTTTGAATTTTAGGTCCAACTCATTTAATAGGTAGGTATCTTGCACTATGTCATAGCACAGGAGTAGGTCTCCTCATATTCGTCTTGTTTCCAGGTACATAAGGTTTAGTCTTTTGAGGTGATCAATGTATGGAATACCTTTTAGAGTGTGCATTAATTTAATGGGTTGTCTCTGTATTTTTTCAATCCTATTGATAGTGCCCATTGCATTTGGACCCCATACTTGGCTTCCATAGTCCAGTAACAGTCTAACGTATGATCTATACAATGGCATTATAACCTGTTCACTTCTACTTTGAAAATTTCGCTTTATGGCCCAAAGAACTCTTTTAGCCTTCATTATCTGGTTACTGCAGTGTGAATCATAGTTTAGATTCTCATTAATAATTATTCCTAAGTTCTTTTCCTCATTAGAGTCTCTAAGGGGCTGTCCATTTAGAAAATAAGATCCTTTTTTGTTGTGTCTCCCTAAGTGTATTACGCAACACTTGTCACTATTAAAACACATCCCCCTCTGGTTTGCCCACTTCTGGATGTTGTCTAAATCTATTTGGATAGTAGCTACATTTTCATTATTTCTAGCAATACCTGCAAGTTTTGTATCATCTGCATATTTACTAAGCCAGTTTGATGCTTGTTTACCCATGTCTGCCATAAATATCTGAAACAGCACCGGACCTAGGACCGATTCCTGCAGCACCCCACTCGTCACGGGTGTAGGGGACAAATAGCCGTTTATGCACACCCTCTGTGATCCATCCCCCAGTCAACTAGCAATCCAGCCAACTAGTCTATGATCTATTCTCTTGTCTATTAAGCTTTGAATAATATCCTTGTGTGGGACCTTATCAAATGCCTTAGCAAAGTATAGGTATATGCAGTCAACTGGATCCCCCTCACCCAAGGCTGCAGACATTGTTTTGTAGAAACACAGCAGATTTGTCACACACAATCTGCCAGACATAAACCCATGCTGATTTCTATGTCTGTGGTTTCCCCTATGTGGACATTTATCATATCTTTAATTATTGATTCCATCACCTTCCCTGGAATGGACGTCAGACTGATAGGCCTATAGTTAGTACGATCAGTCCTACTTCCCTTTTTGTGTATTGGTACCACATCTGCAGATAACCAATCAGGAGGGACTTTATTATCAATTAATGACTGCAAAAATAGTACTCTCAATGGGACGGCAATATATGGTGATAGGAGCTTTAACATTTTAGGGGAATATTATCTGGTCCTGCTGAATGTGAGTTTTTTAATTTATGTATTTTATCTATAATGCGCTCCGTGGTTATTTTTACGTTGGTATCAGTATTATTTTTATTTGTTTATTTAGTTTTTGTTGACCCGGTAAGTGCACTAGACAAATCCTGCCTATTTTCAAGCACGACTCGAGGGAGGGGGATACAGATGAATTGCAACTGATCTTGAACCAGATTAAGCTGTTGGTGGTATTTTTAGTGAATGAGGGAAATTTGGCCGGGACACCGGGGAAATTCCCCTACTGTTTGTCAGTAGGGGAACAGGCTATCTCGTTGCAGGATGGCCACTTCGAGGGAGCATTCGGAGGTGAAGGTCGAGGAGACTGCAGGCGAGAAGGTGGTGCAGTTTACAGAAACGGAATCTCAATTAATAACCTTTTTGGAGTCTGATGCTGAGGAAATATATCATGAGGCAAGCTCGACAACTGAGGTGTTTGGGCTAACATCTAGAAATAATATTGATGGAGACAAAAACGGGAGTTCCTTGAAGGCTAAGTTAGTGGAGGATCCTGTCAATTACAACGTTGCTGGTGCTGCAGAGTTCAGTGCAAAGGCAGAGCTGCTGATATCGCGAGACGTTAGCATCGAGAATCGGAACGTGGAAGTACGCACGAATGACCTGCAGTTGCAAGAGAATGAAGCAATGTTCGTGCTTCAAGATGGAAATGCTCAAAAGTTGTTTGTTGATAACGCGGTAAATCCAGGAGTGTTGCGGTCTCCACAGGGAATGGAAGGTGTGGAGGCTACCACATGTCTTCAGCCGGTGCACACTAATGCCAGACTACCTCATTCGGTGAGTACTTTTCAGGCGAAAACTGAAATACAAACAGGGAATTTAAATAAGGAAATGGGGTTTGTATTTAAACCTGTAGGAGGGGACCATTTAAGTACAGACTTTAAATACCCTATAAAATATCAAACGGACATTCAGGATCAAGAGGGGCTTACAGAATTTAGGTTTGAACCAAAGACTTTGCAGCATGTGGATTCTGGGACCTTACAAAGACCTTTACAACACAAAATGGATAATAAAGAGACAAGTTTAGAAGTCCCTGTAGCTTCTACTACAACAAAAATTATCCGTACAGCTCATGACAATTCTTGGTCACCTCAAGGCGCCCTGTTGGCAGCTGGCTGGGAAAAAACTGCAAAAGGGGTCTGGTCTCCAGACCTAGCATGGGACCCAGCACTGGATCTGCATAACAGGTCTCCTGAATGCAAGGCTGCGAGAGCACATGATGTGGTAGAAGCAGGAGGGGTTGTAGAGAAAAGTGCCCTCCAGTTGATGGGAAATGATAACATTGGTGCTAATGTGGATATTAAGGCGGTTGATACAAAGACTGTTATGACAGACTTATCTAGTAATTTGCACACCACCGAAAAACCTTTAATGTCTTCCCTGTTTAATCAAGCAACTAGAGAGGCTGCACCTAGACATAATTCTGTACGCATCCGATATAGAGGGGGTCTGGCCGAACGGCCAGACAGGTATTATGTAGGGAAATTGCTGATAAAAGATTCTCTTTGTTTCACTCCTAGAGATGTATTTGCTTTTATTAATATCTCTGGGGAAGACAATTATGACATCAGTTTTCGTTCTGCTTATTTATTAGATCTATTTTGGGAAAGGTATGGCCAAGTGAAGTTTTCTCCAACATGGACTCCCCTTTTAGTTATTCCACTTACCAAACCTTTAATTAAACATGTTACTGTCATGTTTAGGAATGAGGGAGTCCATGTTGAGGATATTACTCACTGGTTATCTCTGAAATGTGATATTCAAGGGGACCCAGAGCCAATTTTAGACTCTGAACAGTTTTGGACGGGGGGATGGAAATTTAAAGTTAAATTATGACAATCTGACAAAGGGATAGAGCATATCCCCAATTCCTTTCTTCTGGGAAGAGATGGGGGGGGGTGTTTCTATAGTGGACAGCCCTGAGCCTGTTATAAATGTGCCTCAAAAACCCACCTATCTAGCATATGTGATCGCCCAAGGTGTGGTAATTATGGGGAAATAGGCCATGTCACAATGCAGTGTGCAAACCATACAAGATGAGACCTTTGTGAAGAGTATGGGCATGCGTTTAAAGAGTGTACTTGGGCAGTAAAGAACAAGGCCTCATGTGGCAGTACTGATTTGATAATTCAACAGGCCCAAGAGGCGGTGACTCAAGCAGCATCTGAAGCTAAGGATTTAGTTTTTCCCCCCTTATCGCAAAAACCAGTTGAAATACTTCCAGTGGCAACAGTACCTCTTTTTTCCTTGGCCCTCCCTCCTAGAGACAAACAATACCCCTATAAAAATGGAAAAAACAATCCAGACCACAGACTTATTACAGTCTGTTTGTTATACGGAACCAGGTGATAAGCTAGTTGTTGATTCAGTTCAGCAGTTGCCATTACCCCCGAGAAGGTCTAGTAGAAATTTTAAAACGATCCCACCCCCAGTTATTGTACCTGTGGAAACACAGAATACATATGCTGCCCTTTTCCCTACCTGGGGGGATTCGGAAATGGACATTGGTGACTCGAACTCCCAAAAATCTGTACAGGGCATCTCAGGTGCTCCTTTAGACGATTATAAGAAAAAAAAAAAGAAACGTAGAAAAATATGAGGATTAATTTCTATAACCTGGTCTTGATAATGGGATTCCTTTGGGCTTCATTTAATGTACACAGTATATTGAATAACGTTAAACGTAAAGCAATTTTTCATTTAATACATGATATGAATATTTCTGTATTTTTTTTGCAAGAGACATGGATGTTCTCTAAAGAACAAATTTTTTTCCTTTAAAAATGATTGGCCTTGGTGTCCTTCATATTGGTCATTTGGCAGAGATACAGCTGATGGAATCGGGATTCTATTTAATTCCTACCAGTTTACTTTATATAAATTAATTGATTTAACACCTGGGAGAGTATTAATAAGAGATGGTAAATGGTTTTCTAATACCTATAGGTTGATTAATCTTTATAATCCCCAAACAAAAGCAGCTAGAATTACTTGTATGACAGATATCCAACCGTACTTAGTATCGGCCTTACCTATCCTTTGGGGAGGAGATTTTAATTGTACTCTACTTACTAAAGAGGTAACTACAAAAAAAATTTACTGTGATTCTAATTGTTTGAAAACAATCATTGCATTAGCAGACCTGGTAAATTGTAATCAAATTGAGAGAGAGAACTCTGGTTGCACCTTTTTTAAAGGGACTAAAGGATCCATTATTGATTATTTGTTAATCTCCCAAAATATTCCAGTTAAAGAATTTAAAAGAGTGTCGGTAGAATTTTCAGACCATATGTTACTCCAGGTGGAGGTGGAGGCTACCATTCCACAGAAATCTCAGAATAACAGATGGAAATTAAATACTGCTATCCTTCAGGATAAGTTGGTAATAAATTCAATTAAACTAATTTTAAAGGCTAGATTATCGGTAAGTTTCTTGTATTCTGATATAGGAGTTTGGTGGGCGGATACAAAGAAAGACTGTATTCAATGGTTTAAAGGCTATGGGATAAGTCAGCGGAACTCTAAGTTCTTATCTTACTTAAAGCTAAGAGCTCATTTACAACATTTAATTTCAATTGCAAATGTTTCCAATAGGGATTTTTCATTACAGATTAATAACATTAAATTTCGCATGAGACAATTGCAATATGATAGAGCCAAATCTTTGCAAGCCCTTATTAATAACCATATGGGAAAATCTGTGGTTGGGGACCTGTATCTATTACGTAAAACACTTAGAGATTCTACATCTTTAAATTATTTGGATTCAGCTTCAGGTAAAGTTGAGGATGTAAACGCAATTAGTACTTGTATTAATGCACACTTTCAGGAACTCCAATCTCAACACTCTCCTTCTATCCAGGAGATTAATAATTATTTAGGTCTTTTTCCTCCTCCAAGTTTAGATGAGGAAATGATTACTAATATGATAACACCATTTTTACAGCAGGAAATTGAGGCAGTACTTTGTAAACTAAAGACAATATTTCCCCAGGATTGCACAGTTTATCCAATCCATTTTATAAAACTTTTCATACAGAACTAGTATCTTGCTTATTGATATTGTTTAATACTTTTCTAGCTGGAGAAACCATCCCGAGTTATTTCTCTGAAGGGCTACAAACCTATATTTTTAAATCCGGAGAGAAAGGCAATAGTCAGAATTGGCGACCAATTACCCTGCTAAATTCAGATTACAAATTTTTTGCCTCCCTAATTAATAATAGACTAAAACAAATGGCAAACATAGTAATCTCACCAATACAGCATTGTGGATTGGTTAATAGGAGGGTTCAGTCAGTATTAACTACAATAAGGGACTTGATTGAACATCTGACTGATATGGGTATTAGTGGTGGCCTGATTTCCTTGGATCTTGAAAAAGCCTTTGATAGGGTCAATCATTTATTTCTCTTTACGACCTTAAGGTTTTTTGGTATTCCAATAAAACTTCTTAACTTAATAAAAGGTTTGTATACAGCAGCCATAACATATCCGAGTATTAAAGGGACAGTAGGGATACAATTAGAGATTAACACTGGGGTTCGCCAAGGCTGCCCGTTAAGTCTATTACTGTATATATTTTCATTAGAACCATTGATTAGAGTATTAATATCATCCCAAAATGGGAGGGCTTTAAAATTCCTGGTACAACTACTTTATTAACTATCCAAGCTTATGCAGATGACGTATGTTTATTCTTTAAAAAGTTAGAACAACTAGACAATTTCTTTCAAGAGTTTCAATGATATGCCCGTCTAGCCAATGCAAAACTTAATTATGCAAAATCAAAAGGTTTACTGATGGGGTGTACTTTTCAGGCACCCATACAATTTAAATCTATTAAAATAACGACAGACCCTATTAGTATTTTGGGGGTACTCTATGGCCCACAAAATCTTCCAATCGATAATTGGACTACAGTCTTGGATAAGGTGGAAAAGAAAATACATAGATGGAAGTGGTTTCGATTTAGCAAACTAAAAAGAGTTCAAATAATGAAACAATTTATTTTACCTTGTTTGCACTATATAGCAGTAATCTTTCCCCTTCCTACTCATCTAGAAACAAAACTATATAGTCTCTGTTTTCAGTTATTATGGGGTAATAGGCTCAACCCGATAAAGAGATGTTATACATACCTGGACAAGACAAAAGGAGGAGCAGGAATGATTGATCCGGTAGTCTTCTGTTTTACTCTTTTTTTTGCACAATTATTGAAAACTACTATGGGAGTTTCAGTTAGAAATGAGGAACTGTGGTTTAAGGCTGTTATTGGTCGTTACCTAGTAGCTTGGATGCATTATGCTCCTAAATTGAACCCTCATATTTCCATTTCTGGTTTTTTTAGGCCAGCAGTGCAAAAACTTTATAAATGGAAGTTAACAAAAAGCCAAATTAGTGGAGGCTCTTCTCAGACGTTATATAAAGAGGTATTAGCCTTTATTTACCCAGCGTTTCCTGTTTTTAAAAACTGCCCGTCTGCTTTGAATCAGACTGTTTTAAATCAATTAAATAATCCTAGATTACCCCCTTACATGTGGGAGACCCAATGGTTAATTATGTATGGACGTTTAAATATTAGGGGAACAGCAAAATACAAAGCAAAAGAGGAAATAAATTGTCCCTACTTAAAATGCATTAATAAAGAAGAAACAACGGAACATTTTTTTTAGATTGTTCCAATTGATCTACGCTATGGACTTATTTAGCTAAAAAATGGTCATTACCTTGGTTATGGAAACCTACTTATAATTTATTAATAATTGGTGATCTCTCTCAAAATTTAAAAAAAATATGAAAAAAGTACTGTATGGGTGTTACTTGCTTGTCTAAGATTTTGTCTGTGGCAAGTTCGATGTCAATGGGTGTTATACCAAAAGAAAACTTCTGAGGAAGCGTTTTGTCTTTATGTTGCTAATGAATTACAAAAAGTATATTTGACTGATACACAAAAGTATGATGTAGAGAAAGTTAAAAAAATGGTGGAAAGGCTTTACACATATTATAAAATACAAATAGGATGAGTCAGAGGATTGTGAATCTGTGATGTTTTTCATTAAATTTAAAAAGGGTTCTGTACACTGTGTATTGTACTTATTAGTAATTGTATATCATTTGATTTAATTGTATTTGCTTTATTATAATTGTATTATGCTTTATTATTATTATTATTATTATAATAAAATCACCCCTACTCTTTTCGATAAGTGCCATGGGATCTTTAACATCCACCTGAACTACCACCAATCCAGGCAGATTAACAGGGATAGTTTTTGAATATATTGTACTTGTTGTGAAGACTGAACCAAAATATAAGTTAAACACATTTGCCATGGATTCTGGTTATTCGAAGAGTTTGCTGTCAACCATTAAGGAGCATAAGTTAGAGTTTGATTTGTATAATCAATTCACATATCCATAAAGGTTCTGCATGTTTTCCTTACTAGCATTACAAGCTATGCTATGTTCCATCCTCTGTTTATTTTTTTTAATCATATTTTTACATTTTTCCGGGAATATTTAAATTGTGTCCATATTTCTTTATATCCTGTTTTCTGATATTTAACATAGAGTTGATGTTTTTTATCAACTTTTTTAGAGCTTTTATTAACCATTTTGGTTTGGTACCTTTGCTATTGTATTTCCTTATTTTTTTTAATATGTTTGTTGCATATAATGAAAATCTGATGCTTAATGGTGTCCCACATTTCAGTTACATTTTTGTTTTTTAATATAACATCCCAACTGATTTTTTCCATGTCATCTGGTATAAGAGGTATGTTGATAGTGTTGAAATTACAAATCTCCCTACACCCCTTTGTTATTGGGATATATTCTTGGAATGAGAAATTTACACAACTGTGATCACTGTTCCCCAGAGGTGCAGTAACTTTGCACTTTGTAATGTTGATATTGTTTGTGGCCAGGACTATGTCAAGTATGTTTTGACATCTTGTGTGGCATTGTGTCTAGCATGCCTAACAAGAAGGATTGGCCCCTAAAGGACAGGCCCCTTTGTTAAAGGCCTGAAAGCCCAGAAGGAAGGGCAGAGAAGGAGGGTGAAAGGGAGGGAGAGTAACAGGTAAGGAAGGGGGCAGGGTTTCTTTAGCAATGGTCATAGGGGAGGGCGATTTGAGGAAAAGGGGTGCAGCTTCAGAAGAGATGACCTCACTAAAAGGGGTGGGGGCTCTTCAAAAGGAAACAGATATAGGTTGAAGGAGAGAGAGAGAGAGAGAGAGAGACAGCAAGGGGGTGGGGTCAAAAATGGGGCATAAGGAACTGCACAGAGGACCTTTCCCTCACTTTTGCTAGACAAAATTAGAATTTGTTTAGCACATCAGTCGGTGGAGTTCCTGAGGTTATAGAGTTGTTTGGGTAAGGTCTGTAGGATCAAATTAAGAGTCTTTTTGTTCAAAAAAGAAAAAGTATGTATTATCAGGAAATTGTATTATTTAGTTGGAGTTGCTTTTACCAAGTTCCTAGTAGCATGATTAGGAGAGAGAATTGCATGCCAGAATAGAGATTATCAGGGCAGATAAGGGGAACCTTGGTTAAGCAATTTTGTGATAACTGGAATACAGGTTTGGGGGTTAGCTGGGGGTGAAAAAGTTTTAATGTTAGTTCAGCATACAATTGAGCATTTATTCAGAGCTGGGGGAAAAAGCAGAGTTAAGTTTTAATGGTAGTTCTGCATACAGTCGAGCATTATCCAGAGCTGGGGGGAAAAGGAGAGTTGCAGTGGGACAGGGCACAGCGATCATCAGAGGGGCAGTGGTTGCTTCTGGCACATGTTTTAAGATAGCTGGACAGCAGCTCAAAAATGCAGAAATAAGAGATGGAGCACAGTAGTTGTGCAGCCCTCAGAGAGCATAACTACAGAAAATTGGGCGATTTAAGGCAAGAGCTAGAGCACAGTACTGTGACGGTCCACAGAGATCCCACCTCGAGAAAGCCGGGAACCCCAGGAGGTGACAGGATGGATGATTAGCTATTTTCAAAGCAGGAAGCGACTAGTACGGGCAGGGAGAAACAGGAGTTTGGGGCACAGGATGGGGGGGCCAAAAGAACATTGAAGGAGTGGAAAACCAATTTTTTCTCGCATTTGTTTAAGTCCATGAGTGTTGGCTGGTTGGTGTTACAGGAAGGCTGTAGGGACGACCAGTAGTACGGGGCCAGCATCCTGAACAGAGTAAATACGCAATGCAGGGCCCAAAAGCATTGAAAAAGTCCAAAAAACAATGTTTTCTCATGTTTTGCTTGAGTCCACGAGTGGTTGGCCTGTTGGCGGTACAGGAAGGCTGGGGGGATGACCAGTAGTACAGGGCCAGTGGCCTGAACAGAGTACAAACGTGACCGCATAGTGGCTGCTAGTGGGTGGTGGGACAACAGCAGCACGTTTTTGAGAAGAAGGTAGCGCACATGTGGGGCAGCAACCAGCAGGTAGGGAAAAAGGCAGAATTGAGTCATGGGGCCATTTATTATCTCAGTTGTTTGTGTTACTAATAATGAAGCACCAACCTCCTATTATTCGGTGCTGCTTTTCTTTGTTTGCCCATGGGACCAGTTTAAAAAGTCCATTTGTCTTTGGGATGGAGCAGCAGAAGCTCATGGAACAACAGCAGCTTGTTGGAAGGGGAACAGGTAGAAAATGTGCAAGTGATTCAAAAAAAAAAATAGGGCAGAATTGAATGCATGGGACCAGTGTATTATTTCTTTTGTGTTGTAAGTACTATTAAGAGAGCACCTGTCCTTTTACTCAGCATGGTTGTTCTTTGTTTGGCCATGGGGCCAGTTTAAAAGTCCACTTGTCTTTGTTGTTGGAGCTGCAGAAGTTCGGTTATGGCGCCGGCAGAGGGAAGGTAGAAAAAAGCTGCCGGTGGCTCGAATAAGGGAGAAATGGTTGCATTGCTGCCAGTTTTAAAGGGTCATAGGGGGAACCAATCAATTGTAGAGAACCAGACGACCGCGTGTTTGGCTGCCAGGTTGGTTGGAGCCTCAGCTGCTCATGTTGTTGGCAGGGGAAGACAGGACCGGCTGGGAGTGGCATGAACAAACACAGGATCCTGGACAATGTAAAAGGTCCTGGGAGGAGCAGCCACATGACGGGGGTGAGGTAGGAGGATGGAAGTCACAATTGAGTGACGGTAGGTGCAGAGGAGGCGACAAGACATGGACAAAGATGAAAAAAGTTTAGAAAAGGTTTTGAAAAGGCAGACTGGCAGCCTGAATGGGAGAACAAGTGCGTCCGCATGTGGTGGCTGCCGGTTTTGTTGTGGAACAAGTTTCAGCTCATTTTGAGGGCAGCAAAGACACAAAAACAGAAAAATTGTTGGAGTAATGTGTTTGAAAGGACTGTGTGAGGGTCACGAGGGCTACTATTTTGATTTGGGCCACATGGGGAGGCCAACATTTTGTTCAGACCACATGGCAGTCACCATGTTTGGTTTGAAAGAGAGGACTAATCACCCATGGTGCACTCAGAAGAATAGGTTAGTGTCAGACTAGGACTGCACTTAATTAATGACCCTACAATGAGAGCCCCTTGATGACTAGACTGGATAAGAAGCAGTAGTACAAAATACAACAGTGTAATAGTAGGTATAGTTTCTACAACAGGGTAACACAGTATCAGATAAAAACTGAATCCACAAGGAAGAATTATAAGGGTGGAGGTGAGTGGCAACATTAGGCTGGATATTGACCAACAAGCTGCATTTTATACTGCTTCCAGGGTTGAAATATGCAATTCCCAGCCATTACAAAAGGAAAATGAAGCAATACCCACAAAAAATGTGCGGGAAATACAACAATTATTAGTGAAACTAGTTCATCGATGAAACTACCAGATGATATTTTGTTGTGGAAGTTTGAAAAAGGATTGGTGACAAAAAAAAAAAAAAAGAGCAGGCTGGGGGTATTTCGGGGAAGCGGTTAATGCACAAACAATCGAGCAGAGATGATAAGGAGCCAGACCCTCTTGAAAGCAATGGGGGAAATGGGTTAACTTGATACATCTAAAACCTAGATTTGTCAAGTTGAGACAATTGTTCGGACACAGTAGTGAAAGGACAGGTTGTGGAAAATTATTTAAAAATATGAAAAAGAGGTAAGAAGAGAAAGATGCAAAATGCAGGTAAAACCAGAGTTGAAGGGGGTAACAGTGGCAGATACACAAAAAAAAAATTAAAATACATTTTCACAGATAGGATGCAGTGTAAGGCTCACATATTCACATAACCGGAGACATGGTAAATAATATGCACGCCAATCAAGTGTGGTGAGAAATTTTGAATCGGAGCACACCAGAAGTTGTGGATAAAACACAGGAGGTTTTGCAAGGATGAGGGAAAAAGAATTTAGCTCAGTGGAGACAGCAAACTGGAATTAAAGGTTGGGCACAGAAGATGTGTACCCTAGGTGGTTGTAAAAAAAAACAAAAAACGTTGGTAGCAGTTAAAATAACCAGGCCATGGAAAGATATTTTAAATTATCCCGATGTAAAAACCATGGTGTCAAGTCAAGGGAAGACAGCACTACAGGAAGGCCAATGATTAGGGACCTTTGCGGGTGCTCATTGCCAATGAGTAGTAATTGGTTTGGAGATCAGGCTAATAAGCCTTTATAACGGTCTGCCCTCTGAAAATTGAGAGTGCTCATGTCAACTTTGTGGAGGCTTGAGTAATCAAGCATCCATGGAGTCAGCTTACATGCAGTATTAATTACTATATATAATATCGGTAATAACCAGATATAAACAGTTATAATAACTATAGATAACCAGCCAGGGAGTGTCTATGAGGGCCCAGGTTGGGATTTGGGGGTCCACCTATGGCATAGTGGAAACAGACGGTGTTTTGGTAACCAGAATTTGTGGTACAAATGGGGACAAGGGGCTGCCAACAGGGGGATGCCTTCTGGTCACAATTTAGAATGGATGGGAATGACAGACATCCCCGATAGGAGCACAATCAGTTAAGGAGGCTACTTCAATTATACAAGGGAGAACAATGGTTACCAAGTGAAACAGGACCAGTAGGCACAGCAGGGCAAGTAGGGGCTACAAAAAGGCTCTGGAGCAGTATCCGGAATTGATCCCTGGTATTGAAGCCGGCGTCCATGGGGATAACTATTGAAGGGGCAGTCTGTGAGTTTGCTGGCAGTTGGAATCGGTCGGGGGGGACACCTCTGCAGAACAAGCATGCTAGAGCCACCAGGAGGAATGGGTTTCATAGATGGGTCATTAGCACAATCAATTGTTTCAAAGAAGGGCTCAGTTAGTAGTATCAGGGCCAACTGCTGCTATAGTGGGGGCACAGCATCTCCACCTGAACTAATTCATGGGGTGCCCAGATGGTGTGTGGTACGAACCTTAAAGGGGGCTCCTTTGCCCTGTTTTTTTTTCCTTATTTCCTGAGGGGAAGCCTTTACTGCAAAGGGGAGGGGCAGAATTTTACATTATCAAGGGGAGAAGGAAGAAGGTGGAATCCATGCAAAAAAGAAAAAGGTACAGGGGAAAAAGGGGTCTGTGACAGTGATGGGCCCATATAAGGGCACCCAAGACAGCACCTTATGGTGAGGGATGTATAAGATGGAGGGTCAGTACCACTGTGACTAAGGTAGGCACCTGGGTGTCAGGGCAGGGGTGACTGTGGAAAGTTTAGCACTGGGTTGCAAGAAAGGGTTTTTACTGGGGGGGAGAGATGGAAGGACAAAGTCACAAGTGACAATGTGGGGGTGCAAGGAGATGTGGGGGGCTGTTCAGACAGGGCCCATGTCCTTTGATGGGAAGGGAACAACCTGAGGGCACTGTAGGGGGACTTAAGAAGGGGGCATTGGAAGGTGCAACAGGTATTAGGCCCTTGCAAGGGGATGATGGAGTCATCAGGCCAGGTGGTACAGTTACACATAAATTGGCCAGGAGTTGAGCAAGACCAGGGAGGTGGCACCACGTGGAGCCTGACATAGCACGAAGGCAGGAAGAGCAGTAATGGACCTTTGGGTACCACTAGCTCGGGTGTATGGGATGAAAAAAAGCAGGATGGACCAGGCCACCATTGGGTTTCACCTGGATACATCAGAATGGCGATCAATAAGTAAGTGTCCTTCCTCTATCCACAGAAAAGGGGTACCAAGTGGGGGGTCAGCATATATGCAAAAAAAAAAAGAGAGAGAGATGATGGCTCACTAATAATAGTTTATATGTTATAGAGAACCAGCCACAGGGGAAGAGGTATGGATGGTGATTTGTTGCTATGCATAACGGGCCAAGAGACAGGATGAACAGACGCCAGGAAATGGCCTGGTTTTTGTTCAGGGGAAGGTATGGATACAGCGGAAGGAATTACAGGGGTTAGGTCAGGACCAATGCAGGACACTAGTGGAGGAGGCCTCTGGGACCAATCCAAAACTGGAGTTTCAATGTTGTACATCCAAGGGGCAATTAACAGGGGACATGTCTTGGGGTTTTTCTCAGGGTATTTAATCAGCTCCAGGTAGACCTTTGCATGATGGAGGGTTGGGGCCTTCAGCTCACAGGGACATATGAGGAGATGGTGGCAAAAAGAGCTGGATGGATACATAGACATACAAAGCCATCGAAGGTGCTGGACAGTGGCTAATCAGACGAAAGGAGGAAGTTAAAACATGAATAAATAGATAAATTTGAGGGGAGAGCTATGGCAACATGATAGAAGAGGTGGATGTATCCTCCCCCCACAGGACCCCCTTTTTTCTCTGTAAGCAGGGCTGCTCCTCTCACATCTAGGCACCACCGAGAGGGGTGGGGGTAGTTACTACAAATTATCTTTTGTAGAAACTGTATGTATACTCATTACTTCTACTTCTGAGCCTGCAATCCTTCAGACAGGCAAACCAAGTGTGGCAACTACCTGGCTCACACCTGGGGGGACCATTTAGCATGGCCAACAACATGGATCCCTGGGAAAAAACGTTTGCTCAGCATTGTGCTAGGTTTGTACTTCTGGTCAGGGGCACCCAAGTAAATCCAGACACTGGAAGCAATAACTGAAATGTCCAAACCAGGATGGGATTCTAGAGTGTGGCTTTTATTCACATAACACAGAGAATAACAAAGCAAAGATGGACGCCCACAGGGCAACACTCGCTGGTAATGCAGATTACAGAGGTACAGAACACACTTCTTCACTACGAACCCTCAGGTTCTGAATGGATCTGGGCACACATGGCCTGAACTTGTACACTTCTCTTCTATTCCTTGACATGGCACCCCGGCCAGTACTAGGACACTTTTCCATATGGCATAGAGGTTGATGGTGGTTCCCTAAACCACCCATGAGCACTTTCTAGCTCTCAGGGAAAATCCACAATCCCACATCTGGGTGCTTTCTTCAGACACTGGCCAAGTGCCTGAGAGAAAGCCATAGATGCCCAAACTGAACCTGGAGAGGTAAACCTGGTTACTCCAGATGGGGGGTCTCCCACCTCTTGCTCCCAAAACTATACTCGGCAATTCATTTGGTTACAACACCTTTCTTCAAACTACTGGTTGTAGATGCTCTCTTGAAATGTTTAGCACATTTAACATTCTATATTTCACTCTGGAGGTGTCCTGACTTTAAAAGTCCTGTAAGTGGCTATGTCTTTACCCTAGACCCCCACTGTTGCAGATGCTTCTAAGCCATACACAGACTAAAAGTTCTGTACTTGGCAAGTCTTCCTTTGACCCCACAGTAGGCAGACACTTTTACTCTAAACTCTATCTCAGTGGACATTGTCTCTATTTCAGAGTAGAACTCACCAAAGGTGTGCAGGTGCCCCAGGGCTTCTTCCCACAAATGTCTCAGGCACTCACAAACAACTCGATTCTCAGGCAGCTTCTCCCTGTCCGGGCTGGCACAGGGGATTGCCCCTGAATCCCTGGAATTTCCCCCATCCCTCCGGGGATAGGGCACTGGAACAACTCTAGGAATGGTCTCTACCACTTCCTTCTGGTCTCTTCTGTGTTCTTCTCTAGGGTGAGAACACACAACCCCTTCTTTCTACGGTAGCTCTATATCAAAGCTAGGCTCTGAGGAGCTGCACACTGCAGCATTCCTCACTCTCTCTTGAGTCTCCACACAGACTGCTCTGTGAAAACTGACTTGAATTCCCCAATGTTCTACTGCTAACCCCTTGCAGTTAGCATTCCATTGTGGCTTATGCTGCTGCGAGAATTCTATGGTGACATCATCATCACTCCAGCTCAGCTGAAACTGAAAACAGAGTGAGACAGTGTGAAACTCATTTAACTGGCATCTCACAAGCTGCCTTTCCCTGCCTGTCACTGGTTCTAAGTGGGATTCTAGTAACCCCTGGGAACAAGGGGGTTACATGGACATTTAGGTGGTCGGTGTAGAAATGGAGGAGGCACATGTAGCAGAGATGGGTAACCCCATTTTCATCCCAAAGGACAGGAAGGGATAGAAATGCATGGTGGAGGACTGAATTAGAAGGAAAAGGTTTGGGGTGGGGGGGGCCTGACTTCCAACGCATGGCTGGAGACCGGCTACTGAGAGAAAGAGAAAGAAAATACTTTCTGGAGGGGGGAGAAATTCTGGAGTTACACCAAGGTGGGGTGTAAGAGAAAAGAGTGTGGACACCGAGGAATATAAAATGGGAAGGGGGGCAGGAATTGGACCTAGCCCAGACAAGAGGAAAGGGTATGGACACCCGGGAATGGAAAATGGAGGCCAGAAATTGGATATGGCCCAAAACATAAAGAGATAATCCCCTCAGGTTGACATCTGAGGGTGAAAGAAGAAAGCGTACAGGAAGAAAAGACCCCTGCGAATTTACATCCAGGTGGTGAGGAAAATGTGATATAAAATGACTTATAAAACATGATATAAGTTATGATGTTACAAATAAAGAGAATACAGAAACAAAGAAATGTTTTTACAAATGAGATGTAAAGGAACTCAATATTATTGGGTGGAAATTTGATTGATAAAGTTAATAAATGGTGTGCCAACTGAGCAGCCAAAGCAATACTCTGTGTGTGTGTGTCCTTCTTTGGGCAAAAGGCTCTAGAACAAGAAGGCTTAGCCCCTAAAGGACAGGCCCCTTTGTTATAGGCCTGAAAGCCCAGAAGGAAGGGCAGAGAAGGAGAGTGAAAGGGGGAGGGTAACAGGTAAGGAAGGGGGCGGGGTTTCTTTAGGAATGGTCATAAGGGAAGGGCCATTTGAGGAAAAGGGTATGCAGCTTCAGAGGAGGTGACCTCACTAAAAAGAGTGGGGGCTCTTTGAAAAGGAAACAGATGATAGGTGGAAGAAGGAGAGAGAAAGGAGAAGAAAGCAAGGGGTTGGGGTTGAAAAGGGGACATAAGGAACTGCACAGGAGCTCTCCCTCACTTTGCTAGACAAAATTGAATTCCTCCCACCCCCAAAAATGATAGGGTACAGCAAGTGGGAGAAGAGAAAGAGAAAATACTTTCTGGAGGGAAGGGGGGGAATTCTGGAGTTACACCAAGGTGGGGTGTAAGAGAAAAGGATGTGGACACCCAGGAATATAAAATGAGTGGTGGGCAGGAATTGGACCTGGCCCAGACAAGAGGAAAGGGTATGGACATCTGGTAATGGAAAATGGAGGCCAGAAATTGGACATGGCCCAAAACATGAAGAGATAACCCCCTCAGGTTGACATCTGGGGTGAAAGAAGAAAGTGAACAGGAAGAAAACACCTCTGCAGATTTACATCCGGGGGTGAGGAAAATGTGATATAAAATGGCTTATAAAACGTGATATAAGTTATGATGTTACAAATAAAGAGAATACAGAAATAAAGAAATGTTTTTACAAATGAGATGTAAAAGAATGTATTGTTGGATGGAAATTTGATTGACAAAGTTAATAAATAGTGTGCTGACTGATCAGCCAAAGCAATACTGTGTGTGTGTGTGTGTCCTTCTTTGGGTGAAAGGCTTTAGAACAAGCAGGCATTGTCAGAGGACTGCAAACCGAGAAGGGAGTGGGACCCCTGTTGATGGCAGGAAAAAGGCAACCGTAGAAGAACATTCGATGGTAGGGGTACAGTGAGAGAGGTGGGGTTAACACATGATGGCAAGGAGATGGTGCACTGCTTCCCTGGGGCAACAGTGGACAAACTCATAAGCAGGTTGGAGGAACTCATGGAGGGGTGAAGGACAATAACAAATAATAATAAAATAAACTTTATATATATAGCACTCTTCAACAGCGTATCAGAGCGCTGCACAACAAAATAACAATTACAGCAATACAATATTAAAATACAATAAGTTAGTAAACCACAATACCATAAGATGGTCACAAAATGGCACCAAATGCCAGGTGAAATAGATAGGTCTTAAGGGCAGTCTTGAAGCTCTCCACTGTCAGGCACTCTCATACTCAACGAGGCACAGAATTCCACAGGGTAGGGGCTGCAAATGAAAATGCCCTAGCTCCAGATGTTTTTAGCTGTACCCTGGGAATCTCCAGCAGTCCCTCGTTGGTCAAGTGGAGCAGCCAGAGAGGGTAGTAGGGATGCAGGAGAGCTTGCAGCTAGCTCAGTCCCTGTCCATGTAGGGCTTTGTAGGTCAGCAAGATGACTTTAAAGGTGATCCACCACTGAACTGACAGCCAGTGCAGTTCACGCAGCACAGGCGTAGTATGACTGGATCACAATGATCCAGACAACAGCCTTGCAGCCGCGTTCTGCACCAATCTTAACTGATGCTGAGCTGCACATAGACACAAATGCTCCACATGAATTGTAAGGTAGAAGTGAAGGCAAGTTTCTATGAAGTAGGGAAAGTAGCAAAGAAAGAAGCAGGGTTGGTTACCTTTTAAGAGGTTCTACTAAGACTAAGTTTAAATGAGTGAGAACAATTTAATGTGTATCAGTTAACGTATGGCTAAGGGAGTGATGCAGGGTAGGGGAAGGTAATTTCCTTTTGGATTGTGACTCAGCTTAGAAGAGGAGGAGGTTATTTAAAAGGGACAGCCTGCAACCCATCAAGGAAGACTGGAGAGTGCTGTGTGCAAGGCTTGCTAAATATATTGGAGATTGTTTAAACTAGATATGGACTGGATGGTCCAAAGGTCTTTTTCTGCTGACATTTTGCTTAACTAAGTATGGATGAGATGGTCCGATGGACTTTTTTCTGCTGACATTTTGCCTAACTAAGTATGGATAAGATGGTCCAATGGACTTTTTTTCTGCTGATATTTTCTCTTTTTCTATATGGGGAAAGTAACTCGGTTAGGAGAATACCAATGCCTGTAGTCTAGGTAAAAAAACTACCCGAAATGGTGGCCTTGATGGAAGAGGGATGCCTGGATATCAAGACAGTCACAGAAATATGATGCACAGAGAACCATGACTGGGATGTCAATATACAGGGTACACAATCCACAGGAGGGACAGGGAGGGAAGAAGAGGAGGAAGAGTAGCTCTCTATGTAAGGAAAGGGATCAAAGCAACAGAACTAAAGGGTAAACAGGGAGGAGAGGAGGCACTGTGGGTCACCCTGGAGACTGGAAATTGCACCACAATCTGCACAGGGGTTGTATAGAGACTCCCTTCTCAGGGGGAGGAAATGGACAAGAAAATGATAGAAGGCATCCTGTGGATGGCAGAGAAAGGGGAGATATTGCTGACAGGGGACCTGAATATGCCAGATGTTAACTGGAGCACTTTTGCTGCAGCCACATCCAAGAGCAGAGCCATTCTCGATGCTCTACAGGGGGCATGCCTCAGACAGTAGGTTTTGGAACCCACTCGGGAGGGAGCAATCTTAGACCTGGTACTCTCAAATGGGGATGGAGACAGGATCTCGGATGTTGAAGTGGGTAGCCATCTGGGAACAAGCGACCACCAAACAGTGTGGTTCACAATAAACTTAGCTGTAGAGTCAAGTCATACAAAAGTGAAGGTACTGGACTTCAGGAGGGCTGATTTTGTCAAAATGGGAGAGTGCCTCAGAAAAGCACTAGCAAACAGGCAAGAAGGTGGGGTGGAGCAACAATGAGGAAATATCAAAACCACCATCACAAAGGCTACAAGCCTTTGTATGAAGCAAATAAGCAAATCAAAACAAAAGAAAAAACACTATGGTTCTCAAAAGAAGTGGTGGGGAAGGTTAGGGAGAAAAATATAGCATTCAGGAAGTATAAGGAAACACAAAAGGAGCAGGACAGAGAACTGTACCAGTTAAAGCAGAAGGAAGTGGGGAAGGCAGTCAGAGTAGCAAGGCCCAAACCAAGGAAAAGATAGCCAACTCGGTTAAGAAGGGGGATAAAACCTTTTATAGGTACATAAGGGAGCAAAGAAAGACTAAGGCAGTGATACTGAGGCTGAATAAAGAGGAAGGTGGTTGGGTAGAGAGCAACAGTGAAAAAGCAGGGATACTGAATGAATACTTCTGCTCAGTATTCACAATGAAAGAGCAGGGAGAGATACCTAATCCAGTCAATAGAAGCACTCTGGATAGGGGGTTAATATTAGTCCTTTCATAGAAGAAAGGGTTCTGAAAGAACTCTTAAAACTGAAGGTAGATAAAGCAATGGGGCCTGATGGGATTCACCCCAGAATTTTAAAAGAACTAAGGGAAGAAGTAGTAACGCCACTGACTACCCTTTTTAATAAATCATGGGATGATAGTGTGATACCTGAGGACTGGTGGAGGGCGTATGTGATTCCCGTTCACAAAAGTGGGAGCAAGACAGAGGCAGGAAACTACAGACCTGTCAGTTTGACCTCAGTGGTAGGGAAAATGATGGATTTCACTTCTGAAGGAAAGATCTGTTGAGTACCTAGAGGCCAGTGGGGCACAGGACCCAAGGCAGCATGGATTCATAGCAGGAAGGTCATGTCAGAATAATCTAATTGATTTCTTTGAATGGATGACCAAAGTAGTAGACCAGGGAGGGGCAGTGGACATGGCCTACCTAGACTTTAGCAAGACATTTGACACAGTCCCGCACAAAAGATTAATAAACAAATTAGCCAGTCTAGGAGTGGGTCCCAGGGTGGTAGCCTGGATAAAACACTGGCTGGACAACAGAACACAGAGGGTAATAGTAAATGGGGTCCACAGTGAAGAAAGAGGGGTTACTAGAGGGGTACCGCAGGGTTCAGTACTGGGTACAGTCCTTTTTATTGTCTTTATAAGTGACATTGCAGAGGGACTGGAAGGAAAAGTATGTCCCTTTACAGATGACACAAAGATCTGCAACAGAGTTGATATGGAAGGTGGGGTGGGAAGGATGAAAAAGGACTTGGCAAGGTTGGAGGAATGGTCAAATGTATGGCAACTTAGATTCAATGCAAAGAAGTGCAAAGTAATGCACCTGGGAAACAAAAACCCAGGGGAAGAGTACACAATGGGGGGTGAGATACTGACAACAACAAAAATGGAAAGGGACCTAGGGCTAGTCATATCAGACAACCTAAAGGTGGGCCAGCAATGTGAGAAGGCAGTAAGGAGGGCTGGGGGGATACTGAGTTGCATAGGGAGAGGTATCACCAGTAGAAAACAGGAAGTTGTTGACCCACTGTACAGACAGTTAGTAAGACCACATCTGGAGTATTGTGTACAGTTCTGGAGACCCCATCTCCGCAAAGACATAGACAGGGTGGAAGATGTTCAGAGGAGGACAACCAAAATGGTGCAGGGTCTGCACCAGAAGATGTATGAAGATAGACTAAAGGAGCTTAAGATGTATAGCCTCGAGGAAAGAAGGGAGAGGGGGGACATGATAGACACTTTCAAATACCTCAAGGAAATCAACAAAGTCCAAGAGGGTAGAATCTTTCAGAAAAAGAGATTTGCAAGAACAAGGAGGCACAATTTGAAGATAGAGGGGAGACGGCTCAGAGGTAATGTGAGGAAGTATTTCTTCACAGAGAGGGTTGTAGATGCATGGAACAGCCTTCCTGAGTAGGTCATAGAGTCAAAAACAGTGGGGGAATTCAAGAATGCATGGGACAGACATAAGGCAATTCTAGTGGGGGGTAGGAGGAAGTAGGCTATTGGTTAATTAGGATCCGCAGTTTATCCATTAGGTAGGGAAATCGGCAGACTAGATGGGCCAAGCAGTCCTTGTCTTCCATCAGATTCTATGTTTGTTTAGTTAACACCCAGGGGGACCTGCCAGCCTCTCCCCACCTAATGTAAATTCAAAAATATCCAACAGAAGGGAGCAGAAGAGGGCGATGTGGGTACAAAATGCCAGAGACTGGTATGCATCAATGCAAGAAGTCTGGAAAATAAGATGCCAGAACTGCAGGGATTGTTCACAGACAGTAGACTGGACCTAGCAGCTGTCACTGAGATGAGGGCATACCAAAATCACAAATGGGACATGAACACTCCTGGGTTTACAGTATTTAAGAATGATAGGGTGAATAGTTCAGTTCAGTTCAAATTTATTTGATCAACCAGGATAGGACAAATATCGTGGTTTTTACAATAAAAACAGAAAAAAGAAACAATCAAAAACAGATTTGACATATATATCTTAAAAACAATTAAAAATGAGCCATAAAATCATTTGGAAAGGGAATAAAAAAGTAGCAGGGTCATACAAGATGTAATAACATTTTGAGACCTACAAGGTATAATAAAGTGTATCATTTGTTCAGGTATAATTTACAGGGGTTGATTTGCAATTATTTTAGACTACTTATTGATGACTTGCCACATTGAGCTTTCAAATTTTGATAATTCTGTATCCTATAGCTTTTCTTTTTGAGTCTAATGACAGACACAAAGAATTTAGAGATCAGTTCAACATCTTTTTGGAATTGTGGATGTAGCAAAATGAAGACCAAATCATAATTTGAGTCTGCATACTTTTGATTTTTATGGTTATCATATCAGTATTTTCCCTGATTGTATCAATTTCTTTTTATTCTATCTCTGTATTGAGCAGAAATTAGAATTTCTTTTTTAGAATCACTCCATAAGTGTCCCATGCTTATTTTATTTAAATTTCTCATTAGGGAATTGAGCCATAAAGAAATAAGCCCTTCTTCTTGCCATTTAATATTTTACATTAGACATGTCTTAGGGATAATATTTTTGTTTGTATTTATTATTCTGAGCCAGTAGGAGATACGTGTGAGTTTCTTGAAATAGCTGATGGGGATTCTTCCCAATTCTGCCTTTACTATAGTATTTGATGTCAGATTAGGAACCTTAAGTAGTGCTTTGTAATACTATGATAATGATTTTTCTAAGCCCTTGTTGTTTGCATATCCCCACACTTCAGATCAATATAGAAGTAAGGGGTGCAATTTTGCCTTGCCTGCCTTAAGTGCTGGAATTACTGAATTTCCTCCATACATGTGATAAAATTTTAAGAGCACTTTAACTGCTAGTTTTGCTTTGGTAATTTGATCTTTTATACGTTTGGACTAAGATCTGATGACACAATTTTTATACCCAAATAACAGTATTCACTCACAACCTCAATATTTTCTGACCCATTTATAAATTAAAATTTATTATAATTTCTGATATTTTTCCACAAAATAAGAACTTTAGTTTTTTTTAATGTTTTCCTATAGTTCAAGGTGATTGCACTTCTGGTAAAGATTGATCATTTTTTTCTGCAAACCAGATTTTGTGAGTGAAAACATGACCAAGTCATCTGCGTATACCAATGAATGCACTGGAATATTATGTATATTTGGAGAGTCCAGTGAGTCATGTCAAAGTGTTCAAGTAACCCATTAATATAAATTGGGGGCAAGGAGATATCCTTGCTTTACCCCTCTATTTGTGTCAAATAACTGCATTAATGAGCCTTTATTGTTGAATCTAATTGCTTTAGAAGTGCCTGAGTAAAGTATTTTGATTAATTTGAACAGAAAATAACCTATACCCAAGGAGAGTAATATCTCCCATAGTTTATCTCTATTAATGGAGTCAAAAGCAGAAGAAACATCTATGTCTACTGAGAACAGTTTTGATTTTCTAAGGTGAACATATTTCTTAATTAGATGGGTCAGACAAAATATATTGCCTACAGTCGAAAAACCATCCCTGAAACTGGCTTCAAATGAGGAGATCTGTGAAATAGAGTCTGCCCACTGAAGTAGCCTATTTAATAATAGTTTAGAAAAAATTTTTGAGCTTACATCTAACAAATTTATAGGACGGAAATTATTAGGGTCATACACTGGTCCTTTTTTATATATTGGCACAATTATGTTTCGAGTCCAAGATGTGGAAATGTAATTTTGAGATGAACATTAGATTAAAGAAAATTGTTAGGACTGGAATCCAGAAATCTTTGTGCTCCTTGTAAACCACAGGAGGAATAGAATCTGGGCCAGGTGCCTTGTTATTTTTTAGAGTTAGTATGGCCGATTCCACTTCTTCTGATGAGAAGATAATGGGAGGGCCTAGTTCTATTATGTTGTCTGTCAATGTACCATTGTATAGTTCAATAGGTGGAATTATGAAAAAAATATCCTTGAAATGTTTGACCCAAGCTTCCTTCGGTACGTAAACTGCTACAGTAGGTTGATATTGATTAGTTCCTTCGGCCACCATGTTCCAGAATGCTTTAGTGTATTTCCTTATTATAATTTGGTATATCTCATCCCATAATGTTTGTTGGTAGCTTAATCTTTTTATTTGCAAAAACTTATTATATTGTTTTCTGGATAGGGTGAATAGAAGGGGCAGGGGTAGCACTATACAATATATATATTTTTTATATTTATTTAATTCTAGGATTACAAGTACCTTTGAGCCAAGGCTCTTTCACAAAGGTTCACATCAGTAAGAGACAATATACAGTACATTACAAGGTAAATGCAGTATACAGTACATTACAAGTTAAATGCAGTTTCAGATACAATATACAGCAAAGACATGACACAAAGTGAGCAAACACAATTTCTAAGTTAAAAAAGGTAGGGTGGGGAGGGAGAGCAGAGGGAAATGAGAGGGACAGAGGGGGTATGAGCAGCCAGAGGTGGTTGTCGAACATAGAGAAGTGCTGCACAGTGGAGCTTGGTGGGGAGGAGGGGGAAGGTGAGGGAGAGGAGAAGGTAAGTGCTGAGAAGATATTGCAGGGCTAAATGAGTTTCCATTGGGAAGGGGAAAAAAATCAAAGTTGGGGTAATCTTCAGACCACCAAGGCAAAACCAGGGATGGAGCAAGTACATAACTGGTTAGAGACTTCAGCAATGTGGACTTCAATTTGATGTGGGAGATGCTGGAGGTAAACATGAGAGGTATGGCAGGGCTGATAGGAGTGGAATGGAAATAAGAAGCATTCAGACTATGTCCAGTATATTAGAAGCTGCAGATGGTTGTATTGGTAGGGTCAGCAAGAGGAAAAAGGCTAGAAAGCCAATAGTGGGTCACAATGGAAGTTGAAAAAACAGTGAGAGAGAAGAGAATGACTTTTCAAAAATACAAATGTAGCCAGAGGAAGGAAGACTGGGAGGCTTATATAATGGCAATAAAAGAGACCAGTCGGAGGATCAAAAGTGCTAAGACAGAAGCAGAGTGCAGAACAGCAGGCAGCGCCAAGCTTGGGAAAAAGTATTACCTCACTACATTTGGGAAAAATGTAAAGTCAAGGAGGGCATTGCATGACTTAAAAAAGGGAACGACTGGGAGGATAGTGACAGCGGTGAAGCCGAGATCCTAAATTAATACTTTAGTTTAGTATTCACCAAGATGAAGGAAGGGCCATTACCAGAGTGCAGGCTTGGGAGGAAAAGCAAGAAGCTAAAGATCTTTATTAAACAGAGTCTTATAATGAAGGTAAGGGTGCTAGAAGGGCTAAGGGGATGGAGGATAGACAAACCAATGGGACCAGATTGCTTACACTCTAGAATACTAAAGGAAGCAGTTGAAGTACTAGACACTCCACTGACAGATATTTTCAACTGCTTCCTGGACATAGGAGTGGTCCTTAAGGACTGGATCATTGTCAATGTGATTCCTCTGCATAAAAGTGGCAGAAAGGATGAGTCAGGAAAATAAAGACCAGTCAGCTTTATGTCTGTGTGGGAAAAGTACTTGAGTCCATGCTAAGGGAGGACATAGTGGACTTCCTGGAAGTAAATGGGCTCAGTCCAGGGTCCCGTCTTCTTTAATATATTCATATGTGACATAGGGGAGTGCATACAGAGCAAAATCTGTCTATTCACAGATGACACTAAGATATGTTCAAGGGTAAATACTGATAATGGGATTAGGGCACTAAGGGAGGACTTGGGAAGGTTGATAATGTGATCCAAAATGTTGCAGCTGAGCTTTAAGTGAAAAGAAACGTAAGGCATTACGCATTGGAAATGTAGTGAAATAAAAAAGGAAGTACATGATGGGGTGGGGGGGTGGAACTAGTAAGCAGATCCAAAGCAGATGATTTTGGAGTAACAGTAGTAGAAAATCTTCATTCTTAACACTGTGCAACAAAGCAGTAGGAATAGCAAAGCAGATGCTGGGTAGAGGTGGGCGAAGTGGCCAAAACTCGCTCTGCGAAGCAATTCACAAGTAATATGGAATCACAAAGTAATCCACAACGAAGCTGAGTACCGCATCATAATGAGAATCTAAGTCCATTGATAATAATGACTTGTTACATTTGCCTTCCCCAACCACTTGCATCATTTTTAATGCGGGCAATATAGAAATCAATGTATCAGACCACATTGCCTTGTTATTGAGCTCCAAGGCGAATTTTGCAGTGATTCATGGGATAGCAGGTCACATGGGCTCTAGATTGTTCTGCACAGTCTCAGTTCTGTATAGTGTATGTGTAGATGGAGAAAGTTTCCTCTCAGAGCTCTGAGATTCAAATCCTCTAAAAGATGTTAAAAAAGCCTTTTTGAGCCATTTTTTTTGCTCAAAATTTAATACATTGATTGCAGGAAACCCTCCTGTGCTCATATCATCGAGTGTTTATTGTTTGTGTGTAGATTTTGAATGTTAATTTAGCATATTCAGCCTGTGTATTGAGAGACACTAGAAGTGTGCTTTGGCAGAGGGGCATATCTGTGGTGGAGGTAGGTTAAAACTGGAAGAAAAAGGCAGTCTTTCTGTTTTGGTTATATTTTTCTTGTACAACTGTGTTAATGTACATAGTCATATTTTCAGTAATTCTTGACATTTATTTTGCTGATTGTTGTGGTGCAGCAGTGCATAATATCAGTTTGCTTAAAAGATTTGATTACATTACTGAAGTTTTCAATTTGCTACACATTACTTGTAGTGTGTGTGTGAGTGTGTGTGCGATGCATGCCATCAAATCAGACACATTTTATTGTGCCACAGGGTAATTGCAGCAGTGTGAACCTGCTATCCGCTGCACCTGCATGATTTTGTACTGCTTTGTGGTATCTTAGTTTTGTGCTGTTACTGCAGTGCTCTGCCCCCCAAACCAGCAAAGGGGATTCTTTTCCAGATTGGATTGTGACTTGTGAGCACTGGTTAAGGTGTTGCTGTGACTCTGCATCTGCATCTCTTCTTGATTGCGCAGTGAAATCTTTTTTTTTTTTTTATAAATATCATTTTTATTGGTATTTTAACTTATTTACACATAAGTCAGCCAGACCATCAACCATAGTTAAAAAATACATAAATTTCAGAATCAGACTCAGCGAGAGTATAGTGCCCATAACATATTAATGCAAAGATGAAAAAGAATCCAGGAGAGGGTGCCAGTTCCCAAATAGGGTAGTTCTTACTTTTAGTCACTTTGGCCCTTTATTCGGCAAGTTAGTGTCCAGGCCCTTCAGTCTGAAGGATCAACCTATCTTAGCCTATGCAGGATAACCCATAATCTACTACTTAAAAGGTCACCAAAACACAGTGTAACTGTAGTACAAGTCTCGGGCATTAGTGTCCATACATCCCCTAACAGGGGGCTCGATGAGGGTGCTCCCCCACAAGGCGGACCACAGACACCCCAGTACCGGGACCATCCCCCACCCCCGCAACCAGGACACCTGGGAACCAATGGGAAGAGAGAAAAGGGGGGAGCCCAGGAGGCCCATGACCATCTCCCACCCTCATGGAACAAAGGTTGGGCCCTTTAACAGACAGTACATCTGCCATCGGGCCCACCTAGTCGCAAATTTCCCTTCTTGGTTATTTAGGCTATGTGTTATTTTTTCCATGAATAGATTTGTTTAGTAATAGTCCACCAGTCTTGTATGGTGGGCATTTTAGGCGTCAGCCAGTGTTTTGTGATGGCCTTTTTGACTTCTGTGAGGAGTATAAGTAGGAGAGGCCTAGTTATTGGGCCACACATGTCTCGGGGAAGAACCAGAAACAGTACCACCTCCATTGTCAGCTGAAACTGGGGGTTGAATATCTGCTGAAAATAATGTTGCAGGCAGGTAAAAAAAGGCTTCAGGGAAGGACAGCTCCACATCACATGGGTGTGATCAGTCCTTGTAGCACCACAAAGGCGCCAGCAGCCCGTTCCCTGACCCGGCACATAGTGACCCGTGATTGCGGGGGTTCTAAAATAATGGATTAAGCATTTCCAAGAAAATTCCCTACAGACATGTGAGCTGGATACCTTAGCTGAATATTTCCATGCTCTTTGCCAATCCTCTGGGGCTATCGGGTAGCCCGCTTCTTGGCTCCAGCAGTTTCGAATGCTATCCGTGCAGGTGGAATTCTGGGTCCTCAAGGACCGATACTACATTGATATCAGGTTGTTTTGCCTGGAAGTCCTAATGTGTATTGTTAGGGTTTGTATTAGTAATGGGATCCGCTCCTGGTCCCAGATTTCCCGGGGAAGACGCTCCATGTAGTGCCTGAGCTGTAAATAACGGAAGAAGTCTTCCTTTGGAATATTAAATTCCTTTTGAACCTCATTGAAAGCCCACATTATACCTTGTCTGACTATCTGACTTAAGTATTTCAGGCCCCTTCTCTCCCACTGCCGGAAACCGCCATCATCGCAGTGCAATCTTAATCTGTCTGTGCTTTCGCATCTGTTTAGTGCCCAGTCGCCATCTGCAAGCCACAGTTGTTGTTTTTTTTGGCTCCACATCCACTGGCTCAAACTGAAAGTTCAGAAATCTAAATTTGTTCAGACTTTTCTTGGTGAGCCCCCAAAATGCCTGCAAAGAGATGTGCAAGCAAAGCTGTTTCTGGCCATGGCACTGCTGCCAGTGGCAAGACTGTCCATGGATGTGGTAGTATGCAGAAGTGCATAGCTGATGTCAGTAAAGGGATTTCTCCATCAATGTTTTTTACAGCGCAATCTGTAGCTTCTCCCATAGTTGGATGAGATGATGTTGTCCCAGTTGGTGGTGTTAGTGCAATTTCTGCTGGCATGAGTATTGCTGCCTCAAGTTCAACTTCTGACCAGTTAACCATTTCAAAATATATAGTTGAGTCTAAAGCTATGACTGGCAGTGTAGATTATGTCATACTCCCCATAAACATCCCCATGGTAGCTGAACATGATTCTGATCCTGGTAATGATAACTCACAATGTCACATTTCTTCCAGCACTGTTGAGGCCATGCCTTTGCCATCCAATGATTCAAAGTGTGGCACAAAAATATTGGGTGATGATGATGATGCTGTGGTTGGAACATATTCTCCACAAGACAGCATCTAAGCTGAAAATGTGGATGCGGATGGTGCTGATGAATACGATAATGATGTCAGTGACCCCTGTTGGGAACTGGAGAAAAAGAAAGTCAAGGTGGCTGTGTCTGGGTCTGTTGGCATTAAATCCCTTCTCCTCAAAAATGTTATGATTTAGAGGTTCCTGTCGATGATAATGATGATGACCCAGTAATAATCATAGGTAGTTGTGGTGGTCAGTTGGAGTCCAAGTGTGTCCAGCCTGAAAAGTCATGTAGCACCCCTCCATTTCAGGGGTTAAAATACCGGAGTCCAATAAGCAGCATCAGGGACATGTTAAAAGTAGGGGATCACAATCTCTTGTTTGGGATTTTTTTGTCCAAGATGCAAATGATGAGTCAGTTGCAATCTGCCAGTTTTGCCATGCGTGTGTGAGTCAAGGTAAAAAGGGGAGTCATCTGGGCACAGGGGGCCAGCATACACATCTTAAGAACAGGCACATGGCACTGTGGACCCAGCACCAGATGGCAGCTAATGCCATAGTGGGGCATTCACTCTCATCATCTACCTAACTGAGTATGTTATCCCCTTCCATGAGTGTAAGACTAAGTAGGAATGTCTGCAGTAGTGATGAAATAACACCAGAGGATTACTACAGGCATGATGAGGGGAAGGATTATGATTTAGAAATCTTGTCAAGTGGTGGTCAGAGTAGCAGTGGTGGTGGTGGTGGTCAATGCAGTATGTATAGTGCAAGAGGTACATCAACCCCTGTACATAAAATGGGAAAAATAATTTCATTTGTGGACTTGTCACCTGTGCACCCCTCTTCATCACATGTCCACACTCCACCCCTGGCCATTTGCAGAGCCAAGCCATTTGTCACCCCCAGTGCAAAACGTGTATGTCAGCCCATGCTGGAGAGTGTTTTTGCCTGTAACCTTCTACCTGCTTGCCTGAAGCATGTGACCTACACTGTGTAAGCCATGGATGTGTGTGGACTGCCTGTGAATTCTCACTCTGCCTTAAAGTGGAATAAGGCAGAGTGTACAACAAAAGTCATAATTACAATGTGAAGTGGCGAAGTGAGGGTTTAAAATGGGCACTCCACATAGCGGAATACTAACGCGAAGTGCCACTTCGCGACCACTTAGCGGGTGAAATTTTACTTTGCTGCATCTCTAATGCTGGGATGCATAAGTAGGGGAATTAGCAGTAGAAACTGGGAGGTAATCCTGCTGCTATAAAGATCATTGGTGAGACCACATATGGATTAATGTGCAAGGTTCTGGAATCCATACTTTCACAAAGAAACAGAGGGAGTGGAAGGAGTACAACATAGCGCAACTAAAATGATCCAGGGAATGGGGGAAAAGACTTACAAGAAGTGACTGAGAGACCTCAGTATGCACAAACTAGAGGTTAGAAAGGAAGGGTGGGGGCATGACTGAAACATACAGATATCTATAAGGGATTAACAGCATAGCTACCAAAGAATTACTCATTTTATGTAAGAACACATGTACAAGGGGAAACACACTGAAACTGGAGGGGGTAGTTTCAAAAGAGATGTCTGAAAGTATTTTTACATTAAAAGAGAAGTGGACAAATAGAATAATCTCCCTTAAGTCATTGTGAAGGCCAAACAGTGGACTGCTTTAAAGTAAGGCGGGACAGCCATATGTGTATAGTCAGAGGGTTAAGGGGAGAAGTATGGGGACGGCACGGCTGGTCAATAGGGCCTATATAGGGTAAATAGGTAGGCTAGGCAGACAGGCTGGGCTGCTATGCCTTTTTCTGCTGTCATTGCTCTGTGTTTCTATGTTTCTATTGCTAGTACTGGACTTGTGCTGCTAAAGTAAGTCCCTTTTACAAAATGCGTAATAGATGTACTGTTTCTGCTTCCTCGAATATGCTTAGACTGCAGATCATGGGCACTCAAAGTGTGCAACATATGTTTTTAGCTCTCTTTGCCATCTTTGCTGTGTTCTCTGAAATCTTTTCTTTTCCATCTCTAACATACAGCTTCTTGCCTAGAGACTGCAACTTTTTGAATGCAGCTCTATTCCCCTGCCTATTTCAGTCCATTTTGCCAACTTTGCCAACTTTTCCTTCCATGTAGCTGGAGACTCTGCCTGAGTCTCCAACTCTTTCTCTCTGTCTCTTTATCTCTCTCTCTCTCTCTTTCTTTCTCTCTTCAAGGTTTTTGTAAACAAACTTGTAGCTAGGCAAATCCATTTTCTGGTGAACAGAATAAGAGGAGCCATTTCTCTAGCCTAGAAAGTTATGCAGTTGTCATGATCTAGTTTGTTGCTTTGGCAGCTCAGCTTCTAAAGAAATCTCTAAGTGAGTTTTACTTTTATTTTTCAGGCTGAAAAGTGTGTGAGTTTTAAAAGAAACCCCACAATGGGCAACGTTTTCCCTATCTCTTCCAGCTATCCCTTATGTATTCAGTGAACTTAAGGCTGTTGATTTCCGAGTACTACATCTCAGTTTGTGTACCTCTGCTGGATATATCTGAGGATCAGGGCTGGAAGAGGAATAAATGGGATGACAATGGATGTACAGGTGACATTTAAAAATGTTGCTGGTTTTAGAATTTTCATTACAGTTTTGTTTATTTTTGTAAACCGGGTGGGTCCACCAAGTACAAGTACTCATTTTCAGGGATTACCCCAGTGCAAAGCACAATACAAACACACATTTACAACAACATTTTACATGTTCCACTCTTGGGACGTGCCAGCTGTTCTATTAGGGCACCAATCGGCAATGTCACTGATCACTTTTTTGTGCCCCCACCCACTTAAAGATTCCTACTCCAGGGAAGGGGGGCAGACCTTAGGGAAGGAGTGGCGGATCTCGCATTTGGTACCCTAATTCCCCAGCACCGTAATGCCGGTGCTCTGAATGCCATAAGGGCATTTAACATACACTGAAGCCAGCCTAGATGTAAGGAAGCACCTTGCAGTATTACCGTAGAGTGCTGCAGTATGCTGCAGGGAATTGCGTAGTTCAATGGCAGTCAAGCACTTTTTGTCATGCAGTATTTTGTGGCATGTCATTTACTGCAAGCTACTGTAGTTGCATCATGGCTAGCTCCGTTGTTTGCATAGTGCAGCTATAATATGTTTAAATGTGAGAGTCACGTGATGGCAGCCAGCTAAATGGCAGCTGAAGCCTGAAGCTCTTCCCTCCTGCTGTCCCAACAGCCAAATTTAAACTCTCTGGTGTACTGACTCAGGGCAATCTTCATTAGTAAGTGGGCTGAGACACTACCCGACGTCCTGGGCTGCATTTTTGATCAAGATAAGGCATCCACGCTCCAGGATGGATGTTGATGTGAAGCAGGCCCCGATCCGACATACGCCGCCTGCATCCCCTGACAAGGCCGCCAAGAAGCAACATAACCAGGGAGGCCCGAAGCCGGAGCGAAGTGGGGACAAGATACAATCGCTCAACCCACTAACGGAAGATAAATTCCTGCAAGAGCTAACCCCACTGAAGGAAATCCTCCGGGAGCTGTCTGTTGAGCTCAAGTCCTCGGGTGACCTCTCATCAGTCTCCACGCAGTGGCGTGATCTGAGGCCAGAATATTCTCCCTGGAGCAGTGGAGAGCTAAAGCTGAGGTCGAAATGACCGAGTACCAGCAACAAATCAAGAAGCTCCAAGCAAAGACCGAGGACTTGGAGGGATGCAACCGTCGCAACAACCTACTGATATTAGGCCTACCGGAGATGGAAGAGGGGGCCTGATCTTATGGCCTTCCTGCAGAGATTCCTGACCAAAGTAGTAGGCCCGTCTCCGATCAGCCCCTCCTATCACCTTGAACGAGCCCACCGTTCACTAAGGCCTCGTCCTCCACCTGGTTCCTCTCCGCGTCCCATTATCATGAAATTTCTAAGCTACTTGGATAGGCAGCACGTTTACAATAAATCCCGCGACTTGAAGGAGATTACATGGGGCTCATCTCGGATCTGAATCATCCAAGACCTCCCGAAGGAAACAAGAGACAAACGAGCAGCCTTCCACCCCATAGTCCAAAAGCTAATCGCTGCATCCATCCCCTTCAGAATGCAGTACCCTGCAGTACTTAAAGTCACTATTGGAGGCTCCACTTACAGCTTTAACTCCCCCTGATCTGGCCATGAAGGACTTTGCGACCAGGCTGCCGAACTGATTCAAAACCCCTGGCTGAGAATCATTCTGTATCCACATTGTTGCAGCCCTGTTATTTCAAGGACTGTATTGTTAATTGTCTAGCTGGCTTTTTTAGGGCCTTGACTTTTCCCTTTGGTTTGTGGTTTACCTCCTCGATTACTAAATCTGCTCTATTTTTTCTGTGGCTCCCCTCTCAGTCCCTGCTCGCTTTCCCTGGGCTACCGCCTGTCCCTCTATAATTTTGCTCCTTGTTTTCCGCTCTCTTACCTGGGGTCTGGCAGGTTGCGGGATGGAGTGGCCGGGAGGTGTCTTGGGTGGGGCTGGGTCCCTCGCTCTCCTTGATGAGATCCGCGGGCGTTTCCGGTACTAAGTTACCGGGTGGTAGTTTCCTGAGGTAACTTCCTGTATGAGGGACCAGATTGGTCCCTTGCTGATTTGCTCCCCTAGAATCATTGGGCCTAGACTTCACGCTCCTACATATTCCAGAGCCTGGTCCTCTTTTTGGCCTTTCCCACTCAATATGTCTGCCGTTAGAGGGTGAGTGTTTTTTTTCTTTATTTTTTCTGATTTGTCTCACCTCGATTGCCAGTGCTGGGTCATGACCCAAGGGGTGGGCGACACCGGGGGGTTTCTGGTGGGGGGGTTCCCTCTCTCCTTTTTGTTTTACCTGCAGCTACTAGCCTTCTGGGATGGGGAAGGGGGATGCTTTGGGCTGAAAGCTTGGCAGATAGCTGTATGCAAAATCAAGAGCTTAGGTTAGGGGGTTTGGCTAACCTCACCTCAGCTGTTGTGTTATCACTGATTCTGTTATGGGGGGTCTGGTTTCCTTCCTGGTTTGGCGTTTTTCTGATTTGTATTTGCCTCCCACGTTTAGACTCAGTGGAGCTGGGGTTGTGGGGGTTCACAATAAGGGGTGGGTGGGCAGGACTTATTGCTTCATGTTGGAGGTGGTTTAGTATTCAGTCCTGGCTCCCGTTGTAAATAGTTGTCTGTTGGGATTAAGGGATTGTTGTGGGGGGGGGGAAGCTGGGTGTACCTTGCGATTAGTCTCCTGTTCTTATTTCATTTCCAGCGATGTGAGATGGGTTTGGGGGGAGGTAGGTTCTGGGGGGGATACTGTCTGACCTACTCTGCTTACTGCCTCTCCTTAGTGGACTACCCTATGCTGCTCATCTCCGATATTATCTGTCTGGGGAGGCAATCTGGAAATGGTGGGGTTATTGGGTTTATTTTCGGGAGGAGGGTTTTTGGGGAGGGGTTCACTCTGCCTGTTTAGATTAAAGTGCAGTTATATTATGGTTGGTACAATGATGATCACTCTGAGTGTTTTACCACAGTGTTCATTGGCAGACTGTTAATTTCTGGATATATCTGATTATGGTGTGCTGTTCCTTTTCCTCTAATACTGGTTCTGTCGGGTCCTGCATCCCTTCTTCTTGTTTCTAAAATGGTTACTAATATAACTAAAATAATATCCTGGAATATCAGCGGACTCAGAGATCGGGTCAAAAGGTGCCAGGTTTTTAATCACTGCTCATTATTGCAAGTGGATATTCTTTTCCTCCAAGAAACACACCTGACTTCAGCAGACGCCAAATCCCTGTCTCGTTCAGGTTTTTCCCAGACATATCTAGCTGGTAACTCAAATCTTAGCAAAGGGGTTGCTGTGCTTATTAAAAAACATGTTTTGTTTGTGACGGAACAGGCCGTCCTAGACCCAGAGGGGAGGTTTGTCCTGGTTAAGGGTAGTCTCAACGGAAGTTCTGTTATTTTAGGTTCGGTATATGGCCCGGTTGGGGGCAGACCTGATTTCTTTATGTCCCTTGCCGATAAAATTAGCACCTCCTCCCTTCTCAGATTATACTGGGAGGATTGGAATGTCCCCTTTCTCCTAGACTCGATAAGGACCCTCAAGACGTCCCGCCCCTACCTCTGCCAGAGAGCACTCCAGGATTTATTGTCAATGTTAGGACTGTGTGATCCTTGGAGACTTTTAGACCCCTTTCCCAAGTTTTCTTTTATTTCTCAACCACATGGCTCCAAATCGAGAATTGATTACCTGTTAATTAGTAAAACTTTCCTTCCCAAGCTTTTGCAATCCAGTATTGATCAATCATTCTCTCAGATCATGCTATAGTTTGGATTAAACTTTCTTTAGATCCTGAGTTTTGTCATGATACTATATGGAGGTTAAATACTCAGTTGCTTAAAGACCCTCATACGGTCTCGAATATTAGGTCCCTGATTTCTCTCTTCTTACGGACAATCTTGATTCTACCCCGAGACTTGATATGGTTTGGAGCTCTTTAAAATGTTATCTCAGAGGTGAGCTAATAAAGATTGCTTCCGCTAGGAAGAAAGCCAGGCTCGGGGAATCTCTCTCTCTGTTAAGTAGAATTAGAGAATTAGATGCAGATTACTCTCTAACCTCCTCGTTATCTTCCCTTAAAGCTCTTTTGGTTGCTAAGAGCGAATACATGGATCTTCTGAAAGAAAAGACGGAATACTGTGTGAGGAGAACTCAAGCTAAATACCTCGATCACGGGGAAAAAGCTGGGAAACTCCTGGCCTTGCACCTCCGGACGCTGGAGGGTTCCAGGATAATCCCATCCTTGACTGCTCCAAGTGGTTCTATTGAATTCTCCCCTAGAGGTATTGTCCGCATTTTTGAAAAGTACTACACAGATTTGTATAGTGCACCCCTAACCCCCGTTTCCACTCCGAATATTAATACATATTTAAAGGACATGGATATTCCTAGTCTGTCACCACCCACCATAAAATCCTGTGACTCCATTTCCTTGGATGAAATAGAGACTATAACCTCTTTGACCCCAGATAAAGCACCCGGCCCTGATGGTTTTCCTGCCAACTTTTACAAGGTTTTCTCTAAGGAATTGGCACCCGTACTTCTTAAATTATATGAATATTTCTCTATCTCTACTGATGTAGACCCCACCTTATTTGAAGCCACAATTATCCTGATTCCCAAACCTGATAAAATTCTCATGGATCCAGCAAACTATCGGCCCATCTCCCTTCAGAATTACGATATGAAAATCCTGGCTAAAATATTGGCTGAAAGAATCAAAAAAGTGTGGTCCGGCCTGATTAGTCCCGAACAAGTTGGGTTTGTCTCTGGCAGGTCTTCTGCCGACCACTTAAGAACCTTAAGCATATATATCTCAGCAGGCCCAAACGCTTCCTCACTCTGCGGCTCTGGTCGCTCTTGACGCAGAAAAGGCCTTCGACCGGGTGAATTGGGCCTTTCTTTGGGCAGTGATGAGGAGAATGGGGTTCCCGGATCCCTTCCTAAAAAGGATTCAGGCCTTCTACTATGCTCCCTCAGCTAAAATCTACTGTAACGGAGTTTTCTCGTCTCTCTTTCATTTATTTACGGGTACCAGACAGGGATGCCCCCTCTCACCCTTACTGTTCAATTTATACCTGGAGCCGCTTCTCATTAGGCTCAAGTCGTCCCCATTAGTCAAAGGCTGTAGGGTATTACAGCAGGAATTAGTACTTTCTGCCTATGCAGACGATATTCTCCTGCATCTTGAGCATCCGGCTGAGTCCCTAAAAGCGGCTTTAGAGATCATTATGCAGTTTGGAACCTTCTCTCAATACAAATTGAATACTTCCAAGTCCGAAATTCTTCCATTAAACGTCCATACTTGTAAACAGGATTTTATCTCTTTTGGGCTGAGATGGGCCCCAAAATCCATTAAATATTTGGGGATCCACTTCTCGACTGACTCCTTCTCGCTGAAGAAACTTAACTTGGACAATATCAAAAATCTCGTCCAGCAGGATTTACAGCGCTGGTCTACCCTCCCCATCTCTCTCTGGGGCCGTATAAATATAATTAAAATGAATATTCTTCCCAGGATTTTTTATCCCCTAAATTTACTAAACTTATGGTTGCCCACCTCATCTTCAGCAATTTCACACTATGTTCTCTAACTTTATTTGCGGGGAAAGGGTGTCAGGCAGCTCATCGTTAAGCTATCGCAACCTAAAGAGAAAGGTGGGCTTAGGCTTCCTAACCTTCTACTCTACCATTGGGCAGCCCATCTCTCCAAATTAGGGAAGTGGCTCTCGGTTGACTCCGATTTACCGTGCTCAATCTGGCTCCAGATTGAGCGCTCACTCCTTTCTCGGACTAGGCTTGATTCCTATGCGATTTTCTTTACTCCGCTGGCAACAGTTGAGCAGAGGGTGGCAAATAATACGATTTTGACTTCTCTTAAGTCTTTGGCCCAGTGTCTAGTATCTCTTAATATTCCCGTAGGCTCAGATCTGGGTCAGCCAGTGCTCCTTAATCCCAATATTAAGCTGGACAACTCATGGCTTACCCCTGAGTGGCTCCCTCAGTTTACGGAGGCCAGATTGGAGCACTTTTATAACCAGAGTTCCCTTCTCTCGTCTGCTGAAATAATTAACAAGTTTGGTATTGCTGGGAAACAAGTCTTTAAAGCATTTCAAATACGACATCTTATTGCTGTGAGATATGGCCTCTCCTTTATTGAAACCAAAGCCTACCCCTTTCTCTCTCAGATTATTGATCTGGCTTCCCAACCTCATTCTATCTCACTAATTTACTCTTTCCTTTTAAATTATAAATCCCCTGAGAGAGTTGAGGGCTCTACTGTCTGGACACATTTGCTGCCTGAGGCTACTCTAAATTGGCCCCGTATTTGGAAAGACCTTCATAAATATCATACACAGGATAGACTAAAGCTAACTCAGTACTATATTATAAATAATTTGTATGTAACCCCCCTGCAAATGGGGGTTCCCAAAAGACTTCCAGGAGCTTGCTTGAATGCTCCAAGCCTGAATGGTGTTTGGCGTTTAAGCCATTTATCAGTGAGTGTTTTTAGAACCTCTGGTACTGTCTCTTTAAGAGCTGTCTGCTTGCAGACATAATTAGTTGTATGGGGACTGTGTGTTTCTTTGATTGAGTATCCTCAAGCTGCTGCCAATTCTCCATTTTGCAGTCACTAGGAGTACAAAGGAACCTATCTGAAAGATGTAACTGTTTGCCAGAAATCATTTACAGTAATAATGAAATTGCAGTTTGTCTAACCTGTTTTCTTTTGCAGTCAGAACAGTGTCTGCCTAGTTCCCCATTCTGGTTTTGAACTGCTGAACTGGACCAATCAGTGTGGGGTAAGCTAGCTCTAAAATGGTGCCTTGGACGAATCAGAACTTGGGCTCATAATCTGAGCCAGCCACAAGAGGATTGTATGGGCAGTGACTCTGGGAGATGTAGTTTAGACTTCAGTGCCTTTTTGGACCAACAGCAGCAGTCTATGTGGTGACAGCCAATCCAGTCAAGAACTGAGAGGAACTCAAAAGAAGTGCCAGTTTTGTCGGTTGGAGTTTCAGTTGAGCTTTGGCAGTGAAGAAGGAAGAAGCCCTGTGCTTTTCAGTGTGCAGTTTTAGTCAAAAAACGTGTGTAAGGCCAGAGTTCGGTCTGCAGCTTGTGTAACAGCTTGTTAGGACTGAATCCGTCCTGTGAAGAGAATCAAAGGATATCTGATGAGTAGAAACCAGGCTCACCTGTAGAAGACTGGAGGAATTGCTAAAATTGCACTCGGTCTGTCAGGAACTGAATCTGCTGTGTGTTCTCCGGTATTGTGCAGTAGTGCGATCGGGATACAGATGCAACCTGCCTGGTATAGTGCTTTCTTTTATATAAATGTGTGAAGGGTTTGTGTACCTCAAGTGAGCCCTACTGACATTGAAGGACCCTATCTTATTTGGAGGTCGTAGAGTACTAATTCAGGATTAAGCTCCCTGTTGAATTACCACATTAAATCCAAATGGAATTACTGTACTTACTGACTTTTAATTTTCCTTTTCTCTGTGAAAGGGCCCCTACCAGCTGCAGGTTTGGACTAGCCACTAGGGCTTGGGTACCCAGGGACAGTAACTGATAGGGATAGGCCTACACAGAGCCATAAATAGATGATTAGAGTGATAAGCTAATTAACCTGATTTCCCCTGTCCTTGTTATATTCCCCTAAATAAATCAGAGCTGCTTGTTTCAGCAAAGTTATACTGCCTGAGGTATTTGTCTATGTTAAAATATTTGTACTGTGATTGTTGCACTGTATCTTATTTTACAGGGGTCCCAGTGCGAGGAAATAGTCCTGGGGTAAGTGTATACTGTGAAGGTAATTCTGATATATTGTGTGGGCCACTAGTGGGAAGAAAGGGGGTTGCAGTGTCCCAGAGGCTGTGACCAAATAAGTTTAACTATTGCAAACCCTGACCTCTGGGTGGAGGCACCCGCCATTGGATCCAGGCCCCTCAACCTGTGGTGGCAAATCAGGCAGGGGTAGTAGCCCTGGGAAAGCGCCATCTAGGGGTTACATCTTGGAGGCTCACCGCTGGGATTGTGTGTCCTCTAGTGGCCATATTCTACGAACCACTGTTAAGAGAAAAATGGGTACCCGACAGAGTGGCTGTGCACCGGCTGGTGGAGTGGTGTACTGGGGAGGAGATCGACCCCAAATGCTATGCTTATCCTGGACATCCCCTGGGTATCAATACGGACACTGTGCAGGAGTACTTTCCAAGGTGGAAGGTTTACAAACCCTGTGGTGGTGGGTCGGCATGCTAATCTGCTCACCCACACTTTCCTGGCCTAGTAGAGTTTAAGGATCCATAGATAGCTCCAAAGTGCCACAGACCATTACCCCAGAGGAGCCCTCACTGCTTGAAGTGATAACTAAGGACAGTAAAGACCGGAGGGAATCAGCCCCACCACTATCTGAAACTTTGAGGAGAAATTTGCTAAATGGTTGCTGGGAAAGGAAAACTGTGGAGGACTTGAAGAAACTATTCTTGCCACCTAGGGTGTTCCTCCCCAACACCTCTCCCGCTCCAGTGCCCGTAATGGTGGCTGAACCAATGCAGACTCTATTTCTGCACCTGCCATTAGTCACGACTCTTACGAAGGTTGAGGATCTTCTCTGGCACCTCCCCACCCCAAGGGAGGATGACTGGGAGACCTGGATAGACTATGTTGCCCCCAAGTGCTAGAATGGCAATGCTTGGAAGGCGAAAAGCAAAAGAGGTTAGTGAGAGCCTCCGAGGTCCTGCCCTGGCTACCATCCGTGCTAAACAGGCCAGTAACCCTGAAGCGACTGCAGAGCCTATCTTGAGGCCTTGGAGAATGTGTATGGAGCCCAGATTCTGATGAGGACCTATGGTGGAGAGTAAGAAATGCACAACAGTACCAAGGGAGTTGTTGTCTGTGTATGTCTCTCGGCTGGAAAAATTGTTGCAAGAATGCCTCAGAAAGGGTAGTTTGCCAGCGATTGAACTGGACCGAACCAGACTGGACAGAATCCTTAAGTCTGCCCCTTCTCAGAACTGCTGTTGCTTCAGTTACGCCTGGCAAATCGACTGGAATCCCACCTCCTATGATGAGTTAATGAGAGAAATTCGAGGAGTTGAGAAAAGGCGACCCGGGAGGGACCTGCACCAACAGCTGTGGCTACGACCCGAGTGACTGAGGGTGACCCATCAAGTGAAGTTCAGGGCAGAGGTTGACAGTCAATGAGTGCTCTGACAAGGAAAAAGATATGTCACAATGGGGCTAACTGTTGAGAGAGATCCGGAATTCAAAAACAGTCCTTTATGAAGGCTACGCAAGTCACGGCCCTGACCTATATCCGACTGCATCTGCTATGGGGTGGGGTACCCACCCATGTATCTCTGCTGATAACAGCTCAAACTCGATTCCTTGACCATGGAAGTGGAGAAACTGACGAGATGTCTCCAAATGCTTATCACGCAGAGACAGAGATGGCACCAAGGTTTCCAGTAGTAATACCCTGCCCTGGCTCCTAGTGTGCGCCTCAGCCAGCTCAAACTCCAGAAAGTATGTTTTGCTATAATTGTGGGAAAGATGGGCACATGAAAAGGGAATGCCGGTCCCCAAAAGACACTGACAAAGTTGCATATAGGCTACAAGGAGAGCTTGGAGAACAAATCAGTGGTTAAGAGGTGCACGAAATGATCCCAGTGAGGCACCAAAAATGCTAACTCACGTCCTTTGTGGCAAGGTCAGTTGCCCAGGCCCCCACTATCGCCTCCTAGACTGGTCCAGAATAGTGGGTCCTCCATGAGACCACTGTAAAGGTGAATGGAGGTCTACAAGAGCTGTATTAGACAGTGGCTCCCAAGTGACAATTATGTTCCAGGATTGGTATCAGAAGCATTTGTCAGACGTACCCTTACAACCATTAGAAGGACTACATGTATGGGGTTAAGTGAGAAGGCCTACCCCTATTCCGGGTATATCCAATTTGGCTGTCTTTCCCCACCTCTGTGGCTGGAGTGGCGAACAAGTAGAGACCCTAGCCTTAGTGTGTCCCCACTGGACTGTATGATGGTGTCCCTTTGTTGATTGGAACAAATGCTCATATGTTGGAAGGCTGGCACAGTTGTGTTATGAAAACAGGGGTCAAAGACTAGTAGAGCTTTAAGAGTTCGCTTTAATTAAGAAGGCCTATGAGGCACAGAGAGATGCTGAAAAACAGAACCAGAGGAACCGGTCGGAATTGTATGGAAAGGATCCTGAGTCTCTGATCCTGGCGCCAAATGCCCAGTGTACCTTACAGGGAGAGGTCCGATCAGAAAGGATGTTAAGAATAAAATATTAATGTTGGATGCACCAGGCGATGGAAAATTGCCAGAGGGACTGCTGGTCAAGCCTAGTATTTTGCCCGCTAGAGCCCATGCTTATGCCAGAAGGGTAATGGTCCAAGTTCATAATGTGTCTGAAAGAGACATTCGAGCAAACAGAGGTTGCATCCTGGCTAATGTGCATTGTGCAGACACTGCAGTGCTACCCAGCAGCAAGAGTTCAAGGAAGAATGACAGAGTAACGCCTGACTTGTTTGATTTCGGCGACTCCCTGCTGCCAGCTGAATGGAAAGTGAGGATCAGTGAGAAGCTTGCCCAGAGAGACCAGGTGTTTTCTTTAAAGGAATGGGATGTAGGATGCGGCAAGAGCTGAGCACAATATCCGCTGCATGACGAAGACCATTTCGTGGAGAGGTCTCGACGCCTGGCACCTGCTGACATAGATGATGTGAGACGGCATCTGCAAGAGATGTTAGCTGCTGGTGTAATACAAGAATCCAGAAGCCCTTATGCTTCCCCCATTGTGGTAGTGGGAGGAAAAGAATGGAACAGTAAGGATGTGTGTGGATTATCGCACCTTTAAACCGGCGGACTATCCTGATCAGTACACAATGCCCGCATTCAGGATGCTTTGACTGCCTAAATGGGAGCAAGTGGTTCTCTGTGCTGGATCTCCGCAGTGGGTACTACCAGATCCCGATGGCCCCAGAGGACCGTGAGAAGACGGCCTTTATCTGTCCGCTATTTCTATGAATTCATGAGGATGCCTCTAGGATTTCAGGTGCCCCAGCCACTTTTCAACGATTGATGGAGCGTGCAGTGGGGACATGAACTTACTAGAGTGCCTGGTATACCTAGATGATGTTATTGTGTTTGGCAGCTCACTGGAGGAACATGAGAGCAGATTATTTAAGGTATTGGACCGACTGGAGGACTTTGGCCTTAAACTGTCCATTGATAAGTGTCAATTCTTTCAAACATCAGTAAAGTATGTGGACACATAGTATCCACCGAGGGAATAGAGACCGACCCAAGTAAAGTTGAGGCCTTGACCACCTGGCCACAGCCAAAAATCTAAAAGAACTGCAAAGATTCCGGATTCTGTGGTTATTATCGCTTCATCAAGGACTATTCAAGAGTGATCCGCCTTTACTTAACCTTACTCAAGGGTATCCCCAACCCACAAAAATACCAAAGTCAGGTCCCTCAAGACTGAAAGAGTGTATTTTCGTCCAAGTGAAGTATTTGGGGCCCGCTGGACTCGGATTGTGAGACTGCTTTTCATGAGATCATTTATCAACTTACCCATGCTCCAGTGCTGGCCTACTGCCGATCCAAGAAAACCTTATGTCCTGCACACTGATGCTAGCTTGCAAGGGTTGGGGGCTGTGTTGTACCAAGAGCACGAGAATGGCCTGAGACCAGTGGCCTTGCCAGTAGAAGTCTGACCCCATCCGAAAAGAACTATCCTGTACATAAGTTAGAGTTTCTAGCTTTGAAGTGGGCTATTGTTGACCAATTCCATGAGTACTTGTATGGGGCTAAAATACTAGTAAAACTGACAATAATCCTTTAACCTATGTGCAGACCTCAGCTAAGTTGGATGCCACTGGCCATAGGTGGCTTTCTGCATTATCTACATACGACTATGCTCTCGAATACCGAGCAGGTCTGAACCATGTAGATGCTGATGCTCTCTCCCGAGGCCTGTTCCCCAGAATGATTGGGTCCGATTGGCAGAACCTGACATTCGGCACTCTGCCGGAAGTTTGACAGGAGGAACAAATGTCCACGGACGCAGTGGACTGCATGGTGGATTGCTTGGGACCCTCTGAGAATTGCATACCTGCTGCTTATTGCCACTTTTCTGCAATAGACATTGGTGCACTGCCTCAGTTGACAATGACAGTATTCGCGGCTCAATCCCGCCGATCCCATGATCAAAGCAGCTTTAGAAGCCTCTATGCAGGAAAAGATGTGTCCAAATTACGCCCACTGATTTGAGAACTGCACTGTTATACAAAGAAGGTCCTAAATTGAAACTGATCAATAAACTGTTATACAGAGAAACAGTAGACAGAGGGGACAAGTAGACAAACAACAACTAGTGCTGCCCACTGCCTTCGAGACTCAGTACTGAGGTCCTTGCACAACCACATGGGGCACCTTGGTATAGACAGAACACTTGACTTGGTGAGATCCAGATTCTATTGGCCTAAGATGGGGGCTGATGTGGAGCAACACATTCGAACTTGTAGTCGCTAGCTTACAGAGGAAAGCTTTGCCCCAGAGGGCTGCCCCTTGTTAACATCACCACCAGTGCACCCATGGAGCTGGTCTGTATTGACTTTCTGAGTTTGGGGCCAGATCAAAGAAATATCAGTAATGTGCTGGTGGTCACTGACCATATTACGAGATATGCCCAGACTTTCCCACCAAAGACCAGAAAGCATCCACTGTGGCCAAAGTACTTGTAGAAAACTTTTTTGTTCACTATGGGGCTCCACAAAGAATCCATTCTGATCAAGGGAGAGACTTTGAGAGTCGTCTGATCAAAGAGATGCTTTCTTTGTGGGGAGTGCGAAAGTCCAGAACCACTCCTTACCACCCCAAGGGGGACCCACAGCCTGAACGTTTCAACCGCACTTTGCTAGATATGCTAGGCACCCTGCACCCAAAGGACAAGCCTAGATGGAGCCAACAAATTAGCACCCTGGTACATGCTTATAACTGCACCAAAGTGATGCCACTGGATTCTCCCCTACCGCCTGATGTTTGGAAGAGAAGCTCGACTACCAGTAGATGTGTGTTTTGGGGTCTCTCCTGATGGGGTTCAAGCTGACAGCTATTTACAGTATGTGCAAAAGTTAAAGGCCCAGCTAACTCATGCGTACTCAACTGGCTCAAACCATGGCTGCCAAAAGAAATCTGGCCAACAAAGAAAGGTATGATAAAAGGTGAAAGCACAGGATCTCCAGGAGGGAGATCGGGTATTACTAAGAAATCTGGGACTGCATGGCAAGCACAAGATTGCTGACAGATGGCACCATCTCCTCACATTGTAGTGGGCAAACTAGATGATCTGCCAGTGTACAAAGTAAGGCCTGAGAATAATTCAAAAATGTAAAACAATGCATAGAAATCATTTACTGCCCATTGGACAAATCCTGATTGAGTCTGAGCCCCAGAAGATGCCCCTCTGGACCAGTGACTAGAGCTGCTGCTAAGAAAAGATCAAGGAAGTCTGCACCTACAGAAGCAGAGTTAAAGTGTTCCCTGCACAAGTCCCAGTTGAGCATGACTGTCAGTCCATATCAGAAGAAAGTGAGAGTGACTTTGAATACTATCCTTCTTACGAACTGAGTCAATTGTTTCGGGCAATCCCTAGTCAATACTGGAGACAAAGCTGGGCCTTCTGGACTGTCTAAGCCCCAGCTTCATCCCTGGAGCCATTGCTCCCAGAAAGTGAAGTGCAAAGCATCAGATCAGATGAAATGGAATCATTGTGCATGGTTGAACTGTTTGAGTTTTCAGGAGGAAAATGATAGATTGGGGCAGACTGGTGATACACCCGAACAAGAAGAGTATTTTGAGTGCCCTGACAGTCCACTGCCAGTGTCCGAAAAGCTCTCCATGTCAGCCAAATGTTGTGGACTCAGAAACTGTAACTCCTGGAGCTGAAAGTGCCCCAAGTTCTAGCCTCTCTACCCCAGGAGACTCCTGACAAGTGAGGACAATGCTGAAAATGAGGCTCAGAGTGCAGAGACTGTAGCAGTTCCCCTAGAAAGACTGGTCGAGCTGTAAAGCCTGTGGTGCACCTCAGTTATGATTCCCTTGGGAGGCCTGTGGATTTGCCTCTCAATGTTGTCCATAAAGGAGTGTATGTGTCCCTGAGCTCATTGCCCAAACTGAGCATCAGTGCTAACTCAAGTTACTTGTGTTGCCCTCTGAGTATGGTGCCCTTGCCCCGTCCAGCCCCAAGGTAACTGATAGGGAAGGGCCCCCCTCTCTTCAGGTTTCATGTACAAGAGGTAATAACTTGAGTTATGGTACAATGTGTGTGTAATACTGTGTAAAGAGTGACGTACTGCAATGTTTCAGAAATGTGTTCTTGGTAAAATGATATATTGACTGATGATTACATGTGTGAGCCTAATGCAAATATATACGGTTGCAGTTAAAACTTATGGGGGTACTTGCTTGACGCGGACGTCAAGCTTTCCCAGGCCAGGAAGGGTGTAACCCCCCTGCAAATGGGGGTTCCCAAAAGACTTCCAGGAGCTTGCTTGAATGCTCCAAGCCTGAATGGTGTTTGGCGTTTAAGCCATTTATCAGTGAGTGTTTTTAGAACCTCTGGTACTGTCTCTTTAAGAGCTGTCTACTTGCAGACATAATTAGTTTGTATGGGGACTGTGTGTTTCTTTGATTGAGTATCACTCAAGCTGCTGCTAATTCACTCCATTTTGCAGTCACTAGGAGTGCAAGGGAACCTATCTGAAAGATGTAACTGTTTGCCAGAAATCATTTACAGTAATAATGAAATTACAGTTTGTCTAACCTGTTTTCTTTGCAGTCAGAACAGTGTCTGCCTAGTTCCCCATTCTGGTTTTGAACTGCTGAACTGGACCAATCAGTGTGGGTAGCTAGCTCTAAATGGTGCCTTGGACGAATCAGAACTTGGACTCATAATCTGAGCCAGCCACAAGAGGATTGTATGGGCAGTGACTCTGGGAGATGTAGTTTAGACTTCAGTGCCTTTTGGACCAACAGCAGCAGTCTATTGTGAGTGACAGCCAATCCAGTCAAGAACTGGGAGGAACTCAAAAGAAGTGCCCGGTTTTGTCGGTTGGAGTTTCAGTTGAGCTTTGGCAGTGAAGAAGGAAGAAGCCCTGTGCTTTTTCAGTGTGCAGTTTTAGTCAAAAAACGTGTGTAAGGCCCAGAGTTCCGGTCTGCAGCTTGTGTAACAGCTTGTTAGGACTGAATCCATCCTGTGAAGAGAATCAAAGGATATCTGATGAGTAGAAACCAGGCTCACCCTGTAGAAGACTGGAGGAATTGCTGAAAATTGCACTCGGTCTGTCAGGAACTGAATCTGCTGTGTGTTCTCCCGGTATTGTGCAGTAATTACGATCGATACAGATGCAGCCTGCCTGGTATAGTGCTTTCTTTTATATAAATGTGTGAAGAGGTTTGTGTACCTCAAGTGAGCCCTGCTGACATTGAAGGACCCTATCTTATTTGGAGGTCGTGAGTACTAATTCAGGGTCGCTCCTGTTGAATTGCCACATTAAATCCAAATGGAATTACTGTACTGCTGACTGTTTAATTTTCCTTTCTCTGTGTGAAAGGGCCCTACCAGCTGCCACGGTTTGGACTAGCCACTAGGGCTTGGGTACCCAGGGACAGTAACTGATAGGGATAGGCCGTGCACAGAGCCATAGGTAGATGATTAGAGTGATAAGCTAATTAACCTGATTTCCCCTGTCCTTGTTATATTCCCTAAATAAATCAGAGCTGCTTGTTTCAGCAAAGTTATACTGCCTGAGGTATTTGTCTATGTTAAAATATTGTACTGTGATTGTTGCACTGTATCTTATTTTACAGGGGTCCCAGTGCGGAAATAGTCCTGGGGTAAGTGTATACTGTGAAGGTAATTCTGATATATTGTGTGGGCCACTAGTGGGAAGAAAGGGGGGTTGCAGTGTCCCAGAGGGCTGTGACCAAGTAAGTTTAACTATTGCAAACCCTGACCTCTGGGTGGAGGCACCCGCCATTGGATCCAGGCCCCTCAACCTGTTAGTGGCAAATCAGGCAGGGGTAGTAGCCCCTGGGATAGCGCCATCTAGGGGTTACATGTATTATACCCCCTAAAACTCTTTAAGCTTAAAAAACTTCCCCATCCTACTTGCTCCAGGTGTAACCAAGCAGAGGGGAATATCCTTCATGTATTCTGGGCCTGTAACAAAGTTGCTCCCTTGTGGACCCTTATCCAGGACAATCTAGACCCCCTTCTGGGCCTGTCAAATTACTTTATTCCAGAGATCTGTGTCCTAGGTGACTACTCCCTATAGATAGTATGGAGCGTCGTTACTACATTGCCCTGGTATCTATGGCAGCAAAGAAGCTGGTCCTAAGGCACTGGACCGATCAACTGCCCCTGACCTATGCAGAGTGGCTGACTGAGCTCTCAGGCCTTCTTCAATCAGAGAGCTTAATTGCCAGCCTGCATCGTCGTGCAGATTTATTCCAAAAGAGATGGGGTAAATTGCAGGCACTTTGTTTGTACCAATAACTCTATGACCTGATCTCTGTAGTTTGCTCAGAAAGAGCTGTTTTGATTATTTGTTCTACTTAGTTACTTTAAAGAAACAGTAACCTTATCTATTATGGATGGACGGTGGACAACTCCAATCTACCGACATTCTCTTATAAACAATAGGCACACCAGTATATGGGGGTGAGGTGGGGAGGGGATGAGTCTGAAGGGGTTGGGGGTAGGGGGGAAGTTGGTGGTTTTTGGGGGGGGAGCGGTTTTGTTTGTACCGATATATATTTGTTTTTTCGCCTTGTTTTTCACTGTCTGATTTGTTTTGTATGTCTTGTTATCTGAAACTTTAATAAAATTAAATTTCAAAAAAAAATAATATGTTTAAATGTACAAGTTGTATTTAACTTGCATTCAGCAAACATTGTCTTAAAACATTTTTAAACTCATACAGTGTTTGTGAGGTTCTTAAGGCCATGGGCAAATTATTCAATTTTCTTTACAGCACAATATGATAACGTACGTTGTCCTATATTTGTTTTTCTAAGCGACAAGGCAAGATTGTAATTTGAATTAACCCATGTGACACCCAAGCCTGTTTAATGGTAAATAAAATGTTCAAACTTGTTGAAGCTACTGCATTTAAAAGTTTCCATGGTCAGAGTAACTAGTGAAAGTTGAATCTGCTCTGTTAATGGTAGCTGGTTTAATGATTTGTCAAATATACAACGGGGAGTGCTGAGTTCTGTTTTTAGGCTAAAACTGCAAATTCTGTTCTATAGAGTCAAATTAAGTCTTACCTGATAAGAAACGTAAAGTGACACTAAGTTGTATTTTTATTCATTTCATTTGAAGTGTTTAGTGCGTATTTAGATGGCGTAGGAAAGGACCTTTTAACATACTAACATACTATTTGCCAGCAGATTAGGCCTTACGGTCTATCGAGTCTGCTCGAACCTTAGATCCTTATTTGGGTGCCGAGGCCCTCCCATCTCTTGTGCTCCAGAAACCCCTATCATCCATCCCCACCCCCCTGGGACAGGCCATCATCTGATACATCCACTTTCTGTGTCTGTCCCACCCTCTCTTAAAGCCCTCTACTGTGGATCTCTGAACCAGCTCGCCTGGCAGTGCATTCCAAGGGTCCACCACTCTCTCAGTGAAAAACCTCCTCCTCTTTTCCCCCCCCCTTCCATCTTCCAACTTCAAACCATGCCCTCTGGTGATACCTCCTGCTTTAGTCTAAAGATCCCCTCCATGTTTACCCTATTTATTCCCTTGAGGTACTTGAAGACCTCAATCATGTCCCCCCTGTCTCTCCTCTCCTCCAATGAAAACAGGCAGAGCTCCTCAAGTCTGTCCTCATACATCAAATCCCCTAGCCCTCGTATCATCTTAGTTGCCCTCCTCTGTACCCTCTCCAGGAGCTGTATGTCCCTCTTCAAGTGTGGTCTCCAGTACTGTACACAGTATTGAAGTACATCATTTTTAATCAGACTAGAACAACAAGGTTAGGCATCCTGTATATGAAATGCAAGTTCCCTTTAGATTGGCAGCAAATGTACCACATTGTGTGTTACTATTCTTAATTGGGGTAACAATCAATCTTAGGGGAACAAGAAGTAAGAAACAAGTCCTGAACCTGGGCCTGATGGAAACATGGCATGGACTGCTCTGTGGCACTCAGTTTTATACAACAAAATGATGGCCATGCAACTAATAAGGGCAAAGGGACCATAGTGCAAACTTTTCTATGTTTAAACTCCATAAATAAACTCTAAAACTCAGGCAGCACTTAAAGTGTATTCATGTATATTAAAGCATTTCTATATCAAATTCTGGTTTTACATCTATCAGTTATTTCTCAAAACACCAAAGCATAACTTATAAAACTAAACAGAATTTGATTCAGTGTTGTGGTCAATGGGGAAATGACAAGTATCTATTACTATTAGCCTTAGCCAATGAGATCAATAGATGCAGTTTCAAACCTTGAGAAACAATGTTTTTTTTAATTGTTTTCTTGGATCCATTCCCCAGCTTTAACAATAGGGGTTGACTCACCATGGCTGCACTCTTCACCCAGGAAGGCAGGAGAGAAAGATGTCTTTACTGCAGAGTACCAGTGGCTCAGTAGGTGGCACGCTCACCTCTGGGTCCAGATGATCAGAAGGTTGTGGGTTCTAGCCTCACACCAGGCACTTGAGGTAATACCCATAACTGACACTCTAGTGCAGTATGAGGTTGGTACTCTACTTGTGAGGGGCGCTCCTTTGGATTATATGTTAAACTGAGGTCTCTTCTGCCCAGCTCTGGTCACTGTCCAGGTGGAAGTAAAAGATCCCACAGCACTTACCAATGAAGAGCAGTGGACTTTCCTGGTGCCATGGCCAACATGCCCAATGTCAATAAAATAGATCTATGTAACCCACCCCCTAAGACGCACCTGGAAACAAGCTATAATAGCTTACTGTGCTTTTCCTGGTTAAAAATTGCAAATAAATACATAATAAAATTATCTGATGTCAATACTTGTCCTTGGTCAGACAAGCATGACCATTGGCCTCCTGCCCTTTTCCTCCCCTGGAGCCCAGCATCTCACCTCCATGACACACTCAGCCCTTAGCCAACTCAACTGTGGGATTCTAGGGCTTGCCCCATGTGAGCTCAGGTCTCCCAGGTGGAAGAATGATGTATTGCTGCTGCTGTACAATTGGACTGGCCCTAGAAACTCCTGTGTGTGGAACTATAGTGGAGCCCACCAGTATGCACTGCAGAATACTGCAGAATTCTACAGAATTACCACAGGAAATAGCAATTTCAATGGCAGTTAATACCTTTCCTTATGCAGGAATCTGTGACTCTGCGTTTGCATCCTGGCGGGTTCCACTATACATAGGCTAAGGCCTATCTGACTCATTACAATACACAGAAATCAGAGCTCTGCTACACCACACTGTACAACTCATTCAAATGTTCTGGTGCAAAACTGAAGAAATCATTAAGTCAGCTGTCATTTTAATTGATATGTGATAATGAGGGTGAAAGATGTCCACATTTTACTGTTAAGAGCATCACATACTTACCCTAATATAGTTTGCGTTTATGTAGGTACTAAGAGGATCATTCAGGTTCTTTGGTTTCAGACACACTCTGCTGTGAGAATCTGAAAGAGACAGATGCAATGCAAAATGTTACTTTCAAGATTTCATATATGTTTTAAACAAAATATATCTATATTAAAAACTAAATTAAAAAAAGACTGATTGCCTAAAGTGCTTTTTACAGTTTTACATTGTTTTGTAAAAGAAAAAAATGATAATAATATTATGCTACTGACCCAAAATGCAAATACAGTCGCTGATAATTATTAAAGTGCAGATTAGAACAGTGTCTGCGATATACAGCAAAGCAGGCACACCATTTAAAACATATCATACTAATATAGGAACAAAAAAGATGGATGGCACTGCAAATATACCAATGAGACTATGTTGAATACAGTTTGCAAATGTTAGTACTTTTTATTTCTTATTTTTTTATTTAGTTTTTGTCAACCAGGTAAGCACACTAGACAACTGAAATGCCTATTTTCAAGTGCGGCTCAGGAGAGTTACAAAGTAAAGCGAACAGCCATATCATAAAATAACACAGACAATTTCATGGTTGCAAGAAGCAGCCTAGAAATGAACAACAAATACACTATCAAATGTTGAATTTCAGCGTACAATGGTGACCAAGAGCTGAACATACAGATCAAAGCATTATACAATAAAAGTCACTAAATTAAGGAATACAGCCAGATACTAAACCATTAATGGTGTGTGCACAGTAGCGTGCAAGGGACCCCAACATGGGAGGGGTGGGATCTATCAAATTAAGTGTGTGTACAGAAAGAGCCAGCCTGCAGGAAGACCTGGAGGGACCTCCTGAAAAGTATAATTTTAACAAGAAAAAGCCCATTGAGCTGTCACAGCTCATTTCAAGGTGCTTTCTTTGGGGTAGGTTACACTCCCTTACTCTTCTTTGATAAACATCATATGACCTTGAATTTCCACTTTGACATTGACCAGAGATGGGCAGAAGGGACCTCAGCTTTATGGCTCATCTGAAGGGCAGTACCTCAACAGTGCAGCACCCCCACTTATACTGCACTTCAGTGTCTGTTAGTACTTGATGTAGGACTGGAACCCATACCTTTCCAATGTTCCAGCCCCTGAGGTATGCATGCTACCTATTGAGCCACAGACGTTGACAAATACTGTTGAAAATAAAGCCAGAAATAAATTTTTGGTCATTGGGCATTACTGAGAAATAATCTGTTAAATGAAAAAAATAAGCACAACACTAACTTTTGCTCACGTTGTCCTTTAGTGACCATTTGTGAAGTGTAAAGTATGGTTGAAATGCCGTTTATAACTTTATTTCTACTAACATTGAGCTTTCAAGGAAACCCTTCTGCTTTGTATCACAAGAATACTTTAGTATGTCTGTTATTTTTGTATTCTTTGGCAGCACCTTTAGCAGAATTGTACAACAGTTCCTTAGAAACCGGAGACGCTCCAAGAGCCTGGAGAGTAGCAGATGTGGTGCCACCTCACCAAGGGACCTGGGGATTACATTTCAGTGAGTCTAACTTCTGTAGTGGACAAGTTATTAGAAACTATTGTCAAGAAGCTCACAGTGGATTTCACTGAAGCAAATGGATTGCAGGACAGAAGGAAGCACAGGTTTGTGAGGGTCGGGTTGTGTGAAAGAGCTGTCTGATTTTTTCAATTCAGTGACGCTAAGTAGAGGCCAGGCAGTAAAAGCAAGGCCTTCAATGTTCTACCACACAAAAGGTTTGTAAGGGGGAAACATTTGGGACTAGAAGATAAACTAACAAGCTGGATGGGGAACTGGTTGTTGGCCTGGATTCAGAGGGTGGTCCTAAGTTAGATCTCTGAGGCAAAGGTGATTACCAGTGGCATAGTGCGATAGTCTGTTCCAGGCCTGACACTCTTCATCATGCACATCACTGATACAGGTGAATGGTTACAAGGCAAGGTGTGTCTTTTTGTGGAATACACCAAAGTTTGCGGTAGGGTAGATTGTGCAGAGGGTTTGGGGAATATGAAAGAGGTAGAAAAGCAGTCTAGCATACAGCAGTTCAAATTAACTGCCAAGAAGTGAAAGGTCAGACACACTTGTAACAAGAAACCAGAAAAGGAACAGCAAACAAGCATATTTTAGTTCATATAGCGCCTCACCCCTAAGAATCAAAGTGCTTTACATATATTAAAATCAAAACAGTTCAATATTTAAAACACAAATAAAAGACATAAATCAGAGCACAACCTAAGGAATAATTTATGGGCAACCATACAAAACAAGCCCGTGTTTCTATAGAGAAGTTGAGATAACAGCATATGAACCTTGAGAGTAAAGCTTGTGAGGTCCATGCTGTTATCAACCCCGAGACAGAAATGCAGGGCAAGTTGTGTAAGTCGCCCATATTTTATTTGTTATATTATATGGGTTGTAGTGTCAATCATAGAAGTATTTAGCATGGGGCTTTGTTTTGCCCCTGTGGCCTCGGGTGCTGCCTGCTACACTGTAAATCAGAAAAGTTTTTTTTAAGTAATCAGGTGACTCATTGCTATGACTGGATCATTTTCTGTGGCTGCTGGGATAGCTGTCATGGTGGGTGGTTTCCAGGACCAGACTGTGCTGACTTTCCTGCACCAACCGTGCCTGTTCTCACTGCCAGAGTGTATCAGGAAAACTCGGCATACATTATGGAAAGCACACTATGAGTAGAGCTGTGCTGTCAGAACCAAAGCAGTGGGAGTCGGCATGAGGCAGAACAGAGCTGAAGGCACTGATTATAGAACAAGCAGAACAACTTTTAAACTGTACACAACTTTTGGAATGTGCACAACAATTCTGAAATGTGCAAACTTTTAAGAGATAGTCTGCTTCCATACATAATAAGGCCTAACGATGAACTGTAATAGCCTTACCCTATACACATCAAGTCATTGCAATTTATTAAAAAGTACCCTCAAACACTAGGGAAAAGAGGTGTGTCTTAAAGTCCCTTTAACATTTTCAACAAAAGAGATATATTGTAGTTAGTTTAGCAAAGAGTTCCACATATGTGGGGGCCATTTCAGAAAAAGCCCTATCACTTGAGGACTTCAGGCACGCCTGTAGTATTCTTAATCAGTGGTGGGAAGGTGAAGCAATGAAGGGCCTTGGAAGTAATTATCAGTAACAATATGAAGGTCACCTCTCACTGCAATATGGCATATGGAAAATCCAGTAGAATGTTAGGGTGTATAGGGAGAGACTGCCAGCCCCAGGAAGGAGGTGATTTTGCCACCTTATAAGTCTCTAGTAAGACCTTACATTGAGTACTGTGTTCAGTTCTGGAGTCTGCACCTAAAAAAGGATAGGTATAGACTGGAGACCAGCCAGACGAGGGCCACTAAAATGAACCAGGAACAACAGAGAAAATCATTTGAGTAAAGATTGGGGAGCCTTAATATGTACTCCCTGGAGGTAAGAAGAGAGAGAGAGGGGGGATATGAAAGAGACTTTCAAGTATTTGCAAAGATACAAGGGGCTGACCACTCCAAACCTTTTCAAGTGAATAAGAATTCAGTTACAAGGGGCTATAACCTTAAATTGGTGGGGGTAAATTCAAAAAGTATGTAAGGAAGTTCTTCATGGACAGAACGGTGGATAGATGGAGTAGCGTGTCTAGCATAGTGATCAAACAGGATAACTTTGCCTGGTTCAGAAAAGTCTGGGATAGTTTCAAAGGGCTTATTAAAAGAAAGAAACTGAGTGGGTCATAAAAGGGCAGTACAGCAGTTCAAGGCAGAGGTTTACAGCAGGCTGGATGGACTCTGTCGGCTGGGAATGGCGCAAGCCCTGGGTGCGCTGAACATATGGCGCATGGGACTTGCAGCATTCCCTGGCTGGCAATCGGGACGAGTTGCAGCAAACATGGGACCATTTTTACAGGGTTTGTGCCAAACAGTTGACATGCATCACTACAAAGTGGGAAAAGTGTTGCAAATCTGCACAATCTTTCTAAACTGGGCGCAAGCTCAGTCAATGTGTTTGGCGCGGCTGCAGGTTTGACACAGGGCTTGATGCAGGTCCTACATCAGCCTTTCTGAATCGAGCTATGAACCTTTACCAACTCATACATTTTTATATTTTTATTATGTGTTTTTATTTCATTTAGTATGAATGAGCACCCACTATTACTGAATTACATTTTCTCTTTATGTACATACTTTGCAGTGTATATTTTGTGTGAATTTTTTGTCCTATTACTAATCCCTGCATACTGCTCAACTGTCCAGCAACATGAGGGATATCAAGTGGTGTCCACCAGAGTCAGATGTAGTGTCACAGTGTGTCACAGTTTTCTGCATTACAACTGCCATTAAATTACATGGTTTCCTGCAAATTCTGCAAAATTCTGCATAATTCTGCACGATCAGGCATCTGTCCTGGTGGGCACCACTGTATTTCAATGCATATGTTAATACAGGCTCAGAAACTGCTCTTATGGCTGCAACAGTAGTCTCACACACATTCTTAGGGCCCTATTTATTAATATGCTTGGTACCCTCTGGTAGGGGTGCATACTGGGATGCGCAATTGTGCACCACATAGCTGGACCCCACATCACGTGCAGGGCCAGTATGCTTATCCCACTGGGTGACCCTGAGCAGCACAAGCATGTCACAGCTCTGAGTCAGGGGTGGGACTGGCCGGGGATGAATGATGGCTGGACCAGGGGCTTCCAGACAGAAGCTCCGACCAGGCCCCAGAGTGGATTCCCCACTCCAGGGGAACAGGAGATCATGGGACATGGTGGCCCATGTATAAGTTGCCATGTCCATAACAGCAAGTAGTAAATTATACAAGTTTAGATGTTGGCACCCTGCAACCTGCCACTACCCCCTAGCCCACTGTGGCATTGAGGGAAACTGGGGCCCATGGCTGTGGGGTGCTATGGTGTGATAGAAGATCCAGTTTAGGGGCATGCAGCCATTATGTCAGCCCTCTGACAGGCATAACGGTAAACCCACCTGACACCAGCCCAGCAGAGCACAAATGGCATTGTGTATGCTGTGCTGTGCAGCCCTCTCCAGACACACCTACTTCCTACTTGGACCAGACGTGCAGTTGCACAGGATCCTCCACACATAATCATGGGCAGGGGTGTGGAGCGAATGTGTGCTGGTAGTGCATCTGCTGGTGTCCATTAGACAGCTGGGATAGGTGTATCCGGGCCCTATGTGACACATAAAAGGCATGAAGGGTCAGGATACCTATAACACATATGGCCCAGAGGGTGCAGAAAGTGTGAACCAAATGGGAGTAGTTCTGATATTTAATTAAGAATGTAGGCGAAGCCAGCCCAGTGATGCTGATGGTTGAGGTGCTGGACACTACACCTAATGCCATGCTGGTGACCTGAGTTTGGGAGTGAGCTCGGGTTGCTGTGGGTCAGCTGTGGGGGAAGGCAAAAAGCTAGATTGAGCTGCTGACAGGCAGCTCTCCCAGGGAGGGATGTGGAGTCTCCCTGGGCTTAAGCTGTTATTGAGTGGAGGCCTGGTGGTAGTGTCAAATCCAACAGGAGACTCTGCATTAGGCCACGTGGTGGGAAGGGGCCATCACCGGAGCCACGGGATATGTGCCCACCTCCATGGAAACATGCATCTGTATTCTGGGGTCCTGGGCTAGGAGGGAGAAAAATCAAGAAATAACTATGTCTCCACATTGCTGCCTCCCACCTTACTTCGGAAAACAGCTGAAAAGAAAAGAATGTAAGTGAGACTACTCTTGCAACTGTAAGAGTGGTCTCTGTACCAGTAATAATATATTATTGAGGTTGATCAATAATATATAAAAAATTTAAATAACTCCTCTGAATGAACCTTTTTCCTGGGCACCTGTACATGAAATAACAACGAGAGTGTCTTACATGCAGGAGAAAGAAGCCCACTAACTGGTCAGATGCCCTCCCCCGCTCTCTTTTTGTCACTAAACAGTTTATTAAAGTTTTATATATAAGAAACAATATAAGAAACAACTATGAAACAACCATAAATACAGAATAAATAAGAATACATAGATGCAAATAGATTCAGGCAGTACAGTAAAATATGCATAAATCAGGAGAAATATTACAATGTCAACATCCAGTAGAACAAGAAAAAAGTGAAGTTCAAAAGTAAAGTAAGTCTAGTAGTAAATTAACAACTCCATTAGGATCCAGAAAAATATGATTTGTTACCTTTTATTGTACCAACATAGATGTTACAAAAGAAAATAGGTGCTTGAGCTTTCGGATTACATAGAATCCTTCACCAGAAAAATAACAGTTGGTTTGGAAGAATACAGTTTCTTAAAGTCCAGATCATGCATTAAAAAACAGATAAAAATTGTTAAAAATCCCATTGGCTTAAACTGCTTTTTAAAACTCAGCACAGAGCCATATAAAGACATCAGAATTCCATCACAAGGAAGGTATATCAAGGTCAAATGTCACAGAATAGATAAGTTCCTTTCCTGAGAACAGCCATAAAACATACTACTAAGAAAAAGTTGTGTCCAAGGGAAATCTTGTTTTAGTATCAGGTAGTTGTGGGCGTAGTGGACACTACGTGCCATGTTGGGTGGGGGTGCGGACCACTAGACCACCAGGGTACATTATGGACTCAATTCACAATACTGGGCATATCAGGGCAGAGGGTGGGTTAATTATATTTTTCCACAAGATAGCAGGCAAATCGGGGGGAGGGTGGGATTATAATTGTTTAACAAGATAGCAGGCTTATCGGGGCAGGGTGAGGGACTGCAGGACCACCAGGGTATAATATAAGTTTGAAATGGGGTAATGGGCATATCAGGGTGAGGTGAGGGTCCACTAGACCACCAGGGTTGTTTATACTTCTAAACGGAATAACAAGCATAGCAGGGCTGGGTGTGTATGATGTGTGAACATGGCACAGTGCCCCAATGGGCTGCACTTCTCAGGAGGATTTTGTTCTAAGTACTATTAGACAAGCCCTGGCTGGTCTAAGGGCACTTAGAAAGTCGTCTTCTGGAGGAGTTCTGTGAATCGAATTTGAGGGTTGCGGCAGCTTGCATCTGGCATATGCCCCCTAGAGCCAGATCATAGCCCATATTTTGGTGCAGGGGTGGTGCAGGGTCTGTTTGGGGCAGGCAGCCTGCATTTGATACAGGCTGCCTTTGAGAATCACTCATGGTGTATCTTTCAGCGCAAGGTGCACCTTGTGCCATTCTTTCTAGCGCAAGCCCCTTGCACCATGATGGAGGCTTTGTGAATCAGGCCCATAATATTTAAACATGATCTATCTGCAACTGTATTATTTATTTATTTAAGTGTTTAACCTTGAAGGCAAGCTGAACAGGCTGCTGCTCGTTTCCAGATGCATCCTGGTATAACAAGCTACTAGTGGTTCTGCACATTCAACACCCAAACCTAACACAGTCCCCCTTGCAATTGAGATGCTGTTATCCTAATATGTCCTTGTATCAACATGTGTCCGGATATACCTACTATTCTGTACTATTAAGCAACAGTTCTTTAAATCCAAAGCAAAAACTGAGGGAATCAACACTCTGTCACCATGCCCAACTCCCCCCCGCCAAGTATTAATGTATATTTAAGAATCAAACTAAACAAAGATCCCTTAGTAATTGAGATCCTGTATCCTAATATGTTCATTGTTTTATAATGTGTCAGTATATCAATCAATCAATCAAAATCTTTATTTAACCAGGCTAACACCATTGAGCAGAGCTCCTTTTCAAGGTTGACCTGGGTCAGCACAAGTATAAGATAACAGGGTAATACACAAAAATAACAATAGACAGGCTTGATCAAAAACAAGCATGGACAATAAATTGTAAGGAAACAGGATAAGTACCACAACAGTTTACAGATAGGAAACTGAGCTAACAACAGTAATACAGATAAGGTGAGCAACTTGAAAAGATGTGGTGACAAGAGCCATGGCGACTCGACTGGGATCCTGAAGCACCGTGACAGATTGACTGGGCCCTGAAGCACAGGTAGGGAGATGGAGTAGGAGCAGAGGAGAAGGGAGGAGATGGAGGGCGAATAGGTCAGAGGCTCATGGAATGGGAATGTGAACCAGGAGTGCAGAAGTAAAGAGAGGAACCTGATGAGGGGGCTAGACGGGGGGGGTAGGTGAAGGGGAGAATGGGTCGACTACTGGGAACAGATCAATGGGTAAAAGAAGAGGAGAAGAGAAGAAAGGATGAAGGGGAAGGGAGAGGGCCGGGCAGAGGTTGGGTTCAGCATCAACTGATCGGTGGTGAAGAGACTGAGAGAAGGGAAGGGGAGGGAGGGAGAGTGCCATGCAGAAGCTGGGATCAGTATCCAGGAAGAGGCCAAGATGAGAGTGATAAGGGGACACCCTGAGAGGGGAAGTCATTTGATCAGGAGTAGCAAGCGCAGGATTCTTTATTTTGCTGAAAATAAAGTGTTTTGAAGGCTGTGGTGCTGACTTTATGCTTTAATTTCGGAGATTATATAATCAATCTGTTGTTTATACAGTAACAGTCCTAGAAATGTGAAACAAAACCTAAGGGAATCAACACCCCCCTCCCCAGGGGAACACCAATGTATAGATAACTGGTCAGATAGATAGAGATAAAAAGGATAAAAAGAATACTTTGCTTTTTACCATCCCCCCCCCCCATAATGGAGGTATGATATAATGACTATACATGGTTGGATTTATGTACAGTATTAGGAAATGGAGAGTGTTGTTTTAATTGCAACTCCACTGTGATGTTTCCCCATACAGGTTCTTCTGGAAATGAGAAGATTTTGTTATGCATATGAAAACATATAAATGTGGAACAGGATGCTTGTCACTTTAAATTTTCTAAGCTGGGACTTGGAAACACAGTGGTGTTTGTTTGAAATGTTTTAAAACACTGTGAATGGATGGACAATTAACAAAAACAATGAATTGACTGGTTCTTGTTTTGTTTAGTCATGGGTGCCAAAGTATATATATGTCCTGAGTTTGAATGCATTCACCATCTCTGATGAAGCCAGAGTGGTCTGGTAAAACGTAAGATGTCCTGAAATGCATTATTATGGCTGAAGAGAAGTAAAAAAGACTGCATTTATACACCTTGGTGTGTGAGTCTGCTCTGTTTTGGCCACTTTAGGTAGGGGTGTGTGCTCTCCTCTAACCTAAAGGATATATAATTAACTCGGAGAGGCACCACCTTCCCTTGTGATCACCATTATTTTTTAACTCAAGTCTGCTGAACTGGGTGAAGGAGCATGGGACTGAAATTTAAAAACCTGCCTAAAAGCATTTGGCGTAAGTACTTCACGTGATTTACAAAGGGAGACTCCAAATATGGAAGATAATTAGAGGTGGGTGAAGTGGGCTCAATCTGCTTCACAAAGCGATTCACGGAGCAAAGGCAGATTTGCGGAGTGCTCCGTAACTACGGCCGGAGTACGTCAAGGTTATAATGAGGAATCTGAAGTCCGTTAGGGAAACAATGACTCCCCGCATTACTCCACCTCCCCGGCCACTACTCATAATTTTATGTGAAGTGCATTGTAGGCAGTGCACTTCCTCACTTCGCATTGTTTTGAGCCAAAGGCGTAATTTTGCATTGATTCATGGGATTTCAGGTCACATGGACTCTATATTGATCTGCACAGCCTCAGTTCAGGGTAGTATGAGTAGGAAGGAGTAGGAGATGGTGTGCTCTGTTAGCTGTCTGTGATAGGAATCTTGCAAAAGCTGTTCAAAAAGCATTTTTGCTTTTTTTGGGGGGATCCAACTTTAGTTCATCGATTATAGGAAACTCTCCTGTGCTCATATCATCGAACGTTTTTGTTTTTGTGTTGATTTTGAATGTTAATTTACAACATTGAGTGTGTGTGGTGAAAGACACTGAAAGTGTGCTTTGGGGGAGGGGCCTATCTGTGGTGTAGGTAGATTTAAGTTGGAGAAATAGTGATTTCTTTGTTTTTTGGTTATATTTTTGTTACATAACTGACTGTGTTAATGTACACACAGTAATATTGTCAGTAATAGTAGAAATGTTCTTGCTGTTTGTTGTGTGGATGTGGTGCAGCAGTTCATAAGTTCAGGTTGTTTAAATTACAAATTTACAATACGTAATGTGGCATAGTACTGAACTTTTGCATTTGCGGCGCATTCCTCGTTCAGCATTGTACACAAACTGTTTTGTGTGTGAGTGTGTGTGCAGTGCTGCGTGCATCAAATAATACACCTTTTATTGTGCCACAGACTAGTGTAATTGTAAGCGCAGCAGTGTGAACCTGCTATCCACTGCAGCTGCCTGATTTTGTACTGCGATCGTGGTATCTGTTCTTAGTTTTGCTGCTTGTAGCGCCATAAAAATCAGCACTGTCTGTATTCAGTGCTCCCCCCCCATCCCCACGTTCAAAAGGTATTTTTTACCAGATTGAATTGTTTTTGTGACCTCATCAGCACCACTGGTTACTGAAGTTGTTTTAATTCTGTGACAATCTCAGAGTAGTCTCTTATCTGTTGCTGAAGCCACAGTTGTTTATTTGGCTTCACATCCAGCCAGCGTCCCTCCAATCAGAGAGTGAATGTATCAAAATCTGAATTTGGTTATAATATTTGTGGTTGATTCCCCAAAATGCCTGCAAAGAGATGTACAAGCAAAGCTGTTTCTTGCCATGGCAATGTTGGCAGTAAGATCGTCTGTGGGCATGGTAGTAGTACGCAGACACAGAAGTGCATTGCTGATGTGAGGAAAGGTATTTCTTCTGCAATGTTTTTTACAGCCCAATCAGTAGCTTCACTCATAGTTGGAGGATATGATGTTTTCCCAGCCAGTGGTGTTAGTGTTACTGATGTTAGTGGTGGTGGAGGCAGCATTAGTATTGTTGCATCAAGTTCTAATTCCGACCAGTGTACCGTTTCCTAAAATACTGAGTGTGAAGCAGTGCAAGTGAGTGGCAGCGTAGATGATGTCATATTTCCCAGTAACATCCCAGTAACTGAACCTGAGGATTCTGATGATCATGTCAACGATAGCATACAATGTGATGTTCCGTCCACCGTGGCACTTAACGTCACGCATTTTCCATGCAGTGATTCACGGTGTAGTGAAAAAAATCAGGTGATGGTGGTGTAGATGCTAATGATAAATGTGATGATGATGATGATGATGTTGCTGTCGTTGCAACATGCAGTCCACATGCTAGCATCCAAGCAGAAGATGTGGATGTGTGTGACGTTGATGAATATGATGATAATGTAATTGACCCCAGTTGGGAACCGGAGAAAAAGAAATTAAAAGTGGTTCTGTCTGAGCCCGTTTGCAGGAATCCCTCCCCCCCCCCATAAAAACTTGTGATCTACTGGTTTTAGTTGATGATTATGATGACCCAGTAATCAATATGATAGGAAGTCATGGTGGTCAGTTGCAGTCCAGGTGTGCAGTGCCTGAAACATCACGTGCACCCCCACTTCAGTGCTTAAAATAACAGACTTAAATAAGCCACATCATCATGGACATGTTAAAAACAGAGCATCATACTCCCTTGTTTGGGATTTTTTTGTGCAAGATGCAAATGATGAGACAGTTGCAATCTGCCAGGTTTGCCATGTGCGTGTGAGTCGAGGTAAAAAGGGGAGCCATCTGGGCACAGGAGGACAGCATACGAATCTTAAGAATAGGCACTTGGCACTGTGGACCCAGCACAAGCTGGGAACTAATACCACAGTGGGGCGTTCACCCATGTCATCGGCAACCGTAGCCAGCATGTTATCCCCTTTCATGACTGTTAAGCCCAGCAGGAAATTAAACGTGTGCAGTAGTGCGGTAATAAGAGCAGAGGATTACTACAGGCATGATGAGGTGGAGGACCATAATGTCTTTGAAATGTTGTCCAGTGCTGGTGAGAGTAGCAGTTTTTGTGGTGGTGGTGGTGGTGAATGCAGTATGTCTAGTGCAAGTGGTACATCAAACCCAGTTGGCAAATCTGGCAAAATAACATCCTTTCTGGGTTTGTCATCATCACCTGTGCAACCGTCTTCATCAAATGTCCACACTCCATGCCCTGCCAATGCCATTCATCACAGAGCACAACCATTTGTGATCAACACACCACGTGTAAAACGTTTAAGTCAGCCCACGTTACAGAGTGTTTTTGGGCATAAGCTGAAGTGCCCCCTGAATCATACAGTGTCACGTGAACTCAATGCTGCTGTAGCGGAAATGCTGGCAACTGATCTTTTGCCCTTCTCCTTTATGGAGAATTCTGGGCTCCGGTGGTTTGCTGCACTTGCCTGTCCAAAATGGAAAGTCCCATCCAGGACATACTTTTCTACCCGTGCTGTCGCCGAGTTGTTCTGCACTGTGTCCGACTCAGTAAGACATGCCCTTCGACATTCCTCCTCTCCATTCATCCATTTAAGTATGGATATGTGGACAAGTGGCAAAACAGTGGGGAGTTCATATCTGTGTATAACTGCACACTGGGCGCAGGTGTCGGGGGTAGTTTGTGATGTTGGTAGTGTGAATAATCAGTGCAGTAAGGTGGATTGTCGTTGTAGCAATCTTCCTGGAATTCGACAACATGCAACAATTGCTATGCACAATGTGACCTGTAAACACACCTGTGAGAACATGTTGGACACTGTACTGTCTGAAATTGACAGATGGCTAAACTCTCTGTCCCTGAGAGCTAGGTTCATAGCAAGTGACAATGGGTCAAATGTGGTGAAATGCATCATGGATGGTGGTTTTTTTCATGTTCCATGCATGGCTCACTGTTTAAATCTTGAGGTTCAGGAGTTTCTGCAGCACCCTGATATAAAGGAAATGCTGACCATTGCACGACGTATCTGCTCTCACTTTTAAAGATCTGGAATGGTCCGTGACCAGCTGCGGCAGTTGCAGATACAAAGCAGCCTGCCTCAGCACCACTTGAAGCTGGAAGTTGTCACTCGATGAAACTCCACGTTATACATGGCAGAGAGGCTGTATGAACAATACAAAGCCATCTCAGAATATCTTGTTATGCACACTAGCCGTGACAGTTCCAGGGCCTCCATGTCTATGACGACTGAACAGTGGCACCTCATGGACTCTGTAATAACAATTTTGCAGCCTTTTGAACATGCCACACAGGCAGTGAGTGGCGAGACTGCCTCCATTAGCCAATCAATTCCACTGCTGCGGGTGCTGAGGCAGACATTGGTGAATGTACAGCATAGCCTTGATGTTGCCAGAGACGGTGGTAGCAGTATGTTGCTGCAACACATGCTGACAGTATTCGACCAGAATCGTCACGTTCTGAGCATTCAGCGTAGGGACAACTTTGCCATAGCAAGAATGCTGGACCCACAATACAAATGTGGAATTGCATCAGTACTGGAGGGAGTGCCTGAACAGGTAAAAAATATCAGTAGTCCACTGGTACGCTTGGTTCATGGAGCACAGAAGTCACATGCCAAGGCCAGAAAACCTCAGCAGCATAATCCGGCTGAAGGTATACCTTGAGTACCATCAAGCATATCCTGCAAGGGGAAAGAGACTGTAGTTCCAGGTGGTCTATCATCCAAAGTGACTGGCATCAACCTGCTTTGGGAGGCTTTGTCCCAAGTGGGTATTTGTGAAATAAATGATTCGGGAGAACAAGATGATGCATCAACAATTGGACTTAGTGCGGCACAGAGAATGGTTGAGTCATATTTATCTGAAAACAGGCATCTGATAATAACTGAAGATCCTCTTTTGTACTGGAGTAGAAAGGTCAGTGAATGGCCAGAACTGACTGCAGTGGCACTGAAGTACCTCACATGCCCACCCTCCAGTGTAAGTGTTAAGAGGGTATTCAACTCAGCAGGTGCAATAATCAGGGACCATCGGACAAACCTGTCTCCTGCAAATGTTAGTTTGCTAACATTCATTAAAATGAATGAGAGGTACATATCAGCAGAAACTGCAACCTCAGTATTCGTGCCCCGGCCTAGTCATGGTGGTCTTGCTGATGTGGAAATGGAGCATCCTGGTGGCACTGGCAGTGGCTGCCTGAAATGGCCCATCACTGATGTAGATGATGACACAGTGGAGAAAGAATTTCCCAGTGGTCAGACTTCAGACATTAATGACTGTGAGGGCAGTTTTCTTTATGAGGATGATGATGTGGTTAATGTTGGCAGGTTTTAACTGAAGTTTTTAAAAGTCTGTCTGCCCCCCAGACCACCACCACCGGGACTGATGTTATCCACTGCCACCATGAGTCTGTCTGCCCCCCCCGGACCACCACCACCTGGACTGACATTATCCACTGCCACTACTGCCACCATGAGTCTGTCTGTCCCCCCCAGACCACCACCACCGGGACTGATGTTATCCACTGCCACCATGAGTCTGTCTGCCCCCCCGGACCACCACCACTGGGACTGATGTCATCCACTACCACCACTGCCACCACGAGTCTGTCTGCCTCCCCCGGACCACCACCACTGGGACTGACGTTATCCAAGTCTGCCACCATGAGTCTGTCTGTCCCCCGGACCACCACCACCGGGATTGATGTTATCCACTGGCAAGACTGCCACCATGAGTCTGTCTGCCCCCTGAACCACCACCACCACCGGGACTGATGTTATCCACTGCCAACATGAGTCTGTCTGCCCCCTGGACCACCACCACCAGGACTGATGTTATCCACTGCCACCACGAGTCTGTCTGGACCACCACATCCATCAGCCAGAGACAGAAAGCTTCTTAATATTTAAACCATAAAGTGAGTATGTGTACTCATGTTTGTTAAGCTGCTTCACTTCCTTTAGTTGTATGTTTTGTTTTCTGTAGCTTTTCAGAGCTGCAATGGTAAAACACATACAGTACACTTCTTTTGTTTCTTTTACAGGGTAACAAAAAAAGGCTCCATCGCTAAAACTCGTTGGGAATGGTACTGTAGCTGTACCATACAGAGAGGAAGCGATGTAATATCCTTGTAAAATCTATTCTGGGAAGTATGAAGATTTTATTTCATCCATTTCATTGTTTTGTAAAGACTGCAGCAAATATTGCACACAGGTTGTATTAGTTGACAAGATGTGGCTTTGAAATGTAACTTGACTTTAGGGATTGAGATTTGAGAACCAGGGAGGGACACATAACAATTAAGTTGTAAGAAGTCATTCATTTCTTTTTTTAGGAAACTTCCAGATGTTTTGTTGTTCTGACAAAGTGGCCTTATCCAAACAAGTTCTTCAACATCAGCCCCCCCCCGGGGCGCACATGCAACACGTTTCATTAGATGATCATGACCATCATTAACAACTAGACTCGAGAAGGATGGAGACGAAATCTGTGAAGAAGTAAGAAAATAAGAAACCATTACAGACAAACCTGCAAATATGCTTCCCCCCACCCAAAAAAAAAAAAAAAAAAATACCTTCATGTGCTTGACAGTTATCCATTACAAATTTCTATGCAAAAAGTTCTAATCGAGCACTGGAATGTGCACACCAACAGTATCTGGGACCTGTGATACAGAACAATACCATGAGTACATGTCCATGTCAACCCCCCTCACCAACAAAATACAGAAATATATATATATATATATATCAACTCACCAAGGCTGCTATTAGTGTACAGACAAAGGGCGCCTTTCCATCCAGTTGAGATGACCACATTGCATTTGCTCGAATCGCAGCACACATTGGACCAGCAACAGTTCACTCACGGTCATCATTTTATTCTGGGGCACTGTGCAATAAATTCTGGGGTACTTTGCATGTGCTGAAACAATCCCATTCCACTTCGTTACCACTTGTCAATTTTCTGGACACAAGGAGGATGCATTTTGGGCATGTAGAAAAAATCTGGGGACTCTGTGCCACCACTGCGCGCATGACTGAGTGCGCCATTAATTCTGGGGGACTTTGTATGTGCTGAAACAATCCCATTTCACTTCGTTACCACTTGTCAATTTTCTGCACACAAGGAGGATGCATTTTGGGCCTGTAGAAAAAATCTGGGGACTCTGTGCCACTTTTGTGCACATGACTGAGTGCGCCATTAATTCTGGGGACTTTGTATGTGCTGAAACAATCCCATTTCACTTCATTACCACTTGTCAATTTTCTGCACACAAACAGGATGCATTTTGGGCCTGCAGAAAAAATCTGGGGACTCTGTGTCACTTTTGTGCGCATGACTGAGTGCACCATTAGTTCTGGGAGACTTTGTATGTGCTGAAACAGTCTCATTTCGCTGTGTAACCACTTGTCAATTTTCTGCACACAAGGAGGATGCATTTTGGGCCTGCAGAAAAAATCTGGGGACTCTGTGCCACCACCTCATGCATGACTGAGTGTGCCATTAATTCTGGGGGACTTTGTATGTGCTGAAACAATCCCATTTCACTTTGTTACCACTTGTCAATTTTCTGCACACAAGCAGGATGCATTTTGGACCTGCAGAAAAAATCTGGGGACTCTGTGCCACTTTTATGTGCATGACTGAGTGCGCCATTAATTCTGGGAGACTTTGTGCTGAAACAGTCTCATTTTGCTGTATAACCACTTGTCAATTTTCTCCACACAAGCAGGATGCATTTTGGGCCTGCAGAAAAAATCTGGGAACTCTGTGCTACTTTTGTGCGCATGACTGAGTGTGCCATTAATTCTAGGGGACTTTGTATGTGCTGAAACAGTCTCATTTTGCTGTGTAACCACTTGTTAATTTTCTTCACACAAGGAGGATGCATTTTGGGCCGGCAGAAAAAATCTGGGGACTCTGTGCCGCCACTGCGTGCATGACTGAGTGTGCCATTATTTCTGGGGGACTTCGTATGTGCTGAAAGAATCCCATTTCACTTTGTTACCACTTGTCAATTTTTCTGCACACAAGCAGGATGCATTTTGGGCCTGCAGAAAAAATCTGGGGACTCTGTGCCACTCTTGTGCACATGACTGAGTGCGCCATTAAGTCTGGGGGACTTTGTATGTGCCGAAACAATTCCATTTCACTTTGTTACCGCTTGTCAATTTTCTGCACACAAGCAGGATGCATTTTGGGCTGGCAGAAAAAATCTGGGGACTCTGTGCCACTTTTGTGTGTTCTGTGATTGTTGCTGTGAGCTCATGATGTCATACTGATGTTTTTACAATTAAAGCAGCATTGCAATAATGTCCTCACAGTTCTGAACTGTACTTTTTTATGCTACTTTACATTGCCACAGCCACCACTACTTACATCAGAGTCGTGACTTGAATGATACGATTCTTTACACAATTTATGTCTGCTTTACTTACTTGACTACTTTTTTTCATGTATGAAAAAAAATTGATCACGTCTTTCAATATTGTTCGGACCAGATTTGTATTTATTTGCAGCTGCTTTTCAATAACTATTGTTCCGTGGTGTCATAAAAACACTGCTTGATGCATAACTGCTAATTAACAACAGAAGTGATATATAACAACTATTTGATGTGATGGAGAAAAGCAGAGGAAAACAATGACAAAGACCTGGTCAGCACCAATTTAAAAGGAATGCTCCTTTCATTATTTCACTCATGAAAAAAGGTAGTACAACAGACTCAGCTACTGTAAACTATCGTATCATTCCAGTCAGTCAGGATGTAAGTAAAGGAAATTGTAACATAGCATTAAAAAATATAGGTCAGAGTTATCAACAGATTGTTGCGCTGCTGCTTTACAGCCATTCACCACATTACATAGTTATGGTGATGCACATAAACTAATATGTGGGGGCATTACTACCACTGGAATATTTCTTGCTCCACAGAGTGCAATATATTTCTGTGAAAACCACCCATAATTTCATTACAGTGAGTCGCGAGATGGAGGAATTACCGATCAGAAAAGCCACCCACATTCTGCCATCCTTTCTCAGCAATGTTAGGACATGATGCCAGGGGGAGCACAGGTGCATGCTCCACTATAGTGAATGTCCGGCAGCTATCCCAATGTTTCCTTATGTTATAAGGTTCACTTTGTGGTGAAATGTGGGATGTTTCCACTACCAAGGCTCTTCTTACTGGAAACGTGGCCACACATTTCACCACAAACGGACCATTATAACATAAAGAAACATTCAGAAACCTGCCAGATAATCGGATATTCACTGTAAGGAGCACGCACACGCGCTCTCCCTGTCATCACGTCCTAACGTTGCTGAGAAGGGAGGCAGAATGTGGACAGATTTTCAGAACAGGAATTCCTCCATCACGTGACACACTGTTATGAAATTACAGATGGTTTTCACAAAAATGTGTTGCACTGTGTGGTGCAAGAAAGATTTCCCTGGAAGGGAAAATGTGTATGATTAAACAATAACAAATAAAACACACAAAAAAGTACAACACAGTAGTGGGGTGGGGTCAGGGGTGGGGTGAAGGGCAGAAAACAATCCCTCCACTTACTATGGCTGTGGGATGCCATGGTGGTTCAGCAGCAGGTGCAGCATTGAACATATTTGCTGCTGCTGTGCTTTCACTCTGTTCACCTGCTGCTCCAAAGCACTGAACTGCTCATTATTTTCCTCGAGCGCTGCCCACACCAGGCCAACCTCAGACTGGGTTGCAGGGTCTGTGGCGGAGTCCACTGCAGCGGGGAATCCAGGTAGTTGGGCTGGTGGTGGCGGTGGGGGTGGTGGTGGAGCAGCTTCTGTAGTAGCCCTCCTCCTCCTGCTGTGGCAGTGACTGCAAGGCACATCTCCCACCCCAGCAGCACCCTTAGCCACTGCCATGGAAGGGCCAGCAGGTGGATGCCTGGCCTCTTCCATGGCAGCCTGCCACTCTGCCCTGTGGTGGTTCAGCATGTGGGTGCACTGGCCACTGGTCCCCAAATGTGTCCCAGGGGGCCATAGTGCACCAGCACACCACACACATGGCACTCCATCACTGTGGTGTCTCCCCCCACACAATTAAAAAACTCCCACACTGGGGAGCTATGGGGGGGGACCAGACACAGTCCTCACACGTCAGGCATGAGTCCCACCACCACTTACAATTTCTGGGGCCACCTCCTGTGGCTGTGGAGGTGATGGAGGGGGTGTTGCTGGAGCCCCGACAGCTGCTGTTATTGGTGGTGGTGGTAGTGGTGGCAGTGGCGGAGAAGGTGGATGCACAGAAGCCACCGGTGGCACTGGTGCTGCTGCTGCTGTTGCTGCTCCTGTGCTTCAACGGGGGAAGCAACACCAGCCAGGAGTCGGGAGCAGTCCAACATCACATGACCGCCCGGCCCCCCCATGGGTCTGCACTCCTCCCCTCCTACCGCGCCCACGGGCCAGTGACTCTCCTTCTCCAACGTGATCGTCCATCCTCCTGAAGTCCACAGGCCGACACACACACAGACAGTGGGCACACACACGCACACACAAACAGAGTTAGTCACACACACAAAACAAAACTTATACAAAAAAATTCACTAACAAAAAAAACACAAATACAATACAAAAAATAAAATAGCTTTTAAAAAAGCTGTTTGTTTTGTTCTGGCACTGAAAAGCAATGAAAGGCAAGCACTAACTCCTCTCCTCTCACAAATGCTTTCTCCCTCTACAAATGCAAAGGAGAAAGTGAAACTGCTTCTGTGACTCACTTCCTTCCTGCCTGGCTAAAGCATGTGACTTATAGTATTGCAAGCCATGCGATGTGCCTATTTTCTTCTCACTTCACCTTACTTCGCGTTAAGGCATAATGGCAATGCGAAGTGGTAATAATAATAATGCGAAGTGAGCATTTACAGGGTCCACTTCACATTGTGCTCTTCGGACGCGAAGTGCCCACTTCGCGTCCACTTTGTGGGTGGATTAATAATTCACTGCATCTCTAAAGATAATGCTCAGGAACAAATGGATGGAGTGAATCTTTTTTCTTCAATGTTCACAGAGGAACCTGACATCAATCCAATTACTGATACAGCATCTGGTCAAATGGGATACAGGAAGCACAACAGGTACAGAGACTGAGCCCATTAGGAATGTATTTTTCACCTTGGAAAAGCTAGCGATGAGGAGCAGGGGGCTATATTGGCAAAAGAAGGCAATGATGGTGTATCTGGAGGTTGAAAGAGCATCAAGGGGACTGAGAATTGTACAACTCCCAGTGTCAGGTACAGCGAGACCGAACTTTCTTAAAAAGTGGGAAGCTGTAATGCATAACGCATCACAGGAACTTATCAAATTAGTGATTGAGAATGGAGATGAACTTTTTGCAGAATTAAAAGAAGGGATTAAAGCACAAGAGCAGATTGTGGCGACCTACAAGGAACATCCTGATTTCCCACACTGCCAGCAGAAGTTCAGTGAGTACCTCAAAAATTATGATGCATAAATTAATGTCCAGAAACAGAAATAATTTCTGCATGATAGAAATGACTGTCTGAATAACAGGGTTTTTACATGGAAAAAGAGGGCTACTGATATAGATGCATTACATGTTTTGCCAATAACCCCTTCTGTAAATGTTACACATAAGGATGCAGCTAACTCTGTGAGTGGAACTAATACTGGCAGTGAAACTGGTGGAACTCAAACATTGCGTTCCATTTGAAAAAGTACAGAACACTTGCCAAGAAACTATAGCATTGGAGAGAGTGCTTCAGAGGTGGATAGAGAAAACGAAATGGGCCCATTTTTAGGGGCTGGTCCTCCTGGGGAACCCCAACCCAGGAGGAGCACCCATCGAACAAGGTTTCAACTACAAGAGGAACAACGAGGTCAAGGCTGAGGAAGATGCGGCAGAGTAAGAGGAAGGGGAAGGGTTATGAACAGGGGCCAACAACTGGTCAACTATTATTAACTGTGATCAATATATCAAATTATAAACTGTCTGAGGTAGAGACTAAGGTACTTAGTAAAGGCTTGTCTTTTATTCCTACAAATTTTTTGAAGGAATTTGATGCATTTATTGATATAAACAAATTTGCCAGAAAATTAAACCTTAGAATGTATTTCTCCGCTAAAGATAGTAGGACTGATCTTGGGGAAGATACATGATCTGACCATACACAGTCTGATCAAACATGGAGATTTAAGCCCCTCTCCTCCTTCTGTCCCCCCATACACTCCCGGGTTTCTACTTTTTTAGAATGCTGCACTAGGGATTTGGAAACATTATACAGACAAACTCTAAGATTGTCTTTCTGTAATATGTCCAAACAACAGAGGGAAGCAGTTATCTCCCTTTCTGAGAATAAAAATATAGTGGTGAAACCAGTTGACAAAGGGTGAGCATTGTAGTACAGAATATTACTCAATACATTGCAGAAGTAGAAAGACAACTATCAGATACAGCCTTCTATGAACAATTAACCTTTGACCCAACACTCCAAATTAAGAGGAATATTGAAACCTTTCTTCTAGATTTGTTCCATGAGGAACTTATTACCTCAGATGAGTTATTCTATTTGACGGTAAAATCCCCCCAAAAACCTACCTTTTATACATTGCCTAAGATATACAAGCACCCCACCACACCACCAGGGTGCCCCATTGTTTCGAGGATAGGGTGGATGATGGCACCAGTCTCGATCTTTAGGTAGGGGTGTGTGCTGTCCTCTAACTTAAAGGAATTATATATCCATTTTGTATGTGAACAAATAGTCATCACACAATGTAACCCCACCATGTCATGTACTATATGCCAAGAGTTTATGCACATAAAAGAAACAGGCACAGCACCAACTACTTAGTAAATGAGATACAATACCTTGACATACCTTTTTTTGATGGAACTCTGTTGTCTTTATATGGTTCCATGCTGATTTTTAAAAAGCAGTTTAAGACAATGAGATTTTTAACAATTTTTTATGTTTTTTTTTTTTTATGTTTGATCTGGACTTTGAGAAAGTGTATTCGTCCAAACCAACTGTTATTTTTCTGATGAAGGATTTTATGTAATTCAAAAGCTTAAGTACCTATTTTCTTTTGTAACATCTATGTTGGTCCAATAAAAGGCATCAAATCATGTTTTTATGGATCTTTTGTCACAAGGAACAATTCAGCAACACAACTCATTGTCTGTGTCAGCTGTATTAAGGTATCATGTTCAGTGTAACATCTAACCAGAAAAAAATAACATCACACTCAAATATTGACATGACTGATTTACGTATGAACTGGGAATAAACACACTGCCCCGGTCTTTAATATCCCTTTGAATTGCTCTGTCCCACATCAATTGTACATGGAAAACACAGAGATGGTGCTGTAAACTTGGGCTTTAAAACAGAAATTCATAATATCCTATGATACTAACACCAAATTAAACTTTGCACAAATAAAGCACTGGTTAACACAGTGTTTCTGTGCTTCTGATAACTTGTATCTCTAAGTTTGATATTATAGCGGCAGTATCTCTCATTTGTCCACATTTTGAGCATTAGTGTCCTACAGGTCAGTGAGACTAGGTTGAGAGATGACTCCCTAGATTGTATTTTCTGTGTCAGCATGCCCTTTTACCAATGTTCAGAATGTCACCAGATGGAAGTGCCAAGCCTCTGGTGCTTCTTCAAACTTCCCCACAGCTTCCCAACTGCACAGCTTCCCAACTGACTACTCAAATGTATCTCAAACATACTGAGACGCTCCCCTCTTGTTGTCTACTCCCCAAAGCAGGAGAACAGCTCTAATGTATGCTGAGGACCTCAAGCTGACAGCAATTGTGCAAATAGGGAACCCTGGACTACTTGGCCAGATGTGAAATCTACTGAACTGTGGCAGAATCAAGAAGACAACTTGTTTCCTCTAAATTCTTGTAGCAATTCTCAGAACAGAACATATCCACTTCAGCATCAAAAAGGATTAGAAGAACTGACAGCAAGTAGATATAATTGTATCTGGATGGGCTTTTTAAACATCTAGAGTGATTAAAATGTGATTAACAATTTAAAACCCCATTTCATTGAAATGTTAAAGCAGATGCCTAAAGCACTATTTTCAAAGATTTTTGCCACAGGTGCAATCCGGGAGAACCCATTTTGAATACAGGGCCCCTGATCTTTTAATGTTCCTGAACACTTTACATACCCTGACATTCAAAACTGAATTTTGGCTGGATTACCCAGAAACAGATGTTCAGGTTCTAGTGAACTGTGCATATGAATTTACATGTGAGGATTAAGCCACGAGAAAGGATGGGTCTACTGTGGAATTAATCCATGGTTGGTGGGGGTTGGCCACGAGGTCAAGACCGAAAGGGTCCAACCAAACCAACCATGAATTAATTCCACTGTAGACCCCACTCCTTCGAGTGGCTTAATCCGCTTGTAACATGGCAATGCGGTATAACTAATAGTCTTTGAATAACTGAGTACAATCACACCGACTTACTTTCAGAATACTGTATGATGAGCTGTTAAACATGATTTACATATACTTAAAAACAATTGGAACACACCTATTGGAAATATCGTGGCTGCTATTTCACATTTGTTAAAATAACTTTCATTACAAGCTTTAAGCTTTCTACCTTCAAAACATATTTTACAACCTTTCAAAAACTTGCAATTCACTTTCTATTCTAGGTGCTTTAATTTTCCTCTCTGTGTATTAGAAGATATGGGCTGCACTGCATGATGGGAGTGTGCTATGGTACATTTTAGTTTTCTTCCTGCAGTTCTTTTGCAGACCAATAGGTGGCTGTCAATCCTAGTAGCACAAGCACCGTTTCTCCAAATGTACTGAATTAAGCCAATCTGAAAAGCACTTTATTGAACAACTACTATTTTGCGGAATATTACTTTCACTTTTTCCCCCTCTAAACTATCTAACTCAGCAGGACATAGAACAACATAACGTTTACTGCTTTCACCTTTCAAATACTTGTTTTGACTAGTATTGTTAGTCTGTTTCTTTGATTTCTTTTTGTTTCTCTCAAATTATTTTTCTTTTCACCCATAGAAGTATCCTCTTTCTTTGATTTTGCTTTGTTTATCTCAGTGTCTGTTATTTTTGCTTTCGGTTATAGAAGCTGCATGCTCATCATTACCAATGTGTATTCACCAAGAAAAGGCTAGGACAGATACTGTTATTCTGTCATCCGCAATGCATTGCACCCACAGTTGCTTAGAAAGCAGTAGATCAGAAGGGATGGTAACAGTATGTAAATGTTCACTTCTAAAGAAATATTGTTGCAGCATAATTAACAGTATATGTGGAGTTCAAATGTACAATCTTTAGTAACTCATGAACTTCTGTCTCAATTACAACATAGAACAATCTTGAAAATGTCAAAAGCCCTGTGCCAGGAAAAACCTTAGCAAATACAAGCTGGGACAACTACAAACTGCAAACTATTTGCATATTAGTTTGACTTGTGTGCTGCTTCTTGCCTGTAATGGACTGCCAAGATATTACATCACAAACCATGATCTACTATGGTATTAGACCATGTTTCTACTGTACCACATGGTGTGTTTGCACCTATCTGAGTGCTTAATTTCATTTTTCTTTTTTATGCCATGTTACATTCTGTTTTAGATTGCCCTTTTCTAGTATGTCTTATAAGATGTCCTTTTCTCCATTTGAGTCTGTTTTAGCATAACTTTCTAAGTCTAAAATAAGTTAAAGTTTATTTGATCGGTCACAGACCATTACACTTTGGTATACATTAAAATCCATAGTACATAATATCGAAGATTTAAAAGTTTATAATATCAGCATACATTGAACATCATGGCCCCGATATTCAGAAGTGCGCCTGGCAATGGTGCATGTGGTGGGGTAGCTCAACTCGCACCTCAGGTATATATTCAAAAAAGATGAGCCATGGCGCATCTCCTCTGAATATATCAGGTAATGCGCACTGCGCAAATATGATGCACTGGTGCATTCCCCCCAGACAGGGCTGAATACCAGGAATGGGAACTGAGCCAGCGCAACAGAGCTATGCTGTGTGCAAATTCCCGATATTCAGCCAGCAGTATGCAAATGGCCCATAATGTATGCAAGGCACAAATGGGGCCATTTGCATGTCATTATTGCCCCATTTGCATGAGTTGTGCAGAGCTGGCCAGTGAAATGCCCATGGCGCCCTGCACAGCAAGTCAGGCACTGCAGTACAACTGCTGCCCCATCCTGTGCCACCACTTACCAGTAGCACAGAACATTATATACCCTGGTAGTCCAGTGGTACCCCCTTCCCTCCTATAACCCGATCGCCCAATATGGAGCTATGTAGAATTCCCTGGTAGTCTAGTGGAACCCCCCACCCTTCCCGACCCTCCGATCACCCAAAATATGTATAAATCTGTTCCTGGTAGTCTAGTGGTATCCCCAACCCCTCTCATAGCTGCAGTCATCAATATTAATATAAAGACTGCCCTGGAAGTCTACTAGTAACCCCCACCCCACCCATAACCCTGATCTCCCATAAACCTGACGGTAATAAATCTCTGGTGGTCCAGTGGCACTCTCACCTTCTCACAGGACCCACTGCCCAGTTACCCCTCATCATTGGCAGGCAGCAGCAAACCCAACCACAGTTTACAGTATGGGCTTGCAGTGCATACTGTAATAGTCATTCACAACTATGTGAATGAAGTCATTCTTCGCATAATTGTGAATGACTATTACAGTATGCCTCAAGCCCATTTTATTCAGTGTGGACCAATGGGATTACAGCCTACACTGTAGCTGTCATTCATTGGGCAACCACGAGGTATGCAGGTGGGTTTGCTGCTGCCTGCTAATGATGGTGGGGGGGGAGCTGGTGGGCAGGGGTCCTGTGTGGGTGGGGGATGCCACTGGACCATGGTGTGTGCCATAGGGTTTACGGACGATCAGGGTTGCAGGCAGGTGGGGTTATCACCAGACTACCAGGGTAGTCTTTTATATTAATATCGTGATCAGAGCTACTGGCGGGATGGGGGGTTCCACTAGACTACTAGGGAATTACACATAGTTCTATTTTACGTGATTGGGCCTACGGGGAGGGAGGGGGGTACCACTAGACTACCACAGACATTGTAGGGTACTTGTGCACAGTGTTCTGGGGGGGAGACCACCCATGATTGGCAGGTGCTGTGATGTGCCTTGCATCATGGAAGCTCGCCTGTGGGTGGCTACCATTTGAGCCATGTTTTTCTGGCTTAACCTTGTACCTCGGTATGCGGCACATCTTAGGGTTGTGCCAGCATATGCGCCGTTCATCCCGGGCTGAATATCGGATGTACGCGCTATCGTAGCCCACGCCCCCTGAGATGTGCCACATATGTATTCAGACGGCACATCGAGCTGGGCACAATTCCCTCTTTTGAATATTGCCCTGGGGAGCATTTCTGGGGTTGCGCTGGTGCAACACCTTTGAATATCTGGCCCCATGACTGTACTGTATCATTAAAGTGCAAGTGTAGTCTTTGCTATAAATAATACCTCATATCACATGTGTATACCATTTAGCTAACAATTATGTAACTCTAAATTATTCCTCTACATAAATAGATTAAACATACACATAGATTCCAGTGTAGTCAGTGCTTATATGACACAGGTCAACCTATACTTTAATTACGTTTTAAACGTAACAGTGAGACAGCTGTAAGATAGCCTGCTACCCTGTTAAATATTATTTTGTCTTCAGTGGTAAACATAAGGTCAAATGAATATCCTTGTCACTGGTTTGTATTTCATCCCATATTGGGGCTAGCCAGTATGCCCAGGCCTTACAATACCATGGGCACAACCAATATGACATGATGTAAATATTCAGTATACTGAGCTGTACATGAGTGAAAACCTGCTGCTGGGTTGGAAAGTGTTTGATATCTGACTTTTAGAACATTGCTGTTAAACATTTTCAATCTATATCTGGTATACAACTTCCTCTGTTTGTGATCTGTTAGTACATCCAAATAATATTTATAAGTATGTTTAATATCATTTTGCACCAGCCAAGATGACATTTTGTACTTAGATATTGACTCAATGTCCAGTGCTTTATTGATGTTGATGATTTTTTTTGTGATATAAACTTTGTATTTTGTACTGATAGATATTCCTCTATTGATGTACATTAGTTATTTAGGTAGTTTAGTCTAACCCAGATTCTTCTAGTATAAGATGCAACTTTTTTAGCCATTTAGATTGCTTACAGCCCATCATATTCCATCTATGTTTTTCAGTTAGACATTTGTAAGGGAGTCCACTTGGATTCAGTCTTGAAAGTGTTATCCAGTAGTTTACCTTCCTGGTTGCCATATGAGCTTTAAGTCTTGCCATGCCTAATTCAGCTCGAACATAATGGCAGATGGGGACCGTGTGATCAATTCAGTCTGCCAGTTATTTGACCTACGCCCTCCCAAGTATATTCCCTTATTTCAGTATTCCACTATGTCTGTCCCAATATATTCTGAACTCCTTAACTGTCTTGGTATCCACGACCTCCTGTGGTAGCCTGTTCTACAGCTCCACCACCCTTTCAGTAAAGAAAAACTTCCTAATGTTGCTCCGAAATCTCCCTCCCATTAGACATCTGTTGTGGCCTCTAGTACATGCCTCCTTATTTTCTTGGAAGAGGTTCTGATTCTGCACTGAGTTTATATCCTTTAGGTATTTAAAGGTTTCTATCATGTCTCTTCTGTCTCTCCTCTGTTCCAGGGAGTACATGTTTCATTCTTTAAGTCTTGTCTCATAGGGTTCATGGTGGAGGTCCTGAACCATCTCTGTAGCTCTTCTTTGAACAGTTTCCAGGCGGTCTATATTCTTTCAAGGTGGGGTCTCCAGAACTGGACACAGTATTCCAGGTGTGGCCTAACCATGGATATGTAAAGTGGGATTATCACCTTGCACTTTCTGCTTGTGATCCCTCTTCTGATGCAACCAAGGATGTTACTGGCTTTCTGTGCCACCATCTCATATTGTCTCCCTGTCTTTAGGTCATTGGATACCATGACCTCTAGATTCCGTTCTTGGTTTATGATGGCTAATTGTTCGCTCCCTAGATAGTAATTCTTTCTAGGGTTTCTTTTCCCTAGGTGCATGACCTTATACTTCTTGGCACTGAACTTCAACTGCCAAGTCCTGGACCATTCATCCAGTTTTGTTAGGTTCGGATTCCATCGCTATGGCCCCTTCCTGTGTGTCCACCCTATTGCAGAGCTTGGTGTCATCTGCAAACAGGCATACTTTCTCCTAAAATCCGTCTGCGATGTCACTGATTAATGTGTTGAAGAGGACAGGTCCAAGCACCGAACCCTGTGGAACCCCGTGGCGCTGGTCACCATCTCCTCTCTCAACAGGGTGCCATTCACTACAACATTCCGGGTCCTCCCCTCAACCCAGTTTCTCACCCAATTTATAATTTTGTCTCCTACACCTGCATTTCCAAGTTTGTTAATAAGCCTCCTGTGGGGGATGGAATCAATGGCCTTATTAAAGTCTAGATATACAACATCTACTGCCCCACCTTGGTCTACTACTTTTGTCACCCAAAGAATTCTATCATGTTTGTCTGGCATGACCTACCAGTTGTGAAGCCATGCTGCTTAGGGTCTAGCCTCCCACTGGTTTTCAGGAATGCTACTATCCTTTCCTTTAGTAATGATTCCATAATTTTCCCCACAATTGAGGTGAGGCTGACAGGGCAGTAGTTCCCTGCCTCTTCCTTGCTTCAGCTCTTGTGTAGGGGTACCTCAGTGGCTTTTTTCCAGTCCTCTGGTAACATAGAAACATAGACTTTGATGGCAGATAAGGACCGCTTGGCCCACCTAGTCTTCCCATTTCCCTACCTAGAGGATAAGCTGCAGATCCTATATAACCATCAGCCTATTTCTTCCTACCCCCCACAGAAATTGCCTTATGTCTGTCCCATGCATGCTTGAATTCTCCCACAGTTTTAGACCCCACAACCTCCTCAGGAAGGCTGTTCCATGCGTCCACCACCCTCTCTGTTAAAAAATACTTTCTCACATTGCCCCTGAACCGTCTCCCCTCTATCTTCAAATTTTGTCTCCTTGTTCTTGCACATCTCTTTTTGTGAAAGATGCTACCCTCTTGGACTTTGTTGATTCCACTGAGGTACTTGTTATTTGCAGTGTATATGCTGCCTCTCAGAGACATTGTAAGATAGTATGGGCTGAGGTTTCACTGCTATGCTGATGATACCCAGCTCTACCTGTCTTTTGCCCCCCAACCAGGTTAGTGCTATCTCAGTATTGAACAGCTGCCTTGTAGAAATCCAAGACTGGATGAGTTCCAGCGTTTAAAGTTGAAACCAGGAAAGACTGAGGTTTTGATTGTGGACCCAGGTCATAGGACAGAGGGGTTGAGGACTGATCTCCCTTCTGGTTTAGTCCTGGGGGGGGGGCTCAGATTCTCACCTCTAAGCATGTGTGTGACCTGGGAGTGGTGCTTGACGATGGTCTGACCCTTCGATATCAGGTGTCGGCAGTCATCAAGCTGGCCTTTTACCATCTTAGGAACATTGCCAGGATCAAGCACCTTGTTTCGTCCAGCGATCTGCCTGTTTTGGTACATGTCTTTGTGACATCGCGCCTTGACTACTGCAACTCCCTTTACCTAGGGCTTCCTGGGGGTTGATATCCACTGCTTGCAGCTAGTGCAGAATGCTGCAGCATGTTTATTGACTGGGGTATCAAGGAGAACTCATATTACCTCAGTGCTGCGTGATCTGCACTGGCTGCCTGTTCAGTGGCGGATCACCTTTAAGGTAGGTTTATTAACTTACAAAGCCCTACATTGACAGGGTCATGACTACCTGAAAGAGCTCCTGGTTCCCTACACTCCTTTGCGACAGCTCCGCTCAGCTGACAAGGGGTTGCTAGAGATTCCAAGGGTTTGCTTAAAGTCATCTGGTGCTCGCGCCTTTGGGTTTGTGGCCCCGACCCACTGGAATTCTCTGCCTCATCAGCTACGTGAGTGCAGGACAGTAGGGTGCTTTAAGCCAGCACTGAAAACCTTTCTGTGGGGTAAAGCTTACCCCAAACATCTGTGATTTTATCTGTATTTATTGTTTTCTTTTTATGTGACTGTGCAGCACCTTGATTTGAGAAAGGCGCTATATTAAATAAAATTTATTATTATTATTACTTAAACATTTCTATCATGTGAAGGTGTGGCCTCCAATACTGCACGCAGTACTCAGATGGGGCCTAACCAGTGTCTTGTAAAGAGGGATTATTACCTCCCTTTTACGACTTGTGATACCCCTACTAATACACCCTAACACCCCCCTAGCCTTACCTACTGCTTTAGAGGTCTGCTTGGATGATTTCAGGTCATCAGTGATGATGATGCCCAAGTCTCTTTCTTCCTTTGTGACTGCTAGCAACTCCCCTCCCAGCCTATAGGTGGCTTCAGGGTTTCTCTTCCCTATGTGCATGATCTTGCACTTCTTTGCATTAAATCCCAGTTGCCACTCTTCTGACCATTTTGCTAGTTTATCCAGATCTCTTCTCATTCTGCCCACCCCATCTGGATCATCTACTCTGTTGCAGATCTTGGTGTCATCTGCAAACAGACAAGCCTTACCCTCTAGTCCATCTGCAAGGTCACTAATGAAGATGTTGAAGAGGACTGGCCCCAGGACTGATCCCTGAGGTACCCCACTTGTGACTTGTATCTCTTCTGACTGTATACCATTTACCACCACTCTCTGTTTTCTGCCCTCAACCAGTTTGCCACCCAGTTGACCAACTTTGACTCACCCCAAGCCTACCCAGCTTATTTATCAATCTTCTATGTGGAACAGTGTCAAAGCTTTGCTGAAGTCAAGGTAGGCAACATCAACTGTTCCCCTTGGTCCACCACTCTAGTTACCCAGTCAAAGAAATCTATGAGATAGTTTGACAGGACCTTCCTTTTGTAAAACCATGCTGTCTTGGATCCTGTGCCCTATGGATTCCAGGTGTTGCACTATCCTTTCCTTAAGGAGTGCCTCCATAATCTTGCCCACTACTGAGGTAAGACTGACTGGTCTGTAGTTCTTCTGCCTCCTCCCTGCTACCACTCTTGTGAAGCAGGATCACATGAGCCCTTCTCCAGTCTTCTGGGACCTCTCTTGTGCTCAGAGACTCACTAAACAGTTCTGCTAATGGCTCTGCTAGTTCCACCTTTAGCTCCTGCTAATGGCTCTGCTAGTTCCACCTTTAGCTCCTTAAGTACCCTGGGATGTATGCCATCAGGTCCCATTGCCTTGTCCACCCTGAGATTAGCAAGCTCTTGTAGGACCCTTTCTTTTGTGAAGGGAGTAGTGCTCAGCTCCCTCCCCCCTGTGTCCACGGTGCTGAGCTGTGGGCCCTGCCCTACCTTCTCTTCAGTAAATACTGAGCAAAAGTATCTATTTAGGAGAAGCAGGTCTGTACTGTAATTCTACAGCTGTCGTAGTGGCTCCCGCTAAGGTCTGTTTAGCGAGGTAAAGATAGGCTTTCATTTACTACTTTTCACTGGATTGTAAGACACTGACTTAGTGACAGTAGGTGACTTTTGTCTGTGGGGGGACTGGAAGGCTTTAAATACTGTGGTCATGCTGTACTGTAATAATGGTGACTGGAGTAGGCTTCTGGTCAGCTGGTGATAGTAGGCTGTCACGTCTTTTCCCTGAGGGTGTCATATTGATATCTTCGTGTTCTGGGGCTCAGGCTGGCACAAGTAGTGCCAGTTGAAAGGTTATGTCCTGATAAGGACACGGCTAGAAAAGCTATTTAGCCAATCAGGATTAAGGGAAATTTTTGCCCATTTTATAATGTTCATTAATGGATAACTGGGTACCAACATTTAGTGAGGCATTTCTTCATTTTAGACCTGGGGTAGATCGGTGAAGAGGAACATAAATAAGTTCCTAAGAAAGCAAAATCTATGTGTAGCTTTTATTGACTTCAGCTCAGCATTTGACCCCATTTCTCATGTCTTACTGTGGCAACTAATGTATGAATGGGGTACATGGCCAGAGATAATCAGCATTGTGAGAGAACTGTACTCAAATACATGGGCTCAGGTCTGAAAAAAGATAAAAGTGACAACTCTCATTAATATTCCAACTAATAAAGGAGTTAGGCAAGGCTGTGTGTTAGCCCCTTTGCTTTTTTGTATTTATATCAATAAATTACTCATTCAGCTTTCAGAATCAGTTTCTGATTCACCAAAAATTGGTAATGGATGCTGTTCTGCACTGGCGTATGCCAATGACATGGCGCTATTTGCACTAACTCAATCAGGTCTGCAATGTAAATTAGATATTTTAAACTTATATGCTGTAGAATACAAGCTGAAAACAAATGAAAATAAAAGCCAGGTACTTATTTCCGGTTCCAGAAGCACCAAAAAAGCATGGAAATTTGGTTATGAAAAGCTAAATACGGTTAAATTGTATGTTTACCTTGGCTTCTCTTTATCAATGAAGACACATGGGCTAAACACATCAAAAGTTTAAAAATGAAGCTTAAACAATCTGCTAACTCACTAATCTTGTTTAACAATAAATGTGATGAGAAGCCGTCCCAGTGGAGCTGAGGGTTGAGGTGCTGGACGCCGCATCTCGCACCACGCTGGTGACCTGAGTTCAGAAGTGAGCTCGGGCCACCAGGAATTGACTGGGGGGAGGGCAAGAGACAAATTGAGCAGCCAGCAAGTAGCTCTCCTCTCCACGGAGGGATGTGGAGTTTCCCTGGTGCTTGGCTGCCACCCGCTGGAAGCTAGGTGGAAGCACCATGCCATGGGTGGAACCAGGCAGTAGGTCTGGAGGGTGGATGGGGCCATCACCAGAGCTGCAGTGTGCATGTGCACCTCCACGCATATGGGCATTCACATTTTGGGGTCCCGGGAATAAGGGGAGAAAAATGGATAATAGGGGTCCTCGACTGGATGAAGCCCCCTGCATCGGCTCCAGTGGTTCCACCAGGTAGAGGAGAGGGTGCCCGAATGACTGTGGAAGTCTGGTGTCAGATAGCCAACATGAGCCACTGCTCACTGAGTGGATAAACAAAGGATAGAAAAAAAAAACAAATATGGTGGTAACTCAATTAAACCTCTTATTGAAGCTGCACATCCTAAATATTTTTTCCAAGCTTTATTTTAGGCAGAAATCTGGGACACAGGAAATATAAAGTCCCTAGAAACTCCATTAAATAAACTGTTCAGGTCTGCCTTGGGTGTGAGCAATTTGGCCCCAGCATCCATGCTGGCATACGCCAAAAGCAGTCTAGCCCCTAGCCTTACTGTCTGCTGAGCTTCACTGATCTTCACCGACTAGGAGAGAGACTAATCACAGAGGGAAGGCAGACTTCGACAAACACAGAAGCAGGGATTCCTTGACAGCAGCTCTACCTGGGAGAATCCCCCTTGGAGTGCACAGTCTGGGCTCTTTTCTCTGCTGATGAGGATTCTTTCCTCACTCGCTCTGCTCAGATCCAGCCAGCAGCTGTTCTCTCAGCATAAGGAGCAGTTGGAACACTTACCCAGTATTCCTGGCTGCTGTATGTAAATCAGCATTTGTACTGTCGTACCAACTACTGAAATAGTGGTTGGCTAATTGAAAGCTCTCAGCTGAAAGCAACAACTCAGACACAAATTTGTTTCACAAAGTCTTTGGCTGATTGTAACATTTCCCAAACATTTCCACCTGAACGCTAACACAGGTTTTTTTGTTTCAGCCACTTACCATACTCCCCTACCTCTGGATCTTACGTTTCTATGTAAAATCATGATGTACAGTATATATTGTTTTTGCAAAGAACTGCTGCTTAAAGAATAGGAATTAGAAATCAGGTTTCCTGATTACCTGATTTTCATTCACTTGTCTTGTTTCAAGAATGACACACAGGGTGTTCTAAGGGAGCTGAGAAGAGACAATTCAATTCCTCGACCACGTAAGCAGTTTGTTTATCAGACTACTTAGTAATGCATGCAGCAAAGTTTGGATTTATTATTTATGGTCCTCTTCACTGATCTACCCCATTCCACTGATCTCCCCAGTTCTGTCACCCACCTTTTCCTGGACTTACCCACTGCCTCCATCTTCCATGACCTGCCCTTCATGATAGGGCTGCTGTGTTCTCCCAACACCCCTCCCCCCGTGTGGAATGAATCCGTGTGAGGGGGTGCCAAGTTCAGTGGTGTGGGGTCTGTGGGAGAACAGCTTCATTTTCCTGCGGTCAGGGTCCTTTCTGCAGCTTCCTGTTATTCTCCTTCCCCTAGAACATCTGCAGCAAGGGTGCATGAGTGTATGCATGTAAAGGTGCTAATGTGCAGCACCAGATGACGTTCCCCTTCCCAAGCAGTGCTGCTTGCACTGCTCCACCTGTGATCACCCAAGTGGTGCTCCCACTGGGGCATCTGTCACTCATCCACTCACTGGAGGAGAGTGTCCACTGAGATGCTCATTTTCCCCCCCCGGTCTGGTGCCTGTCACCCATGATCATTCCCGAACCCGGGCTGCCAGTGTCATGAGCAGTAGCTCTACCACTGCATGGATGAGCTGGACTGGCAGAAGGCTTTTAAAGATCTACTATCATGCCAGCCTGGAGGCATGGAGGGCTGAGGTGCTGGATGCCTCATATCCAACCATGCTGGCGACCTGGGTTGGGGAATGGCCATGGTTCACTCGGGGGGAGCTGGGAAGAAGAGGGAGGATTGAGTGTCTCAGGGATAGCTCTCCTCTCTCAAAGATGGGGATCCTGACTCACACCACTTTACTGCCAGCTGGCAGAGGCCAGGTGGCAGCACTGACAGGAGCAAGAGACGTGGGGTGGGAGTGCGCTGATAGAGCACGTGTCACATGCTGACTCCCTGGTGGAAGAAAAACCAGGAGAAAAATGCCTCAGCTCACATGGCATCCCCCACAGGCACTGCATGTCCCTAGGTGGCAGGCCACACACCGGTATGGCTCTTTATAAGCAGTGCTTAATCTGTAAGTCCACAAGATGGGACAGTGATGGGGCTGGGGGATGCTGCTGAGACCAGAAATGGAAGGCGGATAAAGAGGAATAATAAAAACGAAAAAAAAAGAGTTACTAACACTTTAGGTGAAGCATTGAAAACACACTGTTTTGTTATCATTCAGCTGATATTCTGTATACACTTTTCAATTTCTCTCTTGATTCTTTTCTTTATCTTAATCAGAAGATTTGCAAGAGTTTCATGATTTTTGTTCATAGATATTTATCTTCTCGCACAGTTTGTCTATTCCTTGATACTTAATCCTTCTTCCATGAAATTACAATCTGCTGCCAGGGAAATTAGTAGGATGACACTGATTATGATTTCAGGTGCAGCAGAGAGATAAGAGCAAATGAAACCTGAGAGAAAACACCTTTTTATTAATACATCCTGAAAGAGCAGCTGACACCTCTGGGAAAACGTTTAGAAAATAGTAGCTGGGCACAACTAAATTTATTCAATATGTCAGATAGTTTCTGGATTTCTCTACCTTTATATTTCCTTACTACGGATAGATGCATGTAAGCAGGATTTTCCCCTTTATCATCTCTACTTCTTCCCCACCTGCAGTCACAATCCTGTGCTTGTGACATCATAGTCATTTCCTTGGCAGTAGACTGTGATGTTGCAGAGGAAGGAACATGACTGCAAGTGGAGAATGAACAGCAAGAGTAGACAAACTTTAAAGTGCAAGGATCACTTGTCATGCATGTATCCTTAAGAATAAAGAATCAGGGGAAAATGTGATACTGAAAATATTTAAATTCTGAGTTATCTTTTTTCTAAATATTATGTTTTTAAGAGTTTTCCAAGAGACATCAGTTGCTCTTGAATAGCAAAGAATGATGACAAATATAAAAACAATAGAAACATAGAAACATAGACTTTGACGGCAGAAAAGGACCACTTGGCCCACCCAGTCTGCCCATTTCCCTACCTATTTAATAAGCTGCTGATTCTAGTTAACCAACAGCCTACTTCCAGCAACCCCCCACAATTGCCTTATGTCTGTCCCATGCATGTTTGAATTCCTCCACTGTTTTAAACCAAACAACCTCCCCAGGAAGGTGGTTCCATGCATCCACCACTCTCTCCATGAAAAAAAATGTCCTCACATTACCCCTGAGCTGTCCCCCCTCTATCTTTAAATTGTGCCCCCTTGTTCTTACACACCCCTTTTTCTGAAAGATGCTACCCTCCTGGACTTTGTTGATTCCCTTGAGGTACTTGAAAGTTTCTAGCATGTTCCCCCCCTCTCCCTCCTTTCATCAAGGGTATACATATTAAGCTCTCAGTCTCTCTTAATATAGTTTCTGATGCAGACCCTGCACCATTTTAGTTGCCCTCCTCTGGACTGCTTCCATCCTGTCTATGTCCTTGCATAGACGGGGGTCTCCAAAACTGCACTCAGTATTCCAGATGGGGTCTCACCAACTGTCTGTACAGAGGGATAACAACTTCCTGTTTTCTACTGGTGATGCCCCTTCCTATGCATCCCAGTATCCCCCGGCTCTCCTTATTGACTTCTCACATTGCTTACCCACCTATAGGTTATCTGATATGACTACCCCCAGGGCCTTTTCCATTATTGTTGTCGTTAGTACCTCCCCTGCTATTGTGTACTCTTCTGGGTTTTTGTTTCCCAGGTGCATTACTTTGCACTTCTTTGCATTGAATCTAAGTTGCCATATGTCTGACCATTCCTCCAACCTTGCCAAGTCCCTTCTCATCCTTTCTACCCCCCTCCGTGTATAAACTCTGTTACAGATCTTTGTGTCATCTGCAAGGAGGCACACCTTTCCTTGCAGACCCTCTGCAATGTCACCTATAAAGATGTTAAAGAGGACTGGACCCAGTACTGAGCCCTGAGGTACTCCACTAGTGACCCCCCTTTCTTCGGAATGTGTTCACATTGAATAAAAGCTGCCAAGTGTATAAGCGTTATGTTTTTAAAAGTTTTCAGTAAGGCAGCAGATGTTTGTTTGAGTTTAGCTCTGCATATACAATGCTCCCATGGCAACTCACAATTCCCAGAAGCCAACTCAAGGGAGGAGCCGAACTATATAGCTATCACTAATCTGATTTCCTCTTCTGGCGTGGGAAATAAAACAACCTCAAGAAACACCACTGTATTCTTCACATCCCCACACAATTGTTTCCTGTCTTAAAGTGCATATGTCTGTGTGTGTGTGTGTGTGTGTGTGTGTGTGTGTACTATTTGTATATTATTTTTACATGCTGTGCCCTGTAAATAAATAGAATACCTTATTTAGCACATAGTACCTTGAACTGAACATGGCAATATCTGTGATAAAGCTCTTCCTCCTTGTTATTCTTGCCCTTCACAGTCTGCAGTGGTTTATTTCTTACCAGAGTAAGGTCAGAAAACCTTAAATTCCTTTATGGCATTGAGCAATCGGTGGCAGTTTCCACAGTCCTCCAAATCTGTCTGAACTTTAAGATTGCTCCTTTCCATTTCTTCACAGCACCGACATGAACCTGCTGTACTTCTAACATACAAACATATGAAAGGGAGATGGAAGAAGCCTGTGGCTAGTGGTGCTCAGATAGTATTCCCAAAGGTCAAATATCATTGGATACCACCCTTTTTTTGTATTGCAATGACACTGAATATTTATAGAATCCAACCATGGATCCCCTCACCACAAATATCATGGATTTGAATGGAACTGAAGGATGCAATGGTCAGATCCCATCTGATCCCAACTAATCTATCCTTGGATCCAAAAATTCAACCTTGGATCCCAACATTTGACCTCTGATCCCCCAAATCTGATAGGAGATCTGACATCATCATTTGGTCAGATTTATTTTATTAATTTATTTGTAGCATATTTAATCAGGTAACCAAACAGAGCCCATGAATGGCTCACCTCCAGTTGCAACCTGAGGGGGTGGGGTGGGACAGGTAAGAAACAGGAAACACAAAACTATCTGTCAGAGGACACTGGGATACCAAACAGCACTACCCAAGCACCACTACTTGGGGCCACTGAGACCATCCTCCTACTGTTTCAGTGATAATACCTTATTACATTTGATTCCTTTAAACACACATCTAGACCTCTCTTGAATTCTTCTAACTTCTTGGAATTAACTGCATTACTTGGCATTGAGTTCCATACCCTCATCACTCTCTGTGAGAAAAAGTATTTAATTTTGTCTTCTTTAAATTGCTCACCCTGCAGTTGCTTGTCATGGCCTCCAGTCACAGTATCTTGTCCACTAAGATTTATTCCTATTCTCTGATGCTGTTCAGATTCCCTTAAAAGTCTACATAATGCAATTAGGTCTCCTCTTATTCTCTGCTACTCCACACTGAACACAGATGGCGGTGCGATATTCAAACGGGGATTGAGCCTGGCACAAATCCCAATGCGCCGGAGCGCATCAGTAATGTATGCGGTGCAGGTGGGGGGGCGTGCCCATGCATACTCCGCACATCCTGATATTCAGCCCGGGATGTGCTGAGCCCATGCATGCACAACCCCTACCTGCGCTGCACACAGGTGAGACAAAAAAAAAAGGCGCAACAGCTGGCCACCCACAGGTGAGCTGCCATATTGCAGGGCGCAACACGGCAGCTGCCACCTGTGGGTGGCCACCCAAGCTCCGGCTGCACCTTCGTGGCTGCACCCTCCCATGCCCGATCGCGGGCATGCATAGAATAATAATGGTCCCATGCCCCTGGTGGTCCAGTGGACCACTCGCAGCCCGATCGCGGGCATAAGTATGTTTAAAATCAGCTACCCTATCCCTGGTGGTCCAGTGGACCGCTTGTAGTCCAATCGCGGGCATAAGTATGTGTAAAACCAGTTACCCTATCCCTGGTGGTCCAGTGAACCACTTGCAGCCCGATCGCGGGCGTCAGTAAACAATCACATATCTGGACTGTGTAGTATGGTACAGGCTGCATGCCCATTGGCTCATGCTGTGGACCAATTGGTGTACAGCCCTACCATACCTTGTCAGTCAGCAGGCGGCGGGACGGCAAGCGGGTGAGGAGCTGCCGCTCGCCGCTGACTGGGGAGCCAGGGGCAGTGGGGCTCAGTGGGTGGGTGGGGAGGGAGGTACGCTGGACGACCAGGGTTGGATTGGTGTGGCATTGTTTTTTACTGACGCACGCGATTGGGCTGCGAGCGGTCCACTGGACCACCAGGGATATAGGACTAATATTATTTCTACATATGCCTGCGATCGGGCTGCAAGCGGTCCATTGGACCACCAGGGACATTGGACATGTCTTAACATTTACACATGCCCGCGATCGGGCATTGGGGTACTTGGCCGCGATGTGCAGGGGGTGTCGGTCCCTGACGGCTGCAGCCTGGCAGGGCGCCAGGTGCAAGTCACCGGGGATCGGCGCACCTGCATGCAAATGGGGCCATAATGACATGCAAATGGCCCCATTTGCACCTTGCATACATTATGGCCCCATTTGCATGTGCACTTTTGAATATCGCGGTGGTTGTGCCTATCGCAACGGCACTTGCACACCCCCCTGCTCCATTCTGGCCACTTGCACTAGTGCAGTGCCACTGCGCCATATGCACTGCGGGTGCCCAAGGAGCGATATTCAACAATGCTGTGCCATGGTGCAGCTCCGTTGAATATCACCCTGTCAATGCCCCTGCGCATCCAAGTTGCGCTATGCCCAGGCTTGCACCACAGCCTGGCACAGTCTGAATATCCCACCCAGAGTATCCAGACTAGCCAGTCTCTCATTATACTGTATGCCAGTTTTTCACCACTCAATCATTCTAATCACTCCTGATTGCACCCTTTCCAGTCTGTCCACATCCTTCCTACAATATTGATCCCCAAATTGACAGCAATTTTCCATTTGGTGCCTTACATATGCCCTTATATAGTGTGGCTACAACTTAATCTAGATCTACGGACAACGTTTCACTTGATACACCATCTGTGTAGTCTTTTTTGCTGCTGTTTCATACTGCCATCCTTGTCTTACATCCAATGTTATAGTTACTCCCAAAGTGCTTTTTTCCACTACCTTCTTTAATTCTTCCACTTTTACTGTTGGTAATAACCTACCTTTTTATTTTTATTCCCTAAATGGAACACTGCCCACCTTCACTCACTGAACTTCATTCATGTCCACCTATTCGCTCAATCAACCTCCCTCTCTAAATCCCTCTGAATACTTACAGTAGGTTTTTGCCTCACTTGTCCACCACACCACCCAGTTTGGTTGTCATCTGCAGACTTTATAAGTCATTTCTCTGTTCCTGCAGTAAGCTCCTCTGTATATACACCTGATTATAGCATAGACCCAATAAATAAATACTTTTACTATGCACAGAGGCATTTGTATCTTTTAGATATAATGAAGGCCGCTTAAATGAATGCTCAATAAAGGAATAAACCTGTTAAAAGAACAAAAGATCTATGTCCAGAAAAGGACACTAAGACAGTTTTTAGACCTTTGAAAGAATTGATCTGTTTAATGAATAATTTTGAGGTACACTGATGTTTGCCAATGCTATGGTTTCAGAAGCACTCTGAAATAAATATCTGAAAAAATAAATAATCCTCATAAGAGAATAAACTTGACTGACGTTTAGGCTATGTGTTTAACAGGGCTCTACTGTATATATAAATTGCAAAAAAGGATACTGTAGTTAGGGTTAAAACATAACATGTAAAATGTAGGGGAATTAAAATAAATTGAGATTATAAGTCTCTGGAAGCTTGGTGACACTGTGGTGTGGTGTTTCTCAGGGTTTGAATGATCATGCTATGCAGCATTGCCGTTACCCTAATAACGGCACTGTCTCATCAGACAAAGCAAAATAGTAACACAGCAATCAAGCAAGAAACTCAGGCGCTCACCACTCTCCAAGTAAAAGATGCTGCTCAACACGATTGTTAAAGTGCAGAATTTTATTAAAGTGTTAAAAAATCTCCAGATGCACAAAAAAACATGGCCCAGCAAAACCTCAACGTTTTGCGCTTGCGCGCTTTGTCAAGAGGAGTCCGTAACAGAGCAATGTTTGTATAAAGGGTGATGCCAACAGTGCGTCACATGACCACTCAAACCCCATGAAACACCACACCATAGACTGGCCAAGGTTCCAGGGACATTTTACCCATATTTTTCATTTCCCCACTTTGTCTGCTTTAGTTTTGTGCAATTTATATGTTTGTATACAGTAATTACAACTTTAGTACATAGCATTTGTTTTCATGGAATTGTAAATGAGCTTAGTTTCCTGATTCTCTCTGAATAACATGATGAATGAAAATGAAATCTGCCCTCCACTGGTACTCCGGATTATTACATTGGCAGCAAACGCATCACTGACTTGACACACTTCTTATTTATACTGCAGACTAAGCCAGTTAGTCAATCAGAAGGTATGGAGAATGTCATGTTATTCCCTGCTAAGCCTATTGTTTCAGTTGATAAAGTGATGGCAGCGACATCACTAATCTCTGGACCGGTGAACCCCCTTCATCAATTTCATAAGGTAACCATATGGACTTTGCAGAAGATGCCTCACCAGCCTGATGTTAATCAGGTTCAGGCTGTGCTCCTTGTGACATCTCAGCCTCTTACCCCTCCTCCCCCACCATTTTCCACCAACCCCTTGTGTCTGTTTCATGCTATCTTGAAACCCACAACAGTCTGTATCTCCACCACCTCCATTGGCAACCCATTCTACTTGTTTACCACTCTTTCTATGAAGAAATGTTTCCTCAAATCCTCCCTGAATCCCCCCCCCCAACACACACACACACTTAAACCAATGCATCCTGTTACCTCAGCTGGCCATAAAGGCTAAAAGTTACATGTAGGGGTAGCTCTGAATGAAGCTTGAGAGTATGTGTATGATTTGGCGCATAAAACCAAACAACCTAGATATGTCCTAAAATGGGTTTGTAAACCCCCATCAGGATCCACTACTGACATGCAGTGCTGCACTAACTGTTTACTAGCAGATATTCTGCAGTATTGTAGTTTTGTTATTGCTGCTGTTCCTGTTTTTTTAAAACAGCAGTACATGTTTAGGTAAGCAATAAGACATGGCAATGCATTGGTTGTGCTGATTTTACCACATGTCCAGGGGCTTAGTAAGGCACAAGACAACAGGCTGTGTGTCTTCAGCCACTGCAAGTGTAGTACAACCAGCACAACCAATGCCCCATTGTGTCATTTTGCACTTATAAAATGGGTCCATAGGCAATTAAAAAAAACACTCACAGTTTTAAAAACCACAAAAAATACAATAAAATATTAAAAAAATGTAAAATAGTTCCTCCACAGATGGTTTTCACCTGTCAGTTATCTGTCTTTCTACACATTCGATACATTGTGTAACTGTTTAGCACGGAATATAAAAATACAAACTCTGTGGTATTCCAGTACTAGAATGCTTCCCTTCCAATACACATAAGGAATGTTAACATGGAACACATGAAATTAAAAATTCTGCAGAATTCCAGTAATACACACACATATGCATGCACCTCATGTGGAGCCAGAACCTCAGTTTTATCTGTTGCAGGGTAAGAAACAGGGAGATCTATGGCAAACTGGCAAGAATAGGAGAGGAATTTTTCATGGACATCAAAAAAACACCAGCAATGTAAACTGAGTACTACTTGATTTTGTTTTAGATTTATTTATGTATGTAAGAAGGGACTCATGAATGTAAAGAACATTCAATTATTTACTTATTTTGTTTAATTTAACTTTATTTTAGGGCCTAGTTGAATGTTAATATATAATAGTAAAGGTGACAGCCATATTTGTGATGGATATCAGGAATGACTGAAATGAGTCATGAATTCTGTATGTGAGTTGCCCAAATTCCAAATCCCACTGCCTTAACTCATTCATACCCATGCAGTTGTGGAGAATTAAGATATGGGTCTTAGAACATGTTTAGCCTATCAGGAAGCAGGAAATTTCCAACCCATTTTATAATTAAGCAATAAACCATGAGAAGGTGTGGGTTATGGGGGGATTTACCACAGCTGGTGTGGTTTTGCCACTAGGCCACAGGGCGAGTGGTCAAATCCTCATCAGCTGTGGTAATTCCCCCCATAACCCACACCCTCGAGTGGGTTATTGCAATTATACCATGTTTTTTTTTTATTTTTTGTGAGAGCAAAATAAAGTATAATACAGGTTTTCCCCAGTTTTAATTATTTTTATTAACTTTAATATTCCGCCAGAAAAAGAGTTCCCTGTTGCTAGGTGGAATGATGTAATGGCCCCCTCTCTGAATGCAAGGCTAGTTTTTATTGATTTCCCCTCCCTTTGCCACATACACACTACACACACACACACACACACACACACACACAGAGTCTCCAGAGGTTAATAGGAACAGTTTGTCTTTGTGTGTATCATGCTAATGGGCTGCTATCACACAGCGTATGCTTTTGGGTTGGATTTCTGGTGTGTGGTGTGAGCCGCTTCCGTGTTCCAGGAAGCAATAGAAACAGACCGGGGTTGCGCTTTTTTTTTCAATATTTTTTTATTTATATTTGAAATGATGGAGGAATGAGAGCAGGAGGGCACCGACAAGAGAGTATGCTAAATTAATGAAGAAAGAGATGGAGTGGACCGGAGACAGTGACAGGGGACCCGAGAGGTACAGCAGGACTTTCCTGACATGATGGAGTGCAGGCAGAGCAGGAGTGGAGATTAAGCCTGAGGTGAGGTGGGTGAAGTTTGGGCAGTTACGGTGAAATACTTTTTGAAGTCTGTTGTTTGACTCTTTTTTCACTGTGGCTCCACTTTCTTGGGTGGGTTTGTGCTTTTTATGCTGTTTGCTTTGGTGAGTGGGATGTGATGGGAGTTGGAGACCACCAGTTAGCTAGTATTTCAATTTGGCAGTTCTCTGGTTTGAATATTGTGGGTCAGATGAATTTTAAAGATGGGGCTGACTGGCACCTTTGCTGTGGTTATATCGTAGGATTTATCATTAAAGAAAGGTGCCAGCCAGCCAATGATAGTGCAGGATTTTGCCTTTAGTATAGAGTCCATGGTATAATAGCATATATTCCGCAGTACTGCAATTTTCTTATTATTGCTGATGTTCCTGTTATTTAAAGCAGCAGTGCATGTTACAGTGCACATTTTAAAAACTTTTAATTATACAATGCATCTGTTGTAGTGACTCTAGAGAGGACTGTGAAAACCAAAGCACTTCTTTAACTCTGGAAATTTCTTGCCATTATTTTTGTGGGGTTTTGGTGTGTAATGTACTGTATTTTTGGAAATTTTCTCATAGGTCATACAGTATACTATGTATATGTGCATTAAAAAAATCATTCAAAATAGTGTCATTGTTTTACAAATTACTTTATAAAAAGCTGCTTTTAGGGTTTTTTTTGTGGGAGTTCTAGTGCCCTAGAAACCCCACGTTTGGTGGCAATTTGTATTTCTCTGAAACATGGTGTTATTGTGTATTCTCTCCCTGGGTAACCCCTGCTTTAGTGCTTTTTCATGGAGGTTCTTGTTTTTTTTAATTGCATGCCATATTTGGGCTGCCCATAGCAATCACTTGTATAGTACACCACCCTTCCACTGAGACAATAGAATTTAGCCATTGCAGATTGTTTGTGAGGCCTCCTGCTTATGGTCACACTATACTAAGCAATTTGCATGCTTTGGTAACATTTTTGACCAATACCTGTATGTCGTATTTTAGATTGCCCCTTTTCTCCTGTTTTGTAGGATGCCTTTTTCTTCCCATTTTGAGTCTCTTTAAGCATTTGTTTTTCATAACAAATGATAAAAGGGGCACTTTTTCTAAAATGTCAGTTTTCAGCCTTATTCTCAACTGTGTGTGATGACTCATTGCACCAAAAGGTATGAAGCTGGGGGAAGGGGGCTCAGAGGAAATACTTCTTCATGGAGAGGGTGGTGGATGCCTAGAACAGCCTTCCAGTGCAGGTGGTGGGTGCCAAAACAGTGAAGGGATTCAGGTATGCATGGGACAGATACAGGGGGACCATTGTAGTAAGGCAAGGGGAGGATATGACCGGAGATAGAGTAGGGTCTGCAGTGGTACAGTAGGCAGGAAAAACTGGGCAGACTAGGTGGGCCAAGAGGTCCTTATCTGCTGACAACTTCTATGTTTCTATGTAAGGTCAGGAAACAGTGTGTGTTGCACTCTAGTTAAGGGTCGCAGAGTAAATTGGTGGCTGTGTCATTAGAACCTGTGTAACCAGATACACAAATCTGCATTCTAATTACCTCATCCAGCTGGTACTTTTCCAGGGTCTCATGGTGAGGTGTACATCTACCTCCTTCCCCTGTGAGAAAGCAGTGGGAGTCAAACATTGTTATCTCTGAAACATATTAAGGGTTCCCAAGTAAGGAAGTGGTGGTGATGGGATTTCATTCATTAGGAGTAACTAGTTAAGCAAAGCTCATTTGCAACTTTTTCCTGTGCAGTTAAAAAGCATCAATATAGTTATAAAATACAATATCAAAAGGACATGCATTAGGACGTGCCTGGGATAACATTTATGTACCAGTAGGACATATATCAGAGGCATCATTCATATAAATTTTCAAAACAGGTACACTACTTTTAAGTATCTGCGAACAAAGCACATATTTTACATTGTAAGTTTTTGTAGTAGTACTGTTTAATGTATAGCTTTTTGATACATCATTTAATATATTGTACTGTATATGTTTGTATGTTTGTGCCTTATTGACCCACATAATCCTGGACAAGGGGTTATTAGTCCCAGTGTAGTTTTATATGGAGAAAGAAGGAAAGAAAGAAAGAAAGAAAGAAAGAAAGAAAGAAAGAAAGAAAGAAAGAAAGAAGGACTTTAACAACAATATTTAACTACAGGCAATCTGGACAAGAATTAATTCTTAAAGATCAACTCTCTATTATAATAAAAAGCTTAAAAACACTAAATTTACACAGATTATGTTAACTTTATTGTTTTCTAGTTATTTGTTATTTTTTTTGCATTCCCTTGCTATTGGTCTACTAAATATTGTAGGTAATGCAGCATTTCTTTCACTGAGCCTTTCACATTTGGTGTTTGTCACAGTCTGTTGTTATGGTGAGCACAATAATGGTGAGCACTATAATGTGATAAACAAAGGCACTGTGAGGTTAACAGGGGAGAGGCAAATGTTTTCAAATGTTTTCTATATAGACTTTTTAGATGCACTACAAGATATGCTGTAAATCTTAAGAAAATTGAAAATAAAAAAATGTATTCTCGGGCTAGGGGAATCTGGTTAAATCAGGTTCGTAATATATTTAAAAATCAATCTTTAGATAACTTAAAAAAAAATTACAAAAACCAAAACATGGTTTAAATTTAAGAAAAACTGGTGCTAGAGATTTAATAATACCAAAGTTAAAAAATCGATTTAGTGAAATGACCCTTCAATATCAAGTAGCTAAAAGCTGGAATTGTCTTCCTCCTTTTTTACGTGAACTAACAACTACTGATCATGTTTTTAAAAATGGCCTGAATCATGAACTTAGTTTTCGTTGTTGTTTTAATAGGTGAAATTAATGTAAATCTAAAAATGCTAACATGCCTGTTATTGATGAGTTTGTAAAACTATGATGTATTGTTTTTGTACTTCTTCTGTAACTTGTATTGTTATAAATGTATAGTTGTAACAATTTTGCATAATGTAAACAGGTAAGCCTTGTGAACAGGGATTTTTGGAACCCTAATGGCTATATCACTATATAAATAAAATTTTACCATACCATACCAGTAAATTGTAACAGCTGAAACATCTTATTTATGAAAGCATATGCTGAAGTGCAGAGTTACTCTTTAAGTTGGTTTTGGTAAAGTAGATTGTGAGACTATGAAAATCATCTGGAAGAGAATTCCCTAGATGTGGGAGAATGTATGAAATGGATTGACAGACCCTTCTGGTTATAACCTTGGATATAATGAATTCCAAGTAAATGGCTCCTCAAAGACTTGGGAGGCGACTTCTAAGAGTCAACTGTTTGATTAGATAAGGGACATTTCCTTTAATGCATTTTAACATAAAAGTAAGCTTGTGAAAGAAAATCTTGTCGATTAAGTCCAGCCAGCCTAGTTTATTATAAAGATTGTAGTCATCAGTACTGTATAAAAAATTATAGATTGTGCCATTTTATTGTGAAGAACGGTTATTTTTTTTTTTTTAGCAAACTGTATGGGCTCTGTCAGAGAGAAAGCCTCCATAATCCAAGATAGGTAATAATAATATAGTTTGAACTATCTTCAAGTTGGCTTCCTGGGAAAGTACAAATCTTATTTTATTAAAAAAAAAAGTCAATCTTAGGGATTAGATTTTTATTATGAGCATTATCATATAACAATAGGTCCAGTCCGACTTCATGATTTTTATAGGATTTACCCAGCTCCAGTTTTTGTATCATTGTCATACAGCGAGGCAGTGGCCAGTGGACCTTTATCTGCTGGCAAAGTCTATGTAACTGTGTAACCATGTGTTGAAGGTGGTGATGGAAATGTCATCAGTAGTAGAGGAACTTCCTAATGTAGATTGAGAGCCAAATAACATCAATTTAGTTTTGCCATCATTGAAATGTATTGGAGGGATTGCTCAATGCTCTTAAGGTTGGAGGCTGAAGCACATAACACAGGATCATCAGTATGCAACTAGTAGCAAATGTCCCTAACACTCTGGCCCAAATTGTTCAAATATAGCAAGAAAAGGGCAGGATCAAATACTGAGCCCTGCAGGATCCCTCCACCACCAACAACCCCAAGGGCCTCAGACTCACTTCCACCAGAAGCAACATTTTGGCAACAGGCAGATAAATATTCCCTAAACCTGGAAAGAGCCTGTGAATCAACGTTAACACAGACAACCTTTCTAGCAGCAAATTATTGTCCGCCATGTTGAAGACCTTACATAGGTGTACAATTATAGCCCTTGTCATTTTACTAGCATCTGTGGCCATATGGACCAAACAATACTCACATCATGTAGCATTGTAGAATGCTGGGTATGGAAGCCTGCTTGATCACCATGCACTGTAACCACAACTCTTAGTAATTTGTGGTTGTGGTAGTGGTGGGATCACTGCCCATTGTGCCTGTTACCCACAGAAACTTACTGTGTGCCATACAGTGAGGAGGTGGTGGTGGTGCTGGCCCTCAAATCTGGGTCCTCATGTTCATATCTCTGTGCTCAGACCCCCCCCTCTTCGCCCATAGCAGAAGAGGCAATGATGATGGGAGTCAAACCCAGGGATTCTTTCAATTTGATAAATGTCACAGTGCAGTGTAGTAGTGGTAGTGCTGCCACTCAGTCCCAAGGTTGACATTTATGCACTCTACAGATTATATTATGGAACTGCATATGTATATGACACTATGTAAATTCAATTGTTCAGTATTGTTATGTATTATACTATAACTGTGGTGTGACTGAATATGTACAGGGTGCCATTGTAAAGGAGCCCTGGCTCAATGGAATTAAATCTGAATGAACATGAAACTGGACCTTGAAACTGTTCCTCACTGCAGCAAGTCTATAATGGTGGTTGCTGGAGTCAAATCTAGGTATCCACCGTAGCTTCAAAGGGGTTAGAGCACAGACTTGGGAACTGGAAAATTGGAGATTCAAACCCCAATAGAGCCAAATACTCACTGTGTAACCTTATGAAAGTCACTTAACCTTTCCATGGTCTAGTTCACCCAGCTGTTGAAATAGATAGAAGCAGGACCCTACTGAAAAGAGATGTTACATCTCAGCTCTTGTAAAAAGGAAGGCACAGCCAGTGGTTGAGAAATGGTCATTTATCATGACACTAGCGGGGTTATGAGGCAACAAGCACAGCTGAGGGCCTTGAGCGCCTAGGCCTAGGGTTAGATTAACAAAGATAATCCAACCCCTGGAGTGCCTTAATGCCTTTATTGAACTAAAGCATTTTCATTTTGTTTTTAATGAATGTGTTTATTTTTAAAATTCTATTTGTTGTATTATATGGCATTTCCTACAATAATGTTAACTCTTAGTTTCAGAATGCCATCAGCCTATCAGAAGGCTCCATTTCCAATTTGTGTTTAATCAGTTCCCTCCTCCTACATCATAGTAGTCCACTACTAGCTCAGGGTCACACATTAGGTAATGGTTGTGGAACTTGGAACTATGGCGCTCGACTCTTAACTGAATCATTCCCACCCCAGTCAACTTGAAAACTTTGTCAGGGTCACACAAGGAGGTTTACATCATCAATCTCCTCCTCTCCTTCAACAGTGATGAAGTGGTGCTGAAGACACAGCTGCCAGCCATCAACACAACCTTCATCAGAGATGATGGGACTGCTTTTATCTCCCTTCCCCAACCCAAGAGGAGAATGGCAGTGCTTCCATGGCTGAGTTCTGCTCTTTGAGGATATCGCAACCTTTTCTTACAGGAAAGGTAGAAAGAATAACTTTTTGTGCAACTGGGCCTCTGATGCCACTGAAAGCTGACAATAGGTTTGAACTTGTTATTTTTGCTCTCCTTCTCTCCCCCCCCCCAGCTCTGGTCTCCTCAGGAGCACCTAGGAGTCATCTCTCTGTGGTCCGCCTCATCTGGTCAACCATCCCTCGCCCATGTAGCCATGGTTTACCCCCTGTGTGGGGACGGGGTGGGCTCTGACACCCTGAACCTCTAGTCTTGTCAGTCAAGAAGGTGCCAGGAGGGCAGCTGCAAATCGAGGGCAAGCTCCGGTGATCAATTTCCACCAGAGCTGGAATGGCTTTTTCTCCTGTTCTAGGGAGTGGCTAGTGTCCTGACATCAAGGTGTTGCCACCGATGTCTGCCACTCCTGACCCCCTTTTTCTATGCTCCAGTGCTTGCTATGCTTCTGGCTTCTGGCAGAGGCCAACCAAGTGCCGAGCAGGAACCCCCCTCCCTGCCAGGAGAGGAGAGCTGTCCTCCGGATGCTCAATCCTCTCCCTCCCCTGCCGACCCCCGACAACCCGGGCTCATTCCTGAACCCAGGTCGCCAGCATGGCGCGAGGTATAGCATCCAGTGCCTCAACCCTCAGCACCACTGGACTGGCCCTGACAATAGGTTTGGATACCAAACTGTGTATTCTGATGCACCATTTAGCAATTTAACGCCTCAAATAACTTGACATTCAAAGTAGTTTGTATTATGCAAAGATTGGCCTACTTGAACTGAACATTACTGGTTCTGGCTTCCACCAGTTCCACTCTGGAAGCCATACCCCAAATTCCTGCACATCACTGTCAGGAACACCACTGTGATCTCAGGAGGGAGCATTTTATACTTTCCAGCCCTGGTGCCCAATGCCATGGCCATCAGGAAAGATGTAACTCATGTTGCAAAGCCAAGGCTGGGTCTGGCTGTAGGCATGTAGTCACTATCACTCTAACCACAGCTGAGGCAGATGGTCACTCTACCATGATCTCCACACCATCTACAGTACATAGGGGAAAAAGGCCCTGGTAGACAGCCAGCAAGAAAAAAAACAAACTGGAGTTCCTTATTTTTTATTTTAAATATACAGCACTGCAAAACTCCAAATGCCAGTAAGTCATCATTTATATGCTTGATTGGAGATTAGGCGCCCTTTCTCCCCAGAGAACAGCACCCAATGAATACTTGTTCCTGCTCCAGCTGCTCAGCTCCTGACAACCCATGCTCAACAACAGCCATCCTTATTTATTCCAAAAGTAGAAGTAAATTATTACTATTTTATCCATACTCCTACAACTCACTACCAAACTGCTCACCACCAGTGCATGTCCACAACTGCCATGGCACCATTTTAATGATACTCACTAGGAAACAATTAAGGGAACAGCTATGCAACTTATTGAACACCACACAAAGAGGTGGGGGAGGATGTCTGTATGGCTTGTGAGTTTCACATGACACCTACATCAGTCTATACTACTGATATATTTAAGAATTCACACATCTTGTAAAAGATGTAAGTAATATCAACATTACTGCAGTGGTCCTGAGAAAGTCATACCCTATACCTTCACACCCATGCCACCGCCCATTGGCATCTACAGTATACTAGAATCACATGGCAATGTTCCCCCATGACTAGCATCAAAAGATCACCCTATGATGCTACCCTGATAAACAGACATCAGGAGGAGCTAAGCAAAATTGATATTTAATAAGCATTTGTCAGTGACGAATGTTGGTTTGCTGGCATTGGCACTGGTAGTGCAGGAGTTAGAGAGATGCATAATAGGAATGGCAGTGAAGTATTGAACTGATGCCAACCCCACCTCCACCCTGCAGAGACTGACAGGCACTCAGAGGGGTGCCTTTGGGTCATCAGCCATAACACTCATGCCATTTCACCTCACCCTACCCTGCAGACACTGACAGGTGTTGTGGTGTGCCTTGGGGTCTTCAGGCCTTATACTAATCCCATCCCATAAGGAAATACACTGAGATGGGTGCGTTATAGGAGAATGGGGTGAACGTTGGGGCCAAAGACCCCAAGGCACACATTGATGCCTGTCACTGGCTGCAGGGTGCGGGTGGAATGGCGTGAGCATTATGGCCAACGATCCCAAGTCACACTCCTGACACCTGTCAGTCTCTACAGAGTAGGGCGTTATGTTGGAAACCCTAATGTCCCAGCCATTTGTTGGTATTTTCACTCCAAATTTTCAAAATGGGATTTTTGTGACCCCGCCTCATGAACAGTGACACTATCATTTCGTTACTCAATCCCGAAAGGTGGTTTTGCACAGCAACTGCGCCATTTGTCGCCACTGGTTTGAAAACACATTTCTGGCAGGATGTGAAAAATGACAGCTGTACTGTTCATGAGATGGTGTGAAAAAATGGCAATGTTGAAAATCTGGAGGAAAATATGAAAAACTGATGAAGTTATGAACATGCGTAGAAACTGCGCAATGCATGCCTGTAACGCAATCATTTTTTGGAATTTTTTCACCAAATGTTCAACATGGGCATTTTTGAACCTCTCCTCATGAACAGTGGCACTGTGATTTTGTTAATCTGTCCCGAAAGTTGATTTCCCACAGTGACCACGCCATTCTGCTTCACAGGTGTGAAAACATATTTCAGGAAGGATGTGAAAAATGACAGCTATACTATTCATAAGGAGGTGTGAAAAAATGGCAATGTTGAAAATCTGGAGAAATATTTGAAATTGGCTGATAACGGCGTGCATACAAACTGCATAATGCACGCCAGAACATGCCATTTTTGTAATTTTTTCACCAGATTTACAACATTGGCTTTTTTGGGACCTCCCCTAATGAACAGTGGCACTGTTATTTGTTAATCGGTCCCAAAAGATGATTCCATGCAGCGACCGCGAAATCACCTTCCGGGACTGAGAATCTAAATGACAATGACATGTTCATGAGGCGGGGTCCCAAGAACCCCAAGTTGAAAATTTGGGGCCAAAATTCCACAAAATGGCTGAGATATCAACCTAAGTTGAAACCCCCTATTGCCTCTCATTATAAAGCTTACCATCATTTCTTCAGTTCACAGTTCGACTTTGAAGACTGCAGACGTGTCCCAGTTTAGAAAAGATCATGGCTTCTGACCGCCGGAGGGTAAGTATGGGTGGGGGGTGCGGGAAGGTGTGTAGCAGAGGGAGGGTGGGGATGGGGATGAGGGAGACAAAGGTGGACCGCTTTTCTTGTTTCATGGGGAAAAAGACAGCGAGGGAAGGTTTTCTTCATTTACAGGTTACAAAAAAAATAGGCACACTGGGGTGGGCTCCAGTGTGCCACAATTTGGGATGCCGACACGGGATTGGGTACCCGATATCAACAAGGCGTATAGATGGGGGGGGGGCGCATCTGACACTGGGAGTGGGCATCCTGGTGTCAGAAAGGAACGGGGAAACTGTTTAACCAGGAAAGACACACTAAGAGAGGGGATGCCGACATGGGGATTGGGCACCCCGATGTCGGCTTTTCGGCAGTGTGTGGCGGATAGCAGGAGCCAACATATTTATTGAAATGTTTCACCAGGAAAGGCATATAATGGAGGCATGTCATCTGCCGCTGCAATGATAAGCCTGTCTCTGATTGCAGCAGCAGATTCATTTCAACTCCGTGGCTCTCTCTGAAACTGCTGTCTTCTGCAGCATGCTCACTGGTTGGCGGCTGAGGGACGCACCCACTAAAGCATCCCCTGCATTCGCCACAACACTGACACACCTCTGAAATGTGCTACTACCACAAGATGCTGCTTGCGCATGCGTGCAAGCCAACATAAAAATGGCAAATACTTTGTTGCTTCTACTATTTTTATTGAACATGACATACATTAGTCAAATACTAACACTTAGAAATTTAAGTATGATGCTAAATACCTCTCCAAGTGCTAAAAACAAACAGATTTTGTTGGCAGAACAGGACCTTTAGGCCCATCTAGTCCACCCCTTCTCCCTGCCTATTCCATTGCTTTTTATTTGTTAAACTGCTGAATTTAGGATTCTATGAATTGTTATTATATTTATTCATGTTTGTTGCCTGTGCCCTTATTATAATTTTTGTTAGGCGCTCAGAGCCTCCGGGACTGGGCGCCTTATAAATAAAATTGCCTTGCCTTGCCTATTCCATCATCACTGACCCTAGTTAGTCATAGGTGTCACTCCATTCCCCTGCTCCTCTACCTAATATGCTCCTGTGCCTGTCCCACGCATGCTTGAAGCTCCCCACAGTCTTCACCTCCACTACCTCCTCTGGCAGGCTATTCCAGTCACTCACAACCCTTTTGGTGAAGAAGTATTTCTGCACATTCTCTCCTTAACTTCCCCCCTTGTCTAGGGCATTCCTGAAAAATATAAATGCACAAGCTCATTGGCTTTAGCCAACTACTATTCTATTTCAGATTGCTCTTGTTCTCCTGTCTTGTAAGAGGCCTTCCCCCATTTTGAGTCTGTGTTAGCATTTTTTTTTTTTTGAAAAAATTAAAAGGTGTGTTCCTTTTAACATGGCTAGCCCCAAGTTTTCATCAGTATTTTCTCTCCCTTGTACCTCTACCCAGCGTTGCACCTGAGAAGTGGCCATGGCTCAGTGGACCTTTCCTTGTCACAACACTGAAATAAATAACTACAAAGTTAACTTCCATAACAGTCCAATTCCCTGCAGCACTCACCACAGTATATAGTCACCTTACCACATTAACATTCATGTAAACAAATTCAATGGTTCAGAACAGTGGCAGTCACACACTGGAGTCAAAAGCCTACTTGTTTAAAATAAACTGTAACACCCTTCCCCCCCAGCACAGGGTGTGGACCACTGTAGCTGGACCTCAAACCCATTTATTGCAGGCTAGTGGCTTCATGTCAGTGATGTACTGCCGTTTCCCATGCCATCACTGCAGGTGCTGTCTTTAAAGTAGACATCCCGCCCCACCTTTGGGAGTGGAAACATTGAGCACGAGAGCACAGAGCACAGATTTCAATACCAGCGGATTGTCTCTAAGCAGGAAGGTAGAAAGGCCAGGCTGGTGAATGATTTATGTACTGTGCACATTATAACCTCATTGTAGGCTCCCTTTCTAAGTACTGTACTTTGAGACAGTTAGGCAACTGCAAGTTTGGAGACTTCAGTAACACTTTGTCAGACTCACTTTTAAAGAGGAACCGGACATTCCCTTTGTTATCATTCCACCCAAAATATGTTTTCAGGGCTAAGTTACTTGAGCTGCATTTTAGAAACCTGAAAGAAAAAACCTTCCCTCGCTGACTGTCCTGACTCCCCCTCCCCCCACCAGCGCCCACCCTCTGTGCATCCCCTCCCCACACCCACCTCTTTATACTTACCTCCGGAGTCTGGCGCGACGATCTTGTGGACCGGGAACACGTCTGCACTCTTCTAAGCTGACCGCGAACTGAGGAAATGCCGGTAAGCTGTATAATGGAATAAATAGGGTTTTTTCAACTTTACTGCATATCTCAGGCATTTTGGGGAATTTTTTCACCAAATTTTCTACATGGGGTTTTTGGGACCCCACCTCATGAATTATGTCACTGCCATGGAGTTAATCAGCCCCAAAAGGTGATTTCGTAGTCACTGCGTGGCACCACCTTTTGGGACCGATTTATGAAATGACAGTGTCACAGTTCATGAGGTAGGCCCCCAAAAACCCTATGCTGAAAATTTGGTGAAAAATTTCCCAAAAATGACTGTTTTACGAGCATGCGATGCGCTGTTCCTACGCACACTCGTAAGTTCGCAAATTTTCAATATGTTCACTCCAGATTTTCAACATTGCCATTTTACCACACCTCCTTATGAGCAGTATAGCTGACATTTCTCACATCTCACCCAAAATGTGTTTCCGCGCATGTAGCACACAATGGCACAGTCGGTGTGTGAAATCAATGTTCGGGACAGATTAAGAAAATCACAGTGACACTGTTCATGAGCAGAGGTGTTAAAATGGCAATGTTAAAAATTTGGTGAAAAAATTCCCCAAAATGACTGTTTTTCGAGCATGCATTGTACAGTTCCTACGCACGCGCGTAAGTTTGCGAATTTTTAATATTTGCACTCCAGATTTTCAACATTGCCATTTTACCACACCTCCTTATGAGCAGTACAGCTGCCATTTTTCACATGTCGCCCAAAATGTGTTTCCGTACATGTAGTGCACAATGGCGCAGTCGGTGTGCGTAATCAATGTTTGGGACAGATTAAGAAAATCACAGTGACACTGTTCTTGAGCAGAGGTCTTAAAATGGCTATGTTGAAAATTTGGTGAAAAAATTCCCTTCAGCCGTTCTGCAATGTTACTAATGAAGACATTGAACAGGACTGGCCCCAGGACCGATCCCTGCAGCACCCCACTGGTCCCCTCCTCTCCCTAGGCTGCACCCCATTTACCACCACTCTCTGCCTCCTGTCTGTTAGCCAGTTTCTAACCCAGTTTACCACCCTTTCCCCCATGCCCAGCCTACCCAGCTAGTTTATCAGCCTCCTATGTGCGATGGTGTCAAAGGCTTTGCTGAAATCAAGGTAAGCGTTGTCCACTGCCCCACCCTGATTCACTTCCTTTGTCACCCAGTCAAAGAAATCAACCAGATTTGTCTGACATGATGTCCCCACTGTGAATCCATGTTGTCTATTGTCCTGGGCTCTGATGGCTTCTAGATGCCCCACTATCCTTTCCTTAAGCAATGTCTCCATGATCTTCCCCACTACTGAGGTGAGGCTGAACGGCCTATTGTTCCCCGCCTCCTCCCTGTTGCCGGACTTGTGTAGAGGGACCACATGTGCCCTCCTCCAATTCACTCATGTTGAATGACTCAGTGAACATGGCTGCCAAAGGTACTGCTATCTCCCTTCGCAGTTCTCTTAATATCCTTGGGTGTATGCCATCTGGTCCCATTGCTTTGTTCACCTTCAATTTAGTGAGCTCCTGCGGGACTCTTTTGCCTTTGAATGGACTATTGTCCACCTCTGCACCCCCTTGCCAACTGCTGTACTGCTGTGGCCCTTGCCCCACCCACTCTTCTGTGAATACTGAATGGAAAGACACAGTGAATGTCTTGGGAGGAAGGCATGGAACTATCACTTCCAAATACCTAAACAGCACATACAAGCAAGCAGCATTCGGCATTGACAAATGCTTGTTTTTTTCTTTGTCTTACATCTCTGGGATTTCTAGCCACACCTCTCAACCTCTCAGCATTAAAATGCAAAGCACTGGCCTTCAAAATGCAGAGCAAATGGCCAGAATGTGTAGCACTTCTTTATTTTAAAGAATAATATTTATTTATTTCATTTTTGATAACTGGGTGTGTGTGCTAGACATATGCAGTGACAATTTTCGGACACGACCCGGGAGGTTACAAAAGTTACAAACAGTGTTACAACAAAGTAATAGTTTCAGATTAGAAGCATCAACACAGTACAGCACATATGATAGTATAGCAAGGTAAGGTATACAAATTAATAATTACAGTTGGTCACAGACAAAATTGACATCACAAACTTGTGAGGCAGGATTTAAAGTACAATAGTATTACAAAGCAATAGGCAGGCATACAGTAGTAATTAAGGCAAGTGCTAGAACAGTTGTCAGCAGTAATAGGTTTATATGTATGTATGTATTTATTTTTTTATTTGATAACCGGGCAGGTAAACAGGTCCAAGGGACCATTTTCAGGAATGACCACAGGCCATCTAGATGGTGCATCTAATACACACAATGCAATACATAAGGTTCAGCATACAGTACATAGGTAACTACAATACAGTTAGAGGTGATATGGTACTTGAAGTCAGGCAGTTCAGACAGATAATCGTACAATAGAATCAACATATAAGTGGAGCTACATACAAGTGAAAAAGATACACACAGTCTGACAATACATAGAAAATAAGAGCCGCCATGAGGAAAGTGGACTGGCTAACCTAGATGGGTAGAGTGAAAGAGCACACTGCAAAAAACTGCCCCTCCACCCTATATCAATAAGAGCACAGGCAAACAGAGGTGGATAGGAGGGAATTTTTAAAATGCAATTTGAAAAGGTGGGAAGTACCTAGAGAATGTAACGTTGCTGGTATGCCATTCCAGAGTGTGGGAGCAGCAATGGAGAAGGCTCTCCGTCCAATCTCAGTTACAGTCTGGGAATATTCAAGGAGACACTGAGCAGAGGACCTCAGTTCATGTGTGCCAGATTTATTTATTTATTTAGCTTTAGTTAACCAGGTAAGTACACTAGACAAGACAATTTACCTATTTTCAGGTACGACCCGGGAGAGTACAGGAAATTACATACTTACACACTTGGGACAACATGGTATGTAATTAGGAAAAGATTACACGTCATGAGACAACAAGGTACAAGTTAGAAAAAAACAAACTTGCATGTCACGTGCGAACACCATAATGTAGAATACACAAAGTACAAGGCATATGAGGCACATTTAGTTAGAACTGGTACAGCAGAGTAAGCGGTGTGTGCCAGTTTTGGAGCAGTACAAGGTAAGGATTGGAAGCAGCAAGTACAAAACTATCATCTTAAGGGCCAGCTGTTATGCATGAGTGCTAAGTGCTAACATATGTCACGGGAATTTTTGGCACCCGCAGGCTGATCCGAGTTTGAGATGGTTCCATAGGGAGGAATGCAGGCTGCCCTGAGAGGGGGCAACACGGACCTGGGCTGGGAAGGTGTTCCAAAGTTTGGGGGCACATGCTGCAAAATCCCTTTCACCCATTTGAGTCCGAGTCACAGGTACCTTGAGTGTGGCAGATCCCTGAGACCTAAGGTGATAGGACGAGGGAACAGTTTGGGCCAGCAAACCTGCCACCCCTGGAGGGGTGTCTGTGTTGAGGACCTTTCCTGTGAAGCAACCAATGACAAAGTCAATGTGCTTTGAGGCAAGAGCCAGTTTAACTTATTGTAGAGATCACAGTGGTGAGTGAGCCGGGGGGCCGCTAGGGTGAAGCGGCAGACATTGTTGTAGGCCGTTGACCACCTAGAGAGATGGGCCTTAGTGGTGCTGACAAACAACAGGAGCCCATAACATAGTGAGGGGAGAAGCATACCTCTAGCAAGAGCAATACGCGCAGCCGGTGTGAGGTTATTTTTTGCTCTGTAAGCCAGACCCAGTTTACAGTTGACAGTTTTGCATGTCTTCTGGATATGGTGGCCAAGGTCAAACTGTGGATCCAATGTTACACCAAGATATTTGAAATTGTCCGTGATTGGGATCGGGACGTCTCCCTTACCAGAAACACAGAATGGCACAGGGGACGCCTTAATCTTAGCCCGGGACCCAAAGAGCATGGCCTGGGTTTTTTTAGATTAAGGACTAGCTTATGGTTCAGGATCCATGTCTGAATGTTTCTTAGGTCATCACTCAGGTGGTTGTTAATGACCCCCACCTCTGGGGAGTGAGACAGGATGACCAGATCATCTGCATAGAGGATTGGTTTACAGTGAGCAGCGGTTGCGGGGAGATTATTAACGAAAATGGAGAACAGCATTGGTCCAAGGACGGAGCCTTGGGGGACCCCCATTGTTACTGGGATGGGACCTGAGAGCTCTTTGCCATATTTAACCCGCTGCATTCTACCATGTAGGTAGTTGGAGAACCAACTGGGAGCGGCAGTGGATAGTCCAATTGATCTAAGCTGTGTTGATAGCATGGCATGGTCGACCAGGTCAAACACCTTCGAGCAGTCTATAAAGATAACCCCTGAGAGTTTGCCTTGGTCCATGGGCTCCCTAATCCACGATGAAACAGTATCTAGGGCTGAGGAGGTACCATGCCCCTTCCTGAATCCAAGCTGTACAGGAGACATTATGTCATATGCCTGTAAGTACTCTGAGAGTTGCCCTGTCACAACTTTCTCCAGAAGTTTGCTAACCGTGGATAGGATGGATATGGGGCAATAGTTCTCTATCAGTTTATGGTTCCCCTGTTTAAGGATTGGGACTACCCTGGCAACCTTCCATATGTCTGGGATAACTCCAGTTGACAGGGACAGATTGAAGATGTGTGCCACCAGAGGGGCTAGCCAGGGGGCACTGAGACTGAGGAGCTTTGGTTCCAATCCATCTTGGCCAGCGCTTGAGAAGGGTGAGAGTCCAGCTAGCAGTTTCTGCACCTCTTGAGCCACCACTGCCCTGAACAGAAAGGGCGGGTGGGGTGATGATGGCGCTATGGGCTGGTTGCCGCTGACACCACCACCATTGGGGAATGTCGAGGTATACTCGGACAGATCAGAAAAATAATGATTGAAGGAGTTGGCAATGGTTTCCAAGTTGTTGCAGCTGGAACCTTCAATTATCATATCAGTGGACTCAGCACTCTGTGTACCACTCACAACATGTTTAATATTCCTCCAGAACCTCCTTGGATCCCTAGCCGAGTTCAGTAACGCAGATTTGCAGAACTCACTCTAGGCTATCCTTATGTTCTTTTTGCACTCATTTCTGAGTTTCCTGTATCTCTGAAAGATAGCCTGGTCAGCCGTGGCCTTAAACTTGGCCCAGCACTTATCTCTGGTGTTGAGGAGGGCCAGGAGACTACCATGAAGCCATTTAGCAGCCATTCCCCCTCACCCTCCGTCTGATGAGGGGGGCATGTTTCTCCTGCAGGGCCCTTAACGAGATGAGGAAGTGACTGACAGTGGATGTGGAGTCCTGAGCATTCCATACTGCCGACCAGTCAGTGTACTTGATATCATTTTGAAAGGAGGACAGATCAAGCCTAGAGTAGTCTCTGGTCTGGATAATTTTATGGGGTATTTTCAGAAGTGGGATCCGCCAGACACAGTACACCAGGGAGTGATCAGAGATAGAATCAGGTAGGATACCAGACGAGATGATCCTATCAGGTCTATTTGTCAAGATCCAGTCCAGAAGGGGAGCTCTTACCACTATTTGTAGAGCATCTGGTAGGATCCTTGACAAGCTGTGTCAGTGAGAGACCGGCAAGTCACTGTTCAAAGGCTTTGGTGTTGCCACCCAGCCAATTGAGGTTGAGGTCATAGAAACATAGAAACATAGAATTTGACAACAGATAAGGACCGCTTGGCCCACCCAGTCTGCCCATTTCCCTACCTGATGGATAAGCTGTGGATCCTAGTTAACCAGCAGCCTACTTCTTCCTACCCCAACCCCCTAGAATTGCCTTATGACTGTCCCATGCATGCTTGAATTCCACCACTGTTTTTGACTCCACAACCTCCTCTGGAAGGCCATCCAGAATGATTAGCTCATTCTGCCGTGTTACTGCGCCATCTGTGTCAAGGAGGCCAGTCAGTCCCTCTATGCCTCCCTTTTCAGGATTGTAGGTGTATACAATGTGTATCTTTTTTGTCATCCCTAGTAACAGCACCATGTGCAGTGTCTCACAGGGGGACTGCACTGTCTGTTGATGAGGTAGGGCAGATAGGTTAAGATGGCTCCTGTAGTAGACCAGGATACCACCACCTCTCTTCCCGGATGATCACGACGGATGAGGTCATAACCAGGGAAGGCACATACAGAGTTTGGGGTGGAAGGTTTCAGCCAGGTTTCTGTAATGTCAAGAATGTCTGGACTATGACGAGTTACCCAGACACGAAGTTCCGTCAGGTTTGGCAGCAGACTTCTGATATTAAGATGGGCTACCTTTAGCCCTTTTACCACCGACCAGCCCACCAGTATAGGTATGGACTGGAGTGATGGTCCTGGGTTTAGTTCTATGTCCCCTGCTAGCACAAGGGTCACCAGCAGAAGCCAGAATAGATGCCTTAATGGGGGAGATCTATCCTTGTTCTGTTACTTCCGGTCATAACACCTGACCTTTCGGGCAGGTCTCAGAAGACTCCTCAGGTTAAGACCACCAAGGACCCCGGTCAGGGGTGAGCTGTCTGCTAGAATGTTTGAGAAGGTAAAGTCAGACTCCACCGGCTGGACACACGTACACCAGGGGTCTCTTTTCAAGGGGTCACCCGCCCTTGAGATCCAGGGGATCCATGACGCAATAAGGATCACAGTGGTGATAGTGCCCAGGAGTAACTGGTACAGGACTAGCTTTGATGGGAGCTCAGGAAGTCCCATGATTGCCCCAGTATGGTTGTCCGGCTGAAACAGGAAGGGGATTTCCGCCATAGGTCACCAATGGACACAGGAAGTGCCAAACGGGTATTTAGTAGCCTGGCAAATGGCGGGAAATAGATTATTTGTACCTTACTGGCACTCATCTCAAGAACAACTAGTGTATTATTATGTGATAAAGACAGTTAGCTGACTAGTAGAGCCATAGTGCTAGTATTAATCATATGGGAGACGTCAGACATAGGTTTGGGCAGGCAAGTAAACAGAACAATAGGTACAGTGCCACTTTTCTGGCACGTGTCTAGTTTGCCACCAAGAGACCAGAGAATTACCCTGCAGGTTTCCCCACCACGAGACTAGAGGATACCATGCAGGTTAACAGTCTAGAGGCAACTAGATTTATTTTGCGTGCATGAGATAGGCAGATAGGAATAAAAATTATGCTGGCAATGATTACTTCCGCAGACATGAGTTAGGCTGAAACGGATGTAGTTATACTGGTACACAGCAGACAAACTGGATTGAAATATATCAGTTACGAATAATGTAATAAGACCGGCTATAAGTTGATTACACTGGCAAGAGGAGATCACCACTATGAATTTTATCACAGGGTTCAGACTGTCAGACAGTTAGCAGTCTGGTTGAGTAGGCACTGCACTGTAGCCAGAAGGGGAACACCCAAGAGACTACAGGGCGGTCCTTTGACAGCTGTTCCGTACCGCCCTAACTCAGTTTAATTGGCCAGTGTTAAACTGAGGGCATGGCTACTTGGAATTTAATGGGAGGAGAGAACGGGATGGGCAGGTGGGCTGAAAAATCAAGTCCAGTAGAGATCCTGTGTGCAGCTCCCAGCCCCTCCACAACCCCTTCGGTCCCCGACTAATCAGCAGAAAGTGTCCCAGCAATTACACTCGTTTTTCTGTCTGCAGGGGAGGTCCACCCGGTTTCCTGGTGCCTCAACCCTGCGGCGTGCGGCTTCGTGGATGCAGGGGCCCCTCACACAAGTTCCAGTCTTTTAATGCTAGGGTGTCTAGCTAGAGGGGAGCTAGCCCCATCCTGAAGGGACTAATCAATAAAGGTACCCATGAGGTTTAAGATTTAGAATAGTTGGCCCCATGTGTTTAGTGCTGAGAAATACTTCCATCAAGTTAGTTTCATGTTTCTAATCATGTGCGTGTTCAGAAATGCTGTAGAGCTAACATTATGAGGAACATCAGCAATTTTTCACGGAGTAAGGGTAAATTTATCATGCATAGCAGTTGAGAGGTATTTTTCCAGCTAGGTACCAACAACGGTTTCATATAGACATGCATTTTTATAGAATGCCTGATTTTTATTACTTGTTTTGCAACTTTAGTCTGCTTTTTACCTGTGCCATCAGTGCAAGTAAGTAAAGTACTTAAGTAAAAATTTTAATTTACGCAGGAACAGACTGTTAGGAACCACTCTTACTTTCAAAGCGGTCCTGCAATTGTTCAGCCTGATTTTATACATACAGTACAAAAATTAAAAAAAACAGTAAAATGATAAATATTCAGAAATGGAAGATAAACTACCACAGTTCAGATACAACATTACTTTCCCAGTTTAAAACAACCATTTTATTCATAGAGATTTGTAGTCCTCCTGTGGCAGGGCAGCTGACATCAGCCCTGTTCTGTTGGTCACAACTGTCTCCAGCCTCCTCTGACTTACAGGGCTTATATCCCCTAGAGGTTAACCCCCTGCAGCAGGACCAGAGGGGAGGGCTGTCCTCCCCCCCCAGTTACAAATTGAGATAGGCCCCTTGGATTGGAGTGGCGGAGGGGGTCATGGGACGCCATACAGGGCTTCATAAAGCCCATCCTCCATTTTTTTGTTGTTTTTCTCCCTAATTCCACAACTGTGCGTGAGAATGTTGTGTGAGCGCTGCCTCCACCAAGATGCCCCCAGGGCTTTTTATGAGGAGCCTCTCCAGATGATGTGCCATGCACTAGGATTTCTACAGGTGGCGGTTGAGTGGCAGGGTTACAGACAGCTATCTCCCTGAGGGAGGAGCATTGTCCTCCGGACATAATCCTCCCTCCCCGGCTGACCCCCAGCAGCCCATGTCCATTCCCCTACATGGGTCACCGGTGTGGCAAGAGGTAAGGTGCTGGCAGAGCCTCAGCCCTCCCCATCACCAGGCTGGCTTAAAACAACCATTCTAAAAAAAATCTCAAGAAAAAATAAATAAGTCTCATTATTTGATACAATTAAACTAGCACTTTACTGTTCATCTGTGTCAGTAGTAGGTAGCATGCTCACCGATGAGGACAGAAGATCAGATGGTCATGGGTTCTAGTTCAGCACCAGGTGCTTAGAGTAATAATACTCATAGGTGATACTGAAATACAGTACAAAGGAGCTATTGCACTGTTGAGGTACTGTCTATCGTATATGACACAGAACCAAGGTCTCTTCTGATTATCTCTGGTCACTGTTCCAGTGGAAGTTAAAGATCCACTGGCACTTAGCAAAGAATAGGAGAATTTCTCTGGTGTCATGGCCAGCACTCTCCCTTTCAATAAAACAGGAACATGTAATCACCCCTAGGATGCACCTGGCAATGAACTGTCGCAGCTCCATGAGACTTTCCTGGTCAAAAATGACAAATAAAATAAATACAACAAAATGGGAATCCTTCTCTTGCTACTGACTCAACTGCAGCAGAGACCCTTGCAGGGATGGACTGGCTCACCTGGATACATGGAAATTTCCAAGTGGGTCTACCTCAGGTGGACCCCCCCCCCTCGCCCCGACCTTGCATGATCAGAACATTCTGTTATTTAGAAAATGGTAAAGTAAAATACTTAAACCTGACTGGCTGATGACCATATGCTAGTGTGTCAATGTCACCCGCTAAAAAAGGCCTAGTACCAGCCTTACCCTTTTACCACAAATACTCACGGGCTACTTTAAGAAGTTTTGTTTTGATTTAGTCTCCATGTTTCTCCTACATTAGTTAAAAAAAACAACTCGTTAGACCCATCTTATTACATGTTGTTTACTGCCACTTTCCACCAGATGGCTATTTCATTGCTCCCAGCTCCTAAACTGTACAGTATAACCAGGAATCAGTGAACCACTAAAATATCTGGCTCCCTGCCACAGAGCTGAAAAAGTCACATACTGTCAACTACATCAAACTGCCAGCTGAGTGCACTCACTCCCAACCTCTGTTACTCTCCATACATGTTGAACTTGCTCTCTCTCTTGTTGTTGGTGGCTTTCTAACATACACAGTTCCACAACACTTTAAAAAAAAATGCAAGAAATAATAACAAAAAGAAAAAAAAAAAGGGCCACTCACAGTTTTAAGAAAGTATGCCGACGACACAGTACAGCCAGTATCAGAAATATAGCACCCTCTGGTGACATGCTGTAGGTGGAAGAATTGCAAAGGCTATGCCTCTGGTTCAATGGGCGGAGCAACAACGTCACTCCCCCATCAGGCCTTAAAAGGTCATTCCTCCTAGACTGTTCCAGGATTCGTTTCTTCATTGCGGCTGGAGGCACCACTCCTCCTCACTTCTCTCCCTTGTCCTCATTTGGGCTTTTGCCGTATTTTTCCCACGGCACCTCCGGCCACAGGCTAGTTATCCTTGCTTCCCCCTTCCCTGGACCTCACTCTACCTTTTCCTCACTCCTGTCCCACGTTCCCCCGAGCTCCGGGCTGCCTGCTCCCCTCCTCTCCAGCGCTTAAAGGCTGGCATCACCCATGTGCGCCTGGTGCCTAACTCACCGCTTCTATGCTTTTCCACCCTCTCACCCATAGTGCTCATTCTGTACTCTCACCCTTCACCGCACTATTCCCTCAGGCCGTGTTCCAGCTCACTGCTCACTGCTCCAATTATTTCACTGGAGCACACCTACCTTGAACCCTGCACCCTGCCCTCCCATCTCACCCGACCTGACCTGGCTCCCATTCCTCGGTCCCACTGCCCCGCTCCCACACCTCACTTGCCCCTGCCTCACTTGTCGGGGGCTGCTGATCTGGGCATTCTCCCTGGTGCTGGACTGTCAGCCTGGGGCAGTCAGTAGCATGCCTCTGATCTGCTATAAATTCGCATAGCACTATGATTTTCACACTCGATTTTACTTGCTCCGCATAGGTTTTGTGATGTTCCTCATCCTGTTACAGCTGTTTCTGGATACACCAGCTGTTGGATCCTTGACCTAGGTTGCTTGGACCATTCCTTATCGCTACCAACATGGGGTCCTACATCTGTAGGCATCTTATTGTTTAGAGTAGTGGGGTGCTTCGCATTCTGGCCCTTTGCTTTGCTTTTGAAGGCCAGTGCTATTTTTTTAGTGCCAGGAGATTGAGAGGTTTGGTACATCGGGACTCTATTTGGGGTGCTTCTCTTGACGGTACTTAGCCCAGGCTTCCTGCCTTGATGTGTTTCTCCTCTGGGTGCCTTTTATACTGCTTCCTGCTTATTTTTCATAGCATACTTTCTATTGCTGTGCTCTGCTGGTTCTCAGCGCTGGTGGTTCCTCGGCTTCTCTCCTTTCTTGTCTCATCTTTTCTTTTTGGGGGTGTTTCCCTACCCCACCACCATCGTACCTACTTGTCTCTTTTCTTCCCCATGTCCTACATTTTGGACCACCTGCCTTGTACTTCCCTCTATTTTGTGCCACCCTTCATTCATTATCAAACCTCATCCTTCCCATACTCTACCTGCTATCCTACTTAGTGTGCACTTGCACTGGCCTTCTAGGCTTTCACCCTGCCATCATACACGTTCATTTCATAACTTCGGTGCCAACCTTCTGCACCATACCTCCATCATATCGTATCTTTCATTCTTGAACCTTCTGTCTTCCCCTGGCTGTCTGTCGTTGTTCTTTCTTTTGGGCTCCCCATAGTCCTCCCGCCACCCTTTTCACCACTCCATTCCTACCCACCACCTCTCCACATACCGTCTTCACTGCTGGTGTTTCCCTATCCTAGCATCACCTTACCTATTCGTATCTTCCTCTTACTACCTATCCGTATCCTCCTCTTACCCTAATCCTATGTTCTAGGCCACTCAACTCGTTTATCCATTATCGTACATTGTCCATTTCATACCTCACTTTAACCATTCCAGCCTAAAAGGCTTCCCTCCATCATCGTACCTCATCCAATTCATATTTTACTTTAACCGTACCAGCCATCAGGCTTCACTCCATCACTGTACATCATCCATTTCATTTCTCACGTTCACTGTACCAGCCTTCCAGGCTTCATTTTATTATCGTGCATCGTTCTTTCCATTCCTTACTTTAAATCGTTCAAGCCTTCATGGCTTTCAATCCACCACCATTTATCGTTCGTTAATTCTCAACCATTATGTCCTCCAGCATTGACTTCACTCATCATTGGCTGCAGGCTTCGCCGGGCTGTCCTCATCTCTCTCCCTTCCATCCTTCATTCCCATTCGACAGTCCATGCCGATCTTCAAAACTTCCCTACATCAGCGAACCTTGTATATTCCTCTAGATCCTCCACTCATCCATTCCAACTTCAAAGCTCCTTTCTTACTACTCCTGGTGCTTTGTACCTCCCCCATCAGCTGCGGGCTTCTGTCGGTTGCTCTCATTCCTACCTTCATCAAGTTCGCACCACTCCTGATTTGGGTTCTCAATGGACCTGGTTGGCATGCACTCCCATGGTTGCTACTGTGACCTGCCTCCTCCAGACCCATGTTAGGGGTTCCTTCACCCAATTCGACTTCTCAGTAGGTCTACTCGTTCACATCGCCTAAACAAGCATAGCCTTCATATGGATCCTATGCTACCTCGACTTGTCCTGCTGTCCAGTTGGAGACATGCCTTCCATGTCCATTGCTCCATGGCTTGGGGCTAGTCTGTAGCCAACAGTCTCACTCTGCACCTATGAAGTCCACATCTAGAGCATGCAAAACTCGTAGCGGGGTCCTTCTTCCTGGCCCATAGTGAGAAAGTCTTCGCGCCGGGTGGACCTTCAGTTGTCCCTCATTCAGAGACACCTCTGGATGTAGAATTTGTGACTTCAAGCTGCGAGGGGTGAGGCCCTCATCATCAAGGCCCCTTTGGTTGCCTGAGCAGGTTCAGAGGCACCCTCTACGCTATTCTCCATAAGAGTGTCACCTCTGGTTCACCTAGTCTGTTTCATAGGCTCAAGTAGGCTGGCTGAGTGTCTCCGCGGTCTTTTCTCTCCTACATAGAAACATAGAAACATAGACTTTGATAGCAGATAAGGACCTCTTGGCCCACATAATCTGCCCATTTCCCTACCTACTGGATAAGCTGCATATCCTAGTTAACCAACAGCCTATTTCCTCCAACCCCCCACAAGAATTGCCTTATGTCTGTCCCATGCATTCTTGAATTCCTCTACTGATTTTGACCCCACAACCTCCTCAGGAAGGCCGTTCCATGCGTCCACCACCCTTTCTGTGAAAAAATACTTCCTCGCATTGCTCCTGAGCTGTGCCCCCTCGATCTTCAAATTGTGTCCCCTTGTTCTTGCACATCTCTTTTTCTGAAAGATGCTACCTCTTGGACTTTGTTGATTCCCTTGAGGTACTTAAAAGTTTCTATCATGTCCCCCCTCTCCCTCCTTTCCTCAAAGGTTAAATATTAAGCTTCTTTAGTCTCTCTTCATATGACTTCTATTGCAGACCCTGCACCATGTTAGTTGCCCTCCTCTGAACTGCCTCCATCCTGTCTATGTCCTTGTGGAGATGGGGTCTCCAGAACTGTATGCAGTACTCCAGATGGGGTCTCACCAACTGTTTGTACAGAGGGATAACAACTTCCTGTTTTCTACTGGTGATGTCTCTCCCTATACATCCCAGCATCCCCCAGCGATCCCTACTGCCTTCTCACATTGCTCGCTAACCTTTAGGTCATCTGATATGAGTACCCCAGGTCCCTTTCCATTTTTGTCGTTGTTACTGCCTCCCCCCATTGTGTACTCTTCCCCTGGGTTTTTGTTTCCCAGATGCCTCACTTTGCACTTCTTTGCATTGAATCTAAGCTGCCATACTTCTGACCATTCCTCCAACCTTATGAAGTCCCTTCTCATCCTTTCCACCCCCCCGTGTATCAATCCTGTTGCAGATCTTCTTGTCGTCTGCAAAGTAGCATACTTTTCCTTCCAGTCCCTCTGCAATGTCACTTATAAAGACATTAAAAAGGACCAGACCCAGTACTGAACCCTGTGGTACCCCACTAGTAACCCCCATTTCTTCAAAGTGGACTCCATTAACTATTACCTTCAGTGTCCTGTTATCCAGCCAATGTTTTACCCAGGCTACCACCCTGGGACCCACTCTCAGGCTGGCTAATTTGTTTATTAATCTTTTGTGTGTGACTGTGTCAAATGCCTTGCTAAAGTCTAGGTAGGCCATGTCCACAGCCCCTCCCTGGTCTACTACTTTGGTCACCCAGTCAAAGAAATTGATTAGATTTGTCTGACATGACCTTCCCACTGTGATTCCATGCTGCCTTGGATCCTGTGCCTCACTAGCATCTAGGTATTCAACAGTTCTTTCCTTCAGAAGTGATTCCATCATTTTCCCTACCACTGAGGTCAAACTGACAGGTCTGTAGTTTCCTGCTTCTGCCTTGGTCCCACTTTTGTGAAGGGGAATCACACTCACCCTCCTCCAGTCCTCAGGTACTACACCATCCTCCCATGATTTGTTAAAAAGGGTAGTCAGTGATGTCACTAGTTCTTCCCTTAGTTCTTTTAGATTTCTGGGGTGAATCCTGTCAGGCCCCATTGCTTTGTCCACCTTCAGTTTTAGGACTTCTTTCAGAACCCTTTCTTCTGTGAAAGGACTGGTATCAACCCACCTATCCAGAGTGCTTCTACTGATTGGATTAGGTACCTCCCTCCTCTTCTTTTGTGAATACTGAGCAGAAGTATTCATTCAGTATCCCTGCTTTTTCACTGTCCTCTCTGCCCACCCACCCACCCCTTTATTCAGCCTCACTATCCCTCCCTTTGTCTTTCTTTGCTCCCTAATGTAACTGTGGCATTCACTTCATCCTGGCAGTGTCACATTTTCCTGAATGACAAAACGGACTAATTGCCATTGAAATTACATTGCTTTATTCAGTAGGTCTGCTGCAGCATTCTGCAGAGTGCTGCAAAATGCTGCAGAATTGGGTTTCATCCTGGGGGATGCCACTGTATTCTGATTTCTCACCTCTTCGATGCTCAACACCCCTTTTGGGTATTCATTTTGGGCTTCTTCCTAAGTTACCTTTAGCCAAGGGAATCATTCCCATGGCACCTATAGGGATGGAACCCTCCTCTAGGGTTCCTCGCTGTTGTACCCCTATAGGGTGGTATATCCCGTGGTTAGAGAGGTGAACAACAACAATGTATCTGTGTCGCTTAAGCATACATCATACCAAGTCACGTAAGCACTTTGAATTGCAAAGACTATGTCTGTGGTTCAATGGGTGGAGCAACAATGTCATTCCCCCATCAGGCCTTAAAAAGTCACTCCTCCTGGACAGTTCCAGGACTCATTTCTTTGTTGCCCCACCATCCTCCCCTCCTCCTCCAGTGGCACGTCTTTCTTTTCCGTGGGCTTCTTCCTAAGCTACCTTTAGCCAAGGGAATCATTCCTGTGGCACCTATAGGGGTGGAACCCTCCTCTAGGTTTCCTCGCCATCGTACCCTATAGGGTGGTATATCCCATGGATAGAGAGGTGAACAGCCACAATGTATCTAAGTCACACAAGCATACATCATACAAAGTTGCATAAGCACATTGAACTATTTTTAAACCAATTTTTAAAACATTTTTAAACATCTGCCTGTTTTTTCCTGTTTTGCTGGCAGACCAGTACATTTTCTATGTGCAATAAGGCACTCCAGGATGTGGGGTGTTGGGGGATATCCACACTGGCAAGGGCAGTAAGCCACTATGCACTGGATATGTAGGTATCCTCCAACACCCCATGAGCTTATGTGTCTTATTACTCACATAGCATTACAACACTTTCCCCTTGAAATGGGCTGTGTATTTACTAGTTATCAGCAGAATCAATCAGAGCACTGGGTTCCAGTGCACCCATCACTTTGTACCATAGTGGGGAAGGAAAGGACAAGGGACAGAGGGATGTAAGAGGAGGTTTTGGCAGTAGAGGGGAGTTTCTTGTGGTCCCCTGGTTACAACAGTATTAAAAAGTGTCAACAGGAGTAGGTAGCATCCATACCCAGAACTGAAATGAAGCCACTTAGATGGCTAGAGGTGATCTACTGGGTCTGGTTCACTGGTAGGATTCCAGGTATGGAGTTGCATGGGTTTATTTTGGGGCTCCTGGGGCACCATTGGGGGTTGGAGGGGGCTTGCTGAGTTTGACTTGGTGGTAGGGTGCAATGTGTAGTATGGCACAGAACCACATGTTGGGCTTTCTAACACACTAAGAAGTGAGCAGATTAGGCCCTATGGTCTATCAAGTCTGCTTGATAATCAGTGCCTTCCCAGGGCCCCATTATTAGCCCCTCCCCCTCCCTCCCTACAAGGTTCCCACCCCCCACCCCCCAGCGGGGCTTTGGGATGCACCCTCCCCCTATACCTAACCCAGCCTTTCTTGAACCCCTCCACAGTTGCAGCAGCCACCAACTCTCCAGACAGTGTATCCCAGGCCTCCACCACCCTCTCAGTGAAGTAGCATCTCCTTGTTTCCTCCCTCAGTCTCCCCTGTCCAGCTTCATTGAGTGACCCCTTGTGGGCCCCACCTCCATCAGCTGAAGCACCCCCTCAAGGCTTACCCTATTTATTCCTTTGAGATGTTTGAAGACCTCTAGCATATCCCCCTGTTCCTTCTCTCCTCCAGCGAGCACAGGTTGAGCTCCTCCAGTCTCTCCTCATAGGAACATTCCCCTAGTCCCAGTATCATCCTGATTTCCCTCCTCTGGACCCTCTCCAAATGAGCAATGTCCCTCTTTAAGTAGGGACGCCAAAACTGCATGCAGTATTCAAGATGTGGTCTAACCAGGCAATTGTACAGTGGAAGGAGCTTCTCTTGAATCCTTGAGGTTATCCCCCTGGCTATGCACCCCAGCATTTTATTTGCTTAGGCTGCAGCCCTTCTACACTGCTCTGAGTTATTCATTTTGGCATCCACCACCACCCTGAGGTCCTTCTCCCACCTAGAAACCTGCAGTGCCTCCAACCCAAGGTATATACATGAGCCCAGTTTCTGGCCCCCAGGTGCAGAACCCTGCATTTCCCAGCATTAAACTTTAGCTTTCATGCTCTTGACCACCTCCCCAGAGTCTCAAGGTCCTCCTGGAGAGCCAGCTTCCCCTCCTCCCCTTCCACCACTGCCCACAGTTTCAAGTCATCAGCAAAGAGGCTCATCCAGCTCCTGATACCGCTTCTGATGTCTGAGATATAGGTGTTAAACAGGAGCGGGCCCAGTACCAACCCCTGAGGGACCCCACTAATAACTCTCCTAGAGGGTGAGACCTCTCCCCACCCGCACCTTCTGTACACACCCCGGTAGCCAGTTTCCTATCCACCTGACCATCTGCCCCTCACCCCCATATCCTCCAGCTTCCCCAGTAGCCCGGGATGTGGCAGAGTCAAATGCCCTGCTGAAGTCCAGAAAGAGGACATCCACTGGCCTGCCCTATTCCAGCGCACTCGTCACCCCTTCATAGAACTCCACCAGGTTGGTCTGACAAGATCTGCCCTTAAAAAGCCATGCTGGTGATCATCTAGGTGACCCCATGCCTTCAGAACCCTCTACAGCCTCTCTTTCAAGATGACCTCCATCACTTTGCCCATTACCAACATCAGGCTTTCTCTGCATGAAACGTCGGGGAAGACGTATCTGGGAATGAGTGATTTCTGGGGGTTCTGTTTAATGGGTCTGAGAGGAATGTATTGGCCATACATGAAACTAGGCTGGATTGGTTTGAAGCCCTTTGGAGAAGGGGTAATGGACAGTGGCTACTGAACACAGGTGCACATTCATTTTATATCATGGGACTAAATCATGAGTTCCCTGCATGTCTGGGCCACCCTCTTGGATCAGGCTGGTGGGGCTTTCAGGTAGCCGACCTCAGATTCAGACATGCCTGGGCAGATAGCAAGGCTGGAGGGAAAATGGTACAGACATCTGAGGAAATGATGTCAGCAAAGGGAGAGGCCAAAAGTAGGTTTCCCAGTGGGAATCCCCTTAAGGGATGTGCATCAATGGCTTTCAGATCTGAAGGGTTTCCCTGAAGATGCTGCACAGGAAGAATGGAGAAGAAGCTGTGATCATAGCGAGAGAAAGAGTATGTCCTGGCTTCTGAGCTTGGACTCGGTAATGGCGTGAGGCAACAGCATCATTATGGTAAAGCACATGTGTTGTAGTTTCTAAGGACACCTCTGACTAGGGCAAAGGCTGTCCATTAAAGTGTAGTAACCCTCAACCTGATAGCAATATCCCATAGCATATTCTAGTCTGGGGTAACCATAGTTCCCATATTGGTTGGCGTGGTGCACAGGGGTGCCAAAGTTAATAGTAAGGAATGGGAGAATCTCACATAGAGATATGTTGTACATGAACTATGCTTGTTAGGAGTACTTGTGTGCAGTATGGGCCTGATCTATGAACTGTAGTAATGGGCACTTGTCCCCCAAATGCCTATAATGAACTGTGAGCACATAATATGAACTACTCTTGAACCTTGCACCCTAAGTAATGGGATCTCATATGAACTGTCATTCTGGTGTACCATGTCATCATTTGATGACATCTTATCAGTTTATAAAGTGTGAAGTGAAAAGACAAAGGTTGTGTATGCTTAAGTGTTTGCAAAGGAGCTCCTGGTAAGCTATAAAATCCTAGATCCCTAGACACTGGAGTCGCACTGGGCCATATGCCCCCCATCTTGGCAGACATGACATTCAGTAGCACAGGCCAAAGGGAGATTGCAGTAACATCTATTTTTATTAACAGAAAGGGTTGTTCTGATCCTCTGCAAGCTAATACTGAGCCAAAGGCACAGATTGAAGTTTTGTGATGACAGGAGTTTGCCAACCCTGGGTCCAGTGAACGCACTTACCCGGTAGAATGTGCACTACTAGAAGCAAAACAAGAGACTCGTGCTTTAATGGCACAGTGGTGCAGATGGAAGGGGCAGCTGACGCCAAACTGATTAATGCTGAAGAAATCTGCTGCACTCAAACCACTTAAAGAAAGAATATTCAGGCTAGTTAAAATAAAGTGATAGTGCTACATATATTACAAGTGCCCAAATGTGGCTCCAGTACTGCCCCAGCTCTTCAACTTACACATAGGCTTCATCGGGGTGCTCCCCCTGACTACCCCCTTTGTGTTAGATGAAGCCCTAGCTCAGTACTGACACAGCGTGTTGGTGTTTATAATAAATGTAGCATTAGCAGGGGTTAAATTGGGTAGGAGCCCACAGAAACTCAGTTCCACCACCTGTTAAAAAAGTGTATGACAGTTTCACCACCTCTGGCATTTTTCTCCACTTACTGCTATAGGAGAATTCTGTCACCTACTGTACAAATGACAGCTCCATCACCTAGAAATAAGAGTTCCCCACCTAAACTTTTCCAATTTGACCACTGAGCACTAGTACTTTATTTTAACTAGCCTAAGCATTTTTTTTTAGTGGTTTGAGAGTAGTGGTTTTCTGCAGCCTGGAGCATGCATTACTGACCTTGGACTAAGGTAAAAGAGACAGTTTTCACACACACACGTATGTAGTAAACAAGCATTCATCAATGCCAAATATTTGCTTGATGGCATTGGCATTTGTAGTGCAAGAGTTAGACAGATGCATAATAGGAATGGCAGTGAAGTATTGAACTAATGCCAACCCCCACCCCCACCCTGTAGAGACTGAAAGGCGTTTGGGTGTGCCTTTGGGTCATCGGCCATAACGCTTATGCCATTCCACCTCACCCCACCCTGCAGACACTGACAGGTGTTGTGGTGTGCTTTGGGGTCTTTGGTCCTTATGCTCACCTATTTCATAAGGCAATAAGCTGAGAGAAGCACAGGAGATTGGGGTGAACTTTAGGGCCGAAGACTCCAAGGCACTCCTTGATGCCTGTCAGTGGCTGTAGAGTGGGGGTAGAATGCCATGAGCATTACAGCTGATGAACCCAAGTCACCCCCCCCCCATGCCTGTCAGTGTCTACAGGGTGGGCATCACAGTTGGAAACCTTAACGCCCCAGGCGTTTGTAGATATTTACATTCCAAATTTTCAAAATGGGCTTTTTGGGATCCCAGCTCATGAACAGTGGCACTATCATTTCGTTACTCAATCCTGAAAGGTGATTTCACACAGCAACTACGCCATTCGACACCACAGGTGCAGAAATACATTTTGGGCAGGATGTGAAAAATGCCAGCTGTACTGTTCATGAGGAGGTGTGAAAAACAGGCAATGCTGAAAATCTAGAGTGAAAATATAAAAAATATGAGAAGATATGCACGTGCATAGAAACTGCGCAATGCATGCCCGTAACATGGTCATTTTTTGGAATTTTTTCACCAAATTTTTCACATGGGCTTTTTGGGACCTCCCTTCATCAAGAGTGGCACTGTGATTTTGTTAATCCATTCAAAAGTTGATTTTGCACAGTGATCACACCATTCTGTGCCACAGGTGCGAAAGCAAATTTTGGTCAGGATATGAAAAATGACAGCTGTACTGTTCATAAGGAGGTGTTAAAAATGGCAATGTTGAAAATCTGGAGTGAAAATATTAAAATTGCAAGTTACGAGCAATACGAGAAAAATGCAATGTGCTCATAACGTGGTAATTTTTGGAATTTTTTCACTAAATTTTATACATGGGCTTTTTGGGATCTCACCTTACCTCATGAACAATGGTACTGTCATTTTGTTAATGGATCCTGAAAGGTCATTCCATGCAGTGGCCACAAAATCATATTTCTGGACTGAGAAATGAAACAACAGTGACATGTTCATGAGGTGGGGTCCCAAGAACCCCATGTTGAAAGTTTCGAACCAAAATTCCTAAAAATGGCTGAGATAGCAACCTAAGTTGAAACTCTCCATTGACTCCCATTATACAGCGCTACCCAACTCCTCAGTTCATAGTTCTGCTTTGAAGAGTGCAGGCGCATCCCGTCCACAGAAGATAACTGCTCCTGACCTCTGGAAGGTAAGTATGGTGAGGGGTGTGGAAAGGTGGTGCAGAGGGAGGGTTGGGGTGGGGAAGGGGACTGGGGAGACGACGCTGGATGGTTTTCTTTTCACAGTTTAACAGACAAACAAAAAAGACTCAGAGGGACTATTTCTTTTATGTAAAGGTTAAAAAAAAATGTTTGGGCACACTGGAGTTGGCCCCTGTGTGCCACTTGAGTTTGGGGACATGATGCCAACGGGATCAGGCAACCCTGTCGGCAAGCTTGGGGGAGGGGAAGCATGATGCCAACGGGGAGTTGGCATCCCGACAGCAAAGAAATTGAGCTTGGGGGGGTGGGGGGCATCTGAGACTGGCAGCGGGCATCCCTCTGTTTAGAAAATAAAAAAAGTTTGGGCACACTGAGGGGGCTCCCAGTGTGCCACAATATGGCTGTGGAAGAGGGGAATACATGCCGACATGGGGATTGGCACCCCTGATGTTGGCTTTGCAGGGGTGTGTGGCTGGCGTCAGGAGCCGCCATTGTGGAAAGGTGCACCATGGCAGTTTTATTTATTGAAATGTTTTGCCAGGAATGGCACACTGAGCAACTGCTCATAACTCCGGCCATGCGCATTACTGTGCACTGTAATGCGCATGGCCTGAGTGTTCTCATCTGCCGCTGCAATGACAAAACTGCATCTGGTTGCAACGGCAGATTTGTTTCAACTCTTTGGCTCTCTTTGAAGTTTGCTGTTGTCGTCAGCATGCTCACTGATTGGTGGCTAAGTGACGCACCCACTAAATCATCCCCTGCATTGGCCACAACACTGACACACCTCTGAAATGTGCTACTATCACAAGATGTTTCTTGCACATGCGTGCAAGCAAACATAAAAAGGAGGGATTTTTCCGGAATTTAGGATTTGGGGGAATGCTATGAGAACTGAATCCTGCTGACGACAACTGTTGTTGTTTTATAGAAAACTGGAAAATCACCTTTAAGGAAAACTACACTAAACCTGTAAGTCACTTCTTACTGTACAGTAGAAACTGTTTTTAATTACTGATTCCAATACGAATATTGTTATGGGAGAGCTAAAGTCCAAAGTTTATATGTGATGGAATAGCTCCTCCTACATCCCAAATAAAGTCAACCTCTCCCTTCCAGCCTAGGCTTAGCGTATTCGTCACATTCACCATCCTCCCCATCTTCCTCCTCCTCCTCCTGCACACTACTCACCCTTGGTGCTAGACCCTCTATTTCCTACACACTGCCTGGCTTCCCAACCAAGGGTGGGAACAGAGAAAGGCCAAAACTGAAAAAGTATACTTAAGCACTATTACTATTCATAACACACTGAAATATTTGTAGCCGACCCAGGGCATCCAGTACTTGTACCATGTGGTCCTCCAACCTTAGGAGGGGGCTGACAAGGGTTCTTTTAGTTTCTGGTAGGACCACAGACTGGAGATGTGAAAGGTACACTTTGGCTTGTAAGCACTTAAACATTAATGTATTAACTTTATTGTCCACACAGATCTTCCAGTCAAGCAGTAAGGATTTATTTTGATGATTACAAATTGCTTCATCCCCCCAAGACTTAACATAAGATGTGCCCTTATCAAATCCCTCTTATTTATTTTATTTATTTGCTTTTGTTAACCAGGTAAGCACACTAGGCAGCCAAGTGCCTATTTTCAGGTGTGACTCGGGAGATTACAAGGTACATACATGAACATCAGGCAAATACAAGTGAAGGATTACATTACATAGAATTAGCACACAGGGACTTTACGAGCATCAGTACCATCAGGCGAATACAGGTGAAGAATTACTATAAAGTGACTAGAACACAGGGACATTGCAAACATCAGGACCAAACAGGGATTACATTACAGTACTAACATTGCAGGCAGTAGAAAGAAGTATGGTGTGAATTCATCACTCCAGGCAGCAAGTTGTAAGGCTTGCAGTTAGACAAGGAGGAGTCACAGTTGGCATAGAGTGGGCCCAGTGCAAGATAAGGGAGTGCACAGTTATAGTGCTCGCCCTGGTTTGCCGGTGGGCCTAAGTGGTCAATTTTTGTAGTAGCTGTGTGTACAGAAGGTGTATAAGCACAGATGTACTCTACCCAAGTCGTAATGTTTAGGTAGCATCTCAGTTTTGGCTGCCACACCAGTTGCAATATCCAAGTGTGATTCTGTAATGCATTATTTTTGTTTTTATTTTTTTACATTAAAAAGTTATTATTTAAAATAAAATGGGGGCTATACTCATTTTCTATAAACCCATGGTTTGTGATGAACCGGCAAACCACTTCAGCTGTACTCTCACGGTGTTTGAGGTCATCACAAACTTCAGGGGCCACATTTTTAAAGGCTCAGAATTACCACAAACCCTGGGTGCACCAAATATATGGCACACCGGGCAACAGCTGGGGTGCTGAATATAATATAGTCTTCCCAACATTCTGCAGCGCCAGCCAGTAGAAACGAAATTAACATAGAGACTGATGTCACTGCATGTCAACAAGGAGTTGGCGTCATCAGTGTGTAACTCATTGGCCTCTCTCTTGTTATTCTTTCTAGCTCACTTTATTTTGCACCGATGTCCTTCCCTCTTCTCTTTTATTCTGGCTGTACTGCAACACCTTTTTTGGCATCACAGATTGTAGGATGAGTTGCCTCTTCTGACATCAGTACCACCTATACAGCTCTCAAATGCTATGCATTTTACATAGCTCTTGAACTTCTCTGCAATAATTTACTGATACTCCTCATGATGGTAAAGCTATTTATGGACATGCAAAGTACTGAAACATTAAAATAACTTAATAGAAACCTTTATAAACCTTAACCGTATGGTGCCTACTGTTCTTCAACTTGTTATTCTTTAACCTAAAAATGTGCTATGGATTCTGGCCATTTTCTCTGCATTTTAAAGACCAGTGCTACACATGTTAATGCTGAGAGGCTGAGAGGGATGACCCACTCCCTTTAGAATGAGGGTCACAGTTAGTCTTGAGCAATATGTGCCAATGCTTTCTGTTGCCAGACAGCGGATTACTGTCCTTCATGATGTGTCTGCTCATCACTGGGAGAGAACCAAGGTTCTCTAGAGCCTGAAGCTGGACAGATTGGGAGGGGTCATTCACACTGAGTCATAACATGCTACTGTCTAGTTACTGAGCTCATGCTACACACAATTCCATATGGTCAAAAGTACAAGTGAACTACAGTCAGGTTTTTGGGGTGGGTAAGGAAAGGGCATTGGGGGGTGTGGTGATTTTAATAAAGAAATCTTGTTTGTACAAGGTGGAGCATGTAATTGTTAGAGAGGATGGCAGAGGGATATATCTTTCTGGTACCTTGTTTGGTAAAGCATTAACAGCTGCCTCTATTTATGGCCCAACTCCCCCTGACCCTGATTTCTTTGCTTCGCTAGAGAGGGATATGGCTGTGTTGTCTCAACACTCCCTTATTTTGGCAGGGGACTGGAACACTTGTTTTAATAATTTGGAGGACAGGATTCCATCGTCTAGAGGGCCTCTGTCTAGGGCTCAGATTGCCCTGAATAGATTAATGGAGGCTATGACTTTAGTAGACCCGATCAGGGCTTGCTCTATGGGGGGCAACAATATGACGTTTTACTCAGCGGCCCACAAGAGTCAATCTCGTATTGACTTCTTTTTGGTAAATGGGGAGGCACTTAGGGAGGTTAAGGAAGTGACTACTGAGGGTAGAGTTTTTTCGGATCACTCCCCTATTCACTTGAGATGGGAGCCGGTTCCTATCCCTCCTAGACCGCATAGATGGAGATTAAATGATTCTCTATTAACAGTGGCTTCAGTTCGGAGAAAACTAGAGGAAGCCCTCCTGGAGATTATCCAGCAACAGTTACCCACACTACAGAACAAAAAGTTAGAGTGGCCTAACTTGTAAGGTGCGACTGCAGGGTAGACAGGGCCGTGAGCAAAAAGAAATAGACCTGCGACGGGCAAAGGATGAATTTATTATGGGGCTCTGAATCATTGTCTCCATTGGAAGGGTCCTCTGGGGAAATTGATGTAGAACTTAAAATCTGAGAGGGGAAATGGAGGATATCCTGAATGGGAAAGTGAAATTTTGGTTGGAAAAGATCAAGGTTAAGTATTTAATGCAGGGAGATATACCTGGGTGATTTTTAGCAGCTAGGGTTAAGTAATTGGAAGCTAATAGGATGATTACTTCTATACAATATGCCGGACAACAGTTAACAGACCCCCAGGAAATGGCGAATGCTTTTGCGTCTTATTTTAAAGAAATCTATCAAACAAAGGATGGTGCTAGTGAGGAGGAAATTAGAACATTTCTAGAGGGAGTGCCGCTTCCAGTCTTAGACCCCATACAGGCTAGCAAGTTAGCAGCCCCTATAACGGCATCGGAGATAATGGACGTGGTCAAATCTTTGCCCCATGGTAAAACCCCGGGGTCAGATGGGCTTACGGCCAAGTTTTATCAGGTGCGTATACAGACGATACTTCCTATACTCCAAGAATTTTTTAATACCATAATGCGAGAAGGGGTGTGTCATGCTCCATTGTACCAGGCATATATCACACTTGTTCCCAAACCAGATAAGCCTAGAGATATACCTGGCAATTATAGACCTATAGCTCTGATGAATCAAGATATTAAAATTCTTACTAGAATTTTAGCTAATAGAATATTGAGCATTTCTCCAGCTTTAATTAGTCATGAACAAGTGGGTTTTATGCCAGGGAGGGGCGCACATGATGCCCTTAGAAAGCTACACCATATACTTAGCTATGCGCCAGACTCTCAACTATCCCTAGCTCTGATATCCTTAGATGCAGAAAATGCCTTTGACAGGGTCTCCCATCCCTTTCTCTTTGCTACAATGGAAAATATGAGTTTTCCAGAGGGCCTGATTAGAGGTATCAAAAATCTGTATGCAGCTCCAACAGCTAGAGTATTGTGCAATGGTTATGTCTCCCGGGAGATTCATTTAGAAATGGGACCACAAGGATGTCCCTCTCACGATTTTATTTAACATATATTTGGAACCTCTGCTGAAAGCTATTAATGTTGATGCACAAATAAAGGGGATTGACACTGCGGGGTGGGAGCTAAAATTTTCAGTTTTCGCTGACGATATACTTCTCCACATACAGGACCCGCCAAAAAGTTTTAAAAAAACAATAGATTTAATAGAGAAATACTCTAAAGTTGTGAACTATAAACTAAATTTGTCTAAGACCCAGATTATGCCCTTGACACCCTATGTATGTAGAGCAGATTTTGCACCATTACAGATACAATGGAAGGTGGATAAGCCGAAATATCTGGGCGTCTGGATTACACCTACTATTGAAGAGGGTGCTGCATTAAATATGGAGGGAGTACTGTCAGCGATTAGGGGGGATATGGTAAGATGGAACAAGCTCCCTTTAAATTTTACGGCTAGATTGGGTCTTATCAAGATGAATTTATTACCCAGGTTACTGTATCCGGTATATTTAGCCCCATATCGCATTCCTGTAACTTGGTTTAATAGAAGTAAGAAGCTCCTATCGGAATTTTTATAGAACGCTAAACCTCCTAGGAAAAAGCATAGCATTTTGTGTCTGCCATATGTGATGGGAGGGATTAAATTGCCTGATCTCCATGTATATTATGTGTCGGGACAGTTGGGGCTCATGATTCGGTGGAGTAGAAGTTTAGAAGGGGAGTCCCATGTACCAACTTGGTTACAAATTGAGAGGCAAATGTTAAAGGACTCTGGACTCTCATCGGAGGCATTTTCATTTGTTAACATAGAAAGTTGCCATAAAAAGATATCCTGGAATCCAATTGTGAAATCAGCAGGAGCCTGGTGGTCATTCCTTACTCCAGTCCAGAGAAGGAACCAAATGAAGGCTAGAGACCAACCTGTGTTGGGCAATCCTAATTTACTAATTGGGGATCAAGTAATTACTAAAATGTGGGCGGCGCAGTTAATAGGCCTGAAGATAAGGGATGTGTTCCAGGGTAATAGAGTGGTCCTTCCAGCTGGATCTGAAGGAATATCATTTTTTAGAAGACTGCAAATCACACGCATGTTAGAAGGGATGGGGAAAAGGTTAGGGGATTTTACAGATAGTTCCTTCACCTGGGATAACTTGAAGGATGTTGATCCATTATCTAAAGTTTTGTCACAAGTATATAAAGTGCTCTTGGATAATTTTAAACCAAACTCTCCTGTAAAAGTGGCATATTGGGTCAGGACGATGGCCCCTGGGACTCTGAACTGGGATAATATATGGAAGACTAATAGTACATATCCATACCCAAGTATAAGAGCATGCAATATTTTATTGTCTCTAATATGTATTTTACCCCTGTAAAACTATGTGATAGACACCTCAGACAGACAGACCTGTGCTTTAGATGTGAATCCAAAACAGGGGATCTTCTACATGTGTTGTGGGAGTGTACTAAAATTGCACCCCTCTGGGCTGAAATCAAACAGCGTATGGACCCACTGATGGATTACCTCAGAATTTATAACCCCAGAGATTTGTATCCTAGGTGATTTTTCACAGGTTTCAGGCAGTACACCTAAATATCACCTTTCTTTAATGACAGCAATTGTCAAATCCTTTGTATTGCAACATTGGAAAGATGATCAGGTGTATACATATGATAGGTGGGTGAGAGATCTTATTGGGGCTTTGGGAAAAATACAGAGGTATCTTGCCTCGGAGGGTAAGAAAGGGTTATATGCTAAAAGATGGTCAAAAGTGGATGCGATTTACTCACTACAGAGTAATATTGCTCAGACTCAGTCCTGTCTGTTGAGATGTGATTAGCCGGAGAAAGCTATGCTGGATCATGTTGTAGAGATGTTTAGAATGATTTTGGTTTGAGTGGTTAGATAAGCCGCTACTGTAGAAGGGTTACAGTGTATGCATAAATAATTAGTTGGATGCTCTTGGTCTGCAAAGATAGGTGATAGGATGGGGACTCTCTTTCTTTCCAGGGGACACAGCAAGGAGATACCACCTTGAGGGGTTATACTCAAGGAAGAGTTCATGATTTAATGCCCTCATGGGAGAAACAGGAGATGGGTTAGAGGGGTTATTTTGCCCTTGATCAAATTTATTTACTGACCCTGTTACTCCAAGACAAAAATGCTGTAAGTGTATAAGAAAAATGTTGGAGGGTGGTTCCCTGTGCTGTGCGTGTATATATGGGTTTGTATATAGTTTTCACAGTCAGTTTGGGACTGTGTACTGTGGAGGAATTTCTTTTATATATATATATATATATATATATGTCTTTCTTTTATGCATACATATAGAGTGGATTACATATAAAGTAAAGTGTGTTACAACATATATATATATATATTATGATTATAACATATAAGCTGCTAGTGCAGTTGAATATAGCCAGGTCTGAGTAGAAGCTAAGGGTCATTATAAGTTTGTAAGAATTGCAAGGCAAGCAAAAGGCAATAGCCATGCGCTGGCTGGAAACCAGTTACTTAAAGTTGTGAAAATAGCAGTTTAGATAAAGCTGAACAGAACTGATGGTACCAGCCTGGATAGCAAGCTTGGGCAGGGTTGGGCAAGAAGAGATAAGAACATGTAGTCACATTGAAATCAAGCTGTACAGTACCATGGAGTGAGTGGGAAACTCATTGTTTCTATTAGGTCAGCTTGGACCCAGGTGTATGTATTAAGCAGTGATGAAATAGGGCCAGTGGAAAAGTACCTGACGTATATGAAACTGTTTTTCTGTTATTGCTAAGAAACTATGATTACTCTTACACTGAAATGTTAGTGCGTGTTCAAGATAAGAAGTGCTATAAAATACTGTAAAACTTAGTTCGAGGAGCTCTTGCCTTTAGCCGAGGCTCCCACACATGTGTACAGACAATAAACTGAGTTTATTGAATAACCATTGGGTGTGGTTATTGAATATATAGAATTTAAGGTAAAGTATATACAGTACGAGAATCTGCACCACAGTTTTTGGCTATTAGTCGGCAGGATGGCTTCACTTCTCCGTGTCACACTGTGATCGGACTGATAAGTCCCAGCCTCAGGGGAAGGTGGCCCGGAGGTTTAAGTCCCACCATACGTGTGATGCCTTTGGGGGTGACAGTATCAGTTACTGTTTCTAGGTGCAGGCACCAAGAGGTTGTACGTCTGGCCAGGGGACTTCATGTGGTCAGAGTGTGAGGGCACTCGCCAGACTATAAAAAGTAAGATGAGGGGCACTGAAAAGCAGGCACTCCAGGCCAGACTTCCAAAAAGGTAAGAGGCTATACACTTCTGGGTCAGGGACTCCTGAAAGGTAAGGGTACAGGGGCACCGGCCAGGGGCCTGAAGAAATATAGGAGTGTGGTACTCTGAGTTTGGTCAAAAGCGCCTTTTAGGGACTACAATGGGAAATATGGAGGACCTCTACCAAATGGATCTCAACCTAGTACTGTTAAAGATTTTTGTTTTGTTTGTTTTGTTTTAAACTGCAAACCAGAGCTCTGAAAAAGACTTGGTTTGGCAGGTTACTAAAATGGCCAAAACAAAACATTTGAAAAGGGTTAATAGCTGCAGTGTTTGGAAATTATCATGAAGGTCCTGCAGTCAGTTTCTTACTCAGACTTGTGTATCGGAAAGAAGAAGAAAAAATACCTTGGCACCGGTAAGTCTGAATTTTTTTATTCAAAGTTGTTTTATGTCTGTCTGTTTTATTTCTTGTAATACGATACTAAACAAGGTAATGCTTTGTATTTCTTGTGCATCTAGCTTATATCTGTGTTCTGTAATTATGTCTGTTGTCAAGGTTGCTAGATAGGGATTGACTGCCTTCAGTGCAAAACATGTTACAGTAAAAAAAAAAAAAAGATAAAAAGAAGCTTCCTTGCCTCATAACTGACTGTTTTAATTGGCTTTATTTTTAATGGAACATTTGTGCTGCCTAGATAGGGGTCAGTGAAGAACTTTTGTATGTAGTTGTTGGGTGAAGCAGGTAGTGTTGAAGGTGTGAAGAGATATGACGTCATAGATTCTTGTGCAGAAAGATTTGTAGTTTGTAAGCAACGTGCCAAGCCACTGCTAGGTGAAAATGTAATGTGTTAACAGCTATAAATGGCTTTATCATACTTCTCTAGTTAAAACCAGAAACTTTTTGCAAAATGGCAAAGTGCTATATTTTGGCTATGCCAAAGGTGTAACCATGTTATACAAGATGTGTTCACTTACAGATGGTACGTTGTGTTGTGTTTTAAAGGTGTTGAAAAGAGTTATTAGAATGTGTTTAAAAGTGTTTTGTTCTGGAAAGATTTGGCATGGCTATGTATAAATGTGTTGGTTTAAAATTGTCAGTGTTACAAGACAGGCAGGAGGGCAGCACATATCTAAACACATACAGTTTTCTAATGGAACTATGCATTACCTTAGCAAATTGGTGTGAAACAATGTCAGTCTTATTTTGTGTTAAGTATTTCTTTTTTGTGTATGTGTATGTGTGTGTACTGTCTTGGCCAGCAGTTTTATTGTGTAAAAATATTTTAATATTGGTGGTGTTCAAGGACACTACAGGAATGGCTGGGTTTGAACGACCCTTGCATGCACACTGTGACCTTTTGTAACGTTATTTTACCTTTCTTGTGTTTCAAACATTTTATGTTACTACCAGTTCAAACTTGATGTGTATTCCATACCATAAAGCACAACTTTTCACACAAAATGTATGTTTTCTGAAAGCACACCAGAGTGAACCATGTAATTTGACTTTTGTTGCAAAACTAGTATTCTAAGTGAAGAGAGGAACAAACTTTTCTTCTCCTCTCATGGCTTCTGACTTGCAGCCAACACAGGCAATACTCCAGCTGGAAGGGAGAATTATTCATCATCTCCCATATTTTTATTATATATGTATACAGTACGCTTTTGAAAAAGGACTATTACAGCTGTTTTGAGAGTTTACCATCTACAGTTAAAAACAATGGTTTTGTTTTTATGTGTGTGACCATGGTGTAATCATTTTTTGTCTTTTTGAAATGCATGCTAAGAGATAGATGCAGTGTATTACCATCAATCTGGATTTTTATAAACTCAGCTGACATTTTGTCATGCTTAGGATAAGGAACCCAGGGACGCTTGGCTTTTATCCTATGGAAATAATCTTGTTTTATTTTAAACTGGTGTGTGTTTGTTTTGTTGTTTGTCTGTGTTTCTTCTTTCTTCTAGAAAAAGAATTCCCCATCTTTATAGTAAGGTATGAAACTTACTAAACTAATTGTAATATTACTTGTTATAATTTAAAGATAGTAGTGTGGGATCATGTCACCATCCACAGCTAACCTTTATTGCTACAGTATTCGAGTCTGTCTCTTTCACTGAGCTGTCTCTTCCACCAGTAGGAGTTGGGGAGGGGGGTAAGCCACCTTCTCTATCCCTTCCAGTGTAATACCCACAAAGGTTGCAAGGTACATCACTGTTCCCCTAGAGGGTAAATAAGGAAAATATGTTTGCCAATAATTGTTTCTTATTTACAGGTTTTAAAAAAAGACCCAAGGTATTTTAACAGCATAACCCAGCTCAAGCCTTTCTGTTTTCTAGTGCAAAAACAGTTAAATCTCACCTATTATTGGTACAGGGTTTCTGCCCTCAGCAAGTAATCAGTTACGCTGGAGGGTAAAGTTGTGTATGTATGTCCACACATATTCATTCTTTTGATTGTCTTTTCAGCTTTCTTATCCTGTTAAAACAAATGCAAAACAACTTTTGTCATAACCTTACAGAAATGAATGCATTTTTTGTTTCCAACCAGTAAATTCACAGTACTCTAACATTTCTGGACTCTAAGCTAAGTTTACAGTTTATATTTGTTGTTTAAAATGTATGTTATGCATTATGCTCAATACTAAAATTGTTCTATTGCAAACACTAATGTTTCACGTTTATGTTAATGTTTTGATATACATCTTGCTACACTGTATCATGTGTGTATTCAGAAAGTGTTCCACATGTTGTTTTTAATGCTCATAACCAAACCTAAATACTGGGACCAGCATTGCTGACCCACCTACAATATGTTTCCAAAGCAAAATCAAAAGTAAAATTACTGCTCTGTTTGTCTTATTACTCACAGGTACCTTAAAGAATGAGTGTACTCATTCAGGTTTTGTCATTTTAAATTTTAACAATTATAATATGCACAATTTAGATTGTACTCAAACCTATGCTTCAAGCCTTATCTCACTCAGTACTTTAAAGTATGTCACTATACAGGGTAAAAAGGTAGACCTTTTCATGTGCCACAGGTGCAATAGGCACTGTTATTAAATTGGCATAGGCCAACATATGTATTTGTCCCACTAATTGCATTGTGTAAAAGGCGTATTGTTATGAACAATATGTTTGAAGTGTAACTGCATTAAGCAGGTTAGCAAGAGAAAAGGAAGAGGAGACCATTATGGTTTTCCAAAGAGGTAGCAAACAAGTGAAAGCAAAAAGATAGCATTCAGGCAATACAAAAAGACACAGGCAGAAGGGATAGGAGAAGTACCAGGAGAAACAAAGGGAGGCAGAAAAGTCAGTAGGGGAAGCCAAAGCTCAGACAAGAAGAACACATTGCAAAATCAGTGGTTAAAGGGGACAAAACCTTTTACAGGTACATAAGTAAAAAAAAAAAAAAAAAGGGATAGTGAGACTAAAGGGGAGGATGGGAGTCGTGGAGGATGACAACAGTAAAGCTGACATATTGAACAGGTATTTCTGCTCAGTCTTTACTGAGAAGAGAGTAATGGGTCTGAAGGGAGTACAAGGGGTGAGAATGGTGCAGAAATGGATTGCATCACAAGTCCTATGAGACAAGTTGAAGAACTAAACATGCACTCCCTGGAGGAGAGGGAGGAGAGAGGATATGATAAGAGACATACAAGTATTACAGGGAGAAACAGAGTGCAGGAAAACACTATTTTTAAGCGAAAAAGATGTTCCAGGACTAAAGGGCATGGGATGAAGTTGGAGGAGGACGATTCAGAGGAAACATGAGAAAGAATTTCTTCACAGAACAGGTGGTGGACAAGTGGGAACACCTGCCAGAGGAAGTGGTGGGGCTGAAACAATCACGGGATTTAAGAATGCATGGGATAGACATAAAGGAATTCTAGAGGTCAGGGTGAGGAAAACAAACTAAACTTACAAGCTCAAATGGGCAGACTGGGTGGGCCATAGGCCCTTATCTGCTGACACTGTCTATGTATCTATGTATTGTAACATTACAGGATTTTATAACTCAGGTCTCCGTCAGGCCTGCTTGCAACAGACAGGGAAATAATGTTCATCACTGTCATAACTGCTGTGATTTAAAAGCAGGAGGTAACCATAACATTGTCATGATTTACAAATGGTCAAATGGTATAATTGAACCTCGGCCTGCACCACCAGGTGTGCGGTTAATGTCCCATTTTTATTTTTTATTTTTCTAATTGCCAGAATTTAGGCTCTGTCACACCACTCTTTACAAAACAAGAAGTTATTGGTTTAAAAGATTGTTATTTATGTGTTTTTTAACTCAGTGTCTAACACACTTTGTAAGTTTGCAGGTTTCCACGGTGTGGCACACACAAGATCTCCACGTTCAACAGCAGTAACCTCTGCAAGTGTAATGTTTTCAGCGAAATTACACCTATTTGTAGAACTTTAAATCAACTGAAGGAGGTCCAGTCAGTTCAGACTCTGCAATCAAGCTTATTGTTTCTGCTTACTATGAAGTTAAGTCTGGGGAAGGGGCACTCCCCAACTCCAGTGAGAAGATTCTGCTTCAATTGACCTTCAAGCAATACATCCATTTTCTTCACTGCTGCTTGTTCCAAACATGGCTGGTACTTTCTACAACCCTATTGCTCTGTTATGGACTGTGTTCTTAATGGTTTATTGTCAATTGTTACCTTTTTATGGACTGTTAATCTTTATGCTGGGGTGTAATCAACTACGACAAAACAAATGCCATGCCAGTGTGTGTGTGACTACTCCATTAAAAGGACTTAATGCACCCCTGGCCAGTGTGTCTACTAATCAGCCAGCCAGCAAAATGAACACTGACTTTTCTACTATGCTGGTGTTTTGTTTTTAAATTACTGTCTGCATTGCCCCATATGCCTTGTGGGGTTACCACCATTCTGCAAATGACATTTCATCTGTACTGTAACTACATCAACCTGTGGATACTTATATGAACTTTATGGACTGTTAACTTTATGGACTGTTATGTTTTATAAGGACTTATCTGTCAAAGACATTATCAATAGATTCTTCAATCAAGCTCCAAGGGTGTGCCACACCTCAACACAAGGTAGCATCTACCTTATTCACTCTCAAAGTGAATTCCATGAATTCTTTTTCATCAACAAAATTGTTATGTTATATTGTGTTATATGTGGTGTCACATGTTAGCATTTTTCACATATTTCAATTGTGGTGTTGACATCCCTCAATTCTGTATTATGTTTTACAAACTCACCATTGTGTTCCATCTGTAACTCCATGCCTTAACTATCTGTATGCTGGGAACCAGTTTTAAATCATATAAATAAAGGGGTGGTTAGTTGATACAGAGTATCAAAAGGGAGTGTGGAGGAATTTCTTTTATATATATATATATATATATATATATGTCTTTTTTATGCATACATATAGAGTGGATTACATATAAAGTAAAGTGTGTTACAAAATATATATATATATATATTATGATTATAACATATAAGCTGCTAGTGCAGTTGAATATAGCCAGGTCTGAGAAGTCTATGGTCATTATAAGTTTGTAAGAATTGCAAGGCAAGCAAAGGCAATAGCTCATGCTAGCTGAAACCAGTTACTTAAAGTTGTGAAAAATAGCAGTTTAGATAAAGCTGAACAGAACTGATGGTACCAGCCTGGATAGCAAGCTTGGGCAGGGTTGGGCAAGAAGCAGAGATAAGAACATGTAGTCACATTGAAATCAAGCTGTACAGTACCATGGAGTGAGTGAAACTCATTGTTTCTATTAGGTCAGCTTGACCCAGGTGTATGTGATTAAGCAGTGATGAAATAGGCCAGTGGAAAAGTACCTGACGCATATGAAACTGTTTTCTGTTATTGCTAAGAAACTATGATTACCTTACACTGAAATGTTAGTGCTATTCAAGATAAGAAGTGCTAAATACTGTGTAAAACTTAGTTTGAGGAGCTCTTGCCTTTAGCCGAGGCTCCCACACATGTGTGTACAGACAATAAACTGAGTTTATTGGAATAACCATTGGGTGTAGTTATTGAATATATAGAATTTAAGGTAAAGTATATACAGTAATGAGAATCTGCGACCACAGTACCCTGGCTTTGCCAGATATATGTGTGTTTGTCTAAGTTTTGGAAAATAATAAAGAGGATTTAAAAAAAAAGTACAAGTAAACTACAAAAAGGATGTGTCCATGTTTTGGAAGCTTTGAAACAAAATTCCTTCTCACACAGTCAATGTTCAGAAACAGTTCATAACCTACTTAGAGAAAGTTTTTAAGTATATATTAACAACATGGCGTGTGCACGTTTAACATCTACTATATGAGCATAAACAACTGGAATGAAAAGCATAATATATACTTTACAATAAGAACCTACTTGGCAAAATGGTTTTATATCTGTTTTTAGTTCCATGACTTGGAATGTCAAGCTCTTTCGGATCCACAAAGTTCATAGGTATCTCCTATAAATAAACAGAAACAAATGTTTTGTAGATAAACAATATTGATGTATAGCATTGTAAAATGAATGTTGGCATGATATAACAACTCCCGGTCAGCCGTGCTGCCATTTCCCACAACTGCAGCACCACAAATTGATACATTTCTATGCAGTAGGGGTGGGTGAATACCTTATTTTGAATATTCATCCAACTACTCATATTTGGGGCCCCAAATGTTCAGAAATTCAGTATTCATATACATTATTCATGTACCGGGGGGCAGTAAAATAACAGCTCCCCACCCTCCTCCCCAGCCTAGTCATCTTAAACTGCAACCCCTGATCCCCTCACCCTCTGCAACAAAGCCTGTTCCCACCCTCATCCTTCCCAGCACCCACAATTTAATGCTCATATGGTTTAATAAACAAATGAGTCTTACGATGGGTGAGAGGCACACCCAGCCTGCTAGCACAGCTGGCTGCTGTTTCATCATGCTTTTTTGTTGTTAAAAAAAAATCATCCCGTCACCTCCCCAACCCCGACAGCAGCCACCAACTTCCACCTGTTTTTCCCCAGCACCCAAATATTATAATAAGAAACCCACCCATGTGCAGGAAAGATGGCTAGCCCAACCGGCCCTCCTCAATGGCTAGCTGCCTTCTTCTGAATTGAAGCATTCCTATACGTGCTTGCATAGTAAAACAGCTGATCATGTGATCAATTGTTTTACTATGTGAGCAAGCACTGGGGTGCTTCCATTTAGGAGAAAGTGGCCAGCTGTAGAGGAGGGAGGGTTGTGCTGGTCGCCTTCACCACGCCTGGGGGGGGGGCTTCATATTATGAAATTTGGGTGAAGGGGAGGGTGGGAGTTCGGCCTGCTGCTGGGGTGGGAGATGGAAGATGATTTTTTTTAACAATAAAAAAGTGTGAGGGGATGGATGGTGGCCAGCCATGGTGGCGGGCAGGTTGTGCTGGTCACCCATCATGCGAGTCAGTTTTTTATTGAACCGTATAAATATTAAATTGTGGGTGCTAGGGGGAGGAGGGTGGGCTTGGGCTTTATTGTACAGGATGTCGGACAGGGGGTATAGTTTAATATGATTGGACTGGGGAGGAGGGTGGGGGCTGGTTCTTTCTTTTTTTAGAGTGTAGTATTTTATGAATACGAATAAGCATGAATAGTGTCAGGGTTCATTATTCGGATCTAAATAATGAATAGTGCATTATTCATGATATTCAGGAAATACTATTCCTTACTCACACGCCCCTACAGTGCAGTGCATCTCAAAGTTTCCTGTAGGAATTCTGATGTCCAGCTTTGCTTCTTTTCTTTAGTTAATCCAACCTGTCACAGGTGCGTGTGTCAAGGATTGTCCCAGTGGTAAAAGCAGGGTGTTGGGGTGGGAGAGTAAAAATACAAGTCATTTTTTACAACCTGGAGGCCTGTCAAATAGCTCAATTTGGGTGCTGGCTCTAAAGCAGTACAATATTTTGGCCCGTAGCCTATTTAGTACCAGTGATAAAAGAAATTAAACATGATTCTCTACCAAGAGCATTGAACCTTCATGTCTAATCAAAGTGCTTTTTATATAAATGCACAGCTGCGTGTAAATTGCAGAATACCTAGGAGGGAATGTGTTCCACTTTGCAGATGGCACCAAAATCTGCAATAGGGTAGATACTCCAGAGGGGGTGGACAGAATGAGTGGGGACTGGAGGAAACTCAAGGAGTGGTCAAGGGGCTTCAATGTGAAAAATTGCAAAATGATGCAGCTAGGGCACAGAAACCCAAGTTGGTATATAAAATGGAAGGGGGAGGTATTAATGGTCACAAAGCAGGAAAGAGACCTTGGGGTTTTTATATCTGATGACCTCAATGTGGCAGGGCAATGCGACAAGGCAGTAAGCAGGGCCAGTGTGATGCTGGGCTGCATATAGAGGGGAGTCACCAGCAGAAGGAAAGAGGTGGTGTTGCCACTGTATCGATCATTAGTGATACCCTCCTGGAGTACTTTGTCCAGTTCTAAAGACCACATCTCAGGAAGGACATATGCAGGGCAGAAGCTGTCCAGATGAGGGCAACTAAAGTGGTGCAGGGGCTGCATTAGAACCCCTATGAGGAAAGACAGGGATCTCAATATGTATACCATGGGGGGCATGATGGGGATCTATAAGTACCTCAGGGGTGAACAAGGTACAGGTGGGGAGTATTCTCTACAGGAAAAGGTGCACCAGGACAAGCGGGCATGCAAAGAAGCTGGAAGGGGGAATGTTTAGGAAGGATCTGAGGAAGTACTTCTTCACTGAAAGAGTGGTGGACACCTGAAACAGTCTACCACCTGAAGTGGTGTGGGAGTGAAAACAGTGGTGAGCTTTAAGCATGCATGGGATAGGCACAAAGGAATCTTAGTAGAAAGGGGGGAAGTAGCCGGCGACCAGGTAGGGTCTGCAGTGACAGTATAGGCAAGGAAAAACTGGGCAGACTGGGTGGGCCAAGCAGTCCTTATCTGCCAATAAATTCCATTTTTCTAATTAATACCTTGAACAAGTTCACCCTTAAAGGTGGCAGGAAAGTTTTACACTTCTAGATGCATTCCAGTTGTTCTTTTATTGGCTACCCAATATTCTGATATGTTTTTGACCTTTTTTGTTAAATTATTAAACTAATTTTGTTGCTTTTGTAACTGCCCTGAATCCCTCTCTCCTCAGCTGTTGCTGCTGTCTCTCTTTTCATACTGCCTAAACATTCTATGACATCAGTAACACCATTCCAGGCCATTCAGATGAATAGCATGGAATGGGAGTTTCTGATGTCATTGCAGGTCTTAGAAATATGAAAATCAAGAGCAGTAGCTGGTGAGGAGAGTGGGACTCTTTGTAGATGTGAAGTCACCCCAAAGCTACATTATTTATTTATCAAAAAAGCACATCAGAATACATAACTGGCATGGAAAGGAAGATGGAAGGGCAGCTTACTATGTACAAATAATGTCCTATCTCCTTTAAGATGTCGAATGTGTCAAGTCACACCATTTCATAATGTCATGTACTCTATTTAGGCATCATAACTGTCTAGGTGTGCCTCCTTATGCTGCAAAGATAAAAACTACCTACAGACTTCAATAGAAAATGTGTGTTTTTCTGTTACTACCAGAGATAAGAACTTTTGATACAGGCAAACACCAAGACACGTGGGATACATGGACTTTTATTATGGCCATACAGCTGGACTATTGGACCTACGAACTCTTTATTGTGAGCCTACGGGCATGTGCCAGCTGGACTGGACGTAAATGATGTCATGGTAATAAGTGTAACTAACATGCTGGTGTTTTTGCTGGTACTGTAATACAGCTAATAAAAAAAATGTTTTAAAAAAGAAAATACGTGTTTCACTGTATTTTCAAAGGGACTCTCACTGTTTCAGAGAAGCGAACCTTAAAAGTCTGTGTACGTGACCAGAAAAAAATGTCAGTAACCAGAACAATGCATATGATGCCAGTAGTTTTTTTCAGAACATAGAAAGTAATATAGTTTCAAATGGTGTTATATTGAATTGTTAAAGAGCAAGTACTAGTTGTTTGCCTGTATATACAGTATACTATTGGATGGCCAGGATAAAAACAGAAGTAAACTGCTTAAAGATCATCAACGCTTGATACTATTTTATTTTTGCAGGTAGTATGTACTGACAATAAAAACTGTAACTACATAGTAACATAAGACTGTGGTGATGAGTGGGACTTGGTATCCATCTTGGCCACCCCGCCTGCTGCAAGAAGCTCACTGTACCAACTTAGAGTAAGGACACCCATTGACACTTAGCAGCTCAAATTCTACCCCTACTCATGTTGTGTAAACCTCAATGATTAATCTCACTCTGGTGTCTGTCGAGTCCTACTTGGCAAGCCTAAAGGGTGCTAGCTTGCACAATATCACCAGGTAGGCTATTCCACATGTTAACCACCCTCTGTGCGAAGTAATACCTGGCTAATCATTTTGGTCTCTGTGACCCACATGATGACCTCTTCTGCAGTTAGGAGTGAGACAGTCTACCCCCCTGTGGTAGTAGTAGTAGTACCCTTCCTATCTAAGGACTAGGCACACGGAGGAGACATGCACATGCAGAGGCATTGATGGTAGTTACTACTCTTGTGTTTTCAAGTGTACTATCTGTGAGGTAGGTACAAAACCCTTATTTTCTAGGTGAGATCTTTATACAGTTTTGATTTTTTTTAAATGCTTGAGATTTGATACAGTGTCTTTTTTTGTAACTTTAAGTTTATTGAAAAACTCATTGTACAGTAGAGCCAAGAAACACAGTGAGACAGCAGTTTCAGGCAGCATAAGTGCAACCACCTGGATACCATATTATGTCAAATCTATCTCACAAGTTGCTTTAGATAGTCTGCTTTAAGTCCACCATGCAACATCTTCGTAGGTGTTTTTTTCTGATGCGACAGCTGAATGAAGTCCATTCCATCTTCTTTAACTGTCCTGCCAAAAGGGTGGACTGCATCACTGAACCATACATTGTTGTACATTTCATAAGTAAAATGATCAAACACACACTATTAAAAGTTTAGAAATTGAACAAGTACAGTAACTATGTCTGTCATCTAGTCACAGTTAATCTAGGATGCTAAAACATGATAGTTTTCTTTGTGCCTACCAGAATCATGTAAGTTATTGCATTTCTCATTTTGGAGCACTGTAAATTTCCCACTTTTCCCATCTGTCAATATATTTTTCTTTATTAAGACTAAGTTCTGCCATTATCCTCTCAATGTATGTGACCTGCTGGACTTTAGCGTGCTACTCGGGGAGGGTTAGGATGGTAGGGGATAGCCAGTGGCAAGTGATTGTCTTCACTGCCATAAGGCAGACAGCATGACATACTTCCTTATATTTCTGTCTCTTTAATTCTGGTATAGCCAGTCCCAGTCCCAGTACCTCAAATTGATAGGGGATAGGGATGCCCCTTATGGCCTCTAGTTCTGCATGGATATGTTTTCAATAGTCTTGAAGTAGGGAACAATCCCAGAATATATGGTAGTAGCACCTTTATCTTGGCACCCCCACCAGCAAGTATTTGAGTTAGTTGCACTAAAGTGTGCTGTGATTATAGGGATGTGAAAATATTTGTTGAGAATTATCCATGTACACTCCCTCCATTACCTTCCACCCCCTCTACAAAATTTGGGTCCAGTCTGCCTCTAATAGGGGGCCCCAACTTCAGCCTCCCAGCTGCGCTTCGTTTCATCTATTGTATGGCCATCGGTTCCCTGGAGTATTTTATACACGATAAAGATAGAGCTCCCCATATCTTTTAGTCACACTACCCACTGCAGGCAGTCTTCCAGTTGTGACAGGTCTCGTGCCAATAAGGTTTCATTGTTCCCTGTCAAGATATAGTGTCTTGCTTGCAGGAACCTGTAGTGATAACTACTGGGTTGATTCAATTTAGATTTTAAGTCAGCAAAGGACAGGCAAAGGCAAACATCTCCTGCCAGGAATTGAGAGAATGAAGTAAGACCCCACTAATTCTAGCAGCAGAATATGTGGTCAAGCAAGCCTTGTGGGAAGCCTGCGTTCCCTATAATTACTGTAAGTGGCCTGATGCCCTCCTTCATCTGGGTGAGTTTGCGAAGATCTTGCAGGATTTGTATGGAGGTCCAGGTCCAGAGGTTTCTAATATTTTGCACTCTTTGCTTAGTCCAGTGTATGAAGGGCAAAGTACAGAGCGGGTTTTCTGAATCTCCAGTTTATATCAACCCAAGTCTAGATTTTGCTTAGCTATAGATATCAGCTGTGCTGATTAAGCCGCTAAATAATACCATTTAAAGTTGGGGGCCACATGCTCCCCTGCTCCTTGGGTAGGGACAGTGTGCGTAGTCCCACTCCTACCCTGTGTCCATGCCACAAAATGTTTGTGTAAGTTGGTGGAGCTTTTTCTAAAAGAATTTAGTAAGAGTTATAGGTAGTGCCTGAAAGATAAAAAGTAGGCAGGGGAAATACATTCATTTTTAGCGTTGCAACCCTCCGCCTAGTGACAGATGAAGCATAGTCCAGGTATTCAAATCCTCTGCTATGTATTGAAAGGGGTGGAGGTGATTGAGATGATTGAGCTTAGAGAGTTGTGGAGTAATGCGAACCCCCAGGTACTGAATGGTGTTGTGAGGGGCCCATTTAAGAGGGAAGGAGTTATTAAAGTGCACAGAACATTGGCCAGAGACCAGTAATGCCTCTGACTTATGGTGGTTCAATGCATATTTGCATCTCTCACTGAATGATTCTAATTCCCTAAAGAGGGATGGGGTTAGAAATGGCTATTTGGAATTGTGGACTCCCCTTTTGGGATGAAAGGAGAGTAAGGAGATGCCGGATATTGTCCTACATGTTCTACTCCTTAATAAATCCTGTTTGTTCAGGTTGTACTAGGCTCCCACCACCTTCTGTAACCTAGGTGCCAAAATAGAAGCAAACATCTTTAAATCTACTGGCAATAATGAAATAGGGAAGTAGGATTCAGAACTAGTACTGCCTTTACCAGCCTTAGCAATACTGAAATCTGAGCCCTCTGCCAGATCCTGGGGGCTTTTCTCCAGGCATTACCCCTCGGAACAACTTAAGTAATTCTGGAGTTAGTTCCTTCCTCAATAATTTATACAATTCCTCTGTGTACCCATCCACCCCCAGGGAATTCCCATTCTTGAGATCTTTAATCAGTTCCTCTATTTCCTCAGTTAGAACTGAAGCATCAACGCTCTCCATGTTCTGTTGTGAAATTTTGGGGAGGTTAATTTTGTTTAGATATGCTCTAAGTAGATCCATGTGCTTAGGCTATCTCTGTTGTATGAGCTTCTATAGTAGACAGCAAATGCTACAGGTATTTTGCCCCAGTGACAGACTGTTGGCTGCCTCCTGCCGCTTTCCCGAATTTTAAGTATTGGCCTGTTGCTCTAATGCTGTTGAAACTGCCAGGTCAATAATCTTCCCACTTGAATACCATCTTCATATACTCTCTTGCAAATCAAAGTTGTCCTTCAATTTTTTTGTTCTAAGTAGACTTTCAGTTTTCTTTCACCTGCTTGAATTTGGGGGAGTAGAGTCATCCAGGATAATTTTATGTGTTGCTTCAGTGCCAGATCTTTCCTGTTCTAAAGCTATTCTCTTTGCTATGTCCTGCTGTTTCTTCCTAGAGGCAGATTGCATGATGTTACCTGTTAGAGTAGCTTTCAGACCATCCCATCTATGCCCAGGGACGCGTCACCTTATTTATTCTGAAGTAAATATTCCCCATTCTGGTCTTTATTGTGGGAGACAAAATCAGGGATGTTAAGAAGGGAGTTATAAATCTCCACTAAGAGGTTTTACATCTGGGACCAATCTTTAGGTCCTTCAGAGAAGGGGCACGATCGGAAAGTGTGATATTGGTAATAGCAGCCTCGGTGACCAAGTATAGCCATTCCGTGGGAAGGAATAGCATGTCTATTCTGGAGCAGGAGCACTGAGGGGCACATAAAAAGTAAAATCCAGCTACTGAAATGATCGCTTTGATCACAAGCCAGCATGATCAAAAAGAAGAGTCATTCACCATTACTTTCTGTACCTTGGCCACCGAGCTGAGAAACATTAGGGCTAAGTTAACAAAACTGGAGGAGACAATCACCTTCTCTCAATGAGACTTACAACAGCTCCAGGAGAAACACACGGAGAGTGAATGAAGCCTGAGCACCGTGGCAACCCAAGTCAACATGCATAACTCAGCGCTACTCTACTTCTACCACTGGTATCAAGAGGTTGCGAACACATTAGAGGACCGTGAATCTCGATCCTAACAGAATAACTTAAAGGAGAACTGCGCTGAATCTGTAAGTAATTTTTCCCAGTAAAAGCTGTTTTGAATTCTGTTTTTGTTCAAACTACACAGGCCTTTTAGTTTATTAAGTGGGTGTTTCTGATTTACACTCTGGTGGTAAGGGCCATTTTAGAACTCTATGATGTAGTTCATATCCTTGCTCTGCTCCTCTATTGTTTGCACAATACATCTGTGTTCAACTACAGAACTCTATGCCTGACTGGGACATAAACTACATCATACAGTTCTAAAATGGTACTTATCACCAGAATGTAATCAGAAATGTCCACTCTGGTTACTAAAAGGCCTGTATAGATAGAACTATAACATAATTTAAGCCAGTACTTAAAACACAGCCTCTACTGGGAAAAATAACTTACAGGTTTAGCGCACTTCTCATTTAAGAATCCGTGGCCTCCTGGAGGACATGGAAAATAGGGGTATGGAAGACTTTTTATCCTCCTTTCTAAAGAAGATGCTCAATCTCCTGAGGAAACTTGACTTGGGGATCCAGCGGGCACACCGGGCATTTGCCACTAAACCAAAGGACAGAAAGAGCAAATCATACTCCATGGTCCTATGATGTGTAAATTACAGTACTAAAATGCTTATTCTTAAAAAAGCATTGGACAAAAAGGAAGTCTTATTGGGGATATTTGATTATTCTTTGACTATGATTTCTCCCTCAGGGTCATAGACAAAAGATGAAAAAGACAGGAAGTGCAATAAAGCAGTAGGCAAGTATAGCTGGATGCTGGGTTGCATAGGGAGGGGAATTTCTAGCAGAAGAGAGGTGGTGCTGCCACTGTATCGCTCAGACTCCAATTGGAGTACTGTGTCCAGATCTGGAGGCCACACCTCTGCAAGGACATTGACAGAGTGGAGGCGGTCTATAGGAGGGCTGCCAAAATGGGGCAGGGGTTGCACGAGAAATGATATGAGGATAGACTGCAGGAGCTCAACATGTACTCTCTGGAAGATGGGAGAGCAAGAGGGGACATGACTGAGATCTATACGTACCTCACAGGGGTGAACAAAGTGCAGAAGGGGAGTCTCCTTCAGAGGAGGAGCACCAGAGCACGTGAGCATGCTATGAAACTTGGGGGAGGGGGTTAATAGGATTGTGAGGAAATACTTCTTCACAGAAAGGATAATGGACATCTGGAACAGCCTGCCATGAGAGATGATGGGGGCAAAGACAGATGGGAGCTTCAAGCATGCGTGAGATAGTCACATTGGCATAATAAGTAGAGGAAAGGGAGGAGAAGGGAATCCTGTGACCGAATAAGCTCCAGGGTGTTGTAACAGGCAGGGAAAATAGCACAAACTAGATAGGCCTACTTCTCGGTCCTTTGTGGCCAACGCATTCTATGTTCTGTGTATATTCTATGTATATGGCAAATTACTACAGAAATACTATTAACCTATTTTAACATTTCAATGAGAAACACAGAGAGGGATCTTATTATAAATTTAAACATCTGAAACATTCAAACTCTCTTTCAACCTTATTCTTACCTCTTAAACTAGATATTTCACTCAGTAAGACAGACACTCTTAAACTTATTTCAGGGACCTGCAAAGTTCAAGCATTATGCATAAACAAATCAAATAGTAAGAGAAATGTATGGCCCTGGTCCCCCTCCCCAACATGCCCACAGCAGAAACTTTTTAAAGTTCCGAAAGACAGTTCATAGGAAGCAAGTCCCATTCTTTATGGCTTCATTCTATTGGTGGGAGCGTGAACCATGCAGGTAGAGATACTGTAGTTAGAAGGAACGTGCCACAAAGCATTTTGACACCATTTTAAATCCCAATAGCAGTGCATCTGCTTATTTGGGCAAAGAAAGTGCTTGTCAATCTAAGTTCAGCATGTTCTCATCAATTCCTTATGTATATCATTCAACTGCCTGTCCCCTCAACCACCAGCACAAAGCTTAATCAGAGCAGGATCCCATTATACTCAGCTCAATCAACTGGCTTCTGGATCATATTCTGCTTCTGCCTCCCCACTCTTTGCTGCTTTGGCTGCCTCCATCTTCTTGGCCTACTTACCCACATGTTGTGGATCCACAAATAAGTACTGCTTCCCTTCATGTAGGATCTGTTAGTGGGCCAGCATCAGCACTGAGTGCATGATCGCACGTCTCCACTGAATTCCTCTTCCAGCACTGAACTGCTTTCCACACTGCCGTGTAGCGAAACTTTAGTCCAGGCAAAATAAGACAAAGGGTTCCATCCACCTGAATCTCCCTCTGAGTGCGTGTTAGGTTCAGCACCCTGTCTTGAGCTTGCATACCATCCATCACCAGCAAAACTACTCTTGGGTGTCGTACTGTGTCGCTGACCTCCTCTGTGCTATACAGTAGGCCTTCTCTACACCAACAGGCTCTCCTTTTGTGTCCAGTTCCAGCACTTCTGGCAGCCACCACAAAATACAAGGAGTTGCTTTCCACTCATTCAGGCAACCCCACCAGCTTGATGCTCTGCAACCTTGCCTTCTTCTTCAAGTTTTCCAGGCGAACTTTGAGGAACCTTTTTTTCTTTCATGAGTTGCTTGGTTGCCCGCCTTTTTTGCCTCAAAGCTGCAACTACTTGCTCCACCGAGGATGTCAGTCCCTCCACTTTGGTCTCTGCAATGGTCATCCAGGAGATAAAGGCTTTGATTTTACAATCTATGGGCTTCCATATTCATAGCCAGCCACAAGCACAGAGCAGCCTGTTGTGCAGTGTCAAAAATAGCGTAGGACTAGCTCAAAGCAATATTAAGCTAGTTAATGCAAACTGACAGAGTGCAATAACTGACTGAATATCGACCCATGTCAGTGCAGCGTTAAGTGGATATGCACTGCACAGAACCAGGACAAGGCTGCATATGTCCCACAGTAGGCAGTGCTGCCTGAAATAGAATAGCGCCAGAGCTCCTTTGGGCCACATTCGCATGTGAATTAACTCACTGGGCATGCAAGGCATTAAGGGTCCACCTGCATGCCCATTATGATGTAATTTGCATGGACACAGCAAACTCCTAGCACCAAGTGATAACATATCCCTGGTAGTCTAGTGGACCCCCATCCCCCTGATCACCTTTGTAATGTACATAAAGATAGATCCTTGGTAGTCTAGTGAGTACTCCTCCACCAATCATCCCTGTATTGTAAATAAAGACAGATCCCTGGTAGTCTAGTGAACCCCTCCCAATGATCGCTCCCATATTGTATATAAAGACCAATCCTTGGTAGTCAAGTGGACCCTCTCCCCCCCCGATTATCCCAGGTCCCATGTATATGTAAACTCATTAGTGGTCTAGTGCCCCCCCAACTGAGCACCAACACCCCCCCCGTGCAAGTGCCACCCACACCCGACCATCTGCTGAGCACCCCTTCCCCACACCCTCACCCTGATCAATACTCATAATATGATCACAGAAGATCAGCAGCCAGCAAAGCCCTCCACACACCTCCTCAGTTTGACTGCCATCTGACAGTAACAGAGCATGATCACGAGTACTGTTCTTACATATATGTGCAACCTGGGGTGATTAGGGAAGGGGTGTCCACTTGACTATCATGGATCTGTCTTTATTTACAATACAGGGGTGATCGGGGGAGTGGGATCCACTAGACTACCAGGGTTCTGTCTTTATTTACAACATGGGGGTGACCAGGGGGAGGGGTGTCCACTGGACACAGAGGTGGATGGCTGCAGTACAGCTGCCCTGCTTTTAGGGTGTGCCATAGTGCTGTGATAAGATGGATTTTTTGGCAATGGTACATAGAATCTGTTCAGTGCTGCTGAAACTGTTTCCAATACACTTCTGCACTGTTAGCATGAAGGACTACCTCATGTCAGCATTTCAGCCAAAAGGATGGTGTTGCACTTCTTAACATAGTGAGGGTATAAAAAAGTTATTTTTAAACAGTAACTCACAGCTTGTTTTCCTTTTAGGTTTTTTGCAGGGGACAAGTTGGTTGCAAGTGAGCGAGGGACCAGAAAGGAGCTTAGGAGCCATCTAGAGGGAGGGGAACACAGTCACCCTAGCATGTCCCATCACACTGGTGTCTCATTGTATGAGTGGGACAAAGCAGGAGTGGAACTTCTCTCCTAAGGTGCCTGTAGGCATCTGCAGATCATCTGCAGTCCACAGGAAAATCTGCTGGGGAAACACCAGACAAAGGTAAAAGAAAACACAGTTACTAGGTACAGATATACTAAAATAAACAGCATAAGGTTAACTAACTACAGCTAGTGGGGTAATAACTAAAGGGTAAGAGATAGTTTCTCAAGATCCATACAAATTTTTACCATGCTCTTCTGATTGTCCACCTTATTACAGATGTTGATGTTGTCTGCAAAAAGGCATACTTCCTTTCCAGTTCATCTGCAATGTCACATATAAAGACATTGAAGAGGACTAGTCCCAGTACTAATCCATGTGGCATCCTGCTGGTCACTCTTCCATCCTTAGAGTGAATGCTGTTAACCACCTATCCATTAACCAGTTTCTAACCCAATCCTTCACTTTGGATTCCACTCCTAGGCTCCTCATTTTCTTAACCAGTCTCCTGTGCAGCAGTGTCATAGGCCTTGCTAATGTCTAGACAGTCCATGTTCACTGCCCTCCCCTGATCTATTTTCCTGGTCACCCAGTTAAAGAAATCAATCAGGTTCGCCCGGCATGATTCCCCACATGCATCCACACTGCATTTGGTCTTGCAATCAATTTTGGTCACGCAGCCCTATTTATTCAAGGTACTCTACCTACCTTTCTTTTAACAGGTTTTTTCAATTAATTCCACCATCACTAAAGTGAGGCTTAATGGCCTATAGTTGCCACCCTCTTCCCTGTTGCCACTCTTACGTAGAGGGACCATGTCTGCTCTCCTCCAGTCTTCCAGAATCAAGACTGATTTCACTGGGCTATTGAATAAAGCCAGTAGTGGGGCAGCCAGCACCTTGGTGAGTTCTTTTAATACCCTTGGATGTGTCCTGTCTGGTCCCATAGCCTTGTCCACTTTCAGAGCTGCAAGCCCCTTCAGGACTCTTTCCTGTAAAAATGGACTTGAGCCCTTCTCCCCATCAGTTTAAAATAAAAGTCAGTATGCTGCTGCAGCCAACATGTTCCTTTAAAAAAAAAAAATCTGTTGCTGGAATTTGTTCAAACTGTGTGAATATGAATGCAGCAGCCCACTCTGCTTGTGTAGCAGATGGTAAAGTCATTTATGTGTAAATGTACATTGCACAGTAAGCAATACAGTGGTGAAAAGTAGGGCAGAAAAATTCCCCTGAGAGAAAAAACAGTAAATCAATGAACAGAAGTCCAAGGGATGTTGTAGTATAAGAAGAAGGCATTCATTCAAAGTAGGAGACAAAATCCCTATGACAAGTGTGGGAGCCATGGAGCCAGTAAGCACTGAACCTAGTCATGGGGAAGAGGAGGGAGGGTGTCTTTTCTACTCCAGATGGCAATCCAGGTGATTCAGTATATGCAAATCTGACCATGGTCAGCATTTACCAGAGAGAAATGTCTAAGGACTGGGGTGACAGGTTATAATACAAGTCATGAAACACTCCAACCCATAAAGACCCCTCTTAGGTCCAATGATTTATTTTTGCTAAAGTCTGGCTCACTTCCTGCCAGTTTGGTCACAGATTAGCTCATCTCACTTACCAAGCAAAGGCAGTAATTAAATAAAACTCACTGTTCACTCAGGATGCTGGAGGACCGGCCAGGGGAGAATGGCTTGAGCATCCCACAACAGCTTGCCATCTCCAGGGAGGGTGAGGTGGGAGGGCCGATGCCCACCACACTTGTGTGACTCTGGGCAGAGGCTCGGGGACTGCAAGCCCCAATTGGAAGGGGACGGGCACCCCAGACGTGCAGTGGACATCAGCGTGTAACACCTTGACATCATGGGCTTACACTGCATCAGGGGGAGTAAACAGGAAAAACACCTGCCAGCTCTGGGATGACGGGGCTTTCTGAGGCATGCCTCTGATTTGCCCCTGCAGACCGGCCACCTCCAGCCCAGCGAAGGATTACGGGTTCTGACCACACCCCGTCCCCACTTGGGGGGTGTCGGCCACATGGGGGACCGGGAGGTAGGTACTGGTGAACAGACAGCAGGAGGATGACCCCTTGGATGCCCTGAAGGGTCGGGGTCAGCAGGCAGTAGGGGGAATAAAGCATAATTTCAAAAAAAAAACAACAACTTACTGTTCACTTATGCCTGAGGTTGTACTCGAAGGAGATTGATGCACTTTGTAATCAATGTGTTGCAGCAGGTAAGTTGCATCTTCAGAATCAGCAAATAAGAAATTCTATCAAGCTTACCATAATTTATTTTATTGTAGCTCCAGCACTGACACTGGAAAGCCTTAACATATGGTTAAGATGCACCCCTATCAGGGACACTAGCACATATCAGTGCTGTGACATCTGCACAGAAGTTTGTTTGTTTGGAATATTTGACCGAGAAAGGTACACTGAGCCAAAGCTTTTTTTCCCAAGTGCATTCTGGGAGCACAGAGAGGTTGAGAAACTTGCTCAGGGTCACATAGTATGCAAGTGGTGTTTGTGGGTGTCAAACCCTTATCTCCTGGGTCTCCAGGTTCACAGCTTGGTGTTCTAATCCTCTAGGCAATACTGCCTCCAATGAATATTGGTGGCATGAGAGTTCCACAGTCTGTAATTGATTAGTCCACATTTCCTTCCATGCGGTAACTCTGTAATAATAAATGTCAACACATTAATGCTATAATTATAATATTGAACCAAATCTTCAATGTGATATAGGGAATAAAAATGCACAGTATTGCTGGCCCAGTGGTGCAGCGTTAACACTACTATCCACCATGTTGGTGACCTGGGATTGAGAGTGATCTCAGATTGCTGGGGGGCAAGGGGGAGAAGACTTAATGTTCTTGGACTGATCTCTCTCATAGAGGGAGGATTGCCACTTCTACTGAATGAGCACCACCCAGTGGAGGTCAGGTGGCAGTGTGGGACTGCAGCAGCAAAGATGGGAGGGAGCTACAGGATTCTGTAGCACATGCTTGTCTCCAGATGTGTGTTCTGGTATGCATGCCCCTGCAAGGGGAGGGGTGAAAAACTGGAGGAAAAAGGTTGCTGAGGCAGGCGCGCATGTTGCTCTGTGCACTGATTCCCCACCCACTCCACCACCAGGACCCTGCCAGTTGGAACACTGGTTATGTCTTTTGTGAGGGGAGGATGACCCTCCTTCTTCTGACCCCACAATGAGGAGTAATCCATGGGGATACCCGAGCTATGCAGGTAGGCCTGGGGAGGGGATAGTTGGTAGGGGATGGTGGGGACAGGACTGGGAGGAGCCCAGCTTGCCTTTGCCAGGAGGAGCATAAAGACCCACATAAAAAAGTATGGTATCTTAGAATAAGGACAAAACCAAAAAGTTTGCTAAATTTTCTCAAAGGATAGGATTACTCCTGGCAGGCATCATAATTGTATCCATCACTGTGAATTATAGGCTCAATTGGAATGGAATACCTTGGGAAATAGAAGTGCAATTAAATGGTTAACCATGCTTTCCAAAATGTTGAAAACTGAAAACATTCATCCACTGTCCCTGTACCTGAACCTGTCCTTGAAGAATCAAAGCAATAGAATTGTGATACTGGGAACTCAATATCAAGATGTTGAAAGTACTTAGAAATCATACTAGGTTTGGGGAAATAGGCATTTGCAGTAATACTGCTAGAGTGCAGGCTGAGCGTTGCCACCTGGATGGTGCCAGTGCTCAGCACGTTCCAACAATGCTTATATAATGAATTTAATCTAGAATGTAAATGTTGAATGAGTGTAGAATTCAAATATTGATGTAGATTTAAGGAATGATATTGACTTTTTTATGTATACATTTACACCTTTGTATGTATGGTAAGAAACTGTGTGTATGAATGTACTGTATGTAACTGGACTCATCTGAAAATAGGCTTAAACCCGAGTATGTAATTCCTGTGTAAAAATAAATTTTACTCACTTCCAGAAAATACACTTTGGTTGCATTGAAGTTAATGATTATGTCAAAGAACTCAGGAAATTTAACTTTTGTTTTCAGATTCTGTTCAGACAGATTCTTTCACCTTGCAGTTCTTTCTTTGTTCTAATCCTCAGCCATATTTATATATATTCATTGCAAAAAAACATCATTAATGCATCAGTTAGGGTTGATATTACAGCAACAAAAGTCTGGAAATTTTGTGTTAGGGTTCCCAACCCTACCATCCCACCCCCACCGCCCCACCCTCCACAAACCAACAGGCATTGGGGTGTGTCTTGGGGTTGTCAGGCCTAACTCTCACCCCATTCCATAAGTAAGGAAGCTGAGATGGTACAGTATAGGAGAATGGGGTAAGAGTTAGGCCCGATGACCTCAAGGCACACCCTGATGCCTGTTGGTGTGTGGAGGGTGAGGGGTGGGTGGGGTGGTAGGGTTGGGAACCCTAACACTGAATTTTCAGACATTTGTCACTGTAATATTAACCATAACTGAAGCATTAATGGAGTTTTTTTGCAATTAATTTTCTTACTTTTTGAGACAGTGTAATCTTACCCTTATTTGGTTGTGGGAGTGCAAGGCCCTTTGGCCCTGCACTCCCATCAGTCCATAGTGTGTTGTGGGAGCACAGGGCCCTCTGTACTCCCATGCATGCATATTGTAATAGTCTCTGATTTTCATGTGGGAATGTAGGGCCCTCCAGGCCCTGTGCCCCATGTAACCATAAGTGTAGATACATTGTGATTAACCCTCATCTCCAGCCCTGCACTCTCATCATGCTCCCATCACACCATACTGGTATCCATTTGTAGGAATCTGTGCTCCCATCTATCCATAAGTGTAGAGACATTGTAATGAACCCTCATCACCCTGTGGGAGTGCAGGGCCCTCTGGGCCCTTCACTGTCAGTACTGCATAGTGGAGGGCCCTGCACTCCCATTAGTGCATAATGGTATCCATATGTTGGAACACAGGGCCCACTTGGCTCTGCACTCCCATCTAGCCATAAGTGTAGAGACAGAACGCAGGTCTAGAGACTTTCCAAGTAACCCTTGTTCTGCAAATGGCACAATATCACAGTAATCACAGGAACATTGTAAAAAAATCCACCATAGTTGTAATCATGGACTGGCAGCCTGCATACTTGCTTAGCACACCTAAAGGTGTATTGAGCTGCGTTTACCAAAAAATCCGTATCTCGAACCGTTTTTGAGATATATCCGCCAAAAGATACATGACCGCCGCAATATTATCCTACGGGAAATTTCAAAACTTCAGAATGTTATAACTATGGAATCAATGTAAATGTTATGACCAAACCAGTAAAAGGAACATCTGAGGTGCAATCCCTTTCTACCCAGCAAATTTCAGCCCAAAAGTCCTTACCATTTATTTGCAGTGAAGTGACAAAGAAACAGACATTTTTGGAAAGTAGTGTCACAAATTTGTGAAAGTTTCACAAATTTTGCAAATGTTTTCACAAAAGTTTTGCAAATTTCATGACACTACATTTGTTAAACTTTCATAATTTGCAAAAGTTTCACAAAAGTAGTGCCGCAAATTTGTGACACTTCCAATGGCCAAATTGAAAAAACATATTTGCAAGCATTATTTTTAAAAAACAATGCTAGGATCGTGTTCATCAGGCCCTGATTAGGTAAACACAACTGTTGGTGTTTACAAAAGGGCAGTATTTTTTGAATTACAGCATTTTTACCTGTGGCAAACTGAAAACAAGATGGCGGCAGTGCGAAAGTACTAAACCCATTTGCGGCAGTAAAAAGTGCTTTTGCAAAAGCAAAAACTGCTTTTGTACCAGGTATCTAATTTTTCCCATATTCTAGAATGGGAAACTTTAAAGTTTTATAACTTTTGAATGGACTAATATTTTTTCACTAAACCTTCAAAATGCGCATCAGTGACCCAGAACCCATATACCCTAACAATTTCAGATCAGACCCCAAAACCATTTCGGAGATATGGATAAACAAAGAATTTGCACCTAAATGATAAATTTTAAATTTTTTTGGCACTCTGCAGCTCCACAACCACACTATCGACTGGAACAAAACTTGCCAGATCCAGAGATCTCTGGTACCAGACAGTGCATGCAAAATTTCAGGCAAATCAGTCGAACAGTTACACATTATTAAAGTGCAAAATTTTGGGTTTAACATAGAAGTGGCCGGGCAACACTAACTATAGTGGAACTACCGTGCCACTATAGAATATTCTTTGCAAAAAACTATGTTAATGCATCAGTTAGGGTTGATATCAAACTGTAAAAATGAGGAAAATACAACATTAGAGTTTCATCCCTAACATCACACCCTTTCCCTGCACGCACCAACCGACATCAGGGGTGTGCCTTGGGGTCATCAGCCCTAACGCATACTCCATTCCATAAGTACAGTATATACGAACATACGAAATTTTCCAGCAGATAAAGGCTTAGAGGTCTATCAAGTCTGCTCAAATGTGCAGCTAGCACCCCTTATTCTGCAGCTGCCCCTCCCTTCCACCCTTCCCCTTCATTAACCCTCCCCCTTATCCTGTCCCATCCTCGTTTGAAGCAGTCCACTGTTCTACTGCATACTACTTCAGCAGGTAACGCATTCCACCCAGCCACCACCCTCTCTGTAAAAAAGTGTCTCCTCCTCTCCCTCCTAAACCTTCCTCGCTCCAGTCTCATATCATGGCCCCTGGTGGCCCTCCCCTCCCTTACTTTGAACAGCCCCTCTGTACCCGTCTTGTTTATTCCTTTCATGTATTTAAAGGTTTCAATCATGTCACCCCTGTCTCTCCTCTCATCCAGTGAGTACATGTTCAACTCCTTCAACCTCCTCTCGTATGATAAGTCCCCCAGCCCCATGATCATCTTTGTCACTCTGCGCTGCACCCCTCCAGTAACCAATGTCCCTCTTCAGATATGGACGCCAGTACTGCGCAGTACTCAGGTGTGGTCTAACTAATGACCTATACAGTGGCAGAATCACCTCCTCCCTCCTCGAGGATATACCCTTGCAATACAACCCAGCATTTTGTTGGCCTTTGCAGCTGCCTTCCTACATTGTGCTGAGTTGTTCATTGACCCTGTAATGACACACCCAGATCCTTCTCCTCTCTGTCTGGGCTATCTGCACTCCCCTAGCTGGTAACTCCTCCTTGGGTTCTTCATCCCAAATGCAGCACCTTGCACTTTTGGCATTAAAGCCCAGTTGCCAGGTGTCTGACCAGGTTTCAAGCTTTGCCAGATCATCCTGCAACCCCTGTCACCCCCCTAGGTCATCCACCACCGCCCTACCTTGGTATCATCAGCAAACAGACTGATCTTGCTCTTGATGTCCCATGATATGTCTGCAATGAATATCCCAAACAACACTGGTCCCAACACCGAGCCCTGTGGAACACTGCTCGTCACTGCCCTTGGGTGTGAGAGCTCCCCACCCACCACCACCCTCTGTTGCCTTCCCTGCAGCCAGTTTCCTACCCATCTCACCAGCTTTGCACCCGCCCCTGTGCCTACTAACTTCCTTCCCAGCCTTCCATGTGGCACTGGGTCGAATGCCTTACTGAAATCAGATACAGGACATCCACTGCATGGCCCTGTCCAGTTGCCTAGTTACCCAGTCATAGACTCGACCAGGTTGGTTTGGCAGGATCTTCCATGTATGAAGCCATGCTGTCTGCTGTCCTGTAGTCCTTTGGCCTCTAGGAGGGCCACCAGCCTCTCCTTCAGGATAGTCTCCATTAGCTTACCCACGATGAATGCGAGGCTCACTGGTCTGTAGTTTCCCGGTTCATCCTTGGGGCCACTCTTGTGGAGGGGCACCACATGAGCCATCCTCCAGTCTTGAGGTACACACCCCAAATGTAGTGAGGCATTAAATAGGTCTGCCAAAGGTCCTGCAAGGACCTCTGCCAGCTCCTTTAGTACCCTGGGGTGGATGCCATCTGGGCCTGGTGCCTTGTCCACCCTCAGTGCCTTCAAACCCTCTCGAACTCTGCTCTCCATGATTTCCCCATCTGTCACCACTTCCACCTGCTTCTGCCATTTCTCCCACTTTGGGTGTCACCCCCCTCTTCTCTTTAGTAAATACTGAGCAGAAGTACTCATTTAGTGCTTCCGCCTTATCGCACCCTGCTTCCACCCAACCCCCCTCCTTCCTAATCCTTACTATGTGGTCCTTACAGCTCCTTTTCTCCATGATGTACTTAAAGAAGTCCTTCTCCCTCTTCTTAATGCCTTGTGCCAGCCTGAGTTCTGTAGATGCTTTGGCTCCCCTTACTGCCCTTGTCACCTCCTTCGATTCTGTCAAGTACTCCTCCCTGTCCTCCCCCTCTCTGTTTTCTTGTACTTCCTAAAGGCAGCTCTTTTCCTCCTTACCTTTTCCATGACCTCCTTCATCAACCAGATCGGTTTCTTAGCCCTAGCCTTCTTGCTCTGGGCTTTGCAGCAGGTTTTGGTTGCCTCCACTATCCCCAGCTTTATGAGCTCCCACCTCTGGTTAGTGTCCATACTAGACTGAATTCTGACCAGGTACCCTTTTACCACTTCTCCCATCCTCCCAAAGTTGGCCCTCCTGAAGTCCAGAACTATTATGCCAGATTCCACTCCTTCTTTGCCCATATCCAATGTGAGCCATACTGAGTGGTGGTCACTCCCTGACAGCGGTTCCTCCACTGTAAGTTCTCTCACAAAGTCCCCATTTGCCAGCACAAGGTCAAGGGTATTCCCTAACCGGGTTGGTTCACTGACCATTTGCATATAAGCTGAGAAGGGTACAGCAGAGGAGAATGGGGTAAGCATTAGGGTTGACGACCCCAAGGCACACCCTCGGCATCGGTTGATGTGTGCATGGAGGGGGTGGGGTGTTAGGGTTGAAACCCTAACATTGTATTTCCCTCATTTTTACAATTTGATATCAACTCTAACTGATCCATTAACATAGTTTTTTACAAAGAACTTCCTTACTTTTTGAGACAGTATAATCGTAGCCTTATTTGCCTGTGGAAGCGCAGTGCGCTTCAGGCCCTGTGCTCCCATCCCTCCATAGATGCGTGTATGTATGTCATTGTGGAAGGGCCCTGCACTCTAATTAATAGGACGACAGTGACCAAACTGCCAGCACAGCCATCTTATTACCCCACCACATATACTTGGTACAAAAAAATTTCAAAACCCCACCAAAGTCTAATTCCATGCAACTGGAGTGCCATTCCACACCACAAGTGCAAAAACACATTTTCAATAGGATTTATTTATTTATTTAAGAGTTTCACCAGGAAGGCATACTGAGCAGAGTACCGCTCGATTCCAGATGCATCCTGGGGGAAGGGGGAGAGGACAAGTACAGCATTGAGATACATGCATTACAGTGCAGATAATGTACAGTTCAGAACATAACAGGAGTTATACAGTATATACAGATCTTGTAACCTTGGAACCTAAGACAACAGCTAACATAGTATCAACTACTAACAGTTCCAAGGGCCCATAGTCCAGAATTGCAAACTGAGTAGAATAGTAACGCTGGACAAACATTTGCGATTCCATCAGGTGTGACAGGCCAGATTTCTTCTCGCAGTGGACTAGGGCCTAGGGCATGACTGGAAGAGATGGTAAAGTAAAGGGTGGGAGGGGGGATAAATGGCATTTCTGTGGAGAGGATTGCATGAGCAGGAGGAGAGGGAAGTGACTTGAGGAGCTGGTTTAACCCTTGTGTACCCCCCGACCCCATCCCACATCTGTAAAACTCCTCTAGTTGTGGAATTACTCAGTTTCACCTTCCTCCTATACCTGTCCCAGCCTTGCTTGAACCCCTCCACGCTACTAACCGCCACCAGTTCCGCAGGCAGTGCATTTCAGGGTTCCTTCACCCTCTCGGTGAAGTGACGTCTCCTTGTCTCCCCTGAGTTTCCTGCCAGTCAGCTTCACTGGGTGCCCTCTGGTGGCTCACAACTCCCTCAGCTGGAACACCCTATCTAGACTAACCCTATTTCCCCCCTTAAGGTGTTTAAAGACCTCAATCATGTCCCCTCTGTCTCTCCTCTCCTCCGGGGAGTACAAGTTGAGTTCCTCAAGTCTCTCTTCATAGGACCTATCCCTGCATCATCCTGGTCACTCTCCTCTGGACTCTCTCTCCAGGAGTGCAATGTCCTTTTTTAAGTACGAGCACCAAAACTGCACGCAGTACTCAAGGTGCAGTCTAACCAGGCAGTTATACAGAGGAAGAAGCACCTCCCACCTTCTCGAGGTTATCCCCCTGGTGATGCACCCCAGCATTTTATTTGCTTTGGCTGCAGTCCTTCTACACTGTTCAGAGTTGTTCATTTTGGCATCCACTACCACCCCAAGTTCCTTCTCCCCATCTGAAGCCTGCAGTATCTCCCCTCCCGAAAGGTATTCATGAGCTGTGTTCCTAAGCCTCTGATGTAGAACCCTGATTTCTTATTATTAAACCTCAGTTTCCAGGTGTATGACCATTTCTCCAGAGTCTCCAGATCCCTCTGTAGAGCTTCTCTACCCTCCTCCCCATCCACCACTGCTCCCAGCTTTGAGTTGTTAGCAAAGAGGCTCATCTCACACCTGATGCCTTGTCTGATGTCTGAGATGTAGGGATTGAACAGGAGTGGACCCAACACCGCTCCTTGTAGGACCCCACTGATGACCCTCCTAGCAGATGACACCTCCCCACCGACCACCACCTTCTGACTCCACCCAGCTAACCAGTTCCCTATCCACCTGACCATCCTTTCCCTCACCCCCATTTCCCCCAGCTTTTCCAGCAGCCCAAGATGTGGCACCAAGTCAAAAACCTTGCCCTAGCCCAGCACCTTTGTCACCCAATCGTAGAGCTCCACAAGGTTAGTTTGACACAATCTGCCCTGAACAAAGCCATGTTGGTGATCATCAAGATGTCCCTGTGTGTCCAGAAATACCCCCCAGCCTTTCTTTTAAGAGGGTCTCTATCATTTTGCTATCATTGACGTCTGGCTGACAGGCCTGTAGTTCCCTGGCTCCTCAGATGAGCCACCTTTGTGGATAGAACAATATGGGCCATCCTCCAATCCTGAGGCACCCATCCCATCTGAAAGAAAGAGTTGAAAAGGTCCACCAGAGGTGCAGCCAAGACATCCACCATCTCCTTTAGCACACTGGGATGAATACCATCTGGACCCAGAGCCTTCTCCTTCTCCATTTTTAGGGCCTTGAGGGCCTCTCTCACCCTACCAACAGGAATTTCAATGTGCATGACCTCACCCCCTTTTACAAATCTAGCCTGCATCCTCCCATATGGTGATGGTGCCCCGCCATCATCCCTAGTGAAGACCGAAGCAACGTAATTGTTATGTACCTCTGCCTGCTCCCCGGCCTCCTCAGCCCGCACACTCCCCAACCTCAGCCTACTAATTTGCCCCCTCACTTTCCTTCTTTCCATGATGGACCTAAAGAACTCTTTATCACCTCTCCTGATCCCCTGTGCCAATCTCTGCTCCATCCTTGCCCTGGTCGATCTCATCACCCTGGTTACCTTCCTGGATATCATATCACACTCCCCCTTGTCCATAATCCCACAAGAGCATATGTATTGGCTATAAGCAGCCCTTTTCTCCCTTACTGCTTCCTGGACCTCCCTGGTCCACCAGCTAGGCTTTTTTGCTCTACCAAAATTGTGCCGAACTTTCGTGCAGGCCTTGGTAGCTTCCAGGAGCCCTCCTTTAATAATTTCCCACCTGCTCTCAGTGTCCATGCCTGGTCTGATCCCTTCCAAGTGACCCCGTTGAAATACATTGATTTGCCATACACCATTGAAATACATTGATTTCCCATATGAAAGAAGATTTTGTTTCGTGAGTCAGCATATGAAACAAGATCTTATTTCATATGACACTGATACAAAATAAGAATGTCAGTGTTAAATAAAACACATTTTAAGGGCATATTTTGAGCAGTAAAGTGCAGAATATACCTAAGGGATCCCAATAAGCAAGCTACATGTGTTGGTTCTGCCCCAGAATATCATTTTGGGGGGGGATTCCAAATATGAAAGAAGATCTTGTTTGGTGAATCATATGAAACAAGATCTTATTTCATATGGCGATATGAAAAAAGAATTTCAATGTTAAATAAAACACATTTTAAGGACATTTTTTTCAAGCAGTACAGTGCACAATGCACTTAAAGGGTCGCAGTAAGTAAGCTAAAGGTACATGAGTTGGTTCCTCCCCAGAATATAATTTTGGGTTTTTTTCCAAATTTGAAGTTTTCAGGCAAAACTGAAAACAAGATGGCGGCCATATGAAAAAGGAATTTTCCCATTTGAAACAGGATTCCATTGTCATTTCATATAGCTATCTTTTAATGCTTACTGAGCATGCTCAGCAACAATGTTTTCAAATTTTGAAATTGCAATAACTTAGAAATGGCTTATTATTTTTTCACCAGAGTAGCAAAAGGCACATCTGTGGGGTAATCCCTTTCTGCTCTAAACATTTCAGACCAAAAAGAACAAACCATTTGGGCTGTAGGCAAGTTCAAAGAAAAATCCCAGCAAAGTCAATAAGTGATGTGTTTTTTTCACCTCTCTGAACTCAGATACTGCACATCCAACTGGAACGTAACTTGCCACATCAAGAGAGCTACCCCACAGGACACAGCATACCAGATTTTGTGCAAGTTTGTTGAACGGTTGCAAAGTTATTAATGTGCAAAATTTTGAGCTTAACATTGAAATGCCTACTCAACCCTAAGTATATTCATTGAAAATAACTATGTTAATGCATCAGTTAGGGTTTTTATTAAAGCACCAAAAGCTGGTAATTTCGACGTTAGGGTTACCAACCCTACCACTTCTACCCCACCCTCCACACATTAACAGGTTTCAGGGTGTGCCTTGGGGTTTTGGGGCCTAACTCTCATGCCATTCTATATGTAAACAAGATGAGACCATACAATATAGAAGAATGGGGAGAGAGTTAGGTCCAAGGACCCCAAGGCACACCCTGATGCCTGTTGGCATGTGGAGGGTGGGGAGGTAAGGGGGATGGTATTGTTGGTAACTCTAACGTCAAATTTCCCAACTTTTGACACTTTAATAAAAACCTTAACTGATGCATTAATGTAGTTCTTTGCAATGTATTTCCTTTCTTTTTGAGATAACATACTAGTATGTGCGTGCATAGAATAAATTCAACAGGCACACATAACTTGGGTATTTTCAGGATTGTTTCACCAAATTTTCAACATGGCCTTTTGGGACCCCATATCACGAACACTTGCACTGTGATTTTGTTAATCTGTCCCAGAATTTGATTTTGCACCTCGACTGTGCCATTCTGCGCCACAGGTGTGAAAACACTTTTTTGGGCAGGATGTGAAAAATGACAGCTGTACTGTTCATGAGGAGGTGTGAAAAAATGGCAATGTTGAAAATCTGGAGTGAAAATATAAAAAATTGGTGAAGTTACGAGCATGCATATAAACTATGCAATGCACACCTATAACGCAGTAATTTTTGGGACTTTTTGCATCAAATTTTCAACATGGGATTCTTGGCACCCCACCTCATGAACACTGGCACTGTCATTTTGTTACTCTGAACCAAAAGGTGATTCCACACAGCGACTGCAAAATCACATTTCTGGACCGATTAATGAGATGCCAGTGACAGTGTTCTTGAGGTGGGGTCTCAAGAACCCTATGTTGGTAAAAAATCCTAAAAATAGCTGAGATATCAACATAAGTTGAAAACCCCTTTGACAGCCATGATACAGCTTAGCTTGATTCCTTCAGTTTGCGGTTCACCTTTGAAGAGGACAGACGTGTCCTGGTCAAGAGAAGATCACAGCCGCTGACCTCCGGATGTAAGTATGGGGTAAGGAAGGAGATGCGGGGAGGTGGGTGCACAGAGGAAGGGTGAAGAGGGGGGAGAGGGGACATGGGGAGATGAAAAGGGACTATTTTCTTTTCCCAGGTTTAATAATAATGGAAAAAGATGTTGGGGGACTGTTTTATTTTGTTTTATCAGTACATGATACATTTGGGAACACTGGGAGTGGGCTACCCAGTGTCCCACACTGTCAGAATGAGGGGGGCTACTGCTGACATGATGATCTGGCACCCCGCTGCTGGTAAACATAACAGGGGACCACAGCAATGCTGTTGTGGGGGGACATACTGGGAACACTAGAAGTGGGCTCCCCAGTGTTCCACAATTACATTGTGGATTTCTCTACACAACTGGGGACACTGGGAGAGGGCTACCCAGGGTCCCACACTGTCAGGGGGAGGGAGGCTACTGCCAACACCGGGATTGGTCCCCTTCTCCTTAGGAGATGTAAAAGGGGAAAATCAAGTAATTATTAGATAAACACTTGGTGTTTACCTAATCAAGGGCTGAGGAATCCAATTCTGGGGTATGTTTGCCCCAAAAATGAGCAGATGCTATTGCCTGGAAATTCCACCCCGGCCCCCCACTGTCAAACAGGTAAGGTAATGTCAAGATTATGCTGCAATTTGTGGCATACAGTACCACCTGAAAAACATATTTGGGGACTACATGCCCCAAAAATGACAGGAGCATGTTCCTCGATCCTCGATTAGGTAAACACAACTGTTAGCATTTACCTAAAGGCAGTATTTTTTTAAATATTTAAGTTTTTCACCATCACTAACTGAAAACAAGATGGCGGAAATCAGAACTGAAGACTGAAATTGCAATCAATAAAGTGCGAATGGTAAATGACTTTTATCATTCGAACATTTACTATTCAAATGGTAAATGGCATTTACCATTCAAACATTTACCATTCTAACAGGAAACTGTGAATGGTAAATGACATTTACCATTCGCAATTTACCGTTCAACTGGTAAATGCTATTTACCATTCAAACAGACTGTCATGCATCTATCACAGAAAATAAAATAATTCAAAAATGATAATATAGTTTAAAACCAAAACATCTGAAGACACACCCCATCATCCCTGAAAATATCAGAGGCAAACTTAATTCTGTGTGTGCCATACATGACAGAAAAAAAAAATCCCATATTATCGTATGGGGAAAAAAAGTCCCTTTTTGTGTTTTTGATTACTTTATATCTCTGAAACTGTACAAGCTGCCACCATGAAACTTTCCACATCTTGTGACACTGACAACAAGACAGTACATACCAATTTTAGGTTATTTGGTTATAAAATGACAAAGTTATTAAGGTGAAAAAATTGAGATTTAACATTGAAAGGCTGTACCAACCCTAACTATAAGGATGCTCTCGTGCCCTTATAATATATTACACCTGCCAAGTAGGACAGGTGTAGTTAGGGTTGCATGGCCACCTCTCAGTTAAACCCCAAATTCTGCACTTTAATAACTTTGTAACCAGTTGTATGATTTGCCTGAAATTAGGCATGCGCATTGCTGTACCATAGACCTGTGGATCTGGAAAGTCTCGTTTTGGTCCGATTTTCAGTTGCGGAGCTGTGGAGCATTGAAAAGTGTGAAAAATCCTCAACTTCTGCAAATTTTTGCTTGTCTCTACAGCCTGAACGGTTTGTCCATCTGGTCTGCAATTGTCAGAGTATATGGGGATTGGGCTAGGGAGGTGCCTTTTGAAGGTTTGGTGAAAAAATATTAAACCATTCAAAGTTATTAAAGTTTAAATGTTCCCATTATATCCCATGGGAAAAATGTATGTTTCGCACAAAAGCTACTTGTAGTGTCGCAAAAGTACCTTTTTCTGTCACAAATGCCCTCAGTAGTGTCATGCCACTGTCATCTTGTTTTTGGTTAGCAGCGGAGAAAAAAATTTATACAGTAGTTCAAAAAATAGTTCCCCTAGGTAAACCCCAATTGTTGTGTTGGCCTAAATGGGGTCATAGGAACAGCAACCATGCTTCAGTTTTTTTTAGAAAGACCCAGAAATATGTGTATTTTGATGTGACTGTTTGTACTGTCGCAGATGGGAGCAAGACACTTTCACAAATTTGTGAAACTTTCGCAATTTGCGACAGTACTTACCCCAAAATCATGGTTTCTTTGTCACCTCACTGCAACTACATGGTTTGGACTTTTGAGCTGAAATTTGCAGGGTGGCAAGCCCTTGCACCGCAGATGTGCCTTTTGCTGGTGAAAACAATTACACCTGTTCCAGAGTTACAGCACTCTGAAGTTGCAAATCTTCCCATAGGATTGCATTGTGGTGGTCATGGTGCCTTTTGGTGCTTATATCTTGAAAATTGTTCAAGATAATTTTTCACTAACAAAGCTTAGGCATGCGTAGAGGTGGGTAGGTCATGAATACAACTGCGAAATAATGTTTTCTGCATTTGCTTAGGTTACTGCGATATTGACAAATAAGCATTACGAGGGTTGCTTGGCACGCCCCTAGGCCTCTGCTGAGTGTCCGCACTTATGTGTAGGTGGGAGCGCAGGGTCCAGAGGGTCCGCGTTTCCACCTAAGCATACTATTTATGTTAAAGTGTGAGCACTACACTCATGGGTGGGTGGGAGCGGAGGGCCCATGCTCCCATACTTGGATTTCATTTTGCAAATCTGAGAACATACTTATGGGTGGGTGGTAGTGCAGGGCCTATGCTCCCACCTATGGATTCCATTTTGCAAACCTGAGTAGACAGTTATGAATGGGACCTATACATCCCATATGATTAACATTTCACTTTCTGAAAAAGAAGGGAAATTCATTGCAAAAAAACTCAGTTAATTCATCAGTATGGGTTGATTTCCACACCAACAAAAGTGGCCAGATGACCCCAACACACACCCCAACACCTGTTGGTGTATGAAAGGTGGGGGGTGGGGCATGGGGTAGTATGGTTGGAACTAGAAGGGTTATTACATAACCCACGTAACCCCTCCACTCATTTGCATATTATCCTCACAGACATTTGCAGATTATCCTCATAGACATAGTATAGGCCACTTGCATATGGTCCATAAAGCCCCTAGTACCCCACACGATGTCCCCTCTAGATTTTATAAATAGGATGTCTATATCTCATCATCTGTGTTCAATTTTCCTTTTGGAAATCCTGGCCTGGGTTACTAAGGAACAGGGAATGGACAATAGCTAAACTAAGTATGCTCTACTTGAATTGGATTTCCACAGTGTTTGACTCACTACTTCCTCATCCACTGTCCTGTGCTCTGCCTGACTCGATGCCAGCATTCTCCAGCCTCCAGATTCCACTGGATCATCAAAAGCCTGCTTTAGTTGGCCATTAAAACTACTTCCCATCACCAGCCCTGTGGATCGGTGGTAGAGCTACCACCCATCATGCTGGCATGCCAAGGTTGGGTGTGAGCTTGGGTTGCTGGGTGTCAGCCAGGGGGATGGGAGGAGGATTGAATGCCCCGGGGAAGGTAAATCATGGGATGGTGGTCCCAGTGGAGAGCAGTGGGTGACAGGGCTGAAAGGAGCCATACCTGCCACGGACATAAGCATAAATGCCTTGCGAAAAAAATATCTATATATCTATAGCTATATCTATATATATATTTGCAAAAACGTTGTTAATGCACCATTAGAGCTGAAGTGTATAAAGTAGGGAAATTAGATCTTAGGGTTCCTAAGCATAAAACCCTGCCCCCACTCTTAGCTTCCAACCTGAACACCCTACCCTCACCATCGGCATCCAATCCTAAGGCCCATCTCCACCCTGCATGTAGAAACAGGTGTGAGGGGTGTGCCTTGGGGTTGCAAAACCCTAATGTTCACCCCATTGTTTTATTCTGTACCCATGTGAGGTTATTAACTGTTGAAATGGGGTGAGCCAAACCTACTACCCCTACCACCACCACCACCACCTGGGTTCTCTGTACCAGGTCAGCCCGCCATTGATTCTACTGGTGCTCAAGTGACAAAGTCCCTATATGCAAGTACTGCTACCATACAAGGCTTTTACAGGCTGTTTTGCACTGTGCAACAGCTATTCTGTGTTCCAGTATACTATACAGCATCCCCATTTACCTGCACCAGCTGGACTGCTAATTGTTGCATCAGCTACTGTAAGACCCTGAAGTGCCTCACCTTGCTGTACTTCTGTACTCCAGTGACAGAGTCCTTGTACCTTATTAATGTTGCCATTCAAGGCCTCTACTGTCTCATTTATACTGAGCTCCAGCAACCTGCTGCTCCTGTATGCCATTCGCTCACTACCTGGTGTTTTCTATTCTATAGCTAGCCTAACAGCTTATCAGAGACTAATACCATAATGCTTTCAGCACATTTTGCATTTAATCATTATCATCACTGCTGCAGTACATTTCAGTCTGACTTAAAAAGCTACAGAATGCCCTCACACAGTATTCAATAAATACTTGAATGCTTCCCATTTTTCACAGAACCAACTAAACACATCCCAGATTCTATAGTACTGTCAGAACCCAAATTATTCACTCAGTGTTCTCTAGCATCAACCTTTCAGCCTAAATCAAAGACTCATTTTACTGTGCAATAACTACTTGGCAGCTTTCCTTGTTCAAAAGCTCAACCCAACAGTTCATCTTAGGATCTACAAGCTAGGGCTTTCAGCACCATATCCATCAAACAGTTTCATTTTGCTGAATCAGTCTTGCAGCGCAGTGCTATAAATTTACAGCTAGTCATCATATTTCATACAATAACTTGGGAGTCTTTTTGTTGTTCTCTTGCACAACTGCTGTAAACAGCTTGTAAGAGGCAGTGTGATCACAGCTCTGATACCCTGTGGGTGGTATATTCAAAGCAGCTGTGCAATGTGCAACAGGGTTGCACCTGCACAACTGCAAAAATGCACCGGAGAGTGATATTTAGCGGCAGCAACTGTGCAGCACAAGTGGCCATGTGCCAGTGCATAATGGTAATGTATGCATGCCCAAGTGCAGGGGGTGTAAACATGAATAAGCAGCACAGTGTGATATTCAACACCGGACAAACAACGCAAGTGTGGAGCAAATGGGAAATGCATGGAGCACACTTAAGCCTATGAAAAGAGGGAGCAAGCAGGTGAAGGACACGTGTGCCAGAGGGGAGCTGGAGAGAGGGTGATAGAGAGGACAGGCAGAACAGCAGGAGGGGTGCAAGAGAGGGACAGAGGCAGTGAGGTAGTGACACTAAGTGAGAGTGTGAGTGTGTGTGTGAGAGTGGGTGAGACAGTCGGGGAGGCAAAAGTGTGCATGTCTGTTTGTGACACCCAGCACAGAAGGGGCAGCCCAGGTGCCCAGAGAGGTGGGAGGTGGAGGCCACAGCTCACAGGCATGTGCCCAGCACAGCAGTACACAGAGCAGCACATAGCCTGGAACCAGAGGAGTCAGACGCTCGGTGGGACAGGACAACACAGGCCATGGCCAGTGCCAGCTTCCAGATGGAGGCGGTAATGAGGGGTGTGGGGAGGCAGAAGGCTGTGCGGCATGGCCATGGAAGGGCCCATTGGCGGTACACCCAGAACAGGTGGTACTGTGCCCTCACCGCCTTAGAACAGTGCAGCGATATGGAGATTGTGGGCAGGTATTGCCTGAACCGAGCGACTCTGAGGCAGCTCTGTGAGCTGTGCAGTGAGGAGATGCAGACATCCACTAGACGGAGCCACGCCCTGATGTTGGAGACTAAAGTCACAGCTGTCATGTGCCTGCTCGCCACGGGCACCTTCCAGAGACCAACAGGGGACACCACAGGCATAACCCAGTCAGCCGCTTCATGACTCCTCACACAATTCCTCAATGCACTGCTGCCTCATGCTGTGGAATACATCCACTTCCCCAGCTCACAGGCAGAGTGTACAGCAAACATGCATGAGTTCCACAGGGTAGCACCTATGCCTGGCATGCTAGGGGCCATCGACTGCACCCATGTTGGCATCCGCATGCCACCTGACCCAGAGGGGGTAGCCTACATCAACAGAAAGGGCTACCCCAGTGTCAACTGCCAGGTGGTGTGCGATGCCAGGGGGTGCATAATCAATGTCTGTGCCACACACCCTGGAGGAGCACACGATGCCTTCATCTGGCACAGCTTGGCACTGTGCCACAGGTTTGAGAGTGGGGACATCCCCACTGGCCATCTAGTAGGTGAGTATGCTGAGACCAAAGGCAGCCTGGCACAACAGGGCAAGGGGTGGGGGCCACCAGGGTAGGGGCGCTATTGAGTGCGGCTAGGAAGGATGGGGGGTGCAACAACACAGTCTGCCATGATAACCATAAATCTCTCCACACAGGTGACAGTGGTTACCCACTCTGGCCCTGGCTGCTCAGCCCATACCAGCGCCCGTCAACCCCTGCGGAGGAGCGATACAATGTGGCACACGGAACATCATCGAGTGTGTGTTTGGGCTAATGAAGGCACGGTTCTGTTGCCTGGACAGATCTGGCAGTGCCCTACAGCACAGCCCCTCAAAGGCCTGCAGCCTATTCCTGACCTGCTTTATGCTGCACAACATGGCCACCAACCGTGGGATAGCTGTCGAGGTCGAAGAATGGAACAGCAGTGGGGACGACGTGGCCACCGGGCCATGTGGCAGTGAGCAGATCCCCCCCGGGCAAAGAGAACCCTGGCTGAACAGGATGGCCAAGCAGCACTGGGACACAATCGCAGAGGAGCACTATGGTGCACGCAAGTAGGTGAACATGCCCCAATGCATGGAATGGCGACGGTGGCACAGCGCACAGGCATGTGAGGGTGACCCCTGTGGCATGAAAGGCTGAAGGGCAAGCATGGACGGGCGTGGGTCAGGACCCTGTGACAACACGCAGCACAGCACAGCACACCCCACCCACACAACCCCACACCCCCCCTGCACACATCCACACACACACACACATTGGCACCCGCAGAAATGCGCCCAGACGCTGGCACCAGGTGTGTGTCAGATGCTGAGCACTGGTGCACAGGAGCAGTTAGCGCTGTGTTGGCATCATCATGCACACACCACACCGGCCAGCAGCTGGGCAGTTGTGCACATGGCCTGTGTGCATGATGATGCCACATCCATAAAACACACACGCACACACCACACCAATGTGCACACAGGGCGGTGGCAGCGGATTGCGGATAGGGAGGTGGGCAGTTCAGGACTGCCGTGCAGTTGCATGACCACCGCAGACACGTGGACAGCCCCACCGAGGATGCCCAGCAGACCCAGGTTGTGCGACTGCCAAAGGGGGTGCCTGTGACAGTCCCCCAGGGGTGTTACTGTGGGAACGCAACAGATTCCTCTCAGGGGTCTGCAGGCTTCTGAACAGGCCCAGTCCGACACCGAGGGGTCGCTCGACGCTGTGACTGAGGGGCGGAAAATGCACTCTGCAGGGTCTGCAGTGGCTGGCCATGCACCATGGTGGACAGTGGTGCTAAGGCAACCATAACCACAGTGGTAAGTCGATCCAGGGCTGCGGTCGTGTCCTCCCGCAGTTGATTGTTGTCTGCCAAGATCTGTGCAAAGCCCCAGTTGCACTGCTCTGCAGCCTGGCGCATCTTGGCATGGAGTGCATGCACCCCTGCCATTAGGAGCATCTGTTGCTCCATGGAGGCGCGCAGCAGACGGCTGTGCTCGGGCTAGGGGTCAGTGCCTGGGGCACCTGGGTGATGCTCTGACCCACGGGTGGCAATTGACTGTGCTGCCCAGCCCCCTGCTAAGGTGGGCGCTGCACAGCAGGGACCCCTTGGGGCTGTTCAATCACCGGTGCACCGGCGGCAGGAGCTGCACCCGGCCCCCGACGTCCCCAACCATCTGCTACCCCTCCAGCCGCTGTGCGCCATGCAGTGCCTGTGCGACTGCACCACCACTGCTACCACCATCAGCTTGCACCGCAATGCTGGTGCCCACGGCGACACTGAAGGCAGTGGCTGGTGGGTGGTCAACCACCACCAGGGCTCTGCCTGCGCTGCCTGGGAGGGTGAGTGGTATGGGTGCTTCCCCCTCCATGGCAACACCTCTGTCCAGGACAATGGTCACATCATCATTGGTATCGGACCATGCCATGATCTGTGTCTCTGCACACTGTACGCCATGGCTGGCATCCCGCTAGAACACAGCCAGGGCCTCATCTGCCACCACGCCACAGGCATCCGGCCGGACAGCGGTGTCGTGCTTCTGCCGATCTGGCCCCCAGACACCGGTGGAGGTGTAAGGCTGGTCTTCCAGGGCTGGGCTCTCCTCCATGGCAGACACCACTGCCCTTGCCACTGCATGCTGCTGCTCTGGTGCTGAAAGGGAATATAGTCACATTAATGCCACTGTCTCACAGGCCGGCCCACCCGTCTACCGCCCCCCGTCCCAGATGCTGCTGTACCTCCCATGCAGTGATGGTCTCTCTCCTGTCTGGAAGCCGCCACCAGGCACCCCCTCGACAGCGCTGTGCCGCATGGTGGCCACCACTAACACCTCCTGTGGCATCAGCTGTGGCACGTCGGGCTGACCACTGCCAATGGCTGCAAGTGTGGCCTGGATGGCTGCCACCTTCTTCTTTATCCTGTGCCTGCCAGTGCCAACCTTTTTCTTGCATTCCTGCGCAGACCACTGATGGCTGCCCTGCTGATTCACAGCCTCCGCCACCTCCACCCATGCGGCAGCCCTGGCCTGTGGTGTGCCTATCGCACCACTCAGCAGAGGCTCCCTGTCGAGGTATGCCTTGAACAGGGCATGCGTCTCTGCATTGGTAAAGTTGGGCCTACGCTTGCATGCAGGCCCATGCTCCTCATCATCCTCATGATCAGTCATAATGCTTCCTGTGGGCAATGACATGTGGTCAGTGTCTGCTGCAACCCACACTACCCGCCCATTCCACTGTCCCGTCGTTCCCCTCAGTGGCACATCTTAACTCTGAAGGTTGCAATACCGGTCCATGTCCTGTGCTGTCTCGCGGTGCCTTTATAGTGCATCGCATGTAAATGAGTGGATGCACAACTGTAATGAGATGCTAATGTCCCCAATGCACCATGGATAGGCTGATGCACTAATCTGCATATGCCGGCTGAATATTACGATATTGCGCCTTGCACAATGGACTTGCGCTGGCTCAAGTCTTGGCGCAACATTGTGACGTGTGCAGTAGGACCATCAGTACAAATGCGCACACTGCCAGCGGCTACGCCACCAGCACAGCATACGCTCACTGCACAATACTCGATACGGCGCTCGGCCGCTATTGGGCATGTGGTCGGGAGCTATGCAGCCTATGGCACCCGGGCACCATAGGGCTACTGGCACTCCGGCGCCATGAGGCTAATGGCACCCGGGTGCCATGGGGCTAATGGCATCCAGGTGCCATTAGCCCCATGATGCCAGAGTGCCATTAGCCCCATGGCACCCGGGCACCATTAGCTCCATGGCACCTGGGTGCTATTGGCCCATAGCCCATGGAGCCCACACGCCCCTATTGTACACCTTGCATGGTGGTCCCAATAGCACAGTCATGCATGGTGCGCACGCCGACCCTTGACCTCAGGCTTGCCCTTTGCCCCTCAAGGACCCCTGCACCACGTGCCAGTGTGGCCAGGAATGTATCATGCATCCCCGGGGATGCACGATTGCTGTGGGCAGCGAATCTCCATACGCGGCACACATCCCCAGCACGTGGAGCTCGTGTGCTACAGGGCGCCATTTTTAATTGCTCTGCAGTGATACAACAATCCCGTGCCACAGCAGTGCAAGGGCTCTGAAATGGACCCAGACAGAGTTGGTCAACCTTGTGGCCCAGGGTGGAGCCCCACACAGGCAGCCTGTTTGGGCAGGTGCCCCTTCCCAGGCCAAGAACTGAGGTTTGGCAGGAGGTGGCAGAGGACCTTGAACAGGCCACTGGTGTTCAATGCACCAGTGAGCAGTGTTTACACTGCTATGGGGACCTGCAGCAGAGGGACCCAGAGCGGCACCAAGCTTTGCAAGCCTGCGTTCAGAGGGGTGCTGTGCCTGTCCAGTGTTCCGTGTGGCCGGCAGGGTGGCATACCATGCTGAGCGGGGAGGGCACTGGGGCTGCATGCCCTGTGGCCTGAGGTGGCGAAACGTGGGTGTGCTGTGGCACCAAGGCTGGGCTGGGCCAGGGAGCATGCTGTGCTGGGGGGGCATATGGTGATGCCAGGTACTGATGTGTACATCTCTGTGTTTCCATCCTAGGCCCTGAAGACTGGAGGAGATCCCATCTGGCTGGCACTGCAGGTGGGCCACGGAGGGCCAATGCAGGGAATCCTCCACAGGGTACAAGCCGCAGGGGTGGTACTGCTGGACCGTTGCGTGGTGCGCTGCAGCATGCTGGTAGGCATAGTTACATGCTACATTGTTGTGCAGGGTGAGCAGTGGGGGTGGGGTGGAACACGGCCCCCTGTGTGCATAGCCATTGCAGCTGTGTACTGCCCGCTGTGTCTGTTGCACTGTGCTGTGGCCATCGTACATGTGTGTGGCTGCCGCAGGTGGGCTGTGGGTGCATCAGGCTGCCAGCTGTGCTGCTGCAGTCCTGCCACTGTACCATGTCACCTGCCTGCCACGGTGGTGGTGGGTGGTCCATGGGTGGTGTTGGTGTGCAGCGTTCTGCATAGCTGTGGTATGCCAGGTTGGCGGCACGTGTGGGCGCACCCACTGCAGGTGGCTAAGGTGCCATCCCAGGGTTGCAGGTCACCTCTGTCCGCTGTGCACAGTGGGTGGGCTAGGGTGTTCCAGACTCACACTGATACCATGTTCCCTCCTTTGCCCTAGGTGTCCATCATCCAGCAATGAACACCCACCTCCTGAGGAGGGTTTTGGAGGTGTCCACTGCCACACTACAAGTTGCAAGGTTGCTGCAAAGAGTGCTCCGCAGGCAACAACGCTGGGCAGCGGTGGGCGAGGCCACCCATAGGGCTTGTTGGCCCGTGACCCATCTACATCCCTGTCCCCCCTTCCCTTGCCCTCCCCTGTCCCCTTACCTCCCATCCTGGCTGTGCCTTATTGTACATAGTTTCCCCATTCCTTGTACCCTGTCCCCTGTTCTTTGTAATTATGTATATTTGTCTTTTACATCTGTCTTCAATATATTTATTTCTGGTTACCCATCTGTGTCTGGGTCTGCTTTGCGGCTGGCGTGTGGAGCCATGCTTCAGTGGTGTGCATGGTGGCTGTGTGGTGCACCTGGTGTGTCAAGGGGAATGTGCATGGTGGTGTTCACCCATTCGTCAGTGGCTGTGCCCCAGGGTGGCCGTGGGCTGTCTGTTCAGGTTGTGTGGCATGTGCTTTGTGTGCTGTTTGCTTGTGTGTTGCCAGCTGTGGCCGGGTGGCATGGTGCATACCTTCCTGTGGGGGGGTTGCCGGTGGTTGTCCACCCATGGCCACTGGTACCACCCTACCTCCATGCACTGCTGTGGTGGGCATGGACAGGGGCCTGCTGTGTCCCCATGTGTACCAGGTGGTGTTCCATCATGTGCTTGCCATGCCTCACTCCTGGCACCCTCGTCACTCTGGTGGCAGCACATTCCACCGCAGTGGCTTGCTCCTTGCTGTGCCTGTGGCTGGTCCATATGTGTCCTGGCACATGCACCTCAGCCCCTTGTGCATCCCTGGAAGTGCTATTGTGCATGTTGGGTTGCTCCCTGGCGCAGCCCTGGCTGCACTATGGCACATCTGTGCGATATTCAGCCATGTTGCGCTGGCACATGCCGCCTTGCACAACCTTTGAATATCACGCTCGGTGAGCCATGGTGCAGTGGATTTGCGCTGTGCAGGTCTTGCGCCGGCCTCTGGAGCATTTCTGAATAACCCGCCCACTGTATTTCAGCACCACACTGAACCAATTTTTACTTTTAGTCCAAAGTTCCAGCACAATTTGAGATTCCTAAAATCTGTCTGCATATGCTGTAAAGATGCTATCCAAATGCTTGCTTTGGTCATTAATTATATTTACTATTTCAAATCATAAACTAACTAGAATGATGACTTCAGTACAATTGCTTTCAACACAGAAATTTGGCTCTTAATCTGCCACAGAGCTTAGGGTGAAGTTGGTCTCTGTCCTGATGAAAAAGCCACTGATCTACTGTATCAACACACTCCAGCATCTGAGGATATTACCATAACACCGGCATCATTTCCTAGCAGAAAATAAAGAAACTTGAATTCCAGTCTCTGTTCCAAGCAAAAAAGGCCACTATGGAATGATGATGTTCAGGGTAAAGCAAGACCCCCGGGTTTCAGGATTGTGGTCTGTGCCCTAATGCTCTGTGCCCATTTACTTAAGGGACCTGCACCTGTTGGTATACAGACCATATCAAAATACAGATTTAATGTTTACTAATAATAACATGGCTATGTTCTTGACCATACGCAATGCAAAGAACTATTAAGACAGCAGCCTTCTTCACAAGTGTAAGCACCCTCTGGGTACTTACTAGTTAATTTTAGGTTGTTAGGTGCAGCTAGGCCGGTTACTAGGTGTAGCTAGCCAGGAAGAGCTAGTGGTGCCAATAAGTCTGGGATGTGTGCTTGCCTGCTGGCTGCATGTGGGGCCTATTTCAGAGGGTATAAATAGGAGAGAGATTATTTTTCTGGGGGATTCAGTGAGAGAGCAAGAGAGAGAGAGAGAGAGACAGGGAAAGAAGACTGGGGGGTTTGTCCCACAAATTTGGCCAGAGGGCCATGGCAGGGCTGAGGTGGGCCACCCTTGAAGACCTGTGATGTGAGAGTGTCAGTTCAGGTGCAGAAAGGGGAGCAATGGAGTGAAGTAGATGGGGCCTGTCGGTTGCATTTGGGAGCTGGAGCCTGGGAAGAAGAAATGAAAATGGAGGCCCGCCAAGTGAACTTCGACGCTTGGTAGGGTAAGCACTGATAGAGCCTAATGCTCTAAAAGATAGAGATTGCCCATGGGTGAGTTCAGCTGTTGGATCAGAATGGTTTACTCTGGGTGGCCCACTAAGGCACATAGAGCCTGGGACGTGGCTTGGAAGTGGCAGCCCTTGCAGTTGAGGGTGTAATGGTGGCAGAGCTATCCCTATTCCCCAAGCAAAGGCCACCACAGAGTTGGGACCCATGGTTTGAGCCACTTGTGGAGGTGGGGAAAGTCCATTTGGGGGAGTAATGTTTGGGACCCCAGCAGGGTGGCAGTCCATTGGGTGATCTGTGTGGCACTGGCAGAAGTCCCCCCTGATGAGTCAGTTCAGAGGTTGGAATCGCTGCATGAGTGGAGAATGCTGCTAAGGACTTGGATCAGGTCCAGGGCACCCAAAATGGCCAGAATAAGGCCCAGCCACCAGCCGAGGCATCGGGAATTGGATGTCTGAAAGGGTTATGGTGGTTCGGTTCTTGCTACAGGAACATCATATGAAAAGTCATAATGACTGGTGACTTCATTCTTAATTGGCTCAGCAAGGAGACAGATCCTCAGAAGGACCTGGTAAATAGTCTAGACCTTGCGTAATTGGTAACTGAACCCATTAGACATAACTACAAGAGTGGTAATAGTACACTTCTGGACTGGGTCCTGGTCAGCTGCTCATCAAGGATATCGGGGTCACAGTTCACCCAGATTCCATTAGAAACATAGAAACATAGACTTTGACAGCAGATGAGGACCGTTAGGCCCATCTAGTCTGCCCATTTCCCTACCTACAGGATAGGCCGCAGATCCTAGTTAACCAACAGCCTATTTCTTCCTACCCCCCACAAGAATTCCCTTATGTCTGTCCCATGCATTCTTGAATTCTCCCACAGTTTTCGACCCACAACCTCCTCAGGAAGGCTGTTCCATGCATCCACTACCTCCCTGTGAAATAATACTTCCTCACATTGCCCCTGAACGCCCTCCTTCTATCTTTAAATTGTGTCCACTTGTTCTTGCAAGTCTCTTTTTCTGAAAGATGCTACCCTCTTGGACTTTGTTGATTCCACTGAGGTACTTAAAAGTTTCTATCATGTCCCCCCTCTCCCTTCTTTCCTCAAGGGTATACATATTAAGCTCCTTTAGTCTCTCCTCATACGGCTTCTCTTGCAGACCCTGCACCATTTTAGTTGCCCTCCTCTGGACTACCTCTATCCTGTCTATGTCCTTGTGGAGATGGGGTCTCTAGAACTGGACACAGTACTCCAGATGGGGTCTCACCAACTGTCTGTACAGAGGGATAACAACTTCCTGTTTTCTGCTGGTGATGCCTCTCCCTATACATCCCAGTATACCCCCAGCCCTCCCTACTGCCTTCTCACATTGCTTGCTAACCTTAAGGTCATCTGATATGATTACCCCCAGGTCCCTTTCCTTTTTTGTTGTTGTTACTACCTCCCACCCATTGTGTATTCTTCCTCTGGGTTCTTGTTTCCCAGGTGCATTATTTTGCACTTCTTTGCATTGAATGCTAGCTGCCATACTTCTGACCATTCCTCCAACCTTGCCAAGTCCTTTTCATCCTTTCCATGCCTCCTTGTGTATCAACCCTGTTGCAGATCTTTGTGTCATCTGCAAAAGCATACTTTTCCTTCCAGTCCCTCTGCAATGTCACTGATGAAGACATTAAAAGGACTGGACCAATACTGAACCCTGCAGTACCCCACTAGTAACCCTCTTTCTTCAGAGTGGACTCCATTTACAATTATCTTCTGTGTCCTGTTGTGCAGTCAATGTTTTACCAGGCTACCACCCTGGGACCCACTCCCAGGCTGGTTAATTTGACTATTAATCTTTGTGAGGGACTGTGTCAAATGCCTTGCTAAAGTCTAGGTAGGCCATGTCCACAGCCCTCCCTGGTCTACTACTTTGGTCACCCAGTCAAAGAAATCTATTAGATTCGCCTGACATGACCTTCCCGCCTGTGAACCCATGCTGCCTCGGGTCCTGTGCTCCACTGGCCTCTAGGTACTCAACTATTCTTTCCTTCAGAAGTGACTCCATCACTTTCCCTACCATAGAGTCAGACTGACAGGTCTGTAGTTTCCTGCCTCTGTCTTGGTCCCACTTTTGTGAAGGGGAATCACATCTGCCTTCCTCCAGTCCTCAGGTACCACACCATCCTCCATGATTTATTAAAAGAATAGCCAGTGGTTTCACTAGTTCCTCCTTAATTCTTTTAGAATTCTGGGATGAATTCCATCAGGACCCATTGCTTTGTCCACCTTCAGTTTTAGGAGTTCTTGCAGAACCCTTTCTTCTGTGAAAGGACTGGGATCGACCCCCCTATCAAGAGTGCTTCTGTTAATTGGATTAGGCACTTCCCCCTCCTCTTTTGTGAATACTGAGCAGAAATATTCATTCAGTATCCCTGCTTTTTCACTGTCCCCCTCTGCCCACCCACCGTTCATTCTATTCAGCCTCACTATCCGTCTCTTTGCCTTTCTGACCACTTGCCTGTTACCTGCCTTTGGTTAAACAAAATCAGGAAGGCTGCTCCTACCTTGGTAGAAAGTAGAGTCCTCAAGACAGGCCTGCTTAACTCCTTTAGGGCAGCGCTTGCCCAAATCAATTTGACACCACTGAACAATATCCAGGACATAGACCTAGCTCTTCAGTACTTTATTGACAAGTTCAAATGCAACTTGTGACATATTTGCCCCAGTAAGAAGGAGAAAAACCCAGGGATCCTGTAATGGATGGATCACTAGGGAACTGCTTGACCATATTAGAGACTGGGACAACCTGTGGAGCAGGGCCAAGGACTGTCAAGAGAGGTGACTATCAGAGATATAGAGCAGCCAGGCATAAGTGTACAAACCTTATTTTATTTATTTATGACTTTGATAACCAGGTAGGTGCACTGGTCCAGCGGACCATTTACAGGCATGGCCCAGGCCACAATGCACGAGTAAGAATAGTACAGATAGTAAAACAATTACAAGGTTACATTTGATAAGTACTGCATAAACAATGAGCGCACAATAGTTTGGTGCAAGGCAGTATGACAACATGTACAGTATATACAAGATTTACAGTATTTACAAGATGAGGCATTTCAGGAAGTTAGTACAGTGAGGCCAATGTTCAGAGGTAGATTAAGCTGAGGAAATCTCACTTCCTTTGAAGTTTAATAAATGAGACTGGCAAGACCCAATATGAGAGCTGGAAAGATTGGAGGAAATGGAAGCAGAACTGGAAATGGGAAGACAGGAGAGTGGGTGACGTGTTAGCGAGCATGGCAGCTGCATCAACCCTTTTCCAGAAGCCAGGATTTCAGGTTCAGTTTGAAATTTTGATGAGTGTTGGAAATTCGCAGAGTGGGAGGTAGTCCATTCCACAGAGTGGGGGTTGCCACTGAAAGGAGCTTTCCCACCCATATTGGTGGTGGTTCTAGGCACCTCAAGGGTGGGGGTGGTGGAGGAGAGAAGGTGCCTGGTCTGGATTCTAGTGTTAAAAAGAGCAGAGAGAGGGGAAGTGTTTCCACGCTTAAGGGTGGCATCTAAGAAACAGCCAAGTGTATAGTTGAAGCGACCCTTATAAGACTTGCCAAAGCTAAGTTCTATAAGGACCAACTTGAGCGGTCATGGGAGGATGGTAGGAGATTTGGGGGGAATATTAAGGAACTGTTAGGGAAGGAAGATAAAATGTATCCAATAATGCTCAACATTAATGAGACTACCACTCAAGACTTGACCACCATTGCCAACCCCCTTCATTTAGGTTTTACAGGCTCTTATCTCTGTACTTTCCCCAGAATATCTTAATGCCTCTGAACCTCCTCAAGCCACCCCTAGCAAGGAACGCAAGCACCCTAACTTCTATTTTAAATGCATCTCCATCAAGGAAGCTAGCATATATGTAAATAAGGTACTCGGCAAAACCAGACAAGGGAGCAACAAACTTGGCATGAAAATGGTTGCTCTCACCTTGGAAGAAGTGCTTGCCCCCATCACTTGCTAAATTCCCCACAGTTTGGAAACTTGCTCTAGTGACCCCTGTTCACAAAAGTGGGGATTGCACAAGCACTGGAAAAAATAGTGGCTGACCAAATCACCGACTATCTGCAAAAATACAATCTTCAATGCACACAACAGCATGGCTTCAGAAAGAGCCATAGCATGTCAACTGGCTTGGTCAAATTTTGTGACTTTGTGCATAGGGCCCTGGATGGAGGTGTGCTTGTGGGGTTGATTTTTATTTATCTCACCAAAGCATTCAACACAGTCAGCCTCTCTCTTCTTACACAGTAACTGCGGTACCTGGGCCTGTCAACTAAGGTGGTTCCACAAGTATCCTTCCAACAGATCACAGAGTGTCAAGATAGGGTCTGCTGTCTCAGCCTCTAGAGAGGTTTCCCTGGGAGTCCCCCAAGGGTCCACATATGGCCCGCTACTTTTTAGTTTCTTTCTAAATGCACTCCCTGATGCCTGCACTAGCAAAATCATTTTGTATGCTGGTGACGCAGTTATCTTGAACTGCCACTCCCAGTTTGCACAACTGCAACAAAATCTCCAGGCTATCTTCCACAATCTTGAAGACTGGTTTCAACAACAAAAGCTTCTACACAACTACAAAATAAATGAAAACCATGCTCATCTCAAGCCATAAACGCAAGGCAAGAATCCCTCTGCTCACCATTACCAACAAGACAGTCCCACTGGATCAAGTAGACTGCCTTAAATACCTAGGGGTCATAACTGATGACACCCTGTCCTTCTCAAGACACATTGAACAGGTAGTAAAAGCAGTCAACATCAGACTTGGAGTTTTATATAGGCATCATCACTACCTTATGCCCATAGCCCTTCGCATCTCCATCACTAGCTCCATACTATCATTAATTGACTACAGCCTGGTAGTGTACAGGGCTGCCTCAGTAACGTCCCTAAAACGAGTGGCTATGGCACTCAATAAAGCATGTAGGCTAGTTCTTGGAGCAGATAAATTTACCCACCCGTGCGCCTTGTACGAACAAGCTAACTGGCTTACGCTCAGTGACAAGATCAAACTACAAACTTGCCTACTTGGTAAAAAAGCCCAACTAGGCCTTGCACCCCCCTGCATAACACAGGGGGCATGGTTAGAGGTAGCCTATGTGTCCCTTTCATGAGGACTTCTCTCGGCCAGCACTCATTCGCTTTCAGGGCTCCCCTCTTGCTAAATGAGCTCCCGGTCGAAGTAAACAATATAAAGAACTTCTCTACCTTTAAGCATGTGCTGAAGTAATCCCTAATCAACACTAGAACTTGTGAATGCAGACATGCATAAGGCACTTACTCCTATCAGTAAGGCACTTGCCAGCTACATAAGTACTCCACTAGGGGAAATCAGACTCCCAAACTCTACCCAATAGGATATTAACCCACCGCAGACTAGCACATACTCCTTCCTTGTTCCACCCTGCCCCTCTCTCTGCATTCCATAGCTCCATTAATTCAATCATATCCCTGTGACTCTTTTCCTTATCTCAACCCCCTCATGTCCTCTCCTCCTCCTCCCTAATGTCTCTCCACCTTAACTTACCCTTACCTCTTGCTCACCCCCATTTTGTTTCGGCTATAATCTGTTGCTCCCTGAGCTTCAATTTTTTCCAGCTGAGCCTGTTGATCTCCAGCTCCCTCTCCCCTCCCTTTACCTGCAGTTATTCTGATGAATTAGGATCTAAAATTTGTGACAATGCCTGTTCCCTAGGCAGCTGGTTATTACTCTCAAACTTGTAACTGTGACTGCATGTAATCAACCATATAGCTACTGTCTTGTCCAGCTAGGATTCCTTTGTTAGATACCTGTATTTCTATCTATGTAAATGGTGCCACTATTACTGTTGTACTGTCTCTCAAAGTGGAACCTTTATAAAAGAGCTCATAGCTCAAGGGTTATTTCCGAGCAGTTAAATAAATAAATTAACTAAGTAAAGAAATAAGATCTAGACTGGACAAAAGACCATGCTCCAATAAGTAATAGCCCCCGGGTGGAGAAGGTGTAAGATCAGGCTGGTGGAAATGAATTGAAGAGAGTGAAAGGGATTGGGACAGTAGAAACGTATCCTACTGTCATAAGCCCAGAGGAAAAGTGTAGGAATGAAATTGCCTGAAGAGAGAGTAAAGGGAAAGGAATGTAACTGCCAGAGAGAGAAGGCAAGTAAAGGGATATGAGTTGCTAGCATTATCAGTTCCAAGCTACCTCAAGTGGCAGCCCTGTTTCAGCCCCAAGAATGCAGCCAGGAATGCTAGCCTTTATGGCTTATGGCACATCTGCATGAAATAAATGGTCTGTTAGCATAAGAGACTATTGCAGTAGATTTTCCAGCTGTATCTGTGAAAGAAAGCAAACATATTTAATACCCTCTGCTCCATGGAAGTGGCTGTTCTTGTTTTTCAAGTTTAATTAAATCGTTTTGCATTTTGATTCTGGAGTGGACAATGAACTTATTCAAAATGACTGTGCATGCCTGCCTGTTTTCTAATGAACATTGCCCCATAGGTGAATCGATCTGCTGACAGAATGGTGCCTGTTTCCCTATTTTGTGACTCACAGTCACTAAGATTCAAGAACCCAGGTAGCGAGTTATCTCTGCTTCAGATTCCTTGGACTGTTGTTCCTTGCGTTAGTGAAGTGCCCCCCCTTCCCATTTTATTTACCAACTGGATACCCCTAGAAGGGATAGGGGGCTTACACAAAGGTTTCTACCAGCTGTGATCTGAATGCTAAAGGAAACACCATCTATCTTCACTTTCAAAATTAAAAAAAAATTCTGATAAAGCTATTCTACTAAAGCAACAGTACCTCAGATGAAAACTACTGTCTCTTATCTTCATCCAAACCTAAATTGTCTTGGCAACACCAATTACTTCCCTTATGGTCTTCATGAATTTCTTGACTTACTGATTTCTCCACTCATTTCAAACTAGATATATAAAAAGCCAAGCTTTCAGTCTTGAAGTAGAGACTAACATGATCACACTGAAACAACAATTCCTGGGCCCGTGCCTCTCCTCTGTCAGAGGCTCGTCATGCTCAAACTTTATCAAATTGCAAGTGCTCCCTCCTCAAACTTAAAGGGTATCTCCTCTAGTCATACTACAGGGGCCCAGCACCTTTGAACAACAACAGCTCAGTACACATCACTCTAAGTTTCCTTTCCTAATATACAGAATGATGCAACCTACGGTGCAGTTAGCAGTAACAGTCCAACCAACCTGTAACTGCACAACTTTCAGAAAGACTAGAATAGACCAATACTGTCCTAATATTGAGAGCTCTACTTATATGTTGGAGCTGCATCCTGCCTCCAGAAAGAGATTTATTTCATCACTTGACAGGCTAAGTGGTCACAAACCATATCCAGCACCTACTCTGTTTCTCCTGCAGTGTTTCTTAAGAGAATCTTTATTAGCAGCAAGTTAAGCCTGTTGGGACAGCAGTCTAAGGCCTTGGATCCCCAGCAGTTTTCTGCACATGGGGGTTTCCTCTCCTCCTTGCCAAAAGTCACACATTTCTGTTGTGAGTTGGGCCTGGATGGTATCTCTGCCTGTCAAATGCCTCATTATTGCTAGTTATTTTTTCCTTCTCTCCTTATGGGAAAACATGTTGCAAATTTATCAGTGCCTACAGCCTTACTACTCTAAAACCTGATGTCATCAGATCTCAGAAGCTGTGGCCTGGTCAGTAGTCGAATGGGAGACCTCCAGTGAACACCAGATGCTGCAGGAAGTGGTGTTGGTAGCTCTGCAGGGTGCACTCTCCCCCTTGTTATAAGTAACCATACCAATGCTCCACCATGGCGTTTTGGGAACACTGTGCTGTCGTGAGATGTTGTCTTTCAGATGACATGTTAAACTGAGAACCTCCCCCCCGTCTGCCTGTTCTGGTGCTTGTACAGGAGGATATTAAAGATCCCATGTCACTTCTCAAAAAGAATATGTTTTTTTTATTAAAAGAAAAACATTACAAAATCATATCCAACATATACAATACAAACAATGAAAACACATCAAATGACATAAGGATATAGTAAACAAATGAAAAAAAAAAAAACCTTGTGCCAGAAAGATTTGCAATTCTTATTCCATACCAGTAAAGTTAGATTAATCCCTGGTAAATGATTTCTCAGTTTATTTACAGATAATATAGGGCACATTTACATCTCTTTAAATTTTAAAGACTGACATGCTAATTCCACCATCTGAACAGTGGGCAGATTTGTGCTGTTTATCTGTTGTGGCACTAACTGACACCTTACCTGCCACAGATCACATTTTAAGCAGGCAAAGAAAACAATCTGCTATTATTATAGGCCCTTAATTATAGTGGTTAACACCCCAAAATAGTGTTCTCTTATAATAATCTCTCAAACCATGGTAGTTTGCATCTACTAGCAACAAAAGACCAGGGGCTCAGTTTTCAGAGCCCCAAGAATGCTGCAACCCCTTGTGTGCCAATCATTTGTTGCATGGGGTATGCGGCATTCTCCCTGCTGCCAATTGGGATTTTCAATCCCGAGGGCCAAATGTAACAAGTTAGACCAGGTTTTCCCTGGTCTAACGTGTGCCATTTGGGGGACCCTTTCACAGGGTTTGTCCCAAATATTTGGCACAAGCTACCGTAAAGTGTGAAAACTGTTGCAACTGCACCCGATGTACTAAAATTGGGTGCAGTTGTGTCAAAGGAGTTTGGTGCAGCTGCACCAAAGAATGAGGCTGATACAGGGCTTGATGCAAGTCCTGTGCCAGCCTTTGAAAATTGAGCCCCAGATTTTTTTAACTTAAACACAATCCAATAAAAAGAGTTCCATTGTTTCCACCAGTCCAGGATATCTTGGGCACATTCTTTCTTCAATGTTTTTATGTTTATTATTTCCTTGTGCTGCCAACCTCCCTTGGCAATACAGCCAGTTGATATCCCACATGTGCCTAGGAACTTCTACATCAATTAGCTGTGCCATCACTAATTTAACATTATCTGGACTGTAGTTGTTAAAGTTTGGCTCCACTTAAAATTTAGCTGGCATTACTTCCTCATACAGCCCTTTCCTGGTTATCTGGGCTTGATTTTTAGTAAGCTTCCAAATTCCCAACCTCCTTACAGATGGTATTACATATTCTGCAATGACAAGGATTTTGTAACTTTAGGTGCCGAATTACACCACTTCTGTAAAAAAAATGTCCATAATTATTTGCCACCATAAGAACTAAATGCAATTCTTTAAATCCATTTTTTTGTCCTAAAAGTGGCACATAAAAAAGAATGTGAAAATAAATGAGTTCAACATATTTACTCCATCTTCCTTGATGGATACGCCCACTACTACAAAGATTCCTGTGCACTGACAAAAGAGTTTGTTTCAAATTAGTCACTATCCACATCAACTGTCTCAGAAAGTAGCACTTTAATTCATAAATTTAAGAAAGGACAAATACATGCGGAAGCAGGTTTGTGCTGCCGACCACAGTTGCCCACAGGGGGCGTGTATGTTCAGCAGCAGAAGCCTGCTTCCACGTGTATTTGTCCTTTCTTGAATTTACAAATTAAAGTGCTATTTTTTTGAGACAGTTGCTATGCATGTTGACTAATCTGAATCAAGCTCCTTTGTAAGTGCATGGAAATCTCAGCAGTAGTGTGAGTTCACGTGTAGAGCTGGCCACCCTTTTTCCTGTGCACCACCTCTGTACTACGGTTTTAGTGGAACATCTTTATGGACTGCAGTTCCTTGAAGGGTAGAAGCTGAGACACAGCCAGAGGGAAGCAGAAAAGCTCCAGTAATCTGCCAAATACATAATAAGCATGTGTCTTAGTTGAAAACATTTGAACGCCCAAGTGTGAGCAAGACCAAATTTAGTTAGAATTTCAGTAGGAGACACAGTCAGAGGGAAGCAGAAAAGCTCCAATAATCTGCTATGATGATGTAAATGATATTTGAAAGACAACCCCCTATGCCCTACTGTTCTCTTTAGTATTCCCAAAATTTGATGGCACCTCTCCATACTGGAACTCAGTATTTCCCAGTTTAAGTTCCAAATCGCCAAAGAGATGGGAAACTCTATATGTCTTGCACTCATTAGAAATGTATTTGTCTGTTAAATAACCAGCTCAGCCTGTTTCATTTAGTCTTCATGTACCCCTAACAAATATCTGTTTATTGTCAACATTGACACAAAGTAGGTGGGTGGATGGGAGGAAAGGTAGCGGGGGTAGGTGGGGGTGGGTGGGATGGGGGAATTATTTGGTATTTGTTATTTTGTTACCATGTCTGTAACATCCACTGCTTTTACAGAAGGTATGTAACAAAAAATTCAATAACATTTAAATTATAAAAACAAACAAACCTGCCTTACTTGCTTCTTAAAATGGCTGCCAAATGTGTTAAGTGATGACATCATTGGAGCCAAAGTCAGAGCGTTAAATGGCTCTCTATAGTGCTAACTAGTTCTTTTTTCCCTTTGTATAGAATTGTTTCACCAAAATTGTCAAAACCATGTGGATTATTTAGATCAATACGCATGTTAGGCTATGGTTCTGTTCATTCTGTTTACCTTAACATGCTGAAATTGTGTTTTAATCCAACCGACTTGCTCTTTGGCAAACCACAGTGCAGTACAAATCTTGAATAACCTGGTGGTCTAGTGGTTATTGTGGATCCAGGATGCTACAGTAGGGAAGGGGGTGCTGGGAGTGTGTGCATACTTGATATGCTCTTTTTAATATTTTTATGAAGCTTTTATATTTTCTGCTATTATGCTCTTCTAGTATGTTTTTGACTGAACCTACAAATGTAATCGATATTTTTGAATGTAAACATTTGTACAATCAATAAATCAGACTTCTTCAACAAAGTGAAATGTAGCAGCAGCAAGCAAGTGCTTTACAATGGGGGCTGGTTACAGCCACACCCTTCACCACCCCATAGATCCACCACTTGTTTGTAGCAAAGTTCTTCTGTAGTCCAAAGCCAGAGTTCATACTTTCTTGGAAATCAAAAATATGCTTGTCTTGTCTTCTCATCTTTATCCATGGGAAATTATTATAAGAAGAATCAGCATTTACTGTATATAGTGCTTTAATGAAGTGACTGAATGTGTCGTGGTAGCCAATTAACACATTAATACCCACACACAGCCTAGGACAATTGCATCAACTGGTTTTCTGGGAAGGGGAATGTTGGCCAGGACAATAGGGTCAGGTAGTGATCAATGGTGCTGGCAACCCCACATCTTATTTCTCACAGTGATCTGCTTATATTTCTCCCCTTCTGTCTTCCCCTTCCCTGAATATAGCAGTACATTGCAGGAGTGGCCTTCTCAGTCCCCCTCAGCTATTCATTCTCACTACTTCTCCCGACGCCAAGCTGGTGAGCTCATCAACCTTGTGCATCATGAATGTAGGTAGTACAGTCCCCAGGTTTTTTGACATATCAAAAATAAACAAATCTTTCCAATAAGTTAGGCTGATAGCAGCAGGGAACAAGGGGAATTATAGGCTTTCCTATCCTTAAAAGAGCTAGGCTACCTTTGATTAGTTACTATTAAATAATGGGTGTGCACATCATTATGCATGTCATTTAATAGTGCCTAATCATAGGTGGATTGGATCTTATATGGGTAAGAATGCCTATGTTTCCCATTGTGCCCTGCTGCTATCAGCCTGGCTTACCAGAAGATCATGTTTATTATTAATATGTAAAAATGACAAGGGCGACTGTACTGACCTCATTCATGATGCAGAAGGGTAGTGAGCTCACCAGTTTTTGATGTGGAGAGCAGAAGAGAAGAATGAATGCCAGAGAGGGACTGAAGAGGCCATTCCGGCAGGGTACAGCTATATTCAGGTTAGGGGAAGACAGGAAGGGGAATGTTTAGCAGATCATTGTGGTATCTGAAATGTAGGGCTACCAGCACCATGATCACTAACTGACTGTGAATGAGAGCAGCCAGCAACGACAAATACTCAATGACAGGGCTGCACTTAAAGTGTTACCTGAATTCAGTGTCGGGAGATTACCCTCAGGTGGAGGGGGTGCCGTTTGTTAGTACAGTATTGAGGGAGCTGTGTATAGATTATTCAAGATTTAGAAGGGTGGTAGCCAGCCAGCTTGCATTGTGGAGTAGGGCACTAAAAAGTATAGGAGAAGATTTGCTGGGAACTGTCCTGCAGGGTTCTGTAGATCACAGGTAAAGGAGTAGACTGACACTGGAAGTCTGGTGGATTCACCCAAGGCATATCTCCTGCTAATAATATTGTTATCCATAGTAAGTACAGCCCTTATGAGGGCATGAATAGCAGTTTTTCTGGTGAGTCCTGAGGTTTATTGCTTGGCCCTCCACAAAGACCCAATTGTTGGTTAATGAGCCAGGACAAAAACACAACAGGTGAACTGTACATACTACCTTCACTGTGCATAAGGGTAGTGATCCACTCAATGTTTACTGTGGGAGCAGAAGTCAAACATTGAAAAAGTGGACTTAAGTGTGATTTGTGAGGTATTTTTTAACAGTGCCAGCTGATTGTCTGTATTGGTGTAGGTATGCACAGCTCTCTGTGGTATACAATTACAGTCTGAGGTGTGATAATTCTCTTCATGAGACCACAAGCTCATATGCAGCCCCAGACAGTACGAAGGACAGGGTATGGATGGTGTGGTGTTCAACAGAAGCCAGGCTAGGTGCAGGGGTTCACCTGGAAAAAAATACAAGAGAAGCTTTTTTGTGAATTAACAAGAATGCATGAGCTTGGAATTGGACCAGACTGGTACTTCACTGTGTGACCCTAACCAAGTCACTTAACTTCCTTGTGCTGCCAGACCACATCTGTAAACAAGGCTTCAGCATAGTGTGTCTCTCCAGGTTAACAAAAAAAATTCAGGGCATCACATAACCACTAGATCATCAGGTATTTGAAGTGTTGTACTGTTCTGCAGTTTGCCAAAGAGAAAGTCAGCTAGATAGCAAAACATTTGCAGCAACGTAAAGTAAATAAAATGAACACAATCATAGCCTAGCGTGTACTGATCAAAATAATCCACATGTTAACATATGGTGTTAATCAATCTGGTAAAACAATTCAAAACAAAGAGGGAAAGAAGAACTAGTTAACCTATAGGAATATATATTGGTCTCTGGCTCTGGCTCAGATGATGTCATCATGACTCATCACTTAACACAGTTGGTTGACATCTTTGGGAGAAGGCAAGGCTGTGTTTTGTAAGTGAAAGGCTGATGTTTGCATTTTTCAAAAGCTATGAAACTGCATTTATGTTATTTACATAAATGCAGTTTTAGCATAAATGTAAACAGTACTTACTTTACCTCACTATGAAGCCAGATTTTGGAGTATGAATTTTTTTAAAACTGCTTGTTTAAGTATCCTTTAAGTACAGAAAAAATGGAGCTAAAAATCTTTTAATCACATCAATTCCTTTTAATTTAGACAAGGTCCAATATTTCCACTACTGTATTTTCCTGCTGCAAATATCAAGTCTCTTAAATTGATTTGCTGAAGCAAAATACCCAGGATATGAATTGGCTGTGCAGGCACCTGAATGCCTGTTATCATACTGTGTGGGACCTGGTCATGCCCTATTCTTTAACTTACACTTTATTTTTATTTATCCTTGATCCTGGGGCTTTAGAAAATGTTTCTAAACATTCTAATGCCACCTGCCATGAAATTGCATCCTTAACAGGCAGATATCATCAGCATATGCTGTAATATTTGCACGATTGTACATGAATTCCCTGTATTTCTCTAGATTCCAGAATATATCTAATAATTCAATTCCATTTATTTTGGCAAGAATATTGAGGGGAACCCCCATCTTTTACAACTGCAACCAATAACAATACAAACATTAAGTAGTACATAGAAGCATGTGCACATAAAAAATATAATTTCATTTGTAACACTCACAACGGCTGTACAACAGTCGACAAAACATAAATTTAAAGTGGGAAACTGTCAGTAAGATTCTGAATATTGCAACACTTTGTATCTGCAATCATGTGTAGGAATAGAGTATGGTTAGGACAAAGTACCCTGCTTTAACAATACTTAAGTCCAGACAAAACACATATAATAGTGGACTGAAGAGGCACCTTTTTCAGACTCCTTTTGCTGCCACAGTTCCAGTCCCTTCATGCCCATAATTAGACATCTGTTGTTTGCATTTGTATATAAGATTTTAATCCACCCAATAAACTGACTTGGAATTCCATATCTGAAAGTACCATAAGCAGGTAATTATGAGAAATTCTGCCAACTGCTTTTTGTTGGTCCAGTGACATAAGCCACCCAGGGATTTTCTTTTTGTGCTCCCAGTTCTACTATAGTATGTCCCTTAATAAATACAAATTCTCATAAATAGATCATTCAGAGGAGGAACAAGTCTGGGCTGGCCTAATGAGATGTTGGGCCACAGGTTGCAACTCTTTGCACAGTAATTTAGATAATATTTTGTAACTGGAATTTAAATGGCCACTAGATCACCAATTTGTGAATAATTATTTATCCCCTTTTTTCAATAAAAAAAAGAGATCAAAGGAGTCTCAAAGGAGGAGCTGTTCTATCCTCTGTCAAAAATAAACTGAAAAACATTAGCCAGGCAGAAAGTTCATGAATGAAATGTAAAATTCATTAGAGAGTCCATCTGTACCAGGGGCTAACAGATGACTCAGACTTTTTATAACACTTTGTACTACTTCTTTTGATATGGGGGCTAATACTATATCACACAGATAACTGGGCAGAGTATCAAACATAACAGATACCAAGAAAGAAAGCAGCGGCCCTGTTTCAAAGATTTCATTAGTGTTCTATCTTCTGTAACAGATTCTGTATAGCTGTAACTCTGTTCCCGATTCTGTAATTAAAATAGTCAATCTAGTGGTATGTATTCAAACTTTATATCCTTGCCAAGGACCTCCACACAGTGTCTTTTTGATACCAAACTTTTGTTCTACTTCAAGTAAGGCTGTCTGTCATTGGAATTCTCTCATTTCCTGTTTTAAGTTTTGAATTTGTGAGGTATAGTTGCTACCTTGTTCGTCTGCTACAAGGGATTGCACTTTATATAACTGTGATCTAAGTATCGCAAGTGTTTTTTCCTTCATTTACTCCCATTTATCTAAATGTTAGCTGCAAATTTTTTTTCATGCCTTCCCCAACCAAGTAACAAATCATATCCGCAAAAGACAGGCTGTCTAGCTGATAATAGTTCTTTAATAGCTGATTAACCATTTCTTCCTGTAAAAGAGCAATATTAAATTTCTATCGATGCATTTTGTTTTGGTGAAGGGGCGTAATCTCTCTGTAATATGCTTTCAACCAGTAAGTGGTCAAATAATTCACATGGCGTTAAGGTTATACCTGATAGAGAAGATGAATCAGATATAAAGAGGAAGTCTGTCCTTGTAGATAAACTCCCTATAAAACAGATAGCTCCACCAGTGTCATGAATAGTTCTATACCCATCAATCATGTCAGCCCCCCAAGAGTAGGGGAATTTCCCCTGATGTCCTGGTCAAATTTTTCATTCACTAATCCACCAACAGATTAACCTTAGTCAGCCTCAGTCAGTCTGCATGTGAACACAGAGTTGGTGAGCTACTGTGTAGTGTGCTGGTGCTGAATTGTTGCTGCGTTCCACCCTGTAGTGGTGGTTGCACTTCAGTTATCATTTGGGTGTGTGTTCTGTGTTGATTGTAAAGTGGTTTGAGATGCTTGCATGAAAGGCACTATATAAAGAAGTAATAATAATAATTATTATTGTTTTCATGCTCCAGTGTGCCTTTGGCTTTGTCTTGTTTGGAAGATTTGTCACTATACTCTTCTAAAGTATTTTCAGTCAAGGGACCTTGTCCCTTTGGCACCTCTAGGGTTGGCACCTTCTTTAAGAGGATTTCTTTGCCACATGACTAAGCTCAGTTGTACCTTAAAGGTGTAGTCTTCCACTCCTAAGAGAGACAGAGTAACGGTCAAAACCTATATCACACAAGCATTCAACCATAATAATAATAATAATAAATTTTATTTCTCACAAGTGCCTTTCAACCATCAAGGCACTTTACAAAAAGATAAAAGGTCATGATAAAACTATGAACAGACAGAAAAATAATCAGAGGATCTAAATTTAGTCGGTACCACTGAAGGCATGGCATCATAAATAGGTTTTCAGCACCTGTTTAAACCCCCCCACAGTCGTGTACTCCCGAAGCTCACATGGTAGAGAATTTCAGAGGGTTGGGGCCATGTGCATAAATGCATGGGCCCCTGAAGATTTCAAAGACACCTTCGGAATCTCTAGCAACACCTCGTCAGCCGAACGCAACAGTCGCACTGGGTGGTAAGGCACAAGGAGCTCTTTCAAGTTGTCAGGGCACAGTCCATGTAGGGCTTTATAAGTCAGTAAACTGACTTTAAAGGGGATCCACCACCTAATCGGCAGCCAGTGCAGATCGTGCAGCACAGGTGTAATATGAGAAGATCGGAAGACTCCCGTCAATAATTGTGTTGCCGCGTTCTGCACAAGCTGCAGGTGGTGGATATCAACCCCAGGCAGCCCTAAGTACAGGGAATTACAATAATCAAGGCACAGGGTCACAAAAGCATGGACCAAAGTAGGCAGGTCCCCGGATGGAACCAGGTGCTTAATCCTGGACATATTCCTAAAATGATAAAAGGAAGTCTTGACGACTGCTGACACCTGAGCTTGTAAAGTCAGCCCGTGGTCAAGCATTACCCCCAGGTTTCGCACCCATCTCACATAACAATTCATAAATTTACTTAAAGATCCACTCTACAGCGTGAAACTAATAAATCATTTTTAAAAGTAGCCATGCATTACTTTTTTATATATGAAGTCTTATTTCTTTTGCCTTTTGTCAATTAGAAGAGTTTCTGCCTGAGAGCTCTAGGTATGATATGTTGAAAAGTACTCTCCATGAAGGCTAACAAAGCTAGTGTTTTTCCCCTTCCCACCTCATTAGCACTGTGACCTCACTGTCTGTTACAGCATAACTGACCATGAATACTCTTATCACCTGCTACCAGAGCAGATACTTGTGATGTCACAATGAGTGAGATAACAATGCTGATGTGGCATGAAAAGGAATAAAACTAAATACAACTAGATATATCAGCCTCTGGGGAGATTACTTCTCTTAGCATCACGCCTAATGCTATAATATACAAAACCCTCAAATGATCAAATGGAAAATAGCAAACTTCTTCAGGAATACAAACTAAAAACAGGTTACTTAAACAATTCATACCATTTCTGCCTGCAATTTTTGGCACTACTAGCTCATTAAGTTGTATGCTGAACCAGAGCATGCCTCTGAATTCCAGCACTGTTGTCCCTGATTTTAGGAGCACCGATTTTGATCAAGTTGTTGTCTTAATTAAAGATCAGATAAAAACCATAAATAAGATAGAGGGGCAGAAAAAAGTGGGTAGAAATTGAAAGTGCAGTATTATGGACAGTACAGGAGTACATTTAATTTGCATGTAAGTCAAGGAATCATAGGAAACCAATATGGCTAGACAGACTGCACAGAAAAGAACCAAGAAAAAACAGACATTCTGAACAGCTACTTCTGCTCAGTCTTTGCTGTGAAGGGGTGCAGACCACCAGCTATCAGCAAAAACAAAGAGGGAGGGGAGGCAGACTCAAGTCCATTTTCAAAAGAAAGAGTCCTGCAGATACTTGCAGCTCTGAAAGTGGACAAGGCTATGGGACTGGAGGGAACACACCCATGGGTACTGAAAGAACTCAGGGAGGTGTTGGCTGCTCTGCTGACAGCCTTATTCAACAGCTCACTGCAATCAGGCATGGTTCAGGAGGACTGCAGGAGAGCAGACATGGTACCACTACATAAGGATGGCAGCAGGAAAGAGGCTAGTATATAGAACGGTGAGCCTTATCCTCAGTGGTGGGGAAATTAATGGAAACACTATTAAAGCAAAGGGTGGTAGAGTATCCAGAATCCAAGGGGCTGCAAGGCTAAAGATAGCATCGATTCACAAGGGAGAGATAGGTAATGCCAGATGGATCTAGGTTATTTGACTGGGTAACAAGGGAAACAGGTCAGGGGAGGCAGTGGGCATGGCCTATCTGGACTTTAGCAAGGCCTTCTACACTGTGACACACAGGAGACTGAGTAAGAGATTGAGCAGCCCAGGAGTGGGACCCAAAGTACTGAACTGGTTTAGAGACTGGTTAATGGATAGGTGACAGAGGGTGATGGTTAATGGCATTCACTCTAATGATGGGGGAGTGACCAGTGGGGTGTTACAGGATTCAGTACTGAGACTGGTCCTTTTCAGTGTCTTCATAAGTGATGTTGCAGATAAACTAGAAGAGAAGGTGTGCCTTTTTAAGATGATTCCAAAATCTATAATATGAGGACAATAAGGAAGAGATGGAAAAAATGCATAGGGATTTTTAGAACCTCGAGGAGTGGTCAAGAGTATGTCAGTTGGTGTTTAATGACAAAAAGTGCAAAATCATGCACTTATGCCACAGGAACCCAAGAACGAGTATAGGATGGGGAAGGAGGTACTGTCAGTCACAAAGTAGGAAAGGGACCTTGGGGTTGTCATAGCTGATGATCTCAAAGTGGCAGGGCAGTGTAACAAAGCATTGGGTAAGGCAAGTGGGATGCTGGGATGCATAAGGAGAAGTATCTCCAGCAGGAGAAGGGAGGTGGTGTTGCTACTATCTCCGTCACTGTTGAAACCCCACCTGAAGTATTGTGTCCAGTTCTGGAAGCCATGCACCAGAAAGGACATAGACAGGGCTGAGACAGTTCAGAGGAGGGCAACTAAAATGGTGCAGAGGTTGCACCAAGAGCCCTGTGAGGAGAGACTGAGGGATCTTAATATGTACTCACTGGAAGATAGGAAAGCAAGAGGGGACATGATAGAAACCTATAAGCATCTCATGGGAGTGAATAAGGTGCAGCAGGGGACTCTCTTTCAAATGAGGAAGAGTACCAGCACTAGAGGGCATTCAATTAAGCTGGAGGGGGACATTTAGGAGAGATGTGAGGAAGTTCTACTTTACCGAAAGAGTGGTGGGTGTGTGGAACAGATTGCAAGCAGAAATGGTGAAGGTGAACACAGTATGAGATCTCAAGCATACATGGGACAGACAGGTAAATAATAGGAAATTGAGGGGGAGGGTTGTTGAAGTCCTGTTAGGGTCTGTGAAGACAAACCAGGCATGGACCTATCTGGGCATACTTGCTGGGCCAAGCGGTCCTTTTCTTCTGATGAGTTCTATGTTTCTAAGTAAGGGTAGTAATAAAGGAAAAAAGATGAGCTTTAAGGGTGAACAAAAGGAAGAAAAATGAGGCCAACTGGGAGTTGAACAGGACAAACTAGATAAATGCAAGCAGCTCATCAGGAGGGTGAAACCAAATATAGAGATGAGCTTAATGAAAGGGGTTAACGAAAATGGCAAATCTTTCTTCAGGTACATTGGAGAAAAAGGCAAAAGACAGCATAGAAAGGATAACTGAAATGAGGTGAGTCTGGAGAGTGATGTGGAGAAAGCAAGCACATTGAATTAGTAAGTTATCTCCATTTTAATCATTGAAGCTACAGGACCAATACCAGAAACTTAGTTAAAATTCAAGGGCATGGATAGCAGCAGGTTAGGGAAGGACACTTCTCCAAAGGCTGCTGCAGTCATTGTGGTTCTTACATGTCCTCTTTACAGTGTTCAACTTTGTATAAGACCCAACATTTTGGTCCAGACAGAATAAGGCTCAACAACTCTATTGGCTGTCACAGAAATACTTTATTTGTAAGATCATCACCACAGGCTTTGAAATCAGTTCAGCACAGCTACAGTTTATGCAGAAAAAGCAGGGTAAGTTCACTATGTTGATAATCTTACAGCTAAAATATTTGTGTAGCAGCCACTAGAGCTGTGTAGTCTTTTCTGTCTGGAATAGAGTGCTGGGTCTTAGACCGGTTGAAGGTTAGTGATGGAATGGATAACTGTAGAAAGAGCACTAAAGGGTCTGCAGGACCTAAAAGTAATCAAGTCCCCATGGTCAGATGGAATGCATTCAAGGATGCTGATGTAGACAAGCAGAACCTGGAAGGCCTATTTACTGAATCACAACAGTTGTAGTATCAGTGGACTGGAGGGTGACAAACACAGCCTCACTACATAAGAGTGAGGAGAGACAGAACCTGGATAATTATAGATGAGTTAGCCTAATGTCTGTAGTAGGCAAGTTAATGGAGACAATTATTAAACAAACTCTGGTCAGAGACACTGTGGCTGATAATGCATTAACTTGATAAGAGTGTTTCATGGGCTTAAACATAAAGATGAATTGTCATTGTCAGCTGTGTGTGTAAATTTTCATTTTTGGTAAATGTAGATTATTTATCTGGTTAATCCTGTGTTTCCCATTTGTTTAAAATGCTAGTGGTGAGTGTATGTTGTACAATATGGGGAAAGGAGAGGGAACTCCACAGCAAGGCCTTCAAGTAATGGTAGAAGGAATGGTGCAGAGAGGAGAGTTATGGCTACATTGGGGACTGGAAGGATAACAACCTATACTGAGGTGATGGCCTGCTTTCATCCAGGAGGCAACCACAGTCCTCAGTGGATGATTCAAATGTTACTTTGATGGACATTTAAAGTAGCTGGGGGGGGGTGACAGAAGAAATAGGGGAGGCAGAAAGTGGGCCACCACAAGCTGAGATAGAGAGTAGGGAGATCCCAAGGGGAGAGAGTCCTACCAGGATGCAAGTGATTCAAGGAAGTAGTAGGAGAAAGTAGAAGGTTAGCAAGGGACGAAGTGGGGAAGGAGCAGTTAAAGGAGAAAGGTGTTGAAGGGGGAAAATTTAAAACAAGAGAAAGCAGCAAGAAGAGAAGTGAGGGCTGCAAAAATGATGCAAGGTCTGCATCAGAAGCCCTATGAGGACAGACTGAAAGAGCTGAATATGTACACCTTGGATGAGAGAAGGGAGTGTGGGGATATTATGGAGACCTTTAAATACCTCTTGGGGGTAATAAGGTACAGGAGGGAGATATGTTTCAGAGAAAAAGGCACTCTAGAACAAGTGGTCATGATATGAAACTGGAAGGAGGTAGATTAGGAGAGCTGTGAGGAAGTACTTCTTCACAGAAATGGGAGTGGATTCCTGGAATAGCCTTCCATGGGAGGCAGTGAGGGTGAAAGCAGTGGTGGGTTTTAGAAATACCTGGGCAGGCACAAAGGAAGCCTAGGAGGAAGGAAGGGGGTGGAAGAAGCAGTGCTGTAGATAAAGTTGGGTCTACAGCAAAAGTAATTATAATTAAAAATGGGCAGACCAGATGGGTCCCACAGTCATTATGTGCCTTTAGTTTCTATGTATATTGAACACCACATGAGATTATTAGTCTAGTCACCCCTCCCTGGGTTTTTGTGGCCTAATTCGGCCCAGTAGGGAAATGGTTTCATTCTTGTTAGCACTCGGATGGAGCCTCCTGTAGATCAGGAGATCACCTCAGGTGTGTGGTGGAAAAAGCCAAGCAGTTTAGGTGGGAGGGGGAATTCTGATCAGAGGAGTGAGCAGCAAGGGAGTGAAAGTGAGTCAGAGTTCAGCGGAGGTGACTGCCTGCTCCGTCCCCCTGCTGGTGGCACTTGGGGGGACACAGAGGAAGAAGTAGGAGCCAGTAGCCACAAGCCACAGAATATCTTGGAAGGTGGCTAATGTTGAGAGGGGAGCCAACAGCCACAAGTTGCAGAGTGCCCTGGCAGCCTGTGCTGATTTGTGTACAGATCCAGTGGGCAAGATTGCAGCAGGGAGTGTAGTGTCCAAAGTGTGAGTTGCCTTGGAGCAAAGCAGGACGTGTCCCCCTTCTCAATTCAGGGACAGTTGCAGACACTTCTGGGAAAGGATGCAGGGGTCATGATAAGGGAACCCATAAATCCCCAAGCTACAAGGTTTGCATGTTTCGAGGGGGGCCCGCTGAGCCAATGCAGACAGACAGAGAGAGAGAGAGAGAGAGAGAGAGAGAGAGATGGGGATCATTAAGGGTATGCGTGCCTGTGAAGAAAAATGGTCTGTTAGGCATTGTGAACTGTTTTGGGACTTGTGCTGTCTTCAAACTGTTGTGACCATAGTGGTCCCAAGTTAATGCTGCTCTAAAGGCTGTGTGACCTCCTCGGTCCAGGTAAAAGCTGCTATTATAGCCATACCAGCCACGTGAAAGCTGAATGTGTTCCCCCTCAAATTAACTGATGCTCCCCTGAGCTATGTGTGAATATGTTTAATGAATCTGGGATCCCTGTTGTTTCTTCAAGTTCTGTATGGACATTCTGTTATTGAAAGGAACTATTTAATATGCATTAACCTGTTGTTTTCATCCAACAAGAGTGAGGAAAAGGGACCCTGTGTGTGACATCTGGGCCTGGGTAACGTGGCCACTGGAAGTGTTTCTGCTGCTGTGGGCATCCTCTCCCCATGGACATATTCCATCCATACCCGTAGACATGGGGAGGGAGGGCTAAATTTCTATGTATGATAGGTTATGTGATTCAAATGGATGAGGCACACAGCTGTTACAGTTTTGCACTCAAGCAGTTGGTTTACAGAGAAAGTTTAGATATAAATGTGTGTGGTGGTTCTTGGGAGAGGGGTAAGGCGATGCAGGCTTGAGGATCAAACAAAACTAAAAAAACAAACTAAATACTTGTGCCATATAGTACTATGCACTCCAACAAGCCCAGCAGTGATGAGCATTACTGTACATACATATTCTGTAGGTTACAGTCAGTGATTTCAGAAATACATAATTTTTTTTTTATTCAAGCCATCAGCCTCCATTCAGTGCATATAGTAAGCTTTATTTGTAAAAGGTTGGGAAATAATTTAAAGGTTTAAGTTGGCAAAAAAGTCAAGTAAGTTATCACATTTAGTCAGCTTTACTTTTCAGAATTTCCCTGTATAAGTCTGGTTCTGAGAGAGAGAGAGAGAGGGGGAGAGAGGGAGGGAGAGAGAGAGAGAGAGAGAGAGAGAGAGGGAGAGAGACAGGAGGAATGGTAGAGCTCTCTTTATCATTCAGGCTTAGATCGGTTGTGAAAGGGTTAACAAACCCTACATACAGCAGTAAATCATTGTATACTAACACACACACACACACACACACACACACACACACACACACACACTCACTTGGGGGAGAGAGAGAGAGAGAGAGAGAGAGACAGACAGAGAAGTGTAATTTGAATCTCTGGTGGAGCAGTGTAGTCTAATTACAAACTCATTTTTGACCAACAGGGCATTATTTAGCTACACAAGTGTGTAAAACGAGGGTTTAGGTGTCCTAAGAAAGAGAGAGATACAGAGAGGGGGAGAGAGAGAGAGAGAGAGAGAGAGAGAGAGATGGAGGAAGAATGGTGGAGCTCTCTTTATCATTAAGTCATATCAGTCCTGAAAAGGTTAACAAACCCTACATACAGCAGTAAATCATCGTACACATGACACACCCACACACACATATGGGAGAGAGAGAGAGAGAGAGAGGTATAATTTGAATCTCTGCTGGAGCAATGCAGCCTCACTGCAAAATCAGTTTTGACCAACAGGGCATTGTTTAGATAAAACGTGTAAAAGAGGGTTTAGGTGTCCTTTAAGACTAAATGAAAAAGACAGCAGAGAGCAGTGCCATTTACTCTGAGCGTATCCACTGACTGTAATTTGAGCTGCCATGAGTGTAACTGTTTTTCACAACTATTATTCTTTGAGAACTAAGTTGCTTCACCTATAGATTTACTATTACTAACTCCATGCTGCCATGAATCACCACTTAAGTGAAATCCTGGCTAAAACAGAAATGAGGGGACCTTGTCTGGAGTCAAACCCTGAACCTGTGGTTTATGAGGCTGTAGACCTGTCCACTACATAACCAAACTTTGACAGCAGTGAAGCTGAGCTGTTTTGCTGTAGAGGCTTTAGATCTGCATGTACTGCCCTTGAGGCAGTGCTGCCCCCAGGGAGATGCCTGTGCTTCCCTCGAGGCAGCACTGCCCCCCAGGGAGAGTTGCTGCTCCTGAAGCAGTGCTACCCCAGGGGTGCAGTTGAAGGCAAACAACTTTCATCTGTCCATGAGTATGCTGCATGTAGGAAAGGAACTCTTTCCTTCCCCCTCCTACCTCCCAGCAGAGTGATTTCAGATAGTGAAGGGAATTGTACTCTAACTCCAAAATTGTGCTCAGGTGGGAGTGTGACTTGCCTTTTTTCCCAAATGATATTAAGATGGCTTGCAAAGCACTGCCCTACAGCCATAAAAAAAGTAGTTGCATCCTTGGAGGTAAACTGACTCATTAATAGGAATCAGAATGGGTTCACAAGGGGCAGGTTTGAATTTTGTCATTTTAGTGACATAAATGGTTGATGGAGGCCAGAGAGTTGACATAATTTAGTTGGACCTCAGCAAAGCCGTTAATTCAGTGCCACACAGAAGATAAATGAAAAAGTGAGGGGACTTAGGACATAGGGGTGGAGTAAATAGTTGAAGTAAGGACTGAGTTACTGGTAGGACTCAGACAGTGGTTCTGAACTGAACATTCTTGGATGTCAGGGAGGTGACTATTGGGGCACATCAGACATCTGTTCTGTGGCCACCACTGTGTAACATGTACATAAGTGATATAGTGGTGGGGATACGTGGGAAGTGAGTCTGTTTGCAGATAACAAAATGCTCTGTGGAAGGATGGATAGTGAGGACAGAACTGGCAGCATAACAAAGAAGGTAGAGAGACTCGTCCAGTATTTGGCAATTGAAATTCAATGCCAAAAAATGTTAATTATAAGTCATTAGTTATTCATGAGCTTAACAAGGCTCCTGATTGGCTACTGAATTGGTCAATAACATATTAGAAATTACCAATCCAGCTGCCAATTGATGCTGTGTGGCAATCATGGCTCGTGCCACACAGCTATAATTTAAATGAAAATAAGAAGAAGGTAAAAACAAAAGTTGTTACTGTGATTAGTCTTATAATTGCAATAACAACCTCAAAACTGGTAATTTCCTTGGATTAATGACCGACTGGAAGGAGGTGGCCCACTGCTGCACATCGTGCCACCCAACCCCCTAACCAGTCATTAATCCTTGGAAAATGACTGGCTTCAAATGCATTATTGATTAAGTAATGCACATTGGCCACAGAAACATGCAGGTAGATACTGAGCAGACTCAAGGGGTCACTGAACTTTTTTCTGCTATCAACATCAATGTTCCTATGAAATTTACACACTGAATATTGCCTCAATGGGATAAAGTTGGAGCATTCAAAAGGAAAAGGGACCTGGGAATAATAATTAGTAAGAGTCTAAAAATCTCTTCCCAATGTGGGATGGCTAGCCGGATGCTGTGGTGCAGCAGGCTGCGGTTCACCAGTCACAGGAAAGGGGGTCATACTGCTACTGTGCCTGCCTCTGGTTAAATTACACCTGGACGCTGTACACTTTTGGAGCCCTCATCTGAGGAATGTCAGCGATAGGTTGGAAAATATACAGTGAAGGGTGGCAAAAAATAAACAGGAGCAGCAGGAAATGTCTTATGAGGAGAACAACTGGAAAATATCAATATGTATTCTCTAGAGGGCATGAAGGAAAAGGAAAATATGACAGAAACGTACAAATACATAGAGAGACCCAACACGGTGAATTCTGCTGAACTGCTTTAAGTTATGGAACAGTACCACCATCAGGGGGCACAACATTAAGCTGGAAGGGGTGTAACCCAGTAAAGGCATCAGGAAATATTGTTCATTGAGCAGGTGGTGGATGGACACAATAGACTGTCCAGCATTGTGGGTCACTGCTAAGACTATATCAGTGTTCAAAACACAATGGGATAGCTTCAAGGGGGTATATGAAGCAAGGGGGAGGAAGGAGGTGGGATACTCTGAAGTGGAGATAAGGAAGCAGTGTGGTGGGACACTACATGATGGTGTGGGGGGTGGGAGGTCCACTAGAGCACCAGGAACAGTTATAATATACTATACAGGGATGATCACAGGAAGGAAGGGGGGTTGGCTACATCAACAGGAGTGGAGATATTTTTCATAATGAGGGAAATCAGGGATGGGGGGGTCCACTAGATCACCAGGGAAGCTGTATTAATATTTCTTGGGGACATCGGGATGGGGTAGCTGCTAGACTACCAGGGAAGTTACCTACTTTACCCATAGTACCATTACTGGACTGTACATACAGTCCCATGCACATGAATCCAGACAGGTGCCAACACTGCCTCTGCCACCCAGCTGTCTCCCCAGACACCCCCACTACTATCTCCTGTGCCCCGAATGCATCTGGTAGCCCAGTGTCAGACCCCCTCCTACTGGCACAAGCCACTTAGACCACCTCTTGGCTGATGTAAGTGATGCCCCTTGCTGCGTCCATGGTGGGGCTTGAAAACATCCAAATAAGGGAATGTTGCATCCCCACCATGGTGCATGCCCCTTGTGATCAGGTGCACCACCATGTTGGGCACAAGGGTGGCACAGGGACACTTTGGGGCAAGGGGTCCCAGGTGGGTTGAAGCCCCTGATAGAAAATCAGGATTGGCACAAACTGTGACACAAGAAGCCACTCGTGTCAAGTCTGATTAACACAAGCTCCTTGTATCACTCTAGGGGCTTTGAAAATCAAGCCCTATATCATAATCCCCTGTTTATGACATCATAATTATCCCCCAGCAACATATTTTGATTTCAGAAACAGAATTATGATGTTGGGTGTAAGCAGACAGCCAGAGCTAAAAAGGCAGAGATACTGCATTCATGCAAATACCCTTAGTCATAAGGAAATAAGGGTGAGAATTACAGAAGAAAATATGAAATATAAGCTACAGTTATACCTGAATATAAAATATTTTCAAAGTTGTCTCAACTGTGTTAGGAGCTCTTGAAAGCTTTTGTCTCCTTACACATTCATATGTATGTGGGTGACACAGTGCTCTTTGCCTGTGGCTCCTCAACCTCTGAGTTGGTTGCTTAGCTCCAGAAGGACTTTAACAGTATCCAGTGCTGGTTTTAAGCCAACCAACTCACTCTAAATGACAAAAATAATAGCCTCTATGACCTTTGGCACCAGGCAATCACTGGCCAAGCACCAAGCAGCCTCTCAGGTCTTCTCAACCCTGGATAGCTCCCCTCTGGAGGTCGCTCTCATGTTAAATACCAAGGATTACGGCCTGACAATCACCTTGACTTTTCCTGCCACATCAATGCTATCCACAGAATCTCCTCCCTGGACTAGGATGTCAGAACAAAGCTTATCTTCTCCTCTCTACATGTGAGAATCTTATCGCAAAAAAGTCCATTCCAGTACCTGATTATGGAGATGTGGTGAATTGTACCACCACCAACTCAACATTGGTCCAACTGAACCTTCTCTACTGCTCCTTCTTCTGCTTTGCCCATAGCTGCACTCTTCAAACCCATCACTGTTCCCTCTTCCTTCCCTCCCTTGAGGGCAGGTGCACATTGCACCTCCTTCATCTCTAAGAACAGGCTTGGCTCTCTTCCCTGCTACCTTAACTCTCTTCTCTGTTCTTCTCTCCCAATTTCTTATCCTACAGTATGTGTGGCACCAACTTCCACCCCTTCCTTCTCCCTTGTCCTGGACCTCCACCTCCAGACTACGTTCTCTTTCACACTCCTCAGACTCTGCTTCAATTTTCCATTTCCTCTCCACTCTGTCTCACCTCCAACAGTTTTTAAACCTCTTGTTCGTATACATACCATACATGTATATTCTTGATATTAATCTCCCTCTGGCCTCGATTCCCACCTCCTTTTTCTCCTTGGTTGCTAACTTTATATTTCTTTTTCTGGAGCCCCTGATATATGCTGTGTTGCACCTTGTAATTTTTGCTTTAAGATTTTTTGCTATAAGTTACAATAGTCGTGACTATTACTTAGGGTTATTTATTTATTTAAGTTCATGTAATCTTTTTGTTTTCCCTCATATGCCTGTTGTTATATACCAATTTCCCTTTCCCTAGGACACACTTGGAAACAAGCAGTCCACAGATCTGTGTCCACTATACTCCTGGTCAAGAAGCAAATAGTTCAATAATAACAAGAGAAACAAAAAGAGACTCATTTTGCTAGATAAAGATAATATGTGTAAACAGAAATGAGCATGAAATAAATTGAGAAGCGAGCACAAAGATGTGATGCACTTCTGAAAAAGTCAAGTAAATAAGGAAGTAAAAGGATTAACACTTAAAAATAAGATTCACAGTTTAAGACGGGTAAAACTAATGTAAAATGAAAAGAGAAATACAACAGAATGAACATATGTCTTGTTTGAATGGCTACTATAACACTGCATATTGACCTTATAAAAAAACAAAAGAACAACAACCTAAACAAGCAGGTGAAGTCAATCAAAGACACAAAAAGTAAGAAAAATTATTTTATGTACAGCTTTAACAGCATAGAGAATGATTTATCATGTATATAAAGAGTGGGAATTAACACAAAAACACTTATTTTAGAAAGGAAAACTCTAATCTACAGTCAGTACTGATGCAAAGAGTAACGCAAAGTTCACAATAAAGGTAAACAAATACATACAAATGAACAATGAAAGCAACACCATATAAAACAGTAAATATGTATGAACAACACAGGAAATGCATTCAAAAGATGCAGAAATGTAAGATGAAGTGTAAAATGTTATAAAAATGTTAGAAGAAACGATGAATGTAAAGCAAATTTCACTGTTTAAGACCACTACAGTGTTATAATCTAAAGCAGCAGCATGAGATTATAGTGGTAAAGAGAATAAAATGTATAAAAAGTGAAGAAAGATATGTATTATGGGCTAGATATTCAAAGGGGTTGCACCTGGCGCAACTGAATTGCACCAGCACAACCTCAGAACTGTGCCACGGGGCAACAATCAAATTGGGATTTGCACAACACAAGTCCCAATGCGCCAGGGTGAAAAGATAATGTATGTGACACATCTCCAGGGGGTGTGCCTATACATATGCGGCACATCCCAATATTCAGCCTGAGATATGTGGCACATCCGATGGCACAACCCAGAGATGTGCCGCATACCTGGGCTCAAAGTTGAGCCTGTAAAAAATGTCTCAAGTGCTCGTCACCCACAGGCGTGCTGCTGTATTGCAGTGTGCAACACTGCAGCCACCAGCCGTGGATGGCACCCCCACCGAACACCGTGCACAGTCACCCACATATGTCCCTGGTGGTCAAGTGGTACCCCTTCCCCATCTTGATCCTCTGATCACTGAATATAAAATCGTATTATAGCCCTGGTAGTTCAGTGGTACCCACCTCCCCATCCCAACTCCCTGATCGCCGTGATCATATAAAATTGATTTCAGAGGTGGTCCAGTGTTTCCCCTTTGCCTCACATACCTCCAATTACTCCTAATGCCGATCCATATGTCCCTAGTAGTCTAGTGGTACCCCACGCCCTGCCGGTGATCGCGATCATCCACACTGGTAAAAACCAATTCCCTGGTGGTCATTTGCACCCCAGCCCCCACCACACAGGTCTCCAGCACCCCCAGCCCACCATCATTGGTGGACAACTAACCCTGCATACCTCCAAGGCTGCCCGCTGAATGACAGCTTGCAGTAGCAGCTGTAAGCCCATTGGACCACACTGTGGATCAATGGGCTTGCAGTGCATACTATAATACACATTCACAAATATGTGAATGAATGACTTCATTCACATATCTGTGAATGATATTACAGTATGCACTTATGTGATGGTCACAGTGTCAATGGGCTTAAACTGCTACTGTAACTGTGTCGTTTGAGCAGCTGTGGTGTGCAGGTGGAGATTACCTGCCAACTAGGGGGGGCTGGGTGTGGGCTGGGGGACCATGAGGAGGTAAGAAAGTGCCATGAACCAGGGCTAAATGACAACTGTCGGAGATCGTGGTGCTGCAGGGGAGGTACTAGACTACAAAGTTTATGGATTGACAGGAATCGAAGGCATCATCGGGAGGAAACACTGGACCACCAGGAAATCAATTTCACAGATCAAGGTGATGGGGAGTTGGGATGGAGGGGTACCTACTGGACTACCAGGGCTTTAAGCTAAAATTTATATTCGGTGATTGGAGGCCACCAGGGATAGTAATTCTATTAACATATGGCAATGGGAGCAATGCGATGGGGGGACACTCTGGACCTCCACTGCCAGCACCGCAAGGTGTGCAGGGCGCCATGTGCATTTCGCTAGCCAGCCCTTCACAACTCATTCAAATGGGGCAATGATGACATGCAAATGGCACCATTTGCACCCTGCATACATTATGGCCCCATTTGCATATCAGTGTCTGAATATCAGGAATTTTCGCACAGCGTATCTCTGATGCGCTGGCGCATTTCCCATTTCTGGTATTCAGACCTGTCGGGGGGATGTGCCAGCACATTGTATTTGCACAGCATGCATTATGTGATATATTCAGAAGGGATGCGCTATGGCACATTTCTTTTGAATATAACCCTTTGTTGCTTGAGCGCAACTCAGTTGCGCTGCACACCACTTACACCATTGCCAGGTGCAGTTTTGAATATCAGGCCCCATATATGCATATATGATATAAGATAAAAGTAAATAAGACAATGTAAACATAATTTTTTTGGATATAGATTATAGAAAGCAATTACTGAAGGCAGCAGCAACATAGAAAGCGGCATAAGGACCGCAAAATAAGGTACATTTACCATTTCAGCACATGATAATGAATTTCAGCATGCTTAACAAATCAATCGAATAAATGTATAATTACTAAAAATAAACATCACGAGTAAATAACAAGAAAACATGTGTAGACTGATAAATGGATGGTTGAGCCTCAAAACCAGATAAAACCATGGGTAGTTTCTTAAAGACACAGTGTAAGACTAGGTGGCTGAGATATCAACAATACATGAATAGATAAACAATGAAAACACTTATTTAAAAATATGGTATATTTTATCCTAATGAGGCACATATCAATGAAGTACATCAGAATGCTAAGGATGTCAAAATAAAAATGACTTTAAAAGAATGTATAAAATTATGAAGTACTAAAAATATCTATTTTTCAACAGTCCCCAGAAAAAGCCTATTGAACAGCCAAAACTTTGGGGCTATAATACAATATTTAAGAAGAAAATAAAGAATTTTTATAAAGAAAACCGAGTGTGAGAGATATTTTTCTGTTGAAGAGCGACCTTATCCAAGAAAAATTTGTAACTAAAGAGAATACCATTATTAGGCTAACAAAACATTAAAGACACAAGCTTTTGAGGCCTATAGTACTGCCTCTTCCACAGATATATTACACAATGTAGGCTAAAAGTCCTACCCAGTTAATATAGAGCTGTGAGAATAGTGCTGTTAAAAATAGCAAGGTTAGAATAGCGAATGTCATAATAGCTACTTGGTTAGCATAGCAAAAGTCAATTACCGCTACCCCTGTAGCTGTCGTCAGATCTGAGGAAGGACAAAAGAGTAAGCTTCGGTTTCACTGAGCTGCTCCCATAGTGAAGGGGGATGAATGCAGGAGCAGCTACAGTTGTGGGACATATTGGATAGCAGGGTTCTGTTCCTGGTCTATGGACTGCAGTGTTTTTTCTTTTCACTCCGCAGTGTGTATTTGTTTTCCTTGTTCTCCTCCCCCCGCACTGTAGCAATCCTCCCCAAGTTCCTCCTCATTCCCGAGTTTCACCCACCCATGGAGTTGATAATACATAGGTCTGGGGTGCAGAGGGGGTGCAGAGCCCCCCACTAACATACAGTTTAGGTGGTGTTTCAGTTTCAGCAAGGTAGCACATGCTGTTTCTATTGAGCGCTTTGCTTTCGCTGTTTTGGCATGCGCGGTTTATGATTGCGTTATTTTTGATTTGGCGTTTTGACCTGGAGCTGGCAGAAGCAACTTATTTGAAAGTTTGATTCATGTTAGCAATGCAAGTATAAAAAATGCAGCGAGTAAGGCACAACCCAATCTCAATAATTAAAATCAATTTGTAAATAGTTATTAAGGCATTTATTGCTACTATACTATATTGGAAATTATCAGAACAGTGTACAGTACGGGCATTTACAGTTTTATAATTGTTCAGTGCTTACATCAGCATAGTGTGAGTATAATGATATGCATCTTATTTTATTTATGTATATATTTATTTATTTATTTGAAAATTGGAGACCAATAGAGGCATACTGAGCCAAGGCTTGTCTCCAGGTGAAACCCAGAGGAAAGTGGAGGGGAGTGTAGAGTTACAAAGAAATGCAAGCAAGGCTGATAATGAAATTGCAAGAACAATAATTTAAAGTGCATAGGTCAAGTGCAATACAGATATTAATACCAAAACAAAGCAAGTGGGTGCCATATACATAGCATACAAAATCAAAAGCAATGGTGCAAATATGGTAAATTCAAGAAGCATATATAAAAAAACCTGGATAGTGAGGAACAGAAACCAGTGCTGAGAGATGGGGTCATGAGGCATAAGGAAGGGTTCAGGAAGAGGGCTGACAAGAAAAAAGGGGGAGGAGGGAGAAGTTTTAGTTGATGTCTGGGAGAGGGAAGGGAGGGAGGAAAAATGAAAGGAAGAGGAAAGATGATTCCAGAAGGAGGGAAGATGGTATGAGAATGCAGATTTTCCAGCTGAGAAGTGAGGATGGGGGAGAGAGGAAGTGCATTGGTCCCTAGATCATAAGGAGTAAGAGGGAGAGGTGGAGGAGGGAATGGAAAGAGGAGATGGGATAAGTAGGGGGAAGCCCCAAACCAGTATTTAGAGATGAGGGAAGCACAGTGAAACTGGCGATGTGTGGGGAGTGGGAGGATGGATAGGGAGGAATAAAGGGAGCACTGGTGTGTGCGAGAAGGTGAGTTTGTAGCAAAGTAGCAATCAGCAGAAGGCATTGCAGAGGGCATCCAGTCTGGCCAGTGAAGTGGACAGGGTGGTGCCATAGACCACATTCATGTAGTTGAAGACCAGGAGAACCATTTTGGTGCCTAACTCCCAGCGGACCGGTGGGGAGAGGCATTCCTTGTTGCAGTACAGGTCACTGGGTCTATGGCGGAGTTTGGCATGGATGGCACTGATGTGGGCCAAGAAGTCAAGCTGCCAACTAATCATACACTGAGGTGCTTGAAGGTTGGAACAACCTCCAGCAGGGAGTCATCTAGCAAGGAGAAAATGGGGAGGGAGGTGAGCCAGGACAATTTCTGGTTGATAACATAGACACAGTTTATTTTGTGTTGACCCACAGCTGGTTGGTCTAGAACCAGCACAGAACATTGTGAAAGTCATGCTGGAGCAAGACTTCCACAGAGACGGTCAAGGGACCTGAGGTGTAGAGGACTGTGTCATCTGCATACATGTGAATATGTGAGATGGCACAGACAGAGGGCAGGTCATTGAGAAAGACTGCAAATAGGATTGGACACAGGATGGTGCCCTGTGGAACTTCAGCCTGGATTGGAAGTGGTGGTGAAAGGGCACCTAATACCTGTACTGACTGTTGATGGCCTGTGAGATAAGATCAGAACCACTTTACAGCAGAGGCTGAGAGGCTGACAGTGCTCAGCTTATCCAGGAGGAGAGAGTGGGACACCAAATCAAAAGCATTGACCCAGTTGATGAAAATGTTCATAGTAATGTTCCCCTGATCCATCCCAGAGAGGATGGAATCAGTGACCCTAAGTAAGGAAGTAGCGGTGGAGTGGTCCTTCCTAAAACAGGACTAGTAGGCTGAGAGGAACTTGGAGGAGTGGAGGAAGTCAGCAAGCTGTTAAGCCAGTTTCTTTAGCAGCTTCACAAGAGAGGGGAGGAAGGAGACAGGGTGGTAGTTGCCAGCAGTGGAAGGATCGCTCCTTTATTTGTATATTGTATTATATGCAAGTTACAGTATAGCCCATGACAGGACATGGGTGTATTAGGCATTAATTCACTCCTCGGGTGGTTGTGAGGCATGAGGCCAAAGTCCAAGTGTCCTCCCAACCACTGGAGAAGTGCATTAATGTCTGATACACCAATGCCCTGGAGTGGATTATTGCACTTACAAAATGGGAAGTTTTGTCTCTAATGGTAAAAGGTTCCATTTTCATTTAATTAGGCTGTGGCTAAGTACTGTAAAGTAGGATATGTTACTTATAAACTGTGCTTACAGCATATCAGAAATTAAGCAATGGACAGGTGATACATCTTGACCAATGAAGCTGTTAGGATTCTGAAGCCCATGACTGTTTATTTCTAAATGTATATCATGTAATTAGTGCACTATGCCATATGTACATACTTTTTCTAAGTTCTTAGTAATATTTTTCACTATTATGTACTTTGCACTGTTTTTTTGGGGTGATATACCACCTTTTGTCTTCCTTTTCCTGGGACGGACCTGTAAATATCCTTCTGCTTAATGTACCTTTCATGGTCAGTAATTTTTAAATAAATAAATAAGCTGTAATGTGAGCACTGATGGCCCTATTTACAGTCACACAGGGCAATCACTGAGTGGTCATAATGACTACCTCAGTGGTAGAGATGATGCACAATGGTTGTTGCAAGGCTTCCCTGGGCAGTCACTAAACACACTGTAACAGTACAGGGAAGGGTGCTAGGGTTGCCATGTAAATGATTCCCAATGTATGGTGACCCTCACAAATGTAGTTGCTGAGTTTTGTGACACAGTCTTGCCTTTAAAATTATTACAGGCTTGTGTGGAGGTATTGCAGTCTGCAACTGAGCTTGGAGGAGCTGGTGGGAAAAGGAGCTCATCATGAGACAGAGGAACAATCACTATGGTTTAGGGGAATAGAGCTAGTGAAGCAGTGTATCACTGGTCACCAAGGAGGGTACAGGGAGTGGGAGGAGGAGGCCACAGGACCACCAGGGAAAGACAAGTGGAGGAACAATATATAGAAATGCAACTGGCCTACAGGCCATCAGGTATGGGGGAAGCAGGTGGGGGGGATCATCCAACAACACTTCCAGTCGCAACAGCATGCAGCATGGCTTAGTGCCCTTCTTATTTAGAAACTCATAACTTGGAAAGGCACACAGAGCCAAGGCTCATTTACAAGTACAACCAAGTGGAGGGGTTCTAAGTAGGTCAGATGATAGAGTGACAACAAAGAGTAAAGTAACAGCAGCAAGGCCACTTTACATATGAGGAAGTGCAATAAAAACTGCAAGATGACAGTAACAATGAAAAACGCAGCTGTGATGAGCTGCAGGTAGGAACGTCTGAGACTCAGGAAACTGTCATGTAGCTAAACATGAGGAATCCTGGTTTCTAAACCATCCACAGAGCATACAGCATGTGGGAATGTGGAGTATTTGTGGTACTATGCTATGCTGAATCACCAGTGGTGCTGCTAACCAGCATGTTAGTGGGTGTACCAACTGCTGGGTCTGTCATATAGAATTCAGTTGGGAATAGCTGAGTGTTTAAAAGGACCACCCTCCACCCTATCCTCAATCAAAGCTGTATCCCCTTGTCTGCTGATTCATTAAATATTCAGCTGGGATTGTGACAGAGTGTCTCCAAGGCTCACCTCTCCTCAGCCAAGAATGGCACAGTGTTTCCAAAGACCCATCTCCTCAGTGAAAGCTGCATCCTCTGGCATACTGATTCATTCATTAGCCAGCTAGAAATGGCACAGAGTGTTTCCAAGGGTCCCCTCTCCGAAGCATCCCCACATTCCATTGGGAATGTCAAGAGTGTTTCAAAGGGCCCCAACCCCTCAGTGAGATAAGGAAGTATCTCTTATATCAGTTGACTACCCCCAGTGTACTTCATTTTGAGTGACTATATCCTTCATTTCAATGATAAAAGATTGAGTGCTATGCACCTCTCCTCAGTCAAAAATAAATCAGTCAGTATATCAATGCACTGTTGTAAAGTGTGTATTAGGTTGCTTATTGACCTAGATCACCTATTACTTGGTACACCTGCAAACTGCTGTCCCCAGACTGTGCTCAAGAATGATGCATGCGCTATATAAAATGCTGAACTGCGACATCTGCAGGCTACTGCAGAAACTTATGTGTCCAAAAATTCTGATATTGGAATCACACACACACACACACACACACACCACCCCACCCCACCACCAACACCGCGAGGTACAATGCCTGGTGCCACAGTGCAAAATCTTTGAAAATGGCAATAGCTACCACTGTATGTGGGCAGGAAACTTTTAGAAGAATCCCTACAATTTCTTGTTATGGACATTTATGCCCTAATACTTACTTCTGGGGATACTCAGTTTGACATGAGTTTTAAGACACCCCCATTGTTGGAACATTTTTGGAATAGATACTACCAAGTTAAGCATTCCCCCTTATGGTTCACCTTTATTGCCATTCCCCTAACAAAGTACACAGTTAAGATGGTTACAGTCCTTTATAAAATGAAAGGCTCAACATTTCTGATGTGTTATTTTGGATAAAACAGTAAGCTGATGTCCTCAACCAACTTGCTCCTATCCTTCACACAGGAAGCATATTGACATGGGGGTCGAAAATCAGGGTGAGACTGCATACATCTGATAAATGGACCCAACATCTGCCTAGCAGTTTTTTTTATTGGATGGGACAGAGGTTTCTGCTTTTACACAGGACAACATAAGACTTGTGATTGGCGTGGCTTCCTTCAATCTCTAAATAATGCCTGTGATACTCTGTCTTGCTGTCTCTGTTTAGAACCTGGACACTCAAGTTGGTATTAATGTAACTCTGTCAAGTGCAACCTTTTCAAGGACTTCAGCCATTCTTACACACCATGCCCATAGGCTGCCCACAAAAAGGGTACATTTTAAGACCAGGAGGATATGGTCCAGCAGGCCCAACAAGTCCACTATCAGTCAAGATCTAGGGATCCAGACATGGCTAACCTCTCTACATCTTCAGTGCAAACTTCCAAATCTGTATTTTCAGTGGAGACTCCCAGAACCACAGCACCACAAGAACCTAAGGAACATCCTCCTCCTCCCCATCCAGACCAACTACTCCTGATGGACAAACCTCTGAAACAATTGTTGACCTTTCACAGAAACATGTCTCCTCCCCCCAGTGTCAGCAACCTATGCAGAAGAGATCCACAAACAAGGAACAGTCAATAAGATTCCACTGTAGAGGAATACACTGTGATTGGTGGTGAAAGAAGAAGTGCCAGAATAAATCCCAAAAGCAAAATGGCAAAAAAGGATGATGTGGTTACAAGTAATAGATTCTCTGCTTTCCAGACCACTGGGGAAGATATGGAAGGAGATGAAGGAGATTCAGAAGCCTCATCAGCTACTTATTCACATAACTTTACAGATAGAGATGGATTCTTCCCAGAGTCAATAAATCCAAAGAAGAGGCACAGAAGGAAAAAGGGCTCTTTAGCCTATAAATAATATTGGCATCACTCACTGTTTTTCTCTTGTTCTTTTTTATGACTAGTACCTTTTCAGAGATATTACAAATTTCTTCACTTAATGTAAAAGAAGAAGAATCAGCATTTATACAGTGCTTTTCATACACAATGTATCACAAAGCACTTTACAAGCAGTGCTAGATTGGTAGAGAAGTGACTGAATGTGTAGTGGCAGCCATATTGCATATCAGCACCCACACACAGCCTGGACAATTGCATGAACCGGTTTTATGGGAAGGGGAATATTGGCCAAGACACCAGGAAAGTCCTCTATTCTTTGCAAAGAATGCCTTGAGTTCTTTTACTTCCACCTGGACACCCACCAGGACAGCACCAGAATGGGTGGAAGGGACCTCGGTTTAATGTCTCATCTGAAGGACGGCAAACCCCAACAGTACAGTATCTACCTAATACTGCACTCAGGTGCCAGCATTTTTAGGTATGAGACCAATCCCGGTGTGGGACAAGAACCCACGATCTTCTGGTCCAGAGGCGGATGTGCAACTAACTGAGACACATTGACACTTGTAAATGTAATTTGACCCATATAAATAGCGTAAAGAATACAAAGAGATGACTGGCTACCTTTTCTGCATTTGTAAATTCAGGGTTTCATGTTATTTTATTGCAGGATACCAAGCTGGAAACTATGAATGCTATACATAAGGCCCAGACTGCATGGCTCTGGGGACCTTCAATGTAGTCCATTGGGGAAGACCCTCTTCTGTAGTTGGGGTTCTGTTTAAATCACATAATTTCAAAACATCTAAGTTGAATGATGTGGAACCAAGGAGAGCCCTGTTGCTGGATACAGAATGGTTGAATAACTGAATCCGATTGGGGGTAGTATATGCCCCTAAAACTAAGGCATCAAGATGTTTGTTTTGGATTTTGCAACATTTTTTTCTATACTTCAAGGATGGTTATACTGGAGGGATACTTCAATTGCCCATGGTCCTTGCATAATTAAGACATGGAAGGCACAATAACTGTTTTGTGACACAAATTTTCTAAAACAATTGATTACTACTGCTAATTTGAAAGATGCCTATAGAGTTCTTCATCTGAAAGTGGGACACACTTATTTTAGAGGGGCCCTGTCTTCACAATTAGACTATTTGTTTGTTTCAGTTCAGTTGCACATTAGGGAAGCCAAAACAGTACACTCTGAAATTTTGGATCATGCTGTACTGTCATTTAAGATGGGGGCTTATTCAGACAGGACCTCGGGCCCAGGTTACTGGCATCTTAATTCAACCATATTGGAGGATGGGAATATTTTAATGACATGAAAAAAACTGTTAAAGGCAAGGCTTTTGTTGACCTGTTGCTTTGACAGCATAGTGGCATAGTGGCATAGTGGGATGAGACAAAAAATTGAATTAAAACAAATATTTATTGTTAAGAAGACAGCTACAACTTTTATTATTTTTTACACTATAGCTTACAAATGTTATATAATGCCAAAAGAGCCAATGTAAAAAATATCATATAATGCCCAAATAGCCAACATAAAAAAGGAACTGTTAAAGTTTGAATATGATAGAGCCAAGTCTTTACAGGAAGAGTTAAAATGTGGGACACAAAGGCTTAAGCAAACAAAAAAACAACTTATTGTCTTTGTTAAATGATCCCCAGGATTCTGTATTTTCTGAACAGAATTCCATAAATTTCATAGTAGAAGATTTTTTACAGAATTATCTTGGTGCAAATATAGAAGTAGAGGAAATATGAATACTCTTTTGGAGTCCACTGGAATGGAGAGGCTGACAGAATTGGAATGCACCACTTTGACTGCTTTCATCACTTTAGAGGAAATACAATTTGTTATAACAAATTTGAGATCAAATACTTCACCAGGTTCTGATGGTATTAGTACAGGAATTCTGTAAAACCTTTGTAACAGAAGTTGGACCTCCACTGGTTGAGTTTTTATCTGACATACTTGAACAGTTAAAATTCACAGAAAATATATTTTGTTTACTAATGATCCTGCTTTATAAGGGGACTAAACTTTACAGGGAATTTGGTGTCCCATATGTCTATGAATAATGGCTTAAAAATTCTGAATAAATTATTAGTTTTGAGGCTGAGTAAAGTAACCAGAAAATAACTTCTCCTATGCAGGCATGTGCCGTTTCCTATAGGACTATAAGGGAACATCTCATCTTAATAGAGAGATAATGATAAGAGGAAATATGGGTTCTCTGAAAGACTTGAGCCTAGATTAAGAGAAGGCCTTTGACCAGATGGCACATGACTTTCTAGTCCAAGCATTAAAATTTCATGGGATACCAAAGGTTTTATTTCTTGGCTCAAATTATTATATAGGACTGTTACTTTTCAGCCATTGATTAATGGCTTTTTGGGCAAGAACATAGCACTTATCAGAGGGTTCCAGCAGGGGTGCCCTTTAAGCCCCCTGCTGTACGTATTTTGTCTGGATACACTGATTAGAAAGTTGGTTACATTGGAACATATTACTGGGACTAGGATACTGAGTTCTGTGCCTTCAGTTTTAGTAAGGGCGTATACTGAAGACATTTGTTTATTTTTTGGATGACTTGCACTCCTGTACTCAGAAATTCCAGGTTTTTAAATTATATGCTAGGAGCTCAGATAAACTCATCTAAAAGCAAAGCCTTGTGCCTGGGAGAATGCAAAGGGATGGGTTTGACTCATGTAAGTGCGATACCAGTTTCTCCCACATCTGTATCTGTACCAGACATAATTTTTGGGCCTCCCAATATGGCGGCAGTCAATTGGGAACAGAGACTGCTAGAAGGTGAAAAGAAAGCTTCCATTTGGAAACACCTTCCAGTATCCAAAAAGAAATGGATATTTGTAATAAAGTCTATGGTGTGACCACTTTTCTTATTTTTAAGTTCTTTATTCTGCCCCCTTCCCCTGGCCTAGAACCACATGAAACTACATTTTACATATTTGCCTATTAAAGACATAGAATTAGCTATGGTGATTCCTATAGTTTTTTTTCTTTTCTATGTTTTTTCAATTTAGCAATGTTTGTATATTTTCAAATGCACAGTCAATTGGAATTTTTCTTATTGAAGAGTGGGCGATGCCTTTTTCTGTAAAGTGGGAAAGGGGTTGTTTGGTGGTACCATCAATGATTAGAGTCTGTCATGTCACCTCATGTGTTTTGGTGGTAGTTAAGAAGATTAAGCTATGGAGACTGACACCAGAAAACTTCAGATCTATAACAATATAACAACTCTATGGTATAGTATTGCAGAATAGTTTCTCAGAACAGATAATATTTTCTGGAGGTATTTCTCTAAATATGTCCATCACACTGTATCAATTGAAAAACCCAAGGATCCCAACTTATGTTTGGGATATTGCTTGGTTAAGCTGGCATGGGAGATTGGGCATCCGGAACTCACAAAAGCGCAGGAGTGTCATGGAGAGATTTTGTCCCAGAGGTACACCTGGTATGATTTTGGAGACAGAGGCCCATTTATTTTTGGAATGCCCTTATATTAATACTTTTTTGAAAATAAAATTGCCAGCTTTAGTAGTTTCCCGTGGTTTGAAATACTGAAATATGACACTCTGGCACTAGTAAAAAGTTTTATCAGTGCCTGGTCTTATTATAATGAGATCTGAGAGTACCTCAAGAGTGATTTTTTTCTGTAATTAGACTTTTAATTTGACAGTTCCATTGTTAGTTGGTTTTCTAGTGAGAACTTTAAAAAAAAAACTGATTGTTGCTATTCAGAGTCAAATGTCATCCTGTTATGAGAACGAGAGAAACTTCTCCAGAAAAAAAATGGGATTTATGAAAAAATTGCCAATGTTTTATAAAATGTATTAATAATCATATGAACGTATGACTCTGCCAGCAGAAACAGACCATCCAGTCTATCAATGTCTGCCTTAGTGTGCAGCTAGGCCCCTAGATTGCAACTGCCCCAACCCCCTCCCCATCTGTCATTCCCATGATGGCCTCAACCCCTCCACCCAAACCCTCCCTCGTGCTCTGTCCTACTCCCTCTTAAAACTTCCTATTGTCTTATGTGATACCACTCCCTCTGGTAAAGCATTCCATTTAGACACCACCCTCTCAGTAAAGTACTGCCCCCTCATCTCCCACCTAAATCTTCCTCCCTCCAATCTTAGTCCATGTCCCCTTGTGTCCCTATCCTTCCTCAGTTTAAGCACCCCTTTAGTGCTAGCTTTGTTTATCCCCCTCAAATACTTGAACATTTCAATCATAACCCCCTATCCCTCTTCTCTTCCAGTGTGTGCATATTCAGCTCATTCAGACTGTCCTCGTAGGCCTTGCCCTCCATCCTCTGTAACATTTTTGTTGCCCTCTGTTGCATACCTTACAGTAAATTAATATCCCTCTTCAGATATGGCCACCAGTACTGCACACAGTACTCCAAGTGCGGCCTGACCAAAGATCTGTAGAGGGGCAGGATCACCTCCTTATGCCTGGATGAGAAACCCTTGTGATAAAGCCCAGCATCCTGTTCACCTTAGCTGCTGCTTTCCTGCACTGGGCAGAGTTGTTCATACTCCCTGTTACCAACACCCCAGGTCCTTCTCTTTCTCAGTGATCCCCAACCTCAGCCCTCCAAACCAATAGTCCCTCCTTGAGTTCTTTGTCCAAAAGTGCATAACCTTGCACTTTTTCACACTGAATCCCAGCTGCCACTTCTCCAACCATACCTCCAGTTTGGTTAGTTCCCTTTGTAGTTGTTTCCATCCATCATCTTCATCCACCACTACCCCCATTTTGGTATCATCTGTAAACAGACTAACCCTCCTCCCAACTCCATGTGTAATATCTGAGATAAAGAGCCCAAATAGCACTGGGCCCAGCACCGAGCCCTGTGGTACACCGCCCATCACTGGTCTAGGTGTTGAGAGCTCCCCTCCACTACCACCCATTGCAGCCTCCCCTGCAGCTAGTTCCTTATCCAGTTTGTCAACTTTGTCCCCACTCCCACAGCAGTCAGCTCCCCCCAGCCTCCCATGAGGCACTGAACTGAAGGCCTGGCTGAAGTCCAAGTACAGGACATTTACAGCATGACCCATATCCAGCTCTCTTGTTACCCAGTCATAATATTCTATTAGATTGGTCTGACAAGACCTCCCCAAGACAAACCCATGCTGCCGCCCATCCTGGAGGTCATTACCCTTGAGGAATGACACCAGCCTCTCCTTCAGTATCGTCTCCATAAGTTTACCCACTATGGAAGTGAGACTGACAGGCTGATAATTTCCTGTCTCATCCCTAGGGCCACTCTTGTGCATGGGCACCACAAGGGCCACCCTCCAGTCCTGAGGCACCCATCCTGTGTCCAGGGAGGTGCTGAACATGTCTGCAAGTGGCTTGGCCAACACCTCCACCATCTCCCTCAGCACCCTGGGGTGGAAGCCATCAGAACCTGATACCTTGTCCACCTTTCATGACTTCAGATTCTCTAGTACTCTACTCCCCTTGATCATTCCATCTGTCATCTCCACCCCCACCCCCACCGTCCCAGTCCATGGTGGCAGTGGCCCATCCTTCTCCTTCATGAAAATGTAGCAAAAGTATTTATTTAATGCTTCTGCTTGTTCCTCTCCATTTTCCACCCACTCCCCTCCCCACTTTATCTTCACTATATGGTCTCTGCACTTCCTCTTTTCCCTGACATATCTAAAAAAGTACTTCACCCCTCCCTTGATGCCCTGCACTAACCTTAGCTCCCTGGAGGCCTTGGCTACTCTCACTCACTTGGTCACCTCCTTGGACCAACTCAGTAAGCCTTCCTGTCCTCTTCCTTCCTCTTTCCCCTGAACTTCTGGTATGCAGCTCTCTTTGTCCTCACCCCCTCCAACACTTCTCTGTTCAGCCAGCATGGTTTCCTGGCTCTGCACTTCTTGCTCCTAGTCCTGGTGCAAGCTTCTGTAGCCTCTGTTAGCCCAGTTTTAATAATTTCCCACTTTTGCTGTGCATCCATCTCTGGCCTAATATCCTGAAGTCTCCCTTGCAGTATTTCTCTCATCCTCCTGAAGTCCACCCTCCTAAAATCCACCACACTCCCCTTTCTACACACCCTCCTTATTTGCTCCACTAACTCCCTGTCCAGTTCCACTGATTGGGCTAGTGGTCTGTACACCACCCCATCCTCAGTTTTCTACCCTTGGAGTCCAGAAGCTGCATCCATAGTGCCTCTGTCCTTCCTTCCTCCCCCTCATTCCTCATACATCTGATCCCTTCCCTCACATAGAGTGCTACCCCACCCCTCTCCCAACGCCCTGGTCTTTCCTGTAAATTTTATACTCCGGGATTGCCAGATGCCAATCATGGTACTGGGTGGCCCAAGTCTCAGTCACTGCAGAGACGTCCACACTCCCCTCCACGAGGAACACCTGAAGCTCTGCTGTTTTATTACCCAGGCTCCTTGCACTTAGGGAGACCATCTTCCACCCATTCCCATCCGCCCTCCCCCCTCGGCTCCTTGGTCGGCCCCCCTCCTCTTAGTGGTCCCCTCCTCTTACCCTCAATGTTATCACAGGGGGACAGTGTTTTGCACTCCAACCTGGTGATTCTACGTGCTAGCTGCTCACTCGCCTCCCCCCAACCTGGTTCAAATAACCTCTTGAAACAATATAATCCTCTAATTTGCTCTTTAACACCCCCTGACCTGCCCCATTCAGGTGTAAACTGTCTCTTGCGTGCAGTTCTCTGTTAGTCCATGTATCTCCCCATCCTCCTACCAAGCCATACCCTTGTGCTTTACACCACTCTCTCAGCTAGGAGTTGAATTCCACTATCCTTTCCTTTCTTGCCCTGCTCACCCTTGGGACTGGTAGCACCCCTGAGAATGCCACATACCTCCCTATTTCCAAGCATAACTTCCCTAGTTCCTCAAACCTCTCCTGTACCAACTCCACTGTGCAGCCCCCCAGGTCATTTGTGCCCACATGTACCACCACGTGAGGTTCCTGCCATCCTCCCCTAACACACTTCCTCAGAGCCTGCCCTGCCCTGTCTGCTGTCAGGCCCGGTGCATGTTCCACTCAAATCTGACTGCATCCTTCACCCCTGCCCCCCACCTGATCTCTTTCGGATAGAATCTCCTATCAGTATAACTCCCCTTCCACACTCCCTTCTGGCTGCACCTTCCCCACCCTCCTCATGGCCTTTGTTCCTTCCCTGTCCCTTAATTTCTGGAGCTGTTCTTCTTACTCCTTCTCCTCCCCTCTTGTCCAGTCACCTGTCCACACTTGCACCCTCTCTCCTAAGTGTCCATTCTCCCCCTGTGGTCCACCCCATCCCCCTATGCACCAAGTCCCCTTCCTTGTAGGTACTCCCTACTGCCATTGCCATGGCATTGCCCCTCTCCCCGATGTACCAATGTCCTCCTCTGTAGCGCTGGCTCATGAATTTGGTACACATAATTATCAGGTATGGAGATCAGATATAAAATCTAGAGGGGAAGGGGTAATGCTCTTCTTAAAACGAGTTCCTGGCCAATCAGAAATCTTGTTGCAGGGTAGTGATAAGAACATAGAATACCTGGTAGTAAACTTGGAACAGATTGGATTAGTTGTTTCAGTGGTCTATTCACCTCCAAAAACAAATATATCACATTTAGAATCAATATTAACAAATATAATGGATAAAGTGGAAAGTAGGCCATTACTCCTGATGGGTGATTTAAACTGTGATTGGAAAAACTCTTGGGGAAGACTTTTAAAGGATATAGTCTCTACATTTGGACTAAAACAACCTATAAAAAACCCAACCAGATTTACCTCTAATGAAACAAATGGGTCACTTCTGAATTTAATTTTGGTCTCTACCCAAATTGAGATTGAAGCCTCAGGTACTTTATCTTCCTGCCTTGGTGATCACAATCCAGTTTTGGTTACTCTGCCACAGCCCCAGTTCCAAGATAGGTAACAAAATTATGCCTATCAATGTCAAAATTGTACCGGAGATTTTAGAAAATTCTCTGAGATCCGATTTTTGGATAGTGTAGACAAGGAGAAATGGGACCGTTGCAGTCTTATCCCAGACATTGATGATGCGATTGAATACTTTACTTAAACTTCTGGAGAAATTTGTGATTTACATGCACCTAAAGTTAAAACTCTAAAACAACCTTCTAGATTACCTTGAATTAATGATAGACTATTAAAACAAATTAGGATTAAAATTTGAGTTTAGAAGAAAGCATTGAAATCCAAGTTAGAAAAGGATTGGGTATTTTTTAAGGAAATCGAAACAAATGCAAAAGGTTAATTAAAATTTCCAAAAAGTCATATTACAAAAATAAAACTGATTTGAGTACAGACCCAAAACACTTTTGGAAAATAGGTAAACAACTAACCAAACCGGGAAGAAAACACCATGAAGAAATAACAAGGTTAAAGAATGGAGACATCTCTATAAAAGACCCAAAGGATATTTCCAATGTATTGAATGATTGCTTTATTGATCTTCCAAACTGTAAGATTCCACATAACCAAGAAATTGTACACCAAAAAATCATCTCTCTGCAAAATGGATTGCCTCCTTTTAGATTTAAAATTCTTTCAATCACTAGTGTTTATAAAGTATTACAAAAAAAATATCTATAAAGCTTATGGTAGGGATGGTCTTGAAGGTAGGTTCCTGAAACTAGCAGCATATCACATAGCACCAGTTATTACTTATAATTGGAGCCTTCAAATTGGTCATTTTCCATCATCTTGGAAAGAAAGTAGAGTAAAACCAATTTTCAAGGGGGGGGGAATGCAGAAGAAGTTAATAATTATAGGCCCATAGCCTTGTTATCTTTATTGTCAAAAAGCCTGTAGAAACTTATTTCTGTTCAGGTCACGGATTATTTAAATAAATATAATCTTCTAACCCCAAATCAATCTGGTTTTAGGAAATACTATTCTACTACCACAGCTCTTCTGGAGTTTAATAACTTGGTAAACAGGTCACTGGGTAACAATATGGAGACAGCAGCAATTTTTGTGGACCTTTTGAAGGCCTTTGACCTGGTGAACTGACCCTTATTGATTGAAAGACTGCAAGGGATAGGATTTAGAGATAGCCCCCTTGATTGGTTTAAATCTTACCTAAGCAATCGTTCTCAGGTGGTGGAGATCCAGGGTTATTCATCTGAGAGTAGGGGGGTCACCAGGGGAGTCCCTCAGGGATCGATCCTGGGACCCCTTCTGTTCCTTATATTCATAAATGACCTTCCACCAGTGGCTGAGCACTCAGAAATCTGGCTTTATGCCGATGATACAGTAATTGTTGCATCAGGACACTCTGACTATGAGGTGCAAACAAATTTGTAGTCTGATGTCTTAAAAATTGAGGGGTGATTCACTAGGTCAGGGCTGATTATGAATATAAAAAAAACTAAGTGTTTGAAAAACAAAAAAAAATGGTACCTCTTCTGAATTACAAATTTATACAATTAATTCGACTAAATTGGAACAGGTAACAGATTATAGTTACTTGGGAGTAACCTTTGATGAGCAGTTTTCCTTTTCTTAACATATAATGGCCTTAGCAAAAGAAGTAAATAAAAGAGTGGGAGCCCTAAGGAGAACCACAGACTGTTTAACATTAACAGATAGGAAAAAATTAGCTGAACAATTAATTATTCCAGTATTAAGATATGGTGAACTGATATGTAGAAAAGCTAACAAAGCACTTCTTGCTAGACTGGATAAAATCTATTTTAGAGTGGCTAGATATGTACTTAAGGGGAATCATCGCACACATCATTGTCTATTGTTGAGTAAATTAAATTAATTGCCCTTGGATACAAATTATATTTGCCAATGGTTAACATTAATTCACAAATTGAAATACTTGTGTCTTGACCATCCAATATCAAAATTAGTATTTCCAGAGAATCCACATACAAAAAGGGTATTAACGAAGTCCATACAGTTAAACAAAATTCCTATAGAAAAGCCACAAAATAAATATGTGGACAGGACTTCAATTCATCAAGCTGCCACTATTTGGAATTCACTTCCCCCTGATGTAAGGGAAATTGTAAATTACTCTACATTTGTTTATACCATAAAAGATTTGAAAGCCCACATTTGTAATTGTTAGTTGCAGTTGTCATGCATTGTAAAGTTTGATTAATGTTTGTACTTTACCCCCCTGGAACCAATATAACAAAACTCTAAGGGTGCATGGAGAATTAGAGCGGGGAGTAACTCAGGAGGGGAAAATGTCTTTATAGAAAAAAGATCACAATGTTTTTTATACCTTTATTCATATTGTTGCTATATTAGTAACATTTATAAACCTATGTAAGTGTCTACTTTGTGATATGTTGGATGTTTGTATGTACCGTGGTATATCTTAGATTGATGTGGTAACTATAGTATGCGTTTTTAGAATATGATTACACAGGTCTGTCTTGTAAACTGGACCATTGGTTCAAATGACATGTATTACCCATTTAAAAATATACTTTTACCTACCTAACTCCCCCCATCCTTCTCATGGCCTTTGTTCCTTCCCTGTCCCTTAATTTCTGGAGCTGTTCTTCTTACTCCTTCTCCTCCCCTCTTGTCCAGCCGCCTGTCCACACTTGCACCCTCTCTCCTAAGCATCTGTTCTCTCCCTGTGGTCCACCCCATCCTCCTGTGCACCATGTCCCCTTCCTCCTAGGCACTCCCTCCTGCAATTGTTATGGCATTGCCCCTCTCCCCGATGTACCAATGTCCCCTTCTGTAGCACTGGCTCCTGTGCCTCCCTCTTCCCCTCTCCCAAGCATCTCACTCCCCCTTCTACTTCAGTTGCCAGTACCTTGTACCCGTTGCATGACCCAAGTCCCACCCCCATCCTCTGCTGTGTTCTCGCTCCTGCTCTGTATTTTTCCATGGTATCTTCTCCTTCCCCTTGTGCCTACCTACCCCACCCTCTCTGACCATGTTCCTCAACCTCCCTATCTCCACCTCCATCCACCGGATCTCTGCCTGTAGGTCTCTTATCCTTCGACATACAGGACACTCCTGTAGCATCCAACCCACATCCATTGCAGATTACTAGCCTGTCCTGTTGTTCCTACTTCTGCCCCACTCCCCTGGAGTCTGCTGTCCCTTCCCATTTAACCTCACCACCTCCATCCTGCCGACCCCAACCCCTCCTCCTCCATGTTCCTCTGGTGTCCGCATCTTCCCTCCCATGCCACCCCCCATCTCTGTTACTACAGTCAGCCACAAAATGTACCATGCCTTCCTTTGACTATCCAGTGCTGCTCAGAGCATCAATGTGTGTACTGACCTCTCTTCCCGAAACCTCTGCCAGTCCTACCTGCACATTACATTAAAAACAAAATTTTTAACCCTAAACTCCAACTAGTAAAAGCTTGAGTGACAGAACATTTCACCACCTGACTGTCAACTTTAGGAGTTAGTTCATATGGGCAGTTTGCAGCTCCCCAAGCTTCTCCTCACAGCCTTCAAGCCCAACCCTCAGTGGCTTTCCAGTATTTAAGAAAGGCTGTTAGAGGGTGTGGGTGTAAGGGCTTTTACTCCAGCTAGCAACTGTCCTCCTGAAAATCAGTTACAGAGTTTAAAGAAAGCTTTAAGCTGCTCCCAAGCTAACAGCAAACTCAAAAAAAATCAGTTATAGAGTTAAATAAAGATTTAAACTAATCCCAGTTCAGTAGCAAAACTCTCCTCCTCTGTTTACCCACAACAAGCAGAATCCTTTTGCATTTAATTCCTGTTTACTTAAAAAAGGAGGGGGTCTTCTTGTAATATATATGTAAGGGTACAGGGATGATTTTTTCTACACTACACAATAGGTTACTCACATTTGTTATCTTGCATATTGGTGTGATTACTGGTGTATGGATATTGTATTATATGTTCTTTACAAACAACAAATTCTCCTACTTTTCTTCAGTTAAGTACCTCCACCTGGACAGTGACCAGAGATAAGCAGAAGGGACCTAGGTTTAACATCTTATCCAAAGGATGGCACCTCAACAGTACAGCACCCCCATTCTACACCACAGTGCCAGTTATGGGCATTATCCCAAGTATTGGGTGCTGGGAGAGGAACACTGCACAAGGGTAATTGTGCAGAATTTTGAATTCCTGTATTCCATGGTAAACATACCATATGTTGAATGTGGGGAAAGATGGAGAAAAAAGAAACAGGATGAGGAAAGGAGACGATAATACTATATAAATAAAGAGAGAAAAAGTGGGAAAATGCAGTTACATAGGCAGAGGCAGACCCAAATAGGCAATGGGATACCCAAACTGCTTAAATACATTCCTGACGTTCATAAAAGCACATACATTTGAATCATACAAGGGTGTTTTTCAGGTAATATCTACCCCTTCCCCCAAAGAAAAGCAACCTGACTGGTTCAAAAATTGTGACTACATTTCCATTTGAAATACTGTACCTGTATTAATTTGAAATGAAATTAAGGCAACACATTTTTGCCTTATAAATATATGTGCTGCATGTGGTTTTCATTGTCTTTTTATTGTTTTTATGTACCCTCCTTATCAGAATATGGACTATTTTTTGTCTTCAAAATTGAAATGGAAGCATATTTCAATAAAAGGATCTATTTTTTGTTCTTTTTTTTGTTAAAGAAATCTTCTTATTTTCATTTAGTTTATGTTACAAATTAAAATGCCATTCTGTAAGTGCAATAAGACACTCCAGCGTGTACCATTATGGTGATATAATCGCACTTCTCAGGTGTATTTAACAGCACTTGGCTGCACCTCATGCCTAAAAACACACCTGAGGCGTGTGATTATATCAACATAATGCACACCCTATCATGTCTTATTGCATATGTAAAATGCTTTGCTCTTACATCATGTTTTCCTTGGCAAACTGCCACTAAATTATGCTCAGCTGACTTTAATCAGTCCGGTCTTAAAGGATGTGTCCAGTTCAACTGGCTCTACTCAGTCAGGTCTTCGCATGCTGAACAGACTTTATCTCCTTGTCATCTGACTCCCTACACTGTTACTAATTACACTATATTATAACAAATGAAATAAACCCAGGGATACATAAATAAGCATGTAATTCAGTCTTGGGGTCCTGAAGCCAAATATAAACCACTCCAGTTTCTCTCTCTCTCTCTCTCTCTCAGGTTTATAAATGTCACCAGAAGCAACCTTCATTATGTAGATCACCAAAACCAACCTTTATTATGTAGATCTAGGTATTCTTTATTCCTAATGTAATTTTTTAATGTTAATTTCCTTATAAGCAACATGGGCTCACAGCCTTATAAATTATATCAGTGAGTTCCTGTGTCATTTCTTATTATCGACTATTCTGACTAAAGAACTCATTAATATTAATAAGTCTGTAAATGGGTACTTCCTACCACACTGTTGCCTTATGCACCAAAAGTGATAATAAAATGCCACTGCCTGTCACCAGCTCTGGAATAGGTACAGGTGAATTGGCAATCAAACAAAAAAAAATTGATACCAAATGAAATAAATCCAAAGTGTATACAGTGGTCTCAGTAAAAACCTCTGAGGTCAGTGGATTTGTTCACTATAGCTAGGGTTCATAATAGAAAGGTGGCAATATGCCTACTTATAAAACCATGGGAGCCATCATGGGTGTTCAGTAGAAGAGGAATTCATTATAGAGCTATAATGGAAGGTCAGGGTTCTGGTGACACTTGCTTCACATCCATGGTTTATAAATATCTTCAGAACCCCACAATGCTTTTTCAGCCTTATAATGCACAAATGGGTGTACTGCAGTTTGCCCACAAAAGTGTGGAATTTCACCCGCGAACACTGGAATTTTGCACCGAATGGCAGAATTTCGCCACTCGCGGGTGAAATTCCACACTTTGCATGTGAAATTCTGCACTTCGTGGTGAAAATTCAACTTGAAATAGTGAAATTAGATGGACAAATTCACGGATTGTTCCATGGAGGCAAATTTCCCGACTTTGCTGAAACTTCACCAGCGAATTAAAACTTTGCTGCACCTCTAACCCTGAACAGAGGTATACCATCAGCAGACTTAATATGCTGATGGAATACCCTGAACAGTGATACTATAACTCAAACACTCATATAGTTTCATATTTCCAGTGGGGGACTTTTTAGTAAAACTGTTAATCTGCCTTATAGAGCCAGTGCTCCCAAATATGGCATACAGAAAATGTCATACATTTTTAAAAGTAGCTAGTAGTTACATTTTATTTCTGAACAATTGTTGTATGTCCTTTTGCCAGCAAGAATGTTTTCTACCTGTTAACATTAGGTGTGAATCATGGGGAAGTACTCTAGCAGAAATCTGAACTACCTAGCACTAGTCATTTTCATATTTCATTGGCATTGTGACCTCACATAATGACATCATTGCAAGTCTGGCAGAAGCTGAATGGCTCTTCTTGGTTGGTTGTGATGTGCAAATAAGGGAAGTCACAATACTGATAAAGACTGAAAGGTATCAGAACTGCAGGCATGTTGGAACAAGCCTCGGTTCTCCAAGGGTCAACAGGGGGAGAAGGACTAAGCATCTAAGGAGGTGCTTTCCTTCTCTGGGGAAAGAGGATGCCAGTGTTTGCCATAGTACTGATACTTGGTTGAATATTGGTGGAAAGTAGCCTGGGGCAGCTGGGGATTAAGGATGTCAGCTGATTCCATGGGGACAAACATGTGTACATGTGCATGCATTGGAGCCCTTGCTGCTGATGTCCTGTGTGGGCTGTCAGAAAACCGAGGGAAAATTCCTTGGCCTGCATAGATGGCACCTGATACATTTGGGCTCCACACAGCTTCCTGTATCCCTGTACTCTTCAGTGCACCAGAGTGGGGGACATGCATCCCCCCTTTGTGGCCGCTGTGTGAAGCAAGCGGTATGGTTGTAAATAAGGCTGCAGATAGGGGTAATGGGAATGCATGGTTGCTTGGGGATAATAGTGTTTATAGCCTGGATGGAAAGAAGTACAGATTAAAGAAAGAAGAAGAAAGAGAATGGAACAGTAAACAGTATGCTGCTACCCTTCTGGAGGAGTACTGTTCTACACATTATTCTTAGTACTGCCAATTAGAAAATATTGTAATTAGCAAAAGGGAAAGGTAAACCTGAGACAGATGTAAAAAATTAGTTACTGGATACATTTAAAGTTTAATAGTATTTTCAGGGAGCAATGGTGGCAGTGGTGATACTAGTCATTATGGCTACAGAAGATGCATCAAGAACATGATCAGTGCTTCTGTCCACACTGCCTCCTTTTCTAAAGAACAAATAAAGCTTACAAAAATGCTTCTACCTCAGAACAGGTTGGTAGTTTAGGTTGGTAAATTGTTATACTACCTGTTGTTACAATTTAAAAAAGTTTGGTTTAATGACAATACCGTGAATTCCGTTTGCAGGGACTTGGGATTTGCTATAACATCTCTGAGCTGCTGCCTCGTCAAGACCCGACTGGCTGATTGCAGATATTCCATTGCAACTCTTTCGCGTGGTGTAGGCACAACGTTGAAAGGCTCTATATTTCCCAATACACTCATATCCAGTGTAAGAGATACATTTGAGCCCCACCTATAACAAAAGAAAACAGCTTCTTGTCACTTCTGCAATGATTATAAAGACAAAAATTCAAAAAAGGCTTTTACAAGCTGTTTTTCCCCTTGCGTTTGCTCTCTCAGTCTCCCAAAAGCCCTGCCATAACATCTACAGACCAACTCCAAGGTATTTCTGGTTGTGTAGTGAGAGCTAACATTGGTAAAGCCCCTAAATAATACAGGTAGTTGATTTTAGCTTTGAATGCTGTGCGCAAACAGCTCAACGACATGTTGCAGTATTAATAAAGCAGAACAAGAACATCAACATTTCTTTCTTCATTCATTATTAAAATGATACATACATACAGTATTTGTTTATGAAACAGTACAGTTTGAAGTACAGACAGTATTAAAATATTTTGTTGAAAATATTGAATGTTGTATACATCACATATTATTGAATTGTACTTTCTGTGTTTATTTCACATTAATGCCAGACTTTCCCTGTACTAGCCTAAGGTAATAAGTAGCAATGTGGAGCCCCATACAGTGTCACAAGGGAATGTTGCTAAGTGGTTGCAATGATCACTTAGTGACAGCTCCATGTTTAGCACTCTGTTGTGCCAAGCACAATGGGGTGACAAACCTTTACTTGTGTAGATATTACACACATTGCAGCTGTAAAGGGAAAGGTGTGGGAGTCACCATACAAATGGCCCACAGGGCCAAACACGAAATAAGCATCTCCTTCTCAATGGGTTGTATCATTTTGTGACGCCTCCTACCTGTGTAAGTATAATAGAGTGGTGGTAGGGCTGTCACAAGCTGCGGCCCAGAACAAGGAAGATGTATCAAGTTCTGGGGGCAGTGCTAGGGATGGAGATTCCACTAGAAGCTATGGACAGGTTTGAGGCTAGGGTTGAGGGGAGGCAAACTGGAGCATCAGAGTAAGGAAACATTTTGGAGTGGCATCCCAGAAACAAGCCAATGATGAGGGTCCAGTGGGTGGGTGGGGCACTATGATAGCCCAATTTCCTCGGGATTACAGGCATGGCACAGTGCCATGTAAGTGGTATTGTGCCATTCCCAGATCTTTCTGGGTGTCAATGATCAGCATGCCTGTTCTTATGAGGAATCAACAGGGGAGATTGTAAAGACTTGCTCATGAGGAACAAAGGCATAGTAACTAGAGGTCATGGGTGGAGACTGGTGTTGGACAAAGATGGACATGAGGAAGTTCTTTTTCACAGAGTGGGTGGTTGATGAATAGAATAGACTCCCTGGAGAGCCAGAGAGCTGGTTGGAGAAAATACTGTCAATGTTTAAGCTTCGATGGGACAGGTGTAAGGGAACAGTGGGACCCACAGGCAGAAGAGGGGAAGGGATTCCTAGGGAAGGTTGTGACAATAAGCCCTATGGCTTTCAGATCTCTAAATCTAGTCTGGCATTAGGTCATGCATGGAAGTAGACTGGGAAATGGCATTCTGGATGAACTGCTGGGACTTTTTCTGCTGACACAACCATGTTTCTACATAAGCAGTCAGAAACACCATATGCACAAGTAACATCAGGCCAAGTTATTTGCACTGGGATTTAATCACTGAAGTGACTCCTTTTCCTGGTGACTCAGTTTGTTATCTGTATATTGTATTGTTGGTGGTGATGCCACAGAGAGCCTGTTTGCCCACCAAATCTGTGCTACCACATTTGAACAGTGTATCTGGCCTGGTTTTTCTGTTTGTGTCCAGTTCCAAAGCACGCAAGTGCTAAAGCACTTGATCTCAGAGAGATGCACTGACTCCACAAATAATAATTTTTTGTTATTGTGTTTTGCCTGGTGCCAAAAAAGTACACAGACAGTAAAAAAAGTAAAAAAGAAAACAGTTTTTTTTTTAACAGGTACAACAAGTCAGATTGATAAACTGTCCTTCAGGTACCAATGATTAATTTTTACTGAAAAGACAAGAATGAACTGCTGGGAAGTTTGCCTTTGTAAGCAATACCAAGCCCACTGATGTATGGTAACAAAATTACATTTTTAAGATTTGAAATTCTGAGATCGCACCAGTAATTGCTAGCCTAATTTTTTGATTTTACTGGGATTCTACAGTTAGACATTTAGTATGTGTACAAATACTCAGAATACAAGAAGGCTTAATATACAGCAAATGAAACAAAGCTAAAGGAAAACAGTACAGGAAAACATTTACAGGAAAAAATTCAAGTTCTGAAGAGTTACTGATCTGGCAAAAAATTTCAGATTCTGTGAAATGCTTTCTTTTTGCTGGTGTGTAGAATGTTAAAATTCCAGAATTTTAACAAGTTTTTCTGGTAAAAATCAATGGCCTTTTGTAGGGGAGTTCAATTTTCTTGGTCTCCAGTTTTTGGACAACAATTTTTCTAACACTTTTGTTAACTCATGAGGTGTGTGTGTGTGTGTGTGTGAGTGTGTACAGTATGCATGTGTGCATGTGAGTGTGTGCATGTGCGTGTATGTGCGCGTATGTGCAGGTGTGTGACCCAGTTTACTATACAGTAAGTACAATGGCCTCCTGCAGCAACACTACTATTCTTTGTCTTTAACCTGTTTCAACCATCTCCCATGTATTTTAATAGCACACTGCTGAATCAGGTTAGTTAAGCCAGAATAAAGTGGTGTTTAAAGTCGGAGGTAATGTTTCTGAATCCAGGCCAATGTCCCAGCTATGGTTCAAATGTATTTACTGTCAAGCTACAATAATATTCATAAGGCTGGGGGTACGTGGACAGCAAGGTAAGCTATTTCCAGTAGACTGTGGTTAGCACTATATTGATTAGACATCAGATTTTATCTAAAAGGGAAGCATTAATGATATGACCAGTAGCCTTCATGGTTTAAAGTCTCTTGAAAATCTAATGAAAGAATATTTTAATTAAGGTATCTGGTTTACTTGTAGTTAGCAGCAGTCCAGAGGTACTGATGACTAAGTCTGCCCAATATCAGGGACAAATCTAGAATGTTTTGGAAAGGGTGACAATTTTGTTAGGGGGTAGCACTTTCTCCCAAAAATATAAAATGCTCCCTTGTAATGCTCAGATTAGACTAAACAGCTACTGTTTGGTTGCCAAAGGGGTTTATGTGTACTACTTCTCGACAACTGGATTCATTATTGCCATATAGTCATACAGCATTGGCACCATTGTATTACACCTTGTGATGTCATGCAGGAAGATGCTTGCATGACATCACAGTGTTCCATAAAATAGCAGCTTTAAATCAATATGAGGCAGGTTTAGTCATAGATTATCTTTGGATTGCTGCCAACTACAGGCAAGTCAATACCTTGTTCAAAGGAACTTTTCATAGGCTTTCAAAATATGAGGGCCACTGTTTGACATCCATCCACTTCAAAGGCTAACTTGCCTTCATGACTGTCAGTGTTTCATATACTTGTGTCCTGGATTATCATAAGGTGTTCAAAATTCTTTAGGGGCACACCCCAGTCACAAAAGATATGATTTCCTATCTCATAGTCCTCAATGCTGCATAGGCTCATTAATCCCTCTAGAAATTGCTGTACATATTCAGCAAGACTTTGAGTTCTTAAATATGTGACCTGCACTCATTATTTATATAGTTATGTAACTCTGAAGCAAAAGTGGCAAGGAAGATGCAGCTTTTCCAAACAATACGAGGAAAGGCACATGAGCAGTGGGGGAACCATACTGCAAGATACATTAGACAGATGTGCAACTGCCTGTGGATACTGAGAGACAAGAAAGGATGGATGTTAGACTTTCTATGTCTTCATATATCCTTTGCTAATACAGATCACAATACATTGGTGCAAATGAATTTGCATTTATATTGTATCCCGTCAAGTTGCCGAGTACATTTTAGCACTGCAATTAGGGTGCCGCAACAAGGGCGACAGTGACAGGGGCCATCTTGATTTTAAATCACCTCTCACTCATGTCACCCTTTGCACCCACACATTTTCTGCCCTCTCCAGGGCATGCCTGCCCTGTAGGAGATTATATTTATTTTTGAGGGGTGCTGGGGGCAAAGCACCCAGCAAAATTCAGCTGTTTCCTGGGAGGGTACTTTGGCGCTGTAGCTCCTGGGAGATATTACGCCTGGTGCTATAATGCCAGGTAGCACATTGTCTGCTCTGTAATTGGCTTTGGCAACATGTTTATCGCTGCAGCATGGGTGAACCCATTTATATGGCATCTATTAACAGAACTAAATTTACATTGACAAAATATTTTTCATTTATATAATATCTCAAATCACTCGCAAATATACTGTATATTGGCAGTACAGTGTCTATACAGACAAACCAACCCTTTGTTGTGGCTCAGTAACATTCTATGCCTAGCCATGGGCAATTACATTTTAAACTGTTTGCCTGAAAGTGGCTGTGCCACCAGGGATATAATCTACTGAATTTGCTTTGGATAACATTACATGATTTTTACATTTTCAACTCAGCAACCAGAAGAAATGGGCAGAAGGGACTTTGGTTTAAAGTCTTACCTGAAGTATGGCCTCTCCAACAGGGGTGTGCACCTCCCTCTCCCCAGCATAGCACTGCAGTGCCAGCGCAAAGCATGAGACCTGTTTTCTGGCATGTAACTGCAGCCAGTGACCTTCAGAAGGACCGCAGGCAAGAATGTTACCTATTTTGTAACTTTATAGAGTATGTTACAGGTATCTCAAATAAACCATAGCCATCTATTATCTAGTCTTTTTCACTGTAGTAGTAAGAAGTCTAGCTGGATAGCAGACAAAAAATTATTTTTGCTCCATCTTCCCCTAAGCATTCAACTTCAGGAAGTCATTGTCTTATAAAAGGCAAATAGTCATCATCCATGTAGACTTTCTTCTGTGATTTATTTTTATTAAATGAGACTTTATTTCAGCATAATAATCTGGTAAAAAACAAAAAATAATGTATCTAACACTGGGAATACACAGCAGGGATAATGTAATATAATACATGTACCAACCAACGAACCCATAATGCAATGAGTTGCCTAACTCTTCTCTGAAATGTTAGAATTTATTCGCAAAAGCTGTAGACTTGGTGATGTTAGACAAAGAAATAATACTGAAAAGTGTCACACATTTGGGATGTATCAATTATCAGCCACCTGAGTAAATCTGCACTTTATATATGGTAAGCAGAAACACAGTAACCAATTGGGATTCACTAGTTGGCCATCCATTGATGACATACTGTAATTGTGTCTGTTTTTCCATTAGATCTGAAATAGCTAACAGTTTGGTAACAGAGTTGTGCCACCTATTTCTAGTATCAGACAGTAGGCCCAACATTTTATACTGCTATATCATGTGAAGTGGTTCAAAATATACCAGATATCTGGAAATTAACAATTTGAGGCAGAGTCACTCAAGTATGGAAACAAAAGTGGCATGGAAAATGCATTATAAATATTAGTTCTGAACAGAAACAAAGGAGAAGCAATCTATCTGCACTGGATTATTATAAAGCATAACACAGCTAAACATTAAATATTTGCCTTGGCTATGAGCAGCGAGTCTGTCAGTTTCTTGGCCAATGGATGATTAATATCCTGGCTGCAAAACTAAGTGACTCTTGCTCTAATTTTATCCACCAACTGAGTAGCTTCACCCAGCTTGGGAGATTACACATTGATTCATATTGTAAAACCATGATTAATCATCTTTTTTTCTTTAAATAAGGAAGCTCTGTTGAGTGGCGAGAAACCATTAATACAGGGCATCACTAGGGCAGAAAGAGGAAAAGGAAGCAGAAGAGAGATGTTATAGTAGATGATTTAGGAGGTACCAATAGACAATTGCCTTGCAAGTTGACAAATTATGGAATAATGGAAAGACAGGAGCAAGTAATGTTCCAAATGTGAGAGGTTCTAGCAAATAATCAGACTAAGAAACAATTAGCTCTGTTTCTGGTGACTTAAAAGCTGGAGCAAGGAAGATACTGCACTAAGGACATGGTATACTGGGACAAAAAAGCAACTGTGACCTTGCACCGGAAAACAGATGGCGCGGAGACAGGTACCCATATGCAAAATATTGGAAATGAGAAGTCACATTTTCAAAAGGGCTTACTGTCCACATTTTACAAAATGGCTTATTGTCCATAAGCCCCCAAATACCACAAACTCTGGGCCCAATTTTAGAAAGACTTGCGGTCGCTGCAAGACACTTAGGGCAGAGAATTTGACGCAAGTGGTGACTTACGTCAAACTTGTGCTGCAGTGCAATTTTTTAAAGAAGCTTGCTACAACCCCTCTGCTGCAAGTCCCTTGTGGTGATGCAGCACAGTTGTGCCAGCTCCCCCTGGCATACCTTTGCATCCATGTGGGAGCCTGTTAATGGGGCTTGCACCACAGCTTTGATGCAAGCTGCCATAAAATACCAGCACTGTCATAACTTGCGTCCAAGATTCTAAAATTTGATGCAAGTTGCGTCATACCCTTGGACGCAGGTGTGGCAAACTTTGCAGGGAAGCAGGGCTTGGATGCAAGCCCTACATCCCCATTCGAAAATTGGGCCCTCTATCTTTTGGCACATTCTGATTTTCTATGCAGTGTATTTATTATGGTTTTTAGTGACTGAACAGAGAAAGGTGTGGGCAGGCCAGCCCGATAGTGCTAAGAGTTGAGTTGCCGGATGCCACACTTCGCACCACACCAGCAACCTAGGTTCGGGAATGGACTCGGGTCACTTGGCGATTGGCAGGGATGAGGAAGGATTAAGCATCCATAGACATCTCTCCTTCCTCAGGGAGGGTGGACAGTAAGGTGTGCTGTTTGCCTGACACCCAGAGGCAGCTGGGTGTCAGCACATGTACGCTGTCGGAAGGGGAGGGCCTCATATACAGGGAATACAGCTGCCTTGGTGGAGGTAGAGTCCAGCCATCTCTGCCCATTTCACATATGGATCCCGGGGAGAAAAAGCAGTGGAAAATACCAGGAGCCAGCAAGCTCCATGACAGCTTGATGCGCCATCGCAACGGCAAGCCCCGATTCTGGGTTGTGCTCCGGGTTGGGGAGTAAAGTTGGCACTCATCTTCCTGGCCCCACCATTGGGGGGTAATCCATGGGGGAACTCTGGAGCATGGCTAGTGTGGTGTGATCGGGGCCAGAGAAAAAGTCCCTCCGAGGGAGGGCTGGAGCTACTAGCCTAACTCTGCAGAGGCGGAGGAAAAAAGTAAACAAAAAAAAAAGAAAGGTGTGGGCAGAAAAAAGAGTTGGATGGCCCAGCCTGCAAGTGCAGTGGTAGAGCTTCTGCGTATGATGCCAATGGCCCAGGTTCGGTATGGATCTGAGGAGTCAGAGGGATGGCCAGGGGAAGAAAGACTGAGCATCCCATGGACTGCTTTCTTCCTCTGGGGATGGGCAAGGTAAGTGTTTAGCACAAGATTGATCACTGGTGGAGGCCAGGGGGAGCAGCTTCTGGAGCTGGGATGTCAGGGAGTATGCCAGAGAACAGTGCTTTGGTGCACTATCTTATTGCACACCATGTCTCCTGGGGAAAATCACAAGCAATGTCAGCCCCATTGATGACACCCTGCTCCTCTGGTCCCACTGCACCTGCCCATGACACTCAGGTGGTGACCAAGTACAGCCCTCCATTGGGAAAGGCCTGACCCCACAGCCCTACCCTGTGGGGTAAGCCAGAGAGGAACACCAGTAGTTGTGGGGTATGTTAACATTTTGTATGTATGTGCTATGTACAGAGGACAGCCCTGAAAACAGGCTTTTCCTAGTTCCTTTTCCTGTTAAAATATAAATAAACTTGAACTACCAGGAACCAAGTACAGGCTCCATTAGGGACATGCCTACTCAGTGGCCCTGCCTGGGGGGGGGGAGCCTGGGAGGATCATTGTTGAGGAAGGTCCGGAAGGGGTGAATGGGGATTGAGGCGAGCGGGGGCTGAGCCCCAAGGGGATCAGGGGCAAACAAAAAAGAGTTGGAATCATCTGGTCTGTCTTGGAACCCTACCTGGAGTTACTCTGACATGTCTCCTTCCCACTACTTCCTTACCCCCACCCCTGGTCCTTCTTACCCTTCCCCTTTTATTAATACAATTGTAGCCATCCCAGCCAGTTTTGTATTGACTACTATGCTGAATAGGATATTCCACTTATTCACTATTCTCTTCATTTAAAAGTTCTTCCTAACATATTTTCTGGCCATTCCACTCACTTTAAATTGTGCCTCCTAGTATTTGAATTTTTGTTCAGTTGGAACAGTTCTATGTGTTCCACTTTATTGTACTGTACCCCTGCAGATATTTGGATGTCTTCATTATGTCCTCCTTTTCCCCTCTGTCATACAGGGAGTACATTTTGAGGCTCTCTATCCTGTCCTCATAAGTTTTTCCCTACTGTTTGTCTTTCATCTTGGTTGCCTTTAACTGTATTGTCTCCAGCCTGCCCCCTTTTTAGGTAAGGAATCCGGAACTGAATGCAGGATCCAAGGTGTGGCCTCACCAATGACCTGTACAACAGTATAATCCCCTCCTTTGTGTGATAGGCTAGTCACGGCCTAATACACCCTAGCATTCTATATGCCTTTCCATATACTTTACTGCATTTGGAAGTGGACTTCATGTTATCACTAATTATTACCCCTAAATCCCTTTGTTCCCTAAAATATTCAACTGGTTGATGAGTTTAACATTTTCTTTATGAAGGGCCAACTGGTCCATTTGAGATACATGTATCCAAATTCTTAAGGTGAACCTATTAAAAAATGTACACCACTGAGTGGCAATCTAGTCTTGGAGGGATATGGTAATTTGAACTCATCCAAAATTAAACACACTTTTCTCGACTCTGGAGAACAAGCCTTTGGAGCCTCATAATCAGTCCCTATGATGACATGCAACAAAAGAAATAAGGTAAAAATAAACTCTGATGGTTCAGTACACTAACATTTGGCAGGGGACCCAGTGTCAATGTAGTTTACAGGTATCATGGAATTTGGGGGTACTCAATTAGAGCTCAAAGCTCCTCCATAATAAGATGTTTTCATTTCTAATGAACTGTAAATGTGCCATGGAAGTCTATCTTCAACTAATAGGTATTGAAGCTTAAGAAAAAAATGTCTTTGTTCAGTTGCAGCCAAACAACTAACACTATTAAGGAACATAGAATTTTGCTAGGTTCACTGCCAGCATCAGAGAGTGCCCACTGAAGTTGTTCAAATCGCTTTAAATTACAAGACCATTCTAAGTTAACCGCCCTCCCTCCCCCTATTCTCGACTCAGGGCCACACAAGGCCCCACGTATCTCATCAAGAATCCCCGCCTGGGTATCCCAAGATTGCTGCCTAACTTCCTCAACAGTCATTAAGTTTTGCCTGGACTGCTCCTTTGATTCAGTTCTGTATATTCTGCCTGTTCCAAGTATGTTCCCTACTGTATTTGTCTACCCTCCACCCTTTGTAACCGACGTGGAGCCTTTGCAAAAGAGTCTGTGACTCAAAGGTTTGTAATTCTGATTGTTTCCAATAAATAAAATAAATAAAGTTTTTGAAAATGAACCTCCACTTCCAATTCACAAATAATTCTATTAAGTCAGAGTTGGGAGGAATGAGATTTCATTTTCACAACTGTTGCATGGATTTCAGGGACAGAACAGCAAAAGCTGATCAGAATCAGTGTCACAAATTTTAAAGGGACACTATCATACCCCTCAAGCCTGGAAATGTCCTTAGTTATGATTGGTCACATTCTGTAGAGACTGCTGATGTAGCTGGTAGTTGGATTCTGATTCCTTTTTTCTTTTTAAAAGTGGAAAACAGACTGCCCACCATGATGGTGTTACTACACAAAAACATGTTTGTTTACATTCCTTGATCAACTCTGCTGCGCATTTCCTGGACCTGGGAACACCCTAACATAGTCTAGACACTCATGATGTAGTGGGAGGAGAGGACATTACTGCATCATGGCTTGACTGGCTGCACTGTTAGGGGCTGTTCCCCTAATGTTTATAACATTTGCAATAACAGTAGATCAAGGATTTGAAACAAAATAAGGCTGTATATAATTATACTATTTGAATGCATTTCAGTTCCACTAAGAAAGGAAGCAGATAAAACAACCAGCATCATCAATGATTTTTGGAGAAAGCAAGCAATCATAAAATGTGGTTCTTCAACCAAAATTAATATGATGTAAAAAGGGTTGATAGTGTTCCTCTAAGTGTGATATCACATTTATAAGAGATAATGAGCATTTGACAGATGAACTAGGAGAAACAGGACCACTGCTCATGATTAAACAGGTAGACCATAAAACACTGAGTTGGTGACCAGATGGAAATACAATAAAGAAGTAACATTTGAGTGAAGATTAAGTTGGGACATGGATTCTGAATTCTTGGATAGTGGAAGTACCCCTGAGAGACTCTTATTTGATGGACAGACACCACGTCTGGGTCTTTTCTGAGTTGGCAAGGCAAGACAAATTTATTTACAGAGCATCCCTATCCTGTAGGCTGAGAATGTTGTACATGTAATGGAAAAAGACACACAAAACTATACATTACTGTTAAACAAAATCAGTCATTAAGTTTACACCTGGGAACACACTCATTAGCAAGCTATTTATGAAGCTTGCAGCTAGTAGCCTGTCTGGTTATTGATCAGAAACTGCCACCAGGATAAAGGATGTCTAAGTGTAACTAAAGCAAGCAGCCAGCTGGGTGGATGGATTAAGCTTCCTAGAGAGCCCCTTAATTGAGAGCTGGTCCCCAACAAGTATGTCCCTCCTGAGTGCAGGACAGCAGTCTGTGCAACAGCAATATCTCCTTGTAAGCTACAGTATCAATTAAACGTATGCTATTCAGGTTATGTTAAGGACCAGATGTCCGAGTACTATTTGGAAAGCGTAACATTGAAAAGGAACTTTCTATCAACTAATTGGAGTTCTGCTCCCGAATCCTGTAGTGTCCACAAACTGTGCTCACACTGCTGTGACTGCTTCCAGGACAGGAGAGCAATAATTACATCCCGCCAAATTAAGTAAACCCTTACTGCATGACTGGGGATACCTACGTGTGGACAATGAAGCATTGTGTTGCTGTCAAATGAATTACCTAAAATATCACATCTCCCTGTATGCCCTGTGTTTTTATCTGTGGCTTGCAAGAACCCTGGCTATTAGGGTGGAGGGCCCCATAGTTTCTGATGGCTGAGGGTTGGCTACATTTAGTTTTAGACTGTCTGGATACATTTATGTAATGAAATAGAGCTCCATATTCAAACACTCAGACACAATGCTAGCTGATTTGTACCTGGGACTTTTTGAACAGCCAAGTTCTGACTAATAGCTGAGCATCTGAGGTATAAGTAAGACTAGTCACCAAGTATTCACAGAAAGGTACTCACAAACCCCTAATTCCACTCAAATCATTTATGGGTTGTAAAATGCCCCCAGCTGCTCAAAATTATATAATTGAATGCTGGGGAACTCACTCTTAGTGATGTAACATGGTTGCAGATTGCAACTTCAATCATCACTAACCAGGAAGTGCGCTCATAAGATGTAGAAGCATTGCTGCCATGTTTGGCTGGGAACTGCTCTCATGAAACAAAAATCACAGTGCACACTCAAATACCATTGAGCCAAAATTTATTTATCAGAAGTAAACTGTGCCACTAACACCAAAATTAGTGGCACAGTTCATTGTTGATAAAAAAATGTTGGCTTAATGGTATTTGAGTGAGCATTGGAATTTTGCAACATCAGTCATGCAGGATGCATTTACTAGCATATTTATTCCAATGGGAATTACAGTGATCTCAATTGCAACCCCTGGCAACCTCTAAATAATGCTCTATTGCATGCTGTCTTATGCTCGTTTTTAGTATGTACTGAATTCTGTCATTTAAGACCTTAAGGTACCAAGTCCTGAATGTTCATAGCCCCTGGATTTGCTCTATGAGAATGACACGAGATGCAGGTCACAAAATTGTTAAAGCTTTAAAATTGGCTACTAATGGTCACAGTTACAAGCAATTATAACTTGAACTGCAAAAAGCCGTGTAACAATACAGCATAACTTTTAAGGGATGGGTGCTCCATCTAGGACCTTGAGTGTCAAACATTTAGCAAGTTAGCCAGCCCAGTGGTGCAGTGGGCTGAGGCTGGGGCTTGCCACCAGCCATGCTGGCAAACCTGGTTCCGGAATGACCTGAGGCCACTCGGATGCTGGCCAGGGAAGGAGGATTAAGAATCCCAGGATAGCTGTCCTCCTTCAGGGTGGGGTGACAGTGCATACCACTGATTGGCAACAACCTAGTGGAAGCTGAGTGATGGGACAGCAGTCGCTGAACTGGTAGACTGGGTTCAGGGGCAATGTGAGGAAGTATTTTTTCACAGAGAGGGTAGTGGATGCATGGAACAGCCTTCCTGAGGAGGTTGTGGGGTCTAAAACTGTGGGAGAATTCAAGAATGCATGGGACAGACGTAAGGTAATTCTTGTGGGGCTAGGAAGAAATAGGCTGTCGGTTAACTAGGATCTGCGGCTTATCCTGTAGGTAGGGAAATGGGCAGACTAGGTGGGCCAAGCAGTCCTTATCTGCCATCAAAGTCTATGTTTCTATGTTTCTATATGCAGGTGTAGAAGCATCACTGCATCTTCACGTAGTATGTGTGTGCCATTGTTCACTTGCCAGTCCTGGGGAAATTTGTAAATGGGAAAACAGCTCATATGATGGATGATGATGGCACCCCCCACAGCTCTGCACCATCCACCACAGGCACCCACTCACCAATGGTAGTTCAAGATGCAAGGGGGTAAGTCCTGGGTAGGGTAGGTGGTGGGTTGGGGTGGGGGCTGCTGCCACTGGAAAGAGGGACCACCTGACAGAGAGAGATGTGGATAGACAAAGAATATAAAAAAATTAGCGAATTAATGAAAAGAACACAGAGTGACATATCTGAACACCCAAAAGATAGGCAGAAGATCCTGGCTTTAAAGGTAAGTTCTCGCTAACAAATTAAAAGCCAGTTTTGAAACTTAATATCTTGAGTCTGACCCCCAGCAAAAATCACTCACAATTTTTGGCTTCAAGAAAATGAGTCTTAGATTAGACTCCCTACCCCCAAGGAGTGCACCATTTCAACCTTGTGTTTTCATGCAGCAGCTCCATGTAGCTGCACTACAGGACATACTGATACTGAGTCATCCCTGGTTTTTATTGGATTCCTGCACAACCCAGCATTATTCTGTCCAGCAGTGCATCCCCCTCAGATCTGCTGATACTACACATAAGTTCACAAATGGCACATCATTATGGATGCTGAGAACCTAAATTTAGGATTCCAATTTATGAAAACCCCAGACTGTTAAATTAATTTTCATTAGTAACTGTATAGTTTTAGGGCAACTGGATCTCATTTACTAAATTAATTCTTTCCTATAATGTCTTATCAAAAGAATGAAAAGCATTAAAGAAAACATGGAGAATGTAGAATCATTGATCTGTATAATAATTGGTCACAGGTACTTGGTTTTAATCATGTGTTATGGAAGATAATGTTGTCTAGTGATTGACGGCCCTAACTAAATCAGGAGATTCCCAGCTTTTTATCCTGTCAGTGCCACTGACTGACAATCTGCATTTCAAAAAATCACATATGTTCCATTGTGCTTCAATCCTCCCACATGTGACACTGGGTAGAAGAAGGACCCCCATGAAAATGATCTCAGCTATGTTACAAGAAAACTAGAAAAAAGAGGTTGGGTCTCCTTGATGGAATATCACTGGAATCTTTTGCATACTTGACCCTACCTATGTAGGGAACTGTCAGTTTCCCATTTTTGGCAAATGATCACGAAAAGTTTGAGAAGGCATGCCGTACACTATATCTACTGGAGCAACATAATAAGGGTCATCAATAAATAGCATGCATCAAGGTACATCAATATACATTAATATACTTGTAACTATTACAGAAATAGAATTTGTCAGCAGAAAAAGACTGCTAGGCCCACCCTGTCTGCCTAAGAGTACCCTGCCTATTGTACCTAATTGGTTTCTAGGGATACACACTCCTCCTTGTTTGTATACTCATTTAGCGCTGTATCTATCCAATGCAGGCTTGAAGCCTTCCATGGTTCTAGGCTCTACAGCTTTGACTGACAGTCAGTTCTATGCTTCTATGACCCTTCCTATGAAGAAGTACAGTATTTCACACATATTCCACTTGCAAGATAGGATGAGCAGAAGACTATAAGGTCCATATATGCTGCCCTTTATTTCGTCATAATAATCACTTAGTTCTACTTTTGTCAGATAGACAACTGATTTGTTTTTGAACATGCTAAATGTCTCACTTTGCACTATGTCTGCAGGTAGGTTGTTCCATATCCCTATTATTCTTTATGTATAGTATCATTTTTGTCTATTAGTTTTACATGTCCATGGTTTGGGTTGCTTGTTACCCCCCTTGTAACACTATTCTGTTTGATTTTAATGTTCATGCTGTCCAGTAATTTATTGTCATTATATATATTGTACATATACAGCAGATCTACCCTTATTCTCCGTCAGTTCCGTGTATGAAGGTTTACAATGTTTAAATGCTACGTATAGCTTTTGTCCTCTAAACCCTTAACTGTTTTCATGATCCTTTTTCATATTTTTCTCCAGTTTATGTTGCTGTCCCATATTTAGGCCTCTCCAACATTGTAAGCAGTAGTCAATATGTGATTTGTTATAACTTCAATACAAGGAAATTATTATATTTATTTGACTTATAAAATGTCTGTTAATTGAATTTACCTAGTAGTTTGATTTTTTAAATATGTTGTGACAATGAGTTTTAGGTTTTAAATAATTTGTAATTGTTATTACCAAATCTTTCTCATTTTGAGCTGTTGTAAGTAAATGGCTCTGTAGGTACTGTAGTACTTATACCTTAGATTATTTTTGCCAAAATGCTTCACCTTCATTTGGTCAAACTAAATGTAATTCCCCACTCTGAAGACAATGCTCCTCAGCTTATAGGTCAGACTGTAATGTTTGTTGTTTTTCTTCAGTGCCCACTTCTCCACCCAATTTTGTAACACCTACATATATGCCATACTTGCTTACTAGAGAAGAATCAATATCAGATATAAAGATAGTGAACAGTGCTGGGAAAGTATTGACCGGGCAATCCACTAGAAAAATTTGCTAATTTTGAAGCATGTCCATTTATTGTTACCACTTGTGTCCTATCTTTCAGCCAATTAGAGATACAGTTTATGATATTGATCTTAAATCCATATGCAATTAATTTGGCAATAAGTTTAACATGCAGTGCCACATTGAAGGTCTTTGCTGAAATCAAGGTATATACATCTGAAGGGATGTTGTTATCTAATGCTGAACTTATTGATTCATAAATGCATAATGGATTGCTTGTACAAGACCTTCCTTTCATAAAACCATATTGTTTATTTCTTGTTAATCCCTTATTCAGTTCCTTGTTGATTTATTTGGTCTTTAATGAAACTTTCTAGACTTTTGCCAAGGATGCCGGTTACATTTATTGGCCTGCAATTCTTTGGGTCTCTTTTTGTACCATTTTTTAATAAATTGGGGGTATGTTTGCTGTATGCCAATCTTCAGGGATTACGGAATCAGATATGGATTTAATAAGCAAATAAATTACTTGTGTGGTGATCTCATAAGCAACTTCTTTTAATAGTCTAGGGTCTAGACTATCAGAGCCTGCTGATTTTGTTGAATCTGGTACTATTACTTCTTTAAAACATCTTCATGATTTATCATTAGTACACGTTTATCTGCAGTATATCTTTGGCCATAATATTGCTCACTTTATCCTTGCCCTGGAATATCCTTGCAAAACAATTATTCATTATTTCTGATATTTCTGCCTTATTGGTTATGATCCTATCACCATGTGTTAATGATCTAACTACTGGTGTAGTATTTTTAGGGAATTAATATAGCCACAGAAAGCCTTAGGCTTCCACATTTCTGATGCTAATTTCATTTGTAGGCTCCTTTTTTGCTTTTTTAATTTACTTTTTGCATATAACTTTATATAAATCTTTTTGCCTTGAAATCAGCTTTCTTATTTTATTGTTTATCCAGGGTAGAACCTTACCTTTTTATTGTTTGAATTCTTTTTCTTAATAAATTTCTCTCTAAGTTTAATAGTTTGTCTCTCAACTTTACCCACCCCTGTTCCATGTCTAACATACAAAGTTCATTATGTCAATCCCAGTTCCTCAGGTGGGTTTTAATAGATAAATAATTCCATGTATTATAATTAAACATTAGTGTTGTTCAACTGTCTTTAAAGATTTGTCTATTAAATTTAAACATTATCATGTCATAATCACAAGTTAACAAGGGTTCCAGGATTTCATATGAGAAATTGTTTTCAAAATAAGTGAATATTTAAACGCCAATATATTATCACCCCTTGTTGGCTTATTATGCTGTTTTAAGCTAAATTCTTTAACTAAATATTTAGAAATTAATTTCCAGCTCTAGTAATAGAGGAATAGTTAGACCAATCAATTTCAGGTACATTAAAGTCCCCTAATAGAAAAGTGTTATTCTCCTTATCGTGATGGTTAAACAATCGAGAATACAAGTCTAAATCCTGTTTATTCTTTTCATCAGGTGGCATGTACAGTAGCAATTTCCAGTCACTAATGGTCTTGTTTTAATGTTGTTGATCTTGACCCATAGTGATTTTGTGTTCTCACTATATGTTATAGTTAAATCTATAGTCTGAAGAGCCTCTGAGCAGTATTAGTGCAACACCACTTCCATGTTTGTGTGTTCTGTCCTTACTATGAAGGTTATACTTATAAGTAGTCCTGCCCCATTGATCGTTTATGTCCCACCTCTATTGATAATGTTGTCCAGTTTTTCTGCTAACATCTCTGTTTCTTCTTTGTTAAGGTGTAGATTATCCCATGATTATAATGATTTTTTTCTCCAGGAGCTTTTTCCCAATTTTTTTAGGAAAAAGAAGTCCTCTTTATAAGATCATTTATGTAACTATCTGTTCAACTTTATAGTATCACTTTCTTTTCTCATAGAACCACATGGTACCGGTAATACCTCTAATATATTCACTTCATGATTTGTAGTTTACTTCTTCTAGTTTCCCTAGATCACTGTGCATTGTCTCCACTCCCTCCTGAGTATATACCCTATTGAATATCTTGGTGTTATCTGCAAACAGACCTTCCCCTCCAGTTCCTCTCCAATGTTCTCTATGAAGATACTGAAGAGGACTGGTATCAGAACTAAACCCTGCAGTACCCTGCTTGTCACACCCTTCCCTGTCCTTTGAGTGTGTGCCATTTATCACTACCCTCTGCCTCTTATCCATTAACCAGTTGTGAACCCACTTTACCATTTTGGCCCACACCCCCAAATTGGTCAGCTTGCTATTCAGTCTTTTGTGCAACACAGTTTCAAAGGCCTTGCTGAAGTCTACAGTAGATAGTCTACTGCCCTCCTCTGGTCTATTCCCCTGGTCGCCCAGTCAAAAAAATCTATTAGATTAGTTTCTTATGACCTTCCACTCATGAACATGTGCTACCTGTGGTCCTGCAGCCCACTGGCTTCCAGGTAATCAATCAGTCTCTCATTTAGTAGGCTTTCCATTATTTTCCCCACAACTGAAGTTAGGCTGACTGGCCTGTAGTTACTAGATTCCTCCCTACTGCAGCTGTTATGCAGAGGAACCACATCCATCCTTCTCCAGTGCTCCAGAACCACTCCTGTTTCCAGTGATCTGTTGAACAAGGCTGTCAGTGGAGCAGCTAGCACTTCCCTGAGCTCACTCAGTACCCTATGATGTATCCTATCTGGATCCATAGCCTTATCCACTTTCAGGGCTGCAAGTCCTTTCAGAACTCTTTCCTCTGAAAATGGTCTTGTGTTCACCTCCTCCACACCTTTGTTCTAAATTATCTCTAGTGGTCTGTTCTCCCTTCCCTCTACTATGAAGACTGAACAAAAATACCTGTTCAAAGTATCAGTCTTCCACCCTTCTTGTCTTCACTATCCTGCACCTAGCTTTTCGCTTCTCGCTGACGTATCTGGAAAAAAAAAGTCTTATTTCCCTTCCTCACTTCCCTTGAAATCCTTTTCTCTGCTTTTTCCTTAGCTTTCATAACCACTTTATGTGCTTTCTACTGCCTGACCTTTTACACTTCTACATCCTCTTCCCTTTGAGTTTCCCTGTACCTTTTGAAAGTGTCCCTTTTCACTTTGCTGCCAATGACACCTCCTTGGAGAGCCATTATGGTCTCCTTTTCCTCCTGCCTTTTCTTACCTCTTTCATGAAGATACTTATTGCCCTAATGATGCCCTTCCTTATTGCCTTCCACTGCACCTCTACCCCTCCCTGGCTATTCCTTCCCTCCAGACATTTTTTGAGGCAGTCACCCATTTCTGTGGAATCTTCCCTCCTGAGCTCCAGGATCCTCATCTTTGTGTGGTACACCATACAGTGGTCAGTGGTGCTCAGGGGACTTCCCACGGTTACATTTTCAATGCTGTTCCTACTTGTGAGTACCAAGTCCAACACTGCCCTTCCCCTAGTGGGCTCTTTCACAAGCTGCCTGAGAAAAACTTCATGTAGGGAATCTAGGATGGCCTTGCTCCTTTCCGAGCTGCAGGAGGTAGGTTCTATTCCACATCTGTTACATTGAAATCTCTGGCAACATGCTATATCTGGGTTCAAAACACAATGGGGTATTTTTAAGGAGGTGTTATTGGGAAAAAGAGAGTGGTAGCACAAAGGGAGACTCTGAGAGGAAGACTGATTCAGATAACACATCAGGGCAAATTTAAGGGATTAATAACCATTTTCTCTCCTTATTCTTCCATGTTTCTGTCTTTCTGGGGATCAGTTATATTGATACAGTTTTTAATTATTGATATTTTAAAATATTGATACATTTAAATAACAATGTATTGATAATACTTGATAATACTTTAAATGATCAGTAATTGAACTGGCCTGGTGGTGCTGGCTGGGAGTGCACTCCACTACTGCATGAGAGACAGGGGATAGAATCCCAAACCTGATTGTACTGCCCTGGCCTAGAGGGGTCCAGGGCATGATGGCAAAGCTTCCTGTACTTACCCTGGGAAAGGAAGCTGGGCAGTCTACTGCATGAATATCTCCTACACAGAGCAGTGGTGGCAATAATGTTGTGGCTGACCCCAGGATGTTGTCCAGCATCTGTACATAGGATGTTGCCATGGGCACCCATAGACTGATGCTTGGTGGCAGGAGGGCCTCACAGGGGAAAAGTGGTCCACTCCATCTGAATAATGGTGCCACTGCCCACTCACTTCGGTGCTGCAGAATGTCAACATTCCTGTTCCTCTGACCACTGCTGCTCTTCAGAAGCTGGCAGTGTATGGGTTGGTCATTGGGACCCCACCATGAGGAGCAAGCCACAATGGAGCTGGGAGGATGGATCAGGTCTGGCTTGGGAAATGCCACAGTAGGTAAGAATGTCTGATGGGTGGCTGAAGCAGCAGGTCACTGGGGGAGGCAGGTGGAGATAAGTGAGGGCAGAGTGGCATCAAGACTAGATAAAAAAATCAGTACTTAAAAACTTAGCATATCTTATTTATATTAGCATGATTTCAAGTTTTTATTTAAAAAAGTTGTTAGTAGTGCTTGGCAGAATTAACTAATTCTGAATCTGGCAGGTTTACATGGCATGTCATAAAGTTTCATGGACTTCTTGCAGAATTTGACTGGGGTACAAGAGGACTTTCCTGCTGTGAAAAATTGTGGAAAATGTGGAATCTTTAACTTATTATTAAATACTGTGGAAATGCCTGATGAATGGAAATATGCAAAAGTAATTCCTATTTTTAAATTGAGTTCAAATGGTGAGATTATTAATTACAGACCAATATATTTAAGTCCAGTAGTGGCAAAGATCTGTGAAAAAATGGTAGTGAAGCAGGTCAAGCATTACCTGAGTGTCCATGGCATTTTGATTTGTAACCAGTCCAGTTTCAGTGAAAAATATAGTACACAGACTGGATTAATAAAAGTATCAGGGGATATTTAGACTGCTATGGACAATGGGTTACAGACAGGAGCTATAATTTAGCTTTGCATGTTGGTTTAATAATTACTTAAAGTGAAGGAAACAAAGGGTGTGTTTAAATTCACATTACTCAGATTTCAGACAGGTTAAGCAGGGAGTACCCCAGGGCTCGATACTGGGGCCCCTCCTTTTCAACTTATATACAAATTACCTGGAATTTAAACAACAAAATGTAACATATCACTAGTATGCTGATGGTACAATTTTGTATGTATCAGAGACTGCCTCTTTTGCATACAACAAAATTTGCAGCAAGCTTCTGATGATATACAGAATTATTATGTTAAAAACAAATTGATTTTGAATAGTAGTAAGACTAAGGTAATTTTATTTTGACACAATAACAAAGATTCATATACTAATAAGACATTGGAGATAACAGTAAATGATGGATCCATCCTACAACAGGTGGATGAATATAAATACTTGGCGCTTTGGATGGATGTCCATTGCAAATGGTCAATACATATAAACAACATGGTGAAGAGGTTGGGACAACAACTGGGAATGCTATATAGAATAAAAAAAACACTTTTCTATGTTAGTACCAGTGATAAACTATGCTGATGTGGTCTATGGAGGAGCAAAAAGGACAGACTTGAAAAAAGTAGATATTATATATAATAAAATAACTAGATGAGTATTATATGCACATAGATATACACATCATTGTGAATTATATAGAGAACTTGGCTGGGCTCGTTTGGACACCAGATGAAATCAACACATAACCAAAATTATGTATAATACCATTAAAAATAAATTGCCAGAGTATATTACAAAAGAACTGATAATAAAGTAGCTAAATGGGGGACTAAGAGCAGCCCATTATATAGAGGATAATGGCTGGGGATCAGGTGATAACATACTAACATACTATTTGCCAGCAGATTAGGCCTTACGGTCTATCGAGTCTGCTCGAACCTTAGATCCTTAGTTGGGTGCTGAGGTGCCGATAACCATACTGTAATCACCTTGAGTGGTTGTTAGGGCAACATGGTAAACCTCAAGAGCACAGCTCGAGAGGTTTACTATAGCCCTAGCAACCATGAGAGGTGATTTCAGCGTGGTTGTTACCCGATCACCAACCATCATCTTTTATAGTGTATGGTCAAAAATACACTGTTTGCATTCTATGTGTGAGAATTATGGAACTCTGGTGCATTCTTTTTTGTTTTGCCATGGTTTGGAATTTCCAAAGTGTGGTTAACAATTTTTAAAATTCTAAACAGTGCATAACAAAGCTGTGTAACTGCTGATTATGGTGGTTAATAGGCACTTACCATAAGTTATATAGAATTTGAAGTACCAAAATGGAGAACAAAATTTTGGTGTGCCACTGTATCTTATTTAGGTCCTAAAGTTTGGAACAATTTACCTATAATTTTGAGACCTTATGGTACTAATGTAAGTTGGCTCCAAATCAAGCAATGGTATCAAATACAAGTTGGTCAACTGAGAGAATGTTGTATTGTATCAGAGGTTGGGTAAGCATCACAGAGGGTAATGATGTTTTTGATAGGATGAAACTGACCTAATGGCTAATTGTATTTATATATTTATAAGCCTTTTGAAATATATGTCTGTTACTTATTTTTCTCCCTTGATTGTAACCAGGAAATGTTTTCTACTATGGTGTCCCTTGTAAATGAATGTATTTTTTTGTACTTAATGGGATTTCTTACCACGTTCATTTATAAAATGAATAAATCATTCCTACTACAACTATCTGGCCAAAATGGCAACATTTAGTAGTTTATGCAGTTATGCTACAGAACATGTTTCCATGATTAAAACTACAAACATTTATCAATACCAAATATGTTTGCTTGCATGCTGTTATAAGTTAGAACAACAGTATCTTGAGGCAATGAGTAGACCTTTCTTACCTTCAGTAGCCATTGTCCCTTGAACTTTGGATTCCACCAAACTACAGGGTATAGAGCTGAGAAAATGGTGAACAGAGTAAAAAGCAGCTTTATAAAGTCTCTGTTTCTTCATAACCTTTTTTTACATTTTTACCCCAAATTTTCAATGTAGTCTTTTCATGACCTCATGTTATATGATCAAGACAGGCAGAAGTTTTTAAATTCCATCCAAAGTGATTTCATGGAGGTACTTCAAAAACATGGTTCATAGAGGATTTGAAATATGTTTATTCCTATGGCCTATGTTAAAAATTTGGGGCTAAAATCTGTAAAAAATAATGTTATGATTAAACATTGGAAACATTCTTTGTTCCTTCTGAACTTCATTTTTTTTTGACATTTTGAACCCACATTTTCAGTATAGTCTTTATATGATCCCACCTTATGATCAAGACATGGATTTTTAAAAACATCCCATCTGAAAGGTGATTTCACAGCACGAATGACTACAGTTTCAGAGGGGATTTGAAAACTGACACCTGTCACATTCATGAGGTGGGATAACACAAGGGCTGTGTTGAAAATTTGGGGCCCATATCTGCAAAAATAAAATTATGAGTAAATGCTGGAAAAAATTCAACATTTCTTCATAACATTGTTGTTTTTGTGACATTTTGACCCCAAAGTTTCAACAGACTTTTTATGACCCCACCTTATGATCAAGATAGATGGATTTATTTTAAATTCTGTCTGAAAGGTGATTTTGCAGAGTGACTATCAAAACATGTTTCTGAGGGGATTTGAAAAATGACACCTGCCATATTCATGAGGTGGGGTAGCACAAGGGCTATGTTGAAGATTTTGGGTCACAATCTGCAAAAATAACAAAGTTATGTGTAGACATTGAAAAAAAGTCAATGTTTCTTCATAATGTTGTTATTTTTTGACATTTTTATCCCAAATTTTCAACATAATCTTTTTATGACCCCACCTTATGATCAAGATAGGTGGAATTTTTAAATCCCATATGAAAAGTGATTTTGAGTAATAACTGTGGAAAGCATGTTTTGAGGATATTTGAAAAATGATACCTCCCTTTTTATGAGGTGGAGTAAAACAAGCTATATTAAAAAATTTGAGGCAAAACATGCTAGAAAATGACAAAGTTATGAGTAAAAGTTGAAAACCTATTAAAAAGCCATTAACCAGACTTGTCTTGTGTTTCCTTTCAATTCACAGTTGAGCTATGGAGCCACAGGGCATTCAGCAGTTGTCAGGGAAGTTTAGCAGTGGACTAGATAGGTAGGTGAGGGGTACAGAGGGGTGTGGAGTGGTGGATGCTGAGAGTGGTCTCAGGATGGGGGTTGGAGGGTCGAGGGGAGCAGAACCTGTTGATGGACTGTTTTCTTTATTTCAGGTTAAAAATAACAAAGTATGGTTTTCATTATTGCAGGTACTGACACTGGGGACTTGGCAATCCAGTACTGGTGTGATGGTGGCACTGGGGGTGGACACCCAGGTGTCTCATCCTGTTGGGAGGGGTTAGGACTTCTCTGGTGTGGGGTTAGGCATACAACCACTGGACATTCACCTTCTTTTCACCTCTACTACCCAACCACCTAATCGCTTATCTTAATTTAGCTGTTAATAGTGTTATGTCCCTCAATACTTGTAACCTTGACTGTGCCTTATTGTTGAACTGTATTGCTGATCTGCAGTTGTCTCATGTATGTATGTCTTTGTCCTCCTTGTGACGAGGTACCTTTGTAAATGAGCCACCGGCTCAAAGGTTGTTAAAGTGATGTTAAAATAAATAAATAAAATAAAATAAATTCATTAGAAGGGTTGCAGGGGGTTGTAGAGTTCTCAGGTGACTGGTGCCATGTTTGGGCATCCAACCAGTGGACATTCATGAGGGAGATGACTGCAGAGTTCTCTGGTGGCAAGGTTGGACACCTGACCATTGGACATTCAGAGTGGGCAGGGTTTGCAGAGCTCTCCAGCAGGGAGGGAATTTGGCACCTGGCTGCCATACATTCATAGGTCAGGTTTGCAGAGTTCTCCGGTGGTAGTGTTGGGCACTCAACTAGCAAATGTTCCTGGGGGCAGGTTTGCATAATTCTCCAGTGGTGGGGTTGGGCATCTGACCACTGAATGTTTGTTGGGTGGTTCAGAGTTCTCCGGTGGCAGGGCTGGCCATCTGACCATTGGACAGTGGGATAAAGCTGGGTCAGGCAGGAGGGAAGACTGCTTTGCTGCCTGATGGCATATGAAACAATGCAGCCACACTCTGATACATGTGGGTGCATCCTTTCATATGTGAGAAGTTTCTGCTCATCAGCCAGCAAAGCTACATTAGCAGCAGACATGTCAGCACTGGGTGTTGACTTGGAATTACAGACCTCTTGCCAGCTCAGCTGCATTGGCTATTACAACACACACCTTCCCAGTCTTTACACTGCCAAAGCAGCCACAATATGTGTTGCTTGCACATGTGTGCAAGTAAACATAAAAATGTTATTCACATCAAAAACCTGTGGTTTACTTTAAAATATTGCAGGGTTTCTTTTTGATAGAGTTCTAAAGAATTTACAACAAAATTCTGTCAAGATTTTTGGAAACAGAATTTCAGCACACTAGTTTTAGCCCCAACAGTTACAAAGTTAGCTTTTATTAGAGGCTGTATCCTTAGAAAATTCTAAATTTATAACCGTTAAGGCTAAAATCTTCATTTTTTAAAATGAAAGCTTGGAGTCAGGGCAACATCATGTAAGAATTACAACAATATATTTACTGGTTAGTACCTATAATCTATGGCTACTGAGTGCCCAACAGGTCTGTAATTCACATATGTGAATCACGGAGCTCAGTAAACCACAGACACAGAAACCTAAACAGTGCACTAAAAAGCCTCCAAGAAGCTGTCCTCGCGCCGCATGTTCAGTAGCGCTAGGTTTTCACACAGTTGGCACGAGGTACAAGCTTCTCCATGGCTGCATCATACCTCAGCAAGCACTCGTCAGAGCTTGACCACATCAAAAAGCAGTACGTTTGCTTAAATAAATATGGCAACAGCATCAGGATTTACCCCCCCCCCAAATGGCAGTGGCAGGTAACAATTCATTGAAGAACAAAACAACCAAAATACAATAAAAAAAACAAAACAAAAAGTGATCTACAGTTTTTCATCAAGTACCTGGATGACATGGGTGAGTCCCCAGATTTCCTAACTCTGCCTATGGAACAACTGGACAGCCTCATAACAAAATTCTTAGAACCAGTAAATATTAAAAATAAAACTAAGGAAGTGAGCTTTAATGGGGATTTTATGCACACCCTCAGTGTGTGATGTCCATATAAACCCCCCTGGCTTCACCCTCAGGGGTTTATAGGGCATCACACACCTCGGGTGTGCATAAAATCCCCATAAACCACACTTCTTCATGCATTATTCTATATATAATATCAGTTATTGATAATTTAAGTTGTACATTTGTAAGCTTAACATATACAGTAAATATATAGGGTGTGTGTGTGTGTGTGTGTTATGGGTGCACTGAAGATATCTGATTTATTTTCGTGAGTGTTTTTAGCATCCAATGGAGCAGGAGGGTGTCTCAGATGGATAGAGGGTGGGGTCTGTGGGACCATCTCTCTGGACAATGGCAGTAATAAAGCATCTGCCCTGAAATCAATGCTTTCTGAACCTTGACTTGGTTCAAAAGGAAAAACTCCATTGCCAGAATAATCAGGGTACAAAATATGGATCATTGTCCATTGCATGTATTACACAGCTCATCTAGTGAGCTGAAAATCTTGGAGCACTCATTTAGGGCATAAGTGAGTTTCTCCATTTTGCATATTTGTTGAATTATATTTCTCCAGGAAGCAAGAGTTGGCAGGGTTCCAGCAATTGAAGGAATGGTTTCAAAACTGAGCATGTCTACATAATGTGAGCATGTGTGGCTCTCTGTTCTCCATATGCTCTTCAAAAGGAGTCATCTTTGATGGGTTAAAGTGAACTGTAATGACTGGTATCCAGAAGCACTGGTCTAGGAGTTTCCATGCATACTTCTGCTAGATGTATGAGATAGTAACTTTTGTAGCTCTTGAGCAAGCTCAGTGCCATGGTATTTCTGCCTTTGTGAGATTGTGATCCATTGACCACTAGAGTATGGTTGCACTAGTATCCATACCCTGTATGGCAAGTAGTGATTGGTAAAGAGAAGAGACTGTGTGCACTGTATGTGCACTGTATTGTGTGTTTTATGAAAGCCAGAAAATATTGTATCAGGGAAGAATCTTGATGGCAGAACCATGGGACAGCTGGGGAATGGGACTCCACATCTAGACATTGAGGGCATCTCTTCGGAGGTGTAACATGTGCAATGTGCCATTGCATGTATGTGGGTCTCACTGGATAGAAAAAAACAGAAAAAATCATCTGACTACAGTATGGTGAAGGTCTGGTCTGTTGCAGGCCCTGCACTGATGACTGGGCACCTCCAACCATGGTCCTGTGGCAGGACTCACTGGATAAGGTAAGTCCCAGAGAAGTTGGGTAATGGAGCTGGAAGATCAGCCCAGATGAGGGCCAGTCAGAGCAGTTAAGGAGATAAAAACCTTTGTGGAAAAAAGTTAGTGAGCTACAACCAGGAGGGATAGGATATAGTGGCAGATCTACAAATATTGAGAGAAATCTAAGTCATTAAGGCCACAGGAGTGTTGCACATCTGTAAAAGAGAGCATAGTGAAACCAGAGAAGAACAGATAAAGATACTGTAGGGAGAATCTTTCCCACTACAGAAAATCTGCATCTATTCTGAGTGGAGGGAAATTCTCCAGTTGTGAGACAGGGTATAAGAGTGGTAGGAAAGGTGTAAGATGGAAGGTTTTATGTCCCTTCAGCCAAGTCTAGGATTGTCCCTGTAGTCATTGGTTGAGGTCATGGGCATAGGTCTGATCTCCTACCGTGTGAAATTAAAGCTGAAAGAAGTCTGTTGAAGGGAGCAAATCCTGATCCGTTGTCACCCAATGGAGGGAGAGGCCTGCCATGTATCTTAGAAGGACAAAGCAGAGGTGAGTAGCCCAGTGGTATACGAAAAGATTTGGTAAGGCTAGGCCTCCTTGGTCCTTAGGGAGCTAGAGCTGTCACAGCTGAATCAGGGAATGGTGCCCAACCCAAATATACCAGAAGATCTTCTGTTGCCATTGTCTCCATAGAGAGTCCAGAAGAAGTAGGGGAGAGTATCAAAGAGATATAGTGCTCTGAGGAGGACCATCGTTTTAATTGATTTCAGTTTCTGGGTCAGGCTAAGGGATAGAGTGACCCAGTAGAGTGACCCAGTGCACAAGATCCTGCTGGAACTGGGAAGAAAAGGGTTGATAGTTATGTTTGAAGAAGGAGTCTGGGTCCCTGGGAAGACAAATCCCAAGATATTTAAGAACTTTGAGGTTCCAATAGAAGGGGTATTAGCTTATGATACACAGTGGGGGAGTGTTGTAAAAGGTCAAAGGCTTGGTCTTAGCATTATGCAGTTTGTAGTCAGAGACCTTGCCAAAAGCTTGGAGGATATCAAATGCTACAGGTAAAGAGGCACCCAGGTCCTGTAAATATAAAAGATCATCAGCATACAGCAGGATTTGGTGTTCCCCTTCTGATATCTGTACCCCTTTAATCATGGTAGACTCCTGGACTACTTGCTTCAAGAGATATATATATATTGTAGATAGGAGACATCAGAGGGATAAGGACCAGCACTGTCGTGTGCCCCATATGAGAGAGAAGGCCAATGAGGAGTGTCCATTGACATAACAGAGCCTGAGGGGATTGGTACAGTCCCTAAAGAAGCTGAATGAAGAGTACCAGGAATCCCATCCTCCCCAGCACGAAGTACAGGAAAGGCCAGGAGACCCAGTTGAATGCCTTCTTGTATCAATGCTAAGAATGATGAATCATGTGCACAAGACACTGAGATGATGCAGAATATGTAGTGTTCTTTTGGTGTTATTTGTAGTGGTGCATGTTCAAACAAACCCTGTTTGATCAATTCCTATCAATAAGGGATGCATACAGTGAAGCCTTTTTGCTATAATTGACATAAAAATCTGGTAGTCCTTGTTAAGTGCCAAGATCTGATGGTAGGATAAGACCTGTAGGTGATTTCTACCTGGTTTGAAAATGACTGAAAAAGCTACATAGGCCCAGGATGGAAGGGGAGCATGCCCTTGAAGGAGGGCATTGAATACTTGGTGCAGTAATGGACAAAGCTGGTCTTTGAATAATTTATAGTATTTGGAGCAGTAGCCAGCTGGTCCTGGGGCTTTTATAGTTTCAGGTTGCAAATTGTTACATCTATTTCTTCCAGTGATACTGCTTCCATGAGGTGTGCTTGAAATGTTTCGGACAAGTTAGGGGTAGAGAGAGAGAGAAAGTGGGGAGAGGGAAAAGGAAAGCTTGGCTCTCTTGGGAGGAGGCTTCATTATCAAGTAAACAGAGAGTTTTATAGTAAGACCCAAAGGAATCAGTAATGCCGAGAGCAGAGCAGAGAACGTTTTATCCCTGTCTTGGAATGCAGGATATCTGAGCCATGGCCCTTTGGTGCTGATGCCTCAATTAGTAAGCCAGCAGATGTAAGGCTCTAGGACTGACTTCATAGAACTGATGTCGTAGGTACATAAGTGCCAATTCCATTTGCTTAAACATAGAGCATCTATATTCTTCTGAGTTTTGTCTAACTGGGGATTGACTGTAGGGTCACACTGAGGATGAGCCATCTGAAGAGAATTCAAGGTGTCTGCAGAATGATTCCTATGTTGGCACCTTCTGTATTGCTTATAGGCAGTATATTGAATTATATGTCCATGAAGGACTGCTTTAAGGTGTCTAACATAATGGGGTCTGACATCTCTGCATATGCATTGTCCTACAGAATTTCATCAGCTTTATCAGTGAGAAAGGTCCAAAACTCTTCTGACCTCAAATAGAAGGCATTTAGTCTCCTGCTAGTATCTTTGCATTCCACTCCAAGGTCCCAATAACTGTGGACCAGGGCGTGGTCTGGCAGTTACTGTATATGTCCTCCAACATACAATCAGCCACTGAACCCAGGTGCTCTTTCTGCATAAGGCAGTAATCTACTTGGAAGTATGTTCCATGGGCTGCTAAGTAGTGGGTATAATTACACACCCCTGGGTGATGGGCACACCAGACATCGATCCAGCCAACATCTGCGAGAAATCTTTTACAGTGCTTATATGGAGCTGGTTGCCTCAGGGTTGAAACATTAGATGAGGCTATATGTGGCATAAGTTCCATATTAAAGTCCCCAGCATCATTAAAAGGCCTGAGTTGTTTTGAAGGATCAGGTCTATTTTTCAATTCTTGTAGAACTAAAGAGGGAGAACAACCAAAAGTGTTACATTGCAGAATTAGAATAAGCATATCCTCAATAAATCTCATACCAAAATTTAGCTATCTACATTACTTCTCTTTAAAGTTATGATCTATTTGGTAACCCTGATTTCACAACCTGCACAAAAAAAGCCAGTTTCAGTGAAGAGCCACTGATGATGTCATAACCTAAATTCAGTCTAGCCCTCCCTGTCAGCAAACATATAGGACCTGTTTCCCCAAAGTTTAAGAAACTACCTATAGTAATTATTTAAAACAAAAAACTGACATAGGGCTGACTGCAGTGCTTGCATTTCCAGAATGTTCAGAGACATGGTACTGTACTTTAGAATGCGTCAGGAGGTAATTTTGAAATGCAGCACTGAAACAAGGTATAGAATGTCAAGGTGGTGCACAATTTTGAAATGTTGGGGAAGGGACATGCAATCTCAGAATATGGCAGGGATGTGCCATGTCAAAATACGGTGGGACACTCAGTCTCAGAATGCAACAGGAACACATACTGAGGAATTTAGTAGGAACTGGCAGTTTTGGAATATAGTGGGGATGCACACTGTCAGAATGTGACAGGACATGGCATTTATTCTGAAATTGGCAGTCCCTGCCACATTCCAGAACTGTATGCACCCACCACATTTCAAAATCGTGCATCACATCCCCAACACACTCCAACACTTTCCATTTAAGCCACATTCTAAAATCACATATCCTTGCCACATTCTGAAATTACACATCCCCACCATATTCTGATGTTGTATTTCAAAGCCATATTCTGAAATTGTGTCACAGCCACATTCCAGAACTGTCACTGCCACATTCCCAAATTTGTGTCACCACCACATTCCAAAATTGTGTGTCACCTCAATATTGTGAAACTGTGTCACCACCACATTCTGAAAGTGTGAGTCACTGCTGTCACAAACGCACTCCGCAGGTCAGGCCCTCTGCTCCCACAGTGCCAAACCTCGAAGTGCAATATGTGAATAGGAGACAAACAGGGTAATCCTCCTGTCTGTTTTGGGTCCAAAACACCTACCAGTCTCGAGTCCTGAGGTCAAATATGAACTCTTTTTTGCTAGCAAGCCCAGTTAACAGGATCAAATATCACACCCTCTTCAGGGAAATACAGTGCAATACTTAACCCAGCAGGCATCCAACCTGGTTCACAATCCCTCTTTTGACTCAGTTAAGACTTAGGTACTTTTCCTTACCTGAGTGCATATGGTAACACACTATAAGCACTTAATTCTGTCAGACTTCTCAACACTGTCCCAGCACTCACATTCAAAATGAGAAAAGACTCAGGCAGAATTAAGGAAACCAACACGTTTACTACAATTAAAAATAATAAATACAAAGCACAGAACATATATACATTAATGCTTATAGTCAAAAGAAATGGAAATTACAAAAACAAAACACCTTGTAACTGAATTTCTAGTTCTAACTCAGTTTTCAGTTGGGTATTACCTATTCTTGACAGAAGTACCCTTAAGTCCAGAACACAAGTGTGTGTTCTCTTTCAAAGATGGAATAAGAGTCAGCCACAGTCCCCTCAGACAGCTTGGCAATATTCAAAGTTAATATCCCAACCTCCTTGTGATGTCACAGTACATGAGGTCACTGTTAGTCCTGTAATTAATTTGTAACATAACCAAGTATACCGAAAAAGGGTGTCATTTTACTGCTTGCTTGAAAACTGCAAAGATAGCAATATTAAATTATAACAGTCTCTTTCCTCGTCAGAGTATCCCCCCTTGATCTTCAGTAAAACATCCTGAAAAGCATTTTTCTTAGCTGTGTGAATTTTCACAGCCATCCAACAGAACTGGCTTCCCTCCTGATGTCATAAAAATGCAGTCTTTTATGGGTAGTTTCCTAGGTTCAAAGTAGTTGTCGTTTTACAATCTGTTACAACCTGGTGGCTGGAGGAAGCCCTTAATTAGAGTTTCCACTGGGTCATGGAGAGTGTCCTCTCCCCTTACCACACTTGAAATTCCAACCCCCATAGTGCTGTTCTGCTGGTTGCCATATTTTCACAGCAGAAATTCACAGAACATACATTAATATCACAAATATAATCATAACTAGTAGAGGATTAACATGTCACAACCACCACATTCCGAAACTGCATTACTGCAACATTAGAAAACTGTGTCACTGCTACATTCCCAAACTGTGCATCACCATCACATTCCAAAACTGTGCATCACTGCCACATTCTGAAACTGTGTCAATGCCACATTCCAATATTGTGCATTGCCACTGCATTCCAAAATTGTGCATTGCTGCCACATTCCAAAATTGTGCATCACCACTACATTCCAAAACTGTGCATCACTGCCACATTCTGAAAGTGTTCATCACTGCCATATTCTGAAACTATGCATCATCGCCACATTCCAAAACTGTGCATCACAGCCACATTCCAAAACTACGTGTCACCTCCACATTCTGAAACTGTTTGTTACTGCCACATTCCAAAACTGTATCATTGCCACATTCTAAAACTGTATATCACTATGTCACCACCACATTCCAAAATTGTGCATCACCACCACATTCTGAAATAAGGTGTCACCACCACATTCTGAAACTGTGCATCATTCTGAAATTGTCACCATCAGATTCCAAAATTATGTGTTACCACTACTTTCTGAAACTGTGACACTGCCATCTTGTGAAACTGTATATCACTGCCACATTCTGAAATTGTGTCACTGCCACATTCCAAAATTGTGTGTCACTATCATATTCCAAAATTATGCGTCACCACCACATTCCAAAACTGTGTCTCACCTCCACATTCCGAAACTGTGTGTCACTGCCATATTCCAAAACTGTGGGTCACCACCACATTCCAAAACTGTACATCACCACTACATTCCGAAATTGTACATTACTACCACATTCCAAAACTGTGCATCACCTCCACATTCTAAAACTGCATCACTGCCAGATTTGGAAACTATGACACCACCACATTCCAAAACTGTATCATTGCCACATTCTAAAACTGTGAATCACTGCCACATGCCACAGTTGCACATCACTGCCATATTCTGAATCTCTGCATCACTGCCACATTCAGAAAATCATGCATTGCCACCACATTCTGAAATTGTGTGTCACTGCAACATTCCAAAACTGTGTGTCACCACCACATTCTGAAATTGTGTGTTGCTACCACATTGCAATCATTGTTTTTGTAACCTCATCTTCAACCTGGTCTGTATTTCCTTGTAACTGTGTTCTCCACTTTCTTTTCCCCCCAGTTGCACCTAGAAATGAGTCTTGCCTCAGCATACCTTTCGCAGTTACCAATTTTTAAATAAATACATACATAACAATGATGCGTCCACTCAGGGGAATGGAGGATGAACCTACAGAGGGCATTAAATTGGATATTAACTGACATTTAGGGGCAACATCATAAACTATGTCACCAAAGTCAATAACTGGAAGGATAAAGTGTTCAACCAGTCATGTGCAAATACCTAGAGAGAGGCAGTCATCCACATGATAGAGGGCATCAAGTTTCCTGTGGGATTTGGAAACCAGAGCCTGGATATGTGAAGCAAAATCAAGAGAATTATCCAGTATGACAACAGGATTGGATACTGACGATAAGGAGGTACATGCAGAGGTATTGATAGTTAGGGCAGAGCAGGCAGTAAGACATTTTTTGGTGCCAAAGGGCATGGAGACAGTTTTGGATTGAGAGCTAAGTGAGTTATTTTAAACCAATTTGAAAGTGAGTGATGTCTGATTATAGGGCAGTCAAGACATCACAAGGACAATGTCTAGATGAGTAAAGGATGGTGTAGTCCACATACATGTGAATGTTATAGGATTTGAAAGAAAATCACAACCTCCAAATGTGTCCAATTCCTTTTATTTAAGTTCTTAACGTCTTTGTTGGTCTTTTGTCTTAAACCACTGGATGTAAATTTCAATGAAATAGAGAATAATGGATAGCTAAGTGTGTGTTATGGAATTTGTTTACACCCCCAAGGTGTGTGAAGACCCATAAACCTCGAGAGCGAAGCTCGAGAGGTTCATGAGGTCATCACACACTGAGAGGGTGTAAAAAAATTCTACAAACACACAATTAACCTATATTTTATTTTTATAATTATTGGTGCAGTGAGGGAGTGCCAGCATATTGACAGAGGTAGACTGTCTCTCTCACACAAAAATGCAGTTCTGTCGTACTATACACACACACACACACACACACTCACTCTCACACACACACACACACACACACTCTCTCTCGTAAGAACATTTCCTTTTTTTTTTATCTCCAGCACTTGATAATCATGCTCGGTCAGAGCAGACCGAAGCACAATGATGGCAGGATCAAACGGATAGATTTTTTTTGTCAGAGAAGGCAGGATCAACCAGATTGTTAAAAAACAATAAGAACATAAGCGGTAAACGCCTACCTCGTGGGAAGCAGCACTGGTCCTCTGTAACAAAACTGCAGCGGCCACATCTGTACATTGGTTCAGCCCACCCACAAACATAGGGTCAATAAGGTGGCATGCTACATTTCCACTCAGTCATGCTGCAGGAGGAAAGTGAACGTTGTTCTGAGAATGCGATAATAACCAGATTTTGGGTTATTATGGCTTTTTGGAGCATAAAACCCAAAATCTGGTTATTACAGCGTTTCAACAGACCGGTAATCAGGTTGATAAACAGGGTCACCAGTTATTATATAATAATAACAGTTCTGGACCATCCGTTTCCACTGATGTGCAATTCCTTTATTCAAAGCCTTTAATTTTAATTCATCCAACATTTCAAGATCTAAAAACAGTCTCTTCCTCAGGGAATAGGCTAAAATAGCATAAAAATAGCACTTTTAGTTTCTTTTAACAGTGTTGATTACCATCAAATATTATATTCTTTACTAAGTTACAAAAAGCTAGGGGCCAGATATTCAAAACTTTGCATGGGGCACAAACCATTTGCACAGGTTTAGCATGGGATTAGCACAAGTCCGCTATATTCAAAAGGCCAAATAACGCACACAAACTGCATTAGCACTGGGCAAAATCATAATGCATGCAAGGGACAAACTGAGGGGGTGTTTCAGCACAATGCTATATTCAGCGAATAGTGCCACGCAAAGTGGTTTTGCATGACTTAGTGCAACACATTGCATGGTGCAAATTACTGCCCAGGAAAAGGTAGTCTTAACCCTGGGCAAACCAGTTTTGTGTGACATTGTAGCTTTGCGCTGCATTAACGTGGCCTGTGCACAGCTTTGTGTGACCCTGACCAATAAGTATGACACATAGAAAAAGCCAGACATAGAGGAAACATGCTGATGATCATCATCATCTGCCAGCAGTCCCAGCCATGCCAGGCAATAAGTGGTGACCCAGTTCCCAGTGGACACTATGGCAGTGTAGCCATATAGCATACACCTGTGGACCACCCTTCATTGGACACCAACAGCTGCCAGCACACACATGCAGCACTGTGGGCATGGAGATGTTGAGGAAAGGGTGTACAAGTGGCCAGGCTGCACCACAGACTGGGTGCGGCCACATGGCTGGAGCCAGCCATGCTATGCACATGGGCCAGTGTTGGGAATACTCCAACACCAGTGTGCCAGTCTGATCATATGTGCCCCCCCAGCCACATTCCGCATAGCTGTACAAACACCACAGCATACACAGCCGGCCATGTATGTGTCACTGTGAGCATCCCATGCCAGAGGTGCAGCATCTGTAGGTCACACAACAGTGTAACAGTAATGTCCACTGTCAGTAAACACCTGCAAGGTGGGCCTGTCACTGTATACAGTGCAGTGGTCATCACTGCCCTACACACCATAAGCATTGCTGTGTCCCTCATGATACTGGCCCCCTTGCTACTGTAGTGTCTGCTGTGCACTGTAGCATGACCTACAGTGTGACAAGTTGCATGCAGCACCATCACCACCACCTGTGCCTGTGCTGTGTTGTCCCCTGGGGCACAATATGCTATGCTGTACTGTATACATGTAGCCTGCAGCTACCATCATGCACTGCCAGACTGACCTACAGGTGGAGCTGTGGGCAGACCCAGCCAGCCCCTGTACTTCCAGACTGAACTAAAGGTGGAGCTGTGGGATCCTGCAGTAATGCTGTGCAAACTACATGCAAATCAGGGCATAATGAGATGCTAATCTGAATGTTTGCCAAGAGACTACCTAAGTAGGCTCATTTGCATGTCTCTTTTGAATATGGAAAGCTTTAGCACCGGGCAAACGTGTTTGCACCAGGCAGACGGCTTAGCTCTGTGTTAAACCCGTTCAAACCTGTTAGCACTGCGCAAACGGTTTGGGGAATATTATACAGTTTTGCACACTGTACTTTCACATGCACTGCTGCCTGCAGCTGTACTGGGTCCACGCATTTTCTGGCACACACATTGGCCACACATTGGCTACCTACTTTCACATCACTGTGCACTGTATTGCTGTTGTGGTTTGCACTTCCTGGTTGCTATATTTCAGAGCTGTCTTATTCTAGGGCTAAGTTTGCCCTGCACTTTCAGCCCAGTTTGCCCAGCTTCCTCTGCATGCTATATTCAGAAGCTGTTTGCCCTGGGCTATTCCTTTTGAATACAGCAGGCTTTTGTGTCCAAGCTAAGTTTGCCCACCAGGCAGGGCTAATTTTGCTCTGGAGCAAAGTTTTGAATATATGGCCCTATGAGTGGAAAAAAACTCATAGTTACCTTTTTAAACACTACAAGTACAATCCTTCTATTTGTTTTATAAAGGAACCTGAAAGCATTAAACACTTAATTTAATTAACGTTCTCATAATACCCTCATATCACATTAGTGCAGTTATTCTTCAAACCATATTTTAACTAGTTTGCTTAAACTTTCAGAGGTAACATATTTCTGTATATTTGTTGTGAAATTTAATCATTAGCAAAATCTCATATTTCTTCTCTAAACTATCAACTAAACTGCATAACGCTTCATGGTAACTCATTTCTCTGTTACTGATGCTTGTGAAGCCTTCTTCCTCACCTTACAGGTGAAAAGCACTCTGGGCAGGATAGGTGGAGTTAGTGACTGAGTCACATGCTCCTGGGTCTAGCAAATCAAGCTAACCCCATTCTCCGTAGGGTAAGTAAAACATTTATAAATAGAACAGAACAATGTCTCCTGCCACTTTATAAATCTCATGTCAGACCACTTCTCAACTATTGCTCCCCTTTCTGGAGCCCCTATTTGATCTCTGACATTAACAGAATTGAAAACATTCAACATAAAGCCACAAAGCTCATACCCCACCTAACAAAACTTAATTACACCACCAGACTAGCAAGCACAGGCCTACATACATTAACCCAAAGAAGACTTAGGGGGGACTTGTTACAACTATTTAAAATAACAGCAAATAGAGAACAGATGCAAATTTGTGGTCTCAAATATTCTACCAGAAAAACGGTAGCTAGATTGCACAACAAACAACTAGAAATCATGAGGGCAAAGACGAATAAAAGAATAAACTATTTCACTATAAGGACACCTAGAATCTGGAACAAACTACCGCAGGAAATAGTTGACTCTCCAAATATTCTATCATTTAAAAACAAATTAGACAAATGGTTGATCGATCAGGGACCCATTGAATGATCCACAAATGTGGAGGACAATCGTGATGGGCATTCCGCCTTCTTTTGTCCAATAATACCAAAGTACCAAAGACACCCTTTCCTGCCCAGTCCAACTTCTTGAAGACACTGTCTCACTGAACAGTGAAATGGAAGTGTCAGTGCTATTTATCTAATTTAACAATTGGTTTTGCATTTTTCGAGCTGCTTGCCCATAAACTTCTGCTTTTGAAATTCAAACCATGATATTCATTTTATTTGCTGTTCTTTTATTCAATTCGTAAATCAATATATAGGCATTCAATATCGGGGGTGGTGCAGTTTGGAGTGTTGTGTTTTTCACCTGCAAAGTGAGGAAGAAGGCTTCACAAGCATCAGTAATGGAGAAATGAGGACACCAAGAACAGTGTCTGCACTATAAGGTAAATAGCAGCCACCCTTTTTCTGACCTTAAAATGCAAAGAAAATGGCTCACAAGATTTACTTATTGCTAATGTTTTATTGTAGTAGTAAAAAGAGACAAAAAACGTGGTGAAAAGCAAATTTATTCAGAAGTAAAACGGTAAACAAACTCTAAAATCGCACTACTAGGCATCAACATTAAAAATAAAAGTAAAATCACTCTTACTAACAAATGAATTGCATGCATTTCAGCAGTAAATTGTAAGTTAATCGCAGTAGAACTGAGCTTACTTGGAGATCACGTGATGCGCTTGGCTCACTAGCTGCTCTTCCTTGGGCTCCCGCTAACCCCTTCAGTAATCCATCCTAATCAGCTTCTAATGGGAAAATGTTCTTATATCTTGCTATCTAATATAGACTCTGCCTATCTGAGAGGACTCAACAACCTTTGTCTTGCATTGCAATCGGCGGACTGAGCCACGATGGAGGCAGAGATGAAAACGGCCCTGCAAAGACACACACCTCCGGTCTCGCCTGAGAAACAGGCCAAGAAAGCTAAGCCTCATCAGCAGACCTTTGCCAAACAACTGAGCACCTTAATTCCTCCAATGCCATTAATAGAAGAGAGATTTCTACAAGAATTACTGCTCTTCAAAGAAACTCTTCAAGATATAGCATTGGATCTTAAAAATGTACGTAGCAAGCTGAGTGATCTGAAAATGCGAACCTCAGACATCGAAGCACGTACCCACTCACTAGAAACTTGGAGGGATGAGGCAGTACCAGAAATAACTAAACTCAAACAACAAATAACAAAACTGCAACTTAAAACAGAGGACCTAGAGGGTCGTAGGTGGAAGAATAATGTTTTAATTTTCGGCTTGCCGGAAGGTGAAGAGGGCTCTTTGGCTATCACTTTCACCCAAAAGCTCCTAGCTAAAATCACCGGCCCGTCTCCGCACAACCCTGCCTACCTAATTGATAGGGCTCACAGATCTTTGAGACCGAAACCAGACGATTCTGCTCCTCCCAGGCCAATGATTATCAGATTACTGAACTACCTGGAAAAACAGCACATTTTAACTAGAACCAGACAGCTACACACCATACAATGGGAGGATAAACAACTACACATTACCCAGGATCTACCTCTGGAGACCCAGCAGAAGAGAGCCACCTTCCACTCTACTGTATGCAAGCTGATCCCTGCAAGTATTATGTTTCGCTTGGTCTATCCAGCTCGTCTACAAGTGCTGATAGACGGAGCATAGCTTTCATTTGATTCTGCCCTGCAAGCCCAAGCGGAACTAGAAAAGAGATTACCTTACTTATTCAAGTCTCCCTGAAGATAACAAGTTAAACCTGCTTTTAGCCCTGATTTCTGTTGATTGGATCATGAAGTCTACTTTGAGTGAGGACTGGATACCCAGCGCTTGGCGGTTTGAAAGGTGCCTCTGATCTTGCCTCGAGGTGGAGGATCCTGGCTCGACCTGATTCTGGACCCGTGTACTTCCACTACAGCCTAGTTCACTGAGCTGCTGATTGCCAACCTGCTGATAGCAAGGACTGTCTGTGTCCAGGTTGCTGTTTCCCTCACGACTGTATTATAGGTGACTCGGATCCACCCGGTTTACTATTCCCCCAAAGAACTGTCCCACTTTTCGTCTGGACACAGGGGACTTTTGACTTTAATTTAATTAACTTAATGGTTGTTAATTGATGTTCAGTTCATTAGGGAAAATGATAATAGAGGCTTTCGAGTAGGTTTAAAGGTGCGATCAGCCAGGACCCTGTCTCTCTTTTCCCTCTATTCCACTATGCTCCTTGTACTTTTACTGGACTAACCTACTGATGTCCTCGTTCCATGCTATCCTAGTTTTTTTTGCTTACTAATGCCCTAATTGTTCAGATCTATCCTGCAGTTCTCCATATCCCTTTATTACTTTTGACTCCAACCTGAAGTTTCTGGCTATACACCACCTAAGACTGCACCCTGGAAACAGGTCGGTACCCATATTACATTAATAGCTCGATCAGAGTCATATCCTGTTTTGTAATTATTCTACCGATTCCTTTATATATTGGATTGCTGGGGGGGAGGTGGGAAGTGAAGGGGTTGTAGGAGTTAAGTGATGGCCAGCCTCATGTACTGGTTTGTGGGGGGGGGGTACCTTGGCTGCCCTCTGGCATATGTTTCTATGCTTCACTGCCATATCACTCACACTGTGGGGATTATTGTGATATTTTCTATCTGGGAAGATGCAGTTGGACCGAATATCGATATGCTATTTAATATGTGGACCAATTAAAGTTCACCACACGTATCTTGTCACCACGGGGAGGGATTCCCAGGGTTCATAAGGGACTTCTAACCATTATTTGTGATACTCTATTTCAGGGAAACTGTCAGACGGTAAGTAAGTATTTGTATATAGGTTTGTTAAAGCCTTGGAGGAGGGTGGGTGGGAGGGTAAGGTGTTAGATTCACGACTGCTCCACAAACTTCAAATCTGGTCATGATATTGGTTTTATATGATCATTCAATCGATTCAACATTACTTTCTAGCTGTTTGATATGGTGGAGCAAAAAAAATAATACTCAATGGGGGAAAGCTCGGGGAGGGAGGGCCAAGGTGCACTTTGTAAATATAGAACATAGGTTGTGTATGATATTTTATGACAATAATGGCTAGTGTTATAACAAAGTTTATGACTTGGAATGTTCGAGGCACTCGTGAGCCTACTAAAAGATACCAAATTCTTAAACATATCTCCTTTTTTGCATGCTAACATCTCTTTCCTCCAAGAGACTCATCTACTCCCCAAGGAAGCCAATGGCTTTCATAGACAGGAGATTGGCCAAGTCTTTGTATCTGGTATGTCAACAGCTAGTAAGGGCACCACTATCCTCATGAACCATTCAGTGTCCTTTCAGGTGAATGTGACCATTGCAGATCCACAGGGGAGATATATACTGGTTCAGGGGTTATTAGACCATACAGAATTAGTACTGGGGAGTGCTTATGGTCCAGTGGGCGGGGAACCCAATTTCTTCCAAGAACTACTAAGCAAACTGCAACCATTTATGTCTCTCCCAATAATACTGGGAGGGGACTGGAATCTTCCTCCCACCCAAGACCTAGATCGATCTAATTGCCCCCTTAGACCTCTATCAACAGCCCAAAGAGCGCTAAATGAATTTCTTGACTCTACAGGATTATGTGATCCATGGAGGCTAATGAATCCAACATCTTGCATATTTTCCTTCTACTCCACAGTTCACTCTTCTTCATCCTACTTAGATTATGCTTTAATCAGTCGCTCTCTCTTACATGGCTTATATAATACAGCAATAGAGCCTATAGTTCTCTCAGATCATGCTGTGGCTTGGACAACTTTAATACTTGACACCAGTCTCCAAAGAGATACTTCCTGGTGTTTGAATACACAGCTCCTAAAGGAGAACTATGTTATCTCCAGAATTCCTGCCCTGATTCAAACATTCGTTACCAACAACCTCAACTCGGTCTCGAGAGTGGACCATGAATGGTGCGCTCTGAAATGCTTCTTGAGAGGAGAATTGATCAGGCTTGCTTCCACGCGTAAACAGAAAAGAGAAGCTGAAGCTTCTTACTGACTCAAATCCAATCACTGGAACAATCTCTCTCCACCTCTTCTTCTCTGACTCCCTGCAAAATCTGCTATTATTAAGAAACCAATATTCCTCCCTTTTACAGGACAAAGCAGAATTTGCAATACTAAGGACACAGGCGAAATATATAGAACATGGAGAAAAGGCAGGCCATTTATTAGCCCTCCGTCTTAGGAAACTTGAGGCGTCCAGGAATGTTTCCACAATCAGTGCCCCTGATGGCTCTATTGGAACACGTCCCAGAGATATTGTGAATATCTTCAAACAATTCTATTCTTCTCTGTACAGTCAGCATCCACCTCCCCCTTCAAAAGGAGAATTACTAGAATACTTAAACTCCATCTCACTACCATGTCTCTCACTCCCACAACAGACTTTCTTATCTGCTCCTCTCTCTCTACAGGAAGTAGAAACAGCTATCAATAACTTAGCAATGGACAGGGCCCCGGGCCCTGATGGCCTACCTTCGAACTTCTATAAAGTATTTGCTAAAGACCTTGCACCTAGCTTATTACGGTTCTATCAATATATGATATCTGGAGGGATCCAAGACCACTCCTTATTAGAGGCCTGTATCATTCTTCTTCTTAAACCAGACAAACCCTCTCCTTCCCCGTTGAGTTATCACCCAATCTCCTTATTAAACTGTGATATTAAAATTCTAGCCAAAATTATTACTACCAGAATTGAACAAATATGGTCTCACCTTCTCAGTCCGGAACAGGTAGGGTTTGTATCTGGCAGATCCTCATTAGATCACCTTTGTAAACTCTTTTATCTCAGTCAGACAGCAAAAACCTCCCCCATATCAATGGCATTAATCTCTCTAGATGCAGAGAAGGCCTTTGATAGGGTAGATTGGGACTTTTTGTGGACAACATTACAACTAATGGGCTTCCCCTTAGATTTTATTCAATGGCTACAACCCTATACTCCTCCCCCTCTGCCAAAATACATTGTAACAGAGTTTAATCAGATACTTTTCCCCTCTATACGGGTACGCATCAAGGATGTCCACTTTCTCCTTTCCTTTTTAACCTATACTTAGAACACCTTATTAGGTGCTTGAAATCTTCCACCCATGTCACTGGCATCTCAGTGGGTAACATGGCTCAGCAGCTGTAGGTCTATGCGGGCGACATACTTCTTCACCTTTCCAATCCAGTCTCCTCTCTCTCAGCTGCACTGGATATTATTGACACTTTCAGAAAATACTTGAATTATAAGTTCAACTTAAACAAGACCGAAATTCACCCCCTCAATCACCTAACATACAGTTCGGCTTTCACTAAATTTGGAATGAAATGGTCCCCCCAATTTATTAAATACTTGGGCATTTTTATCACTTACGACCTCTCACTATCATGGAAGCTAAACCTATTAGATTTATGGAAAAATGTCCAACAAGACTTAGCATGATAGAAAAATCTCCTACTTTCGTTATGGGGCACAATCAATATTATCAAGATGAACGGCCTCCCTAGACTCTTCTACCCCCTTAATATGCTAAATATGTGGCTACCCCTATCCTTTTTTAAATGCATCCACTCAGATATCACTTCATTCATTTGGTTAGACAAAGCAGCCAGACAATCCTACCTTAAACTGAGCCAACCCAAGGAATCAGGAGGGTTAAAATTGCCTAACTTTTTACTATACTATTGGGCTAGTCACTTACATAAATGTGGAAAATGGTTATCTCTATCCCAACTTCTACTGCAACAAGACTATATCCCAATCTGGCTACAAATTGAATCCGATTTATTTTTTTCTCACAAACTATCTCCAGCTACTATTTTCTTTACTCCAATGAAGAGCATACTAAAATCACTGCATTCCTCTCCAATCAGAATCTCATTAAGAGTAATCTCACAAATGTGTAGATATCTCAAAGTGCCACCGACTCACGATTTCTCCCTACCAATTCTCTCTAACCTAAACATCAAGATTGGAGGTATCCCACTATCCAGAAGCTGGCTTCCAATAACCCCTGAACTCCCCATCTCAGAATGTTACTCCCATAGCTTTATTCTGTCTTCACAAGAGATTCTAGATAAACTTAGGTTACCATCACAATATATCTTCAAAATCTTTCAGCTCAGGCATCTTCTGATTAAAACGTTTGGACCGCAACTCCTACCCTCTTATTTGAGTGAAATTCTACAACAGATTAACAGTACAACATGCAGACTGCATGGTATTTCCATACTATACAAGCTCCTCCTTGCAAGCCCCCAACTCCCATCTCCAATGGGCTCAAATTTATGGCATGATTTCTTTCCTGATGTGGACATTAACTGGCAACGCCTATGGAAATATTTATACATCTACCTCACTCAAGACGGTATAGACTAACTCAGTATTGCATTTTAAACAACATGTATTATACTCCAATCAAACTGGCTAAAATGGTGTGCCTTCCCTCCAATATGTGCTCCAGATGCAATAAGGAGGAAGGCTCAATACTACACATCTTCTGGGCCTGTGAAAAGGTATCTCTCCTGTGGAAACAAATTGAAACAACACCGGACCCACTCCTAGGTCTGCAAGGCCTTTTTTCCCTTCACCATCTGTATCTTGGGGGATCTCTCCAAAATTCTAGTAAAAGACAGAAGATATCACATGGCTGTCATATCACTAGCAGTCAAAAAATTAGTGCTTAGACATTGGATGGATCAAGCCTCTATTTCTTATGCAGAATGGTTACATGACTTATCCTTTGTCCTCCATGCAGAACAACTAATTGCAAATGTACGTCACCATAAATCGTCATTTAATAAAAAATGGGGGAAATTGTATGCCCTCTACTTGTCCTGATCACCTTGTTTTGGTACTCATGAATACCTCAATTCTCTCTAAGATATAATTCAACTAGCTGATAGCTACCTTATCTTACTTACCATGAATGCAGCTACAGATATGGAATATAAGCACCTCGAGATAGGTGAGGGTGGTGGGTTTGGGGGAAGGGATGGGGGTAGATAGGATTGTTTAAGTAGTTTGTAGTTATTATTTTCTCTGATGCATTACTCTGCCTATGAACAATCCCTTTCAGGATATGTTATATCTTGTCTTTTGTTATGTTATAGTGTGTTGAATTGTTATATTTCAATAAATACTTGTTCAATTTAAAAAAAATAAAGCTGAGCTTACTTATAAATGAATTACGTGTGTTTCAGCCAAGAACATTTTGTTTTCACAAGAAGGCAAGCAATGTTGAGAAAAAACAAACATGAAAGAAATAAGGTAATGTTCAACCAAATAAAAGATCTAGAAAGTGAGTTACTATGAAAAATTATGCAATTTATTTTATAGTTTAGTGATGAAATCTGAGGTTGTGTTAATGATTAAATCTAGCAGCAAATATAAAGAAATGTGTTACATCTGAAAGTTTAAGCGAACTAATTAAAATACGGTTTGAAGAATAATGGCACTAATGTGATATGAGGATATTACGAGAATGTTGATTAAATTAAACATTTAATGCTTTCAGGTCCCTTTATAAAACAATTAGAAAAAATGGAGGAACAAAAAAATGAATAGGTGAAGGAAGGATGTGCACATACTTGTGGTGTTTAAAAAGGTAACTAGGATTTTTTTCTACTCCTAGCTTTTTATAACTTAATGAAGTATATAATATTTGGTGGTAATCAACACTGTTAAATGAAACCAAAAGTGCTATTCTTATGCTAATTTAGCCTATTCCCTAAGGAACAGATCATTTTTTAGATCTTGAAACATTAGATGAATTGAAATTAAAAGCTTTGAATAAAGAAACTGCACATCAGTGAAAACAGATGGTCCAGAACTGTTATTTCAGTGTTATAGGGTTTTACAGATTGTAGCAGGTCATTAAAAAATAGTAAAGAGGAGAGACCCCCAAACAGAGCCTTATGGAAGCCCCATGGTTATTTGTCTAAGATCAGACACAGCTAGGCCAGTGGAGACAGACTGGGTGCAGCCAGAGAGATATGATGAGAACCAGAAAAGGGAAGACCAGGTGAAGATAGAGGCAGTGAGTTTATTTAGGACTGAATAAACAACCATGCCACCGGTGGGGTCATGAGGGGGCTCCTTGTCCAGCCTCCACCCCTTCCCCTCCACTCCACTGACCACTGCCAGGACCTTCTACAAGCTCCTTTTGGGAGCCAGGACTTGCACTCCCCCCTCCCCCCCAGCTCACTCTCAGACAATCCATGGGCTGGGAAGGTGGGTCTAAGAAGTCATACTCCTCTTGGGTTTCCCAGTGGAGATCAAAAGACTTTGGCCACTCTTGCAAATGGCTCAGCTCAGGACACCACCACCAGGGTGTGGGGGGCTCCTTGTCCAGCCCTTACTCCTTCCCCCCAACCGATCACCACCAGGACCTGCTACAAGCTCCATTTGGGAGCCAGGACTTGCACCCACCCACCTCCAGCTGGCTGTCAGCCAATCCATGGGCTGGGAAGGCAGGTCTAAGAAGTCATACTCCTCCCAGTCTTCCCAGTGGGGAACAAAAGACTTCAGCCACTCTTGCCATGCAGCACAGCTCAAGACACCACCTCCAGGGTTGCAAGAGGACTCCTTGTTCAGCCTTCACAGCCTCCCATCTCCTCCACTCACCAATAACCACCAGGACCTGCTCCAAGCTCTGTTTGGGAGCCAGGACTTGTACCCTTCCCCCTAACTCATTCTCAGCCAATCCATAGGCTGTTCATTGTATTTCACGGCCACCTGCTCAAGCAGCCCATCTGCACATTGGCCCCTTTGCACAAAGGACCATTGTGCTAAGGACAACGAGGAGTTTGCCTGGCGGCAGCTGTGAGTCAGCCAGTTGGCCAGTCACACTGCTTCCCATCCATGCACATTATTATCGAATCTTCCCCATTTGGAAGCTCCTGTGTATTTTACCTGCTCCTGTGTTTCCTTCTCTGAGTATTGTTATTTGTGCAAGTTGCTCTCGCTGAAGTGCTGCTATAGCTCTCTCAGTCTACACTTTTGAGTAACTCTGCTGCGCTTGTCTTGCTAACTTACTTGCTTATCCCCACTGCTGCATCTGTTTAGCTTTTACTTTAATCATTCCCTTTGCCTACCTCTACTCCTGCTGTCTTAACTAGCTCCTACTTGCAGCTATGCCCTTACCTCTCACCTGCTTTAGGCAGCTAGCTCAGTCACAAGTCCCCAATCCTTCCATAACTGTACAGTAACCACATTTCCTTTGTTTATCACTTACTCCCCTTAGGCTGCTCACCCTTCTCTGCAACCTTATTTGTGTCTCTGTCTCTACCCTGCCCTGGTCACCTGTGCCTCCCTTCACTTGTTACTACCTCATCCTCTACATGACTACTCTGGGTCTATGCCTTCTGACCCTCAAACTACCCTCTCTCATTCTATTGCCCTGCACCTTGCTCCTCTTTCTATCTATGTATCTTACCTTCCTCGTCCTCCCCTCCCTCCCTCCCGCCCGTTTCTCTGCCTATCCCTGCCCTCTCCTCCCTCCCCACTCTTCCCATCTCTTGCCTCTCCCCTCTGTTGCCCCATCCCCCTACCCTCCCAGTCTACTCCCCTTTCACCTCTTTCCCTACCTACCCCTATATCTACCCCAATCTCCTGCAGTCTCCCTCTTTAAGCCTTGAATTTCTCCACCGCTCCCTCCTCCCCCTACCTCCCCACCCTCCTCTCCCCTTCCTCAGTCTCTTAGGAAGCGGAAATTCCTCTCCTTGCACCTCTCCTACTCATCCTTCTCTTTCTTGCTGACGATGTTGAGCCAAACCACAGTTGCCCTCTCCCCATTTGCACCCAAAGGCTTCAGTATGTATCACCTCAGTATCAGAAGCCTTCTTCCAAAGCTCAGCCCTCTCAAAGTCTGGATCTCCATGCACTCTCCCAGCACCCTGTGCATCTCTGAATCCTGGCTCTCATCTAGAATTCCTAACTCACATCTCACCTTTCCTGACTTTCACCTCTTTCGCCAAGACAGAGGCAAACATTCGGCGGTTACTTTATACAGTATGTCTGCCAAACCCTCTCCTGCTCCAACTCCTTCAAGGAAATCATCCCTGCCTCTCATGAACTTCTGTTAGTAAAACTATTCCTCCCTTCCACCTTTCCCATCTTTGTAGGTGCCCTTTACACCTCCTCCAAAGCCTCTCACTCCTCCCTACTCAACTCTTTCTCCTCTCTTGTCTCCATCTCCTCCTCTGGTGATCTCATCCTGCTTGGTGACTTCAACATCAACTGGCTCTCTCCTGCCATGAAGCACCTCCTCCACTCTGTCAAGTCCCTTAACCTGACACAGCTAATCACTGAACCCACCAGGCTAAACCACCACTCTTGTAACCATTCCCTCCAGGACCGGTATTATTCTCCCATCTCCATTGCATCCTGACTGCAGGCATTCTCCCTAATGCTCTCAGTGACTACTGCTTCACCTACTGTATAAGACAAGTTCTATCCTCCCATTCTCTCCCAAGCAAATCTGGCACAGGCCTTTAGATCACTTGACACGAATGCCCTCATTCCGGAACTGGTCTCCTCAGATTGTCCCCTGTTTACTCTGCTCAGGATATTGACTCTGCCCTGTCTTCTTTTACCTCCATCCTATCCAACACCTGGAACACTCATGCCCCCCTCCACAAGACCTGTGTGAAATGTTCCCACCACCCATGGGTTACACCTGACCTAACTGAAATGTGCAAGTCTCAGGACCTTGCATGAGCCCATTTCAAGGCTTCCCACTCCCCCTCTGGCCATCAACTTTACAGGTCCCCTACAGACCACTTGCACTAAAGCTAGTCATGCTGCCAAGGCCCATTACTTCAAGTCCAACATTCAGCTCAACCTTAATTCTTCTTCCAAATTTTGGAGAGTGATTCACTCCTTGTTCAACCCTACTGCCCACTCTGTCCCTCCCTCCCTTCTAGTTAATGGCTCCCTGGTCTCAGATCACCATGCTGTCGCTACCTTCTTTAACAACTTCTTCACCACCTGTGCTCCATCAGCCTTTCCTCCTCAGCCCCCCTCCCTTATCCACCCAATACTGCTAGTGGTTTCAGCATCTTTCCCAGGATGTTTACCATGCCCTCCTCCTCTTAACCCTTCCAAACATGGCCCTGATGGTCTGGACCCCAAATGTCTCTACATTTCTAATCCTTCCATGATCCATGCTCTCATTCACCTCTTGAACCTATCCTTCTCCCTCTGTTCCATCCCTCATGCCTGGAAACTTGCCAAAGTTCTACCTCTACACAAAGGAGGTGACCCCTTTTCCCTGGGAAACTACAGGTTGGTCTCACTTCTCCCCTCCATTGCTAAACTTCAAGAGTCCCTAGTGTACTCCAGATTCACAAATGTTCTAGACTCCTTATCCTTTCTCTCAGTCTGACTTTCAAAAAAAAACACTCCACCATCTCCTCCCTATTTCACCTCACTGATTTCATTCTCTCCAGAATGGATCAGGGTCACATCACAGTTGCAATTTCCATTGTCCTTGCAAAAGTCTTTGACTCAGTCTCCCATCCCTTCCTTCTGAGTAAACTATCCTCAGCTGGCCTCTCTGCCCATGCAGTAGCATGGGTCTGCTCCTACCTCTTGGACTGACAACAGTCTGTCCAGGTGGGTGGTGAACTGTTGCCACCCCTCCCCATCCATGCTGGTGTCCCCCAGGGCTCTATCCTGGACCCCATACTTTTCTCAATATTTCTCAATGATCTCCCCTCCACCTGTGTCTACTCCCACATACATATGCATGTTGATGACACAGTACTTTGCTCTTTGGGATCCTCCTCTTCTGCAGCTGAAGTCTCACTCCAAAGTGACTTCCACAAAATGCTACTGTGGTTTCAGGATAATCAACTCAAAATCAACACCAAAAAGACCATAAACTTGACCTTTGGCACCCCCCAGAGACCAGCTATGGTATCACATCCCCCAGCATTCTCCAACCTGAATGGCACCCATTTGGAATCGTCCCTGCCTTCAAATATCTTGGTGTCTGGCTGGATAGCAAACTCAATTTCTCCACCTACATTAATGCTATTCATGCCAAGCTCCACCCAAAGTTCATCACCCTTTACCGTAACAAGGACAGGCTTCCCTCCCACATCTCCCAAGAACTGTTAACCAAAATGAACCTCCAAATTTTTAATTAGGTTGATGTGGTATACAGCTCCACCCCTTCCTCCTCTCTTGCCAGACTAGACACCCTCTCCAATGCCTTCTGTTGCTTTGTCTCTAACTCTCCTCCCTACACCCACCATTGTACCCTATACTCTTCCTTCTCCATTCCCCCCACCTCTCCATCACCATTACCACTGCACCTATTTCATAGCCAAATAGTGGTTTGGCTAGCTTCCCTCCTACTTATTTTCTCTCCTCTCTCCCTCTTCCTTCCTTCTACTCTTTACGCCCCAGGGACCCCTACACCTTCTCCTTACCTCACCCCTGCTCATGCTCTGGCCAAACTGTCTTCTTCTACTGGCTTCCCTTCCTGTGGAATCTGCTCCCCATCTTCTTTGCCATTCTCCTTCTTTCCCCTCTCTACAATGTCTACTCAGGCTCCCCCCCCAACTCCCTGCTCCTCCCCTCCTCCTGTTTCCTAATTTCCCTTCTCATTGCAGCTTCCCTCCCCTGTCCATAAGCTCCCACAATCTGGAGCCTCATAACCCCTGCTTTGTCCCTCTTATGTATTACATTATCTCACCCAACTCCCTAGCCCGCATCCCAGTTCCTCTTGCCTTTTTCCCTTCACACCCACCTAATCTGTTACTCAGGCTCTCTCCTCCTTTCTGTTCCTGTCACCCCCTCCCCCAGATTTCCTTTCCTCTTTCTCATCCCAGCTTTTACAACCTGGTGTTGAACCTTAACATGTTACTATATGCCTCAAAGTCAAATTCTGCTCACCCTCTGTTTTGAATTGCTACCAATTGTTTACAGCACTTTTATTTAACACTATTTGATTCATTGTATTTGTACTTGCCTGTAAGCCATATCCCTCTCCCCTTCTCCCTGGGTCGCACCTAGAAACGAGCCTTGGTTCAGTGTGCCTTTCCTATTATAAAACCGTTTAAATAAATAAATAAATGCATACATACATTAATAAACCACGTCAGATGCTTTAGCCAGGTCAAAGACTATAACACCAATTGGTAGACCCATTCACCTGAAGAAGGGACCTGTGTGGCCCCAAAAGCTAATCTATAATTCCATCTTTGTACAAGACACTTGTTGGTCCAATAAAAGGTATCAAACCTTACATCTTCTCTTATCTAGACCCATGTTCAAACTGGAGAGAATAAAATCAGTGAGCCTGATCGGGGTAGAATGTGCTGCCCAAAATCCAGATTATTATTCAGACAAGAAAGACTGTTTAGGGAGGTAGGCAGATAGTGTTTGGCAGGCAGCCTCTAATAGTTTAGAATATGACTGGTATATTTAACTTGACTTTGTAGAATTATGATATCAGATTGAAAACCAGAGAATAATGCAGCACATACTGGTAATGAAAAGGAAGGTGTGGGGAGGGATGAGAAAAAAATAATTTCTCAAACAGAGCAACAGAGATTTGGAATAGGCTTCCTTCCACAGCTGTAGGAGTAGGCAGTGTCAATATATCGGGGAGGATTGGATTAATGCCTCAAAGAAAGGGAGGTTCACATGGATAACAGTTAGGCTCTGTACAGGCTACAGGACTTAAAATCTCTGTAACACATTTAGTAACAGCACTGCTAGCACGTTTAGTCTGATTTTAAAAACTGTGCTAAAACCCTACTGAGAGCTGGGCTTTAGCATGGTTTTTAAAACATTACAGAAAGTCTATTTGTACCTGTAGTGTGGATGGTTGCAGTGTTAGTGCTCCTGGTGCAGCACGCTGTACTCATGTCAAACAGAGCTTACAACAAATATGGTCAGGAGCCCAGACAGCATGCTAGTGCAGACGTTTGGATCCATTTTCAAAACTGGACTATAACTCGGTACTGCAAGTAGGGACACTCGTTTCTGCTTACCGTGTTGTAGCATGTACAGGGCCTTAGAGGACAGGGAGGGCAGACTCAGTGGGTAACACTGTCCTCATCTGTCCTAGATTTCCTATATTCCTGTGTTCATGTGCTCCCATACCAAAGGACCTTTAGCCTAACATTAGCAAAACCTCTTAAAATCATAATTTTAGGATTCTAGAAGTTTCTAATGTTTTTTGAGATTTTTTTTAATTAAAAACATTTAATAAGAAGTGTGATACAAATGATTTATGGAATACTTATTTACCCCATCCCACCCCCACCCAATGGAAGCTGTATATTTCCATATCACTGAGCCACATAAATGTTCGGGGATTTTATCATTCGTTGAGTCATAGGCTGAGGCAGCTCAGTCCTAAAATGAATCCACAAGGCTTATTGTTATGGAAAAGCTTACATCCCAAAGAGATTTACACTGCCTAATTAAACTTTCTAATTGTTTAAGAGGTATAAATTCTCTAAATACTTGTCCAATGTTTATTCAGAGATCTGTAAAACAGGAACAGCAACTGTACAGATATTCAGTGTTCAGCCACTTTTACGTGCTGGGAATCAACTAAGGGTTGTTACTTCTCTCCAAGGACCTTTGCTCTTTAACCTTTTAAATTCAAGATGAGGGAGTTGCTTCCTTTTGTGTTTCAAGTCCCTGTTCTCTTGGTTATGTTTCGCTGTTGCTGTGGGCTGTCTCCTGAACTGCAAGAACTGACAACAGCGCAGGTGGAAGGAAGACATTAATTAGCTGGAAGAGCATTGTTGGCTGTGATTGCGGACTAGTGGCTGATTTGATCTCTAAGATCAGACTCATACCCGTGAAAAACAAGCATGCCATTCCCAGCGGGTCATAGATGAAGACCAAGTAATAGCACAACTATCTGAAGTAATTAAAACACCATGGTCAGCTATTGCAGACATGGTTTCCTTTCAAGAAATTGCTTAGTAACAGTATATACACACTGCAAAAGTTTTAAGTTAGTCATCTTGCTTCTTCATTAGACTCCTTTGTTTATTATATACAGTAGTACTATAACTAGAATTGTGGATGCTTGAATTCCCATACTTGAAAATATGCTTCACTTACAGTTTACCAGTGATTACACTGGAAATGTTTAGGTGAGGGAACTCACATCTAAATTTCTAGGTGGTGGAACTGTCATTTTTCGGTGGTGGAACTCTCCTAAAGTAATCAATGGAGAAAGATGACAGAGGTGATGGAACTGTGATACCACTTTTTAAAAAGTGGTAGAACTGAGTTCCTGTGGTCGTCTGCCCAATTTAACCCCTTCAATTTACTAAAACTCATTAAACCCAACCAACTACACATGGTTGATTGATTTATACTTAAAAAGAAAATTCTACTATCTTTTTCCATGTATAGATCCCACGCTCTTCCACACCAATGATGAGGACTGATATGCTGCAGCAGACTTCACAGCTGACAGACATGGAGCAGGAGCCATGGATCTCAAGGGATTCACACGGGGAGACCAGACTTAGGATCCCAGTGACATTGGAAAATTGGAGGTTTGTGATATGGGCAAGGAAAGCTAACACATCTTGTAAGAAAATGGATTTTTTTGTGCCCAGAGTGGGAGATGAAACAGAGAAATATTGAGATACCACTGTAAGGCCTGAGGAAGTGGCCCAGGGCTACAAAACTTTGGCAAGAGTTGTGGCTACATAAGTTATATCAAAATAAATAAAAAAAATAGTTTTAACACTAAGTCTTCCTCACCTTCCTTACTTGTACCAGATACAGTGCCACAATTGCAGACTGTACTAAATTACATCTATACAGCTCCTAGTTTAAAGGAGGAGAAGGCATCCAGGTCCAACTCTGTCTACTGAAACTGCCATTGAGCACCTTGTCAGGAGCATGGACAAGTAGCTGCCTTCACAGCTGTCACCAGTAACACTCCTTGTTGAGATGGGGGTGCACAAACCTCAAGTGTTCCATGCCCTCCCTGCAAGGAGTCAAGAATCTCATCTCCTCAATGTGCTCAGCTGGCTTCAATGTGGGATCTGAGGATTATATGTGAAGTCTGGCCTCCTGGGTTGCTGTGTGACATCCTGGTGCTGTCCCACAGGACAGGCCTTGATTTATACTTTTAAATTAAAGAAGAATCACTTGATGAGCTTGAGTTACTGTGCCAAAACAGATTGGGCAGGATAATCAAACCTTGCACAGCTGTTTGAACCTGCTGGAATTTGGGTTCCAGAAAAATTACCATTGGCTTTACTTTTTTAATATGAAAATGAGGTGTGCAAAAGCCCATGAAACTTTCACCCCGGCCCTTGTAAACTTGTTCAAATGATTTGGGAGGACATGTTTTCCATTTCAGTGTAAGGGCCTCTAGCTTTGATATGGCTATGGCTCAATAAAGATCAATAAAAATATAATGCAAAAAAAAAAAAAACTAGGGCCACCATTTGCATTGAAATCTAGACTGATTTTCTGATTCAGTCACAGTTTACAGTGGTTTTCCTACTTTACAGCAGCTAAAGTGGCCATCCTTTTCTATTTTATGTGCTACATCCTTATCTACCAGGGGCACAGTGCAACTGCTGTAGGAAAAATGCCACATATCAGCTATGTGATAAACAAGATCTAGTCAGAGCCAAAACAGTTGTTAATACATTAACCTGTTATGGGATGTAGAATTAATGTGTGGCTTAGTTGTACTTTACTTGTAATATTTTTAAACCCTATTTTGCTCCTGGAATGGGCTGAGGATTTTACCCCCCTCAGCAGCCATGCCTTGCACCTGGCATCTTCCCCAGAGGTCTTGGGTGTCACAGTGCTGCAGGCCAGGGCTTTTTTACATAAATTTCCCAAGGCACAGGCATGCAATGACATCAGTGCAGGTCAGGTGCACTCCCACACCAGACCTACAGATGTCCACCATTGCCTCAAAGCTGAAAAGTGGCCCTGGCTATTGCACACCTAGCCTCCACTGGGTGTTGCTGACTTACCGGTGGAACCACAACTCTCCCCCCTAGAGGAAGAGAGCTGTCATGGGAAGCTTGTCCTACCTCCCTCCAGCCACCCGTCTGATGCCTTGCATTTGCTCCCAAACACAGGTCATCAGTGATGCAAGAGATAGCACTACTGCTGCACCAGTGGGTCAGCCCTATTTACTGTAATATTGTAGTATAAAAATCCCACATTTATATTACAATAAAAAAGGAAAGCTTTAATACCAAGCTAAATGTCCCACCATGGGGGAGTGCGTCTTGGTGCTGCTCTGACAATGCTTGGAGGAAGAGGAAGAGGCAGAGTTTTGAGGTTTGGTTTTACCCTGAAATAAATCTTGGAACACACCAAATGAAGTGTGTGAGAGCTGTTATTTGTTTTTTGACTGTGTACCTGGCCTTTCTACAGCAACTTCCTTTGATATGGTAGTGTACTGACTATTTTTATTGAGAATACATGGACTCTGGAACCACCAGCCACTTCCACTCTGGACAGTTTTAATCCCTTGGGGGATGGTGTGCTAGGTGAAGGCAGCTGAGGAAGAGTTTTTGAAGGATGAGCAGTTCTTGATAGGTAAAGAATACCAGCTGGGGAAAAGTATCAGCGGGGGTACCCACTTCAAGGCTATAGAAGCATTCAGCACAGTGCAGAACACCAAGATTGAGAACAATCAAGATCACAGACAGTCAGGGCCCAAAGGTATGAGGAAAACACAAATTAGCATTTTTAATGGAATGAAATTAGAAAGAGAGCTTAAACTTTTTCCTTTTTTTGCCGGCACCAGGGAAAAGATATAGAGGTGGGCAGAGAGTGACCTGTGCAAGCTGAGAAAGAGAAGCCAGGTGGAAACAAGGGAAAGGAAATTATTTGTAAAAAGTAGTATAGGAAACAATGTTACATTGTTGCCTTCCCCACCCCCAGTTTCAGATGGAGAGTATCAAACAAATCTCAAGAGTTTGGGGACCCTTACCACAGAGTTAACAGAGGCTCTGATACGGGTAAGTTGTGTAGCCTATTTTGCACTTGTATTTTTCATATATAGCACCTTACATGCAAGCATCTTAAAGTGCTTTACAAATCAACACGCATCTCCATGCTGGGTGAGTGCTAAGGATAGCCACAGTAGCCATTGGCTAATAAAAAACAAATGCAGTGATGAAAAAATGCAATGTCAGTAATGAAAAATATTACAATGTATTGTTTTTTTTTAATCAGAAATACTGCAATTTGCAGTATGTGGCAAAACCTTTTTTCCACTCTGTGCCCACCCAGCCACACTGAAGAATCCTAGACATACATCACAACTCTGCAGCAACTCACTACACAATAATGATCCTAGAAGTCAAAGTACAAAAGTGCAAACCAGAAGACCTGAGCTCAATTCCCATCAGAGCCACTTAAGCCATGTTTACAGGGCAGTAGCAATGCAATTTTAAAACCGCAACAGCGTGGTCCTGACCCTTCCCCTGCGATCTGCCTGTCTACACTGCCCCTCTCTGCACCACTGCAATCTTAGCTGGTGAGGGGCTGTGCATCGGGGGAAGCCAGACATCTGCTGGCTGATGAACTGAGTTGTTGTGGCACAGGCAGTCCACACTGCCATTAAACTGCTGTAAGCCGATCGCTCCTCTTGGCGCTCCCAACTTGCCAGAGAATCTGGGATCATCTTAGCAAGCAGCTTACCCTGATTGGGTACGTGTCCACACTGTCACATTTGCACTACAGCAACCCAAGTGCACAGGTTACTCCAGTGTAAATGTGACCGTGCAAACAGGGCTTATCTCATTCTGTGACCCAGAACCCCCCCTTGCTTTATTCTACACAGCAGGAAACTGGAAAGTAACCAGACTTCCCCAATGAGACATTCTTGCTAAATTCCAGCAATACTTGTCAAAGCACAGTACATCTGTGCCTGCTTGTCTTTGATGAACAATTCCTTACTGCAGACCATGAGTCTACAAGTCCTTTAGACTGAGGTGATTATTTCTATTACTCAATTTCTACTTTTACAACAAGCCAAATGGACAGCAGAAAAAAAAAAACATTTAGTTTAATACAAGTTACCATAGACTGACTGGGTCTGTAGTGGAGGTTTGGCATGGGACAAGTTGATTTATGTTAGCTTCTTGTCCTGGACAAGTACTACATTTTTCAATCTGTCTGCAACCTGTGCTGGGTACTGCAAGGGTCATTTTTAACATAAAACATTGGATTGAAATGGAGCATTCTGGGGCCCACCAATGGCCCAGTGGACCCACACTATGCCTTTGTGCCTGTGACCTGGATATGAGTGCGGTCAGGGCTGGGGAATGCTGCCATCTGCAGCATGAGGCAGTCTTGGGGAAGGTGGTGGCAGTCCAAGTCAGTGCAGCCACCCCATGCAGTGGGCCGGGAGCCAGCTTTGTTGTGAGGGTAGCACCTGTGCATGTGTACTGTGTTAAGTGATGCCAAAATATATTGTAGCCACCATCAGGGAGGTGGTTGGATTGGAAAATAGGGGGAAAAATGCTATTGGCCCTAAGGCTATAGCTGTTGGCACCTTTGGGCCCTGCAACACGTGGCTCCTCACTGGTGGGAGCAGTGAGGCTAGCAGTGAACTGGGCTGGGGGGCCTCCAGAGGGTATGCCTCAGTCTGGAGGACTGGGCGGGTGTTAAAGGTGGATAAAAAACTATATATCATACTGGTGCAGCAACACCAGTATAGTTAGGGTTGAGCAACAAGCTCTATGTTAAATCCGTAACTTTGCACCTTAATATTTTTGGCAACCTTTGACGAAATTAGCTAACCTTTTGCATGTGTTGCCTAGTAGGCATGTTCTAAATATGTGGAAAGTTTCATGATGGCAGCTTTGGCAGTTTCTGAGATCCACATATGTCATTTTTCTGTAGACATGTAATTTTATTTCCTACACTTAATATGGGTTTTTGGTTTTGCTGTGACATGCAGCCTGCATGAAAAATAATTTTTTTTCCAAATCTTTCAGGGTAGAAGCATGCTTTGCCAAGGTAGTGCCTTTGGAAGATTTCTTGAAAAAATATCAAATAGTTCCGGAGTTAAAAGGATTTTTTTTTTTGCTGTTCTGAGCATGCTCAGTAGGATTTTTTTGATAACGTTCTGATATCACACGAAAAATTCTGCGTTGCAGACCATTTTTGGTTTCTTACCACTTGCTTCTCACAGCATGCAAAAATGTTTTTGTGTTGTGACAGGGTTGACAATACATGAAAATTGTGCAATTTAAAAAAAACACACCTGAATCTAGCTAAACGGGACTTGTTTAGCTAGATTCTGGTGTTTGTCTTTTAAAACGCTGACCAGAAATATATTTTCTGGGCACCCCAAAATCCTGGGTGCTCAGCATAGTGAGAGGAGCCATTGATCTGTGTTCTCTGTATCAGAACAGCAGGACTTTCTTGAATGCTGAAGCTGCATCTGGAGTCATGCTACTGGCTTCAGTTGAGGCAGTGAGCTGTTGATACCCTGTCCACTCTGTCTCTGTCTGTCTGTCTTATGTCTGTCTGTCTGTCTATCTATCTATCCATCTAACATTTTTCTTAAGCGAATCGAGGTACCCATCCCTCTAACGCTTCTTTCTTTCCCTTCCTTCCCCTCCAGGTCACCTGTCCCCCCTTCCCACTGTTTATGTTAGCATACCATGGTGCCCACCCTGGTATCACTTCTGTTGACCCCCTCTCCCCTTTAGATTGCCCCCCGTTCTTAATATGTACATGGTGGCACCAGAGTGCCCATCCCTGGTGATGCCAAACAGTAGCCAGACCAATCGCAGTTGTCCAGTGCCCAATCCCCAGTGTCAGAATGTGCCTGTCCCCTGCAATAAACAAAATATCCTTTGATTTTTTTTTTACATGTAAAAAAGAAAACAGTCCCTTGCAGATCTGACATTCACATGCACACACACACACACACACACACACACACACACACCCTCTGCCCCCTCAACACACCCCACCCGGACCTCCAATTCAGCACCGACCTCCCAATATCCCCCACATCCCTACACACCCTCAGTCACCTGAACAAGTCCCATAGTGTAGATTCACCCTCTGATCAAAGACACATCTTGCTGCTGGAACCAGCAACTGCAATATGAGACAATAAGGTAAGTCCGGTTTAATGTATTTCAATGGGGTTTGAACTTTGATTCATAATGTTCTCATTTTTGAATATTTTTACACCAGATTTTCAACATGGCCTTTTTGGGACCACACCTCATGATCAATGTAAATCTGGCCCGAAAGGAGATTTTGTGGTCACTTTGTGAAATCACCTTTCAGATGGGATTTGAAATATTTCACTGCCTTTACTCATGAGGTGGGTTTATAAGAAGGCTATGTTGAAAATATGGTGTCAAAATATGTAAAAATGACAACGTTATAAGCGTACATTGAACTTTTTCTCCGCTTACTCATAACTTTAGTAATTTTCAGTATTTTAACCCCAAATTTTCAACATAGCCATTTTTGCATTTTTTTCACACCACCTCATGAATACAACAGCTGTTGTTTTTCAAATCCTGGCCAAAATGTGTTTTTGCACTATGGCGTGGAATGACGTTTCGGTGGGCATTTGAAAATTTTCATCTACCGGGTTCATGAGGTGGAGTATTAAGTGGGCTATGCTGAAAAGTTGGTGTACAAATATGGTAAAATGCCCCTGTTATCAGTGAACATTTAATATTTCAACCTTCACTTATAACTTTGATAATTACAAACTTTCAACATTTTTCCACACCAGCTCATAAACATTACAGGTGTCATTTTTTTAAATCCTGGGTGAGACGTGTTTTTGCAATTGTGGTGTGAAATGAGATTATGGGCAATATACAGATGAAGCCGCTTAACTGGGATGCCCTGGTGGTGGGCTTTTTGTCCCATTAAGGGGCTGTCCCAATTAAAGAAATTAAGGTTTAATACAGTGCTTTAGTGAAGCCGATTGCTCCCCTCATGTGCCCTAGGTAAAGCAAGCTGCATCAGCTCCTCTTACACACCTGAGACACCTGTAATGATTCCCCTGTAACATACTGCCATATCATTTGCCTCACCAACAGCTAATTTTAAACAGCACATGTAATTTCAGTTGCAAACCTTTGGCAGTGGTTGTACTTTCCGTGCATATTCAGTTCGTTCGACATTCCTCAGACACCTGTAAAATTCGTGTCCCTAACAGCTGTCTTTACAATTTAAATTGCAAATCTTCATCTGTGGCTGTACCTTGCATACCTATTCAGCTCAACAATTTTGACTGTACCTTACATGTGCAGGGACACTGGTTTACCAGGATTGAGAAGGGTCATATTCCGTTTTGCACACTGCAAAACATGGTATTGTCACCGGTGTCTGCTAAGCCAAAATCCGGTTTTACCGGTGTTTGGTTTTGTGTACTTTAACAATTTTTAACTCTGCTAACATGCATTTTAGCAATTTTGACCTCCACTATTACACATCCTTCCATCCTTGTACCAGTTTAAAGTTATTTTAGGTACAAGATGTGATGGCAGCAGCAACACTACAGCCCCCATCCCTAATTTGTGATGGAAGCAGCACTACGGCCCTCATCCTCAGGTGCAATGGCAGCACCAACAGCACTAAGGCCCCCATCCCTCTGGTTTGATGGCAGCAGCAAAAGCACTATGACCTCCCTCCCTCAGGTGTGACAGGAGGCAGCAGCACTGTGGCCCCCATCCCTTAGGTGTGATGGCAGCAGTACTACATTCACCATTCCTCAGGTGTGATGGCAGTATCAGCACAAACAACATCAGACGTGATCTAATTTTTTCCTGCCCTGCATGAAAAAGCTGTATCAGACTGTGATGGCAATATGTGGTGAGACATACTTCTTTGCCTTTGAAGAGTGTATCACTATGACACATTGGCTTGGAGCTGTACCTTCTGCTTCAGACAGGAAACTATGGACTAGGTGGAGGGGTGATTATTAGGGGTGACAACCCCCAGGAATACCCCATCACTGATTCACCAAGACTCCAGACATCCAAAACCCTAATTTTTTTCCTTTTGCTGCATGGGGGGTGGGGATGGGGAGTTAGGGTTGGAAACCCCTAATGCCACATTTCCCTACTTTTGTGCCTAACTTGAACCTAACTAGTGCATTAACAAGTGTGTGTGTGTGTGTGTGTGTGTGTGTGTGTGCGAGCGATAGGGCTAGCTGAGGCTCTACCTTCCTCCCTTCCCCAGTTCAGGAGGGCTGTCCCATTTCTCCCCTTATATCCTGCATTGGGGGCTGTCCCTTTTCTTTTGTATGGCCTCTCCCTTTATCCTGCTTAGAGGGGAGATGATTCTTCCTGCTTTGGGTGGGGGTTATTGCCCCTTTGCCTTCTTCTGTTTCCATCCCTTGATCACTATCCCCTTGCTGGTGGAACTGCATGGGCACTGCCTTCATCTTTCTTTGATGGGAGGCTGTCCTTTTTCTTTTAAATTACTCTTCCTTCAGCTTCTTCCTGCTTGGGGCAAGGAGGTTGCCCTTTTTCCTTCCTCTGTCTGTCTTCATCCTACTTTGGTGGGAGTCTGCCCCTTCTGTTGTGTATGACTCTCCCAGTACCCTCTTCCTGCTTGGGGATGAGGAGGATTGCTGACCCTTTCCCCTTCTACTGTCTCCTTCCCTTGCTGGGGGACTCTCTGCGGGATCTACCCTTATGAACACCTTGTACTTTCTCCACTGTCTTCTATCCTTGACTTCTCCTCCTCCTTCATCCCTTTCCAGTTTGTTTTTTTGGAAATCCCACTCCACTTCCACCTTCCTCCCTCCTCCAGCTCACTGACTCCATCTTCTCAGGTATGGATCAGGGACTGATCACCTCCATTATATTTACTGATCTTGCTAAAGCATTTGACACCGTGGCACCCCCCCCGGACAAGCTTAAAGCAGCTGGACCTTCTGACTCTGCAGTCAGTTGGTTTCATTCTTACCTTGAGGGAAGGTCTCAAGATGTCAAGATAGGAAGCTCCATTTCATCACCACTCCCCATCTGCTCAGGCTTTCCTCAAAGGTCTGTCCTGAGCCCTATTCTCTTTTGCTTATTCTTGAATCACTTCCCTTCTGCCTGCTCCTCTGTATCCATTCATATATGTGCTAATGATATAGTACTTTTTTGCATCTGGCTCCTCTCCCCATGGCATTACCTCTCAACTATATCTGGATTTTGATAACATTCAGTGCTGGTTTCAGTTTAACCAGCTGTCCTTCAATGCCAGAAAAAAACAGTTTCCATAACTTTTTTTTTTGCTTTATTTATTTATCCCCTGGTCAGCTGGCCCCCATCCACCGGTCCCTCCAACCCCATCACCCCAGCATCCACCGGGACTCACATCTCCTTTCTCCCTTCCTACTCTGAGGTGCTCAACTATCTGGGTGTGGAGCCTGTGGGGGACCGGTGTCATCCTGCTGGTCAGCCACTGTTTTACTCTCATTTTCTCCCCCGAGTGTGGTGCAGGAGCATGCAATGACACCAATGGCCAAGCTGCATGTGCACGCTTCCACATGCTGCACAACAGGCATTTGCTCTGTGTCCACCCCCTCTGTCTGTGGGTCCACTGTGCCAACCCCCAGCAACCACTAGGGGCCAGGCAAGCAGTGGACTCCATTCCCACCCCTCCCTGGGAGAGGAGAGCTGTCCTCTGGATGCTAAATCCTCTCCCTCCCTGGCCGACCCCCAGTGACCCACTCATGCCATGAACATGGGTCACTGGTGTGGCAGGAGGTAAGGCACCAATGCCTCAGCCTTCCATGCCACCGGGCTGGCCCTTACATTCCATTACTTTTGGCACCCTTTGGAGGCTTACCAGACTTACCTCTCTCCCTTTATTTCACACCTTTGATGGTGCTATGATTGAGGACGTATCCTCTTTAAGTACCTCAGAGTCTGGCTGGACTGACATCTTGATTTCTTGGTGCATTGATGTCATACACATTAAGCTTAACCCCACGCTTGGTGCACTGTACAGGAACAAAGAGAGTATCCTGCTTTCTGCCCATCAACAGATTGTTTTAACATTAATTCTCTATATTTCTGACTAGGCAGATATAGGGCTGGATTTTCAGCCTTCCTGGAACTAATTCCCACTCTGCAGCAGCTGGTACAGACTGAAATCTCTGAACCTGCACACTTCTGTATTTTTGGTCCACACTGCTGCGGGCATTGGTACACCTGGTTCTACTAGGCATATCATTTTGGTGCTGCTGTGTTGAAAAACCATCTGCAAGCTTCTGTATATTGTGGAGTCAATTTTAAACCAGCTCCACCTTTGAGAATACTGTAGCTGCGGGGAAAAACTGCAGCTCCGCAAGTGGTGACCCACTTGCGCCATTTTTTTCCCACAGCAGCACAAATTTCAGAGGCTCTGAAAATCCAGCCCATAGTCTATTGTGGAGCTCCCAAATCCTCCCCTGAAAGACTAGACCTCCTATTTCACTCTTTTTGTTAGTCTATAGTAGAGCTCACAAATCCTCCCTTGCCAGACTAGACCCCCTTCACTCTTTTTGGCATTTTGCCTTAGACTGCCCCCCTTGTACCCACCACTGCTCACTCTACCTTTACTCTTCCCCCTCTCTTTATGCCAGGCACCTTTCCCATTGTGCCACCTTAATATCCAAATTCTGGTTTAGTTCCCTACCCTTATACCTTACATCTCTACTATCCTGTCCCACTTCTTCCTCTTACCCTCTCTGCCATAATATTTACCATTCCCTCTCTGTTCCTTCTAGGAAATCTACTGTTGATCAATCTGCTCTTTCATATCATTTCTTAAACTCTAGTCCTCCCTTCCCCTGTCAATTTGCTGTTCCTCTGCTGCTTTCTTCAGTAAGTCTCTTCTTCAAGACTTTTCTTCTCCATCTGCAACTGTCCATGACCCTCTATCTCTGGACTCCCCCACCCCCATTAGTATTGCCCTGCCATTTTACTTCCCCCAGCCACAGGCTATGCCTGTGTAAAAAATTGCCTCCTGCCTATCAAAGTTCAACTTTGATTTATTACATGTATCTGTTGCACTATTTTGCCTTACAATGTTTATGAGTATGCTTCTCTTATATACTGTATTTAAGCAATAAGGCATGGCAAAGTGTATATTGTGTTGGGATAACAGCACACCTCAGTTGGGTTGAATCACAAGGTCATAGACCAAGTGCTTCCAGCACCCGAGAAGTGCTGTTATCCCAATACAATGCAGCCCCTGGATTACCTTATTACAATTATGAAATGGGTCCATTCTCATTAGTATACAGGAGATTTTAAAAAATCTGTAATTATTTTACTGATTTAAAATTATTTTATATACTGTATTTAAAATATTAGTTGAGAAAGACAAAATAGTCCAATTTGGACAATGTAGTATTGCCACCTGGCCAGTATGTAGCAGTAATGCTGCATAAGGAGCTCTTTTTTTATCTTTTGAAAAGTAATAGAAAGAGTGAGGGCTGGTCATTGCTTCAATGGTATGTGGAGTGAGGAGTCTGTCTGGAATGTGGTCAGCGGTAAGGAGATGGACCGAAACAAACAGTACAGGCTAGCATTATTTGAAAGGCTCCTCTGGGCCCCTGAAGAAGTGCCGCAATCAGTGATAGTTGGCAAGTCTCATGGAAGAACCACAATCAGCAGCAGTCTGAGGAGCCGGAAGGAGTTGACCTTTTAGGAAGTGCCATGATAGGCAAATTGATTGTGAGCCTTGATGAAAGCGACGATCAGCAGCAAGTTAGTGAGTCAGTGTCCCTCAGTTACTTAGTCCCATACTTTCTAGAGTGTGAGGGCTTGATTTTAATTTTTTTTTATTTTTAACCAGGAAGTGAACTGGGCATAGCCTTTTTTCAGTCATGTCTGACATGAAACAGTTAACAACAACAACAATAATATACAATAATAAATAAATGTAAAATTCAATCATACAAAACATGAACATTTAGCATTCTCACTATACAGTTTCTTTAAAAGATGTCTAAAATGGGCCATGTTTCATGCAGATGTTATGAGATCAAACAGTTCATTCAAAATGCATGGACCAAACCAGGAAAATGAGTTCCCCCCCCAAAGTTAATTTGGTAGCATTAACTAAAAAAAGGATAGATGAATTGCTCCTTGTAAAATGGGACTTTGGGTATGGCCTCAAGAAGAAAAGTAGAGTGCTGGGTCCAGAATTTTTAAAAACTTGGAAAGCAAATGCAGCTGCATTATATTCTTAGCTTAGGGATAGAGGTGGGAGAAAGTTGTGAATTTCGCTTTAGTGGAACTTCTTCGAAATTTCACAACTTTAGCAGAAGTTTTTGAACTTCCACCTGTGGCAGATTGGGAATCTTCCAAATGTTTTTGGTGAATTTTAGCCATGTTCCGTTTAGATGTGTCCAGTGCTCCCCCCCCCCACAGGAAGCCCTGCCCGAAATAGCAGTGAAATTCCCTGGTGGCTAGTGATCCACCCCCCATCCAATCACTTACCCCATAAAGAATACTTCCCTGGTGGCTAGTGGTCTCTCCCCCACCCAATCGCCCACTTGACATGTCCAGTGCCAACCCCCCATCCCAATCCCCATATAGTAATTATATAATCATTTTTTCCTTGGTGGTCTAGTGAACCCCCCTACCTATCCCTGATCCCTGGTATGTAAAGTTTTTTCTGGTGGTCTAGTGGACCCCTTGCCCCCACACCCCGGCAGTTAGTACCCTACCACCCTGCTCCTCCCTCCCAAACCAGAGCTGGCAATTGGCATAGCCCTCCTCTCACCACCATGGCTGGCTGCCAACTGAGCTGTCACCGAGCGTGTATTGTATAGAGTATGTGTTCATTGACTGACAGCTCAGAATGAGCTGTCAGTCAGTGAGCATGTATGTATACAGTACACGCTTAGTGACAGTTCAGTCATTGACTGGCTACGGTGGTGAGAGGAGGACTGAGCCCATTGCCAGCTTGGGTTCAGGACGGGGGAAAGCAGGGTGTGGGACACTACCTGCAGGGGGGTCAGGGTGTCATCTAGACCACCAGGAAATAACTTCACATACTGGAGATCGGGGATAGGAGGGGGTTCACTAGACCACCATGGAAAAAATGTTTATATAATTACTATACGGGGAATCGAGATGGGGGGGTTACACTGGACATGTTTGGGTGGATGATTGGTTGGGGCAGAGGGACTGCTAGCCACCAGGGAAGTATTCTTTTTTAATGGGCAAGTGATCAGGTGGGGGGGAGGACTGCTAGCCACCAGAGAATTTTATTGTTATTTCAGGCAGGGCTTTGGGGGGGCCACTGGACACCAAGGAATTAGTTTTATGTTTGATATGAGTGGTGATCAGTCACTGGGGAGGCACTGGATACCAGGGAAATATTAATGGTAGGGTGAAGGCAAATTTTTGTGAAAGTCAGAAATTTGATTTCTGTACTTTTGGGGAGGCGAAAGTCTGACTTTCATGGAAATTCCGCCAGCTGAATTTTTTTTTGCACATCTCTATTTAGGGATTAAAATTCATATCCCTGCATATAAACTACAGTGATGTGTTCTATACAGTGCTTTAAGAGCAAAGTGGCAAACGTTATTTAAAATGAGTTGATACTTATTTAGAAAAACAGGATTCTTGTTCACAAACAGAACATTCCCATAGTCAAGAGCAGGAATTAATACTTGTTTTGCAGTAGTCACACTAGCTTCATCTGTCAATGAATCGATGTTTCTGTACAAGTAACCCAACTTAGCTTTTTCTCAATAGTTTCTGTATGTGGTACAATGCTAAAACTGGAATCCAGAAGCACCCCCATATATTTAAAATTGGAACTTCAGAAAGCATTTCACCATTTCTCCCTACAATTTGTAAGTCTTCCTTAAATTGGGCCAATCTCTGAGTAGTACCAAAACCCATTACTTTAGTTTTACTTTAATTCAGTTTTGATCTGTTCATTAACAGCCAAGAGTCCAAAATATCATAGTTTGCTTGCAAAGAGGTTCACAAATCAACTATAGAAAAGCCAGAATCAAGGACAACTGTGTCATCTTTTTTTTATTTTATTTTTTTAGGTTTGGCTCAGAACGTGGGTATTATGAGCATTTGCTTTTTCTGTAATCACTCACTAGTTCCTCTTCACCACTAAACCCTTATCTACTCTACTCTACTCTACCCCAGTGGTGTAGCAAATTCCCAGAGGGCCTGGGTGCAAAGGTATGTTATGGGTCCCCCAGTTTGGAAACAGCCCCCCCCCAGGTCCCTCCATTTTGAAGTAGCACCCCAACCCCTTTATAGAATTATTAATTTTATTAACTTCTTCACCTGCTGCTGCACTTCTTATAAATGAGAATACTGACATTAAGAAAGCCAAAATACTTCTAAAGACATGCAGAGTCAGTGGTCTGTTTCTTTACAACAATAGGTTATCAGCAGTTATGATAATCATTTTTATGGCTTGTCTTTAACTCAGTCTCTCTCTGTTTAATTGCTACTGGAACTTGTGCAAAATTTCTAACTGAAATGCAACCCTAATTAATGGGTTGGTGCAATATGTGAGAGGCTGCTGAGATGCATTTCATTTGCAATATAAAATGTGTTTGTACAGAGAAGATACTGCTATTGGGTGAACTGCAGTATGTATAGTATATCAGTACTGCAGTTGGTCTCTTTTAGCTGTGATGGTGATCATTCTGATCATTTTGACTTAAGTCAGGGGTGTTCAAATCAAAACTTTTAGGATTTGCTCAGCCATGACATTACTGTAGCAGAATTTTCACTTGCCCCTATTCATTACAATAAAATTAACTCTCTTTTTGTACTTGCCCTTCATTTTTCAAGGAAATGTACTTGCTCCGGACAGGGGGCAATAGGATTTGCACACCCTTGACTTAAGTTAACAATTAAACACACACTCTGAGACAAACGTCTTCATCATGTGGAAGGACATGTACTGTACCCACTACTTTATATGTACCCACTAACTGCATATAAGCATCTTTTAGACTGATGCTGCAGTGTTGACCAATCATTTAGTTCATTAAAGATTAAGTTTTAAATAAATTCATCCTGGCTGCCTGAGCTTTCTTGACATGAGTTCCACTTCCATTTTAGTAGTTTTATTAATTGCACTGGAATTAAATGTGGGTTCGTTAAGGAGAATTGGCACCTTAATTAATTTATTCATTCTGTAATGTAATGTTTACAAAATCAAAATCTCATACTCTGTAAATTTGTGATGATTGCCCCAAGGTAGGCTGCATAGGCTGCAGATTAAGGTTACATTGCACTTGTCACTCTCTTCTTAATGAAAACTATTTATTTTTTTAATATTTTTTCAACTCATTTAGAATCACATGGTAATGCAAAATTAGCATAAAGCCATGAAGTCAACACGACCATCCAAATCCAAAAAGAGAAACTATAACATTTTTTATTCAGTTCACTATCAGCTACAGGCTGCTCACAGCTGCTCCAGCCTCCACCAAACTGAACAGATCAAAAGTTTTAATTTTAACTTAAGTCTGTGACTGTTGGATGGGAGCAGTGGCTCAGCAATGACAGAATCAGAGGAATAATTGAGAATTGGCTGTAAATGTATCTCTTGCAGCCATGGGCAATGGCCCAGCAGCCACCCAATGTGAGTCTATGTGATAACGGCGAATGCCTAAAGGCGATCACAGCTATCACTCAGTCAGTGTGCCAAACACATTTTCGGCACTCTGACAACCCTGGCGCACCAGCACAACGGCACCAGGACATATTTTTACTGCTTTCTGTGGGGGGGCTGCACACCCCACACACCCCCGGGAGACTTTGCCCCCGCATTCTCACTTAAGGATTCTCAACTCCAGTGGGTGCATGTCATGGGGTGAAAGCAGTCAAAATAAAAAGGTTCAGGCTGGGCGCAATAAAAATCACACCAGTGCCCGGACATGAACCCAGTACTTCAGCCACCCCAACCACTGGCCAATCCCCGATGCCATGACGCAGCTCGACCAGCAACCACAGTGTGACTCCCTACAGCCTCTCCACCCCCTCCCAGCACACGCTCGCCGTGCTTCCCCACCCCCCCACGTGCATATGTATAGTGACATCCTGTCGCCTAGTTCGCCAACCCCCTCATCCGGTCGCCCTATCTGTCCATCGCCGTGAGTGGATTGTGCGGGGAAGGTGTCGCCGTAATGGACGGCGCCCTTCCTTATGCGCCCACTTCATGGGTTACCACCCAATGTCTACATATATATTTTTTATTGTGATTGAAGTGAACAGTGGGGGGGTGAAGTGATGGATACAGTTAGGGGTCGGGTGGGTGCACTGCACCTTGCATGCACGACTTAACTCCTCAGTTCACAGTCACATCAGTCTGAAGTTCAACAACAAATAAGCATTGTGACAATACCTAGTCATCTCAGGTCTTGTAGGACCAAATTTCAATTTGATTGATCCATATGCACAGCACTGATGACTGACTGCAGTCTAATTACTAGACTCTGGCACTACCACATCACTAATCTCTTACTCTTCCAGTTTTCTCTAAGTCCTCACACCACAACCACACATGACCAACACAATGGTCAAGATTGTTAGTGAAAGGCATGATTTTCATTCAGGCATGTACACTTCCACCTACTGTCTAATGCCTACAGAGAGTCTTGTGGTACGGTGACTGCGAGCGCCAAGTGAGTGTGTGTACTGTAGCCTAGTAGCAGCCTAGCCCCTGGCCCAATCCCCAGTGCTGGATCCTCCAAGACTGTCTAAAATGGAAAAAAAGTGGTCACAGCACAAGCAGAGCATGCGCAGGCCGGGCAGCATTTTAAAGAAAAAAATGATAGTCTGACCATTTAGGACCTCTAATTCCTCGTGGGCCTGAGTGCGACAGCACCTCCTGCAGCCTTGTAACTATGCCCTGCTCTGCTCTCTACTGTCCCTCACTTATTCAATTCTTATTATCCTATTTCAAAACACAGAGCTCCTATAAACGGGTGCCAAATGTCATTAAATCTTGAATCCTCCTTTTCCATTTTATAAAACACTTTTTCAATTTTACATAAATTAAACATTAACCCTAACCACTCCACATACGCTGGAGGATTTACGTCCTTCCAATGAATAAGTATAACTTTTTTTTTACTACTAATATAATCAAATTGATCAAAATAACTTTAGGGTCAGAAAGTCTTTCTTCCTTCCAAAGCCCAAAAATTAGAATTCCTGAATCAAAAGGAAAATTCCTTCCTAAGATTTTTTTCCATGACAGAAAAATTCCTGACCCAAAGATCAACCAGGTAGTTTGATCTCAGTGGTAGGGAATATGATGGAATCACTTCTGAAAGAAAGAATTGTTGAGTACCTAGATGCCAGCGGGGCACAGGACCCAAGGCAGCATGGATTCTCAGCGGGAAGGTCATGTCAGATGAATCTAATAGATTTCTTTGACTGGGTGACCAAAGTTGTAGACAAGGGAGGGGCTGTGGATATGCCTACCTGGACTTTAACAAGGCATTTGATATAGTCCCACACAAAAGATGAATAAACAAGTTAGCCAGCCTGGGAGTGGGTCCCAGGGTGGTAGCCTGGGTAACAAATTGGATGGACAACAGGACACAGAGGATAATAGTAAATGGAGTACACTCTGAAGAAAGGGGGGTTACTAGTGGGGTACTGCAGGGTTCAATACTGGGACCAGTCCTCTTTAATGTCTTTATAGGTGACATTGCAAAGGGGCTGGAAGGAAAAGTATGCCTCTTTGCAGACAACACAAAGATCTGCAACAGGGTTGATACACTGGGGGTGGAAAGGATTAGAAGGACTCGGCAAGGTTGGAGGAATGGAGAAAAGTATGGCAGCTTAGATTCAATGCAAAAAAGTACAAAGTAATGCACCAGGGAAACAAAAACCCAGGGCACGAGTACACAATGGGGGGGGGTACTAACAACAACAAAAATGGAAAGGGACCTGGGGGAAGTTATATCAGATGACCTTAAGGAAGACAAGCAATGTGAGAAGGCAGTAAGGAGGGCTGGGGGGATACCGGGATGCATATGGAGAGGCATCACCAGTAGAAAACAAGAAGTTGTTATCCCTCTGTACAGAGGGTTGATGAGACCCCATCGGAGTACTGCATGCAGTTCTTGACATCTCATCTCCACAAGGACATAGACAGGATAGAGACAGTCTAGAGTAGGTCAACCGAAATGGTGCAGGGTCTGCATCAGAAGCCATACGAAGAAAGACTAAAACAGCTTAATATGTATACCCTTGAGGAAAAGAGGGAGGGGGGGCATGATAGAAACTTTCAAGTACCTCAAGGGAATTAACAAAGTCCAAGAGGGTAGCATCTTTCAGAAAAAGAGATGTGCAAGAACAAGGGGGCACAATTTGAAGATAGAGGGGGGATGGCTCAGGGACAACATGAGGAAGTATTTTTCATGGCGAGGGTTACAGACTCATGGAACAGCTTTCCTGAGGAGGTCGTGGGGTCAAAAACAGTGAGGGAATTCAAGAATGCATGGGACAGACATAAAGCAATTATAGTGGGGGGTAGGAGGAAGTAGGCTATTGATTAACTAGGATCTGCAGCTTATCCAATAGGTAGGTAAATGGGCAGACTAGGTCAGCCAAGTGGTCCTTCTCTGCCATCAAAGTCTATGTTTCTATGTGTTTCTATGTTTCAATTTTATACACTCAGCATATGCCATAAGGTATCTCTCTCTGAATCACACCTCTGACATAACTCTGAGATTTCTGTCCCCATTTTAGTGAGCTTCACTGAGGTTAAATAGGTTAGATGAATAACATTAATAAGAATGTGTCTCAGTCTGTTATTTCATATTTTAAATTCCTCTAGGTTGATTATTTGTTGCCAATCATGATCTATAATCTCTTCTTTTATTTCTGTTTCCCATGCCTTTTTTTAATTATTTATGGCAGTAGGGTTAATTTTCTCTATTAATATTTTATATACCAATGTAATATAATGTTTGCTCATATTTAAATTTACTAAAAATTCTTCTAATGAAGACAGTGGTGGAATATTCAAATAATTTTTATTCCCATTGAAAAAAGAGCTTTTAACTTGATAATAAAACATCCTTGCATTTTCTGCTAAATTAAATCTTGTTTTTAGGGAGTCAAATGACATCCATTGATCATTTTCATATAAACCTTGAATTTTTTGGACCCCTTTATCATATAATTCTTGTTTTATAAATCCAGAACTGGGTGATAGTGTTAAATGAGTATTGTTAATTATTTGGGCCGATCTTTGAAATTTTATCAGTGTTTTTTATTAAGTTTTATGGACGGTTCCATACTTGATTTCTTAACTTTGTTGTTGATAAAGCCTGGAGAAAATGAACCAGTTTATTTAAATTTGTAAACAAACCTTGTGTCAATTGCTGAAATGGTACTCTTGACAGTTCAGTAAGGAAACAAGCTGTTTTCTTACCCGCTTCATTATCCCAGGTAAAAATGCATTCCTATTGGTCTGCAATATAGTACAACCTGAGACTGAGCAGTCCTAACCTTCCTTTTTCTTTTGGCAGCTGAAGTTTTGCTACAGCATTCCTGGGAAATTTTTGATTCCATAATAAAAAAACACTTACTGCTCTGCCTAATTTATTAAAAAATTGGTTTGGTATCATAATTGGTAAAGATTTAAATTTAAATAATCTTGGCAAAATATTCATCTTTATAACACTTATTCTGCCCAGTAGAACCAACGACAAAGATTGCTACCATACTTGATCAGATTTAATTTTCTGCAGAACTGGGGTGTAATTTAGTTCAAAAGAGTTTTATTATCTGGAGTCAAGTGGACCCCCAAATATTTTAAAGAGTCTTTACATAGTTTCCTTAATGGATGATTTTCATGAATCTTCATTTCGTTAGCCAAAAAAAGGGCTTCACTCTTCTCCCAGTTGATTTTATAACCTGATACATTCCCAAAGTATTTAAATAATTCCATAAGTTGGAAATAGCTTTTTTTGGGTTCACTTATAAATGAAAGAATATCATCTGCGTATAATGATAATTTATGATCCTGGCTGAACATTTGGCACCCCTGAATAGCCTGGTTATCTCTAATCATGATTACTAATGGTTCAATGAATAAAGAAAACAACAGCAGTGACAAGGAACATCCCTGCCTTGCATCCCTCATCAAACAAAAATAATCTGAAATTTTTTTATTGGTTTTATCCCTTGCCTTTGGACTTGTATATACTGCCTTTTTCCAGTCTATGTACTTCCCCTCGATGTCAAAAGACCCCATCACTTGAAACAAAAACTCCCATTGCACTCTATCAGAGGCCTTTTTGGCATTGAGGGAAAGAACAACAACTTCAGTACCACCCAGAGCTTCTATTAAGTTCATCACCCTCCTAATATTATGTTGTAATCTCCTACCTGGAACAAATCCCATTTGATCCCTGTGAATAATTTTAAGCACGATTAAAGCTAATCTAGTTGCTAAAACTTTTGCAAATATTTTATAATCATTGTTCAAGAATGAAATTGGTCTAAAAGATGCACAATGGTCAGGAGGTTTATCTTTCTTTAATAAAAGGGAAATGTTAGCCTCATAGAAGGATGGTGGCAGGCTGCCTACATTTTCAATTTCTTTAAACACCTGACATAGGATGGGGGTCAGAATATGGCTCAAGTTTTTATAAAATTCAATTGTGAATCCATTCGGGCCTGGAGTTTTCCCATTTTCCATCTCTCTCTAATGACTTCTTGTATTTCTGTTTCACTTATTTCTCCATTTTAAAAATCGTCATCCTGTTCTGTAATTTGAGGACATGTTTAATTTACTTAAATATGATTTAACTTCTTGTAATGAGCATGGATCCTCTATTCAATATAAATTATTATAGAAATCTCTAAACTGCTTAGTTATACCCACTGGGTCAGTTATAACCGATCCATTTCATAAAGTTATTTTATCAAGCCTATTTTGAATCTGTTCAGTTTTTAGCTGTTATGCCAATAATCTACTTGGAGTGTCTGCAAAAGAGTAATATTTTGCCTTTGCCCTACACATTTGTTTTTCAGCTGTGATATTCAATGCTCTTTCTAGTTTATCTGTACATGACCCTAATCCTATTTTCTTCTGAATTTACTTGAGCCCTCAAAGCCTCAGCTACCGTCAGGTCCGCTTCCAACTTTTGTAGATGTTCCCTATATTTTTTCTGGTTATTATTTCTAAAGGAGATTATATAATCTCTTAAAGAATGTTAATGCTTCCCACAAAGTGCACCAAGGGAAATCCTCCAGAGTATTTATTTGCATATAATTTCCAATTTCTTTAGATAACATTTCCTCAGATTGCTCATCTGACCACAGAGAGCTATCTAGACACCAATTTCCATATTGAGTTCTAGTTCCTGTTAGTTCTATTTCAATATAACAGGAATCATGATCTGATACAATAATAGCATTATATCTTACAAACTTAATTTTACGTAACAGATCATTTGTAACCAGAAAAAAATCTAGCATGGACATTGAATTATATATCTTCAAAATGTGAAAATTGTAATAAGTTTGGATAAAAAAAATGAAAGGGATCCACTAAAGCCAATTCTTCCATGTAACCTCTAACCAGCGCTATGGTTCTTTTTTTCCATTCCATGGCAGAATTAGCTCTAAGTGTGATAAGGTGATGTTAAAGTCCCCTTCAAGAACACACAGGGTATTACAATCTACTATTTGCAGAAATATATCTGTAAAGAATCTGAGAATTTCTTCATTTGGCACATACATGCTAAAAATAGTAATGGGTGAATTTTCCAGTACCATTTTTACTTTAACCCATCTGCCTTGAGAATCTATTTAATTGTTTAGAATTTTGAGTAGCAAGCTCTTTTTTCCAAAAAATCACGGAGCCTCTGGCATTGCTGTCATATTCCATGTAGACTCCTACATCTTGAAATAAGTTAAAAAAATAAATAGCATCCCTTTTTTCAAAATGCATTTCTTGTAGTAATAAACATCCAATTTCCTTTTTATTTATATAATTAACCAATTTTCTCATCTTTATCCTATCTTTGGCCCCGTTTATATTCCAGCTCATTATTCTTACTTTTGCCCATAATTATTACTAAAACCCCTAAGAAAAGCCTCCATCCCAAATTGCCTCTGTTCTCTTAAATCTTTTTGTTTAGGGGACAGCAGAAACCTCCGTTCCAACAAATTCTGTTTTAAACAAGATGTTTGATTAAATTGATCAAAGTCAATCTTCAGTTTAATGAAATACCCATACATATTTTGATATAATTTTTGCAGTATTTTTATTTTCTTCCCCTACTAACCACTCCCCTTATCCCACTGCATTTGATAGGTCTAAAAAAATACCCATCTTTCCACCCCCCCACGTTACAAAGACAGCTTGTCCCCCTCTGTGCAGTAAATGTTCCGTGAGCTATCCTTACTCCTAACAGGTTCATTTCTATCATGAATTATTGTTTTCAGACATAACTTCCACTTCTGGATATTTAAATATAGGGTCATCTCTTAATATAATTGGCAAACGAAAAATAAATTCATCATCTAATTTCTATCTTCCCCCCATCCTCACTATTTTCTTTCCCATTACATTCTATTTTCTGTGCTAGAAATATCTATAACTAACCTATCTTTTTTTTAAGTAAGTAATATGTCTTAATAATTATGAGTTTCAAAATAAAGTTTGATCATATTCATTTTATTGTCTCTCTCTCGCTCTCTCTCTTTTAAAGCATTCAGTTATACCAAACTCGAGGATTCTGTTTCTTCTGGAGTGGAAGCAATCTACTCCAATGTAGAGGTAGAGGCTGATTGCGCTGCTGCCTCAAAATCTGTGGCCCCATATGTTTTTCTTTTTGTAAATGCTTCCATTACTTCCTGGGGAGAAAAAAAAAATTATATGCCCATCCAGATTAACCCTTAGTTTTGCTGGGTATAATAATGAACAAGGGATTCCATCTTTCCTTAAAGTGTCTCTCACCTGATCAAAAGCCTTTCTTTTAACAATAATAGATGGAGGTAAATCTGGAAATTCTTGCAGTTTTATGCCATTGTAGTATAAACCCTTCTCAATTCTTGCTTTTTAGAGTATTTTCTCCAGATCTCGATAGCTTAGTGGCCTGACATACATAAACTTTGGTCTAAGGTTTTGCCTGGCCCCAAATGCTCTGTGGGCTCTATCAGTTTTTACTTTTTGTCTAGGTAGTTTAACCCTAAAATTTTAGACATTTCCTCACAAAACTTCAATGGGTCTGACCCTTCAATATCATCTGGTAAATTACCCATTTTCACATTATCTCTCCTAGATCTTGTTTCCAGATCTTCCACTTTAGCTCTCAAAAGTTATAATTGTTTAGCTGCTTCAGACAAGCCAGAAGAAATATTAGGAACTTGATCTTCCAATAAACTTATTCTGCTGTCACAAATATCAGCCCTTGTAGATAAAGCTTCCAATTTGTCCACGACTTCCGAAAATTTTTTATCTATTGTTTGGATAGAGGTATTCACATTCCCAAACCCCAGTTTCAACTCTTGTAATATTTTTTTGCTGTGATTCCTTGAGTTTACTATTTTCTTTACTCATATCTTCATTTAAATCAGTTTCCACAGATTTAATATTTTCATTAAGAGTATTCACTCTATTTTGAACAGGCCTATGCTCCCGTTCTTCTTATTCCTGCCTATTAATTTCAATCTGATTGGAGTTTTCACAAATATTTTCCTTTTTATCCATTTTGTCAGTTTGTTCTATTTTGTCTTGTTATCCAGCTTCTTAACTGACCTCATTTTCTGCTACAGTGCCATTTCTTTTGCATACAGAACTTCTTTAATACAAACTGGGGAATCCAAATAGCTTGTCATAGGCAATTGCACTCATTTTATATTCCCCAGTGCTGAATTGCTATTACTCCTTCTAAAGCTATTTACTCCTTGCTGCAGTTTTGGAGGGTTGGGGGAATGAAGTTCCTTCTTCACACAATTCAAATGAATCCACCTGGGAATCTGAATCTGTCTCTGCTTGCCTCTCTTGTCCCAACTTCGGAAACTTTTCCATTTCTTTTAAGCTTATTTTTTGTAAACTGTCTGCCCCTTCTTCTAGCCCTTTAAGACTATCTAATCTTTTCACAAAGGTAAAAATCATACCTTTTGGGGCAAATCCTTCTAGTTCAGTTACCTGTATCTTTACTGACTGCTGAAAGCTGTTGGTAACTCTGCTTCCTCCTTTCGGTCTCTTCCCCTTGAATGTATCTTGCTTTGGCCTGGATTTTCCTTTCAGCGATTCCATGGCTTTGTCTGCTTTGTTGGCTTTAATTTCTTTTGCCTGCCTGTATTGTTTTGACATATCTGAGAAAGTACTTTTACTCCATTTAATCTAGATCTAGATTTGCTTTTCAGAATAGCGAATTACCGACCATGAGAATGCCGATTCGGAGCGGGTACTCACACTCTGCACAGGTCCGGGATCACTCAGCCATCTTGCTGTACCATACAAGTCACTTAAACTATTCCTTCAATGAGTTGCTGTAGCATTTCTGACTGAGTTGCATAAGTGTTACTGGATCCAGCACAAAGCCTTACACAAACTGTTTCTTAAGACTTAAAATGCAGCTTTGCATTGCTCTGTGACTGGACAGTACCAGGCGAATACATCACGGACAAAACATCGCCGAACAGTACAAAGCAGGCTAATCATCACCATCTACAATGCTGGCATGGAATGATATCACTGACCCAAACCCCATGGGAAGTGCACAGGATGAATAGGCAAGGTGCCGACTGAGACCCCATCCAACCGAATGATGGCCCCAGGCACTGTAACTGCAGCCAGCTGCAATGTGATGGCCAGGCCCCCAATCCACTGCGATGTGGTAGACTACATCCCTGGTGTCTAGTGGACCCCCACCCCTACACCACCCCAGCAGGTAGATGCCCACCCCAGCACCCCCAACATACCCTGACAATGGACAGGTGGCCAGCACAGCCCTCCATACACCACCATGGCTGGCTGCTCCACTGAATGAATTGCATGAGCATATATTTACACACTCATTCAGGTTGTTCAGTGGAGTGGCCTGCCATGGCAGTGTGTGGAGGGCTGTGCTTGCCACCCGCTCATTGTCGGGGTATGTTGGGGGTGCGGGGGTGGGTATCTACCTGCTGGGGTGGTGTAGGGTTGGGGGGTCCACTAGACACCAGGGATATAGTCTACCGCATCATGGCAGGTTGGGGGGCAGCCATCACATTGCAGCTGGCTGCAGTTACAGTGCCTGGGGCCATCATTCGGTGGGATGGGGTCTCAGTCGGCACCTTGCCTATTCGTCCTGTGTACTGCCCATGGGTTTGGGTCGGTGATATCGTTCCATGCCGACACTGTAGACAGCGATGATTAGCCTGCTTTGTACTGTTCAGTGATGTTCTGTCCGCGATATATTCACCCGGTACCGACCTGACTGCAGATTCATTCCAACTGAGTTGCAAAAACATTCTACAAACATTGCTCTTCAGCTGGTTAAGCATTGAAAAATAATGCAATATGAGTTGGCAATGCATTGCCAACTCAAAAAAACAATGCTAAACCAACTCATTGATGGAACAGTTTAATGTGACTTGTACTGTAGCTCTGCCTCTTGCCTCTGCACCAGCATGCAGTACCGTTCAACCAACAACTGTGTAATCAGTGTATAATAAATTGTTACCAGTAAGAGAAATTTTAGGCAAATCATTAATGAACTCTGAAAAAGCAAGGGAACCAGTACTGAGCCTTGTGGCACCCCGATCCTTACTTAGGCTTAGGCTTAGCCTTTATTTGTGTTCAGTGGTAATGTAAGGTGTAAGAAATGATGGTTGTGGTGGACAGTTGGCAGCCTTGGAACCAGTTCCCCAGGTAACAGCATGTGAGGAAAGAGCAGCTAATAAAAACAATTAGAATATGTTTTGCTCTCTGGCAGAAGGTCAGGGCTGTTTGGGTAGGAGGAAGTCTTAAAATGAGGCTGCATTTTTCCCATAACCAGTAAGTGAAATGTTGCCAGGGCTGCCAACCTTGGTGTGGGCATTTCTGGGCTCAGGTTGTGACAGTGCAAGGATCTGGTGTGTACAGAGGTTGGAGAGGTGATGGATCTCTTACCAGTGCTGTTGTGCTGGGATAACAGCACGGGATTCCAAATTCCTTGGCCAGTCAGGTTTCTGGATTTTCCCTTCCCATTTCATAATGCTATATATGACTTCTGTTTCTGCAATGTTGGTAATACTGTTTCATTTTCCACCTTTTTGAACGATCTCCACTTCCCCATACCCCAAGAATACATCTGGAAATGAGCTGTTAGTAGCTCAGTATGCCTTTCCTGGTGAAACTTTAAAACAAATAATAAATTATCCTGCTCCCGGAAGGGGGCATTTCCTTTTGCCTTATGATGATTGGCTAACTCCTTTTCTTTGGTATTCCTTCCCAGAGAGGGGCTCTCCCTTTACCTTCTTCCTGCATGTGGGTGGGGGGAGAGGAGTGGGATATGCCACCATTGCCCATTTCCCTTCCTCCATCTCTATCCCTTGACTGCCATCCCCTTACTGTGAAAGCTATGTGGGCTATGCATTCCTCCTATGTAGATGGGAGAGGGAGGGGAGAGACGAGAGAGTGGCTACTGTTTCATTTTCTCATTCTTGGTGATGTAGAGCTGGCTGGCTTTTCACATTTCCATGCTGGGGGTTGTTTCCCTTCCCCCATACTGAAAGCATAGCCCCTTTCCATCTCTCTTCTTCTGGATCAGAGGATGGTGCATGGGACCAGACACATGGTGAGCTCATGCTCTCTCCCTCCCTTACTCACAGGCTGTTCACAGTCTGGTAGTGGCAGATTGGCCACTCATAGTGCTTCTTTCAAGTTCAGTCCCTCACAGACTTCCACCACCTTCAATTTGCAAAGCCAATCATTCTCCAGTCCACAGAAACAGAATACAAAGACTATGCCACCATCAGCCAGGCCACTGCTTAGAGCTCTGTAGTTACAGTGTGGCCAAGTCTACCTTCCAGTTCTGTTGTACTGCATCCCCCTATCTAAAGGGCACCAAGAGAAGAGTCATGCAGCAGCAAATTACATGGGGGCAGTGATCGATATGTGGGCAGGATCAGTGCAGTGGGTGGCAGCAAGGTGAGCCAGGATACAAATCAGGATGTGGGTCAGGATTATGAAAAGGGAAGGGAATAGGAGGTGGACAGGTCAGGTCCATTTTTAATAAAGAGACCCCTTTTTGTAAGCAGGAGGGAAGAATCAAGTGCTGTACAGTGGCTTATCTGAGAAACCAGCAATGCCACTGTTCAGGGTGGGCAGGAAGGGAAATCAACTGAGGGAGCTGGCACGTCTGGAATGACCACCAGATGGGGGGGTGTTCATGACCACTGGGAGGGGAACACAAGTTTTTTTTTATTTTACCAGACTGCAGGGCAAAAAAGTGCAATGCTGTAAAGTAGGTCTGGTGGGGGGCAATAAAGAAAGACAAAGAGGAAGAGCAGGGATCCCATAGAAACATAGAAGGTGATGGCAGAAGGAGACCACTAGGTCCGTCTTGTCTGCCCTGTGCTGACTTGAAAATCCCATGCATATCAATGATATAATGAAACTCCACTGTGGAAGGAATGTAAATAGTGTCAGAACCATTGATGTACTTTCAGAGCCTGCTATCTCTACTCCTCTGTTGACAACACATCAGTATAGCTCTCACTATGCAGACGCAAAAATGGGAAAGTGATACTTCCAGAAATTCTAGCCTATGTTGTGTGTGTTGATGAGTGCAGTTTAAATGGCTAGTTAACAGAAAATAAAGTTTATTCACTAGGTTATGTAATAGGGTTTGATTCCTACAACCACTACGTGCATGCTGTGTGACACTGAGCAAGTCACTTAACCTACCTGTACTCCCCAGTCAACCCTTCAAACAAGCATTATGTCCAATAGAGGAAACAAAGGTCAAAGGGTGCGCTACTAATCTCTGACTGCTGCTGTGTCAGGCCAAAGCCAAACTGAAGAAAGAAGAAAAACACAGCTTCCAGAAGAAGGAACAGCAAGCTCTGAACACCAGAGTAGTTTGAGATCTTGCTTGTGGTGGAATAAATCTACTTTTTTCACACAGAACTTGAGAGTGCTGTGTTTTTGTTCTTCTTCTTATGTCCAGTAGGCCTTGCCTGGCTACCAGAGAAAACAAATAGTGTACCTGACAGAGTGCACCTCAGATGGTGTTTGTCGTCCAATACAGTGCTGTATGTTGAATCCGTGATAATACCATTATGTTTAAATCCTACCCAGAACCAAAAAAAAAATCATTACTCTGAGGTTTATAAATCTGATTACATCACCAAGGAAAATTTGAAACATATCAATGAAGTGACTTTGGTGGTGTCGCCTGTAGTTTTCTTTCAATGACTGTATAACACCTGCATCCAAAGGCTGAATGTGGTATTTTGTGGTGGAGAGGTGTTTACAAAATACATTTTCACATTGGTCACAGATGTTGGGACAATGCCAGTCAGTGTGTTGTCCATGAATAATAGACATTTCCTACTCTGGAGTTTCATGCTCAGGTTAAGTGTTTTTTAGCCAGTCTCTGAAAATCACTAAGTCAATCCAAGCCTTTTTACTGCTGCAGTAACCCACATAAAGTCTGTGTTTTTATTTGTTAATTAAGAATTCGGAAGTACACCTTTGAGCTGGAGGCTCTTTTACAAAGGCTCCACGACAAGTAACAGGGACAAGTAGTAAACAGCAAAACAGCAATATGTATCATACGGTAAATATATGAAGAAACAGACAGTTGGCATTGTCTAACTTGTAAAGCGATTATTTTACAGTAGAACAGAGCACCAAGCATTGTACAATGTATGCCTAGGGAGACTGCAGGAGAAGTTAGAGCAGGAGCAGGGGTTAATGGTACAGAGAGCAGCGTTGGATTCTAATATACTGGGGGAGGTGGACAGCAGCTCAAAGGCATTGTTAAGGAGGGGAAGGGTGGGAATACAAGGGTGAAAAGGGATGGGGAGGAACAGAGACTGGGAGGGAGGTGGGTAGTAGCTCAATGGCATTGTCAAGGACGGGGGTGGGAAAATGTGGGTAATGGGATAGGGAGGGAAGGGGAGGGACAAAGTGGAGGAGTAGGGTAGAGCAGAGAAATATAGTGAAAGTGGAAAGAGTTGGGGTGGAAATGGGAGGTTAGAGGAGGGATAGGGAAGTTGAGGGGAGAGTGAAATAGGGAGTGTATATGTGTGTGGTAGGGGTGCAGGGAGTAAGAGATAGAGTGAGAGGAGTGCCAATTAGGGTGGAAGTACACAGGGAGAGGGAACAGATATACAGGGAGGTTATATTAACTAGGGAGTAGAGAGTGTCTGAGGACAGTTTTAGTCATAGAAACAAGCCCCTCCATATCTTCCATTTCAAATGATTTTATTTAATTTTGACACTGTCCTTGAATAACAAATTAAGAATGTAATCTCCAAAAGATGAGGAAATGTTCATATCAGTTATAACCTTTGGAGAAATTTGAACAGAGACACAGAAGATCAGGATAAAATCGATGTCAGTGGCTCAGCAGGTTGCACACTTGCCTATGAGGCTGGAAGATTGGAATATTATAGGTTCTAGCCCCACACCAGGAACTTGGGTTAAATCCCAATACTGACACTGTAATGCAGACTGAGGGGAATGCAGCACTCCTGAGGTGCTGTTTTTCATGTAAGATGGTAAACTGATGTCCTGTCAGCCTGTTCTGATGGTTTTTCAGGTGGATATTAAAAATCCCAAGGCACTTCTTGAAGAGTAGGGGAATATTTTTATTAAAGGAAAAACAAAGCAAACAAGGATACATCAAAATAATAGAATATGTAAACCTTTAACATATGAACAATGAGGTGTAAAATAAGAAAACAATGTTCAGACAGTGTTGCACAAAGGCAAAAATAGAGTCAATTGTAACAAACATCACAAGAAAATAAAAGATATAAAGAAATGTTATGCTGTTACATTTTCACATACTGTATAAGTGGTAAAGAAAACGTCTGAAGAAATTACTTTCATAATTAGATCAAATTGAAAGACACATTAAAAACAAACAAAAAGATTAAGTCAGTATCCTCATACATGAAACATATTTTCGAAACTTGTCATGACACAGCATCCAAAATTCATGAGCAATGTTTCTGTAACACCTGTAAAGTATGATAATAGTAGTGCTACCTCGAATCTGATCACTCTATTGTTTTCACAGGAAAATGCCATAAAAGAACTGCTCATGATTGATCAGTACAAATCACCTGGAACGGATAAAGTCCACCCTACTCTTATAAAAAACTTAGCCCACAACATTACTAAGCCGATAAGTGATATAGTCTCTTCATCGCTATCTACTGGAATGCTGCCAACAGACTGGAAGGAAGGATTAGTCATCCCACTATTTAAAAAGGGATCAAGGCAAGACACCAATAATTTATTGACCAATTAGTCTAACCCCCATTTTGTGCAAAATAATGGAAAAAGTTCTCAAAAAGCATATAGAAGATCAGGTTAACAGTCATGCCTTACATGACAAGTCACAACATGGTTTTACTAGGGGATGCTGTTGCGTGACCAACCTTATCTGTTTTCATGAAGCACTAAGCAACCTTCTGGATCACAACATGCCTTGCAATGTTGTTTATTTTGATTTAAGTACATTTTTTGATAGAGTATCACATGACAAACTACTAGTAAAATTAAACAAACTGCAAACTAGATGAGATTGTGGTCAGGTGGATAGGTGACTGGTTGAAAAACAGAACTCAGAAGGTTAGAGTTGATGATTATATATCAGATCCCATATAAGTGATGAGTGGGGTCCCTCAGGGCTCAGTTCTGGGCCCTCTGCTGTTTAGCATCTATATCAGTAACATGCATGAGGGTCTTCACAGTTTAGTAAATAAGTTTGCCAATGATACCAAGATAGGGGGCAGAGCCAGCAGTATCACTGAAACTAATAGAATCCAGACCGACTTAGACATGGTTACTGCATGGGCCATAAATTGGGACATGATTTTCAATCCCTCTAAGTGTGTAGTTATTCACATGAGTAACAGGAATGCGAAATCAACCTACAGACTTAGCAGTATTGAATTGAGATCTGTCACAGAGGAGCGAGACCTGGGTGTGACAATTTAAAGTAATTTATCATTTAGATCACATTGTTCTTCAGTGTCAGCCAAAGCTCTAAGATTTTGAGCTGTATAAACCACAAATTTGTGAGTAGGAGTAGCACAGTTATATTGCCTATGTATGGGTAACTGGCCTGCCCATACCTGGATTATTGTTCCCAAGTCTGGTCCCCATATCATGAGGTAGACATTAATACAGTCAAAAAAGTGCAGAAACACTTTACTAAAATCATCAGTGGCTGAAAATCGATGCCTTGCAACACTAGATTAGAAAGACTGGGTCTACATAGTCCACAAAAAAGATGAGTAAGGGGTGATTTAATTCTCCTGTACAGCCACTTTAATGACACAGGTTTTATGCAAGAACTTGGTTTAGTATTGAAGAAGTCTGAATATGATACCAGGCTACACTCATTATTCTATTCTGGATCTTCAGACAATTGGGGAATCAGTCTGGTTTTAGATTCTTTTAATGGGTAACGAAAATGATTTAATGTATTGTTGTGTTGACTATCTCCTATTGCTGTGCTTGTATACTTTTGTAATTTGTTGTAAGGGTGCCCTGAGCCTTTGGGGAAGGGTACCCTAAATAAATAAACTCTACTACTACTACTTCACAACAAACAATTGTGGCAAAAACCATTCAGGACTAATAAAAGAAGGGCATTTTATACAGAGTGGTTAAGTATTGGAATAGTTTATCACAATTGACTGTTGATTCTCCAACATTGTACAATTTCAAAAAATATCTTGATGTAGAAATGGACAATTAGGATATAAGTGACTGACCACTGTTAGTTGGGGGGCAGGGCGGACTAGAAGTGCCAATGGTGCACTGCTACCCTTAACTACCTAAGTACCTAAGGAAGGTATTTACTTTCTTTTGTTTTTTCTTCATTTTTTTGTCCCCTTGCGTCATCCTCGCAGTCCTATCACCAACCCATTTCATACACATAACAGGTTAACCACTACTTACACAGAGCCATATCTGTGGGTCATCAGCCACATAAGGTTGTGTGGTGCCTGAGGGGGATGGTAAGTGAGCTGAGGCATTTTCCTCAGTTTTTCCCTGGAAAATGTGCAAGTGATGCATGCACATGCATACTGATGCAGAAGCATGCATGCTGCATCAGTGTTCATTTCCCCCACATTTTCTGGTCCCACTGGTACTGTCAACCAGCCTCCACTAGGTGGCAGGCTTATGGTGGGACTCAGAGTTCCCCCTTCCCGAGGGAGGAGAGCTGTCTTGGGATGCTCAAACATCCCTCACATGGTGGGCCCCTGAGCAACTTTGGTCTATTCACTAACCAGTCACCAGTGTGACTGGAGGTAAGGCGCCAGCATCTCAGCCCTTCACACCACTGGGTCAGCTGGCTTCTTGCTTTCTTTAGTGTAAATTTTAATTAGTGCAGCTGTAATAGAGGCTATAATTTCTGGACTATCAATGTGACGTTGTTGCATGTCCAGGCACATCTCACCTGCCATAAATACAATCTATACTGTATACAGCAAATACTCTCAAAGTGCTTTTGTGAAAACTCACCAGATCTGGGGGGTATAAGCCCAGGGTTACCATTTCATATGTTAACGTAATCTGCCCACAAACTGCCCAGTGTTTCATTTAGTGTGTTTAGACATCATTTGTTTCTGGACAATCTATTACAAAGTGCTCCTGAGTTTCTAAAATGTGGTTGCATGTAGGATATAGGCACAACCTTTCTTCAAAGGGTTTATGTTTCAGTGAATTTGTATTGCTCATTTTTCCATGACATGCTAACCAGGTTATATCCCTGATTTACTGGGATTCTTTTGTTTGTAAGCTGTAATAGAGCTTCTCCTTCATTCCCAAGAGGACAAAGGGGAAGCTGTAATATCAGTAAAAAATGTGACAGAATAATTGAAAGATACAACTGTTTCCTGGTTTGAGATTGTAATTATTGAGGTGTGATTTGCCATTGTTTTAGTTTCCTCATACAAGATGTGAAATAGGTTGGGACCTGTGATGTTATCGGGTTATGTGATATTCTATGTTTTTTATAATCCCATTTTTCTTTTACATATGAGAACCATGCCATAAATATATTGGTCCAGATTCTTCTCTGAGCTTACATGAAAAGAGTAAAAAAAAAAAAAGCAAAAAAAAAAACCAACAACACTAAAAGGTATTTCACTTAACCCCCCCTCCACCACCACCACCACCACCACCTCCTTTTCAATATTACTGATAGGTAATTTCAGGTCTTACAGGATTTAACTGGCTGCCACACAAACCTTGGAAGAAAACACTATTAAACCCATGCTTCCATGCTTAGAGGGGGTGGAAAAATATTGACTAGGTGTAAAAAAAAAAAAGAGTAAGTATTAAGGTGTTTATCAGAAATATGCACTTCTTTGAGAGAGACCTATTCTTCCAAACTGCCACGTTTTGATTAGCTATATCAAGGGTTTGTTTCCAGTTATACTGGGCAATGTTTTGAACTCTAAAAGTGACCTCCAGTATATTAATAGGGTCTTTCAGTATTTTAATTTAGTAAAGACTATTTGGTGCCTGTCTAGTGTTATGCCCAGTAAATATTTTGCAACTCTTGTTATAGTTAATTGTTGTCCCTGATACTTTTTCATAGGTGGCCAATGTGGGCATTACCTGACTGACAGATTTACTGTTATGATGCACAACACACACATCTTTAGCATAGGCCAAGATTTCAGTGGTGTTTGCACCAGAAATATGTATATATGCAATGTGTATGTTCTGCTGAATTTACTGTAATATTGGATCTATAAATATAACATATAGCAGTGGACCTAGGGGGCACCCTTGTCTAACTCCTTCCACATTATTTCCTTTCCAAGCCAGCCACTGATGTAAGGTATGGTGGTTGCCTGTGGATATAAATGGTGGCTGCATACTGGTATAAACTACTGATCAACAGAATGAATTTCTGAGGGATGCTATAATGGCAAAAGATGTTGAATAAATAAGTGTGGGACACATTGTCATAATGTATGCCTTTTACTGGTCCAGTGTCAGCAACAGCCTGTTACCTATCCCTTTTCCACTTGATTAAAAAGCTTATATGACAAAATTAGATTATCAAAAGGAGATATGGAGGGAAAAGCACAGAAATGCGAGTGACATATGACTGTGTCTGCTATTTTTAAAAATATATCCACAAGGATCTGAGTTTGACATCAGTATTTAATAAACTGCTAGACCTCCAACTGGACAATTTGTGTTTGTTTCCTTTTTTAAAATAAGAACAAAAAAAAAATAAAAAATGGCTTGTGACATTGATTGGGGTAATGTGCCTTCTGTTAGCATCTCATTATTAAGTTCTGCTAGTATAGGGCTTAGTTGTTCAGTAAATGTCTTGTAGAATTCTGATGGAAGACCATCAGATCCTGGAGCAGAATTATTTTTAATTTTTATGGCAGCATGGGAGAAGCCATGCTGACGTATTGCTACGATGTAGGAGAGAAAAATTACTGTGGTAGCATGTGACAGGAATGTGAGGTAGTTGTCCTATGCTTGGTGTTTCAACTGCTGCTGAGGCACAAATCTCTGCCTTCTGCTTAAAGCAGCAGTACTACATACAAGAGTCAGTACCACATAGATGTCTTTCTTCTGGTCTGTTGAGCACACAGCTGTTTAAAATTCTGTTGTGCAGTGCAGTGCAGCATTTGAGCCCAGTTTCTTCTTTGTTTTTGTTTACATTTGTATGTCAGCCATGTTGTTACCCCAGACCTGTGCTGCCTACTGCACACACACACACACACACACACTTTCTGCTTTGTTTGCAATTGGTTATGCTTCCTGTGTGTATGTGGTGCATGCTCCCATCTGTGCTGCCCTGTCAATTCCTTCAAGAATGTCAGTGGTGAATGGGTTAATTTACAAAGGAATGTGAGGGGGTGGGGAGTTGCTTACTTCAGTTCTCCCATGTCATAGTCATTCCCTCTCCTGGTATTTTCAGTCAACAATTGTAGTTTAAGGAGCATCTGAAATGTGAAAAATACACTTTGCACAAATAAAGGCTACTAGTACTTTACACTGTAAGTAGTAAGTAAAAAAGTAAGTAAAATTTATTTTTAAGCACTTTTCAAAGCCAAAGTGCTGTACAAATAAAACAATTAAAATACATACACATAACATACAACAAAAATAACAATATGATTACAATAAAATCACTCTCCATATGCCTGTTTAAATAAATAAGTTTTCAATTCTAACTTAAAACTCTCAACGGTCAGGCAGCCTCGTATCCGACGAGGTAGAGAATTCCACAGGGTAGGGGCAGCATAAGAAAATGCCCGAGCTCCAGAGGTTTTTAAACGGACCCTGGGAACCTCTAGCAATCCCTCGTCGGTGGAGCGGAGTGAGCGAGGGGACAGTAGGGAACAAGAAGATCTTGAAGATACCGTGGTCCCTGTTCGTGTAGGGCTTTATAGGTCAGTAACCCGACCTTAAAGGTGATCCACCACTGAACCGGCAGCCAGTGCAGTTCACGCAGCACAGGCGTAATATGACTTCTCATAGATGTCCCAGTCAAAAGCCTGGCTGCTACGTTCTGCACCAGCTGCAAGCGGCGGATATCAACCCCTGGTAGCCCTAGGTACAGGGCATTGCAGTAATCAAGGTGAGAAGTAACAAAGGCATGGACCAATACCGGAAGGTCAGCCGGAGGAACCAGGTGTTTCACCCGAGCGATATACCTAAGATGATAAAAGGAAGATTTGACGACGGATGACACCTGAAACTTCAGGGTCAAACCATCGTCAATATGCGCTTAAGTTACGACCTGGTCTGAGGTTGAGAGCTGGGCACCATCGATCCATATGCCCGAAGGCCCAGCCTACAACCCACCTCAAGGCGACCTGGGTCCACTACCAACACCTCAGTCTTATCCGGGTTTAACCTTAGCCAGCTGGCACTCATCCAATCCTTGATCTCGGATAGACAGCTGTTAAGTATAGAGACTGCATCTTCCTGTCCGGGACTAAAAGACAAATACAGCTGGGTATCATCTGCATAACAGTGAAAACCCAAGCTGTATTGCCTAATAATGTCTCCCAATGGCAGCATATAGACAGCGAACAACATGGGCACTAAAATGGAGCCCTGCGGAACCCCACAAGGCAGAGAGAAGGTATCAGAGGAATAAATTCCAGTGATAACCCTCTGTCTCCGCCCCGTGAGAAAAGATTGAAACCACTGCAGAACTGTACCAGATAGTCCGCAGTAGAACCACAGGCATTCCAAAAGCACACCATGGTCCACAGTGTTGAATGCTGCAGAGAGATCAAGAAGGACTAAAATAGTAAATGCCTTTCGATCTCTCGCTATCAGGAGATCATTTAGAACCTGGACAAGGGCAGTCTCAGTACTATGTCTTTTCCTAAATCCTGATTGGAGAGTATCATAGACATTGTGATTTGTGATATGGTCATCCAGTTGCAGTGCAACCACCTTTTCAATAACCTTACCCAAAAAGGATAGGTTAGAGACAGGTCTGTAGTTAGCTGGATAGTTCGGGTTCAATGAAGGTTTTTTTAGGAGTGGTCGAACGACCGCCTCCTTTAGGGGATCAGGAAAGATCCCCTGCTCCAGAGATTTCCAAACAATTTCAGCAATGGTCGGACAGATAGTATCTACGCAACTTAATAATAGAGGCGTAGGGCCCGGATCCAAACTACAGCTGGTTGGACGTACAATCTGGACAATCCTCACAATATCCATGAACTCCGGCCTACCAAAGTCAAACCAAGCAACACAGGTATTTGTTTCCCCCTGCCGATCACTGCAAGCCCTTGAAGAATGAGCCTGGCTGATATCCAACCTAATGCTGGCAATCTTATCAGCGAAAAACCATTCAAGCTCATCACACTTTATTGGTGAAAAATCTCTTCCAGACTGTAGACAGAGTGGATTGCACAGTCTGTCAACAGTCCGAAAGAGTTGAGCTGGTCGGTTCCGTGCAGCAGCAATCTCCCTGGACAGGAATTCTGCCTTCTTACGGGTTATTGCCGATTGATAGATAACGTAATGATCCATCAATCTAAGTTTGTCAGCATCCAGGCAAGATTTCCGCCAGGCCCTCTCTAGCCTTCGCCCTACTCTCCTCAGTTCTTTCAAAGACTCATCAAACCATGGAGTCTTTGGATGCTGGGTGAGTGGGCAAACACTAACAGGAGCAATTGGTCCAAGGCCCTGCTCACTGCCTTATTATAGGCAAGAACAAGGTCTCCTAGGCTCATGCTCTCACCCAAAACACCCGATAGGTCCAGTACCGCTAATAGGCCCTCTGGGTTTACTCCCCTTAAAGGGCGATACTGGACCATCTCCGTAGAGGCAGGCCTATTAGGGGGTGCCCTAAAACTGAATCTTATGGTATGATGGTCTGTCCACACATTTGGTTCCACCCCTAGATGCGTAACATCCAAATCCAGTGTGAACACCAGGTCTAAAGAGTGTCCCCCTATATGGGTAGCAGAGGTAACTACCTGTGACAGGCCCAACATAGACATGAGTTGGAGCAAATTCTTTCCAAAATGCGAGAGTTCATCGTCGACCCAGGCATTGAAGTCACCCAGTATGAACCATCTGGGCGACTCCAATGCCATGTCCACGATGAAGTCCGCGAATTCCTTCAGGAGTGAGTGGTGTGACAGGACTGTTTTAAGCCTTTGAAAACAACAGAAAATACAAATAGGAACCATTGAAAACATTATAGACAAGAAGACATTGAAAACCTTATGCTTTCAGAGCTTCTGAGTGATATCCAAGAATGAGAGGGGTTGTATTACAAGTGCCTCATTTGCATAAACAACAACAATCTTGCTATGTGTTACAACAGAAAAATGACTGAGCTCTTATTGGCATACTTGAATTAACTTACGTAATGTATGAAAAATATGTCAGAAATATCCATTTCATAAATAAACAGGAGTCTTCTCCTTCAAAACATCTGCTGCTAGCTACAGATAGGAAAGTGAAACACCAGGCTAAACATTAGTTTCATACATGCACTGTGTTAGGACTCAGAGACACAGCATGTGTGTGTGTGTGTGTGTGTGTGTGTGTGTGTAGGCACACAACCACAAGAGGACTTACAAGTATGCTGAAAGTGTGCAGCTTAATGGGTGATGATAGGAAGTATTGTTTTATTGAAAGTGTGATACACTGCTTGTACATTTGGTCAGACTTTGTTTGGGGGTCCTAACAATATCAACTACAATCTATAACATGTCAGGAAAAATGTTTTATATGAAATCAGTATGTATGGAAATCCCAATTACATATTGTTGTGAGGTACTGTGTTAAAGCATAAAATAATCTATGGGATCTAAATGTTCAAAGCCGGGAGTTCTACTCTTGGTTACTGTGCCAAGTGAATATGACAAAAGTGGCTCATTGTCAGGGACCCTCTGTTCAAGTGCATTCATCACATTTGCAATGCTGTGCACCACTACCTCCCTGCATAATGCTTGCAACAACAGGCAACAAGTGAGCTAGCACCACCACAATGCTGTACCCTCACCATGGGCTCTTTTGTATAAAGCTGGAAACAGGGAGGAGGCTGGCAGCAGGCAGTAAGCTGGCAACTACAGGCCCATCAACCTGAATTTGGTGGAGGTGAAAGTAATGGAGACACTGTTGAAGGAAAGGATTGTAGAATATTTAGAATCCTGTGGCTTATAGTATCTGTGGCTGCATGGATTTGCTTTGGGGGATGGGGGAGCTGATATCAAAGTAATCTATTAGTTTTCTTTGAGGGAGTGATGAGGAATATTAATCAGGGTGGAGTGGTGGATGTGGCTTATCTGGATTTCAGTAAGGCCCACAGTACCTTTCCACAAAGCAGAATAGTAAATAGTGTGTACTAAAATGTTAAACTGGGTAGAGAATTTGTTGGGGAGTTGGGATCAGTGGGTGGTTGGAAATGGTGTTCACCTGGTGTTGGGGGAGTGACCAGTGGTGCATCACAGGGATCAGTACTTTGGCCTGTACTCTTTATTGATATCACTGGTGATAATAAAGAGGGGTTAGAAGGTAAGATATACTTTTTTTACGGTTGCGACAAAGATCTATCACAGGGTAGACACTACCCAGGAGGGTGGAATACTGAATGGACAATGAAGACAGAATTACTTAAGCTTGAGGAGTGGTCCAGTGTGTGTCATTAAACAGAGAATAATGGATGGGCAACTATGCACAACCAGTGTGTTCTGCCATAGATGGGTTCAGATTCCCTCTAACCTCAAAAGTGAAGCTTGAGATGTCAGTGGGAATCAGAACCCTGAGTTTGCAGAACACACTGGTTATGAATAAAGTTGCACACCCTGTATTTTATTTAATGTATATAGTACTGAGTTAAGTGTGCATGTGGCAGTTATGTTGCTTTCAGAATAAAACTGAGGTGTGCAATCTCTAGCTTTCAGAATGATGTTGTAACACAAAAGGGTTCAATCACATTCCATGACCTTTTAACTGTGATACAACAGCATATTAAAAGGCGTGACATTTTACACAGAACGACACTCTACAATACACCATATACTCATTGTGAATAAATGAGAACTCAAGTACTTGGTGCATAGAAACCAAGGGGTGGAGTACATGAAGGGGGTACTGCAATGGTGAGCACAAAATAGAAAAGAAAACTGAGGACTGTCATTTCTGATTTCCTAAAAGAAGCCAAGCAGTGTGACAAAGCAGATGGGACAGCCAGTGGGATGTTACTGTGCATAGGTATCACCAGCAAGAAGCATGAGGTGTTTATACCACTGTAAAATTAAGTAATAGATGAATCTTCAACTGTGTTCAGTTCTGGAGACTATATCTCCGAATGGACATGCACAGGTTACAGGTGGCCTAGAGGAGGGCAACTAAAATGGTGCAATGGCACCATGCCACCACTAAACTTGCCCTGCACGAGGGAATGCCTACAGGGCACATCAGTGGTATGGGCGCCCCAAGGATTTACATACTTGGGGATAAACATCACCACACTATGGAGGAACTTGGTTGAGGCAAGCTATATACCCATCACAGCCTCCATCAGAGCAGAAACACAAAGATGGACTAAGCTACACCCATCCCTGAAAGGCAGGGTAGATGTGGTACGCATGCTCGTGCTGTCTAAGACAGCATACCTCATGTGCAACCTACCAATCCCTATGCAACCAAGCACACTTCTGAAAATCAACAAGTTGATAGCAGGGTTCATCTGGTAAGGCAAAGCCCCAAGATTTGGAAAAACTAGCTTACTGGTGCACTGGTCTGGGGGAATGGGTCTCCCTTGGCTGCAGAGCTACTTACTAGCATATAGGGCTGCACAAGCAATAAGATGGTTTCTCCCTAAAACCCCAAATACCCCTGTATGGTGAATCTGGAAATGGACCTATCAGAATCCAAATGGCTGGGGAAACTGCTGAGCAAAGGGGGACACCCAAAGGGCCACCTTGCTCCTGTTATCCGAGAGACAAGAGAAGTCTTGCACAGGTGCAAACATCTCACTCAATGTCCAGCCCCCTTATGGGCAACACCTGCACAGTACAGCCCCTTATAGGGCAACCCAGGTGTGCTAGTGAGGGGATAAACCATCAACTGGCACTCTTGGCAGTAGGCGGGCATCTATACAATAGTAGATCTTTATGCACTGGACTCTGAAGCCATGATGTCCTTCCTGCAAATGGTGCAGTGACTGTAGCATTTAGAATAATGGATGGGGAACTGTGTGTTATGAGAATTTAATGGTCGTCTGAGGTGTGGGATACTACATAAATACTGAGGGCAAAGCCCAAATGGGTTATTAAAGCATCCCACACCGAGAGCGACCACTGCATCCGAGTAGGACACTTCCCCATCTTGTATTTTTTATAAATGCTGATCAGCAATTTTTTTTATGCCAAAGTGCATTTGGTATTGCTGTGTCTCATTCATGTGTCAGTCACACACACACACACACACACACTCACACACAGACACACAGACACATACACACACAGACACACACAGACACATACACACACACACACACACAGACACACACACACACACACAGACACACACACACACACACACACATACACACAGACACACACACACACACACACACACACACACAGACACACAGACACACAGACACACACAGACGCACAGACACACATACACACACACACACACACACGAACGCATGCACGCATGCATGCACACACACAGACACACAGTCTATCGTTGTCTTCTTTGTTTTTTTTTCTTGTATTTAATCTTCCATTTATTTTTTCACTTGCAGACTTGCAGAGCTGGACATATGGATTGCAATCACAATCGGGCTTACCTCAGGCACTTCAGCCTCTGAGCCATTCCCGGTTCCCACTGGTAGTTGTTGTCCATTGCGGGTTCCGAGTGACAGGATCAACCAGACAGATTGTTTGTTTGTAGATGTTGAGCTGGTTGATAAAGAGAAACTGATGACAACTCTCAGTCTGGCGGCTCCCCGGTACGTGGGATAAGGAGCCACCATGTTTCTGAAACTGTTTACCCGGCCCAGTAGTAGAGCAACAGCCAATCAGGGAGTGGCTGTTTTTTGAGTGACTCAGTGTGTGTTCGCCATTATAACCCATGGGTTATAATGGCTAATTATAACTCAGTCAGCCTATGTAAAAAATTGCTAACCAGTTATAAAATAATAATAACTGGTCAGCAATTTTTCCCATTGCCTGACTGAGTTATAATTTGCCATTATAACCTGCGGGTTATAATGGCAAACACGCGCCACTTCAGTCATGAAAGAGCCACATCCTGATTGGCTCTTCACTTCCCATGGGCGGGCTAAACACTAACACAAACATGGCGGCTCCACTTACCGAGGAGCTGCCACACCGGGAGTCCCATCGTATTATTTTAACAAAACAACTTATCTGGTTGATCCTGCTGTCCAGAACTCACACTGCATAGGAATTCCCCAAAAATGCTCCGAAGAGCTTCCCCACCTACAAAACGGCCGCACACTGCTTCACTGCCCCGAGTAATAGCTCTGTAGCGCTTCTCGGAGGTAAGCGCTATTGCAAGTAAAAGAAACAAAGTGTGACTGCAGTTTGAGGGACACAAAACAAAAAGGGCTTAACAAAAATACTCCTCACAAAAAATAAACTTTTCTGACAGCAACACAGTGTGTGCGTGTGTGTGTGTGTGTGTGTGTGACTGAGAGCCAGTGTCAGTGTATCTCTGTGTCTCAGACTCAGGGCTGCTAAAAATTGTTGCCCAGCAATTATAAATAATAAAAGATGGGGAAGCATTTTTAAATTCGAAATTAATGGTTGCCCTCGGTGTGGGATGTTTTAATAAACCCCTTGGGCATCGCCCTCGGGGTTTATGTAGCATCCCACACCTCGGGCAACCATTAATTTCTCATTAAGCACACTTCCCCATCCATTATTGTACATATTATGACCAGCGACTAAAGTATCTCATTATACATACTCTGGAGGTAACTAGGGATATGGTATGATATGATATGATATGATAGGAACTTTCCAATACCTCACAAGTATGAATAAGATTCAAAAGGGAAGCATACTCTGATTAAAAGGTGTCCAAGAACAAGGGGTCATGATATGAAGCTGAGGAAGGGCAGACCTAGGCAAAATATGTTAAAGTCCTTCTTCTTCAATAGGGTGGTGAATGCATTGAACATCCTCAAAGCAGAAGTGGGGTCAGAAATTACACTGGCATTCACGAATGCATAAGATATGCATAATGGAACACTGATGCAGTGGAAGTGGTGATAAAGCCGTCAGGTAAGTAGGATCTATTGCATTACAGTAGGTAGGAGAAACAGGCTGTCTAGGTGGGAAAGACATCCTTATCTGCCAATAACTAATATACAGTGTATAGTAGAGCATTGCTCTGCATAGAATTCCATCCCTTTCAAAATGTTGTTGTACCACACTTCAAAGGTCATGGAATGTGATTATACCCTTCTGTGGTACAACAGAATGTATTCCTTTGTATGTATTGTTAACCTCTCCTTTCCAGGTCCATCTCGAAAATGAGCTTGCTCAACAATGTTCACTTGGTTCAGTAAAGATTTTCACTGACTGATTGATTGAACAGCATTATGGAACCTCTAGAGACTGCAAACAACAGTTTCATTCTGAAAGCCAAAGAACTGCTGTGTGCATGTTTCACATAACTGTAACACTGCAAATTTCACATAACTGTAATATGACCTATTCATAGAATCATAGAAGTTTGACGGCAGAAAAGGACCATACCGGCCCATCTAGTCTGCCCTTTTTTTTCCCCCTACACCTCCCCTGCCTGCCAGCCCCCGCCCACCCCCCAATACTCAGCCCCATATGCTTATCCTATGCCCTTGTGAATTCTTCTACCGATTTTGCCCCCACCACTCTGTCTGGTAGTCTGTTCTAGGGCTCCACCACCCTCTCCATGAAGTAACGCCCTCTCACACTTCCCCTGTATCTTTTTCCTTGCAGTCTGAGGCTGTGCCCCCTAGTTTTGACCCCTGCCTTCCTCTTAAGTAAAGCCTCTTCTCCCACTTTATTGAGCCCCTCTACATATTTAAATGTTTCAATCATTGTTACAGGACATTGATACCTTGCCTGTATTTATGTATTTATACATCTTTTATGATGCCTATTGCCTACCTTGTTTGTTGTATTTTGCACTGTGTGCTTGTATTATTATTTGTCCACCTCTGTATGTTGTCTGACTGCACTGGATTCTGTACTTGCTTATGTGTGATTCACTGCTGTTGTTCACTGTATTTTACCATTGATTGTTCCAGTCTCTGACCCAGACCATGCCTGAAAAAGGTCTTTAGACCAGTGCACCAACCCAGTTAACAATGAATAAAAAAATAATACTATACACTATAAAAATACAGGGTGAACAATTTTATTCACAAACAGTGTATTATGCCACCTCATGATTCTGATTGCCATGGATCTCTCACATCAGTGTGGATACGGAAACTCCAGTGGACATCTAGGACATGGCACACTTATCTGCCATGAGCTCCATCTTCAAGGAGAACTTCATTGCAGGAACTGTGTTAGGAACTGGCTGGGGGATTGGAAGCAGAGGGTAGTGGTTAATGATATTCAGTCCGAGAAAACGGAGGTGACCAGTGGGATACCTCAGTGATCAGTCCTGGGGCTGGTCCTTTTCAATGTCTTCATTAATGACATTGCAGAAGGGCTGGAAGATGCAGATTGCAGATGACACCAAGATATGCAATAGGGTAAACACTCCAGATGGGGTGGAGAAAATGAAGAGGTACAGTACCTAGAAAAGCTGTAAAAATGGTCCAAAGTGTGGCAACTGAGATTCAATGTGATGAAATGCAAAGTCGTGCACCTGGAGTGCAGAAACCCTGTAGAAAGCTAGGTGGGGGGGGGGTGGATTGCTTTAAGTCACTAGGAAAGAAAGATACTTGGGGATTGTTATCTTGGATGACCCAACAGTGGCCAAACAATGCACAAAGGCTATAGGGAGAATCAGTGGCATGCTGGGGTGCACTGAGGGGTATCACAAGCAGAAGAAGTGAGGTGGTGATACCACTGTACAGAATTCTGGTGAGGTCTCATCTGGAAAACCTTGTGCAGTTCTGGAGCCACATCTTTGTAAGGATGTAGACAGGGTGGATGTGGTGCAGAGAAGGGCAACAAAGATGGTACAGGGCTTGCACCACAAAACATATGAGGAGAGATTGAGGAACCTCAATATGTATTCGCTGGAAGAGCGAAGACAAAGTGAAGATATGATAGAGAGCTTCAAGTACCTTAAGGGTGTAAATAAGGTGCAAGTGGGTGGCATCTTTCAGTATAGAATGAGTACAAGAACAAGGGGGTACAATATGAATACCATGAATGTTGTCTGTACCTCCGTTGATACCATGAATGTTGTCTATACCTCCCTACCTTATTGTGACCCTTTCCTTTGACGTGGAACCTTTGTAAATTAGCTGTCTCAAGCTCAATGGTATTTGTAATCCGAGATTTAAATAAGTGAATAAAATATGAGATTGGAGGAGGGAAGGATACAGGAAATATGAGGAAGTTGTTCTTCTTCACTGAAAGGGTGTTGGATACATGGAATGGCCTGTCCCGACAGGTGGTGGGAGCAAGTAGAGTAGAGGGATTCAAGCATGCTTAGGATAGACATAAAGGAACCCTAGAAGTGGGATGGAGAGGCTAAGATGATGCCGAAATAGGGTCACCAGCCGATGTTACAGGTAAGGAAAAAGGGAAGACTAGATTGGGCTAGTGGTCCTTATCTGCCATCAATCTTCTATGTTACTAGCTTTCCCACATGAGCTCCATGCTCTCCATGAGCAGAGTTAATGGATTTATGCTGCCGTGTTGGCTTTGACCAGAGTTTGTTTTTATGTTTGCCTCAAATTCAGCATGAGAAATGGGATCCTCCATTTCTCTTTTAATGTTGACCGGGATATGAGGAACTCGAAGATCTTTCAAAAAGAAATTGGTCTGCTCTGTATCAGGTAGAATGCTGAATAAGAAGGTTATATGTTTATGCACAATATGTATTTGTTTTTCTGGGGCTATAAGGATTAAGGTATCCCATGGGACAGATAGCCCTGTAATTAGGTGCTGTGATACTCTATTCATGTAATCTTCACTCATATCAAGATCCTGCTTCCAGCCTTGTGTTCTGAAGTGCATCTCTTTTTCTTTCCAGAGATTCTGTCTTGTTCTACTGCAGGGTGAACATTTCTTTCTTAGTCTTTGCTATCTGGTCTGTTAAGTTGACTTTGTCGGTGTGCATTTGTGAAATTAAACTATGCAACGTATTTCTTAAAGTCAGATACTGCAGTTATTTGACTCTTTTTGCCTGTATGGTTTAGTGCTAAAAAAATAATTTAAAATCTTGTTTCAGTATTTCCCACTACTCATTAAGGGACCTGTATGTGCATAATATTGATAGTCTAGCTGTCAGTAGTGCATGCCACTTTTTAAGGACTTGTTCATTGGATAATACCTGACAATTAATTATTCATAACTGTGAGGATTTCTTTCCATAATAAGCTCCCTTGTACAGCTGCCAGACATAGCCAGGTGACTGGAGGTTTCAATTGCCACAGTGCAAGCACCATGTATTTTGATAGTTTGTGAAAGAAAAAGGAAATGCCATCCTGCAGGTGAGCAGTTTTAATCATAGAATATAAATAATTTATATCACTATATATTTTTTGTTGTTGTAGCGCCCATGTCCTGTAAGTTTAACCCACAAGTAATGTAAATTTCCAATGTTTTATTGGAGTCTTTTGGATTTTATTGCCCATTACCTTAGTGCAGCGCTAGCCCTTTATGCCATATAATGATAATTTTTGAATAGTCCAGTTAGGAAGAGAAGGGACTGTAAACTGGGCTGAACCCAGCTGCCAGCAGATCCCTTCCACTTCCTAGTCCGCCAGCCCAACTACCATGCTCAGACACTTTGTGACTTCTAACTAGGGAGAGCACAGAGATGCAGCCCATTGAAGTCTAGGGGGCTCAGTTTCAAAACAGTTTTTAAATGACAAAGCAACCTTTGGTATATATGAAAGAGAAGCACCACGTTTTGTCAACAGTAAATTTGACGATATCCAGTACAGCGCCAGCATAATGCCGACACTCGGTATTGTGCCATCAATAACCAATGTGTTTTTTGCAGGGGGCTGTGCCCACCACACACCCCACATTTAAATATAATCAACTCCAGGTTGGAGTTGTTTTGGGAAGGGGGCACAACACTGGGAGAAGCTGCGTCGGTGAACTGCAGATCATTACAGTGACTTTCACTGTAATGGTCTTTTTTCATCTTTTGTGGTTTTGGTTTTGCTGTACTGTGGACCACTGATATGAAAGCCACCACTCAGCTAACGTATTGCCTGGGGAATCCTGTCAGCCCTCTTTCTGGTAACATAATCATTTCATAAAGCCCTTTTTTGGTACCTTTAATACCACTGGTACTTTGATTTTGCATCCTCAACTTCATACAAAGCTTTTACTCTTGTATCCTGTATGAATAAAGATGTTATTTGGTAAATCTATAAGTGTGGTCATAGTAGTTACTAGCTTCTTATAGCTCTTTATATTGCTAACATTGATGGTTAGCTGGTTTAATATTGATCTCCTACACAACAATTAGAGTGTTTAGGTTGCATTTTGTCGTGATCTAATGTGGCCCTTTTGTCTTTTAGCCTTTGCCTTTTCTAAATGAGAGTCTGAGGAATAGTCAGGTATTGAGTACATGACAGAGGAGACTTCAGAACCTTCATGTTCTTCTTCCATGTCTCCCTATTGTTTCTTCTTGCTGAGTGTGCTATAACTGTTTCTGATTGGTATTGGGTGGAACTCATCCTTGTCAGAGGGTGTAGGAAAACAGATAGGCGTTCACACAGAAATTCAGGTGCAACACACAAGTAGCGTGTTTTTATTTAGAAAAAAAAATAAAATAAACTAAAGAAAAAAATAAAAACAGCAAAAGTCCACTTGACAGCAGCTAAGGTTTGGATCACCACTATGTTTGGTGAAAAGCAAGGAATCCTTTAGCTTATTCCAAGCTTCAAGACATGAAGCTGAGTATGTCTTGCTCCGATACCACTCAGATACCTTCTGATTACAAATCTGCTAGGTAAGGCCAAATGAAGGAGTTTCATACCGCCCGTTGGTCAGGTGACCCACCTCTTTTTAGAGAAATACATTTTTATATAATTTATACAGTGATAGTCTGATCAAATACAAAAAAGTCAAACAACTTGTTATGTCATGGTAACATTATTCACATGAAATTCAAGTTAGCTGTAAAACAATGCTTGTAAATCAAGATGAATATCTAATTATGCAACAATAAGCTGTAGCTCCTCCCATGATGTGATGTCATGCATGACCTGATTTGTATATAAGCCCAGCTGGAAGGGGCTGGAGACTCCTATAGTAGTCACTGGAAACAGCTGCAACTGGAAGGCCTAAAAGCACTCCTGAATCCCGGTAATGCCAAACTTTTACTTTAGTATAAAATAATCTCTGTGGCTGTCTAAAAGAGGAATATTCCACAGCCTGGTAATTATTTTATGGTTTCTATGTGAACTTTCACCAGAGTAACATACAGGATACTTTTTATCAAGAAAATGTGTTTAAACTTCTCAGGTAGTCCTCATGTCTGTTTGTAGTTCTGAAAATAGTTCTATGATGCAGCTTTACCAGAAAAGCAACAGCAATATACAAAAGTCTTTGTGTTCTGCTTGTTCTTTATCAAAATAGTAAAAATAATTATTTTTGTATTAAACAAAACAGCATGGTATAAAGGGGATTTCACTTCCTCAACTTGAAACACTTTTGAGTCAGTTCCTTGGATTGTTTTGTGCTTTACAAAACTAAGGGAAAGTGAAAAAATAGTCTGTATCAACTTACTTTTTATCTCTATTTTTAGATACGGAAAACACTTATAGTGTATGGTAGAATACTTTTATACATAGAACTCCATACCTGCAACAGAGCTGCTGTGCTGCAGTAGATATGTCATTCTGCTGTTGTGCTGCCTTAGCTACATATCTACTGCAGCACAACAGCAAAGGAAAGTTAGGAATGCAGTCTCGAGACAAACGTGTCTGTAGTCAGTATTGCTGTGTGAATCCATCGGCAATCTGACAGTTCACACAGCACTACATATTGAGACAATAGCAGCCACGGTATTCTCGAAGGAGCTGTCAGACAGCAAAAAGTTTGTGAAAGACCAAGAAAATGCCCACACACTGAGAAGAACTGAAGCGGGCATGAAAGTGTTCAAAAGTTTCCTAGCAGCAGCTGGAGAAATCAGTAGAATCAAAGAAATACCAGTACAAGATCTAGACAACCTAGTTGCCGAATTTATATTTAAGGTGGAGCGCATAGATGGTGGGCAATATGAGCCAAGTACAATCCATGGCATAATTGGCAGCATAGACCACTACCTAGTAAGAGAGAGATACGGTCATTCAATAGTTCACGGAAACACCTCAGACTTCCATGAAACCTTAACAACACTAGCAGCAAAGCAGAAGTATCTCAAGAAATTGGGGAAAAGTAACAAACCCCGGCAATCAGAAGCACTTTCCCAGATAGATATTGATATGCTGTACAGCACTGGTACACTTGGTCTCCACAATGCCACATCCTTGTTAAACGTTTTTTTTTAGTAATGGCTTATACTTTGCCCTCCATACAGCTGAACAGTATGGTCTAAGATGGGGGGACCTGCAGCTCCTGACAGACACAGATGGCACACAGTTCATCCAGTATAACGAGCTACAGACCAAAACAAGAACGGGTGAAAACCCAAGTGACATTCGTGCCATAAAATCGAGAATGTTTGCCAACAACGACAACCCCGATAGATGCCCTGTAGCAGCCTTTATAAAATATGCCTCACAGAGACCGTTAAACATGCAGCGCTCTGATGCACCATTTTATCTGGTGCCCAACCTATTCCACAAACAGGGAATGTCCAAATCGTTTTGAGCAATGGTTGTGGGGGAGAGTAAAATCAGAGGTATGTTGCAGGCAATTAAAAAACAAGCCGGTTTACCAGAAGACAAAAGGATAACAAATCATTCAACCTGGAAAACTGCAATGCAAAGACTAATAGATAGCGATGTGCCACCCACAGAGGTGCAACAAGTCTCCAGGCACTGGGTGCTTCAATCAATAAATGATTACAGTGTCTTGTCCAACGATGAACAGAAAAGAAATAGTGTTATTTTCAATGGAGCAAATGTACAGCCATCAACATCGTCTGCTTCTGAATGCCTATCCACAGAGACTGAAATTCAACCTCCCTAGCCCAAAAAAGCTCAGTATGGTGACCTGCCTAACTTCTCTTTTGCTGCTAATTGTATATTCCAGCAAGGATTCAATGTAAAAATAATCAAGTACTTTAGCGGTCAGAGAAGAGTCGCAGTGATCCATGACTCGAGTAGCTCAGAGTCCGAATAAAGTGAGTGTTAGTTTTAGCAGAGCATAGAAAAGATTTCCAGTTCACAGCATTTCAGATATTTATGCCCTCTTCTGTTTTCTTTCCGCAGGGTCAGAGGAAGTCATGTGAACAGAACGTGGCGTCACACTTCCGCCGTTGTGGAATAATTAGAAAGACTTTTGTGTGTTTCAAAATTACCATTTTTTCTCTCAACAATCGAGTTAATTTATTAGTAGTGTTTAATTTTATGCCAGTACAAAGTACAGTAACGTAAGAACTTACCGTAACAGTAGATCTTCGAGAGAGGCTCTTGAAGTAGGTAATTACATATAGGACTGACGCTGGCAGGTGGCTGGACCCCACGGAAAAATTTCTAGCTAGCAGTCCCTGGCGAGGGACCTCCCCCACATCAGGTGACCGGCGTCAGGAGACGTCGGTATAAAGGGGCGGTCTCTCACGCCCGCCTCCCAGTTCTTTCCTGCCAAGGGCCAACAAAGGCCAGATGAGATAGAAGTGGTTATTTTCTTGAAGAGAAAAGGAGCTAAAACAGCTTAGGGGGATGGAGGCCGGGAAGGTATTACCTACTGCAAGAGCCTCTCTTGAAGATCTACTGTCACGGTAAGTTCTTACGTAGCTGTACTATCTTACTTTGAGAGGGCTCTTGCAGTAGGTAATTACATATAGGAGTAAGTCCCAAGCAGTCTGGAACAAGAAGAAGCACACGGGAGAAGGAAAGCTACCCAGATTAGATCCTCTAGCTGAGAAGGCCTTAAGAAAGGAGGCCTTGCAGAACAGCCAGCCCGAAGCCCGCTCTATGGCGAGAGGCAATATCCAAACTGTAATGTTTCATAAAGGTATGAATGGAGGTCCAGGTGGCGGCAGTACAGATGTCTGCCACCAACACATTCTTGAAACAAGCTTCTGAGGCAGCGACTCCTCTGGTGGAGTGGCCTCTGACTTGACCCGGGAGGGTCTTGTTGTACTTGTCATAACAGAAAGTGATGCAATGAGCCAACCATTTGGATAGGCATTGCTTAGAAACAGCATTGCCTTCCCTTTTCAGAGCAAAAGAGACAAAGAGTTGATCTGTCTTTCTGAGATCTTTCATCCAGTTAGTGTAGTATCTCAGAATCCGGTGAACGTCCATAGTATGTAACAAATACTCCCCTTGATTGGAGTACTGCATAAAAAAGGTGGATAACTCTATGGACTGGTTCAGAGTAGACTCCGCTACCACCTTGGGGAGAAACTTAGGATTGGTACACAGAGCCACACATTCCTTGTGGAAAATTAAGTAAGGAATTTTACACATCAGGGCCTGGAGCTCAGAAATCCTCCAAGCAGAGGTAATGGCCACAAGAAAAAGTGTCTTCCAGGAGAGGAACTTCAAGTCTGCGGAAGCTGCCGGCTCAAAGGGAGACAGAGTTAGTTTCTCAAGAACAAAATTCAAATCCCAAGGAGGGGCAGGAACTCGGATAGGAGGTCTCAGGTGGAGAACCCCTCTGAGGAAAGTCTTAGAGACCTCCAGCTGAGCAAACGTTCTGTCTGCAAAGGGAAAATGATAGGCCAAAATGGCTACCATATGGACCTTCAGGGAGGAATGACTAAGGCATGAGATCGAAGAGATGGCGTAGGTACTCCAGCAGATGACCAACAGGGCAGGAGAAAGGCTCAACGTCTTTTGAAGCCGCCCAGATTGTGAATCTTTTCCACTTCACGGCATAGGTAGACCTGGTGGAGGGTTTCCTAGCCTCCACCATAATCTCCACCACCTGGGGAGAAACTCCAAAGCAGGCCTTGGCTATGTCTGCAGGAGCCATGCATGAAGCTGAAGGGACTTGAGACATGGATGAACCAGGGTCCCCTGCTCCTGGGTCAACAAACCTTGTGACAGAGGAAGAGGAAGCGGCGGCTCCTCTGAGAATCATTGTAGAAGAGAGAACCAAACTTGCCTTGGCCAAAAAGGAGCGATCAGAATCATTCGTGCTCCTTCTGACCCTAGTTTCTGCAGGACCCTTGGGATCAAAGGAATTGGGGGAAAGGCATAGACGAATCTGTCCTTCCAATCTAGAGACAGAGCGTCTCTCCAGAAAATGCCTCGCTTTTGAACGAGCGAGCAGAAGACTGGAAGTTTTGCGTTTTGAGGGGAAGCGAACAGGTCTACCTGTGGTGTTCCCCAGCATAGGAAGATATCGTTTAGGACCCCTTGATCCAGTTCCCACTCATGGGCCCGGGCAGACGAGCGACTCAGCTTGTCTGCCAAGGTGTTGTCGACTCCTGGAACATGAATTGCTGTGAGGTGAAGGTCATGCTGTACTGCCCAGTCCCACACCCTCATTGCTTCCCTGCAAAGAGGGTAGGATCGAGTCCCTCCCTGTTTGTTGATGTACCATACTGCACACATGTTGTCCATCTGGATGGCTAGGTGGCCTGGAAGGAGATACAGATGGAGGGCTTGGAGGGCATACAGGACTTCCCGAAGCTCTAGCACACTGACGTGAAGTGATTGTTCGAGTTTGGACCAAGAGCCCTGGGTCCGATGAGGACCGAGATGAGCTCCCCAACCTTCGCCCGAGGCATCTGTAGTCAGAGTCTGGGAGGGGGGGAATGAAGAATGAAACCCCTCGAAACAGGTTCTCTCTGACCATCCACCACTGCAAGTCTCGAACCATGGGAGAGGAGACCAGAACTAGCTGATCCAAGTCGTCTGCCAATTGATGTCATTGGGAGCGACGCGTCCACTGGGAAACCCTCATGTGGAGCCGAGCGTGAAGAACTGTCAGAATAGCAGCCGCCATGAGCCTGAGGAGGTGAAGAACCGACCTTGCAGTGACTCACCTGTGACCGGACAACAGGCGTACCTGAGTCTGAATAGTGGCCGCCCTGTCCCATGGCAGGAAGGCCCTGCCTAGGGTCATGTCCAGTATAGCCCCGATAAACTGGAGTCTCTGGGATGGGATCAAATGGAGACTTGGAATGGTTGATGATAATACCCAGGCAGGAAAAGACCTGTTGGGTAAGGGAAAGGCAGCGCAGGAGTTCCTCCCTGGATGAGGCTGCCAGGAGCCAGTCGTCCAGGTATGGGAAAACCTGCACTCCCTAGGTACGACGGTAGGCCACCACCACTGCCAGGCATATGGTAAACACTCAGGGAGCTGAGGAAAGGCCAAATGGAAGTGCCTTGAACTGGTAGTGGTCCCTCTGGAAAGCAAAACAAAGATATTTGCGGTGGGATGGGCGAATGGAGATATGCAGGTAGGCATTCTGAATATCCAGAGCGCACATCCACTGGCCGGAGCGGAGGAGGGGCAGAAGGCTCTGCAGTGAGAGCATTCTGAACCTCTTGTACTCCATGAATAGGTTCAGGGAACTGAGATCTAGAATACGTCTTACATCTCCTGTCTTCTTCGGGACCAGGAAGAAATGGGAATAGTAGCCCATTCCCTGAAGGGAAGGGGGGACAGGTTCTATAGCCTCTTTCAGCAACAGAGCTGAAATCTCTTCCTGGACCAGAAGAAGATGTTCCCAAGAGTACGCCGACCTTTGGGGAGGGTGACGAGGTGGTTTCTGAAGAAACTCTATTGAGTGTCCTTCTGTGACTAGTTGGAGCACCCATGAATCTGTTGTTATCCTCTCCCAGCCTGGAAGGTGAAGGGATAACCTCCCTCCTACCGGTTCCTCCGGGAAGTCCAAAGGCTGTGGGAGAGGGAGTCAGGTGGTGTGGGGCAGTGCTGCAGCTGAAGCACCCGCTGCTTTTTGGGTGGAGGGGGCTTGGCAGCTGAGGGGGCCCGGCGTTTAGTGGCCTGCTTTCCCAGAGGTTTCGCCTTTGGCCGATTCCGTCTGCAAAAGGGACGGCGCTGCGGTTGATGGGGATGGTACATAGAGTCAACTGACTTTAGTGCCGTCCCCTTCTCCTGCAGATCGATGATGATGTCCTTGACATCACCTCTGAAGAGCACCGACCCCCGGAAGGGTGCTTCCTGGATAGCGGACTGCACTTCTGGGACCAACCCTGACATGTGAAGCCAAGCATGACGTTGTAAGCCTACGGTGAAAGCTGAGCTCCGTCCAGCAGTGTTCAGTGCATCGTAGGTCACACGAAGAATGTGTTGACTGGCCGAACGTGCAGAGTGGACAAGGTCAGACAGTTCCTGCTTGACTTGAGAGTCCGGCAGGGAGTCTAACTTGGTTTCCACCTCAGAAAGAATTGTCTTCTGGTAGTCCCCCATGTGACCGACATAGTTCAGAGCCCTGATCCCCAGCGTGGAAAAAGTGAAAATCTTCTTTCCATACTGGTCCAGAAGGCGAGACTCTTTATCAGGTGGCGACGAGCTAAGGTGTTTTGGATTAGTTGACCGACTGTGAGCGGCACTAATCACGACTGAGTCAGCTCGAGGGTGGGAATCTAAAAAGTTGACACCCTCTGGAGCCTGGTATAGCCTATTTGACTTCCGAGGAAGAGGGGCTAATGCCAACGGTTGTTTCCAAATAGTGGTAACAAAGTGGGCATGAGGCTCAATCCAGGGTGGCACCAAGGTAGGAGCTGTGATGGGCAGATCCAGATACTCAGCGAGTTTCAGCCGCTGTGGGTCTGGCTCCAAGGACTGCCACTTATGTACTGCCTGGATTTGACATAAGAGCTCCGTGAAAGAAGGATCCTCTGAAGGAGACTTCGGAGGAGTCCTTGGCCTGGGCTTTGACGGAGATCAAGGCTCATTGTCCTTCTCAGAGCAGCCATCAGAGGCATCCAAGGCGTCCAAGGAGGAGGAAGAAACTGAAGAAGAAAATGACTCCCTTTCCTGCCTAGGGGGAGGAACGGACCCCTTGGGAAGACCATGGGGCAGCGTGTCCTGCCCCTCTCTGGACCCAAAGGGTTTATCCCTGGTGTCTGGAGGAGGAGAGGAAGTATGTTGCCATGGACGTACGGGAACCTGAACCAGCACCATCGTCGGAAGATGACTCTCCATCTCTCTGGTGAGCTGAGCCTTGGTCTCAGCCAACCTGGAGGCTAGAGTCTCCTGCAAGTCCACTGGCGGCTGGTGGGGCAGTGGAGGAGGAGGAGGAGGATAAGGGTATGGGTTATACCCATAAGGCAAGTATCCATAATCCACCGGCGGGAAGCCCGGCGTCTGGTATTGTGGCATCTGGTACTGCGGCGTCGGGTAGGCCGGCGCCGGGTACTGCTGCATCGGATACTGTGTGCCCATGTACAACGGCATCGAATATGATGGGGTCGAGAACCCAGGAGCCGGGGGAGCTGCCAGAGCAGACTGCCCCGCCAGAGGCCCCGCGGGCGGAACTGGAGCAGAAGGCCCGGGGGGTGGAGAGCCCAGCATCAGGGCAGCATCCAGAGGTGGGATGTCACCCTGGTTCGGCACTACCAGCGTCGGGGCCAGCATCCGAGGTGCCGTCATCGGAACCGTCATCCAGGGAACTGACGTCAGATCAGCAGTGGGTTGATCCCATGGAGGTGGAACCAGGACCTCAGCCTCTCCCGGGGACGGGGGGGAAAATTCCCCGGGGTCGGGCTGAGGAGACTTAGGGTCCCCGGAGGGCAGTGAAGGCTGTGGGAAGCCAGGAACGACAGACGTGGGTGGGTCCGTTGTCGGCTCATTCGCTGTGCGGACGTTGGGCGGACCGATGTGCGTCTTAGCAGCGGGATCCAGGCAGACGGAGGGGCCAGCGTCCGACTTAACGGATTCTTTGCCAGGGGCAGGCCACGAAGGAGGGGCAGTCTGGCTTGGTGGAAGAGGGGTCATGCGCCGCCCCGAAGGGTCAGGCGGCTCTCCGACCCTCTCCGAGTGAACGTCGGAGGAGCCGACGTCCGGCTTATCAGAGCCACCCATGCCGGTAGGCCGGGAAACCACGGCTTGACCAGGGACAGAGGCCTCAAAAATCCCAGAGACACCTGAAGGGCTCGAGCGCGAGCCAGACAGGAGGGCCGACGCCGCCTTCGAAACCTCGAAGGCGGCCATCAAGGAGCGGTTACCTTCAACACGGCGACTCCCGAGGCAGTCATGGTGGGAGAGGAGCCCTTGTCCTGGTGCTTTTCTTTGTCCTTCCTCTTGCGATGGCCTTCAGGGGAAGTTGACACCTGCCGAAGTTTTTTGAGTTCCTTTTCCATGGAGCTCATCTTCTTTTTGAGAATGTGGGCTTCCAGGGACTGCTGACACCTTCTCCGGGTGGCCACGTTGAAACTTAGGCAGTGCTGGCACTTCTCGACTTGATGGTTGGGGCCCTAGACAAAAGAGCACAGGGAATGGCAGGTCGCTTGTGCGGAGTTGGGCACATGCAGTGCATATATTCTTGTGATCAGAGGGTGTAGGGGCGACATACACTGACAGATGACTGACGAATATAGTAGAAAAAGTGAAAAAAACCGGTAAAATAACCAATGAAAGGGCCCGACGAGCAGGGAACTTTTCCGTGAGGCGCTGGCATAAGCTAACGGTGGGAAAGAACTGGGAGGCGGGCGTGAGGGACCGCCCCTTTATACCGATGTCTCCTGACGCTGGTTACCTGACATGGGGGCGGTCCCTCGCCAGGGACTGCTAGCTAGACATTTTTCTGTGGGGTCCTGTCGCCTGGCAGTGTCAGTCCTATATGTAATTACCTACTGCAAGAGCCCTCTCAAAGTAAGATCTGCTGTTCCTGTACATGCTGCCAGACTTTCCTAGTAAAAACACCTCATTCTACAGTGAGTACTGAATTTTCTTTCTCTTGAGCTGTGTGTGTGTGTGTGTGTGTTGGGGGGGGGGTTGTGCCATGCTTATACTGCAAACTTGGTGTCCCGTTAGCTATGGTTCCTTCCAAAAGTGATATTATCTGCCTCGGGGATTTCAACCTGGACTGGATGGGCTCGAATGCCTTCTACCTAGCTTCCATTCTTGGTAAAGTTAACCTTACTCAGCTTATCGTATCTCCTACCAGAGTGTCCTCTAATGGCTCCAGTTGCACGCTCATCAATTGGATACTTACCAATAGAGTGGATCGTATAAACTCCTCTGGTGTCCTTGCGGACTCTATCACTGATCGCTGTCCTATCTACTGCAGATGGCAGGCTTCAGCCCCTTTTATCCTCCCAAAATTCTAACCTTCTCAAATTTTGCCCATCTGGACACTGCAGCCTTTTTTCTGGAACTTAGTCTGGTTGACTGGTCCCCAATTTTTATCACCATCGATGTCAACAGAGCTATTAAACACTTCACAAATGTGTTACTATCACTACAGCGGTGACATATCCCTACCTCAACTCGTAGGGTCAGGGGCAAACCCACGAAGTGGCTTAGGTGCCCTCTACTCCAGTGCCTAAAACTAAGGGATAGGCTATGGGAGAAATGGAAATCCTCAGCCTTGCCTACTGATTATGAGGAATATTGCGTCCTAAGAAATGCCTGCAATAAGGACATTAGGTTGGCCAAAAGTAGCTACTACCGTGAGTTACTTCGCTCTTCCTCATCTAACCCTAAACAATATTGGACTAGCATTAACAAAATTATTGGAAGCAACAAGCCGCAGACTCCTAGGGAAATGTTGGTAAATGAGGTCCGCTGTAACCACCCCTCTACCATTGCCGAAGCTTTTAACTCTATTTTCACAGCACTCCCTACCTTCCCCCATGCCTCTCCTCTTGGCTCTCCTACTTCTCCCTGCAATCCCCTTCTGGCATCAACCCCTCTGAAGCTTACTCCTGTCACTAGAGCTGAAGTCTTAAAACTCCTCAATTCCATCTCTCCTCATGGTAGTGCTGGTACAGATGGTCTTGAACCCAGGATCCTTCGACTGGTGGCAGCTCTATTAGCAACCCCCGTAACTAGACTATTCAACCTCTCTATCTCCACCTCAGCAGTTCCCCTTATATGGAAATCAGCCAGGATTGTTCCTGTGTTCAAAAATGGTGATCCTAGTAGACTAAATAATTACAGGCCTATTGCTATACTACCCACCCTAAGCAAACTGCTTGAAAAATCAATCCATGGCCAGCTCATCTCCCAACTGACCAATTTCAGTCTTCTGCCTCCTATCCAGCATGGTTTTTGGCCTGGACACAGTACCACAATGGCTCTTACCCTATTTACCAGTGATATTAAGACTAACATGGATAATGGGTAACTCACCGGTGCTGTATTTATTGATCTTACAAAAGCATTCGACCTGGTAAGCCATCCCCTTCTGCTGTGCAAACTTCAGGACCTTGGAGCTACCCATTCCACCTTGTCCTGGTTCGAAAGCTATCTTGACTGTCGATTCCAAACTACCTCCTTCTGAAAAGCCCAATCATCGCCCTCTGCCATCTCCCGTGGTGTTCCTCAGGGTTCAATACTAGGCCCACTCCTATTCTCCATCTTTGTCAATTCTATCCCTACCTCCACCACCCACTGTAAGTCTATCTTGTATGCTGATGACCTGCTACTTTATATCAATTCTGCATCTATCAGTGATATCAATGACCACCTATCATCCTCCTTTAGTCAGATCCAGGCCTGGCTCTCCTCTAACCAATTAATTCTCAATCTACCTAAAACCCATGCTATGCTCTTTGGGTCCCTAAGGAAGGTCAATGTAGAATCCCAACACCTGAGGGTCCAATGCCCTGATGGATCTGTACTCACCAACACAATGACCTTTAAATATTTAGGGGTGACTCTTGACCCCCAACTCCACTTCACCTCACATATCTACGGGATTTGTCAACACATCAACTCGAAGACTGGAGCTGCTTACAGGGTTCGTTACACTCACTGCTTCTGCCTGTGTCTCTGTAGCCCAGGGAGGCTTGCTTCCGGGGCTGACATATGCTTTTCCTGTCTTCTCTCATGCCAAAGTAGCAGACTTACATAAATGGGACACCACATACAACAACATTTGCAGATTCGCTCTGGCTGCTCCCCAGCTCACCCATCACTGCCGTCTCTACTCTACATTAAACTGGTTGTCTCCTGGTGGCATGCGTTCCTACACTCTGGGTAACTTTATTGATTCCTTATCACATCCACCGTGTCCTGACGCACCTACAGCTATGCCTCAACCCATTACCCCAGCTCGTCCCCTTAGGTCTTCGACTGCTCCCCTGTTCACCGTTCCTTCCTGCTCTACAAAAATGGGTGAGCAAGCTTTCTCACACTTAGCTCCCAAATACTGGAACTCTCTTCCTTATGACATTAACCATTCCCCATCTCACCACTCTGTCAAAAAAGCACTTTTTTCATACATGAGCTCTCCTGGTGTCTGCAGTTGCCCCTAATTTCCATTCGGGTTCCTCTGCTCACCCTAAGTCTAACATTGTTTATGTACTCATACTTATCTCTATGTAATATCCTGCATGTTTTGCTGTTTACCCACCCATACATGGGTGTTTTTACTCTGTATCTTTGTTAGACCACCCTGCGTCGTGGTCCTGTGATTTTGTGCTAATGCCTGACTTGTCCTCTGTATTTTGACTACTGCATGTTGTACACTTCCAGGTCGTGCTTAAAAATAGGCAGGTCTTTTGCCTAATGCACTTATCTGGTAACCAAAAGCTAATAAATAGATAAATAAATATCAAGAAACAACACCATACACTATATAAGACAATGTATGGTTCCTTATCTGCAACAGGTTTGAGTAGCCACCTCGAGGTGTCCATGTCAACCTAAACCTCTCGAGCTTCCCTCCCGAGGTTTAAACGGTCACCATGGCAACCTCTCAGTGGCTACACAAGCCTGTTGCAGATAAGGAACCATACATTATCCTCTATGTTTAAAATGTAGCAGCTACTGAATGTCTTATGGCTATTATTTTTTTCTGTACCAAATACAGTTTTAAACATAGCACTATAATAGTGTTCCCTAAGTACCTGATATTTAAGGTCATGATTACAACATCATACTAGCTAGTAACATGTTATTTTAGCACATGCATGCTTTTCTTTCATATGCTAATTAGCATATGATTATGAATGTATCTTCTGAGCACTGGAGCACTTTATATTCCTGGGAGGACTGGAAAATGAGAGTGAAAAAATAAAAATAAAGTGGGTAATAGATACAGTAGAGATTTGGTGGGGGGGGGGCATCCTACAGGTGGCCAACCTGGAAGAAATTGGTTCCATGGCAGAATATCAACAACAATGTTGTAGACATTCTGCACAATGATGGGACCAATGTCAACAGTTGGTATTGTTCCCGTCAGAACAAATAGTTTTTTTGCGGGGGCTTTGCCCTCCGCACCGCCCATGCAGGTACCACCCATCTCTAGATAACCAACTCCAAGTCAGAGTTGGTTCAGGGTGGGGGCAAAACACCAGGAGTCATGGTGTCAGCAGACAGCGGACCACCACAGTGATGAATCTCAACCTGGAGAGATTTGTTGCTGTGGCGGTGTTCGCTGTTGAGTTCTAATTGTGGTGGTGTGCTACCGAAGGAATAACATGAAATAATTAGGATAGAAAAAGGATAGCTAGTTAGAGGTGCTGTTGCAACAGGCTTAAAGCACAAAAAGGAAGCCTCCCAGGGTCACTAGAGACCAACCCTGCCACATACCCCCCTACTCAAAAGGGAAGCAGTACTTTAACAAAAGGACTGGTTACCTACCAGACATTGGTAGGGTTAGAGCTTCCACCAACCCCTTTCAGAAGCTCCATCCCAGGGTATAAAGCTGTATAAAACAAGATCCATTACAGCATTCACATTCAATATCTCATTACGCCCTGGGGTTAAACTGTGTAACTTGGTACCCATCAGATAAGCACCATTTTCTCAGTTATGCAGTAACATCAATCCCTTCTCCATATCAGGATAAGAAGTCAGCATTTTTGTTCTGAGAACCTGCTCTGTGTTGCACAACAAACTTACAAGGCTGCAGGGCCAAGTACCAATGCATGATATGGAGATTTTTACCCTTCATCTATTATATCCAACAGAGAGTATTGCAATCTGTAATCAATTTGAATTAATTCCCCCACATATAATATTGTAGGGATTAAATGGCCCATTTCACAGCCAAACCTTCCTTCTCCACAGTTGAGTATTTTCTTTCCCTCTCATGGAGTTTATGATTAATAGAAATTATAGGGTGCCCCCATCAATGGTCTGTGACAGTACTGCCCCTATCCCACATTCTGTGGCATCTGTCTGTACTTCAAAAGTGTGAGCAAAATCAGGACTCCTTAGAGAAGGTGAAGAGCACAGAGAAGCATTAATATCTCTGAAGGTTTCATCATACTCTGGTGACCATTTGACCATATGAGGGTTACTTTTCTTTGTGAGGTCAGTTAAAGAACTGGCCAGCTCAGAAAAATTAGGTATGAACCTGCAGTAATACCCAACCAGACCTAAAAAGGTCCTCACATGCTTCCTAGTTTGAGGAATGGGACAATTAGCCACTGATTCAACCTTTCCAACCTCTGGTTTGACCTGGCCCTTGCCCAATACAAAACCCAGATGTCTGGTTTCCTGTATTACAATGGTGCACTTAGTGGGGTTCACCCTGAGACCAACATCAGATATGGTACTAAGAACTTCGGTGAGATGCTTTATGTGAGACTCCCAGTCAGTGCTAAACTGTATGTGAGACTCCCAGTCAGTGCTAAAACCACCACATCGTCCAGGTATGCTGAACAGTATTGATTGTGGGCACTAAGTATCTGGTCCATAAACCTTTGGAATGTTGCTGGTGCCCCATGCAGACCATAGGTCATGGTTACAAACTAAAACATGCCAATGGGTGTTATAAAGGCTGGTTTCTCTTAAGAGGATTTTTCTAAAGGGATCTGCCGTTATCCCTTTTTAAGGTCTAGTGTTTTGACATATCTGGCATGACCCAATCTATCAATGATGTTGTCTATCCTGGGCATAGAATAGCCATCAAAAGAAGAAATGGCATTCAATTTTCTGAAGTCAAGGCACAGCTGAATACCTCCCTCTTTCTTGTTTACCACTACCATAGAGGAGACCTAGGCAGTTCTCGATGGTACTGTTATGCCTAACCTTTCCATCTTCATTACTTCCTCTATTACCTCTGCCCTGACTTTTTCACATAATGTATAGGGTTTTTGGTGAATTGGGTGCTCTCGGGTAACAAAGATCTGGTGTTCAATCCTCTTAGCTCTCACAGGAAGGTTTGTAAAGGTGCCCTGGAACCTATTTAATACCCTTTGCAGTTCATCTTGTTGGGCTGGGGTCAAGTCAGGGTTTATAGACAGTTCTGAAAATTCCCCAGGCCTTTTGAGTCTATGGTATGCCAACTGTAGCTCAGACTCTTCTATTTCTGGGTGTATCAGTAAAGTAAGATTTGGTTTTCCATACCACTTCTTAAGAAAATGTATGTGTTATACCTTGGTCTTATACTTTTTGTCCAGGGTTGCTATCTCATAATTGATGGGTCTGGTTTGCCTTACCACCTTGTATGGCCCTTGCCACTCCATGAGAAGTTTATTCTCACAAGATGGTAACAGTAGCAGAACCTTCTCACCAATTTGGAAAGTTTTATTCTTTAACCCCTGGTCATAGTGGCATTTTTGCTCTTTCTGTGCCACTGCATTGTTTTTATTGGCCAGTTCAATACCTTGTCAGGCATTTCCACAATTGCTCCATGTATTCTGAAATATCAGTCTCCCCCACCTGTTTACCCTCCTCCCAATACTCCTTAATCATATCAAGGGGGACCCCAAGGATTTCTCCCATACAGTAGGGAAAACGGGGAGAACCCAGTGGATGCCTGGGACACCTCTCTGTATGTAAAGAGTAAGAAAGGCAAATTCCTGTCCTACACCTTCCTTTCCTCCTGCACAAACCCCTTCAACATTCTTTTTAAGATCTAATTGAATCTTTTGACCAATCCGTCTATCTGTGTGTGGTATGGGGAAGTTCGGACTGCTACTACACCCAGTAATTTGTACAATTATTTTAGTAACTGTGCTTGAAAGATAGGTCCTTGGTCTGTCAAGATTTCTTTTGAGATCCCTACCCAGCTAAAGAGCTTGGCAAATTCTTCCGCTACTCTTGGGGCAGTTATAGTTCAGAGGGAATAGCCTCCAGATACTTTTTTGCATAGTCACAAATGACTAAGGAAAAATGATTCCCCTTTGAACTTTTATCTAGAGGTCCAACAATGTCCACCCCTATCTTTTCAAATGGAGTGGTAACAATGGGAATGGGCTGTAGAGACACCTTCTCATTCTTGCCGACCTGGGCAATTTTCTGGAATTCACTACCTGCCTTACAATAGTCGGTAACTTGGTTCTGAATCATGGGCCAGAAAAAGCACTGTAATAGCCGGGTCAGGGTGTGGTCCCAGCCAGCTTGACCTGCCATTGGTATGTCATGGTCTATGGATAGCAGTTGTTCCCTATAGGGTTCAGGAACCACTAACTGCTCTACAGTTTCCCCAGTATTTGGGTTAACACACACCCTTTACAGTACATTGTTCTGTATCACAAATTGTGGTGCATTAGTAGCTGTTACCTTCCTCACCTGTTGAAACAATAGGGTTAGTGAACCATCAGTTTTCTGTGCTGTACTTATATCGCAGTCCTGTACAATATGCTGTAATGTCCCATCTCCCTTATTACTGTACCTCGATGTCCACTGTAACTTTCTCTGTCTCCTTTCTTTTTAGATAGTCTTGTTTTTCCTGGAGTTCCCAGGACCTCATCATCAAAAGGGAAATGGTTTTGTATCTCTTATCCTCTTCTGGCCTGTGCCCAGGTGGTAACAGTGGACAATGTATTACCCCTTGTTAGAGTCTTGAGGTCCTGGTAATCATGCCCTATCACCACGGTACCAGCAGTCTTGGGACCAGGCCTATAGCCATTCGATGGGTATTCCCCTGTACAGTCAAATCAACAACAGTTGTACAGTAGTAGTGCGTGTCTCCAGGTTACCCCTGTCTCAGTATCATCTGGTTGTACATTTTCAATTAAATCAACTCGTACCAGTGTTTGTCTGCTTCCAGAGTCTATAAATCCCAACACCTGGTGAGTGCCAATGTGGACATTTGTCACATACTGCCCCCAAACTGCAAGTGCCAAATGTGCCTGGTCCTGTCTCTTTTTAGGGCAATTCCTTGCTATATGTCCCTTCCATAGGCAATTGTGACAAATGATCTCTGTGGAATAAGCCTTTCTTCCCTTGTCTGGTTTCCCTTCCTGCTTGTTGGATGAAGGAAAAAAAGTTACAGGTCTTACCAGGTTAGGGTTAGGCTGAGTCCCTTTAAAGTTTCTGTTCTGCGACTGATGTGCTACCAGGTAATCATCAGCTAGGGTGATGATCTTCTCGGCTGTCTCTGGCCAGTGTCCATGGACCCAAATCTGGACATCCTGGTACAGAATTTGGGTAAATTGCTCAGTCACAATAATTTCCATCAGTTGTTCCACAGTCTTGTGTTCCAGCTGCAACCATTTGTTGCACAATTCCCATAAGCGTACGTAAGTCTCTCTGGGGGTATCAGAATGCTGTCTCCTCAGGGAGCAAAACCTCTGCTGGTATGTTTCAAAATTGCTGTCATACCTTCGTAGTATTTCTTGTTTCACCAAGTCATAATTCTCTGTGTTCCTGATGTCCATGTGGCTGTAGGTGAGGAGTGCATGACCACTTAGGTAAGGAGTCAATCTTACAACCCACTGTGCTTTTGGCCATGAACAGGCCCTAGCAATTCATTCAAAGGTTGTTAAGAATGCCTCATCGTCATCTGTTTCAGACAGTTTAGTAAGTTTTATGTCTTTAGGTGTTTCTGGCTGTCCCATGGGTGGTTGGCTCCCAAGAGCTGTAAGGCCTGCATGGTATCTGCCCATTGTTGATCTTGGCACTGCCTATCCAGCTCCCTCTGTCTGTTGATCTCCACCTGTTTGATGCATAACCATCTCAGCAGTTTACGAATGTCCTCCGGAGGTTCATCAGCTATCTCTTCTCCAGTCTCATGCATGCTGGCTTCCAAAACATCAATCTTGGTCTTGGACCTGGCTCTTGGACCCAAGCCTGGATTAAGTGGCTCTCCATACTTCTCCATCATGGTCCTCATCAGCATGCCCTGGTGCTTGGACTCTGGCAAATCCTTTGGTTGTTGCACGGTTGCATAAACCTATCTGGTCACCAAAGGCTAGCAACCACCAGAGACATCCCCCTGCCCAGTCCAGATGGTCCAGTTATCCCATGACTGCCACCATATGTCAAAGGGTGTGGGAAAACAGATAGGCGTTCACACAGAGATTCAAGTGCAAAACGCAGGTAGAGTGGTTTTATTTACAAGAAAAATAAATAAACTGAAGGAAAAAAAAATGAAACAGCAAAAGTCCACTGGGCAGCAGTCAAGAGTTGGATCACCACTATGCTTTGGTGAAAAGCAAGGAATCCTTTAGCTTATTCCAAGCTTCAAGACATGGAGCTGAGCATGTCTTGCTCTGATAACAGTCAAATACCTTTTGCCTACAAATCTGCTAGGTAAGGCCAAATGAAGAGATTTTATACCTCCCCTTGGTCAGGTGATCTGCCCCTTTTTAGATAAATACATTTTTATATAGCTTATACAGTGGTGGTCTGATAAAATACACAAAAATCAAATAACTTGCTATGTCATGGTAACATTCATTGAAATACAGGTTAGCTATAAGACACTGTAAATCAAGATGAATATCTACTTATGAAATAATAAGCTGCAGCTCCTCCCATGATGTGATGCCATGCATGACCTGGTTTGTATATAAGCCCTGCTGGAAGGGGCCGCAGACTCCTATCGTAGTCATTGAAGCAGTTGGAACTGTCAGGCCCAAAAGCACTCCTGAATCCAGGTAAGGCCAAACTTCTACTTTAGTATAATATAACCTCTATGGATAACTAAAAAAAGGAATATTCCACAGCCTGCTAATTCATTTATAGTTTCTATGTGAACTTTTACCAGAGAGTAACACAGAGGAGACTTTTTATTAAGGAAATGCTTTTAAACTTCTCAGGTAGTCCTCATGTCTGTTTGGAGTTCCTAAAATCTTTCTATGATGCAATGTTACCAGAAAGGTAACAGCAGGATACAAAAGTGTTTCTTGTTCTTTTTATCGAAATAGTAAAAATGATTATTTTTGTATTAAACAGAACAGTATGGTGTAAAGTAAATTTCATTTCCTCAACTTTAAACACTGGTTTGAGTCAGTTCCTTGGTTTATTTTGTGCTATACAAAACTAAGGGAAAGTGAAAAAAATGCTCTGCATCAAAATACACTTTCAATGTTCTTAGATACAGAAAACACTTGTTTAAAACTTAGTGGCTACTGTCTTATGGCTATTATACCATTTTTTTCTGTACCAAATACAGTTTTAAACATAACACTATAATAGTGTTCCCCAAGCACTTGATATTTAATGTCATAATTACAACATCATGCTAGCTAGTAACATGTTATTTTAGCACATGCATGCTTTTCTTTCTTATTCTAACTAGCATCTTATTATGAATGTACCTTCTGAGCACTTTATATCCCTGGGAGGAGTGGAAAATGAGAGTGAAAAAAGGAAAAATAAAGTGGGTAATAGATACAGTAGAGAAATGGGGGGGGGGGGGCATCCTCCAGGTGGCCAGCCTAGAAGGAATAAGGTGAAATAATTAGGATAGAAAAATGATAGCTAATTAGAGGTGCTGTTGCAACAGACTTAAAGCACAAAAGGAAGCCTCCCAGGGTCACAAGAGACCAACCCTGCCACAGTCCTCTTTTAATTTGGATTTTCTGTACCTGCTTTGCCAGTTTTGGGAGGGCCATCACCCCTGACACGGAGGTGACAATGAGAAGGGGGAGGCATATCCATTTTTTCCACCACTTCTGTAGTGAGGGATGTATCAAGGATAATGTGGGAGGTACCCCTGATACAATCATAATGGAATTGGGATTGCTATCCATTTCCAACTCAGGCTCAGGAGTTGGTGCGTCAGACGGTTGTTCACTTACTTGGGATATGGAGGTGCTAGCAGTAATGGGGCCTGGCATAGGTATGACAGTTGCTGGACGTATGTGGGGAGGAGAGGAGAGGAGACACCAGACCTGTCCCTTGTTACTGGGGATTATTATCTTTGTCTAGCTTCAGGGACTGGAGACAGGCATCTGTGCTTTGGCCTGACTTTCTGTTATTATCCTGCATTTCCTCCTAGTCACAGTTAACCTGGTTCAGCCAGTTGTGTGCCACCCATGCACACTGTCTATAGGCATACCCTTCCTTGTCGCATAAATTACACCTCAGTGGGCTAGGACACTGTTCACTGATGGGTCTGTATTCCATACACAGGTGACATTTTGGTCTGTCACACACGTAGCTGAGGTGGGTTCTGGAGCTGCACTTGTGTCAAGTTCTGGGCTGTCCGGGGTAAAAGTGTAAGCCCCTGTCATGACCAGAGTGGAAGCTTCCTGGTAAATGAAGCAACCCATTATTAGGTTGTTGCAGTTTTACTTTTACCTTCCACCCCACAGTCCATACACAGGAAGAATCTAAGATAGGTATGGGGCACTCGAGCACTTCAGAGCTTTGTCTTAGTCAATACAGAACATCTGCAATATTAACCCCTTCATTTCTAAAAAGCAGTGAAATGCTTTTGATAGTGGGTTTGGCAAGAGGTATAGCAATGTACATTTCCCCCAGTGGTGTGTTTTATATCTGTTCATATCATTGCAAAAACTTCTCGAAAGATGCAACTGTTTTTAAAACTCAAATTAAAATACATCTCCCAAGTAACATGAATTAGGGCATAGAAGTCCACTGCTACAAAGCCCATAGAGTTCTTCAATAAAGATCTTATAATCTATTGGTGTAATCTCTGCATTCCCCTGTACTACAGATGTAAGGCATTTCTGTGCTACGCTGTTTCTCCATGTGCTTCTATTAAATCCACCATTCTAAATCTATTCAAATAAGAGGGCACCGTGATTTCTTGCTCCTGATCTGGCAATGTGGGGTTATCTTGGTTAGAGGACTGATGCCTATTTCTGGTTGGTGATGTATGTATGTGTTATGTGACATCCCTGAAGGTCCTTCATCAGATTTAATGTTTATATTCTATAGGTGCTGGGACATCTAGAGGAAGCAGAAGTTGTATTCATAAAAGCCAGTTCTGCTGTGGCTGAGTTATCATCCCCTTCTAAGTTGAGCTATCATCCCCTTCTAAGTTTGGTTCACTATTCTTGGATATGAGAATGTTCTGTTGCAATACAGCTGGGGGGAGGGTCATATGAAAAGTAGCACAGTTCTCAAGGTTAGCATCGTTCACATCACTGTTGCATTATTCACATTGCTTTTGCACTGTATACAATTCTCAAGGTTAGCACCGTTCACATCACTATTGCATTATTCACATTGTTTTTGCACTGTATACAATCTTTATCCACTTCTCCAGTGTTTGGGCCCCGAGTTATTGGAGCAGCTTGCAGTTCAGCTGGGGGATGGGAATGAGCAGATTGTACCAATGGACAATCACCCCAATGTGAGGAGGGTGCAACAGTCTCTTCCTCAGCAGTGCTACTGTACATGCAGTCTGGCACTGTCAGGGTTGGAGTTTGTTCCCCTCCTTGTCCCTTCCCTACAGTTGGCCCAAGTGAGCAGTACACTGACTGACACAGTTCTGTGGTAGCTGTTTTATTGGCTGTTCCCACTTGCTCCTTGCCTCTTGCTGAGGCTCCAGTTGGTGCAGGTGGCTCCTCAGCATCCTCATTGTGCTTGCTGTCTCCAGCGCTGCTGCATTCGGTGCAAGAGCTGAGAAGTGCTTGTCCATGCTGTCAGGAGGGAAGGTGAGCAGTGCACTAACTAATTTGCATGTTCTTGGTTGATTTAGTACTGTGCTGGCACCTGTCATGTCACGCTGTTCTCAGGGGTTTACGCTGGGGGGAGGTCGATGTTACCTAGAGCTAATAGTGTCTGCAGGAAACACTAAAGTCAGGACTGGAGTCTCTATTTTCAGGCAACAATATTGGAGAGTGTTTTAACAGGGATGTGTTGACTACTAGGTTGTTCTGTTTTTTTTAAGTTGACTATATTTAAAATACTAACAAGTTGTGTTTTGAGGCTTTCAATAAAGTTTGGAGGGGCTCAATAGCCGCGTGCCATACTATGAAGGTTTAATCCTGTATAAATTAATATGTTTCATTAAATTCACAATGTGAGGTGCCAGGTGCTCGCAGTGGGAGAGGGGAGTTCCAGAATCTGTTTCAAGTATTTTTTCTATGTATTCTGCTGTCATTTAAATTGTTGATACTTATCTGTCTTGATTTAATGTCCAAATAGTGAAGTAACCTTTTTTTGCAGGCTTGCCTATAGTTTAATTCTACAAGTAAGAGTTTTTTCATGATATAATTAAAGAATGCTGAGTCTTCCCTCGTACCCACTTTTAAGGACTAAGTCTGCATAGCTCTCACAAAATATTTTGGTTGTATGGTTTAAAGTCAAATTGACTTTAACATTCTGTCTTTTAATTCTGTACTTATGCATGCATTTGAAGTACCAGACAATATAATTATACAGACTTCTTGAAAAATAAAAAGTAAAAAACAAATAAAAAAAAAGGGATGCCGCCACCATGATTTCAGCTGCACTTAAGACTGTCCCTGGGTCCCAACCAGTTCCATCAGTTGCTTTTTTTCCAAACTACAGCAGTATTTGATGGGATATTTCATAACAGGTATTTCCTCCATATGCTCAGCTGTTCAGTTCCAATTTGCCTTTGATCTTGTTATGCTGTCAGAGAGGCGCTTGACAGTATCTGAGGGAGAGAAAACAGTTCTGATTTGGGGCTAAATCCATCCTTTTCTTATGCTTCAGTGATTTTCTCATCTTCATCTGCTACGAGTTCTAGTAGATGGGCTTTTTTGGCCATCATTCCGGCTACCAATACAGCAATCACGTCCTGAGCTACGGACTGCTTCCAATGTCCATCTCTGACTCATTACTGCTACAGAGCACATCTGGCCTCAGCACCTTAGATGTGTGCATAACAGGCGAGAAATCCATCTCCATGTCTTTCTCCAATACCTTTTTAATAGTAGCAGCAGTATCCATTACTTTATCTGCAATGTCATGGAGCTCAGAGGAAAATACAACTTGTCACATGCATAGCGGGGGGGGGGGGGTCCTGGGTGCCCAGAAACCCCCTCCAATCTTGTTTCAATTATGCGCTCGTAAAAAATAAATAAATAAATAAATAAATGTGTTTGTACACAGGGGCTAAATAATGAGATTTCCTTGGTGGAAAAAAACCTTTTCTGAAATCCTGGCTATGCCCCTGCTTCCCCACCTCCTTCTTCCACACCAACCTGGTCGGCATTCTTGCTGGTTGGCAAGAGAACCAGAGGCCCCCTTACAGGCAAAATAGGGGAATTTTGCTGGCCCAGTGGCGCTGAAGGTTGAGGCACTGGATGGCACACCTCGCGCCATGCCGGCGATCTGGGTTTGGGAATAGACTAAGGTCACTGGGGGAGGCAAGGATTGATTGTCCAGAGGACTGTTCTCCTTCCTCGGGGATGGGGGAGCATGCTGTGTGCTGTTGACTGACACCCAGTGGTGGATGGGTGTCAGCGCAGCTGCCGGCACAAAGGTGTTGGTCCATGTCCAAGGCTCTTGGCTGCTTCCATGGAGGTGGAGACAGCAGTTGTGTCCATTGCATGGGCATGGGCATGGGAGGAAACCAAGAGGAAAAATCGAGGCCCAGCAGGACCAGTGATGGCCCTGATCACTGTCACAGCAGCCCCAGTTCTGGGTTGCTTCTCTGGGGAGTGTCACTCCTAACCCCTAGCCATGCTATGGGGGAAAGCTGTGGGAGAATGTCGGGGGTGGCAAGGCAGAGAGCGGTCGGGACAGGAGGACATACCATCATAGCCCATATCAGGTCCATGGAGGTGGGAAAAATAGACAATATAAAAAAAAAGAACAAGGGAATTTTATTAAAAATAAATGAATAAAACAAACGTCAACAGAAGCATACAAAACACATTAGTGAGATGCAAAGAAACAAATATTCACACTATAGTTTAAAGTACATTAAACGCATTGAGTAAAGACAAATGTGTGCTCACCTCCCCATCACTTCATCCAAACACAGTTCATCCAACCAAGTACAAAGGTTTTCTTAGGCAATTTCAGAAATTCCTTTAAATAAATACCTCTAACAGCATTATGTACAGTGTCAACAACCACCTGTGGGAGCATAGTACATTTCTGTGTAGTCAAGGCACAGCTTGCCATCCACATATAGTATTTACATACTGCAAACATCTCTGGTAGTGTTGAAGCACTATATATGGACCAAACACCTGAGAATAAACATAATGCTACCTCCTGGTAGGAGGGTGCAGAAAACAAAGGTTCATTCCATTTTATACCTAGCTCTTACCAGAAAGCCTCAGCAAAGGGGTAGGATTAGAGCTGAGAGAAAAAAAAGTTCCACCAGCAGAATTTGAACAAAAGTCAGAATTTTGCTTCTGTTAAGGTTCAGAAATCATTTTGGAAACTTTTGTGGAAATTCTGCCTTAGAACAGAACATTCATAACTTTACTTCAAGCCCCCCCAAAAAAAAAATAGTTTAAAAAGTACAAAACACATATTATGTACAATGAATTTGATGCAGAATACTCTCAGAGACATGCTTTAAAAATAAAATATCCAGTTGCAATGTACTCTGTACATAAACAGTTTTTAATTGCCTTAAAAATATGTAAAGCAAGATTATCTCTGCAATTATGTGTTACAAGAATCAAACACATAAAAACAGCAAAATCCTAAAGGGAATAGTTTAGAAGCATATTTGCTTAGCCCATATAATGGGGAAAAAATGAATAAACCAGGGTTCCCAAACAAATGAGGGAGGAAAGCGACTAAAAAGGACTAGCACATTATGAGAATGTACTGCGTGGTGGCTTCATAATAGTAAAAGCAAGTATTAATGGAAAATTGCCAAAAAGCAAAACGGTACACCATAGATAATACTGGGGCAGAATGGTGATAGGGTGGGACTCCTATTAGTTTTAACTAGGCACTAGGAATAGATCCACTCACAAATGAGAGAGGACACTGACATGAGCTTGCATATTGAAAGAGAACTGTACAGTGGCTCAGTGCTAATGCAAGGATTCAAAAAGTGGCTAATAAGTCAAAAATGGAAAAAAACTGCAAAAAGCCTAAAACATATGCCCTTACCAGTACTTGGACAACTTGGTGACTTAAAAGAGGTAGAAATCTTCTTGATTTTAACTAAGCACTAGATGTTTATAAGGCATCATGTTATTATATTGGAAAAATCGGACTGCAAAACTGATAAACAAGTCCGGTGGAAGAGTAGATAGCAAAAATTGACACAAAAATGTAAATGAAAAGAAACATGCAAAATTAAAAGTGGCAAGTAAAGCCAAGATAGAAAATACTACAAAAAAGCAAAGCTATTCACCCTAAATAATTCTGAAACCTATTGGTGAAAATTAAACTGCAAAGGAAATCTCCAGATTTTGATTAAGCACCATATGCCAATGGGGTATTATTCTAATATTATTCTAATACATTAAACAGACTATTGCAAACTATAGAGATCCAGCACACTGTAATCTCATTCACTCAGGGATAAATTTATCATGCAGTGCAGGTAATATTGATCTGTCGCCTGTAAAAGATAATGGGAAGGAAGATCAGTTATTATTTGTAGCACAGTAATGCTATCCCGCAGTGGATGCAATTACAATGTTTTTAGTTCAGAACTGTTATTTAAGTGTGCACCTTGAATTCTGTCATTGGTCTTCATGCAGGATGATCTCACAGGGGGCTGCCATTAGACCCAGCAGTTTCCATTTACACACAGCTTTGACACATATGACCAAGGCCACTGATTTACGGTGATTAAAATAATGAAATTCTGTTTTCAAGACTTCAGATTCCGGAATTATACCGGTGATTGTTACTCTAATTTCCGGATTTTACCAGGATTCTGCTATCATTCTTTTAGTATGTGCATAAGTAATCAGAATTAAAGAAGGCTTAATATACAGAGCATTAAATAGAGCAAATTGAAAATAGTACAGGAAGGAATTAAAAGAAAAACACAAGTTTTGTAGATCTACTGATCTGATATAAAATGCCAGATTCCATGAAATCTTTGTTTTTACTGGTCTTCAGGCAGCCCTAATTCCGGAATTTTACCGGATTTTCCAGTAAAAACTGAAAAACAGTGGCCTTGCATATGACTTGTCACTGTCTTTGCCCTCTAAACATAAGCACTGGATGTAGCAGACCACTAGACTGCCATCATTTTGCATTTTGCACCAGACTGAACTTTGTGAAAAGCGAATAACAATGGGTGAAATTAACCTGTATGAAAAATTAGGAGTATACGCCTTTATTGTTGGGGTGTTTTCCATATATAGATGTTCACATTTGTAATTAATACTACTGTTCACAACCTTAGTAGTAAATATGGGATAAAGTATGGGGTGCAGTGTGTTACGAGAATTTAACACACACCCGAGTTGTTGGATGGCACATAAACCCCAAGGGCTATGATAGCCATCCAACAATAAGGGTGTGTGTTTAATTTGAGTGAAACACACTGCATCCCATGTTTTGTTATACATAATTGAAGGGTTCTGTTTTTTTCCTGTTGAGATTTGAAATAAAGATGAAAGTGGAGTCTTACATTGTGTTAATGAAATGCTTTAATTTGTAACACAGAGAACTGCAGGTCGAACACTTAAACTGTACTATTTTAGGGCCGTTGTCAGGATTTTTACAAGGGGGGTTCTTTTTATGCTGTCTGCAACCTTTTACTTATTTATTTTTTATATACATTTTTTGTTTTTCTGTTTTGTTCCCTACCCTCCAAGGCCACGGCGTACACATGCAAGTATGTGCATGGAGACGCACGAACACACCAGGATCCAGTGCCCCTTCCATCCCTCCTGACTTTTGTCACCACCCATACTGCCTACTCTCTCACCAGAGCTCCACCCGGTGGGAGCGAGATTATGAATGGGCAGGCATCCACCCCTTTGGAGAGGAGAGCTATGGCTCAATCCCGCTCCAGCCCTCTCCTCCGAGCCGGCATCCCGGTGACCCGAGGTCGTTTCCAAACCTAGGTCGCCGGTGTAGCGTGAGGTAAGGTGCCAGCACCTCAGCCCTCTGCGCTACCAGGCCTGCTCACAGTCTGCAACCTTTAAAAAAAAGCTGTGGGTCTTAGGGCCGCCAGGACCCCAGAAGCCATGGGGGTCCTAGATGCTCTGTGGTGCATTTTATGGCTTACTTTGAAGCTAAAGAAGTCATATCTGAGATCTCCTACACCCCTTGCTCTAAGCAAAATTATTATCTGGCTGGCTGCAGGGTGAATACATATATGTATTCAGTACCGGAGGACAGCAAGATGCTGCTACTGTAATATACCTAAGGCACTGTCTCACATATGTTATCTGCTTTAATATATATAGCTGTATCTACTGGTATGTAGGTAAGGTGTCTGGGGGTTGCCAGGCCCCCAGAAGCTCTGTGGTACTAGATGCTCTGTGGCTCATTGTTTGGCTTATTTTAAACCAAAACAACTCATCTGTGAGCTCCCCTCCATCTCCTGCTCTAAGAACAATTATTACTATCTGGGTGGCACAGATTGTTTGTGTGTGTGTGTGTGTGTGTGTGTGTGTGTATATACGTATATGCACTGAACCTCAATGTGGAATCTGTAGCTGGTTTTGGCTGGGTATTGTGCACTACTAACGTATGCAGTGCTGGCTTGCTTCTAGGGCAGGGGTCTGGGGCTGATAGGCTTCCAGAAACCATGGGCTACAGTATGCACTGTTGTGGCTTATTTTAAGTCTATATAACTTATATCTGAGCTCCCTCTACCCCTTACTTTAACCCCCACCCTCCCCAACTCAACATACCATTGAAGCAATTGAGTCAGTGCAACACAGCCTACAGCAAGGCTAGAAGGATGCTGGAATGTATCGGTAGGGGTATTGATAGCAGAAGAAAGGAGGTAATACTGCTCCTCTACAGATCCCTGGTGAGGCCTCACCTAGAGTACTGTGCACAGTTCTGGAGTCCTCACCTCAGAAAGGATAAGGATAGGCTGGAGACAGTGCAGCACAGAATAACTAAAATGATTCAGGGACAGCAAGGCAGATCCTATGAGGAGTGCCTCAAGGCACTAAATATGTACTCACTGGAGACCAGAAGGGAGAGGGGAGATAGGATAGAGACCTTCAAGTTCCTTAAAGGAATTAAAGTGAACTGCGGGATACTATTTACAAAGCCTGTGTACCAATTCGCGGTCACATGGACGCAAATGGAAATTAACAGGCAGTAGGTTCAGGAGAGATGTGAGGAAGTACTACTTTACAGAAAGGGTAGTGGAACTTTGGAACAGTCTGTCAGCTGAATTGGTGGGTGCAAAAACAGTCAGAGGATTCAAGCAGGGCTGGGACATAATGAAGAGAATAGTGGTCACTGGTGGCGACAGGACCAAGGAGAAGAATAGAGAGAGGATGGGGAGGGTTAGTACCCTGGAGAAATGGTAGGTTCCAGGCATTACAGGGAACTTGGGCAGACTGGATGTACCTCTGTCTTTTCTGCTGTCATTGTCTATGTTTCTATACTAGGCACCCTGCTTAGAAAAAAATCTGTAACATAATTCGTAGTTCAATATTGGGTACTACAATTGTTGCCCCCACTCCATTCTCCAATGTGGTAGGCATGACAAAGGGAGCGACTGGAAAGGTAATTTAACAGTGGTGGGGATTCTCAGTGCAAAGTTACCATCTCCTAAATGCCTATCCCCCACCCCCCCCCCACCACCACCATGCTTCCAAAAGTATAGTGGGTATTTTCACACCACTGAACTGCAGCAACAAATGTCATTCTACTGACACATGGTCATCTGGTGAAAACACTTCTCACAACTTATTTGTTTTAACAGCATCTGATACAGATGACACAGACAAAAGTGGACCTGAATGTCAGTAAAAATGGGACCACAGTGACAACCTCTCTAAACAGCACAATTAGTGAGGTGGCAATGTAGATCCCAGCCAGACCCTTCCAAACACTTGCATTGCCTTTCCACTGTGGAACCTCTTTTGCTTAACTTATGAAAAGTTAAAACAGGCATATGAAACATGACAACTTTGCATTTTGTATAGAGCAGGATTTAAGTAATTTATTTCTAAATGTTCAGCCCACCCTCCAGAACAGCTCCCTTGCCCAACTGTACAGCCTATCCCTTAATATACAGTTATTAAGGGACACACCTTCAGCAATAGTGGCCAGCAAAATTTACCTGACGGTGACTGATAATATCATAAGTCGAGGTCCTCTACTTCTTTTTTGCTCTTCTGGAGACGTCGTCTGTGAGTCTGCCACCATGCTCCATCTTCCTTGAGTGCTAGCCGACAGTGTGAATTGTGGGCAGTGGCCATGCTATATTCCAGTCACATTCATGATGCTGACCTGAGCTGCAATTGACCAGCCAGTCATAGGGGGACGGTGCAGAGAAAGACTCACAAAGCAGCTCCAGTCATTTTACTGGCACTGAGGGAGCTGATTGGTAGCAGATGGGAGGGGGGCATGCATGCAGAGAAAAAGTGCTGGGGTTCATCATGTGTGCATAAGCACTCTGTGACAGTCACAAAATAAACAGAAATAATGAAAAAAATTTTACAAATGATGAAGAAAAGGGGGGAGTTTCAAAAGGGGGGTTCTTTCGAACCATAGAACCCTCCCCCCCGGCAACAGCTGTGTATTTAACTATTAAAAAGAAGAAAACGAATAAATAAGTGTCCAGATGGTTGTTGTTTTTTCAGGTTGGCACTTCTGTTTTTATGTGGTGTCATCATTTGACCTGCAGTGGAAAGGTGAGGGTTGAAAGGGAGAGTAGTTAGGAACCGTGGTGAAAGTGTGGACTGTAACAGTCTGGTGTCTTACAGTAAAATGTAATATTTATGAGGTAAATGAAAGTGTCATTGTTTTGTTTTGGTTAGAATACATTATTCGGAGATGTCTGAGTTCTTGATGATTCGGGTTCTTGTTCTTTTTTTGCGGTTGTTGGTTGGAGTTGTAGATGTTGACTGTGACGGGGCTGTGGAAAATGCAGGTGCTTCTAAACATAGCCTGCATGTTACCGGAAGGCATTTCATTGTGCTGGGTAGTGCGCTGTGGAGATGCGTCTTGCTGTGGCTGAGAAGCCTTGGAGGAACCGTTCCTTCCGCGGTTTGAAATTGGCTGAGCATTTTTTTAATTTTATTTAGGTAATGCGAGGCTACCGGAGAATGTTTTCTATGGCGTGAATGCCAGTGAGCAGGTGAGTTTGTATGGTCTGTGGTTTGTGAAGAGAAAGGGACAGTGGGAAACTCGAGTTGTCTTTGTGTGTTGTCTCAAGCGCATTTGAATGGGAAGGTACCATGTAAATGCCGTAATATCTACTCAGGTATTACGGTATTTAATACACGGCTTTTTGTATTGAAAGAAATGGAACCCAGTAATTATGAATAAATAAACTCTTACTTCTACAGCAAGATACATTAAAACATACATTGGATTAGCATTGCATTGTTATGATTATAGAACATTTTGAAATGAGCAGGAAACAATGGCCCAGATTTTCAAACTGCGCCATTCTGAGGCGCAAGCCCCTGCGCTGTTCAAAATAGTTGCGCAGGGGTGTGGCCGCGGTGATATTCAAAGGAGTTGCACTGTTGAGCAACTCCTTTGAATATCACCCCCCAGCCACAGCCACTGCGCATGGCGCAGTGGAACTTGCGCCACCGCAAGTTGCCAGAGTTGAGCATTAAACTTGCGGTGGCGCAAGTACCATTGCGCCATGCGCAAATTTCCGATATTCAAAAGGTGACATGCAAATGGGGCCATAATTTATGCAAGGCGCAGGGGGGGCCATTTGCATCTATTTATGGCCCCATTTGCATGCCATTTGCATGTAGGTGCGCCGATCCCCGAGGACTTGCTCCTGGCCACCCTGCCAGGCAGCAGCCATCGAGGACACGCTTAATGCAACAATCGCGGGCATCACAGTTACATGAAACCCCCCATATCCCACAGCCCGATCGCAGGCAGTACAGGTACATGAAACCCCCACATATCCCACAGCCCGATCGGCGGGCAGTACAAATACATGAACCCCCCACACATCTCCCACAGCCCGGTCGCGGGCAGAGCGTTATGAACCCCCAGTTGCACGATCGCGGGCAGAATGCAACCCTCCCCAACCCGAATATCTCCCTGGTGGTCAGTGGACCCGTAAAGCCCGATCGCGGGCAGAATGTCACATCACAACCCCTCAAACATCTCCCTGGTGTCTAGTGTCCCCCACCCCACCCGAAGCCCCTCACCCGCTCCCCCGCGGCGGTGAGCGACAGCATCCCACCCGCCTGCGCCCCGCCACCGCCCGAATGACTGTCGGTGGGGCTGCCGCCCATTGGTGCAGAGCTACAGGTTACTTTCTGCCCGTGATCAGGCACTGGGGTTCATATACAGCCTGCCCGGCGATCGGGCTGTGGGAGATGTGTGTGGGGGGTTTCATGGGACTGTACTGCCCGCGATCGGGCTGTGGGATATGTGTGGGGTTCATGTGGACGCGTGATGCCCGCTACCTGGGCTTCGGGATATGTGTGGGGGCTTTGTAACTGTGATGCCCGCGATCGGGCTGTGGGAGATGTGTGTGGGGGTTCATGTTACTCCACACCTCAACCTCTTGTGTCATGAATCAGGGACAAGGCTTAAAAAATCAGGGACAAAGATGCCAAATCAGGGACACATCTTAACAATTGGTAATATTCACTCAGAAATCTGATAGAATAAGGATTTGTATAAGATGCATTTCTGAAGAAGAACTAGTCTGTATTTTAATGTTTGATATTATTTTATGCTTACAGTCCCCACTGTTCTGTCACAGAAACACGAATTTCTGAGAGACAGAGGAATATTCTGTCACAAAATCAGGGACATCCCTGAAAATCAGGGACAGTTGAGAGGTATGTGTTACTCTATGCCCTGATCGGGCTGGTGGGGGCACAGGGACCGAGTTGGGGCCAGCCAGTGGTGGCAGCTGCTGTGTTGCGCCCTGCAATACAGCAGCTCACCTGGTGGCCTCAACTTGATCCTTTTTTTTTTGGCTCAAGGTTGTGCAGGCGCAGGTTGGGGGTTGTGCATGCACAACTCTGCACAACCCGACTGAATATCGGGTTGCGCAGGTTATGCATGGTTCCTCTCCCCTCCTGTTGAGCATGCATTCATTTGCATTGCTCTTTTGCGCAACCTGTTGCCAGTGGAGCAACTGCCTCCTGCTGAATACCGCAGAATGGTGCAATGTAGGACTTGCGCATGCGCAACCCTGTTGCGCATGGAGCAACCCTTTTGAATATCTGGGCCTATGTGTTTAGTTAACTCACATGGAAAATTAGGAGCACATATTATTTAAAGTCAGGGGTATATCATGCATAGATGTTCATGCCTGTAGTCCGTGTGAATGATAATAATCTTATATGAATGGATAAGCAATGATTATTAAAAAGTAAAAGATGGGCATTGTGTTAGCACAGGCATTCATAACGATATTAAAAACAGCAACACAAGGATCAGAGTACAGATACAGTAGAAAACAAGTACTTGTCAAAGCCAAAAGTTGTCTGCTTGTTAAACAATTTTTTTGTAATTCTGACCCCAAACTTTGAAGATACTTGTTTTAGGATTCACATTATAGACATGACATTTGTCATTTATAGTATATTGGGCAAAATGTAATTTCGCACCAGAGGTGTGAAAACATATGTTGTCCAGGATTTTAAAAATGACACATCACATTTATGAGGTGGTGTGGAAAAATGGCTATGTTGAAAGGTTGGAATATTGAAAACGAGTGACGTTGTGAGTAAACGTTGAAATGGTGTAATGTTCAATCATAACCTAGCCATTTTACCATATTTGTACACCTGGGCCTGGATAGTCAAAGAGGTTGTGCATGGCGCAACAGAGTTGCACTGGTACAACCCTGCATTGCTCCCCGGTCAGATATTGAAAGGGCTGCCAGGTGCAGTGCAAATCCCAATGTGCTGGGGTGCAATGTAATGGTATGCTGCGCAGATGCAGGGTGTGTGCCCATGCATATACAGCACACCCGATATTCAGCCTGGGATGTGCGGAGCATACGTTGGTGTAACCCTACAATGTACCACAGAGGGGAGCTCAGAGCTGAACCATGGAAGAGTGGGAACAATCCCTGCTACCCACAGGTGGGCTGCTGTATTGCAGGGTGCAACACAGCAGCCACCAGCCATGGGTGGCCACCCGCCCACCCAGAACACTGTCCACAACCACACATACCCCCCCCCCGGTAGTCTAGTGGTACCCCCCTCCCTCCCGTGTCCCCAATTGCCATAAATGACTGTACTAAAATCCCTGGCAGTCTAGTGGCACCCTCCCTCCATTGCCACGATCACCCATAAATGACTAGTTAAATCCCTGGTAGTCTAGTGGCACCCTCCTCCCTCCTGTTGCCATGATCACCCAGAAATGACTGTAGTTAAATCCCTGGTAGTCTAGTGGCATCCCTCCCTCTCATTGCCACAACTGCTGGTTAATATTGTGCAAAATCCCTAGTAGTCGGTGGTACCCCCCCACCCATCCCTGATCATGGTACAGTGCTGCATGTATATTCCCTGGTAGTCTAGTGGTCCCCACCCCAGCCCATGCCGCAATCATGGTAAATCTCCACAGGTCAATACCCTGGTGATCCAGTGGCACCCCCACCCACAGAGACCCCTTGCCCACCCCACAGTGTGGACCAATGGGCTTACAGCCCATACTGTACCTGTCATTCGGAGGATGGCCAGGTGGTATCACGAGCAGGTTGCAGCCGCCCGCCAATGGCGGGGAGCAGGATGGGCAAAGGGGTTCACTGTGGAGTGGAAGGGGTTGGGGGTGCCACTGGATCACCAGGGAGTTGATCTGTGAGATTTACTGCGTCGCGGCAATGGGCGGGGGGGTGGGGACCACTAGACTACCAGGGAATTTACATCGGTGCTGTACCGCTGATTGGAGCTAGGGCGGGGGGACCACTGGACTACCAGGAATTTTGTATGGTATTAACCGGTGATCACAGCAATGGGAGGGAGAAGGGTGCCAGTAGCCTACAGGGATTTTAATGCAGTCATTTATGGTCGATCGCAGCAATGGGAGGGAGGGAGGGGGGTGCCACTAGCCTACCAGGGATTTTAATATAGTCATTTATGGGCGATTGCAGCAACAGGAGGGAGGGCGGTACCACTAGACTAATGGGGACTTGTCTTATGGCATTTTACCATGATCACAGCTATGGGGTGGGGGATGCCCCGGGATCCCCACTGTGCATACGTCATTCTGTGCAGGGTGCCAGGTGCAATTCGCCAGGCTTACCTGCACAAGGCATGCAAATGGGGCTGTAATGACATGCAAATGGCCCCATTTGTGCCTTGCATATATTATGGCCTCATTTGCATTCCCCCTGCTGAATATCGCAGGTGATGCACCCAGCACAACTGCACTTGCACTGGTGCATCCCCGTGCTCCCTATCTGTGGCTTGCAGCGGTGCAGTGCCACTGTGCCATGCACAGTATGTGCGCTGACCTTGCCATATTCAGCGGTGCTGCACCATGGTGCATCACCATTGAATATCGCCTTGTGCCACTGCCTGGCGCAGTCTGAATATCCAGGCCCAAATGTTCAGCATAGCCTGCCTATTAGCCCACCTAATGTACGCAGTAGGTGAAAATGTTCAAATCCCTGACAAAGGGTAATTTTGTACCACAGGTATGAAAACACATTTTGGCCAGGATTTGAATAATGACAGCTGTCACATTCATGAGGTTCTGTGAAGAAATGGCTATGCTGAAAATCTGAGGTCAAAATATAAAAAATTACCAAAGTTACAAGGCTGCATTCGCAAACTTAAATGTAGGGTTACAACTTTGTTGTTTTTAATATTTTTTATGCCAAATGTTCAACATATTCAATCAATTACTTTTTGAAACAAAAGCAAAACCAACTGCACATATACCCGTCAGTAAGCCAAATAAACTAAGGCACATGACGCACTTATTCATTTTTTATTCAGATGACACCACTGTTTCAACAACAGCAAACCATCAGAAGTGCGGTGGCGACTACTCGGTAGATAAATAGAAAATAGTATATTTTTTCACCATCTCGGTGTAGACATAATTATGACCAGGCCAGCCGAGCAGAAACAGCCCAAATGCGTGATGACGCACAGGATCAGCTGACGTTTCGGCTAACGCCTTCCTCAGAGCTCTGCTCAGCTGGCCTGGTCATAATTATGTCTACACCGAGATGGTGAAAAAAATATACTATTTTTGCTGCTTGTTGAAACAGTGGTGTCATCTGAATAAAAATATGAAGATACGTTAAGCCGTGCCTCCTTAGTTTATTTGGCTTACTGACGGGTATATGTGCAGTTGGTTTTGCTTTTGTTTTCAAAAGTATTGGTTTGAATTGATTGACTCTGATACCTTCTTGCACCAGATCAGAAATTATTCACCGTGAGTGAATTTGAGCTCCTCAGTGTTTGGTTTGTTCTAAATGTTCAACATAGCCTTCTTATGACCCCATCTCTTGAACAATAGTGGGGGGAATTTTCAACTCCTGCCCAAAAGGTGATTTCGTGCATCAACTGCGAAATCACCTTTTGGGATGCGAAAACACATTTTTGCCAGGATTTGAAAAGTGACAGCTGTCACATTCATGAGGAGGCTGTGAAGAAATGACTATGTTGAAAGTTTTGGGGTAAAAAAATACTGAAAATTAGCAAAGTTATGAGCTTGCGTTTGTAAATTCGAACATAGTCAAATGACTTTATTGTTTTTTAACATATGTGCCCCATATTTTCAACATAGCCTTCTTACGACCTCACTTCATGAACAATAGTGGATAAAATTGTCAATTCCTGACTGAAAGGTGATTTTCCACAATAAGTGCGAAATCACCTTTCCGAATGCGAAAACACATTTTGGCTAGGATTTTAAAAATGACAGCTGTCATATTCATGAGGTGCTGTGAAGGAATGGCTATGTTGAAAAATTGGGGTCAAAATACTGAAAATTACCAAAGTTACAAGCCAGCATTCGCAAACTTCAATGCAGGCTCATCACTTTGTTGTTGCGTAATATTTTTATGCCAAATTTTCAACATAGCCTTCTTATGTCCCCACCTCATGAACAATAGTCGAGAAAATCTTCAACTCCTGCCCAAAAGGTGATTTCATGCAGCGACCATGAAATCACCTTTCTGGACAGATTTACCTTACATCACTTGCATTGTTCATGAGGCGGTGCCCCAAAAAAGGTATGTTGAAAACTTGGGGCAAAAATATTGAAAAATGCCTAAGTTATGCTATTAAGTTCAACCCCCCCATTGAAATACATTGAACTGCATACTTGATTTCCTCAGTTCATGGTCCAGCATTGAAGAGTGAAGACATCTCTGTGGTCTAGAGAAGATCATCGTGTCACACCCCCACTGGGTAAGTGAGATCTTGGAGGGGTGGGGGTAGAATGCTGAGTGAGAGGGTCAGGTGGATGGATTAACAGCGCAATAGACAATGATGGATGGTTTTCTGTTTTACAGGGTATAAAAAAACTACAACAAAATGATGTGGGACAGTTTTCTATATTTCAGGTGATGACACTGGGGGATTGGGCACCTCCAGTGTCAGTGTAACATTTAGGGGGGTGGGTGCTGAGAGGGAGGGTCAAGTGGGGGACAGTTAAAAGAAAAAACAAATAGGAGGGATGACACTGGAGGATTGGGTACCCCCAATGTCAGTGTTATGTTTGTTGGGGGGTGCTCAGAGGGAGGGTCAGGTAGGGGGAACAGTTACAGGGGTGCCAGCTACAGACATCAAAGGACAGTTTTCTTTGTTACAGGCAATATATAAATAACATTAAAATAAAGAAAAATATACTATGAAGTGGCAACACTGGGGGAACTGGGCACCCCCAGTGTCAGTGTTTTGTTTTGGGGGGCAGTGGGTGCTGAGAGGGAGGGTCGGGTGGGGGGTCACAGTGTGGGGGCAGAAACATTGTTGGATGTGTTTTTTTGTTTTAATATCACTAAAGACTGCCAGGCTCCTTTGAAAGCCGCTCAGCTGTTTGCTGATGGTTTCATGCAAATCAAAGGACTGAAGCCTTCTCTGACTGGAGCGGCTTTGGTCCTTTGAAATACACAAAGTTGCAGCCCACAGAGCAGAGAGTGATGTCAAAACCACAGCCCATGGTTGGTGGTGTAGACTGCTGAGCCCTTGCTTTTGTGGACTGCAATGGGCTTGGTAGTGACACCTCCACCCGAAATCCCCTATCACTGCCACAAACCTTTGGGTCCGCAAGCGCAGCCAGCATAAGAATGTTGTGCTATATAAAACAAGTTAGCCCTGGTAGGTATTTTTGACACTGGCACTTAATAAGGTGGTAAAAAAAATTAATACATATAACTGAGAGGTATTGTTTAATTAAGAATGATCACCCTTTACTGACAGGCATAGTTATTGTGGGGTACATTTAAAAGGTGCTATTGTGACCACACTCCCTGAGATTGAAAATCATGTAAATGGAGTGACATAGTATTAGCACAGGAATTACTATAACATTAAAGACAGCAACAAGCCGGTCCGGTGGCGCAGAGGGTTGAGGCGCTGGAGCCTTACCTCACACCACACCGGCGACCGGGTTTGGGAACAGACTCGGATCATTGGGGTCGGAAGGGGAAGGAGAGGACTGAGTGTCCACAGGACTGCTCTCCTCTCCTGGGGTGGGTTCCAGGGTCACTTCGCTCTGCAGCAGCCCCTGGTGGAGACCAGGAGCACTGCACAAAAGCGTCGCAATGTGAGAAGTACTACAGAACATGGACAAACTGCTTTGGATTGGCCGGATGACGGCATCCGGTCTACCAGCACACCCAGAAGACTTCCTGCGGGCCAGCTGTCTCAGCAGCACTTGGGGCCAAGGAAAAATATAGCATACTGGGCTGTCCCAACTGGTGCCTTCCCCCTCAGAGGATAGGGACCCACTTGGTGAAGGGTAATGCTGAGCTACCTTGAGGTAGGCTGCAATGTGAGGCGAAGGGACTTGAGGGGTGCTGGTGACCTTGGATGCCCAAAGCAGAGGCGGATTCAGGGCACAGAGGGGAGTAAAATAGATCATTCAAAAAAAAAAAAGAAAGACAGCAACACAAGGGTGACAGAGATGCAGTGAAGTTTTTCTTCACAGGTGAACATGAGGCTAAGTCACCAAATTCACCTCCACGAAGCAGTTCATGAAATTGTCCCAAATTAACGGGAATTCACCATTTGTGATTTCACCTTGCTTTTGGGATTTTTAAGTGAAAATTGCACTTAAAAAAACCCAAAGCAAGTAGAGGTTACACATGGGGAATCCCCCAACACCACACTGATCTATCCCTGGTGTCTAGTGGCCCCTCCCACTGATCACCTGTCCCAGTTTAAATATAGATACATTTATAACTAAAATCCCTGGTGTCTAGTGGTCCCCCCTCACTGATCACCGGCCTCAGTTTAAAAAAAATATATTAATAAAATCCTGGCATCTAGTAGTGCTCCCCGATCACCGGCATCAGTTTAAAAAATACATATGTATATATGTTCTTATTTATTAATAAAATCCTAGTTTCTAGTGGATCCCCCCATCCCCCCTACCCAGTCAAAGTGCCCCTCATCAAATTCACCCCCCACCCGGACCTAAGTGGGCGACCAGGGCAGCCTCCACTCTCCACTACAGCTGGCCACCTGGCTGGATGAATGAGCATGTGTTTGTACAAGCATGCACTCATTCCTTCAAAATCCAGTTCATTCATTGATCTTTCTTTGGGGCACAGACAAGAGCAGAGAGCTGTTCCAGTCCCGGTGGGGGTGGATGGTGGGGAATGGCATCCTGGACCCTGGGAGGTCCATAACACCATCCCCCCATCCCGACCCTCCCCCCGGGACTGAACAGCCCTCTGCTCTTATCTGTGCCCCAAAAGAAAGCTCAGTGAATGAGCTGGATTGTGGCTGCATGGTGAATGAATGAGCTCGTGCTTCTACAAGCACACGCTCATTCATTCCAACCAGATCAGTCAGGTGGACAGCTGTGATGGAGAGTAGAGGGCTGTGCTGGTCGCCTGCCTGGGGTCCAGGTGGGGGGAGAGGGGTGGTGAATTTGATGAAGGGGTACTCCTTGGCTGGGTGGAGGGTGACCACTGGACACCAGGGATTTTATTCATAAATATATATTTTTTTAAACTGGGGCTGGTGATTGGTGGAGAGGGGGGACCACTTGACACCAGGGATTTTAGTTATAAACATATATATATATATATATATTTTTTTTTTTAAACTGGGGCTGGTGATCATGGGAGGTCATCAACACCAGGGATATATATATATTTTATTGATTGGGGCCAGCAATTGGTGGGGGAGGGGGCACCCACTAAACAGAAGGAAATATTTTGGGGAAGTGTGAATTTTGTGAGAAACATTCCACATTTCCCTGGTCAGTTAGCCTCCATGAATTTGCAAATTGTGCTCTGCAAATTTCGCGTAATTTGCAAATTATTTCACATAGCGAATTTTAGGGACTTCACCCATCTTTAATGACAGTATGGATTCAGTAACATAAAACTAAAAAAATCCTGTCATAAAATAGAGGCTAGCCCTTTTATATGATTTTGATACTGGCATGTAAAATACTGGAATAAGATAAATTACCTAATACTTGTTACTGAAATGCTATGTGAAATTAAGAGCGATCACTTTTCCACTGCAGGAGTTACAACAACTACCTCACTTGGATTTGAAACTGGCTTTTCTGAAGCAATAGGATGCAACTCTAGAGTGACAGCATCAGAGACTGCCAGTGCTTTTGAAGTACAGCTGCCAGTTGCTGCACTCTGAAACCAATGCATCTGGGGAGTCAGCCAAAGTCCTTCAGAACAGGTCCTATGACTAGTCATATGTAATTTTTCTGTGCTGGCAAGGTACAGTATTTAGCCCTATTTTCAACAATGAGGGCTAATAAATGTATTTTCCTTTCTAATGCTTGCTTCAGCTTATCTTCCTCTGCAGTCATATGAGCCTGGTGCATATACTCAGTTTTAGTATTGTTAGTAGAAGTCACCATTTCTGCCTCCGATGCATCGCAGTTCATCTCAACTTCCATGTCAGCAGTTACAAGAGTCATACTTGATGAGATGTCTAGAGAAACAGGTGAAGGAGAGGAAGCTTTCTCTCCTCCACCTGCATATCCATCTGGTCGGCCATCTTGGCAGAATGCCAAAATAGCCAGAAATCCCCCCTACTGGCAAGACTAGAGGAATTTCCCTGGTATCCTGGCCAGCTTTCCCCTATTCACTAAAATACCACCAACAACTTAATCCGGAGTAATATGACAGTTTGTATCTTCCTTCCTCTTTCCCTGGATGAGGCTGAAAATAGTCAGAATTACCTAGTCCTCCTTTCCCGGTCAATAAAATCTTAATAAATAATGGGCTAACTGGACAGCTGAAGCTTTTTGGGGGCCTCTGTGCTTCCGGGGCCTTGTGCAGATGCACCATTCACATCATGTTCAGGCCAGTGCTATGTATGAGCTGTATGAAATAAGCAATAAGACACAACAGGGTGTTGGTTGTTCTGTGATAATTGCACACCTAGGTGCATGGTAAGGCATGAGGCCAAAGGCCGAGTGTCCTTCTGTACCTGGGCATGTGGTTATCATAGAATAACCAACACCCTGGAGTGTCTTATTGCACTTATAAAATGGGTAACAATTAGGAAAAAGTGACACTGACAAATAGTTTGAATTTAAACAACTTGTAAACATTTTTTTAAATAAAGAATAGAGAATTAATTAAAAGAGGGAGATAAAATAGTCCCTAACTATACTTTTGGGATGATCTAAATAACAACTCGGTCAGAACCACATGATGCACTGCTTTTAGGGGTGGACAAAATAACAAGGGGAAAAAACTCCCCTTACTCTTTATGCCAAAATGGGCCACAGAAATGTGCAAGCTGACAATCATTGCACCAGCATGAATGACTTGCTGCTGTCAGCTTGCACATTCACGCAGCTCCTTCATTCTGCCTGTCACTTACCAAACTCACTGGCTATGTACTGTTACTGTACATTGGCAGAAGAAAAATCATATCAGAATTGAGCACTGCAAAAAATTTTACTGTAAGATATCATGTCATTTAACTACTACCCTGTTTTTTTGCTTGTTGGTGCAATTTTACAACAGGAGGCCAAAGATCCCCAGTCTGTAAGTTGTGTCCACCGGGAGTCTCAGCAGTCGCTGTACCACTGCCCGCCTGCCTCTCTGCCCATACTTTTGCTGACACAAGCATAGCAGGACATCCGATGAGGTTATTTTGTTTAAACCAGAGTTCAATCTGCATCATCAGCTCTACCAGGACATGTTATAAACTACTGGAACAACTGTTTTAGTTTTTTTGGGGGGTTCTTTCACGATGCCTCTTCTATGGACACCGTTCAGAGCAGTGCTGGTTCCAGTGTAATGCAAAATTAATAATACCCTTGCTACACCAGCCCCCTCTTTTACATGAACATGATGGATTTAATGTCGGGGTGGCATGACTTTAGAAAAAAACAAGTGTCCTCTATGGACACTGCTCAAAATGGAGCTGGTTCTGGTGAGACGCATCATTGCTATTTCCATAGCTGCACCGGCCCGCTCTTGCAGATAGACGCATTTCTTTGTTTTGTATTTATTTTAATTACCACAACAAATGGTGATACTTGAGGATCGCTTTCCGTTCAGTTTGAATGAAATCACCTTTTTGGTCAGGCCACTATAATTATGACTGTAGCAGTACGGTCAGCCGGGCAGGCAGGCAGGGGTACACTGACTTCGGAGATTACAGAGGATAAGACTGACAGACTGGGGATCTGGGACTTCGTGTTTTAAAATCATACCGGCACAAAAATAAAAGGTTAATAGTGATTCTACATTAACTCTTACTGCCTGATTTTACCCTGTGCTCAATTCTAGTGTGTATTTTTTCCAATAGATAGTTACAGGATATATTATGGGCTGCTGTAATTTAAGGTCATACATACATTTTTAACTGTACCAACAGGGCTACTATGCATTCTGTAGTACAGTGCAAAAAAGCAGTCATTCCAGTTTAACCTGTTTACTGGTTGCTGAAAGGGTTCCCAAGCAAGTGATTGTCACTTCTTATACCACTAGATTCCAAACCCTTTCAACCAATCAGAATGCATGATGTTCTCCACCCATTTTATAACAGACAAGTGAGTCCCAGTAAGAAGCAGTGTTTTAGGGCAGCAGGAGAAGGCAGGACATCACAAGCGAAGAAGACAGCTGTTTTGGGCTGAAATGACAGTAGGAGGAGGCAGGACACCATAGACATGAAGGCAGCTTATTTGGGCACAAACTGCAGCAGTTTTATGACAGGCTGGCTGGACAAAGTGACCAACTGTGGGCAACCTTACAGGAGCTGTACAATGGTGGTGGTAGTGTCTGGCTTGACATTCTGGGCTGATTTAAGCCATGAGGGGGGAGCAAAATAGATGTCCCGAGCTGAGCTCAGCATGACAGGAATGTCAGGTGAGATGGGTCAGGAAGGCAGTTTTCAGAAAGAAGCTGTATCAGGATCTCAGTATGACAACTTCAAGCAGCAAAATGGGCAGAGCAGCAAGGAACATAACATGCTGAGTGGGGTAAAACTTTTTAATAATGAGCACAATTAACAACACTTGACAGCTAATGGGGAACACTGCTATAACAAAACATCTAGCGTTCCTAATTGGAATCATATACAGAGCTGGGCATGGTGGTATAGTAAGTCAGGTGGGTAATGAGGGGAAACAAACAGGCAGCAAAATGGCAAAACCACAAGTATGAGGATGATATTGCAGGAATGTTGGATAATCTGAGGAAAGAGTGGATAAATGTGGGAGCAATGTATGTCCGCGGAGGCCTGATCCCCCTCCTTGGTCCACTAGTGCCACAGGTTATTACTGTAGGTCACAGGCCAAAGCTAGTAGTGAATGAAGGCAGGAAGGGAATGGTAGTCCCCAGGGGGTGCTAAGCTGGTGCTTTAACCACCAGACTACACTGTCTCATGTTACACAACATGATGCCAGTACAACAAATTACACAAAATTGCATCACTGCAAACAAATATGTAAAATAGCACTAGCACAAAAATGATTTAGAATAGTACATGCAGAAAAAAAATTCACAAAACTTCACAGACACAAAGCTTTTCACTAAATGGGGATGTTATAAACCATGCAAAGCAATGGAACCACAAATGTTTTGGAAACCGTCGATACTGGAACTATGAAACATTTCTTTAAATAGTGCAAAACAATATTTCTCTTCTCTGAAGTCATTTCCTGTGCTAATGATGTAGAAAATAGATACCTGCAGCTGAAAAAGGAGGGGGAAGTAAATGTGTTATGTTTCTGGCCCTGAAAGAGTAGCAGGTTTGGCCAATAGATTATTTGGAATAGATTTCCCTTGGCAACAATATTGTCCGCTTTCTTTGTACATGAGTGTTCCCCTTTAAGATGAGCTACAGGCCATTTTAGCTCCATGGTGCCACCTACTGGTCACCACTGCAACTCTATAGTTGACAGAGGAGATTACTTATTTTTATAAATATTAGTAAATATGTATTCTTGTTAAAAAATGTTTTTTTACAGTTTACTCATTTTAGAAGTTCATGAAAACACTCATGAGCTGTATGGTTATAACTGCAGTTCCATGTAAAGGGATCAGGCAGGCTCTGCAGTGAAAGTATAAGCAGGCAAAAAGGGGCAGACAGGGTGGGCCAAGTGGTCCTTATTTGCCAACAAATTCTGTTTCTATGGATGACCAGGTACCAAAATTCGGTACGCTTACCTTTGATTTGGCCCAATCAGGCTTTTAGGCCACTACAGATCACTCTGACCTTTGGTCAAATTAAAAAAAAAAAAGAAGATAGTCCTTCCTAGGTGGCCAGGGCTAGTCTTAAGGCCATCCCTTTCCCCACTGAAGTCGCTTTCAAATTTCATCCCCCTTCCCCGGCATTCATAATATATATTTCTGGTTCCTGGCACTGCACCAGGTACTATGTTTATTTTTTAAACTTACTAGCAGAAAGGGGAGGATAGAATAGGTTGGTAATGGGATTGTCAATAGTATGGTGGGTGAGGGGTTGTGAAGGGGGTGTCTTAGATGTGACAGCCACGATGCAACACAGAAATGCTGCAGAATATCACAGAATGCTGCAGTTTACTGCAGGGGCCATTGTAAGTCAATGGCAATTAAGCCCTTTTGTCATGCAGGATTTTGTGACATGTCAATACTGCAAGTTACTGTGCTTCTTCGTGGCTGACTCCACTGTACCTCCATTTGTAGCTTGCTAAATCCCCAGAATAAGCACCCGTGTTGTCTTTGGCAGAAGTGTCAATCGGAATCAAAGACAGGGGGTCTGAATCAAAGCCCATCACATTTGCTCACTCTTACTTCCAGGTAGTTGAAGACATTCAGCTGTGCCTCATGCCTCACAATGCACCTAAGCTTGTATTTATTGTGGTACAGCCCACACACAGGGGTGTCTTATTGCTTTCTTAACTACTGCTTTTAAATAGATTTTTCTTCATTTTTGATGATGCCCGACTCCATTTATAAGAACATCTTTGCTGCTCATTTATTGTGTTCTTATAACAGGGCTCTACTAAACTGAAGCTGCAACTGCTGTAGAATATGCTCCACACAACATCCACATTAGAACTTGTAATGACTGTGGTATGTTGAGAAGTTGTAAGTTTATGAATGGGAGCAAACACATTAAGGATTGTGTAACTGCACATTGAACATGTGAACATATTGAAGAGCAGAGGTGAACTTTCCGCGACATCACTGTAATCAAAACTTCATCACACAAACAAGAAAGAATATAATGACATTAACCTGCCATTTTCATTAAGAAGGTCAGCAGGTCTAATTTTGAAATATCTCTTACAATATGTAACATTACGAAGCCATGTTCAGTTTTCTAAACTAACATCCTAATTAACGAGATCACAATTAACAAGCCTGCCTACTGCAGTTTAAAGCTTTTGTTTCCCAAGGGAGGATAGTAACAGGGAGGATCAGAGGTAGAGTTAAGGAAATGCCCATCTAGTCAGCATTTTTGTAACTCATCATGTTAAGGCCTTTGATGAGCTAGACCTGAGAAATGTACAGCATAAAGGACAGAGGCTCAGAATGTAAACCACTTTGCATTTATAAAAAAAGAATAACACAGTAAAACTATAATGAATGTGGTATAAGTGCGTATTGATTGTCATGTCTGGATATCAACCTATCTGTACCCTTTAGTGCAGACATGGACTCTAATCAGTCAAGCCCTTCAAACAATATAAGAGAATTACTACAACCTCAGCACATTGATATGGATGAAGGAAACCATTCTGACAAGCACTTCTGGACTAAGTTTTGAGCAATCAGTATCTGGTTGGGACAGGAACCACTCCATATCCTGTGGAGGAAAGCAGCTGACATGAGAGCCATTTCTGCTTTCCCCTTTTAATCATACTTTCTAATGTACTGCCAATGTACCGCTGTTCTACCCGCGATAAGAGCTGCACTGTAGTTCTGTGGGAGCTGACTTTTCATTAATGTGAGCTTACTCAGTCACCCTCCTTTTCCTGTAGATTATCCCTGTGATGGAATGAGGCCTTAGCACGCACATCTTTAGAAAAGATGAAACATTAATTGTAGAAATTGCTTTGTTAACATAATAAACAAACAAATGCATTTTTAGGGCATGCACAAGATGTTATAGGTGATTGAGAATTATACAATGGAGAAGCACTGTACTGTACAAGCACAGCCTCAGTTATCACTCAGGTTATAGATAGAGTGATTATTAGTTGAAGGGGGGGGATTTCAGCATACCTTCACATAGCAGGAATAGAAAAATAGAAACATAGAATTTGACAGCAGAGAAGGACCGCTTGGCCCACCTAGTCTGCCCATTTCCCTACCTAATGGATAAGCTGCAGAGCCTAGTTAACCAAGAGCCTACTTCCTCCTATCCCCCACTAGAATTGCCTTATGTCTGTCCCATGCATTCTTGAATTCTCCCACTGTTTTTGACTCTATGACCTCCTCAGGAAGGCTGTTCCATGTATCCACAACCCTCTCTGTGAAGAAATACTTCCTCTCATTACCTCTGAGCCATCCCCCCTCTATCTTCAAATTGTGCCCCCCTTGTTTTTGCACATCTATTTTTCTGAAATATGCTACCCTCTTGGACTTTGTTGATTCTCTTGAGGTATTTGAAAGTTTCTATCATGTCCCCCCTCTCCCTCCTTTCCTCGAGGCTATACATCTTTAGTTCCTTTAGTCTTTCTTCATATGTCTTCTGATGCAGACCCTGCATCATTTTGGTTGCCCTCCTCTGGACAGCCTCCACCCTGTTTATGTCTTTGCGGAGATGGGGTCTCCAGAACTGTACACAGTACTCAAGATGTGGTCTTTCCAACTGTCTGTACAGAGGGCCAACAACTTCCTGTTTTCTACTGGTGATGCCTCTCCCTATGCATCCCAGTATCCCCCAGCCCTCCTTACTGCCTTCTCACATTTCTGGCCCACCTTTAGGTCATCTGATATGACTACCCCCAGGTCCCTTTCCATTTTTGTTGTTGTCAGTATCTCCCCACCCATTGTGTACTCTTCCCCTGGGTTTTTGTTTCCCAGGTGCATTACTTTGCACTTCTTTGCATTGAATCTAAGCTGCCAAACATTTGACCATTCCTCCAACCTTGCCAAGTGCCTTTTCATCCTTTCCACCCCACCTTGTGTATCAACCCTGTTGCAGATCTTTGAATCATCTGCAAAGATACATACTTTCCCTTCCAGTGCCTCTGAAATGTCACTTATAAAGACATTAAAAAAGACTGGCTCCAGTACTGAACCCTGCGGTACCTCACTAGTAACCCTCCTTTCTTCACTGTGGACTCCATTTACTATTACCCACTGTGTTCTGTTGTCCAACCAGTGTATTACCCAGGCTACCACCCTAGGACCCACTCCCAGGCTGGCTAATTTGCTTATTAATCTTTTGTGCGGGACTGTGTCAAATGCCTTGCTAAAGTCTAGGTAGGCCATGTCCACAGCCCCTCCCTGGTCTACTGCTGTGGTCACTCAGTCAAAGAAATCAATCAGATTTGTCTGACATGACCTTCCCGCTGTGAATCCATGATGCCTTGGGTCCTGTGCCCCACTGGCCTCTAGGTACTTAACAATTCTTTCCTTCAGGAGTGATTCCATCATTTTTCCTACCACTGAGGCCAAACTGACAGGTCTGCAGTTTCCTGCCTCTGTCTTGCTCCCACTTTTGTGAAGAGGAATCACATCCGCCCTCCTCCAGTCCTCAGGTACCACCCCATCCTCCCATGATTTATTAAAAAGGGTAGTCAGTGGTGTTACTAGTTCTTCCCTTAGTTCTTTTAAAATTCTGGGGTGAATCCCATCAGGCCCCATCGTTTTATCCACCTTCAGTTTTCAGAGTTCTTTCAGAACCCTTTCTTCTGTGAAAGGACTAATATCAACCCCCCTATCCAGAGTGCTTCTATTGACCGGATTAGGTATTTACCCCTGCTTTTCCATTGTGAATACTGAACAGAAATATTTGTTCAGTATCCCTGCTTTTTCACTGTCGCTGTCTGCCCAACCACCTTCCTCTTTGTTCAGCCTCAGTATCCCTGCCTTAGTCTTTCTTTGCTCCCTAATGTACCTATAAAAAGGTTTTATCCCTCTTCTTAACCGAGTTGGCTATCTTTTCCTCAGTTTGGGCCTTTGCTATTCTGACTGCCTTACCCACTTCCTTCTGCTTTAACTGACATTCCTAAAGACATTACTGTGGTATTTGGAATGTAGTCAATCAATTTAATGCTGTTGTATTGTTAAATTTGTAGTATAGTTGTATTTTTTTGTATTGTTAGTCACAATATTGTTGATCACAGAGGTGAACAAGTTGCAAGTGGAGGGACTATTTCAGAGACAGGGAGGCACTAGAACAAGGGGACATGTGATGATGCTAAGAGGGGGAAGTTAAAGAGAGATGTGAGGGGTGATGACAGTCTCTTTGCTCCTGACAGGCTGCACCTTAACAGAGAAGGTGCAGCTGTACTAAAATGTAGGCTGGGGGAGTTCTCTGAAAAAGCGTGTAATTTAAACTATACGGGGGGGGGTGTCTGGGAATAAAAGCATATCTAACTGTGGCTGAGATGGGGGCCCTAGAACCCCCCCCCCCCGGGAAGGGATGGAAGTGTTAGGTTCTGGGATGCCCTTAAGGAGGGGGAAAGGGAGAAGGTGGAGGGGTTTCATGGTTAATGCTAGGAGCTTAGCAAAGAAGATGGAGGAACTGGCAGCCATCATTGTGCATGAATGATCGGACATAATTGCAATCACAGAAACATGGTGGAAGGAATATCACACATGGGGGACGGCTATCCCTGGCTACAGATTGTTCAGTAAGGACAGGAGAGACAAGAAGGGGGAGGTGGCCCTGTATATTGGGGAAGACATAAGAGTTACAGAGAGGCAGGAGGGGGATAGGGGAAACTGAACTCCTTTGGGTAATACTAAGCTCCTTTGGGTAATACTGAGCAGAAGAACAGGGGAATCATTCAGATTAGGGGTAGTTTACAGACCACCTACACAAAGGGAAGAACAGGACAGGTTGATGACGCAGGGGATCGCAACAATCACTCACAGGAGGGAAACACTCCTGGTGGGGGACCTAAACCTGCCTGAAGTAGACTGGACCATCCCAAATGCAGCTTCAGCCAGAAGCAGGGGGATTCTGGAGGTACTGCAAGGGGTGTTCCTACAGCAGCTGGTCAAAGAACCAGCTAGGGGAAATAACCTGCTGGATGTGGTCTTAACTAATGGGGAGAGTGTGGAGGAGGGGGTGGTGGGGGAGATCCTGGGTAATAGTGATCACAGGACCATCAGGTTCAAAGTGAGAGTGGGGAGGGAAGTGCACCAAACTAACACAATGGTGCTGGACTTCTGGTGCGCAGACTTCGACATGATGAGAAAGATAATGAAGGAGGAGATGGAGGGCATGGAAAAGATAAATGATGTGGAAGAGTTATGGGGAGCTATTAAAGACTGGGTGAGGGATGCAACGCAAAGGTGTTTTAAGAGGTTTAGGAAGGGTACAAGACATAGGAGACTACTCTGGTTCACGAGGGAAGGGGCAAGACTGGTCAGGGGCAGGAGGAGGGCTTTCAGGATATACAAGAGAACACAGAAGGAAGAGGACAGGGAGGCTTATAGGGAAATGAGGAGGATGGCAGGGAAGGTAATAAGGAGGGCAAAGGCCAGCAACAAGGAATGAATAGCAAAGTGTGCCAAGACAGAAGACAAAACATTCTTTAGATATGTGGGCAAAAGGAGGAAGACTGGACAGGGGATCGTAAGGCTGAGGGACGAATGAGGGGAGCCATTAGAAGAGGATGGGGATAAAGCAGAAGAACTAAATAGGTACTTTTGCTCAGTAATTACAAAAGAGGGGAAGGGCAGGGGGGCCTGAGTTAAGGAGGGGGGGAGGGGGCACAGGGGTGGACATGAGTCCTTTCAGTGCAGAGAGAATAAGGCAGGAACTAGGTAGGTTGAAAGTGGACAAGGCCATGGGACCAGACGGGCTGCATCTGAGAGAGATCTGGGAACTGAGAGAAGAGTTGGCTGCCCCACTGGTGAGGCTGTTCTACCTGTCTCTGGATTCCAGAAGGGTGCTAGAGGACTGGAGAAAGGAGACCGTGGTACAGATACACAAGGGGGGAAGCAGGGAGTTGAGGGAAAACTACTGCCCAGTCAGCCACACCGCAGTGGTGGGAAAGGTCATGGAGGCACTCACTAGGGAGAGGGTGACGGACAACCTGGAGGAAAATGGGCTGATGGACGACAGACAGAATGGGTTCACAAAAGGGAAGTTATGCCAGTCCAATTTAATTGAATTCTTCAACTGGATGATACAGGTAATCGACCAGGGAGAGAGGTGGATGTGGCCTATCTGGACTTCAGCAAGGCCTTTGATACCATACCCCACAGGAGGCTAGTCAACAGGCTGGAAAGTATGGGAGTGGGGGACAAAACAGCTAGATGGGTAGAAAACTGGTTGGCGGACAGAAACCAGAGAGTGGTAGTGAATGGGGTGTACTCCAGTGCAGGGCGGGTGATGAGTGAGGTCCCCCAGGGGTCAGTACTGGGACCGCTGCTTTTCAGTATTTACATAAGCAATATAGCAGATGGGCTGAAGGGTCAGTGGCCCTTTTTGCAGATGATATGGAAATCTGTAATTGGGTATACTCTTCAGGGGGTGTTGAGGACATGAGGGCACTGGAAGGGTGGGCAGAGATCTGGCAACTAAAATTCTATATCAAAAAGTGTGCAGTCATGCACCTGGGGCACAGGAACCCGAAGGCAGGGTACACACTTGGAGGTGAGGAAGTCAGGGTTACAGAACAGGAGAGGGATCTGGGGATAATAGTGTCTAGTGACCTCAAGGTGGGAAATCAGTGTAGCAGGGATGCTGGCATGTATAGGAAGGAGAATTACTAGCAGAAAGAGGGAGGTCCTGATCCCCCTATACCAAGCCATGGTAAGACCGTACCTCGAGTACGGAGTCCAGTTCTGGAGGCCATACCTGCATAAAGACATAGATATGATTGAAAGGGTTCAGAGAAGTGTGACCAAGATGATACAGCAGATGAAGGGCAAACCATATGAACAGAAATGTAGGGAACTGGGGCTCTACACATTGGAGACTAGAAGGGAGAGAGGGTACATGATAGAGTCCTTTAAATATGTCAAAGGGATAAACAAAGAGTGCTCAGGGTGTTTATTTCACAGGAAGGAGAGCACCAAAACGAGGGGACATGGTTTGAGACTACAGGGAGGAAACTACAGAGGCAATGTGAGAGGGTGGGTCTTCACTGAGAGGGTGGTGGAAGCATGGAACAGGCTTCCAGAGGAGGTGGTAGGGTCCAAAACAGTGTTGGGGTTCAAGAACATGGGACAGGCACATGGGGTTGCAGAGCAGTGGAGGGAGGGAGGAAGGAGGAATAGTGGGGGGACAGACTAGCTGGGCCGGGAGGTCTTTTTCTGCTGTCATGTTTCTATGATTCTATGATGTGCATAAATCCTTCTTTACGGAAAGGGTAGTGGATGACTGGAACAGCCTGCCAGAGGAGGTAGTGGGGGCCAAAACTGTGGGGCACTTCAAGCATGCGTAGGATAGGCACAAGGGCATATTAGGTAGAGGAACAGGGGAAGGAGTGATACCTATGACTGACTAGGGTTAGTGGTGATGGAATAGGCAGGGACAAGGGGCAGACTGGATGGGCCTAAAGGTCCTTTTCTGCTGACAAAATCCATGTTTCATTGTTTCTATGAAACACATGTAATTTAAGGTGTGCTGCTCTCAGGGTGGCAGCCCAGTAGTTTCTCTAACAGTCTTTTTTCTATGAGGTTACTCTTTAGTTGCTTGATCCATAATGCTGGGGGGGTGCTAGCACATTTCTGATGATGCCCAACACAGCACCACCCTGATATACTTAGATCCAATATGCCACTTCAACCAAAGAAACACAAGCATCTAAAAAAACTCAGAAAAGTAAATCCATTTTAGTTTGTTGGAATTGGTCAGTGGATTTATTTTTGTACTTTTCTTCCTTGGTGTACTGCTGCATTAAAAGTACAAGTAATGTGTCAACTAAGCATTTTATTTAGTAGGTCCAAAAATCTACACACAATTTCATAACTGAGAAAGATTGTGTAAGTGGTAAGCACAATAATGTGTTATCTCTATTTTGAAAAGCACAGTTAAAATAAACAGACAAAAAACACTTAGTGGCATGCAATAAGTTATTAATCTAATATATGTAACCCCCTATGGGGTTTATATTTCTTTTAAGATGGTTAGGACATTTATTTTCGGCCATCCTCTAGGCCCTTGGAGGACTGAGTCAGCTAGTCTAACTGGTGCTCCGGGGTGGGAGGAGCCAGTCTTGGGATATAAGAGAGGGAGTGTTTGGCAGGGAGGAGGGAGGTAGGAGAGTAATGGGCAGCCTGGGGAATGGCCGGGAAAATTTTGCCTGAGGGGGTAGAATCTGAAAGCTCCAGCTCATGGCAGCAGCCATGGATAAAGTGACCCCCGCAGGGGAGGCAGCTTCCTCTTCAGAAGGCGATAAAACTCCAGACAAGATGGTTGGAGGACACCCAGGGAGCCCATGGGCAAAACTGCCAACCAAGGATATCAAGGAGGGGCACTCACCTGTGCCTCAGCCGTGGCCAGTGGAATGTTGGGCTGGATGCCAAACTCCAGCTGAGAGGAGCAGCCACCTGAGTGTGTGATCTGGGGTGTGTGACGGGACTCTAAGTAGGTACCTATGTGGGTGGCTGCCAAATGCCCCTCTTAATTTCAATTTGGGTGCAGGAAGAAGAGATCCAATGAAAGTGCTTCTTCTTGAGGCCGAATAGGGAATTATGTGAAACCCCACTGGAAATGGCGAAGGGGGATCAGTTCTACAGTGGTCAAGATCGTGAACTGTCCCGGCTGGTGCTAAACTTAATAGGAATGGAAGAGCTCCTAAATATAAAGGATCCTGTGTTTGAAGTAATTCTTCTGCTTGGCCATCAAGTTTATTATATTCCCAAGTTGCCTAATCATTTTGAGTCCACAGCCGTGCCAGTCCTGTGTGCGCCAGTGGACACCAGGAGCCACAGCTTGGGAGGTCAGGTATCTTCTGGACTTAACATTTCTGTCTGTGAGACCCCTCCCAGTTGAGTGTAACATCAGCATATACCCCTAGACATGCTGGAAGGGGAGCCTCACATGTGGGGGCTCATTCAAGATGTCTTGGGGGTCTCCTTTTGGGGTTCCTGGTGTCTCAGAAGGTGGTAGACATGGTTATGGATTTGTTTGGTGCAGCTGGGTGCACTCAAGGAAGAAAGGAAGATGGTGCTGGAGAACAATGGCAGTAGGCGTCAGTGGGTTGTAAGATGGAAGAGGTCTTGTGTTCTTGCATGCGAAAACTTCATACATAATCAACAGGTTGGTGAAAGGTGTCAACCTGCTTGGGCAAGCTCCATAATGGGAAGCGGCTCCCAGTTGGGGAAACAGCTCCAGATTTCCTCAGAGTGACAAAAAGAGCCTGCAGTCAGCAAACCAGATCACTCAAGTGACACAGTGAGTACAAAAGTACAGAAAAAAGTAAGAAGGGACTTATTCTGCAACAAAGCGTGGAGACAGTGTAAAAGTGAATAAGAAAGACAGATCCCTAAGCAGCAGTAGCGGCGAAAGTACAGATTCGTGGGCATGCAGAATTAACACAGGCCAGAGCGGTGCATGTTATGAGAGTGGTTTACAGAGACTGAAAGATGGTCTTTCTTCCCCCCTTACAGACTGGGTGTGGAGACTTTAGCAGGGCAGTATGGCACAGAACCTTCAAAGTGCAGAAACTGAAGTTCCCTTTGGAGTCTCTGAGTGGCTCACAGAAAGAAGAAAAATGTAAAGACCCATGAAGAGTGGTCCTCTGTGTTGTGCTAAATGTCTCCACGTGGGAAAGAGTGTTACACTTGTTCTGTTGTGCAGTGCATGCTGGAGTGAGAAAGCCATGACCCCCATTGAGGCCCACTACCTGCTTGTGGCTTCTGAAACCCCTACTTGGCCTGGATCAATGGAGACAGTGAGAGAGCCTTGGAAGTTTCCAAAACAAACTCCTGCTGTCTTGAAGGAAGTAGATATAAGTTTTTCCTCAGAGGATTTCAGTGTCGTGGTTGAAGAGGTGTGGGAGGATGCACCCAGTGGTGACCTGGCCAGTCGAAGGGAAGATGAGATGCAGAAATTGGTGCATTGGATTGGGGACAGTGTCTGAAAGTTGTTAGTATCAGCAACCAAATTACAAGATCCCCCAGGAACCTCTGGAAACATCACCCTTGCTGTCACTCCTTCTTGGGACGAACCCCCTGATAAGACTATTCAATCTGACGTGAGGGTTGTACCCACTGAAGAGACCCTGCCTTTAGATGTCAGGTCAGCTGGGAGGAGAGGGCCATCTGGTCCAGATCAACTTGCTCCCCAAACTATGAGAACAGAGCATGGCCCACCCCATATTCATTCGAATAGTAAGCAGTGGGTTATGAAGTCACTGGAGGCATCATTGCCCACGGTGATGACCTACTGGCACATGGTGTAATTGCCCCCTGAAAAGGTTCCTAGGACCCCATAAGATACATTCCCAAATGGAGTCAAGGAGAAAGAATCACCAGGCAAATTATTAGAAGAGATAACCCTGAGCTAGACTATCCATATTTAACTGAATATATGTAGGATGTACTCAAGTATAACTGAGAGGATAGGATCTGCATGCCATCCTGGATAAAATCTGGAAGAAACAATGAATTGCTTCTAAAAGTGAGCAAACACATAAAGATGAAGCCATGCAAGTGGCTCAGACTGTTTTCATTGGGGTTTATCGTGGACTGATTTTTGTTTAAGCACTATACCTGGGTACAGTATCCAGCAGAGAATGTGGCTTATTACAAAGTGCCAGGTGCAGACTGTGTTGGTAACTCTGCACCAAGCCTGACCCCCATTTCTACTTTTGAAGCGTGTTACCCATCTGCTGCCAGAGAGGAGAATGAAGATGATCTGACCCAGTTCCTAAAGTGCTGTTGTGTGTTGCTGTACTATTGAAGGAAATTCAGCCTGTTGCTGCTCCTGTTTGTGTGTTTGCCCCACTCTCAAGCCATGCAAGTAAAGGGAGATCCTGGGCTCTAAAAAATTTTCAAAGCCTCTTCATAAGACCAAGCCCTCCCAGAACAAAGATCCACTGGTATGGCTGTTTAGTAGGAAGACAAGGACAAGACCTAGTGAGGTTATCAATGGATTTGCCAACAGACTGGTGATATACTCTTTCTGTTTTTTTTTTTCAAGGATGTGGCTTGGGGTTTATTTACATGTTTGGTACTATGGTTCTGCCTATATGTGACTGTTTCTCTTATGGGACCTGGCACAGTTACCTAATGATGGGCTGATCATGCCTTGGAAGAAGAAAGACACTTAGTTTATTTGGACACTAGTATGGCCTTATTGTGCATAATGACAGGAATATGTGAAACTGTATCGGGATTTCGGATTTTGTTCTAGAAGGGAAAGGGGTAGCTGCGTATGGGTATCATTCCCTGCATTCAAATTATGTAAGTCCACTGCATGAGTTTTAGAAGTGTAGGTGTTTCCTGTTTTGAACAAAGGAAGGAACTGGAAAATGTAGTTGAGTGCTGGGTGGGTATAAGCACCTAGTTTGGGGTGCACCAAGTATCTATAGATACAGAGTAGAGTTGGTGCCCTGTATGGGTGGTATGTCCACAGTTCAAGTCTGAGTTAATAGTTTAGGCCTGATGTGCCACTCTTACTTACTTACTTACTACTTGCCAGCAGAAACAGGCCACATGGTCTATCAAGTTTGCGCGAGTGTGCAGCTAGCACTCCATTTGCAGCTGCCCCTTCCCCCCTTGACCTCCCGCACAAATGAGTGCCTACTGACCTTGAACCAGATTAGCTGTTGGTGGTATTTCCAGTGAATGGGGAAAATCTGGCCAGGAAACAGGGGAAACACCCCTACTCTGCCTGCATGGGACCTTGCTTTCTGTGAGCAGAGGGGGACACTTTTGTCTGCTGTACCAAGATGGTGGATGACAGATCGGTTGGTAGTGGAGTTATTGGAGATTTGCCTAAGGAATCAACTTCTGTTATGGAGGAAAGTCCCACTTCTACTGGGAAAAATGTTTCTCAGACTGTTCAAATGTCTACTTCTGTGATGGACTGTTCAGGAAATATTTCAATGGATATGCAAAATGATGAAGTCAGTCAGGACCAAGCTACGATAGGGAAGGTTGTGTTCCAGGAGCTCTGGAGGCACCACTGATCCATGGCATGGTTCCACATACCAGAAGCGGTGTTATTGCTGAAGGAAGGGAAGTCGGGCAGGCAACGTCGGATAGGACCACTGACGATAATCTTTTGCATCCTGAAGCACACCCATTAACTGATAAACTGGATACTACTATGGCAGAAGAACATTTAAAATCAGATTTGGAAAAAAGAAAGCACAACTTTTGGAAATGATGTCAGTGGCTGAATTGTAATACAAGGTACATAAATCCGAATTAGAGAAGGATTAAAAAAAGGAAGCATTTGGCGACAAGCCCTCTACAGGACAATAGTAAACGCTTACCTGTGGGGATGGGGCGGCTACTTCACCAGGGATTGTACTTGGGACTGATATACAACCAGAGACCCCTTGCCCATTGGATGAAAGTTTAGATTTCAGTGGTACTCTGTCTGGCTGGACACCGGGCATAGCACTGCAACAAGCTGGGTGGTTGTACCAAAATAACGAATGGATCTCTGATCCAGCCATTTCTATCCCAGGGACACCAGAGAGACTAATAGTAGAAAACATACCTGGAACGGCAGTAATGCCTGATCTGCCACAGCCTTCATCTGACAGGAGTCAAAACAGTACATATGCAGCAGCTGCAGCTGCAGAAACTGAAGGATAGGCAAGTAAGAAAGTCACTGTACCAGATGCCACTCGCCCTGCTGAGATGGGGCCCACGCCGGATTTATCAAGGAGAACTTCTTTGGCTTTATCAGTATCATATCACTCTTGCGATTTAGGAGGAGGAGGAGGAGAAGAGGTGACAGATACACAGTTGACAGGTAAAGCTTCATTACTTGGTATGACTGAATGACTGAGGTACTCAAAAATGGGCACATTTCAAAAGATCAAAACACTTCTCAAAAAACTAAGAAATCATATGCTGGACTTTTTCAGAAACCTGTGGAAGCGGCAAAATGCAGGTTTGTGGTCCACCTCAGATACAAGGGGTTGGCTCCTATGTCCCCATATAGACTCTGGATAGGGACACACCTCATAAAAGAATCTCTTAGATTTACACCTGCAGAGATCTATGCTTTCATCCACTCTCCAGGAGATAGTAATTATACGAACATACAAAATTTGCCAGCAGATACAGGCCTAGAGGTCTATCAAGTCTGCTCGAATGTGCAGCTAGCACCCCTTATTCTGCAGCTGCACCTATACCTTCTCATGATAAACTTCCAGGGAGGAAAAAAGGATTACCAGATCTGGTGTAAAAAAACAGTAATGTATTAGCTTCTGTACAGCGGCTTTATTAGATAAATTCTGGAGAGTATACTATGAAGTGAGAGACAGTGAATTGTGGAGAGATTGCAACCCCCATCACAAAATCCACGACAAAAACTGTAAGGGTCCTCTTCCGTGATGAAGGGATCAATATAAATGATGTAATTTTTTGGTTGGAGAAACGCTGCACAATTTTTGGGAGACTCAACCTGATTACGGATGACAATGTCTTCTGGACTGGTGGTTGGACATTTCAGGTCCAATTGAAGCAAACAGATTTGGCATTCAACATTTATCAAGCTGTTTTTTTCTGGGGAGGGACAGGGGTATTCTTTTCTACCCTGGACAACCTAAGAGCTGCTACAGGTGTGGTGCTTTGGAACATTTAAACACAGATTGTGATAAGATAAAATGTTCTCACTGTGGGGTACTGGGTCACACGACAACACAATGTACAGCTTTCCCAGTATGTAATCTGTGTGGGGACGATAAGCATTCGTTTAGCTCGTGCCCCTGGGCAGCTCATAATTCAGATGATGGCACAGAACATGATTATTATTTACACTTAACAAAAAAGTCTTATTGACTTTCTGAAAGTGAACACCAGAGGCAGGTCTTCCCAGTGAGACAGAGGGGTAGGGGGTGCAGCACAGGAGCTGGAGCCTTTTCCAGACCAGAACATCAGACCCCATTACATCAAGGCTTTTTGAGCCAACCTCTTTCTGTGCAAACTACGCAGGACCAACAACTTACACCACAGAATACAGAGTCAGATTTATATGGTCCCATCTTGCATGACAAACATGGGGAACAAATGAGAGAAGACCTGGCACTACAGAAAGAAGTGGAACAGGACAGCTTCCACAGAGCACAGCTCCAAATTTGGAGATAGTGCAGGATGAACCGCCCCACCCCACCCCCAGCCGACATGCCACCTGATGATCAGATGGAGATCACGGACTTAGATCAGAGTGATCCTACTGAAAATGGAACTTTGAGGCCTCCCTGCCCTTGGTTACTGTCCAGGCTCACACATTCCCTCTACCACTACAAAACAGATTTGTCGCCTTCCAATCTTGGGGGGGAAAGGGTGGAAGAACAGGAACCAGATGCCTCTTCTCAACCCTCTCAAACTGTCTTAAGGTAGGACAAACAGACACCTATACTTTCTCATGATAAACTTCCAGGGAGGAAAAAAGGATTACCAGATTGAGTGTAAAAAAACAGTAATATGCATGAGATCCTGCCTTTCAGGCTGGCGAGCCTTAATATGAATAGCATAAAATCAGATACTAAAAGAACTGCTACTTTTGCCATTTTACAACAATTAATATTTGATGTGTTTTTTTTGCAGGTTACTTAGCTACACTCTGTAGAAGAGACCCAGGTGGCCTCCAGAGAATGGCATTGGTGGACCTCTTACTGGTTCATTGGAACGGAAGTCTGTTATGGGGTGGGTTTCTGCTTCACCATGCCAAGTGTAATAGTTCATAGAATATTAGAGGTTGAACCAGGGCATGCCCTAATAATGGATGTTCTATTGCATGATTTGCCATGCAGGCTAATAAACGTGTATGGTCCCCAGACAAAGGTGAGCAGGATAAAGCTCTCGACGAAACTTCAACCTTTATTATGTAAGAGTCAACAGATTTTTTTGGGGTGGGGATTTTATCATAAATTTGAAACCACAAGGGACATCTACAGGTCACCATAAAGTTTATTGTGATAGCTCCTTCCTGCATAAAATGCTGTCTCAAACATCCTTGATAGATTCGGCTACCTTAAGGGGGGGAGGCACATAAACCTACCTTTTATAAAGGAAAACTTACATCTAGGATAGATTTTATTTTTGTAAAGAAATCTCTACCTGTGTTTCCACTATGAATATTCCTATCGAAACTTCAGACCATACACTTATTGGGGTTAGTGCGTCATCGGTACCACCAAGGGAGGCTGGTACCATCTATTGGAGACTGAACACCAGTCTGCTATCAGATCCCATCATTAAACAAGAATTGGCACACGTAGTAGAAGATAGGAAATCTACTTTGTTTCTGTATGACACGATTAGTCAGTGGTGGGAGGACGTAAAGTTCAGTATTAGTGTTTTTTTTTTCAGCAGAAATCCTTATTGAAGTCTAGAACAACTTATCACACACATACATGGACCTTCAGGAAGACTTACAGTCCCTAATTTATGCACAAAACACTTCACACATTAATTTAACCACGGAGATACAACTGGTCAAAACAGAAATTATTCAATACCAGTACGATAAATTAAAATCTTTAGAAAAGAAGCAAACATTTGGAACACAGAGGAAAAAGGAACAAACAAACCCTTTCCTGGACTGTCAGAATAGAGTACAAAAGACACAAATAGTTCAGTTAGCTTCACCCCAAGGACAGGTATTTTTGGAAAATGTGGGTCTAATGGGATATTTGGAATCACATGTAAAACAAACTTTTGGAACTCCAGCACCAAAAACAATATTTACAGAATCCTTATTGCAAGCAGCCAATTTACCAACACTGAATTTGTTCCACTCATCATGCTTGACAGCTCCCTTCCAGGCAACAGAACTACAAGCGGTAATACAAGCCATACAAAATGGAGTATCCCCAGGATCAGTCGGCTTACTGGGTGAGCTTTATAAAGTCTTGTGGGAATTAATGGCAGAAGAATTATTAGCTTTATATAATTAATTTATAATAGAAGACTGTCTACCGACACAAATGTACGAAGGCCTTATGATTTTTTTATACAAAATAGATATACCCTCAGACATTAATAACTGGCACCTCATAACTTTGTTAAATATGGATGTAACCCCCCTGCAAATGGGGGTTCCCAAAAGACTTCCAGGAGCTTGCTTGAATGCTCCAAGCCTGAATGGTGTTTGGCATTTAAGCCATTTATCAGTGAGTGTTTTTAGAGCCTCTGGTACTGTCTCTTAAGAGCTGTCTGCTTGCAGACATAATTAGTTATATAGAGGGGACTGTGTGCTTCTCTGAGGTACCACTCGAGCTGCTGCCAATTCACTTCATTTTGCAGTCACTAGAGTGCAAGGAACCTATCTGAAAGATGTAACTGTTTGCCAGAAATTATTTAGAGTAATAATGAAATTACAGTTTGTCTAACCTGCTTTCTTTGCAGTCAGAACTGTGTCTGCTAGTTCCCATTCTAGTTTTGAACTGCTGAACTGGACCAATCAGTGTGGGGTAAGCTAGCTCTAAAATGGTGCCTTGGACGAATCAGAACTTGGACTCATAATCTGGAGCCAGCCACAAGAGGATTGTATGGGCAGTGACTCTGGGAGATGTAGTTTAGACTTCAGTGCCTTTTTGGACCAACAGCAGCAGTCTATTGTGAGTGACAGCCAATCCAGTCAAGAACTGGGAGGAACTCAAAGGAAGTGCCCGTTTTGTCGGTTGAAAGTTCAGTTGAGCTTTGGCAGTGAAGAAGGAAGGAGCCCTGTGCTTTTCAGTGTGCAGTTTTAGTCAAAAATGTATGTAAGGCCCAGAGTTCGGTCTGCAGCTTGTGTAACAGCTTATTAGGACTAGATCCGTCCTGTAAAAGAATCAAAGGATCTCTGAAGAGTAGAAACCAGGCTCACCCTGTAGAAGACTGGAGGAATTGCTGAAAATTGCACTCTGTCTGTCAGGAACTGAATCTGCTGTGTGTTCTCCAGGGATTGTGCAGTAATTGATCGGGATACAGATGCAGCCTGCCTGGTATAGTGTTTTCTTTTATATAAATGTGTGAAGAGGTTTGTGTACCTCAAGTGAGCCCTGCTGACATTGAAGGACCCTATCTTATTTGGAGGTCGTGAGTACTAATTCAGGGTCGCCTCCTGTTGAATTGCCATTTAAATCCAAATGGAATTACTGTACTGCTGACTGTTTAATTCTCCTTTTCTCTGTGAAAGGGCCCTACCAGCTGCCACAGTTTGGACTAGCCACTAGGGCTTAGGTGCCCAGGGACAGTAACTGATAGGATAGGCCTGTGCACAGAGCCATGATGAATTATTAGGTGATAAGCTAAATTAACAGACTCACCTGTCCTTGTTATATCCCTAAATAAATCAGAGCTGCTTGTTTCAGCAAAGTTATACTGCCTGAGGTATTTGTCTATGTTAAAGTACTGTACTGTGATTGTTGCACTGTATCTCATTTCACAGGAGGTCCCAGTGCGGAACCAGACCTGGGGTAAAAGTGTATACTGTGAAGGTAATTCTGATATATTGTGTGGGCCACTAGTGGGAAGAAAGAGTTTACCCAAGAGTATCCCAGAGGGCTGTGACCAAGTTAGTTTAACTATTGCAAACCCTGACCTCTGGGTGAGGCACCCGCCATTGGATCCAGGCCCCTCACCTGTTAGTGGCAAATCAGGCAGGGGTAGTAGCCCTGGGATAGCGCCATCTAGGGGTTACATCTTGGAGGCTCACCGCTGGGATTGTGTGTCCTCTAGTGCCATATTCACAAACCACTGTTAAGAAAAATGGGTACCCGACAGAAGTGGCTGTGCACCGGCTGGTGGAGTGGTGTACTGGGAGAGATCGAACCCCAAAATGCTATGCTTATCCTGGACATCCCCTGGTATCAATACGGACACTGTGCAGGGAGTACTTTCCAAGGTGGAAGGTTTACAAAACCCTGTGGTGGTGGGTCGGCATGCTAATCTGCTCACCCACACTTTCCTGGCCCTAGTAGAGTTTAAGGATCCCATAGATAGCTCCAAAGTGCCACAGACCATTACCCCAGAGGGAGCCCTCACTGCTTGGAGAGTGATAACTAAGGACAGTAAAGACCTCGGGGAATCAGCCCCACCACTATCTGAAACTTTTGAGGAGAAATTTGCTGAATGGTTGCTGGGAGAGGGAAAACTGTGGAGGACTTGAAGAAACTATTCTGCCACCTGGGGTGTTCTCCCCAACACCCTCCTGCTCCAGTGCCCGTAATGGTGGCTGAACCAATGCAGACTCCTATTTCTGCACCCATTAGTCACGACTCTTACCAAGGTTGAGTATCTTCTCTGGCACCCTCCCCACCCCCAAGGGAGGATGACTGGGAGACCTGGATAGACTATGTTGCCCCAAGTGCTAGAAATGGCAATGCTCGGAGGCAGCGAAAGAGGGTTGGTAAGGAGCCTCGGTCCTGCCCTAGCTACCATCCGTGCTAAGCAGGCCAGTAACCCTGAAGCGACTGCACAGGCCTATCTTGAGGCCTTGGAGAATGTGTGGGAGCCCAGATTCTGATGAGGACCTATGGTGGAGAGTAAGAAATGCACAACAGTACCAAGGGAGTTGTTGTCTGTGTATGTCTCGGCTGGAAAAATTGTTGCAAGAATGCCTCAGAAAGGAGTGGTTTGCCAGCGATTGAACTGGACCCAACCAGACTGGACAGAATCCTTAAGTCTGCCCTTCTCAGAACTGCTGTTGCTTCCAGTTCGCTACTGTGAAATCGACTGAATCCACCACCTCCTATGATGAGTTATTAGGAAATTCGAGGAGGTGAGAAAAGCGAGCCTCGGGAGGTACCTGCAGCTGTGGCTACGTGCCCGAGAGTGACTGAGGGTGACCCATCAAGTGAAGTTCAAGGGCAGAGGTTGACAGTCAATGATTAACTCTGACAAGGAAAAAGATATGCCACAATGGGGCAGACTGTTGAGAGAGATCAAGAATTCAAAACAGTCCCTTCAAGGCCACGCCTGCAAATACAGACGCCCTGACCTATATCTGACTGCATCTGCTATGGGGTGGGGTACCCACCATGTATTCTGCTGATAACAGCTCAAACTCAATTCCTTGACCATGGAGTGGAGAAACTGATGAGATGTCTCAAATGCTTATCAACATGACAGATGGCACCCAGGTTTCCAGTTAGTAATACCCCGCCCTGGCTCCCAGTGTGGCTCTCAGCCAGCTCAAACTCCAGAAGTATGTTTTGCATAATTGTGGGAAAAATGGGCACATGAAAGGGAATGCCAGTCCCAAAAGACACTGACAAAGTTGCACACAGGCTACAAGGAGAGCTTCGGAGAAGAAATCAGTGGTTAAGAGGTGCACACAGTCCCAGTGAGGGCACCAAAATGCTAATTCACGTCCTTTGTGGCAGGTCAGTTGCCCAGGCCCCCCACTACGCCTCTCCAGACTGGTCCAGAATAGTGGGTCCCTCCATGGAGACCACTGTAAAGGTAGAATGGAGTGTCTACAAGAGCTGTATTAGACAGTGGCTCCCAAGTGACAATTATGTTCCAGGATTGGTATCAGAAGCATTTGTCAGGCGTACCCTTACAACCATTAGAAGGACTGCATGTATAGGGGGTTAAGTGAGGAAGGCCTACCCTATTCCGGGTATATCCAATTTGGCTGTCTTTCCCTACCTCCGTGGCTGGAGTGGCCGAACAAGTAGAGACCCTAGCCTTAGTGTGTCCCCCCACTGGACTGTATGATGGTGTCCCTTTGTTGATTGGAACAAATGCTCATATGTTGGAAGGCTGGCACAGTTGTTTATGAAAAACAGGGTCAAAGACTAGTAGAGCTTTAAGAGTTCCGGCTTTAATTAAGAGGCCCTATGAGGCACAGAGAGATGCTGAAAAACAGAACCAGAGGAACCGTCGGAATTGTATGGAAGAAGGATCCTGAGTCTCTGATCCTGGCGCCAAATGCCCAGTGTACCTTACAGGAGAGGTCCGTATCAGAAAGGATGTTAGAATAAAATATTAATGTTGGATGCACCCAGGCGATGGAAAATTGCCAGAGGGACTGCTGGTCAAGCCTAGTATTTTGCCCGCTAGAGCCCATGCTTATGCCAGAAGGGTAATGGTCCAAGTTCATAATGTGTCTGAAGAGACATTCGAGTAAACAGAGGTTGCATCCTGGCTAATGTGCATGTGCAGACACTGCAGTGCTACCCAGCAGCAAGAGTTCAAGGAAGAATGACAGAATACGCCTGACTTGTTTGATTTCGGCGACTCGCTGCCAGCTGAATGGAAAGTGAGGATCAGTGGAAGCTTGCCCAGAGAGACCAGGTGTTTTCTTTAAAGGAATGGGATGTAGGATGCGTGCAAGGGCTGAGCACAATATCCGGCTGCACCAATGAAAAGACCATTTAGTGAGGGTCTCGACGCCTGGCACCTGCTGACATAGATGATGTGAGACGGCATCTGCAGAGATGTTAGCTGCTGGTGTAATACAAGAATCCAGAAGCCCTTATGCTTCCCCATTGTGGTAGTGAGGAAAAAGAATGGAACAGTAAGGATGTGTGTGGATTATCGCCTTAAACGCGGACTATCCCTGATCAGTACACAATCCCCGCATTCAGGATGCTTTGGACTGCCTAAGCGGAGCAAGTGGTTCTCTGTGCTGGATCTCCGCAGTGGGTACTACCAGATCCCGATGGCCCCAGAGGACCGTGAGAAGCGGCCTTTATCTGTCCGCTGGCTTCTATGAATTCATGAGGATGCCTCAAGGTTTCAGGTGCCCCAGCCACTTTTCAACGATTGATGGAGCGCGTGCAGTGGGGACATGAACTTACTAGAGTGCCTGGTATACCTAGATGATGTTATTGTGTTTGGCAGCTCACTGGAGGAACATGAGAGCAGATTATTTAAGGTATTGGACCGACTGGAGGACTTTGGCCTTAAACTGTCCATTGATAAGTGTCAATTCTTTCAAACATCAGTAAAGTATGTGGGACACATAGTATCCACCGAGGAATAGAAGACCGACCCAAGTAAAGTTGAGGCCTTGACCACCTGGCCACAGCCCAAAATCTAAAAGACAACTGCAAGATTCCTGGGATTCTGTGGTTATTATCGGCTTCATCAAGGACTATTCAAGAGTGATCAGCCATTCCTTAACCTACTCAAGGTATCCCCAACCCACAAAATACCAAAGTCAGCGTCCCTCAACACTGAAAGTGTATTTTCATCAGAGAAGTATTTGGGGCCCGCTGGACTCCTGATTGTGAGACTGCTTTTCACTTGAGATCATATATCAACTACCCATGCTCCAGTGCTGGCCTATGCCGATCAAGAAAACCTTGCACGTCCTGCACACTGATGCTAGCTTGCAAGGGTTGAGGGCTGTGTTGTACCAAGAGCACGAGAATGGCCTGAGACCAGTGGCCTTTGCCAGTAGAAGCCTGACCCATCCGAAAAGAACTATCCTGTACATAAGTTAGAGTTCCTAGCTTTGAAGTGGGCTATTGTTGACCAATTCCATGAGTACTTGTATGGGGCTAAAATACTAGTAAAACAGACAATAATCCTTTGACCTATGTGCAGACCTCAGCTAAGTTAGATGCCACTGGCCATAGGTGGCTTTCTGCATTATCTACATATGACTATGCTCGAATACCGAGCAGGTCTGAACCACATAGATGCTGATGCTCTCTCCCGAGGCCTGTTCCCCAGAATGATTGGGTCCGATTGGCAGAACCTGACATTCGGCACTCTGCCAGAAGTTTGACAGGGAGGAACAAATGTCCACGGACGACAGTGGACTTGCATGGTGGATTGCTTGGGAGCTCTGAGAATTGCATACCTGCTGCTTATTGCCACTTTCTGCAATAGACATTGGTGCACTGCCTCAGCTGGACAATGACAGTATTCGTGGCTCAATCGCGATCCCATGATCAAAGCAGCTTTAGAAGCCTCTATGCAGGAAAAGATGTGTCCAAATTAAGCTCCACTGATTTGAGAACTGCACTGTTATACAAAAGGTCCTAAGTTGAAACTGATCAATAAACTGTTATACAGAGAAACAGTAGACAGAGGGGACAAGTAGACAAACAACAACTAGTGCTGCCCACTGCCTTCGAGACTCAGTACTGAGGTCCTTGCACAACCACATGGGGCACCTTGGTATAGACAGAACACTTGACTTGGTGAGATCCAGATTCTATTGGCCTAAGATGGGGGCTGATGTGAGCAACACATTCGAACTTGTAGTCGCTGCTTACAGAGGAAAGCTTTGCCCCAGAGGGCTGCCCCTTGTTAACATCACCACCAGTGCACCCATGGAGCTGGTCTGTATTGATTTTCTGAGTTTGGAGTCAGATCAAAGAAATATCAGTAATGTGCTGGTGGTCACTGACCATTTCACTGAGATATGCCCAAGCTTTCCCCACCAAAGACCAGAAAGCATCCACTGTGGCCAAAGTACTTGTAGAAAACTTTTTGTTCACTATGGGGCTCACAAAGAATCCATTCTGATCAAGGGAGAGCACTAGAGTCGTCTGATCAAAGAGATGCTTTCTCTGTGGGGGAGTGTGAAAGTCCAGAACCACTCCCTTACCACTCTAGGACCCACAGCCTGAACGTTTCAACCGCACTTTGCTAGATATGCTAGGCAACCTAAAATCCAAAGGACAAGCCTAGATGGAGCCAACAAATTAGCACCCTGGTACATGCTTATAACTGCACCAAAAGTGATGCCACTGGATTCTCCCCCCCACCTGATGTTTGGAAGAAGCTCGACTACCAGTAGATGTGTGTTTTGGGGTCTCTCTGATGGGGTTCAAGCTGACAACTATTTACAGTATGTGCAAAAGTTAAAGGCCCAGCTAACTCATGCGTACTCAACTGGCTCAAACCATGGCTGCCAAAAGAAATCTGGCCAACAAAGAAAGGTATGATAAAAGGTGAAAGCACAGGAACTCCAGGAGGGAGATCGGCTATTGCTAAGAAATCTGGGACTGCATGGCAAGCACAAGATTGCTGACAGATGGCACCATCTCCCTCACATTGTAGTGGGCAAACTAGATGATCTGCCAGTGTACAAAGTAAGGCCTGAGAATAATTCAAAAAAGTAAAAACAATGCATAGAAATCATTTACTCCCATTGGACAAATCTTAATTGAGTCTGAGCCCTAGAAGATGCCCCTCTGGACCAATGACTAGAGCTGCTGCTAAGAAAAGATCAAGAAAGTCTGCACCTACAGAAGCAAAGTTAAAGTGTTCCCTCCACAAGTCCCAGTTGAGCATGACTGTCAGTCCATATCGGAAGAAAGTGAGAGTGACTTTGAATACTATCCTTCTACGAACTGAGTCAATTGTCTGGGCAATCCCCTAGTCAATACTGGAGATGAAGCTGGGCCTTCTGGACTGTCTAAGCCCCAGCTTCATCCCTGGAGCCAATGCTCCCAGAAAGTGAAGTGCAAAGCATCAGATCAGATGAAATGGAATCATTGTGCATGGTTGAACTGTTTGAGCTTTCAGGGAGGAAAATGATGGATTAGGTCAGACTGGTGATACAGCAGAACAAGAAGAGTATTTTGAGTGCCCTGACAGTCCACTGCCAGTGTCCGAAAGCTCTCTGCGAGCCAAATGTTGTGGACTCAGAAACTGTAACTCCTGGAGCTGAAAGTGCCCCAAGTTCTAGCCTCTCTACCCCATGGAGACTCCCTGACAAGTGAGGACAATGCTGAAAATGAGGCTCAGAGTGCAGAGACTATAACAGTTCCCCTAGAAAGACTGGTCGAGCTGTAAAGCCTGTGGTGCACCTCAGTTATGATTCCCTTGGGAGGCCTGTGGACTTGCCTCTCAATGTTGTCCATAAAGGAGTGTATGTGTCCCCGAGCTCATTGCCCAAACTGAGCATCAGTGCTAACTCAAGTTACTTGTGTTGCCCTCTAAGTATGGTGCCCTTGCCCCATCCAGCCCCAAGGTAACTGATAGGAAGGGCCCCTCTCTTCAGGTTTCATGTACAAGAGGTAATAACTTGAGTTATGGTACAATGTGTATGTAATACTGTGTAAGGTGACGTACTGCAATGTTTCAGAAATGTGTTCTTGGTAAAATGATATATTGACTGATGATTACATGTGCGAGCCTAATGCAAATGTATATGGTTGCAGTTGAAACTTATGGGGGTACTTGCTTGACGCGGACGTCAAGCTTTCCCAGGCCAGGAAGGGTGTAACCCCCCTGCAAATGGGGGTTCCCAAAAGACTTCCAGGAGCTTGCTTGAATGCTCCAAGCCTGAATGGTGTTTGGCATTTAAGCCATTTATCAGTGAGTGTTTTTAGAGCCTCTGGTACTGTCTCTTTAAGAGCTGTCTGCTTGCAGACATAATTATTTATATGGGGGACTGTGTGCTTCTCTGAGTACCTCGAGCTGCACCTAATTCACTTCATTTTGCAGTCACTAGAGTGCAAAGGAACCTATCTGAAAGATGTAACTGTTTGCCAGAAATTATTTAGAGTAATAATGAAATTACAGTTTGTCTAACCTGCTTTCTTTGCAGTCAGAACTGTGTCTGCTAGTTCCCCATTCTAGTTTTGAACTGCTGAACTGGACCAATCAGTGTGGGGTAAGCTAGCTCTAAAATGGTGCCTGGACGAATCAGAACTTGGACTCATAATCTGAGCCAGCCACAAGAGGATTGTATGGGCAGTGACTCTGGGAGATGTAGTTTAGACTTCAGTGCCTTTTGGACCAACAGCAGCAGTCTATTGTGAGTGACAGCCAATCCAGTCAAGAACTGGGAGGAACTCAAAGGAAGTGCCGGTTTTGTCGGTTGAAAGTTCAGTTGAGCTTTGGCAGTGAAGAAGGAAGGAGCCCTGTGCTTTTTCAGTGTGCAGTTTTAGTCAAAAAATGTGTAAGGCCCAGAGTTCGGTCTGCAGCTTGTGTAACAGCTTGTTAGGACTGAATCCGTCCTGTGAAAAGAATCAAAGGATCTCTGAAGAGTAGAAACCAGGCTCACCCTGTAGAAGACTGGAGGAATTGCTGAAAATTGCACTCTGTCTGTCAGGAACTGAATCTGCTGTGTGTTCTCCGGGGATTGTGCAGTAATTGGCGATCGGGATACAGATGCAGCCTGCCTGGTATAGTGTTTTCTTTATATAAATGTGTGAAGAGGTTTGTGTACCTCAAGTGAGCCCTACTGCATTGAAGGACCCTATCTTATTTGGAGGTCGTGAGTACTAATTCAGGGTGCTCCTGTTGAATTGCCATTAAATCCAAATGGAATTACTGTACTGCTGACTGTTTAATTCTCCTTTCCTCTGTGTGAAAGGGCCCCTACCAGCTGCCACAGTTTGGACTAGCCACTAGGGCTTGGGTACCCAGGGACAGTAACTGATAGGGATAGGCCTGTGCACAGAGCCATAGGTAGATTATTAGAGTGATAAGCTAATTAACCTGACTCCCCCCTGTCCTTGTTATATCCCCCTAAATAAATCAGAGCTGCTTGTTTCAGCAAAGTTATACTGCCTGAGGTATTTGTCTATGTTAAAGTACTGTACTGTGATTGTTGCACTGTATCTCATTTCACAGGAGGTCCCAGTGCCGGAACCAGACCTGGGGGTAAGTGTATACTGTGAAGGTAATTCTGATATATTGTGTGGGCCACTAGTGGGAAGAAAGGGGCTGTAGTGTCCCAGAGGGCTGTGACCAAGTTAGTTTAACTATTGCAAACCCTGACCTCTGGGTGGAGGCACCCGCCATTGGATCCAGGCCCCTCAACCTGTTAGTGGCAAATCAGGCAGGGGTAGTAGCCCTGGATAGCGCCATCTAGGGGTTACATGGACTTTAAGATTTTTGCCAAACTATTAGGTAATAGATTATCACAAGTATTTGGAAATTTAATTCATTCTAACCAATTCAGTTCTGTCCCTGGGAGGAAAATTATGGATGCCTTACTCTTACTGAGAGAAATAACAGCAACAGAGGGAAGAGGGAGGACTCAGAACCAGTGGTCAGGGATTGTCATTAGTCTAGATCAAGCCAAAGCTTTTGCCAGGGTGTCGCATGAATTCTTATGGCAAGTTATGTTGGCATACGGCTTACCCATAGACTTTGTGCTCAGGATACAGATGTGCTATACTCTGGCATACATCAAACCTTATGAGAATAGAAGAATAGGGAATAGATGTTATATTGTTAAGGGGTGCGACAAGGATGCCCCCAAGCCTACTACTTTATATTTTGACCTTAGATCCGATACTGCCCATCTTGCAGGCACCCCCTCTCATTAAGGGAATTTCCCTCAACACAATCCCAGGAATAAAACTTATTGCTTATGCAGACGACCTTTGTCTCCTAATGGAAAATGAACAGTCGGCCCATCGAGCATGTATTTTATTGAACACCCTGCTTACAGAAACAGGAGCCTCACTAAATATGCTAAAAGGTAAATGTTTTAATATTCAGAACACCCAACACAGAGTTAGAGAGGTGTCAGGAGTATAGATTTCCAAAACATCTTATAAAATCTTGGGAGTATATTATGGGGTGGGAGATACTGCCCAGTATAATTGGGAACAATGTTTACTAAAGGGGAAGAAAAAAGTGGCCAGCTGGAACTCGTGGCGAACCTGTAAAAGGAAAAGGGTCTATATGATTAAAACCTTTTTAATACCTGTATTTTTGTTCTTAAGCTACGTTTTCCCCTTACCCGAAATGTTAGAAACCGGTGTATTGGGATGGTTTTTTTCCTGTTTTTGGGGTAGCAGACTGGACCCCATTAAACAGAATATACTTTATAAAGATTTTAAAGAAGGGGGAGTTAATATGCCACACCCCACAGTGTTCTTTTTTACAACCATTTTGTATGTGAACATTCTCCCAGTTATCAAAGGGGGTATATCTGTTTGGACACAATGGACTGCTTTACCTATACAGGGCATCCTTAAAGAATGGGAAGGAAGGAAATTTCTGCACAAAAACAAATGTTTCCCCAGACCTTCTGCAATGTGGGAAGGGGTTTTGATAACATCAAAAAATGGAATATAGCTTACAATACATTTTTAAAATTTGCTAGGAATCGACATATGCAGATATATTATTAGGCTGCTTTGAAGAATATCCTTTTTCTAGCTTCTCTAAAGTAAATCAGAATAACATATCGGCACTCTTAATGGATGAAAGAAACCCGGAAATGATGTGGGATGTCATATGGATGGGGTACATGGTAAGTAAAATGTAAAAGGCAACCAGAAACACAAAGAGCTAAAAGACAAATATTGCCCTAGAATCAGTTGTACCACTCAAATTGAAACTCTGGACCACCTGTATTTCAGGTGCCCCTACATTATAGAGTTCTGGGATCTGGCAAAGGAGAGATGGAAAATAGGGATGGTCCTCCCTCCAGAACCAGATAATATTTATTATGGGATATTCCTGTTTACAGGACACAGTTATGACATCAGTACCAAGCAGATTTCTATGGTATATTGTTTATACTGGATATGGATTATCCGATGTCGATTTGTTTTGCAACAACAAGAAATCCCAGTAGGGGATCTATTCACTGTTATTGTGAATGACTTAAAAAAGTTATGTAACACACACTTCAACATCATGGCATGGGGTAAATGGACAACACATTGGCACAAGTTTGAACGGTTACAATAGAAATGTAGACATCATAGTTCATCTATTTAGGGGTTAAATAATTGTCCCCATTAGATGACTATTTCTTTGTTGGGAAAATACTTCCCCTACCCTTTTAGTGGAGGGGGGCGGGGTCTATTAACAGTATTATAAATTATGTTTGGGGTTAGTGTATGATGGAAGATTTATTTATGGTTTCATTTTTCTTTTCTTACAACTCTGTATGAAGTAATACTATTTTGTATGCATTTTATTTTCAAGTTATAAAATAAAATATTCCCCTATTCTGTTAGCGGGAGGGTGAGAGGGGGGTCGCTTTCAGTATTCAGTACTTAAATTTGGGGTTGATATGTGATGAAATGCTTATTTATGTTTCTCTTTTTATGATTTAGTGTGAAGTAACACCACTTTGTATGTAATTTCTTCTTTTAAGTCCTAACATATCAGGTGTATGCATGTAAAATCTATGTTTTGGTTATCCAATTTTGTTTATCTATGATCTTGTGTGATGTAACACTGTTTTGACTATATTTACTTTCAAGTTTAAATAAAAAAATGTCCCTACTTTTTTTGATAAGTGCCTTGGGATCTTTAACATCCACCCAAACTACCACCAGAACAGACATTCTGGGTCTCCTGGGGAGATTGCTTCAGGGGATCTGGGGGTTGGGGCTATCGCAGGAGCCAAGAGGATGGATTTAGACCTCGAGCCTAGAGTTGTAGGTGATGTCCATTTAGTGTAAGGCACTACATCTCATAGTGACCAGCCATATTCCTTCTTGGAGCTGGCTGGTGGAATGGTGGCCAACCCTCTGCTGGATGGGCCTCTGGGTGGGAGTATTGAGTTTAGTGCTGGCTAAGGATGGCAAGCATTTAAGGGCAGGTAAGTGTAACCCCCCATGGGGTTTATATTTCTTTTAAGAGGGCTAGGACATTTATTTTCCGGCATCCTCTATGCCCCTGGAGGACTGAGTCAGCTAGTCTGACTGGTGCTCCAGACTGTGAGTAGCCACTCTCAGGATACAAGAGAGGTAGTGTTTGGTGAGAAGGAGGGAGGTAGGAGAAACAGAGAGATAGGCGGCCTGAGGAATGGCCGGGAGATTTTTGCCAGAGGGAGTAGAACCTAAAAAGGCCCAGTTCATGTTATCGGTCATGGATAATGTGACCCCATGGGGGAGAGAGCCCCCTCCTCAGAAGGAGGGGATAAAACTCCAGACAAGAGGGGTTGGAGGATGCCCTGGGAGCCCTCTATGGGCAAAACAGCCAACAGAGGAGATCAAGGAGGGGCACTCACCCGTGCCTCAGCAGTGACCAGCGAAATGTTGGGCTAGATGATAAGGCACCAGAACTGGACGGCATTCACCCTAAGGTGCTGAAAGAATTGATGGAGGTCCTGGCGGGGCCACTGGCAAACCTGTCCTGTATTTGGACTTCAGCAAGGCCTTTGATTCAGTGCCTCATGGGTGGTTGGGGGGAAAGTTGGAGTATGTGGAGTGGAGACAAAGATGGTGAACTGGACTATAAACTGGCTGAAGAGGAGGCAGTGAAGGGTGGTGGTAGGAGAGGAATTCTTATCCCCAAGGACTGTGATGAGTAAGGTTCCACAGGCCTCGCTACCTGGCCCGGTACTGTTTGGGATTTTCATATCGGATATCTCACATGGCATCAGGAGTAAAATCAGTCTGCTTGCTGATGATACCAAGGTGGGGGCAGTGGCGGATGACACAGTAAGGTGGCAAGGGCTACAGGATGACCTAACTAAACTGGAGGAGTGGTCGGAAACATGGCAGTTGGGACTCAATGCTAAGAAGTGCACGGTGCTGCACTTCAGAGCAAGGAACCCTGGGAGGAGCTACCAGTTGGGAGGGGTTCAGTTAGGTACCACCAAGGAAGAAAAGGATCTAGGGGTGGTTATAATGGGGAATATGCACAACTCAGCTCAGTGCAGGAAAGCAGCAGCTAAAGCTAACAGGATGCTGGAGTGTATTGTGAGAGGAATCTCCTCCAGAAGGAGGGAGGTGATCCTGCTTCTGTACAGGTCACTAGTCAGACCACAACTGGAGTACTGCATGCAGTTCTGGTGCCCATTTCTGAGGAAGGATGTCAAATTTCTGAAGGGGGTACAGCGCGGGGCAACAAGGATGATCCAGGGTTTGGAGGATAGACCCTACGAAGACAGGCTGAGGAAGCTGAATATGTACTCATTGGAAGAGAGAATGGATCAGTGGGATATGATTGAGACCTTTAAATACAAGATGGGGATAAACAAAAAAGGTACAGAAGGGATATTTAAGTTGAGGAGGGGGAGGGACATGAGAGGGCATGGTCTCAGATTGGAGGAGGGAAGATATAGGAGAGAGATGGGGAGACATTTTTTCACAGAGAGGGTGGTAGCTAAGTGGAATGCTCTGCCCAAGGAGGTGGTGTCCTGTAGGACGATGGGCAGTTTTAAAAGGGGATGGGACAGGGTGGGGGTAAGCATGAGGGGAGGAGAGATGTGGGGGCAGCTGCAATGTAGGGGGCTAGCTGCACATTTAAGCAGACTTGATAAACAATGAGGCCTGTTTCTGCTGGCAGATTCGTATGTTCGTATAACATTAAAAAGCTTTTAACTCTTTTGATGGACCAATCCCAGAGAAGACAGACTAGGAATCCTGATAATATTCAGTTACTTAGGATACTTAGGATGTCAAAAGAGTAGAACACACCATTATAAAAATAATAATAATAATGTCAAAAATTAATTATGTGAAGAAAAAATGTGTTACCTGAGAATACAAACTGAGGTGTGGAATCAGAAACAGAATATGCCATGTCTAACTCAAAGCATAATATTTATTTCCACTGAGAGGCACACTGAGCTGAAGTTCATGTCCAGGTATGACCCGGGGGAGGGAATACAACAGAGAGGGAAACAGCAATAACTAATAAAGTGACAACAACAGCTGTATGCACAGGAACAATAAAAGCAAGGTACAAAGTAACCAATTCCAGAAAATGAAAAAACAATGCAGAATGCACAAGGTATATTGGTTATGGGGTAGCAAGGATGAGAACTAAGGGAATAACTAAGTGAGTGTGCCACCAATGATGGCAATATATTTGTAAAAGAATCATGGTGAAGTAAAGTTGAAATTACAGAGTACAAGTGAGGTTTAAGCTATACAGTATGATAAGTGGCAACATTTATATTTACGCAACAAAAGTGGGAGTAAAAATGATATAGTGTATGGTGGAACATTGTTCCACCCTGATTTCCATCTCTGTTAAAATGCTGTTCTACCACAGTTGAAAGGTTATGGAACGCTGTTCAACCCTTCTGTGGTAGAACAGCATTCCAGCAAAGCTGGAACATGCATGGGCTGACCTGCTGGCGCAGCGGCAAGGTGTCTGTTTAGTCCGACATTCCGGTTCCAGGAATGGACCAGGGAGTTGAAGGGCTGGTCGGGGGGGGGAGGCTGGAGCATCCAGAGACAGCTCACCTTCTCTGCTGGGGGGTAAGGGGATCAAGTGTCTGGTGTAATGCAGACCCCTAGCGGAGGCTGGGGGAACCGCCATGACTGGCATATTGTTGAGGGGGTGTGACAGACGCACCTTCCGTCATTGCATATCAGCCTCCCAGGGATTGCAAACATCAAAAAATGATGCAGGTCCCCTCACATGACGCCCACCCCTCAGTACCTCCAGCCCCCCCCCAAAGCACTCGGTCCCACCAGGACAGTACTCCGTTGTGCAGCCACCCAAGCAGCCCCACCCGGGGGGGGGGGTAAGCCTTGGGAGCCCTGCCCGTCATGGTGATGCAGACGATAACCTGGGCAAGATTCTGTTGGGGGGGGTCATTTCAGTGGCCCCGCCTTGGGGGGTATGCCAGGATGGATCGGGGGTTGAGTGCGGAAGGGTGATAGTGGTCCAGAGATTAGGGTCGAGCTGCAGGGGGACTGGCAGCAAAAAAAAAAAAAAAGAGTCGGAAAGCACACGAACTTCAGGCAGTAAAACAAATCCAAGGTAACAGAAATTGCAGGATCAACCAGATAACAAAGCAGAGACAGAACGATTAGACAGATGCAGGATCAACCAGATATGGGAAACAAAGACAAGATCAACCAGATATGATAACTTTTTTATATAAATACAATGCAGGATCAACCTGATTTTTAAAACTACTCAGAAAATAAACACCTGGTCCTCACACTGAACATCCTGTCCCTAAGAGAGAGAATGGCTACCATTTTTTTTTCTTCAAAACCCAATTGTCAACTAATGGCAATTCTCAATTGAAACATAGGGACATCTGACAACGATGCAATTTGCCCTAGTAACCAGGTATAATTCCTGGTGACAAACAATTACTTTAAAAACAAAAAAAATAAAAAATAAAAACTATATATTTATTGTTTTGGGGCACACCATACACTATAAAAAATTGTGGATGAACAACTATATGCAGAGATGGATGGATGGATGGATGGATGGATGGATAGATAGATGTTTTATTTATAAAGCGCTCCTCTCTGTAGATTCGGAGTTCTGTACATGTCTAAAACAAATCAATGCAATGCAGTAATAATAATAATAGTAGTATTCCAAATGCAAATTCAACAACAGCAAGAAATAGAAATACTCTAAAAGGCATCTATCATAATAATTAAAACACTGCATCCAACAACTACCTATGGGTAAAATGCCTGCTGAAAAAGGAATGTTTTAAGGCCTGTCTTAAAGGTTTCCACCAAGGGTGCCTCCTGTAAATACCTGGGGAATGAGTTCCACAGGGTAGGCATGGCAACTGAGAGCACATGGTCCCCAGAATGCTGAAACCTAGCCCTGGGAACTCCCAGGAGGCTATCCTCCGCAGAATGAACAGCTCGGGTCAGCCGGTGAAGCACCAGGCGATCTTGCAGATAGAATGGTCCCCGATCATGCAGGGCCTTGTAGGTAAGGAGTCCTACCTTGAAGACAATCCTTCACCTAACTGGCAGCCAGTGCAGCTCGTGGAGAACAGGGGTAACATGTTCATTTCTTTTTAACCCCAATAGTAATCTCATAGCCACATTCTGCACCAGCTGCAGTCAGCGAAGTTTGCCTCCAGATAGCCCAAAGTATAGGGCATTGCAGTAGTCCAACCTGGATACGATGGATGCATGTACCAGCATGGGCAGGTCCTCAGATGGAATCAAGGCTCGGATCCGGGCAATGTTCCTCAGATGGTAATATCCACTTTTGACGACGGCTGACACCTGAGCATCAAGTGTCAGGCTGTCGTCTAGGATGATGCCCAGATCCTTCACCTGACTAGATGGGGTAAGAGGAATCCCCAGCATTAAGTCGGGGGCGGTCACTTTGATCACCCCTCTCACCACGATGACCTGGATACACCACTAGCACCTCAGTCTTGTCTGGATTAAGTCCAATCCAGTTTTGGGACATCCAGTTCTGGATTTCATCTAGCCAGCTGTTAAATATGGAAGATGCCACCTGGTTATCAGGTGCACAGGACAAGTACAGCTGGGTATCATCTGCATTGCAGTGAAAACCCAGCCTGTACCACCTGTCAATGTCTCCCAATGGCAGCATATACACAGTGAAAAGCAAGGGCAACAAGACCGACCCCTGTGGCACACCACAAGACAGAGACTTTGGGCTAGATGTGGCAAGCCCCACATCACCCTCTGCACCCTGCTTGTCAGGTATAACCTGATCCAATTGATGACCTTTCCTATCAGGTTACATCAGTACCGCAGGTGGTCAAGTAGCACCTCAAGATCCACAGTGTCAAACGCTGTCAATAGGTCCAGGAGAACTAAGATGATACACTCTCTCCTGTCCATTGCCATCAGGAGATCATTAAGCACCTTCACCAGGGCAGTCTCCATACTATGCCCAGCTCGGAACCCAAACTAGAATATCTCATAAGTGGAAGAGAAGGAAAGATGCACCTTGAGCTGTGCCCTAAAAATAGGAGGTTTGAGACCGGCATGTAGTTACTGAGACACTCCGAGTACAATGAGGATTTTTTCGGCATGGGCCTAACCTGGGTGCCTAACCAACACTTCTTTCAAGGATGCTAGGAAGGCCACACTGCTCAGAGAACTCTGGAAAATCTCTGCAACCACAGGTCCAATCAGGCCAAAACACTCCACCAAAAGGCAGGTAGGACCTGAATCTAGGTCACAATGTGTTGGCCACAACCTCTAGATCGTAGTCACCACCTCTTCCACTCCAACCAGCTCAAACTCAGCCAGACAAGAGGCGTGCTCCAGCACATTTCAGGGAGAACCTCACAATCCCTTCAAGAGACACTGGGGGAGATCCCAGCCATGATAGAAGACACTTTGTCGACAATGAACAGAGCAAATTCTTCGCACCTAGTGCTCGAACCCGCTCCTCCCTCACAGAGACAGGCAGGATGTAATAGCCTGTCTACCATTTGGAAGAGCTGAGCCAGTCTGTTCCTTGACACGGCAATCTCCCTAGACAGAAAATCTGCCTTCTTTCGGGAGACTGCCCCCTGATAATCGCAATAATGTGACCTCAGGGCGAATTTGTCCTCCAACAGTCCCAATCTCCTCCAGTGCCCCTCTCTTACCTCTGACCCCTTGTCTTTAACTCCCTGAGTTCCTCATCAAACCCAGGAGGTCTCTGGTGAGTAGACAGGGACTGGACATGGATGGGTGTGACTGAATTGAAGGCCACCATGACTGCCCTATTATAGGCAGCCACACCCTCCCCCGCTCTAGCCACACAAGTAGCCTCCACACCCGATAAGTCCAGCACACCACCAACAGTCCTGATGAGGACACTCCTCTTAAAGGGCAGTATCGGACCATTTCCACAGAGGCAGGATCATCGGGTGGGGGCCACAAACCTGAACCCCATGGTGCTGTGATCTGATCATTCTACTTGGTCAATTTTCAGATCACTCACCCCTAGGCCTATTGAAAACACAAGGTTGAGTGTATGGCTGCGCGAGTGGGTCGCTGACATAACATATTGTGTCAGGCCCATGGCATCCATATTCCTCAGGTGATTTGCCCCTAATCCTCCTGAGAGTCTATCATCAATCCAGGCCTTCAAGTCCCCCAAAATAAGCCATCTGGGGGACTCCAGCACCAGGACAGTGATGAGCTTGGCAATCTCCCACAGGAAGTCATCATCACCCCCTGGAGGGCAATAGATCAAGAGAACCCTAAAGCCCGCACCAGGCCCACCTCACGCAGTCACACACTCAAATGACCTCAGGAGGCAGTATGGCACAGTGGTTTAAGGCTCTGAGCTGCAAACCTGGAAACCTGGTTTTGAATCCCACAGCCCCCATTTGCATACTGTGTGACCCTGAGCAAGTCACTTAACTTCCTTGTGCTCCCAGGTTGCACCTGTAAACAAGTTTCAGTTTAGTGTGTCTCTTCTGGTTAAAAAAAAAATTAAAACAAAAACCTCATGGGACCCATGGGGTAGTGCAGTGAGGCTCAGGCCAGTCTTAAAACAAATGCCCCCCTCCTGCTCCTGCGATCCTCCCTCAGGCTGTGTATCACAGAGTACCTGACCAGCAGTGCTGCCTCCAAAATGGGAGCATGATTTTTATCCAGCCAGGTCTCTGTGATGCATGCCTGGTCTACTGAGGAAATCAAGTCTGCCTTATGGCCATCTTGTTCCTCATCGACCTGGCATTACAAAACACAGCCTGAGTCAGATGAGAGGAGACTGCCGGATCAGTCTTCTGCCCATCTTTAATAAAGGAGCCCTTGGAGCAGAGCCAGTGAGTTCTGTCACCTCAGGTTTCTGATTCCCACAGACCTCTCAAATTTCATTCTCGAGGTCACAGGGACTCAAAACCCCTCTGTGGAAGAACATACTGGTTCTGCATAGTTGCCCATCCACTATTTTCTATAAGATAAAAGTAATATCTTTACAACACTAATAGCAATATATCAAAAACTATCTTATCATTACTGTTATCACTGCAGATATCTTGAAGGTTAGTATCATTACAATAAACTACTGGACCAATGAGGGAGCAGCTTGCACACTGCTGATGACATCACAACTTCCTGAAGCCAGATGTTGAAATAAAGAAAGAAACATTTAAGTCTACCAACAAACAGTGGATTTAAAAATTAAAGTTGTAAACTAATGTTGTATAATCCAATCATGCAATGGTCTGATTCAAAATATGCAGTTTATCATTGAGGGAGCAGGACTTTTATAACTCACTCATGGTTCCACCACTCATGCTATGTTACTGCCCCCTCACACTTGAAGACACATTGCATATTTGCAGTCAGGCCATTATATAGCCCCTGTATATCTGCTGCATAGTATGCATTATATCAATTGTAGTTTTCTGAAAGAAATTGAGGGTGTGCTAAAGGCTTTTGAACTTTGAATATAATATAATGTATGTGTATATACACATATTCATACACATATATTCTTTGTAAAATAGCTTTGTTAATGCACCAGGTAGAGTAACTTAACACCACAAAAGTAGGGAAATGAGGTGTTAGGGTTTCAAACCTAACTTCCCCACTCTCACCCTACAAGCAGCAAAAGGAAAAAAGAAACATCAGAGTTTTGGGGTCTCCTGAGTCTTGGTGAATCAGTAGTGGTGTCTTCCTTGGGGTTTTCAACCCTAATACCCACCCTGAGCAAATAGCATCACGCAGGCTCTCCTTTCTTCACACAGGGCCCATGGGCCCTGTGTGAAGAAAGTTACAACAAACTGTATTGGCAACATGTAGCGAGACATATTTCTTTACCTTTGAGGAGTGTATCACTATGAGGCACTGGCTTGGAACTGTATCTTGTGCTTCAGACAAGAGGCTACAGGCTGGGAGGAGCATTAGGGTTGACAACCACAAGGAGGACCCCACCACAGATTCACAGATTCGCCAAGACTCCAGGGATCCAAAAACCTAATGCTTTTTTCCTCTTGCTGCTTGGGGTTGGAGGTGGGGAGGTAGGGTTGGAAACGTTAACACCACATTTCCCTACATTTGTGGCATTAAGTCACCCTAACTGGTGCATTAACAAAATTGTTTACAAAGGATTTCCCTTCTTTTTGAGATTGTGGAATCATATCCTCATTCATGCAGATGCAGATGCCCTGTGCCAAGGGAAGACTCTGTCTGCCTACAGAAGTGTAGGGCTCTTGTGGACCCTACACTTCTGTGCAGCAACAGATATGAAGAATTCATGGGGCTGTCAGGGGGCTGTGGAAGTGCAGGGCCCCATAGTTCCTTCACTTCTATGTGGCTGTAAACACAGATGTACAGGGCAAAGAGTGCATCTATCAGCCAATGCACACAGTCTTCTGCCACCCATGGGTGGAGAGGTGCAGGGTCCTATGCCAAGAGGACAGTTGTCTTCATTATATGGCACCCAGACCTGTGCAGACAACCCTGCACCTTTTGTTCCCTGGCTTGGAGAGTGTCACATAACAGTGCCATTCCCCCCCCACCCTCACCCCATCCAGCTGGATCACTGAGCCCACCACGGAACTCAGTTCATCAGCTCAGGATCACAAAGCTGGGATCAAGACTGGCACTATACACAAAGTATGTTAACTATATATACCCTAAATTTTCAAAATACTTATTTTATGATTCACCTTACAAACATGACATGTACCATTTATAGTGTATTGGACAAAATATAATTTCATACCAGAAGTATGAAAACATGTCTCATCTAGGATTTAAAAAATGACACTTGTCATGTTTATGAGGTGACGTGAAGAAATTTCTATGTTTTAAGTTTGGAGTCAAAATATTGAAAATTAGTGAAGTTATTAATGAATGTTGAAATACTGCAATACTCACTCATAACTTGGGCATTTTATCTTATTTGTAGACCACATTTTCAGCATAGCCCTCTTATTACCTCCACCTTATGAACCTGGTAGGTGAAAATTTTCAAATCCCCACTAAAACGTCATTCCATGCCACCAAGATGCCATTCTGCACAACAGGTGCAAAAACACATTTTGACCGGGATTTGAAGAATGACAGCTAGCATGTTCATGAGGTGGTGTGAAAAAATGGCAGTGTTGAATATTTGGGGTCAAAATATTTAAAATTACCAATGGTATGAGCAAGCATAGAAAAATTGTAATGTACACACATAACTTTGCCATTTCTACATATTTTCACCCAAACTTTTAACATAGCCTTTTTATGACCCCACCTCATGAACAAGGGCAGTGAAAATGTTCAGATCCCACCTGAAAGGGGATTTCACCAAGCAACTATGAAATAGCCTTTTGGGCCTAATTTGCATAATTCCACTGCCATTGGTCACAAGGTGGGGTCCTAAAAAAAGCCATGTTAAAAATCTGGGGTCAAAATATGCAAAAATTACAAAGTTGTGAATCAAAGTTTAAAACCCGATTGGAATACGTTGAACCACACTTACCTTACTTTCTCACATTACAGTTGACAGTTCCAGCAGCAAGATGTTTCTTCCATCAAGAAGTGGATCTTCACCATGTGACATATTCAGGTGAGTGAGGGTGTGTGTAGGGTTTGGGGCCATGTAGGGTGGTGGGTGCTGAGTGGAAGGTCAGGGTCAGATCACTGATGGATAATTTTCTTTTTTTTGCAGGTTAAAAAACACAATGAAGGACTGTTTTCTATTTTTCAGGGGATACTAAGATTCAGACATTGGGGATTAGGCACCCCAGTGTCAAGCTACTGTTTAGCGGCACAGGGGGTAGGCACCCCGGTGCTGCCATCTATTTAGTAGGATGCAAGGAATGACCTGGAGGGGAGGAGTGGTCATGAGAAGTGGTACTGGGGGGTGGGTACCCTGGTCTGCTTAGAAAAAAAAAGATATAAACATTGGGAATGGCGGATGGGCGACCTGGAGGGGAGGGAGGAAAAAGGAGCGGTACCAGTGGTGGGCATTATAGCCCACTAGATAAATAGACAGACAGACAGACAGACAAGGACACTAACTAGCTAGCTAGAGGCAGGCAGACAGAATAGGGGATTGGCAGCTCACTACTCTCAGTGTAGCCTGCAACAGGGCTGCAGCTGCAGAAGTCAAGAAAGACCCGCTGTTTTCATACAGAGAACAGGGATTAACAGCTCTTCTCTCTAAGATGAGCAACCTGGGGAAGTCACGTGATGCAGAGCACTGTGTAGCTGCTTTCTCGGAGTGCTCCGACCACCCTTTCTCCAAAATAGATCAAAATCCCTTTCCAACCTCATTTAGGGGTGCTATAATCGCTGTAGATATAAAAGAAGGTCTTATGAACAAAGCTGAAGACCTTATGGAGGCAGAAATGCGAAAAATACCTCCAAAGCACACCCCGCCGGCAACCCCGGAAAAGGCTGCGAAAAAATCCAGGGCCTCGACCTCCCATCAAGCGCAGAGTGCCAGTGCAGGAACCTCAGAAGAAGAACCTACATTAAGAAGGTTCTTAGAGGAGTTCCGACCGTTTAAAACTGAGATGCAGGAAATGGCAAACGAAATCAAAAGCGTTACCTGTGCGCTGGAAGATCTTGCTCGAAAAACCTCTGACAATGAAGTGAGAATACGGTCACTGGAGGGGAATAAAGAAAGGCTAGACCCTGTGGTGAATCAGATGAAGCAGAGAATCACTAAGCTTGAGCTAAAGGTAGAGGACTTGGAGGGAAGAAGTCGCCGCAACAACGCGGTGGTCATCGGACTACCAGAAAAAGAGGAAGGTCCTGACCCAATTAAATTTGTACAAAGATTGGTCGAGAAAATAGCAGGACCCTCACCATTCGGATCTTCATATACAATTGAAAGGGCTCACCGTGCTTTGCGCCCTTTACCTCCACCTAATGCACCCCTGTTACCGCTTAATATTCCGTCCTCAACTATCAGGAATGGCAGCTTTTCATTAAGACCAGAGAAGCCAAAGAGTTATACTGGGAGGGAGTTAGGATCAGAGTAGCGCAAGACCTACCGCTATCGGTTCGGCAAAAGCGAGCTACTTTTCATCCCTTGGTGAAGAAATTAATTGAGGCTGATATTAAATTTCGAATGGGATACCCAGTGAAATTCCAGGTATTGGTTGCAGGAGAGTGGAAATCGTTCGAGTCTGTGAAAGCTGCTTCGTCTGTCTTACAATCCACCTTCCCTAGTCTTTTTAAGGATCCCTGAAGCGTCCGGAGAAGTTAAAGCGGCATAGAAGATGCAGCGTGTGCTGCCTGGGATCCATTCCATTTGATGTGTCTACTGGAACTTTGGAGACTGATCAGTAGAATATGTGTGGTCAACCAATTGTTGGAAGCAAAACGAGCCATCTCAACAAGTGACTGATTTCTTGAGACTCGATATTTAATTACAAGCTTTCGTTCGGTTACAGTGGTGCCTTGTCTTTAGGAGCGAGGCAGCTTAAGATAGCGCAAGAATGTTTAGCGTATTTGGTCCTTCAATTATTTCTTTCTTATTTTTTTTTTCTCTCATGAAGTAGAAAGGAAGGACTGACGATTGTCATTTATTTGGCATACTAAAGGGGCTATGCTATGGAATCCACTTCTGGTAGTGTTTCAAGTTGAATCAGAAGATGGTGCTTTTTTTGTTTTAAGCGATTGGCCGCAAGAGGGAGCCAAAGACCATTAAAAGTCTTTAACATATATCTTTTGTAAGAGACTTATTTGGATTTATGCGTTAATTGCTGGGGTTTTCTTGAAAACAAAGGGATGTATTAATATGGGCAGTTGCCCAAGAGGCCCATGCATTTACATTTATGTTATTAGCAAACTAATGGCTGAACTACAAGGATATGTTAGGTTTTCAACAAGTTGTGTTTTAACATGGTTTTGTATGGATGGCTATCCAACTGGGTAGCTCATTTCAACGAGTTAGCATAGCGAATGTTACGAGCCTTCAGTTAACATATGTCATAGGACCATGTTAGATTTAATGTGAAGTTTAAAATAGGTAATAGGGGTTTAATATTGTTGTATAAGGTAGATAAATAATTTTAGTGGGTAATTGATTGGTTGTCTGCGAGTTACCGTGAGGGAGGAAGGGTGGGAAGAGTATTGGAGGGTGGGCTAAGTGGACTGTTGTCATGGGCCGTGAGAGTAGGGGTGCTTTGGTGGGGGGGAGGTTTGTGGGGAGTGTTGGGGTTTTCTTTTGGGGAGGCGGATAGGGGGGTTTGGGGGGATATTTTATATAGGGTTATATGGTACTCGGGAGGTTGGGGAAGGGGGCACAAGACCTCAGGTTTCAATGGTTGACATACCGAAGTGGGTTGGATATATCATGGTGCTGATCAAGGTGAATAAGCATGGCATCAGATATGATTATTAAATTCCTTAGTTGGAACGTTAAAGGGGCACGACTTAAGGCAAAGCAAATAGGATTCTGAAGCATGTAGAAGTCGTGAAAGCAAAGTTTGTGTTTTTACGAAACACATTTACTCACACAGAGGCTAACTGTATGAGGAGATTACAAATAGGGAAGGTTTTTCCTCTCAAGGTAACACGCAGTAAAAGTGTTATGATATTGGTACATAGGTCAGTTCCTTTATTCCCATACAAGTGATCCAGGATAATGAGGGTAGATATGTGCTGGTCAAGGCAAGCTGCAGAACACAGAGATTCTGTTAGGCTCTGTCTACGGTCCCAATGTGGACAGGCAGGATTTTCAGATGAGACTACTGAAAGTACTTACTCCGTTTAATCAACTTCCCATGATTTTGGGGGACCTCAACCTGGCCCTAGACCCTTTAATGGATAGGTCCAGTAGTTCTCAAATGGGCCCTACTCCTGCCCTAAGAGCTTTTAGAGAACTGGTGGATCAGCTTGGATTGGCAGATGTCTGGAGAGTCCTCCATCCAAAATCTAGGGAATACACTTTCATTTCTCAAGTCCACAGGACAGCATCCCGCATTGACTACATATTGCTTTCCCGAACTCTTCTTCCAGGAGTTCTAGACTCAGCAATTGTGGCAGGACCTCCCTCAGATCATGCTGCAGTGTCAACCTCAATATCTTTTACGTCTCTGCCCAAAAGAGGCAATAGGTGGAAAATAAACAATCAGATTTTGAGACAACCTAGGGTGGCCCAATTTATTTCAGAACAAATAGAGGAGTTCACCATGAATAACCTGAAGGATAATGTCCATCCAGATATCTTTTGGGGGGCATTCAAGGCTTTTATGAGGGGCATCCTAATTAGTCAGGCTGTTAACAGAAAAAAGAGAAGGAACGTATTATGTTGGATTTATTGGCATGAATAAAGACTTTAGAGTCTAATATTTTCCCCCACCCCCGGGATGAAGACAAAGAGGAGTTAGTCAAAGTAAGAGATGCATATCTTAGTTTATTAGGGGAACAAGCAGAGTTAGCTTTAATTAAAACTAGAGCCAATTATTTAGATCAAGGGGAAAAGACAGGAAAACTCTTGGCAAGACGCATTATACAGTTAGAATCTTCCCGAATAATCTCTGGGATTCTATCCGAAGAGGATGGTATTATTAAAACCACCCCGGAGAGATTGTCCAGGTTTTCCGGAAGTATTTTGGATCTTTGTACGGGGCTGTGGAATTCCCTCCAACCAACTCAGAGATACTAGCTTTTCATGAACATTTGGAGCTCCCTTCATTGGACGAGTCAGATCGGACATGTCTGGTGGCTGATATAACTCAGGAAGAGATTGAGGCAGTTATTAAAAGCCTTCCACTAGACAAAACACCGGGTTTAGATGGATTCTCATCCAATTTTTATAAGAAGTTTTCTAGGCAATTAGCTCCTCTGTTGCTTATGTTATTTCAATATATTCTCACCGGTCAGGAGGTGGCTAAGTCACTCTCAGAGGCGCTCATTGTCCTAATTCCTAGGCCTAACAAACCTCCCGAAAAACCAGCCAGTTACAGGCCTATTTCTCTGTTAATTACGATATTAAAATTCTGGCAAGTACTGGTGAGAGCGAATGAAGAGAATATTGCCTAAGCTTATAGGTGCAGAACCAAGTGGGTTTATGAAGGCAGGTCCACTGCCAATCATAGGACATGGCTCTCACGTCTTCTCGGCATCCGAGGGAGCAACTCTCCATGGCTTTGGTCTCCTTGGATGCCGAGAAGGCGCTCGACAGGTACACACTGGGGTTTCTATTAACCACAATGGGAAAATTTGGATTTCAGAGAGATTCTTGGAATGGATAGGTGCCCTGTACTCAAATCCCACAGCCAGAATCACTTGCAATGGGGCTACATGAACCCCTTTCCAATATATGTAGGCACTAGACAAGGATGCCCTTGTCCCCTTCTCTTTAATTTGTATTTGGAACTCTTATCAGGAGCATAGTGCTTAATAGGAGATAAAGGGCATAAAAATACTGGATCAGACCGTTAAGGTCACGGCATATCAGACGATCTTTTGATATACATATCCAGGCTAAATAGGTCAATTCCAGCCTTATTAAAATCTATTCAGGAATATAGTTGTCTTGCTAATTATAAACCGAATCAGGATAAAACTGTGGTTTACCCCCTTAGTAAAAATCTTTTCAAGCAAGAGATTATCGAGCTAGGGCTTGGGTGGAAATCTGATTCTCTTAAATACCTGGGTCTTACTCTGACGAGGAGTATGGTGCAGATACGTCAGCTAAATCTGGATTCTCTGATGCACACCATTGATTTAGATCTCAAAAGGTGGGCGCAACTTTCATTTTCTCTATGGGGTAGGATAAATATAGTCAAGATGAATATATTCCCTCGGCTTTTCTATCCCTTGAGTATGTTAAACATTTGGCTTCCACTTTCATGGTTTAAGAAGCTTCATGGGATGATAGCCAACTTTGTTTGGGGATATAAGAAAGCCAGGATGGCTTATCACAAGATAAGCGGCCCCTAAATTACTTGGGGTTTAAGGCTACCTCATTTTGCTCTTTATTTTGGGCAGGTCAGGTTAATAAATATTGTAGATGGGCCCAACATATAGATTTGCTTCAGAGATCATCCTATGTACCCTTGTGGATAAATTTGGAGATAAGCCTTATCAAGAAATATGGTCTTGCCCAGATGCCTTACTTTATCTTACTCCAAATTACTTCCCTCTCCTTTGAGGAAATCCCCGATAGGTGTATCTCTAAAGATCCGTGCTCAACTTTGTAGCTTCCTAAAATATGACCAGGTTAAAGACTGGTCCCAACCTATCTGGGGTAATCCGCGTTTTTTGACTGATAATAAAACTATCAGACCCGACTGGTTGTTGTTGCCGGATAAATGTTGTCTGAAAGATTTCCTTAATGAGGAAGGACATATAAGTTCTTCTCTGGAGATTTTACATAATTTTAAGCTGCCCTCTAAAGCAATTTTTAAAACATATCAGCTTCGGCACCTTCTACTCCAAAAAGTTGGTAGAAATCCAGTTCAATCTCCATAGTTGACTTTCTTGTGACCTTGGGCCTCTGGTGGGACTCTCACGGGCAATTTCAAGGTATATACCGTGTTATTTAATTGGGCCTATTCTATGAATCTCGCTCCATGCCTGTATTGGGCCACAGTGTTTCCGATGAAAAGTTCTGAATTGGTCGCCTTCTGGCAAGGTTGCCACAAATTTATCCGGCAAGATCAGTTAAGGCTTATACAGTTCAAAATTCTCCATAACATTTACTACTCCCCTCAAAAACTTGCGGATCTGAAGTTGATAAATGATCCCAATAGATGTGGCTCTGATAACGGTGACCTGTTACATATCTTTTGGAATTGCCCAAAAATTGTCCCACTTTGGACAGAGATTAAAAATAAGATAGACCCTTTGTTGGGCCTGGATGACCTTTTTAGGCCTGAGATATGTCTGTTGGGGGATATGTCCCGTATTACGGTTAAGAATAGGAAATTCTATATGGCCTTGATCTCGATCACTTTGAAAAAAGTGGTCCTCAGGCATTGGAAGGACAATAGTGTGATCAGCTATTCTGAATGGCTAGAGGAACTTCTTGCGAGTCTCAGGATTGAGAGGATGATAGCTGTCCTCCATAACAAGATTCCTTTGTTTGAAAAGATATGGGGGCCACTCTATACTATTTATTCGTTGTGAGGATTTTATGTACCCTCTTAGGTTGAAATTAGTTTGAATGGTCTTGTGTAGGGAGAGAGGGAGGAAGGGGCAAGGAACCCTGTCCTTATTGGAGGGTTCATATTTTATTTACTTTTGGGGTGTTTATTGTGTTTTGTTTTTCCGTTATTGGGGGGGGGTATGGTAGAGGAACATTCCGGTTAATAACTGTACAATGTATTGGTGCACTCCTGTATGTGTCATGATTTGGATTATGTTTCTTGTATGTATTCTCTGTAAAAATGGGAATAAAGATTTAATGGCAAAAAAAAAAAAAAAGATGAGCAACCTGGATTTTGGAGTTCCAAAAAAGGTATTTCTGCCCATTATTCTAAAAAGCAAACATCAGAATCTAGCTAAACAGGTTCTGTTTAGCTAGGCTCAGATGCTTATTTTTTTAAAATTTTACACTATTTTCCATGTTTTTTATTTCAAAGGAAAAAAAACAAGATGGCTCTCACAGCACAAAAAAAACATTTTTTTGTGGTGTGAACAGCAACTGGAGAGAAACCAAAAATGGTCTTGTGACACAGACTCTTTGGTGTCATATCAGAACATTATCCCAGAAACCCTACTAAGCATGTTCAGAACATAAAAAAATAAATCTTTAGATCTTTATAACTACCTTCCAAAGGCACGACCTTGGCAAGGCACTCTTCTACCCTGAACGTTTTGGAAAAAAATTCCATTTCATGTAGGCTACACGTTAAGAGCAAATCCAAATTCCATTGGGAAAAAAATAGACATTTACAGTGAAATGACATGTCCAGATCTCAGAAAATGCACAAGGTGCCATCATGAAGCTTTCCACAGATTTAGATCTTGCCTCCTAAATGACACATGCAAAATTTCAGCTAATTTCATCAAATGCCGGCAAAGCTACTAAGATGCAAAGTTAGGGGTTTAACATTGAACCCCCTACTCAGCCCTAACTATAGGGGCACTACCATACTCCTACAATATAGCCTTTGCAAACAAATCACATTATAGGTTCATAGGTATGATTACAAGTCCATGAGCAACTGGTGCCATTTAAGGCTTGTCACTATTGAGTGGACAAATTCTCTATTTCTTGTTTCCCATGTGAGGGTACAGTAAACGCTTGAAGGCAGATACATTATTTACTGTAACCACTGCTGATGGGGGTGAATTCCAAATACATACAATTCTGTGGTTGAACCACCTAGTCCTTTTAACAGTTCTATACTGTTCCCCTTTTAGCTTAAATGGATGGGCCCTAGTTGCTCTGTCCAGGTTTTCTTCTCTACATAACCCTGCTTATTCCCAAAGTATGCCATCAGTTAAGGCCTTGAAAACAAAACAAAGTTCCCCTCTCATCTTCTGATACACCATGGAAAAAACTCCTAACTCCTGTAGCCTAACTTTATGTGGTTTGTCCTTCAATTTAAACATGTTTTGTTAGCTTCCTCTGTAGTCTTTCAATCTGTTTACTGCTAGCAACACTTTGAGGTACACACTGCACAAAAAGGGGCACCATATTTTAGTATGGGCCTGGCAAGGGAGCTATACAGGAGCACCAATACCTACTCCCTCCAACTCCTAATGTTCCTCAGAATATTTCCAATAATTTTATGTGCCTGTTTTCTGGCATTATTATTGTGCATGTCAAAGGTTAATGTATTTGAAATAACTTCCAAATCCTTTTTATTATCAGTATGAGCAATGATTTTATCATTTATTTTGTACTGTGCATTGACATTATTGTAACCAAAGTGCATGACTTTGCACTTATTCTCATTAAACTTTAACTTATGTTCAGTGGCCCAGTTTTCTAGATTAGTTAATTGTTGCTGAAAATTTTGTATAGATGCTGCATCATTTACTATTGAACCCACCTTCATGTCATCTGCATATTTTCAGAGCCACGTTCCACCAGAGACACGCATTGTGGAGACAAAAAGATTAAACAAGAGGGGTCCCAGTATCGACCCCTGTGGGACCCCAACTGACACACCTCCCCAGTCAGACTAGCACCCCTGAATTTGCACCCTTTGCAGTCTGTTCTCTAACCAAGATCTAATCCAAGCTATTAAACCTTCTTGCATCCTGAGACCTTTTAAGGACATCAACAATATTTCATGAGGCACAGAGTCAGAAGCTTTAGTATAGTCTAAATATATTACATCTACAGGAAAACCTTGATCAAGCACCTGACTAACAGGCTCAAAAAAGTGAAGCAAATTACTAGCACACAATCTTCCAGAAGCAAAGCCATGCAGTGTTTCAACAAATATTTGTAGTTCCCTGAGATTATCTTATAAATATTCCTTGATAAATTTTTCCATTATCTTTCCTAAGACCGATGTTGCACTAATTGGTCAATAATTGTCTACATTAGCTTTATCCACTGACTTATAAATAGGAGTAATGCGCACCATCTTCCATTCCCTTAAGACTCTACCTTCTCTTAATGAACTGTTAGAGTACTGTAAGTGGCCCAGCTATTTCCTCAGCTTTATTAACTAAGAACAGTTGGTGCAGACTATCAGGGCCTCCGGATTTGTGTATATCAAGGTCCCTTAGCTTGTCTATAATTTGGTTAGTGGTAATTTCAGATTGCAAGCCCAAACTATCAGAAGACTTATTCAAAGGCATATCAGAAGTACCAAACTTCAAATAAACACTACGACAGTGGTTATTAAATACTGTAGCCATATCCTCCTCTCTGTCAATTATTTAATTCCCAACGTTTAGATTAATTATTTGTTTCTGGCCATGCCTTAGACTACCAGTGTAGTTGTAAAATTGTTTAGAATTATTTTTCTTATCAGTCGCCAGCTTCATTTCTGCTCTAATTTTAACTTTCTGTATTGCTTTCTTGCATTGGCTTACAAGTCTCTTATACTTTATCCATCTTTTCTGAGTAGGATTATCCCTATTTTTTTCAGAATTCCAAGTTTTTTTGTTGACCAGTTTATGTATTTTTTGTTAAACCATTTCAGAACTCTACCCTTATTGCTGTATTTTTGGATTTGTGGCACCTACTCCTGTATACAGTATTGTAATGTGTTGTTAATGTTCTCCCCGGTTTCCTCTAGGGTTACAGTAGATGCATTAGATATTCCTGCCAGTTCCAGCCTCCTACTACCTGTTTAATTTTGTTATAATCAGCCTTACTATAATTCCATGTATTAATTTTTCTACTTATTTTAACTATTTCTTTAGAAAGGGAACAGGTGACCATATGATGATCACTACTGCCCAATGGTTGCAATATACTTACGTTTTTAAGTGTCCCATCAATATTGCAAAAAGTAAATCAAGAATGTGTCTTTCTCTTGTATTTTCTGTAACATATTATTCAAGAAAATTATTTAAACAAGTTTCAATGACTATTTCTTCTATATGACTGCTTCCCTGTAAGCAGTCCCAGTCTATTCTAGGGAAATTAAAATCCCCCATTAATACACAGTTCTCAACTGTTATCATACTATCTAACATATTCAGAAACTGGTTGTTCTCTATTTCAGTCAGGTTAGGGGACCTATAGCATAGACCAAGGGTATTAGATCTTTCCCAGTACTAAATTTAGTCCACAGTTGTTCTACCATAATGTGATCACTATGAAGTGTTTCTAGAACATGTGCTTTTAAAGATGTAGATATAAATAAGCCCACATCACCTCCATTCTTTCCAGATCTAGATTTGTACATTAATGCACCAGTTAGGGTTCAACTTAACAGAAGAAAAGTAGGGAAATGTGGCATTAGATTTTCCAACCTACATCCCCATCCCCAACCCCCAATCAGCAAAAGGAAAAAAGCATTAGGGTTTTGGGTCTCCTTAGCCTTTGCAAATCAGTAGTGGGGTTTTCCTTGGAGTTGTCAACCCTAATTCTCACCCTCTTCCCTAGGCAAACAAGGTCAGATGTGATCTCTTTTCTTCATGCAGGTCCCTGCATGAAGAAAACTACAACAGATAGTGTTGGCAACATGTGACAAGACATATTTCTGTAACTTTGAAGACTCCATCACTATGAGGCACTGGCTTGGAGATGTACCGTTTGCTTCAGACAGGAGGCTATGGTCTGGGGAGAGGGTGAGCGTGAGGGGTGCCAAAAGGTTAAATACAATGCCATATAATAAAAGCAATAACTCTCCATTTATTGGATGATATCAGCAGCACTTCTCAACTGTGTGCTGAGGAGCATTCGGCCTGTGGCCTTCTTGTACCTCAGTACAGTAAATAGTCACTTGGACAAGAGGTGTCCCACTACCTTGGCGATATTGACCAGCATCTGGGCAGCCTTACCAGTGTTTTTTTTTCAAGTAGTTACAAGGCAAGGCTGTTTGAGACGATGTTCCTGATGACCTTTTGTGGGGCATTCAGAATTTCTGAACTGACACAGCCAGTGGCAACAAGAAGAACACCTGGCCTGCTGACTGGGGATGTGGTGTCCTTGTCGGAAGGCATATTTGTCTGCCTAAGGAAAACAAAGACAGAGCAGATGGGGGTGGGATGCTGGTATCTGCTGAAGGCCCTGGCTGGGTTTGCCTGGTAGGTGGCAGACAAGATGAAGGTGTACATAGCAGCCTGCCCGCAACAAGGAGATGTCTTTTTCCAGAATGCAGATGGCATGCCAGTGACAGTATATCAGTTCCGGTATATCCTAAAAAGGGCCATCCAGCAGGCAGAACTGGATGGGAAAGAGTTTGGTACCCATTCTTTTCAGATAGGAGAGGAAGTCAAGGGGAATTCTTGTGCTATGTCCAACCTCACTTGCAGTAATGTATTTTTTCTATTGCAGGTCCCCTGGGTGGTCCCAGAAGGATAAATATGTTTGTAGTCATTGGTTTGTGAGCAAAAACTGTAAGTGAATGTTTTAAAGTGAGAAAGAAACTCATTAAATGTGTCTCTGTTTACCATATTGTCTGTAATTGCACCTCTACTATATGTAAAATAACTGGGTCACCCCTGAAAAAGGGACTGTCATGGTCTCAGTGGGCTCACCCAGTTACCAACATTAAATAAATAAATAAATAAATAAATAAATATGGATCTGTGGGCTTTCCTTCATCTACTGGGCAGCTAAGAGAGCAGCCAGCCAGCCTGCGGGGAGCAATCTATCGATGTCATGGCATTCTGTGTGAATTTGTTGATTAGACAAGAAAGGCATGCATCAGAGAGGATTGCTCCTGTTGCTTCATGAGGAGGCTGGCAGGTGGAAGAGCACAGACATTTTGCTGGTCCACCTAGGAGATGAGGACCTGGGACACAGGAAGACTGTGAACCTGTTGCTGGTGATAAAGGATGATCAGGGTTCCATTAGAGACTGGTGGCCCCATACAATTCTCATGTGGTCGCATTTGCTGATGAGGAAGTCCTGACCACATGCAAATGATGTGGCAGTGTTCAACAGAGCTTGCATGAGAGTTAATTGAGAGATGAGAGCCTTTATGAAGTCCATGGGGGGTGCAGTAGCAAGACATGAGACAATTTACACCTCCCACTGGGGCCTATTGGTAGGGGAGGAAAGGCAAGTGCATGATGAAGGTTTGGATAGCATGTTACATGATTTTAGATGGGTCTTAGAGGAACAAACTGCATGAGCGACTTGGCGGTGTTGATCAGGGCCCGACCTGTGGTGGCTCAGAAGGAACACAAATCAAAGGAATACAAGGAAGAAAATGAGTGAGGCCAATTCTCCTGAAGGACTTGTCCACTCTGGTTGGCATGAGGACAGGAAACTGTAAGACTCTGACCTGAAAGGGGGGTGTGGTCTAACCTCAGCAATGCATGCAGCAAGGTCAGTGGCACAGGACAGGGGGGTGGCCACAGGGGCCTTGGCCAAATGACCATCCCAGAAGATATCAGGGTACTTTGGCATGCACCTGAGGTGGCCCAGGATGGAGGGCATGTGTGGGGTGTCAGATGTCCTGTGCATCCTCCCAGCAGCGCACGCTGCTCAATTAATTGTTATGAAACAATAAATACATGGCTGTGGCCATTTACTCCAAGATATATGTGTGTGTGTGTGTGTGTGTGTGTGTGTCTTGATTTGGTGATGAGGGGGGAAGTAGGGGGCTACCAGACAATCACATTAACATTGTACACTGATGTTCAATGGGATGGGTTGTCTGGTGACTTAACCTCCCAGTACTCCAGTTCACCCACCTGTACAAATGGACAGCAACAAGACTCCACTGAAAAATTTAATGTTGCATCTCAGCTAGGCTAGCCTGGGTAAACAAACTGCAAAATAAGGAAAATACAGTTATGACTGGTGGCAGTGGAAAGTCAATCAGAGAGGAGCCAGGGGGGATACTGAGGTGCCACACAGTGACAGATGTGTCAATGTGACAAGAGCGCTCAAACAGACAGGAGCTCTCAGCTCTCTCTTGTGATGTGTGCACACTGGGTTAAGCTGGGACCTCCTGCTTTTGATCTCTGTTATGTACTTGACTAACCAACCTTATTGGCAGACAGAAGGAAGGAGTAACTGAATGACTGTATCTGGCATGTAATACAAATGCTGCCTGAAGTGGAAGATGAACAGGTTCATATTTTGCTATTTATCCCTCCACATTCGTGATGACTTTTATCTCAGCCCCCTCCCATATCATCAAACAAAGGCCCATCTGTAACCATCTAACACTGTATTGTCAAAGAGAAATTTAACATGCAACACTAAACCTGGTTACTCTACTGAACAGTGACTAGAATGGTCATCTGGGCATTCTAAAGTACTGTGTTATTCCTGAGACAGTCAGACATCGAGTGCTTGAATGGCATTTTTCTCATGGTAAATGTATTAATTGTTGTTTTTCTTTTATTGTGAGTTGAGATAGAGCTTTCAAGACTGCAATCAGCTTCTGGATTTGGTTAGTTTCAGGATTGGAAGTGATCAGAATTAGGGAGTGAGTGCCCAATCTGAGGAAGGGGCAAGGGCACATGAGACAAGAACCACCAGGTGCCTTGAAGCCAAAGCTGGCAGCTTCATGGCATCACTGTAGGGTAGCGGGTGGCTACATCGGTGAGCAGTAATTAAAACAAAACTGTGCAAAGACATACAATGAAATAAGTATGATTTTTAAAATATGGAGGCTGCTAAGAGATCAAGCTGTATAAACATTCTTTTCTGTGCTAAAATGCCTCTAAGGAAACAGGTAGTCATGCTGTGCCACTGTTGGTTTAGTCACCCAGTCTAAGCACTTGGTCATAGTTAATGGCGGAAAATAAATAGTTTTATGCAATGGCTGAAACAAATATAATTTGAGTGGCTAACAGCTGTGGGGAGCATCACTACACATACATCACCCACATAAAAAAAAAAATAAAATTGTAGCCAACAGCCTTTTGGCTTGACATTATAGTACTCCACCCTTTTCTGCCTACAGATAATACCACAGAATAAAAATGAAGCGTGTATCATTTATTTAGTGCTTCCATGATCTGCTGATTGATCACACAAAAGAAAATTTGTAGGTAGCACTAATACAGGCTGTGGAGTACCTAGTGAGGTGCTTCCACTTTTGCTAGTGTCAGCATAGGAAGCAATGTATGGTAACTGTTGCTGGCAACCTGGCAACTGTAATTGGATTATGACAGTTTAACTGACAGCTGATTGACTACAAGGTGTCACAAGCAAATGTTATAAATGGCTTGCTGTCTTTGCTACTCTGCATTATCTGCTGTGCTTTGCCTGCTTTATTGAAAGCAGTGGCTCGAGCAGTCCAAAACACTGAAAGGGCTCATTACTGAAGTTAGTGCAACTAATGCCGATGACCTTAGTAATTCTGCTGATGTCCCACTGAGAGCAGCAGAGAGCACTGTCTCTGAGCTGCAGTGGGCAGTGCAGCCTGACAAACAGAGCTACAGCTGTGAAGAACAAGTATTTGTCAATGCTGGATGCTTGCTGCTGGTATTAATGTTGTACTGGGTCAAGGTGAAGATCCCGAACTTGCCGGAAGACTAAGACTTGGACCTGGGGAGGGGGGAGTTATGGTGGGGCAACAACTGACAAACTGAAGGGAATTTAAAAGAATAAAAAACACAGTTTTCACCATTCTCTGCTTTGAGTGGGGGCTGGGCTGTCAGTGTAGAGGTTCCTCTGCAGCAGTGCTGCTGTAGTCTGGTGTACGTGGGTGACTTCAGAAAGGAATGTGGCTTGTATTCCCACCAGTCTGGTGTGAGAACATCATAAAACTGAACTGCAGGCTGTGGCAGAGCTGTGCTCTATGTTAGGAATAACTGGAGCACCCAGGGACATATTTTTCTAACCTCTCCCCTTGTCTTTCTTAGTAGTCAGCTGCAGCCATGCCATTTTCCTATCCTGTTTATTTCCAGTTTTATGCCTCAGTACTTTGGCCACCTACCTAAGTAGTCTCCCCCTCACTATTCTTTCTGTTACATTTGTTTTCTTTTCTGTCCATGTGTGATGTTAAAGTGCCTGCTGTGCTGAATAAGATGCTTGATATGCATATCAATAAGATGACCTGCTTAAGAATGGTGACAGAAATGCCTAGTGAAGCCCTAGACTGAGAGAGGCAGCTGGTTCCATATTGGGAGTAAAAGGGTTACATCAACTGTCTCAAAGAACTACTTCTATAGTTAATCTGGCATAAGTCTCCCCAAACAGATTTATAGCCTTTCCCATGAGTAGCCCACATTACAACAGACTTAATACATTCCAAATAGCATGTTTCCAGCACAGACATAGACATTAACCTTTCCCTGCTCTGACACAGAGAGAATGAAAGAGCTGATTTATGAATGTGACTGTCGGCACAATGTTTTGAAGTCCAAGCACTTCATGCCTTAGAGTGTCACAATCAGTCTTATTGATTATTGGTCAAGCCCCTTGTAGACTCTTCTGGATTGGATCACGGTGACACTCCTCTCAAAACCCTGTATCATACCAAAATGCATAGCCTACGGCAAGCATAAAAACACCTAGGACAGATTTTAATCTTTTTTTCTTACTTTACTTTTCTGACTCTTTCTCCTCTTCTGCTTTAGTTCTTGCCTGGCTACAACCATAAATAAAATGTGATACCGGTAATTACAGTAACTTGAGCTGTCCTTGTTTCATAAACAAACATGTATTCAAACATTCCATGCTGGACATGTGGTTGGACAGCACAAATGCTGGGTGGCATGTCTGACAAATGTTTTTAAATCTGTCAAAAATCAGGTATGGGAACTCCTTAAATAAAGTAAAAGATTTCAGACTGTGGAAAGCTGAAGATGGGCACAGACATATATAACACTTCTGACACTACTTGATCACTACCTGATCCACCAGCGCAGTTAACAAATGGTAAAGCCAGTATTAAGGCATGTGATTTTTGCTGTTCTTTTATGTTCACACAGCAGATAGGTTCCACAAACACAGCGACAATAAGAGAACAGCAAAACTTTCCTATTCTGCAGTATACTGTAGCTGGCCTTGCATCCATTACTCACCACAGTATTTTATAATGTCCTAATATAGCCAGTACAACCTGCTGACAATGTAACAAAGTAATGGAACTACTATTCTAAATGCTCACCTGTACTAGAAAGAAAAAAATCACTTAAAAATGTTTTTAAAAGTGTATTTTTCATGTACATAAAAACTCTTGGCTAATATGGCTGGAATGTAGTTCCAGTTTAAATATTTCTGTTTGGGTTCCACCCATTCAGAGCACTGCGATGCTAGTGTGCTTTGTCATCAGAGGCCAATATGGGATTTTATTGACCCCTGTTTTCATGGGGGCTGTGCCTTACACCCCCATGTGGGGTCTGTTCTCCCCACACACAACCTTTCTCATGATGCTGACTCTGAGGGGGGCGGACCTCAGGGAGGCGGCACGAATCCTAAAATGGGTCCCCTGATGTGCCACTAATGCCGGTGTTCTAATGGTCGGAAGGGTCCTAGTTGACCTACCTCTACAATAGATTTGCATGCCCATGATATTTGGTGCTGGGTTTGGGGCTCAGGATTGTGCTTACTGTAACCACACAAATGAGAGAAAATATCTGTCGTCTTGTACAATTTCTGCATCATACATATTGTTTTTCTTTCTTCTTATTTCTATTTTATTTATTCATTTAAATGTTTCACCAGGAAGACATTCTGACCAAAATTGCTCGTTTCCAGATGTGTCCTGGGGAAGGGGGGAACGATAACAACAATGGTATAACATTGCAAAAAAAGAATTACAATAGGCACAGATGCAGTGAGTGTTAAGCATTACAATTGTGTACAAGGAATAAATAGAGAATAATAGATAGGCTACTGTGTTATGGGATATTTTTTTAAACACCCGAGGTGTGTCATAACCCATAAACCTCGAGAGCGAAGCTCGAGAGGTTTATGAGGTAATCACACACCAAGGGTGTGTTAAAAAAAAATCCAAACACACAGTTGCTTATTTTTTTTTTATAATTACTGGTGCAGAGTTTACTGTGTCTCAGTATATCTGCTATTTACAAACACACACACACACATGCACACACACACACTGTCTCACAGACACTGTCTCACACACACACACACACACACACACACACACACACGTCTTTCTCACACACACACACACACTCTCTTTCTTCTTTCTCCTTGCTCTCTCAGACTGACCTTTCTTTTTTTTAAACTGTCAGCTGTTGACTGGTACTGGGGTCCGTGCAGCATTCAACTTGGAGTCGGTGACGGCATCTCCCAATCCGGAGACACGGCGGGATCAACCAGATAGTCCTTTTGTATTTGGAAGGTGGGATCAACCAGATAAAACAATAAAAAATCAAATACAGATGGGGAGGGTGGTAAATAAAAACGGCTCGTCGGCAAGCGAAAAAATGAGCCGCCATTTTTTTAAAGCTATTCAGCCCGCCCACTCACAGAGCACGAACCAATGAAAAGGCAGAATACGGATGAGTGACACACAAAGGAGACAGGTAGTTTCGCAAATGCCGTAATAACTCGTTTTCGAGTTATTACGGCATTTTGAAGAGGCTTGAAAACAGTTTGATAAAGGAGGTCGCCAGTAATTATTATATAGTAACATTAGGTACAGAGTAGATATATGTGAGAACATACACCAGTGATACAGTTGAAGTAAGGACATGTAGACAAGAATCCCCCATTTAGTGGAAAGTGATAAGTGCTAGTACTGACATCTTATTTACGGACAGCAGCTCAGGGAGACTGGACATTGGAGAGGGGGACCACATTGGGTCACTTTGAAGCCAGGTGAGATTAAGGACAGGTGCATGAAGGGGCAATAAAAGAGCACATGAGAGAGGCAAGGGCATGGGACGATGTAGTGTTTCGAATGTATGTGGGGAGCGGGTTCCAGAGTTTGGGAAATCAGTAGGAGAAGGATGCTTGACCAGCCAATGAAGATTTATGATTTATATTCATTTATTTATTTGAAAATATTTTACCAGTTAAACCATGCAGAGAACAGCAGTCTTGTTTACAGATGTGACCTGGAGTGAGGGGTAGGGAGAGCGGGGGTGGGGATACAGGACTAGCAATAAGATAAAGATAAAATGATAACACACATTTACGGTATTAGTTACAGAAAGCATATCATGTTGCAAGTCTGGCTCTATGCTCCCAGTAAACTAAACCAATAACAGCGACCTACCCGGTATGGGATTCAGCTAGTGTTAGACTTACACCTGGGCTTACCAGCTCTCTTGATGAAAGTCAAACCCTTGAATGTCAGCTTTTGCTCTAGTTAGGGATTGCTGTGTGCAGTAGTTAGGTTCTTTATTTATTCAGATTTTGTTACCTGAGTGGACTCACTGAGACTGAAAGCAACCTTTTTCAGGAGCAACCCAGAATTAATTGCATTCAACAATCATTTTTCAATATGAGAAACAGTCACCGATAATAAGATACTACATCGATGTAGAGACAATGGAGTAAAAACAGTATTAGTAAACAATTTAAAATCATTATGAAGTTAAGGCAAGTTGACAGGCTCATAATAAATAGACTTTAACACTGCAATGTTAAAGCAGCAGTATGCTAATAACCGTATAGTTTTTTCAGCAGTAATGTTCATCTGGCAAAAATATCAAGATACACATTTTTCTTTTTGTTTTCTTTCATTCCTGAACCAAGATATGTCATTGTGAAGTTTTTAAAAGTTCCTACTCCTATGCCATGCCATTCATGAAAAAATTAAATATCTTGTACACTGCTGTGTAGTTTACCATCAGAAACATGTGGCAGCACCATTCTAATACATCTACAGTATGAATCTGGCATTTACATTCAACAAGTAACCTCATAAGAAGAGATTTTAGTAACTTGGAAGTGGCGGCCCTCTTTAATGACAGACAATTATAAAATTAGATGTAAAAGAAAAATACACTGATAAATCTAAGAATGTCAGAAGTACTGTATATTTTTAAAAAAACGTGATGAATCTTTTGTTGACTAATAAATACTGCTGCTTTAAAGAAGCATAGCAGCATGGTAACAGCAACAAACAAGTGGTCTGTAAAAGACACAAGGTTGGACCAGTGACCTGATAGAGGTCATTGGGGGTCTCAGTAGGAACACGTACACTAGCTGTATACAACAAGCAAACCCCAAAGGGAGGATGTGAAGGACATGTAATTGGTGCATGCTTGGACATCAACTGGAAGTTTGTTCCAAAGTCTAGGAGCCACAAAGGCAAAAGAATATTTGCCAGCAGCTGTTGCATTACTTGGGGCAATAAGGATCAATTGGGAGGAGGAGGATAGGAGGACCCTCATGTGATGTTTCAGGATGGAGGCAAGGTTCGCGGAAGGAAGAGTACAATTTTATGCACCAGACAGAGCGTGGAATAGAGAATTCTACTTTCCAGGGTGAGCCAGTTTAACATGGATTGTGTCTTGCAGTGCTACCTTTTACCAGTACTCACAGCAAACAGAGACGTATGGTGATACAAGGTTTTAAGCTTAGTAAGCTCAGTATCTTTGGGAGAAGATAGGACAGGGACAGGCGTTAAAATACTGTTATTTGTGGATACTCTGGTTTCAGAGGTGAGGTAGGGGCTTAACTGATACAGAAGCTCTAATCTTTGGTTTAACAGTTTGGTCACTTCCTCAGCATGAGGCTTAAATCAGGTTTCCTGATCCAATATAAGTACCAGGCACTTGATAGAGTTGACAGTCTGTATGAGATCACTGTTCAGAGAGCATATTTTTAGCAATTCACTTCTGTCAGGGCCAAGACAGCGATGGCCAGAGAGGACAGACTTTGGTTTTTTTTGTGAGTTTTTTTTTTGGCATTTAACAGTATCTTATTGGCTTTGAACCAGGATTCCAGTCAACAGAAGTTGGCTGTGAGGCCTGACTGATTTGAGTCAATGCCTGAGTGGCTTCTATGTAGCGACACATCGTCTGCATAGAGCAGAGCCTTGGTGTTGCCACATTGTTTGAGGAAAATCATTAATAAATGGAGAGAACAACAATGGGCCCAGGACAGAACCCTGGGGAACCACATCTGTAATATCTCTCAGTGTGGAGTGGCTACCTCCCCATTTAACCAGCTGCTTAATGCCAGTTAGGTAGCAACTGAGCCAGGAGCCAAATACATTACCAAGACAGAGTCCCTTGCATTTATGCAGAAACAATTCATGACTGAATAAGTCTAATGCCTTTGTCATGTCTATAAAGATTGCACCAGTAGAATTGCCATCCCTCCTGGGTGCCAAGAATGTCTGTTGTGTGCTGTACTAGGGCTGTATCCATGCCATAACTCTTCTGAAAGCCATGCTGGGGACTGGTGAGCAGAGACTGGGTTTCAGTGTAGGTCTGAAGCTGGTTATAGACCAGCCTTTCTAAGATTTTGAATAAGGTGCAAAGTATAGAGATTGTACAGTACTGTTCTACAGGTTCCTTAGCACCCCTACTAAGGGGGTCGCTTTCCATAAGTTAGGTCGTTCTGCAGGAGGGAGATATTAAATATCACTGCAATGGGGGCAACAAGAATATGGGCTCCAAGTTTAAGCAGCTTGGGTTCTAGCTTGCATGGCCTATAGACCCTTTTGTTTTTTATCCTCAGTAGTTGAACTAGCACTTCCTGTTGAGAGAACAGTTTAAAGCGGAATTCAGGGTGAGACTGTGGGGGGGGTGGCAGGGCTAGTTGGAGTAAGGGCCAAGGAAGGGCCATTGAGGGGGATGCTAAACTCTGTTAGATCTTTGAACCATCTGTTGAGTGCATTGGCTGCAAGACTGGGTCCCTGATGGATTTGACTTTGTATAGCATGTCCTGGGGAAGTACTCACTTTGCTTCTGAGAAGGCTATTAATTCGAGACCAAAACTGTAGGGTTTTTTTGCAGGTATTTGGATTACAATTTCTTTAAATACAAAGCCTTTGCTTTCGATTTTTTTTTTCCCATATACTATTTTTTTCCTTTTCTCCCTACCCCCCCAGGGCCATGGCGTACACATGTGTGTTCGCACGTGGAGGTGCACATACACGCCAGGATCTGGTGGCCCCTTCTGCCTCTCCCCTGACTTTTGTCACCACCCATTACCACCTACATGCCCACCAGACCTCCACCCGGTGGGAGCGGGACTACATTCAGGCTGGCATCCACCCAACTGGAGGGGAGAGCCATGGCTCAATCCCGCTCCAACACTCCCCCCCCCCCAGAGCCAGCACCCTGGCAACCCAAGATCATTCTCGAACCCGAGTCACCAGCATAGCATGAGGTAAGGTGCCAGCCCCTCAGCCCTCTGTGCTACCAGGCCGGCAGCCCTTGCTTTCTTAAGAATGGCCTTACAGAGGTTTCTTAGTGACTTATAGTTTTACAAGTCAGGATACAAGCCAGGAGCTCTGCAAGTGTCCCAGGCTTTGACCCTTTTTTTCATGAGCTTGTGAAGATCAGAACATAAGTAGTTTTGAGTACATGCACTTAACTCTTCTCTGAATCACAGGGGCATGCCTGTTAACTATACTAAGGAGTCAGTTTACTAGATAATCAAGGGCATTATTCACATTTTTGAGTCTCCCCATTTCTTCCTAGTCAATGGCAGTAAGGTCCTCCAGGAAGGCATTTTCATTAAGTTGAGATTAGTCACTGACATTTATGGTTCTTGGAGAGGGTTAAGTGAGACCATTGCTCCAAATACAAAAAGTTGGAATGATCACTGAGCAAGTCAGCAAGTATTCCAGATGCTCTGATTCAATCTGTTCTGCTAACTAGGAGCTAATCCACGAGGGAGTGATTACCTGATTTAGTGTTGTGGTGGGTAGGTACTGGAATAATTTGACTGAGGTGCAAGTCATGCAGGAGGTTTTGAAGCTGCAGGGGCCTCCACTTATCCTGCTGAGGTTAAAATCACCAAAGATTATTAACTCTTCAAGTGAGAGAGAGTGCCCAGGCAAGTAAAAAAGTCATTGAAGGCTGGGACTGATCCAATGTGGGCAGGGGAATGTCCATCTCCCTGAGGGTGGCCCTAACATACAAGAGGACACCCACCCTTTTTTAGCTACAAAGATCCTTCCTGTAAGTGGAATAACTGGAAACGGCTACTTCATGGGGAAGGATTGAAGGTTTAAGCCATGTTTCAGACATGGCTAGGGCATCTGGGTTATATAGGGTGAGCCATGCTTCTATATCAGGTAACTTTGGTCTGAGGTTGTTAACATTCAGATGCACCAGTTTTAGTCCTCTGATACCAGACAAACAAGCATTTGTCAATGCCGAATGTTTGCATGCTGGCATTGGCATTAGTAGTGCAGAAGTTAGAGAGATGCATAATAGGAATGGCAGTGAAGTATTGAACATACGTCAACCCCCACCCCCACCCTGCAGAGACTGAAAGGTGTTGGGGGTGTGCCATTGGGTCGTCGTCCATAATGCTTAAGCCATTCCACCTCACCCCACCCTGCAGACACTGACCGGTGTTGTGGTGGGCTTTGGGGTCTTCGGCCCTTTTGCTAAACCCATTTCATAAGGAAATAAGCTGAGATGGGTGCAGCGTAGGAGAACGGGGTGAACTTTAGGGCCAAAGACCCTAAGGCACTCCTTGATGCCTGTCAGTGGCTGTAGGAGGCAGATGCCGCGAGCATTAGCCGACAAACACCAAGTCACACCCCCAATGCCTGTCAGTCTCTACAGGGGGAGCGTTACAGTTGGAAACCTTAACGCCCAGGGCATGTGTCGGTATTTTTGCTCCAAATTTTCAAAATGGGCCTTTTGGGACCCTCACTCATGAACAGTGACGCTATCATTTCATTACTCAATCCTGAAAGGTGATTTCACACAGCAAGTATGCCATTCAGCTCCACAGGTGCAGAAACACATTTCAGACAGGATGTGAAAAATGACAGCTGTACTGTTCATGAGGAGGTGAGGAAAAAATGGCAATGTTTAAAATCTGGAGTGAAAATATGAAAACTTCACAAAGTTATGAGTGTGCATAGAAACTGCTTAACACACACCCGTAACATGGTCATTTTTTGGAATTTTTTCACCAAACTTTTAACATGGGCTTTTTGGGACCTCTCTTCATGAAGAGTGGCACTGTGATTTTGTTACTACATCCCAAAAGTTGATTTTGCACAGTAGCCGCACCATTCGGCACCACAGGTGTGAAAACACATTTCAGGCAGGATGTGAAAAATGACAGCTGTACTGTTCATAAGGAGGTTTTAAAAAATGGCAATGTTAAAAATCATGAGTGAAAAAATTAAAAATTGGTGAAGTTGCAAGGGTACAGAGAAAATGCACAATGCACACCCTCATGGGGGTCATTTTTGAATGTTATCAATTTTCAACATGGTTTTTGGTCTCCACTCATGAACAGTGGTACTGTTGTTTTGTTAATCATTCCTGAAAGATCATTCCACGCAGTGACCGTGAAATCACCTTTTGGGACCGAGAAATGAAACAACAGTGACATGTTCATGAGGTGGGGTCCCAAGAACCCCATGTTGAAAATTTGGGACCAGAATTTGTAAAAATGGCTGAGATATCAACCTAAGTTGAAACCCCCCCATTGATTCCCATTATACAGCACTTAGCCAATTCCTCAGTTCATTGTTCAGTTTTGAAGAGTGTAGACGCATCCCAGTCCACAGAAGATCACTACTCCTGACTTCTGGAGGGTAAGTATGGATGAGAAAGGTGCAGGGAGGTGGGTGCACAGAGGGAGGATTGGGGTGGGGGATGGGGGACTGGGGAGACGACACTGGACATTTTTCCTTTTTACAGTTTAACAAACAAAAACACTCTTGGGAACCATTTGCTTTATTTATTGGTTAAAAAAATTAAAAAAACTTTTGGGCACACACATGAGTTTGGAGGGGGTACGACATTATGCCAATGGGGATTGGGCCCCCCCTTGGCAAGCTTGGAGGGATGGGAAACATGATGTCGACGGGATTTGGCACCCCCATCAGCAAAGAAATTGAGTTTGGGGGAGTGGGGACATCTGACACCAGGAGTGGGCATCCCAGTGTCAGGAAAATAAAAAAAAAATGTCTGGGCACACTGGGGTGGGCTCCCAGTGTGTCACAATGTGGCTGTGAGGGGGGGGGCAATACATGCTGACATGGGGATTGGGCACCCCTGATGTCGGCTTTGTGGGACTGTGTGGCTGGCGGCAAGAGCCACTATTGTGGAAAGCCTCGCCCAGGCTGTTTTATTTATTGAAATGTTTCACTAGAAACGGCACACCGAGTAACTGCTAGTAACTCTGGCCATGCACATTACTGTGCACTGTGATATGAATGGCTGGAGTCTTCTCCTCTGCCTCTGCAATAACAGAACTGCACCTGATTGCAATGGCAGATTTGTTTCAAATCTTTGGCTCTCTTTGAAGTTTACTGTCATCGCCAGTATGCTCACTAATTGGTGGCTGAGGGACACAGCCACTAAATTGTCCCCTGCATTGGCCACAACACTGACACCCCTCTGAAATGTGCTACTGCCACAAGATGTTTCTTGTACATGCGTGCAAAAACTTAAAAAGGATCAGTGTGTGAGATATTAGGGGGTCCAGAGTTGGGCTCTTTATCCCCAGGAAAGAGCAGAAGGGATGTTAAAAGAGCTCCTGGAAGCCATTAGCTGATGGGGAGGGTTTGACGCTATCGGGGTCTGAGGTCAGAGTAGGAGAGTATGTAAAGGTGCCTTTTAAGATATATCCCATACACAGCCAGCAAAAGGAGAAAGTAAGTTGCCAAGCATACAGTTAGACTAGAGGGGTGTGTGTAGTTACACTGCCGCAGACAGCTGGAAAGGGACTAGCATGCAATCAGAGTTAATCCAGGCAGAGAAGAATTACATAATTGCAACTGACATACTGTACCTTTGAACCCCATATCTGTTACTAGGGATATGCACAAGGTAAACACGGTCCAGTAGGGGGAAGTGTGGCTGCAAAGAAGGGAGTGTTCCTGATAATAGATCATGGGATAGTCAGCTGAGTAGTGCCTATCAGAAACCAGGGGCAAATTAGGACTATAATCTGATAGGAATCAGTACTAAATTTTAATTAGAGGTCATTCAGGAGTAGGTCATTATTTCCTGGGCAGTGGCTCACAGGTGAGGGTGTGCCCTAGGTAGAGAGAGGCAGGTACAGGACAAACTTTGGGGAGCTCTGGTGCATGGGCTAACAGTGGGACCTCAGGTTTTCGGATATCAACAGACCCCTGATAGGGAGTTGCTATGCCTTCTAAAATATGACTAGTTTATGGTCCACAGGAAACCTGATTAGCAAAGACTACAACTAGACCCTGACTATAAAAACTACAAGCAAACTCAGATCATGAGTTTTAAGGACCCTAGGGCAATGATCAATAACTAGGCATAACTCAGTTGGCTGCTAACCTGTGTATAACAGATATTCATGAACAGTAACTTCAGTGTTAGCACAACTTTAACTTTGCCTTTACTAGCCCAAATCAGCAATCTCCCATGTTGTTCAATGGCACACTGCTGAATTAAGGTCAGAAAAGCTAATTAAAGTGGTGCTAATGTTGGACTTAATGTTTGTGAATATAGGCCTCTAGGTGATTAGATGTGGCAACAGGAATGATCTTGTATTTTTTTTTAAATTCAACTTCTTTATTGGTTTTAAATTATAAACATAGTAGTATTCATAACAGGTATGATACATAGATGCAACCATCCACTTAGCCTATACTATGGAAAGCCGATGAAAAAGTAATCGGTAATATATACCTCCTCTTCTTTACCTCTCTGACCTGCCACCCCATACACAGCCTCTTTCTCCTATAGGTGTAGTTGCTGGCTGCCTCACACAAAAGATCTCTGCTTATAACCCTTGTACAGGGTTTTATTTATCTCCAAAAATTGATTAGCGTTTTGCTCATGAAAGTGTTAAAACATTGTGAAAATGCACGGCACTTGCTTCACTGTGTTTAACATACATAACACTTCTAGAAAACCAATATAAATACTTTCTGTACAGTTAGCATTGTCCCAAGAAAAAAAACTGCTAATCAATTATTTAAAACCCTGCTTGTATGCCTATGGTTGATTGTACATTTGCTGATTTCTTCAATTGTAAAAGAATGCTGTTTTTTTTTTTATTTCAACCTTGTACTGTACTGTATACACTGTATATACTTTTTCTTCCTTGTATATTATTGCTTTTTGTATACCTGCTTCTGTACTGTACTTTGATGTATTCATGACCAGGTCCACCTTGCAAATGAGCCTTGCTCAATGGTGCCCGCCTGGATAAATACAGATTTTGATTGATTGATTGATTGAAACCCCTTCCCCTTTGAACCCCCTCCCCCCATCCCATTCTCCCTTCCTCGCTCCTGAAATCCCCCATGGAGTGTGCCAATACATATAGTACAATACTTGAAAGAAATATTTGGTACATAGAAACATCCTGAGATAGACCTGGAAAAATTAAATGTTAATAACCTCAGTGCAGATATAAGGAGTACAATTTGCCCCATTTTTATCAAATGATGCCAGATTATTACAGGAGCCAGCAATCAAGCGCTTTATCCTGAAGTAGGCTAAGAGGTCATTTAGCCATTAATTATAGGAGATAGGTTATTGATCCAACCAGTGTTTAAGCACTAGTTTCTTTACCACCATGGAAATTAGTGCCATGTGATATTTCCTTTCTTTAATCCGGATAGTGGTGTAAATCCCTAGGATACAGATCTCCACAGTGAAAAGGTCCCCTAGACCAAGTATTGGGTCCAATTTGAATTGAATCGACAGCCACAAGGGGGCAAGTTTAGCACAGTCCCAGAATATACAGTATGTACTAAATTTCCTTCACCTTTACCACATCTGGAGCAATTAGAGTTGGGCAGGTGGCCAATTTTGACTAATTTTACTGGTGTGTAATATAGGTTATGTAGTATATGGTATTGGGTAAGTCACAGTTTATCTTGGGAGATGTATGTATATAAATCTTGCCAGACTTTTGACCATTCAATGACTGTTCCTGGAAGGAGAGAGGACCAGATTTTGGAACAGGGTACAGGATCAGTGAGTCCAATGGAGAGGATATAGTTGTATAAGAGGGACAAGCAGTGTGGCTTGGAAGATAGATCATGAAAGCCTTCCAATATAGGTTGAAGCTTAGATTCTAGGGAAGCAGTACCAAATACTTGTACTATTAGGTGTCTCAACTGGAAAATCTTAAAATTATGAGAAGCATTTAGGCCAAATTTATGTCAGATTTCAGAAAAGGAGAGAAGAGATGAGGAGGAGTTGAGATCTTTTACTTTAGCACTTTGTAGAGGAGGTAACCAAGTGTGTGCGAGGAGAGTGCCACCTACCTTAATGTTGGGGTTGAAGACGAGAGGTTGTGCGAGGTCTTGACGAGGTGAAAATTTGTAAGAGGAGCAAAGTTGAGAAAAAACTTTCAGGGAGGTCCCAATTACTGAGTGGCCGATTGGGTCCAGCAACTTCTTCAGGGGAATATAGTAAATGGCAGGAAAAGCAAGTGGTGTTGTTGTAAGATCTGGGTTTCTATTTGCAGCCGAATAGGAGAGGTTTCATCTATGGGATCCGTAAGCCATTTCCCGATCCTAGAGAAGTGGCTCGTCCAACAATAAAGAAGAAAATTAGGGAGGCAGAGGCCCCCTGATGCTTTGGGGAGACTCAGTTTAATAAAGGATTTTCTGGGTTGTTTATGTAGCCATATAAAGCCAGAGATGAGAGAGTGTACCTTCTGGAAGAAAGATAGTGGGAGCCACATGTTCAGCATATGTAATGTATAATAAAGTCTAGGCAGGACATTCATTTTAATTATGTTTATGCATCCCCAAAGAGATAATGGAAGAGATTCCCATCTTTGAAGATCAAGTTGAAGGATTGTCACTGGGTCATCGAGATTGAGTTTCTTGGTCCGAAGAGGATCCGTGGTTAGGTGAATGCCCAGATACTTAAGTGAATGAGGAGTCCATTTTAGGTTAAAACCACTGAAGTCAGCTTTGTGAGTGAAATGATTTAGGGGAAAGATTTCTGATTTGTTCAGATTAAGTTTATAATTGGATAGTGAGCTAAATTGGCATATTACATCCACTACTTGTCTCAGGGATTTAGCAGGATCCTCTAAATGGAGGAGGATATCATCCACATACGCAGAGAGGATATGGTTGTGACTGAGTATTGGAATTCCCTGTATTTGGGAAGACTGTTTGATATGACAAATCAAGGGTACTAAATAAAGATTAAATAGGAAAGGTGAGAGGGGGCAACCCTGCCTTGTACCTGAGTAAAGGGGAAAGTGAGAAGAGAATACCTCATTGTAACTGATCTTTGCTGAAGGGGAGGAATATATGTCATGAATCCACAGGATGAAGAGGGGAGGGATGCCCATCTTACTTAAAGTCAGCCAGAGGAAATCCCAGTCCACTCTGTCAAAGGCCTTCTCGGCATCCAATGAGATTAGGGCCATCGGGGTTTGAGATAATCTTGCTGCATTGAAAATATGGGAGAGCTTTCGAAGGTGATACACGGAGGATCTACCAGGGACAAATCCCACCTATTCTGGACTTAGAAGATGAGACCATACTTTTCGAATGTGTAAAGCTAGGATTTTAGTTAAGATCTTGATATCACAATTTAAGAGGGAGATCGGACGATAACTCTCTGGGAGCAGGTGGGACTTGTTGGATTTTAATAGAAGAGATATGGTCACTTCTAATAAAGTAGGATCCAAAGATTTAGCTGAGACCATATATTGGTATAGTTTGAGCAGATCTGGAGCCAGCTTCTTTGCAAAGGATTTGTAAAAATTAGTGGGGGAAGCCGTCTGGGCCTGGAGCTTTATTAAGGGTTAAGTCTTTAATTGTTTCCACCACTTCTTCAAGGGTGCTAGGAGAGATCAAGGAAAGTTGGAGGTGTTTGGTAAGGAGGGGAGAGTTAAGGAATCCAGATAAGAGTCTATCTTTTGGGTAGGAGTGGGCGTGGATCTTTCCCCATAGAGGGAACAATAAAAGTTCTCAAGTATTAGAGCAATGTCTCTGGGATTGGTTTTAATAGTCCCATCCGGAGCCTGAAGGGAAAGTATAAGTCTTGAGCTTTCCAATTTGTGGAGTCTAAGAGCTAGGAGTTTGCCCGCTTTTTCTCCCTGATCTATGTAAGTGGATTTAGTTTTTTAAGAGTGCATACTCTGCTTTTTCTCTTAAGAGGTCAGCATATTTGTTCCTGAGATCTAAGAGCTCGGTTGTGGAGTCAGGGTTTATTGAGGAGGTGAGAGAAAGCTTGGCTGCTCTTATTTGAGTTAATAAGGATAAGATTTCTTTTTCTCTCATTTTCTTTCTTCTGGTAGCTAATTTAATGAATTCCCCACGAATATAGCATTTGAGAATACACCATAATAAATCATCTCTTTGAATTGTACTTATATTAGTATCTATGAAGGTTTGAATGGAGGTTTGAATTTTAGAGATGATAGTTTTCTCTTTTAAAAGTTGAGTATTCAGTCTCCATTATCTATCTTTGGACTGTCAGGGGAAGGAGATAGGGACACCCATACCAGGGAATGATCAGAGATTACTATAGGCTCGATGCCTGTTTGATGTAAACCGGATAACAAAGGGATACTGATTAAGATATAATCCAATCTGGACCAGGATTGGTGCACGTTAGAGTAAAAGGAGAACATTTGATGTGATGGGTTAAGTAAACGCCATGGATCACAAAGTCCTAGTGTATCCATCAAGTCATGTAGGGCTCTTTGTGATGGAGTAGGGGGTCTTAAGGGTCGATGGGTCCTATCTATATCCTGTGTTGGGGGGGACATTCCAATCACCTCCTAAAATAAAGGAGATGGGAAGAAATGGTGCAATTTAGCTGGCAAGTTCCATAAAAAAAATTATGGATCGCCACCCTGTGGCCCATATACAGAGCCTAAAACTACTGTGGTGCCCAAGAGGGTACCTTTAACAGGAATATATCTGCCATGGGGATCAGTTACTGTGGAGTCCGCCTGAAATGGGATCATATTTTTGATTAAAATGACTACCCCTTTACTTGATGAGGAAACCCCAGTGGCGAAGACTTGAGAAATCCCCAGTCTGTGTAACCAAATGGCCTCTCTAGTCAACAGATGTGTTTCCTGTAGCAGGATTATGTCTGCATTAAGTAGGGCACAATGTTTTAATACTTGATATCTCCTGGTAGGTTCCCTGACTCCTCTGACATTCCAAGTCACTACTTTACATGTGTTAATAGCCATACCAAATAATAAACCACATAACTTTTCTAGAGGACAAATCATTATGAAACCAGAAATAATCATAAGACACATTCCAATCCCTGCCTCCTCCCCCCTTCTCTGAGCCCTTCAACAATATTAAGCTTGCAAATTGATAATAACAGGGATGATTTAAGTGAAGGGGAAACCATTTCAAAGTACAGCAATCAAATCGCTAAGTTTGCCCCATCCCCCACCCCCCAATTGCCCAGGAGTTATAGTTTTCACTCTCCAAAATGATGATATTTTTGAAGTACAGGACTAATCCAACAAGAGGAAACCGTAATAAGTATAAAGCAGTACACCCTCTGTCCCTCCCTTCATAACCTCAGCAACTATATACATTTGTCTCCCTTGAAAAAAAGAAACGGTTAAAGTTCTTGACAAACAGGTTCCAGTGAGGGAGACTATCCCATACAGCTCCTAGCCACAAATCCCAGAAAAATAGGAGACAGACGATTGGTATGATCTGGTGGTGCTACACTAAGCAAAAAAACTGCAGCCAAAGATACCAGGACCACCAATGTCCCTTTTTAGGGAATGCGTAGGAGCTAAACTCCCCATAAACTAGTTTGTTATGCAATTAGCCCTGAGCTTGCTTGAATCAGGGCACCCACCCTTCTACCCCCCCAAACCATCATCCGGAGTATAAATTTTGTTAACACCATATTATTTTGATATGTTTAGGCACTAACATATTCAGAACAAAGTAAATATTCTGAAGGTTCATAATGCTCCTAGGTGGATTAGAACCTGCTCCTCTTAACCTAAATATAAGTTTCCACCTAATACACAAGATTTCGTCCCTCCTGGTAGTATCTGAAGGCCTAGTGAATGAATAACCCTTGATTCAGGCTTCATCTCCCACATTATAAGGTTACATGAGATGAGGAGATAAGATCCCCCGCCCAGCCCCACAATTTCAGAAACTTCAGAAAACAACTAAGGAAGAAAAACCTCTTGACCAGCTACAACCGATTGCTAGAAAACAACAAAGAAATTAAAATTGGTGCAGTACTTCAGTGTTGGAGTCCTGTCCTGTCGATGTTGATGGGGTAACGAAATTAGAGGGGGAAAGCTAATGGTAGCCGGACCAGTTTCAGTCCCAGGAGAAAAACAATCCCTCCTACCCTCACCCAGATTAATCAGTTCCTTCCGCACAGAATGAAACTGTACAGCAGGCTGCCCTCTGTGTTGGAAGTCTAGCACTGCAACCGGTGAGATCAGGCTCATCCACAAATTATTCCCAGACCTGGATATCTGAAAAGTTTGAAGGCATGTAGGTGAATCCTCATCTCTCATTAAATCTTGTGCATAGAGAGTAAATTCTCATACAGAACTAATTTCAGTCAGAGACTTCAGTCATTCTTGAACAGTTGTGGGAGCTTGATCTTTAGATCAGCCATCACTTGTGAAGGCGAGTCATAGGATATCCAAGATCCAGATACTGAGACCTGTAGTTTGGCAGGATATAGCATTTTAAAAGGAATGCTTGCAGCAATGAGTTTGGTAACAATGGCATGGAAGGCTGCTTGCTTCTGGCTCGTTTCATATGGTAGATCCTGTGTAATACGGAGCTTGGTGCCTTCCTACAATATTATTTGGAGTTCTTTTACTTTATTTAGCATGTGTTGTCACCCCAAATAGCTCAGGAATTTTAAAATTAGGGGTCTTGGGGGAGATCCAGGCTGGGGAGGAGGCTGTAATAATTGGTGAGCTCTTTCGATTTGGTAGTTGCTCTCGAGTGGAGAAGGGCCCACTATTTTGAGCAAAAGCTTCTGGACAAAAGCTATGACATTGGGGTTTGCCTCGGTCTTGGGGAGACCCATTATCAGAATATTATTCCTCCTACCTTCTAAATCCTGTTTTTAATTGCAGTTTGTGTATTTGCTGCCGGAGCTGGGTTACTTCTGGGTCTACTTTATCTCTCCAGCATTCCAGTGAGGAGGATCTGGCTTCTGTGTCTCCCACTCTTTTATTTAAATCTGCCGTATCATGTCTAATAGACTTAATCTCTGTAGAAACTGATCTTCAGTAAGTGGAACTGGTTGTATAGATGCTAGGCTTTTGGAGTTGGAGGCTCCCCCTTGAGGCCTGGATATTTTTAAACAGCTTTTTAGGCGAGGGAGGAGGCGTATGTTTAAGCTGGGCCATCTTCATATCTGCATCCATCACGGAAGAAATTCTCCCAATAGTGATGAAAATTGTGGTGATATCTGATGCTGGAGTGCCCTCTTTTCGTAATTTGTATTATTGATGAGATTCCAGTAGAAATCTAGATGTAAAAGCCGATGGTGTGAGGTTGGGGTTAGGTGTCCTGTAATCCTGCTGCCACTAGGTTGCCTGCATCATGTGACCTCCGAATGATCTTGTATTTAAGATAGGCAGAAACAAGTTCTAAGGTTGCCCCCCCTCCCCCAGTTCTTGAATATAACAGTGGTGCAAGCTTCTGTTGCTTAAAGCCTTAAAGAGCTCCTGTCGTAAATGAGAAAACTTTGAAAAAATTCAATATTTAGACACAATGGCCTGTATTCATGAACAGTAATGCCAGTGTTAGCATAGCTTTACTTACCCTTTACTAACCCAAGTCAGCAATCTCCTGTGTTGTTCAATAGCAAATTGCTGAATCAAGGTAGGGACAGTTAAATAAAGTGATGCTAATGCTAGAAGGTTATGTTCGTGAATATATGCCAGTGTAGCTTATATTTCATAGTTTTTATGTTGGCTCGCGCTTGTGCGCGAGCCAACATATTGTATTAGTGGCAGATTTGGAGGCATGGTCACTGTTGGGTAAATGCAGGGCACGCATCATTAGGTGCGTCCCTCATTCCCCAATAAGCCAGCATGCAGGTGCCACACCAGGAATACATAATGTGGCTAGCAGATCAAACAAAAGGTCTGCTGCAATGACAGCCATGGGCGTCATGCAATGGCACCAAAACACACACTCCTTAAGTGCCTTTCCTGAAGCCCTTCAAGAAACATGGTGGCACTGACTGTCACCGCGCAGAGAGCTGACTTCAGGGGTGCCCAGTTCCCCTGTTGGCATGCCGTCAGTTTGTTCATGTGCTGACGGGGGAGCCCACTCCCCATCAGCATAATGACCCCCCCATTTGTTCTGTGCCGAGGGGGGTGCCCAATCCCCCTCAGCTCTTGCTCCCCCCATCGCTATATGCCAATGGGGGTGCCCAATCCCCCATCAGCTAGCCCCCCTGACACTCAGGTGGCATGCTGGGAGCCCACCCCAGCATGACAAATGCCCTTGTAAAAAAAAAAAAAATCCTACGATGTTTTGTTTTTTTTCCCTGTAAAAGAAGAAAACGGTCCCTCATGGCCTGTTCTGTTCCCTCCCCAACCCAAGCCCACCATCTGTGCACCCTGCCTCTCCACACCCCCCTCACCCATTACTTACCTCCAGAGCCCAGCACGATGATCTTCAGTGGCCCGGGAACACATCTGCACTCTTCAAAGCTGACTGCGAACTGAAGAAATGCCGGTAAGCTGTATAATGGCATAAATAGGTTTTTTTTTAACTTTGGTGCATATCTCGGGCATTTTTGGGAATTTTGGCACCAAAATTTCAACATGGGGTTCTTGAGACCGCTCTTCATGAATTCAGTCACTGTCATGGCATTATTCGGTCCCGAAAGGTGATTTCGTGGTCACTGCACAGAATCACCCTTCAGGATCGATTAACTAAATGACAGTGCCACTGTTCATGAGGTGGGCTCTCAAAAGCCTATGTTGCAAATTTGGTGAAAACAATCAAAATTACTGTTTTACGAGGCTGCAAGTGCAGTAGTGTCCACGCACGCCGTAACTCTCATGAATTTGTAATATTTTCACTCCAGATTTTCAAAATTGGCATTTTTCCACACCTCCTTATGAACAGTACAGCTGCCATTTTACATATCCTGGCCAAAATGTGTTTTTGCATGTCCGGCACAGAATAGCGCGGTCGCTGTGCAAAATCTGTTTTGGAACAGTTTGAGAAATTGACAGTGATACTGATCATGAGCAGAGGTCCTAAAATGCCTATGTTGAAAATTTAGTGATGAAAGTCCATAAAATGACTGTGTTACAAGAGTGCGTTGCACAGTTTCCACGCACCTTTGTAACTTTGCAAATTTGCAATATTTTCATGCCAGATTTTCAACACTGGCATTTTTTCACACCTCCTTATGAACAGTACAGCTGTCATTTGTTGCAGCTAGCCCAAAATGTGTTTCCGCACTTGTGGCGCACAATGGCGTGGTTGCTGTGGGAAATCATCTTTTGGGACAGATTAACAAAATCATAGCACTACTGTTCATGAGGGGAGGTCCCAAAATGCCTATGTTGAAAATGTGGCTAAAAAAATACCAAAAATAATTGGGTTACAGACGTGTGTTGCGCAGTTCCTTTTCATGCTCATGACTTCACCAATTTTTCATATTTTCACTCCAGAGTTTCAACGTTGCCATTTTTTACACCTCCTCATGAACAATACAGTTGTCATTTTCACATCCTGCCCAAAATGTGTTTTCATCCCTGTGTCACCAAATGGCATAGCCACTGTGCAAAACCACCTTTCAGCTAACAAACTGATTGTGCCGCTCTTCATGAGGTGGCATCACAAAAAGCCTATGTTGAAAATGTGGAGTGAAAATACCAACAAATGCCTACGACCTTAGGGTTTCCAACTGTAACAGCCCCCACCCTGTCGAAACTGACAGGCATCAGGGGTGTGACTTGGGATCATTGGCTATAATGCTCACACCATTCCACCCCCACTCCCACCCTGCAGCCAGTGACAAGCATCGAGGTGTGCCTTGGAATGTTCACCCCATTCTCCTGTGCTGCACCCGTCTCAGCATATTTCCTTATGGAATAGGATATGTATAAGGCCCAAAGACCCCAAAGTATAACATGACACTTGTCAGTGTCTACAGGGTAGGGTGAGGTAAAATGGCATGAGCGTTATAGCTGATGACCCAAAGGCACACCCCAATGCCTGTCAGTCTCTGCAGGGTGGGAGTGGGGTCGGTGTCAGTTCAATATTTCACTGCCATTCCTATTATGCACCTCTTACTCCTGCACTACAAATGCCAATGCCAGCGAGACAACATTCGGCATTGACAAATGCTTGTTTTCTATAATTTTCATTCTTATTTCCTTATTACTAAGGGCATTTGCATGAAAACAATCTCTCTGCCTTTTCAGCTCTGGCTGCTTCTCTACACCTGACATAACAGCTCTGTTCATGACATCACAATCTGTTACCATGGCGATAAATATGATGTCATAAATGGGATTGTGATGTCAGGTTAGACAAGCAGCCAGAGCAGATAAAGTCTTGGAGACAGTGATCTTGTCTTCATGCAACTGTTCTCAGCAACAAGAAAATGGTGAATGAATTACAGAAAATATATGAAACATATGGACAGAACTGAGTTTAAATCTTACTTTTTTCAAACTTTTCCCGGTGCTATCAGGGGCTCTTAAAGTGCTGTAATGAGCTCTAAAAGGGACTGTCCTGCAGCCAGATCTGACCCTTGCAGCTAGTGCAAAATGCAGCTTCTCATCTCCTGACCTCCTTGTGGAGGTTAGAGCATATCACTCTGGTATGTCTCATCACATTACTGTGGGATTTAGTGAAATTAAAAAACAGTTTTGGACAAGGACCAGGCAGGTTCCCAGGATGAACATTTACCTCACAATTATAAACAATAGCTAGGTTCCTGGTACAAACACATACTACACAATTATAAATAGCAGATAGCTCCACTGAACAATGTCTTTGTTGGCTGTAGCCAACTCTTCTTTTACATGTGGTTCATTTCTAGCCATCTGAGCTTCAGCACATCTCGATACCATTGGTACTGGGAGCACCTGAACCGAAGAATAATAGAGTTTACATTTTTAAAGTACTCTTATACATTGCATCCCACAGTGATTTAAGCAATAACAACTGAGAAGTTGGTAATTTCCAAGGGATTAATGACTGGTTGGGGGGATGGCTGGCCCGAGGCACAGCTGAGGGCCACCTCCCTCCAGTTGGTCATCAATCCAAGGAAATGACCAGCTTCATGGTTGTTATTGTGATTATAAGTCTAATCGCATTAACAACTTTCATTTTTGCCAGTTTTATTTGGGTTTTAGCCATGTGGCACAAGCCGTGCATCCCACACAGTGTCAGTCTGCAGCTGGATCGGTCATTTCCAAAATGTTAATGAGCAATCCAGTAACCAATCCAGAGCCTCGCTAGGCTCATGAATAATTAATGAAAAACTAAAATACCTCACAACTCACCCCAGCACTAATCCAAAACAAGTGCAAACCAGTACTGATGTGTTGGAAACTTATCAACATTTATTTACAGCAGATACCCACACATAAGACATATATGGAAAAAGAGCTGAATGGATGCCACCCCCACAGATAAGAAATCTGATGGCATGTCACTCCCTTACATGGAGTTTTATCAAGGCCTCGTGAATAATTAGACTTATAACAGCAATATTTAGGGCTGCAGTTGGTGTAGCCCTGCAGACCTCTTGCCATCAGAAAAGGACTTGGCACATTCCATCCGACCGAACAACATATTGGAGTTGCAACATAGTCTCCTCCGTGTCCATGAAGCACTCTGCTCATTGTTTCTGTTGGAAGTCACAGTGCACTATTTTTTTGCTGTGCCAGTCACGGTGGAACACGGCAGACTCTGCTGTGTCCAAGATGGCTATCAAACTGTATTGCTCATGTGCGACTACTAGAGCATGCACAGTACAGTGTGGCGGCCACCTTGGTCATGGTGGACTGTACTGTGTTCCGTCGTGACCACTGATTTCTTTTTGGCTTTTAATTATACATATCCCCCCCCACCTGACCCTCCCTCTCAGCATCCACCCTTCCTGAAACATAACAATGACACTGGGGGTGCCCAATCCCCCCAGTGTCGCAATCGTGTTCCATGATCTTTTTTTTAAATATATGCTTTTTTCTCCCCCCTGACATCAGAGCAGTACTGCAGGAGTGAGGGATTCCATGGCCTGCAGTGCATGGCAGAGCTTTTATAATTTCCTGTCAGATGTTTTCAGGTTCTACTTTTCTCTAGGGCCTAAGTACAGTTATTTGTCCAGTCGCTCAGTGTTGTGATGGCGATTCTTCTGTCCTTTTTTATTTTTTTATACACTGTAAAAAGAAAACTGTCCATCAATGTATTTTTTTACCCTGTAAAAAGAAAACCATCCATTGATGTCTTTTGTGTCATTACTGTCCCCCCACCTGACCCTCCCACTCAGCAACCACCACCCTGCACCCCCCCCAAGCCTTACTTAACCCATCGGAGGTCCAACACCATAATACTCTCTGGACCACAGATATGTCTTCACTCTTCAAAGCTGGACCGTGAACTGAAGAAACAGGTATGTGGTTCAATGTATTTCAGTAGGGTTTTAAACTTAGTGGCATAACTTAGGCGTTTTTGCATATTTCTGGCCCTAATTTTCAACATGCCTTTTTTGGGATCCCACTTCATGAACAATTGTACTGACATTAGGAAAATCTGTCCCAGAAGGTGATTTTGCAATCCCTGCGTGAAATCACCTTTCGGGCAGGAGTTGAAAATTTTCTCTGTCCTTGTTCATGAGGTGGGGTCATAAGAAGGTTATGATGAAGATTTGGCTTAAAAATACTAAAAAACAAAGTTAGGAGCCTACACTGAATTTTGTGAATGCAGGCTCATGATGTTGGTAATTTTCAATATTTCACTCCAAATTTACAACATAGCCATATCTTTACAGCAACTCATGAATGTGACAGCTGTCATTTTTCAAATCCTGGCCAAATCTTTTTTACATCCCAAAAGGTGATTTTGTGGTCCCTGCACAAAATCACCTTTCAACAGGAGTTGAAAATTTTCTCTGACCTCATTCATGGGGCAGGGTTATCAGAAGGTGATGTTTTAAATTTGGTGTGAAAATATTTAAAAAAATCAAAGTTATGAGGCTATGTTGAATTCTGCAAATGCAGGCTCATAGCTTTGATAGTTTTCAGTATTTTTACCCCAAATTTTTAACATAGCCATTTGTTTACAGTACCTCATGAATGTGACCGCTGTCATTTTTCAACTCCTGTCCAAAATGTGTTTTTGTGTCCTAAAAGTTGATTTCACAGTCCCAGCGCAAAATCACCTCTAGGCCAGGAGTTGAACATTTTCTCTGCCCTTCTTCATCAGGCAGGGTCATAACAAGGCTATGTTGAAAATTTGGTGTAAACATTTAAAAAAAATACAAGTTCAGTATTTTAAAATTCCTTAGCTGCAGTCCTATGCGCTCCGGGCAGACTTTGTTTACACAAGCTAGCCCAGCTATGATGCCACATCTCATTTCTTGTGAAGTCATGCTTCTGCTTCGGCCAGCTTGGTGCCCCTACAACTGGTACTTTCAATTTCTGTTGAGAACAATCTGTTTGGCTGATTCACAATGATAACACTATGAGTCCTGTTTTCAGCAACACCTACAGGTTTACTGCAATGTTATTTTGCAATATGACAGACAGCATAATTTGTCAACTGAATCAGAATGTATTATTATTATTTCAAATATAATATAAGGGTAGGAGAAATGTCTTTTTCTAGCTGTGACTATTATTTCATCCTTTATTCATTAAAATATATGTTTTATTGTTCTTTCAGTCTGAAAACACATTTCATGCAGCCACATAAAAAAAATGTTTTGAGTAGTTGTACATGGGTTTAATGTTGGGCAACAGTTCTCTGCTTTATAGTCCATAGGCAAGTTTACATCTGTGAAGTAGTATCCTTGGTGATTGGTAAAAAGAAATGTGTATACATAAATGTAAAATTCCATCAGTGTTGCTTATAGAGAAAGAAGTTGGCATCATAAAATGGCCCATGAAAATCCTGTAACTTCGTTAGCTGAAACATGGTATGACTGTTGATTATTTTTTGACAACTGCATACCTCCCTTGAACTGCATATTTTTTTTAAAATTAAAACTCCTTTTTATAAGTGGGATAACACACTCCAGAGTGTGCTGTTATAACGGAATACTGCACTTATTGGGTGGTTGAGGCACTTGGCTACACCTTGTGCCTAACAGCCACCTGAGGGGTGCATTATTTCCCTTTAATTGCATGCATAGTCATGTGTTATCCCATCACATGACAGGGTAAGCATTATGTCAACTCACCACATGCCCTAGGTGTGTTATGAGGTATGAGGCTGCTGGCTGAGTGCCATCAACCACATGTACAGTGAGGTGATCTGACACAATACACACCCTAGTGTGTTACTTTGCTTATAAAATGGGTTTCCTATTTTAAAATGTATGTAATTATTTAAACAAAGATATCTGAATATTTAAAAAGAGAAATCTGTGTTTGAGTTTGTGGTGAACTAGTTCATCTGCCTTCTGGATCCTGCTGTTGTTTTTTATTTAGCCTTTCTTAAAGTGACCTAAAAAAGCTTCTATAATTGAAGTTTTTGTCACTTTTTTTTTACCTTCTTTCACCACATTCTTTACCGTTAAAATATATGCCCCCTTTGTAGTTGTGTTTCTGTGTGACACTTCGCCCTGGGTAGAATTTGATATTAAGAGTAAGAGAACTAGTTGTAGTGCGTATTTTATCTACATGTGGTTGTATGGAGAGGCACCATTGTTTTTTGTTTGTTTTGTATCCACTAGTCGCTGTTTGAGGAGCAAAACATCAACAAAGGCAGGCAGAGAGAGACAGAGTCACCAAGACCACAGTATATCATAAGAAAGTGTGAGAGAGAGAGAGAGAGAGAGAGAGAGAGTGAGTGAGAAGGCAACTGTGACATTACAGAGGCAACTGTGATATTACAGATAGATGGTTTGGGAGGAAGAGCAGTGTTCACCAGGAATGGCATATTTGGAACCCTTGTGAGCACAGCACAATAATAAACAAACTCTAGCCAGAGCCAGTATGGCTGCAGTCAAGCTTACGGAGGAACACGGCGGACTATGCTGCCATGTCCAAGATGGCAGCTGGAGTTCACTGCATATGCACAATGCCTCTTACATTAGCACTGAACTCCGGGGCATGGCACCACAGTCTGCCATGTTCAAGATGGTGGCCAGAGTTCACTGGGCATGCAAGATGACTCACACATGTGCACTGGGCTCCAGTGGCCATCTTGGACAAGGCAGACTGCACTGCCATGCCCCCAAGTTCAGTGCACATGCACGAGTCATGAATGCACAGTGAACTCTGGCCACCATCTTGGACATGTCAGACAGTGCCATGTCACACCAGTATCAACAGACAAAATAGTGCGAGGTGAATGCACAGTGGTTACCATTCACCTCCACTATTAAAAAGTCCATTTGTTATCCAGTGAGCTCCCTTTTCTCTATAGTACTCACAAGATGACTGCAGGGCTACATCCACTGCAGCTGTAAAAAGTGACTATTGTACCAAAATGCCGTATGTCAGTTTTAAATGTCCATTACCAAAGAGTATTGTGTAACAATACATGTTGGAGCTGTGTGTGTGTGGTGGTGGGTGGGGGATTCAGAGTTTAGTGGAACGTAGTGGGGGATTTGGATTGGGAATTTCCTGAGAGACAAAAATGGCTACCAGATTGTTTTTAAAAAAACATCTGTGGTGGTGCATTAATTTGTAGTTAGGCTAATTATTAGGATAACTGTGCATTGGGCTCTATTAAAGTGGAACAGTCAACATCAAGGCCCCACACGCAAGTGTGGGGCAGATCCCAATGTACACTTGTGTGTAAAAACATTTTATTTGCATATTGTTTACTGTAGTATTGTAGATTGCATCAGACTAATTTTGTTTATTAATAATAATAATAAACTTTATTTATAAGTGCAATATCTAAAACCAAATCGCTGTACAAGCCTTAAAACAGTTAAAACAGATAAAACAATAACCAACTGATTCAGGACAACTTCTAGATTCTTCTAGTTTACTTCTTAGCAGACACCTTCTGTAACTACAAATCCCAGAATCCCCTACAGCTGACATCAGAGCAGTATTGCAGCAGTGGGAGATTCAATAATCTGCAGTGCATGTTAGAGTTTATATATTTATTTATTTAATTTTGGAAACTGGGAAGGCCCACTGAGACCATAAGAGTCCCTTTTTCAGGAGTGACCCAGAATTAATTACAGAATAACACAATAAATCAACATGTAGAACAATACAGATTGAACATTGCAACAACCTGGGACACTGGATAACCCAGAGAAAGACTTTTGCAAGTTACAGTAGGTAGTTTTGACATTTAGAAAGACATTTGTGGACATTTGTAAAATGATTGTGACAAGATGGGGATGTAGCACTTCACGGTGGTGTTCTGACATAGTTTAGTCGAATAAATCATGTGGGTTACATCATTAATCATGGAGGTTATATCTTATAAGAAACACTTATGAACAATGTCGTAAGGATCTTTAGATGCAGAAAATAGAAGAAAATCCAGTTTATGAGCACAAAACAGCAGTGGGATATTCTGAGGAAAATAAGTAACCTAGAGTTTACGATTAGCATTTCAGTAAAAAGAGTTGGAGCAGCCCTATGCCCGCCCACCTTAACAAGTTATTAGTACATCAGTGATTGCAGGTGCAGTTACTAAGCTCCACTTATTGAGCCTTTAGTCCCTTTTCAAAGACACCAATTAAGGGGCTTTCCTGGAGATTGCTAGGGAGGGCATTCCAAAGAAATGGAATAGAGGTAGCAAATGACCTATGCCCTTGGATGTCCTAACCCTAGGGATATTGAGAAAGCTTCAAGAGGAATTAGCCATACCATTAACGGAATTATATAATGAATCTCTAGAAAGCGGTAGGGTGCCACAAGAATGGAGGAGGGTAACAGTGGTACCCTTGCACAAGAGAGGCAGCAGGGAGGAGGCAGGTAACTACCTCCTGGTCAGCTTGACCTCAGTAGTGGGTAAAATCATGGAGACACTCCTTAAAGAGCAAATAGTAAACTTCCAAAGAGGGCAGGAAAACTCAACCCCAAACAACACGGGTTCACCGCAGGCAGATCATACCAGACTAACCTGATCAAGTTCTTCAATTGGGTGACCAGGACAGTGGACCAGGGTGGGGTGGTGGACGTGGTATATGTGGACTTCAGCAAAGCCTTTGACACCATACCACACAGGAGGCTAATCAAAAAACTTGAACAAACAGGGCATCGGTCATATGACTGTAAGCTGGATTACACACTGGCTGCAAGATAGGACTCAGAAGGTCACTGTAAATGGCGCCATGTCCATAGAGGGTTATGAGACCAGTGGAGTGCCACAGGGGTTGGTTCTGGGTCCAATCCTCTTCAACATCTTCATCAGCAACATTGCTGATGGTCTACAGGATAAAGTCTGCCTGTTTGCAGATGATACAAAACTCTATAATAGGGTTGATACTCTAGAAGAAGCCTCTAGTATGATAGAAAATCTTAGAAGACTTGAACAGTGGTCCAAAGACTGGCAACGTAGATTCTATGCTAAAAAATGGAAAGTGATGCATCTGGATAAGCAGAACCCAGGAATACAATATAGCCTAGATGGGCATGCACTAGAGGTGACCAAAACTGAAAGGGACTTGGGCGTAATCATATCAGATGACCTTAAAGCAGGGGAAACAATGCGAAAAGCAGCACTAAAGGCAAGCAGTATCCTCAGATGCATAGGCAGGGAATTACGAGCGGGAAACAAGAAGTAATCATCCCACTCTATAGATCCTTGGTGAGGCCACATCTGGAATACTGTGTCCAGTTCTGGAGGCCCCACCTTAACAAGGACAAGGAGCGTTTGGAGATTATTCAGAGAAGGGCCACTGAGATGGTGCAGGGCCTCCATCAGAAGCCATGTGAATCTAGACTCAGGGACTTGAACTTGTACTCCCAGGAACAGAGAAGGGACAGGGGGGACATGATAGAAACATTCAAATTCACCAAAGGTATAAACACAGTTCAGGCAGACAACCTCTTCCAGGCCAACAAAGAGGGCACAACCTCCGCCTGAGAGGGGAAAGGCTAAGAAATAATGTCAGGAAGTACTTTTTCATGGAGATGGTGATAAACCCATGGAACAGCCATCCCCCAGAGGTGGTTGCAGCAAAGATGGTGAATGAATTTAAACATGCATTGGACCGACACTACAGTAAAAGCAAAACTAGCAACCTATAGGGGCAGGGGTAGGATTCATGGGCAGACAAGATGGATCACAAGGTCCCCATCTGCGCGTCATCTTATGTTATGACATGGAGGAACAGAAGGACTGAGGACCTGAGTGACCTTCTATTCAATTTGGCCCTTATTTGGTTTGTCAGGCTTGGGGGAGCATTGTTGAGCCTGAAGTTGAAGGTTAGACACAGTAAAGGATAAGCTAGTTTATAGGCTTTGATCTTTTGTTTGCTGGTCCCACTGTCCTCTTGGGGCTAAATACAGTCACAAATAACTGTACTTAGGCCCTAGAGAAAAGTAGAACCTGAAAACATCTGACAGGAAATTATAAAAGCTCTGCCATGCACTGCAGGCCATGGAATCCCTCACTCCTGCAGTACTGCTCTGATGTCAGCTGCAAGAGGTTCTGGGATTTGTAGTTATAGACAGTGTCAGCCTAGAACAAAATTAGTCTGATGCAATCTACTATAATATAACAAACAGTAAGTAAACCAAAATGTTTTTGGACACAAAGTGCACATTGGGACCGGCCTTACACTTGAGTGAGGGGTCCTTTGTGCTGACTGTTCCTGTTTAATGTACGGTCATGTGACTAGTTTTTCACAGATCATAGCTCTTATCTTTCATAACCCTTTTTGTAATAAAGGAATAGTGCACAACAGGGGTGTGACATGCTGGGATAACATCACGCCTTGGGTGGTTGGACACGGAGCCGCAGGCTGAGTGTGTCCAGCACCCAAGAAGTGACGTTATCACAACACAACACACACCCTGGAGTGTATTGTTCCTATTATACAATGGCTCACTTGTTGACAAAAAAAAAAAAGAAAGAAAAGAGAAAAAAGATTTAAAAGGTTATTAAAAACAGATTTTTTTGTCATATTTTCAATGGGTAGGGATACTTTAAAAAAAACTGGTGCTCATTATTTCTTTCAGCCAGTAGGTGGAGCTGCTTGGTGTATGGCTCCCAGTAGCTTGTTCCCTCACACAGGTTCAAAAGATCATATGTACTTCTTATTGGCTGTCCCTCCCCCTTCCCTGGTTTCTCTCTTCTCCTGTGGCTTTGTTTTTTCCTGTGCCTTTTTTTTTATTTCCGTGTAGCAGGAAACCAGTCAGGTGACCAGCCACCACTGCAACCCCCCCAAGATCATTGTTCACATCAGGATAATGACAGTCTGGCTGTGGTTCTCCCAGTGCAGTTGCTGTGGGGTTTGTACTGGGAGAAGATAAAGAAAGAGACATCCGTAGGGAAAAAATGGTGTTAATGGTGAGTAGCTGAAGCCCAGTGTGTTTGTCAACTCATGCGCTCAGTCTGTTGTGGGCAGGTGAGGAAAGCAGAAGTGGAGTGCTCATCGTGTTCATAGCTGGGCAGGGAGAGTGGAAGCTGATTGGAGCAAGGAGCGGTGAAGTCGATTGCAATGATGGCTTCTTGGAAAGATGGCTGCTTTTTGAATTACTCTGATGGCTTTCAATGAAAGGTTTTGAACCGCGGTCATGAACTTCAGGGGAAGACCAGGGACATCAGTTTCTGTGGTCGTGCTGGCAGACAGGAGACTGAAATGCTGTTTTTACTGACAGCTTTCTTTTAAATTTGATAGACATTTGACTTTTGGCAATTAAGTGTGGCAGGAGGAAACTGAGCGACAGGAAGTGAAACTGAAAGATAGCCGCTATCTGTCATGCTTTTCAGTAAAGCCAGTTTCACACCTGACTGACCAGGGAGTAACTTGGTTGTGCAATGTGCAATGATATTTTAGTCAGGTGATTCGGTGCGTGCTGGGACTAGATCCGCAATGTTATGCTAGGATAACATCACGGGTCCAGCCCCAGACTGACCAATCAGAGCCAGGTATTCTTTCTTGCCATTGTATAATAAGTAATAACACATGAAGCGGTGTATTGTCATTGGGAAATACATGCATGCTTATGGGTGTTGCTTGACAAGAAGCAAAACTAAGGTCCCTTAAACACTCGGAGAAGTGTGAATATTCTACCAATGGCCAAACTCCTTGAACTGTGCTATTGAGGTTTTAAACAAAGACCATTTGTATTTTAAAAATGAGAGGAAATGTTGGGTGTAAAGTGACTTTTATGGAAAAAAAAATGTCCTTTAAATTGTGCAGTTACAGCCCACCCTGTGGCATATGGGGCCGAGGTGCTGTGCGCCTTACCTCTCACCGCACTGACAACTTGGTTTTGGGAACAAGTTCAGGTCACCAGGGGTTGGCCATGGGGGAAGGGGAAAGGACAAAGTGTCCAATGGACAGCTCTCTTCTCCTGGGTGTGAAGGCTTACTGACTTGGCCCTTGGCTCCCCCAGGTGGAGGCCTGGAGGTAGCACCAGCAGCTCAAGTGACAAGACAGGAGTAGCTGCATTTCTGTAGCGTGTGTATGCATCCATGTGCACATGCTTACATCCCACTGTGGCAGGGGACTGTGGAAGAAAAACTGAAAAATAATTGGTGCAGGCTATATGAAGCTTCACCTGCCTACCTCCGTCCCACACTATCACTGGTGCACCCAGCCCAATCTGGATGAGAGTCACCACAGGGGACAATCTGTAGGGGATTTTGGGCATGGTGGACCATGGAGAAGGTGCTGGGTGAGAGGGGGTGGGGACAGGGCTGAGAGCCTTCCTGCAGCAACCAGTAAGGAAAAAAAGCTGTACAGAAAAAAAGAAGTTTGCAGTTACATGGTTGGCCACTGGATATCAATAGAGCACAAGTCTTTCTATATTTAACTTATCACATAGTGGTGTGGAGCTATGTGTCATGTCATGAAGTTTATGCTGCTGGTACAACAGTGTTGTAAATGAGTGGCCATGGTAAATTTTCACACAAATATTAACCAAATAAGATTTCTAATAGCATTTTCATAATTTTATATCACACACTTCAAAAGCTTTGACATTTTTTGTGGTAACTCTTTACTGCAGCTAGCAGCTAGAGAGTATCTGAAATCTGTTTCCAAATAGTATGTTATGATTATGTTGAGGTTCACCGACAAACCACAAGCAGTTAATAAGTCCAAAGTGAGGGTTCTCAGTTCAAGAACACTAACTGCACCTTTTCAGCAAGTTCTTGCAGGTAGCTTGTGATCAAACTGTATGTTACCCAGTATGAAACTCTTATTACCTTGCATATAGAGAATATACACAGTTAGAGCTTTTAACCCAAGGACCCTAACTTTTGATTTCCTAGCTGTTTTGTACTTAATTTTTTATTAATATTCAAGATACAGCATCAAGCCACATACAGCAATCATAGTACACATATTTCAGATATCAATCCATCCCACACAAATAGAATTCAAATACTGTAAGTAAGATTACTTAAAAACACATTTTTTGCCCAGTGTTTGTGGGGTGGGGATTAAAGATGCAATGTCAAAATTATTACACATTGTGTGTACATTAATGAGGAAGAAATTCTCATCCAAGGGAGTACATAAAGAAAGTGACTGTTGGAAACTTAGACTAGCCAAGGAAGCAGTTGTTATCACTAGAAAATTATTCTGGGGACCAGGGTTCTATTGCTAGGTAAGCCACATTATATCTTTCTTATTAGAATTTGTGTTTCAATTTCATAGCAGTGACTTAATAGCAGTGTCAGTGGCTCAGCAGGTTGCACACTCATCTCTGAGGCCAGTAGATCAGAAGGCTGTGGGTTCTATGTCTACACTAGGCACTTGGGTTAAATCTCAATACTGACACTGTAGTGCAGTATGAGGGGGGGTGCCGCACTCCTGAGGTGCCATCTTTTAGATGAAATGTTAAACCGAGTTCCCGTCTGCCTGTTCTGGTGGTTGTTCAGGTGGACGTTAAAGGTCCCATGGCACTTCTTGAAAAGAGTAGGGGGAATGTCCCTGGTGTCCTGACCAAATTTCTCCCATTCACTAAAAGTACCACCAAAAGATTAATCTGGTTCAGTTTCAGTTGGTTACCATCTGTATCCCTCCCCTTAGGTCGCCCCTGAAAATGGGACTTCTAGTCTCAGTGGGCCTACCCGGTCATCAAAATTCAATAAAATAAATAATAATGCAACAATAACTAATTACCATTTCAACTGTTTCTAGCTGCAGTATTTACAGTCTGAGAAAGAAAGTGACTGCAAGAACCTGAGGCTAGCCAAGTAATCCTAATAGCTCAATTGGTGGAGCACCATAATTGTAGTCTGGGGATCTGGGTTCAATTCCCAGTTAGGTCACAGAAATTCCTTCTCACTACAATTTGTGTTGGAAATGCAAAGCAATGGCAAGTACCCCACCGGTAACAAATTACTATCTCACTAGTTATCTGAACCAATGGGAAACATTATTTTGACATCTTGAACTACGTGGCTGCTCTGTAAATAGTATAAATGCACTGTCAGCCATTCCACATTTGAATAAATGAGAGTTGTTCACTGTAAACTGGAAATAATTGCTTGGGTTACTCTGGAACAGACAATTTCATTTAAGAATTCTGCATGACATTACCAGCACCCAGGTTCTATTGAAAATACATAATCCCCCCACCACCCAACAGGTACTGTACTGAACCCTGAAATCTAAGGGATTATTTCTCACAAAGAAAAGCTTATTTTATTCACTGAATTCCAAATCTTGATTGGCTGACTGGCATGGCCTCACTGTAAAAATAAATATTTTTTATTAAATGAACTCAAATCTATTTCCTAATTGTCAGTCATAGTCCTGATTTTAATGAAAAATAACCATTAGTTTTTCCCTGCTCACGATAATACCTGCTCACTTCATCTCAGCAAACTGGACGGGTATAGCACTTACTACTGTTCCTGCACTCTGCTCCTGATCTACGCACTTTTGGGCAGACTGTGCGGGCCAAGTGGTCCTTATTTGTCATCAAATTCTATGTTTTGGAAATATACATTTTCTTCAATTACATCTGGTCCTGTATAACATTTATGGGATGAAATTCCTGGTACAAAATCACAGAACTGAGAAATGGCTGTGTCAGAGCCGAGTTATAGTACGTACCAAAACCCAGTAACTTCCGTGGTTTTGATGCCCAGATGCTTTCAGAGCTGGGCACCTCGTGTAATAATTAACAGGAACAAGAAGCAAAAACATTCCTAGCTGTTGTCAATTCAGCACCATTTTGAAAAATAAAAATCATACTGTACTCCAAATTCTTATTGTCCACTGTTATGCATCAATTCATACCCTATTCAGTGCTGATATTGAGTCTGGCAAAGCAGGGACATGTTGCATAATTTACAAATGTTAAGCCAGATGCAAGCAACTGATTAGCCTGTCTTAAGCCAGAAAGGAAGAAAATGTGATGGGTGGCGCCCCAGAGACAAGCACAATCAACATCTGACCAACCAGGGCTTCCTGTTACCATGGGAACTACAGTGACTGGCACCATAATTTCCTGCATTCAAGTTCGAGGCTAGTAGCATTAGCAACTGAAGTAACAAAGAATAAATCTGTGATAAGAACTGTAAGACTACAATAAAATATATACTGCTTTGGAAACAGCTGCTAAAACACAATGCTATCATTTTGAACTTCCAGATAGTGGCCAGTGTCCAAGCCTTCAAACCTATCCGCCATCCTCCTTATGCCTATACGCTTCCCCTATTTTATTGTAATTGGTCATTTTTGACCTGGAAAGGCACACTGAGCTGTGAAAGCTCATTTCCAGGTGCATCATGGGGGGGATCACATGGACCAGTTTTATTGACAGGGATAATGTTGGTCATGACTCTGGGTAAACTTCCCATCGCTTAGATAAGTGCCTTGGGATTTTTAATGTCTATCTGGACCGTGACCAGAGATGGGCAGAAGGGACCTTGGTTTAACATCTAATCTGAAAGATGGCAACACAGCAGAGCTGCACTGTCCTGTACTGCACTAAATTGTCAGTTACTAGTATTGCCTTACGTACCTGGTGTAGGGCTTCTGTTAAAAAGAAAAGAACTGGTCCAATATCCCTGGTGGTCCAGTGGACCACTATCTGCCCAACTGCGGGCATCTGTGTAAAAATAGAAAGATGTCCCACATCCCTGGGGGCCTAGGGTAACCCCCTTCCCAGCCGCCCACTGAGCCCCTGCCCGCTCCCCTGGTCAGCGGCGGGCGGCAGCACCCCGCCTGCCCGCCGCCTGCTGACTGAGCGGTGGGGGGCGGGGTGGTGAGGCTCAGTGGGCGGAGTGGGAGAAACCTCAAAGGCCACCAGGATATAGATATGTCTTTTCCACAGCTGCTCATGATCAGGCAGATAGCGGTCCACTGGACCACCAGGACAGGAGATCTGTCTTCTTTTACACAGCTGCCCGCGATCGGGCAGATAGCGGTCCACTGGACCACCAGGGATATAGGAGATCTGTCTTCTTTTACAGAGATGCCCGCGATCGGGCAGATAGCGGTCCACTGGACCACCAGGGATATAGGATGTTTTTCTATTTTTACACAGATGCCCGCTATCGGGCTGCAGGGGGCGTTGGTCGCCGATGGCTGCTGCCTGGCAGGGCGCCAGGCACAAGACATCAGGGATCGGCACACCTGCATGCAAATTGGGCCATAACGACATGTAAATGGCCCCATGTGCGCCTTGCATACATTATGGCCCCATTTGCATGTCAAGTTTTGAATATCATGGTTGCTGTACATGGCACAATGGAACTTGCGCTAGCGCATCTCCATGCTCCACTCTGGCCACTTGCACTGGCGCAGTGCCACTGCACCATGCACACGCAAGAGGTGGCCAGGGGTGCGATATTCAAAGCTGCTGAGCCATGGCGCGGCTCGCTGAACTCGCTTGAATCCACACCCCTATGCAACCAAGTTGAGCTGCGCTCAAGCTTGCGCCACAGCCGGGCACAGTTTGAATATCTGGGCTATTATTTTTTTCTATTCTGTATAGAAACAAATTAATATATAATCTGCAGTAATGTACTCCAGGGCATGTGTTGTGGGAATAATGTCACTTCTTGGGTGTTGGATGCAGTGGACTTGCAGCCTTGTGCCCAGTCACCCGAGGGGTGATGTTACCCCAGCACAACACACACCTCTGTTGTGCATTATTGCTTCAGTTGATCAGCGCACTGAGTGAAAGGGCAGTGAGGATGGTGTGGATGGCACCATCTTGAGGGGCAGTGCCATGTGACCTCTCACGACCAATCAGGCTGAGTAAGTAGCAGGGAAAGGGCTAATCTGCCATAAAAAGACATTTGATCCAAGTGGTCCCTGCATGAGTGTCCCCAGTGTGAGGGCCACAGCAGGAGAGGGTATTTATTTATTTTTATTTTTAAAAGCATTGCCAAGAAAAGCATACTGAGCTAGTAACAGCTCATTTCAGATGTGTCCTGGGGGTGGGGGAGATGGGGAACAGTACACTGTAGTTATCACATTAATATAACAAGGCATGAAATATCATACAAACAGCAGCAGTGATGTGAATTACAGCAATTTATGACAGTACCAAACAATTGCATACAAGGACAAGGTATGGAGTGCAGTGAGCACATTAATACAACAAAGATTAGTCTATCACACTTAAACAATATTGTTAAAGTGAGTTAAAGCAATTTAAAAAAACTTGTAGAAGTATTGCACCTAAAAGAAAACAGAGTTAAGACACAGCGAAAAGATAAGCAAATGCAGGGGCAGAAGCAACAGTGTGCCATGTTAAACTGACTAAGCAAGGTTGAGGCAGGGAAATAGGCAGACTAAATGGGCCTATCAGTCCCTTTCTGACAACACATTCTGTTTTTGTATGGGAGCTAGAGGAGAATGTTCCATCTTGGCTCTCCTTGACCTCTCATCAGCGTTTACCACGCTAGACTTTGGGATCTTAACATGAGGGACTCGGTGGGGTTCTCGCGCACCATGTTGATAAAGCTACCAACATTCTGAAGCCTAAAACTGGGGCAGGGTCCATCCTGACCAAGGCCCCCCCCCCCGTATCATTCACTCCCTCAGGTGCCGCCACAGACAGTGCTGGACACACTCAATCAACTACATTTTGCTGCTTGCTTTGGCCATGCCGCCCCACAGTAACACCAGTAGCAAACATCTGGATTAAAACAATACATCATTCTGCTGCAACAAGCTCTGAATCGTGACATATAGAAAGTTAATCAGAAGCAAACTTGCTTTAAATTGTGTTTAGACATTCGAGCTGCATAAATTGCTCCTCCTGAGAGTCCCATCCCAACCCGCTCACACTCACCTCCTTTGCTGAGCAAACTTCACTTCAGTGACTACCACCACCGCACCGGATTTTTGTCACACACTGCCCTACAGCTAATCAGGTTCAGGTACCTTAGTTCACTGTTGCTGGTCTCTTTTCTGTCTGGAGTCCCTCTCAGCTGCTGGCAGGCAGATGGCCGCACGTGCTTGCTCGCACTACTACTCAGTCTAATCTAACAGGAAGGAATGTGCTTTATGGTGCTCCCACTGCCCTGCTTGCCATCTAACTACCTGTGCATTTTCACATTCACGGTGCACCGCAGGCAGAGGAGCAGAAGGCTGTAAATTGCTCTCCAGCTCGAGCAGCGCCATGATGGTGGTGCTGAAATAAATGTCACTTGAGGAGCAGCAGTCAGTAAAAAAAGAAAAAGGGGACAAAAACAGGACAAAAGTTACATTTTGGAAAACTTGTGGGCACACCGAGACCTGCTGCCTAAAATAGGGACTGTCCCAGGAAAATCAATGTGGCTGGTATCTTTGTGTTGAGGTGGTTTGAGTCCTTATTTTTCCTGCCAGATGCCGCAAGTTGCATGAGGTAATTTTTTTTCACACTCAGCTGCTTTGACCTGTGGGGTCCCACAAGGTTCAATTTTGTTGCTCATGTTATTTGCAGTGTACATGCTGCCACTGGCAGAGGTGATTCGTAGATGCAGTCTGCAGTTTCACTCCTATGCTGATGGTACTCAGCTGAAACTATCATTTGCCCCTGGGGAGGGAATGTCATCACTGTGCTAAAAACTCCCTTGCTGTGATCAATGATTGAATGGCCTCCAGCTGACTCTGGATTAATCTAGACAAGACTAAAGTGTTACTGGTGGATTCAAGTATCCAAAGAGTGGCAGGACTTGGGGGGAGGGCTTTGTCTGGATTACAACTTGGCCCCACCCAGCTCAAAGCCAGAGATAGGATGAAGAATTTGGGTGTCATCGTGGACCAAAGGCTGACATTAGAACATCAAGTGTCAGCGGTGGTCCATGGTGTGTTTTTTCATTTTAGGAATATTGCCAGGGTCGGATCCTTTCTTAGTCCTTAGGACCTGAAGACACTGGTGCATGCCTTTGTGACATTCAGACTGGACTAGTGTAATGCTCTTTATCGCGGGCTATCTGGAGGTTTGATATGCCACTTGCAGCTGGTGCAAAATACCATTGGTGTCTTGCTCTAAGCATCTCTCTCCTGTTCTGTGAACTTTGCACTGGCTGCCAGTGAGGTGATGTGTCTGCTCCAAGATAGGGTTGTTAACACACAAAATCCTACACGATCTGCGCCTGCAGGTTACCTAAAAGAGCTTTTACATCCATGTGCTCTTGCCTGCCCCCTCTGTTCCACATAGGTGAGCCTTCTGAAGGTTCTCAGATTCTTAAGTCATTCAAGCAGGGGTTGAAGCATTATTTCTTTTTAAAAATAACCCCATTTATGTCTATGTATTGTACCAGCATATAATTTTATACTGAAATATCTAATTTATTGACAGTGCTGGTGGCATATGTTTTGTAAGGTGCCCAGAGCCTGTGGAGTGGGATGCTAAGGAATAAAAATGCTACTACTAAAGTGGAAAGATACACCAAACTCACCACACTTGCATTGCTCCAACTGGCTTCAATGGCCTGCATTAGCAGCTCTCCCAGGTGCTGCTCAGAGGGGGGTCTGTAGTGATGTGGTTGGTGTGAGTATAGCTCAACTGGCTCTAAGGGCCCCTGATCACCTGAGTGGCATGGTTAGTACCAAATGGAGAGGGCTTTTGGTGACCATGTAAGCTGACTGAGCACAAAGGGCTATGATTGACCCAAAAGTCCTGCCCTTGGTGTGCTCCCATTGGCCATAAAGGCATGCATTGGCAAATCCATCAGGGGCTGCTTAGGAGGGATCTGTAGTGATTTAGCTGGTGAGTAGGAGCCCAGCTGGTTGTCAATATCCCAGATTGGCTGTGTAGCATGTCTTCTACCACATGGCAAAGACTATTGGCATCCAGGTGTTGACTAAGCACAAGGGACATAGAAGCCCCAAACGCCCCACCCTTGCTGTGGTCCAATTGGCAACAACATCCTGAATTGGCAGTTGTATCAAGGGCTGTTCTGGAGGGGTCGTTCATGATTTGGCTGGTGCAACGGCAGCCCAACTGGCTCTCTGGACTCCTGACTAGGTGCATCTTCTACCTGTGGATAAGACTATTGGTGTCTGTGTGCTCTGAATGAGCACAACTGCCTAACACGTCTCAGACGTCCCACCCTTGCTGTGCTCTGATTCTCCACAAAATCCTGGAGTGGCAGCTCCCCAGAGAATACTCAGGATGGGTCCGTAGCAACTTGGCTGGTGCACAGGGAGCCAAGATAGCTCAAGGGACCCCAGACCATCTGAGTAGTGCAGCTTCTACCTTGTAGAGAGAGAACTGTTGGCATCTGTGAGCTCTAACTGTGCACAAAGGGCTAAGATGCTCCAAAAGCAAGGCCCTTGGTGTGCTCTGATTAACCACCAAGACCTGGACTGGAAGCTCCACCAAGGGCTGCTAAGGAGGGGTCCATGGCAGTTGGCTGGTGTGGAGGGGAGGGGGCTTAACTGGCTCTAGGAAATAATGATCAGCTGAATAGCATGGCTCCTACTATGCTGAGTAGGCTATTGGTATCAATGTGCTCAGACTTGAGCACAAAGTGTTAAAAGCCCCCAAAAGTCCACCCTTAAAAACACAGTAAGTGACAACAGAAAATGACCCAAGGTCCATCCAATCTGTCCAGTTTCCCTACTTATTCCCTATAACCTATTGTCAAACATATTTTTTACCTTGAGAGCTACCCCTTTCTATCCCAAGGTGACCATGCCCTCCACTTTCTACCCACTCCCTTCTTACCCAGCCCTCCTTTTTGTACTTCAAGCCCCCTGTATCTGTCCCACCCAGTCTTGAACCCACTTATATAGACCTGGCCCCCACCACTTCTTTCAGCAATCTCTTCCATTATTCCACCACCCTTTCAGTGAAGATGAACTTCCATACATCCCTCTTAAATCTCCTACCAACTAGTCTCCACTTGTGCCCCTTCATCATTGTGGTACCATGCTTGGTGAACAGGTCCCAACTGCCCCCATCTGTTTATCCCTCTCAGGAGCTTTTATGACTAGATCATATCTCCCCTCTCTCCCTCATGGCCTCCAGAAAGTACATGTTTAGGTCCACTAGCTGCTTCATGAGGGGCTTCTCAGGAGGGGTGCATGGTGACTTTGATGGTTCTCAATACTGTGATCTAACCACTTGACCATGCTGCCCGAATTCCAAAATCCACAGAAAATGATTCAGTGGTTTATGCGATCCACAGAAAGTTATTCCACAGTTTACATAGGAATGCTTTTTGGAATTCCACAGAATTAAAAAAAAAATTCCAAAAAGCATTTCTGAAGCAGAACTGTCCTTCCGCGTTGCTTTAAATGTCCACACCCCAGCCTGCATGCCAAAAAAACTCCCCCTCCTGACCAGACCCTGATAATCAACTAACCCCCCAACCAGCCCACCCACCCTATGGCCCCAACCATCCTCTTCCACCTCCTCAAACACCCAGAAAAAGTCTATTTTCTAATACCTATTGTAACCCCCCCCCAGAGGTGGGTGTTCTTAACGTACCCCATAGAGGGATAATGTTGGGCTTCATTAATTAGTAATTATGGCCTCCACCTAACAATGGGGACTGTGTGGGTCAGAAGTCACAAAAGGTGCATGGGAACATAAATTTGGTGCATTTGGCATGAATGGGGGAGAGAGAACCAGGTCATGGGAGTAGTGTGGTGGTGGGAGTGCAGGAGAAGGGGAAATTGCCTGCTTCCCACCTGAAGAGATTCATTTTCTTGGTGCTTGGGTGTATGGAAGGCAATGGTCTGATGTGGCAGCAGCCATGGTCAGGGTCCCAGGATGGCTCCGTGGGTAAAGCCAGAAAGACTCACTACCCCTCTGGCACAGCTTATTTCTATCCCTATCCAGAGATGGCTATCGGCAAGTTGGAGGGGACAGCCTCAAACCTGTGGCTACCTGAAGTCAGTGTGAGGTTGGAAGGAAAGATCCAGTGCATGATTGAGCCCAGAGAGTGTCAGAGGGTTCTCGGTTTGGAGCGTATCCACTGGTCTGGCTGTGGCAGTTTCATGGGGGTGTATGGAACCAGCCTGAGGGTATCTGAGATGAGGAGACAGCATCCTGAGCAGAATGGCCAATTGGGTTTTGCCCGTAGGTAGGGACATCTGCTCTGTGAAGAAAATGTGGGGAGTTGCCCACCTGCATGGGGAGTTGTGAGGATTCATGTTAGAGGGGGGAGTGTTTGAGAGATCCCAAATTGTATGGCTTCCCTTCACTGCCCCCTCAAACATCCGCAGAGGATCAGTGCAAGAAGTGCATGGAAGGACATAAAGAGATAGCCCCGATCTGAGCTGGCTTTTTTCTCTTGCCTTCTAGATTTAGAGAACAGGCAGTGATGAGAAAATGTTGAAACAGAAGCTGCTGCCTGTGACATTTAGGGGTCATTTGAGCCCTAGGATTTAGAAACTGATGCCCATAAACCAGGGGGAAAAAATATATCTTGATTGGGGTCAGCTCGACCATGATAATTCCACTGTTACTCCACTGTGGACTCCCAAGTCCAGAGAATTGTACTTGTAAATAGTGTTATGGACTGGCCAAGTTATCAATTAAAAATGGGATCCCCTGTTTGACTTTATTTATGGTGTGGACCTTCCGTTATTTGAACTGTTCTGCTGTTTAACTTAGAAGTTCCCTTGCAGCCCAGCACCGAAGATGGCTCCCCACTGGCAATGAAGGACCCATTCAGCACAGCCAAATCCTGGTAAGGATTGTTTAAACTAACTCAGTCCATGTTGCTACTGTTGTAAGCAACCATCCCCAGTTTTCTCCATCAGGCATGAAGACATGCCCACTGTGTTCAGTGTAAGAATCAGTAATGGCACGAATGAATGGTGTTGTATATAGTAAAACCTGACCGACTGAGTCTCCAGCTTCACAAAGTCAGGGAAACGTCACAAACTAATAAACTAAATAAAGTTTCCTGACTTTGTCCATCCCTACTCCTGAGCTGGGGTTCCAGCTAGCATGATTAAAGCCTTTTGCATACTCACAGGTATTGACAAGATCAAACAGTTTAAGATGTGTGATCTGGTGCCCTGCAGTACAATGTGGGGACATGCTCTGAAGCTCAGGGGTGGTAAATTTAGGGGTAACGTTAGCAGGCCCTTTTTATCCCATAGAGTGGTGAACCTAGGAAACAGCCAACCAGAGAAAACAACAGACATGAAGATAGTACAGATGCGTAAGGTAAGTTTGGACACGTTTCAGCTTACCAAGGGAATCACCAGGGTACCAGGATAGTAGAGTTGGTATGGAATTCCTATAAACTGGTATGTGTTTGGCACAGTATACTTAGTTAATCTCTTTTGGTGGAGGGGGGCAAGATGGACCTATAGTCCCTTTCAACCTTAAATTACTGTGGTTCTATGCTCTTTGGACAGAACTGAATTAAATCAAATCACGTCACCTTGGGCTCACTCCCAAACCTGGGTGGGAGGGGGAAGGCTATACCATAGTACCCGAACTATGTAACCACAGTGAGCTAGTGACATCTTTTGGAAGAGTACTGACAGTTTTGGTCATTTAACTATTATTTTATTTTCATTTCAATCCCTGGGACACACACACACACACACACACACACTTCCTCTTTGACAGTAAACCACTTTACTCCACATTTCTCCCTATAGCCTACTGCGACAAAGCTTCACAAATGTTCCAAACTGGTCTTTGATGTTTAAAGTGCTGGGATTTGAACATTAATTATTAATGCTCTAGTGAGTTAAGGTTCTGCACCATCCTCCCATCTCTGGATTAGGATTCAGCAAAGGTAGCCACTAACTCAGTCAACCACAAACTGTTACAAGCCTAAGTATACAATCATTAGCCATTCTGCAGTCTAAGACTGATTGAGGAATCATTAGCCAGAACCTATGGATAGAAACATTGAAGTTGTTGATGGAGAAATGCCCTACAGCCCAACCAGTCTGCCCTACAGACACCTGAACTGGAAACTGCAGAGCCACCTGACCAATTTGGCAATCGGTGGTAGTCTGCCCCCAATGGACATGAAAGATGCAGGGATTTAATAAAGCTGGTTTACCTGCAGTTTAAGCTGAACAAAATGGTGCCCAAGATTTGCTGAGATTTCAATATACATGGACATCACTGCAGCAACAGCAAACCCAATAACATCCTCATCATCATTTCCATGTTTTCTTTTTGATATTTATTAGTATTCATGTTGTGATTATTGTGTTTTTATTTTTTACTATCTAAATAAATGAGGAAATTGTTAGCCCATGATCCCGTGTCCAGGACTGAAACCTTGACCACCATCTAGTGTATGGTACAGCGTAAACTGTGGCTGCTCTAATAAAGACAACCTTTTACTTTTTACATTAAGAACTGTAAAACATATTTCACAAAGACTGAGAACATGGAGTCTTGCTAAGATGGAAAGCACAAAGAGTACTCATCATCCCTAACAGATCTGTAAACACCACTCCTCTGTTGTTCACAGATGACTTGATTTTCTTCAGTCAAGCCCCCAACACAGCTGACATCAACAGTGACCTGGAATCTGACTTGGCCTCTATTCAGTCCTGGTTCAGGGAAAATAAACTTCTCATGAACTACTCCAAGTGCCAAAGCCACGCTTTTCGGTACATCTCACAAACTAAAAAACATGCTCACCCCCCTTACCGTGACCACTGAGGATGGCACCCCCCTTGCTACAGTAACTAATTTCAAGTACCTCAGCATCACACTTGATCCCTCCCTGGATTTCTCCTGTCACATACTGTTTGTATGCAAAGCTGTCAGCTCCAGTCTAGGATTTGCTCATCGCCCCAGAAGCAATCTCTCACCCTTTGCATGCATAACTGTTGCCCGCTGCCTCCTCCTTCCTAAGCTGTCTTATGAACTACCTGTGTTTGTCGAGTCATCTAGTGTTCTGAGACACAAATGGACTATATGCTACAATAATATCTGTAGATTTGCCCTATCCTTCAATTGTCTCACCCATTACTGCCAACTCTATAACAACCTAGGCTGGCCCTCCCTGACTGCCCTGCTTGACTCCTCTCTAGTAAAAGTTGTATACAACATCCTATCCACACAGAAGCCACCTTCACGAGCCGCCCTCCTGTCGGCCAATGTAAACAACTACACCCTTAGGTCATCTGGAGCTTGGCAACTACTCACCCCCAGATCTAAAACTAATTATGGTACTATGACTTTCTCCTCTGCAGCCCTTACTCAGTGGAACAGCCTCCCTACTAATGTATGCTCCTGCATAGAAACTAACACCTTCAAAAGGCAGATCCATTCCTCCCTGCTACATCGCTCACTATGCGCATGTCCCTAACCACCTCAACACCTTGCACTTATCCCCCTCTTATTTCCTTTCTGCCCCTTTCCCCTATCCCCACCCTCTGTACCCTTCCAGCCCAACTAAGCACTCTCGCCACTCTCTCCTCGCAGCAGCACATCTGCCTGTCTTCTCCCGCTCGAGACCTCTGCGCTGATAGTGGTTTTCTCCATGTAACAATGTATTTTTCTAACCTGTGAGATTACTCTTATTGATAATGTCTGCCCTCTACTTGTTATATGTTTGCACTAGGATGCAATTAATTTACTGTATTATTCTTGTTACATTGATTGTTGCCTTGTAAATTTGTCCAAAATGTTGTACTGTACTCTCCCAGGTCGTTCCTGAAAATTAGGCATACGTATGCCTAGTGTACCCTACCCGGTAAACAGAAGATAAATAAATAAAGTTGGAAATTTTGAAAAGGCTTAAAGGTGCAGTAGTAAAACAAGGATGGAGTGGGTAATTTGCTTTTTAAAGAATTCAGTAAAAAAATGTAATCCCACTGCTTTACTGAAGATTATACCTTTTCTAACTTTATTACCACAATTATCATGCAAGACTTTCTATGTATGAAAACCTTTGCTATTGTATTAGAAAAGGTCTCTATAACCTTCAAAATATATTAAAATCATTGCAACTGACAAAGAACATTTATTAATTGTATCAGAGGATTTATCCAGTCAGTTGGAAGTAATCATTGTATGCAAAAACTATTATGAACTATGTAAACTATTCATGAAGTATGCAGCAAACTGTTACCTTAAACAAAATGGGAAAAAAACAAATTCAGTGATCTGAAGTGGAAGAGTGGATTAAAGGCTAGAATACCATAAGCTTCAAGACTTTAAAGTACCGCAGAACACCATTATCACAGCTGCAACTCTAAATGAAATTTAAGATTTGCGGTTATTATAGAGGCTTTATGAGAGGGCATCTTGCCATAAAGCAATGTACTGCAACAGGCTCAATTTCTCTAAAGGCAAACTGTTTTAGAAACACAGACAAGGATGGCAGAAAGACACAAAAGGGGTCATCTACTCTGCCCATAGTTCCCTATCTGCCCAGGGACCATACGGGGTTCTATCTCTCCCTGTCTACCCCATTGCTCCACTCCCTACTGTTACTGACCTGAGTAACCACCAAATCCTTCGCTCTGTCCTAGCCATGCTTGAAACCATTTATGGTCTTTGCACCCACCACATCTGCTGGCAGACTGTTTCACGGCCCCACCCCCCTTTCCAAAAAACAGAACTTCCTCACTTCCCTCTTAAACTTTTCCCCCACCAGTTTTAACTCATGACCTCAGGTTCTTAAATCTACACTCCTACTAAATAGTTCCTATCAGTTCACCTTGTTTATTCCCTTCAGGAACTTGAAGGTCTTTATCATATGCCTCCTCTCTTGCCTGGTCTCCAGCGAGTACATGTTCACTGCCTTGAGACTATCCTCATAAGGTCTGCACTGTTGGCCCTGAATCATTTTAGTCACCCTGCAGTGTACCATCTACAGCCTGTCCTTGTCTTTCCTTAGGTGAGCACTTCAAAAATCAGCGTAGTATTCCAGGTCAGGCCTCCTCAGTGAACTATATAGAGGTAGTAATGTCACCTTTTTCCTGCTTTCAGTATGGCTCTCAGTACACACCAGCATCCTATTAGCCTTACTATAGGCCTTGTTACACTGGCATGATTGTTTGAGGGGAGTCACTAGTGATGACTCTGCCGTAGTACTCAGTTTTACCCCTCCCACGCTGTACTCTTTCCTGGGTTTTTTGTTCCCTAGGTACATAAACCTTTACTTTTTGGCACTGAATTTCAATTCAAAATGCGAAGAGGTCCCTCACGTAGTCACGTGGGTCAGGTGAGCTCAAGTGTGCACTAGCGAGAGGCTTACACGGAGGTATGGCGACCACTTTCTGCTGATGTCAGACTTTGTTCTGCCATGCCATTATTTACTCCGTGCCTCCACTGAACTATATATTTATGGACACTTGAGTCACAGTACCTGCTTGCTTGCTTTGCTTTATTATTTAATAAAAACTTCAGCTGCTAAAGAATAAGTTTTGTTTGCGTGTCCTTGTGGAACTGAAGTATGGATTATTGGGCATATGGCATGCTGATCTCCTTGCTATGTTTGTAGCGCTGTGTTTTGGCACTGTGTTTTGTTACATTCCACAGCAATTTGATGGATGAATCAAGCCAGTGAACAAGTATTGTTTGATATGCTTACAGAATCAATTTATTAATTCTCAATGCTGTGGTCACCTCAAATAAGCTTCCTAATGTTTTGCCAGCCTCCGGCCAGCTTTTTCAAGGGGAGGTGGTCCTAAAATTAAGAAAAGTATACATACATGTAAATTTATCTGCAAAATATAATGCATAATCTCAGAGAAGATCGAGCATGTATTACTTCTCATATGACCAAAACTGTTAGAAAAACTATATAGTTAAATCACTAAATGTAATAACTCATTTTAAACAAGTATTAAAGTCCCTTAGCAGGTATGGTTTGGCACATGCCACAGCAATCACCACCTGCTGGTGCTATGGCTAGTGGAGCAATGCTAATGTGCTGCCTTTTAAAAACTGCTGCCGCCTTGGACACAGCCACATGGGTGTGAGCCCCAGTGACAGGTTGAGACCACCCCGTTTCCCAGAGGGAGCACGCATCACAGCAGGTGGCTAGGTGAAACCTTGACTACCCCTTCCATGATTTCATTACATGGAGTGTCTGTATCCCTTAAGCACAGTCACAGCTTCAAAAGGGTAAATTATTAATACATTAGTTATCTTTAAGATGTATACATTATGTATAAATATTTTCCTACCCATACAAATGGATTTCCAGGGAGACAATTTAAAAACCAAGAAACCTCTGTATCAAAAAAGCTGAAGGCATAACGTGCCTATTACTGCTCTAGGCAGTCACATCCTGCAACACTTCAAACTAAGAGCAGAAAAGAAAAAAACTGAATTTAAACTGGCACATATAAAGGATGGGGGAAAGAGTTTCTATTCCTATGTCAATAACAAAAAACAAGTTACACGTTTCATTGGCCCCAAAATGGCTGTTGAATTAAATAAATATTTTTGTTCAGTGTTTAAATAAAAACAACTCTAGTGGACAAAAGTCAATCACTAACAACAAAAACACTTATGAGTATCTGTCTGAAATCATCAAAATTGATATACAGAATAAACTAGGGGGACTCAATATCAACAGATCACCAGGACCTGACAAATTACACCCTAGACTGTTGAAGGAACTATCTTCTTGGCTGGTTGCACCACTGTACAAAAGTTTCAATCTGTCCTTAACTTCAGGAAAAATACCCAATGATTGGAAAACAGCAGTAGTTACCCCCATTTTTAAGAAGGGAAACTGGGGTGAAATGTCCAATTACAGACCTATCAGCCTTACTAGCATTCTGGGGAAGATTTTCGAATCATTAATCAAAGAAAGATTAGAAAAAGACATCTCTTCTAAACACCTAGCAGATCCTTCATAACATGGTTTTAAAAGTCAGAGGTCTTGCCTTACTAGTAATTTAGTCTTTTATGAAAGAGTTTGCAAACTTCTAGAAAACAAAACTCCTGTGGACATTGTCTACTTAGATTTTTGTAAGGCATTTGACAAAGTCCCCCACGCAGTACTGATCACTGAAATGTATAATCTAGGCATACACTGTCTATTAGTGCAATGGGTGGAAGAATGGCAACAAAACTGCACCCAGGCAGTATGCATCAGGGGACACTACTCAAGCATAGGTATTGTTATGAGTGGTGTGCCACAGGGATTCATTTTGGGACCAGTGCTTTTCTCAGTCTTTATATCGGACATGACTAAACATCTGAGTAATTTTTCAATAAAATTTGCAGATGATACCAGAATAGCTGCCCAAGTTAAAACCAACTTAGACATACAAACTTTGGTAAAAGATTTACAAATACTTGAAGACTGGGCATCAAAAAATGACATGTCTTTTAGCACTACTAAATGTGTTACTATGCACCTGGGCGATACAAACAAAAAGCATCATTATTCTCTGAATGGCAGAATCCTGAATTCAGTCGATACAGAACAAGAGCTTGGAATCATCATTACATCTGACTTATCATTCAGCGAACACTGTAATGAGGTCATCAATAAAAGTAACAAAATAATAGGCTGTATTAAAAGATCCTTTATATCTAGAGATAGGGGATGCATCCTGCTGCTGTACAAAACTTATGTGTGGCCACATCTGGATTACTGTTCTTCACTGTGGAGTCCATGCCTCAGAAGAGATGTGATGAAGCTGGAGGGGGTCCAGAGATGGGCTACTAAATTGATAGACAACATGCAGACAAAAAGTTATGCTGAGAGGTTGACAGAGCTCAATCTGTATCCCCTGGAACTCCGGAGAAATAGGGGGGACTTACTCCTAATGTTCAAAATACCTAGAGACCCAGAACTAATGGCAGACTGAGATATGATATACAAACTACTGGGTCATAATGTTGAACACTTAATAGTGTACGACATTATGGGTAACCTGGGATAGCGCCGTAGGCAAGAGCGAATGGTGCAATATCACGTATACTGCTGTGTGTGTTATTGCACCATTCACACTTTCCCAGGCAGGAGATAAGACCTCTACTGGGAGTGGGTCACTGGACTGAGCCACAGCAGCAGGAACCCAGGCACTGCGCCTGGGACCGGGTTTGATTCCCGGTCCCAGAATCTTTCTTTTGGACTTGTGCTATCTCGAGTTAACCCCCTGGAGTTGAGAATCTTTAGTAGGGGGTGAGTCGGGGCAGAGCCCCCACAAAATAAGACTTATGCCTCATGGCAGAAATCGCGCTATATTGGCGGGGTGATTTTGCCATGCGACATTATGACCCCGTGCCGATATACAACATAAGGGTTTGCAACCTAAGAAGTCACACCTACTAACTTGCTCTAACCTACCCAGAAAGAAACAACAGACGTTTTTTCTATACACAAAGAATTATACCCATTTGAAACTCACTCCCTAAACACCTAGTTGATGCCAATAATTCTGACACCTTCAAGGAAATCTGGATAAATATCTATTGAACTTTGGGTAACCCAACTCCAGCTCGCTGGAGATGTACTTATATGGGCCTCGGCCTTCTGTACATCTAACATTTCCTAGTATAAACTACAATCCACTTTTCAGTGTATTTCACATAAGCACTTTTATGTTTGAGTCCAATTGTCTTTAAACCAAAATGACACCAATAAAACTATATGGAAAAAATGTAAATCAAATTCATCACATTATTTGTTTAAACATCATAAATTCATTTCTACCACTCTCCGTGGTATAAGTAACATAGCACATAGAACCAGGTGCATCCTGTTCTGTAGAAGCATTAATCTCATAAAAGTTGCTGTTTACCAAAAGCATGCTTGCAAACTATTCAAAAGCTTCTCCAGTAGGAGAAACACACATGGGTACTTCAGCTAATATCCAAAGATACAAGTGAGTATTTACCTTGAGTGCATGCATAGGTAGGTTCCTAGATGTGCATTCAGATTTACAATGAATCCTGCACTTTAAACATGTTGTGACTAAGCAAAAAAAAGAATAACAAGATCACCCAAAAAAAAATAACCTTTTTGTATAAAACTTGTTTAAAGCTAACTTTCTCTGGCTGATATCCTATCCTTTGTAGGGACTGTGTACTACATGTAATGGGATTATCATTGGGTTAGATCAATAAAAGGAGTGGTGGGTTTTATTGAGGGATGGGGACAGAGGTGGAGAGGCATGTCTGGAAGGAGGCTGGGGTGGGGAAGGCTAAGGGCAGTGAAGGATGTTGGGGAACACAGGAAAGGTTATGAAAATGGTAAGACCATCAATGGATGTATGGGTCACACTACCCCCTTCTAGGAAAAACTGGGAGTCCCAACAGGTGCTGTCTCCCACTCAGACTTACCATGAAAGGTTTAGAATAGAGGCATTCAATGTATTTGTTCATTGAGACCATGGGTACTGTTCAGTGTACCGAACCTCTCTGTTCAGTATAGTTCACGCAAGGGAAGTCTCTGATCCCTGTCCTCTTCCCTGCTAAGTTGTACAACATAGCACAGTCCATACAACTTTAAAATGGGCATCTGGGGCTCGATTCTCAAAGCTCCCAGCATGGCGCATGGGGCTTGCACTACAAACAATGCCGCAAAGTGCCCCTTGTGCCAAAAGATTTCCCAGGAGTGATTCTCAGTGGCAGCCAGCGTCAACAATTGTGCCCAAAAATGGACGGTGGCATGGCGCTAGTGGGCTTGCGGCAGACACAGGCTGCCATATGTCCTAATGCGGGATTCTCAGAACACCCCCAGAGGGAGAATATTCTAGGTACCCTTAGACCAGCCAGGGCTGGTCTAAAGGTACTTAGAAAATTCTCTCTCTGGGAGAGCTGACCTGCTTGCAACAATGTGATGCGGTCCTCCCTCTTCAATCCCCGATGTTCCCTGAAAGTAATATATAAAATAAACCTGATGGTCTAGTGGCCCCCCCCTCCCTAATGTACCCTGATAGTAATGGATAAAATAAACCTGGTGGTCTAGTGGCCCCCTCCCGGATCCCCAATGTCCCCCAAAACGTAATGTGTTAAATACACTTGGTGGTCTAGTGGCCTCCCACCCAGCAGTGCCTACCACCCCACTCCCCCTCAATCCTGTAACTGAGCCGGCAACTGGCACATCCCACCACTCACTACCATAGCAAAGCTGCTGATTGAGCTCTCAGTGAGCATGTACTATATATAGTACACGCTCAGTGACTGACAGCTCACTGAGTGCGTATTATACGCAGATACTCCAGCTTCCTCAGCAATCTTCTGTGTGGTAGTGCGTCAAAAGCCTTGCTAAAATCTAAGTAGAGAGAATCCACACCTTTCTTATCCAGTTGAAGAAGACTATCAGGTTGGTTTAACAAATCCTCCCTGACACAAACACATGCTGTTTATTGTCCTGTAGATAATTGCTCTCTAGGTACACTACAGGGTCCTCTTTGACTAGTGACTCCCTAAGTTTACCTTCAACAGAGGTAAGGCTGACAGGTCTGTAAATTCCCAGTTGCTCCTTGTACCCCCCTCTTATGTAGTGGGACTACATCTGCTACCATTCGGTCTTTCAGAACTACCCCTGTAAGAACTGAACTATTGAATAGCCCTGCTACCTCAGCCAGTTCCACTGCCAATATGTTGAGCACTCTTGGATGCATCCCATCTGGCTATGGGGCCTTCTCTACCTTCTAGCTTCTTCTGGACTGTTTCTCTGGTAAACTGGCTGCCTCATTTCAGGAATGTCCCTGACAGCTGCCTTGATGCCACTTTCAGGTAGGGCCCCTCTGTCTTTCTTCGTGAAGACAGACCAGAAGTAATCATAATGGATGACTGCTTTTTGTTCATCTTCCTCTACAGCCCTCCCCTTCTTGTAGCCTAACAATACCCCCTCCCTGCTTCCTTTTCTCTTTAATATCTATGGAAGATTGATATTCCCCACTCATGACCCCCTCCACAATATATAGCTCTGTGTCTGCCTTTGCCTCCCTGACCATCCTCTTAGCATCCCTAGTTCTCATTTGGTACTCTCCTCATTGCTCCTCCCCCTGTTTTTCCTTGTACCTGTTGACAGATTTTTTCTTGCCCTTCACTGTTTCCCTGACCCTTTCTGAGTTGTCCAGTCATTTTTTTTGTGTCAGATATTTTCTCATTAACTTAATTTTTCAATTACGTTTGGTTGTGTGACATGAATACACTGTAGAGAAGGCAAGGTGTTCTCACTGGTGCTCAATTTGCAATTATTTACTGAACTCATCAGGTTACCTGAGTACTCCAATAAATCTAAGGCAGCAGTAAAAACGGGAAGTCCTCCACAGCATCTGGAATCTCAGTTGAAAGTACTAGGGCTAGAATATTTTAACTCTTTTTAAAGTCAAAGGGTCACCTATTCAGACGAGATATGTGGCGCATCCCTGGATGCACCGTGCATCTCCGGACTTGCGTGGGCCATCATGGGCATGGCCATATTCAAAGGCCACTGATGCACCATGCACCCCCGACTGTGCTGCTGTGCACAATATTGTGATGCACCAATGCAAATGAGGGGTTCCTCATGCATATGTCGTGCATCCCAATATTGAACCCCCCCCCAAGCATAAACATAGTCGGCTATGCCAGCGCATAGTTACGCTATCGAAACCCTGCTTTAACTATGCACAGGGCAGATTGGTGCCCTGCGCACAGTCTTGGGCCTGGTACACATTCCCTGCCAAGCCCTGTTTGCTGTAAAACACAGAGAAGTCCTGACCAATGAGAGCGTACTATTTACTGTATGCACTCCGGTACTGTTCTTTTTTTTTTTTTGATATTTCTCTTTATTCCCCTCCTACTGTCCCATCGGAGCTGCTCCATCGGGGGTCACCTATGAAGTCTGACCCTGCCGGTGTCTTACCTGACAGTCTCCGGTTCCTCCATCTGGCCTCGGAACCCCCCCAGGTGGGGTTTGTGGTGGGGACGGACCCCCTAAATCTTGCATATCTTGTCAGGGTCCGGGGCTGTAGGCAGGCACCTGCACATTGGGACCCGACTCAGCGCTCCATCTTCCCAGCTCCGATGGGGGTTTTTCCCTGTTCTGTGTGATGTTGTGGGCCCTTTATGTCATGGCGCATACGCCGACATCAGCAATGTCCCTTCCCCTCCTTCCTCGAAGAAGCAGCTCCTGTGACTGATTGGTTTACCGGCCTACACCCACGACCAATCATGCCCCAGTGGCTCCAGCATGCCATCGTTCCCCCAGCCTCTCCCAGGGGTCACTGCTTGCCAGGTTGAAAGGCCCTCCGTGCTCCGGAAAAGGCAAGCTGTCATTGGACGCTCCAGCCTGTCTCCCACCGGCCAACCCCCGGTGGCCCGAGCTCGCTCCCGAACCCAGGTTGCCAGTGTGGCATCAGGTATGGTGTCCAGTTTCTCAACCCTTAGTGCCACTGGGACGGTGCACCGGTACAGTTCAGTTGGTGGCTGGCTGTGGCAGGGTGAGGAGGGCTGTGCCAGTCACTGGTACAGGTCAGGATGGGGAGATGTGGAGTAGTGGGTTACTGCCTACTGGGGTGTGGGGGTGAGGGGACCACTAGCAGCCAGGTAATGGGGTTTGGGGTTATGCATGTTGTTCTAGTGACTGGGGCCAGGGAGGGGCACATTACACTGTGGAAAAAGGGATTTGGATTACTTTTTATTTTACGGTGATCGGGGCTGGAAAGGGGGGACACTACGCTATGGAAACAGGGATATGGATTACTTTTTATTGTACAGTGATCGGGGCTGGGGATGGGGGTCACTACACTATGGAAAAAGGGAATTGGAATACTTTTATTTTATGGTGATCGGGGCTGGGGAGGGGGGACACTACACTATGGAAACAAGGATATGGAATACTGTTTATTTTACAGCGATCGGGTCTGGGGGGCATTTCACTATGGAAAAAGGGACTTGGAATACTGTTCTGTTTATTTTACGGCGATCAGGGCTGGGGAGGGGGAACACTACACTATGGGAAGGGGGATGGGGGATTTATCTTTAGTTTACAGTGATTGGGGCTGTGGTGGGCTAGCTCAGCGCCCATCTCAGCAGCACAACCTTGCAGATGAGCCCATAATGGGCAAGTGAATGGCCCCGTTGCACCATACATGCCCAATGGACTCATCTGTATATGTGGGCTGAATATCACCCATGGGGGACACGGCGCATCCATGTATGTGCCATGCATTCCCCTATGGGCAGCCTTCAGCACCACATCATGGATGCGCCATGCAATACATGGCGGCTGCTTGCTGTGCACTACGCATCCATGGTCTGATATGCAAACAGATTGTGTGGTCTGTTCCAGTCGTGCATTCTTTCTGAATATCATGCCGGAGCCAACCAGCTCAACTTATTTGTGTGATGCACCATTATGCGCATGCATCCAGCTGGCTCTCAATATGGAGCCTAAAGCATTTAAATTAGATATACAGAGAGGGATTTGCAAAAGTCATAAAATGAACTCAAGTTCTACTTATATCAATATCAGGATCTGCCCTGGTGTATCTAAAATAGAAAGAAAGGGTAGCACAGGGAAAGCAACGGGGTGCTTAAGCATATGGAGTACCACACAAGAAGCAAAAAAACAGCACCCACCACTCTGCAAAAACACCACTAGATGGAACTTATTTTACCATCTCTTTATTGAACACACACATAGCTCACAAGTGCAAAATGACAAGGAGACAGGGACTAACATTTCGCAAGGGCACCTGCTTGCTTCATCAGAGTAAAATGCAACCTTCATTATACAGTTTATATACTTGCCCAATGTGTAATTAGTTCAATCAAAATAAGCACGTGTATATAGTATTGCACCTAACACATGGTATGGAAAATAGGACCATAACTGGCACTTAACTTGGAAGATTATGCTAATTGAAACTAATGTGACATTGCAAATGCATATAATTCATTCTGTCTATGCCTCTGCATGCATACGTATCAATTATGCTGCAAATTTATGTCAGTAAAATGGTATATTTAAATCATCCTGTCTATTGTAGTCATTATGCAATGCAGAAAGCAGAATTTTTGCCATGATTTTATTACATACAAAAAAAAATGTACCATTTATTTTATATAATGATAATTGCCACATTTGACAGAGCTAATCAAAGCACCTAATACTAAAAGGAGCCAGTGCTAAAAGATGATTTGACACAGAAAGATGTTTAACAAGCAGCCCATAACATTCCAGACTTCAATCAGTTGGTAGTACATTCAAATAGAGATACAAAGGTATATCAGCTGTAATATGCAGACATGTGCAAATCATGTAGTAATAAATAAATTGTATTCTATAATTTATTTAAAAATGCCGAGAGGTCAATAGCATCCTTAAGACCTCTGTCACTTCTAGCCCCTAGTTGATGTATCCAAAAGCTTTCTCTCTGTCCTATCCTTTTTTCAAGGCCCCCCACCTGTAATCCTATTTCAACTTTTCCTATGCCCACAAAGTGTATATTGTGGACCCCTCCTGAGCTGTTATGAATGTATTTAACTTTTTATTTATTTATTTAGTACTAGGATTACAAATACCTTTGAAACATCGGTTCATTTACAAAGGTTCCGCATCAACATGAGAAGTATAATCAAACATAGGAATCAAATGAAAGAGAAATCCATACAGTTAATAACTGATCATCATAAAACACTGACAGCAACAATTACACATAAAGCTGGTTCAAGTTGCATGCAATGAGTATAGAAAACATTGAGAACATTGGCATCATATGTAAAAAACAGTAGCTACAATAGGTCCAAGTAACATATAGTTATCCAATACAGGTAGCATAGTCCTAAATTACAGGGAGAACATAATCAAGGAGATGTACAACAAGGTGCGAGGAAGGGAGTAGCATAGCAAGGGGTTTGATGAACACCATGAAAGGTGTGCAGTGTAGAGGGAGAACAAGGAGAAGGAAATGCTGCCAAGATTGTGGCATTGTCACGAAGTGCTAAGCAACAGAAGTGCCGTGGCAAGGAGGGCGAGAAGGGGGAAAGGGAAGGAGTTAGGAAGAGGGACCAAGGAGTACACGTGAAGTAGCGGTGGTGGTATGTTGCAGGGGAGGGAGGTATGGAGGGAGAACGGGAGGGAAGAGGGGGGAGCAGAGGAGTGTGGCAAATGGAGGAGGGTAGTCAGGGAAATGAAAAGTGTTTGGGCCAAGGGTAACACAGGAAGGGTAAGCAGTAGGGAGGAAGGGTGAGAGAGGAGAGGGATAGGAGTGGAGGAGCAGGTGGTTAGAGGAGGGAGGGGGAAAGAGGTGAGCAGGAGGGGGAGAGTGAACTAGTGGGCAGCAGGGGCCTGAGGAGAGAGAGCGGGTGACCCGTAGGCCTAGGGGGTGCAATCACACTTGTTGAGATTAGTGAGGTGCTGATGTAGTTTTAACAGTTACATAATTCATATTGTTATTAGTAATGGCCCGTACATGTTCCACCATTCTATTTTTCATATCCACAGGAACAGTTCAGCAAATAAACAACAGCTTCAGTGTTGCAAGAGATAACGTGTGTAATCTTGTTTTCCTGTCCCGTAATTGGACTCACAAAGTGTTTGCAAGGTTTAATATATGGACAATAAATACAATTGCCACATCAGAAAGTACCTGTGGGGTGGGGTAAGCACATGTACAGAGGACTGTGACAGATAGGGAGCATGCTGGGGGCAACTATGTCCTTAATATTTTTGGTCTATGAAAGGACACATTAGGATCCATGCAAGTAATGTGACCTACATTTTTTTCCAATTTTAGAATATTCCAGTTGCTCCTAATTATCTCTTGCACTTCACCGGCACAGTTGGAATATGTCATAACAAAGGGGCACATTTTTTTACTGCTGTTCTCCTGTTGGACCCTAGGAACCAAAGTTTGTTCTCTACTAATATCAGATACTGCCAAAACTGCAGTGGCTATGGAGCTGTAACTGCACCCCTTCTGTCTGAATCTCATAACCTGGTCTGCCTGCTTAGTAATAAACTCCTGCTGTTCAGTGCAGTTCCTTTTCATTCTAATTAATTGCCCCTTTGGTATGTTAAAAGTCACATGACCAGGGTGACAGCTATTAAATGTGAGCAAACTGTTGCAGTCTGTGTCCTTCTGGTATAGGGTAGTATAAACTTCCCCAGCAGAGTTTACATATATTTTTAGATCCAAAAAACAAATGTCATTTGGAAGAATATGTTTTTTTGAATTTAAACAACTGCTGTTATCCTCCAACCAGCTCATAAACTGGTCAAACTGGCTGATACTACCCTTCCACATGATGAACACATCATCTATATAGCACGCCACATGTCCAAATGAGATGTAAGGATTTGTGGTGACACTATACAGAATGCCCTCCATGTTCCACACACAGGCCTGCATAACTGGGGGCCATTGACACCCCATAGCAGTGCCATGGATCTGTCTATAATACTCCTTTTGGAACGTATTTTTTTGTGAGCACACAATTTGCCATCTCAATTAGAAACCAGGTTGGTAATAAAATGTGGTCCTCTTCTGACCTCTGATTTAAAAAAAATTCAACAGATGCCAGACCCTTTGTGTGTGGTATCACAGTGTACACAGAGTCAATGTCCAAGGTGGCAAAAAACCACTCTTCCTTAAAGTCCAGATTCTCAACCAAATTGGTCATTTCCATAGTGTCCCTTATGTATGATCATGTACCCAGCACACATGGTTGTAAGAAATGGCCCAGAATGATGGACAATGCTTCAGTTAGCCAGCCCTTGCCTGATATAATTGGTCTGCCTGGAAGATGTTTAACATCTTTGTGAACTTTGGGTAATATATAAATAATAGGGACCGCAGCATGTGCAACCATGAGGGCTTTATATTCACTGTCAGTAATATAACCCTTAACATAACCCTGACTCAAAAACACGATCATCTCCTCCTTATACTGTGCAGCTTTGTTATGGGGTAATTTCTCATAGAAAGAACTGTCACCTAGGTGTCTTAAGATTTCATTAGAGTAGTCATCGATGTTCATAATGACTACAGCCCCACCCTTATCTGCAGCCTTGATAACGATATTTGGCTTTTTAGCCAAGCTTTCCAAAGTATTTTTTCTTCCAAGGTGTAGTTATGGGACAGGCTAACATTTTTATTTTTTTAACTCCTCTAAATCCTGTTCACTTTTCTTAACATACATAGAAACAACATGGTTATGGTTAGGACAATAGGTGGAATGTAAACCTAGTCTGTGTGGTAACTGTTGTCCACTTCCCCATTTTCTGGAGAATATAAACATTGAAATGTGAGATTTCTGTCAAATTTATGCAAATCTAACACAGTGTTAAAGTTATAAGTTCCTGCTGCTGGAGAAAAAGACATCCCCTTGCTCAATACATTAATTTCACATTCAGTTGGTTCATATTTAGAGAAGTGTATCACAGGTGGTAACTGCAACATCGGGGGGGGGCTGTGTGGTGTTTTTTAAGACATCCAATACTAGAATCGCTTTGCTGCCTTCTGCCCCTTCCACGCCCCCCTCATCCTCCCTTTCCTCTGAAATGTTGTGGTTAAGGGTCTTGAAAATGGGTTTTCTGCTGACTGCGTCTGGGCAATGTCACTCGTATTTTGTCCCCCTCTTCCTCTAAAAAAGGGTCAGATTCATCTGTATCCGAAGGGCCAGTGGTGTAATCTAATGCTGTACTTTCCTCAATAGGTGCACTTGCTACAGAGCTACTTTTTAGGGCTGTGGGTGGAGCCTACAGCCCTTCTGTCATTGATCAAACTGTAGCTCCATAACAGCTTTTTGTGGAACTCCCTTTTTAGACATTTGGATGTATTCCTCCGCAGCTGCAAAGTAGTGCACTCCCCCTCTGATTTTTGCTATTTGCTGCTCTATGTTAAAGGCACATGAAGGGGAGGATGCTACTGTATTGTACCTCAGAACTTCTCAGGATATTAACAAAAAAACTTTTTAAGCTGCTGTTTCTATCATCTGTCCAGCTCAGTCTAACAGATTTGTTCTATTTCTTTCAGCAACCTTGGGGTTAACTAATTTTTCTCTGGCTTTTGTGAAAGTGAAAGTCAGACTCGTGTCAGATTATAGACAGTGCAATTGCAGTCCGTTAGCTGTCATTCCTAGGGCAGGACAGGTTGCATGCAAGCACACATACAGACACACACACACACACACACACACACACACACACACACACACAGCATTTACTCTGACTAAATAAATTCAAGAGGACTGATTTAGCAGCATGGCAGTTTTTGATAATTGTGACTAAACAGCGCTATATGGCACCAACAAGAAAATAACTTTGTTCATTTGGTAGCTCTTCACAGCCCAAGCACACACACACACATACACACACACCCAGGCTCCCAGATCTACAGGGATTCCTGTATTTTACAGGGATTTGGAGCCATCTACAGGGAAAGTCTTCCCATACACTTGCATTAGTTATACGGGAAAACAGAGGAATTTGGATTCCATTGGAAATAATGTAATCTGCAGGAAAACACTGGAAAATTGCCCTGCAGTTACAGGAAAAAGGCAAACTTAATCTGGGAGCAATTACACACACACCAGCAGCATTTCCTCTGACTAAATAAATTCAAAAGGACTGATTTAACAGCATGGCAGTTTTTGCTAATTGTGACTAGACAGCACTATATGGCACTGACAAGAAAATAACTTTGGTCATTTGGTAGCTCTTCACACCCTATCGGCTCTGGCTAGAGTTTGTTAAAATAGGTTTGATGTGTCCAGTTTGCTCTGATGTATTTTAACTGTTTGAGCCAGACAAATCATACACCCTGTCCAGTTTGTAATCATTTTTGTCCCTGATGAATGTTTTCTTCATTGCCTTCTGCAACTGTACATCATACCAAGTGATTTTGTCCATCAGCAGTTTAGGACATAGTTTGTCCCCAGCATATTATCTGTCACAGTCCTCTGCATGCATACCCCCCCCCCACAGGTACTTTCTGATGTGGCAATTGTATTTATTGCTCATATATTAAACTTTGCAAACATTTTGTCCAATTACAGAACAGGAAAACAAGATTACACACTTTATCTCTTGCAGCACTGAAACTTGTTTATTTGCTGAACTGTTCCTGTGGACATTACTATGTAGGTAGAACCACATGGATGTTGAAAAATGGAATGGGAGAACATGTACGAGCCATCGCTAATAACAACATGAATTATGCAATTGTTAAACACATTCATAATGGCTCAGGAGGAGTCCACAATATACATTTTGTGGGCACAGAAAAAGTTGAATTTGGATTACGGGGGGTGGGGCCTTGAAAAAAAGGATAGGACAGAGAGAAAGCTTTTTGATATATCAACTAGGGGCCTAATGATTCTATTAACCTCTCAGCATTTTTAAATAAATTATAGAATATAATTTATTTATTACTACATGATTTGCCCATTTCTGTATATTATAGCTGATACACCTATGTATCTCTATTTGAATGTACTGCCAACTGAAGTCTGGAAGTTATGGGCTGCTTGTTAAACATCTTACTGTGTCAAATCACATCTTTTAGTACTGGCTCCCTTTAGTATTAGGTGCTTTGCTTAGCTCTGTCAAATTTTGCAATTGTTATCATTATATAAAATAAATGGTACAATTTTTTTTTGCATGTAATAAAATCATGGCAAAAATTCTGCTTTCTGCATTTCATAATGACTATAATAGACAAGATAGTTTAAATATACCATTTTACTGACATAAATTTGCAGCATAATTGGTACTTATGCTTGCAGACGCATAGACAGAATGAATTATATGCATTTGTAATGTCACATTTGTTTCAGTTAGGATAATCTTCTAAGTTAAGTGACTGTTATGGTCCCTATTTTCCATACCATGTGTTAGGTGCAATACTATATACCCATTCTTATTTTGGTTGAACTAATTACATATTGGGCAAGTATATAAAGTGTATAATAAAGATTGCACTTTACTCTGATGAAACAAGGGTGTGCCCTTGCGAAATACTAGTCTCTGTCTCCTTGGTATTTTGTACTTGTGAACTATGTGCATGTTCAATACAGAGATGGCAACATTGTTAGTTCCATCTGGTGGTGTTTTTGCCAAGTGGTGGGTGCTGTTTTTTTGCTTCTTGTCTGTTGTATCTAGACTACAATCTGTCTTATTGTAGTGGCTTTCAGAAGTTGGACTTTAAGGTATGTCATATTTAATTTTTGATAAAAGAAATACTAGAAATATATGTACATGACAGACAAGGTTACACTTTGTCCAACAATTGTGTCTAGGTACATTAATAGCTGCACTTTGCAAACTGGATATAAAGTCAGAATTTTGAAAGTCTGACATACCTATATCTTAGCTTTAAATAATTGGACATAGGAGAAATTAACTCATGTCAATATTTATAAAAATGTTCTCATATGTCCAAATTTGTACCCATTAAAAAAAATTGTAGGTTTTGAAAATCCCCACCAAACAGAATAGCAGCACCAATATTTTATTCTCCACATTTCATTCTACAGTTGAGTATCCCAGTAGAACCCAACCAAGATATCACATTTTGCTTTCAGTGGGATCCTGCTTGTATCCAATTTTACTGTTGGGAGAACTGGTGATGAATTTTTAGAAGACGAAAACTTGTGCAGGTACAACAAAAAAGGTTGCTCAAGGAAGGGTCCAATCACAATTTTTCCACATTCACGCAATTTAAAAAAGGTTGCATATGTTGTGACCTTTTCCACATTTTATAGCAGTTTGCACAGATTTGTTTTGTGCACCTCTACAAAACAAAAAAAAAGAAAGAAAGAATGAAAATGCCACCCATGCTCAAAAAATGCTGCAGAGTATTTTTGCCAGTGGAAAAAATAACTAAAATCGGTCACCGAACATGCTCAGAAATGTAATTCCACTCATTGTGACCACACTGAGCATGCTCAGATATATTCTCTCTTGTAAAGCACCTTTTATTTCCAGTAGTTGGGCTGAATTGTTACTATTATGGTGAGCTACCGAGCAGAGCATGTCATAGTTTACATTTTATACTTTTTTTCTTTTCTAGTTTTTTTATCATTTCTTCCCCCAAAACCACCTGCTGTGTTGGGTCACTAGGGCCATGGACAGTGGCCAGGTGGTAGGTACACTGTACCTGGATTTCATTTGTGCTTGTGTCTCAGTCCCCCATATGAGGTTGAAACAAATTGCTAAAGAAGTGGGCAGAGGAAAAATTGACCAGGTGGGTGGCAAACTGGCTGGGGAGAGAACTCAAAGGGAGCTGGTGACAGCAGCACCTGGGGGTGAAAGAAGTTACCAGTGAGGTTCCACAGTCATCAGTGCTTTTTTCTGGTCCTAGTTAATGAGTTAATTAATGACACTGGACACAGCGTCAAAGGCAAAATAAGCCTCTTCGCAGATGACACCAAACTCTCTAGGAAGGTGGACATAGAGGAAAACATCAGAGACCTAAGAGAGGATCTGGCAAGGTTGAAGAGGTGGTCTGGGATCATGTAACTGGGTTTCAGTGCAAAAAGGTATAAGGTAATGCACATATTTGCAAGAGCCCCAAAGCTGAAAACAGACTTGGGGCTGTGATGGTCACAATTTCAAAGGAGGAAAAGGATCTGGGAATAGTGATCACAAGCAACCTGCAACCTTCAATACAGCGTAGGAAGGCAGCAGCAAAGGGAAACAGTAAATACATAATGTATTGTTTAGCCATACAAGGCCATTACAAACAGGATACAAACATACAATGTAAATAGAACACATATTCACATATATCTAAAATACATTTCTCTTGGTTCCAAACTCAATCAACTTGAGTATAAAAATATCTAGGTAGAAAATGTAGGACACGTAATTCACAAATTCACTTAATAGATGCAGTATGAATAGGGACTTGGTCAATATCATAAGAGACATCAAGGATGCAGTATACTATAAATTATTATCTAAAAGAAAGAAAATCTTCTGTATCACTCTCTTAAAACACATTTCATATCTAATAGAGAGAACATATCGAACAGCAATAATGTACACAAAATGGGTATACTTATCCTACCTTATACAATCTGTCCTGGTTATTTCTATTACATTATCAATTCTGGCACTGATAGATCTAATCATATCAGTTTATATTCTAACATACAATATGAACAATAACATCTCTCTGATTTTCCTTTCTAATTTTGAGAGCATACATAAAGTAATTAACAATTCTCCTAATAGTATTTTCATCACTTGTATTCATAATGATAGATGTAATTTCATTTCTTGTTATATCAGGCCAATTAATAAATGGTCCCAACCAGTATTGTCAAATTTTATTATACCATGGACAATGCCATAGAACATGAATAAGATCCTCCCTATATCCCCTTCTTACAATCACATATTTCATGATCTTTGGAGAGATTATGATATCTAGTCTTCAGGATGTTGTTCTCAAATAGTTCTAATCTAGCTTTGAGGAAAATATTCCTACATGCCCTGTTCTCCAATATATCCCAGTAACCCCTATACTTAAGGCTATCAGTGTTTAAAGCATACCATCTGGAAAATCTAGATAGATGGATTTTCTATAGATCCTGATTAATTCAATATTTATTAACTTTTTTTTTGAATATATGCATTATAATTAGGGCTGATCTTAATGTTCCTTGTAAAATATGAGTTTAACATTGATAGACCATATTGATCCAATTTACTATATATATATTGCAACCAACATTTCTCCCCACAGTCATTTTTAAAAAGGGAAACAGGATGCTAGGCTGCATTTTAAGTGGGATCACCAATACAAGGAAGAAGGTCGTTCTGCCCCTACACAGATCCATGATGTGGCCACATCTGAAGTACTATGTGCAGTACTGGAGACCCCACCTCAGAAAGAAGATAAATCAGTTTGAGGCAGTGCAGAGGAGGGCTGTAAAAATGATTCAATGGCAACAGGGCATCTCGTAGGAAGGGAGGCTAGTGAATCTGAACACGTACTCACTTGAGGAAAGAAGAGAGAGGGTAGACATGATCAAAGCCTTTAAATAGCTCAAAGGTATAAACAAGATCAACCTGGGGGATCTTTTTAATATCAGCAAAATAGGAACACCAGAGGGCACAGCTACAAGCTGGCAGGGGGTAGGTATAAGAAGGAAACCAGGAAGCAATTTGTCACAGTGAGTGGTGACAGGGTAGAATGCGCTATCAGAGGGAATAGTCAATCACAAAATAGTTGGGGACTTTAAAAGGGAGTGGGATAAAGTCAAGAGGAAGGTTAGGATAGGGGGTGGAGCAGCAAGGGTGCATGAGCTATGCAACAAGCAGACTTGATAGGCCATTTGGGCCTTCTTATGCTGGCATTTCTTCATGTGTTCAGTTCTATGTCATGACATATTTTTGAACGACTCGCATAAGAGCGAGTATATTTCACTGAAAACAAAATTGTCTCCTAAACACCACAGCAACTGACAAAACACTGACAGCACTATACAGTGCAAACAAGACAATATACACTAATGTTTAATGCAGGGGGCTGTGCCCTCCACATCCCCCTTTGCGGGGGGGCTTGCCCCCACACCCCACCTATTAATATAATCAACTCCGGGGGGGTGGACATTGGGGGGCAGGGGAATACACAGGAGGGGGGGCTACAGTATTCAGGGAGATACCATGGCTGGGGGCAACACAGTTGGGGAACTGGAGGACACAGGACACACACACACACAGGAAAAAAATTGTAACACCTAAAACTGTTTAAAAACATTTACAAACAGGCAGTCCTGCACCTGGGACCATGCCCATTCTAACCGGTGGCTGTATCCACCACTCCAGGTGACCAGCTTAGCAACAGCAGGCTGCATTACTCTACTCAGCCCATAGTAGCTATTCCTTCAGGTGTGCAAACTGAGTGACTCAGTTTTGAGTCACTCAGTTTGCTTCGCCCATATCACGGGATACCCATATGTTCGTATGATATATGACATGGGCTAACATAAGATATCATTCTTATTTTCATCCAAGGATATTGGTGTATTGCTGCACACTCCTGATTTCACTACTCATGAGATAACAGACCAACACACTCTCATGAAGATAAGCATTATATTTTAAGTTAGCTAAAAAGATAAATAGAAAGAGAGTGACAGATAGAGACATACAGACAGACAGATAGGTATTCATGGCATCCACTGGGTACCCCACAAAATTGTACATTCTGACCTAGAATGGTTTGTCTAGATTGAATAGTCAGGTATTTATTTGCATTTATTAATTGTGATCTCGGATTAACACCTTTTGAGAATAAGCTCATTACATAGCTTTCACGTCCGAGTTAGACAAACAGTGTAAACATAAGAGATTGCTGTTAAGCAGCAAGAATTAAATATGAAGTAAACTAAACATACAATGTAAAACTTAGGCAAGTAAGGTAACAAGACATCGAGCTGGTATTGTACAATACATGTAAAAATACAATTAGAAGCAGCAGAGTGAGGGGTAGCAAAGGTAAACAGTTAGGTAAGACAGGCTAAGACATACATAATAGATAGGAAGACTCACTATACACAGGGGAGGGAGAAAACATCAGCCTGCGAGGCTTCATCATAAGGGGTTGGGGAAGAGGATATATTTACAACTTGTAGAAATAGGTCCAGGAGGCAGACAACTTAGGGATGAAAATTGGGGGGAAGATACAGGGAGGATTGGAGAGATATATTAGAGGAGTGCATAACTAGAGGAAATTGCTTTGGAAGGCCAAGGAAATTAGGAACCAAGAGTAGAAAAACTGTGGGCCATCTAAGGGTTGCCCTTGGAGGAGAGTATACAGTACCAGGCCCCTGTAAGAGTGAAGGGATTAGTGAAGGCAGTCACAGATGGAATTTTCAACAAGATGGTTCCTTAGCTTTTGTTTGAAGGGGCCTAACATGGCTATAGAAGAATGTCCAGGGGCAAGGAGTGGGAACAAAAGTGGGAACAAAGAGGAAGCAGGGAACTACAGACCAGTCAGCCTCACCTCGGTAGTGGGGAAGATCATGGAAGCTCTACTGAAGGAGAGATTGGTGGAACATCTGGTTGTCAATGGACTACAGGACCCAAGGCAGCATGGTTTCACCAAGGGGAGGTCATGTCAGACCAACCTCATTGAATTTTTTGACTGGGTGACTAGGGAGGTGGATCAGGGGAGGGCAGTGTACATGGTCTATCTGGACTTCAGCAAGGCCTTTGACACTGTGCCACATAGAAGACTATTACACAAACTGGGGAATATGGGTGTGGGCAGGACAGTAGCGTGGTGGATAGGTAACTGGCTGGGTGGCAGGACACAGAGAGTGGTGGTAAATGGCTGTCACTCCACAGAGGGAAGAGTGACCAGTGGGGTACCACAGGGATCAGTGCTGGGACCGGTCCTATTCAACATCTTCATCAGTGACATTGCGCAGGACCTAGAAGGCAGAATTTCACTGTTCACTGATGACACAAAGCTCTGTAACAGAGTAGACACACCAGAGGGTGTAGACAGAATGAGAAGGAACCTGCAGAAACTTGAAGAATGGTCAGCGGTTTGGCAGTTGAAATTCAATGCAAGGAAGAGCAACATAATGCATATGGGGCACAAAAACCCTGGCACAATATATCAGTTGAGGGGTGAGGATATAGCATGCACCAAGCAGGAAAGGATCTTGGGGTTATCATCTCTGATGACCTCAGGTAGGGAAACAGTGTGACAAGGCAGCAGATAAAGCAAATAGGATGCTGGGATGTATAGGCAGGGCATCACCAACAGAAAAAGGGAGGTCATAATTCCGCTATACAAGAAGCTAGTGAGGCCCCACCTGGAGTACAGTGTACAGTTCTGGAGACCATACCTACGTAAGGACATAGACAGGGTAGAGAAGGTTCAGAGGAGGGCAACAAAGATGGTGCATGGATTGCATCACAAGTCCTATGAAGACAGGTTGAAGGAACTGAACAAGTACTCCCTGGAGGAGAAAGGGGATATGATAGAGACATACAAGTATCTTACAGGGAGGAACAGGGTGCAGGAATATACTATTTTTAAGTGAAAAAGATGTTCCAGGACTAGAGGGCATGGGATGAAGTTGGAGGGAGGAAGATTCAGAGGAAACATGAGGAAGAATTTCTTCACAGAACGGGTGGTGGACAAGTGGAACACCCTGCCAGAGGAAGTGGTGGGGGCTGAAACAATCATGGGATTTAAGAATGCATGGGATAGACATAAAGGAATTCTGGAGGTCAGGGGTAAGGGGCAACAGACTTCTAGGAAAACATAAACTGAACTTACAAGCTCAAATGGGCAGACTGGGTGGGCCATAGGCCCTTATCTGCCGACACTGTCTATGTATCTATGTAAGGAGTTAAGCCAGTATGGAGCTCGATGGAAGAAAGCCCTCTGTCCTTGGGAGATACGACAGTGCGAGATTTTGAAAACCATACTATCAGTACTTCTGGTGCAGCGCTTATTATCGTGCAGGGTGAGGAGCTTCTGTACCTTAGGGGGCATCATGCCAGACTTATTTTTTTAGCCATCAGGCAGGTTTGGAATTTGAGCCTTCCTACAAATTGGAGCCAGTCTGTCTTAAAATGCAAGTCACAGATATGTGTGAATCTTGCCGAACCGGTTGCAAGGTGGCAGGCTTTGTTTAATGCCACTATAATGCTGTTGCGGAGCCATAGATTATTAGACCACAGTCTATTAGTGAGACCACCGAACCAAGGATAGCTAGAGTAAGAGCCTCCATGGACAGACTATTTTTATGCCTGTATAGAAGACCTATGCACTTATTAACTGCCTTAACTGTATTGTTTATGTGGTAGACATAAGTCAAAGTGCTGTCCACTGTTACCCCTAAGTATTTAAAGTGCGAGACTAGTTCAAAAGGTGTCTCAACCTTATTTGTGATGTTAAGAGGGTAAGTACGAAGCAATGTCTATTATGGGAGCTAGAGAACAAGTGTTTTTGTTTTCTTGTAGTTCAAGATGAGTTTTTGCTCATTGAACCAACTTTCTACCTTTGAACAACTCATCTGGAGATTTATTTCCAGTTGCTTTGGGTCAGGATCACTCACGAACAGGACTGCATTGTCTGCATAAAGTAGAATTCAGCACTGACAGGAGTACGGGAGCTGGTTTAGGAACAGACTGAATAATAACGGACCCAATATAGATCCTTGGGGGACACTAGATCAGACAGGTCTGCTAGTAGATAGGACGTCAGTGATCCTCACTCACTGTGAGTGATTTGAAAGGTATCTCTCAAGCCAAGCAACAGTGTCACATGTAAGCCCAATGGACTCCAATTGTTCAAGCAGAAGGACATGATTAACTTATCAAATGCTTTCATTAGATTGATATAAAACACACCAACAAGGGTACCCTTATCCATGGGGTTGTGGATATTACCTGTAAACTCAAGCAAAGCATTAGTGGTGCTTTGCCCCTTGCAAAACCTATGTTGTTGCAGACATTGAATTTGATATTTTTCTAGGTAGTCAACCAGTTGATCCACTACAATTCTTTCAAGTGCTTTTGATAATGGTGCGAGGATCGATATGGGTCTATAGTTACCGTGAGATGTGCAGTCCCCACTCTTAAATACAGGTGTCACTAAGGAGGATTTCCATATCTGCAGGAACCAAAAGTATCTCAATGAGGTGCTGATTACATGTGTCAAAGGAGCGAGTATTTCATCCAGAGTTAGTGCCACAAATTTAAGGTCTAGGAAATCACCACTGAACCTAGCCTTCCCTAGAACCCTAAGTGAGTATTTTCTAACTTCTCCCAAGGAGACAGCTTTAAAGTGGAAAGGAGGGTGGGCAGGTGTCTGGTCTTCAGAACTAAAGTTATGCCTTAAGTTGGAGTGATAGAAAAAATCAGGAGGAAGAAAACCTTTCAGATCAGAAAAAGCATCATTAAATATATTAGCAATGATACAAGGATCCAGAGTGGGTACCCCATCGATGTTAAGCATGGTAGGGGTTGTCTTGTTATCTTTCTCAGTTACTTCCTTAAGGTTTGACCAGAATTTTCAATCATCACTCCAAGAGCATGTGAGGGCATGCTTAAAGTACTGGTTCTTTGCAGTCTGTATGGTCCTTGTGCAGTCATTTTGGGCTTTTTTGTAGCTCTAGATATCAGTCTGTTTACCAGTGGCTTGGGATCTATGCCACAAGTGGTCTCTTGCCTTCATACGCTCAAGGAATTCTGGTGAAAACCATGGATTGTTGTATCCATTGATTTTATGCTTTTTTAGTAGAGAATGTCTGTCACACACAACATTAAATTGGCATATAAATTGCTCAAGTGTGGAGTCAACTGAGCAGGAGGAATAGACTAATGACCAGTCCTGATGACAGAGGTCAGCTTTTAGCAATATAGGGTGCCCCCTCTTAAGGACCCTGTTTATGACTGTTCTGGCTGGGGGTTTGGAGTAGTTATTAGACTAGTGGAAAAGGACACGGGAGTGGTCACTGCAAACATCTGAGAGTACTGTTGTCTGAGAGATGTGTTCAGGATGGTTTGATAGTACCCAGTTCTGTAGGGTGGATGTTCTGGTCTTATAGTTCATCCTGGTCAGGGCGTCAACTAGATGGGAGAGGTTAATTGATGAGACTGCATCCTTGTATGGGCTAGCTGCAGGGGAAAGCCAATTAACGTTGAAATCCCCGAGCTGGATGATTTCAGAGTTAAGACTGCGAGTGCATAGACACTCCATGAGAGATTCCAACCCTGGGGTCTTCTGACCTTGGAGGATGTAAACTGTAAGGACAGTGACAGTTTTATTGTGTGCCCCTAGGAGTATCTTTAATTCAAGAGCTTGTATATTGGCCCCAGTACTAGGCATTGGAAGAACTAGACCCTGTATATTTTCACGGAAGTAGATTGCACATCTGCCTCCACGCTTAGTCAGACGATCATGTCTGAACACGGAATAGCCAGGAACAGAAACTGCACTGTCAGCTGTATTGGGAGAGAGCCAGGTTTTGACTATTGCTAGTATGTCTGGGTTGTGTTGTAGTACCCAAGCATTCAGACTGCCCATTTTGGGGAGAAGGTCGCAGATGTTCAGCGAAGAAATTGTAAGTTATCCAGTATTTCATTGTGGAACAATGGTAGACTGAGGAGGGCCAGGGCTGGGGTGGATATTTCCTGAGAGCAGCAACAGTGTGGTCCTATAGAGGTATTCTTTTAGCTGCTTGTTGTTATAACTGGATTGCCTACACTGTGTAAGGCATGTGGAAGCTTTTACATGAGAGCTAAAAGACCCAGGAAGGAGTGCCATTGGTGGCAACCATCCAAGCTGTTTGGATAATAGCCCTGTGTGGGCAGAAGACACCCATTTCCTGGGAGGAACGTGGAAGTTATTACTGTGAGATAGCGTGACAGTAGTGTATACATAATAGGCATTTCCCTGAAGTACTGTCAGTGCAGGTGCTGGAGAACTTGAGACTCGAGGCCCAGCAAACATTAAGAAGGTGTGCAATATTGCTACCCTCTGTAGAATGGTACCCTTAGGTGTCATAGTGAGCAGAGTTAGTTGTTAACAGGAGAGAGAATAGAAAGAGGATAGTTACCAGTTTGATGCCTAGGTGGCAGGTACAGTACAATAGATTAAGACACTGAGAAAGAAAGCAGTCAAATATAGAGCAGCCTGAAGTCTCTACAACAGCTGGCTAGAGAGTGAATGAGGGGGGCCTATAGTTGACAGTGAAAGATCCTCTTACTTCAATCACACTGCAAAAAGAAGTAAGGTTCCTCTAGTGGCAGATCTTTACAATCTGCTAATGGGAAACTGGATACAGGTTTACTGGACACAGGATACAGGTATCCAGTAGATTATCTAGTTATTGTAAGTAATGCTAGTCATTCTGTCTGTAATCCCATGGATTAAGCATCTGGTCAACTGGTTAACAAATTGGAAGACCAGGGGTGGAGGTTAAAATCAAGATGTGGGTCTAACAATGGCAGAGTGACAGATCACAGAGGCTTGTACTTATTTTTTATTTTATTATTTATTTAGAGTCTAGCATTACATGAACCTTTGAGCCAAGGCTCTTTTACAAAGGTACCACGTCAATTGAGGTACAATACAAACATTACATAGAGTTGAGTAACAATGCAGAAATGGTGCACAGACATTTTTAAGCAGCTGAAATACATTACATTGAGGGAAAGTGAGTACCAGGGGGCAGGGTAGCTAGAGGTAGCTGAGGCTTGGAATGGACACAGAAAGAGCGGTGTAGCCATGGGCATTTGTCAGGCCTCAAAAAATTGCTTGGGGGTAGGGGCAAAAACAGGAGGGGAGGTGAGGCTGTAGGAAGAGGAAGAGAGGGGGTAGGAGTAGAAGTGCTAGGAGGGAGATCAGATTACGAGGGACAGTCGCAGGAGCTAAAGGCAGCTAGGTGGAGATGAAGGTTGGCTTTGAACTGTCCTAGCTTTTGCAGAGAGGAGATGTCTTTGTTGAGTCCATTAATCCAGCTAGGAGCTCGGTATATAAAGGATCTTTGGCCCTGTGTGGTGTGGCACTGAGGAATGTGCAGCATTTCATTTTCTGAAGCCCTGGTGAGGTGGGGGTTGCGTGCTGTATAGAGAAGACTTTGGACTCCTGGGGGAGCAAGATGTAGCATAATTTTCTTAGCCATTAGACAAGTTTGGTACTTAATACGGTTTGATAACTGGAGTCACCCTGTTTGGGCATAGAGGTCACACGTATGGGTGAGTCGGTGGGATCCTGTGATGACTCGGCAAGCTTTGTTTAGGGCCAAGAATAAGCGCCTGAGGGCTGTGTCAGTTGCAGAGCCATAAATAATCAGACCATAGTCGATTAGAGAGACCACTGAGCTCTGTACTGCCATCCTTAAGGCATCCGAGGTAAGGCATTGCCTGTGCCTATAGAGGAGACCAATGCGTGTGTTTGCAGCTTTAGCAATGCTATCTATGTGGAAGCTGTAGGATAGGTTGCTGTCTATGGTGATCCGCATATATTTAAAGGAGTGAACCTGTCTGAGGACAGCACCAAGGCAGGTTGTAATAATTAAGGGGGTGAAGCCTATGTTTGTTGTGGGAGCCACAGAAAAGCATTGACTTAGTTTTCTTATAGTTGAGAACTAGCTTTTGACTACTAAACCATGTTTCAATGGAGGTGAAACCCTTCTGAAGCTTGTTTTGCAGTAGGTGGGGGTCCAGTTGGGTGGTGTGAATGATAGCATCATCAGCATAGAGTGGGATTTATTCTGGACAGGATTGTGGAAAATTGTTCAAAAATAGGCTAAAGAGTGGCCCGAGAATGGATCCCTTGGGGACTCCTGAGCATACTGGTCTAGCATCTGAGAGGACATCAGCGATTTTCACTCTTTGGGAACGGTTTTCCAGGTAGCTCTTAAACCAAGTTGTAGACTCAGGAAAGAGCCTAGCTTTTAGCAGTTCTGTGAGGAGTATTCGATGATGGATGGTGTCAAAAGCTTTGGTCAGGTCTATGAAGATCGAACCAGTGAGGTAATTATTGTCCAGGGAGTTGTGAATTGCTCCTGTGAATTCAAGGAGGACAGATGTGGTGCTGTGGCCTTTTCTGAAGCCATGCTGTTGTTTACAAAGGATGTTGTACTTGTCCAGATATTCCATTAGCTGGTAAGATACCAGACGTTCAATGGCTTTAGACGGGGGGGGGGTAGTATGGATATAGGCCTATAATTTCCATGAAGGGCCTTGTCCCCACTCTTGTGGACTGGTGTCACGGTGGCAGATTTCCATCTGTCGGGGAACTGGCCAAGGGTGAGGGAGAGGTTGAAAATCCAGGTTAGAGAAGATAGCACTTCATCGAGAGTAAGGGACAGCAGTTTGAGGTTAATTGAGTCGCCACTTATTCCAGATCCAGTAATTGCTTTACAGACATATCTGTGGACTTCATGTGTCCTGACTGCTCTGAAGTAAAAAGGGGGGTGACTTGAAAGGGGCGGGGGTGATGGAGGGTGCAGGAGTGAGATCTTCATCAAAGAAGTCTGGAGGAAGAACACTACTGAGTTCAGTGAACGCGTTATTGAATGTGTTAGCTATAGCGGAAGGGTCAAGAGTTATAGTTCCATCCACATCTAACATTGAAGGTGATGTTTTGGGCATTATTCCTGTAACTTCCTTGAGATTATTCCAGAAGGACTTCCCCTTTCCCCAGGTGTTTGTGAGGGCATCTTTGTAATAGTTACTTTTCTTCAGGCGTATTTCTTTAGTGCAGTCACTTCGGGCATGTTTGTAGTTTTGTATATCTACTTGCCTACCAGTGCTCCAGACCTGAAACCACAGCTGGTCCCTAGCTTTCAGCAATGTAAGGAGATCAGCAGTGAGCCACGGATTGCTAAGGCATTTTACTTTCCTCTTCTTGAAGGGGCTTAAATGTCACAGGTAGCATTGAAGGAGCTGATGAAGAAGTCAAGCGCAGAGTTGACATCTGATGCATGGAAGATAGGTGACCAGTCTTGTTGTCCAAGGAGTAATTTGAGGTGCTTCAATTGACCACATGGAAGGAGTCTGCTGTTTATTAGTTTGGGTGGTGGTGGGCTGAATTTGTTTGACCATTTACATGTGACTGGGGAGTAGTCACTTAGCGTATCTGGGAGAACGGAGACTTTTGAGATGTGGGATGGGTGGCTAGTCAGTATCCAGTCTAGGAGAGTGCTTGTCCCAGTCTTATAGTTGAGTTTAGTGGGGGAGACGACCAGCTGAGCGAGGTTGGCAGCTGAGATGGCATCCTTGTAGCCACCTGTATCTGATCCAAACCAAATTATATTAAAATCGCCCATTAGGATTATCTCAGTGCCTGGTGGTTGGGAACGGACAAGGTCAAGGATGGAGTTGAGACCTTTACCTTGATCCTTGGGAGGGATGTAGACAGCAGCAATAGTCAGTGCCTTGTTGTGAACCCTCCTTAGAATTCTGATGGGTAGTATCTGGGCGGTTGAGACTGAGGCGGGGGGAGGTTGAACACGGTGCCCCAGGAGAGAGTCTTTGAGGTAAACAGCACATCCACCTCCTTTTTAGTGGTCCTGTCAATTCTAAATATGTTATATCCTGGTAGGGTAATTACTGTCGGTATTTTTTGGAGTGAGCCAGTTTAGAACAATCACAAGAACATCAAGGTTGTGTTGGTGTGCAAATAATTGTAGGGCATCAAGTTTGGGTAGAAGGCTACAGATGTTAATCATTGCAAAGGTGAGTTGCCCAGAGTGACTTTGCTGGAGATCAGAGCTTGGGATTGTGGGGCCAGGGTTAGGGTGAATATTGCCAGACAGAAGTAGTAGCAGAAGCAAGAGTTTCAGGGTGCACCAGCGTAGCTGTTTGGAGATTTTATTCGACCGTTTCTTATTGGAGAGTAAGCTACTCTGTAAACGATGATCCCAGTAAGTGGTGACATAGGCCAGAAGTGAGAGTGGGAACAGGCGAACATAAATCCCCCCATCCTGATTCCAGGAGAGGTACAAGCCTGTCCTGGCGGTGGTTAGATATGGAGGGCATAGCCCAGTGGGTATTGTCCCTGAGTGTCAGTAGATGTTGTCCAGTTGGAAGCACAGTGGGAGATTGGGATGGCAGGCTCCAAGCAGGAATGCCATGGGAAACAGGGAGGAGACAATAACCAGACAGAGGGGCAGAGAGGGGAGGACCATAATGATAGAGAGGTGAGGATAGTAAAGGGTGAGAAAGGTCTGAGAGAGAGGGAGAGAAAACAGTCAGGAATGGAGATGAAACAGGGGAGAGGGGATACGATGGGTGCAGTAGGAGATATGAGGAGGGTGTCAGGCACAGAAAGGAGGCAGGAGCAGTGAGGGGACTGAGTTGATTAGTAGAGGGGGAGGAGGAGCAGGGAGGAGGAAGAGTGGGCAGTAAAGGGAGGAGGTACAGGAGAGAGAGAGTATCCAATAGAAAATGAAAGGGCGGTTCCCTAGGCAGAAGTGGGCAGAGCTAAGGCCTATTTAATTAAGGTTGGAGGGGGGAGAAAATTTTCTTTCGAAACCCACTGAAGTCTTTGGGCGCAGAGCCCAGCAGAACAGTTTGAATCAGTCAAGACTGCAGGGCCAATCAGTGGCCGCGCAGAGCACAACAGTCCAACAGGAGATGGAAGCAACAGGTGGCAGCCAATGGGAGCCTTTCAGCACTTCCGGGTTTGGCCTGGGAGCTTACCAGTAAGAGGAGGGTTCTTTTGGCGGTGAGCAGTGGTGGTGTGGACAGCTGGCCCAGGTAGCCTCGGCCGCTCAGATGTTTCCCCAATTAGGCTGAGAGATCTGAGGAAAGGAACAGAGCATCAGATTGTGAGTCACAGTAAGAACAAAGGGTGACACTGGAGAGTAAATCAAGGGCGTAGGCAGTGGAGAGACGGAGGGGAGTTAGGCAGAGGGGTGGGGGTGGCAGCCACAGACAATAGAAATAAGCTTGAACTGACACCAGAGGGAGGACAGAGGGGAGATTTAGTAGAATATGAAACTTACAAGGGGAGGAGTAGAGAGATGCAGGGTTCAGCAGCAGGGGGGGATAGAGAGAAAGAGTGAGTATAGAGGGGCAGGAATCACTTCACAGCACTAAATTACAACAGTTTCCAACTGCACTTTACAGTTCAATGCTAAAACATTTAGGCAGGTCTACACAATTACTTTTGACTTGGACAAAAAAATAGCAAGCAAGCAGCCTAGCAATTTAGCCCATATTTTCAGCTGAGACCCTGAGTTTTTAAAAGTAGAGTGCTAATAACATCAAGGCTGGTCTACACATTAATTGAGACAATGGGACATACTCTGAGGTTGGGGGATCTTGGGGGTTACCACGTGAATTGGTCCTAGGACTGGTGGTCTTCAACATTTTCATCTGTGATATTGGAGTGGGGATCCAGGGGAAGATCTGTCTATTCACAAATGAAACAATGCTCTGTAGATGAGTGGATAGTGTAAAGGAGGTAAGAATTATGAAGGAAGACATAGAGTGACTGAAAAAAATTATCAACAATGTGGTAATTTAAAATGCAAGATAAAAACATGCAAGGTAATTCACATGGGGTGGAAAAATCCCAAAATATAATACAGAATAGGGTGGGTTGCAGTGGAAAGTATGACTGAGAAGACCTGGGAGTAGTAATAATATCTGACAATCTGAATACTACAGCAAAATGCAACGGGCAAAGGGGAGGGTGAATAGGGTGCTAGCTTGTATATGAAGGGGGATCAGCAGTAAGATGCATGAGGTGATTCTGCCACTGTACAGACTGTGGTGCATCCTCACCTGGAGTACTGTGCACAGTTCTTGAGTACACACTTAAAGAAAGACAGGGACAGGGTGGAGAAGTTCAAGGGGAGGTACCAAAGTGATCCATGATCAGCAGGAGAATGTCCATGGAGAGGCTGAGGATATCAACATGTACGTGCTGGTGCCGAGGAAGGGGGACATTTATGTATGTGTAACCCCTAGATGGCGCTATCCCAGGGGCTACTACCCCTGCCTGATTTGCCACTAACAGGTTGAGGGGCCTGGATCCAATGGCGGGTGCCTCCACCCAGAGGTCAGGGTTTGCAATAGTTAAACTTACTTGGTCACAGCCTCTGGGACACTGCAACCCCCTTTCTTCCCACTAGTGGCCCCACAATATAGCAGAATTACCTTCACAGTATACCCTTACCCCAAGGCTGGTTCAGGCACCGGACATCCTGTAAAATAAGATACAGTGCAACAATCACAGTACAGTACTTTAACATAGAACAAATACCTCAGGCAGTATAACTTTGTTGAAACAAACGGCTCTGATTTATTTAGGGGATATAACAAGGACAGGGAAATCAGGTTAATTAGCTTATCACTTTACTATCTACCTATGGCTCTGTGCACAGGCCTATCCCTACCAGTTACTGTCCCTGGGTACCCAGGCCACTAGTGGCTAGTCCAAACCGTGGTAGCTGGTAGGGCCCTTTCACACAGAGAAAAGGAAAATTAAACAGTCAGCAGTACAGTAATTCCATTTGGATTTAATGTGGCAATTCAACAGGAGCGACCTCGAATTAGTACTCACGACCTCAAAGAAGATATGGTCCTTCAATGTCAGCAGGGCTACTTTTGATCTCCAAGAGCTCTCACACATTTATATGGTAAAAAAAAGAAAGCACGATACCAGGCAGGCTGCATCTGTATCCCAATCGCAATTACTGCACAATAACCAGGAGAACACACAGCAGATTCAGTTCCTGACAGACCGAGTGTAATTCAACAATTTCTTCAGTCTTCTACAGGGTGAGCCTGGTTTCTACTCTTCAGAGATCCTTTGATTCTTTTCACAGGACGGATTCAGTCCTAACAAGCAGTTACACAAGTTGTAGACCGGAACTCTGGGCCTTGCACACGTTTTTGACTGAAACTGTGCACTGAAGGAGCACAGGGTTTCTTTCCCTTCACTTTCAGATCTCAAACTGAAACTCCCAACAGACAAAACCGGCACTTCCTTTGAGTTCCTCCCAGTTCTTGACTGGATTGGCTGTCACTCACAATAGACTGCTGCTGTTGGTCCAAAAAGGCACTGAAGTCTAACTACATCTCCCAGAGTCACTGCCCATACAATCCTCTTGTGGCTGGCTCAGATTATGAGTCCCAAGTTCTGATTCGTCCAAGGCATCATTTTAGAGCTAGTTTACCCCACACTGATTGGTCCAGTTCAGCAGTTCAAAACCAGAATGGGGAACTAGGCAGACAGTTCTGACTGCAAAGAAAGCAGGTTAGACAAACTGTAATTTTATTATTACTGTAAATGATTTCTGGCAATCAGTTACATCTTTCAGACAGGTTCCCTTTGCACTCCTAGTGACTGCAAAAATGGGGTGAATTGGCAGCAGCTTGAGTGGTACTCAATCAAAGAAACACACAGTCCCCCATACAAACTAATTATGTCTGCAAGCAGACAGCTCTTAAAGAGACAGTACCAGAGGTTCTAAAAACACTCACTGATAAATGGCTTAAACGCCAAACACCATTCAGGCTTGGAGCATTCAAGCAAGCTCCTGGAAGTCTTTTGGGAACCCCCATTTGCAGGGGGGTTACACCCTTCCTGGCCTGGGAAAAGCTTGACGTCCGCGTCAAGCAAGTACCCCCATAAGTTTCAACTGCAACCATATACATTTGCATTAGGCTCACACATGTAATCATCAGTCAATATATCATTTTACCAAGAACACATTTCTGAAACATTGCAGTACGTCACCTTACACAGTATTACATACACATTGTACCATAACTCAAGTTATTACCTCTTGTACATGAAACCTGAAGAGAGGGACCCTTCCTATCAGTTACCTTGGGCTGGACAGGGCAAGGGCACCATACTTAGAGGGCAACACAAGTAACTTGGAGTTAGCACTAGCGCTCAGTTTGGGCAATGAGCCTGGGACACATACACTCCTTTATGGACAACATTGAGAGGCAGGTCCACTGGCCGCCCAGGGAATCATAACTGAGGTGACCACAGGCTTTACAGCTCGACCAGTCTTTCTAGGGGAGCTGTTACAGTCTCTGCACTCTGAGCCTCATTTTCAGCATTGTTCTCACTTGTCAGGGAGTCTCCATGGGGTAGAGGAGGCTAGAACTTGGGGCACTTTCAGCTCCAGGAGTTACAGTTTCTGAGTCCACAACATTTGGCTCCATGGAGAGCTTTCAGACACTGGCAGTGGACCGTCAGGGCACTCAAAATACTCTTCTTGTTCGGTGTATCACCAGTCTGCCCCAATCTATCATTTTCCTCCCCGAAAGCTCAAACAGTTCAACCATGCACAATGATTCCATTTCATCTGATCTGATGCTTGCACTTCACTTTCTGGGAGCATTGGCTCCAGGGATGAAGCTTGGGGCATAGACAGTCCAGAAGGCCCAGCTTTGTCTCCAGTATTGACTAGGGATTGCCCCGAAACAATTGACTCAGTTCGTGAAGAAGGATAGTATTCAAAGTCACTCTCACTTTCTTCTGATATGGACTGACAGTCATGCTCAACTGGGACTTGTGCAGGGAACACTTTAACTCTGCTTCTGTAGGTGCAGACTTCCTTGATCTTTTCTTAGCAGCAGCTCTAGTCACTGGTCCAGAGGGGCATCTTCTGGGGCCTCAGACTCAATCAGGATTTGTCCAATGGGTAGTAAATGATTTCTATGCATTGTTTTTACATCTTTTGAATTGTTCTCAGGCCTTACTTTGTACACTGGCAGATCATCTGGTTTGCCCACTACAATGTGAGGGAGATGGTGCCATCTGTCAGCAATCTGTGTTTGCCATGCAGTCCCAGATTTCTTAGCAATACTCGATCTCCTCCTGGAGTTCCTGTGCTTTCACCTTTTTATCATACCTTTCTTTGTTGGCCAGATTTCTTTGGCAGCCATGGTTTGAGCCAGTTGGTACGCATGAGTTAGCTGGGCCTTTTAACTTTGCACATACTGTAAATAGTTGTCAGCTTGAACCCCATCAGAGAGACCCCAAAACACACATCTACCGTAGTCGAGCTTCTCTTCCAAACATCAGGCGGTAGGGGAGAACCCAGTGGCATCACTTTTGGTGCAGTTATAAGCATGTACCAGGGTGCTAATTTGTTGGCTCCATCTAGGCTTGTCCTTTGGGTGCAGGGGTGCCTAGCATATTCTAGCAAAGTGCGTTGAAACGTCTCAGGCTGTGGGTTCCCCTGGGGTGGTAAGGAGTGGTTCTGGACTTTCTCACCCCACAGAGAAAGCATCTCTTTGATCAGACGACTTTCAAAGTCTCTCTCCTTGATCAGAATGGATTCTTTGTGGAGCCCATAGTGAACAAAAAGTTTTCTCACAGTACTTTGGCTACAGTGGATGCTTTCTGGTCTTTGGTGGGAAAGCTTGGGCATATCTCGTGAAATGGTCAGTGACCACCAGCACATTACTGATATTTCTTTGATCTGACTCCAAACTCAGAAAATCAATACAGACCAGCTCCATGGGTGCACTGGTGGTTATGTTAACAAGGGGGCAGCCCTCTGGGGCAAAGCTTTCCTCTGTAAGCAGCGACTACAAGTTCGTATGTGTTGCTCCACATCAGCCCCATCTTAGGCCAATAGAATCTGGATCTCACCAAGTCAAGTGTTCTGTCTATACCAAGGTGCCCCATGTGGTTGTGCAAGGACCTCAATACTGAGTCTCGAAGGCAGTGGGCAGCACATTGTTGTTTGTCTACTTGTCCCCTCTGTCTACTGTTTCTCTATATAACAGTTTATTGATCAGTTTCAACTTGGACCTTCTTTGTATAACAGTGCAGTTCTCAAATCAGTGGAGCGTATTTGGACACATCTTTCCTGCATAGAGGGCTTCTAAAGCTGGTTTGATCATGGGATGTGGGATTGAGCCACTTGAATACTGTCATTGTCCAGCTGAGCGGTGCACAATGTCTATTGCAGAAAAGTGGCAATAAGCAGCAGGTATGCAATTCTCAGAGGGTCCCAAGCAATCACCATGCAGTCCACTCGTCGTGGACATTTGTTCCTCCCTGTCAAACTTGTGGTACAGTGCCCGAATGTCAGGTTCTGTAATCGGACCCAATCATTCTGGGGAACAGGCCTCGGGAGAGAGCATCAGCATCTATGTGGTTCAGACCTGCTCGGTATTCGAGAGCATAGTCATATGTAGATAAATGCAGAAAGCCACCTATGGCCAGTGGCATCCAACTTAGCTGAGGTCTTCAACATAGGTCAAAGGATTATTGTCAGTTTTTACTAGTATTTTAGCCCATATAAGTACTCTGGAATTGGTCAACAATAGCCCACTTCAAAGCTAGGAACTCTAACTTATGTACAGGATAGTTCTTTTCGGATGGGGTCAGGTTTACTGGCAAAGGCCACTGGTCTCAGGCCATTCTCGTGTTTTGGTACAACACAGCCCCAACCCTTGCAAGCTAGCATCAGTGTGCAGGACTTAAGGTTTTTGGATCGGCATAGGCCAGCACTGGAGCATGGGTAAGTTGATATATGATCTCGAAAAGCAGTCTCACAATCAGAGTCCAGCGGCCCCAAATACTTCACTCGGATGAAAATACACTCTTTCAGTCTTGAGGGACGCTGACTTTTGGTATTTTTGTGGGTTGGGGGATACCCTTGAGTAAGGTTAAGTAAAGGGCGGATCACTCTTGAATAGTCCTTGATGAAGCGTACGATAATAACCACAGAATCCCAGGAATCTTTGCAGTTCTTTTAGATTTTGGGCTGGGGCCAGGTGGTCAGGCGCCTCAACTTTACTTGGGTCGGGTCTCTATTCCCTCGGTGGATACTATGTGTCCTACATACTTTTTACTGATGTTTGAAAGAATTGACACTTATCAATGGACAGTTTAAGGCCAAAGTCCTCCAGTCGGTCCAATACCTTAAATAATCTGCTCTCATGTTCCTCCAGTGAGCTGCCAAACACAATAACATCATCTAGGTATACAGGCACTCTAATGAGTTCAATATCCCCACTGCACGCTCCATCCGTCGTTGAAAAGTGGCTGGGGCACCTGAAATCCTTGAGGCATCCTCCATGAATTCTATAGAAGCTAAGCGGGACAGATAAAGGCCGCTCTTCTCACGGTCCTCAGCTATCGATCTGAAACACCCATCATGGAGATCCAGCACAGAGAACCACTTGCTCCCCTGCTTAGGCAGTCCAAAGCATCCTGAATGCGGGGCATAGTGTACTGATCAGGATAGTCCGTTTAAGGTGCGATAATCCACACACATCCTTACTGTTCCATTCTTTTCCTCACTACCACAATGGGGAAGCATAAGGGCTTCGGATTCTTGTATTACACCAGCAGCTAACATCTCTTGCAGATGCCGCCTCACATCATCTATGTCAGCAGGTGCCAGGCGTCGGGACTCTCACTAAATGGTCTTTTCGTCATGCAGCCGGATATTGTGCTCAGCTCCTGTACGCATCCTACATCCCATTCTTTAAAGAAAACACCTGGTCTCTCTGGGCAAGCTTCTCACTGATCCTCACTTTCCATTCAGCTGGCAGCGAGTCGCTTAAATCAAACAAGTTAGGCTGTTACTCTGTCATTCTTCCTGAACTCTGCTGCTGGGTAGCACTGCAGTGTCTGCACAATGCACATTAGCCAGGATGCAACCTCTGTTTACTCGAATGTCTCTTTCAGACACATTATGAACTTGACCATTACCCTTCTGGTATAAGCATGGGCTCCTAGCGGGCAAAATACTAGGCTTGACCAGCAGTCCCTCTGGCAATTTTCCATCGCCTGGTGCATCCAACATTATATTTTATTCTTAACATCCTTTCTGATACGGACCTCTCCCTGTAAGGTACACTGGGCATTTGGCGCCAGGATCAGAGACTCAGGATCCTTCTTCCGCTACAATCCGACCGGTTCCTCTGGTTCTGTTTTTCAGCATCTCTGTGCCTCATAGGCCTTCTTAATTAAAGCCGGAACTCTTAAAGCTCTACTAGTCTTTGACCCCTGTTTTCATACACAACTGTGCCAGCCTTCCAACATGTGAGCATTTGTTCCAATCAACAAAGGGACACCATCATACAGTCCAGTGGGGGACACACTAAGGCTAGGGTCTCTACTTGTTCGGCCACTCCAGCCACGGAGGTGGGGAAAGACAGCCAAATTCGGATATACCCGAATAGGGGTAGGCCTTCTCACTTCAACCCCTACATGCAGTCCTTCTAATGGTTGTAAGTGCGTCCTGACAAATGCTTCCGATACCAATCCTGGAACATAATTGTCGCTTGGGAGCCACTGTCCTAATACAGCTCTTGTAGACACTCCATTCACCTTTACAGTGGTCTCCATGGAGGGACCCACTATTCTGGACCAGTCTGGAGGGGCGGTAGTGGGGGCCTGGGCAACTGACCTTGCCACAAAGGACGTGAATTAGCATTTTGGTGCCCTCACTGGGATGTATGGTACCTCTAACCACTGATTTCTTCTCAAGCTCTCCTTGTAGCCTATATGCAACTTTGTCAGTGTGTCTTTTGGGACTGGCATTCTCTTTCATGTGCCCATCTTTCCCACAATTATAGCAAACATACTTTCTGGAGTTTGAGCTGGCTGAGGCGCACACTGGGAGCCAGGGCGGGGTATTACTAACTGGAAACCTGGGTGCCATCTCTGTCTGTGGCAGTGATAAGCATTTGAGACATCTGTCAGTTTCTCCACTTCCAGTCAAGGAATTGAGTTTGGGCTGTTATCAGCAGGAGATACATGGGTGGTACTTCCACCCCATAGCAGATGCAGTCGGATATAGGTCAGGGCCTGTACTTGCAGGCGTGGCCTTCATAAAGGGACTGTTTTGAATTCTCGGATCTCTCTCAACAGTTCGCCCCCTTTGTGGCATATCTTTTCCTTGTCAGAGCACTCATTGACTGTCAACCTCTGCCCTGAACTTCACTTGATGGGTCACCCTCAGTCACTGGTCGTAGCCACAGCTGTTGGTAGGTACCTCCCGAGGTCGCCTTTTCAACTCCTCAATTTCTCTCATTAACTCATCATAGGAGGGTGGGGATTCCAGTCGATTTGCCAGGCGAACTGAAGCAACAGCAGTTCTGAGAGGGGCAGACTTAAGGATTCTGTCCAGTCTGGTTCGGTCAGTTCAATCGCTGGCAAACTACCCTTTCTGAGGCATTCTTGCAACAATTTTTCCAGCAGAGACATACACAGACAACAACTCCCTTGGTACTGTTGTGCATTTCTTACTCTCACCATAGGTCCTCATCAGAATCTGGGCTCCCATACCATTCTCCAAGGCCTCAAGATAGGCCTGTGCAGTCGCTTCAGGGTTACTGGTCTGCTTAGCACGGATGGTAGCCAGGGCAGGACCTCGAGGCTCTCACTAACCCTCTTTCGCTTTTCGACCACTTGCCATTCTAGCACTTGGGGCAACATAGTCTATCCAGGTCTCCCAGTCATCCTCCCTTGGGGGTGGGGAGGGTGCCAGAGAAGATCCTCAACCTCTCGTAAGAGTCGTGACTAATGGCAGGTGCAGAAATAGGAGTCTGCATTGGTTCAGCCACCATTACGGGCACTGGAGCAGGAGAGGGTGTTTGGGGAGGAACACCCCCAGGTGGCAAGAATAGTTTCTTCAAGTCCTCCACAGTTTTCCCCTCTCCCAGCAACCATTCAGCAAATTTCTCCTCAAAAGTTTCAGATAGTGGTGGGGCTGATTCCCCGGGTCTTTACTGTCCTTAGTTATCACTCTCCAAGCAGTGAGGGCTCCTCTGGGGTAATGGTCTGTGGCACTTTGGAGCTATCTATGGGATCCTTAAACTCTACTAGGGCCAGGAAGTGTGGGTGAGCAGATTAGCATGCCGACCCACCACCACAGGGTTTTGTAAACCTTCCACCTTGGAAAGTACTCCTGCACAGTGTCCGTATTGATACCCAGGGGATGTCCAGGATAAGCATAGCATTTTGGGGTTGATCTCCTCCCAGTACACCCTCCACCAGCCGGTGCACAGCCACTTCTGTCGGGTACCCATTTTTTCTTAACAGTGGTTCGTAAATATGGCCACTAGAGGACACACAATCCCAGCGGTGAGCCTCCAAGATGTAACCCCTAGATGCGCTCATCCCAGGGGCTACTACCCTGCCTGATTTGCCACTAACAGGTTGAGGGGCCTGATCCAATGGCGGTGCCTCCACCCAGAGGTCAGGGTTTGCAATAGTTAAACTTACTTGGTCACAGCCCTCTGGGACACTGCAACTCCTTTCTTCCCACTAGTGGCCCACACAATATAGCAGAATTACCTTCACAGTATACACTTACCCCAAGGGCTGGTTCAGGCACCGGGACATCCTGTAAAATAAGATACAGTGCAACAATCACAGTACAGTACTTTAACATAGACAAATACCTCAGGCAGTATAACTTTGTTGAAACAAACAGCTCTGATTTATTTAGGGATATAACAAGGACAGGGGAAATCAGGTTAATTAGCTTATCACTTTACTATCTATCTATGGCTCTGTGCACAGGCCTATCCCTACCAGTTACTGTCCCTGGGTACCCAGGCCCTAGTGGCTAGTCCAAACCGTGGCAGCTGGTAGGGCCTTTCACACAGAGAAAAGGAAAATTAAACAGTCAGCAGTACAGTAATTCCATTTGGATTTAATGTGGCAATTCAACAGGAGCGACCCAATTAGTACTCACGACCTCCAAAGAAGATATGGTCCTTCAATGTCAGCAGGGCTACTTTTGATCTCCAAGAGACTCCTCACACATTTATATGGTAAAAAAAAGCACGATACCAGGCAGGCTGCATCTGTATCCCAATCGCAATTACTGCACAATAACCAGGAGAACACACAGCAGATTCAGTTCCTGACAGACCGAGTGTAATTCAACAATTTCTTCAGTCTTCTACAGGGTGAGCCTGGTTTCTACTCTTCAGAGATCCTTTGATTCTTTTCACAGGACGGATTCAGTCCTAACAAGCAGTTACACAAGTTGTAGACCGAACTCTGGGCCTTGCACACGCTTTTGACTGAAACTGTGCACTGAAGGAGCACAGGGTTTCTTTCCCTTCACTTTCAGATCTCAAACTGAAACTCCCAACAGACAAAACCGGCACTTCCTTTGAGTTCCTCCCAGTTCTTGACTGGATTGGCTGTCACTCACAATAGACTGCTGCTGTTGGTCCAAAAGGCACCAAGTCTAAACTACATCTCCCAGAGTCACTGCCCATACAATCCTCTTGTGGCTGGCTCAGATTATGAGTCCCAAGTTCTGATTCGTCAAGGCATCATTTTAGAGCTAGTTTACCCCACACTGATTGGTCCAGTTCAGCAGTTCAAAACCAGAATGGGGAACTAGGCAGACAGTTCTGACTGCAAAGAAAGCAGGTTAGACAAACTGTAATTTTATTATTACTGTAAATGATTTCTGGCAATCAGTTACATCTTTCAGACAGGTTCCTTTGCACTCCTAGTGACTGCAAAAATGGGGTGAATTGGCAGCAGCTTGAGTGGTACTCAATCAAAGAAACACACAGTCCCCATACAAACTAATTATGTCTGCAAGCAGACAGCTCTTAAAGAGACAGTACCAGAGGTTCTAAAAACACTCACTGATAAATGGCTTAAACGCCAAACACCATTCAGGCTTGGAGCATTCAAGCAAGCTCCTGGAAGTCTTTTGGGAACCCCCATTTGCAGGGGGGTTACATATGTATGTATTTATTTATTTAAAACATATCAGTTTGCGTCATGCTCCTTTGGCACCTGCCACCCCTCCTTCCCCCTTCCCCAACTCCCAGTCCCGTGAGTTTCCCTAACAGTCACTACAAATGCAAGCTACCTGACCATGCCCCCTCACACCCCACTCGCACCCCACCATTTACTCTAGCATGTCTTCTCCGCTCAGCCTCCCCTTACCCCCCCATTTCTCCCTATACCTTATCACCCTTCTTCCCCACCCTTCACCTCCACCACAGTACCTACGTCTCTCTCGTACCTCCTTTCTTCACCCCACTGCCAGCTATCCCCATCCCTTTGAACTACTGACAAGGCACTTTGTGACTGCTTATACCCCCCACCCTCATAAAGTGTTTTTCTTGTTATTTTAACTTGTACCTAAGTTTTGAGTTATTTTGTAAGTTCTGAATCCAAGCTGTGTCATTCACTGTGATGTACCATTGCTTTCTCCTATTGTACTTTGTTTTGCAATCTATGACGTGGAACCTTTGTAAACGAGCTTGCGCTCAAAGGTCTTTTCCGAGTCACTAAATAAATATTTTACTAGGTAAGCACACAGAGCCCAGAAATCATTTCCAGTTGTGACCTGGAAGAGGGGTGATAAGGAATGTGAGGGTACAGTTAAAATGAACAAACATACATCGCCAAACAATTTCCATTACAGAAAGCAATGATAACATTCATGGTAGCAAACTCAACAAAAGTGACAAAGGTCCATTTACAATGAAGACTCATTTTATAAGATTTAAAGCAATTCCTATGAACTAGTGTGTCCCCTGACCCCCGTCAGGAGAGGACTCCTTTTGTTTGGGGGGGTCCCTAGACCTGGCCAGGGGCAAGCCTGTCTTCCAGGGCAAGTCAACGGAGACTTGAAGGAGGCCCTGATCATGGACTTGCTGATTTTGAGGGAGGGAGGGAGGGTATGTGACTTTGGAAGAGAGCTTGTTCCATATGTTGGGGAGCCTGTAGCTAATGGAGGCTTGGCATAGATTGCGCCTGTAGAAAGGGACATGGAAACAGTAGCTTGTTTCGGATCTGAGTGAGTAGGCTGGGTTTGCAGTGGGAGAAAATATGACTGAAAGGTATTTCGGTAGTTTACCAGACCAGTAGTTAGCTCCCATAAGAGCAATGTGCAACATTTGTCTTGCATGGGGAGGTCCAGCCCAATTCATTATACATTGTACAGTGATGTGGGGGAAGGGATTGAATCTGCACAGAGCATTGAACAAAGTGGTGATTCTGTAGAGGGAGGTGAAGCTAGTGCCTGGGTAACCTACGTCTCAGTAGTCCAAGAGGGGAAAGACTGATTGTTCCACTACTTGTTTCCATACTTACAGTTGGAGACAATTCTTTACTTGGTAAAAGGTGCCAAGTTTAGCGAAGGACCTAACTTGACCTAGGAAATGTGCTTGGTATAATCAAGGTGCTGGTTCAAGTTGGACAAGACTGAGACATACAAATACCTCTGCAGGATTAATAGATAGCAGAGAGTTAAGTGGGAACGCAAGCACCAGACGAAATGTAATGAAGCTGGTGGTGGTGGTGGTGGGGTGGGATTTAATAGGGACATCAGAAGGCATCTCTTCATGGAGATAGCAATGGAGATACAGACTAGACTGCCCAGAAAGGCTGTCTGTGATTATTTAGTGCAGGGATTCAAACATGAGTGGGACAGATGGAGCTGTTTAAGACAATAACTAAAGTAGAGGAGGTGAACAAAACGGGTGGTTTGATACCTTTTATTGGACCAAAAAATAATTTTTATAAAATGTTAAAGCTTTCAGACTACACAGAGTCCTTCATTGGAAACATGGCAGTTAAGGAATGATAACACTTGTAAAGCTCAGATCACAACTAGTAAAACCTGCCACATCTGGACATGAACATCTTATCTGATAAATAAGATTAAAGTATGGGAGGAAAGGGAGAAGTGAGGCGCCATTAGGACCATTGCTGTCAACGCAGATACCGTAGGTAGGACTGGGCAGACTCAATAGGAAGGGGAAATATAAAATGGGAAAAAAGTATAGGTCTGAATTTTCACCACTAAAATGCATTGCTGCTTTAGGTTCTCACTTTGTTGTCACAATGCACCAATTTTCTGCTATAGAACTTTGTGGCTGAAGAGGACATAAACTACATCATAAAGTTATAAAATAGAGCTTACCACTATGCGTGTAGATCAGAAACACCTACTGAGTGTGCTATAATTCAGCAAAACAGAACAATTACTAGATGGGAACCAATATGTAGATAAAAAAAAATAAAGCATCTACAAGCAAAATGGATAGCTAAAACCCCATATGGACAATTGGTCCTTAGGCAGATCAGGAACTCTCGCCAGGCTAGATCAGTCGGGGGCATAGAGGTAGCCCCCCCCCAAATAACATATCTGAAATAAGGGAGAATCCAATTAGTACAAGGATGATATCAAACCCGATAAATAAATTAGATACAGTTGAGGGGAGGACAGAAGATGGAACCCAAAAACGTCACAGGGTTGAAAAAACAGAAAGGGAGGGTAGGTGCACAAGCTGGAAAGTTATGTGCACAAATCCCCACAGTCTGGGGAACAAAATCCCAGACCTAATGGCATAAATGGAAGATGCAAACCTGGACATAGTAGCTGTTACAGAAACATGGTACACAGGGAACCATGACCGGGATATACCCATATCAGGATACACACTTTTTAGAAAGGATAGGGGAGAGAGAAGGGAAGGGCAGTAGCTATGTTTGTGAAAGAGGGTATTAAAGCAACAGAGGCTCAAGGGTCACAAGAAGGAGCAGAAGCACTGTGGGTCTCCCTGGAGGTGGGAAAAAGGACAGCCATTCACACTGGAGTGATTTACAGGCCTCCGGCACAGGGAGAGGAATCAGATGAAGCTCTTGTGGAAGCCATCCACAAAATGGCAGATAGAGGAAATGTTACTAATGGGTGACTTCAACCTGCCTGAGGTAGACTGGAGCACTCAGACTGCGAGTACAAGAAGGTGCAGGACTTCGTGACTGCCCTGAATAGAGCAAACTTAAGACAGCTTGTAGCAGAACCAACCCACGAGGAGGCTATATTGGATTTGGTCCTGACCAACGAATACAGGATCACAGATGTGGAGGTGGGCAGTCCCCTTGGTACCAGCGACCACAGCACAGTGTGGTTTAAGGTACCCACAGAGGAGGAGGCAAGCCATAGAAGGATAAAGGTCCTAGATTTCAGGAAGGCTAACTTTAAGGAGATGGGTAGAAATTTCAAAAAAGCCCTACTGTAGCAGCAGAAGGTACAGGGGGAGATGTGGAAAAACAGTGATCTAGACTCAAGCAAGTCATAACAGAAGTAACAGGTCACTGTGTCAAAATGCATAGCAAGAGTAAAAGAAAGAAAAGGCCATTATGGTTCTCGAAGACAGTGGCCGAGAAAGTAAGGGAAAAGAAAATAGCTTTCAGAAGATACAAGGAAACACAAAAGGATGAGGACAGCGAACAATATCTGGAGAAGCAAAAGGCATCTGGAAAAATATTTAGAAGGGCTAAAGCACAGACAGAGGAATGTATAGCCCAGGCTGTTAAGAAAGGTGACAAGACCTTCTTCAGATACCTTTGCAAGAGGAAAAAGACCAGAAATGGGATCATTAGGCTGAAGAAGGAAGGAGGAGAAAGGGTGAAGGATGACCTAGAAAAGGCTGATGTAACCCCTCTACAAACTGAGGTTTACTAAAATGTCTTCCTGGGCCCCTAAATGCCCACTGTCAGGATGGTGTCCTGTTTTGCACTAGTTCTATTTATCTGCATGAGAGCACCTTAGTAAACCTCTGTGCCTGTCTCTTTAACAGAGCGTTTAGTCTGTGTTTTGGAAATCAGTCTGGGCTGGGTCCAAGTAATTAAGGCTCACGACCAGACAGACAGCTTGTTATATTGCTTCATTCTGCAGTCGCTGTTAGTGCAGAGGAAGCCCTGTTAGGAAATGTGGTTATTTACTGTTTATCTGTTAGAGAGATAATAAGAAAGGAAGTTTGTCTAATCAGCTTTCATTTGCAGCTTGATCTTTGAATAGGAACCACCATTTTGGTTCTGGACTGCCAGTACTGGACCAATCGATTCTCTGGGGACCTAAAATGGAGACAGTCCCCAGGGCTTGTATTGGAAGGAACTTCAGTAATATTTGTAGTTTTAGATGTTTGGCGCCTAAATGAACCTGGATGGGGAGCCCCTACTGTGACAGACAGCTGTGTCAACCAACCGAACCATATGGATTACAGGAAAATACCCAGAACTGCCTGAAGCAGTGTGCCAGTCGATAGTGGAAGTTGGAGAGTGAAGCGTTTGAGCAGTGGCTCCTAGGAGTGTAGGAGAACTGGTGGGAAGGCTCAGTAGGCCTGCCTGCCACATTCTCTGGCCTACAGAGATTGACTATTGCAGAAGTTGGACTGTTCGATTACCAGCTTAGACCTGCAGCAGAGGAAAGAAAGTGTGTCAATACTACTGGCAAGTGAGACTGAAGACTTGCTCTAGAAGCGATCGGCCTGCTTGAATGAGAGAAGATAGCCTCGAGTTGAAAGGTTTGCGCAGTGAAGCTGTAATTAGCAAACAGACTTGATCCAAATAGTAGCTTAGAGAAATAACTGATTTTAGAGTGCTCAATGTGTTTCGTGGGTCGTGATTTGGTTCCCGACAGTGAATCCTGTTATGCCAGCTGAAGGCTTTCCAGCAACAGATCGCAAACTTTTTACAGGACTGTTCCTATTGCATGGTCCTTGCCATCTTGGCCCAAGCCCCTGCCTGAAATCCAGAGATCATTTTAGCGAAAGATCGGCTTGGGATTCGGACCCCTGCTCAACACCATTGAACAGGTAGTGACCACTAGGAGGTGAGTCGTGTAGGCCCTGCTTCCTCCAGCACAACACATCTACACCATGAGGTCTTCATCTCACCTGTCCTACATCCTGGTCCAGGTTGTGTGAGTACAAATCAGGGTAGCTCCCTGCAACAACAGCTACAAATCATTGTGTGTCATCTGATTACTTGTTTGTGTTATTGCTAATGGGCTGAGCCATCTGGCTTGGGATTACAAATATTTGGGTTGTGCACATACTAACTGTCTTTGTTTCTAAAGGATCCCAACAACAGCTGCAACGCCGGCCACCCCGGGCAATGCTCCAGGCTAGCCTGAGAAAGATCTGGGTACCCAGGGTTGCAAAACTAATCATCAGGGACTTACAGTGCATGCCAAATCAGCCTGAAATAAATCAGAGTGCCAATCATTTGATTAAATTCATGCCCTTCCCTTGTTCACTTCCTCTGAATAAACCTGATAATTTATTTCATGTTTAACCTGACTAGAGTGCATATTATTAGTTGGATCCTAGTGAAAGGTCTCGCATTGTGTATTGCTGATCTTATTTTACAGGGGGTCTCTAGGGCAATTGCAGCAGATCCAGCCCTGGTGGTAAGTATAAGTGGTGTGAGCATATTCTTATTGTTATTCAGTGTATGAAAATTGTTTGATGGTATTACTGTTCAGGCCACTAGAAGGGTTGGTGGGTGGTTATAGCATCCTGAAGGGCTATACCAAAGCAATCAAGCTACCCCAATACCATTCCTCCAGGTGGAGGCACCTGTTCACAGAACTCAGGCCCCTCAACCTGTGCATATTCCCACAGGCAGGGGTAGTAGCCCATAGGACAGCACCACCTAGGGGTTACACTGAAATACTTACTAACATACTAACATACTAAAATGCCAGCAGAATAGGCCTAACGGTCTTTCGTGTCTGCTCGTTTGGTCAGCACCCACCCTGGGAGCTGACCTTACTGCCCCCCTCGCCCTCTCTGGCTTCTCCCTTCCCAGTCCCGGATATTTCTCCTGCACAAGACTTTGCTTCCAGAACTCTTCCCCTGTACCTGTCCCACCCCCTCTTGAACCCCTCCACCGTCTCTGTCTCCACCAGCCCCCTGGGCAGTGCATTCCATGGCTCCACCACCCTCTCAGTGAAGTAGCACCTCCTCCTTTCTCCCCTGAATCTCCCCTTCCTCCCTCCAGCTTCTCACCACATGCTCCCTTTAGTTGCCCCCCGTCCTTCCTTCCGGACTCCCTGACTGCTTCTCCCCATTTAACTCCTTCTTGTACCTGAAGACCTCCATCATGTCCCCCGGCCCTTCTTTCTTCCAATCTGTACATATTTAGCTCTTCGAGCCTCTCCCCATAGGGCCTGTCCCCCAGGCCCCAGATCATTTTGGTTGCCCTCCTCTGGACCTCTCCAGGAGATCAATGTCCCACTTTAAGTGTGGCCTCCAAAACTGCACGCAGTACTCGAAGTATGGCCTCACCAAGCAGTTATACAAAGGGAGTATCACTTCCCCCCTTCTGGAGATGATCCCCCTAGCGGTGCATCCCAACATCCTGTTGGCTTTGGCCGCTGCCCTCCTACAAGTCTCAGAGTTGTTCATCTTGACATCCACCACCACCCCCATGTCCCTCTCAGCCATTGAGACTTGTAGCATTTCCACCCCCCCCCCATGGAAGAGGAGGGTGAGGAACTGAGACTCAGTAAGAGAGGTATTCAGGGGAGGGAGGTAGACACTAGCCCATTCACAGTAGAAAGAGTCCTAGAAGAACTCAGGGAAAATAAAAGTAGATAAGGCAGTGGGACCAGATGGGATCCACCCCAGAGTATTAAAGGAACTTGGGGAAGTGCGGGCACAACCACTGGCTACCCTTTTCAATGCATTACTATAAACAGGGGAGGTACCTGAGGACTGGAAGAGGGCAGATGTGGGCCCTCTCCACAAGAGTGGAAGCAGAGAGGAGGCAGGCAATTACAGATCTGTAAGCCTGATCTCAGTAGTGGGGAAACTAATGGATTCTTTACTTAAGGAGAGGATTGCGAAGTTTCCGGAGGATAGTGGGGCACAGTATCCAAGGCAGCATGGATTCTTAGTGGGAAGGTCCTGTCAGACAAATCTTATAGATTTCTTTGACTGGGTAACCAGGGTGGTAGATCAGGAGGGCAGTGGATGTAGTCTACCTGCATTTGGGCAAGGCCTTTGACACCATCCTGCACAGGAGATTGCTAAATAAATTGGGGGGCCTGGGAGTGGGTCCTACGGTGGTAAAGTGGGTTGGGAACTGGCTAAGGGACAGGATAGCGAGGGTGGTGGTAAATGGCATGAAATCTGAGGATAGGGAGGTGACCAGCGGGGTGCCACAGGGGTCGGTGCTGGGGCCAGTCCGATTCAACGTCTTCATTAGTGACATTGCAGAGCATCTGGAGGGAAAGGTGTGCCTCTTTGCAGATGACACCAAGATCTGCAACAGAGTGGACACACTGGAGGGGGTGGAAAAAATGAGAAAGGACCTAAGCCAATTAGAGGAGTGGTCGGGTGTCTGGCAGTTGAGTTTCAGTGCTAAAAAGGGCAAGATCATATACCTGGGTCACAGGAATACAAGGGAGGAGTACAGGATGGGTGGGGAAATTCTGGTCACCACCACAAGTCAGGAGAGAGACATGGCGATGATCATATCTGATGACCTGAAGATGACCAAACCATGTGAGAAGGCAGTGGTGAGAGCAAACAGAATGTTGGGGTGCATAGGGAGGAGCATAACAAGCAGGAGGAAAGAGGTGGTGATGCCACTGTATAGATCACTGGTAAGGCCTCAGCTGGAGTACTGTGTCCAGTTCTGGAGACTGCATCTCTGGAAGGACATTGACAAAATAGAGGCAGTCTGGACAAGGGCAACAAAGATAGTACATGGTCTGCATCAGAAGCCCTACGAGGAAAGACTTAAGGACCTTAACTTCTATTCACTGGAAGAAAGAAGGGAGAGGGGAGATATGATAGAGACTTTCAAGTGCCTTAGGGGAATAAACAGGGTACAGGTGGAAAGCATATTTCAGAGAAAACTCTGCACAAGAACAAGAGGGCATGATATGAGGCTAAAGGGTGGAAGGCTAAGGGGTAATGTCAGGAAGTATTTTTTCACTGAAAGGGTAGTAGAGCCATGGAACAACCTTCCAGCAGAAGTGGTGGGTGTGAAAACAATACAGGGGTTCAAGAGTGCATGGAACAGACATAAGGGTATCCTGGAGATGTGCAGAGCAGGAGAGCTGCAGATCAAATAGGATCTGAGGCTGAAGCAGTGAGTAGGGAAATGGGCAGACTAGGTGGGCCACATGGTTCTTATCTACCAACAGATCTTATGTGTCTGTCTATGGACTGTTAGTCTTTTGTGCTGTCATTGTCCATGTTTCTATGGACTGCCTACATCACTAGACTATTACATCTCAGTGTAAATGCTCTAAATAATTTTATCTACATCTCATCTTAATCATATCTCACTGTCTGTTGTGTTCTTCTGCATTTGTTATATAGCCCTTATGGAACTGAAAACCAGTCTTGGCTACCCAGTTCACCTCCTAGATACCACTTTAGGGTGTTTTCTCCATTGTCACCTTGCCCTTCCCCTCCCGCTAGGCACTAGGGATGGTGCAATATCTGAAGCACCCCTGTGGACCCTGGCCCACCATGGGGGTTGGTGCAGCAGCAAAATGAGGTGCCACCCTCCCCCAGCCAGGAAGCGCATACACTGGCAGCATCCCTGACCTGGGGTGACATGACCAAATACATGTCACTCACATGGTTGCATGACATTCTACCACTGAGCCATTAGGGTGGCTACCTGAAGAAATTCTAAAAAGGTGCAGGGAGGTCAGGGTGAGAATTGTAAAAGGATAATCCATGGGTTTTCATGGCCACTAGACACTCTTCCAAGATGACCCCTGCCCTGATGGGATAAGCAAACAAATATTTCCAGAGCAACTGTTTTTCAGTGCTTTCTTCTTCCACAGAGGGAGGGCAGTCATACTGCAGTGCAATACTGCCACCTGGGTGCCTACAGGTGGCAATGCACTCAGAGAGACTTACAGCATGGGAAACACTGATGGTGACGAACTTCACACTTGTGTGTGAGCTTGCATACCACCCAGAAGCTGGCGTCCCAGGGGAGAAAACCAGGAGGGAAGAATCCCAGACACAGAAATGATGACAGGCCCGACCCCTCGCAGGCTCTGCACCAGTGATATAGACCTTTTCCCCATGAACTGGCTTTGTTCTCCGGCAGGTAAAATGGGGCCTGTAGACCCTGCCGGGGAGGGGGGTGCCGTGAGGGAAGAATGGAGGTCAAGCTTAGTCCCTGGGATACTGAGTGACAGGTTTGGGGGCTGGGTCAGACCAGGATAATAGGGCCTGTACCCGAGGAGCATAAATAAACTAACAAAACAAAAGTCCAGATAAGGGAATAGAAGGTTCTGTTCCGAGGCAACACAAGTGAATTCATTTTTATTCCATTCACCTTAAAGGCACTAACATTTTAACAACTTACTGTTAATTCAAACATAAAGAAGCCCATACAAGGAACAGTCATTATGCTAGATTTTCTTATATTTGGTTCAGCTATACTTAACCCTCCCATGATGCCATTATAGACATTGTTCAGTGCTACAACCAGTGTGCCAATGAATTGACAAAAATGACAGGTGGAGCAACCATCTCCTACTCTAATAGGGACCAGCCAGGATAATTCATTAGAGTAGACTTCAGATTATCCACCCAAGCCTGTTAACCACCTGATCATTTTGCACATGTACATAGCTAATTTATGTTGTCATACAGTAACTTCTTACAGAGAACGTGAACCCTGTTGCTTATAATTTTTAAGATAATTGCTAATTTAGGCATGTGTGAGAGAGGAAGCAGAGGACAGCAGAGTTAACAGCTGGCTTTATGGAAGGTGTGCTAGGAAAGGGTTTGGGCTGGTGTGGGATTGGGGGTCCAGTTGGCAGGATGAAAGCCTATTTGCCCCAAATAGGCTACACTTAAACAGGGAGAGTAAGGGAGTGCTGAAATGGAAACTGGAGGAGTTCATTACAAAATACTATAATTTAAACTGAAGTGAGGGGGAGATGCAAGCTGATCCAAAATATACGCAGCTGATGCGGGGACCCACCCCAAAAAATAAGAAGCCCAGTTGGAACTGAGGGAGGGTGGTTCAGGATGGTAGGTGTGTAGGATGGGGGGGGGTACCAGAGTGTCTGGCGTCTGAAAGGTCATGTGCACAAATGCCAGAAGCCTGGGTCATAAGGTCCCGGAACTGGCAGCAGTCATGGCCCAAGCAGACTTGGACCTGGTGGGAATCACTGAGTCTTGATGCCACGAAGGGCAGGATTGGGACATGAACATACCAGGGTATATGCTGTTTAGGAGTGATAGGGTCGGGAGGAAGGGGGGAGGAGTGGCACTTTACGTATGAGAGGGGATTCAGGCAGCATATATTCAGGGCAGGTGTGGAGACACTGAGGTATTATGAGTCTCATTAACAACGGGGAAGGGTGAAGTGGTACGCACTGGAGTAGTTTACAGGCCACCCGGGCAGCAAGAAGGGGTGGACAACCAGATGATGGATGAGATTCTAAGGATGGCAAATGGGGCGAGGTACTACTGATGAGGGACCTAAACCTGCCGGATGTGGTGGGACACATTGACAGCGACATTATCCAGAAATAGAGCAATCCTGGACTCCCTTCAAATTGCGTTACTTACATAAATGGTCAGGGAACCAACCAGGGAAGGGGCGGTGTTAGATTTGGTGCTAACTAATGGGGACAGGGTAGGGGAAGTATCTGTGGGGCACAACCTTGACACAAGCAACCATGGTACCGTGTGGTTCATGGTACGCACGTTAGCTGCCATTAACCAGACCAAGGTGAAGGTTCTTGACTTTAGACAAGCGGATTTTAGTGGAATGGGGGAATGTGCTTGACAGGCACTAGAAGGAGTAGAGAACATTGGAGGAGTGGAGGAAATGTGGGAACCAATAAAAGGAGCAATCATAGGAGCCACAGAACTCTGTCTGAGGAGGGTGAGCAAAAATGGAAGGAAAAGGAAGCCACTGTGGTTTAGCAAGGAAGAAGGGGACAGCATAAAAGAAAAGAGGAGAGACTTTAAGAGGTTTAAAATGATGCAGGGGAAGGAGGCTTGGGGAAAATATCAGGTAAGACAGAAGCAGGTGGGTAAGCTGGTCAGGCGAGCAAAGGTGAGGACGGAGGAGAGCATTGCAAGGCAGTCAAGAGGGACGACAAGACCTTTTTAGGTATATAGATGAAAGGAGGAAAACAGAGAAGGGAATACCCAGTCTGACAAATTGGGCAGGAGAGAGGGTGGTGGGGGACCAGGAGAAGGCTGAATTGCTGAACAGCTATTTCTGCTCAGCATTCACGAAGGAAGAAGAATGGAGGGGGTTAAATCTAGGATTGCAGAGGATGCAGGGGAAGGGGTGGATGTGAGTCCATTTAGGCAAGAAGAGATCCTGAGGGAGCTTAAAGACTTGAAGGCAGACAAGGCCATGGGGCCAGTTGGGGTGCATCCAAGGGTTTTGAGGGAGCTGAGGGATGTACTGGCTGCCTCTTTGACTACCATATTCAATAACTCCTTGAGATCAGGGGTGGTGCCTAAGGGTTGGAAATGTGTGGATGTAGTACCACTTCACAAGGTGAGGGAGAGGAAGAGTTGGGCAATTACCAGCCAGTGAGCTTGACATCTGTGGTTGGCAAGCTCATGGAAAAACTGAACAAGAACTGAATCAACCAATACTTGCAGGCAAAAGGCCATCGAGACCCAAGGCAACATGGGTTCACCAAGTGTAGATCCTGTCAAATAAACTTGATAAGAGTTCTTTAACTGGGTCACCAGAGTGGTGGATTGGGGGGCTCAGTGGACATAGCCTACCTTAACTTTAGAAAAGCTTTTGACTCGGTGCCGCACAGGAGACTTTTGCACAAAATGGGTTGCCTGGGGTTAGGGGAGGTGGTAATAAGGTGGGTGCAGAACTGGTTGGAGGGGAGAATGCAGAGGTTAGTGGTCAACGGGGCACCCTTGAAGGAGTCTGAGGTAATTAGTGGGGTACCCCAAGGGTCGGTATTGGGTCCACTACTGTTAAATGTCTTTATAGGAGACATAATGAGGGTCTGGAAGGGAGGATGAGTCTATTTGCAGATGACGCAAAGGTCTGCAATAGAGTGGACATGCAGGAAGGGGTGGAAATGATGCATAGAGATCTGAGGAGGCTAGAGGAATGGTCCAATAAGTGGCTTGTCACTCAATGTGGCAAAGTGTAAGATCATGCACTTAGGCAGGAAAAATGGTATAGCAGAGTACTGGTTGGGAGGTAGAGCCCTGCAGGTAACAGAGGAGGAAGGGGACCTAGGTATCATCATTTCACAGGACCTGAAAGTGGCAAAGCAGTATGAAGGGGCGGTGGCAAGAGCCAGCAGGATGTTAGGTTGCATAGGGAGGGGGATCTCCAGCAGGAGAGGGGAGGTCACAGTTCCCTTGTATACCCAGCTGGTTAGGATGCACTTGGAGTATGGGGTCCAATTCTGGAAACCATACCTAAGAAAGGATGTGGAGAGGGTAGAGAGAGTTAAGAGAAGGATGATAAAGATAGTGAGGGGGTTCGAACACATACCTTATGGGGGAGACTAGATGACCTAGGCATTCACTCTCTGGAGCAGAGGAGGGAGAGGGTGACATGATTCAAGCATTTAAATACTTACAGGGTATCAGTAAGGTGTCTGTGGAGAGCCTCTTCCAACTAAAGGAGCGACCTAGGGTGAGGGGGCATAAATTCCAAATCAAGGGGGGCAAATTTAGAGGTAACATTAGGAAGTACTTCTTCAGTGAAAGGTGGTGGAAAACTGGAATGGGTTGCTGAACAAAGTGGTGGGGAGAAGACAGTGGGAGGGTTCAAGAGGGCATGGGATAGACACAGGGGGATGTTGGAAAGGACCGCAGTAAAGTCCTAGTGAATGACTAGGCAAAATGGGCAGACTGGGTGGGCCTGGAGGTCCTTTTCTGCCGTCACATTCCTATGTGCCTATGAATATATAAATAGCTGTGTACACATGCTAAGGTGGTAACACTGATCACACAGTTACCCAAAATAGATGCATGTACAACAGAGAAAGAAACGGCACATACTCCAAAGGTGTAAGGTTTCTAACAAAGAAATGGTAATGAATAGTCATATAAAACCAGGACATTGAAATAGCCAGAGCTGACGCACCCCCACATATTGCCTAGTGGATTAATTAGAAGATCATGTGTTTCAAAAATGGACTAGGGTCATGAGGGGGCCAGCGGTTGGGGGGGGGGAGGACTGAGAATCCCATGAACTGCTCTCCTCCTTTCAGGAGGTTTGAGCTGGTTGCTGCACTACCACCACCTTGTGGAGGCTAGGTGGTATAACAGGTGAGCAACAGGGGAAGGGGATCCAACACAGATGCCAGTAACATGCATGTGCACCAGCACACACAAGTGGTTTTCCCACTTCAGTGCGACAGCAAGAGGGTGACTGTTAATGCTGATGGCAATCATGGCACCCAGCACTTGTGCCGCCCGACTCCTGTGGCACCCAATACAGCACAGGAACTGCCGGCTCTTTGTGAGGGGCCTTGCCCACCGCAGCCCCCAAATATGACAATAATTACCTCCACGGCAGAGGTTTATCAGGGAGGGGGCGCAACACCCACGTGGCACTCTCCCTGCATGATGCTCAGACAACCAGTTTGCCACTGTAACAGGTGAGCTGGTTGTGGCACCCTCATTCCATCGCCCTCATTGTGCTGCTCCATCAACAAAATACCCACACACGTCACTGGACACAACTCAGCCCCAGCAGAAACTGAAGGTAGAAACAGCAGAAGGATAACCACCCCGGCCATCAGGATGATGGCAAAGGCCTCGCTGGACCCATACTACTGACCAAGTCACCCACCCACCACGTAGTTATTCTGAAAAGTGGTAGGGTAAATCCCAAATAAGGTAGGTGATGGGGTTGGGGGTCAAGTCCCGATGGGGGCTTGAGGGGCATCAAGGTGCAAATGGAAATGATGAAAAAAAAATATAAGCAGGGTTCATGTTTCCTTCAAAGTAACTCGGGCTGCTTGAGTTTCTTAGATGGATGGCTAATATAGTTTGGTAGATAAATTAACTAAGTTAGACAAAGACATATATACTGTATATATATATATATATATATATATATATATATATATATATACACATTTATACTATATTATATATATATATATATATATATATATATATACACATATATATATATATATAGAGAGAGAGAGGGCTCATAAAATGTTTCTGTTGAAGTTTTATTATATGTTTTCCATCAGTATGATTTTCACAGATTTTTTTAAATAAACATTCATATTTTTTAAACTCCAATGTTTGTGTTTTACTAAAGCCAAAATATATGAAGCTATTTCAGGCCCTGTTAGCAAGGCTAAGTATTTAATTTTATATTTTTTTTATTTACTTATTCACTATTATTTGCTTACAATTATATTTCAACACTGCACACGCTACAAGTAAGTATGTGAAATTAATAATAATTATAATAATCACTTCAGGGAGAATGGATGGATGAAGACTTGGTGAGCTGCCAGGGCTGCATGATGTATGCCATCCTGCCTGTAGAGAGTTGGGGGTACAACTACAGATGCTGCAAACAGATTGCTGTTCTAGAGTGGCATGCTGCCAGCCTACAATGTCAACTGGTGGCACTGCGGGGGGACAGAGGGGCACTTTGGTGGTAGGGTGGCACAGTAGGGGAACAGGAAAGTAACTGGCGTCACTGTGGGGTTAAGGTAGGAAGGCTGTCAGCTGAGGGGGAACTCAGAGGGGTGGTTGGAAAGCAAGGGTCTAAGACACTAGAAGGGACACACAACTCCAGTGCTGGGTGATGTGCACTATGCTGTCTAAGAAAGGCAGGGGTGGTGATACATCTGCAGACACTGCAGTCTGGTCAACACTCTCAGGAGGTAAACTCCCCTGACTTAGTGGCAAATAAAGGTACCTTGGGAGTACAGGAAGTGAAGTGGAAGATAAGTAAGACAGATGGAAAGGAGGCTAGGAGCATGAACACTAGGTCAGAAGGACGGTGGTAGACTGGCACAGGCAGGGTGAGGAGGAGGGTGACTGGGACTGCAATCTCCAGTAGGAGAGATGGGAGATGGAACTGCGTGGAGAATGGGGACAGTAGGTATGTTAATAAGGGAGCACCATAACCAGTGGACACCAGCTGGCCAGGTTAAGGGGGGGTTAAAGGTGACTGGGGCCAGTGTCGACAGTTCAGACAGCTGGACATCTGACCTACCAAAAAACAGTAACTTTAAGGGTACACCAAAAGTTAGGTCCACTTTACAGAGTTAAACATTGTATCACAAAAAGATTCAAGGTTATTAATTTCCCAGCAGAATCTTCTTCCCCTGACTGACTGCAGGGCTACTATTATTGTTGATTCTGCTCCCACTACAGTTCTCAAGAAAAAAAACCCACAAAACTTTATAACAAAATAGAATACTGTTTTTTATCAAGTAACCTAAGAACACACCACTGTTTGATTTTTCAGTGAATGTAATAAGCTTTCTTTTAACTCATGGACTGAGTTTATAAAATCCAGTTTTGTTTTTAGGGTGCAAGAAAGAAATGCATCCTAGTGTCTCTTGAGTTAAAATTCAGCAGCAGTAATGGGTGTTTACTCACCTGGTAAAGGTGATTGTGTTGGTTGGCATCCATGGCACTCCAGACATTACCTCATGGGTTACAGCCCACCTGATAGGCTAATGATGCACATGACCCAGATCAGATTTCCAGTATATCCAGGTCCCAGGAACCCCTGCTCTCCAGTTTGATTTTTCCATAGCTGAAAGAAGAGAATATAACACAAGCAAGCAATACACACAATAATGACAATTTAAGGATGAGATATGCAAGCGACAGGGTATAATAGTGGGGCCAGAGGCCTGAATTTATTCCTATTCTACACACTACCTCGAACCATGGTTCGACTTGATCTCTGTTGCAGCGGAATAAGTCTGAAGGAGTAGGGACCTCCTGAATCTCTTCCTTCCTCTTCATGTAGTACGCCCGATCATACCCGAGGTTTGGAGTGCCATGGATGCCAACCAACACAATCACCTTTACCAGGTGAGTAAACACCCATTGTGATTGGTTGGCATCTCATGGCACTCCAGACATTACCTCATGGGAGATAAGAAGCAGTTTAAGCCTCTGGGTGGGATTCGGATGGATCGGAGGGACCGAGAGAGGTGGCCGCTGCAAGGACGTCGGAGGCGAAGGCCGGCCTGAAGGCCTGGAGTTGCTCTAGCCTGTAGTGCCTCATGAAGGTGTGTAGGGAGCTCCAAGTAGCAGCCCTACAGATATCCTCAGGAGATACCAGTGCTCGTTCCGCCCAGGAGGTGGCGACCGCCTTGTGGAGTGAGCTCTGATCCCTGTGGCGGGTCAGATGCTTTCCGTGAGCAGGCGCGGAGCACGACCTGCTTGATCCAGCCGCGATGGGTGCTTTGGACGCCGCTAGCCCCTGTCGTTGACCCTTCGAGATGATGAAGAGTCTCTGCCTTCATGGATGGGTTGAGACTTGGCCAGGTAGACCGAGAGGGCTGACCCGATGTCCAGAGGGTCCGTGGAACTTCTCCTGTCCTGTGGATTAGGGCGGGTCAGGGTGGGTAGGTCTATAGGTTGCTCCCTATGGAACTCGTGGGGATCTTCGGTTGAATGCCGGGACAGTCCGGGTCGCATTCTTCGGGCTGAAGGTGGTAGGGCGGTGCGCAGGATAGCGCACCGAGTTCCCCAATCCTCCTGGCCGAGCAGATGGCCACGAGAAAAACGGTCTTCAGGCCTACCCAGAAGAGGTCTGCTTCAGCGAGGGGTTCGTATGGTGGTGCCCTTAGGGAGTCCAGTACCAAAGGCAAGTCCCAGGGTGCAACCCCGGGTCTTGTCCTGGGTCGCATGAGGTCCACGGCCCTTATGAACCGGACTGCGTCTGGGTGGGCTCCTGGTGGGTGCCCCTCGACCAGGCCTCTGGCCGCCCCTATGGCTGCCAGCTGCACCCTCAATGAGGAGGGTGCCAGTCCTTTGTCCACCCCTTGCTGCAGGAACAACAGGATAGTGGGGAGATCGGCTTGTTCCGGTACCGAGCCTCGGCGTTGGCACCATTGTGAGAAGACGGCCCATTGCCTCTCGTATGTAGAGGTGGTGGAGGCACGCCGCGACCGGAGGAGCGTGCCTATGACCGACTCGTGGTACCCAGAGGCCGATAGTCGGTCCCTCTCAGGAGCCAAGCCGTGAGTTTCAGAGTTCGAGGGGACGGGTGCATCACGGGACCCTGCGACAGCATATCTGGCCTGGTCGGGAATCGGAAGCTGGCCAAGGCAATCTCTGTGATCGCTGTGAACCACGATCTTCGGGGCCAGTATGGGGCCACCAGGATGACAGTGGTTCTGGATCTCCGGATTTTTCCACGACTTGAGGAATGAGGGGCAGCGGGGGAAACACATATGCGCTGTGCCGAGGCCACTCCTGAGACAGGGCGTCTGTGCCCTGAGAGTGCACGTCCTTGAACCTGGACAAGTACCTGTCCGCCTGGGCTGTCCCTTGATGCCATTAGGTCTATGGACACGGGCCCCACGCTGTCTGGATTAGACGAACAGGTCTGGGTGAAGACGCCATTCTCCGGATGAATCTGTTGGCGGCTGAGCCAATCCGCCCTTATGTTCAGTTTCCGGCCAAGTGGACCGCCCCTAGGTGGGATAGGTGAGTTTGAGCCCAGCTCATTACTCTGGCGGTTTCCCGTGACATGGCCTTGCTTCTGGTACCCCCCTGTTTTGCTATGTATGCCACCGTTACGCGGTTGTCTGATTTGATCAGGACCGACTGCCCCTGTATGATGTGCTGGAAGGCCCTTAGCGCGTGGAACACCGCTCTCATCTCCAGGACATTTATTGAAAGTAGGGCCTCCGTTGGGGACCAGGTGCCCTGCGCCGACTCGGCCCCCAGGCAGGCTCCCCAACCGGAGAGGCTCGCGTCTGTCTCGATTGGAGTCGGGAGGTGGTTCCAGTGGGACTCCTCTGGACAGATTTCGGGTGACCCACCACCTCAGGGAAGATCTCACTTCCGCGGTAGCTGTACCGTGCGGTGCAGGTTGAACTCGTTTGGCGCCGCTTGCCAGGATGAAGTTTGGAGCGGACGCATGCCACCTGGCCCATGGGACGAGGTCGATGCAGGAGGCCATGCAGCCCAGGAGTTTTGACCTCTGCCACTGTGGTGCGAGGGTGCGACCTTAACTGCCCGGCCAGTTTTCGGAGACTGTGGATCCGCACTGGGGTCGGCTTTGCCCAGCCGTCTGCAGAGTTGATGATGGCCCCCAGATGCTCGATCTGTTGGGTTGGACGGAGCTGGCTCTTCTCCATGTTCACCACCCAACCGTGGTCCTGGAGTGCCCATACGGCGAGCTGTGTATGAGCGTGCGCCTGAGCTCTGGACCGTGCGCGTATGAGCCAGTTGTCTAGGTACGGAACTATGTCCAGCCCTTGTTCCCTGAGCCTGGCCACCAAGGTGATGGAGACCTTGGTGAAGACCCTGGGGGCTGAGGACAGGCTGAATGGGAGTGCCCGGTACTGGAAGTGTTGACCCAGAACGTGGAAGCGTAGAAACCTTCTGTGGCTCTTGATGATGGGGATATGTAGGTAGGCGTCCTTTAGATCGATGGAGGTTAGAAAGTCGCCTACTCTGATCCCCCGTAGGATGGACCGGACCGTCTCCATCTTGAACCGACGCGAGCACGTATTTGTTCAGATGCTTTAGGTCCAGGATGGGCCTGAGCTCCCGCGACTTTTTGGGTACTAGGAAGAAGATGGAGTACATGCCTTCCCCTTGCTCCTGAACTGGGACTGGTTGAATGGCCCTGTTCTGGATCAGATCTGCCAGGATACTCTGTACCTGGTGTGGCGAGGCCCTCCTTCTGGAGATGGGGGACGAGATGAACCGTTGGGGTATGGACTGGTGAGTCAGTTCTATGGTGTATCCCCTGGAGACCACGTCCCGGACCCACCTGTCGGACGTGGTGATCTCCCAACGGTGGGAGAACAGAGCCAACCGCTGTCCGACCGGGGGCTACCGAGGGGTTGTCGGGGAGGAGGAGTCACTGTTTTCCCCTGAATCCTCTTCCACGGCCTCCTGACCTTTGACCTCTAGGTCTGAAGGAGGAGGGGGACTTGTAGCTGTTGAAGGCGGGAGTACGTGAGAAGGATGTGGGGACCCGACTCCAAAAGGAATGGTTCTGTGAGTAGGGTTCCCTGCGGCCTTGGTTCTTGGCCCCGGGCCGGAACCTTCGTCTAGCAGCTGGTAGATGTGAGGGTCTTGATCTATTCCTTAAGAGGTCCCTACCCTCTTCCCTCTGTTTCAGATAAGTCTGTAGGCCTTCCCCAAATACATGAACCCCCTTAAGGGGTAAAGTTTGAAGCAAAGTCTTAGATTCTGAGTCGGCGTCCCAGAGTTTCAGCCATAGTGCTCTGCGGGCCCACTTATAATGGCGGACGCCTGGCCTGGAGGCAGGAGTCCACTGCCATGTCGGCAAGGTACTTGGCTGCATCGAGGGTGCAGTCTAAAAGTTCAGCCTCCCTTGACTTCGGACTTCCCTGCTCCTGCAGTTCCTCCAACCAGCGGATCTGGGCCCTCGAGGTATAGATCGCCGCTGTCATCGCCTTGGCCATGATTCCTTCGATTTCGAAAGTCTTTTTAAGCATGTCCTCAATCTTCTTGTCGGTAGGGTCCTTGAGTGCTATGGTCCCACATGGCAGCACGGTCTTCTTGCTCAAGGCTGCCACTTGGGGGTCGATGGAGGGGGCCCTGCACCAGGCGTCGGACTTGTCGCCCTGAATCGGGTACATTTTGAGTAAGTTCTTCTGTTCGGCATTCTGCCGGATCTGTGGATTGCCATTCGGTGAATCAGTTCTTCAATGGCCGGGCAGACTGGGAAGGTCTCTGGGGTGATGGTCCTTAGCTGGATCATCGGGTCTAGCTTGATTCAGTCTTCTCCCTCCTTGCTCCTCCGCAGCGAGGCCCATGGTGGCTTGATGATCTTCATGAGACCAGGAATAGTCTCAAATGTGCACAGTTTAGAGGTCAGGGACGGAGTTGGCTCGAGATCCTCTATGTCCGAATCCATGCCGTGTTCCTCCTCCTCCTCCCCTCGTCGAACTCGCCCTCTTCTCTTTCCGCAGTGTTGCCATCCTGGGAATTCTGGGAGCGGGTCCTCTGGGGCCGGTGGCTCCTCTGGAGGGTCTTCCTGACGCGGGGACTCCGTGCTGGGTGGTCTCGCCCTGCTGTGGGTAAGGGCCTCCAGCTTCTCCATGATCTTCAGCATGAAGTTCTGCTGACTCTCCATCATGGCCACCGCCGCTTGTTGGTTCTGAATCAGCAGGGAGCCCGGGTCCACCCATGTCGGGTTGCTGGGGCCGGGGAGAGATGGAGCTAGGGGGGAAGTTCTCTCCATTGAAGACAGCTCGTCGTCCATGAGGCAGGCTGCGCAGAGAGGGCCTGGGGTTTGAGGGAGGAGGTTGGCGCTGCACGCGGTGCATTTCTTTGCTTTAACCATCTGTAAGATAAAGAGAAAGGGGTCTGAGCGAAGAGAGGAGACTCGTGCTTTTGCCTCCTACGCCCCATTAGAAGGTGTGGGGGGAGGGAGGACGGGGTTGCTGTGATAAGGACGCTGTGTGAGGGCCCTTAGACAGACCTGGAATGGGCGGAGATTTCTTTCCCAAAACCTTTAAATACCTATCCCCAGACTGGCAAATCCTACTGGAAGACGGGCCCGCTGGGGAGGCAATAGCCACCGAGAGATGGGGATGGAGTTCGCATGGGCCTACCTGGGTCGCTGTGTGAGGGACCCGGGCAGTAGCTCTACGGTGTCCTACTGGGGTCGCTATGAGAGGGACCCGAGTGGAACAAGGAAGTCTCCCAATTTGTCCTTTATCCCGCCTTCTTAGGCCTGAATTGTTTTTTTTTTTTTCAGGTATAGCAAGGGCGACCTGGGAGCACAAGGAGGCGAAGGGACCCGCTGAGGGTCACACAGTATGCAAGTGGAAGTCGTGGGATTCAAACCCAGGTCTGGTCTGCTGGATGTCACCAGATCGCAGCCAGAGCCGTAGACCAGTGCGCCACACTACCTCCTCCCCATGGATGGGTGACCCGCTCACGGGTCCGACCACTGGCAAAACGACACCCTCCTAGGAGCAGAAGGAGGAAGGAGACGGAGGAGGACCTCCCGATGTGGATGAAGGAGGAGGCAGTCCGCCCCTGAAGCGCATCCCCGGCCTCGCTAGAGCGAGATGCCTGAGAGAGGGAGGCTGGCGGTTTTCTGGAGGGGGCGCCTCCATGGAGGGCAGGCCGGGTGGTGCCTGGGTGCGGCCCAGAGACAGAGAACACTGCGATGGTTGATGTAGGCCCATGGGGGGCCTAGGGAGGGTCGGGAGGCGGAAGGCTGCCGGCAGTCTGTGGAGTCGCTGGGAGCAGAGGCAACTGCTGGGGACATAGGGCAGGCTGAGGCCTGGCACTGGTTTAGGTGGCCAGGAGGTGGGGAACACTGCAGAGGGTCCATGGAGTCGCAGGGAGCAGAGGCGATCATGATAGCAGGCGTAGCTGAGCTCGCACTGGTTTAGCGGCCGGGAGGTGGGGAACATCAAGAGAGGGTCCACGGAGTCGCTGGGAGCAGAGGCGACTCAGGATACATAGGCAGGCCGAGGCTCACTGTTGGTTTAGCGGCCAGGAGGTGGGGACGCGCAGAGAGAGTCCATGGGAGTCGCGGGGAGCAGAGGCGACTCGCGGAGTACATAGGCCGGCCGAGGCCTGCGAGCTGGGTTAGCAGCCGCGTGGCGAGGCCAGAGGGGACCGCAGGGAAAGATGGGCCAGGGGCCCAGAGGGATGGTGCCGCGGCGCACAAAGGACGATGAGGTCCTAGCAAACGGCCGCAGAGTCGCGAGGGGCTGATTCCCGAGAAGGGAGGCCTCTAAGGGAGAGCGAGGGGCCGCAGCAGGACCGCGGAGTCGCGGGAAGCAGAGGTGACCATGAGCGCTTCGAAGCAAGGGCCTGTTAGGGGAAGCCCGCGAGACCGCTGCGGGTTTATGGAGTAGGCAGCACGCTGCCCAGGCCTGTAGGGGCAGGGCTGCTGGCCAGAAAAGCGAGGAATTTCTCAAACCAACGTAAGAAACGCCTGGAGAGGTCTCCAGGGCTATAGTTAAACATATGAAAAGGGAGAACGCCCAGGTATAACAACAACACAATTAATAATGCTTAAACAAAGCTGATATTTCTGGGAGCTCAGCCTTTTCTTAAAACAGGGATGCGAAATTCTTATTCAATAATCCAATGATTACCAGACCTGCAAAGGCTAAGGATAAACACATTTCCTACCTTAGAAGATAAGAGCAGACAGGGGTTCTCTGGATGCTTCTTGCCTATTCAGATGCACAAATTACAACTGGAGAGCAGGGGCTCCTGGGACCTGGACATACTGGAAATCTGATCTGGGTCATGTGCATCATTAGCCTATCAGGTGGGCTGTAACCCATGAGGTAATGTCTGGAGTGCCATGAGATGCCAACCAATCACAACTTTAATTCTCAATCATCAGATAAATGTTTACTTCAAGTACTGTTGGTACATATTAAGATGGGTCCTTTTGTTACAGCAAAGCAGCAACCTGGAACAAGACAGCTATACTGTAGCTAGAAGGTCACTGCATACAGTTAAAGCTTATAGCTCAACCCCAAAAAAGTACTACTTGTCTTGATGCTTGCATGCTTGCATGTGTCTGACGTAAACAGTGGTTTTATGGATGACAAGTATGTTTGCCACTGTGAACGTGAACGTGTATTGTTGTACAAATGTTATTTTGTTTGTGAATACTTTTGTACTTTGTTTTTTTATTTTATTTTATTTATTGAGTTCTTGGATTACACCTGTGAGCGGTTGCTCATTTATGGGTTCCACGTCAGTTACAAGGACAAAGGTACATCAAAATAGTAGTACATGTTTTAGACAGGGTAACAGTAAGTACACCAGGCTATGCCTAAAACAGGAATCGTGGTTCAAGGGCACATACCCACATAACTTAATAAACTAAATGAAACTAACCAGGATCCTCCCAGTTCTATAAGACAGTGAGAAGTAGCAGCAGACCATTAGGCAGGCAAATTCTTGGCTAACAGACTGGTACAATAAGGAGGATTTTCTTTTCCTGGTTCAGTGGAGGGACTACTAGAGCAAGCAGAATTTGTGAACCTGAAGGGAGGTACTCACCACAAAAATGGACAGGAAGTTAGAGGAATTTAAACTATAGTATCGGGGGAAGGGGCTGATGTCAGGGTTCAACAAGGGCAGGAGGCAGGTACAGGGTATAACTGAGGGACGAACAACAGAGTAGGGGGGAGAGACAAGGGACGAGACCCATGACTCAGGGAAGTGAGGAAGCATGGAGGGAAAAATAACAGCCCTTCCCTCCTCCCCTTTAGTTACTGTCTCACTGTAATGCAGGCCAAAATTAGGAGTGCACCCAGAAAAAATGGGTGACCTTGAAGATCTGATGCACTTAAAAGATCAGGACATAACGGCACACAGAGACCTGGTTTGGGGGAAAAAATGACAGGGATACCAGGATAGAGGACTACTGGCTACTTCAAAGAGATGGGCTTGACAGAAAAGGCAGTTGGGGTCTTGCTTTATAAATGAGTGAGTCATTGTGGAGGGCAAAGAAGAAATGTGCAGTACCTACCTACCCACCTCCCTGCACTGGACTGGCTTCCCCCTGGTGACCATGTCAGACAGTTGTTACCTTCCCCAACAATCAAATGGGGAGGGGGAAATAATTTCAAAGAGTCTAGCTGGGTCGAGTTAGGGGAAAAACAATGCAAGAGTCCATTCAGGGTGTGTTAGAGGCCCCCAAACAATTCAGATGACCACAGTTTCCTGCTGTTTGGGGAAATAAATTATAACAGCAACCAAATCAGATGCAGTAGGGATCGTGAGAGACATCAATCTCCCAGGCAGAGGCTAGCATCATAAGAAGGTTATTGTCAGGACTGAGACTGAGTTCCTGTCCACTTTCAAAGACTGCAACCTGAAAAAAATGTCCATCAAGGGACTCAGTTTTTTATTTATTTATTTTTTTTGGAATTTGCCTGGCTCCCATGGCTTTCAGAGGAGGCCTCGTACCTCCTCATACTCTGTCTACCAGGGTGATCCTCACGGCATCCCATCCCCTAGTTTCATCTTCTCATAGGGCTGGGGTGTTTAATTTTTCCCCTGTTTTTCCTCCCATTCCCCTGAGACACCTGCACTGAGGACTGATGTCCAGGCTTGCCGACGCAGCACGCATCGCCGACAGCCATGCAGGTCAGCGCCCCTCCCCACTCCAGTAGAGCCGCCGGTGCCCCGAAGCCCGTGCATCCACCGGCTTCAGGCGTCGGGTGCTAGAAGCACCCCTGGTATCCCACCCCAGAGGGAGGAGAGCATCCGCAGGGATGTTCAATCCTCCCTCCCCCCACTGACCCCCAGTGACCCAAGTCCGTTATCGAACCCAGGTCGCCGGCATAGCGCGAGGTGTGGAGTCGAGCGCCTCAACCCTCAGCACCACTGGCTAAAGGGACTCAGTTTTGAAGCCATCCTTGACCTTGTTCTCAGCAGCGAGGATGGAATCATGTCCAGTGTGATCATCAAGGAACCAGTGGGAGGCAGTAACAACAACTATGTTATCTTGGTAATAAAAGTGACCAGTGCAGCCTCATTAACCAGGACACAGAACTTCAGAAAGGCACAGAAAGGAGGAAAATCATGCCAGAAAAACCTAATAGAATTCTTTGACTGGGTAACAAGGTGGTAGATTGGGGGGAAGGCAGTGGATGTGGCTTATCTGGATTTCAGGAAGGCCTTTGGCACTGTCCCACACAGGAGAATACTTAACAAACTGAGTAGTCTAGAGTTAGGGGCAAAAGTGGTACATTGGGCGCAAAGCTGGCTGAGCAGCAGGAGCCAGAAGTAGTAGTAAATGGGGTAAGATCAGAGGAGGGGGAAGTGACAAGTGGGGTACCACAAGTGTCAGTTCTGGGACCATTGCTCTTTAATGTATTCGTTAGTGACAGAGTAGGGGGTCTAGAAGGGAAGGTATGCCTGTCTGCGGACGACACAATGATCTGCAACAGGGTAGACACACCAGAGGGCGTGGCTAGAATGAGAAGAGACTTAGACAAAAGGAATGGTCAAGTGCATGGAGGCTGGGATTCAACACTAAAAAGTGTAAAATTATGCATATAGGATGCAAGAACCCAAGGCAAAATACCAGCTGGGGGTGAGGAGGTAGCAACAACAGCTAAGGAAAGGGACCTAGAGTCATTATAACAGATGACCTCAAAGTGGCAGGCCAGTGTGGAATGGCAGTGGGGAAGGCAAACAGGATGCTGGGGTACATAGGGAGGGGCCTAACAAGTAGAAAGAGAGAGGTAATTCTGCCCTTGGACAGGTCACTTGTGAGGCTGCACCTTGAATACTGTGTCCAGTTTTGGAGGCCACATCTAAAGGACATTGATCAGATAGAGGCAGTGCAGAGAAGGGCTACCAAGATGGTACAAGGCATGCAGCCAAAAACCTATAGGAAGAGGATCAGGGAGTTAAATATGTACACACTGGAGGGAAGAAGGGAGAGGTGGGCTATGAGAGAGGCATTCAAATACATCAAGGGGATAAACAAAGTAGAGGACGGCAGCCTTCTCTAGAGAAAGGAATACATGAGGACAAGGGGACATGATCTAAAGCTGAAAGAGGGGAGACTCAGGGGTAACGTGAGGAAGTACTTCTTCTTGGAAAGGGTAGTGGAACCCTGGAACAGGTTGCCAGCGGAGGTGGTGAGTGCTTGCACCGCGGAGGCATTCAAACACGCATGGGATAAGCACAGAGGACTAGTGAAGTCAAGAAAGGGGGAAAGTTAGGTCACAGGTCTGACAGGACCTGGAGTAGAGCAATAGGTTCTATAAAGAAACGGAGCAGACTTGATGGACCATGAGGTATTTTTCTGCTGACAACTACTATGTAACTACTGTATGTATCTTTGCAAAGATGAGGCATCATGTTACCAAGGTTCTGGAGAAGCTGTCTGAGGCTTGTAATGTGGAGCACATTTGGGGTTTTTGAAGAAGTTGTTGGAAACAAGTTCCTCTCTAGCCTACCTGTATACTCTTACTCCCTGCCACTATATGTCTAATGTTAAACTGTCTAATTACTGTAGATCTGTTAACACTGTAATTCTCTTCTTGTACCATTTTGCACTGATTGTTTTTGCACAACTTGTTTATGCACAAAGTACCTTCAGGTTTGCACTCAGTTATGTACCCAGCTAAGTAACAACATATTGTTCAGTGTTCCTTCATTTATGTTTGAATCCAATATGTACTGTTGTCTGTAACTAATCCTGGTTCGCCCCTGAAAATGGAACTTGTGTTCCAGTGGACATACTCGGTCACCAAAAAACAATTAATAAATTAAATAAACAGCTACAGAGATCTGCATCACTGTAAGCAATAAGAGGAATATGGCCCTGAAGAGGCCATCTGGTTGAACAGGAACCTAAGGCAATTGATCCTACTATCATGGTGCAGCCTGCAGACATCCTGCACACTGAGGTTGCTGACTACCTAGCGAAGAGCAAGCAAGATAAATCCCAAGCGGTGGATGGGATACTTTCCAGGATAACAGTGGAGCTGAAAGGACAATTGGCAGGGCATCTGGTGGTAATCTTTCAGGATTCTGTCTGGACAGATGTTCTGTCAGAGGACTTGAAAGTGGCCAATGTGGTCCCCTTCTTCTAATGGGTAAGATTAGATCTGGGCAACTATAGGCCAGACAGCCTGACATTAGCGCTGGTCAGTTCCTGGAATCCGTTATCGTGGACAGAATAATGAATCACTGGATTAAGCTCAAGATTCTCACCCCTCTCAGCATGACTTTATGAGGGTAGCTCATGCCAAACCAGCTTGACGATATTCTTCAAGGGGGTGACCTGGAAGGTGGATGGTACAGGGCCATAGAAATAGTTCAGTTGGACTGCAGCAAGGCCTATGACACGGTGGTGTATGATAAGCTTCTGGTTATAGTACGCCAGTGCAGTATACATGATGCACTCACAAGGTGGCTTGCTAACCAACTTGGGGTGGAAAGCAGAGGGTTGTGGCTCATGAACACTACTCTGAGTACAGAGGGGTACTCAGCACTGTAGCATCCATTAAGGACTGGTGCTGAGGCCTCAGCTTTACTTCATTTTCATCAATGATTTGGAAGCCAAAGTCTCCAGCAGACGGCCCATGTTTGTTGTTGACATTAAGGTGGCCAGGGTAGTAGACACCCTCTAGGGCAGGGACAAACATCAGGAGGACCTGAACAAGTTGGGTGAATGCTTAGACTCCTAGAGTCTAAGATTCAATTTATTCAATTCCAAAATGATACTCATGGGCAGGAGAAACTGAGATAGTACATATTTACTGTGTGGGAAAAACATGGGGTCCTAACAGACAAGGTGACAAAGAATACCAGGCAGTGTGCTGCTGATGTCTGAAAGACTGAAAGAATGCTGGGGTGCATTAAGGGGGGGGGGGTGACCAGAAGAATAGGGGTAGTAATGCTACCATGTTACAGGGCCCTTGTCAGACCTCCCCTGGAGTACTGTGGGTAGTTCTGGGCACCCACAACAAAAAGGACATTGACGCACTGGAGTCGGTGCAAATTAAATGCAGGGCTATAAAAAATAATCAGAGGTACAGAGCATAAAGACTACAGTATGAGGAAAGACTGGAGGCCCCTAACATGTTCATTAAGGAGAAAAGGAGGCTGAGGGGAACATGATCCAGCTTTCACATACTGAAGGATATCAACAGGGCTGCGCAGATGGAAATGTTTGATCCGGTGTGCGCTAAAAGGACACAGAGACATGCACTGAAAGGTGTACTGCACTGTCAGCGACATTTTGACAGTGCGGTCCCCTACAGCGACAACAGCGCCATGTCGCTGTAGGGAACTCGCTGGACCCAGCACTGTCTTTTGGGGGGTCCTGCACCCCCCCAAATCAGCTCTGATTCAGAGTTGACAATCCTAAGTAGGGGGGATGGGGGTGCGGCCCCCCCCACGTGGGGAGTTCGGGGGGGCAAGGCCCCCTGAAGAAAACACTTGTTTTAATACGAAACCAGCAGTCGACTGCAAAATGCGGTCGACCTGCTGGTTTTGCTGTCTGGTCATTCGACAAAAAATATTGTCGATGACCAGTGGTGGATCCCCATGAAGCTCAGAGGTAATTAATTCAGAGGTAACATTAGGGGGCATTCTTTCTCCCAGAGGTTGATGAACATATGGAACAGCCTACCCACTGTAGATGGTTATAGTCAGTTTTAGGCACCAGCAAACCCTGCAGTCGCTGGCAGCCCCCCGCTTTTAGGGGCCCCCAACCAGAACAGTTTACCTTAATAATTTCGAAACTTTTTTTATCTTATCATCTTAAACAGCAACAAAGGGCTGTGCAGCACCTCCTGATGTGGTGTCATGATGTCATGAAATGCTTTACTAAGCTATGACCCAGTCTTTAAGAGGCAGATAGGCATCAATAGGTGGGATGGGAAGAACAACCCCAAGGACTAACACTGCTGTCTTCCCCTTAAAAATGTAAATATACTACTGGGTTGTACCGAAAACAAAATCAAATTATGTGCATATGGGCTACAGTCAAAGATATAGGGTGAAGGTCAGCCAAGTGGGGGGGGGATATAACTTCAGTAATCCTACTGGGGGCCTCCAAAACCCTAAAGCTTCAGACAGTAGACATGAATACAGTTCAGGCCTTCAAGGCAAGCTTGAGTAAATTGTTGGTCACCAAGGAAGTCACAGGTAGCCTGGGTAGCGGAGGAAGAGAATCTTTTTAAAACAGTACATTTGTACTTCATACTTGTTGGTTCCTGCTTATGAAGCTGGGAGTGGGCGGCGGACTTGATGGACCTAGTATCCCTTCCAACCTGAAACTTTTAAGTTATTAAGTTACTATATACTGTATGTTACTATGTACATTAATATAAGCATCCTTTACTCCAGTCCATTAGCTGACCTAATTTTCATGATGGACATTCCTCCCTTTTACTGTAGTGATCACATATCTTCTCACTGGTGCATACGGAAAGCAGTAATATGAGTTCATGTTCTACACCATGCAGGTGTGCTGACACCCAGCACTGACAATGCAGTGATGCAGTAGGGGATGCTGCACAGTGACACGTGCCATCCTACAAATGAGACATTAAACCTAGGCTCCTTCTGCTCTTTTGTGGTGGTTGCCATGGTGGAAGATGAAGATCTCACAGCACTTTTCAAAAGAGTTGTGGAGTTATCCTTGGTGTCCTGGCCAACATTCTCATATTCTTGCTCTCTCTCTCTCTCTCTCTCTCTCTCTCTCTCTCTCTCTCTCTCTCACCCCCATCTCTCCTTCTCTAACTCAGGCTCTAATGCAATGTGCATGTGATATTTGTGTACTTAATAGTTGCTGCATGTATACCCAGTGCAGTCCCTGAACTACAGTACCAGAACTACTGACACTCATTTTTTAGAAAAACAGTTTAGGGTACAGCGTGCGTGACCAGCACTATATACACTGTACAGCCTGTATAATGTATTAAGGTTGTGCAATGTAGTTAGTTTATATTTCATATTTACTAGAACTATTGTATAACTTTTCACTGCCTATACCGTACAACCTGTATAATTTTTATCTGTGATGTACATTATGCTGTTTTACTTAATTTTTACTCAGTCTTTGCATAATTATTATTGTTTTCCCCTCTTTCAGTTTTTGTAATTCCCCCTTATAGGTCACACCTGAAAATTAGCCTTGACTCAGTGCTCCTTTCCTGGTCACCAATTTCTGACAGATGGATTAAAAAACCTATATAGAACCCTTAATAATATAATACAATTATGTCTCTGTCTGTCTATCCATCAAAATCCATACATCTCTCTCTATCTATCTATCTATCTATCTATCTATCTATCTATCTATCTATCTATCTAGTCTGTTTATTTTTCTATCAGTCTATTCACCTATCTTTGCTGCCAAAATTTGTTCCATGAATATTGCTTTCTTACCAGAGTTTCAAATGTCTTTTGGCCACATCATTTCTTTTATGTATTGTTAACACTCCTCATAGTGTATCAGCAAACTAAAAATATCCTAGCGGAATGAGAAGTGGAGTCCCTTACTCAGAAACCCATTAGCAGCTGCTTAGTTTTGATAATCTTCTTTCAGCCAGACCTAAAATAAGCCTGGCCCTTACAACTTAATGGTGCTTAACAATTAATAGATTTTCAGATTTTCTAAGATGCCTAGAATGAAACACATTATTTTAGTTTAAGTCATGCTTGCAATTATTACCCTAAGTTATAGATAGCAATTAATAGTGTCCCTATAATGAGCTAAACCCAAGAGAACTACTTTCTGGAGATATCTGTACTACTGTTCACATAGAAACAGAAACATAGAATCTGACAGCAGATAAGGACCGCATGGCACACCTAGTCTACCCATTTCCTTACCTACAGTATAAGCTGCAGATCCTAGTTAACCAACAGCCTATTTCTTCCGAACCCCCACAAGAATTGCCTTATGTCTGTCCCATGCATTCTTGAATTCTCCAGCAGTTTTAGACCCCACAAACTCCTCAGAAAGGCTGTTTCATGCGTCCACCACCCTTTCTGTGAAAAAATACTTCCTCACATTGCCCCTGAGCTGCACCCCCCATCTTCAAATTGTGTCCTCTTGTTCTTGCACATCTCTTTTTCTGAAAGTTGCTACCCTCTTGGACTTGGTTGATTCCACTGAGGTACTTAAAAGTGTCTATCATGTCCCCCCTCTCCCTCCTTTCCTCAAGGGTATACATATTAAGCTCCTTTAGTCTCTCCTCGTATGGCTTCTCTTGCAGACCCTGCACCATTTTAGTTGCCCTCCTCTGGACTGCCTCCATCCTATGTCCTTGCAGAGATGGGGTCTCCAGAACTGGATGTAATACTCCAGATGGGGTCTCACCAACTGTCTGTACAGAGAGATAACAACTTCCTGTTTTCTGCTGGTGATGCCTCTCCCTATATATCCCAGTATCCCCCAGCCCTCCCTACTGCCTCTCCATTGCTTGCCAACCTTAAGGTCATCTGATACATTACCCCACGTCCCTTTCCATTTTTGTTGTTGTTACTACCCCCCATTGTGTAATCTTCCCCTGGGTTTTGTTTCCCAGGTGCATTATTTGCACTTCTTTGCACTGAATCCAAGCTGCCATACTTCTGACCATTCCTTCCAACCTTGCCAAGCCCTTCTCATTCTTTCCACGCCTCCTTGTGCTTATCAACCCTGTTGCAGATATTTGTGTCATCTGCAAAGAGGCGTACTTTCCTTCAGTCCCTCTGCAATGTCATTTATAAAGACATTAAAGGGCTGGACCCAATACTGAACCCTGCGGTACCCCACTAGTAACCCCTCTTTCTTCAGAATGAACTCATTTACAATTACCTTCTGTGTCCTGTTGTCCAGTCAATGTTTTACCCAGGCTACCACCCTGGGACCCACTCCCAGGCTGGTTAATCTGATTATTAATCTTTTGTGTGGGACTGTGTCAAATGCCTTGCTAAAGTCAAGGTAGACCATGTCCACAGCCTCTCCCTGGTCTACTACTTTGGTCACCCAGTCAAAGAAATCAGTTAGATTCATCTGACATGACCTTCCCGCTGTGAACCCATGCTGCCTTGGGTCCTGTGCACCGCTGGTCTCTAGGTACTCAACAATTCTTTCCGTCAGAAGTGATTCCAGCACTTTCCTTACCACAGAGATCAAACTGACAGGTCTATAGTTTCCTGCCTCTGTCTTGCTCCCACTTTTGTAAAGGGGACTCGCATCCGCCTTCCTCCAGTCCTCAGGTACCACATCATCCTCCTCCCATGATTTGTTAGAAAGGGTAGTCAGTAGTGTCACTAGCTTTCCCCTTAATTCTTTTAGAATTCTTGGGTGAATTGTGTCCGGCCCCATTGCTTTGTCCACCTTCAGTTTTAAGAGTTCTTTCAGAACCCTTTCTTCTGTTAAAGGATTGGGATCGACCCCCCTATCCAGTGTGCTTCTGTTAATTGGATTAGGCATCTCCCCTCCTCCTCTGTTGTGAATACTGAGCAGAAGTATTCGTTCAGTATCCCTGCTTTTTCACTGTCCCTCTCTGCCCACCCACCGTCCATTCTATTCAGCCTCACTATCCCTCCCTTTGTCTTTCTATGCTCCCTGATGTGCCTATAAAAGGTTTTATCACCGTTCTTAACCGAGTTGGCTATCTTTTCCTCAGTTTGGGTCTTTGCTATTCTGACTTCCCTCCCTGCTTCCTTCTGCCTTAACTGGTACCATTCTCTGTCCTGCTCCTTCTGTGTTTCCTTATACTTCCTAAATGCTATCTTTTTCTCCCTAACCTCCCCTGCCACCTCTTTTGAGAACCATAGTGGCTTTTTCTTTCATTTTGATTTGTTTATTTGCTTCACACAAAGGTTTGTTGCCTCTGTGATGGCAGTTTTGATGTTTCCCCATTGTTGCTCCACCCCTCCTTCTAGCCTGGTTGCTAGTGCTTTTCTAAGGTACAGTACCCTCTCATCTTGCCAAAGTCTGCCCTCCTGAAGTTCAGTACCCTCACTTTTGTATGGCTTGACTCTGTAGCTGACTTTATCGTGAACCACACTGTTTGGTGGTCACTAGTTTCTAGATGGCTACCCACTTCTAGATCTGAGATCCTCTCACTGTCCCCATTTGAGAGTATGAGGTCTAAGATTGCTCCTTCATGAGTGGGTTCCAAAACTAGCTGTCTGAGGCCTGCCACCTGTACGGCATCGAGAATGGCCCTGCTCTTGGATGTGGCTGCAGCAGTGGTGCTCCAGTTAACATCTGGCATATTCAGGTCCCCCATCAACAGTATCTCCCCTTTCTCTGCCATCCTAAGGATGCCTTCTATCATATCCTTGTCTATTCCCTCCCCCTGAGATGGGGGTCTGTATACAACCCCTGTGCGGACTGTGGTGCCATTTCCAGTCTCTAAGGTGACCCACAGTGCCTCCTCTCCTCCCTGTTTACTCTTTTGTTCCATTGCCTTTATCCCTTCACTTACATAGAGAGCTACTCCTCTCCCTCTTCTCCCCTCCCTGTCTCTCTTGTAGGTTGTGTACCCTGGTATATTAACATCCCAGTCATGGTTCTCTGTGTACCATGTTTCTGTGACTGCTACAACATCCAGGCATCCCTCTTCCATCAAGGCCACCAGTTCAGGGTGCTTGTTGCCCAGACTTCGGGCATTGATACTCATTACCCTCCATTTCTTGATAGCCTTACCCCTTTTTACCCCATCCCTGTCCTTATTGCCTTTGTCATTTTTCCCATTTAACCCTGCCCTTCTCCCTATCGACATCTCTATCTTGGTGTTTACCTCACTTACTACCATGATTTTTTTTTGGGGGGGGCTAGGATTTCCCTGCTCCTTTCCAGTGCCTCCCCCCTTGGCTAGTTTAAATGCTTGCCAATGAAGCATTTAAACCTATCACCTAGGATCCTGGCTCCCCTCCTGGACAGATGCAGCCCATCATGCCAGTATACACTTGCATCACTCTAGGTGGACCCCCAGTACCCAATGAAGCCAAATTCCTGAGCTCTGCACCAGTTTTTCAACCACTGATTGAATCCCATGGTGTGGGACACCCTAGCCTCACCCATGCCATACACAGACAGCACCTCCGAGAAGGTTACCATGAGTGCTACTTGTTTAAGGCCCCTTTCCAACTCCACAAACTCTTCCTGCACTGCTCTGATCCCTTTCTCAGCCAGGTCATTTGTCCCTAGGTGGACAATGACATCCAGCTCCCTCCCCTGTGCAGCTGCTCTGGCAATCCTGAGGATTCGCTCCCTGTCCCTCCAAGCCGTGGTGCCAGGCAAGCACCTTACCTCCCTCTCTCCTTCCTCCCCCATTTCTACCCTCCTAACAATGGAGTCCCCCACCAGGAGTTGTTTCCTTCCCCTGTGGGGTCCCATGCCACCCTCCTGTGGGTCTCCTTTGTGGAGGTTCCCAGCATCCTTCTTGGTCTCCACTGCGGGTGCCTCCATAGAGGAACCACACTTTGCCAGAACGGCATATGAATTGGGGAGAGTTGCAACTGGAGGGATGTGCCTCTGTTCCACCACCCTCACCCTCCCTGAGCCCACTGTGGTCCAACCGCTCCTCTTTCTTGGCAACCTCTGAGGCAATGGCAGTGGCCCTGGTGGTCCCTGGGTGGGAGAAGAGGTCCCCCAAATCCTGGCCAACTCAGCCTGGAGATGAGCAACCTCCTCCCTCAGCCCAGAGAGGTGCCTGCAGATGGGACAACACCATATCCTCTAGAATGTCTCCCGGAAGACTGCTGCTCCACAGCCACTGCACTGCACCACTCCCAACATGTCTTATTTCTGGCACCTTAACTGTTGTTTGGAATACTTACTCTTTCCTCTGTTTAGTTATTTAATTTTTCTCTCCCTACTTACTTACTGCCTCTATGCCCTTTAAGTTCCTGATCTTCCTGTTCTGAGACAAGAAGTTCCTATATTTCTCAGTAGTCTCCTTACTTGCTCAGAGTCAGACCTCCAGCAGCTAGGGGGGGAATGGAGAGCTACTCTTTTCCTTCTAGGATGGTGAGTCTTTTGTGGCTCGGTGATCACTTACTTCCTGCTCCCAAAAAGGAAGTTCCTGTTGTCAGTCAAATCCTGTGCCTATAAAAGTAGAACTGGCTTAGGGTAGGGGGGTGGAGGAGTGAGAAGGAGGGTAATATAGTCCCAGTGGAGAAGTATAGCTATAACAGCAGCTCCTTCCTCTTGGTGTTCTCTGCCTGTTCTCTGGCAGAAGCTATCTAGGACAGTTTTTAAATCTGGCTTTAACCAGGCTTCTTTCTAGCTAAGCCACTCCCCCTACTTAACAGCTCTTTCTACACTTAGTTAATTGCACAGATAACAATTCCCTTCAGCCACTTGGGACAAACACCTAGATAACTGCACAGATAACAGTTCACTTCAGCCAACTCAGACAAACACACTAACTCTTTTTTTTTTACCCTAAATTGAAGATCCCAGTAGTAGAGTTCTAGTTCTTTAGTCCTAGTAGAGAAGTATAGTTATAACAGCAGCTCCTTCCCCTTGGTGTTCTCTGCCTGTTCTCTGTTACTGTAAGATGCTCTATTCCGAAAAGAATTTTACAGTAAAATTGGAGAAAGTGCTTAGAAAACAACATACTAAGGTCTGCAGTCCAAATCCCAGTGACCTATTAAAAGCTTTAAACATGCTAAACTCTCTTCTTTTTTTTTGCAATTTACTTCTCTTTTTTCTGGCCGAGCCTCCTAACCCCATGAACGAGCTCGCCCTGGCCATGGTCTCCGACCCTTACTCCAGGAAGCTCCCCCCGGGAGTGGAGCCGCTGAAGCGGCACTGTCATGGCTGAAGGGTCGGGCACCATGCCTAGCTCATATGCGGGGCCAGCGATTTTTCTAATTAGAATCCCCTTTTGGATCTAGGACATGCAATGACACAAGGGTGAGTGCATCTGTCTTAGCTCCACCCCACGTCTAGGTGCAGCATGCTTGTCCCCCAGCCTCCGCCAGAGGGCAATCGACGCTAACACTCTGGAGTCCCCCCACCCTGGAGAAAGAGAGCAGTCCTCTGGACGCTCCATCCTTCTCCTCCCTTGCTGATCCCCAATGACCCATGCCCGTTCCCGAACACAGGTCGCCATCATGGCGCGAGGTGTGGCGTCCAGCGCCTCAACCGTCAGTGTCACTGGCCAGTAACTCTTTCTGACAAGAGTGACAAACAAATAAAAAAAAAAAGACAATGTATGTAGACTGTCAGATGACATGGGCTCAGAAGCAGAATCAGAATGTTGGTCAGCTGGGAAGAGTGCTTCCATAGCAGCACATCCCCCAAGCTGCAGATGGTCAGTGCCATCTGCTCCACAGTTGCAGCAACACCCAAGGGAGCACAAGGAAAATTGTTTCCTTATCAAGGATGCACTGTGTGTGCAAGGCCAGAAGTGGAGCTGTGCACAGTGCCAAGGGTACAAGCCAAGGATGGCTTGGATGGTCAGGCTGGTTTCTACCATCATCATGGCTCCTCATGGCAGGCCAGGTAGTCCTGTTCCTTTGCAAAGAGTTGCATTTGCACACTTGCGCTGCTATGTGCAAGGCCAACTAGCGGCAACATTTCTTTTAAACTGTCAGCTGTGTGACCATGTTAAATGTTTTTATAAAATGGGGAAAGAAAATCCTGGCCCACATTCATTTGAGATGCGCGGTGCATCCCTGGATGTGCCACGCATCCCCGGACTTGTGTGGGCTGTCGGGGGCATGGCCATATTCAAGGGCCACCGATGCACCATGCACCTCCGACTGTGTCACCAATCACAATATTATGATGCACCTATGCAAATGAGGGGTCCCTCATGCATATGCCATGCATCACAATAGTGAACTCCCCAAGCATAAAAATGGGCAGCTGCGCCAGCACATAGTTAAGCTTTTGAAACCCTACTTTAACTATGCATGGGGTAGGTTGGTGCTCCACGCACAGTCTAGGGGTTGGTACACAGTCCCCCCCCGATCACTGTAATGAATTAAACAACTCCCCAATCCCATTTCCATAGTGCAGAGTCCCCCCCAGTCCCGATCACTGTAAAACATGAAATAACACCCCAATCCCTGTTTCCATAGTGTAGTGTCTCCCCCAGCCCCGATCACTGTAAAACATGAAATAACACCCCAGTCCCCATTTCTGTAGTGTAATGTCCCCCCCCCCAAGCCCTGATCAGTGGCAAAACAATAAAACCCTTGATCCCCGTTCCTTGGTTGCTAGTGGTCCCCATCCCCCACCTGGTAGGCAGTAACTCACTACCCTGCACCCCCATCCCAACCCGTGCCACTACTGGCATAGCCCTCCTCACCCTGCCATGGCCAGCCACCGACTGATTGGTACCGGAGCGTGTACAGTAAATAGTACTCGCTCATTGGTTGTAGCAATTACAGGTTTTGGAACTGTTTCTGCCAGTTCTTTCTGTTCTTGGAGTTGGAGTACTCACATACTATTTGCTTATAGGAATTGCCTCCCAGAGGTTACTGGTTAAAGAAACGTATACAGTATGACTTGCAAACTGATGGTCATTACCTCTTCCTCGCCCCAAAAATAACTTGCAGTGTCTTTTCCTATGTGTTTTCATGTATTTTTTAGGCAATCTGTGACATTTGCTATTCCTATCATGAGTAACCAACAAAGTGTTCCAGTTTTGCTCATGAATTATGTGGGGCTATAATCACTGACACTTCAAAACATGGGATGTTGTAAAAACTGAAGCAGGTTTAACAAGGATAACTTACCTTTCTTGAAGGCCAACAGGTTTCATTTTGAATGGAGAGGGACTGGCAGAGAGGCAAGCTTTGCCGTCAGGTAGACATTGACTCTGGGGATCCACACTGACAGTAACAGCCTTGAGGGCTGACTCCGGCTGGACCATGCTGTCTGCAGGTTTTACTTCAGGCTGTGTTGTGCGCACAGGGATGGGAGAGAGGTGAATATCTCGGGTTTGTGTCTTATCCTGGCTGTCTGGAAACTGAAGCTTTTCCTTTAACCTATAAAGAACCTATAAAACAGTGAAAGGCCTAGTCAGAGCACCCACGGACAAACAATAATACAACAAAGTGGAGACACGTGAATAGTTAAAGGTTAGCCAGCAAATGTTAAGCTACTGCAGCAGACTCATGAGCCTGGCAAGCGTGCCATGTTAGATGCTATTTTGGAAGCTAGTTTAAAATTGCAGCTGAATGTTGTCAAATGCTGGAGCTGAAAATGTCATTTTTCTTAAAGAAGGGAAGCTTAGCAAACTGAATGTGAAGCCAGTATCGTGGTTTTCAGAAAGAGTTTACTATAATTCAGCGCTGTTAAAAAATAATGACATTACAATGGGATTGTCACAGCAACTGTAGAGTGAAGGTCTAGCAACCAGTTATTTGAACAAATAAAGTTAAAAAGAAAATGGCATTTATTTAAAAAAAAATATCTGTCATGCAAAAGGTACTCTTCCTGTTACCTGTTTTCTTTGCAAAACAACATTTTTATTATCTAGTGTAGTTACTCTGCTTCATGTAATTAAATGAATAATTCATTTTTCTTGCTTAGTATTAATCCTCCTTTGCTAGACTGTTTCTGCAAGGCCCCCAGCCCTGTCATCCATCTCTGGGATTTACCCAGCTCCTCCCTGACTTACTCCACATGCTGGGGTTGGAGGGGCTTGCCCTTGTGCCTCTGAGGCAGGATCCAGATGATACCCAGTAGATGATGAAAGGCTTCTGGTGGAACATCTTTTATTCCACTGCAGGAAAATGAAGTTTTTTCCCCAGTTTCATCTTCTGGGATGCTGACTTACAGTGACGAGGAGTTTATGTTCCACACCCTCCTGGACCAACATCTGCTTTGACAACCAACTTCCAGTAGACATCAGGCACATTGTGAGAGGCATGATCCCCCGCACCCCGGGAGAGGAGAACAGTCCATCAAACACTTGACCATCCCCTCCCCCCACCATCAGGCAAGGCAAGGCAAATTTTATTTTTCTGGCACCCAATCTCAGAGGCACTGGGCACCGTACAAAATATGAACATTTAATTTATTAATACAAATATAAAAACACACTCAATTACTATATATAAATACTTCCCACCTTAATTTACACAGGACTGATAACAATAGTATCAGTGGTATCAATTATATCATACAGAATCTGCGAAGGCCTGTCTAAACAAATAAGACTTTAGGCAGGCCTTAAAAACCTCTACCGACGGGGCCTCCCTCACCAATGGTGGAAGTGAATTCCACATAACAGGACAGGTGACACTAAAAGCTCGATCGCCGGCCGTTTTCAATCTTGTCCTGGGAATCGCCAGGAGACCCCTCGAAGAGGACCAGAGGGGACGAACCGAGGCAGTGGGTGTTAGAAGGTCAGCCAGGTAGCAAGGGCCCAGTCCATGTAGGGTCTTATAAATGACCAATCCCACCTTGAAAAGCACCCTCCATCTAACTGGCAGCCAGTGCAGTTCCCGCAGCACTGGGGTGACATGGCAATATTTCGGCAAACCAGTCAGCAACCTGGTAGCTGCATTCTGCACCAGCTGCAGTCAATGGAGGGTACCTCCAGAGACTCCGAGGTAGAGCGCATTACAGTAGTCAAGCCTAGATGTTACAAATACATGTACCAAGGTGGGGAGGTCCAGGGGCGGAATCAGGTGCCTAATCCTGGCAATATTTCTTAGATGGAAAAAACTCACCTTGACAACAGCAGACACCTGATATTCCATTTTCAAACCGCTGTCAAATATCACACCAAGATTACGCACCTTAGAGGAAGCTATCAATGGGACAGACCTTAGAACCAGTCCAGAATGTGCCCCAGAGGGCAACCCCTCACGCCTCCTCTTTGACTCCACTACCAGTACCTCCATCTTATCAGGGTTCAGTCGCAACCAGCTAGAGGTCATCCAGTCATTGATCTCTGCCAGACAGTTGTTTAATACTTCCACCGCATTAGATGTTCCGGGGCAAAGGATAAGCACAGCTGGGTATCATCAGCATAACAATGAAACCCCAAGCTGTACTTCCTAATGATCTCTCCTAGGGGCAGCATATAAACGGCAAATAACATTGATGATAACACCGAACCCTGAGGTACCCCACAAGACAGAAGGCTCACAGATGAGGAGAAGATTGTGGCACAACAGCTGGGAGATCACCTTGTGGCACCACCACCCACCACCACTCTCTGTCTTCTGTTGGTCAAAAAGGACTCAAACAAGCGAATGACAGAGTAGGTGAGTCCACAGAAGTCCCTCAGGTGATCGAGTAACACCTAATGGTCCACCATGTCAAAAGCTGAGGAGAGATCAAGTAGAATGAGAATTGTCCCCTCCCCTCGATCCCTTGCCCTGAGGAGATCATTGTGCACCCGAACCAATGCGGTTTCTGTTGAATGTCCTGCGTGAAACTCTGACTGGAGTGGCTCATAGATATCAAATGCCACAAGATGATCTCCCAGCTGTTGCGACACAATCTTCTCCACGACCTTTCCCAAAAATGGAAGGTTGGAGACCGGTCAATAATTCGCCTTGATGTCAGGGTCCAAAGATGGCTTCTTCAGAAGGAGTCTCACCAACGCCTCCTTCAAGGCATCTGGGATGACCTCCTCTGACAAGGAACACTGGACAATCAAGGTGAACACTGGGCCAACAGTGTCGACACATCCCACTAAGAAACACGTTGTATCCAGTTCGCAATATGTGGGCTTCAGCTTTGAGATCAACTCAATGACATCAGCCACCTCCACTGGTTTTAAACTCCCCCCAACCAGGCGGCGTGCTTTGTTGACAATCCCGGCGACCACTGCTGGTCATAATTCGGCTCACTGGTGGAACTCCCTGCCTGATGGTGGACACCCAGTCTGAGAAAAACCAAGCAAACTCATTGCACAAGGCTTCAGAAACTGCTATTTTCAGCTGTAGACAGGCAGGATGTAATAGCCTGTCCACAGTCCGAAAAAGCATTGCTGGTCGGTTTCTCCCAGCAACAATCTCCCTGGACAGGAACACTACCTTCTTACGGTTGATTGCCCCCTGGTACACACTGTAGTGTGCACATAAGGCAAGATTGTCCGCCTCCAACCCGGACCTTCGCCAGCAGCGCTCCAACCTCCAACCCTTGATCTTCAATGCCTTGAGATCCCCATCGAAACATGGGGACCTCAAGTGAGAAGATCTGGGTCGTACATGGACTGGTGCAAAGGAGTAGAGTGCCTCAGTCACTGCCCTGTTATTGGCATCAACTGCCTCACCCACACCTCCCCTGCCTGCACTGTCTACACTAGATAGGTTCGCCGCCACCAGAAAACCCTCCGGGATCAGTCCCCTCAAAGGGTGGTAGCTTACCATCTCTGCAGGGGGAGGGATCTCAGAGGGGGCCCTGAGCAAGAACTCCACCGTGCAACGATCAGACCAGATGACCCGTTCAGTCCTGAGATTCTCAATCTCAAGCCCCAGCAAGAAGACCATGCCACCCTGGTGGGTCATAGTGGTAACTGCTTGTGCCAGGCCCAGTGATGTCATCAACTGGAGGAAGTGATAATCCAACCTGGATGACTCGTCGTTGGCCCATACATTGAAGTCCCCCAGAACTAAACACCTGGAGGACTCCAGTGTTTCACCGACCACAAATTCACCCACTTCCTGCAGGAACTCTCCAGCTGCCCCAGGAGTGCGGTATATCAGAAGAATCTTACATCCTGCGCTCGGACCCCCACGAATGGCCACACATTCAAATGAACCCGGTGTTCTCACTGGGTGCATGGTGAAGCCTAGCTCAGCTGTAAAACAGATAGCCACTCCTCCATCCCTGCGTTCCACTCTGGGGCAGTGCACAACGGAATAATCCATGGGGACAGTGGCCTCTAACACTGGCCCAGCATCATCCCTCAACCAGGTCTCCGTAATGCAAGCTAGGTCGACCAATGAAATCAGATATGCAATAATTGCAGCCTTATTATTGATTGACCTGGCATTGCATAGCACCACCCTCAGGAGATTGGTAGACAGTGCAGCCCTTTTTAGCTACCTGCCCACTAGATCTCATGGGAACCCTGGGAACAGGAATTAATCCCATCTGGCCTCACTCCAAACCCCGTCACTTCCCAGGGCGCCTTCTGCACCCAACTACCTCAATCCTATTCCCCTCCTCTGTGTAAGGGGTTCCCTTCCAGTTCTTGCCCACACGTCTCCTTCCAATTCCTACCTCCCGTCAATGGCGAGCTGTAATATCCGATACCAGGAGGATGGTAAAGGGACGTAGGTCATAAAGCTGGGACGCCCCGTACACGATTCTAGCCCATCCCAATTTACCAGCCCCCCGACACATATTAATCTGTTCTGTCACAGAAAATATTCCCCCCCTTTAGCTCATCAATCATATCAGTGCCAACCCCCTACCCCGGTGACTCAAATTCACTGCCAAACCCAAGTCATTGGAGTAACATGCGAAAGCACTACCACTATACTACCAAAATGACTGCTTCTTAACTGGACAAATAGTGCTGCTTGCCACTATCATGTGGTTGCTCAGAGCATTTCTTGTCTCTTGATATGCAGAAATGAACAGTCAGGTCTGCCATTGATCTGCAGTACATGTCTGCAGAGAGTGAGTAGCAAAAGCATGCTATGCATCCATGCGACGACAGCAGACAACACTATCTTTACCAAGTTATGGAACCATCCTTTATTTAAGTGAAGTGGAGTAGTTAAGTAATCAAACATTTTATTTCACAAAGACGACAGCTAATGAGCAGGGTACGGTACCTTGTGGGGAGGGTATTTTTAAAATGTTCACAGTTTGTCTTTAAAAGTCCAAACCTTGCAAGCTGGAGCCTGTGTTTTCTAAAGTCACTTGTTACTGTACTGGCCCTAAAATGTTGACTGTCAGCTTCTTTGACACAATTAAAAACATTTGATTACTATGAGTTTAGTGCTTGCGTGCTCATGAATGGTACAAGACTAGAAATGTCTGCAATATGCTATCCACATGCAAGTACAATACAGGTGGGTGCAGTGCAAGCTTTCCTGCTCTACATCACTAATATGCTTTATCCCTGTCATTGTGGGATCACCACTTTGGTGGTAGATGCGCATTCAAGCTCTGTGCGCCGTCAGTCTTTGGACTCTCATGAGACTTCCAACAAGACTTCTAATTGATGCCAGTTGTGTTGGTGCTTTTGTGATGTGTACAGATGCCCATTAAAAGCTGGACTGAGACCCCCATGACTCACTTCATGTTGGCCACTGACCAAGCATCAGATAATAAAGGCACCCAGGTTATTTTCGAAACACTGACCCGGAGATGAAAGGCTTCAAAAAGCAAAGCCAATTCACTGAGCCATCCTGTCACTGTCCTTTAAAACTATAACATGATGTTTTTTTTATAGTTGCAGCATACCAAACCCTCTGGCTGAGAAAACATTGTTGCACAAAATGATGTACAGTGTGGGCCCGATTTTACAAGCCCCTTGCACCAACCACAACTTGTGGCAATGCAGGGTACTGGGCCAGATGCAGGTCCAGCAATCGCAAACTGTGCAATTTTAGAAAGTTTTCCGTTTGTGGTAAACATTCTGGAATTGCCGCAACTTTCAGCCAGCGCCTGAAATACTGGTGCAGTCTGAGGGCTTGGTGCAAGCCTGGGACACAGAGACAGACTCGTGCTCAGGGGGCAGCCCAGACACCCCAAGGAACACTACTCATGGACCTTGGGGGTGATGGGGTACAGGTGTACTACTGGTCCTGTGCACTGTGCCGAAATGACAGGTCTTTAGTACAAACATGCTGGTCCTGTGAAACACACATTCCTGGTAGTGTAGACTCTACCTCTTACCCTCTGGTTAGTGAGAGGCCATGGTGGTATACTGGAAACCCCCCTCCAACCCACAAGTTCCCCCCAGAGTAAAACATGATGTGCCCCTGTGGTATAGCACCCCCCCCAACCGATCCACAGTCTCCCCCAGAAAACAAATAAGCAACCGGTCATACTCCATGTTGTTCATGGCCCCTGAACCTCACCTCCCCATCAGGCATTGCCCTACCACCCCAACCCCATTCCCTGACCCACTCTTGTGACCGGCACTGCCCTCTGCTCACCACCTCAGATGGCCACATACTACACTACCAGGGAGCATGTACTGTGTATAGCACACACTCCTAGGTAGCGCATTCTGTGGCCATACGAGGTGGTGAGTGAAGTGCAGTGCAGGTCACAGGAGCAGGCCAGGGAACAGGGTGTGTATTGGGTGGCAGGACAATGCCTGATGGGGAGGTGAGGATGGGGGGCCACTAGACTACCAGGTACAATTACGAATGTGATGTGGTGTAACATCGGGAATGGGGGCGCTATCAGACTGGGGTTGTTTTTCACATACAGGCAGGCGAAATTGGGGATCAGTGGGGGCAACCACTTGTACATCAGGTTCCAGGGGTTCTGGGAGGAAACTAGACTACCAGGGCATCTAACGACAGCATGGGCTGTGTGCACATTAATTTAACATGTCATGCACAACACTGCAACGGCACCCCCGCAAGGTGCCACAGCACTGAGGCTATTGCCCAGATGGCCCCACTTCCTCCTCTCATGCCCCTAGTATGCCCATGCTGCACCCTGGTCTAGGCACCCCACAGGCATAATCCACTTAGACCACGTCCTGGCTGGTCTAAGTGGTGACCATTCCTGTGTCCATGGCTGGGCTTTGAAATTCCCCAAAACAGGGATGTTGCAGCCCCGCCATGGTGCACGCCCCATTGCATCCTGCCAAACCTGGTTGGTTGCCACAACCTGTGGCACAGGGGGCCTTGCCACAGCTGCTTCGGGAATAGACACAGGGTGCCTAGTAAAACTGCATCTGTCACAGGTTGGGATGCAAGTCACCTCTTGCGTCAAGCTTCTTGGACGCAAGTCTCTTGCATCCCTCTAAATCCTTTGAAAATTGAGCCCTATGTGTTGCAACACTTGAACTTTGCACTTTGAGCTAATCAGCAAAGATTTTTAAAAACAGAACTTGTGGTATTCGTACACATTAAGCCAATCAGAATTATAGCTGTGTACTTCAAGATGGGGCTAATGCTCATGTTGCACATTAATAAAAAAAACAAAAACGCATCATTCATTCTTTGGCTCAGCTTTGAATAATTCATCTCTATTTCTTATGAAAGAAAGCATAACTCTGAATAGTTCAGGCATAAGCTTGCTAGCATCAAACTCTGCTTCTGCTCTGAACATTCCTATCATGTTCCTACTTCCCACAGCTGCTAAGAACAGTCAGAACACCCACTGCCACCCTGTATCACTGACACTAGTATGCATACATTTTGTTTTTCAATGCTGAAAAGTTTCTTGTGTTTTCTAGTAAGAATGGAATAATTGTTAAGGAAACTGCTGTCTGAAAATGCTATATTAACAAAATGGTACCGAACATTCCTACAAGTGTGCACCAGTAGCTGTGTACAGTTTAATCAGGAGTGACAAGCCCCTGCACGAATATTGGAAAACAGAACAAGCAGCAGTGCAACAAGGGGGTTTCTTGGCTCCTTACATTTTTCATGAAATTAGACAGTGGTTAGTTTGCAATGTTTGGGTGGGGGAACTCTCACACTCGTATTTACAAGTGGGAGATCTATCATCAGTATGTCGTGGAACTCTCCTACATTATTCAAGGGGAGAAAGACAACTGGAAAGGGGGATTAGCAGCAGCAGGAGTGCAGCGATTCTGCCACTATACAGGTCCCTGGTACATCCTCACTGGGAGGACAATGTGCAGTTCTGGAGACAGCACTTGGAGAAAGACAGGGACAGGGTAAAAGCGGTTTAGAGAAAGATAGCCAGAATGATTCTGGGACAGAAGGTTGAGACTTACTGTAACTGAGAGGTTGTCGGATCTCAACATGTATATGCTGGAGGCAAGAATGGAGAGCACAGGACATGATAGGAACATAGAAATACCTCCATGGAATTTGCACAGTAGACAGTGGAGAACTGTGTGCGCTGAGTGGGAATACAAGCACCAAGAGGATTCAAGGAAGTTAGTAGGTGGGGTTCAAGAGGGGCATCAGAAGACACTGCTTCATGGATAGGGTGATGGAAGGGTGGAACAGACTACAAAGGGAGGTAGTCTATGCAGTTAGTCTTTTTATTAATAAAACTGCTGCATACAAAGGGAGGTAGTCTGCGCAAAATCAGTAGTATATATTAATATTTATTTATTTGTAAATCTCGGATTACAATATGTTTGAGCCAGTGGATCTTTTACAAAGGTTTCACGTCATAAGAGGATGAGCAGTAGATACAAGGGTATCAAAACACAGCTCTCAAGTAGGTTAAGTAGGTTAACATGATAAGAACAATATGCAGACCATGTTCAAATGAATTCAAAGTAGCAAAAATAGTGCAGCCAGTAGGGTGGCTTTGTCCCCCAGACCCATTCGTTGCTGGATGAGAGTGGTTTCATATGCATTTGGCTGGATCAAGGATGGTGAAGCGAAGCTGAGCTGTTCTGGCTCAAGCAGAATGCAAGTGAAGCCACTCTTATCTACTGTTCTCCGACAACGAGTGACGAAGGGGGAAATATTATTACATTATCGATCTAGCATGTGCCTCTCCTCTATTCCAATGTGCTGTAAAAGCACACAAACTTAACCTCTGACAATGACAGATGGGCTGCTACCTTTGTATAGCTCCTAGTGCCTATGTTTTGCTTTGTAATATTTGACCCATTGAACATTAACTCACGTTCACTCTGTATTGCCGAAACAGTACTTATGTTACTAATTCTGTTTTGTTATATCACTGAATCAATATTGTCCAGCCTTTGTTAATTAAGCAATAAGTCATGACGCAGTGTGTGTTATTGTGTAATAATACTCCTGGGGTGGGTTGAAGCACAGTGAGCAGAGTCTTCCTACCCTAGGGCGGCGTTATTACTGATTACACATCCTAAATGCCTTATTGCTATTCTCTGATGGCTCATTTGTTAATTTAAAAAAAGAAAAATGCTTTTTTTATCAATTTTTTCTATGATTTCTGTGGGTGTAGGTATACGTTTTAAGAAAAAAGTCCAGAATATGTCTTCCAACACACAGTGGTGCTGCTGCCACATTGATCTTGCCTACTGAGTCCTAAATGCTTTTTCTTGTGTACGTATTGCTCTGTGACATCGGTCTCCCCTCTGCCCTTTCAAGTTATTTGCTTAAAGTTACAACAGACAGTGCTTGAAGGGGAGAGTATTTGTGTTTTTTTTTTTTGCTATTTTAAATTTACTTCATTTCTTTTATTGCTGTCAAGCCTTTCGAGAGCGGTGCAGTGCGAGTCTGGACTGCACACGCGCTGATATCAAGTTGTCAATGAGTGGGAGAAGTAAAAGCCATTACTGATGGCTTTTTAATTATTTTTACTTGGAATATGTTTTTTTTTTGGGAACAGATGGCCGAGCAAGAGTGTCCAGTGTGTGCGTTCTGAACAATAGAGCGGTAGCTGGAGTGTTGAACTTCTGTTTTAGAAAGCCGCAAGCAAGTGTCTTTTTGGAAGAACTTATGGTCTGTTTAGGAAGAGTTTCCGTTTTTATGAAAAGAAAGTGATGCTTGAGGAAGGGATGGTGATTTCAGTGTGAACTGTTAGGCAGGAAGCTAGATGTTTGTACACGCAGAGGTGAGCCGTGACAGCTACGGGATAGTTAGAGGGAAGGATCCTTTTCTGCAGTGTGGTTACCTTTGTGCTTGACCTAGATACAGTGATGTTATCGTGTAATAACATCACTATGTCTCGGGCTCATTAACCAATCATCATGCTAGATTATTTCTTGGCATTGTATAATCAGTTTTAATACTGTCTTCAACATGGTGTAGACATAGATACATAGATACATAGACAGTGTCGGCAGATAAGGGCCTATGGCCCACCCAGTCTGCCCATTTGAGCTTGTAAGTTCAGTTTGTTTTCCTAGAAGTCTGTTGCCCCTTACCCCTGACTTCCAGAATTCCTTTATGTCTATCCCATGCATTCTTAAATCCCGTGATTGTTTCAGCCCCCACCACTTCCTCTGGCAGGGTGTTCCACTTGTCCACCACCCGTTCTGTGAAGAAATTCTTTCTCATGTTTCCTCTGAATCGTCCTCCCTCCAACTTCATCCCATGCCCTCTAGTCCTGGAAAATCTTTTTCACGTAAAAATAGTGTTTTCCTGCACCCTGTTCCTCCCTGTAAGATACTTGTATGTCTCTATCATATCCCCTCTCTCCCTCCTCTCCTCCAGGGAGTACATGTTCAGTTCCTTCAACCTATCTTCATAGGACTTGTGATGCAATCCATGCACCATCTTTGTTGCCCTCCTCTGAACCTTCTCTATCCTGTCTATGTCCTTACGTAGGTATGGTCTCCAGAACTGTACACTGTACTACAGGTGGGGCCTCACTAGTGTCTTGTATAGTGGAATTATGACCTCCCTTTTCCTGCTGGTGATGCCCCTGCCTATACATCCCAGCATCCTATTTGCTTTACCTGCTGCCTTGTCACACTGTTTCCCTTTTGAGGTCATCAGAGATGACAACCCCAAGATCCCTTTCCTGCTTGGTGCATGCTATATCCTCACCCCCAACTGATATATTGTGCCAGGGTTTTTGTGCCCCATATGCATTATCTTGCACTTCTTTGCATTGACTTTCAACTGCCAAACCCCTGACCATTCTTCAAGTTTCTGCAGGTCGCTTCTCACTCTGTCTACTCCTTCTGGTGTGTCTATTCTGTTACAGAGCTTTGTGTCATCAGCGAACAGTGAAATTCTGCCTTCTAGGTCCTGTGCAATGTCACTGATGAAGATGTTGAATAGGACCGGTCCCAGCACTGATCCCTGTGGTACCCCACTGGTCACTCTTCCCTCTGTGGAGTGACAGCCATTTACCACCACCCTCTGTGTCCTGCCACCCAGCCAGTTACCTACCCACCACACTACTGTCCTGCCCACACCCATATTCCCCAGTTTGTGTAATAGTCTTCTATGTGGCACAGTGTCAAAGGCCTTGCTGAAGTCCAGATATGCCATGTCCACTGCCCTCCCCGATCCACCTCCCTAGTCACCCAGTCAAAAAATTCAACGAGATTGGTCTGACATGGCCTCCCCTGGTGAAACCATGCTGCCTTGGGTCCTGTAGTCCATTGACAACCAGATGTTCCACAATTTCTCCTTCAGTACTGCTTCCATGATCTTCCCCACTACCGAGGTGAGGCTGACTGGTCTGTAGTTCCCTGCTTCCTCTTTGTTCCTACTTTTGTATAAGGGACTACATCTGCTGTCCTCCAGTCTTTGGGTACCTCCCTGTTTCCAGTGATCGGCTAAACAGGATAGCCAGAGTTCAGCCACCACCTCTCTTAGTTCTTTAAGGACCTGGGTGCACCCATCTGGCCCCATTGCTTTATCAACTCTTATTACTTCCAGTTCCTTCAGGACCCTTTCTCGTGTAAAGGGACTTGTGTCCATTTCTGCACCATTCTCACCCCTTGTACTCCCTTCAGACCCATTACCCTCCTCTTCCTCAGTAAAGACTGAGCAGAAATACCTGTTCAATATGTCAGCTTTACTGTTGTCATCCTCCAGGCCCCCATCCTCCCCCTTCAGTCTCACTATCCCTCCCTTTGTCTTTCTTTTTTCACTTATGTACCTGTAAAAGGTTTTGTCCCCTCTACCTACTGATTTTGCAATGTGTTCTTCTGTCTGAGCTTTGGCTTCCCTTACTGACCTCCCTGCCTCCCTTTGCTTCTCCTGGTACTTCTCCCTATCCCCTTCTGCCTGTGTCTTTTTGTATTGTCTGAATGCAGTCTTTTTGGCTTTCACTGTCTTTGCTACCTCTTTGGAAAACCATAATGGTCTCCTCTTCCTTTTCCTCTTGCTAACCTGCTTAATGCATAATTCTGTTGTTCTTGTAATCCCCATTTTAAATACTGCCCACTGTTCCTCAACCCCTGATTCCTGTCCCATTCCCCTTAATGCCTCTTTCAAGTATCTCCCCATTTTCCCAAAGTCTGCCCCCCTAAACTCCAGGATACGTGTTTTTGTGTGGTTTGGTTCTGCTCTTTCTGTGATTTCAAACCACAATGACTGGTAATGACTGGTGGTCACTGTTTCCCAGGTGCTCCCCCACTGTTACCCCCATCACACTGTCCCTGTTTGTGAGCACAAGGTCCAGTATTGCCTTCTGCCGAGTTGGTTCCATGACCAGTTGCTTGAGAAGGCACCTGAGAAGAGTCAGGATAAATCTGCTCCTAGTTGATGCTGCTGCTGGGATGCTCAGTCCACGTCTGGAATATTGAAGTCTCCAACCAGTACTACCTCACCCTTGTCTGCCATCCTTTGGATGGCTAGCATCAGCTCCCTATCTGTTTCTTCCTCCTGGGCTGGTGGTCTGTAGACCACACCTGTACGGATGGCTGTCCCCATTTTCCTTTCCAGCTTAACCCACAGTATCTCTCCCCATTTTGTTCCTCCTGGATCTCTGTGGCCCTTATGTCATTTTTCACATACAGTGCCACTCCTCCTCCCTTCCTGCCTGCTCTGTCTCTTCTGAATATGTTGTAGCCAGGTATGGCCATCTCCCAGTCGTGGTTATCATTACACCAGGTTTCAGTGATGGCCACAATGTCCAGGTCTGACTGTACCATGACAGCCTCCAGATCTTCCATCTTGTTGCTAAGGCTCTGGCATTTGCACACATGGCTTTCCATGATTTGACCTCCCTAGACTGTTTCACTGTTCTACTCCAGCCCCTTCTTTGGTTGTCATTTATCCCTGGTTCTCCTTGCTGTCTGCCCTTCTGCTGAATTTTGCCCCTTTTCTGCTTATCCACCTCTTGGGCACTAATCTCCATCTTTTGCACACTGCTTTGCAGAGATAGCCACTCCTCTGGTTCACTGGTTCCACTGCTAGCTGTGGGGGGTGAGCAAGTAGGTACCCTCCTTGCTGGCCTGCCACCCCCCTTTGCTAGTTTAAATGCTTGTCAATGTAGCATTTAAACTTATCATTGAGTCTTGGATTCCTCCAGGATGGATGCAGGCCGTCAGGCTTGAACAAACCTCCATCCTCAGGTGGGTCCCCAGTCACCAATGAATCCAAACCCTTCCTCACAGCACCAGTTCTTCAACCATGAGTTAAAGTTCCTGCTGCATGCACTCTATCTCTCCTTGCTCTCACAGGTAGTACTTCTGAGAAAGTGACAGAAGTAGCTACTTGCTTGAGAACTCCTCCCAGTTTCCTAAACTCTTCCTGAACTTCCTTTGGCTCCCCATTTGCCAGGTCATTAGTACCTGGGTGGATAATGACATCCAGCTCACCCTCCCTCTTGCCTTCCCAGTGAGCCCCAGGATCTTCCTTCCATCCCTCCATGCCGTGGCACCTGGTAGGCACCTCACCTCACCTCCCTGTCCTCCCCTCCTGTGTTCCTAGCTGGATCCCTCTTATGATGGAGTCCCCACAGGATTCCTTCCTCCTCCTCCTGGAGTCCACTGCTTTCCCCTAGGGTCACCTCCTTGGCTAACCTCCACATCCTTTCCTTCCACTTCTCTGGGTACCTCTACTTGGTTGTCCTCATTTGCCAGTGTGGCATATGAGTTCTTGAGTGGAATAGGATCTGGGATGTGCCTCTGCCTGACTGCTCTAAGCCCTCCCTAGGCCACTGTCATCCAAGTGCTCCTCGTTCTCGGCATCCTTTGAGGCAGTTGCATTGGACTGGGTGGTCCCTGGATAGGGGTGATGGTACTCCTGACCCAGTTTCACTTCCGCTCTGAGTCAGCTGCCTCATCCCTGCAGTCCAGACAGATGCATGCAGATAGGCAGCACCTCAGTGTCCAGAAGGTCTGCCTGAATATGGCTGCCCCACAGCCACTGCATTGCACCACTCCCCACATTATACTGCAATTCCACTACTTGTCTGCTACTGAAGCTCTCCTAGTTCTCTTTTTATTAATTTACTGTACTAAAAATCCTGCCACTGATCCTCAGATAATTTTTTTTTTTAAAGAAAAAGAAACCAATAAATAAATAAATGAGTCAAAACACTTGACGTGCTGAGGGTGGGCTTCTTCCCCCTTATGCCCCTCCTACTTCACACCCTTACTATACCCTGTGTTTAGCTCCTGTCAATCAGATTTAACAGGGCATATAATTAAGAATTGAGGGAAGGGGAGGCGAAAATTGCAGCAATTAAAGAAGCACAGAATTACACCACCACTATGTTTTAAATTTTCAACAGCCCAAAAACAATTATAAGTAAAGACAACAAAGAAAATATAGTGTCACAAAAAGCCCACAATCTAAGTTTAAAAGAAAATAGCAATTACCAGTTACTCTAAAGCACTGAATTGAATATGTTTCCTTCCTTCCTTCCCCTTCTGGCTTCTTCTGAGAAAATAAAATTCTGCTTGCTACTTTAACTCTGACTAAGCCCCACCTCCAGTTATCACGTAGCTGAGGTCAGAGGCCAGACAATTAACACCCTTCACCCAACTACAGGGCAGTCAGACAAGCCAAGATAAAATTTGCAGCAATTAAAGACAGCACAGAATTACACCACCACTATGTTTTAAATTTTCAACAGCCCAAAAACAATTATAAGTAAAGACAACAAAGAAAATATAGTGTCAGTAAAAGCCCACAATCTAAGTTTAAAAGGAAAATAGCAATTACCAGTTACTCTAAAGCACTGAATTGAATATGTTTCCTTCCTTCCCCTTCTGGCTTCTTCTGAGAAAATAAAATTCTGCTTGCTACTTTAACTCTGACTAAGCCCCACCTCCAGTTATCACATAGCTGAGGTCAGAGGCCAGACAATTAACACCCTTCACCAAACTACAGGGCAGTCAGACAAGCCAAGATAAAATTTGCAGCAATTAAAGACAGCACAGAATTACACCACCACTATGTTTTAAATTTTCAACAGCCCAAAAACAATTATAAGTAAAGACAACAAAGAAAATATAGTGTCAGTAAAAGCCCACAATCTAAGTTTAAAAGGAAAATAGCAATTACCAGTTACTCTAAAGCACTGAATTGAATATGTTTCCTTCCTTCCCCTTCTGGCTTCTTCTGAGAAAATAAAATCTGCTTGCTACTTTAACTCTGACTAAGCCCCACCTCCAGTTATCACATAGCTGAGGTCAGAGGCCAGACAATTAACACCCTTCACCAAACTACAGGGCAGTCAGACAAGCCAAGATAAAATTTGCAGCAATTAAAGACAGCACAGAATTACACCACCACTATGTTTTAAATTTTCAACAGCCCAAAAACAATTATAAGTAAAGACAACAAAGAAAATATAGTGTCACTAAAAGCCCACAATCTAAGTTTAAAGAAAATAGCAATTACCAGTTACTCTAAAGCACTGAATTGAATATGTTTCCTTCCTTCCCCTTCTGGCTTCTTCTGTTATTCTGATGAGGAACCTTTGTAAATGAGCATTTCTGCTCTAAGGTGTATTTCCGAACTTTGAAATTAATTAATTAATTAAATTAAATTAACTAAATACTGTTATTTTTTTAAATTGTCAAAACTGTTCCAGAATGTGCCCATTTCCAGGGAATCTGCACGTGAGGCGCTCTTCACAGAATAAGCATGTCTCATGTGCAATGGAAAGGAGTGCTCCAATTGGTGGGGTGTGCTCCCTTGATTTATAATAGATAAAAACAAGCATTTGTCAGTGTCAAATGCTGGCCTGCTGGCATTGGCATTGGCAGTGCAGGAGTCAGAGAGATGCATAATAGGAATGGTAGTGAAGTATTGAACTGATGCCAACCCCAACCCCACCGAGATGGGTGCTGTATAGGAGAATGGGGTGAACACTGGGTCTGAAGACCCCAAGGCACACCTTGATGCCTGTCACTGGCTGCAGGGTGGGGATGGAATGGCATGAGCATTATGGCCGACAATCCCAAGTCACACCCCTGATGCCTGCCAGTCTCTACAGAGTAGGGCTTTATGGTTGGAAACCCTAATGCCCTGGCAGTTTGTTGGTATGTTCACTCCAAATTTTCAAAATGGGATTTCTGTGACCCCACCTCATGAACAGTGGCACTATCATTTCGTTACTCAATCCTGAAAGGTGGTTTTGCACAGCGACTGCACCATTTGGAGCCACAGATGTGAAAACACATTTCTGGCAGGATATGAAAAATGACAGCTGTACTGCCCATGAGGTGGTGTGAAAGAATGGCAATGTTGAAAATCTGAAGTGAAATATGAAAAATTGGTGAAGTTACGAACCTGCCTAGAAACTGAGCGATGCACACCTGTAACACAATCATTTTTTGAAATTTTTTTCATCAGATTTTCAACATGGGCATTTTTGAACCTCTCCTCATGAGCAGTGGTACTGTGATTTCGTTAATCTGTCCCGAAAGCTGATTTCTCACAGCGACCACTCCATTCTGCCCCATGGATGTGAAAACACATTTCAGGAAGGCTGTGAAAAATGACAGCTATACTGTTCATAAGGAGGTGTGAAAAAATGGCAATGTTGAAAATCTGGAGTGAAAATATTAAAAATTGGCGAAGTTACCAGCATGCGTAGAAACTGCGCAATGCAAGCTCATAACGCAATCATTTTTTGGAATTTTTTCACCAAATTTGCAACATGAGTTTTTTGGGACCTCCCCTCATGAACAGTCGCACTGGTGTTTCATTAATCGGTCCTGAAAGGTGATTCTGCACAGCGACCATGAAATCACCTTTCGGGACCGAGAAACTAAATGACAGTTCATGAGGTGGGGTCCCAAGAACCCCATGTTGAAAATTTGGGGCCAAAATTCCTCAAAATGGCTAAGATATCAACCTAAGTTGAAACCCCCCATTGCCTCCCATTATAAAGCTTACTGTCATTTCTTCAGTTCGCAGTTTGGCTTTGAAGAGTGCAGACGTGTCCTGGTTCAGAGAGGATCATGGCTCCTGACCTCTGGGGTAAGTATGGGTGAGGGGTGTGGGGAGGTGGAGTGCAAGAGGGAGGGTGGGGATGGGGGAGGGAGAGGAGACAACGAGGGACCGTTTTCTTGTTTGCAGGAAAAAACAGACCTCGAGGAAGGTTTTCTTCATTTACATGTTACTCACACAAAATAAAATAGGCACACTGGGGTGGGATCACAATGTGCCACAATTCTGAGGGAGGGGATGCCGATACAGGGACTGGGCACCCTGATGTCTGCAAGGTGTATAGGCGGGGGATGCCTCTGACATTGGGAGTGTGCATCCCGGTGTAGGAAAGGAAAGGGGAAACTGTTTAACTAGGAAAGACACACTAAGAGGGGCGATGCAAACACAGGGATTGGGCACCCCATGTCGGCTTTTCAGGAGTGTGTGGTGGGCGTCAGGAGCTTCCATGTTACGGTGTGCCACATGATGTGGGGGGGGCATGTCGACATGGGGATTGGGCACCCCAATGTCGGCTTTCAGGGATTGTGTGGCAGATGGCAGGAGCCACCAAATTTATTGAAATGTTTCACCAGCAAAGGCACGTAATGGAGGCATGTCATCTGCCACTGCAATGATGAGCCTGTCTCTGACTGCAGCGGCAGATTCATTTCAACTCCATGGCTCTCTCTGAAATTGCTGTCATTGGCAGCATGCTCACTGGTTGGTGGCTGAGGGACGCAGCCACTAAGCACCTGCATTCATACAACACTGCACACCTCTAAAAATACTACCCAAGGCGTTGCTTGCATGTGTGCAAGTCAACATAAAATGGATGGGATTAAAATATGGGGCTAGTGAAGACAGTGTCAAACAGGAGGGAGAGGAAAAGGGAGTAAGGGCAGCAAAGGACCTCAAAAAAACAGTAGTAGGTAGGTAGGGCTGGGGAAACTTGTTGGGTCACAGGGGGCCTGATTCTCACGTTGCTGCTTAGATCAGTGCAAGCTGTGGCAAACAGCAGCTTGCACCAATCACTGGTGCACCAGGGACCCTACACCCAATTCTCGAATGGGAGGGGTCCCAGCGTCAAAGTCCCACAGCTTATGGCAAGCACTCCCATGCATCAAAGTAAAGGTGCATGGAAGGGCAATGGTGCAAGCTGTGGGACAGTCCTGCAGCAATGCCATTACCAGCAGAAGTGTTGCCCACAGTGCAGGTCCAATGTCTGCTGCATTATTCTGGCCCCACCGCTAGCACTGATGCAGTCTGCCAGTGCTGGCACCACTGGCAGGCATTCCAGTATATGTCTCTGCCTCCCCCTGCAGCAAGGCAGGAAGCTACGCATGCCCCACAAGTGACCCTGGCATGGCGGAGGGCACACCTCCCTTGGCATGCAACCATGCAGCCAGCAGTGAGGCCAGCCTGTGGTCCATGCACGGCAGCAGTCCACCACCATCAGTGCAGGTGGGCAGCCCTGCAGGCGGGCGGGCCCTGGGTCCCAGTGAGGCTCCTGGTACCACCAGTGTAAGCTATGGTACTGTGCACTACACACACCTCCACAAGGGTTCTGTGCAGTGCCAGACCACCTCGCTCACCAAAGGCACAGCAGTATGGCTGTGGGGTTATGCCACTGCTGCCAATACTCCCTGGGGGGGTCTGCAAGTAGGACCCCTTTTCGTTCATGGGGCATTAGACCAGCTCAGGGCTGATCTAACTCTGCGGGCACTGCAGACATTGGTGCTCTTGCAGGAAGGGATATAGCAGCCAATGTCTAGTGCACTTCCCTGTGCACCATGGCATACCCCCTGTGTTTGGCACTGGGCTGGCGCAAGGCCAGTCTGGCGCACAGGCACCCTACCTCAACACAGCCTGCTTCAAGAATCAGGATTGCCACAACTTTTGATGCAAGGTGCTCCTTGCATCATTTCTTTTTGCTTGTGTCAATCACAGACCTTTGAAAATTGGGCCTAGGGTATTTTTCTGCTAACAATGTCTATATTTCTATGACAGAGGTACAAGAACTGTCATACAATTTTGCAAAAGGTGGTGGTGATGAGTTAATGTAGGTTCCTGCCCAGTTTAACTCCTGAGACTAGACTTCCTTTTGCAGTGGTTCCCATTAGTTTTTGTCCAGTGTGCTGTACTTTAGTACCCAGAACATGAAATCCTGTCTCTGCTGCACTTTAATCCAATCACATCCACTTCCTTTTAAATTTTCTCCCATTTAAAACTGAGTAGGAATGAGAGGAAACAGCCTTCACTGGTTTAAAAGGCAAGCCACATCGGGACTTCTCACCCACAGAAATTTTTTTTTTTTATGTGCAAAATATTACAATGCAGACTGGCCAGACAACACAGCAGTGAGGGGACTGCTTGCTATGCTGGGGATCTAGATTCATGCCCATAAAAGGGGGAACATCGAGGGAGAATCCCAGAGGACTCCTCCTCCTCTCGGGTAGGGAGTACAGCAGATTCAACCTGTTCTACCACCACTTGGGTAATGCCATGTGGTAGCATAGTTTGGGAATGTTCTACGAATCAGGTAGGCAGACGTCAACTTGATACACACAGTGGTGCACTGTTCAATACCAGCAATGTGACTTCCTAATGGAAGAGTTTGGAGCCATACAGAGAAGGATAACATCATGAGCCATAGGCAAATGATGCCCCCACAACCCCTATTGCCCATTCGTTAGAGTTCACACACTCTCCCCGGAGTTTGTAGACCCTCTCACTTACCAGATCCTGTCCCCAACCATAAGGTTGTGTAGGATGGGCCCAGCTGGGGGTGGGAGGTGAGGGAGAAGCTTATAGAAAGTCGGCAGACAATCCATAAAAGAAGTAGTGGCCGTGAGTTACCCTGGATGGGAAGAGGACAAGTAAAGCAGCTGAAGAAAGGTCAGAGGCTCCCAAATAACATTAAGCAAAACTGGAATAAGAAGGGGTCTCGACTGCAGCAAACAAAAAAAAAAAAGGAACACCAGCTGGGACCCTCTTTGTTGTGCTGCTGCCTTAAGACTGACCCTTAAAATATACACCATAAAATGAACAGGCTAGCTTTATCTTCACTAACAGATAACTGGGTCAGGGAGTAAGTCTGAAATCATTTAATGTCGTAGAATGTACTTTTTTTTTTTAACTCTCTTTCTCTCTCCAAGAACTGGAACTCTCTCGGGCTATCCCCACTGGCCTAACCACTCTACTGTCCGCCATGTCTCCCGTCATCTTCAAGGTAATTATGACCCCCGGGGCCGCCGAATGGGGCAGTGACGGGAGACCGGCATTGGACGTGTGGGGGCGGCACTGGAGGAAGCCATCGCCTATCCAGCCAAGGAGGGTGTTTCTCTTTTACCCAGTTAGTCCCCTCCCTACCATGTGTGGGCACGTTTCCGACTTCTCAGCGTAAGGCAGCCCTGCCAGCGTTGGGCCATGCTGAGTACGTGCTGCTCAGCGCTCTGCGAAGCCCCCGAGCACCGAGCCACCCATCACCCTCCCCCGGGACAGGAGAGCAGCCCAACAGATGCTTCATCCTGTCCCTCCCCTGCCAACCCCAGCACCCGAGCTCACTCCTGAATTCGGGTTGCTGGCGTGGTGATAGGTGTGGCGTCTAGCGCCTCAACCCTCAGCACCACCGGGCCAGCTGTCGTAGAATGTACTTGGTCTACTAGAATGTTAAAATGTCCAAGTCTCTTAAAGAGAAGCTCTACATTTTAGCATGTGCTTTCATAAATAACATGTTTCAACTGTTACAATTTACTAAAGAATACTTTTTTTTCATTTTCAATGTTCTTTCTCCAGGATTTACAGCACATTTTGGTAGTACATCTGAAAGGTCTGGATAGAAACATTTGAAAACATTTGCCTCTACCTTATTTACATCACAGTGCCTTTATGACATCATAGTGTTCACCATGACAACAGACTGTGATGTCACCAACAGCAATTTTGTGGTTAGCAGGGGAGAGTCAGATACATTTTGAAGGACTCAGTGAAATAATTGCTGCATTATCTACAATATTTAGAAGACCAACAGCAGGGGAAGTAATAAAAATAACAAATGTAACCCCTAGGTGGCACTATCCCAAGGGCTACTACCCCTGCCTGCTTGGCTAGTAGCAGGTTAAAGGCCCTGGGTACTGAAACGGGTGCCTCCACCTGGAGGGCAGGGTTGTTAGTGGTCAAGCTAACCTGGGCACAGCCCTCCGGGACACTGTAACCACCCTCTTTCCCTTTTAGTGGCCTGAACAATATACAATAATCACTTTCACAACAACCCTTATTCACCATGCAATTACCCACATTGCTTGCACTTACCACCAGGGCTGGTTCCTCTAGCTTGACCCTGGGGACCACCTGTAAAACAAGGTTATGCACAGCAAATAGCGACAGTACAGTACTCTTGGCACAAACTGGAACCACAGTCAGGTTATATGCAAAAAGAGTTAGATCTGAATTATTCAGTGGGCTTGAACAAGGGAGGGGCATAATCAGGTTGATTGGCTTAAAGGCTAAATCAGTCAGACAGTTACGCATGCACTTCAGAGTCCCTATACAGTCACACAGTCTGGGTACCCAGGCAGAAAAAAGGTGGGTTGCCCAGGGTAGGGCGGTGTTGCAGTTGGTTGGGGACCTGTGATGGAAGAAAGCAACATGCATAACTCACACTATTTGTAATCCAAAGCCGGAGGGCTCAGTTTGTGAAGGAAAAGTCAACAAAGCAATCAGATGACAACACTTTAAATTTAGCTGTTGTTGCAGGGAGCTACCCAGATGTTTACTCACAATACCCAATGCAGGACACAGGCAGGATGAAATCGAGATTGCAGGTTGTTGAGCTGGAGTGCCAGGAGAAGCAGGGCGCACACGAATCACCGAGGCGTCATTCCTGTTCAAGGCGTTGAGCAGGGGGCTTGTCCGCAGGCAGAACTCTCGTCGATGGCTTTCTCTGTGTAGCGGGTAGGCTGTCTGGGCCAGTCTGGCAAGACCCAGGCCAAATGGAGATACAAACATATTTAGTCTGTTGGAGCTGGATGCAGCCTCCAACAAGCAGAACACAGTGGGGAACCAAATCACGACCCACTAACAGCACACAGCACATTTACATGTAAGAAATTCTACTGTACCAGGCAGATTGCTATCCGTTCGCAATTACAGAGTCTCTGCACAAACCGGGAGTTCAAAGGTGGCTGGAAATACTGACAGGCCGATCGCATGCAGCAAATCTTCGGTCTTCTTCAGGTTAAAGCCTGGTCACAGTTCTGTGGCTTATATCATCCTCACAATTCAGATTCAATCCGAATAAACTTCAATTTCCCTCTCAGGGACAGCAGGCAGACAGGCAGGCCAAAACTCAGCCCTCTCACAGTTCTCCTGTGCAAATTTATGCAGGATTACTGCTCGACTATCTCGAGCTGTTACTCCTTCATTTCCTGACTCAGATCTGAACTGAAACTGCAAGTAGTCTGGGACTTTACCCAGGATCCAAAAGGTTCGGTTGGCTGATTCCTCTGTCAGTCACAACAAGGGCTCCCCCCTCCAGGTTCATTTAGGTGCCAAAAGCCCAAAACTACAATTCCTACAGAATTTTGCTCCCACAAAGCCCCTGGGGACAGGCTCCATTTTAGAGTCCCCAAAGGTACTGATTGGCCCATTTCAGCAGTCCAGGACCAAGATGGTGGAGATTAGCAGAAATGGCCATGCTGCAAAGAAGACAGGTTAGACAAACTGCAATATTATTACTATTCTAACGAGCATTTGTCAATGCCGAATGTTTGCTTGCTGGCATTGGCACTGGCAATGTAGGAGTTAGAGAGATGCATAATAGGAATGGCAGCGAAGTATTGAACTGAAGCCAACCCCACCACCACCCTGCAGAAAAAGTGAAATCATGAGCGTGCATAGAAACTGCGCAATGCACACCCATAATGTAATTAGTTTGGGGATATTTTACAGCAGATTGTCAACGCAGACATTTGGGAACCTCCGCTCATGAACAGTGTCACTGTGGTTTTCTTAATCTGTCCCGAACAGTGATTTCCCACAGTGACCACGTATTTCTGCACTGGAAGTGCGAAAACACATTTCAGCCAGGATGTGAAAAATGATGGCTGTACTGTTCATAAGGAAGTGTGGAAAAATGCCAGTGGTGACAATATGGACTGAAAATATTACAAATTAATGAACTTACGAGGGTGCGTGCAAACTGCGCAATGCTCGCTCGTAACACAGTAATTTTATGGACTTTTGTCACCAAATTTTTAACATAGCTATTTTAAGTCCTCTGCTCATGAACAGTGTCACTGTGATCTTGTTAATCTGTCCCAATCATTGATTTTGCACACCGACTGCGCTATTATGCGCTACATGCGCTGAAACACATTTTGGATGAGATGTGAAAAATGACAGCTGTACTGCTCATAAGGAGGTGTGGTAAAATGGCAATGTTGAACATCTGGAGTGAAAATATTAAAAATTCGCGAGCTTACGAGTGTGTGTAGGAACTGCACAATGCACGCTCGTAAATCAGTCATTTTGGAGAATTTCTTCACCAAATTTTCAACATAGGGTTTTTGGGGGGCCTACCTCATGGTGTGACACTGTCGTTTTGTAAATCAGTCCCAAAAGGTGGTTCCTTTGTGACCGTGGAAATCACCTTCGGGGCGATTAACACATGACAGTGCCAGGAATCATGAGAGGGGTTCTAAAAACCCCATGTTGAAAATTTGGTGAAAAAATTCCCAAAAATGGCTGAGATATGCACCAAAGTTGAAAAAAAACCCAAAACATTTATGCCATTATACAGCTTACCGGCATTTCTTCAGTTCACGGTTGGTTTTTAAGAGTGCAAACATGTTCCCAGTCCACCGAAGATCTTCGCGCTAGGATCCAGAGGTAAGTATGGGGTCAGGGAAGGTGTGGGGATGTGGGTGTGCAGAGGCTGGGCGTGGGTTGGGGGTGGGGGGCTAGAAAATCAACGAGGGACAGTTTTTTGTTTTCAGGTGTTTTTTCTTTCTAGGAAGACGATGCAGGACTTGTGCCATGCTGGGGTGGGCTCCCAGCATGGCAGATGAAAGTTTTTTTGGGAGGGGTCAGTGGAGCTGACAGGGATTGAGCACCCCTGTTGGCCATACAGATGTATGCCACGCTGGGGTGGGCTCCCAGCGTGGCAACTGGAAATCTGTTTGTTTTTTTGGGGGGGGGGAGTTGTTGAGTGGAGCTGATGGGAGATTGGGCCCCCCCGTCGCTATGCTCCCTTTTGCGATGCTGGAGTGGGCTCCCAGCGTGGCACCTAGAAGTCTGGGGGGGCGCAGAGCCGATGGAGGATTGGGCACCCCCCGTCAGTCATACTGTGTCCGGCGGGGGGAGCGCATGAGCATGCTGGGGTGGGCTCCCAGCGTGCTACTTGAGTATTCGGGGAGGGGGAAACTTCAAGGGAGCTGTCTATGACAGCTCCATTCAGGATGCAGTGCTGTGTGTAGGCAGTTTGCATACTGCCAACAGCAGTATGTAAATTACCTGCCGATGGCAGTGTGCAAATTGCCTACACATTACAACCGCTGATTGCAGTGGTTTTCCGCTTTCAGCTGTACGCCACTGCATTCTGAATGGCTGTCATAGACAGCTCGGACATTCATTGGTGCAGTGCAGCCGCGCCTGCAAAAGGGAGTAGGGCTTTGGGACTAGGGGAGGCACACCTACAAAAACTCGTATGGCAGCACTATGTTTCTTGCACATGCATGCAAGCAAACATAATAAATGATCAGCAAACAAGTACATCATCTAACAGAGCTCCCTCTGCACTAATAGCGATGGCAGAACAGAGCGATTACTTGGCAGCCCAGGCGGGACTCGAGCACGGAAACACTCAGCCCCCTCCCAGATTAATTATAACTGCAATCTAGGCAGCTCTTAACAAGATAGTACACGGAGGCTATACAAGCACTCTCTGGCAATAATGTTTAAACTGCTAACACGCAGGACACCAGCCTGGCAGTGAGCATTTAGGCAAGCTCAATAAAGACTTTTTGGGAACCCCCATTTGTAGGAGGGGTTACACAAATAACTAGAAAACAATAAAATCAAATCTAATATTTTTAAGCATTTTATTATTACAGAGAGTTGCTCTTTAAAATTAAACTATGTCTCAAAGTCATTTCAAGGGGGCTTTGGAGACTCCAGAAATTATTTGGGGATTTGCTTTTGAGGTTGAATGTGATGTAATATCACTTGTATTTGGCGATAAAATAGAAACAATTCTGGAAAACAAGAGAAAGGTAAAAAAAAAAGAGCATTTTCAAAATGTTTTCCCTTTAACTGAAACACAACTCCTCACAAATTCAGTATACAAAACAGGACTTTTTAGACTGGTACCGTCTACCAGGTCTCCCATTCTCTTGTTCTCTGTTCTACTCCTATTTCCATTCAGTAAGTATTGATTTTCAGTACTCGGGGACAGCAAACAGCATCCATTAGACAAATCTTGCCACGGTGGAATATTTTACATGTAATACAGTAAGCTATAAGAACTGTTTCCCAAAATGTGCTTGGATTTCATAGTTTGAGAATCATAGGTAGGATTCTGAAACATCAGAAAATGGAGCAACTCCCTAGTTATGCCAATATCAGGAGATGCCCGGGTATGTCTAGACTGTGTTCTAACTTAACAGAGCTATTTTCAAAGGCTGGACTCCTTTGCAGCATTCCAAGCTTTTTCATGGTAATTCACAGTTTGGGATAAAACATGCTAGACATAGATGCAAATGATAGATCAGGCTACACTTGGACTGACAATTGTGACCGGGCGCATTTATATCTGAGCTTTGCAAAGTGGACTTAACTGGGTCACAGAATTAAAAACTGGACTTAACTACAGTATGTCCTCACTCTGAACACTGGACATTGGGCAATTTGCTTTTATGCCTGAGACTGGCTCATCATGGGTGTTTGCCACTACCCCTGCCTTGTGGGCTCAAATAAGGTTAAGGTGCCTGGCTCAGTAAAGCCCGATGGGTGGTTCATATCCAGAACTGAATTTAAATTGCATGGTGCCCGTCGTATATGCGTAATGACGTCACCACGCCTGAGGACGTGGGTGTAACAGTGCACGAGAAGCAATGGAGTAAAGCAGTCAGAAACTCCAACGTGGTGTCCTTGTTTTTATTCAATTGGTATACAGTGCATGGTAAAGTCGAGAACAGAACAATGGCGACAAGGATGGGATCGGTGAAGTGTTGGTTAAATCTGGAACTGAAAAAAAAAAACCCAAACAAAAAAAAAAGAATAAATAAAACAGAGAAATGGAAAGTGTTATTCCAAAGTTTGATTGTTACAGTGAACCACATGCGCTTGGGCGAGATGGACACGATGGTTCACATCTTTTGAACTGTTTGCTGATGGGAAAGGATTGATATTAGCTGTGATATGAGTGCAGCTACAAAGCAATGGAGGAGAGCTTAATTACTACATCATGCAGGGACAGATGTACAAGATATTTTCGATGCTTAGGAACGCGGTGATTAGCGGACTATGCTTTGGCGGTAACAGCACTAAATGCCTACTTTGTGCCACAAGTGTACACTGCGTTTGCGCGCAGGCCTTCTACCAGCTAAGACAGAAGACAGGGAGACCGTACAGCAATTTGTCACCCGTCTGAGACAATCAGCCAAAGATTGTGACTTTGCAGGCGATAAGGATAATCAGATAAGGATGCAATACTAAGTAAATGTAACTCTGAATATATACGCATAAATTGTTAGAAGAGGGTCTGGGCTGACATTAGTGAGATTACTTGAGCTGTCCACACAGTGTGAGAGAATAGAGTGCAAATGGCGCGATGCGTGAGCTCAGAGGCCCCAAAACCTGAAACAGTTAATCACGTATTCAAAAATGAGGAAAAGCATCGCAGAAGAAAGCCAAAAGGAGAAGAGGGAAAAGACAAAACGGAGAAAGTGTGTTACCGATGTGCCACGCAGATCATTTGGCAAAAGACCCTACCTGCCAGCTGAGGACAGGCATGCAAGAAATGTAAAGGTAGAAATCATTTTACTAGAATGTGTAAAACAAAAGGTATGAAGCATACAGTTAATAATATTAGATTCAGAGAAACCAGACAGAGACTATGCATTTGTGATAAAGGAAAAAGCGGCCGGACAGAACAATGTTCTCGAGTGAAGTCAACCTGTTGATGCTAATAGACTCAGGGCCTTCCAGCAATATTGTGGACCAGGAGACCTGGGAAATGCTGAAGAGTAAAAGAATCAAGTGTCGATCGTCAAAGACCGAAAAGAAACTGTATACATATTCAGCAACTGAACCACTGGCTGTAAAAGGGATCTTCACATGCACAGTAGCCATAGGCAATCATAGTACACAGGCCGAATTCACAGTGATATGTGGACATGGCGAACCACTGCTGGGAAGAGAGACTGCTGTAAAACTGTGGGTACTCAGGCTAGGTGTCAGTGTAGCAGCAGTGTCTGATGTGGGAGGGCAGATAAGACAACAATACCCTGGATTGTTTCAAGGTGTGGGAAAGCTTAACACAAAGCAAATAAGTCTGCACACAGATGAGAAGGTGGTACCTGTGGCACAGCCCATTAGGCAAATACCCTTTCACCTGAGAGGAGCGGTGGAAACCAAAATTAAGGAACTACTGGACATGGACATAATCGAGAGGGTGGTTGAGGCCACACCATGGGTGAATCCGGTAGTGATCGTACCGAAACCAAACAAAGAAATCAGGATGTGCCTGGACATGAGACAAGCGAACATAGCGATTATACGTGGCAGGTACCCAATCCCCACGGTGGATGAACTGTTGCAAGGCATGAACGGGTCTACCATATTCAGTAAGTTGGATCTTAAATGGGGCTACCATCAACTGGAACTGACACCAGAATTAAGAGGTATAACAACATTTGCAGTGCATAATGGGATGTACAGATACAAAAGACTCATTTTTGGAGTTTCATCGGCCAGCGAGCAGTATCAGCACGAAATTGCAACAGCACTGGCTGGCATTGAGGGAGTGGAGAATATTTCAGATGATATCATTGTCCATGGCCCAGACAAGGAGAGCCATGACCGGCAGCTGCACAAGGTGCTAAACAGATTGGCGAATTCTGGCCTGATGCTTAATCCAGACAAATGCCAGTTCAATATGGACAAACTGGTCTTTATGGGTATGTTACTCTCGCAAAAGGGCATAGGCACTGAAAGAGTAAGAGCAGTGGTCGAGGCCAGGGAGCTTGAGACAGCATCAGAGGTTCGCAGCTTCCTTGGATTAGTGGGATATAGTAGTAGGTTTATCCCTCAAGTTCTCCACGCTTACGGAGCCTCTGCGGAGGTTGACAAAGAAGGACACAATATTCAATTTTGGACCGGAGCAAAAGATGGCGTTCCAAGCACTGAAGAGCAAGTTAGCCGAAGTGGCAACATTAGCTTACTTTGACAAGGATGCGCCCAATAAAGTGATAGCAGACACTGGACCAGTAGGCATAGGAGCTGTACTGGTGCAGGAACAACATGGAGAGATGGTTCCAGTCTGTTATGTGAGCAGGAGTCTATCAGATGCGAACACAGGTACTCTAAGCGGGCGTGAGGCCCTTGCATTGGTTTGGGCCTGTGAGAAGCTTCACCCATATGTGCAGGCAAGAGATTTGATTTAATGACTGACCATAAGGTGCTAGAGGCTATCTACAGTCCGCGCTCAAAACCGTGTGCTCGTATTGAGCGTTGGGTATTGAGACTACAACCTTACGACTTCCGAGTTGTGCACATACCGGGGAGATATAACATAGCAGACCCTTTGTCTCGTCTATTGGGAGAGACGGCAATGAAGGAATCACACACACATGGAGCAGAAGAGTACATACGGTTCATAGCCGTTAATGCAACTCCGGGTGCATTGACCACAAGAGAGGTCGAGGAAGCATCGGCGATTGATGAGGAACTGAGAGAGGTGAGAAGTGCCATTGAGACGGGGTGCTATGAGAGGTGCAAGGCATATGCCCCCGTGGCAAGTGAGCTGAGCACAATTGGACAGTTAGTTCTCAGGGGGACCCGCATTGTGTTACCCCGTGGACTTCACCAGAGAGCTATAACTTTAGCCATGAGGGACACTTGGGTATTGTGGGCACCAAACAGCACCTCAGGAGCAAAGTATGGTGGCCAGGAATGGACAAGGCCGCAGAGAAATATGTCAAATCATGCCATGGTTGCCAGATTGTAGCGCGACCAGACGTACCAGAACCATTGAGACCAATGATGTTACCTGAAGGACCGTGGCAGGATCTTGCCACTGATTTACCAGGTCCACTACCCACAGGACAGTCAATATTGGTAGTTGTCGATTATTACAGCAGGTATTATGAATATGACGTGATGCAATCCACAACGGCTGAAAAGGTGATTGATAGTTTGGAGACCATCTTCAGTCACCATGGCCTTCCCATAACAATCAGGTCGGACTGTGGTCCGCAGTTTATGTCAATTCAATTCCAGAGATTCTGTAGGAGAGCGAATACAGCATGTGAGGATGACACCAAAATGGGCACAGGCGAATGGTGAGGTAGAGAGACAGAATGCCTCCCTCAAGAAGAAGATCGGATTGCACAGGCTGAAGGGCTGGACTGGAAACAAGAGCTACGCAAATATGTGACTGTATACAGATCCATTGATCACTCTACTACGGGCGGAGCCGGCTGAGCTTCTTTCAAGAAAACTAAGGGGAAACTTCCAGATATATCCACACTGGAGAGTGACCCAGAAGTGCAGAGACAGAGGCGCTTGAGAAAGGGGAAGTACAAAGCCTATGCTGACAACCAGCGCAAAGCCAAATATTCGGAGGTGGGCGTTGGGGATCAAGTCCTTGAAACAAGACCAAGTACATAAGTTAGTAAAACCTTTTGATAAGATACACATACAGTGATCAGCAAGGAGGGAAACCAAGTGGTTGTTCAGTCACCAACGGGAGCAAGATATTGCAGGAACACAACGTTCGTGAAAAGATACATGCCTGAGGAGACTACTCTACAGATGAATGAGAATAACCAACCCGAGGAAACTGGAGGGCAGAGTCCTATGTTACAGATATTGGGTGAATCCAACCAGGAATCGACACAAAGGCCTATAACACCAAGAACAGACAGGCCTCATAGGCAAATTAAATTACCTCAGAGTCTTAAGGACTTTATTATTAAGTAGTTATACCATAGAGTAACCACCTATAGATATATATATATATATATATATATATATATATAAAAATAGTAAATAAATATACGCAAGATTAAGGGAATAAAAGATGTATAACAAGTTTAAATCTAAGTAAAGGGGGGATGTCTTATATGCGTAATGACGTCACCACGCCTGAGGACGTGGGTGTAACAGTGCACGAGAAGCAATGGAGTAAAGCAGTCAGAAACTCCAACGTGGTGTCCTTGTTTTTATTCAGTTGGTATACAGTGCATGGTAAAGTCGAGAATAGAACAGTGCCTCCATCCAGAGAAAGGTTAAAGCCGGCCTGGTGTCAAGTATGTACAACCCATGGGTAGAACCTACCCACTTTCGAACAGGATCACCCTGACCTGTGGACCTACACAAAGCAAGAACCACTTCCAACAAAATGCAATTATTTTAAAATTCTCCTTATTTTTTATTTTGTTTTTTTTTACTCGGAAATTGGAAATGTTTCTTGTTTTCATCCTTGACCAGGGGAAGGTAGATGCAGATGCAAACTGACTGAATAGACCAGGTCAAGCTGTTGCTACTCTTAGTGAAGCACATTTGACCAGGAACCCAGGGAATTCCCCCACTCTTTTTCTCTGCTCTGAATTGTCAGTCAACCAGGTGCTACTCCTAAGGACATCATTTATTCATTGACACAACAGCAAACAGAGCCGACCACTCTGAGGGGGCACATTTCTGAACTCCTGTCCTTTAAAGTTTTGGGGGCTTGGGAGGCAGGAGGGAGGTTGGGGAGGGTTATTAAGGTGAGGGGGTGGTTACTTGTTTGGAGTAAGTGTGGGACAGGATTTTTTACTGTTGTCAGTGGCGGCTGCCTATTATAACACAGTTACAAATGCAAAATCAGTGCAGTAACATCCATATCTAGTGACACTTTGCCAACGTAAGTGCTGACAAAATGCCTTTATACATAGGAAGACTTCCTGATGAGGCGCTAGTGGCGAGAAACTGGTCAGGATTTGTAGTGGTGTTGGTCTCGCCTTGCTGTTTCTCCCAGCCATTACTGCTTGCACTTTACTGCACCAATATTGCATGGGTGTCGGCAGGCATACTCAGTGTACTCTGCGGAGTACAGTAAAATCCTGAAAACCCAGGGGCAACATGAACCTCATGCCAGGGCAACAAACACAAATAGAGCCTGATGTACCTGTGAAATGGTTTCTCCCCCTTCTTGGATGCTTTAGTGCGAGTTTGTGAATGATCTTTGGAAGAAGTGTGGGTGCCTAACTTAGAGGCCATGATTACATGACCCAGTCAAGTATGTATACATGAGTGCTGGTGTAAATGGACTTCTGTAAGGCTGGCTACCTTGATGTGGTACAGAGACTAATCACAATGTATCCTAAATATTGTAACTAAAAGCCAGCCATTTTCTGCCTAATTGGTAGTGTGTGTGTGTGTGTGTGTGTGTGTGTGTGTGTGTGTGTGTGTGGTTAATAGAATGGTTTACTACAGATTGTTCACTGAAATGTGGGTAAGGCAATGTTTGTGTGGTGGGGCAGCACATCTTTTGGTCTGTGTTTATGGAGGAGGGGAAACAGTTCCGTCAACTCTTGAGTACAAATTTAAAATTCCTGGCTACACTCCTGCAATATTGCACTATGAAGTTATCTGAAGATACGTGAGTAATTTTTTTTATTGGGACTGTCTCAAGTAGTGCTCATATTTTTGCATTTGCAACTGCGTCCAGCTTCATGCTGAGCACACTTTCATAGGGTGGAGCTTCTTTGGTTGCTACTGCCTATTACAATACATCTATTACTCCACTAGAACTGTGTGTGTGGGAGGGTGGGCACAAGCAGGGCATTGGGCGAGGGCAGATGTGTCAATTGTATTATGGAGTTGGGTAGGGGACGGGTGATACTTGCAGCAGGTTTGCAAATAACAAAACAGTTTTTTAGTTTTCATTAGTGCACACTTCACATAGTTATTCGCCAGTGATGTACTACTTTTCTTACAATGACAAAGTATCACCAGGTGAAGTAGACCATTGGCTGAGCAAAGAGCTATATGAAAGGCACTATCTGCTACACAAAGTCGAGAAACTTCCCAAAGATGTTCATGAAGCAGTTTCCCAACTTCGTAGAGCTATAGTGGTCTGTCTACTTCAGCTATCAGCTCACTCCAGTCTGACTCCTACAGCAGCTACACACTGTCTAAAAAAGTGCTGGAACAGGAATAGCCACTGCTGTTCACTGGGGAAATCCAGTTCTCAGCTAGACCAGGAAGCTATCAATCACTCTAGGCAGTGCCGGAGGTCTGGTACTTGATACGATTGGCCACCCAAGCCACACCTGTTGTCCTCAGGCCCATGAGCCATTCTGACTCCCTTTACTGGCTTTGGAGCCTGACTGGCCATGTAGCTGGCCTCTGAAACCATTGCCTGGTGATGGGGTCAGAGTATGAAAAGGTGACTGCCTGCTTGTAGTTCTTGGTGCTTTGGCCCCTAATATCCTTATTCAAAAGGTTCCTGCCCTTAAAGTGAATTTCTAAGATCTGCCTACGGGCCTTATAACCCATTGACATATGGCTGCAATAATCATTCCATGCAGGAACTTCAACTTTTCTCTCATTCTATTTAGGAAGAGAAGGGATCATGCATCTCATTGAATTAACCACCACCCAATCCCTTCCACTTCCCTGTCTGCCAGCCCTGCCCCCACAATCAGCCATTTTATGATAGCTAAACAGGGAGAGTGCGGGGACATGCCCCACTGTGATTTACTATATGTGGAACTTTTTAAAAACATATTTTTATATGTTTAAGCAATGTTTTATATAAATGGAAGCCACTGCTCAACTGATAGGGTTCTATCAGTTGAGAGGTGGCTTTCATTTATATAAAACATTGCATAAACATATAAAAAAGTTTTTAAAATGTCTCCCATAGACTACAATGGGGAACATCCCGACACTGTCCCTGTTTAGTTGTCATAAAACATCTGAGCATGGCAGCAGGGCTGGTGGACAGGGAAGTGGAACGGATTGTGTGGCCATCGGTTCAGTCAGATGTATAATCCCTTCCTTTCAAAAATGTACTGGAAAAAAGATTAGAGTTTATGCATGGAATGACTAGCGCAGTCATAAGGTAATGGGCTATAAATCCCATAAGCTGGCAACAAAATGTTGGAACTCTCCTATAAGCAATTATTTGTTCCCTCTCCCTAACTCACGTTAGTGCTCTTGTCTGGTCGAGGCAGTGATCGGGGGATCAGGCGGCTCATTATGGTACTTCCCAATCCCCTGCATGCGATCATGCTCTCTGTCAGTGGCAGGCAGCCACTTTTGATGTCTATATGAGCCGTCTGCTGTAATGGCACAGCGTGCCAAAGCTCTCTGAGCTCTCTCTCACCATCTACTCTGGGCTCCACAACAGTCAGAGATTGCCAGAGATGGCAGGAGCAACAGTTCTGGCTGCTGGTGATGCAGGGTGGTCTCCATGGAACCAATTAGATATGTCCATTATGGGGGGGGGGGGTACATGTCCAAACCTGTATATGACAGAAAACTGCATTGAGACTTAAGCTGTGAAAGTCCCCTCCTGTATCTTTTTATCTGTAACAGCAATTTGTAATTCAGATGCCATTTGTTTTAACTGGTGAGGAAATATTTCCTTTGCTTGAAAGCATTGGTCAGTTTTACTCAGAACTATGGATTCTGTAAAAAAAAAAAAAAAACAGCTGAGGGCAACCATATTTCTATGGGATTGCCTCTTGTTTATTGTTGTTTCTGTTTAAGTCAATCCTTTCTTCTTGAAAAAATAAAATTGTTTTGTTCTAATATTTTGGATACCTTTTGAAGATTGAAAGACTGGAGATTCAGAATTTACGGAAGTTTTAATAAAGCAACCAGCAGCAACTAGGGGTTGAATAAACAGTTTCTTTATCACCTCACCTCACCTCCAGGGAGGTGAGTAACTGAGTTTTAATCCCACCCCTGGGAGTGCCTCATTGCTATTATTATTATGCTCCATAAAAAAAATGTTTACCTTGTTTTGTTTTTGTGTACTTTACATTCCTGGGGAGACTCATGATAAACTAATTCATCCGCAGTGACGGCAAATGATAGTTCTGCTGTTGAGCGGGTTCCGACGATGCTCGTGCACCTGTGGCACTGCTCCCATTGGTTCAGTGTATGCACAGTTACGTGTTGAAGGGAGCTGCCTGCCAACTCTTCCTCAACTCTTAACTGTTTAAGGCTGTTCTCTGTATGTACATTTGTGATGAATGTTGTTGCTGGAAAGCTGCAGAGAAAGCGTATGTACATTTTCTTATGTCAGCGCTGGTTCATTGGAATGACAAGTGTTCTACCTAATTTCTATGTACAGTACACTGCAGGATGATACTGACTCATTTAGTTTAAGGGACTGGGCAGTTTTCTTACTTTTGTTGTTCAGATGCAGCAGTGTCACTGTTAAGTGCAGCGTCTTTAAGGTGTGGCAACAGCATGAGGAGAGGAAGGACTTGTTTTAACAAAGCAGCAGGGATGTGATCAGGTTAGATGTGCATGTATAATGTAGATTTCCAACCAACAGGATCACTAGATGTGTTTTCCCCTTCTAATAATGTAAGTTAGTTTAATGAAGGGCTGGCCAGCAAGCAGATGCTCAAGTGTGTGTGTGTCATTGGTGATAGGTCGGGTTTAAACTTGTAAAGGGGGGAGGGATAGAAAGACTGAAAGCTCCAGCGAGAAAGCTTGAGAGTTCAGGACTAGATCCTACAAAGCAGACTGTGGGTAGCGTTAAAAGACCAGGAGGAACTGAGGGGGGAAGAGAAACGGATGATTGCACTGGGCTGAGAAGACTGGAGAGGTGGGAGGGTGGAGGGTGGAGGACGGTCCTGATCAATGCCAGGAACATGGACAATAAAATGCCAGAGCTCCAGGCAATGCTAGTTGAGGGGGTGCAGCAGACTTGGCGGCAATTACTGGGACATGGGCCACCCAGAGGCATGATTGGGACCTAAATTTAGAGGGATACACAATGTTTTGGAAGGATAGGGGTGGGAAGAGGGGTGTGTGTGGCACTGATAGTCAAAAATGACATAATAGTTGGTGGAATCGAGAAGGCAGAAGGAGATGTGGAGGCAGTTTAGGTAACCCTACAAACAAGGGGGGGGTAAAAGATTAAAAATAGGGGTGGTGTACAGACCCTCAGCAATGGAAGCGGAACTGGAGGATGATCTGGCTGAGAACATCAGGGGTTACTGTGGCCTCGGAAAGGGCAGGGTGATGATCATGGGTGACCTGAACATGCCAGGGGCAGACTGGGGCACTATGACATCCTCGGTGGCCAGGGAGCAGAGGTTGATGGATGTCTTCCAGGATGCCTTCCTAGTCCAGCATGTGGGGGAGCCTACTAGGCAGGATCGGATTCTGGACATTGGCCTAGCAGATAATGACCAGATAAGGGGCCTGGAGGTGAGCAGCCCGTTGACAGGCAGTGATCACGCCACGGTCTGGTTTCTTATGTTCTTGGGGGAAAGGAAATTTGCACCAACATAGAAGTAATAGATTTCAGGGGGCGGACTTTGAGGGCATGGGAAGGACTCTTAAAGGGTGCTTGGATGAGATAAGGCCAGACATGGATGCTGGTAGCTTGTGGGAGACCATTAAGAAGGGGGTGCAGGACGCTTCGCGGGCCTCCGCAAAGGTAAGGTGCAAGCAATGTAGGGCCAGTAAGCCATGTTGGTGGACCCGGGAGGTGCAGGAGGCGGTGAGGGAGAAAAAGGCTGCTATACGTGGCAAAGCACTCAAAGGCGGGCTTAGGAGGAAATGTGTTCCTGGCTAAAAAGGTCACCGGGATGGAAAGGGGCCAAAGCGAAGAAGGAGCTTAACCTCGGCCAGGGATATCCGCAGAGAGGGAGGCTTCTCTAGATACATAGGGAGAAAAGAAAAGTGAGGGCACAGATCAGCAGGATTAGAACTGGGGGGGGGGAGGGGGAAGGCGCAGGAAGCTGGGGAACAAGCAGAGGTGCTAAATGAGTACTTTGCCTCTGTCTTTACCGGGGGAGGTGGGGGATCTTTCCAACCCGATGGGAGGGTAGAGGAGTCCACTGAATCAGGATGTCAGTTGGAGACTGAAGGACTGGATGAGACTAGGGCAGGGGATGGGTCATATCTAGAAGGGGAGAAGAGGATACATGAGGAGGGGGATGGGAGGGCGAAATCACAGCAGATAGGGTGAGAGAGGCCCTCCGGTCGCTAAAGATTGAGAAGGCGCTGGGGCCAGATGGGCTGCATCCAAGGGTGCTGAAGGAACTGGCAGATGTGCTGGCAGCTCCACTGGCCTCACTCTTCAACATCTCCCTGATGTCAGGGTGGGTGCCTCAAGATTGGAAGGTGGCTCATGTGGTGCCTATCCACAAGGGGGGGTGGTCCAGAGAGGAGATGGGGAATTATAGGCCCGTTAGCCTAACGTCTGTGGTAGGCAAGGTTATGGAGGGCATTATCAAGGAGAGGCTGGGGGAGCAGCTGGAAAGGTTGGGGCACCTGGATGACAGACAGCATGGTTTTGTTCCAGGGAGGTCATGCCAGACTAACCTGGTGGAGTTTTTTGACTGGGTGATGGGTGCCCTGGACCAAACTAGGCTGGTGTACATCCTCTATCTGGATTTCAGTAAAAGCGTTCAATTGAGTTCCCCAGCAGCCTACTAACAAAGCTGGGGGATGGGGTGGGGGAGTTGCTCAGGTGGGTGGAAAACTGGCTTCGGGGTGAATACAGCAAGTGGTGGTTGGAGGGATAGTCTCCTCCCCCAGGAGGGTTATCAGTGGGGTCCTCCACAGTTCGGTCCTGGGGCGACTCCTGGTTAGTTCGTATGTCTTGGACATAGGGTTGGGTGTTAGGAGTAGGTTAAGTCTCTTTGTGGATGACTCAAAACTGGGAGGACTGCAGACAGGCAGGAGAAGAGAGAGGCCCTGCAGGGGGATCTGGATACCTTGGGGGTGGACAAGGAAGTGGGGGTTGAAGTTCAATGCAGGGAAATGTAGGGTGCTGCATCTGGGGTTCAGAAACCCGGGACATGCATACACCTTGGGGGGACCACACTGCAAGTCACATTGGGCGAGAGGGACTTAGCGATAGTGGTGGACAGGGAAAATGAATAACACAGAGAATTGTCGAAGAGCTGCAGCAAAAGCAACCATGATACTGGGCTGCATAACCAGGGGCATTACCTCCAGGAGGAGGGATGTGATCCTCCCTCTGTATAATGCCCTGGTTAGGCCACATCTTGAGTACTGTGTGCAGTTCTGGAGACCCCATCTTAAGAGGAACATAGCGCTGCTGGAAAGGGTCCAGAGGAGGGCGACCAGCATGATTCAGGGCGTGGAGGGCAGGACCTATGAGGAGAGACTGGATGAACTAAATCTGTACGCATTGAAGGAGAAGAGGGACAGAAGGGACATGATAGAGACTTTCAAGTATGTAAAGGGGATAAATAAGGGCAGAGCCAGGGAAGTGTTCAGGCTTAAGAAGGGGGGAACTACCTGGTGGCACGAGTGGAAGCTGGAAGGGAGGAAGTACAAGGGGGCCCACAGGAGACACTTCTTCACAGAGAGGGTGGTGGAACCATGGAATGCACTGCCCAGGAGTCTGGTGGAAGAGACCACAGTGGAAGGATTCAAGAAGGGTTGGGACAGGTACAGGGGGAAGCTGAGGCCAGGGAGGGCCACCTCTGGGGCAGGGGGGGTGGAGGAGCGAGCTCCCAGTAGGGGGCTAGCTTCCGAGCAGACATGATAGACCATGGGGCCTATTCTTCTGGCTTTTACTATGAGACTATGATACTATGATATAACAGACTGCTGAGCCCTTGACTGGGAGCTCTCCCCTCCAACTGTGTGGTGCTCTGTGGCCGCTACAGCCTGCACCACCATCAAACTGCTGAGCCCTTGCCCAGGCGCTCTCCCCTCCAACTGTGTGGCATGGCACTCTGTGCTTGCCACAGCATGCACCACCTTCCAGCTGCTCCAAGAGTCACAGCCATCAGACCACCAAGTCCTTGACAGGGCACTCTCCCCTCCAACTGTGCAGTGCAGTGCTCTGTGTCCACTGCAGCCTGCACCACCTTCCAGCTGCTCCAGGAGTACCCACCATTGGACCATCGAGCCCTTGGCCTGGAGCTCTCGCCTCCAACTTCTGCAGTGTGGCAGCCTGTACCCACCGCAGCCTGCACCACCTGCCAGCCACTCCAGGGGTCACCACCATCAGATCACCAAATCCTTGACTGGGTGCTCTCCCCTCCAACTGTACGGCATGCGCTCTGTGCTGCCACAGCTTGCACCACCTTCCAGCCGCTCCAGGAGTCACCACCATCAGACTGCCAAGCCCTTGACTGGGTGCTCTGCCCTCCAACTGTGCAGCATGGTGCTCTGTGCCCACCACAGCCTGCACCACCTTCCAGCCACTCCAGGAGACACAACCATCAGACCACCGAGTCCTTGACAGGGCACTCTCCCCTCCAATTGTGCGGTGCAGTGCTTTGTGCCCACTGCAGCCTGCACCACCTTCCAGCTGCTCCAGGAGTCACCAACATCAGACTGCCGAGCCCTTGACCTAGAGCTCTCCCCTCCAACTGCGTGGTGTGACAGTCTGTGCCCGCTGCAGCCTGCTTCATCTTCCAGCCACTCCAGGAGTCACCACCATCAGAACGCCGAATCCTTGACTGGGCGCTCTCCCCTCCAACTATACGGTGTGGCGCTTTGTGCCCGCCACAGCTTGCACCACCTTCCAGCCACTCCAGGCGTCACCACCATCATGTACGAGCCCTCCAAAGCTCCGGCAATTTCAATTTCAGGAGCTATTGCTTCTATTGAACTCTGATTGGCTCTTCTACTTGGAAAGTCCAGTCCAATTGGCTCCTTTCACTTGCTCCTGAATCCACTGCCAGCCGCAAAGGCGGACCCTCGGCTGAATCTTTTTTAATTTATTTTTTGCTTGAATTTTTCTCTCAACTGCTGATTCACTGCATTATGATCATAGCCCTATTGTGCATGTATTTAGTGTTTTGCAGCTGCCGTTTACTGGTCACTTTATTTGATTCAAGCTAAAAAAAATGTTGTTATGCTCGACTGCTGCCATTACTGTGAATTAGCTACTCAACTGTTTTTCTCTCTGCTAAACTATTTTTCTTCTACTGCTGGTCTCTTCTCTCCCGCCCTACCCCTGCTCATTCTCCTGCTACCCCCTCAGAGCTTCGGTGCCGACCTGCCCTGCTCCCTCTCAACTTAGATCTTTGCTGACCCCCCTCAGTTTTAGCTTCTTTTTTTTCTTTCTCTTTTTTCCCCAGCACCTCTAACCTCCTGCTGATTACTCTGTCTCTGCCTTCTCTATGCATCTGCCCACCCCCGATTGACACCTTGCTAACTATTCCTCTCTCCTCTACCCCACCCCCCCATCTCAGCCCAATTTAATCCACTGCTCATATTTTTTCTTTCTCTCCCACAGACCTCCAAGCCCTTGACCTGGCTCTCTCCCCTCCAACGGTGTGGCACTCTGTGCCCGCCACAGCCTGCATCACCTTGCAGCCACTCCAGGAGTCACCACCATCAGGTACGAGCCCTCCAAAGCTCTGGCAATTTCAATTTCAGGTGCTTCTACTGAACTCCAATTGGATCTTCTATTTGGAAAGTCCAGTCTGACTGGCTCCCTTCGCTTACTCCTGAATCCACTGCCAGCTGCAAGCCCAGACCCTCGGCTGAACCTATTTTGATTAATTTCTTGCTTGAATTTTCTCCGCCCACCCTCCCGTCACTCTTTAAATGCAAGTTCTGCACAGTGGGTTCCACCCTGAAGCACAGTCTGATCTATCACAGCACTACTACTATTTCCTCTCTCTGTGGCCAAAATCACAAGTTTTCTCCCTGTGCTACCCCTCAGCTGCAGCTTTTCTACCTTTCAGTCTAAATCAACACTTGCCTATATAAACCAGTTCTTTCCCTCTCTTCTGGCACCACAGGGCGTGAATATGCACAAATCAGCTTCTATCTTCCCCCCCTTCTAAAACAACGCCAGTAAATTTTGACCCCAACTCGTGTTTTCTTTTGTCAAGCACCCCTGACCTGGCCTGGCACTTTTATCCTTCCTCCCCTCAAACTTTGTTAACCTCCTAATCTGTTTGGAGCCCCTTGCATAATCCATGTCATAGAATGGTTTTGCACAAGCCTATCCTATACTTCCTTCTTGCCTCATATCTCCTCACATCGGCCCTCCCGGCTCTCTGCCCTAACAGTAGCTCCCAAATCCACCCAACTCCACATGTCACTCAGACAAAGCTCCTCCTATCCTCAACCAAGCCCACACCCTGTAACTCAGCCACCCACCCACCCCACCTCCCCCTTGTTGGTCCTGGTATCCTGCCTCCCCAGATGCTACCCTTCACATCACTTATCAGGGCTGTCAGACCAGCCCCAAAGCCATCCTGCACACCAGGAGATATAAACTCTCTGCTGCATACTCCTTCCTTCTCCTCCTCATCATCCTACTCTTTGCTGGAGACATTGAACCCAATGCGGGTCCCCAGGTCAGTCCCCAACCACTAAGTTCCCATAAAGGTCTCTCTATCACCCACATTAACATCAGAAGCCTCCTGCCTAAAACTGACCAACTAACCTGCTGGATGACTGAGCACTCTCCTCATATCCTATGCCTGACTGAAACCTGGCTCTCTGCAAGGACCCCGACTCCTCCCTCTATCTCCCTAACTACACTTTACTCAGACAGGACCATGGCAAGAGAGGCAGAGGTGTAGCCATCTACACAAAACATCCTCTCTCATGCTTGGTCACTTTTAAGGAATCACGCATTAGCGCCCACGAAATCCTCCTGGCACAACTCACCCTACCTGCCTCTCTCCCTTTATTTATAGGGGTGTTATATGCCTCACCCTGTCTAGTACGTGATTCTCTAGTCTCCATTCTAGCTACCTCACCTCCAAATGGAAACTGGTTCTGCTAGGCGATTTCAACCTGGATTGGCTTGCCCGCTCCTCAAAGGCCCACATTTCCAAAATAGAGTCCCTTAATCTTACCCAACTGCTCCATGAACCCACTCGCTACAACCCTCACTCCCCAAACCATTCTCTAATAGACTGGATTCTCACTTCCCACCCACTCAGGGTAACTTCTTCTGACACCCTTGCAAATGCAGTAAGTGATCACTGCATTACATACTGTACCAGAAAAACTCGCATGCCCAAGTCTGCTCCCAAGTACATTAATACACACTCCCTGAATGCCCTGGACACTGATTCCCTGCTAACCATCCTTAGCCACACTGATTGGCACCAGGTGTATTCAGCCCCAAACATCGACACCACCCTCTCCAGCTTCCTGCTCACATTCACAAAAATCTGGGACTCCCACGCCCCTCTGAAAAAGTTCAGGATAAAGAAGCGACACCATCAATAAATCTCTGCTCCCAGGTATCCCATGAGGAGGGCGCATAGGGAAGGGCGCCGTCCATAACGACAACTCGTTCCCCACTGAATCCCTCACGGCAATGGGAGGGTAGGGTGACCAGATGCAGGGGTGGGCAAAATGGGCAACAGGATGTCGCTATATGTACGCATGCGGGGGGGGCAAGCACGGTGAGCGTGGACTGGGAAGTGGCAGAGGAACTGTAGGGGGTGGTGCTGCAGTGGGTTGCTGAGCTGCGTCGTGGTGTCGGGGGGTTGGCCTGTGGTTGGGGTGGGTGAGGTTCCGGGTTTGGTCCAGGCACTGGTGCGATTTTATTGTGCTGGCCGAACCTTTAATTTTACATGTTTCACCCCCTCAGCATACCCCGAGTTGAGAATCCTTTAGTAGGGGGTGCAGGAGCTAACCCCACAAGCATTGAAATTTATGTTGCCTGCACCTTTGTTCTGTCGCAGGTGTCAGAGTGCGAAAAATGTTTTCGGCACTCTGATATCAGCGAGTTAACGTGATCGCCTTTAGGCTTTCACCATTATCACATGGAACCCTGCTCCCATCCTCGCCAAATGCGAGGCCAGGAACAAAGCCTGGTCTGTTTTCAAAGCCCACCCAAACCCTCAAAATAGACAAGCATACAACACCCTCTGCAATGCATGCACCAAGGCCATAAGGCATGCGAAAACAGACTACATCAAGTCACAACTGGTTCATGCTCGTCTCTCCAAATTCTGGAATGTCGTACATTAACTTTTAGACCACCAGCACAACCCACTTCCCCTGTCTTCATACAACATCACCAACCTATTACTGATCCCATCAGCATTGCTGATACCCTCAACAAATTTTTCATATCCTGCGCTGTGCCACATGTCCTCCCCAATCCTCTGTCCCTCCTCCACCCTGTCACAACAATTTCAAATTCGCACCCATCTCCAAGCAAGAGTTCCTCACAGCCCTCCACTCATTAAATATCACCGAATATCTCCAAATCCAGCCCAGATGGGATCCAACCTAAGCTCCTGCAGATCTCGGCTCTTGCAATTACTGAGCCTGTCACCCATCTCTTCAACTGCTCCTTTTCCTCAAATTCTATCTCTCAGGCCTGGAAATCTGCCTCCATTATTCCACTCCACAGAAGTGGTGACCCCTCTACGCCTGGAAATTATAGGCCGATCTCCCTCCTTCCTGCTCTTGCCAAGCTACAGAAATCCCTGGCCCATTCCAGGCTGTCAGAATATCTCACTGCAGACAATTTCCTATCTCCCCACTAGTCAGGTTTAAGGAAACAGCATTCCACTAGCTCCTCACTCCTGCATGTCACAAAGCACATCCACACTGCCTCTGACCAAGGCCTTCTAACTGCTGCCATATTTGTCGACCTGGCCAAGGCCTTTGATTCCATATCCCACTCTCTCCTCCTATCGAAACTAGAAGCAGCAGGCCTAGCTCCTGTCACAGTACAGTGGTTCAAATTCTACCTTTCCAACAGGTTACAGTCAGTCAGTCAGAATCACTGATGTTTTATCCCTCCCCCCATCCAATCAGGCGTACCACAAGGCTCAGTCCTAGGTCCCATCTCCTTCTCCCTCTTCATAAACGACCTTCCCTCCTCCTGCACAAAATCTGGCACACACATGTATGTGGATGACACTATCCTTTTTATCTCAGGCCCATCAATACGCAAAGGTTAAGCTACCCTCCAAAGCGATTTCAGCAACATTCAGCATTGGTTCAGACAAAACCAATTAAAATTAAACACTTCCAAAACTGTATCTATGGTATTTGGCACAGTGCAGAAACTCAGCAGATCCTCCCCCCCATCATTTCCCTGGATGATACTCCTCTAGACCAGGTCACTAAATACCAATACTTAGGTGTTTGGTTGGACCCTGACTGATCCTTCTCAACTCACATAGATGCAACCATCTTTAAATTACACCCCAAACTTGGTATGCTATACTGGCACAGAGACTCCCTTCTGCTTCCTGCCAGACACCAAATCTTAACTAAAATAATAATCCCCATTTTTGATTGTGGATGTGGTTTACTGCCCTGCCACTGTAACCACCCTGTCCAAGTCTGATACTCTCCGGAACTCTTTCTGCCGCTTCGCTACCAACTCCCCCCTTAGAACTCATCACTGTGATCTATAGTCCCTTTTAGGACTAACCCCGCTGTCCCACAGATGTTATATCCACTCCGTCAACCTCATATCTAAATTCTGGTTCAGCATGCTACCCTCCTACCTGTTGGATAATCTATCCCCGGCCTCTGACTCCCCTTATGAGCTGAGACACAGAAATGAAAGATCCTTTAACTTACCTCGACCATCTTCCTCGTCTGGCAAAGCCGTTATTTCCTACTGGCTCCCCAGTTTGTGGAACAAACTAGCCCCCTCCATTAGGAACTCCTCCTCCCACTTCACCTGCAAGCAACAACTGCACTTCCTACCACCTCCCCCCGCCTCTGTAACTGGTGATCAATCTCCATCCCACAGTCTCTCCAGACTACTGCCTCCAAAGCACTTACTATACTAAACTCCCATTGTGTGCACTTACTATTGTAAAGTTCGTGTCACATTGTCTCATGACCTGCATTTGATTCAATACTGCTGTATCTGTTGTTTATGAAATATTACCAATCGTAATTGTTATCTATTTGTGCAAACTGTATGTACTCCCATCTCCCCTCCCACCCCCAGGTCGCACCTGGACTTGAGCCTCGGCTCAGTGTGCCTTTCTCGGTTATTAAATGTTTAAATAAAAAAAAAATATATACATATATTTATTTTAACTCTGTTTTTCTCACTGTGCTGCAGGCAGGGATGTACCCTGACTCAGCACCACCCAACTGGCATCCTCTGACAGCTGCCCGAGATGGAAGTCCATAGCTTAACCCCTACAGTGGGGATCCTGAGGGAGAGACCAAGATCCACCATATTTACCCAGTCCATGACTTACGCTGTGGTGTTATTCAGTGGGAGGCCAGATGTTATCACGCTGCTGCACAAGGTTTTCCCTTGTGTAAGTTTGCCCTAAGGTGTGGACGTGCAATGTCAGTGTGTGGGCATGCATGCTTACACACATGTCCCACAGATGTCCACAACTGCCTTCCCCTTTGTAGCATGGCTCCTGGCCTGGAGTACACACAGTCACTGCAGCCCCCGAATGTGGGGAGCCACCAACCCTCTCCCCCCAGAGGTGCACAGCTGTCCCTGAGATGCACATCCAACCTCCCCCGACTGGCTCTCTGACGCTCCAGGCTCGCTTCTGAACCCAAGTCGTCAGTGTCATGAGCGATAGCTCTACCGTTGAGCTGGTGGGACAGCTTCCTAAATGTCTATTTACTACCTACATACTGTAAATAAACTATAGCTTTGCAACAAATGTTAGCACTTCACTTGCAAATAGACCTTCCCCTGTAACTATCTGCACTCTTCTCCCTCCACCTTCCATGTCACTGTCACAATCTGAGTGTCTCCTGTACTGCGTACTGTACTAACTAGGGGTGTGCAAGTAACAAATAGCATTTCCCAAACACCATGAGTAATGCACTATTCATTATTTGGGTATGAATAAAGAATACACAGAATACACAGTAATGTGATGGCAGAGAAAGGCACCACGGCCCATCTAGTCTGCCTAACACCCTACCTCCCCCCCTTCTGTTATACTTCCACCCTCTTTTCCCAACCCCTTAAATCTATCCCAAGCCCTCTTGAACCCCTCCATCATTTCAGTTGCCACTACCTCCTCTGGCAGCTTGTTCCAGACCTCCACCACCCTCTCCATGAAAAACTGCCCCCTGACATTACCTCTGTATTGCCCACCTTCCAGTTTGAGGCTATGTCCCCTCGTGTTCACTCCCTTCTTCAGTTTGAACAAGCTGTTACCCTCTACCTTATTTATTCCCTTCAGATACTTAAAGGTCTCAATCATGTCCCACCTCTCCCTCCTAGTCTCCAAAGGGTACAAATTCATCCCTCTCAATCTTCTATCATAGGGTACATTCTGCATCCCTCATACCATTTTGGTTGCCCTTCTCTGCACCCTCTCCATCAGCTCAACAACTCTTCATAGGTGAGGCCTCTAGAACTGCACCTCATACTCCAGATGTGGCCTAACCATGGTTCTGTATAATGGCATTAGCACCTCCCTCTTCCTGCTATTAAAACCCCTCGCAATGCAGGCCAACATTCCATTTGCCTTCCCCACCGCCCTGCTACACTGGCAGCCCACCTTGAGGTCATGCGATACCATAATCCCAGGTCCCTTTCTTTTTCATTCTTCTTAATCACCAACCCCCCCAAGGGAGTAAGTTTCCCTCCTATTCTTCCTCCCCATTTGCATCAGCGAGCACTTTTGTGTATTAAACTTCAATTTCCAGGTGTCAGACCACCTCTCCAGCCTCTCCAGGTCCCGCCTCATGGCTTGCACCCCACTAGGTGAATCCGCCCTATTGCAGACTTTTGTATCATCTGTGAACAGCCACACCCATCCCTCCAGACCCTCCGCTAGGTCACTAACATAGATGTTAAAGAGTATTGGTCCTAGCACTGATCCCTGTGGCACCCCACTGGTCACCACCCGTTCCCTGGAATGTGTCCCATTTACCACCACCGTCTGACTCCTTCTCTTCAACCAGTTTTCCACCCACCTGGTGATCCTGTTGTCCACCCCTAGTCTGTCCAGCTTATGTACCATTCCACCATGTGGAACAGTGTCGAAGGCCTTATTGAAATCTAGATAGGCCACATCCGCTGCTCCTCCCTGGTCCACTATCTGTGTCACCCCATCGAAAAACTCCATCAGGTTAGTCTGACAGGACCTTCCCTTGGTGAAGCCATGCTGCCTGTCATCCTGCATGCCATTCATCTCCAAGTATTCTATCAACCTGATCTTAAGTAGTGTTTCCATTACCTTCCCCACCACCGAGGTAAGACTAATAGGATGGTAGTTTTTGACCTCGTCCTTCCGCCCCCCCCTTATGTAGTGTGACCACCTCTGCCCTCTTCTAGTCCATTGGCACCACTCCTGTGACCAAGGACAAGTTAAACAGCCTTGCTAGATGCTGCGCCAGCTCATCCTTCACCTCCTTTAGAACCCTTGGGTGTATTCCATCAGACCCCATTGCCTTGTCTACCCTAAGTCTACCTAGCTCTTCCCTTACTCTTTCAGCAGTGAATTCTGCCACAGCCACCTGCCTGTGGCTGTCACCCTCCCCACCTCTTCCTGGTCCCCTAACCTCCCTTTCCTCCGTGAAGATTGAGGCGAAATAGCTGTTTAATGTCTCTGCTTTTTCGAAGTCCCCTTCCAGTATTGTTCCACTTACCCCCCTTATCCTTCTAATCCCATGCTGTGCCCTCCTCCTTTCTCCAATGTACCTATAGAAGGTTTTATCCATGCTCCTTGCCTGCTTCGCTATCCTCTCCTCAGTGGCCTCCTTATCTTTTGCCCAGCCTTTCTTTTTCCCTGTAGGTTTCCCTGTCCTCATCCTTTTGTGACCTCCTGTACCTCTTGAATGATCTAGTCTTCTCCTTGACCCCAACGCCACCTCTCTAGTGAACCATAGAGGTCTTTTCTGTCTTCTGTTCTTTCTTACCCTTCTTATACATGAGTCCATGGCTTTAAATACCCCTCTCTTGATGGCTGCCCATAATTCTTCCACCTCCTGCACATCCCCTATCCTCAACATTTCTTCCCCAACTACCTTCCTCATTCCATGAAAGTCAGCCTTTCTGAAGTCCATTACCTTGGTTCTTGTCCTAACCCTCTCCCTGCCTGCTCTCACCCTGAACCTGACAACCCTGTGGTCACTGGTGCCAAACTCTTCCCCCACCTCCACCTCCTCCACACTGTCCCCATTTGTGAGGACCACATCCAACAGGTTTACACCCCTAGTGGACTCACTGACCCTTTGTTGCAGGAATATGCCCTGGAGAGCCTCTAAAATGCCCCTGCTCCTTGCGGAGATTGCTGTCTGGGCCTCCCAGTTGATGTCCGGAAGGTTTAAGTCCCCAACTAGCACAATTTCCCTTTCCGTGCCATCCTCGCTACTGATTCTACAAAGTGTCTATCCCCTTCCTCCCCCTGCATAGGAGGCCTATCGACTACCCTAACACGCAGGTTTTCCCCCGTCCCCTGTCTAGGGTGACCCACATTATCTCTGTTTCTCCCTCCTCATCCTGCCCTTCCATGGCCCCAATCCCTTCCCTGATATATAATGCCACACCCTCCCCCTTCCCCTCCCGATCTTTCCTAAACAACTGATACCCTGGGATCACCGTCTCCCAGGCTTAGTGCTCATTCCACCAAGTCTCACTCACTGCTACAATGTGTAGGTTCTTCTCCATCATGGTGGCCTCCAGTTCTTCCATTTTGTTTCCCAGGCTCCTGGCATTTGCAACCAAAGTCCTCCAACATGTAGCCCCATCCCATCCTTCCCTGCTGCTAAGTGTTCCCTTGATGAGTGTTGTGACTTGGGGGGGAGGTTGATAGCCTCTCTGCTCTGCCTCATGTACGTCTGGCCCTATCCTTAGCCACGCCCCCCCCCATTTAGTTTAAATTGAACTTCCTTGCCATGAAGTCCCCCAGTTTACTCTTTAGTGCAGCTGCCCCTGAAGAGCTCAGGTGCAGCCTGTCTTGGGCATACAGCCCCTCCTCCTCCCATGTAGAGCCCCAGTCACCTATCCAGTCGAACCCCATCTGACTGCACCAACCTTGAATCCAGTTGTTGAATGCCCTTATCTTCTCCTTTCTGGTTGTGCTCGCTCTTGGTACTGGCAACACCTCAAAGAAGGAAATGGAAGGAAAAACAGTGTTGCTCCTACTGAACCTAGCAAGTTCCTTGAACCATGCCTGTACCTCCATCAGACTGTTCCCTTCCATGTCATTTGTGCCCAGGTGAAACATCAGATGTGTCCTTTCATCCTGCTGCTTACCCCAGGAAGGAATATAATGCCTCACCTCCAGCATCGTCTTCCCTGGCATGCACTGTACCCATACTGCATCGTTTTTTGCTCCCTTCCTTCCTTCCTTCCTTCCCCAATTTAGCCCCTTAATTATTGAGTCCCCCAAGAGTGCCACTCTACTGCCCCCTGCTTCCTGGGTGTCCTTTTGGCCTCTAGCTTTGAGTCACGGGGTTTGGCTCCCTTTGGACTCCTCCTCATGTTCCATCCTGTCCTGGTTTCTGCCCCTGCTCATCTTTTGTTCCCCATCACCTAGCCTATCCTGATTTTTACCCACACCAGCATCTGTACCTCTTCACCCTCTCCCTTTAGCCTTTCATCAGACTTCCCCCTCCTGTACCTCTTCATCCCTTGTACTTCCACCTGGCTTTCTTCATCCCTGCAGACCCCTCCTGCTTCACTGCTTGAGCATGATCCAATTTCACCTGACCCCCCTCTAACTGCTTCTGGCCTTCCCTCGTCTGCATCACTGTGCGAGATTGTGCCAACTGTGCTTGATCCCCCTCCAACTGTTCCTGTCCTGCCCATCTTTGCAGAAGGTTTTGAGCACCGTACCCCACATGGGGAAGTCTTTCTCCTTACCACCTGCCCTGTCTGCATATTACTCCTCTCCTGCACCCTGCCTGGCGCATGCCCCAGCCTCCTACTGCAGCTCCTACCCTGCAGGTTTCCTCTAGTTCATTTTCAGCCTCCCAGGAGCTCAACTCCAGCTCTTCCAGTGCTTACTTCCTGCCCCTTTTCTTATGCCACAGTTCACCTAGTGCCACCTTTTGGTGTGTCCCTAATGTGCCCGTCCCCTCCTCCACCCCTTCTTCTGCATGCGATGTGCCTGCTCCCTCCCCCCCTTCCACTGCACCTGAGATCTTTCCCCCCACGTCCCCCAGCCGCTCTGCACCCCCCCTTCTCTGATGGCCCCTGCTGGACCCCTTCCTCTCCAATGTCCTCGACTAGAATACCTAGGAGGGCAAAACTATTTGTTACTTCCACCCTCTGACCCATTTCACCTATACCTGCATTGTCCTTCATACTTGGCATCTGTCTGCCTTTTCCTGAGCCTACTGTCTTCCATTCCTCCTGATCGCTGACTGATCCCTTTTCTCTAGCTACAGGTATCATTTTTGTGCCTCTAGACTTCCTGCTGTCAGTTCCCACTGCCCCCTTTCCTCCTGTCTTGGGCATCCCTGTCCCAAATCTGGACTTGCTGTTGTCTGTTACCACCTCTGGTCTATCCCCTCTGGATCCCCTTCCATCCTCTCCCTCCCAAGCCTTTGACTTCCGGAACAGTGTACCTGATCCTCCAGTAAATCCACTCAGCCCTTCCCACTCCTTCCTTGGCTTATACTGTCCCGGTCTCTCTACCCCCTTTCCCCAGCTTCCCCCCCCCATTTAACCCCAACCTTAGCCTCGCCACTTCCTCTCTCAGCTCAGTGAGCTGCTTACACATCATACAACCCCCCATCCTCCAAGCCCAATTTAGGATCATAGCCATTCCACAGCCACTGCACCCCACCACCCTGCCAAAGATCCCCCTTCCCAGTTGCCCCTCCCTCTGTGCTGCCCTACCATTTCTTCCATGATACTTAGATACAGTCCTAAAACCACCCTTATGTATTTTTTGGGCCCCCGACCCTCACTCCCTCCTCAGCCCCAACCCACAATCAAGACTTTTTAGAAATAATAAAGCATGTGCAAACCATAAGCATCAAGAATTAATGAATAGTAGCATTATTTGTGCCTATGGTATTCAGGAAATAAAAAAATAAAAATAAAAAAGGCCCCCACCATCCTCCTCAGCCCAGTCATTTAAACTACAACCTCCACCCCCCGCAGCACCCACAATGTATGTCACATGATCAGCTGTCTTACTATGTAACCAAGTGCAGGGGAGCTTCCATTCACAAGAAGCCAGCCAGCCAGCCATGGAGGAGGATGTGCTGCTTCCAGATGCCTTCACCACTCCTGGAAGGCCCTTCTATTTTGAAAATGTGGGTGCTTGGTGGAGGGTGGGAGTTAGGTGTTGCTGCTGGGGTGGCAGTGGGTAGGAAGAAATAAATTGATATGACAAGGCTTGTGAGAGATGGTGACCGGCCATTCAGGCATATGGGTTGCAGCCAGTCACCCATTGCGGGAGTTCTTTTAAGGTTAATAAATATACCTTAAATTGTAGGTCCTAGGGGGAGGAGGGTGGGACTTAGCTTGGAGCAGAGGATGTGGGTGGGGACGGGGGTTATAGTTTAAATCATTGGGCTTGGGATAAGGGTGGGGGCTGTTTCCCCTTTTTTTTTGTCCCCCACAGGCACACAAATAACGAATAGGAATACCGAATTCTGAATATTTGGGGCTCTGAATATGAATATTTGGCCAAATTTTCAAAAGAAGGAATTCATCCACCCCTTTATTTACTCTGTTGTGCTCCCTCTCTTCCCTATCTCTGTTCAGTGCTGACCTCACAGTAAGTGTGCCCTCCTTGTATTGCTGCCTGATTGCTTTTGCATTACCTGCTCATATTTAATTTGTATTGTTGCTCCCTAGTTTAATAGTTGCAGTTGCTCATTCCCCAACAGATCCCCCATGCCCAGTTTAAATTAACACTCCACACTCAATTTATGGGATAAAAAAGAAGCAGTTTTACTCCGCATCATTCGGCCATCCAAATGCAAACTATATGGGGCAACAAATTCATGTTCACCACCTGGCTATCCATCAGCCATGCATGTTCATAGAACTCTGGCAACAAGGACCAACAAGCACACCCTGGGCCATATCTTTCCCTGCAACAGTTCTCATCCCAGATTCAGAGATTCCTGGAGCTTCCCTAAAGGAGCTTGCCTGCCTGGGGCTGCACTTCTCTTCTTCCAGTTCTGACCTCCCATGAGTTCCATCAAACACCATCATTAAGGGACAGCCTCCCATGTCAAACTGCACATCTCCTTCAATGGCGCTCATGTGCACTTGGCCCTGATGTTTCCTGCACCTGGTAATTATTAATCCACCTGCTGTGAATTTTGCTGGAAAATGATTTTACCACCCATTAGTACCAAGAATGTTTAGCACTGCATTATCCAATGAGCTGAAATAGGTAAAAGTCACAAGACAAACCAGCTATGGCCATCGATAGGAAGAGCGGGTGGGAAACAATACACTATGTGGGTCAGTGAGGTTGCTCACCTCTCTGCCCCTGCCTTAAGCATGGCAGAAGCATTTCCCTATGCGAGTGTCCCTTGATGTTCCCCTCAGTCCCCACTGGTGCCTAATTGGGCCAGCCTGGGACCACTACTGACCTGCCAAGGCCAGCTGCCCATTTGGTTGTAGAATCATGGCCAATGTTACCCACTGTGAGAGGCCGGGAAGGTCATTCCCATGCAATATTTTTGGCACCTTTTTATTTGGATTTTAATCTAAATTTTTGCTTCCTAATTTATTAGTTATAGTTGCTCATTCTCATACCATGTTTTGCACAGTTTTTATTTTAATTTAAATGTGGGTTGAACTCCCTTAATATGTATAGTTGTTAATTCCCATTCAATTGATTGCATGTTTTTATCTTGTCTTTGCTGATTTATTAGCTGATATGCATATATCAGGCTATTTCTGTATTATTTCTTCCCAATTAACACCCGATGCTGTAACTGCCGCTAGTCAAAGCCGTACTCAATACTTATGACAAAGCTTATTACTAAGCTGCTAAGGACAACATAACTCTGGTATTGATTGCATCTTTCCTACCTGTACCAGCTTGTTTGTAGCTATGTCTTAATTTACTGTTATACTTATGTGTTGTACTGCTATACTGTGTATTTTGGTTTGTCTTACTGTGACAAGGTGCCTTTGTAAATGAGCCTATGGCTCAAAGGTTTTCCAAACTGCTGTTTAAATAAAATAAAAATAAATAAAATAAATTATTATCCATCCACCCCCCCGCCCCCCGGGTCATATCTGGAAACTGGCCTTGGCTCAGTGTGCCTTTACCGGTCAACAAGTTCCAGATAAATATATAAATAGGGATTAGTGGCACTCTTCAGTGAAATAGGAAAAAAATATGCTCTCACCGAGAAGGTTTTGTTCCGTTTCTTTTGTCCACACACAAGAAGAAAACTCCATCTGTAAACACATTGTTCACAAACATAACCATCCCCCCAACTATGTGTAACACCTATGAAGATGCAAAGGAAACCTGTAGGAAGACTAACAGAAAAGAAAAGGCTCCTCAGTAAAAGAACTTACCATCAAACATGTCACAATAATGACAAATATGGTGAAAAATATGACAACAGCATAAAATCCCTCTTTGCTCCAGACTTTATCCCTTTCATGCTGTCCTTGCAGCACATTCTTCTGAAAGAGAGAGAGAGAGAGAGAAAAATGAGAACAGGAACAGCTCTGCCCAGGTGTCTAACATGTGTCTGTCTGTGCGCGAGTGTTTTGTTTTCAGTTTTATGAGACAGTACACTGTACCTGCTTCCACACCTACCAGTGCAGTTTAAACCTAAGCCAATTACAGGAAAGCAGCTGCGCTGCATGTGTTTGTTGTTATAATCTGTTAACTGACAAATGCATTCTTTGGTGTTATTACGACCAGTCTTCCCACATACCTAATCGACTAGCCTGACACTCAACAAACAAGTGCCATTTTTTTTCTGTTTCCAGGAACCTTGTTGGCCCATCAAATATGAATGTGGTGCTTTACTACAGTACGTGCTGAGGAAATTGTTGTGCCCCATGATACATGATGACTCTCAATGTGCTTCAGGTTTCCTCCTCCTGCACCACCCACGCACACAATGACCTGTGTAGGCATGACCTCTTTCCCTTTACTGGTATAATCAGGTGAGATAAAGGTACTTATTTTTTTTTTTTGAGTTTGACAAGCCTAAAAAATCATTGTTGCCCTACCCTAGGCAAACTGTGGTTCACAAATATGTATTTTTACTAAACACAGTTTATCTATTTGTACAGCTTGCTTCAGAGTTAACCTTTGCCAGAATTGTTTGATTATTAAATGGAGTATGTTATCTTCAATGGACTATTTTAAGACTATTAAAGTCACAGACTTATCTTAAATTAAAGTTCTACATTTTACAGAGAAAAATATTGTTTTTGAAATCAGGCAGTTTTCTTCTTTCTTTTTTGTGCCAACGTCCCCAGTGACTCCACACTGACTTCTCTGGACCAGTCCACAAACCATAACCACCACAACCACCGCCCACCCTGGCTTGCCCCCTCAAGGTGGGACTGCTGAGATGACCTCCCCCCATAAAAATGCATCCAGAGTACTGGCAGCATCACTGCTGCTGTCGGGGCTCCCTAGGCTTACCCCCCTCCTCAAGTGGGGCTGCATGGACAGGCCACTTGGTGGATAACTGTCCCATTCAGGACATCAACATTCTCGTGTAACCAATGAATCCAGTTTTCAGGTTGAGACGGCTAAACAGGGAGCTCCCTTACTTCAAAAGGAGCTCCTATGGGCAGCTGAATCACTTTTTAATTCACCCCCTAAAGGAAGGAAAATGATTGTAAGTTGCCCTTAAGGGGCTTGGCACACCTCTTATGGAAGGGAAGGGATCATAATTTGCACTTGAGGGGCTCAGAGCACAGTCCCTTTCTGCTTCCTCAGTCATCTCTTCCCCCGCACTCTGACGGTTTGTCACTTCGGTATTGGGGGAGTGTGGGGGTGCACTCCATTCACTTGAATGGAGAGTCTTTTCATAAGTTCATTTTCCAATTTTAGATCAGGTTTTGGCACAGATCTGTACCAAGGTTCAACTAACATGGCTCTTGTGTGTTGAACCCTGGCATCAATCTGTGCCAAAATCCCATTTAAAATCAGGAAATCAGGAAATGAACATGTAAAAAGACACCCCATTCAAGTGAATGGAGCACACCTCCACACTCTTCCTATACCGACATTACAAAACATCAAAGTGCTGGGGCAGAGCTGACTATGAAGTGGAAAGGAACTGTGTTATGAGCTCCTCAGGGGCAAATTACTATCCTTTCCCTTCCTTTAGGGGGTGAATTAAAAAAATGATTCAGCTGCCCATAGGAGCTCACATTCGGGTAAGGGATCTACTGTACCTGCTTAGCTGTCTCAGCCTAGAATTAAGATGGGGGAGAGGTTACTGAACCACAAGGGATATCTGCAAGAGTTAACAAAAATGTAAAATCTCATTGGTCCACAAGCAGACCAAAAGATGAAGGTTGGAGGGGTTGGGGGAAGACTATGGTGCCATTTACCAGTGGGAAAAGTACATGTAATAGCACCCTGCAACTGGCACTATGCCATGCACAGTCCTCTGTGGTGATAACAGTTCAGGTGTTAGCAGTCATTCACACTGATTGGGACCACTATTAAGTTTTGGTTTTGTGCACAGCAGTTTTAGGTGGTGCAACATGGGGAAGGAGTGTTTTTACACCTTAATTTTGCACCAGAACCTACTTCAACTATGTATAAGGACTCTGTATCCCACTGTGCTTCTGTCCTGTCAGCTGTGAAGGTGAGTGAAGGTTGGATCAAATTAATCTCGGCTGGGCTTACCTGGGTAAAGAAACCAGTCAACTAGAAATGAAACAAATGTACAGGATATGCATCTGTGCTGTTCTGTGTGCACTACATTGAAATTTGGTCCAAAACACAGATGTTCTGTGACTGCCTGGCAGCCCAGTCCTCGTATATCAGACTACTATACTGTGTAGGTGTCACGGGTTTGAGAACCTGCCTGGATCATCTTTTGCAGGGTATTGTGGTGGTGGAGAAATGCTGCAGAAGATAGCACAGTCTCGACCAGGGAAGGGAGGCATTATCCTACTGCAGACAAGCAACTGTCCTGTGATAGGGGGTGAACCCTTAGTGTCACTGCTGCAGCAAAGCTGTGTGCATATGAGGCTATCATGGCAAGGCACAGCTCCAATAAGGGAGGTAGGAGGGACTAGGTAATTACCATAGGTTTTTATTTTATTTTAGCATTTTTAACTGAGAAAAGCACACTGAGCTGAAGCTCCTTTCCCAGTGTGTCCATTGGAGCACAGGGAGTTTAAGTGACTTGTTCAGGGCCACGCATTAAGCAAGTGGTGACTGGGCTCCAACCCAGCTCTGCCGGGTCTCTAGGTTCACAAATTCATGCTCTATCCTCTAGGCTATACAGGATTTAAATAAGCATTTGTCAATGCTGAATGTTTGCTTGCTGGTATTAACATTGGAAATGCAGGAGTTAGAGAGATGCAGAATAGGAATGGCAGTGAAGTAGTGAACTTCACGACAACCCCAGCTTCACACTGCAGAGACGGACAGGCATTGGGGTATGCGTTTGGGTTGTCACCCATAACGTTCATGCCATTTCACTTCACCCTATCCAGCAGACACCGACACATGTTGAGGTGTGCCTTGGGGTGTTTGGCTTTACAGTCACCCCACTCCATAAGGACATGTGTTGAAATGGGTGCAGTATAGGAGAATGGGGTGAACTCTGGGGCTGAAGAGTCCAAGGCACACCTTGATGCCTGTCAGTGGCTGCAGGGTGGTGGAGTGGGGGTGGAATGGCATGAGCACTACAGTCGGCAATCCAAAGACACACCCCTGATGCATGTCAGTCTGTACAGGGTGGGACGTTACGGTTAGAAACCCTAATGCCCCAGGTGTTTGTTGATATTTACATTACACATTTTCAACATGGCCTTTTTTGTGACCCCCACATCATGAAAGCATTTGGGACCTCTTCTCATGAACAGTGGCATTGTGATTTTGTCAATGTGTCCCGAACTTTGAGTTTCCACAGCGACTGTGCCATTGTGCGCCAGATGTCCGAAAACACAGACTGGGCAGGATATGAAGAATGACAGCTGTACCATTCATAGGGAGGTGTGAAGAGATGGCAATGTTGAAACTCTGTAGTGAAAATATTAAAACTGCTCAAACTTCCGAGCATACGTTGAAACTGTGCAACGCATGCGTGTAACACAGTCATTTAGTGGAATTATTTCACCAAATTTTCAACATAGGCATTTTGTGACCTCTGCTCATGAAGACTGTCACTATGATTTTCTTAATCTGTCCCGAACATTGATTTCCCACAGCAACCGTGCTATTCTGCGCCAGATGTATAAATGCATATTTGGGGCATGATGTGAAAAATGACAGCTGTACTGTTCATAAGGAGGTCTGAAAAAAGGCCAATGTTGAAAATCTGGAGTGAAAACACTACAAATTTGCGAAGTTATGTGGGTGTGTGGAAACTGCACAATGCACGTTTGTAACACAGTCATTTTATGGACATTTGTCACCAAATTTTCAACATAGGCATTTTAGGACCTCTGCTCATGAACAGAGTCACTGTGATTTTACATACGAACATATGAACATACAAACATACTAATCTGCCAGCAGAACACACCAATCGGTCTATGTAAGTCTGCCCGAGTGTGCAGCTAGCACCCTAGATTGCAGCTGCCCCAGCCTCCTCCCCATCAGTTCCTTCCCCGCTTGTCCCAGCCCCTGCCCCTGCCTCTCTGACTCTTCCTCTTGCTTTATCCCACTCCTTCTTAAAGCTATTGACTGTCCTACATGTTACCACCCCCTCTGGCAGCGCATTCCAACTAGACACCACCATCTCAGAGAAGTAGTGCCTCCTCATTTCCCTCTTGAAATGTCCCCCTTCCAACCTTAGTCCATGCCTCCTCATCTCTCTTTCACTCCTCAGTTTAAACACTCCCTCGGTGCTAGGTTTATTTACCCCCTCAGGTATTTAAACACTTCAATCATATCCCCCCATCCCTCTTCTCCTCCAGCGTGTACATGTTCAGCTCCTTCAGCCTAACTTCATATTCCTTTGTTGCCCTCCTTTGCACCTCCTCCAGTAACTATATATCTCTCCTCAGGTATGGCCTCCAGTATTGTACACAGTACTCTAGGTGCAGTCTGACCAATGATCTGTAGAGAGGTAGGATCACATCCCTGTGTCTGGATGAGAACCCCCTTGTGATGCACCGCAGCATCCTGTTTGCCTTTGCTGCTGCTCTTCTGCACTGTGCCGAGTTGTTCATGCTCTTAGTTACCAACATCACTAGGTCCTTCTCCTCCTCTGTGATCCCCAACCAATAGTCCGTCTTCTGGTTCTTTGGCCTGAAGTGCATCACCTTACACTTCTTTGCATTGAATCTTAGCTGCCACTCCACCGACCATGTCTCTAGTTTGGTTAGGTCCCCCTGCTGTTTTTCCCATCCATCCTCTTCATCCACCACCACCCCCAATTTGGTATAATCTGTGAACAGACTAACCCTGCTCCCCACTCCATGTGCTATATCAGAGATAAAGAGCCCAAGTAGCACTGGGCCCAGCACTGACCCCTGCGGCACCCCGCTTGTCACTGCTCTGGGTGCCGAGAGCTCCCCCCCCACCACCCTCTGCACTCTCCCCATAACCAGTTCTCTATCCATTTAGTCAGCTTTTTTCCCACCCCCACTGCCATCAGCTTACCCCCAGACCCCATGAGGCACTGTATCAAGGCCTTACTGAAGTCCAAGTACAGGACATGTACCACATGGCCCCTGTCCAACTCCCTTGTCACCCAGTCATAATACTCATTAGGTTGGTTTGACAAGACCTCCCTGAGATGAACCCGTGTTGCCGACCATCTTGGAGGCCATTACTTTCCAGGAATGCCACCAGCCTTCCTGTAGTATTGCCTCCATAAGCTTACCCACTATGGATGTGACAGTTACCGGCCGATAATTTGCTGGCTTCTCCCTAGGCCCACTCTTGTGTATGGGCACCACATGGGCCACCCTCCAGTCCTGGGGCACACACCTGTTTCCAGGAGGTGTTGAACAGATCTGCCAGAGGCTCAGCCAACAGCTCCATCTCCTCAGCACCTTGGGTGGATGCCATCGACTTGGTGCCTTGTCCACCCTTACTGCCTCAGCCCTCTAGCACCCTACTCCTTGGGATCACTTTGTCCGTCGTCACCTCCCCCTTCCCCACCCCAGACCATTCTGGTAGTGGATCATCCCTCTCCTTAGTGAAAACGGAGCAGAAGTACTCATTTAGAATTTCCACTTTTCCACCCAATCCCCTCCCTGCTTTATCCTCACAATATGTTCCTTGCACTTCCTCTTTTCCCTGACATACCTAAAAAAGTCCTTTCCTCCCTTTATGCCCTATGCGGACCTTAATTGCCTGGAGGCCTTAGCTTTTTTCACCCTCCTGGCAACCTCCCTTGACCAATCTCAGAAAGCCTCCTTATCCTCTCCCTTCCCTGTTTTCCGGTACTTTCGGTATGCAGCCATCTTTGCCCTCACCCCTTGCAGTACTTCCTTGTTCAGCCAGCATGGTTTCTAGTTTCTGCTCTTCTTACTCCTGGCCCTGGTGCAGGCTACTGTGGCCTCTGTTAACCCAGTCTTTATGACTCCCCACTTTTGTTCTGCATCCATCCCTGAACATATATCCTGGAGTCTCTCTTGCAGTATTGCTCCCATCCTCCCAAAGTCCACCCTAATAAAGTCCACCACCTTAGTGCCCATGCCTCCTGTCTCCCTGCCCAGTGCGACAATGAGCCACACTGTTTGGTGGTCGCTACATGCTAGGGGGTCTTCCACCCTTACCTCCCTCACCGCCTCCCCATTTGCCAGTACTAGGTCTAGAGTGTTACCAGGCCTTGCAGGCCCACTTACCAATTGTGTCAGAAGGCTGTCCTGGAATGCATTAAGGAACACCTGCTCCATGGTACTGCTAGTGGCCGGGGTGCTCCAGTCAACCCGTGGTAGATTAAAATCCCCCACTATCACCACACTCCCCCTTCTACACACCCTCCTTATCTGCTCTGCCAATGCCCCATCCAGGTCTCCTGATTGGGCTGGTGGTCTGTACCCTACTCCCAGCCTCAACTTTCTGCCCTTGGAGTCCAGGAGCTGCACCCAAAGTGCCTCTGTCCTCTCCTCTTCTCCCTTGTCTCTTATGCATTTAATCCCTTTCCTCACATAGAGTGTAACCCCCCCTTCCAACCACCCGGTCCCTCCTGTATATCCTGTATTCTGGGATTGCCAAGTCCCAATCATGGTACTCTGTGGCCCAAGTCTCTGTCACTGCAGCAATGTCCATCTTCCCCTCTGAAAGGAGCACCTGAAACTCTGCAATTTTGTTCCCTAGGCTTCTTACATTGAGAGAGACCACCTTCCACCCATATCCTTCCTTCTCCTCACTCTTCTCTCCTTGGCCTGTGTCCCTCCTCCTGGTAGTCCGCACCCTTTCTCCTCCTTATTCTTACCGGGTTGTGGTGCCTTCTGTATTACACTCAAACCACTCTACCCGCCTCCTCCCAGGGTTACTATGCCTCTGTCTTTACCTATATGTAGGGGGGTGAGCTCATTAGGCTCCCCTGTCCGGACATTTCTGCCAAACTCAGTCTTTTGACTCCCCCCCCACTAGTTTAAATCCACCTTAGTAGAGATATGCTCCTCTAATCCTGCCTTTAATAGTCCCTTCCCCTTCCTGCTCAAGTGTAGCCTGCCCACCGTGTAAAAGTCACTATTCCCCCAGACCCTTCCCCAGTTTGTCACTAACACATAATTTTTGGTGTGGCACCAATCCCTCAGCTACTCGTTGAACTCCTCAATCCTACCCTTTCTCCCCATGCTTACATATGGTACTGGAAGTTCCTCCGAGAATGCCACCAACTCCCCTAACCCCTCACACTGCTTGCCCAACTACTCGAACCTCCCCCTCACTACTTCCATAGTCTCCCCCACCAAGTCGTTTGTACCTACATGCAACACTAAATGAGGTTTCTTCCTCCCCTTGCTGCACACTTGAGCAGTGCCTGCCCTGCCCCTCCTGCAGTCAACCTGTGGATAGCTTCAACCCAAATACAGCTGTGCCTTTCCCCCTTCCGCCCCATCTCACCCCTTTCAGTATAGAATCCCCCAGGATGAGTATGCCCCCGTCCCTTACACCCTTTCCCTTCTAATGCCCCTTCCACCACCCCAGTATTCGTTCTTCCCTTCCCCTTACCCCTGCCAGCTGCAAACTCTGTGACTTCTGTATCTGTATACCCTATTTCCACCTCACCCCTTTTCTCTGCCTTATTCTTACCATCCCCCTTGAACCCCTTCCCAGCCTGACTACTTCCTACTGGGCTTCCCATGTCGACGTCCCTTCCTCCCCTGTTGATTTCCAACCCCTCTCCTATCCCCGCTGTTGTCACTTTACAGCCCCCATTCCCTTCTACCCTGATAGTGATGCCCCTCCCATCCTTCACCCTTCTGTAGCCTTCTCTCCTCCAGTCACCACCCCTCCTTCCTTACTAGCCCCCCTTCTAACCTTTCATCCTCGCTATCTCTTCCCCTACCTGTTGCCATCCATCTCATGCCCTGCTTGTCCTCCCCACTTCAGTATGTTCCTGCTTCCCCTCTCTCTCCCATAGCAGAGGCTTGAATCTATTCCTAGTCGATACCCCTCCTACATCTCTTCCCCCTATCGGTTCCCCCTCCTACTTGTTCCCCTCCATGCCACCCTGGTCCCACTCCTGGTCCCTCCCTACCTGCAGCCATTTGCTCTCTCCCCTGGTACTCCTCGTGGTCTCTTCCTCCCCCATCAGGAGGCTCCCCCTCACCTCGGGCACCCCTTCCTTCTCCTCTCTTTTCTGCTAGTATGTTTGATACTGGGGTCAGTTTCAGTCCCTAGTTGTTCTTCCTCCATCCCCGCTTGCCATTCTCTATCCCCCCCAGCCAGGATGCCTACCATACTCATCTGCCCTGTCACTTAGACTCCCCCCAACCTCCACAGTTCCTCCCTCAAACTAGCCAGTCATCTATAGACCATACACCCCCCCATCCACCAAGCCCAGTCCAGGATCATGGCGGACCCACACCCTGTACACCCCAACACTCTTCCAAAGATGCCCACCCTATTGACATGTGGCAACTGCCCCATTTTGGCCCCCATCTTATGTCACGGGCTCTTACTCCCAGTTTCTGTACCCTGCTTCAACTGTTAGGCCCCTATTTACTCAAATTCCTGGTCCCCCCACACTAGTCCTCCTACTGCCCCTTGCTGATCGGGTTAATTCAGTCTCAAATCTCATCCGTTAGATACTGTATTACTGTAGCAATCCTAAAGCCTCCTTGTCTGTTTTTCACCCCTCAGCTACCATACTTTTTGTTCTCAGTTCTCATATAGTTTCACTTAGCCCAGCTAGAAATCCTATTGCACTCCAAGTATTACTCAGCTCAGTTAGAGAAAGAAACAGAACAACTAAATCTGTATTATTACAGCAATCCTAAAAGTATTCAGTCATTGCTTTGTCTCCACCCCAGAGACCCTGCAGTAATAAAGGACCACAAAGGACCAAGGGTGGGAAGGTGGGCAACTCTAAAGTCCCGGCAGAGCTCCGTTGAGCTCGCTCACTCCCCCTCTCTCACTCACTCGTTCTGTTTCTTCCAGCGCTGCAGGCTGCCCTTTTGTACTGGGCTCCTGCCTGCATTGGTCCCTTTTTCTGCCCACAAAGAAATCCACAGCAGTCCCGACAGAGCTCCGTTGACTCCCCCCTCTCTCACTCGCTCGTTCTGATTCTCCCGGCACTGCAGGCTGCCCTTTTGTACTGGGCTCCTGCCTGCATTGGCGCCTTTTTCTGCCCACAAAGAAATCCACTGTAGTCCCGACAGAACTCCATTGAGCTCGCCTCACCTCTCTCTCACTGTCTCGCTCTGTTTCTCCTGGCGCTGCAGGCTGCCCTTTGTGCTGGGCTCCTGCCTGCGTTGGCACCTTTTTCTGCCCACAAAGAAATCTGCAGCAGTCCCGACAGAGCTCAGTTGAGCTTGCTCACTCCCCCTCTCTCACTCGCTCGATCTTAATCTGTCCCAAACACTGATTTCCCACAGTGACTGCGCTATTCTGCGCCAGAAGTACGAAAACACATTTTGGCCAGGATGTGAAAAATGACGGGTATACTGTTCATAAGGAGGTGCGAAAAAATGCCATTGTTGAAAATCTGGCATGAAAATATTACAAATTTGCGAAGTTACAAGGGTGCGTGGAAACTGTACAACGCACATTGTAACAGTCATTTTACGGACTTTCATCATCAATTTTCAAAGTATGCATTTTAGAACCTCTGCTCATGAACAGTGTCACTGTCATTTTCTGAATCTGTTCCGAAAACTGATTTCCCACAGCGACTGTGCTATTTTGCACCGGAAGTGCAAAAACACATTTCAGCCAGGATATGTAAAATGCCAGTTGTACTGTTCATAAGGAGGTGTGTAAAAATGCCAATGTTGAAAATCTGGAGTGAAAATATTACAAATTCGCGTAGTTACGAGCGTGCGTGGAAACTGCACAATGCACACTTGTAAAATAGTAATTTTTGGATTTATTTCACCAAATTTGCAACATAGGCTTTTTGAGAGCCCACCTCATGAACACTGACACTGTCATTTTGTTAATCAGTCCCGAAAGGTAATTCCATGCAGTGACCGCAAAATCACCTTTCGGGACCAAATAATGCCATGACAGTGGCTGAATTTATGAGGAGGGGTCCCAATAACCCCATGTTGAAAATCTTGTGCCAAAATTCCCCAAAATTCCTGAGATATGCACCAAAGTAAAAAAAAAAAACAAAAAAACTATTTATGCCATTATACAGCTTATCGGCATTTCTTCAGTTCACAGTCGGCTTTGAAGAGTGCAGACGTGTTCCCAGTCCACCGAAGATCATCCGCTGGACCCTGGAGGTGAGTATGGGGTGGGGGTAGGGGAGGCAGGGTACGAGAGGGTGGGCGAGTTTGGGGAGGGGCCACGACTCAACGAGGGACTGTTTTCTGTTTTACAGGGTTAAAAAACATTGTGAGACTGTTTTTTTCAGAGACATTTGACACGCTGGGGTGGGCCCAGCATGCCACCCAGTTTTTTTTGGGGCCAGCCGACGGGGGGAGGCATCCCCGACTCAACACAGCACTGAGTGGGGGCAAGAGCCGAGGGATTGGGCACCCCGGGCAGACAATAAATTGGATGGGGGACATTATGCTGATGGGGAGGGCTCCCATTGACAAATTGAACTGGGAAGGGGGCTGAAGCTGACGGGACTGGGCACCTCTCTGCAAAGAAAGACTGTTGGGGGCATGATGCCGAGGGAGATTGGGCACCCCTTGGCATACAACAGAAACTTGGGAGTGGGACATTATACCAATGCGGACTGGTCCCTCGTCAGCAAATGAACTGGGTCGAGCATGCGGATGACAAAAGTCACTTTGCCAATGACAGGTCGCCCCTCATTGCAGCAGAATGGCTGACTGCATTGACGAGGTGGCCACTGATTGAGTGGCAAAAACGTTTCAAGGTGGTGGCATGTTGGCTGAACTAGTGTCAGCAGCAGCATGCCACTGCATTGGGAAAGTGGGCCAAGCCTCAAAAGGCACTGGGGCTATTGCCCTCACAGTGCTGCACCTCCAAAACCCCAAGCTCTCCAGTTGTGCTAAAATGTTTCTTGCGCATGCGCAAGCAAACATAAAAACAGGCCTGCCAGAATAAGGGTAGTTACTCTCAGGCAACACACAACTTGGAAAAGTCCTGCAGGGACCATGGTGTGGGGCTGGGAGGTCGCTAGCCTGAAGATGGAGGACAACCTGAGGTTAGAGAGAAAAAGCTGTATGGGAAAGACACAGACGTTCCTTGTAGCAATGGTATTACCAAGTGTTTCAAGATTAATGTGCTCTGTACTAGACAAATCAAGTTTTCTGCTGCTTTATCCTTTATTTTTGCAATGATTTTTGTTTTGCAATGTGTTTACCAGAGATAGCCTTTATAAAAAGCAATATCTCATTTACAGTGGGATCCTGGTCCTATCCAACTGTACAGCTGGGAGAGCTGAAGCACAGGGAGGTTAAATAGTTTGTGGAAGGTCACACACTGAGCCAGTGGCTGTGCAGGAATTCAAACCCAGCATCACCTGCTTCACAGTTTAGCTCTCTGACCACTTGTGGGAAAGGGTCTCATTTACAATGGCAATTGGCAAGCACTGCAAAGTATCAGCCTGTTTTATCTGAACAAAATGTTTGCTCCATATCAGATGTGGTTGGCATACAAAATATATTATTGTCATTAAGTACCATGCAACAGTGCACACAATGATGTAATTCACATAAAATGTGGAAAAGTGTGACATGACATTGGGGTTCAGCTATGGGTGTTTAAAACCAAAAGTTATGCTGGATTCTGATAAACATGAACGTTTGTCCACTCATAATTTAGCATTCCCAAACCACACTGGGCCACAATCTCATTCACTAATTTTCACAGAGCGTTTTTGATTCCAACGTGTCACACTCAGTAGGGTTGCAAAGGCCTCCGAGTTCCTGGGGAAAGAGCAAGGGCTGGAATGGGCATTGTGACCCTCACAAGCAGGATTTGCAGGCTGGAGCATTTGTGCTGAATTTCTGTTAGCAGGCAATAACTCATTGTGACTGCCTGCGACCATATAATCTGGGGGAGGGAGTTCTTGGAGGACTGCTACTGGGTCAGGGAGTCTGACTGGAACCACTGGACACCAGGGACTGCACGGTTGGAAGGTGTAGGAAATACAGTAAATGATGGAGGGTAGGGGCTTGCATCAAAAGCCAGGGGTATCAGTACTGGATGCTGATAGGTCAGGGGTAATGTGTGGTGCTAAGCACCGGGGTGTGATATCAGACAAGTTATAGGTGGCAGGGATAACTGGACAGGCAGGAAAACCACTGGAACTAAGGACTGGAATAACAGAGTCAGGGAGAGGAAGGGAGGAGAAAGCATCAAAATTACAGGAAATAATCTGCATCAGATGTCAGGGGGCCCACTTGGCACCAAGTTGGTTCAGAGTGGGGGATGCAGACTGGTGGAGTCAGGGAGGGTGGAGGATTGCATAATGCTGTGTCAGGAGTGGGTACCCCTAGATACCAGGGAGTGGGTGAGACAGGAACAGGGGAACCCAGTGCCATAGACACAGTGGTACAGCATGTTGCATCATAGAAATGGGCATATATCAAAATGCTACATAGTTTCATGTCTTCAACCAGTCATCAAGATGTTAGCAAGGAATTTCCCAAACCACAATGGTAAACATCTGGATTGAAGATTTCCATTGCTCCACACTTTCTTGGAAACAAAGCCTTATCATTTACTTGCATGGAGGATGGACATTTCTCCCCTTAAGAAATTTCGCTCATTCTTAGGATTTCATTGTGGCATTTGATGTTTCCGTGACACTTAAATAATTGTTGATAAAATACACAAAACTGAACCTGTACTGAGAGTAGAATTATAGATTGCAGGAGTGTCCCTGAACAATCAGAGCCCTCCCTTCAGTTATGTGTGAGGTACTCTTATTACCCTAACAGCACCTCACATGCTGAGCCACTATAACAGGCTTCTCGCTGACCACTCATGCCATTACCTGTATTAAATAAAAAAAGTGTTTTTTTTATTTTATACAGTTAGTGATCCATAATAATTTTATAGGTCTATAATGAGGGCCTCTAATCGATGTAAGAAGTGTCACCTCTTGTGTCCTTAGGACCACAGAGCTGCTCACCTTCAGTTTGTAGTCTTCTGGGCCTATAAATGCATGAGCTGACACTCTTATATCCATAAGAGGCCCTCCAAATGGACCCATAAACATATGGTAGAAATCAGAAAACCAGATAAATCCAAAGATGCAAACTGTAATTAAAGTGACAGTGTCAGGGAACTTGCTCATGTTTTATTTGCTGTAGCAGACAGGGGTCTAAAAAGCTTTATCATTGAAGCATCTGCATCTCACAACAAGCCTAGAGTGATGCATGGAAACATAGATCATGATGACCAAAGGTCCATTCAGTCTGCCCATATTCCCTATAGTCCCTGGAACCTATTGTTCCTCCAGGGTACTAACCCTCCCCATTCAGGGACACTGGTTTACCGGGATTGAGAAAGGGCATATTCCATTTTGCACATTGTAAAAAACGGTATTGTCACCGGTGTCTGCTAAGCCAAAATCTGGTTTTACCGGTGTTTGGTTTTGTGTACTTTATTTAACCATTTTTAACTCTGCTAACATGCATTTTCACAATTTTGACCTCCACTATTACACATCCTTCCATCCTTGTACCAATTTAAAGTTATTTTAGGTACAAGATGTGATGGCAGTAGCAACACTACAGCCCCCATCCCAAAGGTGTGATGAAAGCAGCACTATGGCCCCATCCCTCAGGTGCGATGGCAGCACCAACAGCACTATGACCTCCCTCCCTCAGGTGTGACAGAAGCAGCAGCACTGTGGCCCACATCCCTTAGGTGGGATGGCAGCAGTACTACGTTCACCATTCCTCAGGTGTGATGGCAGTATCAGCACTATGGCCCCCATCCCTCAGGTGGGACAGCAGCAGTACTACATTCCCCATCCACCTGTGGTGATGGCAGAAGCACTACAGACCCAACCCCTTCAGTGTGATGGCAGTAGCAACAATGCAGTCCACATCTCTCTGGGGTGATGGTAGTAGTGACAGCACTATGCTCCCCTTTCTTCAACACCCACACCCCACAAGTACAAGTTACAAATGACTTGGTCTCTCTGCTTGTTAGAACTCAGATGTGAATTAATCTGTACCATCACCACTAAGGTGTACTACTTTTGTTTTTTCCTATCTATAATTTAACTGCCTGAATTGGATTTCTGCCTGTGACACCTCTGACCAGGGTTAGGGAACAGACTTGGGTGTTGGAGGGCCAGCTGGTGGGTGAAGGCTTGAATGTCAAACAACCACTCACCTTCTCCTGGAAGGGAGGGTGGGTTCACAGCTCAGCATCTGCTGACCCCTGGTGGAGGCCAGAGGCACAACAACGTCAGCCCTCACTGCAGGAGGGAGCGTGATGGACATCAGCTTGTGCCTTGACATCATGTGGCCTGTCACGCTCCCAATGGGAAAACACCCGCTGACCAACCGAAGGACAGCTGTTGGTCCCTCCATAAGCTGGAAGCTCCAGACATGTGTCCATTCTGACCCCTGCCATGCCCAGGATACACAGGAAGCTCTTTAGGACAATTCCTCCCTAGTAGGCTCTCACAGGGGTAGGGCCCACCTCGATGAAGGGTTACTTTGGGTTACCTGGTAGCACAGCAGTAAGGGGCAGTGGATGGTGGCTGGGACTCAGCAGCAATGGTAGGGAGCCTTGGCAGGCCTGAAGAAGTGAATCGCCAGGGGGTAGGAGAAGCAGAAAAAAACTGCTTGAATTTGCTTCTTTGAAATAAAGTGTCTTCACCTAAAAAATTCACAAGTGATTAGTGGGGGATGTTCAAATGGATTTATGCTTCTCCCAGACATGTTGATGCTTTTTTTTTTACTTGGTGGTCATGAAAAGGGCGTCTCCTAGTTTTCATGTCTTTGTTCAGATGTGAATTGAGCACCACTCTGCCCACCAGCATCATACAGCCCCTGGGGTCTTACCTTCTGTACGTCATTGACTGTGCTTTCAAAATCCACTGGCCAGACATAAGTACACTTAAATACTTAACATTTGCTGTTTGTTGAAGCAGTCTATCAGAAAACTTTTTGTTGTCACAGAGACTGAAGCAGTAGTTGGGAGAAAAGGTGCAAATTATCCATTCACCTAAATGGGGTGCAAACTGTGAAGTCTTTTCATAAGTAGTAAGGCAGTTTCTTCTTTGTGAACATACTTTCATTCAGACTAGTTTTCATTCAAACAACTGAGGATTTTGGATGGCCCTACTGATTATAAACTTGAATAAACTAGTTGGTAACACTGATCCTGCGTTTAGCAATCTACAGCCTAGATGCTTATATGCAAAGAATACAATAAAACCTGACTACAATCTAAAAACAAGCTTATAAAACACATAAAATGTATCTGAACATTTATCTTTACCTATACAAAATCATTGCAGCCCAAGTAAAACTCAGGTAAATTACATGGTACCTGACTACTATTCTATGATGTAGTAAACATATATTGGTAATTTTTTATATTCTTTGTAAAGCAGGTAAGGCCCACTAGACAGAACTGTCTGTTTTCAGGAGCAACCTAGAAGCACTGGGGAGGTTAAGTGATCTTGCTTGAGTCACACAGTATGCAAGTGGAGGTTGTGGGAATCAAACCCAGGTCTGCTGGATGTACCCAGTTCATTCACTGTTTGTTACTCTAACCACTAGGCATGGGTGGTTAAACTGAATGGCTGATTACAACAAAGCAGTGTGGGTGATTTCCTTACTGACTCTACATGCAGCAAAGCAGAAAGAATGCAAAGCAGAGCAGCATTCATTTTAAGATACTGAAATCTGGGTCAGCCTGCTGGCACTGCGGTAGCACTATTGCTTGCAATGCTAGCGACCCAGGGTCAGAAGCGAACTCGGGTTGCTGGAGGTCTGGCCAGGGGAGTAGGATCGAGCACCTGTGGGACTGCTCTCCTCCTCCAGGGAGGGTGGGCTGCAGGTCCTGCTGCTTTACCTCCACCTGTGTGACCATGGGTGGTGATGCAATGGTGCTGCAGAGTGATCAGGAGGGGAGGACGCTAGCCAGGATCTGGAGCAGTAGCATGTCTCTATGTGACCTACCTCCTTGGATCTCCTCTAGTGCCGGTGCCCTCAGGGACAGACAGCAGAAAACCAGGAACAATCACCCCACATCGGCCAATGGCAGAAGGGACCCAGGTGCCCCAGACTTTATAACCAGGCTCCATGAGGTACCCACTGGGCTGCCTGACACACCTAACAGAGTGTGGAGGGGTGACCTGGGGTCCCCCCTTCCCACCTGGGGGTACAACTCAGGCAAGATAGGAGCAGGCCCACAGGAGCTCCTGAGCATTACCTGGGGTGAAGCTAGGGATACCCAGCCTAGTGATCTCTGAAAGTGGAGACTGATGTTGTGAGAAGGGACATAGAAAGAGAAAATTAAAAAAAAAATGTAAAAAAAATGCTGAAATGTTTGAGATTCTGTGCAGTGACGTGCAATTTCTGTGAGGCACCGGTACAAGAATTCAAAATCCGCAAACCAAGCAGGATTCCGTGATTGTTACCGGTGTTACTGGTAAAAATGGAAAACCAGTGTCCCTGCCCATTCTCCTCCCTGGTCTTGTCACCCCAGGCAACCACTATTCCCTTCATTCTATCCCATGCCTGCTTGAATCCCCTGACACTGTTTGCACTCACCACTTCAGTCGACACACTGTTCCAAGGTTCCACCACCCTTTCCGTAAAGAAGTGCTTCCTTACATCCCTCCTGAACTGCCTTCCTGTTAATTACCACTCATTACTGTGTGACCTCAGGTTGGTATTCAGGGTAAATAATTTCCCAGTTTGCCTTGTTAATTCCTTTAAGGAACTTGAAGGTCTTTATATCTCCCCTCTCCCTTCTGGTTTCCAGTGAGAACATATTTAGTGCCCTCAGGCAGTCCTTGTACAATCTGCCCTGCTGGCCCTAAATCATTTTTGTTACTCTGCACTGTACTGTTTCCAACCTATCCCTATCCTTTCTTAGGTGAGGGCTCCAGAAGTGGTTGCAGTACTCCAGATAAGACCTCACCAGGGATCTGTACAGAGGAAGTTTTACTCTTTTCTTCTGCAATCAGTACACCTCCTGATGCATCCCATCATCCTGTTAGCCTTGCTATAGGTCCTGTTGCACTGGCTCATTTAATTAAGGGAGTTACTGATGATAACTCCTAGATCCTGTTTCTTTTCTGTAGTGCTAAGTCTCACCCCACCCAGCCAGTACTCCGTCTTGGAGTTCCTTTTCCCTAGGTGCATTACCTTGCACTTTTTGGCATTGAATTGTAACTGCCAGATTATTGAACACCCCTCTAGTTTCTGTAGGTCCCTCTGCATATCCCTTATTCCCTCATCACTGTCCACCCTCCCACATAGTTTTATATCATCTGCGAAGAGACATAGCCTGCCCTGGATTCCCTCACCAATGTCACTAATGAACATGTTGAAGAGGACTGGACCCAGGATAGATCCCTGTGGAACCTTGCTTGTAAGCTCCCTTTCCTCTGATTTAACCCTGTTGACCACCACCCTCTGCTGCCTCCCTTCTAGCCAGCTACCCACCCAGTTCACTACAGATTTAGCTGCACCCAGGTCTTCCATCTTTTTTAACAACCTTTTGTGCAGTACTGAATCAAAAGCCTTGCTGATGTCAAAGTATAGCAGATCCATGGCGTGCCCTTTGTCTACTTTCTTGGGCACCCAGTCGAAGAAAAAAATCAGGTTAGTCTGACAAGATCTTTCACTACGAAACCATGTTGTTTACTATCCTGGAGTCCATTGCTCACTAGGTAGTCCACGAGGTCCTCTTTAATTAGTGATTCCATCAGCTTCTCCAGGCCTGTAGTTCCCTGGTTGTTCCTGACCCCCCACGCCATGAAGCAGTACAACATCTATCATTCTCCAATCCCCTGGAATGTTCCCAGACCTAAGTGAGATGTTGAACAGCCCAGCCAATGGTTCAGCCAGTTCTGCTTCTAATTCCCTATTTATCCTGGGATGCAACCTATCTGGGCCTGGGGCCTTATTTATCTTAAAGGTCGCCAGCCCTTTCAGGACCCTCTCATTAGTAAGTATTGGCTGCCTCATTTCTGGGACTCCCTTAGCTGCTGCTTTGATGCCACTTTCTGGCATGGACCCACAGTCCTCCTTAGTGAATACTGAGCAAATGTAGTAATTCAGGATGGCAGCCTTTTGCTCATCCTCCTCTATCACCCTATCCCCTCAACTAGTCATGCAATGCTCCCCTTTTTTCATTTTTGCACTGATATATCTAAAACAGTTTTCTCCATTCTTGACCCCAGCATACACAGCCCCATGTCTGGTTTCACCTCCTGATGACCCTCTTTGGCTCCCTATTTTTCTGTAGATAATTCTCCTTTCTGCCTCCTCCTCCTACTTTTCCTTGTATTTATAGAAGGCCTTTTCGGCCTAAGCACTTCCCTGACCCTAAATAAGAACCACAGTGGTCTCTCAAACCTATTTCTTTTAGATATTGTTTTTAAGCTTGCCTTTGATGCCAAAAGGATGACTCCTTTACTGACCCCATCTCTCCTTTGCCTCCTTTATGTCCTCCACCCCTACTAACTTATCCTTGACCAGTTTCCTCAACCTACTTAAGTTCGTCCTTCTAAAGTCAAGGGGCAGGATTTTCAAAGTGTGGCATAGGACTTACGTCCAGCCCTGCACCACAACAGTTAGGTTCTGGAGGTGCACCAAACTCTTCACTGCAACTGCACCCGAGTTTACAATCTTGGGCACAGGTGCGACAGTTTCCATGAATTACAGTGGCTTGAGCCAAATATCTGGTGCAAGTTCTGTAAAAACAGCTCCCAGGATTGCCAAAAGTTAGACCAGAAAGAGTATTTCTAACTTGCGGCAATTGCTGCATTGGATAGAAAATCCCGTTAGATCACCACAAGCCCCATGCACCATATCGTCAGTGCACTGGGGCTTGTAGCAATCTAAGACTTTCGAAATTCCCACCCAAGGACTGTGATTCTTGATTGTGGCTTGCCAGTCCCGACGGCCAATTCAAACCACACAGAGTTGTGGTCGCTGTTCCCTAGTGGCTCCCCTACTCCCACAGCACTCACCATCTCTGAGCTGATGAGCAACATTCAAGGATTGCATTCTGCCTGGTAGGTTCCTTAACAAGCTGCACCAGCAGATAGTCTTGGAAGGCATCCAGTAATGTGTGACTCTTGTCACTCTAGGCCACTGGGACCTCCCAATTGATGTCAGGCAGGTTCAGGTCACCCACCACTACTACTTCCCCCTTTGCCATCCCTCTTTTAAGTTCCTTTTTGAAGCTCTCTGTTCCTTTCCTCTGGGTGGCCTATAGAGCACCCCTAAGTGCACTTTTCTGCTTAAGGCTGCCATGAGTTGCACACATACTGACTCAGCCTCCCCACTGCTACCCCTAATACTTCCATCTTCTGCCACTTCAATACCCTCCTTGACAAAAAGGGTAACTCCTCCCCCCTACCAGTTGTTCCATCCCTCCTGAACAGTGAATACCGAGGGACTGTCATCTCCCAGACATTTTTATGTTTCGGTGATGGCTACCAGGTCTACTTCAGTGTCTGCCATCACAGCACCTGGAGCTCACTGAGTTTGTTGCTTAGACTCCTGGCATTAAGGCAGACCCCCCATTTGATCCCTGCTCTAACTCTGCTACTTTATGCTTTTTGCATTTTCTTCCCTCCTCAATGGTATTCCTCCCCTTGGTTCTGTAAAACCTACTTTGTTCCCTGTACTCTTTTGCAGTTACTGTCCCCTGGATGTGGAGGAGTTCTATATAGGATTCCCTTCTGCTCAACATCCATGATGGATCCCATAGACCTGGACTCCCCCACAGTCAATTTAAATGTCTGATGCAGACACAAGACTTCTGCCCTAGTGCACTAGCCCCTCTCTTGTCAGGTGAAGTCCATAACCCTTAAAGAGTTTCCTGTCCCAGAAGTCCCCCCAATCCCTGACAAAGTGGTACCCCATGTCCCAACACTACCCCTTAAACCGAATGTTAAACTCCTCTATTTTATAACTCCTAATTATGTCCTGCCCAAAAGGCCAGGGAGGCTGAGTGTGCCACCAATCTGTGGCCCAGTCTCTAGAAGTTCTGCTTCACCATCTCTACTGACTGATTGGCCAGATCATTGGTACCCAGGTGTACCAGCATCGCCAGCTCTCCCCCCTCTACCGTCCTCCCTATTCTGTCTAAATCCTGGTTGGCTGATGCTCCAGGTAAGCATCACATCACCCCTCTCCCATCCGACCCCTTCCTTATCACCCTGTCTAAACCCCTGATCATTGAGTCCCCAACCACTAGTACCATTCTGTTAGCCTTGCTCCCCTTGGGTGCCAACGTGATGTTCCTGCCCTTTCCCTTCAACTGCCCTTGAGTTCCCACAGGTGGAGTCAGGTGCCTGAACCTCCTCCAGGGGTGCAAATGATTTGCCATCTGGATGGTACTGGGCCAGACAACCTCCATATGACTGCCCCCCGGTCCTGCCACCCTCCATCCCTCTGGACCAGTGGATCTCTGTGGGAGTGGAGGTGTAGGGGGTGAGCTCCTGCTGAGCTTAGTGCACAGCTAAGCTATCTCTGTCTCTATCCTTGCTGCTACTAGCTGAGCATGGAGCTCTGCTATATTCCTGCAGAAGGGGCAGTACCCTCTGCTACAGAGTATATCGCTGGACAAGAGTACCCCTCAGTCCCCACAACTGAGTGCCTCACCTCTGAACCAGATCCTATAAGGAACTGTATTGGTGAGAGATACTGTAACCTTACTTGATACCACTTAGTTTAGATTGTACTCCTCCCCTAAATGGGGTGAATCTACATGGCTATCCTGTGAATAAAATAATTAATGGTAAGTGCATCTGAAGGTACATTTTAAAGCAGCAATGCAACAACATTTTTTTTTTCCAAAAAGCTAATTTCAGCTACAGTTAATAAAAATACTAGCATGCCTGTCAAATCTGCTTTTTTCGGTACCTCCTATGCTGCGCACCATGAGTTTTTGAATTTATCGATCCTAACTCTTGCCAGGTCTAATATGCTAATTCTATACCAACTGCAGTGGCCATCTTTTTTTCTTGAGAAAAAACAAAATACAAATGTTTATAAAATGCTAAAATTTTGGTGGAAATAGAAAATGTTACCACCAAACAAAACTGGAACATGTCTGGAATATGGGTCAAATTTGTTCAAAATTCCATTGCGCTGCTGGTTTAAACAGAATTTATTTACCAGAGATAGCCAAGCTGAGATTTCATTGGTTTCCAGCTTCTATACAACCTTACAGCTGGGATCAGTGAACCTGTTTAAAGTACTAAACCTCCAACAGAGATCATATGAAAGTTTTAAACTGTTTTGATTCATTTGGCAAAACGAGTCTCAAAAGGCTCTAAATATTCTGAATAAAAAAAACCTGAATCAGTTAAAAACAAAATAAAAGTCCTTAAATGCTGATGGTGGCCAGGGGAGGACTAATCCTAAACAGCTATCACAATACATTGTGAGTCTCTCGAATCCTTCTACCGTCTTGCAGGTATTGAGCATGTCTTCCAACATCTGTGCTACTAGGGCCACTGCAGAGTAGCTGGGTACAATGGGCACACTGGATGAGATGATGGGCCACTTTCTTAAACCATAGTCAAAGCATCTATGTATCTTATACCCCCTCCAAAACTGCAAAGCCCCTCAATCTCCAATCACCACCACATAAACCCACCAGGGGGTGCATCTACAACACACCACCATCAATTATCCCAGCACTGCAAGAGTGCCGTGATAGAACAGCCTTCGTCTTCAGTCCTCTTGGGCAAGGTAAGTGATCCAGCAGAGAGCCCACCCACTTCCCAGCTGTGGCATCCCACTGAGTGAGGGAGCTGAAGGGGAAGGAGGTGCAGGACCCTCAACTTACCTTGGGGCTGTATGTTTGCATCATACCTCCTGGTGTTCCTTTGCTAAGCAATACTGGGTGTGCATTGTACTCAGAGGCATGGCTGTTCCTTTATCTCGCTTCCTCATGACCCCATCATTTGGTAGATGATGCAGTGGCAGGAGGAGAGTGTCTCATTACTGGATCACTTTTCTGACCAAGAAGACTGAATATGAAGACTCCTCTATTAATGGATTCTTGCACTAAATAAGATAATTAGTGGAAAACCCAAAAGAATACCATCCCCTGGTGGAGTATTATCAGTATTTGTGGGAGCTTTGATTTTAGATGGTGTTTCATTTTTCATGGGGCGTGGACTGTTTGGGCATGGACAGGGTGCCTGCATTTGACACAATGGTATTATTTCTTTCAAATATTTTAGTACTCTAATCATGTGATCATATGTCATCCCTGAGTCTCCTTTCATCAATCAATGGAGAACAGTCCCAGTTCTACCAGTCTGTCTTAATAGCCTACCTTCTCAATCCTCTGAATATCTTTCCTCAGATATGGGAACCAGAACTGTACACTATATTCAAGATGTGGTCTATCCAGTGATCTGTATAGGAACATTACCATATCTCTTGATCTGCTTATAAAATTTCTCCTAATGCATGCCATGATTTTAAGTGCTTTGCTATTTGCTGGCCCACACTGTTGTTACTATTTAAAGTTGCTGTTGATCATTACCACCGGGTCCTGTTCCGGCTGAGTTTCAGCAGTCTTTGTGTTGTTTAGATCATATTTTGCTTCTCTATTCTTCCTAAATGCATCACTGTGCAGTTTTCAATACTGAAGTTGCTCTGCCATTTGGCTGCCCACTTCCCGAGCAAGTCCAGCTCTCTCTGCATTTCATTACTCTCCTGCCAAGATGCAACTACCCCACCAACTTTGGTGTCATCAGCAAACGATGGCGACCAAGATCACTTATAAATATATTGAATAATGTTGGCCCCAGTAGAGAACCTTGTGTTCATATAGACTGATTACAATTTATTCTTTTCTTTCCTGTTCTGTGATACATTTCTAATCTACAGTATTACATGGCTGGTTATACCTAGGTTCTGCAATTTATGAACTAGTCTTCTGTGTGGCATTCTTTCAAAGGCTTTGTTGAACAAGAAAAGCGATAGTTTAGAAATACCCCTTTTCCAGGATCATAGGGAGTGTATACAAGGGAATGTTGGGAGTCATGCAGTGCAGTGGCAGTGGAGCAGCAGTCCTTAGAGAGACCTTTAAGAGACTGAGCTGCTGCCCCATTTGCGTGCACCTCTCTGGGCTGAGGGGAGATGTCACTAGACTCTGGGCTGAGTTGGCTAGGATTTGGGAGACCTCTTCCTCCACCCAGGGGCCACCAATTCTATCATCGCTGCCTCATAGAGTGCTAAGGAGAAGGGCTGGCTGGACTGTGTTGGGCTCTGGGAGAGTGTGGATGGTGGATTGGTGTGCATTCCTCAACCAGTGCCACTACACAACTCATTCGCCACTGTTGCAGGATGGGACTGCCAGGAAGACACACATGTGGTAGTGGCCATGGAGGATGTGAAAGTCCTCCATAGGGGAGGCCCCAATGTGGGAAGCAGAAGATCCCAGCAGAGCAGAAAGCAACTTCCAGTGGGGGGACTTAGTCATTATGGGGAGCAGGACAGGAGGAAAGAGGGAGATGAGATGCCTACTTGGCACATCGGCACAGAGAGATGGAGAGTGGATCCTTAGGATTGCTAGGGTGGCAGGGCAAGAGGGGGAGCTGGAAGTCATTTCCATCTAGGGACTAATGACCTGGCAAAGGATGCAGCAGGGGTGGTGCAGGATATGTTTAAGGAGCTGGGAAGGGGCATGAAGCTGGCAGTTCACATGGTGGGCTTCACTGAGGTGCTACCTGTATATGGCCAGGAGAAGGCTAGGCAACACCACACCAGGGTCTTCAATGAGTTGCGGAAGACATGGTGCAGGGAGTAGGGTTTTAGCTACATCGGGGACTGGGGTCCTTCCTGGAGCGATTGAGGCCTGTACATGGTAAATGGCCTCCATCCATCTGGGAGGGGAATGGCAGTCCTGGGTGGAAGGTTTAGATGCTTCTTTTTTTTTTTTATTTTACTTTTTGTTTATCCCCTCCTTCCTACCCTTGGTGTCCACTCCTTCTGGCTGTTCATGCCAATCCAGCTCTCCCCCCGTACTCAGGATCTGCCCCTAGAGTGCCTCTTATCTCCTTCCTCCCTTCTGTACAACAGGGTCTGTCCCGGAGATGGTGGTCTGGGTGGCTTAGAACGGTCATCATCTAGGAACACTGAGGGGTATTTTCCATTTTTCTGTGTCCCCATTCCCAGCCCCCTGAGATGCCAGCACAAGGATGTACATCCAGAGAGGTGACGTGCTGACGCATGTCTCTCTCAAGTGCCTAATAGCGTCTCCCCTTCCTGACTCCATTGAATGGAGCTGCCAAAGCCCCTCGAGAGCCTGTGTTCCCACTGGACCTCTCAGGACGTCGGGTGCATGTACCCCAGAGGGAGGAGAGCATCCGTTGGGATGCTCAATCCTCCCTCTCCCAGCCAACCCTGCTGACCCACGTCCATTCCCAAACCCAGGTCACTGGCCTGGCACGAGGTGTTAGATGCTTCTTTGATGGGAATTTAAACTAGCCAAGAAGAGAGGCAGAAAAAATGAGAGAGGCAAAGACTGCCCCCACCTCCAGAGAATAGAGCAACAGAGAGAAGCCCAGAAGAAATTAATTCCCTAGGGATAGAGGTGCATAAGGATGAGGGGTGTGTAGGATGAGTGGGTCAGGAAGTAGATCTAAGGCTGGGCAGACAGAGGATAATAAAAATGGGGAGGACAGAATCAGGAAATGGGTGAGGTAAAGGATCAAAACAGGAAGGGAAGGCAGAATAGGGGCAGAGGAACAAATGTAGTGGAGAGCCATGTGTGCTAATGCAAGGAACCTAGGAATACAGTGCCTGGCCTTTAAGCAATCACTGCGGAGGTAGACCTAGATCCGGTGGACCATAATGGAGTTATGGTGCAGCCACTGCTGGAAAATGGCCATATGTGAGGGAAAGTATAAATGCCACAAAGATACAGGGACACCAGAGGGATAAGAAAGGCCTGAGCTGCCCAGTGGCATGGAGGGCTGAAGTGCTGGACACCTTACCTTCTCCCACACCAGCGACCCAGGTTCGAGAATAAGCCTGAGTCACCAGGGATCGGCCAGGGGGGAGGGCAAGGAGCTGGATTGAGCAGCTGCAAGACAGCTGTCTTTACCCAGGGAGGGACATGGGCTTCCCTGGCTCTTGGCTACCACCAGGTGAAGGCTATGCATCAGAGCCAAGCCAATAAGGGAGCCAGGCATTAGACTGGGTGGGAGGAAGGGGCTGTCACCGGAGCCACAGAGCACATGTATGCCTCCACGCGCATGCATGATCATGTTCCGGGGTCCTGGGATAATGGGGGAGAAAATGAAAAATGGGACACTGTGGCAGGCTAAAAGAAGCCCTGAGAACCCTTGAGATCCTGTGATGGAGGACCGCAGATTGTCTGCACCGGGGCCCCAACAGTAAAAAGTCACATGGGGAAAAAAAAAGGTCTGGAGGTACTTTGGGTTGGCTTAGAGACAGGGTCTGGGGCCTTTATATGCACAGGGATGGTGTAAAGACCACCAACACAGGGGGAGGAGTTAGATAAAAAGTTAGACAAGGGTTTGGGGAGACCGATGGAAGAATGGCAAGCAAAGTGTAAGTATTAGGGCTATGTGAAATTAGCAAATTCTGTTTTCGTGAAATATTTTGGAATTTTCCTAAATTCTTTAGTTGATCATAACTTGGTCAATATTACGGCTAGAGATCTTACATTTGGCATCCATATAATTTGAGACAGGCCCTAAATGAGTACCAAGCTTCATGACGTTTGCCAGAGGGGAGTAGAAGTTATAGGGGTTCAAAGCCTGGCAATTTATTATTCATATGAAAATTTCAGAAAATATTTCTATGCTTTCAAGTTAGCCACCTTTGGAGCTAGGTAATTGAAAATTTATAGTCATACTATCTTGGATGAATCATATATACTATTAAATAGAGAGGCAATTGGTTATGTAAATTATAAATTACAGGCATTCAACATTTAACAATTTATTTGCTAAATTGTATGAAAAAGTTCAAAATATATGGATGTTTATAGCTCAACTGCTATTGCAAGTATACACTCAAGATTTGGCATGCATACCAAAGTAAATATGTCCTTGAATCTAACTAAGCTGGATAAATGTGGTTTAGTAGGTTAAAATTTATTGTTGAGCCGACCCGGTGGTGTTGAGGGTTGAGGCGCTGAACGCCACACTTTGCGCCACAATGGTGACCCAGGTTCAAGAATGGACTCGGCTGCCAGGGGCTGGTAGGGAGAGGAAGGATTGAGTGTCACACTACTGCTCTCCTTCCTCTGTGGTGGGTGGGAACAACACATTGTGCTGCAGCGTCGACTGGCGGAGGCTAACTGCACTACAGCTGTGTGCCTGGAAATGGGGGGGAGCGTGGCAGGCATCAGCACGGATGTGCATCTGACGCCACTGCATGTCTGGCTCCCAGGGGCAAGAAAATGGTGGAAAATAGCAGGGCAATCTCGGCGGCTGATGGCCGTGCCCTGCACCCCCGGACATGAGAGGCATCTTCACCGGGATGTGGCCGATCCTGTGTGTATGAGGCGTATAAATCCGTGCACCAGACCTGGTCTGGGGGTGCGTCTGCCAGCGGCTGGATATCGCAGGGTTCACTCCACAGGGGTGAGAAACAGGAGCAATATAAAAAAAAATGTATTGTTGATACTTTAGAAATTACTAATTGGCAAAATTTGCTCAAAGATTTATGGACACAATAGTTAATGCCACTAGAATTCAACTTCTGGAATTTAACTTTCGAAAAGCGCTTATTACCACTGAATCATCCTCCCTGCACTAGCATCATGCCCCTGCAATACCCTTTCAACACTCTTGCAATGGTGATTCCAAGCATAATGCTCCATCATGACCTAGGCCCTGAGTTTTCTGCAATTCCGCAGCAAACTGCGGAATTAACCGCAGAATTCGCAGCCACCTGCGGAATTCGCAGCCACTGTGGAACAAACGTCCTTTGCCGACGGGGGTGCCCAATCCCCCTTTGGCTTCACTGCCCTCCCAAAAAGGTCCATATGCCACGCTGGGAGCCCACCCCAGCATGGCAAAAGTCTCCTTTGCCGAGGCGGGTGCCCAATCCCCCATCGACTTCACTGCTCCACCAAACTGCCTGGTGCCATGCTGGGAGCCCACCCCAGCGTGGCAAAAATCCCATTGTCTTTAAAAATAAAAAGACTTAAAAGAAAAAAAGTCCTAGATTAATTCTCTTGCCCCTCCCCAACCCGTGCCCACCCTCTGTACCCCACCTTCCACACCCCACCTCACCCCATACTACCTCTGGAGCCCATCTTGACAATCTTCAGTGGACCAGGAACACGTCTGCACTCTTCAAAGCCAGCCGCGAACTGAAGAAATGCCGATAAGCTGTATAATGGCATAAATGGATTTTTTTTTCAACTTTGGTGCATATCTCGGCCATTTTGGAGAATTTTTTCACCAAATTTTCAACATGAGGTTCTTGGGACTCCTCCTCATGAACTCAGTCACTGTCATTTTGTTATTCTGTCCTGAAAGGTGATTTCACAGTCACTGTGCGGAACCACCTTTCGGGATCAATTAACGAAACAACAGTGTCACAGTTCATGAGGTATGCTCCCAAAAACCCTATGTTGAAAATATTGGGAAAAAATTCCCTAAAATGACTGTTTTATGAGTGTGCATTGTGTAGTTCCTATGCATGCTCGTAACTTCAAGAATTTTTAATATTTTCACTCCAGATTTTCAGCATTGCCTTTTACCACACCTCCTTATGAACAGTACAAATGTCATTTTTCACATCTCACCTGAAATGTGTTGCACATGTAGTGCACAATGGCATGGTAGGTGTACAAAATCAATGTCTGGGACAGATTAAGAAAATTATAGTGACACTGTTCATGAGCAGAGGTCTTAAACTGGTTATGTTGAAATATTGGTGAACAAATTCCCCAAAATGACTGTTTTATGAGCGAGTACTGCACAGTTCCTACGCACACTCATAACTTCGAGCATTTTTAATATTTTCACTCCAGATTTTCAGCACTGCCATTTTACCACACCTCCTTATGAACAGTACAACTGTCATTTTTCACATCTTACCCGAAATGTGTTTTTGCACATGTAGCACACAATGGCGTGGTTGGTGTGTAAAATCAATGTTCGGGACAGTTTAGGAAAATCACAATGATACTGTTCATGAGCAGAAGTCTTAAGCTGGCTATGTTGAAAATTTGGTGACAAAAGTCCATAAAATGACTGTGTTACGAGCGTGCATTGTGTCAGACATGGCAAAAAAACAAAAAAAAGGGTAAAATTAAGGGTAAAAATGTGCTGCAGAAATTGGTGTCGAATGCCACAGAAGTTCTGCGGCTAATGAGAACCCTGCTGCACAACTTTACTCCGATGTGCTGCAGAAAAATCGGGGCCCTGATTATGACCAAAGATATCCAGATACTTATGTCACAATGGCTTAAGTCGCAACTAGTTGTAAGACTTGACGTCACTTTGCGTCACTGTTTTCAAATAGCAAAAATATACAGTTGTTATCTACAGGGTGTTAAAGATTTAGCAGATGGCATTGTAGAGAAACAATGCTGCATGTGCTTCCACAAGTCATTAAGTCAGTGAGCTCTAGTGGTTATCTGGCATATTGCAAGAATTCAGGGTAGTGCACAGTGATGTCCATGAATATTCTTCATGGTTTGTCAGTGAAGATGGTGACTTGACACTTTGCACCACTATATTTTTACTATGGAGCCTCCTATGAATGCTATCTTAATTGTCACTTTACGCAGCCTTTATCTTCCTCTACAATGACAACTCAAGTGCGTGACTGGGCAAAATGCATGGACATGGCTTTGACAATAGTATCACAGCATTCTACAATTTCACAGAAGCTCATGAAATTCAACTTTAATTACTGATGTTATTTTGTAATATTTGGCTGCTTATAATTTGGCCAGCCTTTAATTAAGAGATTTGAGAGTTGACACACATATAATCTTTTTTTTTCCATATTGTTTTTTCTCTTAGTCGGCAGCTCGCTTCTCAGGGATATACCCTGTTTACAAGGATATACCCTCATCCAGCTGAACAAAGCCATCATTTAGCTGGCTACCAGTTTTTTCTCCAACATTTTTTCCCTCTATTCTCCCCTGGTGGGTGAGGTGTCTCTGTCAGCCTTGCACGGCCACAGCTTTCCCTGTGGCAGCAGAATGCTCCCTGGCCCAGCCACATGGGTCACTGTGTTAATGGAATGGCTGCCAACCCTTCACGACTGAGACGCACTTTTTCAGCCATGGCCTGCCTCCTGACGTGACTTTGCAGGCTCGCTTCTAATCCCGGGTCGTCAGCATGGCAACGTGACTCTGCTGCTGGGCCATGTGGGTGGCCTGAAAGTCTAATATTTAGGGTCAATGAGCTTAAGAAAATTGGTAATGTTCAGTTCTTTACTTTTAAAGTTATAAGTGCTTACAATTCTGCAGTTTACATAATTGCAAAATGTAATTTAAAAATTTCTGAAAGTTAAGAGGCTTATACCTCAGTCACCATTAAAGATAGAGATATGAAGCTTGGTACACATATGTATGGGCCTTGTTAAAGTAAATATAATAAACGTGATACAATTTGGACAAACACATTTAGAAATGCTGCAGTTTAAATAATTGTGAAATGTAATTTAAACATTTCTGAAAGTTTGAAGGCTTATAACTCAGTCACCTTTAAAGACACAGATCTGGGTCTTGATATACATCTGTATGGGCATAGCTAAATTCCGTATACCAAATGTGGTGCAATGTGAAGTAACACATTTGAAATTAGATGGAAATAACTGAAATCACAGTTTTGGCAAAATTTCACAAAATTTAAATTTCATGGAAGTGAAATCAGCATTTCATCAGAATTTCACCAGCAGAAGAAAAATTTCACCCAGCCGTGGTAGGTTTTGATTATGAGGGACTTGAATCTGGCATATGTAGATTGGAGCATTCTGGCTATAGCTACAACAAGAAGGAGGGTCGACCTCAACTCACTACATGGGGCATTTCTCAGGTAGCTGGTTGCAGAACCCAGAAGAGATGTGGCAAAGCTGGACCTGGTATTTATGAACAGGGACAGCATTGCAGATGTGACAGTGGGTTTTCCCTGGGCATAAACGATCACCGTACTGTATGGTTTGGCACACAAATTGGGCAAGAGAAAAACCATACTAAGACAAGGGATCCTGGACTTTAAGAGGGCAGATTTTAAAGAAATAGGAGACTGCCTCAGTAAACCCCATGAAGGTGGATGGCTGGAAGTAGAGAAAAAATGGAATCAGATCAAAGAGGGAATAGCTAAGGCAATGGCATGCTGTTTAAAGGAAGTAAGCAAGGGTAGGAGTAGGAAGAGGCCACTATGGTACTTATGGTAGGTGGTTAAGGCAGTAAGGGGGAAAACAAGCTTTTAGGAAGAACAAGAAGACCCAGAAAGAGATGCACAGGGAGGTATGGCTGGAAAAACAAAGAGAGGCAGGACAGAGGGTGAGGGCAGCTAAGGCATAAACAGAGGACAGGATCAACAAGGAGGTCAAAAATGAAATAAGACTTTCTTCAGGCACATGAGTGAAAAGAGAAAAGCAAGGTAGTGAGAATCGGGGGGACTGTACATTAGCAAATCAAGAAAAACATAAAATTTTAAATGAGGACATCTGCTCGGTCTTCACAGTGGTGGTGGTGGGAGTGGACAAACATCCATCAGCAAGCATGGTGGGGAGGGGAAGTGAACACAAGTCCATTTTTGGAGGACAGAGTCTGAAGGGAATTGGAAGCCCTTAAGGAAAACAAGGTGATGGGACTGAATGGGATTAACCAAAGAGTTCTAAAAGAATTGAGCACAGTGCTAGCCGGCCCTCTGGCAACACTATTCAGCACCTCACGGGAGATGGGGTAATTCCAGAGGACTGGAGAAGAGCCGATGTGGTCTTTCTGCACAAGAGCAGTAGCAGGGAGGATGCTAGCAATTACAGTCCAGTCAGTCTCACATCAGTGGTGGGGAAATTAATGGAGTCACTGCTGAAGGAGAGGCCAATGGAGTACCTGGAGGCAAATGGACTGCAGGACTGCTCTCATGCCAAACAAATCTCAAAGATTTATTTGACTGGGTGACTAGGGAGGTGGCTCAATGGAAGGTAGTGGATGTGGCCCATGTGGACTTCAGTAAGGCTTTCAGAACTGTGCAGCACAGGAGGCTAACAAAGAAACTAAGTAGCCTAAGTGTTGGGAAGAAAGTGGTAAACTGGGTACCAAACTAGTTAAAGGACAGGAGGCAGAGGGTGGTGGTAAATGTCAGACACTGGTGGGAAGGGAGGGAACCAGCAGGGTGCCTTAGGGATCAGTATTGGAGCTGGTGCCCTTCAGTGTCTTCATACTGTAAGTGACATTGCTGAGAAACTTGTGGGGAAGGTGTGTCTCTTTACAGATGGCACAAAAATCTGCAAAAGGGTGGACACTCAGAAAGGGGTGGAGAAAATGCAAAAGGATCCAGGAAACTAGACGAGTGGTCTAGGGTGTGGCAGCTACTGTAGGTTTCAATGCCAAAAAGTGCAAGGTCAGGCACCTGGGGTGGAGGAAACCAGAGAGCCGTGCATAAGTTGGGGAGAGGTACTGACAGTCATCAAGCAAGAAAGGGACCTTGGGGTAATCATATCTGATGATCTCAAGGTGGCAGAACAGTGGGACAAGGTAGTAGGCAAGGCTAGTGAGATGCTGGGGTGCATAGAGAGATGGATTTTAAGCAGGAGAAGTGAGGTGGTGTTGCCACTGTATCATTCACTGGTGAGACTCCACCTGGAGTACTATGTCCAGTTCTGGAGGCTGCACCTTTGCAAGGACATTGACATGGTGTAAGTGGTCCAGAGAAGGGTTACTAAATGGTGCTGGGGTTGTACGAGAAGCCACATGAATAGAAGCTGCAGGATCTCAACATGTACTCCCTGAAGGAGAGGAGTGTGAGAGAGGAAATGATAAACATGTAAGTACCTCACGGGGGTGAACAAGGTGCAGGTGGGAGTCTATTTTAGAGAAGGAAAAGCATCAGAACACAGGGGCAGGTAATGAAGCTGGAAGGGGAAGTTTAGGAGGGACGTGAGGAAATACTTCTTCATAGAAAGGCTGGTGGACACCCGGAACAGCCTGCCAGAAGAGGTGGTTTGGGTAAAAACAGTGGGGAGCTTCAACACGAGTGGGACAGACATACGGGCATAATAAGTAGAGGAAATGGAGGCGGGAAGGACACTGATGACCAAACAGGACCTGGGGTGTTGGAATAGGCAGGAAAAATAGGGCAGAATAGATGGGCCTACTGGTCCTTTTCTGCCAACCAATTCTATGTTTTTATGTTTCTAAATCCAGACACCCAACAGGAACATCTTGTAAATGGGATATATATATAGCCCTAATGGTGTACATGCTTCTCTAAACTAGCCTGTATAAATAAAACATTTTTACTTACTACTAGATACACAACACCCACAGGTTTTCTCTCATCAAGTTGCTTGGTGACATTATGAAACTGGTCTGCCATTATTTTCTTTTACGGAATCCATAATGAACCATAGCGTCTGGGTTATTATTTTGTAAATGCTCAACAACTGTGTTTCTTATGAGTGTCTCAAGCAGCTATCCTGGTATTCATGTTAAATGGGCTGGCCTATAGTTTCCTCACTACTGGTACCTTTCAAAAATGAAAAGAAGTATATGTGATCTAAACAGAAACAGACTGTGCTATTTATGATGGCGTACAAACTGTAACCACTAGTTTAATAAGCAAACCAGCTAAAAAGATAATTTTATTTGATCTAGTCATTAGAAGAAGGAGTCGTCATGATTTATAATCTCAAGAACTCTCTGTTGTACTGCAGCCCCTCTGTCACCAGGGGGATCTATGTAATCTGTTTACGCATCAGGTGCTAGAGCCCAAGAATTATTATTCTTAGTAGCAGTAGCTTTTATTGACTAGGTGAGTACACTAGACAGTTGTGCCTAGTTTAAGGTATAACTCAGGAGGTTACAACCTTCAGGCAATGAAGCTATTGCCCACCTGACCGGCAGCCCCTGATAAAAAGCAAAGCCTGAATCTTTTGGGTAGAGGTGAAAGAGAGGAAGAGAGACAGAGAGAGAGAGAGAGAGAGAGAGAGAGAGATTTGAGAGAGAAAGAGAAGAAGAGTGGTGGAGTTAGGAGTTCTGGAAAAGAGAAGGAGGAGGTGGTGGTGAGTGGCAGGTGGGTCATCCCTCAAGGATGGATGGCCCTTTGAGGCCCGTGCATGTCTCAATGCCAGTTCATTGGCAGAATCATAACAGAGACAAGAAGGAAGAAGGAGTGGTGCATCCCAGTCTGCTGGGGAATGATCTCGGAGTCGGGCTGAAGGAGTGCCACTACATTGATATTATTAGGGCACCAGGTTAGGTTGGGTGGAATGACCCAATGGCAAGTGCAGAGTTTTGCAAGTCCAGGGCTGACAGGTTTGTCTAGATGTCACCCCATTTGTCACTCTAGCAGGGTGTCTGCACTGATAACTGAGTTGATGGTGGTGGTGGTGGTCGGGGGGTCACATATCCAGGGACTCCCACCTAGGCCTACCAGCATTCCTGTCTGTATGGCTCCCAGCCCTAGAGCAGGGATCCCCGTGGCCCCCCCAAGTATGAGGAGCCTTGCAGAAGACAGACTGTGAAGAGAGGAGTGGAGAGTGGAAGCCTTGTACAGTGTCACTGAGTTAGTCCAGGAGGAGCAGGGTTGGGAGAATCTGCCAGTATATGCATGTATTGTGACATCTTGAAAGTATATAAGGGAAATTAGCAGAATGACCAAACAGTCATTCCAAGCAACCCTGTTTTGGGGTTCAGAGCAGGGCTATATGGAAAAAATCTGTAAACTGTAAGTCTGTGTTTTAACATCAAAGTACTAAGATATGCAAACCATTAAATGCCTTTTATATAGCTAGTATTATACTGATGACAGTCTTTTTGTAGATGCACCAAAGCTGAAAATAAATTTGTTGCACAGCCTTGACCGTGATTTCACATTATGGACAATGACCTTTATATTTAATTCACTTGAAGTGTTGTAAGATTGAATGCCGCAGTGATATACAACCCCAAGTCAAGACATTTACGAGACCTGAACCTGTGATACACAACCCCAGGTCAAGACATTTATGAGAGCTGAACCTACTGCATGCCCAGTCTGGCTCCCCCTAAGCAGGATGTACTCACAAGGGGTGATTGGATTGCAGTACTAACTGGCATCACAAGTGTTTTAAAAATTGCTCAATCCTAGAAATTATTATTATTTTTTTTAATTTGCTTTCCTGGCAAGGTAAAACTTTTAGCCTGGTGCAAATGTGGGTATAGAATCAGGTCTGTCTTCACAGAGTTCATATACAAGGCCACACAGTACATCAGGTACCTTACCTCTGGGGAAACTTCTGTAATCCCAAACTGGGAGAGACGCTGGTGAAGTATGTTGATGTTAAGGGACTGCATCACTTCCTCAGATGGATAAGGATCCACTATGCCTGCTTTATGACTCATTGCAGACACAAAGAGCTCCACACAGTTTTTCTTTCTCTAATGGAAATCAATAATAAAAAATGTAAATATAATTCTTTATGCATACAAATCTTGTATTAATAAGAACTCTTTAGAGAGACTCTCTGGTTTTCAGCAAAATATTCACAGTTGGTATAATCAGATCTCAGTTACTCAATGTGCCTCCCAAAGACTGGAATTTCAGGATCTTACACTGTTTCATAGAACTGGATCTTTTTTCCTTTGACTTCCCGTGTTCACAATTTTTGGTTAAGCGGTGAAGTCATAATCCACCGATAATGGCATCAGAACCTGTTGTCATGGAAACAATTCAGATGTCACAATCAAAAGTCTATGACTTCAGGGCAGGAAAACAGCAGGGATGGATAAAGTCAAAGGGCAAAGGATCTAGTTTTATGCAAATATTTTCAGTAAAAAAGAGTGTATAGTCCTGAAATTCAATTTGGGGGGGGGGGGGTGGATGTTATAATACATTGAGTCCTGCTGATGCCAACAGGAATTTGTTTGAATGAAACTGACAATATCTAAAGAACGTCAACACTGTAGGTAAACCATGCTTTCCCATATAATCTTTTTTTCATCCTCTCCCTTTCCTTGGTGACTCTCTGTTCCGCTGTTCAGTGATGCCAGCTGTGCACTGCAGCTGTAGTGCTTCTGTAAGTCTCTTCTCAGGAATGCTTTGATAGGGTTACCATTCATCTCCTCCACTGACTGCATAAACTGCACACAAACACCAGCTTGCTGCTGAGTGAAAATGTACATAGAAACTAAAACATAGAAAACTGTAAGCAGAAGAAGGACTTGCAGTCTATCTTGTCTGCCTTGTGAGGCAGTGCATACCCCTCCTAGGAGATCATGACTGACCTCTCTGCCCCATGACCTCCTCAACTCCTTGACCAAAGAACTTTGTGCCTAGGCTACCCTCTCTTAAAGTTCTCCATTATTTTCGCACTCACCAGTGCTTCGGGTAGCTTGTTCCATCCCCCATCACCCTCGCTGTGAAGCAGGGCTTCCTCATATTCCTTTTGACTCCCCAACCATGCCTCTCAACCTTTTGTCACTGAAATGAGGGACATGGACATTTTTGGACACTCAAAATGAGGGACAATGAGGGACACAGACCCTCAGAATGAGGGACACATCCTCAAACATGGAGATACAAGCTCAGAACACTGCGAAAACCATAGTGTTTACTTGTACAAAGTTTATTTTGGATGTAGTATTTTAGAATATTAAGTGTTTCTGATTTAAAGTCTGAAATTACAGCACATTCACTGTGTGGGCAGCACCTTTTCCATGATGGACGGATGAGAGACAGAGCAATTTTAAGGGGCAAAATGAGGGATGTCCCTCGTAATGAGGGACACTTGAGAGGTATGCCCCCAACACCAGTTTCTTACTATTCCCCCTGGTGTCTGTATTGCCACTAGGTGTGAACAGCGCTCTGAAGTCCACTTTATTTGGTGATAATGGAGGACTCTGCACCCACTTAGGTTCTTTTGATGACTATGCTATGCTCTACACCACGTCGACCCACACTCTTATGCTCCCTCCACTGCTAAGCACACTCTCAACCCTGCTCCAACTGCTCTGTTCTGCTGATTTTGGCAACAGTGGAGACCTACAGACCCACTTACACTAGTTGTGCTGCTAGGGGTTTGTTGGTATGGATCCGGCACAAAAGGAGTCTACACTCCAATGGCCACAACACAATGCTAGAGTCACAAATGTGATCAAAAGTTGCAAAATTTTTTTGAAGAATTAAACACAAATTAGTGGAACAGTGACCAGAACTGCAGTACCAAATGCTCCTGCACTTTGCTTGACTGGAGCTTTGTCAGGGGGTGGGTACTTGCAAAAAGACAGTCCTTTAAATAATGACAAAATGTGACATCATCATGACGTGGGATTGGCAGTAGTAAAATGACCAAGCAATAAACACATTTGTTCATTTTAACATTATAACTAGGACTATACACTAGAATCACTCATAAAAATTGTGAAACAGACCAGTGATACATAAAGTAATATGACAGAATAGAAGCATCGAATCAAATTCAGTAAATTACAACATTTTCTTTCAATATTTACCCCTGATATGTAGGTAGAAAGTAAATATTAAATAATATGGGTTTTATTATGACAGAAGAAAAACTGGCCAGTACAGAAGGAAAGGAAGTAAAGTAGGGTGGGGGGAGAGAGAAGATAAGCTGGTAACATATGATGTCAGGAGTGGCCCTCAGATCCATTTGCACTGTTCCACTGGGGAAATGGAGCAGGAAATCCTGCACTCTCTGAATACCCAAAAACTACCGACAAAGAAGAAAACAAAAGTATTGACTATCCAGCAAATGCAGAGGAAAAGCCAAATCAAATAGGACATCAAAGTGTAAGACCCCCCTCCCCAGTCTAGGGGTATGCCAGATGTCACAAGTGGGGATGGGGCACTGTACAGCAGCAGAAATGCATACCTGGTTTGCCTGGTTTCCCAGGCCTTGCTGGAACTGGGGGTGCCCCTCTAATTTCTAGGTGCTGGGCTGTGGAGGCAAAGTCTTGTTAGTAGCAGAACAGTTCTTCCAAACAAACGAGGCAAACACCAGAACTGCAGGAACAAGGGATCCCATTTAATGAACAGTTAATTGGAACAGGAAACAGTCACTCTGTGGATCAGCAGAACACACATACTGGCTGCTCTGGACCGAGAGGTCATGTCAGAAGCTAATGAGATTCTCTGGACCATGAAGGTCACATATGAACTCTAAATCCAGGCAGCTACCCATGGCTAGGCAGATAGACGTCCAATCACAGGCAGCTTAACTTGGGGCGGGATCAGGCCTTTAACTGCAGGCAGCATTGGTCCTTGGCAACTCCAAAAAGGTTCATGCACACACCAAACCCCTATTGAGGGACACAAAATGTTTACATTTTCAATCAAAATTTCATTCTTTATTTTCTCATTTCAGAGCATACGTCTTGTCTGACATGTTTCGGACTCACACTGGTCCTTTATCAAAGGCTAGAGACAAACACCACCATCCCATACCAGACATACAAGCATGTGATCTAGTGACATCATTACTAATAAATCCATTGGTTATTTCAAATTTCAATAGAATAACTCTTAAATATCACTATCACTAGTCATAATTAAAAATAAACAAGCAACATTGTAAAAGACTTATTTATACATAAAACACATAAATATACAAACTGTCTATTGATCTATCTATTATAATACAGACAGTATTGCTAAAATGTAGAGAGAGGAAGGAGCAACGGGGGGAGGGGAGGGGAGAAGGGAAGGGAACCAAAATATATATAAAAGAGGAGGGGGAGAGACTTTGCAGCTCCACTCTGTCCTTCTGAGGAGGAGAAGTAATAGCAGGGACACAGAAACGCTTTATTCTCTTTTAGTACAGGTATGCCATTGTTGCCTCTATAAAACAAAATAGATATTTCTGTGACCTTTCCAGTCTATCTTGTGCTGCAGTAAGAGAAGTGGAAGTAGTACCCCCTGGTTCCATGATTCGACTGCTGATTTGGGTGAGTCTGGGTAATGGTGGAGCGGCCGAAGCACAGTGTCTCAGTGGGGCGTCCCTGCGGAGGGTCGGTCACCGGGAGATATTCTACCTCCAAAAAAATAATTAATATTATTGGTCTCTCTCCTCTTTATATTTTTTTTTGTTTATGTTCTTTTTAAGACTGTCTATGTCGTTTATGCTGCTTGAGCGTATCTTTTGTGGTGCGCATTGAATGAGTTTTGCGAGCATAGAAACATAGTATTTGATGGCAGATAAGGACCGCTTGGCCCACCTAGTCTGGCCATTTCCCTACCTAACGGATAAGATGCAGATTCTAGTTAACCAACAGCCTACTTCCTCCTACCCCTCACTAGAATTGCCTTATGTCTGTCTCATGCATTCTTGAATTCCCCCACTGTTTTTGACTCTGCGACCTCCTCAGGAAGGCTGTTCCATGTATCCACAGCACTCTCTGTGAAGAAATACTTCCTCACAGCAGCTTTTATTCTTTATTTATTTGTACAGTTGATTTTGTGTTTTGTGTTGTGTTTAAGATTTTTAGCACTTTAACACCCGTATTTGTTATCTTTGGACCCTCTTATTCATGAGGGTGAGACTTTCTTTGTTTAAGAACGGGCAGTGTATCAGCGTATCAGTTCTTAATAGGGGTGACTCTGCTTGGAGTTACCTGGGGTTAATCGGGAGTAAATTAATTTCCAATTGAAGCACCATAGTAAGTTGTGGGTAGGTAAGGGGAGGCGGGGACGAGGTATTGGAGAGCTGAGGTGCTGATGAGGCACTGGTAATTTGGTAATTAGGTAACCTGGAATTGGTTGCATACATTGGGACTAGCGGCTGCAACAGATGAAGCAATTAGTTACAGGTGTTAGACATCACATGATTTAAACACCTTCTTGTACACTTTTTTTTCCAATCTGCCGGGTGTTCTGACCTGATTTGGTAGAATTGTGGCGTGAAGGTTCTAGAGGTCTTTGAATGCTGCTGCCTTCTCTCTAGTTTTATACAGGGAAACCTGGTTTTGATTCCTTTAACCTTTAAGTCTGTTAAACTCTTTGCTGACTCCAGTTTCTGTTGATACAGCTGATACCGTGCTGGCACACTGCCACACTGATACATTTCCCATTTTTACCATTGAATGAATATGGGCGTAAGAAAGTCTCAAGGATTTAAAAGCAAGCGCTATCTCTTATTTTTTCGGGGGTATTATTAAAGTGTCTCCTCTGAGAAAGTTTCTCCTCTAGGATTTCAGAGAACTAGATGGGGGTAGATTTTAGAGAAGTACTTGGAGCAACATACTGAGAAGTGTTTGCAAAGACAGCCTGTTGTTAGTGCTATAGTGATAGTGTGATAGCGATTAGGTGTTGTTGCACAGTTGATTTTATAAACAAATACTGTTATTTCTGAGCTTTTTTGTAGTCCTTTAGTGTGTCCTTTTTTTTTTCTTTGAAGTATAAATTTATTTGTTTCGTATTTTGTGCTACGTGCCATGGATTTTATTAGCTGTTACATTGTTTTTTAATTTTTGCCCCCCTTCCGTTTCCCATTTTACAGTGTGATGCGGGATCACTGCTGGCCCAAGTTTAACATCCTGAAAGGATTCCTGGTGCCTAACTGTGGAAGCTTTTGTAGATGGACTCATCAGTTTGTACCAGGTGTTGGGAGACGAGCTGAGGAAGTTGGTGCACAAGGATTTCCTCATTCCTTTTTAAGGACAGTTTGGACAAAACTGAAGTATTGAACTAACAATTGTTCTGAACTGCTCTGAACTGAAGAGAATTGTTATAGAGAATCACTCAAAAATCTTGGATGGCTTATTTTATTCACATTGAATAAGCTGGACTTTGCATTTGGTAAAGCCAAATGATTGGACAATCTGTATGCTAGTTGTTTTGTTTCTGATTTTGGTTTGGTTTTTATTTTTAAGACTTTATTATTACTTTATTTAGTAGGTTCCTAGCTAACAGTTATCGATTTAGTTAACTATTAATACTTCATTAGGAGATGCCTGAGTGTTCAAATTCCTCGTTTATGGCAACTAGAAGTGGAAAAGTTTTTACAAACAAGCCAAAGAGATCTTTTTCTACTAAGGGAGGGGTTATTAAGACTTCTAGAGGTAGGAAAACGTATAAAATAAAATATCAGGACCCTCCTATGGAGTCTGTGGGATGTGCAGTCAGTAATAGGGGTTCTAAGAAATTTAGAAATGGTTGTATTTATTCACAGGACCTTCAGATTGCTACGTCCACCCCGACTTCACAAGGGATGAATTTTAACCAAACTACTGTTAATAATGAAGCTGTTAATGGGGACAGTAAGTTGGAATTATGTCCGACTGATTTCAATTTTAAATCATTACATCTATCATCTAACAGTCATAACTCCAGAGAACCTTATGGTAGTTCATTTTTAATAGCACCGCAGACAAGTGGGTATGTGTCTCCCTTAAGGAATCAATCTAAAATAACAGATTTCTTTCTGTATAAAAAAGATCTATCAGGGACTTCTATCCCAGAAACGCAGGAAGAGGAATTAGGGGTTTCAGCTTTTCATTCTGATATAAACCACGGCAATTCTGTCATGAAGGGAGAGGGCATTTCATACTTCCCTTCTAGAATGGATTTGTTTGGCTCTTTGGAGATATCAGATGAGCTCAATAGTTCAGGAGTGGACAAGGAGGCGCAAAGGGATGAAACCTTCGATGGTTCCCCTAATGAGGTTTTCGAGAGAATGGATAAAGAGGTACAGAACATTCAGTTGGACCTGAATTTCCATGCTCAGTGTCCAGATACCATATCTAAATATACTATTAAGGCTTTAGCCCATCCTGTGATGTCTAATTTTGTGCTATTAGAAGCCTATAATGGTATTAAATCTGCTTTAGAAAATTTGTTATGCCTCTGTTCAGAGAGGTTTTCTTCACTTGAGCAACGGATTACACAGTTGGTCGAACAAAATGATGGTCACAGAATTAAGCATAATAAAAAATTGAAGGAGATGACAAAATCCGGAAGAGCTAAAAATAATAAAGCTAAGAAAAATAGTAATAATAACAGGATGCCCATAAATGAAAATAAGAATGAGGGGCCCCTTATAATAGCAAAGATTAATGGACAATATCCCCTGGACAGATTAGCTATGGACCAAGAAAATTCTCAACTAACAAATAAGATGAAAGAAGATAAAAAAAAGCAGTAAATGGGGGTTCATCTAAAAAGCAGGCAACCTTAAAGGACCACACTTTGGATGGCTTTAGCCCTATAGTGGATTTAGAAACATCACCTTCTGAGAATTCTATTATTATAGACCAAGTTAAATCTCCCATTGCACCTAAGTTACCGCTATTGTTAGAGGATGCCCAGCTTTCTGATCCGGAGGAGGGTAAGCCATATAATTTAATAAGCACAGATAATGAAATAGTATTTAAACTGGATCAGATGTATGCCAAAGAAGATGAAACTAATGCCTCACTGCTGGACCTCGTAGCCCACCCGTTAAGAGCTGAATTAGGGCTTTCTTTTGTGGCTACTGCTCTCAATTTTGTGAGTAGGGACTGCTCAAATTCTGCTAATCCAGTTTATTTCATATTATCTAACATGGATATGGCGAAACAGGTATGGGCAAATCAGGGCCTGATAAACTCATTAGGTATGTTGCTATCATCTCCAGTTACTTGGGCTACCATTTGGAAATATACTTATAATGGGGCCAAACCTGAAAATATTTTATCATTTGATAGTTTTGTTTCTACTTTGGCTCAGTTAAATTGAGATTTTGGAGTCACCCCCTCACTGTATGCATTTTCTATTTTTGGAATAGACACATTTTAGGGGGGATAATTCTGCTAATTTAGCCTCTCATCTTAGGGTGATTCTTTCAACTATCACCAAAATTCAAATCCATAGTAACGAATTAGCTCAGGCAGAAAGGGTCCTGGAGGGTAGAAGGGGACCTCAGATTGACTGTTATACCTGCTCTGCACAACTATTTGCTTTACTTTTAGAAAATAGGCATATGTTGGACGAGCTGTGTATTTATCTGGTGGCATTAAATGAGTGGGAGTTTCAAGCTCAACCCAGATCAACTTCGGCACGACTACAAACATCTGAAAGTCAAGAATTGGATACAACAACAGAACTTGACCTTGGGCTAATAAGTACCGATAGTTGTAACTTTCTTAACTGGAACATAGCAGGAATTTATAATAAATATGCAGACTCTCAATGGGTTAATTTTGTTTCTGGATTTGAAGCCATTACCTTTCAGGAAACATGGGCAGTAACTCAGCCCTATTTTAATGGCTTTGAATCCTGTTATGTCCCAGCAACTAAAGGGAAAATTCATGGGAGAAACAAGGGGGGATTAGTGATTTTGATAAGGATTAGGGATGGATTAAGGGTATTAATGAATTATTCTCCTACCCCAGAAATTCTTATGGTATTAGTTACCTGGGATGCTAGTATAGTACTGATTGTGAATGTTTACCTTCCCCCGAGTTTTCACTCTCATCCTACATATGACATTTGGCAGGAATTAGTTACTGAGATAAATGTAATTACACAGCAAAACACAGTGGATACTGTATTATTAGTAGGAGATTTTAATGCTAGAATATCAAATTTTGATAATTTACCTTTTCTTTAAGATCAACTATACATGGTAGATCTTGAACTTAGAAAAACAACAGATATGGTACTTAACGAGGCAGGGAGATGTTTTCAAAGTTTCATCACGAATAATAATTTTTTGATTCTGAATGGGAGATTGGATGGAGATCATGAAGGGGAGAGTACTTTTTTCTCTTCGATAGGAAGGAGTGTGATTGATTTTATACTTTGTTCCCCCCTCAGTTATCAACTTTTTAAGAGGTTGGAGGTGGTCATGCACCCTGAAAGTGATCATGCAGCAATACTGCTTTCATTTATGAATTATGATAATAGAACTCTTCTGCCAATTAAACCAATGGCGGATGTAGAAATTCAAGGGAAATCAAGGCTGATGATAAATATTAAAACCATGAAGTGGGTATCAAACCTAATCTATTCTCCCATTTTTCTTTTCTTTTCACAAGCATTGTCAATGATATAAATAGTGAGTAAATCCATCAGTTACTGAATATAGGTTACCAACAAATAAAAAAGGAGCTATATTGTATAAATAATAGTAAGCATAAGTTATCAACCTGGTTTGATGCTCAATGTGCAAAAGAAAAAAAGAAATTTTGGGAGGCTTATTAGACAAACAAAAAAGAAACCGATAAAGAGTGTGATTTTAAAACTAAATAAAGCACGCAGAGATAATAAAAAATGTCTTGCAGAAAAAAAAACTGAGTTTACACATAAACAGTAGGAAGTTATGCATCAAGCTATTAAAAAGAATGACTGTAGGCTGTTTTGGACTTTAGTAGTAAAAGGAAATAAAAATCGGGGGTCAATTCTACCAATTTATATCCCAAAAGAAACTTGGATAGTATATTATAAATAATTGCTTAATAAGGATTCTAACTTAGGGATGGATTTAGTAGATATTTATCATAAAAGGGGGAGTATATACTTTTAGTGTTCACATTTTTGGAAGTAGAAGATGCCTTAATGAATCTCCCAAATAATAAAGCCCCGGGCCCAGATTTAATTCCGGGAGATGTTTATAAAGCACATCTGAACTATTGGGAAGGTTGTTTTACAAATTTTTTCAACATATGTTTAAGGGAGAGATTTGTTCCTCCTTCATGGACCAAAAATATAATTGTACTCATCCACAAGAAAGGATATTTTCAAATGCCATCTAATTATCGTCCAATGAGCTTAATAGATATTAGTGGCAACATTTTTGTCAAAATATTGTTACAAAAACCTTCAGTTTTGGACAGAGACGACTTCCCCTTCTCTATTTTTCAAGCTGGCTTTCATCATAATTTCTCGACTACAGATAATATTTTTATTCTTTCACACTTGGTGGAAAAGTATAAGTCATTTCACAAAATGAAGTTATATGTGCTGTTCATTAATTTTTCAGCAGCTTTTGACTCTGTAAACAGAGGTAAACTTTGGGAGAAATTAGTTGATAAACAGCTCCCTTTGAACCTTTTGGTTCCAATTTACTTGTTATATACACACACACACACTTCATCTGCTGTTAGATATGATAATAACAGTAATATCTCAGATTATTTCAAACAACTGCAGGAGTGAAACAAGGATGTCTTTTGGCACCCCTTTTATTCAGCTTGTATACTGATTCCCTTCTGTCTTATAACGAGGTACCTTGTCTAGATTCTCCAAAAATTAATAAGCTTCCCATACACGCTCTTGCATATGCAGATGATTTGATTTTGTTGGCACTCTCTAGTTAAGGACTTCGGAATAAAATAAAGCAACTTAACACCAAGTGTGAACAATTAGATTGAACAATAAATCTTAAGAAAACTAAGTTAATGATTTTTGGTCCACAACTTGAAAAAACCAAAAAACAAAGTTTTATTTAAATGATAATCTTATAGAAAAGGTGATTTCATATACATATTTGGGAGTCAAGTTTACTTAAATTAGAGCACGGTCATCGCATTGGATGGACCAGATAGCAAGAGCAAGATTGATAGCCAATGCAGTGTTACGCTTTAATACTAAATATGGGGGACATTCGGTTCTACCTGCCTTAGTGGCTGGTGAAGCTAAAATTAATCCCATTCTTACATATGATGCAGAGGTCTGGGGTATAAATCCACCTCCTTGTTTAGAAATTCCGCTATCCCTATTTTATTACAGGTGCCAATAGCTACATCTAACGTTATAGTAAGGGCTGAATTGGTAAGAGTTCCCATTGCTATGATAATTGATATATGAATGGTGGGCTATTGGATAAAAAGTTATTAATAATCAGACTAATCCCTTGCCTCTATTGTGCTTGAAAGAAAAGATCAGTTTGTCCAAACAAAATTATATATCCCCATGGGTAAAAACTCTTAAAGGAATTTTGGGAAGAATATCTATGCAACATCTTTGGTTAGATTTTGAAAAATCAATTGTAATATCTCCTTTGTTTAAGCAGCTTATTAAAAAGAGACTTATAAGGCTTGCTCAGGAAAAACAAATGGAGTTAGTCAGAAGCCAACACCAGGCCATTCGGTTTGGTCAAAACAAAACAGATGATTTTGTAGAGAACTATTTAGTCATGCCTCTTACTCCTTTAGATAGTAAAAAATATTACATGGGCAAGGATGGGAATTATATGTTCTAAATATGCATATTTTAATAGAACTGCTCCTGTTAGCTTCCATCCGAAATATGTAGGTGTAATAAGGGCTTCAAGGAAAATCTTTATCATATTATGCTATAATGTCCATTATATAAAATTCCATGGACAAACTTATTAAACAATTTTCTTGTAAGATATGTAAATTCAGAATGTGATCCATTGTTTGTCCTCTTACATCCACATACAATTGAGGATGCGAGGATGGCCACAAAATTTTTTCATGAAGTGATGAAGTTTAAAAAAAAAAACACCTTCCTGCCTTGGGAAAGAAAAACAGACTGGAATTTAAAATGATTTGAATCATCAGTTCTCCTTATATGATGGAAGTATATTTTTTCTGTCCAGGGAAACCCATTATAATAAGTAATAATTTAAGCACAAGGAATTTTACTGTTGGTAATGATTTTTATTTACTCTTGTTAATGTATTTTCTATGATTGTGATGTCCATTTGATTTTATGGAAGAACAATAAACATGACTTGACTTGACTATATAACAGAGAAGTACCATAGAGATATAAAATAGATAAAAATAAAAAAGGAAAGAAAAAACAGAAAGGGAGGAGAAGAAAAGAAAAAGGTAGGAAGAAGAAGTGAACCTCACTGTTTACAAGCTATTATACTCCATATAGTTCTACTACAGATTAAAAAGATACTAAACATCCTTAGACTTTCTAGAAAGGAACATTGAGTGCATATTTAATGGTTACAAAAAATTCAAGTTCATTATCATGGCTTTTCCACATTATTAGAATAATCATTTTTAGACTTCCTAAATCATATATCTTTATTCAGATACTCATCATTATAAAGTTTCTAATTCCTCAAACCTATTCCTCTCAGGTGTAGTAGTGGGGTGGGGGGGGGATTTTACCTCAAAAATCATTTTGTTCAACTTTCTCACAAAAACTTATTTTTTTATTTTATTTCATTCCCCCACTTATATCTCACAAGATAAAAAGAACATTATAGACAAATTATATAATACATCAGTATGGTTTTGTATTTGCCTTCAATGTTAAAATCCAAACATTTTCCCTTGTAAGCATCACATTATCATAATCTCTTCCCCTAGGGTTCTGACAGACTCTATCAATAGCCATAAACTTAAAAGTATGGACATTTCCTGACACTTTCAGAATACGTGCTGCTGTAGCATAACTTTCATCTCTGTTCTCAATTGCCCTTAAATGTTCACCCAGGTGTTTTTTGATATTTATTCTTGTCTTCCCACATAAAATGCTGAACATGAACATTCTGCCAAATAAATGACTCTTTCTGTATTACACGTAATGCACTGTTTGATATAATAGGTTTTTTCAACATTACAGCTTCCAATTTCCTTTCCTGTTTTCACATGGCTACAATATACATATTTTTTTGTACTTAAAACACCCTCTACTCTGGTTCAATCATGTCATGGGATTGTTAGTTTGAAAATGACTATGTACTAGCAAATCTTTTAAAATTGGGGCTCTCCTATAGCACATTCGTGGGGGTTGTTTACTCACATCTGCTAGGCCCATATCTGGTGCCAAAATATGCCAGTTTTTCCTCACTATACTTTCTAGTGCATATGCTTTTGCAGAATATGTAGTGACTATATTAAATCTGTCATATTTTACCTCATTCCTTTCTCTCTCCCTTAGCAAACTCTCTCTTGATATGTTTTTCAGCTCTTCCTTAGCTTCACTAACCTTAGTAGTGCTATATCCTCATTGTTTAAGTCTTTCAGTTAGATCCTCAGCCCCTCATTCAAAACTTATGTCCATAGTGCAGTTCCATGTTATTCTTGTGAACTGTCCTTTGGGAATGTTTTTAGCTACGTGGGGTGGATGGCAGCTTGATGTAAGCAGAAGCGTGTTGCCATCCACTTCTTTGTGCTAGATATCACTTGCTACAGTGCCCTCTTGTGTTCATATTGACTTAAGATCTAAGTAAGAAATAGATTCTTTACTTATCTGATATGTGAATTTTAGATGTGGATTAGTACTGTGTAAAAAGTCTATAAACACCTGAAATTCTTCCTTCTCTCCTTGCCATAAAACCAGCACAACATCTATATATCTCTTCCATAAACTTATTTTTTGTAAAAATTCATTCCTATTCTCATTAAAAACAAACTGCTCTTCCCACTGTCCCACATACAAATTGGCTATGGGGGGTGCACATGTCACCCCCATAGCCATGCCTTTTGTCTGAATATATATTTCTTTATTGAACAAGAATGTGTTACATTTCAAAACTATCTCTAGTAGTTTTAGCAGCAGTTCTGTAGGAGGTCTGTCCATTTCTGTATTTTTATTTCAATAAAAAGCTGTTGCATCCAGGGCTCCTTTGTGGGGTATGTTCAAGTATAAGGATTCTATGTCCAGAGTAATCAAATACATATTTTCATCCATCATGACATCCTTAATTAGATTTAGAACTTCTTTGATATCTCTAATATACGAAGGGAGTTTTTCAACTAATGGCCTAAAGAAAGCATTACAGAATTGGGAAAGGGGTTCTGTTAGTGAGCCAGCTCCACTCACTATGGGATGTCCGAGGGGATTCTCTAGTGTTTTGTGAACTTTGGGGAGCACATAAAATGTGGCTCTTATAGGGTTTTCATTTGGTAAGAACTCCTTAGTCTTCCCATCTATCTCTTCTTTATTGTATGCTTCAGTCAGTAATTCATCTATGCAAAATTTAAAGTCTCGTGTAGGAGCCTCCCTTACTTTTTCACAGAATTCAGTATTACTCAGTTGTCACTGTATTTCATTCAAATAATCTTCTGTATTCATTAATATCACCACCCCTCCTTTGTCTGCTTGTTTTATAATAAGTGTGTTACCTTCTTGGAGGCTCTTTATAGCTGCCCTCTCTTCTGTTGTAACATTCTGAAAGCTCTCGGGTAGTGGTTTTGAAAAAAAGGTCCTCTAATTCTTCCTCTACCAATTCCTTAAATGTTGTTACACTCGCACTATATGGTGCACAGTAGGTAGAGGGAGGTTTAAATCTCACAGTTCTTTCATCACTATTTCTTTGTATTATGGAGAAAATAGCTCATCAACTACAGAGAATCTACTGGAATACTACTACTACACTATAAGCTTATAATGAAGTGAAAAAATACTGAGATGACTCCAGATTCTAAAAGACCAAGCATATGGCATGGATAATGAAATTTTCTCAAAAGAATGGCAGAACATTTTAACAGAAGCAAGTTTTAAACTTATTGATCTTATAATTAGATTTAGTAAAGAATGGGAAGCAAAACTGTAAGAAGAATTTAAGGTACTAGAAACAGAGACTCTGAAATATAGGAATCATGTAGACTTTGAAAAAATGAATAAAAGATTACAGGACTCTATCCAGAGAATTGATATGGAAGTAAAAGTACATAAAAAACCTAAGTTTGACTGAGATAAGGGGTACTATGAACAGGGAGAGATTTATAACTGGAAAAAAGTGAATCCTATGGGCATTTTGAAATAGAACAAAAATGTATAATTTGATTTTAGCACTGACCAGAGTGAATGTGAAAATGAAGAAAGTACCTAGAATCCTTTTTTGTACCAGGACAGGCAGAATCAGGATCCCCCTTTAGAACAGCCATAACAGCCGCAACAGCAACAAGTTCAACTAATTCAACAGCAAGTACCTGCCCTACTGAGGAGGAGTCTGAGACTACAAGATCCTGTGAGATACTTCTAAGGAGGAAGAGGATGAGACGGGGCAGGAGATGAGGGAATTTACAACAACACAGGAGGTCATTACCAACAGGATCGGAATCGGAATTACGTCCGAAGATATTTTTGGGGCCAGAGGAGGAGGTAAGCAATAATATTCAAGACATACAAATCATTAATTTGTCTAAACATGTGCTTACGGAAGCAGAAGTGACATTACTTAAAAAGGGACTAAGTTAGTTAGTCGACCAGTGCCCACGTTTCTTCACCAACTGACCAATATCATGTAAAAAAAAGTCAGGAAAGCTACTGCCCATAGACTGTAATGGTGCTCGTGCTCCCTAGCATCGTGTCACAACTTAGCAGAGCATGGGGGCGGGGCGTCGGTAGCACTTCAAACTGGGAAGTCCTTGGGATCCGGTAAAACTGTTTTTATGAGTGACACTGCATCTAAATAAAAGGATTATTTGGGGGCATCTATACCTTAATGTGCTGTCCATGAGGTAAGGCACCTCTATATCAGGTGCAGGGGTAATTTACTTTACCTTTGTGGATCTCTTTAAGCAAACTGGAGGAATATTCACAGGTGAGTCTTCTTCGATTCTGCTCATTGCAAATGATATAAGAAAACCTACAAAAGCTTGCTTGTCACAGCTCAAAGTAAACACAGGCAGAATTCAGGCTGATGCCTTAAAACACAGGGTTCAAACCCATGCCTGGGTAACAGGCCAAGTGCAGTCAAATACAACAAATACTAATGTGGAGCTTGAGCACTGGAGCAAGGCAGGGTGTGGACAAGGGGTGGCTACTCCAATTATGAACCAGTCCAGCACAAAAGGGGTTCACAGTCTAAAAATAATTGGTATGGCCCTGTAGTTTTTTTGTATCAATTCATTTGAGTTGGGGGATTTGCCTCCCACAACCCCATGTTAAATTAAAAACAATCATGGGTGATGGGGGGGCTGGAGTTCCCCAATCTCAAATAAACTAATAAAACAAAAACTACACAACCATACCAACTAACCCCAAGTAGCATAAGCTGGTCCTTAACTAGTGTCAGTGGGTTCATACATCTCCACTTTCACACTGATTTCTTACTGCTGGATCATGCATGAGCTGACAATGGTAGAGTTCAGTTAGATAACACTCAGTCATGCAAGTAGTGTAGCAGTAGTATATCATAATGTATGCTAATTCCATGACATATCGCTACACTACTTGCATGGGTCTGGAGTCCTCCACTATTGCCCTTTGTTGATACCCTGCATGTATTTAAACATTTCAGTCATGTCCACCATTTCCCTTCTGGCCTCCTGTGAGTACATGTTGAAGTACAGCAGTCTTCGTTTATATGTCCTCCCCTAGCCAAATGGATCTTTTTAAGTATCTGTTTGAGAGAAGTACCGGTATAGCTTTCCACTAGCAACAATAATCTTTTAGTCATCATTTAGAGACTTAGCCATGAAGAATTTAGTACAGTAGACATTCCAATACATTTCAATATGAAGCAAAATTTATCTGTATTTGTTTTCTGAGATTTGTGCACAGAATTTTAGTGTTAATGAGAAGTGCAAGACTGACAGTAATGGATCTTCATTTATCTTCTTGACAAGTACAGCATGGGAAGCCATGATGAAGGCTTTCCTCCCACTTCTCTGCCAATGAATGTCAACCTTGTCTTGGAGTAACCATGTCTAGTGTATTAGAGAGAGAGAGAGAGACCACATTTCATTGCCATTTAATCCCTGGCCTCTCATGTGGACTGCCACCAAAGGTGTCTGTAAGGATGCTGATTTTCCATTGTGGGTACCCTTCTACTGGACTAAGACCACCACAACAACTTATTTCACATTTGTCACCAATCAGTCATTGAATGATATTAGCTTTTGGCCACTACCAAGCTTGAGATAGTGACATAGATGTAAAAAGGCCCTTTATAACACTTCAGTGGAAATCAATTATGCACAATAAAAAGTGATATTCAAGACATACAAACTGAATGTGCAAACAGCACATAATGTTTTTTGGCATCGGCAAACCCTGTGATTTCAATCAATCAAATCAATCAATCAATGTTATTTGTATACTGGAGGGTACGTGAGCAAAAATGCCCATTTTCACAAATGTCCAGTGTTGGAAATAAAAGATAAATGGTTACAGTCAAGAGGAATACATAGTACACAGTATTTACAGTGTTAAAAGCAAAAGAACAGGTTGTAAGTCTACATACTATAAACATTGCATTTACAGTGTTGCGGGCAGGAGGAATACATAATATATACATCATATTTACAGTGGTAGAGGCAAAAGAATAAGATCGAGGGATTACATAATATAAACATTGTATTTACAGTGTGAAAGATACAAGAAGAAGGTCATAAGTCTGCATACTATAAACATTGCATTTGCAGTGTTGAAGACTGGAAGAATACATAATATATACATCATATTTATAGTGGTAGAGGCACAAGAACAAGGTCGAAGGAATACATAATATAAACATTGTATTTACATTATAAAAGCCCAAGACCAAGGGGTGCATTATGTATACATAGTATTTAAAGTGGCAGTGACATGCTTGGGGAAGATAAAAAGGCAGTGTTAAAATATGGGGCGGGGTAGTTTGAGGCTGTAGGAAGATATACAGTAGTCTCCAGGAAGGAATATAGAAATACTGTGCAGAGGAGTTACTTCATAGCCGAGATGTTGCTTGAGGGGAATGGTAGGGAGCCAGAGAGACAGGTGAAATGTGACAAGGGAGGAAGGCACTGTGAGGGCCTAAGGTTGTGATGATTAAGGGTGGGGTAATGTGAAGGTAACATGAGGTGGTGAACCACTAGATTTAGTGAGTGGGCCAAGGGGAGGGCATAGCGGGGCAGCGGCAGATGGACGATACGAGGAGGTGCTCTTTGAGGGAGGTGTTGAAGGAGTTAATGGATCTGCAGGCCTGGATTTCTGGGTCAGTTTGTTGTAGAGCTTTGTACCCTTGTAGGTGATGGAGTTCTGAGCAAGATTGGTCCTGTAGAAAGGGGTGTCAAAGACCTGACTGGGCACACCTCTGGTTGATCACCCGGGGGCTGCAAGTGGGAGGAGGGAGTTCAGAGTAGGTGGGAGAATACTGAGATATCTCTTGTAGAGGAAGGAGAGCATTTTTTGATTAAACCTCCCTTGTAGAGTGGTCCAGCCAAAGGAGGAGGAGTAAAGAGTGCAGAGGTGGGTTCTCCAGGGGAGACCGGTGACAAAGCGAGCTATGCTGTTGTAGGTGACCCTGAGTTTGGAGTAGAGGAGGGATGAGATAGGAGAAGAGAAGACAACAGATCCACAGTCTAATAGAGGCAGAAGAAGGGAGCTAGCCAGGAAAAGTCTGGAACCGGGATAAGGTACTTTCTAATCATATATAGGAGACCGAGTCTGACATGGATATTTTTTATGAGGTTGCTAATGTGGAGGTTGAAGGTGAAGTGAGGGTCAAGGCGGATGCCCAGATATTTGAACTCAAGGACTTGTTCAATGGGAGTGCCAAAGTTGTCGGAAAGTTTAAGCCTGGAGACAGGAGCTTTCCTTGGGCCTGAGAAGATCATGAACTTTTTATTCTCGGCATTGAGGACCAGGCCGTTCCCGAATAATCAGTGATGCAGCTTCCTAAAGTTGGATTTCAGATTCTGGAACATAGCAGTGGGGTCAGTGTCACTGCAGTACAAAGCTGCGTCGTTGGTGTAGAGTACAAGTTGGGTTGAGTGCCAGATAGAGGGGAGGTTGTTAATGTAGAGAAGAGAAGAAAAGAGAAGGGAAGAGAAGAGGGCATAGGATCGATCCCTTGGGGACACCATACTGAATCAGACATTCGGAGGAGAGATGGGAGTGTCAGACACGTGTAGGCCTTTAAGGGTATTTAGGAGAAAGGCGTGATCCACAAGGTCGAATGCCTTAGTCAGGTCCACAAAAATGAAGCCTGTATACTGACCATTGTCATCGGCTTTGAGGATGTCACTGGTGAGCCTGACCAGGGCTGTTTCGGTGCTGTAGCCAGATCTGAACCCATGCTGTGTGCTCGAGAGAAGGTTGTTGGATTCAAGGTAGTCGGTGAGTTAAATATGCACCACTTTTTCTATAATTTTTGAGAGAGCAGCAAGAAGAGATACAGAACTGTAATTACAGACTTCATTTCTGGACCTGGATTTGAATAAGGGCCTGATGATGGCAGTTTTCCAAATGGTGGGGAAATAGCCAGAACATAGGGAGCAATTTAGAAGGTTAGTAAGGGGGACAGCCAGGGCATTTATGTAGAGTTTCAGAATTTGAAGCTAATACCTTTGGTGCCTCTGCTGGGTTTGGGGTTGTTCGTGCAGGTGAGCTTGATGGTGTTTGCGGGTTTTAGTGCCTTAAAGTAGAAGTTGGGGACTGGCCTACCCATGGTGTTGGGGCAGGGGTGGTGTGGGGGTGGAGATGTGGGTGGGGGACAGGAGGGAGTGTGTTTGTATTTTTCAAGGTCACCAGAAAAGTGTTAAAGATGTTGGCTACTTCGGTTGGGTCATTGGTTTGTCTGTTGCCGTAGGTTCAGGCTGAAGTAATGGGGTCTGAATTATTGTTATTGCCAAGCAGTGAGTTCAGGGTACCCCAAAGCCTTCGAGGATTTGTGGATTCATCGAGCTGTTTATCATGAAGGTAGTCTATTTTTGCTTTTCTTACAGCTGACTTGCACTTGTTTCATAGCGACCTGTAGAGGGAGGGCTAGGCAGGATCTCTGTGCTTTTGGTAACAGGCCCAGGCTTCATCCTCATAAGCTTGATAATGTTGGGAGAGATCCATTTATTAATATAGCCCCTGGTTCTAATTTTCTTTAAGGGAGCATACTTGTCAATGACACCGACGAGGATATTGGAGAATGTTTCAAGTGTAGAATCATAGTCACCTGACTCTTTAGTGAAGAACCAGTCAACAAGGCCTAGATCATGGGTTATTAGATTGATGTTCAGGTAAGATAGTTTCCTGGTGTAAATTAATTTGGGGGGGGTGTTTGGGAAGCCTGACTGACCACAGGCAAAAAACGGCATGATGGTCGCTGATACAGTCAGGTAGGACACCAGGGTTAGTGATGTGGGAGAGGTGAGTGGCGATGATCCAGTCAATAAGGGTATTCATCCTGGTTTTATAATTGGATCTAGTTGGTGTGGATATAAGCTGGTGGAGACGTAGGTTTGCAATACAGGCTTTGGTGGTGTCAGCCGAGCTCGAGTCCAAGTTAATGTTAAAATCCCAGAGGAAGATCCACTCTCTGCTCAGTGTGAGGGAGCGTCTGAGGACAAGCAGTGACTCCAGGTCTGAGTGTGGGGTGCTTGGGGGAGATATGTGGTGGTGAGCATGAGGGTTTTGTTGGGGGCTCACCAGGAGGTTGATTGAGAGGGTTTCGAGTAGAGTGAACTTGGTATTTTGGGTGTGCTCAGTAAAGGAGAATCTATTGGAGATGTAGAACATGCACACCCCCTTTCTTCACCTGTCTGTCATTTCTGACAGAGGTGTAGCCACTGAGCACCATTGCACCATTTCACCATTCAGGATTTTGTGGGAGAGCCAGGTTTTGGAAAGGGCAATGACACCAAAGTTGTAGGAGGTGACCCAGTCTTGAAATGCATCGAGTTTCACAGGGAGACTTTGTATGTTGAGGTGGACTATGCCAATGCTCCTTTCCTTATTGAGCAGAGGCAGTGGGGTGGGGGAGCAGGTGAATCCAGGGCAGGGATTTGGATGGATTTGAGTGCTGGCATTTTCAGGGCCAGGGTTTGGGTGGATGGTACCGGATAGGAGTAGGAGGAGGGTCCTGGAAAAGAACAAGTTGAGAGTAAGTGATTTATTTTTTCTTGGTCTGAAGCATTTAGTGGTGGTGATGGGTGCACAAAAGGTAAGATGCTAGGGACAGTGGAGAGGCAGGGGGAAGGAGAGGAGGGACTGTGGATCATTAAGGGGTTTGGGTAGAGGGTAGTGGGGTGTGAAAAGGTTTTGGCTGGAGCAGAAGGATATAGTGGCCTGGGATGGGTGAATCACTGAGGGCGGTGGTAGATTTTAGGGCACTTTGGGGTCCAGGAATAGGGGGAAGGGGCAAGAGAAGGTACGGCAGAAATAGAAGGACTGAAAGAAATAGAGCCATGGGTGATGCAGACGCTTAGTTACAGACAGGGGAGAGAGTCAGGGGATAACTGAGGGAGAGTGAACAGGGATTTAATGAGATTGAGTTACAATAATAAGGGTTATCAAGATGTGTTAAGTAATTAGGGTGACAGGATATGGTAGTGGTTAAGGTAAGTACCTTTGGAGCACAGGGTGTAGAGTTCAAATCCCGGGTAGGTCTGGAAAGGAAACACCTATGGGGAGTGTAGTACTGGAGGTGTACCGAGGAGCATGGGGGTGAGTTTTAGGTCTGCAGGTTCTGAGTGGAGGTGGAGAGAGAATAGGAGATGTACAGGGAAATGAAAGAACAATAGTGACTCCTAGTGGTGGAATAGTATAAGTAGCAAATGGAAAAATGGGGTGTTAGAAACTAGCCTGACATCACATGACAAGTCACATGATCAACAGAAGCAGATAAAGGAAATGACAGACAAGGGTGTGGTGGGGGCGGGTGGGGCAGTTGGCGCATAGTGCCAATAGGCAAACACAGCAAGCTGCAAAATGCTGTACCTGTGAAGGCTGCCTGCTCCATTTGGGGTGGGGGGCTCTGATGCCGCTCCTGGTGGTTGTGCAATGGGAGAGGGAGAGCCTGTGTGCTCCCTCTGGGAGCCCAAGACAGAGCCAGAATGCTACTTTACTTTAAATTATTGTTTTAATTATTGTCATGTGTAAAAATAAGACAGCAATAAAGGACACCGCTGAACTCTATGGAGCCTTCTGATGTGGCATACTAATGTCATGAATTTCCTCACCAAAGTATGGCCCAGCCAATCAGAATCCAGTGAACAGACGTATTTTGATGGGCAGAGAGAGGCCCAAAGGACTAACATTGCTTCCTCCCTTAAAGCGCCCAAATATGTAACTAGTTGTATTGAAAATAAAATGTTATGCATATAGGACAGAGTAAAAGACACAGTCAAGTTGGGTTGGACAAGGACCAGAAGACGTTTCTGTCTGGGAGCCCCAATAACTGTAAAGACAGCCCTGAAATAACTTGTTGATGCATTTCAGACTGTTGAAATATGGAAAATAACCCCACCATTTGTATGTTATTAAATTATTTCCACACTTTGTATGTTGTAATGATATACTTTAATCAATGGTAGAGCAGCATTCACAATGCTTGATGACATCACAGTAGACGTCTGTTGCACTGAAAAAGTAGCTGAATTTGAAAAGAAACAGTTTAATTTCCATGTAAAGAGCTACTTTAAAAAGGTATAAATTGCATACATAATGGTTATTCCAATTTGTGAGGATAAAATCTTCATAACCCACTTGTAGTTTCACCACTCATGAATTATGGGTCATATCCTAACATGTGGGAATAAGTAAGTGGTAATAATACGCAGCAAGGTGCATATTAAAGAATTTGCATGGCACCCCTTGGAAATGCATCACAAATCATTTAATACACACTCTGGAGTGTATTAGTGTTCTTATAAAAGGGCTCATTCTTAAAATAAACAAAACAAAGCTTCGCATTTACTGATTTAAGAAATGTTAATGTTTGTTGCCTTTGCTTCAGCAGGGAGTTGTTAGTCTGGGGGAGACCAGTGCTGTGTATGTGAGAGAGACAGTGCAAGTGTATGAGGTGATACTTCACAGTACAGGCCAGACACAGTGACAGGAACAGCATAGAGGTTATTAAACTATATAACATTATGGCAGATGCTGTGACATGTTGAGGGAAACCAGGAATGATGTTTGTTGTACATGAATTAATTTAAGTATTTATAAATGAGGTATTTAAAATTTCAGGGTTGTAAAGAAAGATCATTTTAAGATGGTGGCTGTTTTTTTTTTTTTTGTGTATGTAATGATATGTGCAACATTATTAAATTCAGTTTTCTTATAAATGAAAGCTAGTACCTGACCATGCATCCATGTAACCAATTACCCACAATAGGGCATGCATTTCTGGAGAATGAATTCACATCCCACGTGAACTGGAAGGTATGAGGCCAATGGTCTAGTGATTTTCAATGTACCTGGGAAGTGCTTAAGAAACCCATGATCTGGAATAGGTTATTGCACTTACAAAATGACATTTTTGTTTTAATGGTAAAAAGGTTTTATCTTCCTTTTGATAGATTGTTGCTAGGTAGAATATCTGAGCTTGGTAACAAAGGCTGAGTGCCTCTGAATGAACTCGGAAGTGCATTTATTTTGATGAAACCAATGCCTTTTTGTAGGCTTCTGTGTTTAAAATGTGGAAAAGTTTTTTATTTCAATAGAGAAAGATTATAATTACATGCAAGCATTTTTAATGTAGCATGGATAACCAGGATTTTGTTTTACAGCTGTCAGTCAAGCTCGCTTTAGTAACAGCACATGCAGCAGTCCCACAGCTGCCCCCTGTTTAAACAAATGGAGATAAAAAAAATAATAATTTTGCTGTTTTTGTCTGTGTTCTTGAGTTCAACTAGTAAATCAAACAAGTTTAAAGCAAGATTTTTCTTGTTTTTATTTGTACCAAGCCAAACACAGAAACTGATCATTTATTAAAAATGCAGTTTGTAATTACAAAAAACATGATACAGGTGAGCGTAATTCAGAATTTTATACACACCCTCAATGTGGGATGCTTTTATAATCACCCCTTTGAGCTTCACTCTTAGGAATTATGTTGCATCCCATACCTCAGGTGTGTATACATTTCTGGTTACACATACTCACCCATGTATTATTCTCTATTTAATTAAGTTAAACTGTTGCTAGGTAGATAGGGTAAGTTAGTTACAAACTGTTCTTACACCAGAGATTAATGAATGGTCAGCTGATGTGTTTAGACCAATGAAGTCCCTAGGATTCTGAAGTTCATTTATGAAGTATTTTACAGCACGGTAAGGTGACTTGTCTTGGCCGGTCAAGTTATTGTATTTTTCTTGTCATTTTAAAAAATATAGTTATACCCTTGTAGTCCATCACGTATCCCTATATAACACATGGTTAATCCACAAAGCCACCCAACACCCCCATTAATCTAAATTAGTGCAGGATTCAAACGTTTACAGTTTTGTGCTGTAGTAATACAATGCATTAAAAAAATTGATTCATATATTTGTCACCCTATTCTATTCACATAATCTATCTTTATAAGATAAATTTGGCCTTTTGAATATGGTGTTCCAATTCAGTTGATGACATTAGCAAATGTGATCTTATCAGCAAATGTCTTTATGACAAGTGGATGTTGACTGCACTGCTATCAGCCTCCGTATGTTGATAGTGATCTTTACAGATTTAATCATTTTGCATTTGACTAGCTTGAGATACTGTCAGTTTCAGCATGTGTAAGCTTAACATTTAGGCACACTAAACCTAATCCTTAGGGTGTTTTATTCTTCTCGTAGATGTTTTTAATGTAATTATATTGCAAACAGAAATTGGACAAATAGCCACAGTACAGAAAACTTTTTTCAGCATTTTTTTATATTTCCCAATGATGACAACTTACATTAATGTGAGTAATATGGACTTGTTGTGGTGAAACACCCAAAGCAGCAGCCAATCCGCTACGAAATATACGAAGTAAAGTGGTGTTCAATTTGTTCACATCCATTTGAAGTGTCTGCAAAACAAAACCAAAAATTAAGAGTAAAAAAAAATGTACCTACTCATGAACCACATATCAGGTTAAGAGGTCTAGTGCATAGTACTGTTGAATTTAGCAGTAAAAAACATAACATGGGAGGAAAACCTGTGCTGAGACTATCTGTATAACAATTACTATCTATAGTGCTTCAAAAAACAAACTCTGACCAGAGCCGATATGGCTACAGCCAAGCTCATGGAGGTCACAGCAGAACATGGCACAGTTCACCATGTCCACAATGGCCACCAAACTGCATTGCACATGTGCAAGTAGGCGAGTATGCCCAACATAGTTTGGTGGCCATCTTGGACATGGCAGACTGTGCCGTGTTCGCCGTGACCTCCGCAGGCGAAGCCAGAGATGCCAGGAAAAGTAGTGCACCCGTGGGGGGGGGGGCACTGAGCCATTCAGTTGTATGGGATGAGTGGAGCGCCTTTGGAGTTGTGGAAGTGTAATGTAACTCCAAAAGTTGTGCTCTTCAGTATCTCATTTTTTCAGCAGTTACAGCAAGACAGCGGCAGGCTCTGCCCACTGTAGTCATAAAAAAAAGCAGTGTAAAAACTAAAGGCCTGATACCACAGTCACAGCAGGTGGTGGTGCAAAATCAGGTCAAAAAAGGATCCCCATCACACCACCACCACAAACTGGCATACAGATAGAGCAAATTTAGTTTCCAAGGAGAAGAATCCTAATAGAGGCGCTATGTTGTATGCTAGCAATAATACCAGATGTGGTGGGCAGTTCTGTGCTATATTTAGCCACCCAGGGAGGCTAAAGCTACAGGCACAGGGCCATATAGCTCCCTGGAAGGGTGGATATAGCCCATACCACCTACTCTGGATGGCACCATTGCACTTAGAAAGTGTGTTTGTTTAAAATAATGTTTGAAATGTAAAAGACATGTAACAAAATTAATAAACATGAATTTAAAAAGTGTTGTCATGTAAAGTAGTCCCTCCACTGGTAGAATTACCAGTGGAGGGCACTGCTGTTTTTGTTCTGTGCTGTTTTTGTAGCGCTTTGTTTTCATCCCCAGTTTCCTTCCTCTCAAGCAGGAATGCAGCTCCCCCATCCCTCCCATAGCATGTTACTGCTCATGATGCTTGTTGTCTAGCTGAGCTCATAAGCAGGGCTTGTGACACTGTAATGTTCTGTTGTGGAAATAAAGAATAATTATCATGCTTCTGTGCAGAACAGTGCTACTGATTTTGCACCTCCACCTGCTGTGACTGTGGTATCGAGCCCTTACTTTTTACACTGCCTTTTTTTTATAGCTGCAGTGGATGGAGCCTGCAGCGATCTTGCTGTAACTGCTGAGAATACAGGATACTGATGAGCACAACCAATTTGGCAACCAGTGGGTTCTGTGACATCACAGTGCCACAAGAGGAAAACTTGCTTATCCCATTAGTGTCACAAAACCCTAAGGTGTTCTGTTAGAACTGTTCTTCTCAGAAGCATGTTTATTATTTTGTAATATATGGATATGCCAAATAATACTATCAAAAACTACACAACAGATCCTCATAGTACCACACTTCCAGTCCCATAATAACATCGTTGAAATCTCATAATACAGTTGTTCACAGCTTATAATACTATCATTCCAAGTTTTCAACAGTAGTATTATGAGACACAAGCAGGACATCATGCTGATTAGTTCTTAATGTTCAGCGTGAGCCACAGTTACTGTAACTGCCATGTACAGTACAAGCTGACTTGCTGCTGACCACAAATGATAAGAGAAAAAGAGCGGTGATGTGGAGATGCAGTGAAAGAATAGTCCCACAGCCCCTCTCAGCCTTTCAGTAGCAGAGCTTCTAGTGGTCAATGAAGTAAAGCAGCTCACGGAGACAGACAGAGAGAGAGACTGGCATCTTTACATCACTATCTGCCTTTCATGTCACTTCCTGAAACACTGCACCTGCCTCCCAATAGGAGGATCTGTGGCACAGGATCCAGGCCTTCGGTTACACTGCCATGCAATATGAGGAGGGTTCTAGCAGGACAGACCAGCAAGCCGAGTTACAACTGACCTTGCGTACAGGCGGTCTCCTTATCCAGTGCTGCTGTAGCAGTGCTAGCCATGAAACAGCAGCTCATGTAGCCATGGTAAGACTGACTTTCTTAAGCATATCTCTCCCCCTTTCATCTTGATAATGCAGCACCCTTAATGGCTCTGACTACTTGAAAGTCCTTGGATCTATATATTACAAAAAAGTAAAATACATGGGACTGAGATTACTCCACTATAATACCATCTCAAGGTTCTGGGGATGTGTTGGAAGCTCTTAATGTTTGCTTTCAAAGTTCACATGTCGCCAGAAACGCTCGATGGTATAGCCTTGTAATACACAGTCCCCTATCTATTGTTCTATTTATATAATAAAATGAGTAGCCCATAACAATACTTAGTTCAGTATCATTCATTTTTATTGGATAGCAGATTGAGAATTAAAATTCTCATTTACAATTGCATCCAACATAAAACAAACAAGACAAACATTTAGTTACTTATTACAACACAACTGTTAAAAATCATCTTGCATTTAAAATGTAAGTACATTTGTTTATCCAAAGCAATTACAATGTCTATAAGATAAACTTTTCAGTGATGCTCTGAAGTGAGATAGTGGTGGAAATACAAGCAAGTTCAGTTGTTTTTGTACCATATCCTGTGTACAGGGCACTGCTATTGCAACTGTTATTTCCTCACTTTTGGATTTATTTTTAGGAATTTGAAAAGAGATCTGAGATGTGGATCTCAAGGTATATTTATAAAAAAATTTTTTGCTGCAATTTATTTAGTAAAAATGAAGGTAAAGCCTTTATAATGAACTTATATACACACATATTCCAATGTAAGTCTCTACGTTCTGGTAGAGAAGTCCAACCTAATTTTTCATATAGAATACAGCTATGAGCGTTATACGGTAAGTTTGTGATATAACTAAGTGCACTGTTGTACAACAGATCCAATGTACTGAGTAATGTAATTACTGCATTCTTATATACAAAGCCACCATAGTCTAACGCCGGTAGAAACAAAGATGTAACCAGCAACTTTCTTAATGAAAAACTGAACAGAGTTTGATTGCTGAAGAAAAAAAAAACTGTTTTAACCTTGTAAAGATGTGTTTTATATGCAGCTCAAATGTTAAGTGATTATCAAGGGTAAGACCCAAATATTTATAAGAATAAATCCTGCTGATACTAGCTCCAGAAACAGTCTGAATTGTGTGTTTTTCATCTATCTTATTTTGTTTCTCAAATAATATCCATTGAGTTTTCTTTTTAAAAGAATTCTTAAATCCAATAGTGACTTCTGTATGTTTAAGAAGTCTTTTTGCAGAATATCTAAGGCCAAAATTGTATCTTGCTTTTGTGTGTATATGACTGTATCATCCACATATAGGAGCATACTAGTATCAGCTGAGCAATACATGGGAAGTTCGTTTACATAAAGAAGGAGCAACAAAGTTAAATTCTTTGTGGAGGGGTTGAAACAAGAGCAAAGTTAATTTACTAGAAGAAAACTGTGAATTGATTGAGAGTGGTAAGTGAAGCATACTGTACACAGCTATGGGCTGCGGATTCTGTTTTATTAAGTGCTGTTTTCCAATGTGAGACTAATAGTGGCAGCTGTGTTTAGTTGTACAGTACATCAAATTTTCAAAAAGCTATTCGACATGACTTTGAAAGTACTGTTGAAGTAACATAATCATGTACAGGAAGTTGTGCATAATGTGTTTTTTTACCCATCCAAGTTAGTTTGATATCCATAAACCCCAACCGGGAAGCTCAAGAGGTTTATTTTATGTATTTAGTTTGTTATTCATTCTTGCATTCATGCATTTATTTTTGTTCATTTAGTTATTAAATTTGTATTTATTTATGTACATGTTTATTTATTTGGGGGTAGACCTTTAGGTAGTAAGTGCCCATTTTTAAAAGTGACCTTGTCTCAGAAAAAAAAAATTCAAAAACAATACATTACAGTAAGTATGCACCTATACTATATTAACACTTCTCAGAAAAAAATAAATAAAAAAGGTCAAATGATTATCTATTACATTTGAAAACATTCAGACCATTCAAATAGAGTTTCCTCCTAAATGTAAAAGTAACCAAAGATAGACAATCTACAGTATCTTACAGTAGAATGTTACAGCCTGTATAAACCCCTAACACAAATGAGCTTTGGCCTCAGGATGTATTATGTAAGCAATAAGATGGTGTGGCGGTCATTGTCTGATAAGTGCTCGCACAAGGTGCCTTAGTGAGGCATGAGGCTATTGCAATGAGTGCCTTCAGCACCTGTGAAGTGCTCTTATCAGACAACAACCCACATTCCCAGAGTGTTGCATTACACTTAAAAATATTTAAAATATAAAAATGTACCAAAGTAATAAAAACATCTAATATTAAGTTGTTTTTGTGCCAAAGTAGTTCTACTGCTGTCCCTTTATAAGTGCACTTTTGTGGTAAAGACCAAGGTTCTTAAAGGAGGTGACATGCTCAGTTATATCACCATCAAGTATAGCTACTCCCATCCTTCTCAATTCCCAGTTTTCTTAAGTTGCAAATTCCACAGATTTTGCCTTTTTAACATTCATAACAAGATAGCTATTCTATTTAAAAATAATTTTTGGATTCCATTACAACTCTCCTGAATGAAATCTGATAGAGCAGGCAGAGTACCACTTTTAGCCACCATAACAGCATCATCAGCATATAGAACAGCTGTGGTAATCCAACATGTGTCTAGCTGATTATTCAAAATTATACTACACAAAACGGGACCCAGGATGGATCATTGGGGAACCCCTAGTTTTACTAGCAAGGACCGCAACAAACTCTCTTTTATCTTCACTATCTGTATTCTTTTGGGTAAGTAATGACAAGACCAATAATAAATTGTCTTTAACAAGCCCAGTTTACTCAGTAACTGGCCAACAATAACTGATGATCCACTAAGTCAAAGACATTCATTGTTATTACATCAAGGGTGTATAAAAAAGAAATAAATCACACTTTTCACTTTACATATTTTTTTTTATTACAGTATCATTACTGGCTTTTTTGTAGTACTGTGCTGTAGTTTAGCTTGTTGAGTGAAACTACAACTAAAAGTCAAAGTATGTGGTGTGAGACAGAACTTTAGAGTACATGAGCCATACTATATACTTGTGTATTACAGAGTTTTATAGAATGGGTGGGGAAAATATTGCGCTCTTATTGGCTGAAAGGTTCTTGAAGCCAACTGCATAGATTTTAGGTAGAGATCTCAGTAGACATCAGACATGTTATTTGACTACTGTATATGGGTAATCTTTATAAATAATGCCCATCACGTTTGAAAGCCCATGAAAGCTCCTATAAATGAAATATTGGCCTACCCATAGCAGGCAGCAATCCATACATACTGATGACTGTCTGCTCAATATTGTTACGACATTGACACTATTTTTCCAATCTTGTGATGTTACTTAGGGTGAAGCTGTGCTTAACCACACTGCAGTTAGGTATAGATTCAACCTCAGCGACAACACACGTTTCTAGAAATTGTGATAATATAGTATCAATATAAGGCCAACTTGATCATCACAATCTTTGGATTACTGCCAGTTACAGGTAAGCCCTTTACCTCATTTGAAAAAGCTTTTCATAAACATTTTACATTTCAAACTATGATGGGCATTATTAATAAACATTTCCCTTTAAGCAACATAACTGTAATTTAATTTTCTTTTTAATTTATGTATCTTTAGTAAGACCTTCTCATTTCAAATTTTGTTGAAGAAGACATGGAGTAAGATAGCAGTGTATGTTGCTTTCCAAGGACAAAGCTCCAGGTGTTAAATAAAGGGGGATGCTGGAAGGTAGAAATTATTGTGGGAAAAGGAAGGCTAGAGAGTGACAAGTGTCAAACACCAATTTTGGCTGGGAGTTACAGGTCACCACTAAAGCGGTTGTGAGGGGGGAGGTCCAAAAGCTGTTACCCAAGCTTGGTGACAAATGCATTACATTTGGTCAAGTTACAGGCCATAGAAATATTCTGTGGAAAATTAACTAAGTTGATACACATGCACAGTAGAGCTCTCATGGACTTAGCTCAGTTTCAGACCAGACCCGTAGCGATATACAGCTTTGTACATCACTACAGGAATTATATAAGGCAGACAGCATCCAGAGAGTGAGGAAAAAGGGGTTCCATGTCATAATAGTGATCACGGAATAGTGATCGCCATTATGGTGAGTGTACATTGCCGAAAATGAATTTTGGCAATGCACACTCGCAGCGTGCAGAAAAAGGGTGCCTGTGACCTACAGAGTTTGTTTTAAATGATGGGGGGCTTTGTCCCCCATACCCTTCTACTTATGGATTCTCAACTCCAGGTGGGGTGCATGTCGGGGATGTGTGTAAAAAAACTTAAAAAAGTGACAGCCACCTGCCGGCAAAAAAAAAAAAACAATTGTGCCGCGCTGGATCCGAACCCTGCACTTCCCAGCTGACCACCCTCCCCACCATGCTTGCCGGACCCAGCTCAGCTTCCTGCCACCCCACTACCATCCTCCTGCCTCTCACCACCACATGTGTGCATGCATGCGTATCTGTATACTTCCATCGCCGCAGTATGTTGCCCACCCCAGTATCTGCCAGCAGCCTGCTAGGTAGCCATGAACACAGGCACCGTAATTGAGTCACTATTTTTGTAGGTGCCCAGTTTTGGTCACCTTGTTCACTGGATACCTGAAAATAATGGGTGACAGCTGCTGTGGGGAAGCGGTTCTGACATGAAGGAGTGTTCAGGGGCTAATGGAGGGGGCAGGAAATACTGGACCATAGGGATAATTTTAATTATTACAACTGGGACTCGGTGAGGGAGGGGGTACCACTAGACTACTAGGGATGATTTCAGTATTACAACAGTGATTGGGTGAGAGGGGGTACCATAGACTACCAGGGATGATTTCATTATTACATCAGGAATCAGGTGAGGGTGGGGCTACCACTAAACTTCCAGGCATGATTTCATTATTAAAATGGGGATCAGATTAGGGGGTCTCCCGTAGACTACCATTGATGACTTCACTATTACAGTACTATAGGGAAGGGGTACTAGATTACCAGGGATGATTTCTCTATGACAATGGAGACTGGGTGAGGGGTGGATACCAATCAATCACTTTATTTAACCAGGCATAAACACCATTCAGCAAGCTCATTTTCAAGGTGGTCCTGGGGCGAGAACTCCACCCTGAGCAGCCCGCCCACAGTGACGCCGTAATAAACAGAGACCCCCCCCATGGCAGGGCCAGGAAGGGAGCTTCCCCCCTCCCCAGAGCACAATCCAAATTCAGGGAGATGGTGGTGGTGGACCAGTAGGATGGGGCAAGGTTTCATGAAGTCCCCACTTGCCATTTTCCATTTTTCTGGTGACCCACCTCCCTCCAAATGCATGACCACATGTGTGTGGGGGCACGCCATGATTCCCGGCTGCCTGCCTGCCCAGCTTGTGCCACCCCCAGCCCCCACCAGAGGGCGACCGACAGGTGGGCTGACAATACCTCCCTCCCCGAGAGAGGAGAGCAGTCCTCCAAACATTTGATCCTCTCTCGCCCCTGTCGACCCTCGATGGCCTGGGCTCATTCCCAAACCCGGGTTGCCGGCGTGGCATGAGGTGTGGTGTCCAGTACCTCAACCTCCTGCGGAGGAAGCAGAGGTGGGGAAAGGGAAAGGGGAGGTGGAAATGGTAGGAATAAAAGGGAGGGTATTAAGGATGTAGAGGAGTGAGATCACTCCCAACATAGAAAAGTGCTGCCTCCGCTAGACTACCTGGGATCATTTCGCTATTACAACAGGAACCAGGTAAGGGAGGAGGTACCAGTATACTGCCAGAAATTATTTTACTATTACAGTACAGATTGGGTGAGGGAGGGGGTACCACTAGACTACCAGGGGTGATTTCACTATTACAGCTGGGTACACAAACTGCCTCATGAATTGACCAGAGCTGCCAGGGAAGGAGATAAATGTAAAAATCAAACAAAACCACAATAGTTTCCACATGAACTGTTGACAGGGGCTGCCAGCATGTCGCAGAGCATGCCAACTATTTTTTTTGCCACATGGAGTGCCCAAGCAGCCCTACAGCCAGAGTCACTGGCTGGGAACAAAAAGTGAAAAGAACATATGCTATAGATCCCTATGCAATCTATAGCACTGCATTACAGCTGTGGTGAGGTCTGTAGCCCACTGTGTTTTTCCCCTTGTAGTGGTTAAAACAGCATAGTTCGCCCTTTCCAGTTTTAACCAAATCCAGTAGACTGTTAACAAAAAGTTTATTAGCTTTTACTAAGCAGCCATAAAGCTGTGTGTGGTGGGGGAGGAAGCAGAGGTGGGGAAAGGGAAGGGGGAGGTGGAAATGGTAGGAATAAGAGGGAGGGTATTAAGGACGTAGAGGAGTGAGATCACTCCCAACATAGAAAAGTGTTGCCTCCATGATGTTGGTGGAGCAGTTAGAAACCCATCCACAACTACAGTAAATACAATGAACTATAACATCACTGTTTGTTTCTTTCAGCTCCGTTTTTGATTCAGTTATCCCAAAGCCATTCCAAGGACCCGAAAATGATTTTCTAGGACCACGATTTTGTTACAGCCATTAATTGTATATATTTGTAGTTCAAAACAAACAGGAGACAGAGGTACTGGTAGAATAAAAGAATCATAAACTTGTTGAGAGAAACAACATACAGTACACATGCTTTTAGGTGCTTCCAAGACAAAAGTTACATGTTACGTACCAATACTGAAAGTGCTCTCACATTTTCCTTTCTACCAAAGACATATCTGTGCTTTGTAAATGTATGCATTGCAGAAGGCCGGCAAGTGCCTCCTGAATGCTTACAAATAACTCAAATGAGACCTAAGAATGTGTAAAAAAAAAAAAGATCTGCATGTACCACATTACAGTACACAAAATATCTTCAAGTGCCCCTCAAAGGTATCTAAAATCCTGTAGGCGCTTCAAGAATTCACACCAAATCTTTGCACATGCCCCAGGAAGGTGCACAGAAGACTGTATGTGTTCCAGCTGGGCTGGTGACACTGGAGGTTGAGGTACTGGACACCACACCTCATGCCACGCCGGCAACCCGGGTTTGTGAATGAGTCCAGGCCATCAAGGGTCGACAGGGGCGAGAGAGGATCAAACATTTGGAGGTCTGCTCTCCTCTCTCGGGGAGGGCGTTATTGTCGGCCTGCCTGTCAGTCGCCCTCTAGTGGGGGCTGGCACAGGCTGGGTGGTCAGGCAACCGGGGATCATGGCATGCACCTACACACACGTGGTCATGCATTGGCAGGGAGGTGGGTCACCAGAAAAATGGAAAATGGCGACTGGGGACTTCATGAAGCCTTGCCCCCATCCTGCTGGTCCACCACCATGATCTCCCTGAATTTGGATCATGCTCTGGGGAGGGGGAAGCTCTCTTCCTGGCCCTGCCACGGGGAACAAGCCATTGGGGGGTCTCAAGGTTGGTTGGCAGTGGTTGGGCTCGCGGGCGGGCAGCTCAGGGTGGAGTTCTCACCCCAGGTGCATGGGGAGCAAAAAATGTAAATAAAAAAAAAGAAAAGACATGCATGCATTCCATGAATATTATAAACAGACCTGCGTGTTCCCCTTGCTTGGGCACCAAAGACCTGGGGGCCTCCTACACAGTTACAAGTGACTGTCACTAAGTGATCACAATGATCACTTATCAATAGTCCCTCACTTGTGACTCTGATGTACTATGTACAAAGGAGGGTTGCAGCCCATCCCTGTGTGGTTGCAAAACAAAGTGCAGTCCTGGAAAGGGGTGGGGGGACTTATGCAAATGACTTCAGGGCCATTCACAAAGCATGGATACCCTCACAAACCTCATTGCTATGGGACACCCTCTGCCTGTAGAACTGTTACTGGCAAACAGTAGGGGTATCACGAAGCTGTGACAAGGCCATCAGGAGCCAGCAAGAGATTGTGTTTGTTGGGACATGGCATAGTCAGAACATGATTCAGGGACCTGTGACTCAGTAGGGTGCTTCACTGCATACAAGGGACAGTTTGGGGATTGGGAATGGGTGTGGGAGGCAGTGGACCACCAGGGAATGCATACAGCTACATGATATTGCAAGGGCCCAGAAGCAGACCTCAAGGCATAGGGTGGGCAGGCTTGGGGGAAACATCTGGCAGCTGTGCTGCTGCCTACAAGCTTTCTTTTTTGTCATTAATTTCTTTCTCCTTCTGTGACCGGTGCAGGTTATCCTGTGAGTCAAGCCCCCTAGCTCTGTCACTTGGCATCCCATAAGCTTACCTTCCAATCCTGGGCTACCTCCACAGCTTACCCCATAGTGGGGTTGACAGCCCCCATCATTGTCAATGAATCTGGTTCTGGGAGAGGGCCCTGTAGCCGGTGCAGAACCTGCAAGAAGTTGGTCTGCTATGCACTCTTCCTCTGATCAATTTTCCACCTCCATTTTTCTACCAAGTAGAAGTGAACGTGGATTGCAGTCTATATGCCCCCATGCAAACTCCTATGCACAGGACAACACCAGCTGCTGTTCCTCCACTCCTTTACATGTGGTCCATGATGGCCTTGCCCCTAGCCTCTACTAGTGGTCAGGCTAACAACAGGCACTGCAACCATCCCTTCCCAGAGGATGAGAGCAGTCCTATGGATGTTCAGTCCTCCTCTCCCTGTTCGACCCTCCATCACCTTGAGTTTACTTCCCAAACCCAGGTCAGCAGCGCTGCAAGTGACAGCACTACCACTGTACCGATGGGCCAGCCCACAAGCTTTCTGCATGGCACTGTCAAATGTTCATACAGGTGGTGCTGTGCCATGCTGAGACATACACGTGTCACTATCCAGCACATTAGTGGGAGTAATCCCATTTCTACCCACCAACATTGTCCAACTAATATACATTGTGACATAGTCAAAGGGTGTTGGAAGGTGACAGAAAAAAATGTACATACAGTATTTGCTGGGGTTTCACAAAGTTGTGACCCATTTAGTGAGAGCTGGCAGGATATGGAGGAAATGGTGCTTACAATCACTGTATCATGCAACGAGGTATCTGGGGGCTTAAGAAAGGGTGCCACTGGATGCAACTGAGTGCTGAGGATATGGGCAGTGGGAGGAGGGCCACTTGACTAGGGAATGTCAGCCTGCCACATAAACTTTTATTGGTACATCCACCCATAAGTGGGGAATAAAACAGAAGTCTTTGTCATTGTAGCCGAGTAAAAATTGTCAACATGTAGTTTTTTAGCTATAATGTATTTTTGGCTAAAAGTGTCAATGAACTAATTTTTCATTTGATTCTAAACTGAAAGTTGTGGTTTTTAACTTTCTCCAACTGTCTGCTCTCTTGCAAAGCCCATCAAATCTCAACGTGCTACTGACAGTATGAATCTTGCTTGTATAGTTAAAGGTAACCTCAGTGGAAGAGATCTTTAAAAATTGTAGGCGACAGACACATTTATTGACTTGAGTCAATCATTATAAACCTAGTGAAAAAGTTATTTATAAAAATAGCCAAGGGAATTAAAAATAAATTGATGATAAATCTTAGGAAGTCAGAAATACATTAACGGTAACAAAAAAAAAAAAAAACCTAAAAAAACTGTTGCAGTCAAAGAAATTGTCTTGCAGTATATCTTGAACAGCAAGTCTCTACTAAAATAAGATGTTTAAAACTATTATATTTACAACAATTATCTTTAGTTTTTGTTTTGTACTTTTTCCTGTTAAAGGACAACTAAACAGGCTTTTTTTTTTTTTAGGCAAATCAATACTGCAAAACCCGAAATCATAGGGCTGTAGTCTAAGCCCTTACCTGCCATACAATGTGCTTCATTTGCTGTATAAAATAGTTTAAACACTGTTTTGTCAGTTTTGAAGAAATTTAAACAAATGGGAAAGTCTTTTAAAATGCCCACTCTGGTAGCAGTATAAGATGGCCGTGATATGCTTACATGAGGATGTCAATGGAGCGAGAGTACTCCAGAGTGATAATATGATATGTATAGGGGTCTGGTGAATATACTTCTTTTAACACCCTTGGACTGCATATATGAGTGAAATCGTTTAGTGTGAGTAAAGGATTTCACCCATATATGCAGTCCAAGGGTGTTAAAAGAAGTATATTTACCGGATCCCAATACATATCATACTACCGCTCTGGAGTACTCTTGCTCCATTGACATCATTATGCAAGCACACCATAGCCATTTTAGGCTGCTACCAGAGTGGGCATTTTAGGACTTTCCCATTTGTTTAAATTTCTTTAAACCTGACAAAACAGTGTTTAAAACTATTTTATGCAGCAAATGAAGCACATGGTATGGCAAGTAAGGGCTTAAACTACAGCCGTATGATTTCGGATTTTGTGGTCTTGATTTTCCCTTAAAAGCTTATTTAGTTGTCCTTTAAAGAGATGTTTTGGGTTCCAGGCAAAGGTTCACCATTTGTACCAGCAGAAATCAGTTACACAAAATCTTCGCAAAATTTACATTTTAGGACATTTCTTTTTATGTTTGCTTGCCAACAGCATAAGTACAAATATTGCTTTCACTGTGTGATGGGACTTTTGGGGGCTTGTCTATCTCCACCAATCCCAGGCTTAGATTTAGCAATCTTTTCACTAATGCTGTCCACTCCGGGCCTACTCTGTGTGGTCACTTGATCTACTTAGCTAATCACAGAATTGGAAAGTGTAAAGTGGAAGCTGCGGTGACAATATGTACTGCCTTGAAGGCTAGGACTATTTGTTGTGCTTTTTGTACCACACAGCCATCTCCTGCAGCCACTCAGAAACACTTACTGTTTTCTCTCTGCTCCCTCCCCCTCCCCCCTCCCTGGTACTATCTATGCTATCTGCTTATGACAGCACAGTCTGTTAACAATAGGGCTGTACAAAAGTTGTAAATTCTACTTCAAATGCCTTTTTTTTTAAGTTAGCAAATTTTGTGGAATTTCATGAATGTTTGTGAATTTTTTTTTTTTTTTTTAGTTATCTGTTTTATCGCCTCACTCCTGCTCGGATGCCCGCCACTCCTTTGGGCTCTCCTAGGGTCCTTTCTGCTTCTGCCATCCCCTCTCAAGTCCTGACTCCCCCGCAGGTCCCACATAGCAGCCCTCCCACAGTATCCCGGCATTTCCCTTCGCCGGGCTGGTCCCCCTCCTCCGAGGGGGAATGCACCAGTGGAGGGGGAACACTAGCACTTACTCAGTCTTAGGCTGCAGGATGCTGCTGAGCCCCATGAGGAATGGCTCCCTTGGGGATGCAGTGGTGCAGAGGATCCAGAGGCTGTCATCTGGTGAGCACCCAGCTATTTTTCCCTTTTTCTGTTGGGGGCAGCATAGTGACATCATGGCATATGCCGACGTTTGCTCCTCCCCCTGTTGCCATTTGTGTCATGCATCCTGTGCTACTCCCAGCCTCTGCTAGGAGCTAGCAGGTGCCGGACCAGTCCCCTACCCTCTCCCCAGAGAAGGAGAGCTGTCCATGGGATGCTCGATCCTTCTCCCCCCGGCTGGCCCTCTAGCGACCCAGGCTCATTCCTGAACCTGGGTTGCTGACATCGCAAGCTGAAATCCAACCGCTGTGCCAGTGGGCCGTATTTGTGAATTTCTGTATTTGCCTGTAACTTAGCTGTTTTTTTTTAACCAGGAGAGAGACACTAAGCTGAAGTTTGTTTACAGGTGCAACCTGGGAGCACAAGGAAGTTAAGTGACTTGCTCAGGGCCACACAATATGCAAGTGGGGGCTGTGGGATTCAAACCCAGGTCTCCAGGTTTGCAGCTCAGAGCCTTAAACCACTGCATTATACTGCCTCCCATTTCCATAATGGTTTTAGCCACAGATTTGAACTTTGGTCTGCTTATTTGTTGTTAAGAGCTCTAAAAGTCTGCTAAATATCATGACATTCACCTAAAGGGATGTGGTCAGTTTTTTTACTACAAATTTCAAAAGGAAATATTCTGGCCCCTCTTGCTCAATCTTGTGGTTGGCAGCATTCAATACTGCCCGTCTCAAGATTGTTTCTTGTATTTTTTTTATATATTTGGTCAGGGGTGATGCATTTCTGAGGTGCCGTCTTTCGGATGAGACGTTAAACCGAGGTCCCATCTGCCTGGATTGATGGTAGTTCAGATGGATGTTAAAGAGCCCATGGCACTTATCGAAAAGAGTAGGGGCATTTCCCCGGTGTCCTAGCCAAATTTCCCTCATTCACTAAAAATACCACCAACAGCTTAATCTGGTTCAAGGTCAGTTGGCATTCATCTGTATCCCCCTTCCCCGGGTCATGCCTAAAAATAGGCAGGATTTGTCTAGTGCACTTACCCGGTCAACAAAAGCTAAATAAATAAATAAATAAAACCGGGGCCGCAAATGCGCATCAGTACCACATTGCCCCAAAATGCCCTCCAGCATGCCAGATAGAGAAGACCCTCCTTCTTTCAAGAGTTGGATTTTTTGACAGTTCAGTGTCATTCCTCACAGGCCACAGGGTCATGAAATGCATGAAGAAGATCCCTCTGGAAACCTTTCCCTATAGGAACATCCCTCATTTTGTAAAATAGTTCCTCATGTCTTCAAGACGTATTTTCCTTGTGTTCTGTCTATGTCATTTATGGAAATGCAAATAACAGTCTGCTCCCTATCGACCACAGCTGCAGTGCTTGGTTATGGATGACACTCATCTGACCTGTAATGCAGGCTGGCAAATCCCTGTACCAGCACTAGCATCATAATGCTGCTATGCCTGTCCAGCTCTCCTGCTACCTATACTGCCGAGCCCCCTGTGAATGTTACCTTATTATAACCATTCTACCCAACCTTTCCTTCCTCCTGTGTGGCATGTCAGGTGCATGGCTGGGCACCATTTATGGATATGGCTTCCACGGAATTATCACAAAATGTCATAACTCCTGACATTCGATTTTAAGTACTTACAGTATGTTAGTTTGCAGTTTTGGACTGCTTATATCTTGGCCATCATTTTAGCAAGAGAGTAGAAAGCTGATGCACACAGCTTCCGTTTTAGGGTCTATAACCCTGCCAACATTTGTGACTTTGCATTATCTAGTTTTAAAGTGACAAGGGCTTAAAATCTCACAGTTCAGTTACTTGTGAAAGTTTGTAAAAATATCTTGAATATTTGATCACTTATTAATTTGGCTCCCTGAAAAGCCAGAAATTTGTAACTTAGCACAGTACAACCACGTTGCATACTACTGTAAAAGCACCAAATGTGGTAGAGTTTGAATGAGTGGTTTTAAAATCAGATGGAAAACACTGAAAATTAAATTTTTTAATTTCACAAAAATTGGTGCCTATGCACCATGAGACACAGGGTACACGCAAGATGCACATACTCCAGCCATGCAACTCAGTGCCCAGGGACAGGTGCATGGTGGCCAGCATGCACAAATGCTGGCCACCATGCAGTGCCTGTCTGTGGCCCTGATCCCCCTGGGCACTGGTGTGCAGGGGATGGATTGAAGGACACAGGTGGGCATCCAGTTAGATGCCCGACCTGGTCCCTGAGTGGATCCCTTGCTCCATGTGGTTGCCCCCAGCCCTACGTTGCTGACTGGAGAGATGGGGTGGCACAACATTGACATTTCACTTCCTGCCATGGCCAGTGGGTGACATTCATGGGGGGCACATAGAGGATATGGCAGGGTCTCTGCTGCTGTATTCTGTGCCCACCTTTCCCACCACTCAGTGCAATTGTGAATGGTGCAGAGTATGGGCACCCCCCCCCAGACATGACCCCAGAATGGCCACACACATAGCTAAATGACTGGCCAGGAGATCCAGTACAGAACATGTGTCCTTTCCATGCATACCGTTGGAGCTCCGTGGGACTCCCGATTATTTGGCTTGGCAACTTAGTGGTGCATACACATCTTGGATCTGAGGTGTGCAGGCATAAAGCCCCTTTGTGGATAGGGACCATTCTGTGGAAAAAAATCTATCATAATTTTGCTCAAATTCCACTTGTGACATTTAAATTCGCACAGCACTAGTTGTTATGGAAATCAGTCTGATATTATAATCAGAGGACTGACTTTATTACAGGAAAAGTGGCAGGAAGAGGAGATGTGTACAGTATGCAAGGGACAAATTGCCTGTTCTCTTGCAATGATTATGTATATCCTGAAATCCATATATTTTGAAATGCTTTGAGATTTGGGTATTGCCAAAGCCAACTGTGTTTTGCAGGAAACTGGAAAATCATTTTAAGTAATCAGTGTGATACTAGAATGCCCAGGATCACTGAAACAAACTTGTGAATAGTAAAAGGTGTGACGCTAAAGCACATACCGGTAAGCATTTAAAGCACACAAACAGTATTAACCGTTGTTGAACATCTACTGGACGCCTATGGGTTAAATAAGTAATAAAATAGTTTTCTGTATCAAAATTCGCATAGCAGATAAAACTGAATGGAAGATATTGAGAGTATTTTTTCTGATACTTCAAAATCTTTTATCACCTTTAAACGATCACATCAATTTCTCTAATTACAGTTAGACTAGTAAGACAACTCAAAGTATCATCTAATGCCAATAGTTCTTAGACTTTGTCACAGTGAGCCTCCCCAAATTCATGGAAAAGATTTTGAGCCTCCCCCATGAATTGAAATAATCTTGGGCCTCCCCAAAGAAAGATAACATACTGTACTTTGCACAGTACACCATGAATAAATTGAAACCCCTTTGAGTACTTGGCTCACATTCAGTTCTTTCTTTCAGTTCTTTGTCTTATACTGTTGTGGAAACTCAAAATTTAAATACAGTACTTTTTCAGACCTGCTTGAGCCTCCCCTTGAACAGGTTGGGGCCTCCCCAAGGAGGCTAGCCTCACCATTTGAGAACCCCTTCTAATCCATTAAACAGTAATACAGAGTGTAGATTACATGGCAAGCAAGAAATTTGATTGGAAATATTTTCATATTTATTATATCTTTATTCTTCCTATATTCTAAATTAGCAGACCCTGGCAACTCACTTTGCATTGCGTATTCACGTTTTCCAAACAACTGCAAATCCTATTAAACAGACACAGTCTGTTAGACACAGTACACACAACCTCAGAACTTTAGAAATACCACATACCATTACACAGAAAATATATACTGTATTTTAAAATAATCCATACATTAGACAATGAACACCATTCAAAACTTATAGTTAAAATAAATTTACTGTTTTCCTTGAATATCTTGTTGAAAACAAATTGTAGGAAAATAAGAATTGCAAGAATTTACTCATCTGCTAAAATCCTATTTCTGCAGCATGTTCCCAGAAGCTCTGGTACAAAAAATATTTACAGATTACATGAAAGAGAGGTGCACTGTTATGCAAGCAGTTTGTTTTCATGCACCAGTTACTATGACTCACCTTTGAAATCTGCCATAATACACAAAGGTACATCACACCGTGCATCAGCTGATGAACTCCCTTGTTTTTCCACAAGCTGTTCAGATGTAATTTTGAGCTCCACACTTGTGATTTCACTCTTTCTTTTTCACCCATCACTACTTACCTAGGCCTTGAACAAATAATATCTACATGCACAAACACATATTGGCAAGTGCCTTTACAGTATCATACAAAAAAATAAAGATGTCACATGGCAGCTACTGAGGCAAGGACTGCTGTGACTTCTAGAGACGCAGCTGATCTAGGATTCGCTGAGACAGGCTCCTGTGGGAGACATCCCAGGCACATTTCTAGCTGTACCTGTGATTTACCAATGCCAGAAGGCTTGTATAAATCAAATTAGTCAAAAAAGGAAGGGGCAGTTGTTAAAATCCATGTGCAGTGGTAAAACAGAACTGGATCATGGCACATATCCACTTGCAATTCTGCTTATTTAAACTGGCAGTTGCACTGGAAGTGAAATCCACCATCCTCCCTATATCAGTGACCACAGAAAAAGTATGACCAGATAGGAGCTGTTTGAATATGATGGACTAAAAGTTGATTTTTCTAATCAAAGAAACAAAACCTTCCGCTACCTTAAAAGATTGAGTGTGATAATCAGATGCTGGTTTCTTTGTTGTATGTCAGGTTAACAAACTTTGTTAACTCCATACAGCTATGTGAGCCTAATCTCCCATGGTTTGTGATGAGCACATTCTTTTCACAAAGGGCACCTTATTTCTTTTTTTCTCTTGTTTACTATACTTTTTTCCCTCCTCAGTCAGTCCCCATTGGTTTGCCTGCGCATCCAGCTCCATCTCTTGCTTTCCCTGGGGCATACCTGTGCCTCGCATGTTCCCCCATGGGTAACCCCCCAGTGAGAAGGGCTGCCAGGATCCAGGCCTCATAAACCCCCAGTAGAGCTGAAGCCTTGGTGAGTGAGACAGAGAGCTCAGTTGGCGGTACGGATCCTGCAGTGGTTGGGTGATTTTACCTGGGTTTTCTGCTGCTCCCCCCCTGACATTATGAGGCCTTGCTGATGCCTGAGCATCATGCCATTGATGTTCCCCTCCTGAGATCCATGGCTCTGGCTGCACCTCCACCTGGGGTCACCCAGGTGGCGGTGTTGCAACAGAGACCATTCACTTTCCCCTCCCCAGTAGAGTTGAGTGTCTCTTGGATGCTCAGCCCTCCTCTCCTTGACAGGTCCTCTGATGATCTGTGTTAGTTCCCAAACCTGGTTTATCGACTTTGCGAGCAGTAGCGCTACCGCCGCTCCAGCAGGTCAGCTCAAGGGCACCATATTTCTGTCTGACCCATCAAAACTGAGATGACTAAAACAAAAGGGATTACATTCTTTAAAAATGATCTAGAATGAGAAAAGTAAATGCAGTTTACTCATAGTTCCTAATTTTTGTTGTATTTTTAGAGTGCATTTCATTTAACCATTTTGCTTTATCCATTGTTTACTGTGTGTCAATACAGAACTCTATTTTTTTAACCAAATACATTTTCGGTCTACCCACAAGGACTTTAAACTTCAGAAAAGCAGACATTGCCAAGCTGAAGAACCAGTTTCCAGGGTTCAGGACCTGCTACATTGGGCTGGCAATACAGAGCACATGTGTGGTCCATTGAAGAAGTGATTTAAAGAAGCTACAGAAGTTGCCATCCCTATAAGCAATAAATTAAATTTTATTTTTACCAGGAAGAGACATGCAGGCTCATTTACAAGGTGGTCCTGGGAGGACGTAACATAAGGGATGATACAAAGCAACACTTCATACAAGGGCAATACATTTTTAACAATACAGGAATAATTGTACTTCAGAAAAAAGCTAACATCCTGATTCTAGTATTCACAATGAGGAAACAATACAGGGTGATTATACATTTGACAAGACTAACATCAAAGTTCTTTATTTACAGTAAGGGAACAATGCAGTTAGGATATGATAGTCTCCCCAGATTCAGGAGTGCAGTTTATGAAAAACAAGATGGAGGGTGATGAAAAGGTGTTTAAAAGGGATTTGGAACCTGGGTAAAGAAGTGGTGTTCAGGAAGATTACAGGTATAGAGAAAATCAAGAAGCAGCAGGACAGGTATGATAAGAATAGATTATTAGGGCTGTGAATGAACAGGGCATGTATGATTAGAGAAGTGTATAAGGGTTGACCAAGTCAATGAGTAAATAGCAAGGTGGGTAATTAGTAATATAGGGGAGGGAGGGAAGCTCATAGGGATTGTGGAACTGAGGACAATTGGAGACAGCTACAGTAGTGTCTATAAACAGCTAAGGGAGTAAAACAAGTGCTAATAGGCAGTGCAAAAGAGTTTGTAAGAATTAAGGTGGAGGCTAGGCATAGCAGTTATAGCTTTCCTTCAGTGATTATCTAAGTGTGGTTCTGAAGGTATTCATCCCAACAATATGCATGAGTTTTAAGGATCCTTGCAGTGTATTCCAGAGGGTGGGAGGGCATGGCTTAGTGATGAGGAGCCATAGTGAGTATGAATTCTGGTTATATCTAGCATAATATGTGAGTATCTTCCCAGCAGGTAAACTCCAGAGTTGAATTTAGAAAGGTCAACAATGTAGGAGGGCTGCTTGTTAGTAAAGGCTTTGTAGACCCAGAAAGAGGCATTTTTATGTTGTCTTGCGCACACACAAACAACATCTTGCAGTAGTAATAGCACAGTGAGAGGTGTGTCAGTGTTGGCAAATGCAGGGCATGCTTCAGTAGGTGTGTCCTTCATTCCCCAATTAGCCAGCATGCTAGCACTGATGCAAGAATGATGTAAAGTGCCACCAACTTGAAAGAAATGTGCCACTGCAATTGGAGACAAGCTTGTCATGCAGCGGCAGAGATGACATGCCTCCCGTATGTGCCTTTCCTGGTAAAACATTTCAATAAACATGGTTTAACATGGTTTACCTGCCACCACCACACGATCCCCAAACAAAGCCAACATCGAGTGCAATCCTGTGTTGGCATGTCCCCCACCCCACTGCTTGGTAACTGTAAATTAAACCCAGTGCGCTATCCTAAAGCTGACTGTGTCAGTGTCCCCCACCCACTGCAGGGCACACTGGGGCCACCCCAGTGTGCTAACAAGCTTTCACCATGTCCGTTTTTACCTGAAAGGCAAGCGGTCCCTCATTGTGACCCTTGCAGCACCACCCTTCCCAACCCGCACCTACCATCTTACATCCTACTCTCCACACACCCCCCACCCTAAACTTACCTTCGGAGGTCCGGCGCTGTGATCTTCGATGGAGCAGGAACACGTCTGGACTCTTTAAAGCTGAACTGCAAAATGAAGAAATGCCAGTAAGCTGTATAATGGCATCAATTGGGAGGCTTCAACTTAAGTGGATATCTCAGCCATTGTTTTGAATTTTGGCTCCAAATTTTCAACATGGGGTTCTTGGGACACCACCTCATGAACACATGCACTGTCATCTCATTATTCAGTCCCGAAAGGTGATTTCATGGTCACTGTGCAGAATCCCCTTTTGGGACTGATTAATGAAACCATAGTGCCACTGTTCATGAGGTGGAGTCCCAAAAAGTCTATGTTGCACATTTGGTTAAAAAATTCAAAAAAATGACTGTGTTATGAGTGTACATTGCGCAGTTGCCATGCATGCTCGTAACTTTGACAAGTTTTAATATTTTCTCTCCAGATTTTCAACATTGCAATTTTTTCTCCTTATGAACAGTAAAGCTGTCATTTTTCACATCCTGCCTGAAATGTGTTTTCACATATCTGGTGCACAATGGCATGGTCACTGTGGGAGTTCAACTTTTGAGACAGATTAACAAAATCACAGTGCCATTGCTCATGAGCAGAGGTCCCAAAATGTTACAGACATGCATTGCGCAGTTTCTATGGACGCTCATGACTTCACCAATTGTTCATATTTTCACTCCAGATTTTCAGTATTGAAGTATATTTTCAGTATATTTTATTACACCTCCTCATGAATGGTATAGCTGTCATTTTTTCACATCCTGCCCAAAATGTGTTTTCGCACCTGTGGCACCAAATGGCGCAGTTACTGTGCAAAATCATCTTTCGGCTAACAAACTGATAGTGCCACAGTTCATGAGATGGGGTCACAAAAAGCCCATGTTGAAAATTTGGTGTGAACATACCAACAAACGCCCAGGGCGTTAGGGTTTCCAACCATAACACCCCACCCTGTAGAGACTGACAGGCATCAGGGGATGTAACTTGAGATTGTCGACTGTAATGCTCACACCATTCCACCCCTACCCCCACCCTGCAGCCAGTGACAGGCATTGAGGTGTGCCTTGGACTCTTTGGTCCCAAAGTTCATCCCATTTCCCTGTACTGCACCCATCTCAGTGTATTTCCTTATGGAATAGGGTGAGCATAAGGCCCGAAGACCCCAAGGCACACTGCAACACTTGTCGGTGTCTGCAGGGTAAGATGAGGTGAAATGGCATGAGCGTTATGGCTGATGACCCAAAGGCACACCCCAATGCCTGTCAGTCTCTGTAGGGTGGGGGTGGGGTTGGCATCAGTTCAATACTTCACTGCCATTCCTATGATGCATCTCTCTAACTCCTGCACTACCAATGCCAGCAAGACAACATTCGGTATTGACAAAAGCATGTTTATTCTTCTAGTGCTAAGTGAAGTCCAACCTAATTGTGCATAGAGGGAGCAGTGATGAGTATTAAATGGAGCTCCAGTAATGAATTCTAATGCTCTGTGGTACAGAGTATCCAGCTTGGCTAAAGCAGTGGTGGAAGAATAGCTATAAATAAAATCAGCATAATCAATGGGGGGAGAGATGTGGTCTGTACCAGTCTTATTTTGGCCTCATAGTCAAGCAGATACCTGATTCCGAAGAAGAGACCTAGCCTTTGTCGTAGCTTTTTGGAGAGTTCCTCTATATGTGTAGATCCAGAAACAAATGGCTTGATACCTTTTATTGGACCAACATAGATATGGTCAAACCCGCTTAATAGCATAGGCTCGGGACTGGAGCTGATTATGTGATTAAGCGGGCTATTCTATTATGCGAGCCTGCTGTTTTTTGTTTTTTTTTCCCCATCATGGACTTAACATCTCACACAGTACTGTATAGGGTGTGTGCATGAGATGGGAGTGACTCATATGGGGATATAGTGCAAGTTCTTTTGTTGTGTCAGTATGTGCTTGTGTACTGAGTGCTTGAGTACTGTATTTTTATTAAAAAGGCATTTATATTGCTACTTTATTGTTGCCTTATATTGTTAAAATCTTCTGTTCGTGTGCACACCCCTTTAGTGCTTATTTCTCACTGTGTACGGTGAAGTGATCTATCAGCTTCGATTGACATTGCCGTTCTTTAGTTGCTTAAGGCACACATTTGCCAGGTCATAAAATGCCCTGTAATCTTCTTCACCACTCACATTCAGCTCTATGTAGCAGTGGATCATTTTTAAACTTTGGGCCACTTCCTTGAATGTTGGTGCCGGCACTGTGATTTCCTCATTGGCGTCATCCTCTTCATCCTCCCTGTCTTGCTGCCCATTACCCTCTTAATCACTGATAGCTGTGGCAGCTAGCTCATCATCTGTAATCATTCTTGTGCACTGTAAGTCATCATCTGAAGTCACAAACTGCTCAAAAATAGACTGCTCAATGTTGTCAACTGCAGCATTGTCTTCCTCTCTTTCCCACATATCTTCCTTGATCTCTCTGCTGTCCTTGAAAAAGCCAGCCTTTTTGCAGCAGTTTTCGATCATCTGTTGTCTGACATCAGACCAAGCTTGGCTCAGGAGATGTATGGCATCTAGAATTGTGAATTTACAAGCCAGGTCCATGGCAGACACTGCTGTGCCTTCATCAAAGGCTTAGGTAACTATGAAAAGCATCCACTTTTGATACAGGCATTTTAAATTGTGGGTTGATCCCCTGATCCATAGGCTGGATCAGGAATGTGGTGTTGGGGGGGGAGAAAGATGATTTTAATATGGGACAGCTCTATCTGGGGGTGTACAGTACAGTTGTCCACAAACACCAGAGTGTGTTTCCATTTTTGGGGCACCTCTTTATTGAATTCCTTTGCCCACTCTGAATAGCAGGAATGTCATCCAAGCATTACTGTTGGACCAGTACATAACCGGTAGTCTCTGGACATTTAAGCCCTTAAAACAACGAGGGATTCTGCTCTTGCCAATAATCATCAGCTTCGACTTATGTGACCCCCTTCATGTTAGCACAGGTCAGCACAGTGATCGTATCCTTGGCGTTTTTACTGCCAGAAATGCAATCTGACTTAAAAGTCAGAGTCCCGTCTGGTGTAGCTCTGTAAAAAATGCCAGACTCATCGTCATTGTAGACTCAGTCAGGGGGGTAGTCTGCTAAAAGGGGGGGCAAAACAGTCGAAATCCAGTGCTCAGCTGAAGCGGTGTCGGCATCTTTTGTTTCATCGTGAGCTTTTTTGAAGACTGTGTTATGTCGCACTTTAAACTGGCATAACCACCCACCCGTTTCTTGGCTCAAAATTTGGTTTCCCCATCACACATGCCAGTTTCCGAGCTTTGTCCTGCAGGAGTGGTCCTGAAACTGGCATGCCTGAGCCATGGGCATGCTCAAACCAGAGGAGCAAAGCCTCCTCTACCGCACTATCTTTCCCCTTCCTTTTTGCACTTCCAATCCGTGTTGCCATTTGTTTGAAAGTCATGCAGGATCTTGTCCCTGTTTTTAACAATCCTGCATATCTGGCTTTGGGACACAGAAAGCTTGTGAGCCACATCAAATTGGGAGGCGCCTGGACGATCAAGAAGCAGTAGTGCTTTTACCTTATCTCCAAGGGTAAACTTCTTTCTTTTCTTTGGGGGTGACATCCATTGTTTCACTGATGGCACACCAGCACTAGCACAACAACAAAGAGCAGCAATCTGAGTGTGTAGCAGGGGTCAGGGCTCATTTATGGGAAAGAGGTGTTAATGAGCTAATTAGATGCAGGTACACCACGTCGGGAGGTGCTAACGACTAACTGCCATTTGGTGCCGAAGTCTTAATGGCAGCAGCAAATAAAGCAAAGTCTGTTTTTGAGCAATTTGTGGCTTTCTAAAAGCAGCTACAGGCAGGAACAGGCTTGAACAATCGTGAAAGTGTGTCCAGAAATTATGCCATTATACGGGCACTAGCAATGCTTTTAGCCAATCATTTTATTATGGTTCACATAGAAAATGATTCAGGGAATAGGGTTTCTAGTCAGTTAAGCAGGATTTTCTATTAAGCAGTATTCGATTAAGTGGGCTTGACTGTATTTCAAAAAGAAAACAATGTCTAAGCTTTCGGATCAGCCAGTTCCTTCCTCGGAGACTTATGACAGTTATTTAGAGAGTCAAATTCTATTAACACCCAGATCTTACATAAAAAAAAAACAGAACAAATTCTCACTGGTTTAAAGCACCTATTTCAAAAAAATCACAGATTTAAATGGAATGAACATCATTCCATTAACTTGCTACTACTGAGAATCTTTTCACGGTCAAACAACATCCACAGCAGATAAACAAAAATTTCAAAGCCATGTCATCCAGACCAATATCTCGCAACATAAGAAATAATAACTCAAGGTCTACGGTGTCGAACACCTTGCTCAAGTCCAAAAAGAGCGTGCTGACATGGTTTTTAGAATGTAATGTGATGTGCCAATAATTTGTTACCTTTGCCAGTGCTGATACCATACTATTTTTAGGTCTGAATCTGGATTGGAAGGGGTTTAGCATGTTCGTGGTTTCTAGTCCCCTTGGGAAAGAGACAAGTTAAATAGATGGACAATGGGCGATGTCAACAATTGGTGACCTAGCTTTAGGAAGAAAGGTTCAATTAGATCTGCTCCTGCACTTTTTTTTGTGTCCAGAGTTATTAAGAGGTCCTCGACCTGTTTAAAGGTTATAGGACTTAAACTAAACTTGGCTGATTGCTTGGTAGCCTTTGGCAGGGGGGCATGGCACGTCTTTGTTGCTGGGTTGTGTGAGAAGTTTGCTTGCTGGAGGTATCAGAAGCTAACCCAGCAGTGGCAAAATGGTTATTTAGTTGCTCTAAGATACATTGTTTACAAGTATAGGTGTTGTCACCGGAGATAATCTTGGAAGGTAGTGATGATGAGGTGCTGTGCCCTTCAAAATCCCTCAGGATTTGCCAAAATTTGGCTGCATCCTTTTTGGATGATTCTAGTGCAGATTGAAAGTATTTTTTTTTTTGGCCCTTATGAGCTTTATGCATTGGTTTCTAGTGGTTCTGAAAACCGCCCAGTCTGTTGTGAATTCTGTTTTGCGAGCCCTTTTCCATAGGGTACCTCTGCCATGTAAGGCTGACTTTAGTTCACTAGTAAACCAGGGGCATGTCCTTTTTCCTGTTCTGATTTTTACTAGAGGTACATGTTTGTCAATCACCTTCAGAACAAGACTGTGGAACAGGTTGTAGGCCTCTGCAATTGTAGGTGAAAGGTAGAAATCTTGCCATCAAATTTTCCTTAGGTCTGTGAGGAAGTTGGTGCAATTGAATTTGCAGTGGCTCCTCTTAAATTTGAAGCTGGAGGTAGATATGGGCTCGTAGGAAGCCTATATCTATGGGAAAATGCCAAGCTGTTCCTAAAGAAAAAGTCTATGCCCATTGGAAAGAGATGATTTGCCACCAGGACAGAGAGGAATACAGAGCAACTACAAAACTAGAATTAAGAAAGTCAAATATGGTCTGGAAGGCAGGGTAGCTGTAGGAGCTGCAGGCAACACCAAAGTCTTCCTCCAGTACACAACAGGGGGGAAGGGGTGAAAGATGGGATTATACCCTTGAAAACAGGAGAAGGGGGACCTGTGAGAGAGCCAGAGGCAATGACTGGGATTCTGAATAAATACTGAACTTCAGTGGCCCCCAGAGGTCCCACAGAAGGAGGAGGATGCTCAGTTTTGAGGGCTTACATAGAAACATAGAAACATAGAAGTTGATGGCAGATAGGGGCTAGCAGGGTATTGTTTGGGGCTGTTGGAATTTTGAAACCTGTTTTGGTAGCTAAAAGTGGGCTCATTTGTTTGGTTTACGGTGTGGCAGGCTGCATTTGTAGAGGCCTATTTCTTCTCTTTTAAACATAATTGGTGTAATTTAACTGGTCTGTTTCTTTGAATTGGAGACCTATATCTTATAATTCCAAACCTATTTTGATGTATTGTTGGTGAAGCTGTTTGAATTGGTGTCCTATTTCTTTGGGTAGAATTTATTCATTGTTGCTGGCTTCACTAGCTGCAAAGTTTTGAGTGGGGGAAGGGTGCTAATTTGTCTGGCCAGGTCTCACTCAGCAGGGAGGCAGAGCTGAATCAGGTGTGGAGTCAGTGCTTTGGCTTCTCAGAAGGAACTGGAAGGGACAGGATCAGATCTACAGTACAGTAGCTTCTTGTTTTACATTGTTTTCATGGATTCTACTTGGTGAATGTTTATTTTTCTTTCTTACTACTAAGGGCTATCAGGGTATTGTTTGGGGCTGTTGGAATTTTGAAACCTGTTTTGGTAGCTAAAGTGGGCTCATTTGTTTGGTTCACGGTGTGGCAGGCTGCATTTGTAGAGGCCTATTTCTTCTCTTTTAAACATAATTGGTGTAATTTAACTGGTCTGTTTCTTTGAATTGGAGACCTATATCTTATAATTCCAAACCTATTTTGATGTATTGTTGGTGAAGCTGTTTGAATTGATGTCCTGTTTCTTTGGTAGAATTTATTCATTGTTGCTGGCTTCACTAGCTGCAAAGTTTTGAGTGGGGAAGGGTGCTAATTGTCTGACTAGAGGCCTCAGCTACCTGATTGTTTCCAGAGGACTTGGGCTGGTCCACCCACCCAAACCCCTCACCCACCCACCCCTGGTCAATTATTCCCTTTGTACTAGGGGTTCTGACATCACTTCTCAAACAGGCAAAGGATTTGCACCTGTCATAACAGAAGCAGACATCCAGGAAAGGAACTGCAGCAAGTGAAGAGGGGACGGCTCTCTCAGTGGAAGGGAAGTAAATGCAAATCTAAAGCTTTCATTATTACTACTTCACATAGTTATTGCATTGGGTAAAGGGGGTAGGAGTTGAAGAAGGTGTGCAATGGCTACTTAAAGTATTTTTGAGTGTGGATAGGAATATACAAAGCAGTTGCTCAACATATCTAAACGTGTGCAACAAAGGAGGTAAGGGACATAAAGAATGTTTTGCACTGATAGAGGGGGGAGAGTGGGGACTTGGGGGAGTGTTTGGTATCCTGCATCTGGAAGGGTGGGGGGTCGCTGGTGGGCAACGACAGCAATGGGTAGGGTGGTAGGCTGCAACAACTGCGGTGCACCAATCTTTCTAAACATTGCCTGGAGAGTAGGAGGATGTTTAGTGTGCAACCACATAGAAAAACTTAGAAAGGAGATTGAGGGTCTGCAGGAGGAACTAAGACAGGCAAGGCAGATTGGGGGTGGGTTTAGCCCAATACTGGAGGGAGGAGGAAGGGAGATGAGGAGGGCAATTTAAGCCAACAGTGGTGAGGAGAGGCTCAGAAGAGGAAGCAGAGACAAAGGGCCCAGGACAGGAAGAACGATTGCCGGGAAACCAGGTCAGGAGACAAAAGTCAAATGGAAGGAGGCAATAGGGACTTGTGAGGGAGGCCAAGAAGTGGCAAAAGTCATGGAGTGGAAAGGAGAGAACAGGTTACTATGCAGAGAGAGGCGGGCATTTGTGAAGGATCTTCAGAAAATAGTTTTGCACTGCTAGAGAGGAAGAAGGTGGAGGAGGAAGTGATGAAATTAGAGGAGTAATTGATAAATGCCTGGACCAAACTGGAGCGGGGGAAGTTCTGCTGGAGAACTGCAACAGGGTAAAGGGCATAATAATGTGCAGGAGGAAGAAGAGGAGCTGGAAATGAGGGAGGAGATGAAAGGAAGCAAGCAGGGAGTAAGAGGGTGGAATCTTAGTGCTGGGGACTCAATACTAAGAGGAGTTAGGTGGGAGTAGCAAGGCGGAGAGGCATAGTCGCATTTGGGTGGAGGCCATGCCAGGAATGACAGCGGAAAGGGTGGGACAGTCTGTTCTGAAATATGCTAGAAGGGGTAGGGACAAGCCTCATTTAATTATACATCTTGGGAAAAACGACCTGGCTGACAAGACAGTGGATATAGTCCAGAGGAGGTTTGAGGAACTAGCACAATTATGTGAGGGGGCAGGAAGATCAGTAACTTTTTCCGAGATACTTCCGGTGCCAAAGGCAAGCACAACAAGAAAGCTGAGAATAGAGGAATTTAACAGATGGCTAAGAACCTGGTGTTGTGCTAAAGGGTATGGGCTGTTGGGGGGTGGGGAGGGACCTGGGAGGACAGTAGTCTCTATGCCAAGGACAGACTACACTTGAGTGAGGAAGGAAAGAAAGTGTTGAAGCAGAGGATGGAAGAATATAGAGGAAGTTTGGAGTTTAAACTGGGAGTGGGGGTGGCAGTTGGGGAAGAGATATGCAGGGACCACAGGTTGGAAATCATGAGCTTACCCCATAGCAAGTGACAAAGGACAAATGGCAAGTACTATTGGTGATGCTGAGAAAGGAGGGCAGGATGGGAGGAGGAAAAGGGTGGAAGGTGGTTACTCTTAATGCTAGGAGCCTTGGGAGGAAAACTGCAGAGTTGCAGGTTCTCATGGCAGAGGGAGAGGTGGACATTGCAGCCATCAGGAAACATGGGCCACCCAATATAATGACTGGGACCTGTCTGTACCAGGGTACAGGTTATTTCGTAGGGACAGGGTGACTGGGAAAGGAGGGGGTGGCACTATATGTGAAGGAAGGACTGAAGTGTGTAAGGGAGGAAGGGAGAGGGCAGTACAGAGTCACTTTGGTGCAAATCCAGGATTCCAAGAATAGGAGTCTTAGAATGGGAGTGGTGTACAGGCCACCATCTCAGATGGAGGAGTTAGACAGGGAACTAGCGGGACAGATCAGGAGGACCTCGAGAAGGGTAGTGTGGTGATTGTTGGGGACTTCAACATGCCAGAAGTGGACTGGAGCACCCCAACAACCAGGAACAGAAGGGGCAGGTACTGCTGGATGCCTTCCAGGACAGCTTCCTGCTGCAAATGGTCAGTGAACCAACCAGGTTAGGAATACCCTTGACCTTGTGCTGGCAAATGGGGACTTTGTGAGAGAACTTACAGTGGAGGAACGCTGTCAGGGAGTGACCACCACCAGTATGGCTCACATTGGATATGGGCAAGGAAGGAGTGGAATCTGGCACAAGAGTGCTGGACTTCAGGAGGCTGACTTTGGGAGGATGGGGAAGTGGTAAAGGGTACCTGGCCAGAATTCAATCTAGTATGGATACTAACCAGAGATGGGAGCTCATAAGTTGGGGATAGTGGAGGCCCAAAACCTGCTGCAAAGCCCAGAGCAAGAAGGCTAGAGCTAAGAAACCGAGCTGGTTGAGCAAGGAGGTCATGGAAAAGGTAAGGAAGAAAAGAGCTGCCTTTAGGAAATACAAGAAAACAGGGAGGGGAGGACAGAGAGAGTACTTGACAGAATCGAAGGAGGTGACAAGGGCAGTAAGGGGCCAAAGCATCTCTAGAACTCAGGCTGGCGCAAGGCATTAAGAAGGAGAAGGACTTCTTTAAGTACATCAGGGAGAAAAGGAGCTTAAGGACCACATAGTAAGGATTAGGAAGGAGGGGTTGGGTGGAAGCAGGGTATGATAAAATGGAAGCACTAAAATGAGTACTTCTGCCCAGTATTTACTAAAGAGAAGAGGGGGTGACACCCAAGATGGGTGAAATGGCAGACTGAGGGGAAGTGGTGACAGATGGGAAATCATGGAGGACAGAGTTCGAGAGGGTTTGAAGGCACTGAGGGTGGACAAGGCACCAGGCCCAGATGGCATCCACCCAGGGTACTGAAGGAGCTGGCAGAGGTCCTTGCAGGACCTTGGCAGACCTATTTAATGCCTCCACTACATTGGGTGTGTACCTCAGGACTGGAGGATGGCTCATGTGGTGCCCCTCCACCAAAGAGTGGCCCCAAGGATGAACCGGGAAACTACAGACCAGTGAGCCTCACATCCATCGTGGGAAGCTAATGGAGACTATCCTGAAGGAGAGGCTGGTGGCCCTCTTAGAGGCCAAAGGACTACAGGACAGCAGACAGCATGGCTTCATACATGGCCGATCCTGCCAAACCAACCTGGTCGGGTTCTATGACTGGGTAACTAGGCAACTGGACGGGGACATGCAGTGGATGTCCTGTATCTGGACTTCAGTAAGGCATTGACTCCAGTGCCACATGGAAGGCTGGGAAGGAGATTGAGCACAGGGGCAGGTGCAATGCTGGTGAGATGGGTAGGAAACTGGCTGCAGGGAAGGCAACAGAGGGTGGTGGTGGTGGGGAGCTCTCACACCAAGGGCAGTGATGAAGTGGTGTCCCACAGGGCCCGTGTTGGGACCAGTGTTGTTTGGGATATTCATTGCAGACATATCATGGGACATCAAGAGCAAGATCAGTCTGTTTGCTGATGATACCAAGGTTGGCGTGGTGGTGGATGACCTAGGGGGGATGGTAGGGGTTGCAGGATGATCTGGCAAACTTGAAACCTGGTCAGACACCTGGCAGCTGGGCTTAATGCCAAAAAGTGCAAGGTGATGCATTTTGGGATGAAGAACCCAAGGAGGACTTACCAGCTAGAGGAGTGCAGCTAGCCCAGACAGAGGAGGAGAAGGATCTGGGTGTGCTCATCACAGGGTCAATGGAACAACTCGGCACAGTGTAGGAAGGCAGCTGCAAAGGCCAACAAAATGCTGGGTTGTATTGCTAAGGGGTATATCCTCAAGGATGGAGGAGGTGATTCTGCCACTGTATAGGTCATTAGTTAGACCACACCTGAGTATCATGCGGCAGTTCCTGGCGTCCGTGATCTGGAAAAGGGACATTAAGTTACTGAGGAGTGGAGGTGAGGGCGACAAAGATGATCAAGGGTCTGGGGACTTACATATATGGAGAGGATGTTGAAGGAGTTGAACATGTACTCACTGGAGGAGAGGAGAGACAGGGGACATGATTGAAACCTTTAAATACATGAAAGGAATAAACAAGACAGGTACAGAGGGGCTGTTCAAAGTAAGGAGGAGGGCCACCAGGGCCATGATATGAGACTGGAGCGAGGAAGGTTCAGGAGGGAGATGAGAGACACTTTTTACAGAGAGGGTGGTGGCTGGGTGGGATGCGTTACCTGCAGAGTGGTATGCAGTAGAACAGTGGACTGCTTCAAACGAGGATGGGACAGGACAAGGGGGAGGGTTAATGAAGGGGAAGGGTGGAAGGGAGGGGCAGCTGCAGAATAAGGGGTGCTAGCTGCACATTCGAGCAGACTTGATAGACCTCTAGGCCTTTATCTGCTGGCAAATTTCGTATGTTCGTATGTTCGTACGTAGATAAGGACCGCAAGGCCCATCCTGTCTGCCCATTTTTTTTTTCTACCTTATAAATGTGCCATCGACCTTTGCTCTGTCAGTAGCCTATCTATTCATACTCATTTGTATTGCTCCCTTATGCCTATCCCATGCCTGTTTGAAGCCCTGCACTGTATTCATAGCCACCACTTCTTGAGGTAGGCCATTCCATGCACCACCCTTTCTGTGAAAAATAATTTCCTCACATTCCCCCTTAATCGGCCCCCCTCTAATCTCATGCTGTGTCCTCTTGTCCTGCTATTTTTCTTATATTTAAACATGTTAGACTCTTTCACCTTGTTAATGCCCTTAAGGTGTTTGAATGCCTCGATCATATCACCTCTCTCCCTAGTTTGCTCAAGGGTATACATATTGAGCTGTGTTAATCTGTCCTCATATGTCTTCTGATGCAGTCCCTGCACCGTTTTGGTTGCCCTTCTCTGGACTGCCTCAATTTGGTTAATGTCCTTGTGAAGGTGTGGCCTCCAATACTGCACGCAGTACTCCAGATGGGGCCTAACCAGTGTCTTGTAAGAGGATTATTACCTCCCTCTTACGACTTGTGATACTCCTACTAATACACTAACACCCACTAGCCTTACCTACTGCTTTAGAGGTCTGCTTGGATGATTTCAGGTCATCGCAGATGATGATGCCCAAGTCTCTTTTCTTCCTTGTGACTCAGCAACTCCTCCCAGCCTATAGGTGGCTTCAGGTTTCTCTTCCTATGTGCATGATCTTGCACTTCTTTGCATTAAATCCCAGTTGCCACTCTTCTGACCATTTTACTAGTTTATCCAGATCTCTTCTTATTCTGCCCACCCCATCTGAATCATCTACTCTGTTGCAGATCTTGGTGTCACCTGCAAACAGACAAGCCTTACCCTCTAGTCCATCTGCAAGGTCACTAATGAAGATGTTGAAGAGGACTGGCCCCAGGACTGATCCCTGAGGTACCCCACTTGTAACTTGCATCTCTTCTGACTGTATACCATTTACCAATACTCTCTGTTTTCTGTCCGTCAACCAGTTTGCCACCCAGTTGACCAACTTCTGACCCACCCCAAGCCTACCCAGCTTATCAATCTTCTATGTGGAACAGTGTCAAAAGCTTTGCTGAAGTTAAGTGTAGGCGACATCAACTGCTCCCCTTGGTCCACCACTCTGGTTACCCAGTCAAAGAAATCTATGAGATTAGTTTGACAGGACCTTCCTTTGTAAACCCATGCTGTCTTGGATCCTGTGCCCTATAGATTCCAGGTGTTGCACTATCCTTTCCTTAAGAGTGCCTCCATAATCCTGCCCACTACTGAGGTAAGACTGACTGGTCTGTAGTTCCCTGCCTCCTCCCTGCTACCACTCTTGTGGAGCGGGATCACATGAGCCCTTCTCCAGTCTTCTGGGACCTCTCCTGTGCTCAGAGACTCACTAAACAGTTCTGCTAATGGCTCTGCTAGTTCCACCTTTAGCTCCTTAAGTACCCTGGGATGTATGCCATCAGGTCCCATTGCCTTGTCCACCCTGAGCTTAGCAAGCTCTTGTAGGACCCTTTCTTTTGTGAAGGGAGTAGTGCTCACCTCCCTCCCCCCTGTGTCCATGGTGCTGAGCTGTGGGCCCTGCCCTACCTTCTCTTCAGTAAATACTGAGCAAAAGTATCTATTTAGGATAGATGCTTTTACAGGGTCCTCCTCCTCACATGCCCTTTTCTCCATTAAGCTTAGCAATACCCCCTCTGGACTTTCTCTTTCACTAATGTATCTATAGAAAGTCTTGTCACCTTCTTTACTGTTCGTGCTAGTGTTTCCTCAGTTTGGGACTTTGCCTGCCTTACTGCCTTCCCTGCTTCCCTTAGGCAGTTTGGTGTGCCTCCCTATCTTCATCCTGCTGTGTTCCCTTATATTTCCTGAAGGCCAGCCTTTTGGCTCTGACCTTTTCTGCTACTGTATTTGAGAACCAAAGTGGTTTCCTTCTTCGTTTGCACTTCCTTTTCTGTCTAACACAATGGGATGTTGCTTCAAGTATTGCATCCTTAATGCTTGCCCACTTTGCCTGTACCCCTCACCTGTGTTTCTTTTTGCCAGGGCTAGCTTAACTCTGTTGGCCATCTTATCAAAGTCAGCTCCTCTGAAGTCCCATATTTTTGCCTTGGAATGGATGATTTAGATGTAGTAACCAAATTGAACCATACCATGTGATGGTCCTGGCCCCAGGTGACCTTCTACCTGAGATCTGTGATCCCTTCCTGTTAGTCAGTACTAGATCTAAGATAGCCCTGTCTCTTGTGGGTTGTTGTACCAGTTGTTTGAGGCCCTCCCCCTGCAGGGAATCCACTATGTGTCTAGTTCTGGCAGATGTTCCTGCTGGTATTGATCAATCTGTATCCGACATGTTGAAGTCTCCCATTATCAGAACCTCCCCTTTAGCTGTCATGTTTTGTATATCTTCTAACAGTAATGCATCTATGTCCTTCCCCTGGTCTGGGGGCCTGTAGACAACCCCAGTTCTTATGGCTGTCCCATTTCCTGTTTCCAGGGTGACCCACAGTTCTTCTGGCTCCTTATGTGTATTCTGAATTTCTGTAGCTTTGATATTTTCATTGACATACAGGCCCCTCCCCCCCTTTTGCACCGGTCTCTTCTGAACAGTACATAGCCAGGTACTGAAGTCTCCCAAGTGTGGTTACTGGTAAACCATGTCTCACTAATTGCTACTATGTCCAGTTTAGCCTCTGACATTATTGTCTGCAGGTCTGGGATCTTATTTCCCAGGCTGTGAGCATTTGTGTACATGATTTTCCATTTGCCAGATAAATTGTGTTAGTTGTTGGGTGAGGTTTGGCATTATCCCTGCGTTATGAGGAGACAAACCTTTTTTCTTACCTGGTGATGCAAATGAACTGCAAACATGCTGAATCCCTGTCTGACCACTAGTTGAGGGGAGGGTGTTCTTCCCATTCGCTGTATGGGGTGCTGCACCCCTCTCCCCATTTGCTAGTTTAAATATTCTGCAAAGACATCAAACTTCTGCCCCAATGCACTGACTCCCTCCTTAGTCAGATGAAGTCCATCAAATTTAAAGAACTTTCGCTCCCAGAACTGTTGCCAGTTCCCTACAAATCTGTGTCCTTTTTCCTGGCACCAGCCCTTTAGGCACGTGTTTAGCTCACCTATCTCCCCTCCTCTGACCTTCTGTCCATCTGCCCCCCCTCTCCCAGACTGGCAGGATCTCAGAGAAGGAGATGCCAGACGAAATGGATGATAGTTTGTCACCCAGCCTGGTCAGGTGTTCCTTGGTCTCCACAACTGACCGGCTGGCAAGATCATTAGTCCTTATGTGTACTAGGACATCAATGTTTTCTCCTGCTTTGTGAATAATTTTAGCAATGCGGTCAGTGTCTCTTCATGCTGATGTACCTGAGAGACGTCTGACCATTACTCCTGGCTGGAGATGGGTATCAACTCCCTGAATCATGGAGTCTCCTATGATCAGAAGTTTTTTGGATTCCCTTTTTGCTTTTTTTGTTTTGGTTCCTGATTTGGGTGAGTTTTTTTGTGCTAGCTCCTGTGCCACAGTGTCCTGCTCTGCAGTGTCTTCTGCCTCTTTGTTTGATTTCAGAGATAGAGGCAGATACCTGTTTGTAGTGTTTATATGGTTTTTGGAGGTAATATGTTGGAGAGCAGAGAGTGATGGGGCACCCGATTTGCCCCTTCTAACCACCTGCCAACCTCCTGGTCCAACTACCCTCTGCGGTCGAGGTTTTTCTGTTGGATGCTGGAGAAATGGCGGGTGGTTCTTATAATGTATTTCCTCTTGAATATGAAATTTGAGGCGTGCAATCTCTGCCCATGCTGCCCGGAGCTGAGCCCTAAGATCTGCAATGGCCCAGCATGTAGGACAGTGTCCTAAATCCTGTAAGACTGTCCTTCTGAAAATTGTTCCACAGTACCTGCAGTTAATGATATCCATTCCAGATAAGTTGCTGGGTTTATAACCTAGTCAGAGTAATTAGAAGGGAAAAAAAATGCAAGTAATGATTTGATTGTGTTTTGTTTTTGTTTAACTTGTTATAACAAGTTAAATTACTAGTGCCCCTGTAAATGAGCTCACCTTGTGGATGCCCCACTGATCCACCCCTTCCTGCTCTGCCACAGAAAATGTCACAACTGTGGTACCCTATAAAAGGAGTGTAGTGTGGGGTGGTTGGGGATGGGGGTGGGTGGCAGGGCCCTTCCCCTGCCGAAAAAGAAGAACCACAGACAAAAGAACAAGGAGGCTTGTGGCATCAGAGTAGCTATTTATTTATTTAAACATCAGTTTAACAACCTTTGAGCCAGGGGCTCATTTACAAAGGTACCTCGTCACATAGAGGACACAGACAGTGGCACAGGAGACAACAGATAATACAGGTTCAAGGAAGTGTCATTCAAGGTACAGTTGGTTCCAATACATACGAGGAATAAATAGACTAAATTAGGGTTAGTGGGGAGAGATGTAAAGGAGATTGGGGGGTAAGAGGGGAGTGAGGCTGGGAAGCAGAAGGAAGGGGGAAGGCCAAGGAGGAAGAGTGGGTAGGGGAGGTGGTGAGTAGGAAAGGGGGGAGTGCGGCTCAGTGAGCGTTGTCGGAGGGGAGGGTTTTTTTTTGTTTTGTTTTGTTATTTAGTGGCAGTGGCATCTTGTGATGAGCAGGTGATTTCTGGGCTGCATTTAAAAAAGCGAATGAGGAGATTCAGAGATAATGGCAGGAGGGAGTTAAACCAAGAGAGCTCTGTAGAGGCAGCCCTTTGGCCTTCACGAGGTCCTGGCTCTTGGAATGATCAGTGTTGTTTTGGATGAGCTGCAGGTGTTCACAGTAGGATTAGCTCGGTGTATTGAGTCAGATAAGCCAGAGAGGGATAGGCCATGGAGGGCTTTATAGGTGAGTTGGCATGTTTGAAACATGAGCCGCTCATCCAGGCTGAGTAGGGTAGCCAAGGAGTACAGCAGACAGGTGTGGGTAAGTCTAGGCGCACCGGTTATAAGTCTGCAGGCTTTGTTAAGTGTAAGGCAAACCTTGCTCAGGGCCGTCTGATCTGCAGCCCCATTGACCGGAAGGCCATAGTCGATAAGTGATGTGACAGAGGAGGTGACAGCCAAGCGGAGGGTGTCAGAAGGTAGGCATTTTTTGTGCCGGTAAAGAATGCCCAGCCGTATGTTGGCGGCAGAGTTCAAGGTGGAGATGTGGCCATGGAAGGAGAGGGCTGGGTCAAAGATTATTCCAAGGTATTTATAGGACTGCACCCGTTCGATGGGGATATTGAGGGAGGAGTGAATAGCGAGAGGAAAATTGCTGGACTTATTTTGGGGGTGGGAGAAGAGCATGGTTTTTGCTTTCTTTAGGTTGATTATGAGTCGGTGCTCAGTGAACCAGGTTTCAGTGGAATCGTAGGCAAGCTGGAGAGAATTCTGGAGCGACATGGGGCTACTGTCAGAAGCGATGAGTACTGCATCATGAGCGTAGAGTAGGATCTTACCTGCACATTTGCTGGGTAGCGAGTTGAGGAAGAGGGAGAAGAGAAGGGGTCCAAGAATAGAGCCCTGGGGGACTCCAGAGCAGATTGGGCAGGTGCTGGAGAGAGTTCCACTAGCTTTCACACATTGAGAGCGGGCTGAGAGATAGCTGGCGCACCAGGTGATTGGACCAGTTGCAAAGCCTAGGTGGTCGAGGGTGGTTAACAGGAGAGGATGCGATACGGTATCAAAGGCTTTAGACAGGTCAATGAATACCGCACCAGCCATGGAGCCAGAGTCCAAAGCTGTGTGGAGGAAGTTGGCGAACTCCAGGAGAGCTGTATTGGTACTATGACCAGCTCTGAACCCATGTTGCTCAGGGCAGAGAACATTGTATTTAGAGAGGTAGCCAGAGATTTGAGTGGCCACAATTTTCTCTAAGGTCTTGGGGGGGGGGCAGGATTGAGATAGGCCGGTAGTTACCTGGAAGAGTTCTGTCACCACCTTTGTGGATAGGGGTAACTATGGCGATCCTCCAGACAGTGGGGAATTGTCCAAGGCAGAGGGATTTGTTAAAGATGCAGGTGATAGGTGAGATGACCTGGTCCAGGACCTGACGTAGGAGACAGGGATCTAGGGAGTCGTTATCGATGGTGTTACCCTTTAAGGCTTTAAGCAGGTATGGCCTGACTTCTTGTGTGGTGACACAACGCAGGTGGAACAAGGGACGAGTGATGGATGGTGCAGACCTGGGGGAGTGGAGAACTGAAAAAATTGCCAGGGAGCACTGGGCTAAGATCAGTAAAGGAGTTATTGAGGTGAGTGGTAATGTGGGCAGGATCAGAGTAGACAGTACCATTGATGTTAAGAAGTGAAGGGGGGGGGACCGGGATTGACCATTCAGCTGCTTGACGTTGTCCCAGAAGGACCTGGGGTTCCCCCAAGAGGAGGTAAGGGAGGCTTGATAGTACTCGGCCTTTGCTTTGCGGATAGCCCAGGTGCACCTGTTCCGAGCCGCAGCATAGGTCTGTCTGTCTGCAGGGCGGCCAGTTGCAACAGCAATGTGCCATGGGTTGTCCCGCTGCTTAAAAAGGTGTCGCAGGGCAGGGGTGATCCAAGGGGCATGTCTTACTTTCGACCTACGAGCAGTCATAGGTGCGAAGATGTCACAGGCAGAGTTGAAGGTGTTGACAAGAAAGCCAGCGCCTTGTCAATGTTAGGTGTGTTTAGCAATGGAGACCAGTCTGTAATGAGGTAATGCTTTAGGTCTTTCAACCCACCAGGTCTAAACCACCTCTGAAAGGTGGTTTGAACAGCGGGCTTGGGCAGAGAGGTAACCCAGTTGAAGAGAACAGGGGAGTGGTCACTAAGACAGTCAGGGAGTATTTGGATATTGTGGATGCGGCTTGGTGTGTGCTAGAGCCCCTTCTGGGGTTATTTCTAGTGGGCTGGGAGACTAGTTGGTTTAGATCAATAGCAGCAAAAGCCTCACGGGAGGAAGAGGATGAGGGGCAAAGCCAATTAATGTTTAAGTCACCCTCCAGAATCTGGTCAGAGGGGTTGGGTAAGGAGGTGAGATAGTCAATTAGTGGGCCCAGCACCTGAGATTGGTTCTTTGGAGGTATGTAAGCCATAGTCAGAAAGATAGGACCCCTAGAGGGGTCGGGAGGTAGCTTTAGTGTTAGGGCCTGGGCATTATGGTCAAGGTCAGGGGGAGGAAGAGCTAGTCCAATGAGCGGGTCCTTTACATAGAAGGCACATCCCCCACCTCACCTACCAGACCTGTCCAGCCAGTGGAGGGTGTAGCGAGGGAGAGAGACCTGGGAGTTAGAAGTGGAGTCAGACAGCCAGGTTTCAACCAAGGCAACCACATCTGGTTTACGAACCATCACCCAGCATTGTAGTGAGTCCAGTTTTTTAAGGAGGCTACAAATGTTCATAGATGCGATACGAAGTCCAGAGGATTTCAAGGGGGGGGGCCAGTGTTGCAAGGCCCAGGATTGGGATGGATGTTGCCAGACAGGAGCAGGAGGAGGAGTGCTGCTCTTGGGAGGGAAGTGGGAGAGTTTCCGGCGGCTGGGGTAGGGGGATGGGGGTGTAGTGGTGCAGGGGATAGGAAGGGTAGCACAGACAGGGAATTCAAGCATGATAGGATGCGAGGGGGCGGGGGGGTGAGTGAGAAGGTGCCCATATGAACGATGATAGATAGAGGTGCAGAATGGGTGTGTGAAGGTGGAGGGGGGAGGAGGGGCAGGGGGAGAAGAGGGGTGGATTGCAGGCAGATAAATGGGGGCATAAGAACAGCTCACCAATGGGCATCTAGCGCCCCTGGGGGAGGTAAGGACTATTAAAAAGAGGGGAAGGAAAGGGAGGGGACTGAGACGGAGAGTGATGGACATGGATGGCGAGGGGTGAGAGTTTTTAGGAAGAAAATAAGGTAGAATAGTAGAGGTAGAGAGAGAGAGAGAGACCCTGAGATAGGATTAGGGTGGGTGGAAACAGAGCAGGATTGATAGTTGGGGAACAGTGCCCACTGGTGGCCAGCAGGTATAACCTGCAAAATGGGAAAGTGGGGACTTAGGTTCAGGCACACAGGACGTGATGTCACAGGAAGTGACGCACTCAACCTGAGCCAAGATTACCACGGCCGCCCCTGGGTGGGTGGGTGGTTGGGGCGGGTGGGGCAGACGACGAGGAGCGTCGTTGGGCTAGCACCCTACAGCCGAGTCCGCGGAAAACAATCAGCGGCTGAGGGCCAGAGAAGCCACGAGTCCGTCGGAATCCTGCTGGCAAAACACTCCCAGGAGATGACTTGCTGGATGGCTTTACCTGAAACTGCAGCTCCCGAGGTGAAAACGCTCCAGGTAGGAGCCGAGGTGTTCCATCTACTACCGTGGTCGGCAGTTACTGAGGTGGGGGGGGGTGAGCCCGTCTGTAAAGAGGTAGGAGAAGGTAATTAGTATGCAGTGGGAGGTTTGCGGTGGTAGCTCAGGTAACACATGCGCAGTAGTAACAAGCCCTAACACACGAGAAGCCCCTGAATATACTTTTACATTCAAAACGTTTGTACTGCACTTTGGTAATGGAACTACGCACTGAAACATAACACAGGGTGCTACAGGGTTAGGCTGCTGCACCAGTAGACAGTGTAGTTAGGGACACAAACAGTCTCAAACAGCTAGTCCTAGGGCGCTTTACACATTGGGACTACCAATAAACAAGGCGTGCAACCTGTTCAGGATTACTGCAGCAGACCACTACAATTAATAATAGGCACTAAGCAGTACATAATAATAGAAGCCTGCTCTTACTACAGCCTGGTCCATGTATAATAGCCTACGTTTTAGCCCAGCACATGTCCCAACCACCCCCTCAGGTAGCACCCTACAGCCAAGTCCGCGGAAAATAATCAGCAGCTGCGAGGCAGAGAAGCCACGAGTCCGTCGGAATCCTTCTGGCAAAACACTCCCAAGAGATGACTTGCTGGATGGCTTTACCTGAAACTGCAGCTCCCGGGGTGAAAACGCTCCAGGTAGGAGCCGAGGTGTTCCGTCTACTACCGCGGTCGGCAGCTTACTGAGGTGGGGGGGTGAGCCCGTCTGAAACTGCAGCTCCTGAAGTGAAAACGCTCCAGGTAGGAGCCGAAGTGTTCCGTCTACTACTGCAGTCAGCAGCTTACTGAGGTGGGGGGGGGGTGAGCCCGTCTGAAACTGCAGCTCCCGGGGTGAAAAATGCTCCAGGTAGGAGCCGAGGTGTTCCGTCTACTACCGCGGTCGACAGCTTACTGAGGTGGGGGGGTGAGCCCATCTGAAACTGCAGCTCCCGAACTGAAAACGCTCCAGGTAGGAGCCGAGGTGTTCCATCTACTACCGCGGTCGGCAGCTTACTGAGGTGGGGGATGATGCAGACTGCAGATATAACAGTCGTAGCTGACCGCCTTGCAGAACTCAAGTCAGGAGATTTTCAAAGGGTATATGGAATACACCTCAGGATCATTGTGGAGCAGTATGAACAACTGATGGGGCCGATTGCAATAAGCTTTCAGGAGTATGTCTAGGCATGTGCAGTGCTGGAGGACTGGAACATGACCAGTGTCATCCCCACCTTCATGAAGTGGGCCAAGACTAGAATCAGTCAGCTATAGGCTGGTCAGCCTGACACCAGTGCTGTACAAAGTTCTGAAAGCCATTATCAAGTGCAGAATAATGGAGCACTTGCCTGAGACCAAGGATCTTGTCCCCTGTCATCATGGCTTTATGAAGGGCAGATTGTATCAAAATAACTTAATAATCGTTTTTGAGGGGTGACTCAAAAGGTGGCCAGAGGCACATCTTTAGGTCTAGTCTATCTGGACTTCAGCAAGGCCTTTGCCACTGTGATGCATGACAAACCACTGGGTAAAGTACTCCAGTGCAATCTACATGAGGCATATACAAGGTGAATTTCTAACTGGCTTGGCAGCAGGAAACATAGGGTTGTGGTGGATGGGCAGTACCCCGAATGGAGAGGGTTACTCAGCTGCATCCTTCAGGGATCAGTATTTGGGTCACTGCTGTTGAACATTTTCAACAACAATCTGGAAGTTGGAGTCTCCAGCAGGCTGCTTAAGTTCAACGTTGACACTAAGCTGGTGAGAGCGGTGGACTCTGTAAGGATAGGGAGAAACTGCAGAAGGGTCTCAACAAACTGGATGATTGGTTGAGTTCTATAATCTCAGATTCAAATAAATGTAGTGAAATGCAAGGTGGCAGAATAGTGGATGTAAGAACTACATGCCATGTAGGGCTTCCCTTGCTGCAGGGGAGGAGGAAAAGGACCTGGGGGGGGGGATAATAGACAGGGGAGGAAGCTTAACAAGAAGTGCATAATCGATGTCAAGATGGCCGGCAAAATGCTGGGGTGCATCAAAAGGGGGCAGGGTAACCAGCATGGAAGGGGGAGTAATCCTGTAATTTCTTTCTAGGCTCTGATCAGGCCACACCTGGAGCACTCTGAGCATTTCTCGCTTCTCACTTTCAAAAGCACATTGAGGCAGCTGAGAGTGTACAATGCAGAACCACCAAATGATTAAGTATATGGGAGATAAAGCCACTATATGAGGATGCTGGCCCTTAACATGCTCATCTTGGAGGAAAGGAGGCTGAGAGGGTATATGACCTCAGTTTTCTGTATAGTGAAGAATATTGACGACGTTGAACAGTATAGTCAAGGGCATTGACAAGACTGAACAGACAGATATTTGATCATTTGTCTGTCATCAGGATGTAACAACAAGCACTGAAGCTCACCGGTGACCCTTAACCTGTTTACCGTGGATAAATGGAGGATGAGAGGGGACATGATCTCAGTCTTCTGTATACTTAAGGATACTAACAAGACTGAGCAGACAGATGTTAGCTCATGTGTCCTCAGACAGCATGTGGGGATATGTCCTGATGCTCAGACAGTAAACTAAGGAGTAACATTAGGAATCACTTCTCCTAAAGTGTGGTGAACCTATGGAACAGCCTAGCAGCATAGACCATGGACATAAAGACAATTCAGGCCTTTAAGGTATGGCTGCTGGATACATTTCTGATTATTGATGGAATTACTGGGTACACTGGGTAGTAATATGGGGGTAGGGAGTCATTATAAGTTAATATGTGACTGCACATCTCCCTTATTCATTCCCACTTATGAAGTGTGTGTGGGGGGTACAGTCATGATAGACTTACAGCTCCCTCCAACCATGAATTAATACAGTATGTTAGTATGTTAGTATCTTGCAAAGTATGCTCAGGATGTTAAACATTAATTGAGATCAAGAGTACTTTTGTTCTTAATATTTTTGTTTGGCTGGGCACAATCTCCTCCAATTTCCTAATTTTATTTTATTCTAATTGGCATGTTCCCAGCACCATCTGCCTCTGTGACTTGTAGCAGCATCTGACTTCAGCCACAAGAAGCATGGTTGGTGGAAACGTCTTTCAAAATCCAGCCATGTCTCACTTTAACTTGGCCACTGGGGTGCTGCAGAACAATGTGCTCCAGCCCACCAACCCTACATGGAAATGAAATGCATTGTCTCTGCGATGTGCCCACTCTCCACTAATCCAGAAGGAGAGAAACCCACTATTGCTCTTGAACCTGGGCTTCCTTCAAGGCAGCACACAATATGCCATTGCTGAGCTAATCGGCCTACGTGTTTCAGAGCTGCACTATTTGTTAGTCAACAAAATATTTCGTCATACAGTTTTTTAGCATTCATATGTTTTTGGCATAATTATATTTATCATCAGTATATTTCTATTTTCTCATGTTTTTAAAACAGCTTTTATTACTAATTGTATAATTAATAACTCAGGTTATTAAAGATGGCCATCACTAGCATTTTTTTAAATCCCTTACAGGTGTGACAGCCAGGATTCAACACAGAAATGATGCAGAATATCACAGAATACTGCAGTTTACTGCAGGGGTCATTGTAAGTCAATGGCAATTAAGCCCTTTTGTCATGCAGGATTTTGTGACATGTCATTGCTGCAAGTTATTGTGCTTCATTGTGGCTGACTCCACTGTACCTCAAGGTTACTTTTTGACTTTACATGCTGGATGCATACTGTGGATCTATTAAGAGGATGCTTGCTAACATTTCAGATGGTAAACAGCACAGCATCACACCAAAATGTTTAGTTTATTCATAGTGGGCGTGGCCAGAGAAAAGGGACTTCTGAAAACTTCAAATCCCTCTATCTCAGATCAAATGGGAAATACAATGAAAGAAAAACAGATATGTAGCCCCCCCCCGAGGGGGGTGTACATGTTCTGTGCAGTTTAGGTCCTTTTTGGTCCAGTAACTAATTGATTAATGCCCCTCCATCACACTGGCGAGATCTTCTATGGGTCAGAGGTCACCGTTGGTGCACAGGGGTACAAGTATTTTTTTTTGGCACCAGAAGGGAGAGAGCCTGACAGTAAGGAGTCCAGTGGGAGCTGTAGGCTAAGCGGGCCGGCTGTCTACCTCAGAGGATCTAGTTCGGTGAGTGGCGGCAGCAGCCGTCAGCCTGGTTTACGGGATGGTTCCTCCAAAATACTCCGACGTGGGTGCAGAAAGAGATCTGTGGCTAAAATGAAGGAGGGTTTTAGGAGCAGAGATTTGGGAACCCTGAAAGAATGATGCAGCCTGCCTGTCACCCTGCTGTAAGAGACAGAGAGACCAGAGGGGAGTCCCCTATGCAGACCGTAGGGCTACAGCCATTCCCATATGTCTGCAGGAAGAACCGTTCAGAGCCAGAAAGAAAGAGTGAGAGCAACAGCCCAGGACCCTAAGATGCCAACCCAGATGTGACAACTCCGATGATACATTTGCCCATGCGTTTTGAGGATGAAGTCACTCATCAGGGCCCAAGTTCTTTGAGGGGAAGTATGTAGAAAGAGAGAGACAGCACCGAAGTGTAAGATGCCAACCTGGTTGTGGCAGCCGCAGTGGGGATGTCCTCCCTGATGCCAAGGGTAGAGTTGCCTGCCACGGCCTAACTTTTGAACAGAAGCTTGAGGGAGGAGTGATAGCTCTGTCTAAAAGCTTGCTGCTGTGACTCAAAGGGACCAGCATAGAGATCGAGCCAAGGGAATGAGACAGATTTAGTTCTGCCTGCTGCCTAAGGTTTCTAAGGCCATCTCAGCCCTATGTAAGCTGCCTGTATTTAAAGTGGCTACCCAGTCCAAGTAAAAGCCACCCAAATTTAGTGGGGCCATAGCGGCCACAAAGGAAATTAACAACATTCATGACCCCTGTGGTCAGGACTGAAAATAAATAATAGATTCACAGAAACTTGACAGCAGAAAATGACCACACCGGCCCATCTAGTCTGCCCTTATATGCACCCCTTCCCCACTCCACCTTTTACTGGCTCAGAACACCCCCCCCTTCCCAACCCCATGTGTCTGTCCCATGCCCTCTTCAATCCCCCCCACCATTTCGGATCCCACCACCTCCTTTGGTAGCCTGTTCCAGGCATCCACCACCCTCTCTGTGAAGAACCTCCTCCCTCATATTGCCTCTGTATTTCCCTCCTTCCAATCTGAGGCTATGCCCCCTTGTTCTAGCTTCCTTCTTCCTTCTGAACAAGCTCCCTTCCTTCACCTTATTGATCCCCTTCAAATACTTAAAAGTTTCAATCATGTCCCTCCTCTCCCTTCTAGTCTCTAGTGGGTATAGATTCAGCTCCCTCCACCTCTGTTCATATGTTTTTCCCTGCAACCCATGCAGCATCTTGGTTGCTCTTCTCTGAACCCTCTCCATCCCCTCCATATCCCTACATAGGTGCGGTCTCCAGAACTGTACCCCGTACTCCACGTGCGGCCTTGCCATTGTTTTGTAGAACAGCATCAGCACCTCCCTCCTTCTGCTAGTTATGCCCCTTCCAATGCAGGCCAACATATCATTTGCCTTTCCCTCTGCCTTGCTGCACTGGTTCCCCACCTTAAAATTGCTCGATCTAATAATCCCCAGATCCCTCTCTTGCTCTGTTTCCTTGATTCCCCCCCCCCACAAGGGTATAAGCTGCTCTAATATTTTTCTACCCCAGATGAATTACCACACACTTTTTCGTATTGAATTTTAGTTGCCAGGTTTCTGACCAACTCTCCAGCTTCTCCAGGTCATGCCTCATGGCCTTCACTCCACCTTGGGTGTCCACCCTATTACAAACCTTCGTATCATCCATGAATAGGCACACCCTACCCTCTAGACCTTCTGCTAGATCACTAGGGGTCCCAGTACTAACCCCTGACCTCACTGGTTACCCCCTTTACCCTGGAATGTACCGCATTTACCACCAGTTTGGATCCTTCCCGACAACCAGTTTTCCACCAACCTAGTTACCTTCTGGCCCACACCTAAGCTCTCCAGCATATTTACTAGCCTTCTGTGTTGGACGATGTCGAAGGCCTTACTGAAGTCCAAATAGGCTACATCCACTGCCCCTCCCTGTTCTATTACCTGTGTCACCCAATCAAAAAACTCTATCAGGTTGGTCTGACATGACTTCCCATTCATGAAGCCATGCTGCCTTTCATCCTGCATACCACTGGCCACCAGGTAGTCTACCACCCTTTCTTTTGTTAATGTCTACATTACCATTTCCACCACCAAGGTGAGACTGATGGGGCAGTAGTTTTCGTCTGCCTCCTTGTTTCCCCCCTCTTGTGTAGTGCAGCCACCTCCACCCCCTTCCAGTCCCCAGGCACCCACTCTATATCCATGGACAAGTTAAACAGTCTTGTCAAAGGTGCTGCCAGCTCCTCCCTCAGCTTGCAGAGTACCCTTGGGTGCAAGCCGTCTGGCCCCATTGCTTTATCCACCTTTAACCTGCCCAGTTCCTCCCGTACTTTATCGATTGTGAACATTCTAGAATCCATTTCACTGCATTCCTCTCCCTTCCCCCCCAGCTCTGGTCCTCTACCTTCACCCTCTTTCATGAAGATCAAACAGAAGTAGCTATTTAATACTTCCGCTTTTTTGAAGTCCCTCTCCAGTTTTATTCCTCCCTTCCCCCTTAATCTCACTATTCCCTGCTGTGCCTTCCTTCTTTCTCCCACATACCTAAAAAAGGTTTTATCTCCCCTCTTGGCCTGCTTTTCTCTTTTCTCCTCAGTGACCTCTTTAGCCCTCCTTATCTTCTGCCCAGCCTCCCTCCTCTTCTCCTCTCTCTATATGCTCCGCTATCCTCCTCCCTTTGTGTCATCTTATACTTCCTGAATGCCCTTTCCCTCTCCCTGACCGCTCCTGCCACCTCCCTTGTAAACCATAGAGGTCTCCTCCTTCTTCTGTTCTTTCTAACTTTCTTGATGCAAATTTCAGTGGCTTTCAGCACCCCTTCCTTAATAGCTGCCCATAATTCCTCCACATCCTTCATATTCCCCATCCTTGACATTTCCTTCACAAATATCCTCTTCATTCTGTTAAAGTCTGCTTTCTTGAACTCCATTATACTTATTATTGTCCTGTTTACTTCCCTTCCTGTTTTTACCCTGAACCTTACAGCTCCATGGTCACTTGTGCCTAATCCTTCCCCCACCTCCACCTGCTCCACACTGTCCCCATTTGTGAGGACTAAGTCCAACAGGTTTTCTCCCCTGGTGGGCTCCCTTACCAGTTGTTGCAGGAATACCCCTTGAATTGCCTCCAAGAGCCCCGTGCTCCCAGCTGATACCGCTGCTGGGTTCTCGCAGTCGATGTCAGGGAGCCTTGCACAAATCATACCTGAAGTCACCCGGCCTAATGTTAAAAACCCAGAGAAAAGCACATTGCTTGACATAATGCTAGTTAACAAACCCCACATTTACCCATGCAAGTGCATTCTTTAATGACATCAGTGATCATTGTGCAATAGCTTGTGTGAGGTCCATTCCTAAAGCAGTGTCATCCTCTAAGTACATCTTTAAGAGATGCCAGAGGAATTTTGATCCTTTCACTTTCTGCTCAGACCTCCAATATGCTGACTGGCAGGACTTTTATTTGGCACCAACCGTGGATATTACATATGACCAATTCCATAAAACAGCGCTCAGAGCCTTAGATAAACATACTCCCCTAGTAAAAATCAGGACAAAAAGGAAAACATGCCGATGGTTCACAAGTGGATTGAAAGCTGCATTACTACACAGGGACTCCTTATGGAAAAAGGCAAGAAAAACTAAACTTACAACTGACTGGACAGCCTTCAGAACAGCTAGAAACTGGTGCACCAAACTCACTAGAACTGAGAAAGCAAAGTATTTCCAAGCAGAAATTGATACTGCTTCAAATAACACAAAAACATTCTGGAAAATGCTAAAGGACCTCAAAGGCTACTCTCCAGCACACACTCTTCCTAAAAAAAAAAATCAATGTGGGTGGTGATTCCACCACCGATAAACAATCAATTCTAGAACTTCTTAACAACCATTTCGCAACAGCAGGATTAGCTTTCGATTCCTCACCAGCCAATAATCTCCGAGCACAGCTATGTGTTCAGAAACCTGAATGGCTCAACCCTAGCTTAATCAATCCTAAACCAGCTTTCACCTTCTTCCCTGTCACTGTGAAGCAAGTTGAGGATCTCCTTTTGGCCCTCGACATAAGGAAAAGCCCTGGTGTGGATCATATAGAGCCTCACTATCTAAAGCTAGGATATTATACTTTAGCTGCCCCAATTACTCATCTATTTAATGTGTCCCTTACTCAAGGTTCTCTCTCTGCAATATGGAAAACAGCACAAGTGATCCCATTCTTTAAGTCTGGTGATACCAGTGACCTAACAATTATCGCCCAATTTCCTTACTTCCTATCTTGTCCAAACTATTGGAAAAAGTAGCTGATTCAAACATCTCAGGCAACACCTTGAGAATCACAATCTATTTAACATGTTACAATCTGGGATTAGACCTCACCACAGTACAATCTCCATGCTTGCTGAGGTCTCCAATGACTGGCAGATGGCATTAGATGACAAAAAGTATGTATGCTCCCTATTCCTTGATCTTAGCAAAGCCTTCGATACGGTGGACCATGACCTGCTCCTGACCACCCTACATATCACTGGAATGAACCCTATTGCTACTAAATGGTTTTCTAACTACCTTACCGATCGCTGTCAACAAGTCAAAGCAGAGGGCAATCTCTCCATGCTGAAAACTGTGCAAAGAGGAGTGCCTCAAGGGTCCATTTTAGGACCACTGCTGTTTGGCGTCAATATAAACAATGTAAATGATGCAATCAAGGATGCTAGGATTCATCTATTTGCTGATGATACTGTGCTGTACTTAGACAGGCCTACACTGGAACTGGCTTACAAAGACATCTAGCTTGAATTTAACCGTTTGCAGGAAAACCTACTGCATTTGGAGCTGTTATTAAATGCTAAAAAAACTAAGGCTATGCTCTTTGCTCACTCTGCAAACACTAACAAAAGTAAGGGCACACCTACTATCCCTCTTATTCAGATGCTTTTAGGTGAGCCCTTAGAATTTGTGTCAAACTCTAAATACTTGGGGGTGTGGGTTGACGATAGGCTATCATTCTCAGAGCATATTGAGAACCTAACTAAAAAATTAAGACAGAGGCTAGGCATCTTCTTCGGGATAAAGCATCTACTTACACAGGAGGCTAAAATCCGACTAGTGCAAACTACCTTCCTACCACTCTTGGACAATGCTGATATCCTATATGGACATGAACCAAGTATCGCCTTAGGGAAACTTGACACCCTGTACCATCAGGCTATCAGATTCATTACTGATGCACCATACTCCACTCATCACTGCACTCTTTATTCTATGGTAGGTTGGAGCTCTCTTAGTTACAGACACCAAAAAAATGCAATTCTCTTGACACTTACAGCCCTCTCCAATAAGCTTCCTAAATACATCTCTGACTGCCTTCCTCTCTGCCGGGCAGGGACCTACCCACTAAGAAACCTTTCTTATATCTCCCTCAATATTCCTAAAGTTAAAATGTGTTTTGGCAAAGGAGCCATAAGTCATGCTCTCCCTGTCCCCTGGAATAACGCACAAAAAACCCTAAAAACGATACTACCAGTGAAAATACTCCTCTTTAAAAATCTTTTTGCAAGGACCTTTAAGGATCCTTGCAACTGTTTTCACTACTTAATCACTTATGGTACTCCTTCTGTCAATTAAACTACCATTTCCTTATGATCTTATCCACTGTAGCAATTGCATATTTCTATTGTGTATTATTTATATATTGTACATACATATTCTCTTGTATTCTAATGTATAGCATGTGTAGTCTGTAACCTAACTGCAGCATTTTATCTCTTGCCTTGTGTGCCTTGTATCATATTTCCTATTCTTTCCTTGTATTTGTACCAGTACCTGACCCAGGTCCACCTTGTAAATGAGTTGTCTCAACAATGTTTCACCTGGATAAATATTGATTGATTGATTGATAGGTCCCCTACTAGCAGAATCCCCTCTCTTTGTGCCATTTTTCCTCTTCTCCATGCATAGGAGGTCTGTAAACCACCCCCACCCTCAATGATTTTCCATTCCTTTTGTCTAAAGTGACCCACATTATCTCAGCCTCCCCTTTCAGCCCCTCCGTGGCCCCAATTTCTTCTTTGATGTATAATGCTACCCCCCTTCCCCACCTTGTCTTTCCTAAACAGTCGGTAACCAGGTATGACTGTCTCCTAGGCATGATGCTCAGTCCACCAAGTCCCACTTACTGCTACTATGTCGAGACCCTCTTCCACCATGGTAGCCACCAATTCCCCTAGTTTATTCTCCAAGCTCCTGGCATTTGCTACTAATCCCCTCCACCATGTAGCCCCCCTTCCCTGTCCTCCCCTTCCAACCCCTCCCTGTTGTTGCATGTTGCCTGCTTTTCCTCTTTGCCCTGTGGGGAGGCTGATAGCCTCCCAACTCTTCTACCTGCATGAGTGGTCTTTTCTTTAACCCCCCCGAATCAGTTTAAATTTAACTTCCTTACTATAAAGTCCTCCAGTTTGCCCCTTAGTACAGCTGTCCCTTCTAAGCTCAGGTGCAGCCTATCGGGGCATATAGTCCCTTTTCCTCCCACGTTGATCCCCAGTCACCTATTATACCAAACCCCATCTGCCTACACCACCCCTTCAGCCACTGATTGAATTCCATGATCTTTTCCCTCCTAGGTGTGCTCGTTCTTGGTACAGGCAACACCTCCGAGAAGGACATGGAAGGGAAAACCGTGCCACTGCAGAACCTAGCAAGCTCCTTGAACCTTGCCTGTACCTCTTTCAGACTGTTCCCCTCCAGATCATTGGTACCAAGGTGAAACACCAAGTGAGTCCTCCCATCCTGATGCTTGCCCCAAGATGGTATATTGTGTCTCACCTCTGGTGCTGTCACTCCTGGCATACACTGAACCCATACTGCACTGTTCCTTGCTCCCTTCCTCCCCCATCAGTTTCCCTTTATAATCAAGTCCCCTATGAGTGCCACCTTTGTACTCCCTTCGTCCTGCATGTGTTTTTGGTATTCCAGCTCACACCTTAGTTCATGCCTCCCCTTGGTCACCCTATTTCCATTTACCTCCTTGCCTTTGCCCCTATTTGGATTTTCGCTCTCTCCCATTTCCACTTCCACTCCCCCCCATGGACTTTCCTTCAGTCCCTCTTCCCCTATCCACCCTCTTTACTAGCTCTGCCCCTTCCTTGTGCTCTGTGGTTACACTTCTACTGCCTGCATTTCTTTTGGAGCATGCACTACCCCTCTTCACCTCCCCACTGATACTTTCCTTACTTGCTCCTGATATATTCTCTTTTCCTGACTCCTCTGTGCTATGTGTCCCCCTTGAGGGAATTTTCTTCCTCACTACTTGCTCCTTTTGGATAATTCCCTCTTTGTTTGCCCCCCTCAGGCACTCCTCCCATTTCCTTCACTTCTCTTTCTCCTTTTCCTATGAACTCCTCTCCATGGATGGCTCCCAAAGGTCCTATCACCTGCCCTTTTGCTTTCCCTGCCCTTGCTCCTACCTCTGTGGGCTCCTCGCTGCCTCTTACCCTAAGACCATCCTCCACTGTTACCTCTCCCTGGTTTGGCCCCAGATGGTCTAGCCCCATCTCTCCCAATTTCCCTGCCCCTTCTTCCTCCTCTGTTGCCTCCGGTACCGGGTCATAATGTTGCACGCTTAATAATGTATGACATTATGGCCAGGGCCCCTGGTGTTCTGCGGCAGGATTTTCTGATTTCTGAGGCAGGGCTCCTTGACTTCTGCAGCAGCATTTTCTGATTTCTGTGGCATGATTTATTCATTTCGCTGGCAGAATGCAGTCCTGTCATTGGCTAAATGTGATGTGATGTCATCGATGGCATCATATGCTGAGCATAGAGGAGGGGCTTCAGGATAAAAGAGGTGGGAAAGAAGGCCTGACACTATGGAAAAACAGTATATTTATATGAAAATTCACCAAAAACAATGAATTCAGCGGCACTATATACATTCTGCGGCATGATGCAAATTCTGCGGCAAATTCCGCAACCGCAGAACCGCAGAATTCCAGGGTCCTTGATTATGGCTAACCTGGTACAGTGCTGTACCAGTGAGTGACTAGAGTAATACCGCATATACTGCTGTATGCGGTATTGCACCATTCTCACTCTCCCAGGCAGAGGATAACACCTCTGCTAGGAGTGGGATCGCCAACCAGCTGCTGTGGCTTAATGGACTGAGCCACAGCAGCACGAAACCTAGGCAGTGCTTCTGGGACTGGGTTTGATTCCTGGTCCCAGGAATTTTTAATTTTTCTAATCTTTGTGTGCTCCCCGACTTGAACCCGCCCCAGAGTTGAGAATCTATCTTGGGGGGGTTTGGGAGCGCAGCTATGTGAGGCCCCAGAAAAAGAGATATGCCGCATGGCAAGATTCGTGCTGTATTGGCGGCACAATCTTGTCATGCGGCATAATGTCCTGCGACATTAGGACCCCGTGCCATTGGCTCCTCGCAGCCGCTCTCCTCCATGTCATCCTCCACTAGTATCCCAAGGGGTGAAAATCTGTTTTCCTGCTCTGCTCCCTTACTTCTCTTTCCTTTGTCTGTTGTGACCCTTGTTGATTTCCATCCCCAAGATGCAGGTGTCTGCCTAATTTTTCCTGAACCTAGCACCTTCCACACCTCCTGACCCCTCAGGTCCCTTGCCTCCCCCAATGTGTTGCCACTATCTTCTCTATGTGCTCTGATGCATCCACTGGACCTGCTCCCATCCTCATTCCTTCGTGCCATGATGTTCTCAACCCATGTGCATAATCCCCCAGTAGTCCTCTCTATTTTCTCCCTTCCCCCATAGCCAGCTGGTACTGTCCTGTTTCTTCACCCCTCCTCCCCACTGTTCCTCCCCCTGCTTATTACCCACCTCAACCACCCCACTTTCTCCCTTAGCTGTGTAAGCTGTCTGCACATCATGCATCCTCCCATCCTCCAAGCCCAATTTAAGACCATGGCCGTCCCACATCCACTACACCCTACCACTCTACCAAAGATTCCCCTCTTTGGCTGCCCCTCCAGCAGTGCTGCCTTTCCATGTTAATGTCAGTCCTACCAATTATTTTGGTAGAATGTAAGATACGTAACCTATACAGTTTAGCAATGCAGTTAACAATATTTCAGCAATAATTTTGGCTGTATATGTTTGTACTTCTAAACTGACACCTTGGATGCCTATTACCTAATCACTTATCAAAGATGCACATGGCTCCTAATATTACTCCTGCTAAGGTTAAACAAAAGAAAAAAAAATTTACAAATTCCACTACCTCTTAACAGATTCTTAGTACAGATCATACGACTTTAAAGCCCCCTATAAGCCCCTCTCGGAACTTGCAATAGTAATAGCAGTACTATGTTTATATTGGGTTTGCTATTGTATAGACAGGATATGGGGCACAATACTATTAGGTCAGAAAAAACTCAGGAAGTAATGAAGCTGCCAGAATAGTGTAGCAGTTAGAGAGTCAACTCTCCTCTCAGTGTAGAAGGTTGAGAATTCTAGTCTGGGAAAAGGGGTGATTCAAGTGAATACCGATCAACTGGGTGGATAGGCAACAGCAAAAACACTCGCAGATAATATGAAGTTTTCTTTAAGGTTGAGAGAGCCAACTTTCAAGCAGACTAGGTTTATATTTGGTTTGCTTTTATATAGCCAGGATAGGGGCAAAATACTATAAGGTTAGGAAAAGTTCAGGAAATAGTGAGGCTGCCAGAATAGTGCAGCAGTAGGGAGACTGTAGTATGGGAGAAGAGAGACAAAAAAGAATTAGTGCTGGTGTCTTCAGCAGGAAACTGAAACAAAACACTCCTAACTGGGCGTGCCCAGCCAAAAAGAAACAAGACCCATCCCAAGATGGAGACCGCTGGATACCACAGAAGCACAACCTGAGCTGTTCAGAACTCCTAGCAAGCCTGCAGTGAGTAGAACTGGTCCTAGATCACTTGTACACATGCAGTTTCAATGCCAGACCCCAGATTCTCCTGTGTACTGGCTAGATATCACAGTAACAGCTACATAACCATAAGCATTACCCAAAATATACTGTACAACATTCAAGTGTTAGCCTATGAGAAACAATGCACTTAAAGTATGGTTACAAGCATGGAAATCCCCAGTAATCTCAAGACAACTGAGCCTGGGCCTGGTTGGTGAATTAAATTGTTGAAGTGTATTACCTACATAGAGCACTTTGTCATAAACTAAATGGGATCCCTTTTTGTTTTACTTCTGCGTGGACGTCAGCCATTTGTTTGAACTGTTTGCGGCTACTTAACAAATGTTTTATTGCAGTCCAGCACTTGAAAAAGCCTGCTCCCCTGCACCAATCAACTCTAATTAATGCCTGCTATCCCGGTAAGGAATTTTTGTGGTTTCTGCTGTAAGTGCCCCTTCCCACAGACTGTATCACCTAGCATACCCCTAAACACCAGGGAGGGGGTTTACAGATATAGTGATGTTTTGCCAGAAATGCATTATTATGAAAACTATATGATTATACGGTGTGTGTATGTATGTATATATATATATATATATATATATATATATATATATATATATATATACACACACATATGTACATACACTGTATATATATTGTACTATCAAATACTGCTGCTTTAATAGCCATCCCAGATTTTTAACTGTGGTATGTTCATTTCGGAGTCCAGAAATAAATAGAGAATAATGGATGGGGAAGGGTTTGATATGAGAATTTAATGCACACCTGAGTTGTGGGATGCTGCATAAATCCCGAGGCGAAGCCGGTATATCAGAGCATCCCACAACCAGGGTGCACATATTCTCATATCAAATACCCTCCCTATCTTTTATTTTTTATACTAACAGGCCAGCAGTTTTTCCAACAGTTTGTGAAACTGTTTGGCCCCACCATACAAAATGTTGGCCAATGAGGAAGCAGCATAGTTTGATTGGCATGGCTCATGAATGTCATAACAACCAGCCAGTTGTTAAGGAAAATATCAACCTGGTCAGTACATTGAGAGAAATTGCTGACCAGTTATTATATAATAATAGTAGTCCATGAGACCAGTAATTTCACAAGAGTAAATCAAATTTCTTTACCCTGCTCTATATCTTGCAATAAATGTATAAAGAAATGGCAACTTTCTCATCTTTAGCATGCAACCAGGAACATGGCACCATGTAATTCACATAACATTCTGTAGTTCTGTTTTTCTCATTTTCTTTCTGTTGTATAATAGTCAAACAGAAATCAATGATGCCGAATGACCCTCAGTTAGTGGCCTGAACTACTAAATGGCAGTCTTCAGTTGTCACCGCACCCCTGTTTATAACAAGTGTTCAAATGAACAAACAAAATGCTAGGATTTTTATTAATGCAGCTGCTTCTCAGCTCTGTAAACACATACTGATAAAACTACCACTAATGAGATAGGTCTTGCCAGGTGATACGGTACTTAACACTTGTGGGGAAATGCACAAACAGTCAATCATTTACATGGGGCTGCTGTATTTGCCATTTAATTAGCAGCACCACCTTTATCTACAGTATATGTCAATTGAGAAAATAACTAGGTAACTCTGCTGGAAAGCCTTTAATTGCTTTCTACTGTCTTGTTTTTCAATGAACTAAAACAAACCATGAATTTGTACTGTATATGCAGTTAAAAGACCTTTAAGAAGTCTAACACCACCCCTGAATATAACTATAGTATATCATACTTCCTTTAGTACTTTATAAGATATTAAAAACATAGAAACATGGACAATGACAGCAGAGAAAGACATAATGGTTCAGCCAGTCTGTTTATAGTTACCTACAAACCCTGGGCCACACTAGCCCCATCTATCCACCCTCCTGTTCCTTGTCTTACTACTACCACAGTGAGTAATCACTATACCCTTCACTCTGTTCCAGGTGTGCTTGAAACTATTTATGTTTTTTGGCACCCACCACCGCAGCAGGCCAACTGTTCCATGGTTCCACCACCCTTTCTGTAAAAAAAATTTTTTCATAACCCTCTTGAACCTCTCTGCCATCAGTTTCCACTCATGCCTCTGTGTTCTTGAACTGTTGCTCATGCTAAATAGTTCCTCACAGTTCACATTTTATTATTCCTTTCAGGAGCTTGAAGGTCTCTGTCATATCACCCCTCCCTTGTCTGGTCTCCAGTGAGTACATGTTCAGTGCCTGAGCCGATCCTTGTAAGATCTATCATGCTCGCCCTGAGCAATCCTGGTCACTCTTTGTTGTATGGTCTCTAGCCTGTCTTTATCTTTCCTGTGGTGAGGACTCCAGAACTTAGCACAGTACTGTAGCTGCAGCCTCACCAACGATCTATAGAGGTAGTAATACAGCGCACAACATTTATAGCACCTGCGGTTTATATGAGCAGTCACTTTTTGCAGGCAGATTGCTGTTTCCACTTGCCCAATACACAGACTGCAATGTTAAAACCACTGGTTATAGTGCTTTATGCCTGCCTTCTATTTTGGGCAGATTTGGGGCAGATTAGCAGCATGCCAAAGTATGAATTAACTCTCTTTTTTTTTTTCATTCATCTCACTTTTTGTCCTTCTGCCATCCATCAGAGCTCCGCCCTGGTCATGGTGCCCCCGAGGCTTCCACCACCTATTTAGCCCCTTGCTCTCCCGGTCACTCCTGGCTTGCCCCCCAGGAGGTGGGGCACGGCACCGCAGCAGGTATCAGTGTTGTGTGACCGTAACTGGTTGGGAGAGCCCTCAGCTAGGTGGCTAATTGAAGCCCGGGGGCAGGGCGTTATAGAGACGCCCAGCGAGGAGGATTTGCTCATAGGCTGGGGTGGAGACGGCAATGATGCCCCGCGCCTGTCCCGCCCAGTGCCCCTTGACCATGCATCGGTGCTTGGGGTGATACACCCAGCTACCGCTAGGCGCCACTCCAGCACCGAGTGCAGAGACCCCCCCCCCAGATAAGGAGAGCAGTCCTAGGGATGCTCAGTCCTTCTCCCACCGGCCTTCCGATGACCCAAGCTCATTCCTGAACCCAGTTCACCGGCATCACAAGCGGAAATCCAACCACCACGCCAGTGGGCTGGCTGTGTGAATTGATTCTAACAGCTAATCTGCCCAAACTAGATCTGCAGGCATAGAGTGCTAAATAGCACTAAATAGCTGCTAATTGGTCCCAGCTTAATGTAAGGCAGTGAAGGAAAGACAGGCTCTGAGGTCTGGACCTGCAGCACTGTACTAGCTCTTATTCCTGTTTAGCTTAAATGTGAAGGTTTCCACACTCTGTGCTTTCCTGAGAACTTTTATTTAGCTTAAATGTGAAGGTTTCCACCCTATGGGCTTGCCTGAGACTTGTGAAGGTGCAGTGGAGGGAAGAAAGGATCCACTTCTGCCTCTGAAATAACACTGGAGCACAGGTGCAGCAGGAGCAGAGTTGGTGGCAATGGGGAAGGTGAGCACAAATATGTGCAATGAAACGGGAATGGGAGTACAGCAGCTTATACAGAGGCTTGCCTGAGACTTGTGAAGGTGCAGTGATGGGAAGAAAGGATCCATCTCTGACTCAGAGTTGGTGGTTATGGGGAAGGTGAACACAAATATGTGCAATGAAATGGGAATGGGAGTACAGCAGTTTATACAGAGTACCGAGAATGACGAGGATTAGCAGGGTCTAGTGGGAATACATTAATCAGCCAGTTAGTTTAAAAATCATTGTTTTTTGGGTACAGTGGCCACTCCTTATAATGGAAAAAATCTGCTTACACAGATGTGACCATTATAAGCAGCTTTGACTGTACCTGTTTTCTCCTACTGTCAATAATCCTTCCGGTACATCCCAGCATCCTATTTGCCTTACTATAGGCATTGTTGCATTGGCTTGACTGTTTAATGGAGTCACTAATGATGGCTCCTATATCCCTTTCTGCAGCCATAGTGTTCAGCTTTAACCACCTGCCCAGTACCCTGTCCAGGGGTTCTTGTTCCCCAGGTGCATCACCTTGCACTTTTTGGTGTTGAATTTTAACTGCCAAACCTTAGATGATCTCTATAGTTTTTTCAGGTCCCCCTGAATCTCATAATTCTCACATCACTATCTGCCCTCCTACAGAGCTTAGCGTTATCTGTGAAGTGACACAACTTGTCCCAGATTCCTTCTTTGATGTCCCTGATGAACATATTGAAGAGGGCAGGACCCAGGACAGAATCCTGTAGCACCTCACTTGTGGCCTTCCTCTCTTCTGATTTGACATCATTAATCACGACCCTCTGCTGCATTTTCTTCAACCAATTTGTTACCCATTTTACTGTCCCTTGCTGCACTCAGATCCTCCACCTTCCTCAGCAATCTTCTGTGATGCACAAAGCTGAAAGCCTTGCTGATGTTGAAGTAGAGTAAATCCATAGTGTGGCCCCATCCTATTCCATCATCACCCAGTCAAAGAAAACTATCAGGTTGGTCTGACAAGACCTCCCTGACACAAACCCATGCTGTTTACTAACCTGGAGTCTGTTGCTCTCCAGGTAGTTCAAGAGGTCCTCTTTGACCAATGACTCCATCAGTTTACTCAAAACAGAGGTAAGACTGACAGGTCTGTAGTTCATTCATTCATTCATTTTATTTAAAAATGAAAGCCTATGGACAATAAATGCCCATTTTCATAGGCAACCGTGTTATGGTACAAATAACAGAATCAGTGACATATAACAAGATATACTGACAATAAGTACAAAGAACAACAAAATCAGTGACCACTACAGGTATCTGTCATACTGATAACATTTCTTAAAGCTGTAACAAAAGATTTATAGTTCGCTTAAGTCCTGATTGAGGCAGAGAATTCCAATAACTACTAATTCTGTAGTAAAAGGCAACTTGTCCAACTCTTTCTCCTCCCCCCCTTATGGAGCGGAACTATGTCCACTACCATCCAGTCTTTCAGAACTAACTCTGTCTGTAATGTACTATTGAATAGCCCTACCAGGGGTTCAGCCAGCTGTTGCCAGTTCCTTGAGTTCTGTCAGATGCATCCCATCAGGCCCCGGCCCTTAGCTATCTTTAGGGCTACTATACCTTTCCTGATCCTTTTGCTGGTAAATACTGGCTGCATCATCTCTGGGACCCACTTTATGATTGCCTTGATGTTACTCTCTGGCAGGGGCCACCTGTCTTTCCTTGTGAAGACAGAGCTAAAGAAACCATTAAAGACAACTACCTTTTACACATCTTCCTCTATGACCCTTCCTCTCTAAGACAGCTTAACAATTCCTTCTCCTTTCTTTCTTTTTTCCACTAATATACCTGAAGAACTGTGTTTCCCTGCCCTTGACCCCCTCTGCAATATGCAGCTTAATGTATGCTTTTGCCTCCCTAACTACCCTCATTGCTTCCTTAGGTCTCAACTGGTATTCTCCCCATTCTTCCTCCCCCTGCAGCTCCTTGTGACTATGGAAGTCCTTTTTTTGGCCCTTACTGCTTCCCTTACCCTTTCAGAGAACCATTTTATTCTTCTGTACTTGTTTCATTTGGTCACCATTTTCATGCATAACTTAGATGCCTTGAGAATGATACCCTTAATTGCCCCCCACCTATCCTCCACACTTCCAATGCTATCTACCCCATCTAACTTGTCCCAGACCAACTCTCGTATACTGTTGAAGTCTACCCTTCAGCAATCAAGGATCTCAATCCTCGATTGGGGTTTTCCGGTCCCATGGGCTAGCTCAAACCAAATAAAGTTATGGTTGCTGGACCCTACTGGCTCCCCTATCTGCACATCTCTTGCCACCTCCAGGTGGGTGAGTGCCACATTGAAAATGGCTACCTACCTGATGGTTACTTAACCAGATGCCCTAGCATTCAGTCTTGGAATGCATTTGGCAATGTTTGATGTCTGGTGCTCCTGGCAGCTGAAATGTTCCAAACAATATCTGGCAGGTTCAGATCACCCACCACCACCACTCCCTCCCCATTTGCCACTCCCCTCCCTAGTTCTTCCCCAAGCTCCCTTTCCCTCTCTTTCCCTTGTCTTGGTGGTCTATAAATCACTCTCTACCATAGTTTCTTGCTGGAGGCAGCTATGAGCTGCACCCACACCGACTCTGTCTCCTAATTACTTCCCCTGATATATCCATCTTCTACAGCCTCGATGCCTTCCCTGAAATCTAGGGCTAAACCCCCCCTTTACCTTTTCCTCTGTCCCTCCTAATCATTGTGTAACCAGGGACTGTCAGATCCCAGTCATTACTTTCTGATGCCAAAGTTTCTGTGATTGGCTACAAGGCCCATCTAAGTGTCTGCCATCACTGTCTGGAGCTAGCTGATTTCATTATTCAGACTCCTGGCATTAAGACAGACCTCCTTCCATCTAACTCCACCTCCCCCTTTTGCTTTTTACTTGTCTTTCTCCCTTATTCTTCCCTAGTCTCCTTACCTTCTTAGTTTTCATGTTGAATGCAGGCTTGCAAACCCTCTCTCCTTGCTCCCTTCCTCTAGCCCAGTTTAAACCTCAACCTTGTTTTTGCTCACTGTGCTGCAAAAAAACACCCATATTAGTTCTATTCCTTTCTCCTATCACTGTGATTTCTCAAGCCTTAGTCTCCCCAGCAGTCAGTTTAACTGTCCAATGAAGACACATCTGCACCAGTGTACTTGCTCCATCTCTTTTCAGGTAAAGACCATCACCCTTGAGGAGTCTCCAGTCCCAGAGGTACCACAGTTCCTCACAAAGTGGTACCCCATCTCCTGACACCATCCCTTTAACCACCAATTAAACTCCTCAATCTCATCCCTCTTTATTCTATCTTTTCCCCTCCCAACTCCACACAGGGAGAACCCTGGAAAATGCCAGGGAGGCAGAGTGGGTCTTCAATCTGTCCCCCAGTCTGCAAAAGTTATGCTTCACTGTCTCTACAGCTGGTTCACCATATCATTGTTCCTCAAGTGTGCCAGCTCCCCCCACCATCCTCCGTATCCTGTCTATATCCCAGATGACCAACACAGCAGGAAGGCACCTGAACATCTCTCTCCCATCCAACCCCCCACCACCAGCCTTTCTACCCCCTGATCATTGAGACCCAAACTACCAAGACTCTACTGGCTGACTTCCTTCTGCTTGTCTGCTTGGGTGCCACCAAGTCCCCCCACCCATTATCTCTGACTGACTCAGAGTCCCCACCCAGTGGAGTCAGGTTCCTCAGTCTCTTCCAAGGGTGCAAAGTGACTTGCTGTCTAGATGGTGTGGGGCTAGTCAACCTCCTTTATTACAGAAAAACAGAATTAAAATCAAGATATAATATATACCTTTAGAATGCTGTTTCTATGCTGTACATGCAATTAATATTTTAATGATTAGGGCATAAAACCTTGACTGTTGATTCTGATAATGATTACAAAGAGGATTAAGGTACAGGTCTTGCCATTCAGAATTAAATTTGTTTGGAAACTTTTTATACAGTCCTAAATTTACCTGTCTTTAAAGTTCAAATGAACACATTTTATTTTATTTAAGTTCTCTATCATGTTTTCTATGTTATTTACTTTTATTAGAGTAGGTCTATAATAACTCAGATATTCCCCATGCAGGAAAACCTTGTACGTGATGGGCAGAATGACAAAAATCCCATGATTAATGGGTACAGTATGAGTCCATACACTTAGATTATGGATTTTTGTTTTTAGAAAGTGTCTTGGTTGATGTTTTCCTCCTCATGAGTTTACACAGCCAATAACCAAACTTATTTTAACCTATCAAGTCCACCACCCATCTGCTGAACCACACTGAACCAATACAATTTTTTTGTTTTTTTGTACCCCGGTTTTTACTTGTCCCCATCTCGGCTCGATTGCATGCATGTGGAGGCATATGCATGTCATGCTACGAGATGCCCTCCCTTCACGTCACCCACTCCTGCCTGCACCATCACTGGACCTCCACCCGGCAGTGGCAGAACTATGGGGGGGGGTGACAACTTCCCTGGGAGAGGAGAGCTGCCATTTGGTGGCTCGATCCAGCTCCCTCATGCTGGCTCCACAACAACCTGAGGTCATTCCCGAACCCGGGTTGCTGGCATGGCGCGAGGTAAGGCATCCAGTGCCTCAACCCTCAGCACCACCAGGCTGGCTCAAAGCAATGTTTTTAAAGAAAATTTAACTAACTAGGTTTATTATGCTCCTAAAATGAAGCCTTACTCTAATGTTCCTGCTCCACTCTACAGGTGTTATCCCAAATGATCACTTAACAGTGTCTGGAAAGTGGGGTTAGAAAAGTGACAGGCAGCACTTTAGGAGCACAAAAACATGAAATTATCTGTAACCAGGTGGGTTTCTGCACTCAGCTGGGAAGCTTAGCGGTGTATGTAAGGGAGCCTGCCAATTCATATTTTCTTCATTATTAGAGGAGGGACTCATGCAGAAGCCTTACTGTATGACCTCAGCTGTGTATTAAAGTAAAAAATAATATAAAATGAAAAAAGAAAATCTACAGACTTAATTGGTTAAAACATGTCACATGACAGTGTGGGGATTTTGTTCACTGCATGGTCATCCTGATGAGAAATCCCTGCGGTAGCACAGCCCTTAAAAAAGTATTTGACAGCCAATTTTTACTTGTTAACATTTGCCATGTCTCTGTCCACCTGCCAGGACTCTTACTCAGTGTTGAAAACAGGATCAAATGAATACCTCCTTCAATGCTGTCAACTATTTTTTGGGGGGGCAATAACAGTTTAACATTTTTTGTGCAATTTACAACAAGAGAACAAACACTTCAGTCAACCAAATACATTCACAAAGCATTATGTCATAACAATTCATAGAGTGGAATATCCACTCCACTGTGCTGTACCAGTCTGATGCCCCAACTTCTACATGTGAACGGGGAAACATAAAAAAAAGGGAATGAGAGATGGTGCTAAGTAGCAAAAGAAAAAGAAAAGGAATATTCACTTAGGGATGTCTACAGTGGTAATTAGTGGTAATCAGTTTATTCCATCTGTTTTGACTCTTACATCAATATCTACTGGGGTGTATTTTCTAATTGCTGGACTACTGCTAATTGCTGTTCTCTGGGTTTTGGTGAAATTGGGTCAAGGAGGAGCCCTGGACAGGCCATAATGCACAAACACACAACCTAGTTAGTCAGCGTGGCAATGCCAATTGTGCAGGCACTGGGGGTCCCCTCCAGCTACTCCAGGTAGCCAAAGAAGGGAAGTCAGGATCCTTTACATTTCTCAGTAGTATGCCTTAGTTTTGCTGTAAGCCATTCCATTTCAAACATACTTTTAACATTTTTGAGTCAAATTTCATAGGTGGGAGGAGTAGCAGCTGCAACAAACACATTAAAAAGATATTTATTTCCTTTAGACTAGGGCCCCTTTGAATGCCAAACCCCATATCAGCATTTTTTTACCATCTGTGCCCTCTACCTTTAGTATTCTGGAAATCACTTTGGAGATATCTGCCCACAGTGTCCCTGCTTACTGCAAAGCCTCCAGCACTCGTCAGTACATGTGGTCCCATAGTGGGCTGTTATTGTGGGGCTTCTGAAGAATTTGGAGAGCACCTGCCACCTGTGCTCATTCCTGTCAGGGGAGGCAGTTGTTTTCTTTGCATTTTCCCAATAAGCTAGCCATTCTTTATCTAAGAGCCTTACTCCTGCTTCCTACTCCCATTTGGCATGTGTTCTGTTCTGTAATTTCTCACTGTCTATGTGGCAAAGCCTGCAGAGATGTGATACTAAGTGTTTGGGATTGGCATTTTCTGTCAGTCCCCGTATAAGGGACTGCAAGGCAGTGATTTGGTCAGCTGTGTTTTATGGGGCTTTGTGGTGATATAGTTCCTGAATTCCAGGTAACAGTAGAAGTCCCTGTGAGGGAGGCTGAATTCCCTCTCCAACTGCTGAAGCACCTTTGGGTGTCCATTAGTGACCAGCTGTTTTAATTGGACAAATCCTTTAGACTCCAATCCCTTAGACTGACATCTTTTATATGTGGGATCAATTTTCCCTATGCCACACCCTCAGCTGTCCCTAATGAAGGTGGATACATTTATGTGTGGTTGCTATTTCCTGCCTATGATTTCCTCTTTCCATGCTTTTAGAATGGTCTTTGCACAGGGGTTTATAACTGACCTAAGCTCCTTGTCTTCTAGGGTATTAAAGACTTTTTGCCCTAGAGTGCCCTCCCTCCATTAATGTCCTTTCTGATGCCCCCTCTCCCTGTAGATGCAGAATTATATGTTGTATCTGGCAAGCTTTAAGGTAGGCCTTCAGATTTGGGAGTTCCGGACCACCTTTACCTTTGTCTTGCACAAGAAGTGTCCACTTGACCCGTGGGCAGGTGCCTCCCCTTAGAGTATAATATTTGGACCAACCTTTCTGAATTCTGTGCCAAATACTCTTCAATTACTTTATTGGTAGGGATGAGAACAAAAACAGGAAGCAGAGTAGGATGTTCATGCAGCTGAATTGTATCTGTCTGGTGAGGGAAAGGGGAAGCTCACCCCATCTTTTCATGTCTGTTTCCATGACGTATAGTAAATGTAGATAATTAATCTCAAATAACTTGACAATGGTAGTGGAGGTTTGGATACCAAGGTATCAAAACTGTCTGCCCACTCAACCGCTTAAAACCACAGGTGTTCCTCCAGTCTCTGATACACCCTCGCTAAGGAGCATGACTTCTGACTTATCTCTGTTGGCTCTTATCCCAGAGGCCTCCCCATATTTCCTCAGGACAGCTAGCCAGGCCAGCATTGTTTCTTCTGGTTGCCTGATAAACAGCAAGGTGTTATCCACATAAAGTGCCAACTTCGTTTCCACCCCCAACCCCCTGCTGGAATGTCCAGAACCTCTTCTGACTATGTAATCACTGCTACCAAGGGTTGTATGCTTAGGGAAAAGAGCAGGGGTGAGAGAGGGCAGCCCTGCCTCGTGCCTCTCATGATGTGAATTGGTTCAGAGAAAACCCCATTGGCCCTCACTCTTGCCACTGACCCATCATACAAAGCTGCCACCTATTCAAAGAACCCTTCCCTAAGCCAAACGCCTCCATTGTGTGCTGGAGGTACATGTATTTCCTATGAAGGTGGTCAAATGCTTTTTGGTATTAATTGCCAACACTGCAGTGGCTTCCTTGCTATCCTTCACTGTCATCATAACATTCAGGAGTTTCTGTCATAAATTTGTCTATTCAGGATAAATCCTTACCGGTCTGGGTGCACCAGAGTTTCTACTACCATCTGAAGCCTATTTGCTAGTACTTTCACAAACATTTTTACATTCTGGTTGATTAAAGATATGTGATGGTAGGAGCTGCAGTTAGTGGCTTCTTTCCCTGGCTTTAAAATAATTGAGATGTTAGCCTCTCTCCATGATTGAGGGGCATTCCATGTTTCAATGATGGAAGTGAACACTTTACTTAGTGCCGGTGCCAAGTCATAGATTCACAGATTGGGTACGAGTTCAGTGAACCAGGGGCCTTGAATGAACTCACCACCACATCAGTGGCAGAAGGAATATTTTCTGGTTCCTAATAAACCTATTTAATCATTTTTTTAAATATCCATTGTGTACCTATTGACTATATCTTTTGGTAGGGTATTCCATCTATTAATAATTTTCTGTGTGAAGAATGTACTTCTTGTTGTAGTCAAGTGATCACCTAGTAATTTCAATCCATGTGATCTGGTATGCTCTGTACCAGTATGCCTAGTTAGGCCAATATTACTTAATTCATGTAAGTTATTTATGTACTTGACAATCAAGCACATATTACCCCTTATGCTTCTGTAGTGGTTTGAGTGCAGGTTTAGCATTTCCAGTCTTGTACCATAATCTACAGTAGGTGTGAATGATACCTGATTTTTTTTTTGTAAGTCTTCTCTGGACTTTTTCTAGCAGTTTCTTAGATTTAACATCCTGTGGAGTGCAAAATTGGGCACAATATTCCAGATGTGGGTGTACCAGAGTGACGTAAAGTGAAAGAATTATGGTTTTATCTCTGCTCTTAATATTTCCTAATATACATCCTGTACGCTTTTGACATTTCTTTACAACCTCATTATTATGTCTAGTGAAGGAAAGGTCATTGGTGATTAACACTCCAAGATCTTTCTCTTCTTTTACCTCTGTTAGTTTAATATTATCAATTGTATATGTATGCATAGGGTTTTTCTTCCCAAAATGCATAACCTTGCACTTAGAGATGTTGAAATCCATTTTGTTTGTTTTTGCCCATATAACTATTTTACCTGTTTTTTTGAAACATCTTAGTGTCATTTAAGGATGATACGTGTCTTCCTACCTTACAATCATCTGCATATTTGCAGATCCAGATATTATCTGTAGGTTTCAGGGTTGATATCATAATGTTAAAAGGGACTGGGCCCAAAACTGAGCCCTGAGGGACTCCACTAGTAACATGGCCAAGTCTAGAGTAGTGTTCCTTAATTGACACTGTCTGAGTTCTGTTTGTCAGCCAGGACTGAACCCATTGAATTATCTTTGTGTGTACTTTCAAGTTACACAATTGTTCCAATAGTATTGCATGTGAGACTTTGTCAAATGCCTTAGCGTAAACTAAGAACACTACATCCACTGGTATGCTGGTGTCCAAAGCTGTGCTGACAGATTCGAAAAAGTGAAGGAGGTTAGTTAAACAAGACCTTCTAGAGACAAAGCCATTTTGTGTAATATCCCTGGTTCCTGTACTTTCTAGATGTGCTATTAATTGTTTAACTAATAGTCTCTCCATAATTTTACCGAGTGCCTATATTAGGCTGATTGGTCTGTAGTTGACTACATGGGCCCTATTTCCCTTTTTGAATACTGGAGTCACAAAAGCTGTTCTCCAATCTTCTAATGTTTTGCCTTCAGATAAAAATGTATTGAATAGTAAGGTAAGAGTCCCAGCAAGTTCATAAACTAACTTTTTTAAAAATAGATTTGTTATACCATCTGGTCCTGAGGCACTTAACATCTTTAAATTATGGATAGAATCTATAATTTTCTTTTATGTCAAAAAATACAGGGGGGGGGTGTGGCCTAACTAAGAAGAAGATGGCAGCTTAATACTCTCTCTGTGCAGAGGAAGATGTAATCTAACCTCATCCAGCCTTAATGAACCTTCTTTTTTGGTGCCAACTGTCAAGATCTACCTGTAAACCATAACTCTGATATACTTTGTAAGTCATTTCAACTTTAAACTACTGTATTTGGACATTTCAGTCTTATTTGTTTCAGGCCTTGTTGCCCACTACCATTGCTGACCAAAGCATCCAGCTTAATTCTCTTGCAAGAGTGGAGACTATGTTTTCAAAATTAATGTCTGATATAAACGATTTAAAAGTCACCACCAACCAAAACGCAGCTACACTGGAATCTATGAGCCATAGAATAACTTTAACGGAGAACTCAACTGCACAAAATACGACCTCCATTCACTCTCTTCAGGCCACGATTCAGAATCAAGACCGAACAATTAAATCTCTGCAGTCTAAAATTAACGATATTGAAAATCACAATAGGAGGAATAACTTATGGTTTTTTTTATTTCCCTAGGGCGCTGAGTTGGGGGACACAACTGCACTCCTCCTACATGTCTTACCGGCAATGCTCAAGTTACCTGCTGATGTAGTGCTTACCATCGAAAGATCCCACCGAACTGTAGATCCCAGACCACAATGAGATCAAAGGCCTAGACCTATTATTGCCTGTTTTTCAAATTACGCTCATACCGAACTAATTCTGAAGCATGCCAGAGAAGTGGGTTCATTAATGTGGCCAGATCACAATATTCTAATCTACAGGGATTTTTCAAAAGATCTGTCTGTGAGATGAAGAGAATATAACCCTCTAAAGCAGATTCTACACCAAAGAGGCATCAACTTTGCTTTGCGATACCCAGCTGTAATGCGTCTCTACCTTGGTTCCTCATTCAAGGACTTTAGCTCTCCAGATGCCCTTGCAAACTTTCTTAACATTGATCTTAAATTTCTTACCTTGGGGAGATCTAGTGAGGTTGTGGGTTCGAGTGGCACTGAGGAACCTACTTCGGGAGATTCTGTTGCACTCCAAGATCCAGAAGGAAGTACAGCAGTATTGACGGACCCAACTAGTAGTGTAACAGAACCGACGGTCCCAGAAAAAACAGCTACAAACTTAACATCTACAGATAGTGCTCCCACCTCTACGATTTCAACTAGAAAATCGAGTCAGCTGCAGGAGAAAAATTCAAGTGACCACAGTGCCACTAAAAATTCACCTGCTGCCCTACTGAAAATCCCTCTGGTTCTGTTAAAACATCATCCCTTCTCTACTTAGTGAATCCCTCCATACTGCTGAGCAACAAATTTGCTATATTAGCTGAAGATATGCTTTCCTCGCAAGATGATTTATCTCCCCAAACCACAGGTGATCCTCCCTCCAATCTGTACGCTATGACCCAAGACAACATATTCGCTGATTCTTCCTGGGCTGAAATCACTGCAAGCTCTCCCCTTAAAGCAACTGAACCCCCTAAAAAGAGGCGCAAGGCGAATAGGAAGGGGAAAAATCCTAACAGCCCCAATAAATCTCGCAATGCTATAGTGACTTGATCAAGTAACTTAAATTGCAGGTTGATTCACTTTCTCCTGACTAGTTTCCTAGTCAGGAGAACGATCGGTAGAGAAGCCTTTTCTTTTTGTTTGCCCAATCATATCTCATGCTGCTCGTACTATCCTGATCATGCTTTTGCCAACAAGTTGTGATTCAGCAAAGCTGTACATTGCAACTGATTCTAAACAATACTTCTCATTTTTATAAAATGCTTTTTGACCTATACATGTAGATGGAATGTGGTACATTATTATTTTGTACTATTCTTTTGATATTTAACATATCAAATAGCAGTATTGATACATCTGGTAATCCATCTGTCCTGATACTGCTTATTATCTCATAGATGGGGCAAATACATGGATTGAAGCTCCAAATTTTATTAATGCACTCTGCCACAACTTGCCTCATTCTACTACATATACCCCTATGTTTTCTGGCAATATAAACCTTATATTTATCATCTGCACTCATCCAATTGACAGAGTTTTAACAACTCTTAACCACCTTTGTCAACACTAGTTATGCTGTATCCCTTTGTTTTATTATTTCCCCTAACTATAACTTCAGTCCACTCTATCAATTATTTTATGTTGGCTATTTTTGGAGCAATATTGCAAAGGGCTTATATTAAACATTTCCCTGCAACATCATTTTCTACTCAAAGTCCAGGAATTGAATTATCTTTCACTATGTTATGGAGCTCACTGGACTTATTAATTAAGCCTAGTCACCCCATATACTAATACCCTGGGCAATGTTCAAGTAAATGGAACCTTACTCACTTTCAGACCTCCCTTTGATTGCAGTTAACTCTGAAGCCACACCTACTCTTTATAACCCCTTCTCTTATTTGGCTCACGATGTACTGGATTCAGTTCATAACCTTCCTTAACCTCAATTTCAATCCATTATGCCTGTCCCTGTACCATACTTTACACTTTTACCAGTGTATTTATAGAACTCCAGACTTTTTGGCTTGCCAGATTTATCAATTTTAGTTTTGTTCTCTAACCTACTATTTTGTCAAGTACCTTGTTCCACCAATCTTCTATTGGGCAATTACTGGTTTCTCTAACACCGATCATAAACGTCTCGTTTTAAGAAGTTGGCACTTCCTTGAACATTATGGCTATTTACCCTACCATTTAGTCTTAATGTATTGTTGGTTTTCTACATTAGACTAGCTTTTATTTAAAGTTGAGGTTTATACAGTTCCCTGCCTTATATGGTATTTCTTGTCTCTAATCTAGTTGGTTTTGTTACAATCATCTTACAATATTATTAGGTTAAGACCTTGGTGTTTGACCAACACTTGTTTTAGTTGGTCCATCTTGACCCTTTCCATCTTTTTGACGCCCTGGAGTGTAGCGAGAGAGTCTTTTGGCAGACTGCTGACTCTTATCTCGCTGTTCACTTTTAAAGTTTTTTGGTATTTTTGATAGTCTATTAGAGTGATGTGTGGTTGTTACTTAATGTCTTTCTCTTATTACTCTATCTATTCCCCCTTTATTATATTATCTGTGCTGACTACATTCATGACTCTATATGCTGGTAACTTGAAGGATTCCGCCTCTCTCGTCATGTACAAGTTATCTCCCTTTCATCCTCAACCTCACCATTATGTCCCTCACTATTCCAATAACCATATTCTTTTTCCTGTACCATAACCATTAATAATTTAATCTTTTATACTTGGAATGTGAAAGGACTTAATTCACCAAGTAAGTGAAAGCAAATTCTCTCTTACCTCAAAAAACATAAAATCCATATTGCTTTCCTTCAAGAAACCAAACTATTATCTGAGGATGTAATAAGACTTAAGAAAGACTGGGTTGGTGAGATCTATCATTCTTCTTTCTCCTCAAAAAAAAGAGGAGTTGCTATACTTATCCATAAAAAACTTAACTGGTCTGTTATAAACTCCATTTTGGATACAGGAGACAGATAGATAATTGCCAAACTTAATACCCCTTCCGGCCCTCTTACACTTGTTAATGTCTATGCTCCTAATTCAGACCCCCCAGAGTTCTTTCATAATTTAGCACATCAGATATTTTCTACTAATTCCGATAATAGTCTAATAATCTTAGGAGGAGACGTCAATCTAGCTTTGGAGCCTAGCATCGATAGAAGTAATATTTCTGTAGATGCCCACCCCAGATGTATCAAAGCCCTTTCATTACTTATGAAAGACTTAGGTCTATTGGACATTTGGCGGCTCTTCCATTCTCGAGACCGAGATTTAACCTTTTACGCCGCACTTCATAAATCATATAGTAGAATTGATTACTGGTTTACCTCCTCTGCTATAGTTGAAAAGACTATTGATTTGCCTATTTTGCCCATAGTTATTTCGGACCATTCTCCACTTAAGTTACAAATCTTATGGGGTCCCCCACAACCTAAATCTCCCTTCTGGCATCTCGACCCTCTTCTTCTTAAAGACCCTGATTTCCTCCCTATGATCACTTCCCAGATCAAAGAATTCCTCTCTCTTAATAATCCTGTAGATACCTCTATGAGCACTGTCTGGGAAGCACTAAAAGCCATGATTAATGGGAAAATAATCAGTTATGCAGCCCTAGGAAAAAGTCAAGAGAACAACAACTAGCAGATCTTGAAACTTCCCTTAAATTTAAAGAAACTCTATATTTTAAAACCAATACGCATAACCCTTCCTCCCATTTACACCTTGAAATTCTTCAATTAAGAATCAAGATAAACAAATTAATTTCCTGCAAAACTGAGTTAGCACTATTTAAACTGAAACATAGATATTGGGAACATGGAGACAGGAATGGGAAACTCCTTTTCTATCAGCTTAAGATGCAACAAATGGAATGACACATCTCCTGTCTTAAAGACCAATAAGGGTTATTCCACACTGACAGTCCCTCTATAAACCATGTTATGAAAATGTTCTATCAGAAACTATACTCCAACTCCTCTTCTTCCTCTCAGATACAGCAATTTCTAAGTAACTTACATTTACCTCATCTTTCTACTTCCGAAGCTAACTCCTTAGATGAGCCTTTCTCCCTTAAAGAAATTCAACAAGTTCTGTCTTCCTTGATGTCAGGTAAATCCCCAGAGGGGATGGCTTCTCTGTAGACTTTTATAAAGCTATTTCTGATACTGTTTGCAAGATCCTTTTTAAAGTCTTCCAAGAACCCTCGTATGTAGGTAAGCTCCCACCCTCTTGCACTGAAGCAATTATAACTTTAATCCTTAAGAAAGACAAAGACTCTTCTCTCCCTACAAATTATAGACCAGCATCTCTCATAAACACTGGAAAGATATTTGCTAAAATATTATCCTCTCACCTTGAATCCTTGATTCCTAAATTATCCCACTGTTCCCAAGCTGGTTTTATTAAGAACAGATCTGGCGCAGATCACTCGCGTTCACTATTTAATTTAATTCACATAGCCAAATCTCTTAATTCCCCTGCAGCGACCATAGCTATAGATTTTGAAAAAGCTTTCGACTCCTTAAACTGGCATTATCTCTACCAGGTTCTGTCATATTTTGATTTCTTGCATATCTTCTGTTTCTGGATTAAATTATTATACACTTCGCCCACGGCTAGAAGTCTTGCTAATTCTACTCTCTCTTCCTCCTTCCAGTTGGCAAGAAGAACCAGACAAGGTTGTCCCCTATCTCCGTTATTATTCATTCTTGCCATGGAACCCCTATCTGCCAGTTTGCGTCAGTCCATTGACATTAAAGGTATATCCATTGGCTCTTCTAGATATCTCTCTCTTATGCGGACAACCTTTTAATTTTACTTGAAAATTTAAATGAGGCGAGACCACTGTTGATTAAACTACTTAACAAGTTCATAGAACTTTCTGGCCTGGCTTTGAACTATGGAAAGTCTGAAATGTTACTCCTCAATACCCACTGTAAACCATTTATGAACTCTTCCCTTGGTCTCAAATGGTCTACACAAAGTATTACCTATCTAGGAATTTAAATAACTAGTAACCTGGGAAAAATATGGGAAATAAACTTTAATCCCCTTATCAACAATATTAGAACCATATTGAACAGGTGGAAGCTCCTCAGTCTCTCTTTTATGGGGAAAGTTGCTGCTATTAAGATGTCCATCTCACCCAAAATACTTTACTTATTTGCCAATATCCCCTTAATACTGCCCACTCCTTTTTTACCTAAACTCAACAAACTTATTGTCCACTTTATTTGGGATGGTAAACTACTGAGATTTAGTTGAAATAAACTTCGTTCACATTGAAAGAGAGGAGGGTTTGGACTCCCCTGGTTCAGAGCTTATTTGTGGGCCTACCGGACCACCCAAACCATTAAATGGTTTCATAAGCCTTTGCTTCATACTCCACTATGGGTTATGAAGGAATCTGCATCCTGTCCTGGTAGAATCCCTACATCCTTTATCTTTATCTTTAACCCTCTCCTACCCAAACTTAAATCTCATCCTACTATCTCAGCTTCAGTCTTTTACTGGAAGCAAATTCATACATTTTTTAAGACTAACCCCACTCCATGGTTCTATAACCCCCATGGGGTAATCCCTTACTTGCTATAGAGAACCAAACTGTTTTCCACTGATCATGGAAAAATAAAGGCATTTACATTTTAGGGGATATTTTAGATCTGGAATCCCTAACTCTTAAAACTTTCTCAGACCTGCAGACTATTTGGAACCTTTCTAAACAAAGACTTTTGGAAGTACTTACAGATTCGAGATGCTTATAGTTCTTTCACTTGCTATGCCCATAAATCTACACTACATGATCATCACATTTCGTACTGGATTAATCTATCAACAAAGTTGAATAGCTCCATTAATTGTGACATTATAGACAATTTACCTAATCAAACTATTTCAGCTAAAATTAGATGGAGCACTCTTCTTAACTATAACATTAATGACATACAATGGCACAATTGTTGGCGCCTTTCCCATAGTATATTTAAAGATACCCGTAGCTCACTAATGCAAATTAAAATTCTACACCTTTGGTACAGAACCCCTTCTGTATTACACCGTATGGGACTATTAAATAATAATAACTGTTGGCACTGCAATTTACCTGTAGGTGATATTTTTCATATTTTATGGACATGCACTCCTGTTAATAAGCTCTGGCACAAGGTTCATACTCTTGCCTCCAAAGTTATTGGACAACAAATCCCTCTGGACCCTAAACTCTTCCTGCTAGGTATTCTTACCCCAAATACCATCACCCTCTCACATGCTCACTTCAGGTGGCTAAATATACTTTCACTCCTTGTTAAACACTTAATTCTAATGAAATGGAGATCAGTACATGTTCCATCATTTGCAGACATCCTGCAAAATTTAACCCAATATGCATCTCTAGATCGATTATCCCATCTTACTCATGACCGACTCATTGTATATAATTGTTGGCGTGATTACTTCAAGTATATCAATCCTTCTAGTGTTTCTAAGCCCTAATATACATTCACCTTTTTTTCCCTTTCATCTCTTATATTCGATCTGGGGCAATATTTGTAACCATGCACAGATATCCTTCTCTGTTATGTCTTTTTTCTGTCCTTCTCCCCTTTCTTTTATTTATTTTTCCTCCTTCTTCTGCTTTCTCTTATTTCTTTTTTCTTCCTTTTCTCTTTTTCTTTCTCTATGGGATATTTTCTTCTTTATTCATATCCTCCTTTTACACTTTATTAATTGCACTTTTTTCTTGAACCACCCCTTATTACTGTTACTAGGCTAATCTTAGATATTGCCTGGTATTGACCTTATCTATGTAGGATATCTTCATCATATATATACACATTTTTTTTAATTATGCCTTTAACGCTATTTGATATTACTGTTTACTGGCTTTTTTCTCCTTTCTTTGTAACAGTTTGTAATCATATTAATTATATTGTCATGTGCACTTTAACTTTGTTTCTTCCCAGTATCTGGAGGTTACTTCATATCTTTATGTGATGTATGTTCTGAAAGTTTTTGAAAATTTCAATAAAAATATAAAGTGAAAAAAAAATACAGGACGTGTTGTAGATTCAGGGATCTGCATTGGCACACTATCTTTCATGTTATATACACTAATAAAATAATCATTCAAGGTGTTTGCCATATCTGTTTCATTAGTGATAATTCCGGTTGATGTATGTAAGGGGCCTATAGATGTTTGCTTTCCTTTTAGTGAACCTACATATGAAAAGAATTGTTTTTTATTATCTTTTAATTGTTCTACTAACTTTCTTTCCAGTTAATTTTAGATTTCTTAATGATGCTTTTAGTGTCCTTGGCTAATTACTTAAACTTCATCCAGTTTGAATCCGTGGGCAACAATTTGTATTTATTATAATATTTTTGTTTCTTTCTTATTAATTTTTTTATTTTGGGGTTCCACCAAAGAGGCATTATTTTTGAGTTTTGATATTTACTTCTTATAGGTACCCAGTTTTTAATGCAGTGACTTACCTGCTTATGACAAATTGCCCGTATAGTTTTTAGATATTTTCCCTCTAGTTCCTGTTTCTAATTCCAAGATTTTAAGTAATGTTTTATACTATTGTAGTCTGCATTTTTGAAATCTTTAAACTTAGTTCTACCTTTGGTAAGCTGTTGTTTAATTGCATATTCATTATAGATCTTATTATGATCGCTGTCTGCCAAGGGTGGTAATATTTTTATATTGTTAATACTTTCTGGCATGTTTGTATGTACCAGATCTAGAATATTATTTCCTTTTGTAGGTGTAGTTATTAATTGATCTAGATTTAACAGTGCTAGTACTTCCATAAAGCCTTTTTCCACAGAATTAGTACCTGAGTATGATTTCCAGCAGATACCAGGGAAGTTAAAATCACCCATCAAAACAGTCTCTCCAGTTATATCAGTGCTTTCTAGTGTTGTCAAAAGTAAATCATTTTCAGTTTGGGTATAATTCTGGGGGTGATAGACTAGTCCAGTATTGAGTAAATTGGTGGTTGTTTTTAATTGATACCAGCCTAATTCAAGGCTGGGAGTAATGGTGTTAGTGTCTAATTCTACAACTAGAATGGTATCTTTCACATACAGGGCAATTCCACCCCAATGGTAGGTCTATTTTTATTTAATAAGTTATAACCATTTGTGTTAGTGTCCTAGTCACCCATGGGGAACTAGGTTTCTGTGATTGCACATTCATCAATATCATAATGATTAGGATTACTCTAAATTCCTTTATTTTGTTTCTCAGGCTTCTTGCCTTGAGGAATAACATCCTTAATTCCAACTTGTTGGTTTCCTCATATAACAGGTTTTTATGGGTTTTATAAAAATTCAGTCAATTGATTTTAATGGAATTATCTGATGTTTCTACCCCCTGTTTATCTGTTTAAAGCTATGTTGATGCAGTTAGTGGTGTGTTCCACTAATAGTTTGTTACCCTGTTTAAGTGCAGCCCATCCCAACAATAAAGGCTACTATTATCAAATGTTTCCCAATGTGTTATACATTGTATATTTTGTTTGGAGCAGCATACCCTGATCCAGTTATTTACTTCTTTTCATTTTTTATATTGCCAATATGAACCTCTTGGTATAGGGAGAATTTCTGAAATTACTGGGGTACAGCCGAGGTTAATTATTTTGTCAAATTAACAAACCCCTGTTTTATGTTGTGTAGGGGTTCATGAAATATATTGTTAGGTCCCACATGAGTTATCACTAAAGTGTTTGTAGGTGAATTTTTTATTATATTATGCAACATACAAGTGATTGTCTGTATCTTGGCTCCCCCAAACTAGACAAGGTTCTAGTTGCTTTATTAGGCTCGCATATAATGTGGTCTAAGTGTTTTATAATTGAGTCTCCCAGTACATATATTTTGGTTCCAGTTTCTTGCTCTGTAATCATATCTGCGGTATTAAGTTCAGTTTCAAATTGAATTAAGGGTTGTCCATCTCCTGACTTATCTTGAGGGGTAGATCTAACATCAGATGTTTCAAGTTGCAATGGGGTGGTCTGTCACCTAAATTATTTTAGGGAGTAGTTCTGACATCAGATGTTATAGTATTGCTGGACACAACTGGATCATCATTTACATTGATTAGGGGATCAAAGTAATTCAGTAAAGGAATCTGGAATTGATTTGCCTTTCTTACCTTTTTTTTTGGCATTTTAGACCCTTGTACTAAGTACCAGTCGCCCTCAAGGTTTTCATCATTGTCTGATTCCCTGCTTCTTTTTTTATTTCTCTTTTTTCCCAGTTTTATGTTTGTACCATGGTTATTCTTAGTGCTAGCATTTTTAGACTGCACTGGGGATTTATGTGGCTGTAGGTCCTGACTCTGTGGATTTATTTACATCAACTGGCTTATTAACTAGTTGCTCATTATACTTTACAATCATTTCTTGCTGACTTTGTACTAGTACTTTAAGCCTGTCGCCAATGGTATTCATTTCTTTCATCATGTCAGTGTTTTGTTTACATTTATCACAAGTAAGTACACCTGCAATTTCATATTTCTCAGTAGGCTTGTACATTAAATATGACACATACTGTTTTAATTGAATTCTGTCATTGGTGAATATACAGGCGTCCATCTTGGAATTCAATATAAAGTGCCAACAATATGTTTGAAATCCTATTTAAAGTGACACTTCACAAACTGGTGCTACTATAACAGGTTCCAGTATTATAATCAGTCCAGTTCCACAGTTTAGTTTGTAAACAAATTTAACATGTAGGAATAAGCAACCTCAGGTAATACTACTATTGTTAGGCATTTGGTAATGTCAAAACTGAATAACTACCACAGAGTCCTAAATGTAATGTTTGTGCAGTTTTTAACCATCAGTGGTATACCTGCTTCCTTGTTAGATCCACGTCCTGATATTATTCTTCTCCCTAAACTCGCTAGACATGCGAGACATGCACTATGATGTGCATCTCTTTGCACGTGTCTTCGTGCACTGATTCACGGTCCCCCTGCTCAGCTCACCCTGCTCACAGCAGGGCGTGTTTTATAGAGCTTGGGAATCCGGAAGTGCGTTCGGGTGGTAGTTAACCCACAAGTTCACATAGAATATCGGGAATATATTTAAAAACTGAGTGTCTATACTGTCCAGTGTGAATTAAGGCAACACTGGACAGCAATCACACTTTAGACCCAGTGCAAGTAAAATACATGAACACACAGGTTAAAATATCCTCTAACAGCAAGGATTAACCCCTCTTCCTGTTCAGTGGATGGCAAAGTGAACAGGGCTCAAACGGCCACTTGGAAACACTCAAAAGCAAATAATGTTTTGCAGTTCAATACAATAGTTACATTCAGCAATAGTTCATTTAAAAAATGCAGGAAGCAAATTTTCAATATACAGTCCCACAACACAACGTCATCAGAGAAGATTTTATAGAGTTCTGGTATATACCCATCTGGGCCAGAAGAATTACTGGTGAGGAGATCCTTAGTGACCTGGCATATTTCCACACAGGTGATTTTAGCCCCTAACATTTCCTTTTGTGTGACTTCCTGTTTAGGTAGCCTGGCTTTGTGCAGGAACTTTAATATAGCTTCGGTGTGCCCTGTCCCCCTCACTTCATTGTGGTGTGCTGCATAATATTCCTGACATGCTGCTGCCTGTCTTGGCTGGGTACAGGTGCTGTTTGTTCCCTGGCATCTTCTGATACTGTGTATGCACCTGTCTACCTTCTGCTTCCAGACTTGGAATGTTAGAAGCCAGCTAGCTTTGTTTCTTTTTTTTTGTTTGAAAACTTGCAAAATTTATAAAAAATTGAAGCACAGATTTACACAAAGTTTTCAGTTCCATTTAATGCATTACATGCCTTTTAAACTCAGTTTAAGAACATCAACTACATATGTACAATGTCTGAAGCTTATACAAGAATTATAATAACCACAAAGAAGGCTTCTAGATATGAGTATTGACAAGCGTTCACTCGTGCCACTCCCACTGTGCCTGTACCGGATTCCTCCCTGTCCATCCACGACTAAAAGGGAACCCTTGTATCCCTGTACCGGTATCCACTTATGATACTCAAAAGGAATTAGATCATTTAAAAACAACAGCAACAGTATACAACCAAAGTACTAGAATAAAAACAACTCAGTGAATTGTAATACACATTGTTTCCATATATTTGTTAGAAATAAAACAGCTAATGTTGAAAGGGCTACCTAATGTTTCAGCTGCATAGGCATGGTAAAGTTCAACCAGCCAAGGAGCTGCTCTAATACTGACACATGTTCTTTTTGTTCCCTATAATGGAAAAAGGGTAATAAGTGGGAGTTAAATTTCTCCCATTGTAAACACAGCCTTGTCGTTATTGATTCCATGCTTTGAATTCTTAAAATGTTACACTCCCAATGTATCAACTGTGTTGGGAAACTTGAGGGCCAGTGCTGGGTAATGGCTTTGCCCACTGCTGCAATCAAAATTAAGAACAGGTAGTTATTATTTGGAGTTCTAACCCCTGGAGGGAGACCCAATACCAGATGATCAAAGGTTGGTGTAATGAACAACTTCAGCATGTTCCTTATGGCAATACAGAAGGGTTTGGGGCATTCCCAGAAAATATGATGATGTCTTCCCCTACTCCCACATTTTCTTCAGCAATGATCTGTGGACCTAGCAACAAGGTATCTAGTAATCACCACGGTAATATAAAACTGAGTGCATACCTTCCATCTAAAGTTGTGCCAGGATATGGAGGTGATAGTTTTATGCAGCCTGGTCCAAACTTTAATCCATTCCTTTGGAGTGAGGTGGAAATTTGCCTCTACTTCCCATTTGGAGTGAAGGTTTGCTGTGGCCTGTTTACCTTCATCTTCTTTCAACAAGGTACGGTGTATAAGTGGGAGATGAGACCACTGTGCTCCAGCACCTGGGCCCACAGCCACAAAAGCTTCACCCCCTGCAGAGGGACTTTTTGTAATCCCTCCACACCAGGGTCTCTTAATATGAAGTCTCTACACTGAAAATATCAATGGATTTCCCTGGGTGAGTCCAAATTCTGATTGTAACTGCTGGAAACTTTCAATAACATTCCCCTCCATCACAAATTGTGACAAGGTCAACAGCCCCCTACTGACCCATAAATGGAAAGTGTTGTTCCATCTAGCTAGTGAGAACTGGGGGAGTCTATAGATAGGGATTTTGGACCAAAGGGGATCATCCCCCCAATTTGTCTTGCCCTCAGCCATTCCTACGTAGTATGTTTTGTCCAGCAATTTGTGATATTGCAGAGCTCCTGGACCATGATTGCCCATGAAGATCATTTCAGCGGAACATGAAAATAAGTGCTGAGCTCCATATTTACCCAGATGGTATTTTCAGACCCATGTACAATTTCTATAATATGACTCAATTATGCAGCAGTGTAATAAAGCTGAAAGTGAGGTTCCCCCTTCCCCGTTAAATTTATTTTCTGTTAAAATTGACTGGCATATCCTAGGTTTTCTCCATCCTGAAATAAAGCTGGAGAGATTTTTTTTAGCCCTTTCCAATCTTTTTGTGGAACCGGAGCTGGCAACATAGAGTAAAGGAACCGGTGCCTCAGCAGTAAATTAATTATAACTGTTTCCAGTGGGTAAGCAAAAGACTTGGGCAGGTTACTCCACCTACTGTATTTAGAGCCTCCCTTACCTGTTGGTTTAGGGCTTTGTAATTTATGGTGTATAAGTTACATAGGTTAGTGGGTATCTGGATACCTATATAATGGACTTTCCCTTTAGCCCACTTAAAGGGGATGAGACACCACGGGTCAGGCTGCACTGTTCCACTAATCACCATAATTTCACTTTTATCAATAGTTCCAGAAGTAAATAATTTAATATCTTTCATTGGAAACTGATATTATAAAAAAGAACAAAGTGCTCTTAGCTTCAGACTAATCCAGGTCCTTCTTCGTGAAGCTTCTACGAAAAGGCCAATAATCTAGTTGCTTTCCCCTTACTCATAAAGCTTCTGAAGAAAGACCTGGTTGGTCCAAAAGCTAGAGCACTTTGTTCTTTTTTGCGTAACATCTATGTTGGTTCTATAAAAGGTACCAAATCATTTGCTTCTGGATCTGTTCTCACAAGGACCAATACGGCAACTATACTTTTTATCAATATTCACTTTGAATCCTGAGGCTAGGCAAAATTATTTTAAGAGATGTCATGGAGTGGGTATTGATGTTTGTGGTGACCTATGTAGTTTAAGGTATTGTCAGCATATAATCAGATTCTATTATCATAACCATAGACTTTGATATGCTGAAAGTCAGCTTCTTGTCTAATAGCAGAGGCAAGAGGTGCCATACTAAGTGTAAACAAAAGGGGCAACAGGGGGCAACCCTGTCACATTCCTCTCTCTATTTAAAACTCTCTGATATTGTGCCATTAACCCTCATTTGACCTATGGGATTAGCATACAGCATTTGTATTCAAGGCAGGATGTGCTCACTAAAGCCCATGACCCTCATCACGTGTTGCAAGTAGGTCCAATTCAAGAGCTCAAATGCTTTTTCAGCATCCAAGAAAAAGGCTAATTGCAAACTTAGGCTACCCTTGTGGTGAGATAAAATATTCAACAATCTTTTAATAGTACTGTGTAAGCGGTGGTATGGAATAAAACCCATTTGGTCTGAATGTATCAGTGTTGCAATTCCTAAGCCTGTCAGATAATATCTTGGTGAAGAGCTTCATGTCCTGGTTTAATAAGGATATTAGTCTATATATTGTGTACAATTCCCTATTTTTCCATGGCTTTGGTAACACCGTAACAACAGCCCCTTGCCACCTATTGGGCATTTTACCCTCTCTCAGGCAAGTTTTGAATACCTTTGTTAACACCAAAGAAAATACTTCTGTAAAAGTCTTATAAAAGTCATCATTAAAGGTGTCAGGCCCTAGGGCCTTCCCTTCATTGGATTCTTTATCACTCTTGTGACCTCACCTCCATAATAGCCATGTCCAAACTAACTCTGATTTCTGGTGGTAACACTGTACCTCTACTCTCAAATCCTCAAGAAAATTTCAGATGTGTGGAGCTGATGTTTAGAGTGGAGTAAGTTCAGCATAAAAGTCTTGATAAAAGACTTTAAAACACTGAGCAATATGACTCGGGATCACCCACATCAGAAAAGGATTCTGAGGATCCTTAATGAGGCTGCAGTACATCTAGCTGTTAGTTTCCTGAGACAAAATAATCTAGTTGCTTTTCCTCTTACTTCATAATACTTATGACCTGTATAATGAAGGTATTCTTTGGCTGCCCTGTCTTCTAAATCCTTTAACTGCTGCCTCGCTTTTGTTAATTCTGATAAGACTCGGTTACTACCCGTGTTTAATTAGTGTTGTCTTTTCAGGTCAGCTATGGTGTCTAGCAACTTTTGATGGGCTTTCAGACTCAGATTTTTTTTTTTGCAGTAGCATGACTAATGATTTTGTCCCTAACAACTGCCTTTCCGGTATTCCATGTTACTCCCATACCTATAGTGGAGTTTAAATCAAAGGTGTCCTTGAGACATTGATCCAGAAGCAAATGATTTGATACCTTTTAATGGACCAACATAGATGTAACAACAAGAACAAAGTGCTCTAGCTTTCAGACCAACCAGTCCTTCTTCAGAAGCTCATGGCAGTTCTTGAGACATTGAGTGAGTTGTGTTCGGTAAGCAGAGTCATTCAAAAGACAGGTATTAAAATGCCAAAGAGTTTTTTGCATCTTAGGCTCCCAAGAGCAACTGTAAGCAGAAGGGGCATGATCAGATTGTGAGATGTTATGGCTCTCCGCTGACCCCACTCAATGAAGTAAGTTTTGCTGCAAGAAAAAGAGGTAAATTCTTGAGTACGTTTTATGGGAGTGGGAGTAGAATGTGTAGTCAGCCTCACCCATGTGTATCCACTGCCAAGCATCCACCAAGCCCAGTTCCTCAGTTAGTGCCTTAAGCGTTTTGGCTGTGGTTCTTTCTGTACATACATTTCCTAACGACCTATCCTTCCGTGGAGACAGGGCACAATTAAAATTGCTTCCAACAATTATTTGGCAGTCTTGGAGCAGAGTCACCATCCCAATCAGTTCCTTAAAAAAAGCAATCATCCCTCTCATTGTGGGCATATACATTTACGAGGTGAATGAGTTCTCCCTGAATCCTACCTGTATGAATGACCAGCCTACCCCCCATACTCATTACTGTAGAAAGGATCTCTAATAGATACCCCTTTTAGTTAAAATGGCAATCCCCTGCCTTCTTCCTATTGAAATGGGAAGCCGCCACTACCTCACCCACCCAGCTTCTTCACAATTTAAGATGTTTGGCTGGTGTTACATGCATCCCATTTCATACGTTTTAGCTCCAATAGAATATGGGCTCTCTTTATGGGAGAGCTAATCCCTTTCATATTGTAGGACACAATTTTAAGTGACCCCATTATGCCCAGTTACAAATCTACTTATATAGCATTCAAGTAGCCTAAAGTATCTTCAACATCTACTATATGGTCTACTTAGTGAGTCAGCCTTGTAACTAACTGTAAATAACTCATATAGCATTAGCCTACATGCAGCACAACACAACATGAAAAACAGATTTAACTTTAAAACTCTTGAGTGAAGAACTAAAAATGTTTAACCTTGGCCTAATGTCCTCCCTAGGTGATATTAGTTCCCAGGTATTACAAGCATGGGGTCCTATCTCAATGCCAAAAAGGAGGAAACAGGAACCCAAAACTAAATGCTCCTGCTGTAATACAGAACAGAACTCCTGCCTGCCTATTGGAGGAGGTGAGTTGTTAGCCGACCATACAAAAACAACATAAAAGGGAAAGGGAAGGGATCAAGGAGCTCTACTCCAGTTGAGAGACTGTTATGAAAGGTAAGCCAGGAAATCACTACCCAGCCATTGTTTCATTGGCCTAAAGCCAGCCTCATAGAGGGCAAATAGATGTGACTGCCCTTGAAACCTGATCTGCCTTGCCTCCTTACAAACAAGTTACTAGCAGCAAATGTACCTCAAATGCATTTATGAAAAATGACAAACAGCCTCCTACAGAATCTCTCTGACATTTTTTTCTTTTCACTCCTGGCTGTGCTAAAGTACCTAAATTTCTCTGTTAGCCTACTATGAAACAACTATGGAACCTGTTTTTTTATTTCATGTTACTATGTAATGTGCTGTTTTTTTCTATATCTTAAGTCCCGTCCCCTGTGCAATTTATGTATGAAGTGGAACCTTTGTAAATGAGTCTCTGACTCAAAGGTCTTTCTGAATATCAAATAAATAAATAAATAGTCTGGACACAGAGATACAACAACAGTCACCAAACTGGATGCTTGCTGCAGAACAGAACCAGACCCCCTGTTCCAGCAACCTGTCCTTTTAGGTGTGGTAACCCTGGAAGCCCCCCCTCCCTGGAGGTGGAAGAAGTGCCCATTTAAAACCGAAGCCATGGGAACCCCGACCATATAAAAACAACATAAAAGGGAAAGGGAAGGGATCAAGGAACTTTACTCCAGTTAAGAGACTGTTATGAAAGGTAAGCCAGGAAATCACTACCCAGCCATTGTTTCGTTGGCCTAAAGTTAGCCTCATAGAGGGCAACCCCCCCCACAGACATCAGATATTAGTGTGTGCAGAAGGAGGCCCCCCCCAGCCATCATGCTCCAGAACCAGCAGCCACTGATATCCTCCCCAAGCACCCCCAGTACAGTCAGCACCCAGGATGACAGAAAGATCACCAAGTTTATGCTCCATTTGCTCCTCTCACTGTTCCTCATCTTGAGGATTATGCTGCCCTGGCAGCCTTAACGTTTATGCGTGCCTGTCACAGTGATTCTTGTTAGCACAGGAGGCATATAGATGCTGTGCTGGATAGGGAAATCAAAACCTTACTTTGGTTCTGGAGGGTAGCATGGAGGAGGAGAATGAGCTACAACAGCAGAAACCCCCCTGGCAAACATGCTGTCCCCAGAGTCCCCAGCATGCCGCCACCACCCCTTCCATCCACTACTCTGTTTGCTATTCCAATTTGGCTTACAGTGCCCCTTCAAGGTAGGAGATCAATGTAGTAAGGCAGTAGGTAAAGCTAATAGAATGATGGTGTGCATAGGAAGGGATATAACAAGTAGGAAGAGGGAGGTGTTGATGCCTTTATATAAGACCATGGTCAGACCGCACCTGGAGTACAGGGTACAGTTCTGAAGGCCTCATTTAAGAAAAGATATAGATGGGTTGGAGAGGGTTCAGGGAAGGGCAACAAAGATGGTGCAAGGTATGCAAGAGAAGCCATATGAGACTTGATGGAGAGAATTAAACCTATACTCGCTGAAGGTTAGAAGAGATAGAGGTGATATGATAGAGACGTTTAAGTATATGAAGGGAATAAATAAAGTCAATGAAGATAGCTTATTTAAAAGGAAAGTAGGAGTTAAAACAATGGGTCATAATTTAAGATTGGAAGGGGAAGATATAAGAACAGTGTAAGGAGATGTTATTTCACTGAGAGGGTGGTGGAACTCTGGAACAGATTACTGAATGAGGTTGTACGTGCAGAAACAATGGAGGAATTCAAGAGGGTGTGACACAGATACAAGAGGTTGGCTAGTGGGCAAAGGGAAAAAATATCCCTGGGAAGTAGAGAGAAGTAGGGGTGGGTGGGAAATGGGTAGACTAGATGGACCAGGATGGTCCTTTTCTGCTGACACATTACTATGATACCACGATACTATGAATTAATAGTATGTTCAGAAGTGCTCAATGCTACAAAATCTGCAAAACTGTGCACTACACAACGGGTCAGCTGCCAGAATCCAGGAAGACCAGAAGCTCATTTCTGGGAGCAACTGCAAAGGGAAAGCCGCGACTGCGCAGATCCAGAACCCAAACCCTACTAAGCTCGAGAGAAGGCAGCCCCCCACCACACACAATCCATCTGTCTGAAACTACTCGCCACCCTAAGGGTGAATCCATAAGCCCCATACTGTCCTCTCTGCCCATCTCTCACTCTACCAGAAAGTCTCCCTGTTACTGCACCAGATGTCACAGCTCCAGACCAGGGAGCCCCACCCTCCCAGCAGGGTAGAATTGCAGGGAAACTCACACCAAATATTAGAATTAAACACAGAAATCAGCAAAACAAAGCATTTACATCATACAAGTGCATTATGGAAATTTAAGTAACAACTGATATTGGCAAGACAAAGCCCCCTTCCATAACATGAGAGCTATGTGCCTGAATAGTTACTAAAAGAGAGTTCAGTCACCAGATTGCTTGTGGCATGCAACCCTTGAGCTGTATCTGAATCACTGAGACTCTGAATGATTCCAGGAATTTCAGGAGCAAGTTGTTTAAGGAGGGACACTTTGGATTTTGTTCGTTTCTGACTTGGTCCTGCAATGCCCTAGGTGACTTTCAGGAGTTTTACTTTGGGACCACCATTTGAAGGTCTGGTGGTGGATCTGCCATTCTTTAAGATGGGGGTCACATCCAGCAGGCTGTCATAGATTTTTATTCCCTAGTCCAGATGCACTTTTAGCTTCACTTGAGAGTCCAGTTGAGCCTTAATGCCCTCTTTTTCCTTTATTTCTTTAGCAATCTCCGGTACAATTATCTCTTTGCTTGAAGCTCCATAAAAAAAATTGTGATTGAAAACGATTTTTTTGTTTTCATATTTTACATCTTTTAGTCTCCAGGCTTCTGAGAGGATATGCACCTTCATTTGAAAGCAGAGCATTCTGATGATCCATGATCATGGACAAGCTTCTGGGTTGGTTGGTTTGGGGCCTAAAGAGTGGTGGGTCCTGCTCCATGTCCAACAGAAGGTCTGTAGGAATTTTCAACATGGTCAGGAGTATGTGCTGCATAGAGTTGATGGTGGTGGGGAAACCATTCTTGGCCTCTTCCCAGATCCCATGGATTTTTCCACCTGGATTTGTTTTCGGCATCTTCAAGTTGGGCATGCATATCTCTATCACATTTTAGCAGACAGACAAGAACTCTATCATGTATCCTGGGTTTTGGTTAATGCTCCAACCTTCACTTCATGAGACGCTACTTTCTTGTCGATGCTTTTAAGATAGATGTGCAAATCCCCCCATATTATGGCTGGTGAGGCCCTCCATTTCAGCATCTAAGGTTAGCTGTTTTGGCACTAGGTTAGAAGTGCGACAGCAACAATAGCACGGGTTAGAACAGCACTGCCACAACATCGCCAACAACAGTGCCAAATGTTAACAGCACAAGCCACAATATCGCCAATGGTAGTGGTCCAAAACTGCACCAAGGACCACTACCATGTCTCTAAAAAATCTCCAGATATTTTCTTTTTTGTGGGGGTCTGTGCTCTGCACACCCCATGATGCATGGGGCTCTGCCCCATGCACCCCCTAAATTTTTAGAATGAACTCCATGAGTGGTTGGGTCTCAGGCAAAGGAGGAAACTCAGGCAAGGATGGGGAGAATGTGCAAGGGTGGGTGGACTTTAGAAACCTAGAAACATAGAATCTGATGGCAGATTAGGACCGCTTGGCCCACCTAGTCTGCCCATTTCCCTACCTAATGGATAAGCTGCAGATCCTAGTTGACCAACAGCCTACTTCCTCCTACCCCCACTAGAATTGCCTTATGTCTGTCCCATACATTCTTGAATTCCCCCACTGTTTTTGACTCCACAACCTCCTCAGGAAGGCTGTTCAATGCATCTACAACCCTCTCTGTGAAGAAATACTTCCTCACATTACCTCTGAGCTGTCCCCCTTCTATCTTCAAATTGTGCCCCCTTGTTCTTGCATATATCTTTTCCTGAAAGATGCTACCCTCTTGGACTTTGTTGATTCCCTTGAGGTATTTGAAAGTTTCTATCATGTCCCCCCCTCCCTCCTTTCCTCGAGGCTATACATCTTATGCTCATTTAGTGTTTCTTCATATGTCTTCTCGTGCAGATGCTGCACCAGTTTGGTTGCCCTCCTCTGATCAGCCTCCACCCTGTCTATGTCTTTGTGGAGATGGGGTCTCCAGAATTGTACACAGTACTCCAGATGTGGTATTACCAACTGTTTGTATGGAGGGCCAACAACTTCCTGTTTTCTACTGGTGATGCCTCTCCCTATGCATCCCAGTTTCCCCCCAGCCCTCCTTACTGCCTTATCACATTGCTGGCCCACCTTTAGGTCATCTGATATGTCTACCCCCAGGTTCCTTTCCATTTTTGTTGTTGTCAGTATCTCACCTCCCCCATTGTGTACTCTTCCCCTGGGTTTTTGTTTCCCAGGTGCATTATTTTACACTTCTTTGCATTGAATCTAAGCTGCCATACATTTGACCATTCCTCCAACCTTGCCAAGTGCCTGTTCATCCTTTCCACCCCACCTTGCGTATCAACCCTGTTGCAGATCTTTGTGCCATCTGCAAAGAGACATACTTTTCCTTCCAGTCCCTCTGCAATGTCACTTATAAAGACATTAAAAAAGACCGGCCCCAGTACTGAACCCTTCGGTACCCCACTAGTAACCCCCCTTTCTTCACTGTGGACTCCATTTACTATTACCCTCTGTGTCCAGTTGTCCAGCCAGTATTTTACCCAGGCTATCACCCTGTGACCTACTCCCAGGCTGGCTAATTTGTTTATTAATCTTTTGTGTGGGACTGTGTCAAATGCCTTGCTAAAGTCTAGGCAGGCCACATCCACAGCCCTCCCTGGTCTACTACTTTGGTCACCCAGTCAAAGAAATCAATTAGATTTGTCTGACATGGCCTTCCTGCTGTTAATCCATGCTGCCTTGGGTCCTGTGCTCCACTGGCCTCTAGGTACTCAACAATTCTTTCCTTCAGAAGTGATTCCATAATTTTCCTTATCACTGAGTTCAAACTGATAGGTCTGTAGTTTCCTGCCTCTGTCTTGTTCCCACTTTTGTGATGGGGATTCACATCTGCCTTCCTCCAGTCCTCAGGTACCATACCATCCTCCCATGATTTATTAAAAAGGGTAGTAAGTGGTATTACTAGTTCTTCCCTTAGTTCTTTTAGAATTCTGGGGTGAATCCCATCAGGCCCCATTGCTTTATCCACCTTCAGTTTTAAGAGTTCTTTCAGAACCCTTTCTTCTGTGAAATGACTAATATCAACCCCCCCCATCCAGAGTGCTTCTATTGAATGGATTAGGTATCTCCCCCTGCTCTTCCATTGTGAATACTGAGCAGAAGTATTCATTCAGTATCCCTGCTTTTCCACTGTTGCTCTCTGTCCAACCACCTTCCTCTTTATTCAGCCTCAGTGTCCCTGCCTTAGTCTTTCTTTGCTCCCTAATGTACCTATAAAAGGTTTTATCCCCCTTCTTGACTGAGTTGACTATCTTTTCCTTGGGTTGGGCCTTTGTTATTTTGACTGCCTTCCCCACTTCCTTCTGATTTAACTGGTACAGTTCTCTGTCCTGCTCCTTCTGTGTTTCCTTATACTTTCTGAAGGCCATTTTTTTCTCCCTAACCTTCCCCGCCACTTCTTTTGAGAACCATAATGGTTTTTTCTTTAGTTTTGATTTTTTTTTGCTTCACACAAAGGTTTGTTGCCTCTGTGATGGCAGTTTTGATGTTTCCCCATTGTTACTCCACCCCACTTTCTTGCCTGTTTGCTAGCACTTTTCTGAGGCACTCTCCCATTTTGACAAAATCATCTCTCCTGAAGTCCAGTACCTTCACTTTTGTATGGCTTGACTCTACACCTAAGTTTATTGTGAACCACACTGTTTGGTGGTCGCTTGTTCCCAGATGGCTACCCACTTCAGGATCGTAGATCCTCTCTCCATCCCCATTTGAGAGTACCAAATCTTTGCTATCCTAAGGATGACTTCTATCATTTCCTTGTCCATTTCCTCCCCCTGAGATGGGGGTCTGTATACAACCCCTGTGTGGATTGTGGTGCCATTTCCAGTCTCAGGGGTGACCCACAGTGCCTCCTCTTCACCCTGTTTGCCCTTTAGTTCTGTTGCTTTGATCCCTTCCTTTACATAGAGAGCAACTCCTCCTCCTCTTCTTCCCTCCCTGTCCCTCTGTAGATTGTGTACACTGGTATGTTGACATCCCAGTCATGGTTCTCTGTGTACCATGTTTCTGTGACTACCATGATATCCAGACATCCCTCTTTCATCAAGGCCACCATTTCAGGGAGCTTTTTACCTAGAATATGGGCATTGGTACTCATTACCCTCCATTTTTTTATGGCTTTATTTCTTTTTGCCCCATCCCTGTCCTTACTGCCTTTGTCTTTTTGTCCATTTACCCCTGCCCTTCTCCCTATTGACTGCTGTATCTTGGTGTTTACCTCACTAACTATCCTGCTTTTTTGGGGGGAGCTAGGATTTCCCTTCTCCTTTTCAGTGCCCCCCCAGCTAGTTTAAATACTTGCAAATGAAGCATTTAAATCTATCACCTAGGATCCTGGTTCCCCTCCTAGATAGATGCAGACCATCATGCCAGTATAGGCCTGCATCCCTCCAGGTAGAGCCCCAGTCCTCAATGAAGCCAAATCCCTGAGCTCTGCATCAGTTTTTCAACCAGTCATTGAATTCTATGGTGTGGAGTACCCTGGTCTCGTCCATGCCATAGACAAGTAGCACTTCAGAGAAAGTTACCATGTGTGCTACTTGTCTAAGGCCCCTCCCCAACTCCACAAACTCCTGTTGCACTGCTCTGATCCCATTCTCAGCCAGGTCATTTGTCCCTAGGTGGATAATGACATCCAGCTCACTCACTCTTGCAGCTGCTCTCATGATCCTGAGGATTCGTTTCCTGTCTCTTCAAGCCATGGAGCCGGGCAGGCACCTTACCTCCTTTTCCCCTCCCTCCCCCAGTTCTACCCCCTAACAATTGAGTCCCCCACCAGGAGTTGTTTCCTTCCCCTGTGGGGTCCTGTGCCACCCTCCTGTGGGTCTCCATTGTGGAGGTTCCCAGCATCCTCCCTGGTCTCCACTGCGGGTGCCTCTATAGAGGAACCATGCTCTACCAGAGTGGCAAATGAATTGTGGAGATGCACAACTGGAGGGATGTGCCTCTGTTCCACCACCCTCACCCTCCCTGAGCCCACCGTGGTCCAACCACTCCTCTTTCTTGGCAACCTCTGAGGTAGTGGCGGTGGCCTGTGTGGTCCCTGGGTGGGGAAGCAGGTTTCCCGAATACTTGCCAGGTCAGCATTGAGACGAACAACCTCCTCCCTCAGACCAGAGAGGTGCCTGCAAATAGGGCAGCAACACAGTCTCCAGAATGTCTCCCAGAAGACTGCTGCTCCATAGCCAGTGCATTGCACCACTCGCCACATGTCTGTATCCCTTCCTGTTACAGTTGCTTTTCTTTTTTTTTTGTTCTTGTTTTAGTGTGTGCAAGTTTGTGAGTGTCTCTACCCCCTATTCAGTGTGCTGTGCCTTTAGGGATATGAACAGGTGTATGTTGTTAGCAGTTTTGGGGAAGTGACGTCAGAGCCCATGCTATAAAGGAAGTTGTCGCTTGGGCTGGTGGGGTGAGGGAAGGGTGGGTGGGAGTAAACCTGTGCCCTCCAGAAACAATTGACTACAACTCTGACCCTCCACCCCAGGGAGTGCCTTCCTTCCTTTCAGAAAAAAAAAATTACTCCTGGTGATGAAAAATTTACAAGTAGGAGACCAGGAATAGAACCCTGGTCTCCAGAGCTGCACTGCACTGGCCAAGTTGTTCCATGTCTTAACCCTCTCCACCACAGGAGCAGTTTGGCCAGCAACCATAATTTCTCTTCCCTTTGCAATCTCCTCCCCTTCCTACCACTGTGTGACAGCTACAGGGGTAGCAGTAAGAACCTTTTGCTATTCTACCCCTGTAGCTGTTTTAGCCTGCGCTGTTGTTGCAGCACTGTTCTAACTCAAGCTATTTGCGATACAATATTCTAATCAAGTAAGTCTATTTTAATTTGTTAGTTGGTGTACTGAATTTTGTAGCTTTTGGTTTCAGAGACATCCTGACTCATGATGACTCATGATGAGAACATAGACTAAATAGAGGCAGTCCAGAGAAGGGCAACAAAAATGGTGCAAGGACTGCTCCAAAACTCATATGAGGAAAGACTACATTACCTCAAAATGTATTCCCTTGAGGAGAGAGAGGAGGGATATGATAGAGATATTCAAGTACATCAGGGGCATAAACAAGGTACAGGAGGGTAGCATCTTTCAGAAAAGGTGTACAAGAAGAAGGGGGCATAATTTGAGGCTGGGGGGGTAGGCTCAGGGGCAACGTGAGGAAGTACTTTTCACAGAAAGAGTAGTGGATGCTTGGAACAACCTCCCTTTGGAGGTGGTGGGGGCAAAAACAGTAGGGGAATTCAAGAATGCATGGAATAGACATAAGAGTACGCTAGTAGTAGGGAACAGAAAATGGGCAGACTAGATGGGCCTAGCGGTCCTTATCTGCAGTCAAAGTCTATGTTTCTATGTTTCTATGTAACAGAGGGAAAGCCACAGATCCACTAGGGCCTGTGGTAATGCATTTGGTAGTGAAAAGGGGAAAACTAGGTAGGCCTCGCGGTTCTTATCTGCCATCACCTCCTGTGTATCTGTATGTATTGCACTCACACAAAAAAAAAACATTTATTAAGATGTAAAGCCAATATCTATAGAATTGTATATTTTGGGTGCTGGAGCTCTTAGAGCTAGCCTACTCTCATCTCTGTGACATCACCAGAAGTCATTAGTGTTATTTCCATGCTCAAAATATTTTTGATTGAGGAACCTGAGTTGTTTCTACCTTGTGCATCATAATATTGTCTAGTTCCTGTCTTAGCTTTCTTAGCTATCCTAGGTTGTTCATTTTTTGTTTCTGTTTATGTTCTGCCTTCAACTTCACTATGTCTTTTAGGAGTATCTTCTTGAGCCTGCTTCTTTTTATGTGAGGCATATGCAATGCAGTATCCACTTAGTACTGCTTTAAGGACATTCCCAATATATCTCTGATACAGTTCAGGTTCTTTATTAATTGCTAAGTAATCTTGGATATGCTATCTCATTTGTGAGATGAATTTCTAATCATTTACCCAGCAAGTGTTCAGCCTGCAGGATATATCCCTTGCAATGCTCCCATGTCTAACTTTAACTTCACTGGGACATGGTCTAAAATTGTAATTTGTGAGATTTCAGACTCGGAAACTACTGTCGACTGTCACTTGAAATACCTAGCACTACTGAAATATTGGCTGCACAGTTCTGGTCTCTACATACTATGCACACCCTACTTTTGTTGTAGTTTCAAAAAAACATTAAAAAGATGTGTTCTGCAAACCTAATCTTATTTTTACTAATAGATGCACATCACCTGCCCTCTTGAAACTGGGCAAGTACTTTTGTATCAGAGTGATGGTGGTAGTGGTAGAGGGTTCAACCAGTGGCACAAATCTACAGGACTACAACTACAGAAGCCTATTGAAAACAAAGTACATGATGCAAAACAGAAAGTAAAATGAAGTTCCAACAGGTGGAAGAACTGTTTTGTCAGAGTGGGCTGGGTTTCTTATTGTGCTAGTTTGTATTTTTTTTAAATGATGCAGTTCATGCTTTTAATAAGCCTGGGAGAAGTGAACCGTGTGATGCCAGTATAGAAAAAAAGAAGATGGCTGCTTTTATTTTTTCCAACATTCTGATGCAGGCACCCTCACCAGTATTAATGCCCAGCTTGTCACCTGCACTTTTTTGTGTGTGTTAGATATATTAACACATGTCTATTAGCCAATCGGCTTTTTTAAAATATCCTAGCCATTTCATAAATAAAAATCACAATGTAGGTAAATGGTACCCATGTACATACTTTGTGATGTTCATTTGATGTGATATTGATGACTTGCTTAATAAACTAAGGCAGAGGCTGGGCCTCTTCTTTAGGATTAACAGGTTCTTGACTACAGATGTTAAAAAGTGCCTGGTCCAATCAACATTCCTATCACTGGTTGACTATGCAGACTTCTTACACAGTCAGTGCCCAAAAGCTTCCCTTGCTAAACTGGATACTCTTTATCTCAGAGCTATCAGATTTATAACAGGCCTTCCTCTTTCTACCCACCACTGCTTGCTGTATGCTGCCATAGGGTGGTCCTCCCTTATGTTTAGAAGAAATAGAAATGCGGCATTTTGGACTCTTAGAGTTGTCACAAAAAAGCTTCCCCAATATATCTTTGACTTCTCCTGCCTTAAGAAGTGCCTCATTTTTCACACTTTGTATTCCCAAGGTCTCTTCCCGCTTTGGTAAAGCAGCATTTAGCTTTGTACTGCCCACCTTATGGAATAAATCACAAAAATCTCTGAAATTGAGCATACCCATGAGCTTGGATTCCTTTAACACCTTATTTGCCCGAACTGTGAGGGAACACTATAACTGTTTCCCTCGCTCCATAACCTATCCTGAGTCCTAGGCTCCCATTTCTCAGCTGCCTTCAGTGCAGACTAGAGTACGGCTGGCCGTAAGGATCCATCTCATGTTGTGAGCAAACCATTTAATTTCTCTCTGCCCAATTAGGTTGCAACTGCATGCTAGCTACCTGTATTCCAGCTTAGGTCCTCTACCTCCCTCCCTCCCTTCTGCTCTCCCGTACCCACCATGCCATCCCAGCTCCCCACCCTCACTATTCCTTTCTGTTTTATTCTGCCACTGCATTGAGCACCAACCTTGTATTATTTGTGTCATATGACGTACTGTCACTGTTGTGTGTAAATCTACTGTGTCCTGGTATTAACCAGGCCCATCCTGTAAATGAGTTCTGTATTTATTTGTTGCCTTAATGATATACTGTATTGTCACTGTTGTATGTGCTCTATTTTGACTGGCCTTAACCAGGTCTGTCTTGTAAATGAGCTTTGCTCAACGATGATTGCCTGTATAAATAAAGATTTTGATTGATTGATGGATTCATTGATTTCTTCAAATTATTTGTTCACAGACATTTTTGATGAGCCGGCAGCTGTAGGCGGTCATTCATAGCTGCAGTCTGCAGTCTCTGATCCAATTGCTTTATTTATTATCCTGTTGGTGTTAGTTGTATCCCATAGTCTGCCCCCCAATTCCCATACTCCCTACCGGTAATGATAAAAACAGAGTCCAGCATCAACCTGCCACTTTACGATGAAGCATCCTGCATTGAACTGCCATTCTTTAGCAAACAGCATGGCAGTTCGATGCAGGATGCTGCATCATAAAATGGCAGTTTGATACAAATCTCTGCAGTAAGTGACACAAGGAAATCAGTAAAAGAGGACCATTAATCACTTTTATATAAATAAACACAGAAGTGTACATAAGTGGTACATGGGTATGCATATAGAGAAGTTCCCTTGGTGACATTATTTGTTTATACAATTACAGATGTCTTCTGTGAGCGGGTGGCTGTTATCGAGAGCAGGTGTGGCACAAAGATGGATTTAACTTCGGAGTAGGAAATAATGTCGCACCTCCTCTTGGGCAGTGTGATGTCATCGGTCCCGGTAGCAACTGAGCAGCTTCTTTTGGGCAGCAGCTGTGTTACCCTGAATTCCAACAGTGGTATATTATATTTATAACAATAATCCGACACAGGGGTGCCCACTCCTGGTGTTGAATGCCTCTCCCCACACCACGACCATTGTTTTAATAGGAATTGCCAACATCAGGATGCCCAGTCCCCAAGCCGGCATTCACACACACCCTCTCCACCAAAACCAGTCTGGGACACTGGGGAGCCCACTCCCAGTAGCCTGAAATGATTTACATATTTTATCCCCCCCCCCACAGTGTGGGACAATAGGTAGTCCACTCCCAGTGTCCCCAAATTATTTAAATATTTTCTTCTTCCCACCAGTGTGAGACACTAGGGAGCCCACTCCTAGTGTCCCCAAATGGATATGTTACCTGAAAAAAAGAAAACTGTCCTGTAACGTCCTTTTTTTTTTAACCTAAAACAAAGAAAACCATCCCTCGTCATCGCCACTGGCCCCATCCCTCCCATCCTGACCCTCCCACTGAGGACCCACCACCCCACAAACCCCCCCCTTTCCCTATACTTACCACTGGAGGTCCAATCCTGTCATCTTCTGTGAACTGGGACATGTCTGCACTCTTAAAAGCCGAACTGCAAACTGAAGTATAAAGCTCAGTGCTGTGTAATGTATTTCAATGGTGTTTTGAACTTCTGCTGATATCCTTGCTATTTTTTGGAATTTTTTCACCAAATTTTCAACATGGGCTTTTTGGGAACCCACCTCATGAACACTGTGACTGTCATTTCGTTACTCGGGCCCAGAAGGTAGTTTTGCTGTTGCTGCGTGAAATCACCTTTCCATACTAATTAATGAAATGACAATGCCAGTGTTCATGAGGTGGGGTCCCAAAAAGTCCATGTTGAAAATTTAGTGGGAAAAATTCAAAAAAACACCCATGTTACTAACATACTAATTGCCAGCAGATTAGGCCTTATGGTCTATCGAGTCTGCTTGAACCTCAGATCCCTAATTGGGTGCCGAGGCCTTCCCCCCCTTGTGTTCCAGAAACCCCTATCATCCATCCCCACCCCCCTAGGCCAGGCCATTATCTGATACATCCACTTTCTATGTCTGTCCCACCCTCTCTTGAAGCCCTCCACTGTGGATCTCTGAACCAGCTCGCCAGGCAGTGCATTCCAAGGGTCCACCACCCTCTTAGTGAAAAAACTCCACCTCTTTTCCCCTCTCACCCTTCCACCTTCCAACTAAAAACCATGCTCTCTGGTGATACCTCCCTGCTTTAGTCTAAAGATCCCCTCCATGTTTACCCTATTTATTCCCTTGAGGTACTTGAAGACCTCAATCATGTCCCTCGTCTCTCCTCTCCTCTCCTCTCCTCCAATGAAAACAGGCAGAGCTCCTCAAGTCTGTCCTCATACGTCAAATCCCCTAGTCCTCATATCATCTTAGTTGCCCTCCTCTATACCCTCTCCAGGAGCTGTATGTCCCTCTTCAAGTGTGGTCTCCAGTACTGTACACAGTACTCAAGGTGTGGTCTAACCAGTCCATTGTACAGTGGCAGAATCACTTCCCTGCTCTAGAGGTGATCCCCTTATGATGCATCCCAACATCCTGTTTGCCTTGCTAGCTGCTCTCCTGCACTGCTCAGTTATTCATACATGCATCCACCACATGACCCCTAGGTCTTTTTCCCTATTGAGGCCTCAAGCGTCTCCCTCCCAGGGTGTACCTGTGTTTAGGGTTTCCCCGCCCAAGATGTAACACCTTGCACTTGGTGATATTGAAATTTAATTTCCATGTGTGAGCCCAGCTTTCCAGGGTGTCCAGGTCCCCTTGCAGGGCCAACCTCCCCTCTCCCCTCTTCCCCCTCAACTACTGCTCCCATCTTGGTGTCATCAGCGAAGAGACTCATTTCACACCCTATACCCTCCCTGATGTCCGATATGTATGCATTAAACAGGATTGGACCCAGGACTGAGCCCTGCGGTACCCCACTACCAACCTCTCTAGGGTTTGAGAGCTCCCCACTGACCACTACTCTCTGGGTGCATCCAGCTAGCCAGTTTTCAATCCATCTGACCATCAAAGTGCCTACTCCCAACCCCATCAGTTTCTCCACCAGACCATTGTGGGGGACAGAGTCAAACGCCTTGCTGAAGTCCAAGAATAATACATCCACAGGCTTTCCCCTGTCTTGTTCTGATGTTACCCATTCGTAAAACTCTACAAGATTGGTTTGACATGATCTACCTGGCACAAACCCATGTTGCCGACTATCCAGAACTCCCACCTCCTTCAAGTACAATGGAATTTTCTAGCTGTTACTAGTTCATAGAATTACTGCTTAATGTCTTGTAATTCTTTAGTAACGTAGATATTGCATCACTAAAGTGCTATGCTGCATGCAGTTAACTGCCATTTCTGTGTTTGTCTTAATTCGTAGTGAACTTGCTGTTAATTGAACGCATTTAATTTAATTTCAGTTCACTTGGCTTTTTGCTGATCCTCTCCCCTTAATCCATCTCTCATTTCTCTCTCTGCCTTTCTCCTCTAACACCCCGGTGCTCAGCACTAACTCACTCTGCCGAACCTCTGGTCTCTGCCGGCTTGCTCCCCACTCTTGTTTAGCAATTTACTTATGCCCCCTCACTGTCTACTAACCCCTGTTGTTCTCTGTCTCCTCCAGCCACCCCCCGATTTGCACTATTCAGTGCTTTCAGATCCTTTTTTTTTGCTGGCCCTGACTACCCCCACCACCTATCTTTGACTTATCTAACCCCTCTCTGTTTTTTCCCTCCCACAGCTCAGAGCCCCTTGACTGGGTGCTCATCCACGCAGCGCGGCTCTACATCTCGCTGCCACCTACTTCACCAAACAGCTGCCAGCGTTCAAAGCAGGTATGGTCTCAGATGAGCCCTGGATTCAAGTCCTCGCACCTAGCTCACCTCCAAGTGATTTGCTGCTCTTCTGGTGGGCTGGTGCTGATTGGCTCCCCTGCTGTTGCAGCTACCTCCTTACACTAGCTGCATTTTTAGTAATGCCCTAGGCAGTGTAACTGAAATTTAAAATGTAATTTTCCAGCTGTTACTAGTTCTTAGAATTACTGCTTAATGTCTTGTAATTCTTTAGCAATGTACACATTGCATTGCTAGAGTGTTACACTGCATGTAGTTAACTGCTATTTCTGTGATTGTCTTAATTCGTAGTGAACTTGCTGTCAATTGAACCTGTTTAATTTAATTTCAGTTCACATAGTTTTTTGCTGATCCTCACCCCTTAATCCATCTCTCATTTCTCTCTCTGCCTTTCACCTCTAACCCCTCCCTCAGTGCTCAGCACTGACCCGCCCCACCGAACCTCATGGTCTCTGCTGCCCCGCCCCCCCACTCTCATTCATCAATTTATTTCTCTCCCCCTACTGTCTCCTTACCCCTGCTGTTCTCTATCTCCCCTCCAGCCCCCTCCACCCCATTTAGCACTATTCAGTGCTTTCCAGCTCCTTTTATTTATTTTTTTGCTGGTTCTGACTACTCCTGCCACCTATCTTTGTCTTATCTAACCCCTATCTGTTTCTCTCTCCCACAGCTCAGAGCCCCTTGACAGGGTACAACTAGTTCCTTACACTAGGTACATTTTTAGTAGTGCCCTAGGCAGTGTAACTGAAATTTTCTCCCACCCCCAGCACTCTTTAAATCCTCTTCCTGGCCTCAGGGCTCTGCCTTGCAGCTCCACCTGTCCAATCACAGCCCTGCCCACCATCCCAACCCCCATCCCTAACCCTCAGCAAGCACAGACTACTGTTCAGCTGCATTTTAATACAAAAACATTATCCTGCTGTTAATTCTTTCTTCCTTTGAGGCAAACTACTTTCTTGCCAGATCTATAATATAAATCTACACTGGCTCCTAACTGCTAGCCTCTGCCCCCAAGTACCGCGTTCCTCATTTGCAAGTTCTACTGCCTGCCCACTAGAGGGCTTACAATTTTACTATTATAGCCATTCTGCTCTTTCACTGATACAGCAGGGCTTCAGCCACCCTAATTTACCTTTGCCTATTGCCAAATATCCCCACCTGCGATTTCTCCCCTATTTTTTTCTCTTCAAAGTACGCCTTCTCTTCTACTCTTTTCCTTTCCTGACCATGGCCCCTCACCTACTTCCCAAAATGCCATCTCCCTCCTCCACTGCTCCACTCCTCCTGATTCTCATCATCATTCTACTTATTCCTGTTTGTCAACCTACACAGCCTAAAAATCCAGCTACATCTTTTACCCCTTCCATCTCAACCTATACCCCTATTCTTGCTATAACCCCAACCCCCCCCAACTCTGGTCTCACGACTGTCACCAACTGACGGCTCATTTTCTCTCCCAGCTACTTTGCCTTCTTATCTCCTTCATGCCTAGCCCTCCCCACTCCCATCATCTTACAAATCCATCTCTCCCCATCACAAATGCCCTAAGCTCCACTTCCTCATAATTGCCCTTCTCCTACTCTCATCGAGCAACATTCACCCTAACCCTGGCCCAAATGCTTTAAATTCTCCCAATGCACCCACCAATACCAATGTGCCTAACTCCCAAGCCTCCTTTCCCTCCCAAATGGACTGAAAATCATATCCCTGATCATCTGCAGTCTTACTGTATATCTAAGACTGATCTCCTGCAAACAATGGTTGTCTCACTCAAACCAGATATTCTTATTATAACAGAAACCTGGCTCACTGACAAGCTCTCTGACTACTCAATCTCCATCCCTGGCTACTCCATCACTAGGCAGAACAGGACCACCAGAGGTGGAGGTGGTGGTGGTGGTGTAGCTATGTATATCCTGTCTTCATTAAAATACTCCATCATCCTCGCTTCCTCCCTCCCTGCTACTTACCAAACTATTGCCGTCAGAATTGCTCTCCCGTTCTCCACCCCTACATTCATCACAGGCATCTAGTGCTGCCCAGGCATCCAACTTGTAGCCACCACTGAACTGGTAACATCCTTAACTTCCCTCTCCCACACAGGTGAGCTATTCTTACTAGGTGACTTCAATTTAAACTGGTTGTCCACTTCTACATCAAAAACTCATAATGACATTTCAACCCTCAACCTTTTCCAACTCATCCAAGAACCCACTCGCCTGAACCACAAAACTCAAAACCAGTCCCTGATTGACTGGGCACTCACCTCCCAACCCCACAGAGTCATCAGATCTGGTATTCTCCCAGATGCCCTCAGTGACCACCACCCTATCTTCCTGGTGAGGAAGGTCCACAGGCTCAAATCCCCTCACAAAATCCTACAACTTTGATCCTACAACTCCTTGGACCTTGAACCGCTCCTACAAGATCTTGCTGATTGATCCCCTCTCACCTCTTCCTCCTTTGTAGACCATGCTCTCGCCTACTTTAAAGGAAAATTCCTAGTAACTTCCTAGCACGCTCTATTCCGTTGCCTATGTCCCCTCCCCAACTACCTCCCCTATAGTCTCTTCTGTCTCCCTAACCCCCTTTAATCCCCCCACACTATTTACCTCCCTTAACCCTGTAACACCATGTCCACAACTAGCTAACCTGCTGGGTCTTGTCACTCTCTCACACCTTTCTTCTGCGGCACACCCTAGTTAGACCCAGGCTCATTCCTAGTGCCGCTGCCACTACCTATTCACTATTATTCAGTTCCTGTACATTTCTGACTTTGCACTTTTCCTCCTCATCATGGGTGAGATCCCTTATAATCTGTTGTTCCAAATTTTTGTGAACTCTGTAATATTATTGACATTACTGTGATACGGTATACTCTATGGGCAGGATTCACATATTGGTCAGGAGCTATGTCCCACTCTGCAACCCCAGTGGTGGACTGAAATCACCCGCAGTGGCGGTGCATGCGATTCACAGCCACAGCAGTTGTGGCGGGTGTTACAGTTGCTCTCACCAGCTGTAGCAACTCTCCGCAGCTGTGGCAATCCCCTTGACAACACCAGCCACAAGCAGCCATAGGTCATGGAGCCAGTTGTAATCCAGCTTCACCTCTGTGAATACCCACTGCTGCAGGACTCCTGTGGCTCTGCAACTGGCCACCCTTTGGCGCTGAGGTTTTACCGCAGTTGCGGGACTTGCACGGCATTTGTGAATCCTGCCCTATGTATTTAATACTGTTTATTTTGACAATGCCTCACAGCTGCATATGTTCCCACCTGTCTTGTCTCCCCCTCCTTTTTTTTTTATTGTATGATGAGGATCCTTTGTAAAGGAGCTTTTAGCTCAAAGGATGTACTTTCGACTTTCCTAATAAAAATAAAATAAAATAAACTTGGAATACATATGCCCCTTTCAGACAAACTTGAGTTCATGGTAACCACCTCCCCTGGATCACCCCTAAACTGCTGGCCTGCCTCAGGGTGTATGACAAAGCCTGGAAAAAGCTTAAGGCCTCCCAGCTGCCCACAGATTACACAATGTACCTCAGACTTCAAAATACATGCACTACAGCTGCTAGACTAGCTAAGTCCGAGTATCTTAGTTCTGCCTTCCTCACTAATGTCAACACACCCTCTAAATTCTGGAAAGTGCTCCAAGTTCTCTTACCCCCCCCCATGCTAAATATTAACTACTCCCTTGTCTCTGATCCCTGCCTTGTGGCCAAGGAATTTAACTCCTATTACACCGCATGTGCTTCTGCCCTTCTAAAATCTCTCCCCTCTTCCCCCTCCACGCTTGCATCCCCTCCCTCTGGCACTCAACTCCTCCATACCATCCTCTCTTCTCCTTCTCAGCAGTCGCCCCGATGAAACTCTAACCACCTTGCTCTCGCTAAACCCTTCTAAAGGCTCCTCACCAGATGACATCGACCCCAAGCTTTTGTACCTCTCAGCCCCAGCTATAGCCTTTCCATTATCTCTCATCCTCAACCTCTCTTTCTCATACTTTACCATCCCTTCCTCCTGGAAACATGCAGTGGTCCTCCCCCTTCCTAAGAGCGGTGACCCTACTTCTCCTGCAAATGTTCACCATATCTCTCTCCTCCAGACAGTCGCTAAGCTTCAAGAACACTTGATCCTCTCCCAGCTTACCTCCTTGCTCACTGACTCCGCTTTTTTCACCCTGTTTCAATCTGGCTTTCGGAAAAATCACTCCACCACCATTTCCCTACTCAGGCTCACTGACTTCATCTTTACCGGGATGGACAATGACCTCATCACCTCAACCATTTTGATCACCCTCGCTAAGGCTTTTGACGTTGTCTCCCATGCACTCCTCATGACAGCTGGCCTGTCCACATCTGCTACAAACTGGTTCAGGGCCCACCTCACAGGTAGAACCCAATCTGTCAAGGTTCAAGAATCCCATCTCCCCTCCTCTCCCTATCACCACTGGAGTCCCTCTGGGCTCAGTGCTTGGTCCCATTCTATTCTCCATTTTCATAAATGACCTTCCCCTAGTCTGCTCCCCTTCCTCCTCCATTCACATGTATGCCAATGATACTGTCTTGTACACCTCTTGCAAATGTCCAGCTGATGTTGCAACCACTCTGCAGCATGACTTCCACCAGGTTCAGCTCTGGTTTGCCTCCCATCAGCTCTTCCTCAATGCCATGAAGACAGTCTTCATGATCTTTGGCACAAGGCAGAGACTCTCACGGCTGCCCAGCCTACCCTCCTTCCACACCCTAGATGGGACAACCTTAGAGGACACTACCTCATTCAGATACCTTGGGGTCTGGTTTGACAAACACCTCAACTTTTCAGGACATGCAGCTGCCATCCTGAAAAAAACTGCGCCTCAAGCTTGGTGCCTTATACAGGAACCATAGTTGCATCCCTCCTACAACCAGGTGTGAACTTGTCCAGAAGATAATACTCCTAACATCTGACTACTGTGACATAGTTTATGGTGCCACCTTCAAGTCCTCCCTGACCAGACTGGACACCCTCTTTAACTTCTTCTTCTGCTTCGCTCTTGATACTTCCCCATGGACCCATCACTGTGAGCTCTATCATGCCCTGTCCTTTCCCCCATTTGCTAACAGATGCCTCTCCCACTGTGCCAAATTCACCTCAAAATACTGGTTGAGTGAACTCCTTCCTTACCTCTTCACTTCTCTCTCAACCCCACCCCCACCGTCCCACTCCCTCAGAACTTCAGACACTTGTAATCTGGCGGTCCCCCAATGCTCCACACTTATCGGTCAATCTGCCTTTTCCTATCATTTTCCTAAAGCCTGCAACTCTCCCCCCCCCTCAAAATGTCACTCCTCCTCCCACTACTCCCTCAAAGCAGCTCTACACAACTACCTCTCCTCTAACTACTCCTGCTATAATGCATCTTAAATATCTTCACCTACCTTCCCCTTACTCAAATTCGATCACCACTACCCCACTACCATTACCTTTTTTTATTCTCCTCTCCTACAAATTTTCTTCTCTCCTAACCTTAATCCTCCTCCTCCTTACCAACCCCTTCCTCTTGCTCTCCCCTGCCCTCACTACCTTCTACCTGCTTCCCTCCTGATGTGCTACACCTCTGCTTTGTGCAGGCAGGGTTCTCAGCATCCTGGTGGGGGCAGACCCTGGCTGACCTCTCTCCTCCTCTACCTTCCTCCCCCCCTTCACTGTCTGTCCTGTCCCCTGGCAGGGTTCTCAGCTCCCCTTAAGGTTTTAGTTCTTGGAAAGTCTTTACCTCTCTCCTCCCCTTCTCTATTACCCGCTCCACCTCCCTCCTATTTCTCTACTTACTTGGTACTAAAGCCACCTATCCTTGCCTTGCTCCATCCCCTGGCAGGACTCTCAGCATCCTGAATGGGTTAGAACTGGTCAAGCCTCTCACCTTCCCAATCCTCCCTACATCCACCTCTTTTTTTTTCTACCTCCCTCCTCCCCATCTCCCTACTTTGCACTGTTCCCCACCTCTATCTTTGCCTTGAATTGACCCCGGCAGGGTTCTCAGCATCCTGTAGGGGTTGGAATTTGCTATGTCTCTCACGTCCCTTCCCCTCCCTACCTTTTTATTACATCCCTTCCTTCCCCCCTCCCTTCCTCACCCTTTTATTACCTCCCTCCCTCTTCCCCGGTTCCTTTACTCAGCCCAATTTTGGCTAGCCCTAAATCTCTATTGCACTTGTAGAGTACTTGAGCTTCTGGTGTACCTTGGCTAACTTGTATTTCTGTGTTACTCCTCAGTCGCTTGTCCTAGATCAAAACTACAAGAATTCCATTCAATCACTTTCTACCTACATAGTTTTGATCCACTCGTGATTGCATTACCATGTTAACTTTGAGTTATTGTATCTATCTCAGTTGTTAATAATCCTGCTCCCCCAGTGCAAAACTGTTAGCACTCCACTCATTCTTTGCTCACTGTACAGCCTACTCGCTTTTATTTGAATGCATTCAATTGTACATCTTGTGTATATTGTACCAAGTCTCTGTATTCAGTTCCCATGTTCCCCCTGCCCCCCAGGTCATACTGGGAGATGAGCAACTTGTTGTTCACTGTGCCTTCCTGGTTAAACATTTCAATCAATCAATAAATAAACATTAATGTTCATGAGGTGGTATACCAAATAGCCCATGTTAAAAATCTGGTGAAACAATTTGTAAAAATGGCCAAGTTACACGTGCCCATTGAAATGTTTCAACATATGTGCGTAACTTTTCAAATTTTTTTTTTCTTGTTAGTCCTTTTTCTCCCTTGGCCCAGGTCTGTCTTACCTTGCATCCCCTAAATCCTCTGGCCACTGTCCCGAAGATCCCAGCTCCCATTCAGGCACGCAGCTTCTCCCCACGCTGCGGGGTTGTGGAGAGCCCCCCCTGCACTCGTCCACCAGGACTGGATTCAATATTGTGCCACTTTGCCCTCAGAGCTGAAAACTCCCAACTCAGATGGCCATTAGGCCTCTGCAACTGGTGCCCTTTTCCCTGTTCTGGTCCCCCTTGCATGTGAGGCATGCAATGACGCCAACGGACAGAGCACACACACTTCCATGAGCATTCCTCCTGGTGCCATGCCCCATCACATTCCCTCAGGCTGCCTGTGCCACTGTATCACCCCCAGCCTCCGCTAGAGGCCACCAGTGCACTGGCAGCTGCATACCCCCTACCTCAAAGAAGGAGAGCAGTCCATCAGATGCTTAATCCCTCTCCTCCCCTGCCAACCCCCAATGACCTGGGCTCATTCCCGAACCCGGGTCGCCGGCACAAAGTGTGGCATCTAGTGCCTCAACCCTCAGTGCCACGGGCCAAACTTTTCTAATTTTTAATATTTTCACTGCAAATTTTAAACATAGTCATTTTTTCACACAACCTCATGAACAGTAAGGCTGTCATTTTTCGTATCCTGCCTGAAATGTGTTTTTGTGCCTGTGGCATGGAATGGCATTGCAGTTCCACAGAATTATGTTTTGGCATGGACTTGAAAATGTTCTATACCTGGGTACATAACATGGGGTAATAACATGGCTATGCTGACAATTTGGTCACTGTTCTCCTATGAATACAAGCACGGGGTCCGGAAGGCCCTGTGCTTCCATGGATACATATGTATATGTATGTATGAAGGAATGACAAAGTCACACACAAATATATATATATATATATATATATATATATATATATATATATATATATAAAATCTGAAAAGTAAGGAAATTCACTGCAGAAAACTGCATTAATGCACTAGTTTGGGTTGGTACCATGCCTATTAAAGCATGGAAATATGCTGTTTGAGTGTTTCTAACCCTAACACAACACCCCCACCCTGCAGAGACTAACAGGCATGGAGGGGGTGACTTGGAGTCATCAGCCCTAACCCCCCTACCGCCACCCTGCAGAGACTGAGAAGAGTCAGGTGGGTGCCTTGTAGTCGTCAGCCCTAATGCTAACACCTTTCTCCTACAGTATGCCCATCTCAGCTTATTTACTTATGGAATGGATGAGCATTATGGCTGCTGTCTAATGCACCCTCCTGATGCCTCAGTCCCTGTAGGGTGGGAGTAGGGGCATTAGGGCTGATGACTCCAAGGCACCCCCAGATGCCTGTCAGTCTCTGCAGAGTCAACAAGTGTACTAACAAACCCCCCTTCCTCAAGAGAGGAGAGCAGTCTTCCGGATGCTCAATCCTCTCTCGCCCCTGCTGACTCCCAGCGACTCAGGATAATTTCTGAACCCGGGTCGCCGGTCTGGCATGAGGTGTAGTGACCAGCACCTCAACCTCCAGCACCACTGGGCCAGCCTTAAATTTATTTATCTCAAAAGTTTTACCAGGGAAATCATACTGAGCTGGTATCAGCTCATTTTAGATGTGTCCTGGGGGACGTGGTAAGAGTAGAAAATAGAACATATGCAAAGTACACTGTACAATAGATGCAAAGTACACTGTACAACAATACAATCAGCATAAGAAGCAGTTGGAACACTTACCCAGAACTCATAGCTGCTGTATGTAAATCAGCATTTGTACTGCTGTACCACTATTGAAATAGTGGTCGACTAATAGAAAGCTCTCATCTGGAAGCAATAGCTCAGACTCAAAGGGCACCCTAGGAGGCATACCCCAAGAGCGGTCCAGCCCCTAGCCTTACTGTCTGCTGTACCCACCACTAAAATAGTGGTCAGCTAATACAAAGCTCTCAGACAGAAACAACAGCTCAGACATAAAGGGCAACCCTAGGAGGCATATGCCAAGTGCGGTCCAGCCACTAGCCTTACTGTCTGCTGAGCTTCACTGATCTTCACCGACTTGGAAAGAGACCTTCTCTCCTGCAGTCTCTAGTTGTGCTACTAAGTGGCAGACCTTAACAAACTGATTGTTTTTTTCAGTAGGAAGGAGTAACAAAGGTTCTGCCCTCCCACCCTACTCCCTCATACCATCCACCCCTGGGTCCTCTTCCTATATAGGTTCTGCATGTCATCACCCACTTCCTGCCTGAGCTGACTAGAAAACAAAAAAAAAAGCCTGTTTCTCTTTCGTCCACCTGGAACAGATCGTCTTCCTCTAAATTTGAATAATTATGTACTCTTTCTTTCTGTCCACTGGCACGCACATGATTATCGTTGGCTGTCAACACTGTGGGACACTCTTCAATAGTCACATCGCCCGAAGGCAGGGCTGCTGTCCCATATGCTTGGAGATATGTCACCTCAGGGCTCAGCTGCAGGAGGCATGGGGTGAGATCAGCATCCTGTGTAACCACCTACAGGGAAACATTTCTTTTAGAAGTGCACATCCACATCGCTGACCCCAAACCAGCACACTTCTCCTGCAGAGAACAACTAGGTCAGGGGGATGGCAAATGGTTGCAGGAAAAGGGGGAAATGGAGGATGTCTTGGGCCAAAGGAATGCCAAATGCTACAGGATAACAAAACAACATCATAAACAAAACCTCAACAGGAAAAAAATCATAATCATAGGGGCTCCATGATTTGCAGTGTGGACCCCCACCTGAGGCAAAACAAACATGCAGGTGTACAGGTCAGATGTCTCCCAGGACCATCCACTTGGAGGAACACTGACCGAATAGTCAACATAGTTAAAAGGAAAGAAGAGGGCTCAAACATCCTGGTCCACCTAGGGACCAATGACCTTGCTAACCAGTCAGTCAAGGAGGTTAAGGAGCACATTGTGCAGCTCGGTGAGAAATTGGTTTCATTTTCATCCAGCATTGCATTCTCTGAGATTCTGCCTGTTTGGGAAAAGAGGAAGAACAGGCAGAAAATCAGAGATAAAAAAGAGATAAGTGAGCTCAACTCATGGCTCAAGGACTGGTGCGACACAAAGAGGCACCACTTTGTCGGAAACTGGGGCAACTTCTAGGAAAGGGAGTTCTTCAAATTTGATGGCTTCCACCTGACTAAAGAGGAAGTCAGAGCACTGGGCCAGAAATGTGATGTCCACATAAGACATTTAAACTAGCGGGAAGGGAGATGATGGTAGCTCTAGAAGAAGCAGACATACAGCTTGCTGTCTCTCCCCCCCTACAACTAGTGCCAAATCTCTGGTGAAATTGCATAATTTTAGAATGTGGTGAGGACGAGAATTTCTAGAATGTGATGGGGATGCCTAATTTTGGAATGTAATGGTGACACAATTTCAGAATATGACAAGGATGTATAATTTTGTAATGCGTCTGGGACACAATTTCAGAATGTGGTGGGGACATGTAATTTCAGAATGTGGCAGCGATACAGTTTTGGAATATGGTGGTAACACAATTTCAGAATGTGACGTTGACACACAACTGCAGAATTTTGCAGGAACATGGAATTTTAGAATGTGCAAAAATGCACAATATCAGAATGTGGCAGGAATGCACAATGTCAGAACATGGTGGGGATGGGATGTGCAATTTTGAAATGTGGTGGGTGCATTCTGTATATTCCTGTAATGCAGTATGGACAAGCAATTTCAGAGTAAAATGGTGTATCCTGTCACATTCTTTCAGTGTGTATCCCCACTATATTCTAAAATTCAGTCCCCGCTAATTTCCTAGATGTGTGCCCCATCACATTCTAAAATTGAGTGTCCCCACTACATTTCAAGACTGCATATCCCTGCCACATTCTGAGAATGCATGCCCCCCCCCCGGCCAGTATTCTCAAATTATGCACTACCTTGACATTCTATAACCTTGTTGGGCGCTGCATTACAAAAATCACCTCCCGCTGCATTCTAAAGTACAGTACCATGCACCTGAACATTCTGGAAATAAATGCATTATACACAACCCTGTGTCATTTTGTTTCTCATATGATTACTTCAACCACACAAAAGATTAATAATCAAGTTAGCCAGCCTGGGAGTGGGTCCCAGGGTGGTAACCTGGGTAGCAAACTGGCTGCACAACAGGACACAGAAGGTAATAGTGAATGGAACACATTCCGAAGAAAGGGGGGTTACTAGTGGAGTACCTCAGGGCTCAGTACTGGGTCCAGTCCTCTTTAACTTCTTTGTAGGTGACATTGCAGAGGGTCTGGAGGGAAAGGTATGCCTCTTGGCAGATGACACAAAGATCTGTAACAGAGTTGATACACAAGAGGGGGTAGAAAAGATGAGAAGGGACTTGGCAAGGTTGGAGGAATGGTCAGACATATGGCAACTTAGATTCAATGCAAAGAAGTGCAAAGTAATGCACCTGGGAAACAAAAACCCAGGAGAAGAGTACACAATAGCAGGGAGGTACTAACAACAACAAAAATGGAAAGGGACCTGAGGGTAGTCATATCAGATGACCTAAAGGTGGGTAAGCAATGTGAAAAGTCAGTAAGGAGAGCCAGGGGATACTGGGATACATAGGAAGGGGCATCATCAGTATAAAAAAGGGAAGTGGTTATCCCTCTATACAGACAGTTGGTGAGACCCCATCTGGAGTACTGTGTGCAGTTTTGGAGACCTCATCTATGCAAGGACATAGAATGGAAGCAGTCCAGAGGAGGGCAACTAAAATGGTGCAGGATCTGTAGCAGAAACCATATGAAGAGAGACTGAGAGCTTAATATGTATACTCTTGATGAAAGGAGGAGGACGGGGACATGATAGAAACGTTCAAGTACCTCAAGGAATCAACAAAGTCCAGGAGGTAGCATCTTTCACAAAAAGATGATGTAAGAACAAGGGGCACAATTTAAAGATGGGGGACGCTCAGCGGTAATGTGGAGGAAATTTTTTTCATGGAGAGAGTGGTGGATACATGGAACAGCCTTCCTGAGGAGGTCATTGGGTCTAAAACAGTGGGGGAATTCAAACATGCATGGGACAGACACAAGGCAATTATAGTGGGGGGGTTGCAGGAAGTAGGCTGTTGGTTAACTAGAATCTGCAGCTTATCCAATAGGTAGGGAAATCGGCAGACTGGGTGGGCCAAGTGGTCCTTATCTGCCATCAAAGTCTATGTTTCTATGTTTCTAACTACAGTTTCTTAAACTTTGGAGAAATAAGTCCTATGTGGTTGCTGACAGGTAGGATTACACTGTGAATTCTGGTTGTGACATCATCAGTAGCTCTTCAGAGATACTGGCTTTTTTGAACAGGGAGGGAAATCAGGGTTACAAAATAGCTCACCATTTTTAAACAAAGTAACTTAGAGATCTGTGGCTTGATTTTTCAAAGGCCTGTTGCAGCAGCACAATATGTGCCTAACAACCACTTGCAGCATAGTCTGGTGTGCCAGGGATTCTGTGCCTGATTCTGGTACACATGGGGTGCTGGCTCCAAACCCCCCAATGCTGCTGAAAATGGACCATTGAGTCCAACAGCTGGCACATGGGAGAGGGTTGACAGAGGCTGCCGTCATTCCCCTGGCCAAGGCAAACACTGCCTGTAGACCTCCAGTTGGTCACAGTACAGTAATGTACAGCCCTCACTCCAGTGTCCTAGGATAACACCTGGGGCTCTCAGACATCACAGGTAGAAAATGCCACCAGAATGAGTGGCATGGGGTATTCAGGTTTCTGGACTGTATACAGGAAATGAATGGTTGAGAGTACCATAGCCAGTGTGTATGTGCTGTGCTCTTGTAGTGCTGCCCACCAGCTGGCCACCATAGCATACTGCCACATTGGTCCCTGGTGCAACTGTACATCATGGACGTGTCTGGGGCCCACCAAACCCCATGGCAAACACTGTACCAGTTTGTTGGACAGTCCATTCTGTCTTGTGCTGCAGGTAGTGTGCACCACAGCTGCCAGTATGGGTTGTGAATGTGACAGTGTCCCATAGTTGTTTCTGCTGCCACAGCAATGCACTGTTCTCCACTTGTGTATGCCACCTGATACTGCCCTCCATTGGGTCTACCTGTACTATCTGAGAGGGATGATTTGACATCCATACAATCCAGCAAAAGATACACAGGTGAATCATGCTCGGGGGGTGGTATTTGGTTGACATCTAGATGGCAGTCCAAGTAATATCTACTAAGGGAGAATCCCGAAGATAGTCTTGGCTCTCTGTAGGTGTGTGCCCACATAGCAGCCCAAGCTCAGCTGGCCAGTTACCCCAGCATGTTATGTGCTGCTCCTGGCCACACATGCCCATTGTTCTCCTGCAGTAATGCATCTGGGGTTATGCCCATAGTGTCCATGTGCCATAATGGAATATGGCACAACTTGCCATAGAGACCCCCTGCCCAGTATCAGGGCTACTCCATGGTGCACCACCTCCATGTTCCAATCCTGGCTATGAAGCACAGGGGTGGGGGCACAGACGACTGAGGACAGGGTGGGCACTGCACCCACCTGTGTTCCATGCGCAAGTCACACCTCTTGGATTGTGTTGGTTCCTCAGGCCAACCAGTCATTCAGGACATGGACAGCTTTTTGCTGGTCTAACTCTTGTAGCTCATGTGGTCTTTGGGGGGAATTCAAGAATCCCGATGTAGGGGATGTGGCAGCCCTGTCTCAGCACAAGCCACTTATCACCATGGCACAGCCATGCATCTGCTGCAAGCATGGTATAAGTGGTCTGGCACAGGGGGCCCCAGTTCTGCCACAAACAGCCTTTGAAAATTGGGATTGCCACATTTTCAGACACAGGCTGTCCCTTGCTACAGTTTATTTTGACACACGGTCTGTGCACGAGTCTCAGACCTTTGAAAATTTGGCCCCTGATTTTTGCTATGAGGCTTATTGGGGATATGCTGATTCTAGTTCTGCAGTGCAGCACTTGTGGCCCCACCCCCTCTTTATTATTTTTGTATTATATATTTATTGATTTTGCAAGACACAATCTCACAATACCATACAAGAAACTTCAATCATACATGGTATCAGTAATATGCAGACAGATATGAACACAATACCCCTCCCCCATTTGTTACTTCAAGGGGGGAAATTCCAAAAATAACAGCTCAGAATTATTCCATAAGCATGCAGCTAAAAAACGAAAAACTTTTGAGAGCACCATTACTGTCAGGCCCATCATAGGATTCGACGGTGCCCATAATAAATTCCCAGGATATGTTCACTAGCTCTCCCTCATGTCCTGAAAAGAAGTTTAATCTAGTCACTGCCCATTTTAAGATATAGCATGATCTCATTAACAGCTAATTAGCAACAACCCTTAAAGAAGAGCGCTTGCCAAAACCCACAACATTGTCATGTAAATCTGAAGGCTGAACAGTAATTCCCATACATGCAACAGGTGTTTAGGTTTAAAAACAAGCAGGCAGCCTCACGTTGAATAAAAGCCCACGAAGTCCAGTTATTCTATAAGTCCCAGGCCCAACTAGGCAAAAATCTTGTGCTACCTCTAAACCCCTCATTGTACCCACTTAAGAACTTCAGTCCTCCTCTAATGAGAGTTCTCCATCAGCAGCCGATTCCTCTGGGTCATTTCCCCATCAAATGCAGTATTTTTTCCACGTCCTCAGGCTCATTAAAAGGGTATGACTGTCCCTTCCACATTAAGCGCAGCCTGACGGGGAAAAGTAGTTGGTGTTCCACTTTCAGCTGCCGCAACTTCCCTTGGACTCCATCAAACACCTTGTGCCATTGTCTGATACTGTAAGCCAAGTCCAGGAAGATATGAATACTATCCTGTTCATACTTCATCGCTGTCCATTGGCTGGCTATTTGCAGCACTCTGTCCTGATCCCCAATTCCATGACAGACAGCCAACAATGTTCTCGGGGCCTGGGTACCATTTAATGATCTCCTTGGGGTTATTCGGTAAGCTTTTTCAACTACGATCGGGGGGGGGGCTCCTCATCTAATCCCAAGAGAAGGGTTAGAAAGGTTTTAAGAAATTATAGGCAGTCCTCCCCCTCTGCCTGTTCTGACAAGCCCAATATATGGAGATTCTTCTCCCTATTCTGGTTCTCAAGCAGCTCCAGCTGCCAACAAAGCAAGACATTTTCTTTTATAAGTTGGGTATTCACATCACAGGCTCGCAGTACCGCATCTTCAGTTCGCTGGACTGTTTTCTCAGTGTGGTCCATCCTGGTTTCTAAAGCCGAAACCCTGGGTGTAAGTACATCCAATTTCTTGCCGATGTCCTGTACAGTTTTTACTTCTTGGTTAAGGGTAGCTTGAATCGAAAATAGCGAAGCTTCCCTCCTGAGAGGCAGCACCCAGCACCGTGGCTTCTTCAGCACCTGAAGGCCTCTCCCCACGAGGTGGTTGTGTTTTCTTGGGGGTAAAGAAATATGTTGCTGTTGTGGAATTTCCCCGATTTTTACCCATCTTCTTCATCTAGGCTGCTCCAGACGCTGTTCAGATGGTGTAAGGGGCAAAATAACTAATAAAATAGCAAAATTAGGGCAAAAACATAAATAAATCTCAGGAGCTCTAGATTAGTGTGCTGTTTCCTGCAAGCTGCTCAGCAGTACCCCCACCCACCCCTCTTTAATGTCTCTCCCAATACCCTGTTACACAGGCTATAGACCATTATCTTTATAGAATCGGGTATTTCTATACATAATTTTGGTACTCCTTTCATGAATACAATGGGGAGTCTATGTCCTCTCTTCATTTCTTCTTTCTGTCTTTTTTGTTCCAGTTCAAATGAATCATCCAATTATTTAGACTCTGGCACTTGTTCTTGTATTATTTTACTTTTCTTAAGTTTCCTTGTTGATTCCCTTCTACGCTTCTGGTTTAAAGAGGACAGAAAATCATGTCCAATTGGCAGCTGTTTATAAAGTTCTTATGCATTCGCCTAAATTATCCATAATTGCACCTGAATGAAAAGTGCTGCAAAAACTGCATTTTGCACTGTTTTGTTTTTATGGGCAGCCTTCTGTTACGGTTCTCTTCACTGAGCCAGTACTTTGGAGCTTTAACAATGTCATGGTCTGTGTACAGAACTCTGAGCAAGGTTCTGACAGGTCAACAGCTCATAATTAGCTTTCTATGAGCAAACCATGCCAGAGTTAAAATTCCACAGTACTGTTTCCTTAAAGAGAACTGTAAGGGAATGATGTCTATAAAAACAAAACAATGCAAAAAAACAGTTGTTGGTATCACCTTTTTATTCAAGTACATTTAAATATGGATAATTTAGGGGAATTCATATCATTTCTGCAAATAAGAAACTTATAAACAACTGCCAGTTAGCACACATTTCTTGTGCCCTTTAAATATCTTTGAGCTGCACTGTATGTAGAGACGTGTTCATTACTTCAGTAATTAATATCACCACTTGTCACTATGATTTTCCTCCTTTTCTCTTTCTTCCTTTTTTATGCTTCAACCAGTTGTTGTTTTTTTTTTCTGTTTCTTTTCTCTCCATTTCTGCTACTTGCTCCGTAATTCTTCTTACTGTATATCTTCTCTACTTTTTCATTGTTGCCCTTGAACAGCATACTTGCAATTCTGACTAGTTTGTTCTGCTTGGTCATTTGGTTTTCTATGCGCCACTAATAGTGATAAAAAAACATCTGCTCTAAATAGTCATTGTTTTTTCATTATTTCCATCTCATTTGATGTAATCCTATCTGTATTACTTTTAATTCTACATCACAAGAAGTAGGCATTTTTTTGATTTGTATCATTTGTTTCTGTATAGTGATTTTTTTGTTTGTGTCACATAACCTGAATGATTTTCTGCTTATCTCCATAATAACAGGATGTCAGGAGGAAATCTAGAAGGTGGTTCAAGGGGCAGTGTGCCAACATACGACGAGAGAAATTATTCAGTTTTGCAAGAAAGATTTTTTTGTCAAGTCTTGAAGAGTTCTGCATGCTTTCTACCTTATCGGTATCCAGTGAACACAGTGACTGTGAATGAGTGCTTTCAAAAAGGGTAACTCAATCACAGCACCTGTGTTCAGGGATGCCAGGCAGGGTAGTGACCGGATAGCTGAGTGGGCGAGTTAGGGTGACGAAATGTATGCGCTATGCGTGTGTGCACACATGTGGGAGGAGGAGAGAAAGGGAGGGAGGTATGTGGGGTGTGGGCAGCTGCTGAGCTGGTCTCTGCTAGCATGGTAGGGGAGAGTGGTCAGTTGGGGTGTGCAGGGTTCGAGTCCGGTCAGGAGCATTTTTTTTTGTACCAGCAGGTAGCTTGTTTTTTTTAAGATTTTCACCCCTGACATGCACACCCCTGGGTTGAGAATCCTTAAGTGGGAAATGAGGCGCCCCCACATAAATGCAGAATCCATCACTGCCTTTGTTATCGCTGTGAGTGTACATCGCCGTAATTCATTTTCGGCGATGTACACTTAACCAAACGGCAATTGCTATTCCGTGATCACCTTATCACATACAACCCTACTTTATCTGCTACACTATGTACAATGCTACTTTCTGAATCTCTGTTTGTACTGACTCCTATTAGCACTTGTCTTGGATGAACATTATTTTGCATTTGCAGTGGTTGGGTTTATTCACTAACTTTCTTTCTGTGTTGATTTACATTAATGTCCTCTCTAACTATATTTTCTTGCAACTGTGAGCTGTCCAGGTCTCTTATTTTTACTAATAAAAGGCGATCCATCACTAGGAGAAGAGAACATCCAGCCATGACAGGGGATGAGGTACTTTTTGGTATCAATGAGCCTTTAATTCTCACTGTATTATTTCCCCCCACCAGATTGATCTGACTACCTGGGACAATAAAATAGCTAGAGATTTTTTTTTGGCCCAGCTTTGTTTCTTCTGTCTTTTTACTTGTCCTACTGTAGTTGCTTTCTTTAACTTCCTGGCTGTTCTGTATTTGTCACATTCTTTCTTCCAGCCATTATAAATTCAGATGGAAAAAGCAGATAATGGTCTTAACTAGTTAAAACAATGATGCAATACTAAGAGCAAGAAATAAACCTAGCTAGATATGAACAGATAATTTAAAACAGTAAATGCAATAAGATGGCAAATTTATAGTAACAACTGAGATACATATGCAAGTTTTAGATACAGTTGAATGGCAGCCAGCCATATGGTTCCAAGGCTACAGTACAAGGTTACCAGGGTATGCTCTTTGGTCTTCACTTGAAGACACTACAAGATGCTCTGGCTGTACGTAGTGTATTGAGGGTTCCCCTAGCACAAGCTAAAAACCAGAATTATGAATATATAGAGGGAGAGAAATTTCTCAGGCACAGTTCTGTTTAGTGACCAAGTTCGCTCTGCCCATGATACCACTCATCAAGGGGCCAAGATGACATCATAGGGACCTCGAGAGAGAAGCTCGAGTGGTCTTCAATGTTATCTCAACCCCGAGATGGAACCACCTGCCTTGTTGTGTATGGTCACCCATACATTGCTTTTTTTTTTCAGTATATGTTTAAAAAAAAATCATATGCAACTGTCTGCTGTATTGAAAGTGCACTCCCCAACACATTGGATTCAGAGGTTGTGCACTTTGTTGTTTTGTTAGTGGACCTTTCCTGGGTTAGCATTACAAACCGGTTTCATTATTTTTTCTTAGAATCAATTCTGAGACCTGCCCCATGCCAGGTGCTTCTTTTTCAGCAGCCACATGGTTTTACTTAGTGGCTCAGTATTGCCACTGTCGACATGCTGCCGAGGCACATAAATGAATCTTTAATTAGCTATAAGCAATGGCTCATGTCAGTGAAGGGAGGCACTGTTGTCCTAGCCTCCTCTACAGTACCTCATAGTGATCTGATTTTCTGAGCCACGACTGACTGCTGCTCCTACTGTTGGCTCCATCTCTCCCACGCTGTTATTGTAATCGCTGTTATGTCAAAACAATACTACAACAATTTTTCATGACCTTTCAATTGTACCACAAAAATAATATATGTATGGAAATCCATACACAATAGGGGCTAAGCATATACTATTCCCTTCTTGAGCTGAACTGCACCAGTGCCAAACCATTTATAAGGCCTATCGTTGTATTTAATATTGGTCTGGCATCATTAGCATAAATAACCCTACATCGGTATTGTACATTTACACTTCAGACCTGCAATGTGTAGCCTCTGTGTGCACACTGCAGAGACTGTGGAAGCAAGGACTTTGGGTGACTGGTGTGCCAGTATGGAGGGTTTGTGGTATGCCTTGTGTATTGGAAGGTGGTAGTGTTTAATTGGGAATTGCCCTATTTCATTGTTGATTATCTCACATTGCCCTACCCTTTCCTCCCATAGAGTCTGTTTCAGTTTCTCCTAATAAAGCCCTTCTTTATTGTTTATACCATACTTACTGACTCATTTGTCTATATTGCATTGTGTTCTATTTACTGTATTACATGCAGTTTGTTTTTGGTTAATAGGGAAGCACTGTGCTTCATGCTGTTTGGGTTCCCCTTCACAGTGGGTAAGAACAGACCAATTTACTGTGAGGCAGCACCCTGGCAGCTTCTGCCAAAAGGATCCCCACAGGTGTAGGCACTGCATCCCCTCTAAATCCCCCAAACATCATGAACCCAGGTATTACTTGCCCAAAAGCTTGCAGTCTTAACCATTCCCTTCAAACTAGTTGGCTTTGTCACTCATCACTTCAGAGGTGGTGGTGGTGGTTACAAAAATACTGTATCATCTGGCTTTTCTTATCCAACAAAGAAGCCAGTCCCAGCTCCAAGCAGTTGTTTAATGTTCTTAGGTTGAAGACCAGAATAAGGGATTAGAGGATATAGGAACTCAAGTTGAGCTACCTTGAACAATATATTAAAATCTATATAATTCAGGAGTGAGCTCTACATTTATTGCCAGACTACAATAACATCACCAAATATGACTGCACTGAACCTGTAAGCCAATTTTACCAAAGTGTTTTTTTATATATTGCATCCCATTCCATTATTGCTCAGTTTTTACTAGCCTTTTTCTTAACTCAGTGAGTCTTTCTGATTCACACACTGGTGGTATGTACCATTTTAGAACAGTGTGATGTACTTTATGTCCCACTTGGACCACAGAGTTCTAAAGTAGAACACAAATCCACTGTGAAAACAATGTAAGTTCTTTAGCAAGGGCATAAAATACATCATACAGTTCAAAAATGGTGCTGCCCACCAGAGTGTAAAGCACAAACACCGGCTGCATTTACCAAAAGGCCTGTATAGATGGAACAAAAACAGAATGCAAACCAGTATTAGAAATGCAGCTGCCCAAGAAAACACAGCCTTACAGAGTCAAGGCAGTTCTCCTTTATGACTGTGTTTAGCCTCATAAGTTTAACAGTTTCCAAGAAAGTCGTATGAAGAATAACCAGTTACTCAAGGTCATCTTCCTTGATAAAGCTCCTACAGTACACTGAGTTGAGACAGACCATTTCAAATTTAATGCTCCTGTATAGCTGCTCCTGCTTTAATTAATCTCTGTACCCTCACCATGAGGGACTCCCTTTCTCTCTCCTTAGATGTCACAGTTGGTAGGTTACATATAGATGCACATGCATATGTGATTAAAACCCATCAAAAATAGTTTCTAAGTGGCTCACCTGCATTTGATTTGAGGACAGGGTAAAACAACCGGTGTGTAAATAAGCAGAACAAATCGATATATCAAATTTCATAAAATGTCACAAATGGTCTGGTGGACAAGTCATCAGCCACTATGGACGGAAAAATAAATGTCATCCATATTTGACACCTGAGCTTCAATTGCACCCACCTCCACACCATCTGTTGTAACACGTCTGTAAACTGAACATTGTGTAGCTCATCACTCTGCTTGCTGCTATAAAACTGTAAATGATTAATTTCCAGAAGTTGGTTAGCAAACACTCAATAAACTGTGATTGTGGGTGACTGCAGGGTCTGCCAGACTTGTTAGCAAAGCATGCCAGATCTGTGAGAACAAATAGTGATTGCAACCCAACAACTACTACCAGTTCTGTTAAGAAGGGATGTGGTCCAAATGGAATTAGAGCACAGATGTGAAAATAATCCTGGTTTTCAAAGATAACTAAAAAGCCGGTTGTTTTTTTTATCCCTAAACACTGTTTTATAAAAGGATTTCTACTTTCAGAGAGACATTAGGGAATATCACTTTGAAATTAGAACATACCACCATGAGATTATTCATTTTCTGTAAATAGTGCACATTTAGAAAGGAAATAAGCTCTGGTATTTTGAACAATCAAACTTATGAAAACATCATAAAGACTTTTTTAAAACAAATTGCCAGAAACATATACTTTATATTCAAATTTGCCTATGAACAAAGTGATTCAAAACCTCATATAGCACTGCGTACATTAAGGAGATTTTTTGCATTTCATTGTATTCTCTTCTGCACAATGTGACCTTTCCTGCTGTTTCTTCTTTCAATGTACTATATATATTCAGCTTTTTGACTTGCTGTAAAAAGCAATTATCTGATGGATCTCCAGAATGCAAGTGCTGAATTATAAAATGGGTTCTATTTTATTTCTGTCTTGTAGAAGTCCTCATCTCTCGTGAAGTACAGTGACCCATAATGGGATCAGCTGGTGCCTACACAAATAATTTTTTGAACAGCAATTAGCTAGGAGTTAGCCACTAAGGAACCTACAGATGCTTAGTATAGTTTGTTACATTTCTGTAGCATAGAGTCAACATGCACTACCAAAGACAGCAATATAAAATTATTAAGATCAAACACTTTTATGAGACAGCAAACTTTGTACCTGCCATGAGACTGTATAGACATGTGTAACTGCCATTTGACAATGATTATGGTATGAATTATTTTTGTTGCATCATTATACAAACATATGAAGAATGCCAGTAGATACAGGCCTGGTGGTCTATCTAGTCTGCTTGAGTGTGCAGCTAGCAGTCAGTTACACTACAGCTGCTCCTCCCTCTCCTACCTGCATATCTAATTTCATGCCCGTACTAGCCGTTACCCCTTCCCCAATGCCTCATTGGTGACCTTCCATCTGACTTTATCCCATCCCCTCTTAAAACTGCCCAACATCTTTAAGGATATCACCCCCTCAGGCAATGTGTTCTACCCTGTCACCACTCTCTCTGTCAAATAGTGCTTTCGTAGTTCCTTCTGAATCAACCACCCTCCAACTTTAGATTGTTCCCCCAGTGCCCTTCCCTCTCCTTAATCTTAAAGTTCCCTCTGTACCATCTTTATTTATGCCTTTCATATATTTGAAGGTTTCTATCATGTCCCCTGTATTCCTCCGTTCCTCCAGAGAGTACACGTTGAGCTCCCTCAGTCTCACCTCGTAGGGTTTGTCCTCCATATCGAGGATCATCCTAGTTACTTAGTGTTGGACCCCCTCCAGCAATTTAGCATTTTTCTTTAAGTAGGGGCACCAGAACTGCATGCAGTACTCCAGGTGCAGCCTCACCAATGACCTGTACAGTGGAAGGATGACCTCCCCTCTCCTGGATGTAATTTCTCTGGCAATACACCCTAGCATCTTATTTGTCTTAGCTGCCGCTTTTCTGCACTGTGCTGAATGGTTACTTTGCCATGTTATTATTACCCCAAGATCTTTTTCCTCCTATGTAGGGGATAAATGTACTCCCCCCTGCCCCCAGTCGATAATGGTTCCTTGGGTAAGGGTTTCTTGTTCCCAAGGTAATGACTTTGCACTTCTTTGCACTGACCCCCAGCTGCCATATTTCTGACCAGTGCTTGAGTCTAGCCAGATCATCCTGTAGCCCCTGCCACCCCTCTGTGTCATCCACCACTGCACCTAACTTTGTGTCATCCACAAAAAAAGCTGATTTTATTCTTAATTCCATGTGAGACGTCAGCAATGAAAATGCCAAACACCACTGGACCCAGTACCTACAGTACAGTACAGTACAGTATCATATTTGCCTTCACAGCATTGTCCATCAAGTAGTTTTATCTTCATTTTTATCATTTATATTACTGTATCTCGTTATTTTTAATAATACAGTATACTAATATCTACCCTGATTATCGTTGTGTTTCTGTCATGATCTTATATCTGTGACAGTTATGTTCTGTATATACTCTTTTGTATTTATTGCTGTAACTTCTGTTCTCTTGAACACGACCTCCCTATAAATGAGCATCACTCAATGGAGGCTCTTCCTAGTAAAATACCAAAAAATACAGACACAGTTGAAAACTTTATGAAATACAGTATTTAGCTCTTCAGTTGGACATTAACAACTGACACTGGGGGAGGGGGGGTGACTGTATGAGATATGTATATAAGAAAGCTAGTCCACTGTTACTGGGTGTCAATGTGAAAAGTACAGTGGCATAATAGATATGCTACATTTCTTTTCCCTCCAAAACAGACAGCTTAATGTAGCCCAGGCCCTTTGGTTCCTGATCTCTGGATAAGATTCCCACCTGTCAGCCCTAGTAAAAGCAAGGTAAAATGGGGCTGGTAGGTAGGTAGGTAGGGACCTCTGCCATCCCATTACTGGGGGATCACATTATGGACTGAGGAGGAAGTTTCTGTTTTTCCAATGAGGTTTTCTGGGTTTTTCTTCCTTCTCTTCTGGAGAAGTAAGGTAGGGTTACTTTACTTAGATGTGTCACAGTCTTTTTAGTGTTTTGGCATGGTAGTCTTGCAAGCAGTGTACAAATGGGATAATGAGGGGTCCCTCTACTGAAGCAGATGGGTTTCTTCTGAGGCTGGCAGAAGGAAAGGCTGTGATGACTGAATGCCATATGCATAGTATTATCTGATGGGGATGAGCACAAGTCATGTGGCTCTTAGCCACCCCTTAGGTCTTGAAGGCCATTGTGCCTCCAGGGGTAGTAGCCTTTGGGAAAGATTGGGTCCACACGGATGGTCCCTGGGGATAGGGGATGGACCAGTTAATAGTGCTGATGACCTAAAGACTTCCTGGCACTCCAGAGCTGTACATGCCATGTTACTGATGTTGGTTGTTTATTTCAATAAATACATTGCTATGGTAATTTTCCCCAAAGCACTGTATGTCTCTCTTCTGCTTGGGTGTTGGGGGTATGGTGCCTACTAAGACAACCAGCCGTTCACTCCCATATTAAAGTACACAAACCATCTATTTGGCACAAATGAGATACTTAATACTTAGTGGCACTGAAATATAAGCTCAGTCACTTCAGGTCTGGAAAATGATAGCATGCCGTTATACAGTAACAAAAGAACATAACCTTTGAAAATACCATTTTTTCTAAGACATTGTTCCCATTCATATACTGTACATCTTATTGTAAACACCCTATTTTTTTCTCACCCCTCTGTACCTGCCTGTCTCCAAAAGGGCACACAGTTTTCTTTAAAACCCATTCTTATAATCTTCTTCAATGGCCCCAACTGGTATTTGACTCCCTCAGCTTGCTTCCCTTGAAGTGAAAATATTCTGCCTGATTTGTCCTTTTACTCATTATCATATGTTCAGAAGTACTGTTAGCAGTAGCCCCTCTCAGACTGAGAATATTTTGTGCTCATGTTTAGTTTAAAACGCACTTGAAACATTTATCTTCCAAGAAAACCCAGCATCTTTAAATGTCAATAATAAATGTCTCATACGAGGGTTTGGTGTTTGAAAGAAAGGTTTTTACATTTTTAGTATTTTTTTTACAGTTTTAAAGCTCATACTAGTAAAATATCCACAGACCATCTCAAGCTATTCTTTTTATTGTGGCTATTAGTCCTCCCAGGAGTTAAATTGGGTAGGAGCCCACAGAAACTCCGTTTCGCCACATTTGAAAAAACTGTATGACAGCTGCACCATCACTACTATAGGAGAGTTCCACCATCTAAAAATGACAGTTTCACCCTTAGAAATGTAGATATGAGCATTGCCCCACCTAAACATTTCTAGTTTAAGCAATGAGTTTTTCATACCTGCATGCCACACAGGCACATTGGAACCCATTATAGTAAACTGGAAAACAATGTGGGTCGAGGTACAATAAGGTGCTGTGTATCACACTGTACTGCTCTGAAAAAAAAAGCATACAGCACAGTGGCTATAATACAGGTAAGTTGTAGAAAAGCTAATAACCTGGTAGACAAATTCTGCTAGAACGCAGCTGAGGAAGACACCCCAACATTTTGTAGTTTTAATTATTGTTTCATTACCCTTATGAAATGATAATTGAAACTGTGACATATTAAGATGTCTGCCTTAGCAGATTCTAATAAAATTTGTCAGCCAGTATATTGATTTACTTTTCCATAACTTGACTGCTCCATAGCCACTGTGCCATTTGATTATTGGTAGTCCAGGAGAGTAAGTAGGAACAGATTGGCTGACCTAATTTATCAGTCATATGGTGACTGGTAGTCATAAATCTCCACCCCCAGTTTCCTGAGGCAAATTAATGACTTAGTTCCCCAGTTAAAACAATAAACAGTTCTTAGACCCAAATGTGGCTAATCAGTCAGAGGTCATCCATTTACACTTACAACAAGGCTAAGAATGAACCCTGGACAGCAATGAAATCTATGACCATAAATCTTAGGGCATCTATGCTAATAACTATGACACATGGCTCATAATGACTTGTATACAACTCCTGTTTACACTAGCCATTTCTACACCAGTGTAGATGGTTTAGAGAATCACACCAGTGTATATTTGCATGTGTAAACTGCACAGGTATCAAACTGGTGTGGCTCTTTTGCTCCTACAGAGGAGCTGAACTGGTGTAGGTGGTTTCAAGTACTATGTAAATAGTGGCCATTTATTGCCTCACTGCCTGAGGGTAATTAGCAGCACAACACACAGGAAGCTCTGTGCAGGGTGGGTTCCAAAATGCAGTTCTGAAGACTCCAGTGTGACACCAGTGTAGAATCCGATGTGCTTAAGTGTTGTACACTGCTGGCTTCATAAATGACCAGGTGCAGACTGACATCAGTGGGAGCCACACCAGTGTGTTAACAGCTTGGCCAGTATAAATGGGGCTTATGAGTGTGGAGGGTTGTGGGATAACAGATGGACCAGACACTGAACTTCAAGTTCAACACACAATATCTGTGTGATGTTTATTCAAAATACAAGAGACAACCTTAAGCAATGGCATATCCCTTCTTCAGTACATCGGTTTGTAGCAACAGGCTATGCATGTCCTTTCTCTGCACTTAACTAGCACCTTCTGACACTGATCGCTGATCCAATTCACTAGTTGAGATGTAGCCACCACCCCTATGCAGGCCCCATTTGCTTGGGTAGTGGGGGCCCAAAATGAAAAAAAAGAAAACAAGCTATAGACAAAGAATCTCAATGCAGAATCACTGAAAGAAGGCCTACCCCAAAAGGCATTGTCAACAAATCAAGTTTCAAAGAAATACAACATCATACATACTTCCATAATGTAATGCATCATGGGATATATGCAAATCATCATGACATTTCTTACTTAAGTTTACAGCAATATACATGCATTTTAAATAACACAACTAGCTTAGTTTCTATAATAGTCACCTAGTACTTTTTACCATTATCAAAAACACTTAGTGTCATGGTATTTTCAACATTACAGGTTTCATAAACATAAGGTATATTATGACATAGTGCTATTACATACTAAATCCAACAACGATTAACACAACCTGTTTTATATACATCTGAAGGTCACCACAATACCCTCCCTGTACGAGGACCGAAGAGGGAAAAAGAACATCAAAGAGGACACTATAGCATAGTCAAGGGAGGGAGAAGGGGGGTGCCCATAGGTGGCCAACCTTATGAACTAGGAATAGTAAAGGATAGATTAGATTTAGAACTAGAAGAACTGTTGCAACAGATTTAAGAAAAGGTCAGTCCTCAAGAGTGGCAGGAGCTCCCGGTCACATATCCTCCACCTTAAGAGGGAAGCAGTTATTGCAGACTGCTTACGACCTTCCTGTCCCAGGAAGGGATGGAGCTTCTACCCATCCATCTTCAGAAGCTGCAACTCAGGGTCCCTATTAATGATTAATATGTCATCATAAATATAGTGGACATCATCATTCTTTACCCTGAGGCATAAACACATTTCTCAACAGAGACTAACGGTACCTTCCCATCTCCTTTTAGGGAAAGTCCATCATATTTTACTGACATCAATTCCTGCACCATATCTAGACATGAAATCAGAATTTATATGTTTCGCTCCCGCCCTGTGGGACACCGCAAATCGATAAGGCTGAAGAGTCAAGTACTACCACATTATACAGGGATTTCTTTCTCTCATTTGGTGCAACTAGCAGAAGGGGTTGTTATCAGTTACAACCTTAAATTCAGCCCCGCACAAGTAATATTTCAGGGACTCAATAGCCCACTTCAGAGCTAAGCATTCTTTCTCTATGGTAGCATATCTTCTCCCTCTCATGTAGCGTCCTACTGATACATATGATCAGATGCTCTTCCCCATCTATTTTCTGAGATAAGACTGCCCCAATACAATTCTCTGATGCATCAGTTTGAACCTCAAACACTTGGTTGAAGTCAGGGCTTTTCAATACAGGAGCTATACATAGAATTGCCTTGATCTTCCTAAATGTCTCATCACAAATAGGGGTCCACTGAACCTTATTTGGGCACCTCTTTTTAGTGAGATCAGTCAACGGACTAGCAGTGGCTGAGAAATTAGGAATAAATCTCCAGTAATAGCCAGGCAAGCCTAGGAAAGAACTCACATGCCTTTTCGTAGTAGGTATTGGGCTGTTTGCTACTGCTGTAACCTTCTCTACCTCGGGCTTCACTTGTCTGTTTCCTAAAATGAACCCTAGGTATCTTGTCCCAGTCTTTGCTAGGGCACACTTAGCAGGGTTAATGGTCACTCCTGACTCCTTTATTGCTTGCAATACCTGGGACAAGTGTCTAACATGGATTTCCCAGTCAGGACTAAATATGACCACATCATCCAAATAAGCTGCACAGTACTCAGTGTGTGGTCTTAGAATGTGGTCCACAAAATGTTGAAAAGTAGCTAGGGTCCCATGTAGTCCAAATGGCATTCTGACAAACTGGTATAAACTGACTGGGGTACTAAATGCAGTTTTATCTTGTGAATCAGGTGACAAGGGGATTTGCCAATATCCCTTAGTAAGGTGCAGGCTGGAGATATACTGGGCATCGCCTAGCCTGTCAATGATGTCATCTATTCGGGGCATTGGGTAGCTATCAAATAGTGAGACATTGTTAAGCTTTCTAAAATCTAGGCATAGACATATGCCACCCTCTTTCTTGTCCACTATGACCAGGGATGAAGACCATGCACTCTTTGAGGGTACAATTATACCTAACTGCTCCATTTTTTTGACTTCCTGAATCACCTCATCCCTCACCTTCATAGGTAGTCTGTAGGGCTTTTGGTGTATGGGCTTGTCTTGCGTGGCAGTTATGGTGCGCACAATTCCTTTGGCTCGCCCTGGGATGTTTGTGAATATGGGCACAAACGCTTGTAAAACCCCCTGCAAATCTTTCTGTTGCTGAGGCTCCAATTCAGGGTTTATCTGGATCTCCTCCAATGGTCCTGACTGCTCTAGCCTTTTATAGGGAACCTTCAACTCTGACTCCCTAACTTCAGGATGGATATAAAGGGAGAGATTAGGCTTCTCACACCATTTTCTAAGGAGGTTCGCATGGTAAATTTTCTGAGCAGGTCTCTTTCCAGGCATGCTAAGCTCATAGTTCACTGCCCCTGTTTGCCTCAAAATGGTGAAGGGGCCCTGCCATTTCATTAATAGTTTGTTCTCTGTGGAGGAAAGGAGTAACAACACTTGATCTCCGGGCTGAAATGTTTTAGTCATCAAAACGTGGTCATGTCTATCTTTCTGCAAGACTTGCTTCTGTCCTAAGCTCTGGTGTGCCAAGTTAATATACCTCACCAGGCGTTTGCATAACTGAGTCATGTACGCTACAATATTAAGATGTCTCACCTTCTTTCCTTCTTCCCAGTGTTCTTTAACCACATCCAGTGGCCCCCTCGGGTTCCTCCCATACGGTAATGAAAAAGGTGAGAAACCAGTGGACGCTTGAGGAATTTCCCTGTAAGCTAAAAGTAAATAGGGGAAGTAACTATCCCAATCTTTACTTTCTTCTTTCACATATTTCCTCAACATTCTCTTTAATGTCTGATTAAACCTCTCTATGAGGCCATCAGTCTGCGGGTGGTATGGGGAAGTGTGCACTGCTACCACGCTGAGCAGACGGTACAATTCTTTGAGCAAGTATGCATTAAAATTACTCCCCTGATCTGTAAGTATTTCTTGGGGGATTCCCATGTGGCTAAATACCCTTGTTAGCTCCTCTGCTATCCTGGGGACTGTGACAGTTCTCATAGGGATAGCTTCTGGGTAGCAGGTAGCGTAGTCACATATGACCAGTACAAATCTGTTACCCTTGGAACTATTTTCCATGGGGCCCACTATATCCATGCCTATTCTGTCAAAGGGGTTAGTCACAATGGCGATGGGTTGTAGTGGTACTCTATCCCTTTTCCCTGCCTGAGCTACCTTCTGACACTCAGCACATGCTTTACAATACTCAGCTATGTTCTCTTTGATAGAGGGCCAATAAAACCTGGGTAATATCCTATTCAGGGTGCTGTCTCTGCCTGCATGGCCTGCTAAAGGGATGTCATGTGCCAGATACATGATTTGGGAGCAGGATTTTTCTGGAACCATTAGTTGGTCTATTACCTCTCCAGTTCTGGGGTTCGTGTATTCTCGATACAGTATTCCCTGTTTTACAGCAAACTGAGGGGCATCTTTTTCCACTCCCTTCCCCACCTGTGAAAAAAAGGGTTAAGTGAAGGGTCTGCTTTTTGCTCATGCTGCATATCACATTTCAAAGTATGTCCCAAGTCTGGCTGTACACCAGCATGACTATCAATCCAGGCCTTCTTTAGCTTCCTCTTCTCCACCTTAGTCTTATGGTCCTTGCCAGGATCCTCAAAAACATCATCATCAAATGGGAACGCAGATGGTAAATGTCCCTTCTTCATTTGCACTTTGGTGGTTACAGCAACTACAGCAGAGTCCTGGACAGCATGACAATGTATAAATGAAGCAAAGTCTGGGTGGTCATGCCCGACAATAACTGGCACAGGTAGGTGAGGTACCAACCCCACTTTTACTTCCTGTGTCTTTTCTTGAACAGTTATTTGTATGGTGGCTGTAGGGTAGCGATGGGTATCACCTTGCACACAGATGACTGTTGTATTTTGTCCTTTAGTATTCCCATTCACCAGATCTGTTCGCACAAGAGTCTGGCGGCTCCCTGAATCAATCAGATCCATAAACTGCTGTGATTCAATCTGTACATTAGCCATAAAGTGACCCAAGTTCACTAAGGCTACGTGAGCTATCTCTCTCTTTATATTAGGACAGTTTCTTAGACAATGGCCCTTCTTTTGGCACCCATGACATACAATCTCAGCTACTGGAATACGCCCCCTTCTTTCTGCTCTCATCTTGTTTCACTGGGGCTGGATTAGACAGTTTATAAGTAAAAGGGTTCCTTACCAGATTGCTGATGGTCACAGCTGCTGAGGTCTCTTGGAACCCTCTAAATCTGGATGGTTGGGCTGCCAGGAAGTCTTCTGCCAATGTGATGGTTTTATCAGAGGAATCTGGCTTATTCTCCTGAACTCAAAGTTGTACATCCTGGGGTAACACTTTAATAAACTGTTCAATAATCACCGCCTCCAGAAGTTGGTCATTGCTCTTGTTCTCTGGTTGTAACCATTTGTAGCAGAGCTCCTTGAGATGGGCACAAGTCTCTCGGAGGTTATCCAGTGACTGCATTTTAAGAAACCTAAACCTCTGGTGATAGGTTTCAGTGTTTGTCATAGTGCCTGAGGATCTCCTGCTTCACACGGTCATAGTCCTCAGCCTCTCTGGAGTCCACATGGCTATAAACCAACTGAGCACTGCCTGTCAGGTGTGGTGCCAGTCGAACAGCCCACTGTTCCCTTGGCCATGTGCATGTTCGAACAGTCCTCTCAAATGTTGTGAGGTAGGCCTCAATGTCATCAGTGTCCGAAAGTTTAGACAGTTTAATGTCTTTTGGGCTGCTGTCTCTTTCTGTTTGTCCTGCATTGACGGCATGCAAGACCCTAATGGTATCAGCCCATTTGGTAACTTGCTTTCTGTGCGCAATGTCTCTATCTCTTCACTCAGCATCTCTCTCTCTTTCCATCTGCACCTGTTTTATACAGAGCCATTTCAACAACTCCCTTACGTCCTCAAGTGGAAAGTCTTCAAGAAGAGGCAGTTCCCTCGATTCTTCCACATCATCTTGCATCTCTTCATCACCTTCAGGCTTGGCCTTCCTCCGAGCTCCCATGTCCAGTCCAGGCAGCAGCTTCTCTCCCAATCTATCAGCCATGGTTCTGGTTAGAACTCCATGGACCTTCTTCTCTGTGTTCTTCTCTGGCAACTCCTGGTGCATTGGTCCACCTGGGATATCTGGGCAATATCCATCACAAAACAACCCTCTTCAGCCAGTCCAGACACTTCCAGCAAGTTATCCCACTTCTGACACCAAGTCTGTGGAGGGGTTGTGAGATAACAGATGGACCAGACACCGATCTTCAAGTTCAACACACAATATCTGTGTGATGTTTATTCAAAATACAAGAGACAATCTTAAGCAATGGCATATCTCTTTTTCAGTACATCAGTTTGCAGCAATAGACTATGAATGTCCTTTCTCTGCACTTAGCCAGCACCTACTGACACTGATCTTTGATCCAATTCACTAGTTGAGATGTAGCCACCACCCCTATGCAGGCCCCATTTGCTTGGGTAGTGGGGGCCCAAAAAGAAAAAAAAGAAAAACAAGCTATAGACAAAGAATCTCAATGTAGAATCACCGAAAGAAGGTCTACCCCAAAGGGCATTGGTAACAAATCAAGTTTCAAAGAAATACAACATCATACATACTTCCATAATGCAATGCATCATGGGATATATGCAAATCATCATGACATTTCTTACTTAAGTTTACAAAAATATACATGAATTTTAAATAACACAACTAGCTTAGGTTCTATAATAGTCACCTAGTACTTTTTACCATTATCAAAAACACCTAGTGCCATGGTATTTTTAACATTACAGGTTTCATAAACATAATGTATATTATGAAATAATGCTATTACATAATAAATCCAACAATGATTAACACAACCTGTTTTATATACATCTGGAGGTCACCACAATACCCTCCCTGTTCAAGGATCTAAGAGGGAAAAGGAAAATCAAAGAGGACACTATAGCATAGTCAAGGGAGGGAGAAGGGGGTGCTCACAGATGGCCAACCTTATGGACTAGGAATAGTATAGGATAGATTAGGCTTAGAAATAGAAGAACTGTTGCAACAGATTTAAGAAAAGGTCAGTCCTCAAGAGTGGCAGGAGCTCCCGGTCACAATGAGAACTTCAGAAAATATGAGCTTCAAGTATTCCACATTGCCCTTTTTTCAGTCATCAATGGGCTCTACATATAAGCATGAACTTGGTGTTAATGCCACTTTATTCTCTCCTTATAACTTGATTAAGCAATCTCCCATATTATTAAATGGCAGAGCTTAGAATCATGTTAGAAAGAGAAAAATAAAATGGTGTTAACACTGACATCAATGTTCATGAATAGAGCCCATTTTGAGTTTTTATTTTCATTCTGAAGGTAACGTGGACAAGTTCTTTAATACTCAGCTGAGATGTGTTGCTACACCTTCGCATGGCAAACTGCCAGTGATTCCAAAGTTAATGTCCATACTGGACAACAAGAGAGGGACTTAATCTTTCATAAATTGTCTGTTTTTCTCTAGTTGTTACTAGTAGTGACAGAACAGGCTGCCAGTGGTTCCAAAAATACTCCCCAAAAACTTCATGTGCATTTGTGACTAGATGAGAAAGAACAGCCAATCTGTCCAAGGGCCTTTTTGTAGATGTGGCTACAAGTCCTAGGTGCTATAGCCAATAGACAATAGTCCATTTGCAGGAGAGTCCTGCAGGAGCTCATTAAATTGAAGGTGATCAAAGTGATGGGATCAGATGGTGTACACTTAAGGATATTAAGAGAACAGCAAAGGGAGATAGCAGAACCTCTGGCAGTCATGTTCACTGAGTCATTCAACACAGGGGTGGTACCAGAGAATTGGAGGAGGGCACATGTGGTCCCTCTACACAAATCTGGCAGCAGGGAGGAGGCACAGAACTATAGACCAGTCAGTCTCACCTCAGTAGTGGGGAAGACCATGTAGACTTTGCTTAAAGAAAGGATAGTGAGGCATCTAGAAGACATTGGAGCCCAGTACCATAGGCAACAAAGATTCACAGTGGGGAGGTCATGTTAGATAAATCTGGTTGATTTCTTCAACTGGGTGACAAAGGAAGTAAATCAGGGTGGGGCAGTGGACATCGCTTACCTTGATTTCAGCAAAGCCTTTGACGCTGTCCCATATAGGAGGCTGGTAAACAAGCTGGGTAGCCTAAGCATGGGGGACAGGGTGGTAAACTGGGTTAGAAACTGGCTAACAGGCAGGAGTCAGAGAGTGGTGGTAAATGGGGTGCAGTCTGGGGAGAGGAGGTGACCAGTGGGGTGCCTCAGGGATCAGTTCTGGGGCCAGTCCTGTTCAATGTCTTCATTAGCGACATTGCAGAAGGGCTAGAGGGAAAGGTCTGCCTGTTTGCAGAGGACATCAAGATCTATAACAGAGTGGATACCCCAGAGAGGGTGGAGAAAATGAAGAGGGACCTGGGGAAGCTTGAAAAATGGTCTGAGGACTGGCAACTGAAGTTTAATTCAAAAAAGTGCAAAATTATGCCACTGGGACACAGAAACCGTGGGGAAAGCTACAGGATGTGGGGGAATTGCTGACAGTCACAAAGGAGGAAATGGACCTGGGGGTTATTATTTCAGATGACCTAAAAATGTGAAAGCAGAGTGCTAAGGCAGCTGGGAGGGCCAGTGGCATGCTGGGGTGCATAGGCAGGGGTATCACCGCCCTAAACTACCCCAAGACACACACTCCTAGCTGTGTCACATGCACTTGCTATCTAGACACTTATTTTTCCTCAAACTGTTGTTTCTATATACTGTGAACTATGCTATAATTAATTATTGTCTCTGCCTGTACTGACGTAGTTGTGAGCCCTCGAGCGGGGCCCTATTCCAATTGTCACTGTATCACTGTCACTGTCTAATTGTGTATCCGGTCATCCTCTGCTTCCCTCCACCCCCCAGGTCACACCAGGAGATGAGCATCTTCTTGCTCAGTTTGCCTTTCCTGGTAAAACAATTTCAATAAATAATTAAATACAAATCACCAGCAGAAGAAGGGAGGTAGTGATGCCATTATATAAAACCATGGTCAGGCATCACATGAAGTACTGTGTGCAGTTCAGGAGGCTGCAGCTTCATAAGGACATTAACAGGCTGGAGATGGTCCAGAGAAGGGTGACTAAGATGGTACAGGGCTTGCTACACAAGACTTATGAAGAGGGAGAGGGACCTCAATATGTACTCGCTGGAAGAGAGGAGGGAAAGAGGGGACATGGATAGAAACAATCAAGTACCTCTAGGGTATAAACAAGGTGCAGAGGGGAGACATTTTCCAGTACAGGAGGAGCACAAGAATGAGGAGGCATGACATGAAACTGGAAGGTGGGAGGTTAAGAGGGAATGTGAGAAAGTTCTTCTTCACAGAGAGGGTGGTGGATGCATGGAATGGTCTGCCTCAGGAGATGGTGGGAGTGAGCAATGTGGATGGATTCAAGCATGCTTGGGACAGGCACAGGGGAACCATAGAGGTACAGCAGCAGGTGGGTTGGAAGCAGAAACCCAGTACAAGGGCTTATGGGCAGACTAGATGGGCCAGGCGGTCCTTATCTGCTGACAATTTCTGTTTCTGAGTTTCTATAGCCGGAAAATTGCAATCTGACAATGATTCCAAAATATGTCATGATAGATCTAAACAGAGGGAGTAATCCTTTAGTGGAAAACTCCTTTCCTAGCATGGCTACTTAACAATGCCATTTGTGGTGGCCCAACAGGGCAATATGCACTGCAAACATTCTACACAAAACAGGACATGGTGAAAACAGAGATCATTGGAGCAATCAAAGCAGGCAATTGTGCAGATGGGCCCACACCATTAATTTTTGAAGCATAGTAGGATAATGAGTCTGTGGCTTTAAGCAACCATTGCAAGTTTTGACCGCCAGTGCACTTAGATGGACCCAGATCAAATCTCTGGTCATGTTCTAATAGTTAGACTATTAATAGCTGATCCTGTCCCTGCATTTTTCTAGCCTGTCTTCTGGCACCACTGCATATTGGCCCATATGTTGCAATACTGTTCTGAAGGAGTGGTAGTATAATATAATATAATGTGGATATATAGCACTTCTACATCTTCATTGCTTAATGGATACCAGACTTTAAACAGCCAGTAGCATAGACTGGCATCCAAAACAGCCACTAGAACTGAAGCCAAACCCTCTAGTACCACAAGCATCATATACCACCATCTGCTCTCCTCCTAGTCAGCAACAGGAAAAGTTTAATAAAGGCATCATCCAAACCATTTCTGTTATTATTTTTTTTGCTGGTATTCATAAATAAATGAAATTCATTCAACCATTATTAAGTCTGTGTGCCTTGCACAAATTTAATATTCTAGGATTTGGACAAGTAGTTAGTATTTTTCACAGAACTACCATGCTCGGAGAACCAACAACTATGTTAAAGGAAAACTTACAGTAAGTGAATCACAGATTCTGCTCTTTCTTCCCAGGGGGGCATGCCAAACAAAAATGATAGATTTCTTTGACTGGCTGGCCAAAGAATTAGACCAAGGAGGAGCAGTGACCAAGGAATTAGACCAAGGAAGAGTGGTGTACATGGCCTACCTGGACTTCAGTAAGGCTTTCAGCACTGTTCCACATAGGAGACTGCTAAGAAAGCTGGGCAGCTTAGGGATGGGTAACAAGGCACTAAGCTGGGTAAGAAACTGGTTAGGGGATAGGAAGTAGAGGGTAGTGGTTAATGAAGTTCACTGTGAGGAAGGGAAGGTGACCAGAGGAGACCTCAGGGTTCAGTGCTGGAACTGGTCCTCTTTAATGTCTTTATAAGTGACATAACAGAGGGCCTGGAAGGGAAGGTCTATGTCTTTGTGGATAACACCAAGATCTGCAATAGGATGGACACAGTGGAGTGGGTGGTTGAGAGGATGTGCAGTGATCTGAAAACACTGGAGGAGTGGTCAAAGGTATGGAATCTAGGTTTTAATGCAAAAAAGTGCAAAATAATGCAGTTGGGGCAAAGAAATCTGGGGGCAAAGTACAAAATGGTTGTAGTGGTACTGGCAATGACAAAACAGGAAAGAGACCTGCGGGTAATCATATCAGATGACCTGAAGATGGATAGGCAGTGTGACAGGGCAGCTGGAAAGGCTAGTAGGATGCTGGGATGCATTGGTAGGGGTAACACCAGCAGAAAGAGGGAGGTGGTGTTGCTCCTGCTTAGATTATTGGTGAGACTCCACCTAGAGTACTGTGTCTCGTTCTGGACAACACTTCTCCGGAATGACATAGACAGAGTGGAGGTGGTCCAGAAGAGGGCAACAAAAATGGCATGGGGTCTGCATCAAAAGCCCTATGTGGAGAGGCTAAGGGACCTCAACATGTATACTGTGGAAGAGAGGAAGGATAGGGGAGATATGATAGAGACCTTTAAATACATCACAGGGTTAATAAGGTACAAGAGGGAGTATTTTTTTTTTTTAGAGAAAAGTGCTCTAGAATGAGGGGACATGCTAAGAAGGTAAAAGGGGCAGATTCAGGAGAGATGTAAGGAAGAACTTCTTCACAGAATGAGGGGTTGGTGCCTGGAACAGCCTTCCAGGAGGGGTGGGGGTGAAAGCAGTGGAGGGGTTCAAAAATGCCTGGGATAGGCGCAAGGGAATCAAAGAAGTAAGAAAGGGGGGAGATAAAGAGCTGAAGATCAAAAAGAGTCTGCTGCAAGTATGAAGGTGGTAAAAATGGGAATAGTGGGTAGGCCAAGAGGTCCTTATCTCCCATCAGATTCTATGTTTATATGTTTCAGTATTGAATATGTTAATATCTTGGAGGAGCATTTACAGGATACATACATATGAGCTTGATAAAACTGCTCATGCTGCCCTGTGAGACACAGGTTGCTTGTTAAGACTGTGGTAGGTCAAGATGCACCATATTCAAATTATTTATTTATTTATTTAGTTTTAGCTTCTGATGAAGGATTGTGTGTAGTCTGAAAGCTTAAGCACCAGTTTTCTTTTGTAACATCTATGTTGGTCCAATAAAAGGTATCAAATCATCTTTTTTTCTGGATCTTTTGACACAAGGACCAATACGGCAAAAAAATATATATATATATATATCTGGATAAATAACTGAGAGTTGTCAGATAAATATTTGACCATATGCTGTTTGACCTCAGGTAACCTCACGAGTGGTATATGCCGCTCATGAGGTGTCCAAGGTCAAACAGCACAAGTGTAGATAAATCATTTATCTGACAGCTCACCATTTTACATTTCATTTATGCAATAGGGATACGTTCTGTCAGTGCAGGGACATTTGCTTTTGATTGCTTATCTCTTTTTGCACATGATTGTCAAAAAAGTGAACAAAAAATTGCATTTTCTGCTCTTTTTTGCCAGTTTTAAAAAAATCAATATGGTATCTATAAATGAAACACCACTTGTTTTGTAGATAATTTTGTGCTGAGCAACTTTCATGGTCACAACACCATGCTATCTTTTTTCATTTTAAAGTTATTTGCATTTGAATATGGATAGTGCTGCTACTGAGGCTGAACATTCTAAGTGAGTTCCGGAGAGATTGTGACATAGCTACTATATGGATAAATTTTATTTATGCAATAGGTGTGGACTCAGAAGCCATTGAATAATAAGGGATATGTAGAGGAATTATGTAGATAATGATTTATCTTGTACAGTTTCCCTGACCTCAAGTAACTCACTGAGTCCAAGCAATGAGTGGGGGTTACGTAGAGGTCATTGGAAACTGTACAAAATAATGCATTATCATTGCTACACTGAACTGCTGCATATTCCATTTATGCAACAGGTTTAGATGTTGTGAACATTTTGATTTTGGTAGGTGTAAATAATTTGTCAAAAAGGAAAAGAAAATTGAATTTTATGCTGTTTTTTGCTAATTATCAAAAAACAAATGGTATCTATAAATGAAACACCACTCATTTTGTAGATATTTTTGAGCTGAACATTTTCGTCTTACAGTACCATGCCATCATTTTTGTTTTAAAGTTATTTATATTTGTTTGTCAAAAAGTGAACAAAAATTACATTTTATTCTGTTTTCTTGCTAATCATATACAATATAGGGTTTATATAATGAAACAGTATTCATTTTGTAGATAATTTTGTGCTGAACAATTTTCATGCTCACTGTACCATTATCTTTTCGCTTTTTAAGTTATTGACATTTAAATATGGTTAGTACTGCTTCTGGAGGCCGAAGATTCTAAATGAATTCTTGAAGAGAACTGTGTAGATAAATGAGCTAGTGATATAGTTACTGTGTGAATAAATGGGTGATGATGTAGTTACTATGTGGATAAATAAATTTATTACCATAGTAGCGAAGATAAATGGTTTTATTCTACAGTTTTATCCTGACCCCTGTTGCATAAATCCATTTATCTTCACAGCCGCTGAATAAATAAAATTTATCCATAGTAGCTATGTCACAATCACTCTGGAACTCATTTAGAATGTTTGGCCTCAGTAGCAGTACTACCCATATTCAAATGCTAATAACCTTAAAACGAAAAAGATAGCATGGTATCAGCAGCATGAAAGTTGTTCAGCACAAAATTATCTTACAAAATGAGTGGTGTTTCATTTATAGATAATTTTATAGGATTTTTTATAATTAGCAAGATAGAGCAGAAAATGCAATTATTTGTTCACTTTTTGACAAACATGCAAAACAAGATAAGCAATCAAAAGCAAATGTCCCTGCACTGACAGAAAGCATCCCTTGTTGCATAATGAATATAAATGGTGAGCTGTCAGATAAATAATTTATCTACACTTGTGCTGTTTGACCTCGGACACCTCACTCGTGGCATACGCCACTCATGAGGTTACCTGAGGTCAAACAGAACTTGTGTAGATAAATCATTTATCTGACAGCTCTCCATTGTATATCCCATATTTATTCAAGGTCTGTGACGATAAATGGATTTATTCAATGAGTTTTGAGTCCACTCCTATTGCATAAATAAATAAATAAATATATATATATATATATATATATATATATATATTTACTGTATTTTTTGAGAAACTCATAACTGGGAGGGGCACACTGAGCCAAGACTCATTTCCATGCATGACTCAAGGGAGGTAGGAAACAAATTAGAAGAGAGGGTATAAAAACTACAACGACTGAAAAACAGGAATAAAGATGGTTCCCAACTGCTGGAATTGGATTAATAGGGTGCTGGAATCAACAACTTTTTTATTTTCCAATTCACTGGATTTGTTGCCAAAAGGTGTCCGCATAACTCAGTTAGTATCAGATCTACCTTTGGGCCAGAAGGTTGTGGGTTTTGATCCCACACAGGGATTGGGCTTATACCATAAATGCTAGTACTAGAGTGCAGTAGTAGGGGGTTGCTGTAGTGTCAGGGTGTATCGTTCTTTGGATAAGATGTTAAACAGAGATCTCTTCTGCCCATCTCTGGTGCTGTCCCTGGTAGGTGTCCAGGTGGCAGTAAAAGAAAAAGATAATTTTCACAAGAGTAGAGGATTCTTCTTAGTGTCCTAACCAATATTCCCCTCCCTATAAAACTGGTTCATGCAATTGTCCAAGGCTGTGTGTGGTGTCGGTGTGTGAAATGACTGTCACTTCAGCAGATGTTACAGTCACTTCACTACCAGCTTCTCATTATTTGTAAAGCTCTTTGGGATACAATTTGTATGAAAAGTGCTATATAAATGCTAGTTTTTCTTCCTCTTCTTCTTCTTTTTTTTTGTATTTCCAGTCCTTGGAACTCAAGATTATTGCAAAGATGTTTGGGTTTATCATATTAGGCCTAGAACAACACAAACATAAATATACATGTATTGTTCATGTGTATGCACACATGGATGGTCATTAAGTGCATAGAGGAATATATTTCTGAGAATTCAGTACACGCAGTTAGTAACCCTAACAAAGGTGGCAGCAGCTTAATATACACATACTGTACATATGTATGCACACATGCATGATCGTTAAGTGCATAGGGGAATATATTTCTGAGAATTCAGTATGCACAGATAGTAACCCTAACAAAGGTGGCAGCAGCAATGCCAGACAACTCCTTGCAACCTTCATCTCAATACAGCTACATCTGTACACATATTAAAGCTTTAATGACTTAAACACAAAAACAGAAGCACTCTGTGCCAATTAACTTTTCAGACCCTTTTAGGTAAGAAAATAAAAATCTGATTGAATCACAGTGAGACAGCACTGCTGCTGCAAGCTGTGTCAACATTACAGGAAATTTGATTTAATCAGTTTCTTTTCCAAAGGGAAATGCACATAATTAGATAGCCAGAACAGAAGTTTATTTTTTAAAACAGCTGTGGCAACGAAAGGTTGTAAAATTTACATCTGCATTGCAAACTCTGAGTCTTTTCAAAAATTAAGTAAATTCACTAATTTATGGGCAAATGGGTTTGCATTCTAAAATTCAACAGACTGAGACGTACTTGGAACTACAACATAAGTTGCTGAGAAATGACAATAGGACATTTTTATAGTTAGCACTTTTTTGTTAAGGACATGTGCATATTTTATGGTGTCCTAGAGGTGTGCAAACAACATAATTTTTCTTTCTGGGTTCAGGCTACAACATCCCAATTCAAAATCGAAAACTGGGTTTCATATTTCTATTTCTATCAAAATTTAAAGGGAAATGGTCAGATGACTTTTGCTGTTTTACGCTATTTCCTACTCTGTCCAACAATATCTAAAGAAGAAAATAATACTTCCCTCACCTTCTATGGAGTTAATAAAATGAGGATTCTACGATATAGTAGTATAAGTTTAATTATTCATTGGGTCAACGTGCACTCTGATTGGCTTCTGTACTGGGTGTATATACCTAAAAAATGTCAGGTACAGTTCATTGCAGTGCAGTGCATGATTGTTGCAGACTACTGGAGATGACCTAAATAGAACAAAACACCCAACAGTGTCTTGTAAAACCTGAAATACATATTAGAACTAAACAAATTAAAATTATTTCAAAATCTGTATATGGTCCAGCCTGTCAGGCACAACATTTTCATGACTTTTAATTTATGCTTGCTGTCTGCTTCAGTCTTTAACTGTATAGTGCCCCAACCCTTCCCAGTGAGAAGGATCCTACTGTTTGTCTTCTGGCCTAAATGTTTTGACTAGTAGGCTGATAGGCTCTACCCTACCAACAATTCAGGTTGACATACCAGGCCCATGTAAAGTGGATGTTGTAGTTCAGGAAACAGTGGACAGTTATCAGCTTTGTGTTTCTACCTTATTTAGAGATATGTGTTTTCCTTTCCAATTGGGACCTTAGCTGGTAGCCAGAGTTGGAGCCTGGGGCAACCAATCTGCTGAGATAAGAATAAGATTAGGGAACAAGAGATCCATACAGAGTCACAGTAGTTACTGTAGAAAACTGGCTGCGCTCTGGAGAGATTGCTGATGCAGGGTTAAGGCTGCCAGCCCAAAACAGACATATGTTGCAAGGAAGTCCAGCACTCATTTTTTTTTTTTTTTTTTAAGTGGCTAGTTTTCCATTAGCAGGTTATACAGACCTGCCACTAGAGGGATTCTTGGTCTTCTACATAAACCACTGTATTCATTTGTGGGCAATATGGCCTGCATTACCATTCTACTTCTTTCCCGGTGCTGCTACAAGAGGACTTGAGTCTGAAGGGTGGATGGCCACTAACTAAGCTGCTCCTGCTCTCCTCGTTCCCCTTTCTGCTGTATTTTCTCATCTAGGTTTTAAGTGAGTACCTAGGTGGGCAAATTACTTGCCTAGAAAATATTGCACTAATACAAATCACGAGACCACTCAATCTGGGACCATGGCTCTCCTTATTGTGTTCTTATTGCTCCTAAGGTGCAGAGTTTTCAGCAATACAGTGCAATTTGAAGTACCTCAATGCAATTCAGTTCTCCAATGTACCTTATCAATACCTAATGTTATAACAGTTTACCGTGCAGACACTGTCATTCTCCTCTCCCCTTTTAGCCTATTCCCCCTGGTTAGCCTACACCCCCCTTGTTACTGTCCTCACCTATGTCTACCTAAGCACTTACATTGATCACGATCAACTGTCATTACTGTGAGAGCCGCTTTATGCAGCACGATATGGGTTGCCGCCAAGAAATAAAAGTTGTGTCTCATTCTTGTAAGCTCTTTAAAGAAAGTTATACTTCTGCTTCTTCTCTGCTCAGGAAATGTGGAGCTCAACCTGGCCCCCCACAACTTACCTCGCCTATCGATTTTGCTGAGGCCACAGGTCTCAAAATGATGATGGTCAACATTTTAAGCCTGCCTAAAAAACTTGTACAGCTGCAAACCTGGGCTGCACACGTTAACCCAGACCTTACCATAATTACTGAGTCGTGGTTAAAAAAGACGAACACTGATCAACAAATATCACTGCAGGGCTACAATTTATTTAGAGCAGATAGAGAGTCTAGAGGCGGGGGTGTGGTTATCTACGCCAAATCTAAGTACTTGGTCACCAATATTAGTTGCAAATCTCTAGCCAAGGAATTTGAGTTAGTTTCGCTGAGCCTTCATCTCCCTCCTCGGAATGTATCACTATCCTAGGTGGCTATAGACCCCATCTGGTGGTGATGAAGTCCTTAATCTTTGAAATCCATGTTCATAGATGCAAAAACTGAAACAATATTTCTAGGAGATCTAAATATGGACTGGCTGTCACCTAAATCGCACGGCCTCAAATCCCTTTGTGACGAGCTAGGTCTTGGGCAATTAGTAAGTGAACCTACTAGGAACAACACTCTAAATACTGCCAACAGTTCCATTCTAGATGTGGTACTAACCACCCATCCACACAAAATATCTCATTTGGCAGTGTTTCACAATGACATGAGCGATCATGGAATTGTTGCTTGCATAAGATCTCAAATTAAGGCCCGGCGCAACTCCATCTTTATAACAAAAGATCATTTCGCAAATTCAGTGCAGTAAACTTCCTATCTGACCTGAGCATGATCAGATGGCAAGATCTTTACCTAGCCAAAGATGTCAACTAGGCAGCTTGCATCCTTAATGACAAACTCACTACAATAATAAATAAGCATGCCCCTTTCATCAAAGTAAGGGTACGGAACAATTCCAACCCCTGGTTCACCTCAGATCGCAAGGCAGCCCTTATAGCTCGAGATAAGCTCTGGGCTAAAGCTAGACATTCCAAAGAATCTTCGGATTGGCAGGCCTTTAGAACAGCCAGGAATAACTGTGTGAAAAAACTTCGCTCTGCTAAAGCTATTATATTTCTACTCCCGAACAAGCTAAAGGTAACCCTCATAAAATATGGAAGACTATCAAAGCTATAGAAGGACGGCCCATGGCCCCCTCTGTCCCAACAAAGATAGTTGCAAGTGGCAAGATTGTGGAAAACAAGTCCCTAATCCTGGAGGAACTTAACTCCCACTTTGCCATGGCTGGATTAGCTTTTGACTCGTCACCTTATGCTGGTGCTGCGGTGAGCCAACATACCCCTCCCGCCCATCTAGTCCTGCACCCAGCCCCTTCCAGCTGCGCGAGATAACTTATAAAGAAGTAGAAGATTCTCTTCTTAACTTAGACAAGCCAAAAAGCGCAGGGAACGATGGCTTGGAACCCTTTTTCCTAAGGTCAGGCTATGCCCATCTCACTGCCCCAATTCTCCACATCTTCAATCTTTCCATTACATCTGCTAGTGTGCCGTCCTGCTGGAAATCAGCACATATCCTCCCTCTGTTTAAATCTGGTGACCCATGCGATGTAAACAACTACAGGCCTATCTCCATATTGCCTATCCTTTCTAAAGTTCTCGAAAACTGATCCATATTCAGTTAAAATCTCACTTGAAACCTTCTCTCTCATTAACCCAGCTCAATCTGGCTTCTGGGCTAATCATAGCACAATCACTGCACTAGCAAAAGTAACCAATGATTGGATCTCTGCTATAGATGCTAAGAAGGTAACTGGCGCAGTCTTTTTTGGACCTCAGCAAAGCTTTTGATACTGTTGATCACAAACTATTAGTCAATTACCTTGCAAAGTTGGGTGCCACATACCATACCACCCAATGGTTCTCTAGCTACCTAACTGGAAGATTACAAAAAGTAAAGGCGGAAGACTTTTTTTCTACTGCCTTGCCAGTTGCAAGAGGAGTCCCCCAAGGATCCATCTTAGGCCCCATCTTGTTTTCTCTGTACATTAATGACTTAGATGCTAACATATCTACATCCAATCTGCACTTTTTTGCAGATGATACTGTGTTGTATACTTCTGGCTCATCGTTATCTGAAGTCAAGGGAGTGTTTCAAGCGGACTTCGCACAACTTGAGCATAATCTAATAAAGGCAAAGCTTCTGCTCAATGCTAAGAAGACTAAAGCGATGATATTCTCCCGCAGTGCTGTCACAGGCCCCCCCCAATACCCTTGCCCAAGACTTCATTGTCACCACGCTAAACAAGCCTCTGGAAGTTGTAACCAAATTTAAATATCTAGGTATCTGGATCGACAATAAATTATCTTTCAGTGACCACATCGAAGATGTCTCTAGAAGGTTAAAAGCAAGGTTAGGTTTCTTCTACAGAAATAGGCCCTTTTCCCCTTGAAACTAGAAACAAGCTTGTGCAGACCACTTTTCTCCCCCTACTCGACTATGGCGATGTAATCTATTCCTCCACCACTCTTGCAAATCTAAGTAAACTGGACATCCTTTATCACCATGCGTTACGGTTCATTACCAACTCCCCTTACCGTTCGCACCACCGTGACTTATATGCAGCTGTTGGTTGGACATCCCTTACTACTAGACGCCTGCTCCATGCTGGGCTATGGACTCTTAAACTGCTTCTGCAGAAATTGCCAAGCTATCTCTCTTCCCTTATTAGTATCTCACATAGTGCATACTCGTTAAGAAAATCTGACTTTATTATGCTTGACATACCAAGGACGCGACTTCCTTTGTAAGCGTACTTGAATATGCCTTCCTCCATTTGGAACCAATTACAAACTGTACTGAAACTAACTAGCACAGTTTCAATAAACTTCTACAAATCGCTAAGTTCAGCCAAAATAAAAGACACCTGTAACTGTCATTAAGTCTCTTCCTTCCCATGTGTGCCATATTTATCCACTGGTAAGGTATAATTGATTTGTCATATTAACTGCTTTCCTTCCCTTCTACTTCTGGCTTTATCTTTGCTTACGCTCCACTGCTACTCTATCAAATCACTCCTCCCCCATATCAGTTGTAGACTGTTGTTTGTTCTAGCTGCCAAAATACTGTTTATGTATTGCACACACCAGTCATCATGTTTCATTTATCAGTATGCAACCCTGTAAGTCGCTTCCTGTCTCATATTATGTTTACCTCCTGCGGTCACCCTATGTGGTACCCTTGTATGTATATCCAGCCTGTATCATGTAACATGCATTTCCTGTATATACTGTTATTACCTATCTGTGTTTGTACTTTAAGTGTTTATGTCACAGGACCTCCTTGTGAATGAGCTTGCTCAATGGAGTTTTCCTGCAATAAACTTGAACTTGAACTCACACCAGAAATTAGCATCCAAAAAAAACGTTAATGCTTCAAAGGTGCAGCTTTACTGCAGTAAAGGTGCCAGGACAACAGCCTACATCCCCAGTTGCAGTAGTGGATGGTGCTATTCTGGGTAACACGGAGCTCCTTTTAGTGACATCCACCAAAATTGCTATGCAAATGGATACTGCTGTCTGCAGGGCACGTGCTCGCCCCTGTAACAGTGGCACAGCATACATTTATGTAAACTGCCTGTCCAGATGTTACTGATTGTACATAGGCTGTGTGACTATTACCCTGCAGCACAGCGACAGCACAGACATTGGTTTATGGCATGGCACAAGGTGTAGGGTGCTACTGCCAAAGCCACTCCCCCAGCTCCATTTCTGAATGGCTGCTTGTCATGTTTTTTAATGAGGTTAAGTGCTTCAAGGTTAAATGCCATGGGGTTAAAGAGCAAGAGCTTAGTAAGGATGTATATCTTAAAGAAGTAAGGTTTGGGGCCTTTCAATGCCTCTGGCATTATTTAGTTTGCTTTATTTGTTTCTTTAATTACCTTTGTTTATATTTTGCCAACTACTAACGAAAAAGGAATTCAATGGAATTCTTGCATTATGATTTCAGAAAACTTTTGCTGGCAAGGCTGGCAGTGTATTTTTATAGGAAACTGCAAACCTGTTTTCACATTTTTATAGAGAATAACACTTTCTACCACCAAAATAGTAAATATTTAATAAAAATATGATTTTTGATAACCAGTGATCTTTTCTTATAATTTATCAGGTGAGATTTTCTCCAAAACCAGATTTTACTTGGTAAGAAGAAAGGAAGGCCAATTACTGTTTTAAAAGTTGTAAAATCATAGATGCACCACAATAGTGCAAACATATAAAAGGCAAAGTTTGCTATTGAAAGAAGTTTCTATTTTTTTTTAAAAGGATAGAAAAATGTATGCAACAGGTGTCCGTATAAAAACTCTGTGATTAAATCCATTTATCTGAATCACTACACAGTGACTACATCATCAGGCAACCCCCATCGGCCGGCACTACTTCCAGCTCACACACCATCTCAGAAACCCAAAACTTCAATTCCTATTCCTCCTGCTCCCCATCCACCTGCCCCACTGCCCTGCTGACAACCTGCCCCTGGTCTTTTAACATCCGACCACCTTCCTACACACACAAAAATTTAACGTTCTATTTGTTATTGCTCCTATTTTTTTCAGTACCTCTGCTTCTAGTTTCTTGCCCTGCATGCTGCAGCTGGTCCTTGCAACAATGCCCTTGCCCACTGTTTCTGCCACAGGTCCCGCTCTCATTGGCATTATCAGCTGTGGTCTCTCTGTGCTTACTCCTCAAAAACAGCTTTCCAGAAACAAAAGTAACACCATTTTTTTGAATGAAAAAAGCAAATCAAAAGTCTAAGAACAGGCATTCAGCATGCACCCTACCCACTCTCGCTAAGCAGCGCTGCCATTTTCCTCAGGGGAAAAAAATCAATTTCTCAGCTTAAACATCAATCAACTGCTATGTAGCAGCATCAATGCTGGTGCCATGATGCCACTTCCTAGCAACAGCCATACCAACAGGGCACACAAAAGATGGACAACAACCAAATGATTAAAAAGACACCCATTCTTTATTAATTTAAAGAACAAAAATAAAGCTTGAGCTCAGTGTAACCTATCACACAAGCTCCTGCGCTGTTGCATAAATGGAATATTTGAGAGGTGATAACTCATTTATCTGATTACGGTTATGTGACCTCTCATAATTCTCACTCATGGCTTAGCCACTCATGAGGTTTCTCGAGGTCACTGGCAACAGTACCAGATAAATGAGTTATCACACACTCACCCCCGCATATCCCTTATATATTTCTCATTGAGATACATTTGGGCTCATAATTAACAGTTTCTAACATCACAATGCTAGAATTCTACTGAATTCCTTTTACTAGCAATGTAAAAAGCAAAGGTGAAAACCCATTTGCTTAACTGCACTAACAGATATTTTATTATAAAAGGTAGAAAGTATTTACTAACACATCAAAATACAATACATACAATAGTTGTCTGTTTATTAGAAATAAACACCTGTTATTTAATTGCTGTAGGGACTTAATCAAAGTGGTACTTAATAAGGGCAGGGGCAGGCTACTCTGCTCAAATAAGAGGACAGAGCAAAACCAGAGGCATTACTGTAGGTAGGTAAAGATAAGTGCATAGCACTCCACAGTAAAGCTCCTCAGCAGCACACATTTGCACCATGTTTCAGCAGGCGGCCAGAAGGGAGGAAGAGCTGGTCTGTTGCAGGGAGTGTGGTGCTTCTGTCTCCAGAGACTACTCTGAATGCTTGGGAATACCTAGTGTGCAGGAGCATTGGTGCCCTTGCTGATGAGGCTGCTGCCCTCAGTGGTGAAGCAAAGATCCTGAGTGACATCTCTAGGTACACTACTGGAATCACAGCTTCATCACCCCAGAGACCACACACCAGGGTCAATATTAGGGGATAGACTGTAGGGGAAGTGGGGGAGGGGGAGCATAGGTACTCTACCAGGTGGGAGGGACTCACACGGTAGAAACCGGGAACCAATCCGCTGCACCTTCAGAACCAATTCAGGCTGCTGACCATAAAGGGGAAGTAGCACTGGAGTTCTTGAGGCAGGAGGCAGCCCTGCAAAAGTGCATGCAGAAGGAGGAGGCTCATGGAATGAGCCAGAGGAGGATTCTAGTACTGGGAATTCTAGCGATAGATGGAGGTTGTGTGCCAATGGCTAGGAGGAAAGAACTGCCAGAGGAGGATTCTAGTACTGGGGAATTCTAGTGATAGATGGAGGTTGTGTGCCAATGGCTAGAAGGAAAGAACTGCCAGAGGAGGATTCTAGTACTGGGAATTCTAGCGATAGATGGAGGTTGTGTGCCAATGGCTAGGAGGAAAGAACTGCCAGAGGAGGATTCTAGTACTGGGAATTCTAGCGATAGATGGAGGTTGTGTGCCAGTGGCTAGGAGGAAAGAACTGTCTGCTGCTTGCCAGGGGCAATGATGAGAAAGAGAAGCTCTCTAAAGTAGTGGATGGGAGCCAAGACTTGTGATTCATTTAGGTACCAGTGACCTAATGGGCAGCAGTGTAGCTAGGGTAAAAGACGGCTTCCATGAGCTAGGCAGGAGACTGAAGGTAAAATCTTCTCTGAGGTCCTACTGGTGCCGTGTGAGGGTGAAGACAGACAGATATAAGAAAACTAAGGACAAAACAAGTTGTTAAAGGGTTGGTGCAGGGAAAGGGAATTTTCGTTCTTGGGGACTGGGAGGAGAACTGATTATTTGCTAGGGATGGTAGGCATCCGAGCAGGGATGGCAGAAGGGTACTGGGGCAGAAGGTAGGCAAGGCAAGTTTATTTATACAGCACTCAATCTAAAAGGCTCTAGACATTGTACAGTTACTCCAATTATATAAATATGCCAAAAAACAGGAGTCCAATAGAACGTGTCATTTAACAAACATCAACAAGAAGCAGAGATAGTGAAATCCTATCTAAAATCATTAAATATTCACAGCAGCATAGCTATCATATAAAAACTCAATATATATAGTATGGAAGTGGGAATTAGGAAGTATTTAAACTAAGGAGAAGAGGGGAGAGCAGTATTAACAGGCAGGTCTTGAATTTCACACACACACACACACACACAGACACACACCTATGATGGTTCTCCCCTTATGTACACAACAATGGTGCCTATGCACAAACAGGTTGGAATAACGCACCAGAGGTGCATATTCTGCCCGCGTAGCTCCATGGCCCCGGACAGGTGCAGAGTGCGTGGTATGCACTGCCGCATGCACCCATGGGACACCTCTAAGTGGCCCCACAACCTCAGCTTGCAGGACTGTGCAGGGTGACCAGGGGCAGAGTAGTGGACCCAGGCAGGCATCCAATCGGATGCTTATCCCAGGTCCCAGAGTGGATAACTTGTGTGTGGGGCCTTGGGTCTGGGTGTGTGTGAACAGCACCCAGACCAATGCAGCCATGTCCCTGTGTATAGACAGGCCCCCCACCACAATGCAGTTCCCTGGCCCCACATCAGTGCCCCATCTGGAAAAAGCACCCTCCCTCCCCATTCCTAACACATGGCAGCCCCTGTCCCCCTGTGCACCAGTCATATCCCCCATCCCCAGCACAAGACAGCCCCAGTCCCTATGTGCAAGATTCATACCCCTCGACACTTGACCACCCCAGTCCCTGGTGTTACACATGACACCCCCAACACACATAAGTGCCCGTGTTGTACAAGCCACCCCCCCACTCACACAGAGGTACCTTGGGCATCTGTATCCTGACACCCATCTCATTACCCCTGCAGATCCATTGGTGGCTAGTGGCCCTGCTCCCCCCCCCCGTGGCACTGGCAACACCCCACCCCAGTCCCCATACTGTCCTGACATGCTGTGGCTCAGAACGACCAGTGGCACAGCCTTCTACACACCTCCATGGCCGCTGGTCATCCAAGTGATGTTGGGAGTGCAACGCTGATATATAGAGGCACGCTTCCAGTATCACTCAGATGACTAGCAGCCAAAGAGGTGTGTGGAGGGCTGTGCTGCTGGCTGTCCTGAGCCGTGGCATGTCAGGACAGTTTGGGGACTGGGTTGGAGTGTCATTGGTGCTGCAGGGGTTGGGGGCACTGGCCACCAATGAATCTGCAGGGATACTGGGATGGGGGTCAGGATACAGATGCCCAAGGTACCTCTGTGTGAGCAGGGGGGGGGTCTTGTACAACATGGGGCACTGGGGCACCTGTGTGTGTTGGGGGGTCATGTGCAACACCAGGAACCAGGGCTGTCATGTGTTGGGGGTGGGGGCATGAATAATGCACATGGGGACCTGGGCTGTTTTGTTCTCAGGTGAAGGGATATGACTGGTGCACAGGGGGACAGGGGCTGCTATGTGTCAGAGGGCAAGGGGTATGAATTGTGCACACAGGGACTGGGGTAGCCCTGTGCTGGGGGTGGGGGGTTGTGCATTTTGCACATGGGGACCAGGGCTGGCATGTTTCAGGGCAGGGGGTACTGTACAGTGATGGGGATGGGGCAGCCATGTGTGTGGGGCTCAGCATGTACAGCATTTATGGCAGGGTCCCTCCTGGCATAACTGGAGCCCTCCTACACCATACTAGTGCACAGCACTATGCACCTTAGTGCATTGCGCGTAGTGTTTGCATGCGCCGTCATGACTCTTCCCACCCTCGGCATGTTGCTGTATGCGTGGCTGGGGGATCGGGTGTATAAATGATATATGCACTGTTTGTGAATGCTGCTGAGGGTCCATGGGACCCCACTGCATGCCATTAATGCTTATCTATACTTACACACCCGGTTTCTGTGGCGTGTAGGCATAGTGCATAGGGCCCAATATCTTTCCCTCAAGCAATGAAAGTCATGGAGGGAATAGTTGAAAACAGAGGCAGTAGGGAGAGGAGGAAAATGGAAAGAGTTGGCAGTCATGGTGGAGGGAAGGAGAAACTTAGGTTGTGGAAGATGGTTTATTTAATACTAGGGGCCTCAGCAACAAAATGGACAATCTCTAGGCTGTGTTCTTAGAAGCTAACAAGAGTTGACTGCAGTCACTGAAACATGGGCAGTGCGTAACCACAACCGGGATCTCACTATCCAGTGTTATACCTTATTTAGAAGAGAGAGGGGTATAAGCAGGATGGGAGGTATGGCACTTTACATTATCAGTAACATTAAGGCAATGGATTTCAGTGATCTGAAAGGGGATGGGGGATACAAACAGTATGATTACAGCTGGTTGTTGAAAAAGGGAAGAGCCTAAGAGTGGGAGTGGCCTATAGGCCATGAAACCAGTCCATGGATGGGGTCAGGCAGCTAGGGGAGCAAATCAAAAGGGTTACCACATTAGGAAATGTGGTAGTGCTGTGAAATTTTAGTTTCCCAGGTATGAACTGGGAAAAACCATCAGCAAGGAGTGCAAAGATCCAGGCTCTTGTAAATTCACTACAAGGAAACATGTACAGTGGGTAAATAGAACCCTCTAGGAATTGGACCAACTCTGACCTGGTTTTGCCAAACCATGAGAGAGTTTAAAAGGTTAAAGTAAGTGATCCCTGGGGTGAGTGATCACAACTCAGTCTGTTCTCCTTAGCCCCAGAAGACAGGGGGATCAGATCTAAGACAATGGTCTTATACTTCAGGAGGGTAGAGGTGGGGAGTCTCCGTGATAAACTGAAGGGAAGAATGGATAGAGCAGGTTGAGAAAATGTTGGAACTCATTAACAGTAGTCTTTTGGAAGTTACTAAAACCTGGTTGAAAACAGGTTAGTAAAACAAAACACACCACACACGCACACACACACACACACACACACAGCCTCTCTGCTTCTTCAGGGAAGTGGAAGAAGCAGTCAGAGCAAAGACAGTTGCAAGAGGTACAAGGGGGAATCCATCTGAGGATAACAGAGATGCATAGCGGGAGGTGGTATAGTACAGTGGTTTAAGGCTCTGAGCTGCAAACCTGGAGACCTGTGTTTGAATCCCACAGCCCCCACTTGCATACTGTGTGACCCTAAGCAAGTCACTTAACTTCCGTGTGCTCCCAGGTCGCACCTGTAAACAAGCTTTAGCTTAGTGTGTCTCTCCTGGCTAAAAAAAAAAATAGTGAAAATGAAGTAGGCAAAGTCATAAGGAGGGTGAATGCAAAGATATACTGAGTGTAGCTGAGTGAGTAAAAAAAATGGCAAGGACTACTTCAGATGTATCAGAGAAAAGAGAAAAACTAAGGATGGAATTGTGCTGCTAAAATCAGAAAATCTTTGTGTATAGGAGGATGGGAAGAAGACTGACATCTTCAAAGAGTACTTTTACTCAGTATTTATAGTAGCAGTGGCCCTGTCCCGGACTGTGGAGTGCAAGGCAATCTAAGGGAGGGGTAGAGGGAACTGAAATTGGGACCAGTGCTGGAGGGTAGTGTACTTAATATACTAAGGGCTCTGAAGGTTGATATGTCTCTGAGACAAGATGGGTAGCCTTCAGGATGTTTAGGGAATTGGGGCAGTAACTAGCAAGGACTTTTATAATCCTATTCATCCTCTTCCCTGGATACTGGAGTAGTCCCAAGGGATTGGAGGAGGGTGTATGTGGTACCCTGCACAAGAGTGGGAGCAGGGAGAACTCTGGAAACTATAGGCCACTTAGTTTGAGCTCTACAGTAGGCAAGCTCCTGGAAATCTAGCTGCTCATGGAGGGTAGTGTTTCTCTCTAAAAGATAGGCACCCCAAAAAGATCATATATTGTGTTGTACTCCCTGTCATGGGTGTTTCCTGGAGCTCACCTTCCTCCCCACTGCCGATTTATTACTTGTCTGCTGCATTCCTTACCTAACTGTTACCCTGGTTACCCGATCTTATCTTGTTTGCTGTACACCTTACCTTGCTATGTTTTCCTGGTGCTTACCCACTTCACTACTGTCGATTTATAACTTGCTTGTTGTTTACCATACCCTACTATGTAATGACAGGGTACCTTACTACTGTTCCACCCACTTGCATGTGGGCCCAAATGTACCCTGTCCCTGTATTGTGTCTCCTATGTACTCTGTAATCCTCCCGGGTCGTACCTGAAAATGGGCACATGCTGTCTAGTGTGCTAACCTGAGTTAACAAAAGCAAATAAATAAATTATCATCAAGGAGCAATTGGTAGGATTTCTGGAAATAAATGGGTTGCAAGACAAGAGGTAGCATGGTCTCTTGAAGGGGAAGGTCATGTGAGACTAATCTGAGTTTTTGGATCAGTAATGTGTTCAGTCTACAAGGGCCAAGCAATTGATATCCTGTATCAATATTTAAGTAAGGCCTTTGACTTAGTAATCCACAAAAGACTTAGTAATCCACAAAAGACTTATCAAGAAACTGGGGGATCTGGAGGTTGAGGCAAAGATAACAATGTGTGTTGAAAACTGGTCAGTTGGAAGGACCCAAAGGGTGGTGGTAAATGGGGAACATTCAGAGATCAGTGAGGTCACAAGTGGGGTACCACAAAGATCAGTACTGCGACCAGTGCTGTTTAATATGTTCATTTGTGGCATACAGGAAAGAATCAAGAAAAAAAATCTGCCTTTTGCAGATGATATTAAACTCTGAGGCAGGGTAGATTCCAAGGAAGGATCTGGGACACAAAGAAGGGCCTAGAAAAGTCTGAGGAGTGATCCAAGATATGGCAATTAAAGCTTAATTCCAACAGTGGCAAAGTTATGTACGTAGGCAAATTAAACCCGAAGGCAGGTTATTGGTTAGGGGGCACAAAAACTCAGTCTGACTATTGATGAAAGAGTCTCAGGTATCATCACTAGTGATAACCTCCAGTCAATGACCCAGTGTAGCAGGGCTCTCAGGAAGGTCAACAAGATTCTGGAATGTATAGGGAGAGGTTTATGATGGGTGAAATCAGCACATTCTGATTTGACAGAATTTTCATGAAAGTTCGTAAATTTTGCAAAATCTCGAAAAATTTCATAAAATGCCATGGAATTTTCCAAACTTTTTCAATTGGTCATAATTCAGTCAATCATACAGCTAGAGATCTAAACCGTCACATGTGTACTGTTTAGAAGAGGTCCTAAAAAGATGCCAAGTATCATAACATTTGGAACATGGGCAAGGAAGTTATAGGGACTTAATTGATGTCAATTTATTATTTGTGTGAAAAATTCTGAAAATATATCTGTGCTAACAACATAGCCACCTTTGGATCTAGATAACTAAAAATGTATATGCATACTTTCTTGGAAGAGTCTTAGAAACTGCTCAATAGAGGGGTAGTTGATTACATAATTTCAAAATTTCACAGTTTAATTATTTGTTAAATTGTGTGAACATTTTCAAAATATCTGGATGTTTATTGCAGGCATACACTCAAGATCTGGTATGTATACCAAAGTGAATATGTCCTGGAGTCTAATTAATCTGGATAAATGTGGTTTAGTATGTTAAAACTGATTGAGGCTACTTCAGAATTACCAGTTAGCACAATTTGCTAAAAAATTCATGGACACATAATAGGTAATGCCAGTAGAATTCCACTTGAGAATTTAAGTTTCACAAAGCACTTATCACCACTGAATCACTTTACCTGCACTAGCACCATTGTCTTATAATTCCCCTCCAATACCCATGTGACAGTGAAGCTTATCATCATGCTCCATCACGACAAAACATATCCAGATATTTCTGTCACACTAGTTGTAAGGCGTGGCATCACTTGGTGTCACTGTTTTCAAGTAGTAAAAATGTACATTGATATCTACAGGGTTGTTAAAGAGTCAGCAGGTGGCGCTGTACAGAAACAATGCTGCAAGTGCATGTGCTATCACAAGTCATTAAGTCAGTGAGCACTAGTGGTTAGCTGGCATAGTGCAATAAGATGGGCTAGTGCACAGTGATGTTTGTGACTGTTCTTCCTGGTTTGTCACTCAAAGGTAGTGAGCTGACACTTGGCACCACTATATTTTCACTATGGAGCTTCTTCTGAATACTACCTTATTTCCTCTTTACCCAGCCTTTACCTTCCTCTACGATGGCAGCTCAAGTGCATAGAAATATAGAATTTGACGGCAGATAAGGACCACTTGGCCCACCTAGTCTGCCCATTTTCCTACCTAACAGATAAGCTGCAGATCCTAGTTAACCAACAGCTTACTTCCTCCTACTCCCCACTAGGACTGCCATATGCCTGTCCCATGCATTCTTGAATTCCCCCACTGTTCTTGACTCCACGACCTCCTCAGGGACTAGGCAAAATGTATAGACATGGCTTCAACAAGTGTATCACAGGATTTCACAGTTTCACAAAAACTCATGAATTTAAGTTTGGTTACTGATGTTATTTTGGAATCTCTGAGTGCTTATAACTTGGCCAGCCTTTGAGCAAGAGATTAGAGAGTTGACATGCACAGCCTGTTTTTTTTTTTTTTACTTATGTTTTTTCCTGGCCAGCAGCTCATCTCTCAGAGATAAAGTATATCCTGTTCTCAGGGATATACCCTGACCAGGCTGAACCCAGCTATCATTCAGCTGGCTAGCATTCTCCCACACTTTTCCCCCACCTCCCTTGTAGGAGTGGTGCCTCTGTCTACCTTGCTCAGACACAGCATCCCCTGAGGCAAGGGGTGGGGCCCTGATTCAGGGGTTGCTGTGTTTGTGAAACCCACCACCAACCCTCCTCGACCAAGATGCACTGCTGAACAGCAACCATCTTGGCCATGGCCTGCCTCCTGATATGACTTTCCTGGCTTGCTTCTGATCCCATGTCATCGGTGTGACAGTGTGACACTCTGCTGCTGGACCATGGAGGTAGTCTTAAACCCTAATATTTAGGGTTAATGAACTTAACAAAATTGGTGATATTCCGTTCTCTAGTGTTAACGTTACATGGGCTTAAAATTCTGCAGTTTACATACTAGTGAAATTAAGCTTATATTTTTGAAAGTTTGGAGGCTTATAACTCAGTCACCTTTCAAGACAGACATGTGCAGCTTGGTACACTTTTGTGTGGATCTTAGTAAACGCACTATACCAACTTCAAATTTTGACCAAAAGTCTTAAAATTGGACAGGCATAACTGAAATTACAATTCTGGTGAAAGTTTGCAAAATTGTCATGGAAAATGCATCAAATTTTGTGGAAGCAAAATCAAAAGTTTGCAAGATTTTCATTGGTGGTAGATGAATTTTGCCCAGTCCTATAGAGGGCTCTCCAGTTGAAGAAAAGAGGTGCTGTAGCCCCTCTGTGGGTCACTAGAGAGGCCACACTTGGAGTGCTGTGTCCAGTCTGGAACTCACACCTTGAAAAGAATAAGGATCATATAGTGGCTGTCCAAAGGCATGATACAAAGATATGATACAGGGTTAGATGAGTAAATCATGTCAGGACTGTCTGGCCTGTCTGAACATGTACTCGCTGGAGTTCAGAAGAGAGAAGAAACATGATAAAAACCTGTAAATATCAGAAGGAGATAAATGGGGCAGAATGTCATGACCTGTTTAAGCACAATCAGGGATCAGCAACCTGGGGGGGGGGCACAAGTATAAACTGGTGTGTGTGGGGGGTAGATTCAGGAAGGATGTGAGGAAGCATTTCTTTATGGAAAGGGTGGTGGATGGATTGACACCCCGAGGAAGGTCAGGTGATTGGAGCACTGGGGTAAGTAGTAGACTGCAGGAAGCTCAGAGGGGCTTTTCCTCATTTTTTTTTCTGCAAGGGGACACTGAACACTTTCCATTTAAATTCTTAAAAACTTATACAGATACATAGACACTGTCAGCAAATAAGGGCCTATGGCCCACCCAGTCTGCCCATTTGAACTTGTAAGTTCACTTTATGTTTTTCTAGAAGTCTGTTGCCCCTTACTCTTGACCTCCAGAATTCTCTTATGTCTATCCCATGCATTCTTAAATCCCGTGATTGTTTCAACCCCCACCACTTCTTCTGGCAGGGTGTTCCACTTGTCCACCACCTGTTCTGTGAAGAAATTCTTCCTCACATTTCCTCTGAATCACCGTCCCTCCAAATTCATCCCATGCCCTCTAGGCCTGGAACATCTTTTTCACTGGAAAATAGTGTATTCCTGCACCCTGTTCCTCCCTGTAAGGTACTTGTATGTCTCTATCATATCCCCTCTCTCCCTCTTCTCCTCCAGGGAGTACATATTCAAGTCCTTCAGCCTTTCCTCATAGGACTTGTGATGCAATCCCTGTACCATCTTTGTTGCCCTCCTCTGAACCTTCTCTACCCTGTCTATGTCCTTTACGTAGGTAAGGTCTCTAGAACTGTGCTCTGTACGCCAGGTGGGGCCTCACTAGTGTCTTGTATAGTGGAATTATGACCACCCTTTTCCTGCTGGTGATGTCCCTGCCTATGCATCCTGGTATCCTATTTGCTGTACCTGCTGCCTTGTCGCACTGTTTCCCTACCTTGAGGTCATCAGAGATGATAACCCCAAGGTCCCTTTCCTGCTTGGTGCATGCTATATGCTCACCCCCAACTGATATGTTGTTCCAGGGCTTTTGTGTCCCATATGCATTATCTTGGTTTTTTTTGCACTGAATTTCAACTGCTAAACCCTTAACCATTCTTCAGGCTTCTGCAGGACCCTCCTCATTCTGTCTACACCCTCTGGCATGTCCACTCTGTTATAGAACTTCATGTCATCAGCAAATAGGGAAATGCTGCCTTCTAGGTCCTCCGCAATATCACTGATGAAGACATTGAATAGGACCGGTCCCAGCACTGATCCCTGTGGTACCCACTGGTCACTCTTCCCTCTATGGAGTGACAGCCATTTTCCACCACCCTCTGTGTCCTGTCGCACAGCCAATTACCTGCCTTCTGCACTACTGTCTTGCCCACTCCCATATTCCCCAGTTTGTTTAATAGCCTTCTATGTGGCACAGTGTCAAATGTCTTGCCGAAGTCCAGATAGGCCATGTCCACTGCCCTCCTCTGATCCACCTCCCTTGTCACCCAGTCAAAAAATTCAGTGAGGTTGGGCTGGCATGACCTCCCCCAGTGAAACCATGCTGCCTTGGGTCCTGTAGTCTGTTGGCAATCAATGTTCCACCAATATCTCCTTCAGTAGTGCTTCCATGATCTTCACCACTACCGAGGTCAGGCTGACTGGTCTGTAGTCCCCCGCATCCTCTTTGTTCCCACTTTTGTATAAGGGGACTACATCTGCTGTCCTCCAGTCTTTGGGTACCTCCCTTGTTTCCAGTGATTGGCTAAACAGGATTGCCAGAGGTTTAGCCACCACCTCTCTTAGTTCCTTTAGGACCTTGGGGTGCACCCCATCTGGCCCCATTGCCTTATCAACTCTTACTCTTTCCAGTTCCTTTAGGACCTTGGGGTGCACCCCATCTTGCCCCATTGCTTTATCAACTTTTACTCCTTCTAGTTCCTTTAGGACCCTTTCCCATGTAAAGGGACTTGTGTCCATTTCTACGCCATTCCCAACCCTCGTACTCCCTTCAGGCCCATTACTCTCCTCTTCCTCAGTAAAGGCTGTGTAGAAATATCTATTCAGTATGTCAGCGTTACTGTTGTCATCCTCCACATGGCCCCCATCCTCCCCCTTCAGTCTCATTATCCCTCCCTTTTCCCTTCTTTTTTCACTTATGTACCTGTAAAAGGTTTTGTCCCCTCTACCCTCCGATTTTGCGATGTGCTCTTCTTTCTGAGCTTTGGCTTCCCTTACTGACCTTCCTGCCTCCCTTTGTTTCTCCTAGTACTTCTCCCTATCCCCTTCTAACTGTATCTTTTTGTATTGCCTGAATGCAATCTTTTTGGCTTTCACTTTCTCTGCTACCTCCTTGGAAAAACATAATGTCCTCCTCTTCCTTTCCCCCTTGCTAACCTGCTTAATGCATAATTCTATTGCTCTTGTAGTCCCTATTGTAAATATTGCCCACTGTTCCTCAACCTCTGATTCTATCCCCATTCTCATTAATGCCTTTTTCAAGCATCTCCCCATTTTCCCAAAGTCTCTCCCCCTAAAATCCAGGATACATGTTTTTGTGCAGTTTGATTCTGCTCCTTCTGTGATTTCAAGCCACAGTGACCTGTGGTCACTGTTCCCCAGGTGCTCCTCCACTGTTACCCCCATCACACTGTCCCTGTTTGTGAGCATGAGGACCAGTATTGCCTTCTTCTGAGTTGGTTCCATGACCAGTTGCTTGAGGAAGGCACCTTGAATGGAGTCCAGGATAAATCTGCTCCTAGCTGATGCTGTTGCTGGGAGGCTCCAGTCCATATCTGGAATATTGAAGTCTCCAAGCACCACCTGATCCTTGTCTGCCATCCTTTGGATGGCTAGCATCAGCTCCCTACCTGTTTCTCCCTCCTGGGCTGGTCATCTGTAGACCATCTCTGTGTGGACGGCTGACTCCATTTTCCTTTCCAGCTTAGCCCACGGTATCTCTCCCCCATTTTGTTTCTCCTGAATTTCTGTGGCCTTTATGCCATCTTTCACATAAAGTGCCACTCCTCCTCATTTCCTGCCTGCCCTGTCTCTTCTGAATATGTTGTAGCCGAGTATGGCCATCGCCCAGTTGTAGTTATCATTACTTTAGATTCTGATAAATTCTTAAAGTCCAACCAAATCCAACAGATGTCTGGTCATGCAACTTTTGTGAGCTTCCTCTTATCCTTATCAGGTCTGAGTGCTACCTTTTTGAAGTGTGTGTTTTGGTTGGCTACTGAGGCAAGCACCAATGCTCCTATACAGAAGCGTGAGCTTCAGTTTTGCCTGTTGTTGGATAGATGGAAAAGTTTGCCAAGGGGGTGGTAAACATTAAAGGGAAACACTGGAAAAGGCACAGTTTTCCCCAGTCACTACACAAATGCCTGATTATTGCTTTCAGATGGTAACCTTTTTTAAATTACCTCTAACTGCTTCTCTAGTGATTTAAAAAGTGACCCTCAACTTTCATTTTCTGCTGCTGGCAGCTACCATCTCATGAGCAGCAGAGAGCTTCCTGAGCTCACGTTATGCTAATCTGTCCTGCCAACCAATAGTAGAGGTCAAACAGACATATTAGCATACAGTGAGCTCAGGAATCTCACTGCTGCTCATGAGATGGTGGCTGCCAGCAACAGAAAGTGGGAGTTGTGGGTAGCTGTTTTAAATCATTAAAAAAAGTTGTTACTATCTTAAAGCATTAATCAAGAGTTTCTGTAGTGTCTGGGGAAAGCTGAGTCTTTTCCAGTGTTTTCCTTTAAAATGGTGACAGGTTTCAAGAGAGTGGAGGACAGCTATAGGGACTGGTGAAAGCAAAGGCAAGGAAGGGGTAGAAAGTGGGGGTAGAGAGGCATATCTGCCAGTTGGTATAGGTCTAGGCAAGACAGGGATGACTCGGGTAGGATAATGGGACGACATAATGGGCTATAAAGTCTATTTCTGACAACATCTTTCTATGTTTCTAAGGTGGAAGAAAGCCAAGTTAAACTTGTGAGCAAGACAGTAGGAATGACAGATGTTCTTATACTCAAGAGTGGTGAATTCCAGTTGGTCATGCATAGAACAATAATGAGTGCAGGGTGGACAGCTGAGGATCAATCTTCACAATAAGACAAAAAAGTGTCCAGTTTGGCTACTTGGGGTTTAGGCATGCACCATAGACTACATCACCATAAGCAATTGCAGAGAGAAATATTTGCTCCTCTATACATCTAATTCTTAAGGGAATGGAACTTTTTACCCTATAGAGGGCACCTACGTAGCATAGGAAAGATAGAGGATGTAAGACAAGACTGTAAATATCTGAGTAAAATCAAGGGTCATACCCAGATATTAAAATGTGGGTACTCTGTCCAGAGAGTGATCATCTAGTGAATTGATTACAAGAGAGTGGAGTTTTTAATAAGGCCTCAGAATGAAATACATTTGCCTGCCTTTTTTTTTTTTCCTAAGATAGTTCATTTGCACAGAACCATATCTGAAAGGACTCAAAATCATGCAGGAAGGCTATCTGCATGTCAGCCTGAAAGGGGCCAGAATTAAAGAGGACAGTGTCTTCAGCACACATATGAAGGCAGCAGACAATAAACTGGGATGGAAGATCATTTACAATGATGGAGAAGAGAAGTGGGACACTTTTATATATATAATATAATTTTTCTTTATTTTTGAGTTTAGTTTTGACTGTAACTTCACCATAGGGTGACTATAACTGGCACCTTTAGAAACTGATCTGTGATTCACTTGTGTACTCCTGATGCGTGATCTAGGAGGTGGTACAATAATTTCATTGGTGGACTTCGTTCAAATGTTCTGGAGCCACCTCCTTTTGCCGGCCCCGTGCTTTTAAATTGGGGGTATGACAGCACTTACCCAACCCCTTGATGAAGAAGCACTGTAACCTTGAAGCTGGCAGTGGAGCTGACTGTAATTTGACTCGATAGTGAGATCTTTGCAGTTTTTGTAGCAATTCATGCTTATACTTGCTTACACAGCAACAGTTGGACAGAAAATAAACCGCTTTTGGGTGAAAGTATAGATTTCTGTGTGGTTCAGTGATGATTTTTCAGTCCTCACATAGTGAGACATGCACTCCAGCATCTGATTTTGTTGTGGCTAAATGCTGATCCCTTGGGGACACCCATTCAGATTCTGTAGGAAAGGCAATGAAAACAGGCTCACCCACTCAAACTCTTTAAATATGACCAGTGAGGTAGGACTCAAATCAGAGAAAGGAGGTAATAGCAGCAGCCTCCAGCTTCCATAGCCGCTGGGCATGGTGCATTGTGTCAAAAACTTTGGCCAGAACAAGAAAGATAGCACTGTGATAGCACCTGTGACTTTCTACTGTCCATGTTGAACAGGATGTAGTTTGTGAGGTGAAATACAGAAGTGGTAGCTGAGTCATCAGAGCAGAAACCTGCCTGGTAGGGAGCGAGGAAGCCAGTCTTATCAGAGTAAGTTATTAGTTGATGATAAAACTGATGGTTACGTGCTTTGCATAGAATGTGTTAGAGTGAAACTGAATGGTAGTTTCCCATATCAAGGGGGTCCGAATTTTTATAGGGTGGGAGGACCACAGCCAGCTTCCAAGCTGCAGGAATGACAATGGTAATGATCAAACAATTAACAATATGGGTTATATATCTGGAAATGAAGGGGGTATCCTGGATCAGGAATTTGGGAAAGGGACCCTCAAAACTCCTCCAGTGTGAAGGCTCATGACTGTGAACTCTTTCATGACCTCAGATGCAGTAATGGGTTGTAACAAAAAGGAGGTAAGGATGTAGGAGGATGTCGGTGGAAGAGGAGCTGGCAGTGGTAGCGTCAGAAGTAGGGGATTTCTGCAGGGTGCTGACATCTTACATCTTACAGAAGTTGATGCCAAAGCAGCAATAAGCAGGACATCCATGAAACAGAAAATTATTTTACAGTTAAATAAGATAAATGTCATTGTCACCTAAAAAAGGGAAATCTGGGTTTAGCTATAGGAGTGGGTGGGCTGTGGGTATTTACAGCTTTCCTATAAAGGTGACTCTGTACCATTAGTGACATCACAGGTATTCATACTGCTTTATGATGTTTTTCATGAAATGGATGGTATCACTAATTTCAGTGTAGCATTCATTTTTCATGTTTTAGCAGCAGAGACTACTGCAAATAGATCTAAAAAAATGGGAACTTGTCATAATAGTAGTCTTACTCTGGTTGTAGGTGGTTCAGCAACCTCCTGAAGTCAGAATTCACTACCACAGATAAGATGCACAAATCACATTTCTCCAGCTCGAGCACTTAATTGAGGGTGAATGGATGGTTAAGGTGAAAAGTTGGGCTACTGTCTACAGACTAATGGATTATAAACTATTCTCTCTGTGCATTTGGTAACTCCATCCAGGGTCATACTTTATGAGATAATAACAAAAACCTAGTGGTTAAAGTGCAGAGTTCTGAACCTGGAGACCCAGGCTGGAATCTCACCACTGCCCCTAACTTACTGTGTGGCCTTAAGCAAATCACTTTATCTCCCTGTGGTTAGGCACTCTGCAATCTCAAATCTAGTTTTTGTGCTGTTTGAACTGAACTCTGCTGTTTGTCTAATGGCAGCGCAGATATCTCTCCTCCTCTCTCCTGGACTGCAAAGCCCTTTGGAATACAGTTTGTATAAAAGAAACAATATTAAACCAAATTTCCTTCCCTAACATCTGTTTTAACTTACCAGCATATCACCACAATATGGGTTATATATCTGGAAATGATGGGGGAAATGATCATACTGTATCTGCCACTCTGGCTGTACAGCGCAGTGGTTTTGCTCTCATTTTCATACTGCAAAGATGCAAACCCTGATCTTCTGACTTATAGGAAACTGACAGATCTGCTGCACCAAGTGGCTAAACATTTTTTGCTTGTGGACTGGTATTTGTAATTTAACCATATTGCCACATGCAGCACAGAACAATAGAGTTTAATGCATTGTGTCATGAATTTTACACAATACAATACAGTATTTTATACCTCATAAAGCAATTTTCCTATTTTTTGGTGGTATTTGATTCAGGGGGAGGAGGAGAATTTGATTCTTCCTTCTCCTGAATGCCATTATTAAGCTCCAAACTGAATCCTTGCTGCACTGCACTCCTTCCTTCCCCTCTCAATCATCTGTCTCCATCTCTCTGTCTCTATTTCTCTCTCTCTCTCTCTCTATCTCTTGGGGGGGGGCCCTATAGAGCCCCTCTATTTCTACTTTAGTCATCTGGATTGAACCCCTCTGGCTTCTCTCTGTGAGTGGGGATAGGCCCTGAATATGAGATCAAGAAAGATTTTGGCCAAAACATTAATGCATGCATAAGTGGTCAAATATATTAATTCCTCTGAAGCAGTGAACTGTATAACAATACTTAAAAAAAAAAATATCCTGACAAGCTTCAAAACAACAAATCTGAATTTCAGTCTGAAAATTTTTCTCCCAAAACTTTTTTTATTATTTGTTGAGAGAAATAGTCTGATATCAGGACAAATAATCTTTTTTTATCTTGTCAAGAGAAACAAGTCTATTTCATGGTATATATTTCTTAATTTTAATAATTTTTAACTAGGGGATTAAAAATCATATTCACTAGCTTCATTAGACATTAGGTCCAAAAAGAGCTGTCAATAACAGTGCCATCTAGATCAGCGCTGTATTGACAGTGCTCTATAATACAGCGGCAGTAGTAAATGCCACCAGAAAACACAGCACAAATTGTAGCAGTCGGATGACTGCTACCATTCAAAGCAAGCTACAATTTAAAACAGTTTTCTTGTGGGGGGGGCTCCTCACCCCCCCCCTGTAATTAACGATCCTAACTCTGAGGCTGAGTGGATCATGGGGAAAAGCTAAATTAGTGGGGTCATGGAATTACTGTTTCCACAGCACCCTGTAAAAAAAAAATCAGTTTTTCCAGCTGCAAAATCTTAAGGGGAGATCAGGATTAGAACCCTGGTCTCCCAATCCATCCTCGCCAAGCTGCTGCCTTAACACGCTCCACCACGGAGCATCTGAGCTAGTAACCACGCTTTCCTCACTCTTCCCCCTTCTCCTGTAAGTGTGACTAGCTACAGGGGTAGTGCTAGTTGTTCCATGCTATTCTACCCCTATTGCTATTCCAACATGAGTGGTTCCTACAGCGCGGTTTTTGGAATTTAGGCCTCCCATATTTAGAGATGGTCATTAGAGCCGAACACTCCTTAGTGCTGTAGGTAAGATAGCATAGGACTGGCCTGTGGAACATATTTAGACAGGCAGCATTCTTCGACCAGTTTATGCTTTCTGTCCGAGTATGACAGTTGTAAGAGCACAGTGCACACCGACTGTATGCTATGCTAACACAGTCCCTGGCAGGACAGTGGCTTACAGGAGCAAAGTGATTCCCAAATGTTTGGAGCTGGGAGAAATGAGCAAATTCTGAATTCATTGAATATTTGTGAAATTCTGTGAATTTTAGCAAAATTTTGCAAATTTGTTTTTTAATTAAGTATACTTTATTGAAGACAGAACATTTGGAACAGTACCAAATACAATAACATGCAGAGACACCTGCAACCAGAATACAAAAAATGGCACAGGAGAAAATGAAGTGGATAACATTTTCCAGTTTATAAAGTTTCCCTCCACACCACTCCATGCCCTCTTGCTTACCTCCCCCCACCCTCCTTCTGCACCAGAGATTAAGACAAAAAAATAAAGGAGGATTAGTATCAAGTGACTTAACATGGGAACTGGGATGGTAGTCTCTTAAAGAAATGCTCCAGAAAAGACAACTTAACAGGTAACCAATCTGGAGGAGATGGGCACCTAGATCAATGAAACGATAATAAGGTGAACAGGGGCTCCCATACTAATTTATATTTACCCAACCTGTTATGCAATCCTGCTACGATGCGTTCTGCTTGTAAGGCAAACTTGATTTCTTTGTACCATTCCACATGACTGTGGGTAAGTTGATCTATCCAATGTCTAAGTATGACTTTCTTGGCACAGGCTGAGACCAGGGCAATGTGTGCCCTCTGGAAACCATTGACTTTATTAGAGTAATCACCAAGTATGCCGATATTGGAGGTGAACATTCCAGACAGGTTTAACAGAGGATCAGCAATTTTTTTTAAATTTCCTGAAATAATTTAATTGGCTATAACTCGGTTTGTGTTGCAGCTAGATATCTAAACATTGGCTTGCCTATTATCTGGTATGGGCCCTAAAATCATGCCAAGTTTCATAACATTTGGAGGAAGGATGGAGACATTATAGTGGCTCAAATTCAGGCAATTTAATATTTATGTGAACATTTCTGAAAATATTTCTATGCTTACAACTTAGCCACATTTGGAATTAGATAATTAAACACTTAGATGCATAATTTCTTGGAAGAGTCATGGAAACTGCTAATTAGAAAAGTACTGGTTATGTAAATTGTAAGTTTTAGCCATAACCTGCCTGCAGACATGACTTCTCAGGCTCCCTTCTGCACTCAGGTTGTCAGCAATGACAGCATTAGTCTCTGATGCAGGGCCATGGGGGTTGCCTTAAAGACTCATATTTTGGGTCAGTGAATATAACAACATTGGTTATATTCTGTTCTCTAGCTTTAAACTTATAGGGGCTTAAAATTCAGCAGTTTATATAACTGCAAAATGTAATTTAAAAATGTCTGAAAGTTTAGAGACTTATGACTCAGTCACCTTTAAGGCTAGAGAGCTCACACTTGGCACAAATATGTATGAGTACCGATAAAGTCAGAGTACCAAATGTGATACAATTTGGACAAACACTTTTAGTTTACATAGTTGTTAACTGTAATTTAAAAATTTCTGGAAGTTTGGAATTTTACAACTCAGTCATCTGTAAAGGTAGAAATATGAAACCTCTTTATGGACATTGGCAAAGTCACTATACCAAATTTGGTGCAATTTGGACAAATTATTTTTAAATTAGATGTAAATAACTGAAATCACAATTTAGGTGAAATTTCATGAAATTCTTATGGAAATTTCACTAAATATTGTGGAAAATAAATCGGTATTTAACCAGACTTCTGCTGGTGGAAGAAACATTTCACCCAGTCCTACAAATGGACTAGCACCCTTACCCCTCTGAGCCATTTTCAGCTACTGGTATGCTATTAAGCACATATGGCATGTAAGGTACTAAAGAGCCATCTGCATGCCATTATGTGCTTATTAGCAACTCCACACAGTGCACTGTGTTTGACTGCCAAGACACATTGTTCAGAGCTATGCAAGATCCACTCCCCCGATCACCATTGGGATCACCCATAACTTTGTTATTCAAAGATACCTTGTGTCTCGTGGACCCCCTCCAGTCATCAGTCCAATCCCCCATAACTCTTTCTGTCAATGATATCTGGCATCTAGTGGTCCTGCCAACCCTACCCTCCAGTCACCAATCTGACCTCACCTCCCCCATTCCACTCAAACAGGTCCTCTACTCTTTTGTTCCAGTGGCCTCCCACTCAACCTAGCTGGCAACCCCCTTCCAGCCCCTCCACTCATCACCTGGGCTGGCCACTATCTGAGTGACTGGTATAGAGCATGTGCTTACTGTAGAAACAGCTGATGTGTGATGTCATCACATGAGCGACGTACATGCATGTCCACTGACATCACTGGACACTGGATAGCACTGTGGGCTCAAGAGATTCAAGAAAACAGATGCCGTCCTATCTATGCAGCCATGCATATCAAGAAATAACACTCAAGTAAAACAGAAAATAGATAATGACAGCAGAAAAAAACATAGGTCCATCTAGTCTGCTTGGAGTTTCCTATCTGCCCCAGGACCTACCATCCATATTGCGTTTTATCCCTCCCAGTCTGGCCCATGCTCCCCTCCCTATGGCTACGGGCTTAAGCAACCACTAAACCCTTCACTCTGTCCCAGCCATGCTTGAAATCATTTACAGTGTTGTCACCCACCACCTCTGTTGACAGAATGTTCATGACTCTACCACCCTTTCCATAAAATAGAACTTCCTCACATTCCTCTTAAACCTTCCTTCCCCCAATCCAGTTTCCAGTCATCAACTTGGGTTCTTGACTCTGTACTCCTGCTAAAAAGTTCCCCACAGTTCACCTTGTTATTCCCTTTAGGAACTTGAAGATCTCTGTCATAATCCCCACTCCCTGCTTGGTCTGCAGTGAGTGCATGTTCAGTGCCATCAGATGAACTTCATAAGATCTATCCTGCTGGCCTTGAATCATCTTGGCCACCCTGCATTACATTGTCTTCAACCTGTCCCTGTTCTTCCTTGTGTGAGGACTCCAGAACTGAGCACAGTATTCCAGATGTGATCTCATCCCCATGACCTGCAGCAGAGCCAGCAAAGCTGCAACACAGTAGCTTGCAGTAAGTGACATGTCATAAAATACTGCATGACAAAAGGGCTTAATTGCCATTGAATTATATTGTTCCCTGCAGCATTTTGTGATATACTGTGACATTACTGCATTGCATCCTGGCTTGTGCTACTATATATAAAGGTAGCAGTAGTACTAGTAGTAGTAATAATAGTAGTACCTCCTTTTTCCTGCTGTCAATACCCCTTCTAATACACCCCAGTATCCTATTAGCCTTACTACACTGACTTGATTGTTTGAGGGAGTCACTAGTGATGACCTCCAGGTCCCCTTCCTCTGCTGTAGTGTTCAGTTTAACCCATCCCATCCAGTACTCTGTCCTGGTATTTTTTCCCTAGGTGCACATAACCTTATCTTTTTGTGGAATCAGTTTCAACTTCTAAACCTTAGAGCACCCTTATAGAGTCCTCTGCATATCCCTTATCCCTTTGCCACTATCTACCCTAACACAGAGCTTTGTGTCATCTGTGAAGAGACACAACTTGCCCCGAATGCCTTCTCCAATGTCACTAATGAACATATTGAAGAGGACAGGACCCAGGACAGAGCTCTGCAGCACCCTACGTGTGACCTCCCACTCTTCTGATTTGACCTTGTTTACCACTACACTCTGCTGTCTCCACTTTAATCAGTTTCCTACCCATCTATGTCTTTAGCTGTTCCCAGGTCCTCCTGCTTTTTCAGCAATCTTATGTGTGGCACTAAGATGAAAGCCTTGCTGAAATAGAAGTAAAGTAGGTCCACAGTGTGGCCCTTATCTACTTCCTTTGTTACCCAGAAAAAAAAAAAAACTATTAGGTTGGTCTGACAAGACCTCCCTGTCGCAAACGCATACTGTTTACTATCTTGTAGACCATTGCTCTATAGGTAGTCTGCAAGATCCTCTTTGATCAGTACTCCATTAGTTTACCCACTACAGAGGTAAGGCTGACAGGTCTGTAATTCCCCAGTTGCTCCTTGTCCTCCCCCCCCTTGTGTAGCAGGTCTATGTCTACTACCCTCCAATCTTTCAGAACTACCCCTGCCTGAATTGAGCTGTTGAATAGCCCTACTAGGGATTCAACCAATTCCACAGCCAATTCTTTGAGCATGCTTGGGTGCAGCCCTTCTGGCCTTAGGGCTTTATCCACCTTTAGGGCTTCAGGCCCCTTTCTTTTTTAAATACTGGCTGCCTCTAGGCAGACTATGCATTGAAGTTGCAAGTTTTAAGGTGTGCAAACACTAGTTCTTTCTGATTCAAAAGCTGATAAATATTTTCTAAAAATATGTATTATCCTTTAGGTACCATGAGGTACAGAAAGAAGCATAGTCATTCTGAAGGCTTAAAAACAATGCTATAGAAGCAAAAGAGCACACAGAGAGGTGTGTCAGTCTTTCCAGACAAGGGGTTAAAAGCCACCTATCAGCTGCTGAGTCACAAAATACAGCCAGGGTGGTGGCAGGTGATGAGTGTTTCTCACAACAGTAAGAGACCACATTTATTGAATAAGCATTTCATTTGCCCTTTGCTCATTTACAGGCACAAGAAAATAAAAAAGTTAGTCATTGAATACACTTCCGAAACTGGCACATATGTAGAAAAAACACAAAGCAATACTTTTTTTGTCAGGAAATGTGTAACAACATGATTCATTACTGTGTTATTCACAGGTTTGTAAAAAATAGATAAATCATTTTTATTGTTTTCATTTTTTGAAAGCATAAACAAGACAATATAAAAAACATTCCCCAGAAGAAACCAATTAAAGTGGTGATTCACTAGGGTTCCTTTAAAGAGCTGCTGACGCCTCAAATAAAACTTTGAAAAACATAATATTTAAGTACAATTCAACTTGCATTCCATATATATTCTATAGATTTCTCCTCAACATTATTTATTACTGAGGAAATGTGCATGAATACATGATCTTCATAGCTCAGAGTTCATCTGCCTCTATAGCTTACTCCCTATGTCAAGTCATAGTCCTCTGTTGTGACATCACAATCTGTTGCCATGGGAATAACTGTGATGTCACAATCAGTATATTATGACTTCAGATAGGGAGAAAGCAACAAGAACAGATGAACTCTCCAGAAGCAAAGATCCTGTTTTCATGCAAATTGCATCAGTAATAAATAATGGGAAAGAGGAATAGAGACCTAATGTGAAATACAAGCTAAGCTATGTCTAAATATTATGTTTTGTTAAGGTTCTCCTGAAGGTGTCAGCTACTCTTGAACAAAAAAGACTGAAGATTTAAAAAGGACTGGAAAGGGATTTCTTTGAGAGTGCCGCCACCCCCCATATTCTGATGCTCCCCACTCACCTCAACTGTCAGCATCATCCCATGTGACAGCAACAGGTACAGCCTCTTTGCTCACAACTTCAGCTGGGCACCATCTGAGTGACAGGTAGTAAACATGGACTTATTGTAAAAAACAGCTGTTTCTACAGTAAGCATGCACTTGCTCCCTGTTACTCAGCTGGTGACTGGCCAAGGTGGTGAGCAAAGGGGCTGCGCCTGTTGCTGTCACCGAGAAGGGTGAGAAGGGGTGGAGAGACCTGAGTGGGTTTTGAACTGGTGATCAGGGTGGGGGTGGGAGGGGGTGAGGGACCACTAGAAACCAGGGATCATTGACAAAAAAGGGTTCTGGAGATTGGACTAGGGATCATGGGTGGTGGTCACTAGACACCAGGGAGAATTAAATAACAGAGTTATGGGCAAATTGGACTGGTGATCAGGGGTGAGGGGCCACAAGATGCTAAGGATCATTGAATACAAGGCTATAGGGGATGAGAATGGTGATCAGGGTGTGGGGCCAATGTGCACCATTGTGCGCTGTGGTAAGGGTAGAGTTTTGGAAGCATTAAACAGTGCTGTGTCTTCATCTGTTTAGCCCTTTTAAAACTGCTTCATATACCACTGCATCCTGTATGTAGGGGGGATCCCTTATTTGCATGGGCACAACAGTATATACTGTGCCTACACCTTATTGGTTTAGCATAGCACACAGGGGGCTGCTGAATATGGACCGCGCCCTGTCCAACTACACTCTTCTTGGTTAGTATGGCACAAACATGTTTAGAAAAAGTCACTACAGCTGTTCGCTGTTTTTGGAGCATGGTGTAGTGCTCCTCATCATTTTGGTGTGGCTGTTATTTCTTCACTTTTTTGGTTTGCGCTCTTTTGACATAGAACCAGAGTCCACACCTCAGAAATGACATAGACAGGGTGAAGATTGTTCAGAGGAAGGCAATTAAAATGATGCAGGGTTTGCATGAGAAGCCTTATGAGGAGAGACTGAGACACCTCAACATGTACACCCTGGAAGAGAGAAGGGAGAAAGGTGATATGATAGAGACTCTCACAAGTAGCTTACAGTGGTGAACAGAATGCAGCAGGAGTCTCTTTTAAATGAAAAAGAGCACTAGGACTAGGGGGCATTTGATGAAGCTGGGGGGGGTTGTTCAGGAGAGATGTGAGGAAACATTTCTTCACAGAAAGAGTGGTAGACACCTGGAACAGACTGCCAGCAGAAGTGGTGGAGGTAAAATAATAGGGGGCTTTAAACATGTGTGGAATAGTCATAGGGGAATATTACTAAATAGGTAGGAAGGAGGGAGTGTTGCAGAAAACCAGTTCGGGTCTGTGGAGACAGAATAGGCAGGAACCATCTGGGCAGACCGGGCAGGCCAAGTGGTCCTTTTCTACCAACAAATTCTGTACTTCTAAGTTTCTGTTTCTTCCACTGACTTCTTAGTAGATATTTTGTTTTTGAGTCCAACATTTTTTCCTTCTTGGGTGACATTTTTAACAAGTGGCACAGGTATGAGTGCTACACTAACCTATATCTGGGCTGGTGGGAACAACAGGCTGTATTATGGTGATGTTATATCAACAATATTTTGATGGTTTGGCAGTGTACTATGGATGAACTCATATAATCTGTAAAGTTTTTGGAAGCTAGCAACCATAATCTTAGATTCACGCTAACATTTGATTTGGAGATTGTATCTTTCTTGGATACCTGTATCATCAAAAACAACAGAGATGGAATTGATACAGATTTGTTCCACAAGCCCACAGACCGGAACACTGTCCTTCTGGCCAGTTCCTGCCACCCCATCAAAAATATCCCTACAAGCCAATTTCTAAGAGTGAGGAGGAACTGTAACACATAAGAGGCATTTAAAAAAATGCAGGTGAACTTGTTTAAAGATTCTCTAAGAAGAGGGACAATAATATAAGCAAAAACATGAGTTCCTTCTACAGAAAGAGCAAACTTACTTTAGCCAAAAGTAGAGACCCATCAGTGAGGACCTCCTGAATTTGTTTCAGCCTTTAATATCCTGTCCCATTCTATAGAGTAGATTTTGCATACAAATTGGAGGATTTTGGAAACTGAAAGAAAATTGGAACTATTTGTTGGAAGACCACCTAAATTAGTATATAGGAGGGCATAAAACTTGGGGGGATAGACTCACCCATAGCCTGCAACTTACCCAGCACACTACTATGTGGATGCCACCCCAACCTAATGGATGCCACAGGTGGGGTAGATGCAAGTACTGTCAGGGTGGTCACAGAAGGCACATCTTTTCCTAACCCTGTGGATGAGAGTACTACCACTATATGAAGATTTTTTCAACTCTGACACAACTCATGTATTTGGCAGCATGTAAATGCAGTATCTTTTTAATTGCGTGTACTAAAAGATGGCTCAAGGAACAAGTCAGAGACTGTGTGAGGGCAGTTGCCAGTGGTAATCATGAGTACATTCTCGCTAACCACATCTTAAAGGGACACTGTCAGTTTCTGGCCATATTTTCAGTGTCCCTTTAATGATTGTGCATGCCACAAATATACACTTATTGAAAGACAATATCATTCCTTATGTCCATAACTTTTCCATTAAAAAATTGTACTGAACTAAGAGTTTTTGTAAACCAAAGGTTATTTCTGGCTGAAATCACTGTTTGAACAGTGAAATCGGGACTCGGCACTTAAGTATCAGTATTGAATGAATTCAGCCAGAAATAACCTGCAGTTTACAGAAACACTTACGTTATCGAACTCAATTCAGTGCATATGGTACAGTTATCTATTTATTTTATATGCCACAAAAATCTACAAAATCATTCTTGCATGAGTTCAGCATGATTCAGTGCCATGGCACTGTTGGGGATATATGGAAAGGAGTGGGCCACAGTACATAAGGTTGGGGTGAATACAATTTATTTCAATCACAAATACTCATTTTATTGGAAAATTACGAATGTGAGGAATTGTATTATGTTTCAGTGAGTGGATATTTGTGGCAGACACAATCAGTAAAGGGACAATGAAAATATGTCGAAAAGCTAACAGGGTCTCTTTAAGTGTCACTGACCCAGATGCCCACTCAGTCTTTTATGGCAATTGAGAAAGTTACGGCGTGACCAAGGGATCTTGAATTAAACTTGGCCAAAAGAGAAAACTTTTGCATATTCAAACAGCAAGCAAAACATTATTTCCATGCCTTAATGATAAAATTGAGCTTGCTCCATTTTTTTTTTAATAAAATTATTCAACATGGGATTAGTTATCTGTTTTGGCATCTAATATAAGTACACTGATATTGTACTCTATTATTTGATATGTAAAAATCACTTATCTCAATTCTTTCAGGTATCGTTTGGATGAAATAGATTTACTCCAATCTGTCTGCTATGTACATATTCTGCTGGACACTTAGCATTGTTGTAATGTTTGTTTTTCCATTGTGATAAGCACTTTTGCACTCATTATATGTCACAATTGTTATATTGAAGCTACACCTTTAACAATATTTACGGCAAACTAAAGGTGGTGCTCAATACTCTTGACAAGGCACTATGGGCCCTGTGCACACAGGGGTGGGAATTACATTAGAGGAATGTATCCCACCTGTGGAGCTCCGCATCTGTGGACAGGTGTGCACCGGCCGCATTCATGACCACCAGCTACCCATCCATGTCCCGCCAACATGATGCAAAGTGTGTGCAAGGGTGAAGGGGGCAGGAGTACAGTCCTAAGCAGGCGCAATGGAATACCCTCCCTGGGACAGAGAGGATCCCCTGCACAGGACGGCATGAGACTGGGATTGTGAATAGGCACCCATGCACCGTGCGGGTGGACGCCATCTGTTGAAACCCCCCTCTCCCAGCACACATTGAGGCACCAGCCCTGGGATTGCAGTACCACTGCCTGCACACAGACCTGACTCCCCCACCACGCTGTCACAGCCACCCCTGACCCCCAGACCTGGCAGGAGGTGCCGCAGCTATGGGTTGCCAGCCACAATGCCCACCACACACCTCCTCCACCACTGGCACTGGGGATGGGGCATGTATGTGCGGAGGGGGGCTGAGCTTCAGGGATAGGGGCTCTGAATGTTGAAGGGAGGGAGCTCAGGGAAGGAATTCAGGACCGGTTGTGCTGGAGGGGACCCTGTAGATGCATGGGCATGGCCGCATATGGTTGTTACAGCAGGGACCCCCTACCATAGCCTGCACTGTCCTCCACACTCCTGCAGACAGCACTATGCACTGTAGTGACTGCTGCATAGTAGATCCATGCCCCTCACCTGCCCCCGGTGCGTTGCTGTCTTTGCGGACGGGAGATCAGGTGTGTAGGGGCTACATGCCCCAGATAGTGCATCCTGCATGGTGGGTGTATTGGGTTTGGAGTGGCTCCACGCTGTAGATGTGCAGTGCATAGTCACTCCACCCCTTCATGCATAGGTGTCTATATGCAGAAAACACTAAGGGCTTGATTTTCAAAGCCCTGATTATGATGCAAGGTGCCTGTGTCAAACATAATTGATGTAAGTGGCACCTTGCATCAAAAGATTCGGCAATACCTTTTTTTAAATGGGGAGCCGTTGTGCCAATGTGGGACTGCATCGGCCTTGCAAATGAAACTGGGGTGTGCCAGGTCACAATGGGGCTTGCGCCATGGTGGGACTGCAACATCCCCTTTTTTGTTATTTTGTAAGCCCCACTGTGGATGCAGCAACAGGCTCCACTTAGATCAGCCAGAAGGTGGTCTAAGGGATGCGCACCAGTGCACACCTTGTGGTGAAGGGGTCTAAAAGTGGGCTGCCAGGGGAAGCTGGTGCATGGGGGTTGCCATAGGGGGTTTCAGGGAGACAGCAGGCTTGACAGGGAGCAATGTGGCTCCTGGCGGGGGTGCCGTTTGCATAGTCATACAGGCAATAGGATGGGACCTCCAAGTATGGGAGGGGTTCCAGGGAAAGAAAGTGACATGGTCCTAGGTGGGCACAGCCCTGGCAACTGTCCCATAGGTGGTCACATATGGAACAGCTGGCAGGGCTGTGCCCACCTGAGGCCATGTCACTTTCTGTCCCTAAATCCCCTCTTGGAAGTCCCATCCCATCAGCTTCATGACTATGCAAAAGGCACCCCTGCTGGGTGCCACATTGCTCCTTCTCATGCCCACTGTCTCCCCAACACCCCCTATGGCACCCCCATGCCCCTTCTGCTCTTGGCCCCCTCCTGTCAAGCAGACTTGCCTATCCCACCTCAACCATCCCAGCTCTTCTAGTGTTGCACGGGGCAGGGAGCAACTCAATCCCTGTGGCAATTCCTGCAGGTGCACCAAATGTTTGGCACTAGCCTGCAACTGCAGAAACTCCTGAATTTTGGGTGCAGGGACCCCCCTTTTTTAAAACTGGGCAGAGGGTCCCCAATGCACCTGATGTTTGCCTTAGCCCTAGAGTGACACAACTTGCATTGTTCAAATAGCTCTTTAAAAATTGAGCCCATAATCTTTTTACGACCACTCTTTCTGAGCATGACAAGTGTCATTAAATAATTGCTGAAATGTCGTTTTGAGCCACAAGTGTTAAAACACATTTTGGATAGGATTTGAGAGATCACCTTTCGGGATGCAAAAACATTTTTGGGCCAGGATTTGAAAAATTACAGCTGTTACTTTCATGAGGTGCTGTGAAGAAATGGCTATGTTGAAAATTAACAAAGTTACAAGCCTGCGTTCATAAATTTCAGTGTAGGCTCATAACTTTGTTGTTTTTTAATAATTTTACTCCAAATTTTCAACATAGCCTTCTTATGACCTCACCTCATGAAAAAGGGTGGGGAAAATTTTCAACTCCTGCCCACAGGGTGACATCGCACAGCAACTATGAAATCACCTTTCGGGATGTGAAAACATATTTGGGCCAGGGTTTGAAAAATGACAGCTGTCACATGCATGAGGTGCTGTGAAGAAATGGCTATGTTGAAAATATGGGATCAAAATATGTAAAATTACCAAAATTATGAGCCTGCATTTGCACATTCCAATGCAGGGTCATAACTTCGTTGTTTTTAAATATTTTTACCCCAAATGTTCAACATAGCCTTCTTATGACCCCGTCTCATGAAGTACAGAGAAAAGTTTCAACTCCTGCACAACAGGTGGTTTCATGCATCAACAGCAAAATCACCATTTTGGATGGATTTGCCTAATTGCTCTGCCATTGTTCACGAAGTGGGGTCCCAAACAGGCATGTTGAAAATCTGGGGCAAAAATATTCAAAAATGGCCAAGTTATGCCACTTAGTTTAAAACCCCATTGAAATACAATTAACCAGATACCTAATTTCCTCAGTTCATAGTCCGGCGATGAAGAGTGAAGACGTGTCTGCAGTCCAGAGAGGATTACAGCATTGGACCCCCAGTAGGTAGGTAAGGGCTTGAGGGGGTGTGGGATGCTGCATGCTGAGTGGGAGGGTCAGGTGGGAGGACAAATGGTATGACAGCAACAGACATCGATGGACCATTTTCTTCTTTACAGGGTATATTATTGGGGAAAAAAACTATGAGGGATGATTTTCTTTATTTCAGGTGGCAACACTGGGGGATCGGGCCGCCCCAGTGTTGGTGTTATGTTTGTGGGGGTGGAGTGGGGTGGTGGGTGCTGAGTGGGAGGGTCAGATGAAGGAACAGTAACAGAGGAAGAAATAGAATTGATAGATGGTTTTCCTTTTTACAGGGTACATTTACGATAAAAAAACTACTGAAGATGGTTTTCTTTATTTCAGGTGGTGACACTAGAGGATTGGGCACCCCCAGTATCATTGTTATGTTTGTGGCTGGGTAGAGGTAGTGGGTGCTGAGTGGAAGGGTTGGGTGGGGGACAGTAATGGAGGCAGCAAGAGACATCGATGGACAGTTTTCATTTTTACAGGGTACATTTACAATAAAAAAAACAACTAAGGACAGTTTTCTTTATTTCAGGTGGTGACAATGGTGGATTAGGCACCCCCAGTGTCAGTGTTATGTTTGTGGGGGGTGGGGTGTGCTGAGTGGGAGGGTGAGGTGGGGGGACAGTAATGGAGGCAACTACAGATAACGATGGATGCTTTTCTTTTTTACAGGGTATATTTACAAAAGAAAATACTATGGACGTTTTTCTTTATTTCAGGTGGTAACACTGGGGATTGGGCACTCCCATTGTCAGTGTTATGCTTGTGGGTGCTGAGTGGGAAGGTGGGGTGGGAGAACCGTAACAGCATCGGCAGCAACAGACATCGATGGACAGTTTTCTTTGTTACAGGTTGTAATTCGACCTCAGCAGGCTGATCATGACAAATCAGCTGTGCTTGCTGGGAAGCATAGATCAAAGGAAAGAGCCGGCCAATGATTGGGTTTTCTCTCTACTTTGAAATGCACATTTCTGCTCAGCAAGCCAGAACAGTGTCATGATCAGCCTGGCTGATGACTGGTGTGACACTGTCAAGTCCCTTGCAAACCACTCTGCACTGGACTGACAGTGTCACACCCCGCAAAAGCCACTCTCCTAACAAAATGTTCGCTGCACATGCATGCACAGTGAACAGAAAAAATGAGCACTCAGAAGACAACAGTGGATCACACAGCTGAGTAAAGCTGCTAGTGCTGCATTTTAGTAGGTAGGTGAATCGATATACAGGTGCAGACAGACACTCAGGGCTTGATTTTCAAAGAGCCCTTAGAGTAGTGCAAGTTGTGTCACTCTAGGGCTGAGGTGAACTCCGGGTGCATCAGGACCCTGTGCCCAATTTTATAAAAAGGGGGTCCCTATGACAAAAACTCAGGAGTTGCTGAAGCCATAGGCTAGTGCCAAATATTTGGTGCACCTGCAGGAATTGCCATAGGGATCCAGCCCCACCTGCCAGGTGCAGCACTAGAGGGGCTGCAAAGGGTGTGTGTGACTGTGCATGGCAGGAGGGGGCCAGGGGAAAAAAGGAGTCAGAGTTTGCCCTACTGGCCATGGGAGAGACAGCAGAAGACCAGTGTGGTGATGTGGCAGCCGGACATGGTGCATGTTGCAGTGACTGGCAGTCAATCAGCTGGTGGTCTGGGAGGTTGGCAGGAAGGGAAACTGATCTGGCCCCAGATGGGCACAGCCATGGCACCTGCTCCAGAGGTACCACCAGCCCAAAGTCTGTACATGGAAGATAGCCTGCCACAATGCAGGGGGACTGGGTGCCAGGGAACTGCTGCAGTGCGTGGAGAAGGTTCCCCTCCACTACTGGCAGCTCTGCCCCTGCAGTCAATGCATTCCATTATTGAGGAAAAAAGAAACGATTGTATAATAAATTAAAGAAGAAACCATCAGGCCCTGTAAATATAAGATTAAAATTATGCAGTAAACAAATAAAAACATCAGTTAGGAAGGCAAAATGTAATAAGGAAAGAGAAGTGGTAATCAAGACAAAGAATAACTAACAAAAAACAATTTTTTAACTATATAGGAACCTAAAGAGGAAATCAAAAAGGCATAGGACCTATAATAACAGAAAATAAGACCTTAACAGACGAAACAGAAGTAGCATTAGAGCTCAATAAATACTTTCTGAGTGTGTTTGAACCAAAAGAGACACTGGACAATGAAAATATGACAATAAGAAAAGAATATATCCCTATCAAGGAAAGTGAGATTATAACACTAGTACAAACTTTGAAGCCGAATACTTCTGCCGGACCAGATGGCATAAATATTACATTTCTGAAGGATTTAATACATGAACTAGTTGGACCAATTACATATCTAGTAAATATCTCATTAGAAAGTGGAAAGACAATACCTGAGTGGGGACAAGCAAATATTACACCAATATTCAAAGCTGGATAAAGGTTCGAGGCTAAAAAATTATAAACCAATAAGCCTAATGTCAGTTTTAGGTAAATTATTGGAAAGAGTAATTCAACATAGGATTACAGAACACTTGGAAAAAGAACACATATTTGATATTACACAACATGGGTTCAATAAGGGCGAGTCATGCCTAACTAATTTGATAAACTTTTTCGAACCAGTGAGTTAAGCCTTGGAAAAAGGTGTATCAGTGGATGTAATATACTTGGACTTTGCAAAGGCATTTGATAAGGTATCACACAAAAAAACTGATTGAACAATTACATCAATTGAATTTAGGGGACAATATAATAGAATGGGTTACATCCTGGTTAAAGGACAGAAAACAAAGGGTGATTGTAAAGGGGTATCAATCTGACTGGGGTGACATAACGAGTGGGGTTCCTCAGAGATCTGTCCTGGGGCCCACTTTATTTAATATACTGGTCAGTACACTTCAAACAAAGGATAATGCATGGAAATGTAAATATGTAGATGACTGCAAACTAGGGGGAATAGTCCAAAATGATTCCAATGGTAAGAAATTAAAAGAAAACTTGGATAATCTTGTAGATTGGGCAAAAACAAACAAAATGAAGTTCAGTGTATCCAAGTGCAAAGTGATGCACTTTGGTGCTAAAAATCCAAATTATTTATATAAATTATATGATCAAATATTAGAGAATACTTCAGAGGAAAGGGACCTAGGAGTATACATATCAAATACACTGACTACAGATGGACATATAAATAAATCGGTTAAAAAATGTCAAAAAATACTGGGATGTATACTAACAAATATTAAGAGTAGGGACAGTGAGGTTATTCTCCCTCTGTACACTAATCTGGTTCGTCCACATATGGAATATTGTTCACAGTATGCGGCAGCAACTAATGTTAGGAGTAAAAAATTAAAAGAGAGAGTACAGAGAAAAATAACAGAGAATAAAAGGACAACGTAATAAGACATATAGTGATAGACTACAGAATTTGGGGCTATACTCGATTGAATATAGACAATTAAGAGGTGACATTTGTCTGGTATATAGGGCAAGCAGGGATAATGAATTAATGGAAGTACTAGGATTTAAAAGAAGTGAGGAACAAAACGAAAAAACTAGATCTCATATTTACTAACTAAAAGGTGACATAAATAAAACACACAAAGTATGGATTTTTTTAATCTAAGAATAATAAATAGTTGGAATGAATTGCCTAGATGCATAGTCAATAGTGAGACAATGGGAAGTTTTAAATGTGAACTAGATAAATATATGGGAAATAAAAAATGTATGTACCACCGATAAGAGTAAATAGGTGGCGAGTTCAATTAAGGACAAATTGTCTTCAGAACTTGTAAATTATCTATGAACCTATGAACCTATGTACACGCTTCTGTCTCATGGCACCTCTGGGGCAAATGTTACAGCTGTGCCCACCTGGGACCAGGTCAGTTTCCTTCCCTGCCAATGCCAGGCTTTGAAAATTGAGCCCCATGTTGAAAATGTGGGGTACAATTGTGAAAAACCAACTAAATTATGAGGAAACAAATTGTTCCAACATTTACTCATAACTTTATTTTTTTACAGATTTTGGCCCCTGATGTTCAACATATCCATTTTGTTACCCCACCTCCTGAACATGGCAGGTGTCATTTTTAAAATCCTCTCCAAAGCTTGTTTCCACAGTTGCATGACAACATCACCTTTTGGATGGGATTTTAAAAAATTCCACCTGTCTTGATCATAATGTCAGTTCATAAAAAGCCTGTTGGACATTTGGGGTCAAAATGTGGGAGCCCACTTTAAGGAGAAGACTCCTGTATATTTATGATTTGGATATATCTGATGTATTTATTATACATTACATCAAGTACTGTACATATGTCAATAAGAGATCAGCCATTTCTTCTGTTGCAACGCATATCTAGAGTTTGAGGCTCTGACACAAGATAGTAAAATGTCAAGCAAGCCTCCATTTACATGCAAATGAGTCACTTGCAATACAGCCCCTTCCATTCCTTGATGTCACTGCAGCAACAGTGCAGAACAAAACATAAGGGTATCAATGCTGTCTAGCCTGATTTTAGTTTGTTTGCAATGGCTTAAGGCAGTTCTATCATGCAACTCACACAGGAAGTAGTACTTGTAGCCTTAATACTGTATGTGTAGAGCAAATAATACATCCAATAGTATTTCATTCACAGGAAGCAAAAGCTGTTCCTGTGTACTGCTCATTTCTCTCTGTGAGACAGTTATAACATGTTGTGGAAAGCAGTAGACTGAATCAATCAATCAACCAACCAACCAACCAATCACTCGAGCAGTCAATCAGTCACTCTGTATTGAACCAGGTGAGCACCCTTAAGAAGATTTGTTACAAGATGAGCCTGGGCAGTTTAGCAAAGGATCACACAAGACTGACTTATACACATTCCCTTTCAGCAGCCTGGAAGTGGAGAGCTAGATAATTTACTTTATAAAGTGTATTGTTTTACATTTCAAATGCTCCTTAAATCTGAGTTTCTGACTGGAAATACCAAGACACAGAATGCATATGACATGGGAGGAGTGAGCTAAGCAAATACAGAGCACTACAAACAGAGACTGATTAGTTTCTTTATCTACAACAGCTGAGGTGTAGCATCTGATTTGTAAGGGACATCCAACTTCAAATGCTGGCATTACAAAGGGGGGGGGGGGCTGCCACAGCTTATCCTTAGTACCTTGAAACTGAAGTGTTGTAGCTCTCACATCACTGCTAATGATTTATAATGGGAATTGTGGCACTTTTAAAGTCATGGACCTGAGGGGCCATCACAGTTTCTAAAGAGGTTAGGGGAACTTCTTAAGGGTTAGAGAGTAAGGGACTCTAGTAGGATTTGAACCAGAGTCCCCCAGTGCTTGTGCCTGTGCTTTCCTGGTAACCTATTCCTTGCCATAGCTGAATTCTTTATTGCCTTACAGCAGCCATCCAATCACTGACTGCCTAGTTACAAAGGGAAAGGGGCCTATTTGCAAGATTGTTTCTCACTGCTGGTGTCAATCAAAACAAAGAATGTTAACACACACATACCTTAATACAACAGCTGCATAATACCACATAAAACTCTTGTTGTACCCAGAGTCATTTATTGGGTAAACTGTTTTTGCTAACAGAAACAGTAACACAACACATACAGGCACTTCCTTATGTGAATACTATATATACCTCAAATCAGTGCTGCATCACACTCACATGGTCCTAGTCCCTATTAGACCTGCACTTCAGGATGTGCACAACACTTAAAGGGTTCATCCATTATTACTCACGTGAGGAACCAAACATTGTAGGTTTGGTCTACTGGTGGAACTGCATTTAGTGCAGCCCATTATCTGTTGCTCTGATGACATCATCCTCCAGCAACATTGATGGTAAAATGGAGGACAAACACATTGATAACTTTTGGGGGCTGTATATTTTTATTTATAATCTAGATCTGGACAGCAATAGGACTGCCTGACAACTGGAGGAGGCACACAACAGTTACACATAAGGAGCTGGGCAAATATTGGTGTGGAACTATGGGAGACTTCCCCTTTAAAAGTAGATATTGCCTCTCAGCTGCCATGTCCTGGGTAATTACAATCTAACAATGTGTCCAAAGCAGGACACCACTGAAAATGAGATGCTGCATCTCATCTGCTCTATCCTGGGTAAATATATAGTAAAAATGTGTAAAAGCAGGATCCAGTACGACAGCAATACTAGCAGTGAACATTCGTCATTGACATATGCTTGTTTTGTTGTGCATTGAGTTTGTACCATTAGAACTAGGGTTTCCACCAGTAGCTTTTTCTCATCTCATTTAATATATTGAATTAAAATGTTATAATTTGCCAAGATCTTAAAATATTCTTGTTGTAATATTTATATACTTGTTTTAAAAGATACACAGATTCTGAAAAAAAGATAAATTCATACTTAAAAATATCTTACTCAGATAATTATCTTGCCACATTGGCAGATAATTTGACTTATTTTAAGGATAAAATGTATAATTTTTGGATTGTTTTCTCATTTTAAGAGGATAATTTTTTACAGTGCAGACTGCTAAATAACGTCACAATTTTGAAAATTAAATGTTTCATGTGAACATTTATTTTTACATTTTAACATTGACAATTGTTTCATTACAATTAGAAAATGAGCTTAGAAATCTGACAAACCTGACTGGCTGGCAGGAGTACATTAACTTACTGGTAGAGCCCTCTGATTAACAAACACCAGCCCAAGTGCCCCTTTATCCAGTAAGGTGTCCTTGTGCCCACCGTGCTTCCTTATTGGCTGAAGCATAGGGCACGGAACTTGAAATCTGTGCCATTTTTTTTAGTCACTTAATGAGTGAGCACACCCCCCCCACACACACACACACACACATTTACTCAGTTCATTCAGTCACCTACTGTAACAGAAAGTTCTGTAAAAAAAAGTGTTTCAGTAAAAAAAAAAAAAATCTGTTCTGGTGCGTTCCTTTCTCTGCACCTCTCTGATCACCAGCACCGCTAATGATGCCACTCACTCTGAAGTATAGCTGGCATATGTTCCTCTCTGGCTGGGTAAAAAAAAATGAAAAAAGAAAGAAGCTAGGAAAGAAACATACTCCTGTTCTTGTCATGTGGTTGGGGAGAAGGATAAATATAACTGACTGTTTCTTCCTGCCATTCTCATTATTAATGGCACCAATTACCTGACTGGTCCTGCACCCATTCCTCCACATGGCTACCCACTCTGTTCATTGCTGCTTACACAGCACCCGGCCCCTGCTCTACAACCCACTCATTGTTTTTTTACATTTCAGTATAGCAACAAAACAAAAAACACAGTTTTGACTGAACTGACTGAAGGGTGCGCAGTTGGCACTTGCCAACAATCAGATCAACAATCAGATCAGCCATGGAGGTCCCAACAAGCTTGCAGATGTAGGTTAATATTTTCCAGGACTGCTCTGAAATTAAGATGAGTACAAGTTTTGCTTTGCAATGCACTACAGTGTCCAGTACATTCAATCAGCTTAGATTTTAAAATAAAAACTCTAGAATAAAACCCAAGTAATTCTGAGATTATAAAAAAAATTTCACCAGAGTGAAAACATCCCGTTTGACTTTAACTCTTTCCTGCCATTACCCACTGTCAGGTACACAGCCTCCTCCAAACAAACTACAACTCTCATGAAGCAATGGGGCAACTGAAAAAACATAGCAGGTGAAGGAGAAAGGGACATGCTGATTAAAAAAAAAAAAACATGGGTTCCTCTATTTTACGTCTTACCAAAGGTACACAAAAATGCAGAAAAAATGCCAGGAAGACCTATATTCTCGGGGGTGTGGAATCCATCCTGGAGGCACTCTTAAAATATGTGGACTTTCACATCAAGCCAGAGGTATCTAAGATAAAATCACACATTAAAGATGCAACACATGTTCTGGCCATTATTACAGAGGTCAATTGAAGAAACATAAATATTAGTGACATCTGGCTGGTTTCGCTTGATATTAAAGATGGTTCTGCATAAAAACTACATCCAGTTTGAAGACCGGTACTACATGCAGGTCAGAGGTACGGCAATGGGGAGCACTATGGCTCCATCATATGCCAATCTCTACATGGGGTGTTTTGAGCCTATGCACATCTATGACGAGAACAATAACCCTTTTGTGAGGAACATTAGAGTGGAGATGCTTTATTGATGATGTGTTTTTAATACGTGAGGATAGTAAGACTGACCTAGAGAGATTTAAGGAATACTTAAACAGTAGTAACACAAACATCAGCTTCACTATGGAAGCCAATCAGCAACAAATTGCCTTTCTGGATCTGCTCATTTATAAACAAAATGGTAAACTTGAGACAAGACTGCAAAGGGAAGACACAGATAGAAACATTATTTTGCACTATCAAAGCCTTCATGACCCCAGACTTGAGGATAGCATCCCCAAATCTCAAACAATATGAGCAAGAAGAAACAGCAGCATGACTGAAAAGTTCACTAGGGAAGCAGAACAAATGACAAGGAGATTCATCAATGGGGGTACAAAAAGAGAAAAGTATTAGAAGCAGTGAAAGAGATGACAGACACACCACAGGGAATTCTCCTACAAGGGGGTAAGAAGGATAAGACAGACAACAGAATAGTCTTTTCTATGGCATATAGCCATCTTAGTAAAGAGATCTGTGGGAGTCATAATGGAAAATTGGCACATTTTATAGGCAGGAGATACACATAAGAGATTCCAGGAACCACCTTTAATAACATCGAAAAAGAATATGACACGCAGGGATAAGTTAGTATATACACCACATCTACCAAAAGAATGAGGACAGAAACAGCTTTTACTTGGTCCATTGAGAAATGGAAGTTTTCCATGTGGACAATGTTTTCAATGCAATAACACTAGCAAGAAAACTTTCCTTGAACATCCCTACACTAACGTACGATACGAAATCAGACAAGACATAACATGTAAGTCAGATCATGTGATATACATATTGCAATGTCTGTGCAATAAATTTTACATAGGAAAAGCAAATAGAGACCTCAGAAACAGGATCAGTCAGCACAAGAGTGACATTCAAAATCTGAACCAGAACTCTTCAGTAGCAAAACACTACAACTCAGCAGGACACACACACCAACATCTTTGAGATTTTGGGGCCTAGAGAAAGTAAATTAACCAATAGGTACAAGTCTTATTTGGGAGGATTTGGTCCTGAGATGCAAAGTATTTTGGATCTTTGTAATGGAGAGTACAAATCCCAGGATAAGATTGAATGAACAATGTGACTGGAATTTGTTTTGGTGGCCACTAAGGAATGGACTTTCATTCTGAGGGCTGAGGAATTACATTTGGATACATTTTGGATCGTTTCTGGAATAAGGAACGGAAGTCAATATAGAGGACATCTGCATCATGGAGGAAACAGAAGCGAATATGCATCCTTTGGGACAAAGGAGCTGTTTTTATTTACATGGGACACCACCTATCAGGACTGCTCGATATATGAAACAAATACATTTTACAAACTTTAATTAGAGAGATGGAACCATTAACTGTTTTTTGAAACTTTATGGAATTACATGATATAGATAACACCTTCTCTGCCTCTCATCCTAAGTGGTTAAAAAGTTTCATCTAAATATGTAATTTGGGCACACCTACAGAAGACTGGTATACTTGGTATTATTAGATATTCACTCAAAAGCACAAATGGACTTCAGACTTACAAGTCATAAAGCACACTCATAAGCATATAAGTGAAATCAATAGAACAAAAAAAAATTCCACTTTTTTTGTGGAATATTACCACCCTTCATAAGAATTTTGTTATTTTTCATATTTTACAAAAAACCAAAAAATATAATTGATAAAAAGAGAAACAGCAACTTGCCATAGGTGGGAGGTGTACCACCTTTCAGCTTGGCCATTGGCCCTCAGCAGTCCCTCCCTATCCATCAAGCCACTGCAGGGCTCATGCTCAGGCCTCTCTCTGCACCATCTGGAGGTTTGTGAGGCAGGGACACGGAGGCAGTATCTATGACATCACAGTGGTTTTTGTTGCTCCTTCCACCTTTGGCAGTATTTAAACAGCAACTGAGCGAGAGTTCAGATACTCCAACATCGAGGAGACACCTGGAGCTCTGCTCGGTCTACTACTTGGTGAGTTTTTCTACAATTTCCTCTCTTAAGATTTAGAATACTTTGCTATTAGGAGATGCTTTTACTTTTTTACAAGTAAAACACCTTTGCCTTTTTTAGGTAAGAAATTGGCATTTGCCAACACCAGTAGGACACAAGGACAAATAAATAGGAGAAGTGACCCTAACTAGGACATGAGGAATCATTTTTAAAGAAGTACTCCTTACATTTAATAGAGTTTAAGGATACTTTCAAGGGGATCCTTGCATAGCCGTTTTAAAAAAACAAACCCTAAACAAAGTGAGTTTATTGTAACTAGACCAGGACCTTACAAATCTTAATAAATGCTTCCTTTCTTTTTTAAATACAGCTTTAAACCTGCTAAGGAATTAAGAAACAATGAAGAATAAAGAACAGGGATTTCATCTCACTGAGTGCGAGTACTTTATATCAGTCTCTGGAAGTGTTATATTAAGGAGAACATGTACTTGCTGGTTTTCACTATTGATATACATGTTAGTAAATTATTCATGGAATCTATAAAACTAATTTCTATAAGAAAATCATCCAGGAGCAATGATCTAAACTTAAAAACTGTAATTAGGAATGAAATATGAACCGTATAATACTATATGGTGTAGTATGAGACCCATCACGACTAGGAAGGGACTATGAATTTTGTTACTATTTATCTAGTAAAACTATGTTTTATATTTTCTTTATTTTAGATGCAACACTTTTTTTTTTCCAATTGTTTAACAAGGAGAGACACACTAAGCTGAAAGCTTGTTTACAGGTGCGACCTGGGAGCACAGGGAAGTTAAGTGACTTGCTCAAGGTCACACAGTATGCAAGTGAGGGCTGTGGGATTCAAACCCGGTTCTCCAGATTTGCAGCTCAGAGCCTTAAACCACTGTGCTATACTGCCTCCCTAACACTGTTGGGCCTGAGGAAGTGATGATAGCCACAGAACTGTCACTTTCATATTAAGTGTGTATGTTACTTGAAATAAAAGCAGTTTATTATGCTAAGAATTTTTAGTGTACAGTGGAGTTCAACTTTGTCTACGATTTAAAATGATTCTCTTGCCTGAATATTTAAGGATTACCCAGAATTGAATTTACTTTGGTTTTCATACTGAGGGCAACCTGAATGAACTGACACAGCACTAAAAAACATAGCAATTGGAGGGACTATTTTATTAGAAAATAAATGAGTCGGTTAAGAGTTTTATTATTTAAACTTAAAAATTATTATTTTTTTTAGTAATACAGTGGCCCATTTTCTAAGCACAATAATATCCTCTAGGGTGGATGGTATGGGCAATACTGGACATAACAGGAGCTATAAGACCTGTGGCGTTGGGCCTCATTATGCCCCTGGGTGGTCCAGTATTGACCAATACCACTCACCCTGTCAGGTATTATTGCTTGCTGGTAAAACTCTAAGAAATGGGTATTACTGTTGTGGTATTTCAGTACACCATGAAACCTGAGAATTGATCCTGCTACATGGAGAGGTAATAATTTCACTTGCTTGGGATTCAGAATCACAGGACTGCCTCTAACAGCCCTTATACCCCCCTTTTTTCTCCTCTGACACTTTGGGAATTGCAGAGATCATGTTCCCAGGACCAATGGTTTGAGTTCATAATATACACCATTTGCTTTCATGTAGTGTGCTAGCATTTATCATATCCCTAAGATCCTCAAGATGCTTTGTGTGTGTGATATTCTTTCTATTTCAATGCAGGTATGCTCCTAAAGGGAATACACTCCCACTGTTACTCCATGCAGCACCCTGAGAATCACCCCTTAGAGATAATACTCCAGGCCATACCAGGTAGGCCTTGTTTAAATTGTTTGTGATGTGTTTCTTCAGAAGGCCGTTTAATGCGTATAGTCCTCATGTAACACAACATATATTTGGAAGCCTGAGGCGGTAGGAGTAGTTCAGTGTGCTTTTCTCTTCCCCTGCAATGCATGTGTTGTTTGTGCTGTGTGCCCACACACAGCTTGTGTGGTTGTTACTTTTCTGAAACAATAAAAATCTTTAACAACAAAAAAAATCACAGTGCTGATGAGTTTCCAAATATAGGTTTTTACCAGGAGGGTCGCTCTTCAGCTGGATTGAAACTGGAGGGATAGAAAACTCTAAAAGGAGTCAAGGACCTTTGGGGTAAAGACAGAACACTCTGCCAGAACTATTAGGCAGTGGTCCAGTAAGATGCAGTTATGTTAGACTGTCCACTGTCTGCAGTGGGTCAGTCATATCACTGGATGCCTCCAAGAAAGCCCATGTTTTGGAGAGTAGAAGTTATATGTAAACGTAATCCAGGTAATTCCAGTTTCAACCCTGCCACAGTCACTGCCTCCCGGTGAGATTGTCAACAGGTTAACCTTTCTTGTCTTCAGTTCATCTGGCTGTACAACTGAGTAGAAGCAAAACCAACTGAAGACAAGCGGAAACATGTCTGTATGGCTATTTTGGCAAACTAAATTTTAACAATAAAAAATAAAACCATGAGTCATAGAGTTTAGGTAAAATATGGCATTATGGTTAGTGAGGGAATGCTCTGGCACACTGGCAATATGCATTCACACCCTGAGGCCAGGATGTCAGTGATAGAGGCTGGCAGGGAGGGTGAAAGAGAACCCATGAGGACGTACTCCTCTTGGGTGAGGTGGAGATATGCACTACTCAGACAGTGGCACTTGGTGGTAGCATTGGGGCCATTGCTGACATATGTGGCCACGTGCCTGTGGGCCTCACCCCACGGCACCAATGTAGTGCATGCTCCAAACAGGGAGTTGGAATGGGGAGACCATGCAAAATACTGACCCAGGAAGCCTTGAGGGATATGTTCCCTGTGCACTCTTCCACTTCAACTAACCCTCATTGGTGGCCCAGTCACTACCCAGTCCATGGTGCCCAGTAATGGCTTTGGAGGTATGCTTCTCTGTCTTTCATCACACAGAAGAAAAGGGCCCCTAGGGAGGGACAGAACTGACCCAGGCACTGGAGAGACACACTGATATCTTAGGGGGGAACGATGCCAGGGAGAGTGAGTCCACTGGCAGAAGAGTGGCACAATGTAGGGCCTGAATGAATAAGACTCCTGGGGTCAAAGAGGGTGGCAAAAAAATTATACAACACAATAATTGCTTGTATTTTTATCATTAGTATGTCTAACTGTAAAAATGACAACTGGTTATAAATAGTTTTATAAAATTGGTTGTTATTCTATCCACATTATATCAAAATATTAACACAAATGCCATCATATGTATTAGGTCACAGCTGGAAACATGCCTGATAGGAGTTTGCTTGCGTACCAAGTAAAATATGTTTAGATTTAAAAAATATATGTACATCTACCTTCACATCACCCTCCATATATTGGGGAATGACCTTAAAGCTGAATTACTGGCCAGTTTGTGTCCTGACACAAGAACCCGGCCCCTTGTGGGTATAACATGTACAGGGTGCCAGGTCTTGAGGCTTCCTTTCTGTCCACCCCTTCATGGAAGGCATGGATTGCCAGTGCATCACAGGAAATGTGAAATGGAAAGTTTTCCTATAAGTCCACCACTTCAGGAAGCCTTAGCATGAAAACAGGATGAAGTCAGAGAAAAGGATCCACCACATCTGCAGGGCTAGAGGTGGTTCCCAAATTCAGATCCATAGGTACTGAAGGGTCTGTGGCCCACCCCTTGGGTGCTGGCATGGTTCTGTTTCTGACAGCAGTGGTTAGAAGCAGTTCACATCATTTGTGCACTAGACATAATTTCTCATGGTCTTTTCTGACAATGGCAACGTGCTCTCTGTTGTCAGGCAGCTGCCTAATGAATACTGCAACTACACTTAGTCCACAAGCACTGAAGGCTTCACACACATGATCTTGATTCTGGGATTATGGTCCCTTGGTATGATATCAGTAATACTATCCTGTAAGTGTTTACTAGATCTGACCTTTTAAAATGACTTTTGTGTTTATGGTCATGCCTGCATGATGAGCCTGACTGCTGTAGAAATGAAGTGACTCTCTTATTGGGACCTATGTATTATACTGTCGGTTGCCTACATGTCACAGATCTGTGGTGTGTAGGCAAACTGGAGTTAGAATGCTGTGTAGCAGGGGTTCTGTGGACCTCTCATGACATTCATGGAAGGGACATCCCCAACCCTCCACACTGGATCTCCCGGCCATTCATGTAGCCACACACGCATATGGTCTGGGGCATGTCTGGGGGCATGCCTGCTCTCTACGCCATTCATGAAGGTGCAAAGTGCCAGGTGAGGGGCTACAGGATACAGCAGCTGGGATCTGCCATGTTCCATTGTGTGCCTCTCCCCCCCTCGATTGCACCTGTTGACTGTGGTGGGATGAAGAATCCCCCTATCATGTTGCTCCTGCCCTCTGGGCAGGCAGTGAGGGCTGAGGTTGCAACCATTTGGGCGCTCATCTGATTTACAATGGCACCTCTGATGTCTTCTCAAAATCCCCTGCTTTGTGTGCAGCAGGGGATCAGGATGGGCATTCAATTGGATGCCTGCCTGCCTGTGTCTTCCAAGCCACCCACACACAGCAGCATGCCAGGGAGTGGATCCATGGACAGGCACCCAGTGGTTGGCAGCATTCAAGTAAGCTGGTGACCACTCACCAGACCAGAGGTGTGGAGCTGACCAGGCTGGGTACAGGCCCCTCCCACATACCCAGCTCACATTAGTGCATTGCTACCAATCAGACCTATACATTACAGTGTGGGATGCTTACGCGCCATGGATCCATGGCACATAGGTAACCCTAAGTTAGAATATCATGCATCAGGGGTCCCGCGGACCCCCACAGCATTCATGGATTGGGATATGCACCACCTCTGCACTGGATCCCTAGCCATTTGCACAGCTATACGCGTGGACAGTCCGGGGATGTGCCTGTGCTCTGCACGATTCATGAAGGCACAGAATGCTGTGTGTGTGGGGGGGCCCAGGATATAGCAGCAGGGACTCTCTGTATCCATTTTGCACCCTCCCCAATTACATCTGCCAGTTGCAGCAGGATGAAGAATCCCCCTACCATGCTGCCCAGCTCTCCGAATAGGCATGGAGGGCTGGAGCAGCCCTTTGGGCACTCACCCATCTAAGTCAAGCTTTCACATCCTTCATCTTCCGACAGTCCCCTGCTCCAAGGAGAACAGGGGATCCACTATGGTACTAGGACAGGCATCCAATCAGATGCCAACCTGTGTCCTCCAATCCACTCCTGCACAGCAGCCTGCTGGGGGGCTGGAACATGGACAAGCACCTGATAGTGGCCAATGTTTCTGCATGCTGGCCACCATGTGCCTGTCCAGAGGTGCAGATCTGCATAGGCTGGGAAGGCACCTCTCGCATGTACCGGAGGCGTGATATGATACAGACCTTCAAGTACATGAAGGGAATTAACAGAGTGAAAAGGGCAGGTCTCTTTAAAAGGAGTGACAACAGCACCACTAGGGTGCATAGCCTAAAACTGATGGGGGGGAATTCAGAAGGGATGTATGAAAGTATTTCTATATGGAGAGGGTGATGACTGCCTGGAATGACCTGCCTGAGGTGGTAGTATCAGTAAGGATGATGGAAGCATTCAAGAGGGCCTAGGACAAGCACAAAGGAAACCCTTGGGACCAAGGAATGGGGGGTGGTTGGGGGCAGGGTCATTGGAGTAAGTTGTAAGGCCAGGACACTGCATCATTTACAGAGCAGATGTGATAGACCAGGTGGTCTTCTTCTGCTGGCTCTTTTTATATGTTTGTATGTACCTGGCCCACATTAGTGCACACACAGAAACATAGACTTTGACGGCAGATACCCCCCCCCCCATTATGTACTCTTCCCCTGGGTTTTTGTATCCCACGTTCATTACTTTGCACTTCTTTGCATTGACTCTAAGCTGCCGTACTTTTGACCATTCCTCCAACCTTGTCAAGTCCCTTCTCGTCCTTTTCACTCCCCTTGTGTATCAACCCTGATGTAGATCTTTGTGTAGTCTGCAAATAGGCATAGTTTCCCTTCCAGTCACTCCGCAATGTCCCTATAAAGACATTAAAGAGGACCAGTCCCAATACTGAACCCTGCGGTACCCCAATTGTAACCCTCCTTTCTTCGTAGTGGACTTCATTTACTATTACCCTCTGTGGCCTGTGGACTGCTTGGCCCACCCAGTCTGCTCATTTCCCTACCTATTGGATAAGTTGCAGATCCTAGTTAACCAACAACCTACTTCTTCGTACCCCCACTAGAATTGCCTTATGTTAGTCCCATGCATTCTTGAATTCACCCACTGTTTTTGACTCTATAACCTCCTCAGAAAGGCTGTTCCATGCATCTACAACCCTCTCTGTGAAGAAATACTTCCTTTCTTTACCTCTGAGCCATCCCCCTTTATCTTCAAATTGTGCCCCCTTGTTCTTGCACATCTCTTTTTCTGAAAGATGCTACCCTCTTGGATTTTGTTGATTCCCTTGATGTATTTGAAAGTTTCTATCATGTCCCCCCTTTCCTCAAGGCTATACATCTTAAGCTCCTTTAGTCTTTCTTCATATGTCTTCTGGTGCAGACCCTGCACCATTTTGGTTGCCCTCCTCTGGACAGCCTCCACCCTGTCTATGTCTTTGCGGAGATGGGGTCTCCAGAACTGTTCACAGTACTCCAGATGTGGTCTTACCAACTGTTTGTACAGAGGGACAACAACTTCCTGTTTTCTACTGGTGATGCCTCCCCCTATGCATCTCAGTATCCCCCCAGCCTTCCTTACTGCCTTATCACATTGCTGGCCCATGTTTAGGTCATCTGATATGACTACCCCAAGGTCCCTTTCCATTTTTGTCGTTGTCAGTATCTCACCCCCCATTGTGTACACTTCCCCTGGGTTTTTGTTTCCCAGGTGCATTACTTTGCACTTCTTTGCGTTAAATCTAAACTGCCATACATTTGACCATTCCTCCAACCTTGCCAAATCCCTTTTCATCCTTTCTACCCCACCTTGCATATCAACCCTGTGCAGATATTTGTGTCATCTGCAAAGAGACATACTTTTCCTTCCAATTCCTCTGCAATGTCACTTGTAAAGACATTAAAAAGGACCAGCCCCAGTACTGAACCCTGCGGTACCCCACTAGTAACCCCCCTTTCTTCACTGTGGACTCCATTTACTATTACCCTCTGTTTTCTGTTGTACAGCCAATGTTTTACCCAGGCTACCACCCTGGGACCCACTCCCAGGCTGGCTAACTTGTTTATTAATCTTTTTTGTGGGACTGTGTCAAATGCCTCGCTAAAGTCTAGATGGGCCATGTCCACAGCCCCTCCCTGGTCTACTACTTTGGTCAACCAGTCAAAGAAATCTATTAAATTCATCTGACATGACCTTCCTGCTGTGAATCCATGCTGCCTTGGGTCCTGTGCCCTGCTGGCCTCTAGGTACTTAACAATTCTTTCTTTCAGAAGTGATTCCATCATTTTCCCTACCACTGAGGTCAAACTAACAGGTCTATAGTTTCCTGCCTCTTCCTTGCTCCCGCTTTTATGAAGAGGAATCAGATCTGCCCTCCTCCAGTCCTCAGGTACCTCACCATCCTCCCATGATTTTGTTAAAAAGGGTAGTCAGTAGTGGTGGGTGAAAGTGGTCTCAATTTGCTCTGCAATGCGAAACAGAGTAATCCACGTTATAATGGGTAATGCAATACCTTTAAATCTCTATCTGCTAGGTATGTGTGTGAGACATACAATTGTTACCCCAGCACCTAATTTTAGTCTGAAGCATCAGGCTGCTGCCTTCTGTGTGTAGTTAAATTTATGATCGCTTGTAACCTTTGGTGACCTTAACTCTGTGAGTGTCTTATGCCTTAAATGTTTTTCCCCTCTAGAAATACCTGTAGGGTTATTATCTCTTCATGGCTTTCCCAGCCGCTATATCTTACTCACCCTGCTGCCTTTTACATATTGCTTAATCTGTGGCTCCTATTCCCCTACCCTGTACCATTTAACTGCCCTATTTCATCTTCATATTCCCTTTCCACTACATTCCACTCTTACTATCTCTTTCCTTTGTCCCCTCTCTTCCCTGCCATAGACTAGCCCTTCAGGGGCTCCCTGCCCCTCAGGTGGGAGAAATGCGGATACCGGGTGGTTGTTGCTTCCACAGCTGCTGCCTAAGACACCCAGACTGAACTCCTTACTAGCGAGGTGTGGCATTGCTGATACCCAATTGGAACGCGAGCACTTTTCTGCTTTGGCGTCTGATTGGTTCCTGCAGTCTGCTCCTGTGTCTCCCTCAATACTAAGCTAAAGTATGATCTTCTGTCTAAAACCTGCACAAAAAAGAGCTGTACTTACTTATTGTCTAACAGTTATGACCTCTATTTTTTCCTGTTTATAGTGTCAAAAGTTGGGACTCAGTTTGATTACACTCCTTTCTGAATTTCTGTGGTTTGGCCAGTCTTTAGGCATCAAGGAAAACCCAACTCTGTTGTCCTACTGTTTTGGTCCTCCCACTGGTTCATATGTTCCATTGTCCATGGCTCAGTACATAATACCGACCCCTTCTTCCATCCCCTGCCAAGGATATGCTCTCCATGGGCTCCCTGCCCATACATGGGGGAAGCCCGGGCACTGGGCAGTCGGCGCTGCCTCTACTGCCACCTGAGAACCTAAGCTTGGACTCTCCATTAGCAAAGCACGGCATTAGCAGCCATCCAATCAGAATGTGAGTGCTCTTCGGCGTTGGCTTTTGATTGGTTCCTGCAGTCTGCTTCTGTGTCCATTCTAAACCAAGCATAAGTCTGATTTGCATGCTGAAATTTGCCAAAAAAGAGCTGTAATTACTTTCTCCTTGACTGTTGAGACCCTTACTCTTCTGTTTAGAGTGTTACATCTAGGGATACTGTGTGATTACACTACTTTTCAAATTTTGTGCTTGCGTCAGCTCCCTACATGAGCAGCCAATCACTTCTCCCTACTGAAGTTCCTACTAAGCCTCATCTTATGTCCTCCTTAAATATTACACAGAAGCACTCTGAACTGATAAGACTGATGTAACATTGAATACTTACTTGCATTAATTGCATTAATTGTTTTTTACTTGTGTCATTTGGCTGTATTGTAAATATCTCTGTATGCATTGCACCATTTGACCCGGAGCTAACCAGGTCCATCTTGAAAAAGAGCTTGCTTAATGATGCTCACCTGGATAAATAAAGATTTTGATTGATTGATTGATTGATCGAAAACAATGACTTTGCATTACTCCGCCTTCCCAGACCACTACTCCACCAATTTTAAAGGTGAAGTGCACTGAAAACAATGTACTTCACCTCACTTTGTCTTGTTTTTAAGCTCCAAAGGTGAATTTTGCAGTGATTCATGGGATTTCAGGTCACATGGGCTCTATATTGTTCTGCACAGCCTCAGTTCTAGGTAGTGTGTGTAGGAAGCTGTAGGAGACAGTGTGCTCTGAGAGCTGTCTGTAATTCAAACCTTCTAAAAGCTGTTAAAAAAGCCTTTTTGAATAATTTTTTTTGCTCAAATTTTAGTTCATCGATTGTAGGAAACCCACCTGTGCTCATATCATTGAGCGTTTATTGTTTGTGTGTGGATTTTGAATGTTAATGTACAACATTGAGTCTGTGTAGTAAGAGACAGTGAACGTGTGCTTTGGGGGAGGGACGTATCTGTGGAGTAGGTAGATTTAGGGAGTTCTTTGTTTTTTGGTTATATTTTTGTTATATAACTGACCATGTTAATGTACACACAGTAATATTATCAGCAATTGTTGATATTTATTTTGCTGATTGTGGTTGTGTGGATATGGTGCAGCAGTTCATAATTTCAGGTTGTTTACAATACGTGGTATATTACTGAAGTTTTCAATTTGCTACGTGTTACTTGTAGACAAATTGTGTGTGAGTGTGAGTGTGTGTGTGGTGCATGACATCAAATAATACACCTTTTATTGTGCCGCAGTGTAATTGCAGGCACAGCAGTGTGAGCCTGCTATCCAGTGTAGCTGCGTGATTTTGTACTGTCATTGTGGTATCTTTTCTTTGTTTTGCTGCATGCACTGCCATAAAAATCTGCAGTCAGTGCCCCCCCCCCTTTCCGGCCAAAGGAATTCTTTTCCAGATTGGATTGTTTATGACTTTAGCACCACTAGTTAGTTATGGTGTTGTTGAATGTGTGAATTTGCATCTGTATCTGTTGCTGAAGCCACAGTTGTTTTTTTGGCTTCGCATTCAGTGTCTCCCCACCCACAGTGAACATTCCAAAATCTAAATTTGTTTAGAATATTGTTGTTGATCCCCCAAAATGCCCGTAAAGAGACGTGCAAGCAAAGCTGTTTCTTGCTATGGCACTGCTGCCAGTGGTAAGATTGTCTGTGGGCGTGGTAGTACGCAGACGCGGAAGTGCATTGCTGATGTGAGGAAAGGTATTTCTCCTGCAATGTATTTTTACAGCCCAATCAGTAGCTTCACTCACAGTTGAAGAAGATGATGTTGTCCCAGCCGGTGGTGTTACTGCAATTGCTGGTGGCGGTATGAGTAGTGCTGCCTCAAGATCCACTTCTGACCAGTTTACTGTGTCCAAAACTATAGTGGAGTGTGAAGCAGTGCGAGTGGGTGGCAGTGTAGATGAATTCATACTTCCCAGTAACATCCCAGTAACTGAACATGAGGATTCTGATAATCATGTCAATGATAGCATACAATGTGACATTTCTTCCACTGCAGTTCAGGTCACACATTTTCCATGCAGTGATTCACAATGTGGTGAAAAAATATCCGGTGATGGTGGTGTTGATGATGATGATGATGAATCTGATGATGATGATGTTGCTGTGGTTGCAACATGCTGTCCATGTGCCAGCATCCAAGCAGAAGATGTGGATGTGGGTGATATTGATGAATATGATGATGATGTAATTGACCCCAGTTGGGAACCAGAGAAAAAGAAATTCAAGGTGGCTGTGTCTGGGTCTTTTTGCATTAACCCCGCCTTGTAAAAACTTGTGATTTGCCAGTTTCAGTTGATGGTGATGATTATGATGATGACCCAGTAATAATGACAGGTAGTCGTGGTGGTCAATTACAGTCCAAGTGTGTCCTGCCTGAAAAATCACGTAGCACAGCCCCCACTTTATGGCTTAAAAGAAAAGAGTCCAATAAGCAGCATCAGGGACATGTTAAAAGTAGAGCATCACAATCCCTTGTTTGGGATTTTTTTGTGCAAGTTGCAAATGATGAGTCAGTTGCAATCTGCCAGGTTTGCCGTGTGTGTGAGTCGAGGTGAAAAGGGGAGCCATCTGGGCACAGGAGGACAGCATACACATCTTAACAACAGGCACATGGCAATGTGGACCCAGCACAAGATGACAGCTAATACCACAGTGGGGCATTCACCTTCATTATCAACCATAGCAAGCATGTTATCCCCTTCCATGACTGTTAAATCAAGTATGAAATTAAATGTGTGCAGTAGTGATGAAATAAGAGCACAGGATTACTACAGGCATGATGAGGTAGAGGAGTATAATGATTTTGAAATATTGTCCAGTGCTGGTAAGAGTAGCAGTTTTAGTGGTGGTGGTGGTGAATGCAGTATGGCTAGTGCAAGTGGTACATCAACCCCAGTTGGTAAATGTGGCAAAATAACTGCATTTGTGGGTTTGTCATCATCACCTGTGCAACAGTCTTCAGGGTTTTAAATAATTGATTAGCAGTTTTTTTCTTGGGACTATACTAACTGTACAGAAAGTATTTATATAGATTATCTTGAAGTGCTGTGTTTGTTAAATACAGTGAGGCAAGAGATATGCATTTTCATAAAGATTTAGCACTTTTATGAGCAAAACGCTAATAAATTTTAAAAGTTAAATAAATCCCTGGTCTTCATCAAACGTCCACACTCCAGCCACTGCCATTCACAGAGCAGAACCATTTGTCATCACACCCCATGTAAAACATTTAGGTCAGCCCACCTTACAGAGTATTTTTGCGCATAAGCTGAAGTACCCACCCAATCATACAGTGTCACATGTACTTAATGCTGCTGTAGCTGAAATGCTGGCAATTGATCTTTTGCCCTTCTCCTTTGTGGACAATTCTGGGTTCCAGCGGTTTGCTGCACGTGCCTGTCCAAAATGGAAAGTCCCATCCAGGACATACTTTTTGACCTGTGCTGTCCCCGAGTTGTACCATACTGTGTCCGACTGAGTAAGACATGCCCTTCAACATTCCTCCTCTCCATTCATCCATTTAAGTATGGATATGTGGACAAGTGGCAAAACAGCAGGGAGTTCATATTTGTGTATAACTGCACACTGGGCACAGGTGCCGGGGGTTGTTTGTGCTGTTGGTAGTGTGAATAATCAGTGCAGTAAGGCGGAGTGTCGTGGTAGCAATTTTCCAGGAATTCGACAACATGTAACGATTGCTATGCACAATGTGACCTGTTCACACACTGGTGAAAACATGTTGGACATGGTACTGACTGAAACTGACAAGTGGCTGAACCCCCTGTCCCCGAGAGCTGGGTTCATAGCAAGTGACAATGGGTCAAATGTGGTGAAATGCATCATGAATGGTGGCTTTTTTCATGTTCCATGCATGACCCACTGTTTAAATCTTGTGTTGCAGGAGTTTCTGCAGCACCCTGATGTAAAGGAAATGCTGACAGTTGCACGCCATATCTGTTCTCACTTTTCACAATCTGCAAAGGCCTGTGACCAACTTTGGCAGTTGCAGATGTGAAACAGCCTCCCTCAGCACCACTTGAAGCTGGAAGTTGTCACCTGGTGGAACTCTACTTCATACATGGCAGAGAGGTTGTATGAACAATACAAAGCCATCTCAGACTATCTTGTCATGCACACTAGCTGTGACAGTTCACGGACCTCCATGTCTATGACGACTGAACAGTGGCACCCCATGGACTCTGTAATAACAATTTTGCGACCTTTTGAACATGCCACACAGGCAGTGAGTGGGGAGTCTGCCTCCATTAGCCAATCAATTCCACTGCTGCGGGTGCTGAGGCAGACACTGGTGAATGTACAGCATAGCCTTGATGTTGCCAGAGACAGTGCTAGCAGTGTGTTGCTGAAACACATGCTGACAGTATTCAACTACAATCGTCACATCTTGAGCATTCAGCGTAGTGACAACTTTGCAATAGCAACAATGCTGGACCCATGATACAAATGTGGAATTGCCTCAGTACTGGAAGGAGAGCCTGAACAGGTACAAAATTTCAGTGGCCAACTGGTGCGCTTGGTTCATGGGGCACAGAAGTCACGTGCCAAGGTCAGCAAACCTCAGCAGCATGATCAGGCTGAAGGTGCACCTGGAGGAGTATCAAGCATATCCTGTAAGGGGAAGAGGACTGCAGTTCCAGGTGGTCTGTCATCCAAAGCAGTTGGCATCAACCCACTTTGGGAGGCTTTGTCCCAAGTGCGGATTTGTGAAATAAATGATTCCGGAGAACAGGATGATGTATCAACCACTGGACTTAGTGCAGCACAGAGAATGGTCCAAGCATATTTGTTTGAAAACAGGCATCTGTCAATAACTGATGATCCTCTTTTATACTGGAGCGGAAAGGTCAGTGAATGGCCAGAGCTGACTGCAGTGGTACTGAAGTACCTGACATGCCCACCCTCCAGTGTAAGTGTCTAGAGGGTATTCAGCTCAGCAGGTGCATTAGTTAGGGATCACCGGACAAATCTCTCTCCTGAAAATGTCAGTTTGCTAACATTCATAAAAATGAATGAGAGGCACATACCAGCACAGACTGCAACCTCATTATTCGTACCACAGCCTAGTCATGGTTTCGGTGATGTAGAAATGGACCATCCTGGTGGCACTGGCAGTGGCAGCATGAAACTACCTACCACTGTCATCGATAATGACACCATGGAGAAAGAATTTCCCAGTGGTCAAACTTCAGACATAGATGATTATGAGGGCAGCTTTCTTTACGAGGATGATGATGAGGTTAATGATGGCAGGTTTTAACTGAAGTTGTTAAAAGGCTGTCACATTTGTTGCATGATACATGTTTTCTTTTTCATATGGTTCAATGAGTGTCCCACTTAGAATGCGACTTAAATTCCATATGTCATGTCACATTTGTAACAGAGAGCACAATATATCCTGGCCCCTGTATCACCACCATAAGACCACAGATAGCCACTGCCACCACAGGGAATGTCTTTCTGTGCCCCCCCGGACCACCAACATAAGACTGCTGTTAGCCACTGCCACCACAGGGAATGACTTTGTGTGCCCCCCCAGACCACCACCACCATAAGACCACTGATGGCCACTGCCACCACAGTGAATGACTTTGTTTGCCCCCCTGGACCACTACCATAAGACAGCTGTTAGCCACTGCCACCACTGTGAATTACTTTGTGTGACCCCCTGGACCACCACCATAAGTCTGCTGTTACTAACTGCCACCATAGGGAATGACTTTGTGTGCCCTCCTAGACCACCACCATAAGACCGTTGTTAGCCACTGCCACCACAGGGAATGACTTTCTGTGCCCCCCTGGACCACCACCATAGGACCACTGTTAGCCACTGCCACCACAGAGAATGACTTTGTGTGCCCCCCCGGACCACCACCATAAGATTGCTGTTAGCCATTGCCACCACCACCACCAGATGCAGGAAGATGTCAGAGGGAATGTCATCATGTGCCGCAGCTATGACCACCAGCACCCACCACCAGTGTCATTCTGACAATGTTTTCCCATTACATTGACCATGCCAAGGCAGAGGGAGTCGAACAGGAGACCACACCCATCAGCCACAGGCACAAGGCTTCTTAATATTAAAACTATATTGTGAGTATGTGTATTAATGTTTTTTGTGCTATTCAACTTCCTTTAGCTGTGTGTTTTGTTTTCTGTTGCTGTTCTGAGCTGCAGTGGTCAAACACATATGGTAAACTTATTTTTTTTTTTTTACAGGTTAACAGCAAATGACTCTCCTTTGCTGAAAGTCGGTATCAATGGTACAGCAGCAGTACCATACACAGGAACCTATGGAATATCCATTTCAAATCCATACTGGTAAGTATATATATTTTATTTCATCTGTTTCTTTTTTTTTTTTAAAGAGTGCAACAAATCCGACTGAGAATTCATAAACTAGGTGACGTGTATGTAACAAAAACTATTTCTGCAACATATCATGCACTGTATTCCAAACTTGCAGCTGTGCAGCCATGACAGTGTTGAAAATGTTGGATACAGGTTGTGTTACTTGACAAGATGTGGTTTTGAAATGTAACTTGAGTTGAGAACCAGGGACACTGGTACTAAATTAAAAGTTGTGATTGCTCTGCTGATTGCTGTGTGACAGCTTGCTATCTGTGTTAATCCAGATACCCATGGAACAGCCACGGCTTAAACATAATGTGTTACTACTACAATCACGTTGTAATAAGTCCTTCATTTCTTTTTTTAGGACACTTCCAGATGCTTTGTTGTGGCATAGTTGCCTTATCCAAAGAAGTTCTTCAACATCAGGCCCCTCCCCGGGCTGGGGCAGACATGCAACACGCAGAAGTCATTTCAATCAATGACCATGACCATCATTACCAACCAGACTGGAGAAGGATGCAGATGGAATCTGTGAAGAAGTAACCAAATAAGAAACCATTAATGAGACCTACCTGCAAATATGCTCCCCCCCCAAAAAAAAATACTTACCTTCATTGGCTTGAGAGTATTCCATTTCCAATTTCAACGAAAAAAGTTCTCATCAAACACTGGGATGTGCACACCAACAGTATCTGTGACCTGTGATTCAAAACAATACAATGAGTACATGTCTATATATGTCAACCCCCCACCTAGAAAATACAAAATATGTTATATATGTATGTATATATATATATATATATATATATATATATATATATATATATATCAACTCACAAAGGCTACTATTAGTGTACAGTCAAAGGCACCCTTCCATCTGGTTGAGGTGATCGAATCACATTTGCGAGAATTGCAGCATGCTTTGGACCAGCAACAGTTCTCTCATGGTCATCATTTCTAACGGCACTTTGCATGTGGTGTAACACTCCCATTTCAATTCCTTAGCACTTGTCAATTTTCTGGACACAAGATAGATGCATTTTAAGGATGCAGAAAAATTATGGGGACTCTGCGTGACCACTGGGCACATGAGTGACTGCGCAATAAATTCTGGGGGACTTTGCATGTGGCGTAACACTCCCACTTCACTTCCTTAGCACTTGTCAATTTTCTGGACACAAGAGAGATGTATTGTGGGGATGCAGAAAAATTCTGGGGACTCTATGTGACCACTGCGCATGCATGAATGACTGCGCAATAAATTCTGGGGGACTATGCATGTGGTGTAACAATCCCATTTCACTTCCTTAGCACTTGTCAATTTTCAGGACACAAGACAAGATGCATTTTGGGGATGCAGAAAAATTCTGGGGACTCTGTGTTACCATTGCGAGCATGACTGACTGCGCAATAAATTCTGGGGGACTTTGCATGTGGTGTAACAATCCCATTTCACTTCCTCAGCACTTGTCAATTTTCTGGACACAAGACAGATGCATTTTTGTGTTGTGATTGTAGAACATAATGTCATACTTTAAATTATAAATTAAAGCAGCATTGCAACAATGTGGTGACAATTTTGATCTATACTTTTTATGCTATTTTACATTGCCAGTCACTAGTTAACCTCCTGACTTGTATGATACCCTTCTTTTCACAATTTGTGTCTGCTTTACTACTTTTTCTCATGTCTGAAAAAAAAAAGGAGCACGCCTTTTAATATTGTTCTGACCAGGTTTTTATCACTGTTTGCAGCTGTTTTTGAATAAATATTGTTCTGTGAGGTCATAAAACACTGCCTGCTGCATAATTGTTAATTTTACAACAAAAGTAATATATAACAACTGATGGAGAAAAGCAGCGGAAAATACTGACGAAGATCTGGTCCACACTGTATTAAAAGGAGTGCTCCTTTTATTGTTTCAGACATGAAAAAAAGTAGTAAAGCAGACTCAAATACTGGAAACAGTAAGTATCATACAAGTCAGGATTTAAGTAAAGTGGCAATGTAAAATAGCATAAAAAAGTATAGGTCAAAATTTTAAGCAGATTGTTGCACTGTTGCTGTAAAAGATTCACTGAGTTACATAGTTATAGTATTGCACCCAATATATGGGTGTTTTAACTCAGGAATCTTTCTTGCTCCACATGTCTCATAGTGCAACTTTTTAAAAAACACTTGTAATTTTGTTAAACCGGTCTCAGATTTCCGTTTAAGAGAGCTTCCTGCCCTGCTCAACATCGTTATGATGTGATGCTAGAGAAGGCAGCTCCATTATACTTAATGGTTGGGAGTTGATTGTTTCTTTATGTTATATTGATTGTTTCCAGGAAATGGGCACGTTTCCACTAGCAAGGCTCTTGTTAGTCAAAATGTGCTTAATGCTTCACCACAAACTGATCATTACAACATAAAGAAACATCCAGAAAGCTGACAGACATTCAGTATAATGGAGCTACGCCTGTGTCTCCCTGGCATCACATCATAATGTTGCTGAGCGAGGAACAGAACAGGCAGCTCTTTGAGATAGGAAATCCTCTGTGACAGTTTAATGAAATTACAGGTATTTTGCCAGAAAAGTATTGCACTGTATAAGGACGTGTGGAGCAAGAAAGATTCCCCTGGAGGTAAGGCACCCATATATTGGGTTCAATGCTGTAACCTGGTGAATCTTTTTAAAGTCTATTTCAAAAACGAAATATTTATGGCGCCTCAGTAATGTTTACTTCGTGTTGGGACTCATGATTTGAAGTGTTTCGAAAAAAGCGGGACTGAGCAGTGCAAGTATGTTGTGCTAAACTGCATGTGTGCTGTCAGTGTTCTTTCCTGTGTGTGCATACATTGTCCAGCTTCATGCAAACATATATATATGGTATGACTTGTTGCAGTATCTCAAGAATAAAGATAAGAAAAAATATATGACGTATATTTTATTTGTACAATCAGTACCAGCATCTCAAGAATAAAGATAAGAAAAAATATATGACGTATATTTTATTGGTACCATCAGCACCAGCAGAGTAAGTGAAATGATATTTTTTCAGAGATATCGGGTCACTGTGCACCTCAGTCACTCACAGTGCACACATGACTTCGCGGAGATCATAGCACAAACAACACATGCTCTCCTAAAAGTCATGTGTGCAGTATGTGACTAAGGGGCACTCTGGCTCGACACCTCTGAAAAAGTATCGTATCACTTAGTCTGCTGATGATGATGGTGGTGACAATAAAATATATGTTATTCTGCTCGCTATTCTTTATACCATAAACACTAGAAGTCAGCAATATATGTTTTCAAGAAGCTGCACAATGTCTGATGTCACACACACACACACACACACACACATATGAAACAACACTGACTGCACACATGCAATTTAGCACATCATACTTGCACTGTTCACACCAGCTTTTCCACAACCACTCCACAACAGAAAGTAAACATTACTGAGGCACTGGATTATAACAACAGGGCAATAAGGAGCATGTATGACTGTCTGTTATTAAACATAAAAAACACAAAACACTACAGCAGTGGGGGGGGCAGAAAAAATAAGTTAATGGGGAATCACATGATGTTACAGCAGCAGATGGAGCATCGACATTATCTGAAGCTGGTGTTGCTCGATCTGCTCCACCTGCTGCTGGACAGCACCCACCCTCTCATTACTTTCCTCCAGCACAGCCCACAACAATGCAATGTCTGCCTGCATTGCAGGCACTGTAGCAGGGTCCACTGGTGCAGGGGGGAAACCCAGGTAGTGGTGGTGGTGAGGGTGGTGCTGGTGGCAGTGGTGGAGATAGCGGTGGAGCAGCTACTGCTGTGGCCCTCCTCCTGCTGTGGTGGAGAGACACAACACCAGCAGCACCCTCTGCCACTGCCACAGAAGGGCCAGCAGGTGGAGACCTGGCCCATTCTGTGGCAGCCTGCCACTCCACCTTGTGGTGGTTCAGCATACATGTGGGCTGGCCACCAGTCCCCAGATGTGTCCCCCAGGGGCCACGGTGCACCTGCACACCACATAGCTAAGTCACAACAATGGTGCTGTCCCCCCCCCACACAGTTAAAAAACTGCCAAACTGGGGAGCTGCAGGGGGGACCAGGCACAGGAGGGGGCAGATGTAGTGCCAGCAGCACTGTCACACACCTGGGGCTCCACCTGCTGCTGTGGAGGTGGTACTGCTGGAGCCCCCTGCAGCTGCTACTGATAGTGGTGGTGGTGGCGGAGTTGATGGATGTGCCGGTGGCACTGGTGGTGCTGCTGCTTCAAGAGGGGAATAGGCAGGACCAAACAGTCAGGAGCAGTCCAATGACATCCTATGACTCCCACACATGCACACTCCCCTCTGCCCACAGGCCATAGACTCTCCCATGTCCATCGTACAACCCACTCCTTCCCTCTTCAACGCGTCACGTAACAAGAGACTTCTTCACACACACTCACAGTCTCACACACATGCGCACACAGACACACACACACAAAACAAAACTTATAAAACAAAGAAATTGGTCACAAAGAATAACTAAAAAAAATTACAAAAAAACCTAACAATTTAGCTTTTAAAAAAGCTTTCTGGTTTTTCTACTATTTGCTCAAGATACAAACTAATAACAATCCAAACTCTCCTCTACACACAAAATGTTTCCTTCTTCTACCTCTGCAAAGGAGAATGTGAAACTATCTGTTTGTATAACTCACTTCCTTCCTGCCTGGCTAAAGCATGTGACTTACAGTATTGTAAGCCATGTGACCTGTGTGGGGGGGGCTGCCCTATTAGTGTCATTCCACCTTACTTCGCTTTAAGGCGGAATTACAATGCAAAGTCATAATGACAAGATGAAGTGAGCACTTTCCAATGGCCACTTTGTGTAGTGTTATGATAACACGAAGTGGCCACTTCGTATTCACTTCACTGGCGGATTTTAAATTCACTGCATCTCTAGTAGTCAGTGGTGTCACTAGTTCTCCCTTCAGTGCTTTTAGAATTCTGGCATGAATCCCATCTGGCCCATTGCTTTGTCCACCTTCAGTTTTAAGAGTTCTTTCAGGACCCTTTCTTTTGTGAATGGACTGGTACTGACCCCCCCATCCAGAGTGCTTCTATTGTTTGGTTTAGGTACCTCCATCTCCTCTTCTTTTGTGAATACTGAGCAGACGTATATGTTCAGTATCCCAGCTTCTCATTGTCACCCTCTGCCCCACCCCATCCCCTTTATTAAGCCTTACTATACCTCCCTTGGTCTTTCTTTGCTCCCTAACGTACCTATGAAAGGTTTTATCCCCCTTCTTAACTGAGCTGGCTATCCTTTCCTTAGTTTGGGCCTTTGCCATTCTGACTGCCTTCCCCGCTTCCTTCTGCTTTAACTGGTACAGTTCTCTGTCCCTCTCCTTCTGTGTTTTCTTATACTTCCTGAATGCTATCAATTTCTCCCTAACCTTCTCCGCCACCTCTTTTGAGAACCACAGTGTTTTTTTTCCTTTGTTTTGTTTATTTGCTTCACACAAATGCTTGTTGCCTCTGTGATGGCAGTTCTGATTTTCCCCTGTTGTTCCTCCACCCCTCCTTGCCCATTTGCTAGTGCTTTTCTGAGGCACTCTCCCAATTTGCCAAAGTCAACCCTCCAAAAGTCCAATACCTTCACTTTTGTATGGCTTGACTTTATGGCTGTGTTTGTCATGAACCACACAGTTTGGTAGTCGCTTGTTCACAGATGGCTAACAACTTCTAAATCTGAGATACTCTCTCCATCCCAGTTTGAGAGTACCAGATCTAGGATTGCTCCCTCCCTAGTGCGTTCCAACACTAGCATCTGAGGCATGCTCCCTGTAGGGCATCAAGAATGACCCTGCTCTTGGATGTGGCTGCAGCAAAGGTGCTCTAGTTAACATCTGGCATATTCAGGTTTCCCATCAACAATATCTCCTCTTTTGCTGCCATTCTAAGGATGCCTTCTATCATTTCCTTGTCTATTGCCTCCCCCTGAGATGGTGGTCTGTATACAACCCCTCTGCAGATTGTGGTGCCATCTCCTGTCTCCAGGGTGACCCACAGTGCCTCCTCTCCTCCGTTTACTCTTTAGTTCCATTGCTTTGATCCCTCCTCTTAAGTAGAGAGCTCCTCCTCCTCCCCTTATTACCCTCCCTGTCTGACCTGTAGATTGTGTACTTTGGTATGTTGACATCCCAGTCATGGTTCTCTGTGTACCATGTTTCTATGACTGCCACGATATCCAGGCATCCCACTTTCTTCAAGGCCACTAGTTCAGGGAGCTTGTTCCCCAGACTATGGGCATTGGCACTCATCACCCTACATTTTTTGATGGCCTTACCACTTTTAGCCCCATCCCTGTCCTTACTGCCTTTTTCTCCATTTACCCCTGTCCTGATCCCTATCGATTTCTCTACCTTGGTGTTTACCTCACTAACCACCCTGTTTTGTGGGGGGGGGGGCTGCAATTTCTTTGCTGCTTGTGACGTAAGGGGGAGTGTGTGGAGGAGAAAGGAAAATTATCTAACCTAAATAGATACTTCTGCTCAGTATTTACTGAAGAGAGGGTAGGGAAGGGCCTGCAGCTCAGCACCATGGACACGGGGGGGAGGTGTTTACAAGTCCCTTCACAAAAGGAAGGGTCCTACAAGAGCTCACTAAGCTCAGGGTGGACAAGACAATGGGACCTCATGGTATACATCCCAGGGTACTAAAGGAGCTAAGGATGGAACTAGCAGAGACATTAGCAGAACTGTTTAGTGAGTCTCTGAGCATAGGAGAGGTCCCAGAAGACTGGAGAAGGGCTCATATGAATCCCGCTCCACAAGAGTGGCAGCAGGGAGGAGGTAGGGGATTACAGATCAGTCAGTCTTACCTCAGTAGTGAGCAAGATTATGGAGGCACTCCTTAAGGAAAGGATAGTCAGTCAGTCTTACCTCAGTAGTGGGCAAGATTATGGAGGCACTCCTTAAGGAAAGGATAGTGCAACACCTGGAATCCATAGGAGCACAGGATCCGAGACAGCATGGGTTTACAACAGGAAAGTCCTGTTAAACTAATCTCATAGATTTCTTTGACTGGATAATCAGAGTGGTGGATCAAGGGGGTGCAGCTGATGTCGCCTACCTTGACTTCAGCAAAGCTTTCGATACTGTTCCACATAAAAGATTGATTAATAAGCTTGGTAAGCTCAGGGTGGGTCAGAAGTTGGTCAACTGGGTAGCAAACTGGTTGGGGGGCAGAAAACAGAGAGTGGTGGTAAATGGTATACAGTCAGAAGAGATGCAAGTCACAAGTGGGGGTACCTCACGGATCAGTCCTGGGGCCAGTCCTCTTCAATATCTTCATCAGTGACATTACAGATGGACTGGAGGGTAAGGTTTGCCTGTTTGCAGATGACATCAAGATCTGCAACAGAGTAGATGATCCAGATGGGGTGGTCAGAATGAGAAGAGATCTGGGAAAAACTGGAAAAATGGTCTGAATAGTGGCAACTGGGGTTTAATGCAAAGAAGTGCAAGATCATGCCCATAGGGAAGAGAAACTCTGAAGCTACCTATAGTTTGGGAGGGGAGTTGCTGTCAATCACAAGGGAAGAAAGAAACATGGGTATCATCATCACAGATGACCTAAAATCATCCAAGCAGACCACTAAAGCAGTAGGTAAGGCTAGAGGGATGTTGGCGTGTATTAGTTGGGGTATCACAAGTCATAAGAGGGAGGTAATAATCCCTCTTTACAAGACACTGGTTAGGCCCCAATTGGAGTACTGCATGCAGTACTGGAGGCCGCACCTGCACAAGGACATTAACAAAATGGAGGCAGTCCAGAGAAGGGCAACCAAAATGTGCAGGGACTGCATCAGAAAACATGAAACATGTACATGAGTACAGATTAACTGAGTTCAATATGTATACCCTAGAGCAAAGGAGGGAGAGAGGTGATATGATCAAAACATTCAAATATCTTAAGGCCATTAACAAGATGGAATAGTCTAACATGTTTCAATATAAGAAAAATAGCAGGACAAGAGGACACAGCACGAGATTAGAGGGAGGCCGATTAAGGGCTTATGTGAGGAAGTTCCTTTCACAGAAAGGGTGGTGGATGCATGAAATGGCCTACCTCAGGAAGTAGTGGAAATGAATACAGTGCAGGGCTTCAAACAGGCATGGGACAGGCATAAGGGAGCAATGCAGATGAGTATAAATAAATAGGCCATTGACAGAGTAAAGGCCTATGGCACATTAATAAGGTAGAAAAAATGGGCAGACTGGATGGGCCTCGAGGTACTTATCTGCCATCAACTTCTATATTTCTATGTTAAACATATCACCTAGGATCCTGGTTCCCCTCCCAGACAGATGTAGACCATCGTGCCAGTACAGGTCTGTATCCCTCCAGGTGGACCCCTAGTCCCCAGTGAAGCCAAAACCCTGAGCTCTGTACCAGTTTTTTAACCACTGATTGAATCCCATGGTGTGGAGTACCCTAGCCTCACTCATGCCGATAGACAGACAGCACCTCCGTCCGAGAAGGTTACCATACATGCTACTTGTCTAAGGCCCCTCCCCAACTCCACAAACTCCTCTAGCACTGCTCTGATCTCCTTCCCAGCCTGATCATTTGTCCATAGGTGGACAATGCCATCCAGTTCCCTCTCCTGTGCAACTGCTTCCACGATCCTGAGGATTTGCTTCCTGTCCCTCCAAGCCATGGTGCTGGGCAGGCTCCTTACTTCCCAGTCCCCTCCCTCCCCCAGTTCTACCCAATGACTGAGTCCCCACCAGGAATTGTTTCCTTCCCCTGTGGGGTCCTGTGCCACCCACCTGTGGGTCTCCTTTAAGGAGGTTCCCAGCATCCTCCTTGGTCTCCACTGTGGGTGCCTCCATAGAAGAACCATACTTCACCAGAATGGTGTATGAATTGTAGAGAGGTACAACTGGAGGGATGCACCTCTGTTCTGCCACCCTCACCCTCCCTGAGCCCACCATGGTCCAACCACTCCTCTTTCTTGGCAACCTCTGAGGCAGCAGTGGTGGCCCTAGTGGTCCCTGGGTGGGGGGAGGAAGTTTCCCAAATCCTCGCCAGGTCAGCCTGGAGATGGGCAACCTCCTCCCTGAGACCAGAAAGGTACCTACAAATAGGGCAGCATCACAGCCTCCAGAATGTCTCTCAGAAGACTGCCACTCCACAGCCAGTGCATTGCACCACTCCCTACATGTCTCTCTCCCTTCCTGTTTACATTTTTTTTTGTTAGTGTGTGCTAGCGTGTGCATGTGTTTACTCCCTATGCAGTGTGCTGGGCTGTTAAGGATATGAGAAGTGTATGTCCTTTGCCCTTTTGGGGAAGTGATGTCAGAACCCCTGGTATACAGAAAATGATGCATTTGGGGTGGGATGGGTGAGGGGCAGGGTGGGTGGAACCAAGCCCGTGCCCTCCAGAAACAATCAGCTACAGCTCTGACCCACCACCCCAGTGAGTGGTTTCCTTCCTTTCAGCAAGACAATCTGCACAACAATTTGACAGAAAATATACCCTGAAAAAAACAATTTCAGTCAGAGATTCACTTACACAAACCCTGCAAGTTTGAAATGAAAAAGAATTAAAAAAAAAAAATCACCTCTGCTCTGTAGTTCTTTTCAGCTCTTCTTAACTGAACCCACAGTCAACAACCCCTTTTAAGGTCTTCTCCTCTTGCAAGCCTGCTTCACCCCCTCCTACAAACACACACCTGATTTACAGGTTGTAAATGTCCTGGCCCAGCAACAAGACAGTCCCAGTATGTTTTCTTTGTTTTAGCATTTCCGAATTACCAAATGCATTCTCACTTCTCTGACAATGTTGGATCTTACTTTGGCTGTTTCTGCACCATTAAGGATTACCGGCACTGCCAGAGAGTGTAGAGCTTTAGTAAATGTAAGGCTGCAATTTTATCAATCAAGCAATCAATCAATCTTTATTTTACTAGGCAAAACACCATTGAGAGGAACTCATTTGCAAGGCAGACCAGGGCACGGGTAACATAACAAAAGAACAATTCAAATGACATATCTGGGTACATGCAAAGTGGTACAAAAATAAAACAGGAAAATTGAGAGAATAAACAACAATGTGCAGAACGTAACAGAACAGGAGCAATAACAGTAAAATATAAATACAGAGTTATTTACAATATTTATATACAATATATAGACAATATATACAATACAGTGTAGTAGAATGTGCAATGCATAACAATGATTTTATAAAGAGTGGTAAGAAGGGGTACCAGTATAGGAGCAGAATTCAAGGAGGATGAAGATTGGGGATGGTTATGAGGCTGACGAGGGGGGGTAGGGGGGTTAAAAAGCAAGGAAGAAGAATCAGGAGGGACAACCAGAGGGTCGCATAGGATAGATATCCCAATCTTAGGAAGCGAGCAGTAGTCAGGGGAAACAATTACAGGTCTCACTGAGGGAACATGCAAGAAGCAATTTAAAGACAGGCAGTTTTATAGGGATTACTAATGTCAAGGTTTTTTGAAGTTTATTCCAAAATGAAGGGAGCGCATAACTTAAAGATGATCGACCAAAGCAGGAGTTGACCTTGGGGATAAGAAGTAAGGTGTAAGAGAGGCATCTCAATGCATAATTACCTTCAGTACACCTTGGCAGGCACTCAGTAATGTACTGTGGAAGTTTCTTGGTGAGTGCTCTAAGGATCCAGAGTGCAGTATTTTTCTTTCTTCTAAGACTCAGAGATGTCCACCCAGTCATGGCTAGAGGGTGCAATGGTGGGTGGAGTATAGACCTCAGTAATAAATCTTATAGCCCGTTGGTAGAGGGTGTTGAGTTTGGATAGGACAGAGCTGGGACCATGTCCATAAATGAAATTACCATAATCTAAGAGTGGGATAAATGTGGTTTGCACTAGCCTGATTTTTGCATCCTGGGTAAGTAGATTCTTGAGCCAGTAGAAGAGACCAAGTCTTTGTTTGACTTTTTTTTGAGAATTCTTCAATGTGGTCTGTAAAGGACAGTTTGTAGTCAATCCAAAGCCCCAGATATTTGAATTTTGCCACAGATTCTAAGGATTCATCAAGTAGTGGGGTAATTTGAGGAACTTGACCAAAGGTGTAGGGATTTGGCACGTTGACAACTGGAGAGAAAAACATTGCCTTGTTTTTTTTTTTGTGTTTTAGTAATAGTCTATGATTCAGGATGTTGACTTGCAAATGATTAAAGTCTAATTGGAGGTCGCTACTAGCGAGTTCTGGAGAAGGCCTATCAATGTAGAGAACCGTGTCATCTGCAAAGAGATGGATGCTAGCTGACTTGATACCTGAAAAAATATTGTTGATGTATAGTGCGAAGAGCAATGGCCCCAGGATGGAGCCCTGTGGCATGCCTCTCTGAAGAGCTTTTAGAGGGGAAAGATCTCCTTCAGCTTTAACCTGCTGGAAACATCCAGTAAGATAGCTGGTAAGCCATCTAAGAGCCCCGGTGTCCAGACCAACATTACTAAGTGAGGCCAGAAGCAGTTCATGATCCACAGTGTCGAATGCTTTACTCAGGCCAAGAAACATGGCCTTCTGCCTGTCATTAGTGACTTTGGCAAGAGTGGAAACAGTGCTGTAGCATGGCCTAAGGGCTTATTGTACTGGATTCAACAGATTGAAGGTCTCCAGGTAGTTTCTTAGCTAAGCATTAACTAAGTTCTCCAACAGTTTGGAGAGGACAGGTAGCAAAGATATTGGCCTGTAGTTATTTAGGTCTGTGGTCACCAGACTTAAAGAGTGGGATGACTTGGGCAGTTTTCCAGATGGGTGGATGGAAGGACACCCTTGAGTCAAGGATAAATTGAAAAGGTGGGTAATAGGGGCAGCCAGGAAATGGTTATTGAGCTTCAGGAAGTATAGATCAATAAGATCAGCACCTGCGCTCTTTCTGGTATCCAAATCCAGAAGTAAGTCTTCAACGTCCTTCAAGGTGACTGACTTGAAGGTGAATACTGTATTAGGAGCAGGGGTGTCTGAGACTGGGCTGTCCGGGTTCTGAGCACAAAACTGGGTGCGAAGGTTATTGGCGGGAGAAGAGTCAAAAGCTAGCCCAGCAGTTGCAAAATGGTTGTTGAAAAGGTCATGAATCATCTGCTTGTCAGTGATGAAGGAGCCTCCAAAGGAGATTTTAGCTGGAAGGGAGTTCGTCGGGGAAGATCCCTCTAGGTCCCTTAGGGTCTTTCAGAATTTGGCAGAACACTTGGTAGATGAGTCCAATTCAGTACGATAATAGGCGGCTTTTTCTGCTCTTAGTTTAGTGCACTGATTCCTAGCTAACCTAAAAGCTGTCTAATCAGCTTGCAGTTTGGTTTTTCAAGCTTTTTTCCAAAGAAGGTCCCTATTATATGGGCTTTTTTTTAATTATCCTTTAACCAGGGGATTGCTTTTTTCTTCATACGATCTTTTACTAAGGGTGTATGCCGATTTAATGTACCCAGTACAATACTCTGGAAGGCCTCATATGCCTCATTGATGGAGAGGGCCAGGTGGAACTCTTGCCAGTTTGAGTGCTGAAGGTCAGAGAGGAAGGCATGAATGTTGAAGTCATGTTTACTTCTTTTCAGCATGAACACTGAGGTTGAAACTGGTTTTGGCGCAGATCTGACACATACTGTAGAGCAGTGGTCACTGAGGTTGTTGAAGAAGATGCCTGAGTGAGTGAAAAAATGTGGCTTATTCACTAAGATAAGGTCAATTGAGCAGCTGTTGGCTGGATTTTTGTTTGGATGGGTGGACTCCGTAATGAGTTGCGTAAGCCCGAAGGAGTCGCAGATGTCCTTTAGGGGTTTGGAGCTGGCAGTAAACCAATCCAAATTAAAATCACCCAGGATTATAACCTCAGAGGGCCGAGTTTCAAGAACATTTTGTATATGGTTCAACACCCTAAACCCCACTGATGGGGGTTTGTAGCAGATTAGAATATTAAAGGAAGCAGAGGCAGAGAGCAGCACCTTTAGTGTTAAGGCTTTGAATTCCTTGAGTAGAGAGACAGAATCTGTGACAGAGGCAGATAATTTATCATGCATGTAGATGGTTACCCCTCTTCCTCTGGATGGTCTGTCAGTCCTGTAGGCATTGTAGGATGGTACATTTATTTTGTGGTCCATAGTAGAGAGTCTGAGCCAAGTTTCCGTCACCACCAGTATATCCGGCTTCATATGATAAATCCAAGATTGAAGGGTGTGAATCTTCCTTAGGAGACTGCAGGCGTTTACATGTAATATCCTGATTTCTTTGAGATGGACCAACTCTGATGGGGCATTAATAGAGGTAGTGGGACCTGGGTTTAGTTCAATGTTACCTGAGCATAGGAGAAACAGCAAGATGAGCTTTTTAAGAGCATCCTGAAGCAGCTTAAGAAGATGGATTTGTCTTCTGCTGTAGGGATAGGATGAAGAGGGAGCTGAGTAACTGGGGTGAGACCAAAAGGAACCCAGGCAGGCATAAAAAGGCACCCTAGCCACCATGAGCTGGGAGGTCTGGTAAGATGAGGTGGGCAAGGAGAGTATGGTGATCCACAAGTCTGGGGTAATTAGGTTGCCATGACCCTGGGGAGTTAGCCAGGTTGATTCAAGGCATGGGAAGGAATATGTAATTGCAGCACTGCGGTTTCCTTAGGACTAGATATATTAGAAGGGGCCCCATACTACCATTTAGAATAAGGGACAGGGGTGCGGAATGACAGGCCTGAGAAGCAACAAAAAAGCACAAGGAAGACCTGTGTTACTATGTGGAAGGAGAGAATTGACTCAGGGGGAAACAAGGCCCTTAAAAGTTGGGCAAGGAGCTACCCAGAACAGCTAACATGCAGTGAATTTTAGAGCCTTTTGAAGAGGATGAAAAAGCAACTTAAAATACAAGGTGTTTTAAAGCCTTCTGAGGGCAAAAAAAACCAAAACAAAACACAGCACTACTAATAGGCAGAGGAATTAGAGCCTTCTGAAGAAACTGCAAAGAGCAACCAAGAAGGCAAAGGGTTTTAGAGCCTTCTGAGAGTGGCAGGGGCCACAACACTGCAGCTAGTAACTGACGGAAAATGTGCTGCAAAGTGTTAGACACCTAGTTCAATTAAAGCACAAACTGTCACTTACTAAGCCAAGGTTAGCCCACCAATAGAAGACAGGAACCATAAGAGGGTGGTGAAAGTAGTGTATTTAAAGAGTGCCAGTGGTAGAAGAGGGAGGGTGGTAATTAAATCAAGTTAGAAGGGAGCGGGGATCAGGAGAGTGACAGCAGGCTGAAGATAGGTGCCGCAAGCCGTGGATTCAACAAAAACCTACTGGACCGATCCACAGGTGAGCCACAAGTGTAGCAGTAGTAGCCAATCACAAGCAGCCACAGAATGCTGCACCCAATTGGTGGTCCACACTTCGGCCCAGGGTAAAGTCGGTTTTGTACCTGAGAGTTGGTGCTTCAGGAGTGGGCAGAGGCAGTAGCATGGCTGGCTGGCTTCTCCAGCCGAGCCATTCTTCCCGAGGGAGCTTGCGCCCAGTCAAGGACTGCCTGAAAGAGAGAGAAGAGGGAAAGGCATTAGATATAGGTCAGAGAGCAAGAGGGAGGGTAGCAAGTTAAGTGCTTACTGGAGGCAAGCAAAGGATGAGAGGTAATTGGTCGGCAGGGAGCTGAAGAACAAAAGACTGAGCACTTTTTTTGTTTATTTGTTTTATTCTTTTTTAACTGGGTAAGGCCCACTAGGCACAACTGCCTGTTTTCAGGGGTGATCAGGGAGACTTAGTAGAGGGGAGGGGCCAGGGGTCGTTAAGCTGGAGCCAACAATGAACTAGTCAGGCACAGCAGGAGCAAGAGCAAGGAGGTGGAGGGTGACTATTAGACAGGGAGAGAAAAGAAACACAGGTTAGGCAGGGGAACCCAGCACGGTTTGGGGGCAGATGCAGGAAAGAGAAAAAACAAAGATAAGACACAGCAGTTCACAATCCCTCCATAGCATTTAACACAACATGTAAAACAGTCCCCAGTAATAAACTGTAAGCTGACTAGCCAAATATATTTTCACACCCTATAGTTACACAGTTTACGATCCCCACAATTGTATAAATATAAATCCCCACAATATAGCAGTCCTGGTACAAGCAAAAACCTCCCCAAAAATTTATTGTAAGTTAGAAGGAAGCAGGGATCAGGAGAGTGACAGCAGGCTGAAGATAGGTGCCACAAGCCGTGGATTCAACAAAAAGCTGCTGGACCAACCCGCAGGCAAGTCACAAGTGTAGCAGCCAATCACATGCTTCCACAGAATGCTGCAGCCAATCGGCAGTTTGCGCTTCGGCCCCGGGCAAAGTCGGTATTGTATCTGAGAGCTGGTGCTTCGGGAGTGGGCAGAGGCAGTAGCATGGACGGCTGGCTTCTCCAGCCAAGCCACTCTTCCCGTGGGAGCTTGTGCCTGGTCAAGGGCTGCCTGAGAGCTGGTGCTTTGGGAGCAGGCAGAGGCAGTAGCGTGGCTGACTGACTTCTCCAGCTGAGCCGCTCTTCCCGAGGGAGCTTGCGCCCAGTCAAGGGCTGTCTGAAAGCTGGTGCTTTGGGAGTGGGCAGAGGCAGTAGCGTGGCCAGCTGGCTTCTTCAGCTGAGCCACTTTTCCCGAGGGAGCTCACACCTAGTCAAGGGCTGCCATTTTTTTAAAGTAGACAGCTTTTTCTTTTTTTATCTGAACTACTTTTATTGTCATCAGCAAATGACTCTGTTTCATATTTGAAGCCAGGCATCAAAACCCTTTTAAGCCACAAAGGGCATTCAGGCAGCAGAGCAGCTGTACATTTATTTTATTTATTTATTAATTAGAATCTCAGAATTACAAACCTTTGAATCAGAGACTCATTTACAAAGGCTCCACATCAAATAGTACATAGGGACATAACAGTACAAAAAAATACAATTGCACTTGAAGAGACAAGGCAGTTACAATACAGGTGTAAAATAGGTAACAATAACATAACAGATAAATATACATTATGACAGGAGAGAGGCATGTACAACTTAAAGTAACAACAACATATGAGAGCAGGACTGAATACATTTAATAAGGCTGCAGCAACAAGAGTGGCAAAATATTCATCATGACAGTTGAGAAGCGAGTCATACTAAAAAAGTTAAGGAACATTAGAGAGCAGGACAGAGTATACAGTGCAGTAGTGGAGAAGCATATACAATACAAAGACTAAATGGATCTGGTACAATAGACAGGTAATCGGTGTCCGTGAATGAGGCTGAGTTAGTCCCTTCAGACTGACCAGGGAGGTACAAGGAGAGACAGGGCGGAAGGGGGGGCGGGAGAGAGGGCTTTAGCTGTCAAAGAAGACTTTGTCAGTACAAAAAAAAAGTAATATGGGGTGAGCAGGGAAGCAAAACTGGTAAGGAAGGGGACAGGCTATGAGTAGTCACAGCTGTTAATTTCAAGAAGGTGTTGCTGGAGTTTGTTTAAAGGGGCTAATATTAGTTTCTGAAAAGACCCCAGGAGGCCAGTCATTTAGCCAGACAGGGGCCCTATACATGAAAGCTTGCTGCCTCAGGGCTGTCCTACAGTGTGGGACTTGGAAGGAGGCCTTTGTGGAGCTTCTGGTAGCCCGGGGAGTGGGAGCAGGAGTGAAGGGATGCTGTGCCGAGGGTGCAGAGAGGCCCATAGTTATCTTTTTTGCCAGTTAGCAGGTCTGGTAGTGAAGCCTGCCCTTGAAATTTAACCAGTTTGCTTGATCATAGAGGTCACAGGTGTGGGTAAGCCTGTGACGTCCCACAAAAAGACGACAAGCTTTATTGAATGCTACCTTAATTCTGTGTAACATGGTATCGGTTGCAGAGTCATAGATGAAGATCATGTAGTCAATTACAGATAGCACTGAGCTGGTGACGGCCAGACGGAGGGCTTCAGATGTCATACATGATCTGTGAATATAAAGTAGACCAATTCTGGTATTAACTACTTTATAGACCAGATTGACATGTTCGTGATAGGTGAGGGAAGAGTCAAGGGTGATACAGAGGTATTTGAAATTATTAACTTGCTCCAGATATTGGTGTTGGTTATTGATGATAGTTAGCTGCAGACTTTTTTTTTTTTGGACTGTGGGTTGGCAAACAACTTCACTTTAGTCTTTTTATGTTGGCTCGTGCTTGCACGCCAGCCAACATATTGCAGTAGTAGCAGATATGGAAGTGCAGTCACTGTGGGTGAATGCAGGGCATGCATCAGTAGGTGTGTCCCTCATTCCCCAATAAGGCAGCATGCAGGCACCACACAAGGAATACATAATCTGGTGATCACATCTAAGGAAAGGTCTGCTGCAATGAGAGCCAAGCTCGTCACGCAGCAGCACCTCCCGACGTGCCTTTCCTGGTGAAGCATGCTAGTAAACATGGCAGCAGTGACTGCTGCCACCGCCCTCTCACTGATGCCGACCGGAGGTGCCTAATCCCTGTTGGCATGCCTAGAGTAGTTCATGTGTGCCGACAGAGGCCACTCCCATTGGCAGAATGCCCCCATCTGTTATTGTGCTGGGGGTGCCCAATTCCCCTCAGCTGTAGCCCCTCCCTTGGTATGTGCTGACGAGATGCCCAACTCTGCCTTGGCTAGCCCCCAAACACTCAGGTGGCATGCTGGGAGCCCACCCTAGTGCTAAAATGCCCTCGTAAAAAAATCCCGCAATGGTTTTTGTTTTTTTTACCCTGTAAAGAAGAAAACGGCCCTCGCGTCTGTCCTGCTGCCTCCCCAACCTGCGCCCACCCTCTGCACACCCTGCTTCCCCACACCCTCACCCCATACTTACCTCCAGAGTCCGGTGCAACAATCTTCGGTGGACCGGGAACACATCTGCACTCTTCAAAGCCGACCGCGAACTGAAGAAATGCCGGTAAACTGTATAATGGCATAAATAGTTTTTTTTCTACTTTGGTGCATATCTTGGGAATTTTTTGGAATTTTTGCACCAAATTGTCAACATGGGGTTATTGGAGCCCCTCCTCATGAATTCAGTACTGTCATGACGTTATTCAGTCTCACTGCATGGAATCACCTTTTGGGACTGATTAATGAATTGACAGTGCCACTGTTCATGAGGTGGGGTCTCAAAAAGCCTATGTTGCAAATTTGGTGAAAAAAAGGCGATAGCCTTTCAACCCAAAATAACAATCGCTGATTCACAGGGGAGATATGTTTTAGTCCAAGGAGTATTGGACTGCACTGAATTGGTCCTGGGGAGTGTGTATGGGCCAGTGGGGGGAAACCCTACATTTTTTCAGGAATTATCGACAGAATTACAGAAGTTCTCAATGTTCCCCTTAATCCTGGGAGGGGATTGGAATCTGCCACCCACTCAAGATTTGGATAAATCAAATTCATTGCCTAAGCCCCTTACTCAAACCCAAAGGGCTCTTGCTGAATTTTTGGATACCAACAGATTATGCGATCCCTGGCGTCTCTTAAACCCTGAGACCCGCGCTTTCTCATTTCACTCTATGGTGCACTCCACTTGGTCTCGGCTACATTATATCTTACGTAGTCATTCTCTCATTCACGGTCTTAATGACTCCACCCTAAAGCCGATTGTTATATCGGATCATGCTGCAAATTGGGTCACAGTTATGTTAAATCAAAACCTCCAAAGAGATTCAACATGGCGACTGAACGCACAGCTTTTAAAGGAAGATTACGTCATTACCAGGATCTCAGACATGATTCAACTTTTTATTGCAAATAACCAGGGTTCAGTCACCAGGATGGACCATGAATGGTGTGCCTTAAAATGTTTTTTGTGAGGTGAGTTTATTAGGCTTTCCTCCACTCGTAAACGAAAGAGAGAGGCGGCTGCTATATCCCTTCTGGATCAGATTCGCACACTTGAGCATTCTCTTACTTCATCCTCTTCTCCTGATGTGCTAAAATCTCTGTTAAATTTAAGGAATCAGTATTCTCGTCTGGTACAGGAAAAAGCAGAGTTTCTTATTTTAAGAACTAAGGCAAAATACATAGAACAGGGGGAAAAGGCAAGTCATCTTTTGGCATTGCAGCTGAGTAAACTAGAGGCATCCAGATTTATTCAGTCGATCAACAATCTGGACGGCACCATTAAAACACACCCGGGAGACATAACTGCTGTTTTCAGGCAGTTTTATCTTTCCCTTTATAGTCAGTGTCTTGTATCCCCATCTCAGGTTGAATTATTTGAGTATCTATCTGCCTTAGCATTACCTACTCTCTCTCCTTCACAACAAGCTTGTTTATCAGCTCCTATATCTCTTCAGGAAATTTTGTCTGCTATCCATAAACTTGCCTTGGATAGGGCCCCCCCGGTCCAGATGGTTTCCCTTCGAACTTTTATAAAGTTTTCGCTAACAATCTTGCTCCCTATTTATTACGTTTATATCAATATATGCTTTCAGGTCAGGTTATAGATCCATCCTTATTAGAAGCCTCTATTATACTTCTTCTCAAGCCAGATAAACCACCCCAATCTCCTGCAAGTTATCGTCCCATCTCTTTGTTAAACTGTGACATTAAAATCTTGGCTAAGATACTTGCTAGCAGAATTGAAGGGGTTTGGACTCCGCTTCTTAGCCCAGAGCAAACTGGGTTTGTGTCAGGTAGAACACCTGCTGACCATCTTTGTAAATTATCATATCTGGTCCAGGTGGCTAAGACCTCCCCCTCTCAAATGGCTCTTATATCCCTTGATGCTGAAAAAGCATTTGATAGAGTGGATTGGAATTTCCTGTAGGCTACACTGCAGACAATGGGCTTTCCTGAAACCTTTATCAAGTGGAGTCAGACTCTATACTCCTCTCCTCAGGCAAAAATAAACTGTAATGGAGTCCTGTCCGAGGCTTTTCCTCTTTTCTTGGGCACAAGACAGGGCTGCCCGCTATCTCCTTTTCTTTTTAACATATACCTTGAACCCTTGATTAGGAGACTAAACTCCTCCCCCTTAATCACTGGTATTCCAATAGGTGATAGGACTCTCGCTCTTTCGGTTTATGCGGATGACATCTTGCTTCACCTTTCGGATCCGGTCTCCTCTTTAACAGAAGCATTGCGTATTATTGATACTTTTGATAAATTTTCAAATTACAAACTCAACATTACTAAGACAGAAATTTTTCCCCTTAATTCATTAACATATAGCTCAGCTTTCAGTGATTTTGGCATGAAATGGACTCCCAAGTCCATTAAATACTTGAGCATTTATATTACCTCAGATTTATCATTACTCCGCAAACTTAATTTAGAAGATTTATGGTCCAACATTTGACAGGACTTATTAAGTTGGAATGAGCTCCCTCTCTCACTTTGGGGTAGAATCAATACCGTCAAGATGAATGTCCTCCCTAGACTGTTTTACCCATTAAATCTGTTGGATGTCTAGTTACCTCTGTCCTTCTTTCAATGTATTCACTCTGAAGTTAGTTCCTTTATTTGGCAGGACAAGGCGATTAGAAGATCCTACAGTAATCTCTCTTTACCCAGGGAGATGGGGGGCTTACATCTTCCTAATTTCTTGTTTTACTGCTGGGCTTGTCACCTTAATAAGTGTGGGAAATGGCTTTTGTTAACTGATCTCTGTGCTCACCACGACTATGTTCCTATTTGGCTACTTATAGAGGCTGACTTTCTCGCTGCCCATAATGTAGCCCCCTCGTCGCTTTTTTATACGCCCCTTAAAAAAATTGCCAAAATCCCTGCAGCCCTTCCCACTAGGTACCTCGCTAAGAGTTCTCTCTCAAATGTTCAAATTTTATAAGGTGCGCTCGAGTTCTGACCCTTCTCAGCCGCTCTATGCCAATTTGAATCTTAAAATAGGGGGAACCTCCATAACCAGACGTTGGCTACCTTTTTCCCCTGAGCTCACAGTGGCAGATTTCTACTCAAATGGTGTTATACTATCTACCGAGGAGATCCTCATTAAGCTGGTCCTTAAATCATGGGCAGCCTTTCAAATTTTACAGCTTAAACACTTACTAGTTAAGGTAATAAGGAAACAGTGTAACCCTTCTCGCATTGAAGTTTTTTTCAACCAAATAAAGACTTCGGTTTGTAAATCCCGTGGCATTTCCACAGTATATAAGCTGATTCTCACTTTCTCTCAGTCTCACTCAAGTGCCGGTTTTCCGGTCTGGCAGGTTTCATTCCCTGATAAAGTTATTAACTGGCATACAATATGGACGGGCCTATACACATACCTCACCCAGGACCGATACAGACTTACACAATACTGTATTCTAAATAATCTGTATTATACTCCGGTAAAATTGGCCCGAATGAAGAGGCTTACCTCCAACATGTGTACTAGGTGCAATAAGGAGGAAGGCTCGCTCCTTCACATATTATGGTCCTGTGAAAGGATATCCCTGTTGTGGAACCAAATAGAATCCGCTCTGGATCCTTTGTTGGGTCTTCAGGGCCTTTTCTCCCCTGTCATATGCATTCTGGGGGATTGCTCCGGAATTCCGGTGAAAGAGAGATGGTTTCATATGGCTTTAATCTCTATGGCGGTCAAATAATTAGTGCTTAGACACTGGATGGATCAAGTTACCATTTCCTATGCCAAATGGTTGCATGAAATATCATTTGCACTCCGCCTAGAACATTTAATTGAGAGTGTGTGCCATCGCCTCTCATCTTTCAACAAAAAATGGGGGAAGTTATATGCTCTGTATTTATCTTGATATGACCTCTCCTGTTGTCTTCACAAACCTCTCCTCCCTCTCTAACTATATCTCAATGATTTCTCTTGTTGTCCCTTGGCTAATTTTAGGATAATAAAGAAAGGAGAGTGCACCACGGGGGGGAGAAGGGGGGGCCTTTTGGGTGAGGGGGAGATATTTTAGGGCTTTCTGGACAGTGTACATGGTTGGTACAACTTTCAATCCTTAAACTTTGTTTGCACTGTGATATGCCTAATAAAACTTGTTGAATTCAAAAAAAAAAAAATTGGGTTAAAAAAATCAGAAAAATGACTGCTTTACGAGCATGCGTTAAGTTTCCACGCGCAGAATCACTCGGAATTGTATTATTTTCTACTCCAGATTTTCAACATTGGCATTGGCACAGAATAGCGTGGTCACAGTGTAAATCAGTTTTCGGGACAGTTTGAGAAAATGACAGTGACACTGTTCATGAGCAGAGGTCCTACAATGCATATGTTGAAGATCTGGTGACGAAGGTCCATAAAATGACTGTGTTACAAGCATGCATTGCGCAGTTTCCACGCACCCTTGTAACTTCCCAAATTTGAAGAATTTTCATGCCAGATTTTCAACACTGGCCTTTTTTCACACCTCCTTATGAACAGTACAGCTGTCATTTTTCACATCCTGCCCAAAATGTGTTTTCGCATCTGTGGTACAGAATGGTGTGGTCGCTGTTGGAAATCAACTTTTGGGACAGATTAACAAAAGCACAGTGCCACTGTTCATGAGGGGAGGTCCCAAAATGCCTATGTTGAAAATGTGGCTCTTCAGGGTGGGGGTGTGGTTGGCATCAGTTCAATACTTCACTGCCATTCCTATTATGCATCTCTAACTCCTGCACTACCAATGCCAATGCCAGCAAGACAACATTCGGCATTAACAAATGCTTGTTGTAGTTTCAGATGAGTTTGTGATGGGAGAACCACGTTTCAGTTTCAGTAAAGAGCCATTGAAGATTGCTTTCTAGGAAGAAGGGGACAGGGTGACCAAAGTAGACAATGGCATCTTCTGTGTATAGTAGTAGGGGGCCAGAGCATGCTAGGGGGGAGGGAATTGATGAAGAGACTGAAGAGGAGAGGCCCAAGAATTGAACCTTGGGGAACACTAGAGCGTACTGGTAAGCTGGAAGAAAGGGTGTCCAGAATTTTGACTCTCTGTGACCTCCTAATAAGGTAGTTGGAAAACCAGGCAGTGGTTTCTTGAGAGAGGTTCAAGGATGGGAAGGATGCAATGAGGAGAGAGTGACTTACCATGTCAAATGCTTTAGTAAGGTCTATGTAAACAGACCCTACTAAGTGACCCCCGTCAAGAGCTTTGTGTATAAAGTCGGTAAATTCTAGGATGGCAGAGGTGGTACTATGACCCTTCATGAAACCATGCTGTTGGCGGCATCGAAGATTGTGAGTTGCCAGGCATTTAGACAGCTGGTTGGATACTATCAGTTCCAGTGCTTTGGAGATAGGGGGAGGATAGATATGGGGCGGTAGTTACTGTGGGAGGTTCAATCTCTGCTTTGAAAATAGGTTTAACCACTGCAGACTTCCACTATGAAGGGAACTGGCCTAGACATAGGGAAAGATTAAATATTTTAGTGGGGGGGGGAACTGCATCAAGGGACAGTTGTATAAGCTTCTGGTCCAAAGTATCACCATTACTTCTGGTTCTCCCCAGGACACATGTTAGATATGATTTGGCTTCTCTGCAGGTTACTGTTCTAAAATGGAAAGGTGGAATGTTGGCTGGGGCAGGAGTACTTGGGGGGGTTGGTAGCATTGTTAAAAAAGTCTGGAGGGAGAACACCACTAAGATCTGTAAAAGCGGAGTTGAAGGTATTAGGTAATGAGCTGCTGGTTCTGGGTAGTGGTGCCATTGATACTTACCAGTGAGGGGCGGAGGTGTTGGGTTTCCCAGTAAGTTCCTTTATATTATTCTAAAACTTCTTTCCATTTCCACAAGAAGAGGAGACAGGCTTCAAAATGTGCGGTCTTGGCAAGGCAAATTTCCTGGGTACAAGCGTTTCTGGCAGCCTGGTATCGTTGCTTGTCCTGAGGGAGACCAGATGCCAGGGCCTTGTGCCATAGGTTGTCCCACATGGCCATAAGATTTAGGAGTGCATGGGTGATCCATGAACTTCTAGTACCTTTGACAATGTGTTTGGAATATGGGGCAAAAATGTCACAGGTGGAGTTGAAGGTCGACATAAAGTAGGCAAGGGCATTGTCAACACAGGTGGTGGAGTCAATGGGAAACTAGTCACAATTAAGAAGGTAGGTCTGGAACTGTGTCAGCATAGCTTTTTTTATGGGTTCACTGGTATGTGGTCTTGGCAGGGATTTTTGGGGAGTGATTAGACTAACAGCAAAGAACTGGTGAGTGGATTTAGGCAGAACCACTACATTGGAGATTCTCTCAGGATGGTTGGAGAGGATCAGATCAATCAGAGTACTGGTGCCCATCCTGTAATTGATCCTGGCAGGTGAGGACACAACCTGTGATTAAATATAAAGTAGCAGCAGCATCCCTGTGTGGAGCAGCTGCAGGGGGCCAATCAGTTAATATTAAAGTCACCCAGTAAGATCACCTAGCACCAATTGGATAGTTTATAGACACAGTCAAGAATGGAGTTGAAACCGAGCTTAATATTATGGGGCAGGATATATACAGACATTACTGTGAGGGACTTGCCATTACTCCCAATTGAGATTTTGATTGTTAGGGCCTGGGCCCCATTACCTGAGATTTGGGCCCTTGAAGTGAGTCATGGAGATAAATGGTGCAGTCCCCCTTCCTTTCTCCCCAACCTGTCTTCTCAAAATAGCATATAGCCATTCAGGGTGATGGCGGAGTCAGGTATTTTGGGGGAGAGTCACATTTCAACTACTGCAAGGACATCGGGCTTGTGCTGAACTGCCCAGACTTGAGGAAGGTCACATTTCTGCACCAAGCTGCAGATGTTTACTGAGGCCAGCTTGAGTCCACTCGAATGGTGGGTGGAGGGGTGTGGGAGTGAGCCGGGACCTTGGTTGGGATGTATATTGCCGGAGAGGAGTAGTAGCAGTAAGGCATGCTGATAAAGTACATATTTAAGCCCCTTGGGATTACATTGTGGCTGTTTATGAGTGGGCTTAATAACAGTCATGGGTATTGGCAAGGAGAGGATATGAGACACAAGAAATAAAGAAGGGCGGGTAATGAAGTTATCCGAGCATACACTCTAACCCTGGAAATCTGGTAAGTGAATGGGTGCCGCATGCCCAGTGCCAGATGTCAGGGGGTTACATTCAGGGCAAGGCAGGAGGGTGGTAGGTAGGAGCATTGTGGCAGTGAGGAGGGAAGGGATACCAGACAGAAAAACAAGAAAGACAATAGAAATCTAGTGGGAGGTTCCAAGGCCACAATGGAGTGCACCAGCTGAAATAACCTTGACTGGGTCAAGAAGGGGAGTATAAGAGGGCTGAAAGACAGACAGAAATAAGTCAGACCAGATAGTGAAGGGGCAGGATCTCTGATTATAAAGTAGAAGGTCCAGGGTTTGATCCCAGGTAGAGGAAAGAAGCATTGACAGGCTAACACAGTTGCCCAAACTCCCACGTAAGGAGAGGGGAAAGATGTTCCAAGTGATTTTTCTCCTACCCTCTGTAGCAGCTGCTGCTGGCTCCGGGCATTCCAGTGTGGTGGAATGGAGGAGCCTGTGGGGAAAGATAAAAGGGCTTAGTCATTAGGGCCATGTGATTGCACCACACAGGCTCCCCAGACTCATCAGCCCTCAAGCCTTTACTGTGAGATAGAAGGGACCCTTGGTATAAACAGCTTAATCTGGTTCCAGGTCAGTTGGCATTCATCTGTATCCCCTCCCCAGGTCGTGCCTGAAAATAGGCAGGATTTGTCTAGTGCACTTACCCGGTCAACAAAAACTAAATAAATAAATAAAATAAATAACCGAATACCTAGGCCCCAGAAACCCTCACCTAACATACGGGTGACTGAAGTTACATTTAGAAAGATTTCATTGTTACGTACACTGACTGAAAGTTGTAATGATCCTCATCAGTTTCAGATAGCAGCACCACTAAAGAGCCCATACACTGCCTAAAATTAATATATTTTTTTTAAAGTAGCTTTTTCTTTTTTTATCTGAACTACTTTTTCTTGTTCCTTTCCAAATGAGAAGATATTCTACCTGACAGTACTAGGTGTGACATGATGAACAGTACTCTGCCTAAAGGTTGATGTTTTATTCCAGTTCATACCTTATGAGCATTCTAACTGCATTTATTAAGGCATGATGACTGACCAAGAATAGTCATTACTCTGCTGCCAGATTGGTCACCAGTGATGTCACACTGAGTGCGGTGAAGGGGAACAGAACTTGATAACAGTATGTCAGCCTCCAGATAAAAGTGCTGCTCCTCATATCACACATACTGTAATACTATCATTTAGAAAATCTGAGGAGAGCCTGCTTAGGGCCTCAATGGTAGAGCTTCCACTCATCCTGCTGGGGACTCGGTATTGTCAGCAATCTCAGGTTGTGGGGTGCCAACTGTGGAGGAGAGGCTTGAGCATCCAATGGACATCTCTTTTCTTCTGGAGGCGAAGGGCTTGTTGCTTCCGTTGAGGACTACCATGAGGTGGGGCCTGGTGGTAAGATGGGTCTGGAGCAGCATGAAGGGTGGGAGCTGCAGGAGTTTGTGGTGCATGCATACCCCAGCTATGGGAAGGGAGAAAATGTTGGGGTAGGTGTACGTGACACTCTGCATGCTGACCCTCCATCCATGCCACTGCCAGGACTCTGTTGGCAGTATCTGGATAAGAGTCTTTGGAGGGGGGGAGGATGGTCCCCTCCTTGGCCCTACCACAGGAAGAATCCAAGGGGGAATGTGGCTGACAGATGAGTCCTGGAGAGGGGGTTATCAGAGGAGGGTGGAGGGGATAAGGCCGAAGGGAGCCTAGCCTGCCCCAACTGAAGAAGTAAAAACACCTTTATAGAAAAAGAAAAAAAAATCAGAGGAAAAGGAAAATATTTCTGAAATAAAAAGTAACAACTGATGACTTTTAAAAAATTGATAATTTTTCCTATCTGCTATTTTAAGTGCTATTAATTCTTTAAACAACGGGTATTTCTAGGAGGCTTTAAAATGGGCAACTGAAAGAGAAGTGTTTCATGCAGGTGTTGATCTTAATATTTAACTGTATCTTGCTACTACTGAAAGAAGTGGCTTCATAAAACTAGACCTCATGTCTTTGTCTCAGGTGATTGAGCTGACAGTCCAATTCTAAATCACTAGTGCAGAAGCAAAGTAATTGTGAATACTACTTCACAGCTACAGTTTGTTAAGGTTGCAGCCTCACCTAGCCATGCTGAATGGGGTCCAAACACTTTCTCTGAGCCCAGCAAGCTCATTTTCAAATGGCCAGAAAGATGGGCAGCAGCTGCAATGTTAATTGTCCACAAGGTTATTCAAACTGTATGATGGATCTCACAACTCAAGGTGCAATTTGCAAGCAGACTCACTAAGGTGTTGCTTGCCTGTAGACCAATGACATATGTGTGTGTGTGTGTGTGTGTGTGTGTGTGTGTGTGTGTAAATACATCAGTAATTAATGGGAGACGGCATGGCAAATGGTCGGGGCTTACATCATAAGAGGAAACTGCAGTAGCTGAGAGGAGAGTGCATTGGTAACTGAAGGTAAGTCTGTATAGTAACTCAAAGGAGTTGCATTACTACTGGGGGAGAAAATATATCACTATGGAGGACTTGGATCTGGTTGTAGGGTGACAACATCAGCAAGGGGAATGGGACTATATTGGGTGATGGAAACTGCACTGGGTAACTGTGGAACTGCATTTGATGAGGGGTGTGCCACTGGACATCACAGAGTGGTTAAAAGATAACGACTGATGAAGGGGTGCTATAGACACCCAGGGAGCTCTAAGAACAAGGATGGCATGGAGGCCACAGATGTGGTGTTACTTTGCAGCATACTTAACTGGTCTCAGCTGAACATGGGAAATGCCCACTCTGATAAGAAACAGCTTCACACTTCCCATTTGCTCATGCAAATTAGACACGTTTGTGTACTGGCTGTATGACTGAAGTTCAGCTGGGTAAAAGTAAAATAGGAAAATGCATTTTACACAAAGCCAGCCATGTTGTTAAATAATGGATCTGCAATATGGGTCTTCCCTCAAGCATAGCTGCCCACACTGCAATGATTCATCACTTATTTTATTGTGCTGGAGTACTCCTCTGGCTATTAATGTACTTCATAGCCCTGAGAGCCAGCAGCGGATAGATGCATTTCATTTTGGAATGCTATTTTTGTAGTCAACCCTTTGATTCATCAGGTCTGACATTAAAATGTTTTCCAGTGAAACTAATATGCAATCTCACTGTGTCAACAACGGAACAATTGGGGAGACAGTGCATTAGTCTCTGTTAGAAGCTATCAAAAATCGGGTTAATAAATATTTCCAGGGAAATGAGCAACTGTAGATCTTTTGTCAGTTAAAACTGTAATATGCAATAATAAATATTGTTGCATTGGTGAATGAATATTGTTTAGGCCTCCTTCTGCTCAGTACTCAGAGCATCTTACACTCGAATTGTCGAACTGTTATGTCCACCAAACATTATACAAGCATCATACTGTATCATTAAAAAAGAAATATGCTTTCATAAATATTTAATAGACTGACATGAATTGAAACTGTCATGCTAATGAGATGTGTGTGAGGTGGGATGCCCCTCTGCAATTAACTATAGATTAATTAAAATTCATATTTTGGGCTAACCTGAGGATTGGTCTTGGTGAACTTATACCCATTTAAAATACCCCCCCCCCAAAGTTTTCTTCTTTGCATGACAGCTCTGCAAGGAGTTAGCACTGGTAGACTGAGCAAGAGAGGAGACCCCTGGGGAGGAGAGCACAGGAAAAGCTTAGTCTCTAGGTGCTCTTAGATGGGAGAGTGGAATCGCCATCAGACTTAGGCCTACATCATCAGAAAATCTGAGAGATAAGCCATAATGGACTTTGTACATTAATGCCAATACCTTTCAGCTGTCTGCCATCTTACCAGCAGCCAGTGCAAATCTTACACAGCTAGAGGCATGTGCTTGAAATGCTGTATCTGGGACATAACCTGTATGAATGAATTCTACACAAACTGCAGACATGAAGCTGGATTTCTAGGAAGGCCCTCATACAGCAGGTTGTGGTAGTCTTGCTTTGATATCACAAATGCATGGATACATTTACATGGTAAGCATGTAGAAGGCATGGACACAGAGAGGATATGTTTCTTAGATGGTGGCAAGTGATGTGGTCACTTGCAGAATCTGAAGATCAACTTGCAGGCTCAGATCTGGAAGTACATCTATAGTAGGTAACTCTAAAAGGAAGACAGTATTAGACACACCATGAATGGACAGGAGCTCTAGTTATCTGCAGACCACTGCCAACCAACAACATCTCAGTCTTATATGGATGCAGCCTTATCTAACTACAGAATATAGTCCTGGATAACCCTTTGGTAACTGGTCAAGACTAAGACTAACAAGTCAGAATAGTCAGGGAAGGGGAAGCTGCATATCATCAGCATAGCAGTGATAACTCACACTGTAACTCATCTTTGTGGTTTCATTCTCACTCAGGTAGCACATATACACTGGACACCAACCTACACTCCTGGGCATTTAATAAAACATTCTCATGTGTCAAGACCCCCTAGATCAGTTTGACATTCACTCAGCTACTCCAGAAAGATTTTACTGAGTTCTACTGTAAATTACAATATTTCCTACAGAACCTGGTTTGAACAGCTTTTCTTGTATAATTAATACAAATCTATAATAACAATGTCCCTATAGCCTCTTCTCTATTACTGTAACATACAGGATCCCTGTAGAGAGCCCTGCAGTGTAACGGATGTTGTTGAAAGTTCAAAGAAAAAAAGCCAGAATACCTATCCCCTACAGAAATAATTATATGACTTGTTTTCATGCTGTGTACATAAAACTACCCATGTGATAAGTGTGCTGCAAGCATGATTTAAATGTCAAATTGGGCCTGATTGCATGCATGTGGCATGCATGCAGCAAGCAAGTGTGGAAAGCATGTTTTTTATGTTAAATTGGAACAGCTTGCATGCATTTGATGTGTGCAAAAAGCAAGCAGTCATTGATAACTGCACACATAAAAGTTAAGTGACTTGCTCAGGATCACACAGTAAACAAGTGGGGGTTGATAAGATTAAAACCCACGTCTTCAGGTCTCCTGGTGTACAGTTCAGTGCCTTTAACCACTAAGCTATACTGCCTGCAAACATATGGCTCATTTGTACTTCAGTACAAATCTGCATACATCTGCACACTTGCGCTATGCTTATAGTCACTGATATATTTTTTAGTTTTCTTGTCCCCCCTCATCTCAGCTGCACAGCTGAACTGTAGGACACATATCAATAGAAACATGTGTGGTTCTTCTCACCCCCAATACACACACTTACCCACAAAACTACTTAATTACTTCTGTCTGGCCTGTACTACTCCTACTTTCTCTCCATAGTTTTGAATGCTTCCATGCAAACAGACTTTAAGGGGCAAACACAAAAATAGCACTAACTCGACACCCACCTACATGGCCAGTCCCCCCACCATGCACACACACTGTAGCAGGTGCAGCCACATTGCCACAGACAACCCACCACATATAAATATAAATCAAGAGTCTCTTACCTGAGTACTAGGGAGCCAGAGGTAGGAGTCTTTAAGAGATGATATCCATGGGTCAACGTGCTGGGATGTACCACCTTGAAATGAATGTAATTTTTTTTTTATCATTTTATACACTATGATGGTGAGTTGGAGAATAATGAAGGCCACTGTTCTACAAAGAAGGCCCTTGTTAGTCGAGCAGTGGTCTTCATTAATCTCCAACTCTCCATCAATAATGTATAAAGTAGTAACAAAAAAATACCATCATTCATTTCAAGGGGGCACACCCCTGCACTCTCCCTTGCCCTATGTCATAAAGTACCTGAGAGTTGGGATTTGGAGGTCAGCTTCACTGGGGGGGAGAGAGACAAAAGCCTGACTGTAGTGGGGCTCCAATAGTCTGTGCATACCATATTGCTCAAGTGTTCCTGAATGCAAGGGACAGCCCTTATTTTACCCCTGAAAACTGCTCTGTCCCTCATCCATCCCTTATGTAAAACATGCTGCTCACAAAAAGGATGTCCTGTAAATATAGACTTTATGGCAGGGGCACCATTTCAGATTTTAGCTGGGAGGGGGGGAGCCAACAACCAGTGGAGGCCAGGTGCTAGTTAGCCTCTAGGTGGCAAGCTCTGGAATGTCTGAAACATCTCTAAAAGGTAAAACGTATTTGTGACTGAAAAGTGATTTGCAAATCAGGAAAAATTCAAATGCACAAGATTCATCTGTCTATAGCCCAGAGCAGTGAATCAGATTTGGGCTTACACCCACCTAGTTACCAACCATTTTTTTTCCTGGCTGAAGTTCTGCCCCCCCCAAAAAAAAAAACTTTGTCCCAATTTCTCTCCCCAACTCCATTCCATTCAGTACTCCTCCCATATTCATTGTGAAGCTGCCCAAATTTACAGAAACATGAAAAACACATCATTACTTCAGTCTTTCCTCATTCCCTAATCCCCCTATAAAAACAATAATTTTACTTTTACTTACCTGGTCATCTGGCCAGAACCTGTGGTCTAGCCAAGTGTGCCATCAGCTCAGGTTTCAGTCCACTCCTCCTCTGTCCTTCTGCCAGAAGCTGGATGCTAGAACCATCCATGCCAGATGCCCAATGAGGTCTGTGACCAAGTCACCTCACCAACCGAACCCACGCAACCTGTGTTGCTTGCCTCTTGCTTTGCTGCTGCAATGGCTGCTGCTATACAGCACTGATCAAGGCTTATGAAGGCCACCCAAACCTCTGTCACTGCTGCTGCAAGGCCTAGCTTGCTGCTGTAGGGGGCTCATGCTATTTTTTTTTGTGAGGTAAGCCTAGTAGAGTAAGTAGGTAGGCTAGTCTAGAGTTAGCTTCTAGCTCACCCTCAGCCCCTTTTGCCACCAAGGGAGACAGAGACTCACTGAGAATAGACCAACAAAAATATGCCACCACAACACTGCTATTGAGAGTTCAGTGTTCACCGAGTACTCCAAGCTGTAGTGTGCAGCCTGTCTACTCAGTGGTGGGAAAGACAGTGTCCCACTCATGAGACTCATGTGCTCTTGCTTGGCTGAAGCTCCTCCACACTACGTGTGATGGCGCCACCACTAATAGGTGGAGAGAGTGGACAACACAATACAGGTACAGTCGAGTCAGGAGTGCACCTGCAGCGTTAGTGCAACACAGGCTGGGGGGGGCACTTATTGCGCAAAAGATTAAATTCAAATTTAATGCCATTATTGCCACACCATAAGAACAACCTAGGCACAAATGTGTGTGTAGGAGGGGTGTAACTGACCCCCACTGCCCTACCTAAATGGCACATCTGTTTTATGGTAGAAATTAATTCTCAGGGCTAAAATCAGTACAAGTAAACACAATGTTTTCCATTGTGTTCTGAGGTACTGTTTCTCCATGTTTCAGGATGTGTCCTGATCATCTTGAGGGTTAGTGTCCCTCATTTTGAGTGTCCATGTCCCTCATTTCAGTGACAAAATGTGAGGTATGGTGCATGCTTCCATGACCTTACTCTGCACAAAGAGTGCTGAGCATGGCAATAGTGTATATGCTCCATACAGAATGACAAAGGGGAAAGTAAGTGAGCCGTAACAGTCATGGAGCAACACATTTGTAGCACTATGATGCATAAGGGGATTTGCATAACCCAAAACAAAAACATCAGGCTTCACAACGCAGAGGCCCCTCTTCACACACCTGGAAAAGGAGATGTTGGCTGACTATATCGTACGCATTTAATGCAGTAAGCAAACAATACTTTACTAATTAATGGCAAATTAATGACAAAAATAAAAAAACATTAAACAACGTGGCAAAAGGATCGGAATTAATGAGTTTATCTAATTTTAATGGGAAATGATTGCAAAATATATTTTAATGTATCTAATTGCTAGCAATAGTATGAGAAAAAGAAGCTGATGTGTTTTGTAGATTAAATTTTCACTTTGTGTATGTGAACTGCATGCAGACATTGCACAATTAAGCATGTGGCATGTATTCTGCATGTATGCAGCACAGTTATATTTCTGTAAGGGATGCTTTCTCCATTGCCACAAGAAAATCATTGATTACTTTACAAATGACATCTTAATGTCATGAACAGGCCTAAATTAAACTTAAATGTTTCCAGATACATTTCTCTTTCTGTGTTGCCACCATTTTCTCCAGGACCTTACTGAAACAAGGGTTGGCTAGGGCCAATGTGCTTGAACATCCAGAATGGGAACATAAGACAGACACATATGCACACATGTAACCCCTAGGTGGCGCTATCCCGAGGGATACTACCCCTGCCTGTGTGACTAAGCGCAAGTTGAGGGGCCTGAGTTCTGTGAATGGGTGCCTCCACCCAGAGGGTTGGTTTAAGGGTAGCGTAGCTGCTCTGGGTACAGCCCTCTGGGACACTGATACCCTCCCTTAACCCCTCTAGTGGCCTATACTGGTCAGCAATTAGATAGTTACAATGAACACCAGAATGCAATATTATACCCACACTTGGCACACTTACCACCAGGGCTGGATCTGCTGCATTGGTCCTGGAGACCCCCTGCAAAACAAGCCCTGCAATGGAGAAAGGCAATAAAAACACTGTATCCCCACCACAAAAGTACATAATAGCCAGTGTAAATGCAAAAAGATTTAGATCTGATTTATTGGGGGAAATGAACAAGGGAGGGGCAGTAATCTGGTGTTTGATTCTGGATCTGATTTAATCAGGCTAAGCATGCATGCCTCTAAGAGTCTCTCTAACACAGTCTCACACACACACACACACACACACACACACACACACACACACACACACTCTGGGTACCCAGTTGGTCTGCAGGCTATCCTGAAGCATTGCCTGGGTATGGCGGTGTTGCAGCTGTTGTTGGGGCCCTTAGGAAGGAAAAACACAATATGCACTTTAATCCACAATTTATATTCTGGAGCCGGAGGGCTCAATTCGTAATGATCAATCAAAACAATTAAATCAGGTGACACACTTTGATTTTAGCTTTGTTGCAGGGAGCTACCCTGATGTTTACTCACGCTACCCAGACTAGGATGCAGGATGGATGAAATGAAGACCTCGGGATGATTTGCTGGTTTGGTAGGGGAAGCAGGGCCCACACGATGCACCGTGGTGGTCGAATCCTGTTTGATGGTGTTGAACAGGGAGCCGACTCCTCAAGTGGGTCTTTCGTTGGAGGATTCTCTACAGTGTGAATGGCAATCTAGGCCAAGATGGTGAGGCCTAGACCAGGTGAACAGTTTGGATACAGTCTGGTAAAGCGCTGGATACAGCTTTCAGCTAGCGTGACACATTCAAGCAATGTGGGGAACCAAATCGCGACCCACATTGCACATGCAGCACAATTATAGTGAAGGTTAGGCAAATACCACAGATCGGATGACAGTCCGGTTGCAATCAACAGTGTCTCTGCGCAAACTGTATACGCCGCAGTTGTCTCAAGTCCTGATAGGCTGATCGCACTGAGGCAAATCTTCGGTCCGCACCAGGTGAATTTCACTTTGTCACAATTCAGGATTCCGGTCACAATCACAGCAAATTTGGATAAAGTCCGAGATATTAATGCTGACTTCTTCTCTCGAGAAGATGGTAGCAGGTAGGTCAGACACAGCGTTCCTGTCGATTCCCCTGTGCTACTATGCAGGAGCAGCTGCTCGTATGTCTCAAGCTGTTCACTCTCTCAACTCCAGTTACACACTGACTCATGGCTGCAGGCAGCTCTGGGCCTTCCCAGTGATCCAAAAGGTTTGGTTAGTTGATTCATCTGTCTGTTACAGCAAGAGCTCCCCCTCCAGATCCATTTAGGTGCCAAACAGTAAAAACTACAATTCCTACAGAAATTCACTCCCACAAGACCCCTGGGGACAGTCTCCATTTTAGAGTCCCCAAAGGTACTGATTGGTCCAAACTGGCAGACCAGAACCAAGATGGTGGTGCAAAACAGAAAGTCCATGCTGCAAAGGAATGCAGGTTAAACAAACTACTATATCATTACTATTAAAGCAGATAATCAGCAAACAATCATAGATTCTGGTAGGGCTTCCTCTGTGCAATTAACGATGGCAGAATGAAGCAATTGTATTGTAACCTGGGTGGGACTTGAGCCTAAAACCACTCGGCCCCCACCCAGAATAATTATAACCCATGAAAATGATGCCTTGTAAAGAGACAGGCATGGAGGCTAACAGTGCACTTGCTTGCAAGCACTTTTAAGCTGTTAGAACACAGAACACCAACCTGGCAGTGGGCATTAGGCAAGCCCAGGGAGACATTTTAGGAACCCCCATTTGTGGGGAGGGGGGTTACACACAGACACAGGCACAATAAAAGTCATATACACACTTCAACACAAACCCAAATGTACACATATAATCAAAAAGCAAGACACATACAAGAACCCGAGCATCAGGAAACACTAACTCAACAATTTTTTAAAGCGTGCCTCACATAGCCCTTGGCTGGCCAACAGTGCTGATTCTTGGGGAGCTAGGATAATTTCTGTGGGGGCTGCATGTCCCAGTCTCCTACCTGCTGGTAGATGAAATTGGGACGCCAGTGGGAAAAGGTGAAATGTCTTTAGAGCCTGTGTTCCCCTTGCATTCCTCCTGCCACTAGATGGAGCCAGAATTTCTGCAGGAAGATGTGTAGTCAGGGTGGACTAATAGTCCAATGTGCTCCTAACTTTCTTCCTGCCAATAACTATGGCCTGGACACCAATAGGAGATAGTGCCTTTCTTTGGGGTGTGTATGCCTCCTGTTCTCTGTGATTACACAGTTAAAACATGGATAGTGGCAGATAAATGGAGAACATTTTTGGGACCTCCTACCTCCCATGAAAGGGCCATGGCCACAATATTCAGGATGGCTGAACACCATAAAGTTCTATCTGAAAGGACAGGGTAGAGGGTGGGCAGTGGCAATGCTAACTTGGGGATGAAAAGGAGTTATTAATTAAGGGGGCGGACTGGAAAATGATTAGATGAGAAATTTGAACCCTGGTTTAAGTTCCATTGTGAATAAATGGGGAACATTTTGGGATATGTTGTATTTTATCATATGCTAAAAGGAAACTGCATGAACTAGTGACATGATCCCTGTACCAGAAGTCAAAGCTTCTATTGCTTTCTGCATGTGCTCCTATAGCAGTTTCTCCCTGTCCAGGCATAGGCTGTGCTAGTGCTCCTTTCTCTGCTGAGGTCTGCTTGGGAGCTGTAATTAATTATTTTCTTCACCCTGAAAGCTTGCACTACTGACCATCTATGAGTCTATGGCTACTTGACCATCAACTAGTGGTCTAACTTTGGATTCAACTAGCAAATGTACAATATTCATGTTGGATGCATACTGCCATAAACTTTCTACTACTGCTGTAGTCAGACATGGTTTCAGCTACATCCAGATCGGCATCAGATGCAGTGGGGACCCACCAGAAGGAGGTACGTCCTCACCTTTTTAAATACCACCTATGAGACAGAACTATAAAGCTGGAAGGATACTGAATTGAATAAAGAAAGATTAAGGAATCACTATTTACTTGGTTAAGTCTTAGTTCTCAAGGCCAGTCAAGGTAAGATTATTTACGGTATACGGCACCCAACCCTGGAACATGACAGTATAATAAAATAAAATCCACTACTCTTATAAAGTGAATATCACAAACTAAGTAACCAAAACAGTAAGACTGCTCAAAATTATATGTTTTTAGAGCACTCTTAAAGGCCTCCACTAAGCAGGCTGAACAAATGTGGGATAGCAAGGAATTCTAAAATACAGATGCAGCCACCCCCAGAGCCTCTATCCCCAGACAACCTATGCCTTGTACGGGGGACTGGTAACAGGTGTGTGTGGACAGAATATCTTCCAGGGAACCAGGATCCAGACTGTGTAGGGCCTTGTATGTTAACATGCCAATCTTAAAGCTGATACTTCACGGAACAGGCAGCCAGTGCAGGTCACACACTAGTGTAATACACTTGCTTTAATTTTAACAGTCACCAATTTGGAAACTGCATTCTGGACCAGCTGCAGCTGGCACGTCAAGTCCCCAGACAGACCTATGTAGAATGAATCGCTGCTGTCTGGCTAGGGGCATCTGTAGTCTCTTGCAACACCAGGGGCACTGGCCCCAATATTTATGTTCTCATGCCGAGTGTTTGGGGGCCAAACAAGCCCCTAATTGGGGTCCAGGGGTGAAGCCCCTGTTGAGGTGATGGGGGCACCACCACCACCTTGACGTGGGAAAGCTGTTGAGGATTTCCTACAGTAAAGGTGAAAATCTGGGTTATCCTGAGCCCTCAAACATAACAAACAGAGCTTTGAACAATGGGTGGTGTAATCATCTTATAAAGGGGGAAGTTTGAAAACTCTTCATATGGAATGTACTGAACTGCACATGAGAACATTTAGTCAAGAACTGGTAATAGTAATGTAGTATGATTATTAAAGGTTGTGCACAGGTCAAGGCTCATGGATTCTTTATGAAGGAGATTGTGATTCTGAGTGACTTTATGGGCACATAACACTGCATAGGATTAGGGAGATGATAGTACAGGTTGATCCTGCTTTGTTTATGACTGGCAGTGGATGCACCTTCCTTGAAATTCTTTGTACAATAGCTCAGGGTGATAATGAAACATAAAAGTATGATGTAAAGTCTTGAGTCTCTGCATGCTTTTTTTAGTGTATCATTGAAACAAAGCCAAACTTGCTGCACATATTTAGGAGAAAAAATATTTAGAGAGGCACCACTGGTCTGGAGAGAGTTTACAGGCCAGGAGAATAACAGGTCATGCTCAGGTATTCTGTATGAATGAAGATGTGATTATGTGGACATTATAGGCACTTAACACTCCACAAGACTAGGGAAGAGACAATACAGACTGATCCTGCTTTGCTTATGACTGGTGGAGGATGTCCCCTTCCTTGAAATGCTTTGTGCAATGGGTCCTGGTGATAATGAGATATAAAGTTATGAGGTAAATCTGGTTGAACCTGTCTTACAAGCCAAACTTGCTGTACAGATTTCAGAGAAGAAAGTTTTAGAGGAGCATCACCTGTCTGGAGAGAGACTGCAGGCCAGGAGAACAGGTCATGCCCACAGTTTCTGTACGAATGAGATTATGATTATCTGCATCTTCCTACTGGTGCATAATATTTTGAGAGCTGTAGATCTGGCCTGTCCTGCTGTGTTTGTAACTGATACAGATACACATTGATATGACTGAGAGAGTTAAATTTGTACAACAGTGGATTGAATTGTTTTGCCAGTTGTTCTGCAGTTATGATCACTTGGTACTGGTCTAAATGGTTAAGTAAGATCATTAGATCAGAGTAGGGTTAGTGGGTGGCTGGTGTTGCCTCTGTGACATTGTTGCAAAACTCTCTATAATGGTATCAGTAGAAACTCACATTAATGTTTCTTGCTCAACTGTCATTATTGTTAAAGCATCAAGCCTCTCTTGGTTCATTGCTTCGAGAAGCCAAGTGTGTAGACGTCTCAGAACACTAAGTCCACATTCACATAAACCACTTGTGACAGGGATAGTCACTGCGACTCTGACTAATTTTTTCAGGGAAGGAAACGTGCTGTTATACCTTTCATGTGCTTCATAAAGTTCTTGTCAACAACAACTTCTTCAATTAAAATGTCAGCCCCATAGTGAATAGCTACATGTTTCAGATACTCAAAGTTTAGAACATTTAATGGCAGAGGTGAACAATCTTGAATTACAGTTAATATTTTTTTGTTTAGAGTAAAAAAATATTCTGTCAAGTTCCACAATCATTCTGTCCCAGCAAGGATACAACAATTTGGATCGGAAACTTTCTTCATTATGGGTAACTTCACATGACCCGGAGGTTGTTTTAGCTAAGAAATCATCCAACCCATCGTTTCCAGTATGCTTGCAATGTTCTGAAATCTGTGCAGTTGGTATAGCAAGTCTCTCACAGAACTAACTGGCTTTATTATACATGCCATTGACTGCTACCTCATTTTGCATGTCTGAGAGAGTTGTGGTGACAGCCTCAACAACAGTTCAGCAATTGACAAATCAAAAGATTCTTTCTGCAGTAGATTAAACAACCCATGGCTATACTCAGCAGTGTCTAAAACACAAAGAGACAGGAAACTGTTGCCCAGCTTGCAAATGTTTTTTTGTAATCCATGAGCGGTTGCATCAGACCCCATATCCAAGCACATTTTATGATTGTTCACCTTCTATAGAGACTTTTGATGTAGCTGGTAGTTTGATTCATGTCTCTTTTTTCTTTTAAAAAGAGAAAAACTGAATGCCCACAATACTGGTGTTACCACACCAAAACATGTTTGTTTACATTTCTTAACCAATTCCCACTGCATCTTTCCTAGACTCTCGAACCTCCCCAACACAATCTAGCCCCTCATTATGCAGTGGGAGTAGAGGAGACTATTGTATCATGAGTGGTGGCACTGTCTGAGGGTGTTTCTAATGTTCAGGAAGTATGCAATAAGAGTAGCTCAATGATTTACATACTAACATACTATTTGCCAGCAGATTAGGCCTTACGGTCTATCGAGTCTGCTCGAACCTTAGATCCTTAGTTGGGTGCCGAGGCCCTCCCATCCCTTGTGCTCCAGAAACCCCTATCATCCATCCCCACCCCCCTGGGACAGGCCATCATCTGATACATCCACTTTCTGTGTCTGTCCCACCCTCTCTTGAAGCCCTCCACTGTGGATCTCTGAACCAGCTCACCAGGCAGTGCATTCCAAGGGTCCACCACCCTCTCAGTGAAAAACCTCCTCTCTTTTCCCCTCCCCTTCCACCTTCCAACTTCAAACCATGCCCTCTGGTGATACCTCCTGCTTTAGTCTAAAGATCCCTCCATGTTTACCCTATTTATTCCCTTGAGGTACTTGAAGACCTCAATCATGTCCCCCCTGTCTCTCCTCTCCTCCAATGAAAACAGGCAGAGCTCCTCAAGTCTGTCCTCATACGTCAAATCCCCTAGCCCTTGTTTCATCTTAGTTGCCCTCCTCTGTACCCTCTCCAGGAGCTGTATGTCCCTCTTCAAGTGTGGTCTCCAGTACTGTACACAGTACTCAAGGTATGGTCTAACTAGTCCATTGTACAGCGGCAGAATCACTTCCTTGCTCCTAGGGGTGATCCCTCTTACGATGCATCCCAACATCCTGTTTGCCTTGCTACCCGCTCTCCTGCACTGCTCAGAGTTATTCATACATGCATCCACCATGACCCTAGGTCTTTTTCCCTATTGAGCCTCTAACGCCTCCCCTCCCAGGGCGTACCTGTGTTTGGTTTCCCCGACCAGATGCAACACCTTGCACTTGGTGATAATGAGAAATTTAATTTCCGTATGTGAGCCCAGCTTCCAGGGTGTCCAGGTCCTTGCAGGCCAACCTCCCTCTTCTCCATCAACTACTGCTCCCATCTTGGAGTCATCCATGAAGAGACTCATTTCACCACCCTATACCCTCCTGATGTCCGATATGCATGCATTAAACAGGATTGGACCCAGGACCGAGCCCTGCGGTACCCCACTACCAACCTCTCTAGGGTTCGAGAGCTCCCCACAGACCACTACTCTCTGGGTGCGTCCAGCTAGCTAGTTTTCAATCCATCTGACCATCAAAGGGCCTACTCCTAACCCCCATCAGTTTCTCCACCAGACCATTGTGGGGGACAGAGTCAAACGCCTTGCTGAAGTCCAAGAATAATACATCCACAGGCTTTCCCTGTCCAGTTCTGATGTTACCCATTCGAGAACTCCACAAGATTGGTTTGACATGATCTACCTGGTACAAACCCATGTTGCTGACTATCCAGACCTCCACCTCCTCCAAGTACACCCCAATCGTTCCTTTAGTATAGTCTCCATTAATTTTCCCACCACCGAGGTCAAACTGATGGGTCTATAGTTACCTGGTACTTCCCTCTACCCCCCTTTATGGATTGGCACCACATGTGCTTCTCGCCAATCTCTAGGTACCCTCCCTGTCTCAAGTGACCTGTTGAAGAGCTCCGCCAGCGGTGTAGCCAGTATGTCCTCCAATTCCCATAGTACTCTCAGATGAATGCCATCTGGTCCAGGAGATTTGTCTTTCTTTAGAGCCTTGAGGGCTCACCACACCCTTTGGTGAGATAGCATCATCCGTCCCCTCCAACTTACTGGCCTTTTTATCCTTATCCAGATGTGACTCCCCCGGGGGTACCTCTCCCTCCCTCTTGCTCCATTTCTGTTGCTCCCCTGATCCCACTCACTGCCGCTTCTATCCCCTTCGTGCCTTGATTTGAAGCAAAACAAGGCTGGTAATTTTGTAGTTCTCTTCTTTCTCTACTTTGGGTTCCCCATGACCCAAACAAATAAGATCCCCTTAAGACTGGCTGGTTCCCTTCTCCCTTGGCTGAGGCATAGATATGGCACACTGATGAGTTCAAATGAGGATGAAACATGTGTATGTGTCTGCTGTTCTCAGCCTTTGCTGATTGCACTGTGAGACCTTCTGGAACCATGCAATTCTGCTTAAAGTTGAGCCAGTCCAAATTTTCTCATGGGAATTTGCATGTTTCCCATGATGCTTTGCAATACTGGGGTATGTGCAATTGTGTTTTCTTTAATGGCTGGGTATGGCTATATATTACCATGCATTTTAGTGCTAGTATACAAGGAGGCAGCTAAAACACCCAGCAGCATCAAAGAATTTTAGAGGAAGTAAGCAATCACGAAATGTGGGGTTTTACATAAAAATAATATGATGCAGAAAAGGTTTACAGTGTCTCTTTAAAGGTGTATCAAATGTTTTCAACACAGTATTGACTGCAGTCTGCAAAACCATCTAGTATCTGAGAGCTGCACAAGTGCAGCTGGTGTAAAACCAAGATCCCCCTGTGCATTCATGAATTGCTGGTGCTGTTTCACTGAGAAACTAAAAAAAGGATATGAAGACTAAAGAGTTTGGAAGAGGTAATGTGCCTCTGGCAATTCTTTGCATGTATTACAAAGCACAAGATTTAATTCATGGGCATAACAGTGAACATAAACTGCCTTTTCATGAAATGTTTGAAATCTTTCTTGAACTCTACTTGCATGACCACTCATCACAGAAGCCTTATTGTAAGCCTGAGCAACACATACCAGCTTTTTAAGCTTTATTTGTTTTTCAAACAATCTTCTAATGTAGTAGTGATGCTGGCAACATTAAACTTATCCATTTTAGTAAAGCCAAGAAACCTTTCCATTTTCTGTCCCTCGGTGTTAACATAGTACACACAGACTGCTAGTTGTTTACATTTTTCACTATCTCTGTCTTCATCAGCCATTAAAGAAAATATTTCTGCTGATATTATCTCCTGAATAATGACTGCAAAAGTTTCTTTAGGACAACTGATAATTAATTTGTTCAATGAATTTGGTGATGTATAACTTGCATTATCTGGCAGTCTGTATTTTGCAAGAAAGGGGTCAAATGTTTTTATAAGATCTTGGAGCTCAAGAAAGTTTCCTTTGTTCATGCTGTCTAGGCTCTCATTATGTCCCCGAAATATCAATCTCTGTTTATCGATCAATAATTTTATTGTATGGTTACAAACCTTCACAATTAAAATATAAAATACACACATACATAAATATATATATATATAATAAAAAGGGATACAATTTCCCCATTTCCATTTAATCTAATACAAAGTCCCCAATTTCCCCATTTCCATTTAATCTAATACAAAGTCCCTTTATGCATAATTTCATATTCAGATGTCAGCCTATACAGTGTATTCAAAATAGCAGCAAATAATATTCTTATAAAGTGCATAACGTAGAAAGGAGTATGATATCCCTCTATCCATATAACCCATTACACAACCCTTTATACTTAGTTTTATATGCAAATTTCACCTATACAGTGTCTCTAAAATAGAAGCAATTCAAAACTTTCATAGAGTGCATGACATACATGCAGTTCTATATAATTTTAATTATACTTCTAATTTTCTTAATAATCAGAAAATAATTTGCTAACCAGTCCAACATCCAGCTATCCTCTGTATGCAGCAATATATCAGTAAGGTCTATTTTATCAACATTGTACCTATTATTTAAGTAAGGACCCAACCAAAACCTTTGTTGTCCTTCATACCATCTACAGACCCATAAAACATGATAGAGATCCTCCTTATATCCACTACCACAATCACATTCCTCTGAATGTATACCTATTTTTTTATATCTATAATCCAACACTTTGCTAGGGAACTGTTCAAACTTATAAATTATAAAATTGGAACGTACTTGGGGAACGGTTAAGATATCCAGATATTTTTTATAACCATGCATATAATTACTTGCAGCAAACCATTTTGAGTATCGAGATTTCTTGATTTCTTCTAAATCTTAAATTCCACAAGTTACTAATTTTCCTTGTGATATATTTTTTATAATTTGAGCTTGTATAAATACCTTGCTCCACAGAATTTTTAGATGTACTAAGTTATACTTCCCCAAAATGGAAAAAAACAGTATTTAACCAAAAACCAGAATGAAACCCCCATTCATGCCAATCCTCTTTTTCATGTAAACATTTCTTAGCAATTATATTTTCATTGAATTCAGTTAGCCTAACCCAATAGTTAAGCTTTCTAGATTCGATTACTGCATTAATATTTGTTATACCCAATTCTGAATGAATATAAGAAGATGGGCAAGAATGTTCTAGCCTTAGGGTAGATCTTAGAGATTTATACAGGGGCCCTCATAAGTTTAACTGTATTAGATTCCCAAATTTTCTATCAATATAATAATTGGGGTTCTACCTTAGTTTTCAATACTCTTAACAAGGGTCTTATCGTTAATCCCCCAAATTTGCAATTAAACCTATAAAGTTAAGCCATGATTTTCTTCAGCTTCTCTTTAGCCAGTTCCAAATGGGAAGTCCACTTACAATTTTGCTGGATCACTATTCCAAGGTATACATAACTAGGTACTACTTCCACTTTATCCAACCCAATATACCAAGTACCATCAATATTTTTATTTTTCTTTTCTCCCAAAATCATAATCTTTGTTTTACCCATATTAATTTTTAATTTTAATTTATCTGATTCTTTGACTATAAAATTCAACTTATTTTGTAGACCAAATATTGTCAAAAACAAAATCAACATATCATCGGCATATGCCAAAAGGGGGACAAGAAACTTCCCAGTTTTTGGAGAATCACTGTCTATTACCACACTTTGTTTCAGCATACTATCTAAGTACAATGTACACAACGGGGGGGGGGCAAGAATGCAACCCTGCCTCACTCCACGACTGCATTCAAAAACCTTGTATAATTGGCCCCTAAGACCCAGTCTAATTTTAGCCCAGGTTTTAGTATATAGTTGTGCAATTATACTAACTAAATTTGGGTCAATACCTCTATCTAATATGATCTACCATAACACACTTCTAGAAACACTGTCAAAAGCAGTACTATAAGCAATCAAACATAAGTATAACCTTTGTCCCCTAATTTTGACATATTTCTCCATTAAATGATTCAAAACAAAAATATTATCCAATGTAGACATACCGTGCCTAAATTCAATTTGATAGTGGGAAATATCCCCTGTGTTTTTAACCTCCAGTTGTAATCGGACCAATATTATTTTAGAAAAAATTTTAAGATTCACATCTAGAAGTCTTATAGGTCTATACATTTTTGGATCATCCAATGGCCCTTTTTTGGGAAGTGGAATAATATTAGCCCCTTGCCAGGAATCAGGGATCTATTTCAAATTATGCGTTTATTATAAAATACTGCTAAATATTTGCACCAAAGTGGGGATTCCGTTAAAAAACTTCAGCTGAGACCGTATCCGGACTGGCTGTCTTTTACTTTTTTAAAGTATACAAAGCCAGGTAAGTTTCATCCAATGTAATTGGGTGCAAATAATTACAACCATGGCCTATCATTTGAAAGCCATCTACTTCAGGATCAAAAGAAATGCCTTTAAAATAAGTTACCCAACTTTACTCTGAAATAAAAGTATCAATATTGGCTTTATGCTGATCAAAGCCTTTAGCCACTAAAGACCAGAATGCTCTGTTATCTCTGCTTTGTATAGCTACACACATTTTCTCCCATTTGGCTTCATAATTTTTTTTTTATGGACAGTAAGTTCCTTGTAAGCTTTCTTCTTATGGTTCAGTTGTTTGAGATTAACCTGTTTCCTATTTTTATTATATAATCTACATAATTTCCTAACGTCAGCCTTAGCCTTTCTATAACCCTTATCTAACCAGGTATCCATAGCTGCTATTCTACCTGTTTTAATTGGAACTTCCAGTGCTAATTTAATTTTGACCAGGTAACTAATGTCATAATTACTACTATCCTCATAAGGATGATTAGTATTGAGCTATGAATAATTGGCAATATAGCATTATATGAATTCTGCCTCAAAATAACCTTACGGGCAGCTCTGATTTCCATAAATTGAAATGGATTTTGAACCAGTCTGTTCATCAGTTCTAATTGATATTCCATGACCAAGGGATAATGATCACTCTCCCCTCTAATTAGTACCTCACATTTTATCCAATAACACATTTGACCAGACCAAAAAGCAAGATCAATCACAGAAGCACCCCTATGGGAAACATATGTAAAATTCCCCTCTTTAGCTCCTTCTAGCCTACCATTTAGGGGATACATGTTATTTTCTTCTATTATCTCTATAACAGTTTTTCCACTTTGATTTATCACTTTGTTTCAAGACTGCCTACGGGGTAATTCTTCTAATTGATTACAAACAAAAAATGTGTGATCTATAAGACCATAAAACAAACCAATTTGTGCATTTAAATCACCCAATAAAAGTACCTCTGCCTGTGGAAATATTTGTTGTACTTCTTTTAACTGAACAGATATTTCATGCCATATACCCACCGAGAAATAATCAGAATTCTTGGGGGGAACATAGCAGTTCATCACAATCATTTCCCTTGACCTACTTTTAAGTGAAACTATCACATAGTTTTCTGAATGTTTCAAAAAAACAGCTTTATCAAAAATACCCATTTTAATCAAAGTAATAATCCCACCCTGAATATCTCCCCAGTTTTTTACATTTCCTACCAGGGGCATGAAATGTTTCATATCCATTAAGAACAATAGCTACCTCTTTAGAGTGCCAAGTCTCCTGCAGGCAGATTATCTCATAATCCATCAAAAATTTAATACACTAAACATTCACCCATACAGATTACCAGCAAGCTATGTTCCAGGTAATAAATCTAGTTCTATAATGGCATCCATCTATCCCTAGAGTAGTATTAACCACCATAGGGGATAGTCACTCATCATACCTTGCTAGCATCATAAATCTATTTTCTAATGGAAGGGCAGAGCCATCCTCACATGACACAGATCCATAAAATCCCTCACTAATAGCTGCAAAGTCTATCAAATGTAGACCTAAATGGTCCAAATTCCTATCTTGACACAGAATTAAATCTGCTAATCTCTCATTTTGGACATAAATGTCTATCTAACTTCCCTCATGTCTGTGTTCAGCCTGGATACTACCAATATTTTCTATTGGGACCATCATAAAATTTTCCAGCAGGCTACCAATTGCTGCAGTCAACTCATAATCTGTTTCTTGTAACATATGGTTCATCCCAAAAAGCATTATAATTCTACCATTTACGTTCCTTACACTTGACTTGTTACATTTACCTTTGTTAAATTTCTCTCTATTGGGAAAAAACAGAAACACCTTCTTATCAATTAACAAATTTCTATTTATCTAGACAAAATTCACTGTTCTCGGGGAGTCAAGGTATACATCAATAATATTAGCCTCCTCTATTGTTACCCTCTTAATTTCAACTATATCAGTTTCTATAAGTTCAATATCCAGTTCTTTATTCAGAAATGTGAGAACATGTAAATCCAGTATAGCATCCTCAAGGACACCCCATTTCGGTGGCCCATATAATCTAATTAAGTGTTTCTCCTGAACAGGGCAGGCTGAAGCTAAATTTTCCTTTGTATCCTCCTGTAGGTTTATCTCACTTCTATCCTTAATATACGGTTCTCCATTTCCACCTCCAACCTCTCTCCTACCATGTTCATCACCTAAATGGCCACTTATCTTTATATCACACTTTGACCTTCCCACTTCTTGTTCCAGCTTTGCCAGTTCCTTTTCCAAATTAGATGATACCTGTGGGATCTGAGGTATGTGAGTTTGTACAATTTCTGCCACCTCTCCTTGCTTTTTGTTTTTATATATACTTACTTTAATTCCTAACTTTGTCACTTCTCCTTTGAGGTTTATGTTCAGAAATCCCATTAACTGGAGACTCGGGGAAATCAATTATACTAAAATCAGGTCTCAATTGGGCTGATCCTGAGGCTTTTGTGTCATCAGAGCACTGATCTACAATATATGCTACTTCCATCTTCTCTGGATTTATTTTTAATTTCTCTATTTTTTCATACAAGTAATCAACTTGACCCATAATCTGGTTAAGTTTTCGTTTGTTATTAACAACCTGAACTTTTAACTCTTCTAATGTATCTTTATTAAGCACTAATTGCTCCATCAACATCACAAAGGAGTTTTTTGGGTTTCTTAAAAGAGCAATTAACTCATCACGTAACCTAGCAGGGATAAAATCCTCACTTTCCTGTGTACAATTATTACTTCTATAAGGTTGTTTTATACATCTGTCAATTTTACCTTTACAATGACATCTAAGGCTTATACATTTTTTTCCACTTAAGGCCCCCTATTGTGTGTTACAACTCCTCTAATACCTCTTTAAGCTCATAGTTCTTATGTGCTATATTCAACTCTGAATCTCTTGCTAAACCCACCACATCATCAGGAACCTCCAGAGATTCACTGACCACTAGTAACTCATCAGCCTTCCTCCACAGGGAGGTTTTTTTATTCCAAATTGTCAGAAATAAGTGAGCTATATGTGAGGGTTTTAGCTGTATGAACTGAACTATCATAAAAATGGTGGCCATGAGCAACTCCCAAAGAACCATCAATAAAACTATAACTATAACCATTTGACTTCAGAATGGCAACCATTTGACTCCTACAGCTCCAGCCCTGGTTCTACCCCATGGTCTCCTGTATAATCCTGGCCAAATAAAGGCCTCTGCAGACTGATGCACCCCTTGCATACTTCCCAGAATAACAGTTGAAGTTATATTGCCACTCGGTGTAAAAGTATTCATATTCTCATTCTTTTTTTTATTAGGTGCTCAGTGATCTTAGTTTGCCTCCCACCTATTTTAACATTCTTTGTTGATAGCTCTTGTAAAGGGGAAACTTGAATAGTATTCATTCTCTGTATTCTCTGTTTTCTGGTAAATACCATCTCATTTAAAAAGAAGAGCATTTATATCACACTAAAAATACACAAACAGTAACACTAAAAATAGCACTGTAAAAACAGAAATTAAGCTTAAAGTTTCACTTCCATTCAACATTAGACATTAAACAAAATTCTTACGAATTCTTATAAAAGTCTTTCTTCTGTCTCTTGATTTCCCTCAAGGCAGTTCAGACAGTTCAGGCAGTTGAGGCAGGCAAGCAAACCAGACCCATAGGCCACAAAACCGATTGCCCACTGTCTCTCTTTATTACCAAAAGCCGGGGGATTAGATTACTTAAAAGATAATTGAACTTCGGCAGCTGCCTCTTCATTTTCTCAAATAGTTCTTACAAACACAGCATTAAGCGGTCAGCTCTTGAAACCCTCTTGAAACCAAGGCCGCAATGCAGTTTTCCACGTGCAGCTTCCCCGAGATTACAGATCTTCCACGCTTCCAGGCTGTTTACTAATTCTATCAGAGGGCACCAGCCACTCATCCGATAGATCCCAATTAGCCGGAAACTTTTGAAAATCAAAAAAAAAAAATTAGAATTCATATCTCAAAAACCCTCTAGAGTCAAATGCTTGCCTACCTCTAAAATCCGAGCATATCATAAGTAAGCCTTGAACAATATAAAAAGCACTCAAAGGAACACTTACTCTGTATCCATTTTCTAGCACTTTCTATTGCTTCAGGCTCCACTGCCTGAGCAGCAGTGACTTGAGAACAGAGTAGTGTTGAAGATGCGCTGAAAAGAAAATTAATCTGGGCCACAAGTAATTGCGACACAATTTCTTCGGCCTGCCAGACATTCAAACAGCACTAACACCTGCTACCTCTACAACTCAGGGAGATCTAATCTCCCACAGTCGCACATGCGTATTAATATTCCCTCAAAGCATGGGAGGGAAAAAAGGTGCAAAATCTTAAAAGCAAAACCCAGCATAAAACTTCAACAAAACTCCCATGAACCTAAGCCTAAAATTCCTGACTGAAAAATGTAAATAAGATAAAAAAAACTAGGAAAGGCACAAGAGACAAAAATACAAAATTAAATAAAACTTCCTCTCAGGAGTGAGAGTGTGCAATCTATCTCCTCCTCCATCCAGTCAGCCAGACACCATGACACAACAGACTCTCCGGAAAAGTGGAACACTCCAATAAAGCAGAACACTCCAATACAGCAGACTGTCGCCTTAACACCACAGTCAGCCTTCAGACCTTGGGTTCCTTTGCATACCAATGCACTCCGCAGTGCTTTCTCCACCACCTCACCCCAGTTGGGCTACGCCATCCACTGCACTCCAGCCTATGAGTGAGACAAAAAGACAGCAGCAGAGAGACCACAAGAAAACTGAGCCGCACAAGATGGTCTGGAAAGTCCTGAGTAATTAGACAGGTATGGATTTTAACATAGACAGCATACCTTTTCCTAACAAAATAGCGCTTTACTCAGGACCTGCTGAATCAGCTCCTCCTCAGTTGAACAGCGTGCAGAAGCTCACCTGGAAGTCCCAGTCTCTGTTTAACGAAGTACTTCTAGTTATTTACACAAATTGCTTTAAGTACTCTTTTTGATCATTGATATCTTTGCCACTTGCTCTGTTAATGACTCATTCAATAGTGGCAGCTTTCTTTGTACGTTCAAATTTTGCCCAGTGGTTCATGCAACCTGAATGACTGAAGAATCATGTTCCCTAAATGATTCAGTAGCTCTTTTCCAATTTGTGAATCCTTTGCCAAGTAAAGCATCTCCAAATGACCTAGCATTTCTACTGCTACATACTGTGTAAGGGAAACAATACCCTGCATTTACTTGAATTGAGTATCCTAACCAACAGAATGTTTTAAACCAGTCTGCTTGAAATGATTGCACACATTCGTATGTTTACCCGAACAAGTTGCTGGGAAGTTAGAATTATGTGGCTGTATAGCACCAGAATGACTATTTCCAAGGTCGCTTGGAGATTTGTACTTTGCTGCATCAGCTGATTCTGCAGTTGGTAAGGGAGCAACATCTACCATTTGTCCCTCCTCTGCTTCTTTCATATATTGCTGGTTATCACCTTGGCTATGACTACTTTCTAAATCACGAAGAGATGTCACAGTGGAACATGACTGCGCTGTGCTGCTATATCTGTTACCATACTTCTCCTTCTGAGACAGTGGCTGAGGATTGCTAGTCTTTCTGAAAAAATAAATGTCTGATATCCATAATAAATTCTAGTGCTGGATTGTTTCTTGTGGTGTGGAATTTGTTGCTGTGTCCTTTGATTACCAGACCCTAGGATCTTCCTTTTTCCATTTTTTGGAGGTAAGAAAAAGAGTACAAAACTTCTATATATTCTGTAGGGGTATGATATATAACTAAATTGAATTTGTTGTTATTGATATTTTAACCACCACATGCACAGCACAATACCACAGGTCAGATGGACAGCTCAGGCTAACTGGTTCCCACACTATAGTACTACAGTCAGATTAAACTGCCTATCAGGCAATAAAGTAAGCTGAGATAATTAATGAAGATGTCAACTGATTGATTTTATTTATTTTGCAAGATTGTAAAGGTTATTAGCCCTTAAAAATGAATAGAGCTTTAACAAACTGTCTTCTCACCCCTTCAAGCAGCAGGGAAGGCAAGGCTGCTGATTCATTTTATTTGGTTAGCAAACCAATAAAGACTATTAGCCCTTAAAAGTGAGTAGAGTTGCTGGCCCGGTGGTGCTGGGGGTTGAGGCGCTGAACGCCACACCTCGATCCACACCAGTGACCCGGGTTCGGGAATGGACTCAGGTCGCCATGGGCTGGCCGGGGAGGAGAAGGATCAAGTGCCCAGTGGCTTGCTCTCCTTCTCTGGGGAGGGATGGGGAGTTTGCCTCACTGCTCTACCGCCACGACCTCAGGATCTCAGGGGGTGCTAGCGTGGTCAGGGACAACAAAGAGGCTGACGCGAGCAGAGGACAGGAGCCGACGCACATTTCCGCATGCGCCGGCTCGATGGTCCCCATTGCACGCCGGCATTGAGGGAACCAGAAGATGGAGAAAAAATCTCCCAGACAGTCCTGGCGATGATCCTCCACTCTGCTTCCATGAAGCCAGAAGAGCAGGCTTCGCTGTGTGCGTACACCTCCCTGAGGTCTAGGGAAGGTAAGGGGAGGAACTTCCTCACCCCGCCCAGGGGGTTAACTGGGAGCTAAATTGATTGAAGAGGTGTGCACTCTAGGGGCAGACTCTATGGTGGGTTTGTTAGTGATAGCCTGAGGATCTGAGAGATAGGACGGTTGGGGGGCAGTAGGCGGAAAAACAAAGTGATAAAAAAAAGTGAGTAGAGTTGTTTCTTTTCTTTTTTTTTATACAAACTGCCTCCTCACCCTTCCATGCAGCAGGGAGGCCCAGGCTGCTGACTGATTTTATCTGGCTAGCAAGGCAATAAAGGCTATTAGCCCTTAAAACTGAGTAGGGCTTTTTTTTTTACACAACAGACTCCGTGCAGCTGGGCAGGACCAGGTGGCTTATTATTTTTATTTATTTGGCAAGACAATAAAGGCTATTGGCCCTTAAAAGTGAGTAGAACTTTTTTTAAACATAATGTCTCTCACCCCTCCATGTAGAAGGGCAGGCCCAGGCTTCTGATTGATTTTATTTGGTTAGCAAGCCAATAATAGCTATTAGCCATTAAAAATAAGTACTTTTTTTTTTAAACAAACTTTCTCTGTGTGTTGCCCGAGTGATTAATTGCCAACCGATTGTGTGTAGCAGGGCAGGATGGAGAAACTTAAAGTAGCTAGAAATCAAGTATGGTTTGCAGTGATAGTACAGGTAGGGACAACATGGGCTCATTGGTTGGGTCAAGCAGTCCTTGTCTGCCAACAGATTCTATGTTTCTGTGAAGCAAAACTGATTAGCTGATGAATTGTGCTCGGACCCTGAGCACCACTGGTGGTCTAGTGGCTGCCCACCTGTAGATTTTTATTTATTATATTTATCAAATTATATATCAAAGTAGCCCTTAAAAGTGCTTTTTAGAATGAGAAAGAGCATAGGAAAGGAAAAAGGAGCAAGTAGGCTGGTGACACCGACTTACTTTGTTGTCTCTCTTTCTCTCTCTTTCTAAGTGGTTTTAGTCTAAAACATATTATACTGTGTTTTTTTTTATTTATTTAGCCCTTAAATGGTTTAACAAATAAATTGGCATCAGTAATTTATCAAGATCATATCTGACCTCTCTCTCTCTCTCTTTCTTTCTCTCTCTCTCTCTCTTCTTTTGCAGCTGCTTCAGGCCAGCAAAATGAGGCTCTCAGTGAGACATGCAGGCACTGGCAGAGTGGTTGCCTGTATATTTTTTATTTTTAATTAAATATTTTGCCCACTTGCCCTTAAAAGGGTTTTATTAAACAAGAACAGAAATGAATTCTCCACACCACAACTTTGTCTCTCTCAATGACTGTGAATTTCCCCTACTCACTCTGACAGTTATCTGATGATTAATTGACTGACAGTAGGCATGTGTACAGTCCTGTAAACTTAATCAAATTATGAGTGAGAGAGTCTGAGTGCACAAATGGTGAGAGAGACCACAACATTTTCACATCAGCCAGGAGGTTTTGATTGACCAGGAGGTGGAGTCCTGATTACCTAGACTGCCAGTCAGCATGACATTCAAGGTAGGCCAGAGAGAGAGAGAGAGAGAGAAAGAGACAGAGCCAAGTGAGGACGGGCAGCACAGCTGAGTGATAGAGTCAGAGCTCTGACTGGAGCAGGCAGACAAGTGGATTGGGTTCTCTGATTTATGTTTGCTGGTTGCCAAGGATTTCTCCTTCTTTACATTTTGGCAGTGGCAAGACAGTGAGCACCAATGGGGGAAGGGGGTAGGATGATGGGCAGCATGGTCAATGAGACAAGTCTCAGCAATATAGCTGAAGGTGGGATGCGCAGCTATCCCAGCTGAAGATAAAAAAAATACCACCTATACTTTCATTAACCCGGGGCTATTTGCAGGACATGTGGGACACTGGCCCCTCTGATCCCATGTTAAGGATACCCCTGAGTCTGGCCTGGATGTGGTAAAGACATGCATTTTTGTAACCAGGTCCCCAAACAAGGATGATGGCCTGCATCCTTCTGGAAGGAGAACCACAGTCCTAAGAGGATGGTTTAAATGTTACTTCAATGAACATTTAAACTAGCCAAATGGGGTGGTGGTGGTGGACAGAATCAGGGACACAGAAACTGCCCCCCACATGGGCTGACATAGAGAGAAGGGAGATCCCGAAGGGAAAGGGACCTCACAGGATGCAAGTTAATAAAAGAAGCAGGGTGATAGTAAAGGAGAGAGGAGGTAGCCAAAGCATTAAAAACAGGGTGGAAGTAGGGGGCCAAAAGAAAATGGGGGGGCAACAAGCAGAGTGCTAACAAAATCTGAAAGACCATGTGTGTGAATGCTAGAAGTCTAGGAAATAACAATCCTGACTTAGAGGCCATCATGGTGGAGGACAAACCAGACAGACTGGCCATTACTGAGTCATGGTGCACTGCAAACCATGGCTGGGACATGGTTGTACTAAGCTACACTCTATTCAGGAGGGACAGGGTGGGAAGGAAAGGTGGGGGTGTGGTGCTTTATGCGAAGGAAAGCATAAACGTGATGGAGGTACAGGGAATTTGGGGAGAAACAGAGGTACTGTAGGTCACCCATGAGTCCAGGATTAGAACCACTATTCGCACAGGCATGATCTACAGACATCTGGCACAGAGGGAGAAGTTACAGTAGATAAGGTTCTGTTGGAAGCAATTAGCAAAATGGCAGAAAAGGTGGAGTTGCTGCTGGTGGGAGACTTCAATCTGCCAGATGTAGATTGGAGCCTCCTAACTGCAGTATCAGCTAGAAGCAGAGACATCCTAGACTCCCTACAAAGGCATTCCTCAGACAACTAGTCAGTGACTCCACTCATGATTGGGCAATATTGGAGTTGGTTCTCATTAACAGGGACAGGATTGCAGGCGTCAAGGTGGGAAGCCATCTGGAGACCAATGATCACCATACAGTGTGGTTCAACATAAGACAGCTGTGAAATAAAACCACACACAGGCGAAGGTCTTGGACTTCAGAAGGGCAGATTTTATAAAGATGGGTGAATGCCTCAGGGAGGACCTGGCAGGGGTAGATGACTGGGTGGGTGGAGGAACAGTTGACTAAACTAAAAGGGGGCATAGTAAAGGCAACAAAACAATGCATCAAGCAGATGAACAAACAAAACATGAAGAGAAGACTGCTGTGGTTCTTGAAAAAGATGGTAGAACAGGTAAAGGTCAAAAGGGTTGCATTCAGAAGGTACAAGGAAACGCAGAGGAAGGAGGCTAGGGAGATGTGTCAGGGGAAACAGAGGGATGCAAGGAAAGTAGTAAAAGGCACAATGGCACAAACTGAAGAGAGAATAGCCCAGGCAGTATCAAAAGGGGTTAAGACATGTTTAAGGTATGCAAGTGAAAAAAGGAAGACAAAGGGAGCGACTGTAAGATTAAAAAGGGAGGGGGGTTCTGTACTAAAGGTGACCAAGGAAAAGGCAGACATCTTGAAGAAAATGTCTGCTTAGTGTTCACAAAGGAAGGGAAGGGAAGGGGGGAGCACAAAAAAGCAACAGGAGCTTTGATAGGAGGGAAGTGGACACTAGTCTCTTTTCTATAGCGAGTCCTGAAAGCACTCACTAACCTGAAAGTGGACAAAGCTATGGGGCCAGATGGGGTACATCCAAGGGTGTTGAGGGAGGTGCTGTCTGCACCTCTGATAGTCTTATTTAACTGATCACTGGAGACTGAGGTGGTTGCAGAGGACTGGAGGAGTGCAGATGTAGTCCCACTTCTTAAAAGTGGTAGCAGGGAAGAGGCTGGCAGTTATAGACCCATCAGCCTGAAATCACTGCTGGGAAAATTAATGGAAACACTGCTAAAGAAAAAGATCATGGAATATCTTGAACCCAACTGGTTACATGTTCTGAGGCAGCATGGATTCATAGGAGGGAGGTCATGCCAAACAAATCTGATAGATTTCTTTGACTGGGTGACCAAGGAGTTAGATTAGGGAGGAGTGGTGGATGTGGCCTACCTAGATTTCAGCAAGGCTTTCAACACTGTTCCACATAGGAGACTAATGAGCAAGCTGGGTAGCTTAGGGGTGGGTAACAAGGTGGAAACCTGGGTAGGAAACTAGGTAGGGGATAGGTGACAGAGGGTAGTGGCAAACAGAGTTTGCTCCGAGGAAGGGAGGGTGACTGGGGGGTTTCTCAGGGTTCAGTGCTGCACCTGTCCGCCTTAATATCTTTATAAGTGATATTGAGGGGCTGGAAGGGAAATAAAACTCTTTTAGCCAAGAGTGGGTTCAAATGTTAAGATTTTTTGAGCTCAGACAGTTTCTTTTGTTATGTAAATAATCTATTTAAAAATATAAACTGGGAGAATGTGGAGAGGCAGAGGGTGAAAAGGAATTGGGGTGGGGGAGGGGTGTCATATACCCTTATTTGTAGCTTGCTGAATCCCTATTCCAGGTTCAAAATTCGGATCCACAGTGTCTTGCTCATATTCTTGAAGATGAACTAAAGTCATGGGCCTCAAACTGAGGCTGAACCAAATTCACCAACAGCCAATTTATGTCACCCTTAGCTGCAATGATCAGTTAATACCAGACAATTTTATGCTCCATTGTGTTATGCACAATTTGGGGGGGGGGTGCAGGCTTCTGGCACAGTTTATTAACACATTGTTATCATGCAAAGAAGTGATGGGGTTGCCATGCAAATGGATTACACTTGCCATTGAGAAAGTATGGTGACCCTTCCTTACCCTATCACCAACTTTTGTCACATTCCTTGCTTATGCAATTACTGATACAGGCAGGAAGTAAGGAAGTTGAAATCACTGTGAACAGAACTGTGGACGCAGTTGAACAAGGCATTACAGGTGGACCGCCGTACTGGGCCACATTTTGTGGGGGAGGGGCCACTTAACCCCAAAAATAGCACATAAACATAGTGAGTGGGTGGGGCAACTGGACTACCAGGGAAGGGTGGCCACTGGGCCCAGGATTACCCAATTTCAACTGCCCTGGGGGGCTCTTATGTTAAAGCATGAGTGGGTTGGAGGATAACTTAAGGAAGCACTGCCAGTCTACTTAAACTTCTAGAATGGCATAGCGCAGACTGTGTGAGTTGCTAGAAAACCTAGAAACATAGAAACATAGAAATTGTTGGCAGATAAGGACCACTAGGTCCATCCTATCTGCCCGTAGGCCCTATACATTGTATGTGGCCACTGATCCTATGTGATCAATGGCTTTTCATTACTCCCTCCCCTCTCAAGATTCCACTGTGCCTGTCCCAGGCATGCTTAAACCCCTCCACTATGGTTGCCCCACTACCTCCTGTGGCAGACTATTCCAAGCATCGACTACCCGTTCTGTGTAGAAAAAAATTTCTCACATTACCTCTTAATCTACCCCCTTCCAGTTTCATATTGTGTCCCCTTGTTCTAGTACTTTTTCTACATTGGAAAAGGTTCCCCACCTGCTCCTTGTTTATGCCCTTGAGGTACTTGAAAGTTTCAATCATGTCCCCTTGCTGTCTCCTCTCCTCCAGTGAGTACATATTGAGGTCCCTTAGTCTTCCTCATATGTTCTGTGGTTCAAGCCCTATACCATCTTTGTTGCCCTTCTCTGGATAGTCTCCACCTTATCTATGTCCTTGCACAGGTGTGGCCTCCAGAACTTCATGCAGTACTCCAGGTGAGGCCTTACCAATGTTTTATACAATGGCATTACCACATCCCCACCTCCTGCTAGTGATAACCCTGCCTATGCACCCCAGCATGCCACTGGCCCTCCCTGCTGCCTTTGTGTACTGCTTTGATACCTTAAGGTCATCAAAGATTATAACCCCTATGTCCCTTTCGTCTTTGGTGACAGTCAGCTCCTCCCCCTCCAACCTGTAGCTCTCCCCACGGTTCTCTCTACCCTGGTGCATTATTTTTCACTTCTTTGCATTGAACCTCAGCTACCACATCTCTGACCATCTTTCAAGCTTCTCCAGGTCTCTCTTCATTTTTTGCACCCCTTCTGGAGTATTCATCCTGTTGCAGATCTTGGTGTCATTTGCCAACAGGCAGACCTTTCCTTCCAGCCACTCTGCAATGTCACTAATGAAGACATTGAACAGGATTGGTCTTAGTACTGATCCCTGTGGTACCCCACTGGTCACCCCCTCCCAAAATTGTACCCCATTTACCACCACCCTCTGTCTCCTGTGTGTTAACCAGTTCCTAACTCAGTTCCCCACCTTGTCTCCCATGCCAAGACTAAGCAACTTGTTATTGACTTTAAAACCTGTTTGGGTCTGCTAACTTCTATCAACTACATTCACATTATTACTTAGTTGCTGCCCCCAACAACTGGGCCTTATTTAGTGTCTACCCCCCGGTGTGGTGCAACACAGTTACTGACTGCCCCCCATTTTGTGCTACCACCCTCTGTGACAGTGTGTTGGACCCTATATTTTAAAGTTATCTGAATACTCAATTCATTTGGAAAGCTAAGGGTTAATATAGGCACTAATAAAAAAAGGATGCAGGCTTACTGTTTAATTTCCTGGCTTTAATAATTAGTTGTCAACTCTTGTATTCTGAGTTTGGCCTTCAAAACTCAAGATAAAGTGACATTAAACTTTTCTAGTGTGGGTAGTTAAATTGTATGTTAGGACAATCAACAGTATCAGTGCAGTTTTGGAAAGGGGGAGGGCTTGAACATGCTTCATGAATATCTACTGTAGATACAGAGGGATGTCAGTTCCAGAGTCCAGTTATATACTGTTCTTCCATTACTCACGCAGTATAATCTTGCTGCAAATATGAACAAGTATGGTTAAAAATGTAATTAGCATGAAGACAGTTGAAGGGATTTTTAAAGCCCGTGTCTAGATACAATTTTCCATTGTAAAACTTAGGACATCCCAAAATGGCCCTATGTCCAGTTTTCAAAGCTAGGACATACAGTAGCTAAGTCCAATTTTCAGAACTCTGACTTAGTTATACCGGGTTCGCAAAGCTCAAATGTAAATGTGCCTGGACCCAATCATCAGACCGAGTGTAACCTGGTCTATCATTTACATCTATGTCTAGCATGGTCTATCATTTACGTCAATATCTAGCATGGTCTACTGTTTATATCTATGTCTAGCATGGTCTATCATTTACATCTATATCTAGCATAGTCTATTGTTTACATCTATGTCTAGCATGGTCTGTCGTTTACATCTATGTCTAGCATGGTCTGTCATTTACATCTATCTCTAGCATGGTCTATTGTTTACATCTATGTCTAGCATCATCTGTCATTTACATCTATGTCTAGCATGGTCTATTGTTTACATCTATGTCTTGCATGGTCTGTCATTTACATCTATATCTAGCATGGTCTGTCATTTACATCTATGTCTAGCATGGTCTATCGTTTACATCAATGTCTAGCATGGGCTATCATTTATATCAATGTCTAGCATGGTCTATCGTTTACATTTACTGTATGTCTAGCATGGGCTATTGTTTACATTTATGTCTAGCATGGGCTATCGTTTACATCTACAGTATGTCTAGCATGGTCTGTCGTTTATATCTATGTCTAGCATGGTCTATCGTTTACATCTATGTCTAGCATGGTCTGTCGTTTACTTCTTTGTCTAGCATGGGCTATCATTTACACCTATATCTAGCATGGTCTATCGTTTACATCTATGTCTAGCATGGTCTGTCGTTTACATCTATGTTCGTTTACATCTATGTCTAGCATGGCCTGTCATTTACATCTATGTCTAGCATGGTCTATTGTTTACATCAATGTCTAGCATGGCCTGTCATTTACATCTATGTCTAGCATGCTCTGTCATTTACTTCTATATCTAGCATGGCCTGTCATTTACATCTATGTCTAGCATGGTCTATCGTTTACATCTATGTCTAGCATGGTCTATCATTTACACCTTTGTCTAGCATGGTCTGTCATTTACATCTATGTCTAGCATGGTCTATCGTTTACATCTATGTCTAGCATGGTCTGTCATTTACATCTATCTCTAGCATGGTCTATTGTTTACATCTATGTCTAGCATCATCTGTCATTTACATCTATGTCTAGTATGGTCTATTGTTTACATCTATGTCTTGCATGGTCTGTCATTTACATCTATGTCTAGCATGGTCTATCGTTTACATCAATGTCTAGCATGGGCTATCATTTATATCAATGTTTAGCATGGTCTATCGTTTACATTTACTGTATGTCTAGCATGGGTTATCGTTTACATTTATGTCTAGCATGGGCTATTGTTTACATCAATGTCTAGCATGGTCTATCGTTTACATCTATGTCTAGCATGGACTATCGTTTACTTCTTTGTCTAGCATGGGCTATCATTTACACCTATATCTAGCATGGTCTATCGTTTACATCTATGTCTAGCATGGTCTGTCGTTTACATCTATGTCTAGCATGGTCTATCGTCTACATCTATGTCTAGCATGGCCTGTCGTTTACATCTATGTCTAGCATGGTCTATCGTTTACATCAATGTCTAGCATGGTCTATCGTTTACATCTATGTCTAGCATGGCCTGTCATTTACATCTATGTCTAGCATGGTCTGTCATTTACTTCTATATCTAGCATGGCCTGTCATTTACATCTATGTCTAGCATGGTCTATCGTTTACATCTATGTCTAGCATGGTCTATCATTTACACCTTTGTCTACCATTTATTATGTATAACTAGATGTAAAGTACCATAAAACACCAAGAAATTCTGCAGATTTGTCTAACAGTTAACAATAGCTCCAGCAAAACAGAACATGGTATAAGACATATCAGGGCAGTTTTTGACATTGACATAGCTATAAACTGCATCCCTTTGATGACTTTTGAAAATTCAATTGACATAACTACGATAGGAGTTGCATCCATTTTATAACTTTTGAAATTCCCACCAACATAACTAGGAACTGCGTCTATTGCATGACTTAGGAAAATCACATCCAAAATAATTAGGAGTTGCATTACAATATTTAAAAATCCCAACTGACATAACTAGGAGTTTTGCCCATTTTGTGACTTTTGAGAATGCTACCCAGTCTCTAAACGTTCTGGTCCTTGCTTTATTTAAAGTCTAAACAGGTAACATAGACTCATCTTAAGAAGTTTCTAAAGGAAATGGCAAAAAGAAGGGCATCACAAGAACATCGGTAGTCTTGCTGTACCAGACAAGAAGAGGAGAACAAATGGAGCAAGGCATCCTGACGTTGCTCATGCTGATCACACCCTATAGACAGCAACTATACAGAAGCTTGTAGCTCCTTTGGCCCCAGACTCATTCCCAGTAGATGCTGCTGCTGCAAGGCAGAAGTAGTGTCTAACAAGCTTGATGATGGGGTGCATAAATAAAAAAAGAAAACTGAATAAAGTGTAAATACAACATAGGCTGGTCTGAACATAACTACAACTGGCTGTAAAAGTACATTTCCCTTGCTTTAACAAATAACAACACATGGCAGGGTATGTTTGGTGGCTGTGCTTGAATAGTCTATGCCTCAGGTGGATGAAAGCACTTGGCTACATCCCATGATTCACAATCAACTGGAACTTGGGTTATTCTAGCACAACCCACACCCCGTTATGTTTTTGCTTGTGGAGCCCACCCCCCGTTGGCAGGTGGAAATTTATATTTTCTCAGCCTGCTGTCTCTGCTCTCAGTAAGAGCTATGAAAAAAGCAGGTTCTATATTTTGCTATAACATATGTAAGGGACATCAAGCAGGAATGGGGTTGCTGTGGCCCATTAAGGGTTGCTAATGGCTCAGAGGGGACATATAAAGGGAGCTTAAAGTTTCTGCATGGCAAGATTATAATTCCAGAATCCATTAGAGGAGTGTGAGTCTGTGCCAGTCTGCCTCATGATGGCTGGTCTGTGTGCCCTAGGCATCCATGGAGAAGATATTAAAACATCTGTACTTCAGAACTGGCACAAGTAGCTTAAGTTGAGAAAGGGCTGGTGGTCACCTTGGCAGTGGTCACCTGTACTATTGGCAGGTTAGCTTGATAAGGCACAGGGTCCATTTTGGGAGTACCATGTTCCTGGCATAGGCTCGGTTGCCTCCCAGCAGTCTGTGCTGCCAGTGAGTCAGAGTGTGGGTTGCCAATGGATAGTTCGGATCACCAAGTAGTAAAGAGTCTCAGTGCTTCTGTACTGATCAGCAAATAAACATTTCTTGGTTCACTGCAACTACTAACCTGAAGTTTGGTGAGCCATTTTACATATTATTTTTTAAGTATTTCTTTATTTCATTATTTATTTAGTTATTTGTTTTTGGCTACCAGGTAAGTACATTGGGTAACAGTATCCATTTACAGGAAATAACTGGGCAGTAAATAAAATGCATAAATTTGATGAGGTAAAGAGTATATCTGCCTCATACAGTGAACAAAAACTTCATAGTGCTTAGGAATGTGCTAATGATTGCAAGGTAGATTGGGGAAACTATTGTTAGTGACATTTTGAACCAATTGCTATAAATGTGAGAAGTGCCCAGCCATAAATATACTGTAGTTGCAAAGCTGCTATTGAGAACCCACCACCCCATGAGACAGGAAGAGCCAATTGCTACTGTACTCAACTATACAAATCATTATGGACAGCACCTCTAGGTATGCCTATGAAAGGAGCCACTTTGTGTGTAGGCATCACAGCATTTGGAAACAAACTTACATGGTCTAAATAAAAAAAAATGCTTGTAATGCAGGGTGCTTTTGCAACACTCTTCCTTAGGGTTTAACTTACTGCAACAAAAGTAGGGAAATGTGGCATTAGGGTTTCCAACCCTAACTCCTCACCCTCACCCCCCAAGCAGCAAAAGGAAAAATACAATTCAGATTTTGTTTCTTCTGAATCTTGTTGAGTCAATGGTGGGATCCTCCTTGGGGTTGTCAACCCTAATGCTCACCCCTCCCCTGAGTAAACAAGAACAGATGTGGTCTGTTTTCTTCAGACAGGGCTCATAGGGCTTTTCATGAAGAAAGCTAAAACAGATTTTGTTGGCAACATGTGGTGAAACATATTTCTCCACCTTTGAACAGTATATCAGTTTGAGGCACTGGCTTGGAGTTGTACCTTGTGCTTCAGACAGAAGGCTATGCTGGGGAGGAGGGGTGAGCATTAGGGTTGACAACCCCAAGGATGACCCCACCACTGATTCACCAAGACTCAGGAGACCCACATCCCTAATGTTTTTTTCCTTTTGCTGCTTCAAGAGATGGGGTTGGAAACCCAAATATTCCATTTCCCTCCTTTTGTTGCCTTAAGTTGAACCCAAACTGGTGAAATTAGGCAGTGTTTTTGAAATTGTCCTTTGTTTTTGAGATATTGAAATAATATCCTCATTAAGGGACTTGTGTGAACAGGTGCAGATTTGCATGGCTTTCTTTCCCCTGCCCCAAGGGAAGACTCCATCTACCTATGGACCTGCAGGGCCCTGCTGACCCTGCACTTCTGGGCAGCAATGGATGTCAACAACTTACCAAGACTGTGAACGTGCATAAAAAAATGTCAACATACTGTCATAACTTTTGTTTTAATATATTTTGACCCAAAAGTTTCAGTTGCCTCCTTAGGAACTCACCTTGTGAACCCAGTAGATGACAATTTTCACATCTTGGCTGAAATGTCATTTTCTGCCACAGGTTCACAGAGCACATTTCAACTAGGATTTGAAAAGAATGATAGCTGTCACATTCATGAGGTGGTGTGAAAAAATGGCTATGTTGAAATTCTGGGGTCAAAATAGTGAAAATTATCAAAGTTATAAGCATGCAATGAAACATTTAAATGTACACTCATAATTCTGTTTTAGACTATTTTTACCCCAATGTTTCAACACAGCCTTCTTATGACCCCACCTCATGAAAAAGGGCAATAACAATTTTTTAATCTCACCCAAAAGGTGATTTTGTGCAGTGACCATGAAATCACCTTTCTGGAAGGATTTCCATAATTTCACTGCCCTTGCTCATGAGGTGGTATCCCAAAAAGGTAATGTTTAACATTTGGTGCAAAATGTTAAACAATGACAACGTTATGAACAAAAGTTCAAACCCCATTGAAATACATTTAACCACACTTAGCTTGTGTTCTCATATTGCAGTCATCAGTTCCAGCAGTAAGATATGTCGTGGATTGAGGAGTAGATGTATATTGTGGGACATGTTCAGGAGACTAAGGGTGTGTGATAGATAGAGAGATAGATAAACAGACAGACTGACAGATAGAAGTTCTCGGTCATGGACAGTTCTTTCGTGAGATCACACAAAAGAACAATGGTTCTTTCATTTTACCACATGAAAGAACTATGAAAAAACACAAACTCCTCATTCTCCTATCATGAACCAACCATCCTCTTTCATGAATCATAAAAGAAATCATGAAAAAAAGAATCTCGACTCATGAAAGAAGATGGTGGACTTAGTTTTTTTTTTCCATAGTTCTTTTGTGAACTGACCTTCTTTGGTTATGAAAAAACTAATGAAAAAAGAATCTTGGCTCATGAAAGAAGATGGTGGACTTAGTTTTTTTTTTCCCATAGTTCTTTTGTGAGCCCACATTCTTCTTTCATGAGTCCTTTCAAGATCACAAAAGACAAAGATTGGCTCATGAAAGAACTATAGAAGAAAAGCCTAAATCCACCATCTTCTTTTGTGAGCTGAGATCCTTCTTTTGTGAAATGGAAAATTTCGTGAGACTCACAAAACAAGAACTTTGGCTTACAAACAAGCTTAGGTAAGGATTTTGGGTATGTCCCAAAACAATACTTCAGGGTAATTTTTCTAAAAACAAACTCCAGAATCAAGCTAAATGGGTCCTATTTAGTTAGAATCGTGCACTTATTTCTCTCCCGGGCATCATTATTATGGGTTTTCATTTAAAAACAAAATAGAAACGAGATGACTGCTGTACTAAAGAAGTTTTTTTTTCCATCACGGAAGAAGAATTTTGGCTTACAAAAGAAGATTCTTCTTTCATGAACAGGAAATTCTTCTTTTGTATCAAACATCTATCTGAAAGACCCTACTGAACATGCTCAGAATGCTCAGAACCACAATTTCAAGTTCTTGTAACTCTGGTATAGATTAATATTTTTCACTAAGCCAACAAAAGGTACCATTCTAGAACAAGCTCTTTCTAACCTAATCATTTCAGAACAAAATTCCAAACTGTCTGGGCTGTAGGTGAGAGCACAAAAAACAACAATATTTCATCTTTTTGCACTATTCGGATCTTGCAATTTACTCATCCTACCAGAACAAAACTTGATAAATCAAGAGATAGTCCCCCAAAACCATACTTGCAAACATTCATGAAATTCCATTGAACAGAAGAAAAGATATTAAAATATAAATGTAGGGGTTTAACATTAAACAGCCTACTCAGCCCTAACAATTGGGGAGCTACCACACTCTATGTCTTTATTTGTTGATATGTTCTTGGTTTTAGTAAGGTTTGTAGACCATATTTTCTCAACATTACATCTAGAAATGTATACCAATTTGGGCTGCTTATATATTCTGTTATGATTTTACTGTGGTCTTCCCACATAGCCCTTAATAAATGATTGGGTGATATGTTTACAACCATGTGCCAAAATGCAATTATTCTAATACCTATCAAGGTGAATAAAGCTATTACAGTGGTTTCTGCCCTTAGAAATGTGCCTGGGTTGAACTGAGGGAAACCTAGTAACAAGCATAAATACATATTCTGTATGGGTTCAAGGTCAACTGACTTTTTTTGGGTCCCTACACTTCTGCACTATATATGAGATAGGAATTTATCATAGCCTGACAGGTTCTAATCATTTCTGTAAATGACTCTTTAGCAAACATTTTCCCAAAACTGTGGATTCCAAGTTTAGATTTCCTTGTCACCTGTTTAACTTTATCAATGGTTTCCCCAGTTTTCACTATATTTATGTATATTCATATGAATATGAATGTGATCTTGAAGTTAATTATGAACATTGATATAAATATGAAGTATACAAAAATTAAAATAAGTACAAATAAACACATATATATATATATATATATATATATATATATATATATGAATATAGGAAAGATTATGAAACTAACAAGTATAACAGACAGTATTTTATGAACGGAATGATGGCAATGTATTTTGTAATGGAAAACCTTTCTGCATATTTCTAAATGCATGTATTTCTGAAAATATTCTGTATTTAAATAGATAGATACTTGAATTTATGTAATACATTTCAGATGTATTTTTTGTTATGTAATTTTCTCATTTTATGAATGTCCAGCTCTTTGAGCTATACATGCCTTTTAGCAATAAATCAGAGTCTCAACAAACTTACTTCACTGAGCCTAGCAAGGCCCTCTGCCCAATGGACAGAGCCTCTAAGCCCCATTCATTCGCATTAATGCCAGGGCTTAGTCAGAAAATAAATCTTCATTAAAATTGCATTTCTATGGGACACTCAATGGCCCATCTGAATTGCAAGACTGTGGAGCTGGCCAGGTAGCCCAAGGCATGCTGATAGGTGCTGCCATGTGGCAATACTATCAGCCAAGTAAGGCTGGCATAATGATGTCTTTGGAGAGCCAGGGAGCTAGCTCCCCATGGGACATGTCCTATGCACTTGGAGGGTCAACTGTAACCATTAGCAGGCACCAAGGGAAGAGAATGGTGAAAACCAGGAGGTAAAAGAGCTAGGCACCTTCTTTTTTTTCATAATAGTTTTTATTGATATAAAACATATTACATCTACAGAAGTCATTAATAGCATATCAATATAATAACTTTTGTCACAGAATGGAAAATGGATAGCAGCACTCAATACATATAATTTACAATCAGAAAAAGATGAGCATCAGACCAGCCTGGTGGTGCTGAGGGCTGAGGTACTGGACACCTTACCGTGTACCATGCTGGCATCCCAGGTTCAGGAATGACCTCGGGTCATCAGGGAGCCAGCATGGGGGGTGGGAGCAGGACTGAACTGCCTAGTGGCTGCTCTCCTCTCCCGGGAAGGGAGGGTCACCCTCCCACAGTCCCACCACCACTGGGTGTATGTCCAGTGATGGCACAGGTGGGTAGATGGGCGACTAGTAGGGTGGGGCGTCCCACAGTGTGCAGCGTGCATATGCCTCCACACATGCACGCTTGCACCAAGAATGTGGGGGTTGACAACAGGAAACAAAAATGGATAAAAAAAGATAAAAGAAAAAGATGAGCATCTAAGTCTGCAAGCATAAAATGTGTCTTCTATAGAAGAATTTATAATAAATCCGTATTCACTGGTTGTGCAATATTTTCAAGGGGAAATTTCATTTTTCATGAATGGAAATAAAAACAGAAACTAAAATCCTCACTCCAATACCATGAATAAAAACTGAATAATGTAAGCCCTATTTAAGTTTCTTACACAATAGTAAGCTGCTGTACAGTCAGTGAGTAGTATGTACTTGTTGCTACTGATGCATCATTACTAGCTAAGGTAAGGCAAGGCTAGGCAATGTTATTTATATAGTACAACTTCCCAAGGGCTCAATGAACTTCCAAGGGCTCAGGGAACATTACAGTTTAAAACAGGAAAAACAAATCTAATCAAGCAGATCACAACATGCAGTACCATACAATACCTTGTCCCCTTATCACATTAGAGCCCATTATACTCATCCTCATGAAAGCATATACCAGATTATAACCATGTAAAATCTGAGTGAGCATGACTGACAGGCAGGGAGGAACCCTACTCCAGTCCATTAAGCACTAAAGCATTTGAACTGACTGCAGTTTTATCAGAACAGAGTAACAGATTAACATACATCATTTTCTGTATAGGGCAGATCTCATCAGCCAACACCACCTACAGTATGTATTACTTACTGGCAGTATTGGTAGGTATGGTGGTATGTCATCTAGATGCAGTTGCTACTCTAGTAGATCTGCATTAAAATGAGGTGCTTTACTGCTTCATGCATTACAGTGGCTGTACTCGCGTCCTGATTTTGCTTTCCCAACCTGCATTGAAAGTGACATGATTTTCCATTATGGCTTCATGTGAATTCTCTGTGTGTGCAGTAGTCATAGTATTATCAAGTTTGATTCTCAGCAACAGCTGCATAGAGAAGGCTTTCCAACTCTGTACCGTACAAACTGCATTTCTAATGTACAATAAAATACAGTATGATCCAATATCATACTGTACAGTATAGAAAATACAATTTAGTACAAGCATCTCATACAAAGTGCACCTCAAAATGCCACAAGGTGGAGGTTAACTGCAAACAAGAAATACAGTATACAAAATTTAAAACAGGGCAGTATATTTATAATATGTAAAAAAGTGGGACTATTTACAATGGATATATTTTATTCAGTATTTGGCAAGCCTAAGAACAGAAATAGCTATGGACATTGGTAACAATATTCATATTTATGGTGAGCCATGGGTTATTTAGTTCCCTGGCAGAAAACATGTCAGCAAAGGCCATGGCTTGATATTGTTATGGATGGTAATGACTACCACTATAGCCACAACAGGCAGTGCCAGCTGGAGAATTAGGCAGGCAAGAACCTAAAATAAGCAACAATTATGATGATAGTAGGAAAAAAAAATAATTGCAGACAACAAAGAAAAAGATAAACTTTTTCATAAGATTTGAAAAGGGGGGTTTGGCAAAGAGGGATAGCTGAGTTGTTCTCGATAGCAGAACCAGCAGAAGAGAAGGCTCTACAATTGACAGTTGAAAGGTTGACAGCTGGGACATGGAGGAATCCAACATTAGTGGCGTGGGTGAGTGGGTGGGGGTGCTTTGGGAGATCAGATCTGTGAAATAGATGGAAATAAACCCACTAAGGATTTTGCAAAAAAGGAATGTAATTCAAAACTAAACCCAGAAGAGTAAAAGGAGATGGTGCAAATCACAGACAATGAGATAATGTGATTAAATCTAGAGGTGCAGGTAAGGAGGTGGCTTGGCTTAGTTTTATTATTTAAAGTGGTGCCCTCCAAGGCTCAGAACACCTGTACAAAGTTTTACAATATAAATATATCCGGTCATAAAACAATTACAAATATAAAACAGTCATAAATAACACCCGTATCACAATATCCACAAAGTACATTACACATAAGAAATAACATACACAGAATCCTGATACACGAACTGAGCTACCCACTGGCTTGAAAGAGAAAGTATTTATTTAATTTATTTCAAAAAGATGACTAAGTGCTTACAGTGCAGATCTCCACTGGGAGTGCATTCCAGAGGGTGAGGGCAGCCACCACAAAAGCTTGATCACCAGTAAACTTTAACCTGGAGGATGGTACCAAAAGAAATTCTTATACCCAAGACTGCAAAGCATGGTACAGAGCACTGGGAGTCAGGAGCTCACTACTGTATTGAAGGTCAAGTCCACTGAAAGATTTGTGTGTTAGTAAAAGAATACTGAAATAAATATGCCATCAAAGAGGCAGCTAGCCCAAAGCATGTAGCAAGGGAGTGATATGCTCTGACCTCTGAACAGTGGTAAGGAGTTGTGTTGCTGAGTTCTGGACCAGCTGCAGTTGATGCAACTGACCCCCAGGTAAGCCTTTATAGAACACACAATAGCGGATATAAGGGATGAGGTCATTAACTAGGTTGGCAAGATCTGCAGAATCAAGCAGGGTGCAGAGGATGGTGATTTTTTCAGAAAGTAAAAGTAGTTCCTGACCACAGACGACAACTGAGGAATAAATGTCATCTGGCTCTCAAAAAACACCACCAGGCTGCTAACCTCAACTGCCGCCTGTAGTTGTACCACATCAAGGGTAGGGAGGCCAAGGATATCTTGTATGGCTGCTATTAGCTTCTCAATTCCTACAAATATCAACTTGGTTTTGGTGGGATTTAGAACCTGTCAGCTGGAGGCCATCCACACCCTGCATTCCTCCAAGCATTGTTCTAATTTTAGTGCAGACAATGTCCAATCAGGGGCAAAGATCAAATACAGCAGGGTGTCATCTGCATTGCAATGAAACACCATGCACTTAGCACATTAGGACCTCCTCCCCCTGGTGGCATGTACACTGTGACCACCACAGGAAGCAGGACAGAATATCGAGAGGCTCTGATGTTCAGAACAGCTGGCAGTGATTGACAAGAGAAAAGCATCACTGACTGCTCTCTTCCACTGAAGAAGGACAGGAACCACTGGAAAATAATTCCTGATACACCCCCAAGCTCCTTGAGACTCACCAGCAAACCTACATGGTTCATAGTGTTGAATGCAGATGACTGATCTTGGAGGATCACAGTAGAGACTTTCCTTTGATCTCTCACCAGGAAAAGATCACTGCATACCCTGACCAGGGTCGTGTACATATTTTGCTCTGGAACCCTGACTGAAATGGCTCAAATAGGTAATTTCTCTCTAGGTGTACCACAAGCTGGGAGACAACCCCTTTATCAACAACCTTAGGCAAAAAGAGAACATTGGAGAAAGGTTGATAGTTGGCAGGACTGACAGGGTCTTATGACATCTTCTAAAGGAGGAGCTTCACCACCACCATTTTGAAGGGCATTTGCAATAGCCCTTTCCACAGAGAGGAACTGACAAAACCACACAATACTGGTCCCCTATGCCATCCACCTGGCTTAAGCAACTGGGTGGGTGCTGGGTTCAGAACATATGTGGTGCAGTACAAGTCTGTGAATACTCTGAGAACCACTTCTTCATCCAATAGGGTGAACTGCTCTCATTCCTTTACTGGTATGTAAGAATTCTCTTCTGTATCCCTGTTGCCCATCCCTTGGGTGTTGGAGGCAATCTGGTCCTGGATGCTGACATTCTCAGCTTTGAAGAACTTAACTGATTGTTCTTCTCCAAGAAAACTTCCTCGTGCTGTAGACAGTCAGGATGTACTTAACTGTCCACTACATGGAAAAGTGTGAATGAATGATTCCTCTAAGTGGCTATCAAAGCAGTGAAGACATTCTTCTTAGCCATCCTTATACCCTCCTGGTAAAGCAGCAAATGCTCTTCCAAGGCAAGTCTGTCAGCATCTGCCCAGAATGTCGTGTATTTGTGCACTTTTCTATGTCCTGTGACCTTCAACTGCCAAAGCTCAGATGGAAGCCAAGGAGTGTTCAGTATGAGGCCATCAGGCATGAATGGACTTGTGCCAGGGAACCCACTGTGATAGACAGAGCTCCATTCTAGGCCTTCACCACAGTAGTGCACTGCTGATAGTGACAGCAACCAGGCTTGAAGTGTCCAAAAGATCAAGAAATCTTACTGGATCCAGATCCCATTTAGTATGGTACTGGATAACTTCCACAGCCAGAGGTGGCATCTTCAGGGCTCTAGCACTGAATAATATGGTGCAATGGTTCAACCAAATTTACAAACCTGCCAAGAAGATGAAGTTGAGTATGTGGCCCCTTGAGTGCATGGCTTAGGTTATTTCCTGTCTGAGACACAATTTTAAAGTGAGTTGGAGGAGATTGCTCACAAATAAATCAGTAGAGTTGTTGACCCTAGCACTAAAATTTTGAAGGACAAGAGTCCTCATGGAATTCGACACCCAGTCTTACAACCTCTCGGCAAACTCCTGCAGAAAGTCCCCACCATTGCCTGGTGGATGATAGTTGAGGACTGACCTGCTTCTCAGATCAGCCATACACCTGATGGCAAACACTCAAAGGGACCTGGTACCTCGGTGGGAAATATTACATGATCCAGTGCAGTTCTAATGCAGATGAACACATCAGGTGAGACATGCATCAGATGGGCAGCAGCATTTTGAACATATTGGAGTCTTGAAAGCTGATACCACCATTGAAGAAAGAGTTCCAATACTTGAGACAAGAATGGAGTCCTGAATAAGACTTTCTGCAGGGGAGAGTGGTCCAGGAAATGGCAAACATGGATAATGTCACAAAGATTAAAAAAGAGGTTTTGCAGATGCCATATTTCATCGATTAGAAGCCACCTTTGAATAGTAGCCACAACATAAAATTAAACTTAGTAATAGAAGCTGCCCCCAATTATAAGTCGTGGCTCCAAATCAAGTGCTGTTACTAATCAACAAAACAGCTGCTGATTCAGACTCTATATTTGTTAGATAGCCTAATCAATGAAAGTGCTGTAAAACTATTCAATAATCATAATATATGCATAGATGGCAAACCCATACCTCCTTCCTTTTGGCCTGCCCTATCAAAACTTACAGTGGGAGACATGATGCATAATAACAAGGTTTTATCCTTCCAAGAAACCACAAACCAATTTCAAATAGCACCAACCTCCTTTTTTAAACACAAGCAAATTACCAACTCCATCAAACAACTTTTAGGGCCACTGCCTTGGCCAGATAAATCCTCCTCCCCCTTCCTTGAATACAGCCAAATGCAGGAAAAAAAGAGCAATATCTGGGATATAAAGGGCCTTACTCAACCTTGAAAGTGCTCAAGCCTCCCCAGTTGCCCACTATTGGCAAAACCTTTTAGGACTTTCTTGGTCCCACTGACACTGGTCCTTTATACGGAATTCTATTTATACCTACACCAAGCAAGATAGGTTCAGGGTGTTACAATTCAAAATATTACATAATCTCTACCTTACTTTGTATGTCATGTTCCGTATGAAAAAGGTGTCCTTCCCAATGCGTCCAATTTGTGACTCTACCACTGGTACATTATTCCACAAGTTATGGGAATGCCCACCTGTCAAACAATTATGGAATTTGGTGCATGCCAGACTAATCCCATTATTCGAATTCCAAAAATATTCCACCCCAGAGATTTGCCTTCTTGGAGACTATTCTACCATCAATAATGTCGAACATGAATACTATGTAGCTTTAGCCTCCTCAGTTACCAAACTAATAATAGTTAGACACTGGATAGGCAACTTTTTACCATCGTACATGGAATGGGTCCAAAAATGTATGACAACAATATCTGCAGAAAAAGTCATAGAGAACTATAGAGCTTCACAGACAAGGGCTAAGTCATGTTGGGAAAACCTTTATTCATTTCTTGCCATTTAACAAAATTTATACCCGCACTCTAGGTACTTCTAAAGTTGTTCATCCTGATGTGCTTTGGGTTGGTAGGGATGGAGGGTACTACTGGGGAGGGGAGGGGTCATATATATATTTTTTTCTATAATTTGTGTCTTCACCACTTGTCTTTAGTTTCTTTTTTGTTTATCTCTGTCAATATGTAAAAAGTGTTGTCCTTGTGTTGTTGTATCATGATAATAAAATAATAAAGATTGCTATTTTGCAAAAAAAAAGAAAGTGCTATAAAACTAAATGACAGTCATGAATAACTACTGATAGCAGAGTCTCTGCAATTGGATACTGTGCTGAATAGGGAAAGTAGGACTGCCACGCCGAGATGGGACCACATTGAGTCACTGGTCAGTAGTTTTGAATTAGCACTGCTTACTTTCCAGGACACTCGCCAACAATGCCAGATATAATTAGCAATATGCCAGAAATAAACATGAATGGAAAAGACAAAAAAAAGTAAAATGTTTTATGATCTGATCTGATCAACTACTGAGGAATAGCTTTCAGTTTCAGAAAACCCTCCTGCATCAATCACCAATGCTGAGTCGCTGGTCGGTAGTTTCCTGTGAGCATAGTATCAACTGAGCATGGCGCGAGCATGGCTTTCTTTCTTTAAATAACCCCAGTAATTTTTATCAGTATTTGTGTTGGCTGGCAGGATTAGCACACCACATCACACCACACCACACCACACCACACCACACCACACCATACCATACCACACCACACCACACCACACCACTCTGCTGACTACAAATGTGGACATTTCTGTCTACTATCAGGTGGGTTGAGCAGGCAGAATGTAGAAATGTCCATCTCCTCTCAGTTTCCTTTGCAAACCAGACTGTCAAACTATCAGGTGGGCTGGTGGGAAGGTGGATTCTACACTATAGTGTGTTCAGTGAGTGTCAGGCAGAACCAATCAGGTGGGGGGTAATAATACATGCCGCTTTCAGTTAATAGCCACCCTCAATCAGAAGCCACAGCTCAGAATCAAAAAGCTGAATAGAATCTGCATCTTTTTATTGATGAAATATGGTACATGAGAAGGAGATGTATCAAATTAAAAGGTTAGAGTGAAACAGAATACAAAGATTGTGGACTGAAGATGCAAATTGTGAGTTCTGAGTCAAAAAGAGAGATGGAGGTAAACGAGTTTTGACTGATGGGACTTCTCTTTCCCAAGAGAAACACTTCAGTCTTAGATAAATTTAGTTGAAGGAATTTGTTACTGAGCCAGGCTTTTACCAGGTTATGACAGGATGAGAGGGTCAAGAGGGAAAAATTGTTAGGAGTCAATATAGATATACAACTGGCAAAGAAGTGATAGCCCACAATATAGTTTAAATGCAAAGTTTTCATTAGTACACTGCTCCAGAAGATTCATCTCCAAATGTACATTTCATCTGCATTTTTTACCTTTCTGGTACTTGTCCCCTGCTGCGACAAACAAACTGGTCTGTTGAGGAAAAGAATATCAACATAATGCACAGATATCATACTAAATATTTACCTCACATAAATCTTCTTAAACTCAAACAAAAGGGATGTCTGGTCAAGACATACTTATATAATCACACAAGATAACAGGCTACTTACTCAGATGGTACAAACATTAAAAGCTCAGTATGGTCCTCTTCATTATTTTCCAGTTAATTTTAGGTTTCTTTTTACCACAGCATCCTTCTTTCACTCTTTCATGAATTCATTCATTCATGCACGCACACAGTTCAGAAAATAACCTGGTACATTATGAGATTACAGGAACAGATAATCCAGTAAATCACAGTCCGCATAATTGGATTAAAGTATATTTAGTTGGCATCCAGGGACTCGCATATAGTTAGTCCACATAATTGGGCTTGTACCTAAGTTGCTGAAAAGTCATTCTGCCTAATGAACCATTTGTCTAGATAAAATATTTTTCTGCTATAACCTTTGAGTACACTAATTTGTAAAAGATAACTCTAAACAAAAGTGCTACCTTCGTTCAAAGACATGAGTCTGGTACAGAGTATTTGTCTAAATGCAGAAAGTATCTACCTAATTGGAAAAATGGCAAGAAATCAATATTATGTAGTGAAATATTAAGCATGCTGTAGCAACTGGCTTGTAGCTTACGTGCATAAATGAAAAACTGTCACTGCAAAACTGGTACAATCCACAGTACATAAAACATTGTACAAGCATGCTAAACAATGAGGCATAGTAGAGGTTGCAGTCTTCATGAGATAATCATACTCCACGTGGATGTTACAAGTCATGAGGCTGAGTTGAGCATCTCTAATTCTCAGAGGATATGTGTTTACCTTGTGAAATACATTACACTACAATACAACTCCATTTTGTACAGCATCTCTCATACTTGATGAATTAGAAATGACTTTATAGAGGGAACAACCAATATCATCTTATTTATACATCAGTAAAACACTGTCATATTTACACATTAGTGAAATTTCAATACCAAAAATCATAGAAACATGACAATGGGCCTTATGCACTAATTTATTTCAGCCCTACGTGCTATGATATGTTGTGCTTAGGGCTGCATTACATATGTTCAGGACTCCATTGGACACCTGTGTATGGACAAACAGCCCTCCCCTCTTAAACCTGGACCAGGCAAGAACAGGTGCAGCTGCACTGCCGGGCAGGGCTGAGAGCGGGAAAGTGACATTTTAGTAGTTGGGCTGGCACTGTATGGCATGCATTAAGCCATATGCACTATCCTGACCAAGTGTTATAAGAAGGAAAGGCAATTTAATTTTTGTGGTCCCCTATCTCAACGCTCGGGGTGCTTTGCATAATATACAATAAAACAAACAAAGCCGTGTCAAATAAAGAAAACATAAAAAAACAGACACTCAGTATCATTCCTGTATTTCACAAATAGGCTTCTGAGCTGGTCATTCTTGCACTTCTTGTAATAAAACACAAAAAGAGCAAGAAAACATTCTCTTTAACACCTGATCTCCTGAGTTAAGTATCACAATATGCTTGTTCAAATATATAAGATTTCAGACCCTTTCTGAACATTTCCATCAAGGGGAAACTCCATAAACAGCTGGTCAATGAGTTTTAAAAAATAGAGGCCACCGATGCAAAAGCCCCATTCCCAGACTGTTTCAAACCAGATCTAGGTATGGCCAGTAAATTAGCCTTACTGGAGCAGGGATGCTGTCTTGGAGCCTATGAGGAGATATTTAAGGTAGCCAGAACATAGTCCATGTAGGGCTTTGTATGTTAACAAAGTGATTTTGAAAGTGGTGCACCACTGAACAGGCAACCAGTGAATCAAATGCATCACAGACATTATATGCTTGGACATTTTAGTCCCAACAATCAATCTAGCCTCTGCATTCTGGACCAGCTGCAGGTGATGCAACAACTTTCCCAACAGTCCTAGGCAGAGAGCATTATAGTAATACTAACATACTAAAATGCCAGCAGAATAGGCCTAACAGTCTTTCGAGTCTGCTCAGTTGGTCAGCCCCCACCCTGGGTGCTGACCTTGCTGCCCCCCCCCTCGCCTTCTCTGGCTTCTCCCTTCCCAGTTTCAGATATTCTTGCTGCATTGGATTTTGCTTCCAGAACCCTTCCCCTGTACCTGTCCCAGCCCCTCTTGAACCCCTCCACCGTCTCTGCCTCCACCAGCCCCCTAGGCAGTGCATTCCATGGCTCCACCACCCTCTCAGTGAAGTAGCACCTCCTCATTTCTCCCCTGAATCTTCCCCCCCCTTCAGCTTCCACCCATACCCTCTAGTGGCCCCCTCCTCCTTCCTTCGAAGCACCCTGACTGTTCCTCCCCTATTTACCCTCTTCATGTACTTGAAGACCTCTATCATGTCTCCCCAAATCCCTTCTCTCTTTCAATGTGTACATATTTAGCTCTTCGAGCCTCTCCTCATAGGTCCTGTCCCCCAAGCCCCAAATCATTTTGGTTGCCCTCCTCTGGACCCTCTCCAGGAGTTTAATGTCCCTCTTTAAGTGTGGCCTCCAAAACTGCACGCAGTACTCAAGGTGTTGCCTTACCAAGCAGTTATACAGAGGGAGTATCACTTCCTCCTTTTGGAGGTGATCCCCTAGCGATGCATCCCAGCATCCTGTTGGCCTTGGCTGCTGCCCTCCCACAAGTCTCCGAGTTGTTCATCTTGACATCCACCACCACCCCCCAGGTCCCTCTCAGCCATCGAGACTTGTAGCATTTCCCCTCCCAGGGTGTACACTTGGCCCGGGTTTCTGGCCCCCAGGTGGAGTACCTTGCATTTCCCCTGCACTGAACCTGAGCTTCCACTTTCTAGACCATCTTTCCAGAGCCTCCAGGTCCCCCTGTAGGGCCAACCTCCCCTCCTCCCCATCCACCACCACCCCCAGTTTTGAGTCATTTGCAAAGAGACTCATCTCACTCCTGATTCATGTCCTTATGTCAGAGACATAGGTGTTGAACAGGAGGGGCCCAAGGACTGATCCCTGTGGGACCCCACTAATGACCCTCTTTGGGGATGAGACTATCCCGCCAACTATGACCCTCTGGGTCCGGTCCTGGAGTCAATCGCCTATCCATCTGATCACCTGGTTCCCCACCCCCATTTCTCCCAGCTTATCCAACAGGCCCACGTGAGGAACAGAGTCAAATGCCTTGCTGAAATCTAGAAAGAGGACGTCCACTAGTCTACCCAGGTCCAAGGCACTCATCACCCAGTCATAGAACCCCACAAGGTTTGTCTGACACGATTTCCCCGTGACGAATCCATGCTGTCTATCGTCCAGGCACCCTGACTTTTCCAGGTCCCCCCCAGCCTCTCCTTGACAATGCCCTCCATCACCTTGCCCACCACCGATGTCAGGCTGACAGGCCTGTAGTTCCCTGCCACCTCCCTTGATCCCCCCTTGTGGATAGGCACTATATGCACCACCTCCCAGTCCTGGGGCACCCACCCTGTCCTCAGCGAGATGGTGAAAAGCTCCACCAGGGGTTTCACCAGGACATCCGCAAGTTCCTTCAGCACTCTGGAATGTAATTTATCCAGCCCCGGTGCTTTCTCCATCTTAAGGGAGCTGAGGGTTTCCCTCACTCTTTCTGCTGTGATTTCCACTTCCAGTACCTCTTCTCCCTGCTTAGCCCCTCCCCTCCTGCCAGTGATGCCTCCCTCTCCTCAGACCCGCCAATCGGTAGGGTCCCCCCTCCTCAGTATCTCTGTCTCCTCCCATGTATGATGCAGCACCCCATTTTCCTTGGTGAAAACTGAGGTGAAGTACTCATTTAGTACCTCAGCCTGCTCCCCGGGTCTTGTGCCCATCTCCCCTGATTTAATCCTGCTAATCTGCCCTTCACCCTTCATTTTCCCCAATGTATCTAAAGAACCCCTTGTTCCTCTCTAATTTCCCTGGCCAGGTTCTGCTCCTTCCTTGCCTTAGCCTGCACCACCCTAGTGGCCCTTCTAGCCATCAGCTCATACTCCCCTCGATCCCTTTCACTCCTTGAGTACTTGAATTGCCTATAGGCTGCCTTCTTTCCCCGTACCACCTCCTGGACCTCCCTGGTCTACCAGCAGGGTTTTTGGGCCCTACCGCAATCAAGTGTAGACGTGACAAAGGGTCACCATGTCCCCATGTACTAGACAGGACATAATCTGGGCTACATATCTCAACTGGAAAAAATCATTGTGGACTACTACTGTTTCCTGATGTTCTAGTGGCAGACTGCAGTTCAAAATGACCCCCCCCCAATTATTAATCCTATTTATATCCCATTTATGACTCCCAGTGGTATGACATTTTGAGAGTGACCCATTTACACTCCACTTGTCCTTGTTGGCCCATAGGTACCCAGTTCCACCAGCAGCAACTCCATCTTTCCAGAATTTAAGCACAACCAGCTTGAGGCCATCTAGTCAGAGACTTTACGCAAACAGTGGCCTAACATGGAGATTGCTTCATGTCTGTCTGACGCAAACAACATTTACAGCTGGGCAGCAGCTGCATAGCAGTGAAACTCTGACTTGTACCACCTAATGACCTCTCCTAAAGGTAGCATGTACAGTATATGGCAAACAACATGGGGACAGAATCAACCTCTGGGGCACCACAGAGCTAATCACAGATAGCTAAGATGAGAAGGTTCTCATCACAACTTGTTGGGACCTGCCAGACAGGAAGGGCTCAATCCACCTAAGAGCTGTCCCAGTGTGCTGTTCATATTCCTCCAGGTATCCTATCAAAACCCCATGACCCACTATGTTAAACACCAATGACAGATTAAGGAGGATGACAATGGAACACTTTCCTCACCAGGATGTCACAAACACCCTGAGAGGTGCAGTCTCAGTGCTATGCCAAGGCCTCAAACCAGTCTGGCATGGTTCATTGGTTTTTGTCTTCTGTAGGTGAGCCTCAAGGTGTGCTTCCTCCCCCTTCTCAATAATCTTCCTCCAAAAATGGAAAGACTTGAGACCAGCCTGTAGTTTGCCAGGGAGTCCAGATCAAACAACATATTTTTTAATGAAGGGATTCATCACCAGCCTCTTCAAGGAAGTAGGGAAACACTTCTCTTCCTGGGAACACCAGCTAACCTTTGCACAAACTGGGCCAAGGACAGGTGGATTGGAGCAGGCTCAAAATCAGAGGAAGTGGGGTGCAGCTTGAATAGCTCCCCAAGCACCTCTTTCACCACAACCAGCAGAAACTCATTCAAGGATCGCAGTGAGCACTTGACCATCACCAACCTGACACTACCAGCCCCTTACATGCCACTTGTAGATATCCTTGCTCTGATAGACAATACTCCAATTTGTTGTGGATAACACTCCTCCAGACTGTAGACAGGGAGGTTGAATTAATCTGCCCACAGTGCAGAAGAGTTAAGCTAGCCTATTCCTTCCTAAACCATTCACCTGTGTTAGAAAATCTGATGTTTTTAAGGTACTTGCCCTCTGATACTCTTACAGTTAGGTCTCAGAGCCAGCCTGTCATCCACCATGCTGGAGTTCCTCCAAGAGTGCTTCAACCTCCACCTGGTTGCCTTCAATCATCTCATCTCGTTTCATCTCGTCTCATCTCGTCTCGTCTCATCTCATCTCGCCATGATGTGCTAACAGTAGATCGGGGTAGATATGAACTGGAGTGAGGGCATCCAGGGTGGGGGAGACAGCCACTTTTCATTATTTATCACAGTCTCTATCCCCTGGAACAGTAGGTCCCAAGGCTTATTAGGGAACTTGAGTAGAATGGCTGGACCACTGGTCTAGTTTCTGCCATCATTGTCTATGTTTCTATTCCTCTTCTCCCCTTAACAAGCTGTTACTATACCAGGGATGTCCAGTAACACAATGCGCTTACCCTGCTCAAGATTTGTTTAGGATGATACTGAACCATATCCACTGAGGACGATAACATCTGAGGGGCCCAAGCAAGAAACTGAATTAGATGGTGATTCAACCAACAAACCAGATCCACCCTAACATCAGAGATGTTCAGAGTCAAAGATAAGGCAAGGTCTAAGGTATGACCAAGTTCTATGAGTAGCAACTGTAGCATTCTGTGTAAGGCCTAGTAACATCACCAGCTGGAGGAACTACTGAGTAAATTCCAAGGTTTCATTGTCTATCCAGACATTGAAGTCCCTCAGCATCAACAGGCTGGGGGAATCCAGCACAAGGGAGAGAAAATAACCTGCAAATTCCTGAAGAAACTCCTGTTCCCATACAGGAGGATGGTAAACTAGGGGAATCCTACACCCCACACCTGCATCCCCTTTTACAGCCACACATTCTAATTACCTTGTCTCATTATGTGGGTCAACTGGGAGCCTCAAGCTGAATCTAAGACAGATTAACCCCTCCCACCCCATACTCCTACCTCAGCTGTACAACACTAAGAAATCTGTCAGTATAGTTGTCCCCAAGACTGGCCCAGAGTCATTATCTAACCAGGTGTCAGTGATACATCAAGGAATAAGTGATGAAATCCAACACCCTTTTATTTCTCAGAGATCAGGTATTACATAGATTTCATGAAGCAGATACCTATGGTCAGCTGGCCCCTGGCCATGGTTTATGTATGTTACTTGGATAACTGCATTAAAAAGAAAACATAAAAAAAAAAACACTGGTCCCTTGGCTACTTTCCCTCATTACCGTGGAGCTCTCTTGGGATACAAATGAGCCAAGGAGGACCCCAATACCCATACTGTACCTTTTTGTCTCAGGGCATCTATTCAGCCTAACAATCAAGATCCAATCCCCTTCTCTGACACCTGCCACTGGGTCATGCATTCATCCTCTTCTCCACCATCTTGGGATCCCCAACTCTCTACAGTGCCCAGGTTTTGCTTCTAGTAGTACCGGGACCCAAAAGGAGCAGAGCTGTCTCAGCCATCCCAGGGAGTAGGTTGATTCAACTGATTCACCATAAAGAGGGAAATATTTATAACAAACCTTTATAACTCCTTAATAAATAATAAAAGTGTTCAGTCTCACAGGAAATAGGACCAATGCAGAGCTGACAACTCCAAATAAAATCAAACCACAGGAATGTCACCAGGTAGATAACTAGATATACTGTATTTGTGGACTGATCTCACTAGGCAGAAACATTCACCTGCTGCCACCAGGTTGGTGTTTAAATTATTTTCACATCAGCATATCTGGTGGATGGTGAAACAATCACAAAATAATGAAGCAGAACACACGGCTGGGCTGAATTTAACTGGGAGCGTTAAAAGCATACCCTCAACATCTCTGCCTCTGTCTTGAATACAGTGCAGATCTAACTTAAAAAAAATAATGATCCCTACAACCAGCTCACTAAAAGGCCTAAACTCATATTAGTTAAAACAGATCAAACAAGCATTTTTCAAAGCCAGATGTTCACCACTGTTGTAGAAGCCCTGGGGTACTAGACGTTTTATGTGACTGAGTGGCTTGAATGGTGGTAAAGGACATGCTGACAGAAGTTTAAAATAAGGTATCTTGTGTTAAAAAAAGTAAATAAATTGCCTTTTTTAACTTATGATTACTTAGATATCTGTATAGATATCTGTAAAGGAAGCAAGGGATTGTAGAGAGAGGAGAGTGAGTGAGTTCTGTTGTTGTAGTGTAGCACGACTGAGCGGTGTTAATGGTAGTAAAGAACGTGATGTCAGAGGTTTAAAAAATTAAAATAAGTTATCTTCTATAAAAAAAGTATGTAAACTCCATTTTCTTAACTTAAGATTAGTTAGATATCTGTAAAAGAAGTCACCGACTCGCTCAGTCTCCTCACTCTAATGTGGGTGGCTGTAACATCTTGCCTTCTGATGCCGGTGACTTGGTCACTCTCCTCTCTCTACAGTCAGCAGCATCTGTTACATGGAAACATAGAAGCTGACAGCAGATAAGGACCACAAGGCCCATCCAGTCTGCCCATTTCTTTTTCTACCTTTTGAATGTGCCATCGGCCTTTGCTCTGTCAATGGCCTATCTATCATACTCATCTGTATTTCTCCCTTATGCCTATCCCATGTCTGTTTGAAGCCCTGCACTGTATTCATAGCCACCACTTCCTGAGGTAGGCCATTCCATGCATTCACCACCCCTTCTGTGAAAAAGAACTTCTTCACATTACCCCTTAATCGGCCTCCCTCTAATCTCATGCTGTGTCCTCTTGTCCTGCTATTTTTCTTATATTGAAACATGTTAGACTCTTTCACCTTGTTAATGCCCTTAAGGTGTTTGAATGTTTCGATCATATCACCTCTCTCCCCCTTTGCTCTAGGGTATACATATTGAGCTCTGTTAATCTGTCCTCATATGTTTTCTGATGCAGTCCCTGCACCATTTTGGTTGCCCTTCTCTGGACTGCCTCAGTTTGGTTAATGTCCTTGTGAAGGTGCAGCCTCCAGTACTGCACACAGTTCTCCAGATGGGGTGTGACCAGTGTCTTGTAAAGAGGGATTATTACCTCCCTCTTATGACTTGTGATGCTCCTACTAATACATCCCAACAACCCCCTAGCCTTACCTACTGTTTAGTGGTCTGCTTAGATGATTTCAGGTCATCAGTGATGATGATGATGCCCAAGTCTCTTTCTTTCCTTTTGACTGCCAGCAACTCCCCCCCCAGTCTATAGGTGGCTACAGGGTTTCTCTTCCCCATGTGCGTGATCTTGCACTTCTTTGCATTAAACCCCAGTTAGAGACATAGAAACATAGAATTTGATGGCAGATAAGGACCGCTTAGCCCACCTAGTCTGCCCATTTTCCTACCTAACAGATAAGCTGCAGATCCTAGTTAACCAACAGCTTACTTCCTCCTACCCCCCACGAGGACTGCCTTATGCCTGTCCCATGCATTCTTGAATTGCCCCACTGTTCTTGACTCCACGACCTCCTCAGGGAGACCGTTCCATGCATTCACAACCCTCTCTGTGAAAAAATATTTCCTCACATTACCTCTGAGCTGTCCCCCCTCTATCTTCAAATTGTGCCCCCTTGTTCTTGCACATCTCTTTTTCTGGAAGATGCTACCCTCTTGGACTTTGTTGATTCCCTTGAGGTACTTGAAAGTTTCTATCATGTCCCCTCTCTCCCATATTTCCTCAAGGGTATACATATTAAGCTCCTTTAGTCTTTCTTCATATGACTTCTGGTGCAGACCCTGCACCATGTTGGTTGCCCTCCTCTGGACAGCCTCCACTCTGTCTATGTCTTTGCGGAGATGGGGTTTCCAGAACTGCACACAGCACTCCAGATGGGGTCTCACCAGCCGTCTGTACAGAGGGATAACAACTTCCTGTTTTCTACTATTGATGCCTCTTCCTATGCATCCCAGTATCCCCCCAGCCTTCCTTACTGCCTTCTCACATTGCTCACCTTTAGGTCATCTGATATCAGATTACCCCAGGTCCCTTTCTATTTTTACTGTTGTTAGTATCTCACCCCCATTGTGTACTCTTCCCTGGGTTTTGTTTCCCAGTGCATTACCTTGCACTTCTTTGCATTGAATCTGAGCTGCCATACATTTGACCATTCCTCCAACCTTGCCAAGTCCTTCTCATCCTTTCCACTCCATCTTGTGTATCATCCCTGTTGCAGATCTTTGTGTCATCCATAAAGAGACATACTTTTCCTTCCAGTTCCTCTGCAATGTCACTTATAAAGACATTAAAAAGGACCGGTCCCAGTACTGAACCCTGCTGTACCCCGCTAGTAACCCTCCTTTCTTCACTGTGTACTCCATTTACTACTGCCCTTTGCGTCCTGTTGTCTAGCCAATCAATTTTCATCCAGGCTACCACCTTAGGACCCACTCCCAGGCTGGCTATCTTGTGTATTAATCTTTTGTGTGGGACTGTATCAAATGCCTTTCTAAAATCTAGGTAGGCCAAGTCCACAGCCCCTCCCTAGTCTACTACTTTGGTCACCCAGTCAAAGAAATCTATTAGATTCGTCTGACACAACCTTCCCATCCTGAATCCATGCTGCCTTGGGTCCTGTGCCCCTGTTGCCACTCTTCTGATCATTTTGCTAGTTTATCCAGATCTCTTCTCATTCTGCCCACCCCATCTGGATCATCTACTCTGTTGTAGATCTTGGTGTCATCTGCAAACAAACAAACCTTACCCTCCAGTCCATCTGCAATGTCGCTGATGAAGATATTGAAGAGGACTGGTCCCAGGACTGATACCTGAGGTACCCCACTTGTGACTTGCATCTCTTCTGACTGTATACCGTTTACCACCACTCTCTGTTTTCTGCACGTTAACCAGTATGCCACCCAGTTGACCAACTTCTGACCCACCCCGAGCATACTCAGCTTATTAATCAATCTTCTGTGTGGAACAGTATCGAAAGCTTTGCTGAAGTCAAGGTAGGCAACATCAACTGCTCCCCCTTGGTCCACCACTCTGGTTACCCAGTCAAAGAAATCTATGAGATTGGTTTGTCAGGATCTTCCTGTTGTAAACCCATGCCATCTTGGATCCTGTGCTCATATGGATTCCAGGTGTTGCATTATCCTTTCCTTAAGGAGTGCCTCCATAATCTTGCCCACTGCTGAGGTTAGACTGACTGGTCTGTAGTTCCCTGCCTCCTCCCTGCTACCACTCTTGTGGAGCGGGATCACATGAGCCCTTCTCTAGTCTTCTGGGACCTCTCTTGTGCTCAGCGACTCACTAAACAGTTCTGATAATGACTCTGCTAGTTCCACCCTTAGCTCCTTTAGTACCCTGGGATCTATGCCACTAAGTCCCATTGCCTTGTCCACCCTCAGCTTATCAAGCTCTTGTAGGACCCTTTCTTTTGTGAAGGGACTAGTGCACACCTCCCTTCCCCCTGTGTCCATGGTGCTGAGCTGTGGGCCCTGCCCTACCTTCTCTTCAGTAAATACTGAGCAGAAGTAGCAATTTAGGATATATGCCTTTACATGGTCCTGCTCCTCACATGCCCCCTTATTCACTTTGATGTTAGCAATACCCCCTCTGGACTTTCTCCTTTCACTAATGTAGCTATAGAAAGTCTTGTCACCTTCCTTTACTGTTCGTGCTAGTGTTTCCTTGGTTTGGGCCTTTGCTCGCCTTACTGCCTTCCCTGCTTCCCTTAGGGAAGTTTGGTATGCCTCCCTATCTTCATTCCACTGCGTTCTCTTATATTTCCTGAAGGCTAGCCTTTTGGCTCTTACCTTTTCTGCTACTGTTTTTGAGAACCAAAGTGGTTTCCTTCTTCATTTGCACTTCCTTTTCTCTTTAACACAATGGGATGTTGCTTCAAGTATTGCATCCTTAAAGCCTGCCCACTTTGCCTGTACCCCCTCACCTGTGTATCTTTTTGCCAGGGCTAGCTTAACTCTGTTGGCCATCTTATCAAAGTCCGCTCCCTCTGAATTCCCATGTTTTTGCCTTGGAATGGGGTGATTTAGTTCTAGTGGCCAAATTGAACCATACCATGTGTGGTCACTGGCCCGAAGGTGACCTTCTACCTGGAAATCTGTGATCCTTTCCCTGTTAGTCAGTACTAGATCTAGGATAGCCCTGCCTCTTGTGGGTTGCTGTACCAGTTGTTTGAGGCCGTTCCCCTGAAGGGATGTTACTGATATTTAAGTGCGAGCCCCCTCATTCCCGGTGTCTAGGAGTATGCCAGATGGTAACTTGGTGGAAGTGGGTGGCTGTACAGTCATAAAACACAGTCCATGAAAATAAATATGCTTGTTTACCTGGTTCAGCTGATTTTGTGAGATGACTTTGCATGCAGGGGGAGCAGGCACTTTGCTTACTTTACTTCTCTTCGAGGGGCACAGTTGCAGGGGGCAAGGTACGTTAACAGGCAACCTCCGTGAAAACAGTCCACACCGGAATCAAAAGCACAAAGAACTAATTTAATGTAAACAAAATAAATTGATAAACCACTCCATGGAGTGTGGGATACAGTGATTAAACATGGGGCAACTTTGCAGGCACACAACCTGACATGGGATTTGCAGCAATCTTTTTCCAAAAGATTGACTTGTTTTCATGCAGTACTTTTCCTTATGCCGAAACAGCTATGGTTCCTAGCAGCAGCACTGTTACCATGGGCCGTAAAGGCCACACCAGATTTGTACTTCAAAACTTTGCAGTAATTCCTTTACATATTTTTTGAAACCTTCCAAACATTTCATCTACCAGCACATTTACTTAAACTTCTTTCCTTGGGCAATTAAATACTTAATCAAAGGTAAACTGGGACAGCATGGGACGTTTCTACTGCCCAGTCCCATTCCTATTCATTTCCTTAAAATGGGCAGCACTTTGGTCTCAATGGGGGTGTTACTTCAGCATGAACAGTCCCACCAAAAACCCTCTGGCACCCAATCACTGATGCCACATGCCTGCTCCAAGCATCCCAGGGAGTTTCATCTATCCCTGGTGATCCCGGAGACCCAAGGCATTTTCCACTCATGCAGCGATTTATGGTTAGGAATGCCTTCACCCAGGGCCCCAGCCACAGTGCCACACAGAGCGCACAGGTGGCCTTCCACCCTGCCTGAGGTCCCAACTGGCCATACCACATGAAGAACTCCTCCTGCATCCACATATTGCACATACCTTGAGAGCTCCAGTCTCTGCAGAGATGCTCAGTCTGGGAAAAGGGGATTGGCTGCCACCACTATCTCACCAACGATCTAGGCTGCCATTTCTGGACTGCACCCCAGACCCATCCTGCCATAACCAGCCCAGCCACAGTCAACTCACAAAATCTCTGAATGTACTCATCCATGTGTGAGACCTCTAGTTACTCGGGACCCCCCTTTGCTGATCCACATCTCTCTCATTGACCACAAACCACCACACTTCATCGGTCTTTGAGGGAGGAGGACCAGGGAGGTGGACGGTCCACCCAACCCCACTGTGGCCCTCACGGCTGAACTTATGGGTCAGCCCCATGACTCCTTCCCTTCCCTTCCCTTCCTCTCCTTCCCTTCCTTCCCTTCCCTTCCCTTCCTTCCCTTCCCTTCCTTCCTTCTCTTTCTCTCTCTCTTCTCCCTCTCTCCCAATCCACTTTTGGCACCAAACTACCCCTATTTATACCTTTAGGTATGGGTTCCCCAGCAGTCAGCAGGCAGGCCTACATCCCAGACCTACCAGTGCCACAACTTTTCCTGCCTAATTACAGTTACCTACAGAATATTTAACTAGCAAGCTCTGAATGGGGTGCTTACATAACTAACTTTAACTTAAAAAACATGTTTATATACTTTTTTAACAGAAGATGGCTTATTTTAAACCTCTGGCAGCATGTCCTTTACTACCACAGACACCGCTCGGTCACACTACACCACAACAATGGAACTCGCTCACTGTCCTCTTTCTACAGTCCACTGATTTCTTTACAGATATCTAAGTAATCTTAAGTTAAAAAAAGGAGTTTACATACTTTATTTTTGACACAACATGCCTTGTTTTATATCTCTGCTAGCTCTCCCTCTACCACCATTAACACGGCTTGGTCACACTTCACAGAAAGATTGATATAAGGTGTTGACACTGGGGGATTGGGCACACCTGGTGTCAGTGTTATGATTGTTGGGGGAATGGTGCTGAGAGGGAGGGTTTAGTGGGAGTGACAGTTACAGGTGGTCCAGCAATAGACAGAAATGGACCATTTTCTTTGTTACAGCTGGCTTGTGTGGGGTTGTTTCTGGATGTTTGAAATTCCTCAGAAGGCTAATTATGATAGATCAGCTCTGCTTGCTGGGCAGCACAGATCAAAGGAAAGAGCTGACCCATGACTTGATTGGCTTTTTCTTTTCTAGTACATGAAGTTTTACCCAGCAAGCCAAAAATGTGTCATGATCAGCCTGACTGATGATTGGTATGGCACTGACATGCCCCTAAAGACCACTCTGGTTTGGATTGACAGTGTCACACCCCTTAAAATGCATTCTCATACGAAGATGTTCACTTGTGCATGTGACATGGCAAATATAAAAATGATCAAATCCTGACATCAAAGGAATATTGTTTCATTTGTGGGAGAGCACAGTTCTGCTCAGCACTGAAAGCCTGCCCAGAACAGTGGCCATCTTCAATCATATGTCAGGGTGGTCTTAGTTTTTAGGGCTGCCGTAACTTGTGTGCAGCCTCCTTGACAGATATCTCAAGACCCCAGTCAGGCCCTACTGAAACTGAATTCTATCCCAACTCTTTGCCATGGAGGGCTAGGGTAACCAAAGCACTTGACGGCATGATCAAAATAAAGATTGCTGAATCCATGCCAATTTTAAATATGGCAGTCCTTCTACTAACTTCTATATCCCATGATCGCTTAATCCTGATCCACTTTGGTACAGGACTGGGCATCCTATTGGAAGTCTGTTGTCCCTTCTCCCTATCTGGCCCCTATCTGTGCCCAGTATTATGCATATATGTATCATTCCAGTCAGGGGTGGTACAAATATTTATTGCGTCAAAAGGAAATACACTTACTGTGCCCAACACAGGTGAAGGCCTCCCAATAAATTCCAACATTTTACAAAGTAGCCCTTCTTCAATGGGACTAGGAACCAACTTGGAAGGATTATAGTCTGTACAGAGACAATGGCTTGCATCATTCTGAAAAGGTGACTGCAGTCTTCAGTGGAAGGTTTCAATGTTACTTTGATGAACATTTAAGTTAGCTGAAGGGGGGTTGGTATTACCAAGGGAATAATAAACTTCCCTCACCCCCACCAGACTGAAGCAACAGAAAGAGAGGGCCCAAGGGAAGGAAACTTGCTTGGGGCACACGTGGAAGGAGGCATAGGCATAACAAGGAACAAGAGGGACAAGAACAGAAGATGTGAAAAGAGAGGTGCTGAGGTGGCAAGGCATGGTGAGGGTAGTAAGGGAGAAATGGGTGAAGGAAGTTGTAAGTGGCAGCAAAAACAGGAAGGGGGGAAGAGGGTTGTAGGCAGGGTGAGATCAAGGTGTGGAGAGCCATGTGGTCCAACATAAGGAGTCTAGGAAATAAAATTCCAGACCTGGAGGCCATAATGGTGGAGACAGACCTGGATCCTATGGCAATAGCTTAGTTCTGGTGTACTGAGACCCATGACTGGGACATGGCCATACCAGGCAGCACTCAGTTCAAAAGTGATAGGGAGGGGAGAAAGGGTGGATGCATTATGCTGTATGTGAGGAGGGTATCAGAGTCATAAAAGTGTAACGGAACCTAGGGGAAAAAGGATGGGTTGGAGATGCTCTGGGTCACCCTGTAGACAGGAGTCAGAACCACTGTTCACAGTGGGGTGATATACAGACCTCCAAGACAGGGGCAAGAATTGGACAAGGCACTAGGGGAAGCTATTGGCATGATGACAAAAAAGGGGAAGTGTTGCTGGTTGGGGACTTCAGTTTTCTAGATGTAGACTGGAGCCTCCCATCCACAGCCTTGGCTAGAAGCAGGACCATCCTAGACTCTATGCAGGGGGGTGTTTCTCAAGCAACTAGTCAAAAAGCCCACACCAGTTGAGGCAATACTAGACCTGGAACTCCCATACAGGGGCAGTGTTACAGATATCATGGTGACGTCACATGGAAACCAGCGGTCACCGTACAGTGTAGTTTAACATTAAGATTGTGACAGAGCTAAACCACACAAGAACAAGAGTTCTGAACTTCAGGAGGTAGATTAAAAAAAATGGGTGACTGTCTCAGAGAGAATTTAGCAGGGGAAGGGGGATTGCCTGGGTGGGGTGGAGAAACAGTGGGCCAAAGTAAGGGATGGCGTGGCAAAAGTAACAAACCTCTGCACAGAAGAAGTGAGCAAAAACAGGAGGAAAAAGAGACTAGTATGGTTCAGGGGAAGTGACTGCCAAGGTAAAGGCTAAAGGGGTGGTATTTAGAATGTACAAAGTGCCGCAGAGGGGAAAGGATAGAGCGGTGTACCGAGTAAAGCACAGGGAAACAGGGAAGGCAGTGAGGGGAGCAAAGGTGCAAACAGAGGAAAGAATAGTCAAAGAGGTAGCAGGCTAATAGGGATAAGACATTCTTCAGATACATAAGCAAAAAGAGAAAGACAAGGGGGGAGATTGTGAGGCTAGGAAGGACAGGGGGAGATTGTGCAGAGAATGATCAAGAAAAAGCAGATAACCTGAACAGGTACTTCTGCTCAATCTTCACAGAGGAGGGAGAGGGGGACAGACCAGATAGAAGCAACAGGGAACACTGGGGTGAGGGAGCTGGACACAAGTCCCTTCACATAGGGGAACATGACCTACTTAGATTTCAGCAAGGCCTTCAACACCATACCACATAGGAGGCTTATAAGGAAACTAGGCCGTTTATGAGTGGGGCCAAAGGTGAAATGGGTAAGGAACTGATTGATAGGTGACTGCAGTTGGTGGTAAATGGCATTTGCTCTTATGAGGGGAGAGTGACCAGCAGAGTACATGAGGGCACAGTACTGGGGCCAGTCCCTTTCAATGTCTTCATAAATGACATTGCAGAAGAGCTGGAAAGGACAGTATGTCTCTTTGGAGATGACACCAAAATCTACAATTGGATAGATACTCTGGAAGGATTGGAAAAAATGAGTAGAGACCTGGGAATACTCCAGGAGTGGTTGACGGTATGACACCTGGTTTTCAATGTAAAAATGTGCATAATCATGGACCTAGGCACAGGAACCCAGGAGCAGTGTATACAATGGGGAAGGAAGATACTGATGGTCCCAAAGTAGGAAAGAGACCTTGAGGTTATAATATCTGATAGCCTGAAGGAGGCAGGGCAGTGCAACATGGCAGTAGGCAGGGCCAGTGGGATACTGGGAAGCATTAGGAGGGGAATCACCTGCAGAAGAACAGAGATGGTGTTGCCACTGTGTTTGATCATTGGTGAGACCACACCTGGAGCACTGTGTGCAGTTCTATAGATCACATTGCAGGAAGAACATAGACAGGGTAGAGGCCGTCCAGAGGAGGACAACTAAAATGGTGCAGGGGTTGCATCAAAAGTCCTATGAGTAGGACAGAGGGATTTTATTATGTACTCCATGTAATACATGAGGGGGAAGGGTAAATGATATAGACATTTAAGTACCTCAGGTAAGTGAAGAAGGCACAGGAAGGGCATAGTTATTCAGAGGAGAAGGTCCACCAGGACAAGAGGGCATGCAATGAAGCTGGAAGTGGTGCATTTAGGAGGGATGTGAGGAAGTACTTCTTCACTGAGAGAGTGGTGGAATCCTGGAACCGTCTTCCAGTGGTTGTGGTGGGAACAAAAACAGTGATGGGCTGCACGGATGCATGGGTTACTCGCAAATCAATCTTAAAAAAAAGTAGAGGGGAGTGCTCATAGATCAGGTAGGGTCTGTGGTGACAGTATAGTCAGGGACAAACTGGGCAGACTGGGTGGGTGAAGAGGTTCATGTCTGTTGACAAATTCCATGTTTCTATGGCCCTGCCCATTTGCTTATGTGTCAATTTATACAAAAGAATTAAATAGGCAGTGCTACCTATTTAGAAGCAAGTATAAAGCAGGCAGTCACTTGTTACATATTGTAAATTACACATGACATGACAGTTATACATAGATAAATGCAGACAAATGAGACAGTAGGCAGTGACAGTAATTAGTAGGGTCAGTGAGTTCTAGACATTGCTGAAATTACTGCAATTTCTTCTGAAATTGCTTAAAATTGGGTACTATATCTGAAATTGCAAATTTGAATAACATTTCATCCAAAATGCTGCTTCTCCATCTTCTGTCTTTTTCTACCAATAAATGAAAACTAAATCCTCCTTTATAACAACTTACATTTTATGCAGATTTTCACATTTTATAAGCTGGTGTATTTCAAATACTCAGAGAGGCTACACTGTGTTAGTAAACGTTTTTCAAATTCTATAACTTCAAATAAAAACTCAATGTTGCTGTGCTGTATTTAAATGGCCAAAAGGCATTGCTGCTAGTGCCTCATTAAGGTGAATGGGAAATAGTTTACACTTTACTCTAGTCCCATTATTTCTGTTGATAAAGTTTTATGCAAGTCTGGCTTCCAGTATTGGTAGAATCATTGATTTATTCTGTAAAGAATATTTTTAAAATGGAATCAGCTTCTAAAATGAATGTTTAGATACTGTTTAATACATCTGAGGAAACAGTGGACCCACATTTTTCAGCACCTGAATTGTTTACTGTCTCTTTCCCAAAATGTAACATTCACATACACACTTACATATATTTTAAATAGCCATAGTAATTCATTTGTATTAGAGTGTGATAATCTAGTAATTGGAATTTTGTATTATGTGACACTATGCACTGTTAAACTGCAGCAGTATACATACAGGTTATTGATAAGAAACCTATTGTAACTGATATATCCTGAATTATGCAGAATTGCATATTTTCTCTCACTGAAATTTGAGAAATTCCATGTCTGGAAATTACTGGCCCTAGGGCCAAATTCCAGGGTTCAAGTCTGCCTACTGTTAATGGCATCAAAATGTCATTTTCTAAATATTATAGACACATTCTATTAATAGATATAATAAAATTTATACCACATACTATAAGGCAATGTATAATAAATGGCAGTTCACCATTCAATAGGTTAAACTTTTAAAGGGCAAGAAATGCATCAATATGTAAAACATCATGTGTACTGTTAATAGTACTAGTATATTAGCTGGCAAGGCAAGGCAAAGTTTATTTCTTTGGTGCCCATTCCCGGAGGCTCTGGGTGCCTTACATAAAAACATAAAAGCATAAAACAGAGCAAGCACAAATACACATAAAACACAATAAAAGACTAAAAACAACAAGATTCAATAAATAATTCAGTTCAGCAATTTCTGTATCATATTTAAATTACTATATCTGGAAATGCCAATGAAAAGAGATGGGCCTTTAGGTGGCCCTTAAACACCTCAACTGAAGGGGCCTCCTTGATGGTTGGAGGAAATGAATTCCACAGGATGGGGCCAGCGATGCTAAAGGCCCTGTCACAGGCAATTTTAAGTCTCATCCTGGGAATTACCAGGAGGCTCCTAGAGGAGGAACGGAGGGAGCAGATTGGAGCAGCAGGTGTTAGGAGATCAGACAAATAGCCAGGGCCTAGTATAGCTTAATCTCCTGCAACTGGAGAAAGTGTGGGCCAACTGTTACATCATTTCACAGCTAAAAAAGAAGAAGAATTTCTCCTCTATACAAGATGAAAAAAGAAAGAGACCGAGGTTAAGTGCACTACATTCGCTAACCATCCTTACTATAGAGATGGATGTAGATACAGGAACTTTAAGAAGAGCTTTATAAAATATAACAGAGGAGGTTCTAAATTGCTAGCATAGTTGGAACCCCAAATCTCTGCTCCATAAAGTAATATGATTAATGGTATGTTGCCCATTTGGGCCTAAATAAGTAATATTTGCAATATTTAAATTCATTGATCTCTACCCTAAATAAAATTAAATTACAGCATTTATGGTAGCTTCCTGTAGTTAATGATCCGTAACAATGTAAAAGCAAGATATTGTAAAACAATTATCACACAGAAATAGAAAAAAAGACAATAACCTTACAGTCTAAATAATTTAGTATATGTTGGAACAGGGAGAGAAGTGAAGGGAGGGGGTCAGGGTAAGAAAATGGATAAGTCAAAAACTAGGTAAATTATGTAAGGTTACAGAAACCAAAAAGCAACATTTTTATACTGTCCCAATCCCCAATCAGACCTTTCATTAAGAAGAGAAGGAAGCACAGACCACCCAAAGTTTATACATTTAATGTCATTCACATCTCTAGACCTTCGCAGCAAGGCTAACTGCTGTAGGCCCCATAACCACCATTTCAGTACCCATAAATTTAGACACACTCAGCAGTAAACAGTGAAGAAAGAAACATTATGACTTTCACAACCAATAGTAGTAGCTCTTGAATGCAAACTTTAGATTGGTGGTACATTATGAGTAGAGCAGTTCATGTTTGCAATTGACTGATTTACTGATCTTATACTATGGAATTTGCATTTGTTTTATTTTTTGGTCTTTGGTAGGTTTAAAAGTGTAACTTCACTGTGCTGTTTTCTAGACCTCCCCAGATTCCTTTCCTCACAACAGTAAAATTGGGAAACAGCAGGACCCCACTGAAAATATGTTTCATCTTCAATGGGTTATATTGGATAGGTACACTGTAATAATAGACCGTAATGGAAATGGAGACAGTACTCACCTTCCTATTGCACATACTGCACTATAATACAGCATACGTTGAAGTTGCAGTGTTTCATTAGATGCAAATTCATATCAAATGCAAAACCCAAGCAAAGTGCAAAATCACACCGAGTGCAAAATCAGAGCAAACTTGTAAATCAAAGCAATGCACCAAGTGAAGGATACAGATATAAGTTCAGATGGTAGCCCTTTCTAAGACCAAAGTGTCAACTGACATAATGTTTTGCACCACAGGTAACTACACTTTGTCCAATGTCTAATAGAGAAGGTGATTGCTATCTCCATTTACATTATTGACTAATATTGTGTTGGAGGTTGGCACCACTTTACCTTTAAGCAATTATTTCTTTTTCACACTGTAAACACAGGTGCTGCAATGCTAGAGTAAGTAGTAAGATAAAGGACTCCTGCCCTCATAACCTTCTTATCATTTGTTGCATTTTTTTCTTTTCAGTAAGGCTTCACCAGTTTTGGTGAAGGTTTGCTGAATGTTGTCCAACTATCAGAACAATTCTGTAACATTAATGACATTTATACCTTGAGAATTTCATGAAGCAAGAATTGTAAGACTGAGGGACAAAACATTATCTTTTGAGGTGGAATATGCATATTACACCTCGGGTGGCAAACCTAAGCAGGCAAAGAGAGCCTGACATTTTCTTGCCAAGTTCCTGAGATACCAGGACTGAGAGGTGGTTCTGTGGGAAGCCAGGGCAGCAGACCCCATTCAGATGAATAACCAAAGAGTGTTGGTGTTTATATCATCACCTGAAACAACAACACCAGAGGTTCTCAGATGTCCAAGGTGACTCTGTACTGAAGAGGTAGCCGTTCCAGCACATGTACCCTAATAAACTTTGGGTACTGAAACTAGATGCTGGGCCTCGAACCTTCTTTAGCAAGTAAGATGCTGAAGAGTATGTTAATCAAGAGAATACAGTTACTGTGGGTCATTTAGTATAATGTGCCATGGCTCCAGTACAATCAAATGTGTCTGGCTGCTGCTAACCAAAGTACAACTTTCACTTTTTTCTGTCTTACTACACCATCTGGGGGTCCCTTTCTTACTCCTCCCAAAACTATCTCTGGTGGCAAGAGGGAAGTGGTTGAGCTCACTTACTATCCCAGTACTGAACTACTGATCAAAACCCAGGTACTGTACATCATGGCCCAGATATTCAAAAGGGTTGCACATGGTGCAACAGTGTTGTGCCGTGTGCAACCCACTGATGTGCCTGACATAATATTCAAATGGGAAAAGTGCGTGGCACAAATCCTGATGCCATGGAGCGCATCAGTAATGTATGCAGGTGCAGGTGGGGGGGTGTGCTCATGCATACTCTGCACTACCCTATATTCAGCTTGGGATGTGCGGAGCCATGTATGGGCAACCTCTACCTGTGCCAGCACAAAGTTGATCCCAAAAAAAAAGGAACAATGGATGGCCACCCACAGGTGAGCTGCCACATTGCAGGGAGCAACAGGGCAGCTGGCACCTGTGTGTGGCCACCTGAGCTCCAGCAGCACCTCCATGGTGGTGCCCCCCCATGCTTGATTGCAGGCATCAGTATAAAAAGATATATCCAAAGTCCTTGGTAGTCCAGTGGACCACTGCCCGCCTGATCACAGGCTAAGTAAAAAAGATAAATCCTATTATCCCTGGTGGTCCAGTGGACTGCTGCCTGCCTGATCGTGGGCTAAGTGAATAAAGAATAATCATCAATCCCTGGTGGTCCTGTGGACCGCTGACTGCCCAATCGCAGGCTATGTGAAAAAAGAATTAGCTTAAATCCCTGGTGGTTCAGTGGACCTGCCCCCCCAATCGTGGGCTGAATTAGTAAAATAAGAACAATATTATCCCTGGAAGGTAAAGCCATCAAAAAATGGAGAGCAATGAGTATTAATGCCTATAGTCTGGGTAACAAGCTTCATGAATTAGTGGCCTTGATGAAGGAGGAACATCTGGATATTGTGGCAGTCACAGAAACATGGTACACACAGAACCATGACTGGGATGTAAACATACCAGGATACACTATCTACAGGAGGCACAGGGAGGGTAAAAGAGGAGGCGGAGTAGCTCTCTACATAAAAGAAGGAATCAAAGCAACAGAACAAAAGGGTAAACAGAGAGGAGAAGAAGCAGTGTGGGTCAATTTGGAGGCAGGCAATGGCACCACAATCCGCACAGGGGTTGTATACAGACCCCCCTCTCAGGGGGAGGAAATGGACAAGGAAATTATAGAACGTATACTTAGAATGGCAGATAAAGGGGAGCTACTGTATTGCTGATGGGTGATTTGAATATGCCAGATGTTAACTGGAGTGCAGTTGCAGCAGCCACTTCTAAGAGTGGGGTTATTCTAGGTGCCCTACAGGGGGCATGCCTTAGACAACTAGTATTGGAACCCACTTGAGAGGGAGCAATCTTAGACCTGGTCCTCTCAAATGGAGATGGAGAGAGGATCACAGACGTAGAAGTGGGTAGCCATCTGGGAACTAGCGACCATTGAACAGTATAGTTCACAATAAACACAGCAATAGAGTCAAGCCTTACAAAGGCAAAAGTACTGGACTTCAGGAGGGCTGACTTTGCCAAAATGGGTGAGTGCCTAAGGAATGCACTAGCAAATGGGCAGGAAGGAGGGGTGGAAGAACAATTGGGAATAATAAAAAACTGCCATCACAGAGCTAACGAGCCTTTGTGTGAAGCAAATAAACAAAATAAAATGATGTAAGAAACCACTATGGTTCTCAAAGGAGGTGGCAGTGAAGGTTCAAGAGAAAGGAAAGCATTCAGAAAGTACAAGGAATCACAGAAGGAGCAGGACAGAGAATTGTATCAGTTAAAGCAAAAGGAAGCTGGGAAGGTAGTCCGAACAGCAAAGGCCTGAACTGAGGAAAAGATAGTCAACTCAGTTAAGAAGGGGGATAAAACCTTTTTTTAGGTACATCAGGGAGCGAAGGAAGACTAAAGGAGGGATAGTGAGGCTTAATAAAGGGGAGGGGGGTGGGCAGATGGTGACTGTGAAAAGGCAGAGATACTAAACAAATATTTTTGCTCGGTATTTACAAATGAAGAAGGGTAGGTATCTAAAAAAAACAATATAAACACTCTGGATACAGAAGTTGATAACAGCCCATTTACAGAAGAAAGGGTTCTGAAAGAACTCTTAAAACTGAAGGTGGACAAAGCAATGGGGCCTGATGGGATTCATCCCAGAATTCTAAAAGAACTAAGGGTAGAACTAGTGACACCGCTGACTGCCCTCTTTAACAAATCATGGGAGGATGGGGTGGTATCTGAGGACTGGAGGAGGGCAGATATGATTCCCCTTCACAAAAGTGGGAGCAGGGCAGAAGCAGCAAACTACAGACCTGTTAGTTTAACCTCAGTGATAGGGAAATGATGAATCACTTCAAGGAAAGAATTGTCAAGTACCTAGAGGCCAGAGGAGCACAGGACCCAAGGCAGCATGGATTCACAGCGGGAAGGTCATGCCAGATAAATCTAATAGATTTCTTTGACTGGGTGACCAAAGTAGTAGATCAGGGAGGGGCTGTGGACATGGCCTACCTAGACTTTAGCAAGGCATTTGACTCAGTCCCACACAAAAGATTTATATACAAGTTTACCAGCCTGGGAGTGGGTCCCAATATGATATCCTGGGTAAAGAATTGGCTGAAGAATAGGACACGGAGAGTAATAGTAAATGGAGTCCACTCGGAAGAAAGGGGGGGGTTACTAGTGGGGTGCCGCAGGGTTTAGTATTAGGACCGGTCCTCTTCAATGTCTTTATAAGCGACGTTGCAGAGGGACTGGAAGGAAAAGTATGTCTCTTTGCAGATGACACAAAGATCTGCAACAAAGTTGATGCACAAGGTGGGGTGGAAAGGATAAGAAGGGACTTGACAAAGTTAGAGAAATGGTAAAATGTATAGCAGCTTAGATTTAATGCTAAGAAGTGCAAGGTAATGCACCTGGGAAACAAAAACCCAGGGGAAGAGTACACAATGGGGGGGTGAGATACTAACAACAACAAAAATGGAAAGGGACCTGGGGGTAGCCATATCAGATGACCTAAAGGTGGGCAAGCAATGTGAGAGGGCAGTAAGGAGGGCTGGGGGGGGGAAAGTGGGATGCATAGGGAGAGGCATCACCAGTAGAAAACAGGAAGTTGTTATCCCTCGGTACTGACAGCTGGTGAGACCCCACCTAGAGTACTTTGTGCAGTTCTGGAGACCCAGTATCTGCAAGGACATAGACAAGATGGAAGCTGTCCAAAGGAGGGCAACTAAAATGGTGCAGGGTCTGCACCTGAAGACATATGAAGAGAGACTAAAGGAGCTTAATATGTATAGCCTCGAGGAAAGGAGGGAGAGGGGGGACATGATAGAAACTTTCAAGTACCTCAATGGAATCAACAAAGTCCAAGAGGGTAGCATCCTTCAAAAAGAGGTATGCAAGAACAAGGGGCACAATTTGAAGATGGGGGGGGCAGCTCAGAGGTAATGTAAGAAAGTATTTTTTCACAAAGAGGGTTGTGTATGCATGGAACGGCCTTCTGGAGGAGGTTGTGGAGTCAAAAACAGTGACTGAATTCAAGCATGCATGGGACAGCCATAAGGCAATTCTAGAGGGTGGGGGTAGACAGAAGTAGGCTGTTGGTTAACTAGGATCTGCAGTTTATCCACTCAGTAGGGAAATGGGCAGACTGGGTGGGCCAAGCGGTTCTTATCTGCCATCAAATTCTATGTTTCTATGGTCTAGTGGACCTGTACCCCTGATTGTGGGCTGAATTAGAAAAATAAGAACATTATTATCCCTGGTGGTCCAGTGGGCCCCCCCCCACCACCCACTATCCCCACCGCCCGCTCCCCACCGGTCAGTGGCGGGCGGCAGCACCACCCACCTGCCGCCTCTCGCTTGTTGCATCGATACCATCAGTAGTTGACAAGCCTGTTGTTCACAGCGTGAGCCAATGGCCATGCAGCAGCCCATATTGTATATACATTCCAGATATGTGAATGGATCCATTTACATATCTGGAATGTGTAGATGGTATAGGCTGCATGTCCATTCAGCTCACGCTGTATGGACCAATAGGCAGCTCTGTGATCCAGTCGGTAAGAAATGACTGAGTAGGCAGGTTACCGTGGCTGCTGACCGAGGGAGTGGGGCAGAGGGAGATCAGTGGGCAGATGGGAGGGGGGTCCACTGGACCACCAGGGATAATATTGTTCTTATTTTTCTAAATCAGAACAATATGCAAATTAAAAATCAACATGGGTAGGGAACAGAAAATCCTATCCTGGAATATTAATGGTCTTAACACTGGTGAAAAGCATGAAGACTCTCAACTATATTAAAACACAGAAACCAGATGTGGTCCTATTCCAGAAAACTTACATAACTGACAGGGAACTGGCACATATGGTCACAAATTAGAGAGGGGAGTGTATTTCAGCAAACACCAACTCAAAAGCCAGGGGGGCAGCCATGTGGCTCTGGATAGAGTTACAGGCAAAATGTACAAAAACAGTAAATGACATGGGAGGCAGATACTCCCTGCTGCAACTCACACTAGCAAATGGTCAGACCCTAGCACTGTGATCTACCTATGGGGCAAACTACGACTCCCCTGACTTCTTTCAGAAGCTTGCAGTGGAAATGACAGAAATGGCAGGCAGTGGGTAGTGGATGGTGATATGAACTGCATGTTTGTTGGAGATCTTGACAGGTCAACAGGAGTGCCCTTTGCCCACTGTAGAAGATACTGTGCTCTTCAAGACCTCCTGATGACCCTTAGGCTGGTTGATACATGGAGGCATGCACATACAGGAGGCAGGAAGTATACATTTTACTACCATTCCCATACCTCTTATGCTACCATTGATCTTCTGCTATGAGACCACACCTTATTACAATTTTTGACAAAAATACAGTGCAATGTCATCTTGATCTCAGACTATGCCCCAGTGTGCATGATCCTTGGACAGCAGGATGTGGCTACATCTACCCCCACCTGGAAGCTACACCCCACCCTGTTGAAATCAGATGCATACAGAAAATACATCAGTAATACCATAACAGACTTCATAACACTAAACAAGCATGGAGAAACAACTCCTAACATCTGGTGGGAAGCTTCAAAGGCATTTATCTGGGATGCCACTATTTCAATTTGCTAGTAATCTTTCTAGACAAGTGGCAAACTGAATAAAACAGCTTAAGCAGAAAAAAAAAAACAGGAATGTGAAAAGGCCCATATGGCTACATTCATCCCCAACTCTACAAAAAATAAAGGTAGACTGTTACTAATTAGTTCTTAGAACATCAGAATTAGTAACTCACAACTAAGGGCTGATTTCCACCAAATACAACCTTTACTTATGTTGAATAAATTAGTTCTTAATCTTAGGAAAACACAAACTATGCATTTTGGCTCTGTTTCTGAACCCCTGCATATTACAAGTGTTGACAGATTTTCTGTGATTATGGTTGACTCTTTCAAATATCTATGAGTCATTCTTCTCGGCTAGATCTCTCCCTACCCATCCATAATGTATGTAAGGCAGTAAATCGCAAGTTGGGTCTGACTTATAGAGCTAAACACATCCTCACACCAGCTGTATGTCTTGCCCTTGCTAGAGGAGTGCTCCTCCCCACCCTTAGTTATGGGCTCCTTAATTTTACCCATGCTGCTCAGTCCACTTTTTCTAAGTGGGATGTAACCTATAACAGTGTGTGTCAGCTTGCCCTCTCTGCTACCTGTCTCACATAACTCATGACGTCTATAACAAATTTGAATGGTTGTCCCCAGGGAATTATCATGCCTTTGCCCTCAGCTGCTTTATTGATAAAGTTGTCGGACTGCCACTCCTCCTGTCTTGGCGGAACAATTAAGGGTTGTTAATTCAACTTACCCCCCTCTGGTCCAGTGATTCACTTTGTTCTCTTTCCAAAAACCCGCATGGCTATGGGGGACCAAGTCTTTGCTGTCTGTGGACCTAGGCTATGGAACTCCCTCCCAGTGTCTGTTTGCAGTACCACCTCCCACTACATTTTTAGAAGGTACCTATGGGATCACTTGAAATCTAAATGTGCCTGTAATTGCACTTAATTCTGGTATTTCCTCACTCCAAGGAGTGGTAGACTCCAGTGCTTTGCTTGGTTTGTTCAGGTCTGTGCTTGTGTACAATTGTGTCTTACGCATATACTGTTTAAATTGCTGTGATCTTTAATCTGTTGTTACCTTACCTATATGCTGTTGTCTTTTCACTGTTAAAGTTTGACCTGCCTGTATATCTTTGTAACCTCTTGGGTTGCACCTGAAAATAGGCATATATTTGTCTAGTGTACTTACCTTGTCAATAAAAGCTAAATAAAAAAAAAAAAAAAAAAAAAATTAAGAGCCAAATCCTCCAAACCAGCACAGGGAAAAATTTTGATGCCGGCAGTGGAGGCAAATGGTTGGCATGGCTGCTAAATGCCAAGGTGTGGACTGCACACATCCCAAAAATCAGAAATGAAGGAGTAAAACCACAAATCCCAGGGAAGTAGGGGATGGCTTGAAGGAATTTTATAAATCCTTATAGAAATCTGATGTGCTCCCCCACCCAGGAGCAGCTCTCTAAATTCTTTGACTCAGTCCCTCTACTGCAGCACATACATAAGGACAGAGCAGAGCAGCTGGATGAAGAGCTCAGCTGGAATGAAGTGATGAATGCAATTTGTGTTCTGACAGAGGAAAGGTGTCAGTGCCTGAAGCCTACCGATTGACTTGTACAAGGTCCTTGCCCCATATCTAAAAGAGCCCGTAGAGGCTAAGCTTAGGCAAAGCTTGGCAAATGGTGTACTGCCCCCTCCACATGGTCAGTTACCATATTTGTACTTCCCAAATCAAGGAGGGGCTCAATCTTGTGTGCACCTGAAAGACCCATCTTCCTTCTTGCAGCAGACTAGACAATCATAACCAAAGCAATGGCAAATAAATTAGAGACAGTATTACTAGAGAGCATACATTTGGATCAAGCCAGCTTTATGAAAGTAATATAAGGGAATGGTAACATTAGAAGGACCCTGAATATGGTCTGGAAATGGATGCAGAGCTTACCTAGGGGGAGGCAGGAATCCTAGCACTTGATGCCAAATAGGCATTTGACCGTGTGAAGTGGGGGTACATGATGCATACACTTCAGCCCTTCAGGATGGGCCCCATGTTAAGGAGCTGGGTACAGATTCTATACACAAAGCCAACTGCACAAGTAATGATCAATGACAGTCCATTGACGATATCTGAGTTACAACAAGGCATGAGGCAGGGGAGTCCCCTTTCCCCATTACTATATGTTATGTCACTGAAACCCCTAGCTGCAGATATATGGGCCGCAAAGGACATCAAAGGGCTGGAGACAGAGGGGAAGAGCTACAAAATGTAATTGTTTGCCAACAATCTCCCACTCTATCCAAGTGACCCCAAAAGCTCTCTGGACCAGGTGGCAGAGTTGCTGAAGGAATATGGAACACTAGACAGTCATAAAATTAACTGGGGAAGAGTGAGCTTACTGTATGTACTTAAGTAAGAGGGTTGGAGGCAGTAGGGGTTGGTGTTTAAAATCTTTAGGCGGCAGAGTCCCTGAAGTACCTTGACATTATAATGCCCCAAACTCTTTCTAAGCTGTATGAACTGAACTATAGCCCCCTACTAAGGAACGTTAAAGTGGATTGTGAGAGGTGGACCTCCTTTCCTTTGTCTCTTTGTTGGCTACATAGGTACAGTAAAACTGAGTATGCTGCACAAAGTGTTACTATCTATTTCAGTTCCTGCCAGTGAAAATACATAAAAAATGTTTTGCCCAACACATAGGCAGCCTGAATTCACTACTTTGGAAAGGTAAACCGGCTCTTATTAGGTAGATAGCTCTTCAAAGGCTGCCAGGAGAAGGGGGAATGGCATTACCAGACTTCCATCTCTACTGCAAAGCATCAAAGCTAGCCTTTCTAGAAGAAGAAGAGGAGAGGACCTTTATCACACTGTCAGCAGAAGGAAGAAGTCTTTGTTGGGCAAGACCTACAGTCAGGGGTACAGGATCCATATTTACTCACTCAATGAGAGGGGCACGTAAAGAATACTTTTATTAGAACAACAGCTGGAGCCTGGAACAGAAACCTGGCAGTTTGCCTGAGGTGCTGCTTGCACTGGCTCTCAAAGGAGAAACAGGCTACAATGTCTTTCTGCTTCAGAGCGTGTTAAGGTGGCAAAAAAGGGAATATGAACAGTGGAAAACATGCATGAAGGGGTATGCTAATGTCTTTTTAGACCTTAAAAAGAAACTCCATGTGGGAGACAGATTCATTCATTGTCTATTTAAAGCTAAGGTAATTGCTGCATTGCCTAAATGGTACATATAGCACTCCCAACAGGGCCCCAATGGAACAGATTATAACTAAACCACGACCCCTAACCAAATCACTGTCAGCTCTCAATAAACTAATATTGAACAGTCTCCTAGATACCTCAGTACCTTACAGAGCAACCTGGAGTGGTGATATATTGGCACATCTCACTCCAGAACAGTGGAAGCCAACAGTGGCGCAGCAAGGACCTGCACAAAAGGTAATTGTCTGAGGCAGGTCCAGTACAACTTCCTATTTCGCACATACTACTCCAGCAGTAGGCACCATGGCTATAACCCATCTGTAGATCCCACTTGTCCCAAATGTAAGGCTGAGACTGAAACCTACTTTCACATGGTACTTGGATGCACCAAAGCTAAAGCCTACTGGAGAGCTTTACACTGAATTATGCAGGTACACTGGGGGTACACCTTAAAAACATAGTCCTGGAGCTCCTACTGGGAGCAGAGATTAACTGGAACAAGGAGAGAAAGCACCCACTATAGGAATTGGCATTAAACACAGCAAGAAAGACTCTAGTCCAACACTGGTTGAGTGTGGACCCCACTCCAGATGCACACTGGTCTAAAAATTTTATGAGCTGTCTCAGAATACAAAAGGCCCAGCATTATGCAAACAACCAAGATGTGGCTTTTGGTAAAGTCTGGGGACCATTAATAGAAATAATGGAAAAAGGTATATTCTTGACATAGACAAGTTGGCTGCAAAAACGTTGAGACCCCAGGTTTGATAGAGCGTTTGGCTTTCCCACTTAATTTAAATGAATGTGCATGCAGTCAATAATATGAATGCACCTACATTGTAATACAGTATGTATTGACTTTGACTTTTACATATAGTTTTTAATTTTTTTTTATTTATTGGTGATCTTGGATTAACACCTTTGAGACCAAGCTCATTACATTGGTTCCACATCAGAATTACATTAACAGTGATTAAAAAAAAAAGGAAAAAACATGTAGGTATACAACAGAGCTGTAAGTGCAGGCTAATAACAAATATGAGTCTAACTATTAATATAAACATAAACAAACAGACTAAATCAACAGGTTATGATAAGTACAACCAGTTTATGGGGGGAGAGGCAGTTTAAGGAAGAGAGGACAATTCAGACTGGGGGTGCCTATAAGGCAGAAGGAGGTACTGCAGCAGACTGAGTTATCAGGATGGAGTGCTATGTTCAGGGATTGCAGCAGCCTAGAGCAACCAACACCTGCTCAAGAAGTGGGGAAGCATCAGCCCAGGAAGGCCTTGTTGAAGCTTTTTTTTTTGGGGGGTGGGTTGGGGCTGAAGGCAGATAGGAGAGGACAGCAGGATAAAAGAGGGGCATTTGACAGAGGAAGGAAGGACGGGAAGGATACAGTACATTAAGGCATTACATTAGTTGTTTTCTGATTGTACTCATTCACTATATCAATGAAATCTTCAATAAATAGAGGTTACAATAACAACAACAACAACAAAAAGAATCATAAGTTTCAATCAGATTTAAAAATAAATGTATCAGTAGCCAGCAAACAAAATGGTGGATTTGTCCATGATGGGCCAGAATCTCAAAAGAAATGGGGACCTTTTTTGAGTCTATTTTACCATTTGTGAATCTCTGAGCCACATGCATTGGCGGTGCAAGTGAATTCACCTTATTCTTAATGGCTGGACATGTGAGTACAAGTGAAGCAGTTTTGCACTTCTTAAACTGGCATGCAGCACCATCTTCCTGACCATAAATTCAGTTTCAGCAAGCAGAGACTGTTACTTAGGGAACCAATAAGTAAGCAATCATTAATTGGGGTGAAAGCCCCTGAACAATGGTCTGTACCATCAGTAGGCCACTGGGTGAATACAGAATGTATTAATAATTTTGGAAAGTATATTGTGGCATGGGGTGGGCCAAATCAGTCTTGGAAAATTGTCAGACCCTGGGGACACATTTTGAAAGATTTCCTATTGTGAACGCAGCCATCCACATAGGTGCCCACTGACTCAGAACAATATGCACGACTACTGTAAAATTCTGCGACATATCTATTTTGTAATTAGCACTGTTCAGATTTCCTAGCCTTAGCACAATCAATGTCAATATATAACTGAAGCATTCTTCCTTATTACAAAACTGACACTTTAAAGACTTTAGTAGTACAAAAGCTGTATATTACGCTTATATAAGGGCCTGGTGCACACACACACACACACACACACACACACACACACACACACACACACAAATGTGAGTGAAGGGTGTTCACCTCATTTGGTTGCACAACTTCTGGGATCCTATGGATGGTCACCTGCATCTTTCATAACAAAAAAAACAAAATAAGAAAACTTACTGTGGGGCAATCTAGGGTCTGACCACTGACTGACTGACTGACTGACTCACTCACTCACTCACTCACTATTTGAAAATGTGTCCCAGTGGCACTAATATTTTCTGTTGGGCTAGCAGATTTTTTGTCTTTGTCTGCCAATTGGCTATTCACCAGGAGAGCTCTCTGGCTGCAGAAGCAGAGACTTAGAGATGTTCCAGCACCTCAACCCCGACATACTGCAAACCTTCAGTAGAGTTCATCCTGGCCGAAAAAGGGACCAGCTGCCAGAAACTGCTGTGCAACCCAGCTGATTTTGTACAGGGTTAGCACACCTGAATGACATGTTCAATGCTATCGAATGAAATGCTACATTTGTGCAGCAGTGCAGAAATATAGCTATATTTTAAGTGCTGGGAAAAAAATTTGTTTTAAAATGAAAGCACACAGTTGATTTGGTTTTGTGTTTTCTCCACACCACATACTGAACATACAACTGCTTGAAGAACTGAGTTTTCTCACAGTTATCTCTTAGCTGTGAAAATATCACTTCAGCCATTATTTCTTCAAATCTGCTATTTATACTGCATATATATTGTTTTCATGTTATGCTGGCCTATAGCTATTATACTCAAGTTTCATAGTACTTTTCACAGTGTGGCAAAACCATTTGTACTTTCTTCAGACATAATCACGTTAGAGTAAGGGAGACATCTGGTGTCCAAAGGAGGCTTTGATCACAGCTCAGAATAAACCCTGAATTACACGCAAGTAACTCTTCTTTTGAACAAAAGTTTCCTCCAAGGCAACACTTTACTGTTGCAGTTATTCTTTCTCACAGCTAAGTCCCTTTTCTTATATATTTACTATTCTAACACCACGCCACCACGGATCACCACGCAAGTGAAATTCTGACACAAGAGAACTATGGGGACCTTGGATAGATTTGAACTCTCAACCTCTTGTTTATTAGGCTGTAGACCATTCCACTACATCACAAATCAGACACATCAGTGAATCTCAGGTCTTTAGCTGTAGAGGTTAAAGCCTTGCCTGGGAAGCAGCCTTTTCAAATATTTCTCAAAGGCAGGGCTGCCTCTGAGGCAGATTTGTCTTGGAGGCAACTTTTGTTTAGAAAAAATGTTACTTGTGAATAAAACAGGAATGGTCATGCAACTACAAACATAGAATGTAATGGCAGATAAGGCTGCAGGGTCCACCCAGTCTGCCCATGTGTTTTGCCTACTGTCTATTTAGTCATACAAGACAACTTTTCTGTCATTATATGTCTGCCACTCTCCTTTCAGAGAATCAGTTTGCAATACACTATAAAATATGGATTTCAGACCTTATTTGAAAATACCAAAAGTAAAACATGTTTAACTAGTTTAAGCACTCTCTGGGAGCTTGCTAGTTAAATTGTGTGGCTAGGCAGAGAAAGAAAGCTATGGTGCCGGGTATGTCTGGGATGTGGGCCTGCCTGCTGACACCAGGTGGGGCCTCAGCCAGAGGGTATAAATAATATGGTTTGGGCACCAAAAAAGGATTCTGAAAAGAGAGCCAGAGAGAGAGAGAGAGAGAAAGAGAGAGTCAGGGGTTTGGCCTGCAAGTTCGGCCGGAGGGCCGTGGTGGGGCTGGGCCACTTGGCACCCCGGCCCTCCTCCCTCGAAGACTCGTGTATGAAGATACGGCAGTTCGGGTCATAAGTGAAGGAGAACAGTGGAGCATCAGCCTGGGTCCTACTGGTGCAGTCTGGGAGCCAGATCCCTGGGAAGCAGACGTCGGAAAGTCCACCAAGTGATCTCTGACACCTTGGTAGGGTAAACACCAATGGGGACCCTGTTTTCTAAGTAATCTCACCCATGGGTGAGTGCACCCTGTGAGCGAGTAGTGTTTCTGTGGTTGGGGCTGCTCTGGCAGTATGGGGCTTGGGGCATGGTCCAGAGGTAGCAGCCTGGAATGTTGAGGGTGTGGTGGTGGCAGTCTACCCCTTTTCCCTGAGCCGGTGGCCATTCCAGTGTTTGGGCTCTCTGGGGGTGCAGCCTGTGGAAGCAAGAAAGGATCCATGTGGGGAGTGGTTGGTTGGGACCCTGGCAGGGTGGCAGACCATCCAGGTGCGCCATGTGGCACAGTTAGCAGTCCTCTGAGTGAAGGCAGTCCAGAAATTGAAATTGCTGCATTAGCAGATAGTGCCTTGGGTCTCTGTAAGTCCAGAAATTTGCAGAATTCCTTAGGGAGGCCATCCAGGCACTTGGCATCAGTGACTGGGTATCAGGAAGGTCTTCAGTGGGTTGGTTCTTGCTAAAAGGAACACAGGTGAAAGTTTAAGACCTCTATGTAAAGAAGATAGCTTTCTGTAGTTTTAAATCAGCCCCCTGTATTTCACAGTAACCCCTTGTGTAGAAGGTTAAAACATGGCATAGCAAGAAATGGGATTGGGACAGTAGCAATGTCTTATACTGTCACAATTTCTACCTTGATTTGAGTATTTGAGAGACTAAGAGAAGAGAAGGTAAGCAAATGTCTTAGTGAAGAAAGAGTAAGATGAAGGAATATGAAATGAAAATGCTGCTGAATTTGAAAAACCTCTAAGTGAGGCCTGTTTCGGGCCACTGTATAGGCTGCTGTCCAGAATATAGCCTTTTCAACTCAAGGGAATGTCTGCATGCAATAAATTAATCTGTTGGAAAAAGGGATTGTTGCAGAAGAAAAGTCAGGTTTTTGTCTGTGAAGTGTTCCCACCGTATGTGTTACCCCCACGCTCCATGGAGAAGTTATTATATTCAATCAGTTTTGCACTTTTGATTCTGGAGTGGGCATTGAATTTAATTGATTAAAACTTCATATGTTGTGCCTGTTAATGAACAATGGCCCTGCAATTAGCTCACTGAAACAAAGAAGTGTACCTGCTCCTCGAACTGCCAAAGCCATCTCGCAATCATCAGAAGAACCAGGTAAATAGCGTATTTATATCTCCCTTGGATTGTGTTTTTTTGTTGTTGTATAGCACCTCCTCCCACTTTCTACCATCTGGATACCCCTAGACACTGGGAGTGGAGGGGGCTTACAAATGTGGGGGCTCATCCGGCATTTGAAGAAAATGTTGGCGAGCATGTTTTGTGCCTGGACTAACTTTTAGGGAGCTGCAGGGGAGAATACAGAGTGTGGAGGTGCCATTTTGAACTCATGCATCTTCACACCTCTTTGCAGTGCCATTTTGCCAGCATGGACTGTTTAGCATACACTTAATGTATGCAGAGCTTTGGGAATTCACTTTCTATTGGTTGGAGGTGGCCAGACTGGGACCAGAGGTCATGTTGTATGGAGCAGGAGCACCATTTTTGCTGAGCCCCAAGTAAACTGTGCCACAAGTGTGTTGATGAGAGGAAATGCCCACTTGTTTTGAACTTGTGCACAGTTGAGCCACAACCTGAAAAACATTTGCAAACACCACCATGCCTGAAGCTTCAGGAGATGGAAGCCAGATGGTTCTTGTGCCTACATCATTACTTCGTGGCACTAGGATTTAGCTCAAAAAGGGGGAACTCAAGAGAAGTGTGTATTTTCCACCATAACAGAGGTGTGGTGAAAACCCTGCTGGTTTGCCTGGATTGTGCCAGCAGTGTCACCTCTTTCAGGGTGGCCTGCTATCGAATACCAGCCTGCTTGGGGTTGGTCCACCACCTCTGCTCTGGTGAGTGCTGCCTCCTCTTTTTTGGAAAACGGGGGAAGTTAGGGGCTGCTGCTGGTGAAGTAGCCCCTGGGGAGAGGGGCACTAGCTGTCTGCCAAACCCTTCTCCCCCTGCAGTGCCTGACCCTCCCATGGCAGAGGGAGAGGCTATTGGGTGGCAGAGAGGACAGAGCCAGCAGAGTCCCCTGGTTGGGCAGACACCAGTTGGTGGCAGGCACCATGAAGAGATCCAGAGGACCCCCTCCATTGCTGTGGAGACCCCAGCTGTCCAGCGCCCTGATGAGGAGGTGGAGGAAATCATATCAGAAAGAGACTCCAGAAAGGTGGAGGACCAGGATGACACTGTACCCCTCTCTCTGGGTGTCCATCCCAAGTCTTATACCTTTGATGACCCCTTGTGGGAGCAGGATGTCCCTAAGCTTTATCATTTCCCCAGTCAGAGGTTCCCTGACAATATGCCTTGGCTGCATCAGGCCTGTGTTCAGTGTAGAAAGGACATGGACACTCTCTGCTCCACTGACCCCCACTATTTGAAGTACACTTTGGGGAGTTGGTTGTTGTCTGATGCTGCCCCTAGAACCAGTGTGCACAGCATCCCAGATTGGTCACAGGCTGAGTGAAAGGTTCACTGAAGGATCAAGAAAGAATACCCTGGAGAAAATTATCCTGATGTAAATGGGATGTTATTGAGGAGGAAAGAGAGGACTGGGTGTTCCAGGGTGCCCTGGATAAAGTTCAATTGAAGAGCCATGGAAGTGCTATGGATTTAGGTGGACACAAGCAAGAAGTCATTAAGAGAGTCAGGCAGCTGTACCTTTCCGCAGTATGGACTAGTGACTCTGTTTAACAGTTTTGTGATGGTCCAGGATGTCGAGAGACAGAAAACAAAATATTACATAATTTGTGAAAATGCTTTAAGGGAAGAGTGTACTAAGCCAGACCCCAAGTTGTATTTCACCTGGAATGCTCCACAATAGTGCTGTCCTGGGGAAAGAAAAGAAACTGACAACCCCCCCAGGCACTGGCTTGTGCATCAGGGAAGAGCAAGACTGCCCAGCTTTGGACCCCCAATGTTAGAGGCTGGATGAGATCAACCCTTTATGATTACTGTTATGTTTTAAAATAGTTTAGGGGTTTGACTCCTCAGCTGTCTAAAGGATTGACACTTATCTGAATCTGATTAACATTAGTGTTCTATGTTTTTGGAAAAAAAAAAGAAAATCAAATCAAATCAAACTTTATTTAACCAGGCATCAACACCATTGAGCAAGCTCATTTTCAAAGTGGTCCTGGACAAGGAACAGTACAAATACACAGACATAGTAATACAAAGATTGTAATATCAGCAGATTGCGGTACAAGGTCGGATGCAAAATACCTGAGTCCGTCAAAGGAACTCACAATTAGACATATGCGAAAAACAATATCAAATAGGGTAAAGGGAAAGGAAGATAGAAACTGTAAACAGATAGGGGCCTGCGAGTGGATATGTGAAGGCAGAGAAAGGAAGTGAGAGCCATGGAGTGGGGGAGGGAGTGTGTGTACTGGAATCCCTAGGAAAGAAGGAGGATGATATACTAACAATTATTAGAGCGGAGAAATCAATAAATGAAAGGACAGAATACCTATAGCAACTACAAGGTTCCCGCAAATACTCGACTAGCAGGGCTTTGAAGGAGAGAAGGCTCGGAAGTGAGATAAGCTTGAATGTGCTTTGCATAGTGCTCCAAAGTGAAGGGAGTGCATAGTTAATTGTGGACAATCCAAGGTTAGTTTTCATCCTGGGCACTTGGAAGCAAAGAGTTGCATAATGTCTGAGACCATAGGAGCCAGAGGCATGTTTGAACAGGCTAGAAATATATGCAGGGAGCTTGTCTGAGATAGCTTTATAGAACCAAATGAGTGCATTTCTTTTTCTCCTTGTTTAAAGTGAGGGCCAAACCGCCATTTGGTACAGAAGACAGTGATTGGTGCGAAAAGGCAGGTTAAAGATAAATCTTAGGGCTACGTGATAAAGGGTGTCAAGTTTGTTTAGCGCTGTGAGAGGGCAATGATCATAGAGGAAATCGACATACTTGAGTACGGGTAGGAAAGTAGTTTGTACTAGTCTCTTTCTAGATTCTGTGGTGAGCAGATGTTTGATACACTAGAATAGGCCGAATCGCTGTCTTAGCTTTTTCGAGACTTCATTTAGGTGGCATAGAAAATTGAGTTTGTTGTCCAGCCAGAACCCAAGGTATTTAAAGGTATCTACTGAGTCCAGGGGTTCACCCAAAAGTGTTAGTAACGGTGGGATGTGTGTGGGACCAGAGGCTGCTTTTGGAGAGAGAATCATGAATTTAGTCATTTTGGCATTGAGAAGGAGTTTATGCTTGATGAGACTATGTTGTAAGGAGGTAAAGTCTTGTTGTAGGTCTTCATGGGCCGTGAGAAGTGGGGAATTTGAGGAATAGAGTACAGTGTGAACAGCAAGGAGCCTTGGGGGACCCCTCGCAATAGGGATTTCTGTGGAGACAGGTCACCTGCTGATTTAACTTGCTGCAATCTGTTAGCTAATTAGTGAACCAGTTGATGGCAGGGTTGTCTAGGCCGACATTTCTCAGTGATGTAAGCATGATGTTATGATCCATGGTATCGAAGGCCTTGCTGAGGTTGAGAAATAGAGCAACTACATGTTTTTTAGAGTCTAGGGCAATTTGCCAGTCAGTAGTTACTTTTGTAAGAGCAGAAATGGTGCTGTGTTTTGCCTGAAACTCAGACTGGGCAAGGTTTAGGAGATTGTGCTGGTTCAGGTGATCTCTGATTTGAATATTGACAATCTTTTCCAGGACTTTTGAGAGAGTGGAGAGTATAGAAATAGGCCAGTAATTATTCAGATCACAAGGGTCCCCTGACTTAAAAAGAGGTAGAACATGGGCAGTCTTCCATGTCGCAGGTAATTCACCCTGACTCAAAGAGATGTTAAATAAGTGGGTGATGGGGGAGGTCAGGTAGAAGTAGCCAAGCTTTAAGAAGAATGGTGCAATGTTATCCACGCCAGCGTTTTTTTTGTGTCCAGTGCCAAAAGGAGGTCCTCTACTTGCTTAAACAGAATGGTGGAAAAGCTGAATAAGGGAGGGTTTGGTTGATAAGGGTAAGGGATAGCATTTAAGTCAACTGAGCTATCACCCACATAGCTAAGCTTACTGACAGGTGAGGTATCTAAGGCAAGTCCTGCCATGGAGAAATGGTCATTGAACTGCTCTAAGATAGCGTCTCTATCTGTATAAGTAACTCCATTGGTCACGATTCTGGCTGGAAGAGAGGCAGCCGAATGTTGACCTTCGATTTCCTTGAGAATACTCCAGAATTTGGCAGAGTTGTTTTTGTTGTCTTCAAGTTTTGCCTGCTAGTACCTGGCTTTTTCAGACCTAATTAATTTAGTGCAAGCATTTCTGGAGATGCGAAAAGCAAGCCAGTCATCCTCCTGTTTGGGATTTCCTCGCTCTTTTCTAACTGGAGTTCCTTTCTCTGAGCGCTTTCTGCAGGCTAGGAGAAAACCATCCAGGAGACCTCTTTTTTGACCTAATCAGTCGAAGGGAGGCGTGTTTGTTGATTAACCCTATTAATAGGCTGTGGAAGATATTGAAAGCCTCACTAATTGATGGAGCTAGGTAGAAGTCCTGCCACCTGATGTTGCTTAGATCTTTCAAGAAGGCGTTCCGGCAGACATTCTTCAGGCATCTTTTCAGTAAAAATCTGGGGGCCAGTTTTATTTGGATAGAGTGTCTAATGCTGGCTATTGCACAGCAGTCACTTATGTCATTGAAGAACACTCCGCTGTGCGTGAAATTATGAGGCTTGTTTACTAACATAAGGTCCAAGAGGGAGCTATGCTCTGGGTGCTTTCTATTGGGTCTAGTAGGTGCAGGTGTTATTTGGGACAGACCATTAGCATCACATAGATCCTTTAATCATAGTGTTGGGGGGGGAAACACCCCCACTGCAGAATCTGGCAAGCCAACTGTGGGAGTCAATGGGTGGGTTGCCAGTTAGCCACAGTATGATGCTGAAGTATAGGTTAAGCAAGGTCTTTTAAAGTGAATGAATTCCCACCATTCCGACGGTGCAACAAGCTGTGCCCTGGCCCTTGGTGGGAGGGAGAGTGGCCATATATCTTCTCTGGGAGTTTGGTGGTGTGGCCTGATTGGCATTGACCAGGAGATGAATGTTTTGTGTGGGGGAGGGGGAAGTGTAAGCACCCTCTGGGAGCTTACTAGTTAAATTATGTAGCTAGGCAGGTGCCGGTATGTCTGGGATGTGGGCCTGCCTGCTGACACCAGGTGGGGCCTCAGCCAGAGGGTATAAATAGTAGGGTTTTGGCACCAAAAAGGGATTCTGAAGACAGAGCCAAAGAGAGAGAGAGAGAGAGTCAGGGGTTCAGCCTGCAAGTTCGGCTGGAGGGCCATGGCGGGGGCCGGGTGGGCCACTTGCCACCCCGGCCCTCCTCCCTCAAAGTCCCATTTATGAAGATGCAGCAATTCAGGTCATAAGTGAAAGGGAGGAGTGAAGCATTAGCATGGGTCCTGTTGGTGCAGTCTGGGAGCCAGAGCCTTGAGAAGCACCTTGGTTGGGACGCACCAAAAGGGGACCCGGTTTTCTAAGTAATCTAACCAGTGGGCCAGTGCACCCTGTGAGTGAGTAGTGTTTCTGTGGTTGGGCCTACTCTGGCAGTATGGCACCTGGTGTGCAGTCCAGAGGTGGCAGGCTAGACTGTTGAGGGTGTAGTGGTGGCAGTCTACCCCTGTTCCCTGGGCTGGTGGCCACTACAGTGTTTGGGCTCTCAGAGAGTGCAGCCTGTGGAGGCAGGAAAGGATCCATGTTGGGATTGGTTGGTTTGGACACCGGCAGGGTGGCAGACCATCAGGGTGCTCCATGTAGCACAGTCAGCAGTCTTCTGGATGAAGGTAGCCCAGAAACTGAGATCGCTACATGAGCGGATAGTGCCTTGGGTCTTTTATAGGTTCAGGAATCAAAAGAATTCCTTGGGGTGGCCATCCAGGCACGTGGCATTAGCGACTGGGTATCAGGAAGGTGTTTGGTGGTTTGGTTCTTGCTAAAAGGAACACTATTGAAAGTTTAAGACCTCTATGTAAAGAAGATAGCTTCCTGTGGTTTAAAATCAGCCCCCTGTGTTTTACAGTAACCCCCTGTGTAGAAGGTTGAAACATGGCATAGCAAGAAATGGAATCGGGGAAGGTAGAAATGTCCTGTGCTGTTACAATTGCTATAGCTGTCTTGGTTTGAGTATTGCTGAGAGTAAGAGAAGAGAAGTTAAGCAAGTGCCTTTGTGAAGAAATAGTAAGATGAAGGAAAAGAAAATGAAAATACTGCTGAATTTAAAATGCCTCTAAGTGAGGCCTGTTTCAGGCCACCATATATGCTGCTGTCTGGAATGTAGCCTTTTTGGCTCAAGGGAATGTCTACATGCAATAAATTAATCTGCTGGAAAAAGATGTGGTTTTTGGCTGTGAAGTTTTCCCACCGTATGTGTTACCCCCATGCTCCATGGAGTTGTTTTTTAATTTTTCTCATTTTATATGAAATCAGTTTTGCACTTTTGATTCTGGAGTGAACATTGAATTTATGCTGTTGTGCCTGTTAATGAATATTGCCCCCTGTAGTTAGCCCACTGAAGCAAAGAAGTGTACCTGCTCCTCGAACTGCGAAGCCATCTCGCAATCATCAGAAGAACCAGGTAAAGAGTATACTTATATTTTCCTTGGACTGTGTTTGTCATGGTTGTATAACACCCCCTCCCATCTTCTACCATCTGGATACCCATAGACACCAGGAGTGGAAGGCTTACACTAGGAAAAGCCTACTAAGCTGAGAACATCTTATTTTCAGAGGTATTCTGGAAGAAGGTTACAAAGAAATGTAAACAATAACAGACAATAAATAGAAAATATAATATGGCTAAGGCCATTAATTCACAAATAGGACACACTTTTTAAATGTCCTAATTCATTATTAAATTGTATAATTAATTGCCAAAATTATGAGAATTACATGCCAATCAAAACAAAGCAACAAACTTGTGCAGTTCCTACTTTAAAAATGCCATTACTGTCCACAGCTCACTCTCTCACTGCAGCTCCCCACCCAAACAGGAAGCAACTGACTCTGTCAGTACCGCTGCTCTTGTAGCTCACTCTCTCCCTCTCACCTTCCCAGCCACCTGAACAGGAAGTAAATCAGTTCAGCTGATACTGACACTCTCACTGCTCTCTCACCCACTCACTCGAACTGTAAACAAATGGAGTTGGCTGGTACTGCTTCTCTCTTAACTCTTTTTCTTCTGCCCACCTGCCTGCCCGAACTGTGGTTCACTCTCTCTCTGACTCTCTCTCTCTCTCTCTCTCTGTCGCTCACACCCACTCACCTGGTGTCAGTATAACTCAGATGGTAGCACATCTGCTGTGTTAGATGGTTGTGGGTTCTAGTCCCACACCGGGATCAGGCTCATACCATGACACACTGTCACCCTAGTGCAGTACTGTGGGTGCTGTACTGTGGGGGTGTGCTGTCCTTCGGATGAGACATTAAACTGAGGTCCCTTTTATCCATTTCTGGTGCTATCCTTATGGTTTTCCAGGTGGAAGTAAAAGAACTCAAGGCACTTTTTGTAAGAGTAGGTGATTTTCTCTGGTGTCCTAGCCAACATTCCCCTGCCAATAAAAAACAGTTCAGTTCATATAATTGTCCAAGGCTGTGGGTAGGTGTAGATGTGTGAGATGGCTGCTGCTACATCTTCAGTCACTTCACTACCAGTCTCAAATTGTTGCCTATGCACCAATACATGATGAGTATGCAGGACAGATACATATCTGGCCCACGCACGTCCACACTCCTGGACAGGTACAATGGGCATGGCATTCACCACCACCGGCCACCACATGTCTCCTGTCCATGGGGTGGGGGGTGGATCAGCAGACATAGGCAAGTATTCAACCAGATGCCTGTCCTGGTTTCAGAGTGGATGCCCTGTTCCATACAGAGCAGTACTGTGGGACACCGTGAGTCCTAGGAATCAAAGAATAAATGGTGACTGCCCCAGTGACTGTCCCATCCCTCTCTGCCTGACTGGAGGGCAGGGGAGCATGGCAGGGGGTGTTGTCTGTCCCCCTGTGGCAGGTAGGTTCTGTAACATGGGGTGAGCAGTGGCTATGGCAGGGTCCCTGCTCAGATGTGGATACATCAAGAAATGGGAAAGCATTTTGGAAACTTAAGCATTAAAGTAAAATCACTGTATAAAATAAAGGAGGTTATATAATATACCGCATGAGCATTTATGAATTAGAAAGTGTAATAAGTAGAAAATATTGATTTTAATTGAAAAGAAGACCATACAGAAAGATACTGAAGTGGGTTAAACAATGAAAGAATGTTTTACTTTTAACATATACTCAGGTTAACAGTGGTAAAATGAAAACATAGAAGTAAAAAGAATGACAGGAAAGAAATCATTTTAACCACATCATAGGTGATTACTTGATTTTTATATTGGTAAAAATAAGCAAAATGTGTTAGGAACAAGATTTAGATGAGAAGATTACTTGAATGTGTTCTGGGCTGGAGGGGCTATGTCATTATAGACAAGATAATATGTTCAATGGAGTACATGATGTGGATAGGCAACTGAATATTTCTATAAGGATTTTTGTGATTAGTTTGTCTTAGAAATTGAAGGACAGTTTACATAAGTAAGAATGACTATGCATAATGGAACAGTTACACCAGAGGTGTTTCTGGTTAAAAAAAAAGAACAGGAATATATTTGAAGTGATTGCACTGATTTAAATGATAAGGAATCTTTATGTCAGTTAATATTGGTAAAGGTGCACCCATTGGGGGAAGAAGCACAATGCCATGTAATGTTTTTGATTGAAGAAAAATAAAAGAAAAACGGTGATTAATTTTGAAAAATATTGTTCTTATTAGGAAATACACAAGGGCCTGATGAAGTGGCAATACCACAAAACGTAGCCCAGAAGTGTACTTTTGAAAATACAGAAGATTATTTGAAATATTCTATTGTCTGAATTGAGTTCATCCAGTAACTTTACTTTCACAAGTTTGGACTGGTCTTTTTCTGGATGACCCAAGTACTTATGAACTTGATTAACCGCAACATAGAGGAGAGGTAACCTGAACTGTCTCTTCACACTTGCGCAGGTGACTGTCCTCGTAGACTCTGAGATGTATGTCCCCACACACACACACAAAACTGGGTTGGCCTTCCTCTTTACTGGGTGCACATTCCTCTTCCTTCCCTGTACTGATTCGAATCCCACAAGCACCAACAGAGTAGCCACAACCGGGTTGGCATAATGCTCCAGAACTAGCACTTGTCTCACAATCCTTGAGCTCCATCTTCTCCCACATCTCCCTCTCTCTCTCTCTCTCTCTCTCACCTTGGAAAACACCTGCTGTTCACCATCTTGCAGCCCAGTCCTGTCACTTCCGCTCTTCTCTCTATCTCCGGCAAGACATTAGCACCACCAGAAGGAACATGAAAAAGGGACACCATGGCAGGGCAGCCCCCTTACTCAAACTAGCGGCTGCTGCCATGTCACTTACTGCACTTTTCTGCCATGGCATCCCACAGAAACACACGGATCTTCTTGAGAGTAGGCAATTGCCCCTACTTTCCCAACCACCCTACCCGGACTGCACTCACTCTGCCTGGTCTCTCCCCTTCCTGGCATCCAACTCTCCAATTTATACCCCCCGCCACCTATGGTGATCTCCGACCCATAGAGTCCCCACCAGTGGGGCAGAGGCATATTAACTATTTGATTATAGGGCTGGCCCAGTGGCGCTGAGGGTTGAGGCACTGGACGCCACACCTCACACCACACCGGCGACCCAGGTTTGGGAATGAGCCTGGATCACTGGGGGTTGGCAGGGGTGGAGAAGGATTGCACATCCTCAGGACTGCTCTCCTTCTCCAGGAGGGGGGATGTACTGCCCTTGGTGTCCTGGTGGCCTCTAGTGATGACTGGGGGTGATTGCAGGGCAAAGACAGACAGTGGGTGACATGCTGTGGCCGACGCCTGGAAGGAGTGCATGCAGTAGCGCGCACGCGCCTCTCTATTGGCGTCATTGCACACCACGCACACCAAACAGGGAGAACAGGGAAAATGGGCACCAGTCAAGGCGGCATGTTGGCCATCTTCATGGGGGGATCTGCTTGGCACCGAAAGTACGTGGCACTGGATCCGGTCCTGGTGGTAGAGCGCAAGGGGGCTCTCCACCTCCCCGTCATGGGGGGCAAGCTGCAGGAGTCAGCTACGGGACCTAATATGGAGCTGAGGAGTCTTCAAGATGGCAGCCAGAGACCCATGGAGGATACCTGGATGTGGGCTAGGTAGGCAGACTGGTTGCCAGGGAGAAAAAGCATTAACAAAAAAAAACAACTATTTGATTATAGGCCCAAAAAGAACCTATAAAACTGTGCACAAAAAGTACACACCCTGCAGGGAAGAGGGTTACAACATTATTTAGACCCATGTCAAGGAGAAGAGGGTTAGTAGATATAACCATAGCCAATTTAATACACTTCCAAAAGTGTTAGTGTTTTGGGTTACCTACAGAGGAATCGGGAGGGTCCTATAGTAAGCACTCTTATTCTGACGAATGGCCTTTTTTACATTCATTTCTAATGGTGCGATATTTCGACCAGTCAGACGCAAACTTAGTGGCCTTTTAAACAGAACAGGATTCATCCCTAGCCTTGATTAGGATGAGGAGCTTACAGTTAAGCCATTTGGTTATAGGACCTCAAACCTTCCTGGTAGCAAGTGGGACATGTGTGTCCTGTAGACCTGACCATTAAAGTGAGACTCTGCCAGATTTACATAATTTGTGTTTCAGAGATATGACCAGTCAGTACTCCTGACATCTTGCTTGAACAAGGTAGAGTTAAAGTGTGCAGAGTCAAGAAAGTGGAGAAGTCTCAAGGGGGCTTTTGGAGATTTGGCTCTTCACACACAGAAAACTGGTGAATAGTCACTGTTTACATCTGGTAGCACACCAGAGGAGATAATTCTATCAGCCCTGGGTGTTAGGATCCAATCTATTAGTGAGGCTTTGCTTCCATTAAATGCACATCTAGTGGGTTCAGATATGAGAGTGTGAGGGAGAAAAGAGCAGCCTTCAGGAAATTTAAGAGAACCGGCAAAGAGGAGAACAGGGAAGAACACAAAATGAGATCAAGGGAGGTGATCAAGGTTGTGAGAGAAGTCAAGGTCTCAAAAGAAAGGAAATTCATGCAGGGGATTAAGAAAGGAGAGAAGGACATCTTCAGCTATGTCAGAGAAAAGAGAAAAATCAGGGAACAGATAACCAGAATCAAAAAGGATAATGGGTGTTCCTAAAAGGGGGCAGAACAAGCAGAAGTACTTAATGAATACTCCTGCTCAGTCTTTATGCAACAAAGAGAGGGACCCATCTCAGCAAGGAAGGGAGGGGAGAGGGGGTGAGAGGGGAAGGGATAACTGACTGTGAAATCCCAGTAGAAAGGGTACTGATTGGTCTTAACTCCATATGAATGGACAAGGCACCTGGACCAGATGGGATTCATCCTTGTGTGCTGAAGGAGTTGGCTGAACTGCTGGCAGCACCCTGATGGATGTGTTCAATACTTCCTTGCAATCAGGTTGTGTGCCATTCAACTGGAGGTCAGCACATGTGGTGCCCATTCACAAGAGCGGCCCTAGGGATGACCCAGGGAACTACAGGCCAGTCAGCCTCATATCAGTGGTGTCACAGCTAATGGAGGCCATCATGAAGGAAAGGCTGGTGACATTTATGCAGGAGAATGGACTGCAAGATGAATATCAGCATGAGTTCATACAAGGGAGGTCCTGTCAGACAAACCTGGTTGATTTCTTTGATTGGGTGACTAGGGCATTAGATGGGGGCAGGCAGTTGATGTCCTTAACCTGGACTTCAGCAAAACCTTCAATTCAGTACCACATGGAGGGCTAGTGAGTAAACTGAGAACCCTGGGAGCAGGTGAAAAATTGGTTTGATGGACAGGTAACTGGATGAGCGACAGGCAACAGAGGGTGGTGGTGGTGGACTCTCAATGCCCAGGGCAGTCATCCGTAGGGTCTCACAGGACTCCGTCCTGGGGCATGTGCTCTTCAACATTTTTAGTGCTGAAATAATAGGAGGGGTTGAGATCAAGATGAGTCTGTTTTCAGATGACACCAAAACTGGATAAGTAGTGGATGGTGGGTAAGAGGGAAGGGTTCTCTAAAGAGATCTAGATACACTGGAGAAATGGTCAGATACTTGGCAACTGGGGTTCAATGCCAAGAAGTGCAAGGTCATGCACTTTGGGTCCAAGAACCTCAGGTACAGCTACCAATTGGGTGGGGAAAGGTTAAAGGTCACTGAAGAAGAAAAGGATCTGGGGTGATAGTAACAGAGAGTTAAACCACTCAGCGCAGTGTAGAAGGGTGGCAGCCAAGGCCAACAACATGCTGGGGGGTATTGCCAGAGGGATCACCTTCAGAAGTGAGGAATTTATCCTGCCTTTTTACAGATCACTACTAAGGCTGCACTTGGAGTACTGCTTGCAGTTCTGGTAACCCTACTTAAAGAGGGACAACAAACTCCTGGAGAGGGTCCAAAGAAGGGCAGCCAAAATAATAAGGGGAATGGGAGGGAAGCCCTATAAAGACAGGTTAGAGGAGCTCAACATGTACTCCCTGGAAGACAGAAGGGATAGCAAAGATATGATAGAGACCTTTAAATATTTAAAGGGCATAAATAAGGAAGATACTGTCTACCTGTTCAGGCTGAAAAGGGAAGGGGTCACTAGGGGACACAGCACGAAGTTGGAGGGGAGAAGGTTCATGAGGAAATTGAGGAGGAACTACTTCATGGAGATGGTGGTGGATGAGTGGAATAGACTCCCAGAGGAGCTGGTCTCACAGAAGACAGTGGACGGCTTTAAAAGGGGATGGGATAGAGTCAAGGGCAGAATAAATACCAAAGGAGATTCGAACCAAGGGGGAAACCCATCTTGGGTAGGTAAAGGGGTTGGGGGGATGGTTCGAGGCTACCGTGGCATAAACCACAGACTGCACAATCGAGCAGACGAGATAGACCTTCCCGGCCTGTATCTGCTGGCTTCCTTCGTATGTTGTGTGACCTAAGTAAGGTGCATCTTACTGAGATTAAGCTCAACAGCTTTAATTTTGACACTGATCTAATCAATTTTAAAGTCACCAAATAGTAAAAACTCATTATTTTCAACTATGGGGCCTATAGTGTTCAGGAGAGGTTGGAGTGCCTGTTGACTACCAACTGGGGAAATATAGGTACAAAAAATTTGTAATATTTTTGTTCCACCTAGCGGGAGAATGGCATGAGAAAATTCAAAGCCTTTGTCAGTGGGGACAGGGGTGCTTGTAACACTGACGTTAAGATGAGATTTAAAGTACACCATGGTCGCCCGCCCCTCTTAGATCCAGGACAATCATTTTTAATAAAGTTATATCCAGACAATGCACATAAATTGTTGGAGATGGAGGGTTTCAGCCATATTTCTGTGACCCCAAGTTTGTCGAGGTAAAATGATTAACCCAGGTAATGAGATCAGCATGATTTTGGATAAGACTCCTGATGTTCATGTGTGTGGTTTTTAAACCCTTGTGGCTTTGCCAAGCATGTATATTAGTGTTCATGAGGGAAACTGGTGGGAGCCCAGGGTTGGGTTCAATATCCCCAGCAATGAGTAGAAGAGAGACGGCTAATAATACAATAGTATATGGCCAGGGCTGGGAAAGAAAGGGTTCATGAGACCATCAAGACCTTTTGAGAAAATGGTCAAATTGATGCAAATACTGGCACATTAAGAAGAAAACATTATTCATATTCTTATCACTATGTAACAGCTGATTTGACATAAGGAAGTTAAATGTTTCCTGGGTTCACTCCGGCTGAGGATAGAGTAATGGCAGATTGTCAATGATAAGTAATAAGCACGTAAGGAGGCAGGAATTAACAACAACCAAGAACAATATACAACCCATTGTGTAGCACTCTAGGCATAAAATTACAGTGGTCAGAGACGATGTAAACACAGCCCAGGAACTCTAATTATCACCAAATAACATAAGGACATCAGGCAGTTGTATTAGAGGATGTAAGGATATGGCTAGCACTGTACACAAGGGTCGGCTTTTATGTGGTAGCATTGCTGTTTGCATAGGGTACAGAAACTCACAGTATAATACTTCTGTATTATATTCTACTGCTAGGCATTAATGCAATGCAAGAAACAGTCATAGTTTATCTGAGTGGCAAAGAGAATTGATTTAAGCCAGTCAGAGTGTTGTAAAACTGGTAGACTGGTAGCCTCCATGACCAACGCTGAGGTAGACTCCCAATGTCCTTTGTGTGGATCCTTTGTGTGAGGGTCGCAAGCGGGAGGGCCACTTGAAGCAACTCAGTAACATAGAAGGGATACGCCCACCCCCGTATCCTCCTGAATGGCTGGAGGCACAGTCAGTCACTTGGAGTTCTTTGTTCCATTCTCCAGGCCAGTGGAACACCACGGGAGCTTCGGCAGCCATTGGGAGGGAGGGAGGGAGTAGAGGCTGCAGGACCCCCTCATGACCCCTGTGGTGAGATCCTTGGCATGATCACTGGTGAAGATGTGGTAGAAGGACCAAGAGGGCACAAGAAGACTTAAAGGAGCACTATCCCACCCTCTGCAGTGCTATACATGGGCTTCATATTATTCTGTCGGAGGGGTAGTGGTAGATTTTAGATACTATTTCCTTGCTTTGCAGGCAATTATAAATGTTATGGGAGTATTTACATAACTCGTAAAATTGCCTGCAAAATAAACAAACAGCATCCAAGAGCACTGCTGCCCCAAATGCCATGGCCAATAGTACCTATTTGCTGGGCAAAGTAGGAACTTCAGTCCCCCCTCCTCTGCCAAATCCCTGCAAAGTCAAAATCCTATTCAATCAGACATGGAAGACATTATCAATAAAGGAATTTACTCAGTTTCCTCAACCCTCTCCAAACAAGAGATGCAATGAATTAAACTTTTGACAGGGAGGTAGACAATTAAGTTTTACCGGCCTCATGCCCAACTTCCCAAAGTCTTTTTTTATTTAAAAAGAAAACAAAATCCCCAAAGGGCTGAACCCCCCTGTTCATTACACCCTGCTACCTCCCCGAAAGTAACTCCACACCCACCATATCAACCTCTGTGTTATGAATCCACACTCCTTTCCCAAACCCCATACCAGTGAAGAAAAAAAATCACATTTAATCAAACTTGCAGTAATTAATATAAATACAAGTGGCATTTGCCCAGTTTTTCCTTTACAAACTTAAGACTCCCAACCACTCCCACACTCACCCCATCCCAGTTCCACTCACCAAGTAGTAACTGTAACCAAACAAACAAAAAAAATCATCCTATGGTGGCCAACCAGGCAACAACACAGCCCTGACCTCCTTCTTGCCCAGCTCCCTGGCTGAAATGCACATTTCCTATTCATTTCAAAGGGAAAGTGTGATCAAATTTGAAGTTGAAAATAATTTTTTCTCATTATTCACAATTTGTGGTTAATATTTTACCTCATTTTTTGCCGAGTGCCTTCTCCCACTCCCACACACCTACAGTACATGAACCCAGTGTGTGTAAACTTTCAAATTGCTCCTGTAATGAGTGTTTGTGGCATATGTGGGGAACACTCATTTCAGTGATGATTTGAAAGTTGATACCCATAAGGTTCATGAAGATGTACAGCATGGGGGAGGGGGGGTCAGGAGTGGGGGAAAATTAGGTGAAATTATTAAACAAAAGATATGAATAATAGAAAAAAATTATTTTTTGGACTTTGAATTACTACATTTTCTCTTTGAAATGAATGGGAAATGTGCATTTCAGCCAGGCAGCTAGGCAGGAAGAGGTCAGAGTTGTTGCTGCCTAGCTGCTGCCCACTGTGAGATGATTGGGAATGAAAGGGTGGGGGTTCCAAGTGGGTCAGATAGGGTGGGAGGTGGTTGGAGGTGTAGAGAGCCACAAAAAGAGCAAAAACAGAGCACTAGGAATTGATAATAAATTAATACAAATGTTCAAGTTTATTTATGCTACAAGCAGTATGAGATAACAAGCAACAGTCCCTATCTCTCACCAGGAGGAAGAGGAGCAACTATAACAAGATTCAGCTCCCTGACTCCACAAGAACAGAAGCACAAATTACAACTTGTTGCAAGCAATGCAGTGTGCTATTCAATAGCCCCAGCAGTGCAAAATATGAGTCCATTTATCTGCAGAAGAGACACTGGGAGATGCGATATACCTAGTCAGGCAACTGGAATAATAGGATGTGTCCCTAATTTTGAGGGTCAATGTCCCTTATTGTCCCTCATTTTGAGTGTCTGTGTCCCTCATTTCAGTGCCAAAAGGTAGAGAGGTATGAATATCATATTAATATTCACCTGCTTTCCCCACCCCCCACTCCAAAATACACAGTGCATCACGGCAGTGGGATCATGAGGTTTAGAGTGTAAAATAAGTAACTGAACTGACTCTCGCACCCCAGAATCAAACTCTTCCCCACTTGGTCACTGGTGATCAGGTTACCTGTTCCACATGGGCAGCTTCAGTTAGTTTTCTTTAATTATTTTTTTAGACTGTATACTTATTCTGCCTTGCTTGCCCCACCCCTGCATACTAGCACTGCTGCTGCCAGACCGCCTCAACAATAGATTTACTAAAAACCAAAATCAAGGTTCCCAGGTTCACACCCAACCCAGGACGACAGGAGCAGAGGCTGGCAGGGAAAGCTCAAGAGTGTCCACTTGGACACTCACCTTCTGGGGGGTGGCGGCACTGGTTTGCATTACTTTGGAGCGGCTCCTGACGGCCCGATGGAGCAACGTGCATTGCAGCATGGGTGACCACGCACCACTTGTGTGTGTAGCCATGGATGCTGTGGCATGCAGCTGCACTGTGGATGGGATGTGGGCAGGCAGAAAACTGGAAAATGGGCCACCAGGATGATGGCTGCCAGTCCCCCATCCACCACGAAGACTGGAGGTGTCTGAGCTGCCCCCAACCCCGCCGAGCCCAGTGTAGACTGGAAGTGCCCATTGGACCATTCTCCTCTCCCAGTGGCACCCTGGGAGGGGGCCCCCAACAAAGGGATACATCATGTCAACCAGGCTACAGAGCTGAAGGGGGGGTGGTGAGATGGTGATGGGGGGACTGGGGCGGGGGTTGGGGCCCTTGGCAGGCCCGAAGGAGTGGCTGACCAGGGGAAAAAAACACAAGGTTCAACATAAAACTCCTTTCTCTCTCTGTTTCATGAGTGCTGAACTTTAGAATCTGCCTCTGTGGTCATGGAACAGGTACCCTAATCACCAGCCAAATGTATCACACTGAAGTTGGAAGGGGTTGGCTCTAGGGTATTCCAGGGCCCTGGCTTCAGTAGGTCACATTATTTCTTTCTCACTACATTTTGTGATTTAAATTGCTTAGCAGTGGCTAATACAATACCAAAATGCCTATAGTTGTCACTCTAGGGGCTGAGAGGGTAAGCTCAATTACTTTACTTGATGCTTGAACCTCACTGTCCCACTGCCATTTGTACTCTATATTGGTAGTGGTGGTGGGGTTACAATACAAGCAGGTGAATATCATAATATTCCACTTGCCCGGCCAGTAGAACTGGGAAAAATATTGTAACTGCTAATCCCTATCTGAATACAGCACCTCCATGAAGAAAAACATGGTGGCTGCACTCCTCCAATAAGAAACAGTACAGAGAGATTTAAAACTGGGAAGCCTCCCATTTTCCTCTTGACTCAGCCCACACTAGTCAAGAAGCTTAGTGGGTTAAAAACCAAATGTACAATAATGCATGCGGAAGTGTGGTTAACGAGGATTTGATGCACACCCAAGGTGTGTGATGCTCCATAAACTCTGAGTGTGAAGCCCGAGGAGTTTATCTGGGCATCACACACCAAAGGTGTGCATAAAATCAGAGTTCCCAGACTTCCAATGTTTTATTTTTTATATTTACTGGTTAAAAGGAATAAATACAGAGAGATAAAATGCAGAGAGGTGAAGAGCGCTATATGTTTTTTTTTTTTTTTAGGTGTTCTTGTTTTCTTGCTGTTCTATAAATCTTTGCCTTTCTGATTCATTCGGAGGCATGAAATAGGATGAAGTTACCATTCTAAGATAAATTTCTGTCAGACTTTTATTTGAAGAGAGTACCCAGTTTTTGTTTTAGTTCCATGTGCAAGCAGGCTGTCTTTCCTGCTGGTGGTTTGCTGTAAGCAGCATGAGCGAACGACCAACGCAAGGACAGTTTCTTGGGCAGGAACTCAGGTGCAGCCATGGCTATATTTGGAACTGTGGTTTATGGAACTCTATAATTCACACATGTGAAATATGGAATTTTTGAGGTTGAGCCAGCAGTTGACAATTGGCACTAACCAGTAAATATATGGTTATAAAGATTCAGGGTTTCAGGGTAAAATGAAGCATTGCATAAACAGGATGAACAATGCCGCAGACCCAAGTGCCACACCAGCATACCACTACTACTACATTTCCAAAGCACTCTGAGCACCATCATCCTCCTCCTCCTCCTGAGCCATAATGGATGGGTCAGGATGGGCAGGGCACACAGCTGCTGTTTCACAAAGACATGAGGGAGTGATAAGGGTGCACAGCTGAGGGCCTTTTTAGACGGGGGAACTGACCTGTTGACTTGTTTGCTTCCAGCCCCCCCCCCCGGTTGCTTTAGGCCTGATCAACTTCATTTGCTCCCAACAACCCACTCCTCTTTGTTTGCTCCCAACTCCTCTCCCCCCACACATGCACTTTGTCTGAGCAGCATACCTGAAAAAAATAAGTCTAAAGGTACTTGTTTTTTAACTGATTTGGAGGTTGCCTTGACCTGGAAACCTTTTTTTTTTTTGCTCCTGATCCCCCCACAACATTATTTGCTCCCGACCCTCCCAAACACACACACGTTGTTGTTTTCCAACCTCCCAAACATTAATCAAACAATTGTTTTATCATTAGTGTTGACGGGGAAGCTAGCCAGCAACTTGGAGCATTGGGAGGCAAAGCAAATGGTTCAGACAAGTAACAAAATAGAAAATACAGTAAACTAGACCCTAGATGAGCTAGCCTATGAGCTAAGCATAATAAGCAAAAAAAGAAAGAAGATCAGCAAACATCCTCTCATTTTCATCAGGACAGGATCAGAAAAGTATACTTACAAGTGGAGAGGACTAGTACAATCTTCTGAAAGGACTAGTACAATCTTCTGACTGTTCTCTCTCAGACTGATATTGATTTTTGTTGTTGCTGCCTGCAGCCTACCTTGTGTCATCTTGTTTTTCAAATTTCTCTTGCTGATACTACTAGCAGCAGAAGGGGAGGACACCACAGTCAATGATCGACCACTGGAACAGCAAGCTAGAGAGGATCTGACTCATCTCCAAGGCCATCTTTTGAAATGCCTGCCACATTCACCGCATGATGTCACACTGACCACTGATGACAAGCTCCATCTTCTCTCAAATCTCCAATGCCTGCCAGCCCCCTTTCAATCAATTACTACTGTAACAAACTACCTGTTTGTCATTTTGGTTTACTTCCTGCCATGAGAATGGGGTTAGGTGTAGAAGTAGACATGAGAGGTGTGGGCATTTGTGGCAAACTGGTCTCTCCCAGACTCATCTTGAAACTGTTACCAGCTTTCTGAAACCCATCAGATGCCTGCAAGGGTCTCTCAGTAGCTGCCACCACAAAGCACAGACACTTTCTTGGGGTATCTCTCTTTCTGAATCCCACCAGAGACACTGCCCACACAGTACAGCACTTCTTATCAAAGGACAAATAACCCACCCCTCTCTCTCACAGCTAAGAGCACCTCACTAGTGATGCCACATCTGGAGTATGAAGTACAATTCTGGAGTCTGAGACATAGAAGAGATGTGGCACTGCTTGAGGGAGTTCAGAAAAGAATAACTAAAAAAGTTAATAATTACCAACTTTTAGGATATGAGGATAGAATTCAGAATTTATCATTGTATACATTGGAATATCGTAGATTGAGGGATGACTTCTGTTTGGCATATGCAGCATTTAAGAATCAGGATCTTTGGGAGTGTGCAGATCTAGAGAGGAAAGAGACAATTATATGTACCAAAGCCCATGGTTATCAACTAAGGGACAAACACTGTAAGACCAATAGGAGGAAATCATGGATTAATCAAAGGGTGGTGACACCACTGAACAATTTTCCACCTGATGAAGTTAATGGTGAGTCAATTACTATATTTAAAAATAAGCTGGACTCATACTATGCAGCAATAAAATTTCCATTTAGGACAGCTAGGTCCTAAATGGCAAGACTATTTTGGTGGAATCCATTGTCTTGAATATTAACTTATGAAACTTTAGAAATAAAATATGGTAACCATCGTCTTCTCTACAGAGAAACATTTTCTGTCAATATAACTCAGTTATCTGTACCTTCAAGGACTCGACACAGAAAAATGAAGTATACAAAAATAGTATTTTAATACTTTTAAGATATTTACACATATAATACAGGATACTACACAACTCAGTCACAGAAACATGAAGTATATAAAAATTATGTTTAATACTTTAAGATATTTACACATATAATATAGGAAGCTACACTAAAACTATGGGGAACAGTACTTCTACATAGATAAAAAGAAAATGTTTTGAACAGTAGAAAAACACTCAGAAAAATATATCTTACCATCTCTCACTATGAAGCAAAGTAAAGTACAATAGCTTACTACATAGGACACCTTGGTGAATCAAGGCAGACTTGAACCTCAGATGGTAACTGCTCAGAATCTCAATCTGACTACCCAGTCTCTCACAAAACACTGGATGAACAAGGTTCCCAAAAACCAGTCTACACCCACCCTCAGCACACATGTTCTATGACATCACTTCAAGGCATGTTTTCTGTGTCCTCAGGGGCAAGTCCCTTTGGGAAATTAGTCTGATCTGGATTCCAGGAGTTTGTGTAGTTCAAGGGACAACTCCTTTGTCCTACCTCCCCACTTGTACAGCAGCAGTGACTGCTCCAATCACTAGCCAGGGCCCCTCCTGCAATATGAAAGAGCTGTTCTGGCTTTGAAGCATGAAAAGGCTGTTTTGGCTTTCAAGCTTTCCTATTAACTGGCCAGTGGGTCCTGTAGTCTAGGATGAAGAGACAGTAATCATTTTCCAGATTTGCTGGCATGCCTCTGACAATCATGTTAATCTCATATTCTCCTCACAGATCCATTCAAACTTACCAATACAACCAGTATGAAATAAATAAAAACCAAACAAAACAAAAAAAAAAAACACAGTACAAAATTATATGGCAAGCTGTTACAGTATTGCATAGGTGGTTCAGGGTGGAGGTGGAGGGAGAGCAGTGGACAGAGAGGGGGAGGCTTGACCAAAGTCAAGGGAGGTGCTAGGAAAATGCAGAATGCCCTGCTGTGGCCCTAGCATGGGGTAGAGAAAAAAAACTGGAGTTAGCAGAGCGGAAGGAGTAAGAGGATTGGTTGGGGGTGGTGCAGGAGGTAGCTGAGGTGGCAGGAGAATGGGGCCAAGCAAGAATTTGGAGAGGAGGGTGGCACAGTGTGAAAGGTACTAGCCATCAAGAAAGTGGGGGGAGAGAGAAGAAGGCAGAGAGGGAACAGTGATGTGTGTGTGTGTGTGTGTGTGTCTGTCTGTGTGTAGGGCAGTCAAGGACAAAACAACAGAAGAAGTGGAAGATGGTGAGATGGGGTCCAGTTTGGCCAAGATGGATTTGTGGGCAGTGCTATTTCTTAAATATTTATTTCTGAATATCATTAACATCCTACAACTGTCCTGTCCTGTCCTGTCCTGTCCTGTCCTATCCTATCCTATACTATCCTATCTTATCTTATCCTATCCTGTTTATTTGTCGTGTGCCCTTCCAGCCTCCCCAATCTCACGACATTGACTGCATACATTTATTTTATTTTGTAATGTACAGTATTTACCCAAGATAGCCTAACTGAGTTGCAACAGCTCCTTTTTAGTGGTGTACTGCAATTACTTAATGTTATAGCTGGGGAGACTGAAGTACTGGGAGATGGAATGACTTGCTCTAGAATACAGAGAGTATTTTGGCTGTGGTGGGCTTTGGATCCATGATGTCATGTTTCACAGTTCTGTCCTTAACAGTTGAACTTGCTGCCTTGCCATATGACCAGTGTACACCCTCCCATAAGTTGAACCTCCATCATACTCTGTCTCCACCTATCCAGGGACCAAGAGTGCAAATGTTGGCCACACTGGGAGTTCTGGTCTCCCTTGGAAGAGCAGGTCACTTGCCACCATGTCAACTGACTGACTAAAATAACAAGAGTTATTGGATAGGTATGGTGAGAAAGAAAATATAAAGAGATATGGAATAATTATGACAGGAGATGCCAGAACGTGATACCATGAAGAATGTGTATTTTAGCAATAGAGCTATTTAAAGAAAGAAAAAGTCACGTCTCAAAAATAAATGAGCCATATTTTTACAGGTGTTTTGTATTTTTTCCTTACATTCAAAATCCAACACTAACATAATCTGTATTGTTGCCCTCTCCTGGAATATTTATCCCTTAACCTTGTATGCCTCAAGGAGGATAGGCCAAGTTTAACCAAAAGTTCTTTTTAACATATGGAAGGCAGTGTGTCCTAGTGATTAGAGTACTGTATTGTGAACCTGGAGATCCAGGTTTACATCTGACCAAAGCCTTGAGGCCTTTATAACTCAAGTTACACAGGTACAGCAGGCTCACTGAGTTATAACTCCATGAACTTGTTAACAAACTTAAAAGTGGGGGGAAGGGGAATGACCGACTGTATGATGCTAATGGGGAGTGAAGATGTGACCACTGGACACCAGGGGCTTGATTCTCAAAGGGGGTTTAGATCAGTGCAAGCTGTGGCAAACAGCAGCTTGCACCAAAGCCCTGTGCACCTGCATCTGATTCTCTAACTGGCAGGGTCCCGGCAGCAAAGTCCCTAGGCTTGTGGCAGCCCTGGCTGCTGCACCAAGCAGTCGCATGGGAAGGCTTAATCACAAGCTATTGGTATGTGTGCCAACCCAGCAGGGTCCTCGGTGGCTAGCATCCTCCCACCGCCACACCATCCAGTGCCAATATACCTGGAAGTGACAAGTTTGATATTTCATTTACCCTGGTGGTCCAGCGGTCACTCCCCCCCCCCCATATGCCCGTTATTTAGATGTTCAATATTTCTTTTACCCTGGTGGTCCAGTGGTCCCTCCCCTGTCCTGATATGCCCGTTATTCAGATATTAAAATTTAATTTAACCTGGTGGTCCAGTGGTCCCTCCCCTTGCCCTGATATGCCCATTAATTAGAAATGTAATGTATAATTTAACCTGGTGGTCAAGCAGTCCCATTTCTCCACCCTGGCATGTAATGGCCACCATCCTGCCCCCCAACCCAAACCCCCAGCCGGTAACCAGCACACCCCTCCTCACAAAGCATGGCTGGCACTGGCTGAATCAGCACTCAGCACTACTACAACACAGTGATCACTGTATTGTAGTGGGTGCTCAGTAACAGTTTAGTCAGTGCCAGCCATGGTGGTGGTGTGGCAAGAGGTGTGCCGCTCACTGGCTGGGGTCTGGGATTGGTAGCAGGGTGGTGGGCACTGCATGCCAGGGTGGGGGCAAATACTAGACCACTCAGGGTTAATTATATTACATGTAATTAACAGGCATATGGTCGGCAGGTGGTGGATCATGGCCCACCAAGGTAAAAGTAATATTCAACATCTAATTAATGGCATATCAGGATGGTGGAGGACTGCTGCACTGCCAGGTAAAAGAAATATTAACCATCTAAATAATGGGCATATCGGGTGGGGGGAGGGACCCTGGTCCACCAGGGTAAATTTATATTACACTTCTAATTAATAGGCATATGGTGTGGTGCAGGGAGGGACCACTAGACCACCAGGGTAAAAGTAATATTCAACATCTAATTAATGGGCATATCAGGGTGGGGGAAGGGATCACTGGACCACGGGGGGATTAGTATTATTATTATTTTCTTTTATATGTAATCTACTGCACATTAATTCACAGTGGAACATGGCACACTACCGCACCTTGCTAAACTCCTCCAGAGAACATTGTTTTAAGTACCCTTAGACCAGCCCTGGCTTGCATCTGCCACATGCCCCCTAGCACCATGCCATAGCCCATTTTAGGGTGCAGGGGTGGCACAAGCCCTGTTTGGGGCAGGCAGCCAGCAGTTGATGCAGACTGCCATTGAGAATCGCTCCTGAAGCATCCTTTGGCGTAAGAGGCACTTAGCACCATTCTTTGTGTTGCAAGCCCCTTGCGCTGCACCAGGGGCTTTGAGAATCAAAGGAATGCTACATGAGAAGTGGGATTGGTGTCTGCATTGTGTGTGTGTATGTGTGTGTGGATCATTTACAGGGAGCTGCACTGCTACATGGGAGAACTGCATTGCTAAATGGTGGGACTTTTACTGTCAACCAGAACTGTGTCACTAACTGGGGTGGATATGGATTGATAAACTGATGGGCTCTGCATTGATAACTGGTGTGGGAGCTGCATCACTAACTGGGGTGTATATGGATTGCTAACTGGGGGAGCTAAATCATTGAAAAGGGGAGCTGCAGTCACTTGTGATGTGCCAGTGAGTGAGGTTACAATGGTGATGTGGTATGAAGGGGAGTAGAACCAGAGAACAGTACAGTTCTATGCATCACACCTAATAGTATTTTGTATACAACCTTTTAAATAGCAAAAAGTGAAAACAAAACTAATTCAGAAATAAAAGGTAACAACCAACTGTTGTTAAAAATGAATAATGGGGGTACTAATGAGCAACTGAGGTGAACGGATGTGTCTCTGCTGAGCTCCTCGACCTTACACCAGAAAATACATTTAAAATCACTTTTTTGTGTATTGTATTTCCAAAACTGCTTCACCAAAGATGAATTCTCTGCAAATCACTCAAAGAATGAGAGAATTCCTCTCAAGTTCAGCATAGTAGCAGTGCTCAATGGGACAGAAGAAACAGAAGCGGCAGGCCCATGGAGCAGGACCAGAGGTCTGCACTGACCACGAGGCTTCAGAGAAGGTGATGATGATGCTTGGTGAAATGGTTTCAACCTAGGTGTTTTCGGCTTTGAGTTCTAAACTGGATGGACTGACCAAAAAACTTACTGCCCCTGGGTACAGTAAAAAGATTGTGGAGGTGGAGACTCAAGTGCTGGCAGTGGAGGACCATATGGACGGGCTCCTCAATATAATCTAGTGGCTGGAAAATAAAGTGGAGGAGTTGGAGGAAACAATTGAATGGCAAGAGAACATTAACTGGAGAAATAATTTATGCATTCAGGCATTACCTGAGGGTGCACAATGGACTGACCCGGGGTGCTTCTGTGAACAATTTTTACTTAAACTGTTTAATTTAGACTGCGGGGGGGTGGGGGCACATACAGCTAGACAACAGCCACTGAGCCCTGGCCCTGAAACCAGGTGCAGGTGAACAATTCAGACAGATTATTATGCACCTCCACAATTTTGCTGATAAGCAGTGCATTTTAAAAGCTTACTGTGCAACCCAGGAAACAGTGTATAAAGTCGACCAGCTTTTCCTACGTATATCAAGACTACTCGCAGAGTGTACAGAAAGAAATGAGTTTTGGCCCAGTCATGGGTGAACTGTGTATCTACAAAACTGACTTTATTTTCATGTTCCTAGCCATGCTCCACTTCAGATATGATGGCACACCTTATGTCTTCTGGGACACAGTAGAAGCTTGGCACTTCATTTCAGAACACTGGATAAGAACTGATAGGCTGGTTGGGACCACCAAGTAATGGATCTTTTTATTTAGTGTTGGGTGTTCTGGCATCCCCCACCAGTGGCCACTCTTGTCCTTAGACCCTTGACCCTGTCCAGAGCAGACCCACTGGCCATGAAACAGCAGTACTGTCTGACCAGTTATACCCCATCCTGAGACTTATGGTGAATCTGAGAGTCCGTACCATCTGGTATTTGGGATAGAGCTCAAATTTGGTCATGGTATTCACTCATGTCCCCATGATGTTATAAACTTGTCAAGTGAGGATGTCCATTGCGTGACAGGTACTTGCCCCACCACACTGCCTTTTTTGGATAAAAACTTTCCAGGGACTGTGTTTGTGTTACAGGTAGGGTAGTGGTGGTGGAGAGAGGTAGTGGCGACTGTTTGCAGGGCTTACCTACAAGATAGCACCTGGACTGCACCCGTATCTGCACAATGACCTTTTTGTTCCTTGGGGCCATCACTTGTCTCACCAGCACAAATCTCACTGCTTGCCTCTGCTGGTATTGCCCCCTGAGGATCTGGATGGCCACTTCCGACTCTGGATAAAGATGGCGGCGGGCAGTTCAGCTGGATGGATGTGCAAGATGGGTGCTACATTTTTCAAAACAAACACTTTATTGTGGGATGGTACCGGACACTGTGTAATTACCCACTATACATATACTCTTGGATCTTTTGGCAGAGACAGGCAGCTGTAGTGGGGGTGAGTGGGCACTAAAAGGGGGTGGTGATATTTTGTGGTACTGTTGTGATTACTTTAATAATATTCTTCTGTTTCAGAGGTTTTCCTCTTTTAAGCTTGCACTTTGGGGGAGGATGGGTCTGTGTGAGGAGGGGGTTGCAGGGAGAAGAGTTTGCAGCTGTATGCTGGATGATTATGCCAGAGTCAGGGTCTGCATGGGGAGGGGGTTGGGGGAAAATGTCATTGAGTGGAATTGTACTTTTCATGTTTTTATTCCATGTTCTTGTTCATATTCAGGTTCAAGTTTATGGTAACTTTCACTAACAGTTTATCTTGTATGATGTTTTGACTTCTGTTATGACTTCTTTGCTCTTTTCAACAGAGGGCATCCCTGCTCCACTGGGGATGGGGATGATCTGGACATCCAGAGGTCGGGGTCTGTGTAGGAGTGCCTAGTCTCCCACCTGACCTCTTAATCTCGCACATGTCTATTGACTCAGTTTGTGTCATATTGTGGAAGGTCCAGGGATTCTCCACTCCTATACAGAGAAAGAAAATTCTCACAGCATTCAAATGCAGGGCTATGCAGGTAGCTCTACTGCAAGAAACCCACCTCAGCCTCCATGAGTGCTGCAAGCTGAAGACAGACTGGTTGGAAAAGCGATATGTTTCCTCCTATAATTCTCAGAAGCAGTAGTGCTGATACATAAATACTTACCTTTCTCTATGAAATGAGTGGTGGCCAACTCATCAGAAAGCTGCTAGGTATTTTTTTGTGGGGACTTTGGGGGTGCAGTGAGTGATGTTTGCCTCCATCTTTGCCCAAGCTGTTTAGAACACACAGTTTTTCCAGGGCATTCTATCCTTACTCCAAAGGGAGCATTTATAGGGTCTCATACTTGGAAGGGATTTTAATTGTGCCTTGGAGCCCCACTTAGACAAGGGCTCTGGGATTGGTCCCAATGGCACAGTAGTGGAGCAGTGGTGGAAGGGGTTATTAGATCTAGACCTAGTTGATGTATAGTACACACCTCATCCCCAAGACGGAGAGTACACCATCTTTTCGAGCCTGCATGCAACATGGCCCCAGACTGATTTTATCTGTGTACCATGGGCTTGGTACTACAGTTTCACAAAACAGAGAATAGTGAGATAGCAATCTCAGACCATGCTGGTGGTGGTGGTGGTGGGGGGGGGCATGTAAAGTTCCTGTACACTTGCTAACCTCTGATGAATTCTGGGACTATGTCTCTACTCACTGGGAGATATATAACTGCACTAACAAGGCATCCACCCCAAATGCTAGGATGTTCTGGGAAGATGGAAAGGCTTGTATGAGGAGGATGCAGATCTTCCACATTGAAGCTAAATGAAAAGTCAGAAGGAGAAGCAGCAGGACCTTGGAAAAAAATCAAGGCCCTGGAGGTACAGTCCTATATGGACAAATCCACAGACTGCCTTTGTCAATTAACAGCGGCCAGTGAAGCACTTAATGTACTACTCACAGAAGAGGTGTGCACCTCTCTGTTCTACTCCCAACAGTGTTTTAAGTGGGGAAATAAGCCTAGTCCACTGTTAGCATGCTTTGCCCATGAGAAAAGGATGGCAAATGTAATAAATCTTAGGACACCAGTGGAAGGTATGGTGAACACTGCTGCAGCTATGGAAAAGATCATTGCTGAATTCTACCAGACCCTGTATAGCTCTGAATATCAGGGTCGAGTGGAACAGGCCAATAATTTTTTAGATGGCACACTGCTTTCACAACTGGCTCAGACCAGGCAGAACCATTGGATGCCAAGGTGACATCAGAGGAGGTGGGCAGAGTGATACAAACACTTAAGAAGGGTAAGGCCTGTAGCCCCTATGGTTTTTCAGGGGATGAATGATTAAACATCTGCAAAGCTCCCTAAGTAAATGTTTGGTGCATGTGTGCAATAAAGTGAAGGAGTAGGGTGCCCTACCCCACATCCGTCATGAGGCATTGGGAGAAAAGAGCTGCTTATAGAAGATACAAGTACTCACTGGGGGATGTGGACAAGGTGAAGTACGATAGGTTAACCAAAAAGGTAACCAAGGTGATGAGATCGACCAAGGCGAGGACACAGCAGAGTCTAGCACAGGGGATCAGGAATGGGAAAAAGGGTTCTTTAGGCACATTAGGGAAAGGAGGAAAGTGAAGAGGCAGATTAGCAGATTGACATCAGGGAGTGGGTGGGCTGAGGAGGCCAGGGAGCAGGCGGAGTACTTAATGAATACTTTGCCTCAATCTTCACAAGAGACGATGGAGGGACAGTGCCAGACGGGGAGAGGCGGCTAGGATTGAGGAAAAGGGGGAGCTCTCTGATGTTGATATTCCTGTTGGCAGGGTGTGGGAGGCCCTTAAGTCCCTGAAAACATATAAAGCTCCAGGTCCTGATGGCCTCCCAGGGTGCTGAAGGAGATGGCAGATGTCCTCCCTACAGACTGGTTGGGTGCCTCAGGATTGGAGGATGGCTCCATGTCATGCCCATCCATTAAGCAGCTCATGGGAGGAGCCGGGCAACTAAAGGCCTGTCATTCTGATGTTGGTGGTGGGCAAGATGATGGAGGCCATCATGAAAGAGAGGCTGGAGATGTTCCTGGAGACATGGGGCCATCTTGATGATCACCAACATGGCTTCGTTCAGGGCAGATCACGTCAAACTAACCTTGTGGAGTTCTATGATTGGGTGACAAAAGTGCTGGGCCAGAGAAGGCCAGTGGATGTCCTCTTTCTAGACTTCAGCAAGGTGTTTGACATGGCACCACACCCAAGGTTACTGGACAAGCTGGTGGGAATGGGGGTAGGCAAAAGGATGGTTAGGTGGATAGGGAACTGGCTAACTGGGCGGTCTCAGAGGGTGGTGGTTGGGGGAGGTATCATCTCCAAGGAGGGTCATTAGCGGAGTTCCACAAGGGTCAGTTTTGGGCCCACTCCTGTTTAATGCTTACATCTCAGACATCAGGAACGGTATCAGGAGTGAGATGAGCCTCTTTGCAGATGACTCAAAGCTGGGGGCAGTGGTGGACGAGGAGGAGGGTAGAAGAACCCTACGGGGGACCTGGAGACTATGGAGAGGTGGTCACACACTTGGAAACTGAGGTTTAATACCAAGAAATGAAGGGTTCTCCACTTGGGGCTTAGGAATCCGGGTCATCAGTACTTTGTGGGTGGAGAAAAACTACAGGTCTCGGGGGAGGATCTTGGGGTGGTCATGGATGCCAAAATAAATAACTCTGAGCAGTGTAGGAGGGCTGTGGTTCAAGCAAATAAAATGCTCTGGTGCACTGCCAGTGGGATAACCACAAGGAGACGGGAGGTGCTTCTTTCTCTGTATAACTGCTGGTTTGACCGCACCTTGAGTACTGCATGCAAATTTGGCACCCTTACTTAAACAAGCATTTGTCAATGCCGAACGTTCGCTTGCAGGTGTTTGCAGTGGTGTTTGGCATGTATGGTGCTTTACCCTAATGCCCTGTGCGATTGCTGGTATTTGCACAATAAATTGTCAGCATGACCTTTTTGTTACCCCCATTGTGCGCTACATAGGCGGAAACACGTTTTGGGCAGGATGTGAAAATGACAGCTGTACTGCTCATAAGGAAGTGTGGTAAATGGCAATGTTGAAAATCTGGAGTGGAAATATTGAAAATTCGAAAACCTAGAGCGCAGCGTGGGAACTGTGCAATGCACGCTGGTAAAACAGTGATTGCTAGAAATTTTTCACCAAATTGTCAACACTGGCAGTTTAAAACCCTGCTAATGAACAGTGACACTGTGATTTTCTTAATGTGCCCCATACACTGAGTTCGAGCACCAACTGTTGCCATTGTGCGCATATGGCGGAAACACGCTTTGGGCAAGATGAAAATGACAGCTGCAGTGCTCATAAGGAGGTGTGGTAAAATGGCAATGTTGAAAATCTGGAGTGAAAATATTGAAAATTCGCAAACTTACGAGAGTGCGTAGGAACTGCGCAACGCAGACTCATAAAACAGTCATATTTAGGAATTTTTTCACCAAATTTTCAGCACAGCCATTTTAAGACCCCTGCTCATGATCAGTGTCACTGTGATTTTCTTAATGTGTCCCATACATTGAGTTTGCACACCGACTGCGCCATTGTGCGCTACATGGGCAGAAACACATTTTGGGCAGGATGTGACAAATGACAGCTGTACTGCTTATGAGGAGGTGTGGTAAAATGGCAATGTTGAAAATCTGGAGTGCAAATATTGAAAATTACGAATATATGAGCGCATGAAAACTGCGCAACGACGCTCAGAAACAGTCATTTTTAGGAATTTTTTCACCAAATTTTCAACATAGCCATTTTAAGACCTCTGCTCATGATCAGTGTCACTGTGATTTTCTTAATGTGTTCCATACATTGATTTGCACACCGACTGTGCCATTGCGCGCCATAGGGCGGAAACACGCTTGGGTGAGATGTGAAAATGACAGCTGTACAACCTCATAAGAAGGTGTGATAAAATGGCAATGTTGAAAATCTGGAGGAAAATATTGAAAATTCGCGAACTTACAGCTCACGTGAGAACCGCGCAATGCACGCCGAAAACAGTCATTATTTACCTTGATACAAACATGGTTTGGAATTACTATCGATGTCATCGCCGTGGTGTTACCTCAGCTGAAGGGTGATTTCACAGAGTGACCGCGCAGTGCTCATAAATCACCCTTCGGGTCCCAATAACACCATGACAGTGACAACATTCATGAGAAGGGGTCCCAAAACCCCATGTTGAAAATTTGGTGCAAAATTCCAAAAATGACTGAGATATGCAATAAAGTTGAAACCCCTATCTAGCCCATTATACAGCTTACCAGCATTTCCTCAGTTTGCAGTCACCTTTGAAGAGTGCAGACGTGTTCCCGTCCACCAAGATCGCCGCCAGAGTCCGGAGGTAGTAGTGTGAGGGAGGGGTGTGGGAGGCTGGTGTGCAGTGGTGGGTGAGGGTTGTGGGAGGGGGTTGGGAGACACGTGGTGGGACAGTTTTGTTTTACAGGTCTGAAAAAAGAGACGCGTGGACGCTTTCCACGCTGGGTGGGCTCCAGCGTGGCAGAAGATGGCTGGGGGGGCCGAGGAGCAGAAGGGGATTGGGCACCCCGTCGGCCTGCTTCTGTGAAGTCAAGGAGCTGGCGGGGATTGGGCACCCTGTCGGCAAAAAAGCAACCTTGCCACGCTGGGGTGGGCCCAGCGTGGCAGCAGGATGGCTTTGGGGCCGTGGGCCGATGGGGATTGGGCACCCTGCGGCAACACGTTTGCCACGCTGGAGTGAGCTCCCAGCGTGGCACCGAAACCTTTGGGGTGGCGGACGACATGCGCGGTGGGTAGCGCTGGATGCGAGGGGCGGCGTTTGTATGGCAGCGGTGTTTTCTTGAAGCAGAGGAACACCGCTGTCATACTGAGCTGCTGCACCCATTGGTGCAGGACCGCCACGCCTGCTCAAGGGAGCAGTGCATTGGGTGGGAGAGGCACACCTCTAAGTGTGCTACTCTCCCAAAATGTTCCTTGCGCATGCGCGCAAGCGAACGTAAAAAGGACATTGCACTTCTGGAGAGGGTCCAGAGGAGAGCGACCAGGATGATACAGAGCCTGGGGGGAGAGATCCTATGAGGAGAGACTTGAGGAGCTGAACTTGTACTCTCTAGAGGAGAGGAGGGACACAATGGATATGATCAAGGTCTTTAAATACCTAAAGGGAATGAACAGAGTCAGACTTAATTGGGTGTTCCAGCTAAGGGAGGAGGGGGCCACCAAGCGGCATTCCATGAGGCTGGCTGGCAGGAGGCTCGGGGGGAGACTAGGAAATGCTACTTTACCGAGAGGTGGTAGACCCATGGAATGCACTGCCTGAGGAGTTGGTGGCTATGGGTACAGTGGAGGGATTCAAGAGGGGCAGGGACAAATATAAGAGGAAGGTAAAGCTGAGAAATGCCAGATCTGGAGATACAACTCTGCTGGGGGATGGTGTTGGGGGGAATTATGGGGGAGGAGGGGAGGGCAGCAACGGTGTCCAGACTGGGTGCTGATTTTCGAGCAGACTCGATAGACCTCTAGGCCTACTCTTCTGGCATCTTAGTATGTTAGTACGTTACATGGGGAAAGGCCCTCTGGAGTTCAGCTCATACTGCCCCCACATCCTTATTAAACTACAATAGTAACATTTATGCTAAGGTGCTTGCCTCCTGGTTGAAAAAGGCACTGGGTTTGGTAATCCATCCTGACCAGACAGAATTTGTCCAAGATAGACTCTCTTATCACAGTATGCAGCGGTTGTTGAATGTGGTTTGTGTGGGTTCTTGGCAACTGGAGGGAGGCGAGGGGGCATTCATGCTCCTTCTGGATACTGAGAAGGCATTCAACAGAAATGAATGGGAACACTACTTGTTTAATGTGATGAAGCGGTTTGGCCTAGGAGAATCCTTCATAGACATGACAAGACTATTATATAAGGGCTACATTGCTAGGATTTTAATAAGTGGTTACCCCTCTTTACCCTTTCTACTACAAAGGGGGACAACACAGGGGTGTCCCCTATCCCCATTTCTTTTCACACTGGCCACAGAACCCCTGGCTGTCTGCAGCAGGTAAAATGCTGAGATCATGGGACTAACCTCACAGTTAGGCAAACACCACAAGATCAATCTGCACACAGATGATATTCTGCTGTACTTTATGGACCCTGATACCGCACTGCCAGCTCTACTTAACACATTAGAGGACCTCTCATATTTCTCCAGCTACAAAATTAGCCTACAAAAGTCCTGCTTCATGGGGGTAGGGATAGCACTGGCACAGCCAGAGATATTACAGGCTGTAACGGAAATCCCACTCACCAGGGATTTCAAGTTCACTGCCACCTCAAGGTTTTTACCAACAGGAATCAGGAAACCTGTTTTTTAACTTCTCCTTGCTGAAGGTCATGAAGGTCAACACAATAACTGTGGGTAGAGTGCCCCTTCGGAGAAGGACTGCAAACAGAGTCCAGCAGAAATAGCAAAATGACCCTTTTAAATAAAACAAGCAGTCACTGATTCCATAAAAACAGAAGCTTTACTAAAATACTACAAGTGTTTACAATGGGTTGTATTTACAGGAAGGGGTTGTACATTTACTAGAAATTAAAATAAATGGAAGTTATATGGTTCTATGTCATAATGGTGACCGCCGAAAGGTGATTGCTGTTATGGTAAAGTCACAGCATCAAAAATCAATTTCGGCACTGTGACTCCCCGGCACATAGCAAAACAGCACCTGGGACTTACATTTTTAACGTTTTATGTGGGAAGCTGTGCCCCCCGCACCCCCTACTTAAGGATTCTCAACTCCAGGGGGGTGCATGTTGGAGGTATTCAAAATGTAAAAAAAAAAACATTCGGGCCGGGAGCAACAAAAACGTATCTGCACCCAGACCCAGCACCCTGTCCACTCAAGCCGCAAACCCACCCACCATGCCATGGGGCCAGCTCTGCAGCCCGCCACGGCACCACCCCTCAAAACCCCTCCTGCCCCTTGCTGAGCGTGCTCACTCCCACCCCCCCACGCACGTGTACATGTAGCAACATCCTGTCGCTACATGCATGAACCACCCATCCAGTCATCCTACCTCGTTGGTAGCCCCCATGACATGCACCGTGATTGAGTTGCGTTTTTTTGCGGTTCGCTCAATCACAGTCGCGCATGTCACGGGCTACCAGTTATACAAGACAGGTTGAAAATAGAAGAAATCTGAGCTGTTCTCACTTTAACCTATGTCTTTACCTGCTGCTGTCTGAAGAAAACACTTTTTCCCTAAGCTGTCTTTTCTTACCAGACTTCCAGTGGCAGAGCTCTGGCATTGTCCGATGTTCCAGCCTAAGAGAGAAAGCCTGCTTACAGCCCCTCAATTTATTTCTTACTCCTGTGGGGAGGAGTCTCACTCACTTTGAGTGACACTTCCATGTTGTCCCAGCCCTCTTTGAGAGTGTGTGCATGTGTGTGTTTGTGTATGTGTACATACCCACCCTTTAGCACCTCCTTGCTAACATTATGACACGCACCTGGATCCTTTGTTGAACACAGGAACATCTACAGGAAGAACTCCCCCACTGGGTTTATTGCTTTATTGCCTCCTCCCTGGCTTTCCTGTTAACTTTCCTATGAGAACATCAGACCTCCAACATAAGCTGTCATATACTACTTGATCATGTGATCTGTTAGCTATCTTGTACCTAAAGCAGATGCATATTCAGAAATGAATAAATGAATCAAAAGAATACATAATTCTGGTCCCCTTTCCCATCACACAGGCACTCTTCACAGTTGCAAAAGAATACATATCCTATAGTGCCTACATTTAAAGGTGGGAACTACATTAGAGGGGCTTTACACTCTAAATTACAGGCCTCTACTAATGGTGCTCTTGGCTGACTTAGAGAGAGAAGGGGTTTCACCATGCCGCAGCGACACGAATTGTGTTGAACGGCATTACAGCAATGGAACAATGCCGACAGTAGGCATTGTGCCATCAGGGAAAGCAAGTGTTTTCTGCAGGGGGGGCTTTATCCTACCCCCATGTGGGGGACTCTGCCCCCCCCCCCACTATCGATAACTAACTTTGAGTTGGAGTTGATTCGGGGAGGGGGCAATGTCTCCGGCAACAGCAGAGCTGGGAATACTGGGGACCATTGCAGCGAACTGCCGATTTTGTCACTGTAATGGTCTTCACGGTATTCCTGTCACTGTACGAATGTGATACCAAGAGAAGGTGCACATGACCTTTGTCATGGTTGTGTTTCCTTAATTTGATCACTATGACATTACTACCTAAGATCTTATATCTGATGCGAATGCTCCCCATGGGACGTACCAGAGATGATAGGCAGAGGCTTGAAGCAGCATGTGTCAAATTTCTCTGGAGTGACAAAAGACCCAAAGCTAGCTTAGCTAGACTCATAAGGGAGAACTAGCAAGGGGTCCTGAAATTTACAGATTTCCAATATTACTTTATGTTGGCCCAGTCTAGATGTATTCAAGATTGGATTGCCCAGAGTGACAGAGCCTAGTAGTATGATTTGTAGTGCTGTGCGGAATGCAGAATTCCGTCAGCAAAATTAGCACAGAGTGACCATTCTGCTGGTGGAATTTCACTGGTTCTTCTGTGGAATTCCACCTGTTGCAATCCGTGGAAAAATATTCTGTGGAACAGTATTTTTTCTGTGGAAAATCATTCCGCAACCATTTCCACAGAAAATATTGAGATTCGCAGAAAGCTTTTCCACAGAACAGCATTTTTTTCCATAGAAAATCATTCTGTAACCATTTATGTAGAAAATCTTGAGATCTGTAGAAAAAAATTCTGCAGAAATGTTGTGGAAAATCTTGTTCTGTATTTTTCTGCTGCGGAATTCCACATTCTATTTCTGGTGAAATTTGGTGGAATTTTGATGGAATTTCAGAAATTCCACAAAATGTTGTTCCCCTGGAATTTGAAAATTCCACACAGCACTGTACAGGGGGGTCTGTTAACCACCATATGACTGTCTGGCAGTACAGTAGGTAGACATGTCCAATACAGAAGCCTACACACTAAAAATCAATTGGTGGGTTGGACGCTTCAGGCTTCAGTGGCTATGTGGAGGGAGATTGGAGAATACCTTGCTGATTCTGTTGGCCAATAACCCAGGATTTCTTCCAGGTTTGAAGAGTGAGGCTAGCTTGGAGTGGCAGCTAAGAGGTGTACAGTGCATGTAGGACCTGGTGACAAATGCAGGCATAGGTTTTTCAATCTGATAAAACACATGTGGTAGATCCCTAACACACAGCTGTTACTGTATTTCCAGTTGAGGCAGTACATGGGCAATTTAGATAGGAAGGGCCCCGTGGCTGCCAAGATGGGCCACTTTTGAACAGGTCACCCAGTGCAAATGACAGAATCCCAGACAGATGATTTCTATCCTGGTGGGTCAGAGTAGGCTTTTGGGACAGGATCCATCTTTGAAGGTGAGGGTGAGATGGGATCTGGACATGGCTTGCGATATCCCAGATACGAGCTGGCAGTCCCTCTGTGCCTCTCACATGGGCCTATTTATTTGCAATAAATTTTAAAGAGGCACAGTACAAATTTCTTAGCAGGTTATACCAACACCCACAGCAGGTTCACAAATGTAATCCAGGGGATCACCCCTCTGTGCCTAGAGCTAGGGACTTACTTTTATCATTGTTGGTCCTGTGAAAGGCTCCATCCATTCTGGCAGGCAGTGGCTGACAAAGTGGGGAGGGTTCATAAATGCAGAACTCCTGTAACACCACAGGCTAGGTTGCTTTGTATTGAGGATCAGGAGAATGATAAGTGGGTGCTCTTCCAAATAGACAATGTATCCAGGATACTTGAGTGTCCATGGACAACACTGACCATTACACTCTGGGAAGAGATGATTATATGAAGGTGCTTCAACTGGAGAGACCCATTTACAGTACTCCCAATGGGACAGGGGAAACCAGTTTGAAAGTGTCTGCAGGGTCCTTACTTACATTCTACATCATAAGGATGTGCCATGCTGATCTGAACTGGGGTTGTTTATATGGTTATCTACATTTGCATTTGTGTAGGATTGTAATTATAATGGGGAGGGAAGGCATGTATGGGTGCTATGTATAGACTCTGTCTATCACACAATACAGTATATTAATTATTTCATGTATTACTGTGATTGTTTATACTGTTAGAAATGTTCTCTGGGTCCTGTTAGGTCTATAATAACACTTTCTCATGTATGTGGTCGAGTTCAGTGTATAAGACTGGCTACCACTCTGTACAAATATTCTGCCATATACCTGCTAGACTGCAGATGCTGTACCATGCTGAAATTTGTGTATCTATAGTAATGTCAACAAAATGAAAAACTCAATAAACATGCTTTAAAAAAAGGAGCTGCATTGCTACTTGGTCAATATACATTGTTAACAGGGGGAGCTGCAGCACTGATGGGGAAAGCAGTATCAAATGACTAATTGAAGGCATGGGCAGATCAGGGCATAAATGGGGTGATGGGAGGAGCCCCAAGTAACCAGAGAATACTTGAAGCTAGTGGAAGACTAGGAAGGGGTCCCAGTAGGTACCAGGGGATGCATAGAACATGTCCAATTGCCAGAGACACAGTACTACAGTTTGCATTGTGATACGCAGACTGCACATTACAACCGGCACAGGGTCATAATATCGCACAATTCGTACACATTATGACTGCAGTAGCAGGAAAATAATAAAGTGCAACAATCATCGAAAGCTGTTCTTTGTTTTTCGAGAAAGCCTACCAGAACTAATATAATTAACTCTGAGGGGTGTGGACACTGGGGCAAGAAAAAAATAAATAAAGTAAGAGGTTCCCTAGCAGGGAATCAAACGGCGATCCCCCCAACCCACACACTGCGGGGTGAGGTGCTCCAGCTACCCCACCACGGGAGCAGCTCGACTGAGCACCCAACCGGCAATGGCTACATCCACTTCCTCCTTCCAGGGTAGTGATAGTATTGCATCACTGATATTCCCCTGTCGCTCTAATCCCCTGCACGCTACCAGCAATGCGCTCCTGCTATGCACAGGTTAGTGTGCGTGATTATAACCTGGTACCACTGCAACCATACATTGTGTCAAATATGTGAACAATCATTAGGAGTGTTAGAGAGCCCTGACAGTTAAAATGAAAATACAGCACTTTCAAGCAATAATGTGCTGCCTTGCGTAATTTGAACTATCACAACTTGTCATATACATGCGTGGTTGGGAGTAGTGATGAATCAAGATATTGCTGGAGTTGTATGGGAGTTCTGCTTTTCTTTTTTTTTAAATTTTGGCCCTTGATATTCCCCTTCTAACATCTGTGTCAATTGACATTGCTCTGTATTTACACAGAGGACTTCCTCTTGCCATGAAACACAGTGGTTGAGTATAATGGTTTTGTGCGTTGGGGCAATGGAAAAGAAGCATTTAGCCTCATCCTTCAGTGCAGTCAAAAGTAGATGTCCTTAAATTCCTTTAATTTCAATTAACCTTTTGGTGCACCTAATGGCTGATGCATCAATCTGTGACTTGTAAAGTACTCTGGGATACAGTCTGTATGCAGGGGCTAAATAAAGCTTCTCTTTCTAGTAGAGCCCACAGTGCATAGCAGGGGGTGGCCCTTTGTCTGTGGGCACATCCACCATGAGTGACACCTGGCCAGGCAGGAGAGGTGGGGGGTGGAATGGTAGGTGTAGTGAGTCACTGCCCACTAGGGGTGGGGACAGATGAGGTAGAAGGTGGGCTCCCAGGGGAGGGGGCGGATAGGAGCTGAGGGAGGAGGAACAGCACCCCATGTAAGGCTGATGCTAGAGAGGCTTTGTAATAGATCCTCTAAATATCACCTCTTTCTTTGGCACAGCGAAACAAGGAAAAGGACCATTATGGCGACATTTGCGAATGGTCTATTTTCCTTTTTCATCTTCCCCAGTGTTCCGCCCCTCCCGGACCAACTCCAACCTGGAGTTAGAATCTTAACATCTGGGGTGCAGGGGCAGAAACAATCGAGTCAGAGAGGTGCACAATACCTGTGTGGTATTGTGCCATTGCTGTGGGGAGGTCGGCATTTTCGCTGATAGAAAAACTTGGTGCTTCCGATCCTCTGAAGTAATCAGCAAAGAAACATAAGGATATTATGTTTCTTTGCTGATTACTTCGGAAGATCTTATTGCAAAATACGAAATCTTAGCAGAATCAAGGAAAAGCTAAAACATTTCGACTAACATAAAAAGCTGACAGGTGACATAACAAAGGCTATCTGCCAATGTGCTAGGGTCTTTGGCTCTAGTGTTGAGCTCAATAAATTTGCATTTATATTTAGTCCAACCAACCTAGCACTTATGCTGGTTTTTACTCACTTATCTCCCCCTACTACGTCTTTCCCTTCCCTCCCTCCTCCCTCCCTTTCCCATATCCATACTCCTTCCACCACCCTATTCTTTACTCTGCTGTTTCCACACTACTAATCGTCAGATACCTCCTGCCCCTATTCCACATCCACCCACACCTCCATACTCCCCTCCAACCTGCTGGTCAAACCAGAATTGTACAATCGTTCCTCAACCCCTCCTCTCCCCTACCTCTATCATGACTCCCTGATGCCCTTCCCCAGTTCCCTCTCTCTATTGCCCCTTCCCATCCCTCTAGCACATTAATCCCCTTTTCACCATTCTGTCAGCAGTACCTGTCTTTTAATCTTTTTGCTTAGCATAATTTGCTGTCTTATATATTGATCTACAGAGCCATATTGGGTAAGCTCCCCCAGTATATTTCTAATCTCCTAGTTTATGCCAAGGGATCCCATTCCCTTAGACAATATTCTTGCCACTCATTTGACATCCCCAGAGTCAGAACTCAGCATGGTATCTCTTCTTCAAATTATTCGCTTCCTTCCATCTGGAGTAGTATCCAAAAATTCCTAAAACTCCCACAAATTGTTAGTATGTCTACCTTCAAAATGCTGCTTCACCATCTGTTGAAAGAAACTTGCAACTGATTCCGCAAGCCATAGAATTCTAGCATGCTCATTGGTTCAGCCCATCCACCTCTCTATCCTTCTAGGTTAGACTGGAGTCCTTCGTGAGCTTTATCTCCTCTTATCCTCTTCTCTTACTTTTCTAGGTAGGATTTGAGTCCCCAGTGACCCTCACCTAGTCTTACACCCTCCTCGCCCCTTCCCCCTACCTCATCCCTCCCTTCCTGGCTTCCCCTCTCTTAAGCACCACTTACTCACTTGGTGTCTTCATCTGCCTTCTCTCCTCCTTTCTCCTCCCCTATTAAACTGTTGCCCCATACTTTATTTCTTCCCCCTGTTTTTCCACCACTCTAGGCTGTATATATTGTACATATTGTTTACTGAATATCTCATGTTACATATTGTTTATTGTATATTTTATATTTTGTAGTCTGGCTTCCTTGTATCTATTTATTGTATATTATTTTCCTAGGTTTGTTCATTTTGAGTGTCAATTTTATGTGCTTTGTCCACCCAGGACCACTTTGTAAATGAGTTTATCTCAGTGGTGCTTCTCCTGGTTAAAAAAAGATTGATTGATTGTTTAACTGCCGCCTGATCCTGTTATGTTTTATATTCTGCTTTATTGCTGATCCTATGTAAAAAAAAACTCCCACATGCTACTATACTATTCACTGTTAAATTGCACTGCCTCTTGTTTTGATCTCACTCTGACGTGAAACCTTCGTAAATGAGTTTTAGCTCAAAGGTTGTAATCTGAGACAACAATAAAATAAAAATGAAAAAAATAGGTATTTATTCCTGAGTTTCTGAGTCTCTCTTTCTGTGTGTGCCAAATGTAACTGAGATGACAATTTAGCCTGCAGGCAGCCTGTTGAATATGTCCTTTGCTTTAAGAATGTGTCCCTTAAATTGAACGCCTAAACAGTCCTGGAAGAGAACATTGCAACTGGATTTTGTTTCTCCTTATATCAGTAAATAATGAATGAGTTCCTCTTAAATCTCAAATACACTGTTGTGACCTTGCTATACCTTTGGTCCTTTCTCAGCATGCTTTTTCTCTCTAGGCCCAATTTTCTTTGAATATTTAGTCCCAACCGAAAATGAATCACTTAAGGAAGAAGAAAGAAGATTCAGCCTCGGAGAGTGTATCTGAATGAAATTCACATTAAGGAAAAAAGCTGAAAGAAACTTAAAACAAAACGTTTATCTGAAATTGCTGCCTGGAAACTGACTTGGGGGGTGGGGGGGAGTCATGAAAAACTTTTGCTTTTTAAAACTGAATTTGCATATCAAAAGTAGGAGTATAATTAATGTGCATATATTTGGAATTCATAAAAAACTAACACTTCTTTTGCAAATATGGAATTGATGTATGCAGGATAAAAAATAACTGCATTTCAGTCATATAAATCGTACACCAATATACCAATTCAGGTTTGACAGCTTTTACTCCCACTGAATTACGTATCTCTGTCACTTGGAGTAAAAGGAACAATAAGATTGTCAGGAAATAGTCCCAAAAGAAAAGTAATGCTAAATGACTGCCTTAAAGATGAGCTGCAAGAGACCTAAAGCAAGGAAGGTGAGCAACACAGATCTTTGCTGCACGAGAGTGGATCTGCAGGGTGCAACAAATAAAATAGGGGAGCTGGAGGGTGAACTTCTTGAGGCTAGCTACAAGGTAGTAGGACTCACAAGGACCTGCAAAATGGGGGAATAAACTGGGATTCAAGGGTAGAGGCATATAGTCTCCTCAGCAGAGACAAGGGTTGCTTGCTACAGAGCCAACCTACAGCATATACCTTTTTGCTGGATGCCGGTTTCCAGAAGGCCATGTCGTGTTGTGGTGCTGTGCAACTGAGAGAACAAGAGGACCATTCCTTTTCCTTTTGTTCTTTTAATTGTTTGCTGTAGCACCTGTGACATTGTCTGCCAGTCCAGCAATCCAAGGCAGGGATCATGCCTCTGGTCAGAGGACTGTATGTCAAAGATGGGATTAAAGCAAGCAGGAAAGAGGGACTGAGGGACAAAGGCCAGGAGCTCTAAAGAAATCCTGTGGCTGGAATTAAGACCTGTTGGAGACAAAACACAACTCTGGGAATATAGTACAGACTGCAAGTAGTACAACATGACATGCTGTGGAGCTGGCAAATAACATTGATAAGAGAACAAATATGAATCCAATGGTCCTCATGGGGATTTCAACCAACCCAACATTGCATGGGAGGTGGAAAGTACTCAAGGGAAAAAAGAGAGGAATCTCTTGACAGTAATGAAAGACTGCTCCCTTAGTCAGCATGTCTATGGGACAAGAGGGGATGCGGTTCTTGATCTGCTACTGACTAGTAGTGAGAATTGTACTGTCTGAGCAGTAAAGCTACAGGAGCCAGTGAGTAGTAGTGACCATACAAAAGACAGAATTTGAGATGATGGGGGGACGTTACTCCCCAGAAACAAAACCAGGATACTAAACTTCAAGGGAGTTGATTCTGATAAGTAGAGAAAGATGCTTGTTGCTAATTTAATGAATTCACTACTAAGTATGAATGCTGACACCAAGTGAGAGGGCCTGAAGCAGAATAAATTGGCAGCAGTGACTAGATGTGTCCCAATTTGCAACAAGGACAAAAGAGCTAAGCAGAGGCCTTTGTGTTTTTCCAAAGAACGTCACAGGCAGTTAAGGGATAAAAAAGGTTGCATGATAAGTAGAAGGATGTCTGGTGACACAGCGATGGAAGGAAAGGGCATTACAGAAGGAGTGCAGGGCCAAGATTCACCAAGCCAAGGCTGTAATACATTAAAAAATCTTTTTTTTTTTTCAATACAAAGGGAACCAAAGGAAAATCAGGGTAAAATAGATCTTCTGATTATTGTCAGAGGAAGGAGATAGAACCACTGAGCAAGGCAGGGGGAATAAAAGAGGAATTAAATAACTACAGTACTCTGGGTCACTATTTATCGCACCTCCATCTGCAGGACTGGTCCCCCATCTTCAAGGCAACAGATACTAATACTGCACTGGAGCAATTTATTCACATTTTCAATGAAGCCTGTAATAAATCTGCCCCCCTCAAAAAGCATAAAGTTAAATCGCTCAGTAACCCTTGGCTGTTAGGAGACTTCCTAAAAAAATTTAAATCCAGGGACCACCTCTGGGAACTGACTAGAAACTCCTGTAAGCAACCCGACATCCAGAATTATAAACGGGCACGGAACGACTGCACCAAATCCATTCGGCAACAGAAATCTGACTACTATAAAAATGCCCTCACTAACTCCTGAGGAAATGGGAGGGATTTCTAGAAAAACATTAAAGATGTCACTGGGAAGCAGTCAAAATCTTCGCCGAACAAACTTAACATAAATGGTCACACTACACTCGACCCTAAAACTATTGCGAACACTTTGAACACATCGCTTTCACTGACCTTAGCAGTGTTCTCCCCTCTGACTTATTCCAAGATGCGTCAACTCCCAACCCCCCAACCCCGCCACCCACACCTGTCACCCATCTTTCTACTTTAAAGCACTAAAGAAACATCAAGTCCGAAACTATGTTGCCAAAGCCATCAGCAAATCTAGAACAAGCAATGACACACTTGACCTCAAGCTACTGGCCCTAACGCTTGACGAGGTACTTGGGCCCCTCACCAAGATCTTTAATCTCTCTCTCTCTTCCCCTTAGCCAATTCCCGGACAAATGGAAAACGGCCACTGTTACCCTGATTCCCAAAAGTGGTGATAAGACTGACCATATGAACTTCCGCCCCCTCTCCATTCTGCCTCCCCTATAGAAGGCACTGGAATGTATAGTAGCGGACCAACTTACCAAGCATCTGGACAATTATAATATTCTCTGTAAACAGCAACATGGCTTTAGAAAAGGTCATAGTACATCCTCTGCCTTACTTGAATTCACCGGCCCCATTCACAGCTCCCTCGACAATGGACAACTAACTTGTGCTATTTTCATCAACCTGACCAAAGCCTTCGATACTGTCCACTACTCCCTCCTGCTGAGCCAACTAAAAAATGCTGGTCTCTCCAATGATTCAATCTCTTGGTTCAAAAGCAATCTCGAAAACAGCTCTCAGCATGTAAAAATCGGGGATGTGCACTCTGATTCCAAACCTGTTCTCTCTGGAGTCCCCCAGGGTTCAATACTGGGTCCCCTACTCTTCAGCCTGTTCCTTAACACCCTTCCGGACTCCTGCACTGAACATATTACCCTGTATGCCGATGATGCAGTAATCCTTGCCACACACCAGGACCCGAAGAAAATCTCCAACTCGGCTTCTCCTCGATTGAGAATTGGTTCATAAAGCACAAACTGATCCTTAATAAAAAAAAAAAAAAAGGCCATGATCTTCAGCAGCTCCCATAATAAACATAAGCACTTCCAACTCTCTGTTATCACCAGACAAGGTGCCGCACTGGAACAGGTCAAAAACTTTAAATACCTCGGGATCACCCTTGACCCTCACCTCTCCTACACCGCCCACATCGACCATGTCACCAAAGCCGCTAACTCCTGGCTAGGCTTGCTATTCCATCATAGGAAACACCTGACACCCGAAGCCCTTGCTGTCGCTGTCCAGAGCTCCATCATATCCATCATTGATTATGGCATTATCATTTACAGCTCTGCTATAACCACCGCACTCAAACGTGTATCCACCGCCCTCAACAAGGCCTGTCAACTTGTCACTGGCTCCCAACGCCTAACTCACACCTGTGACCTCTATTCTCAAACTGGATGGTTGAATCTTGCCAATCGAATAAAACACCAAACTTGTATTACAACTAAGAAAATCTTGCTGGCCTTGCCCTCCCCCGTGTCTGTGCCTCAAACAACCGAGAATCCACCCCCATACCAGGGATCGAAACCTCAGCTTCTGCAAATCCCGCATTGCCACACAACACAAGGCCAAAGATCCTTTGCTTACTGGGCCGCTAGTTGGTACAATGGTCTTCCCAGTGACATCTCATCTTCACTATCACTCTGCACTTTTAAGACTCGGCTCCGACTAATACTCACTGCCTCCAACCTCTGTGACTGTTGTGGCTCAACATGTCTTTCAGTTCCATAGCTGAAGATGTCCTTTTGGTTCCACATCTACTTCTGCACTTTGCCAGCACCCCCCACCTCCTATCTTCACCTCGTCTGCTGGCCCATGACAAATGCCACCCGGCTGCACTACCTCTATTCTTACCCACCTTTTACCTCTCCTCTCTCTGTCCCCCCACCTACCTCCCCTTTTCTCCCATCCACTTAGTCTCCCTGATTTCATCCTCCTCCTTTCCCTTCCCCTCCCCAAAGTTTCACCTTATTGTTCTTTGTTCCTCTACAAGACTATGTGTTTTATTTTTTTATTTTATAAACTGTTATCTTTGCTTATGTTTGTCTCAATTGCACCAATGACGTGGAACCTTTGTAAAAGAGCCTCGGCTCAAAGATATTTGTAATCCTAGAACAAATAAATAAACAGTACTTTGTGACTTTGTGACACTATTTAGCCCGGAAGTCAGGAGACATGGCTTACTGTAGCAGAAGTTATAGAAGGAGTGCAGGCCTAACAGAAGGTGATGCTTCTCACACCAGAATTAGTTGATCTGTATCTGGATGGTATGAATCTGGGAAAATCCTACGGTCTTGAGGGCACCCACCAAAGAGTAACAGTGGAGTTAAAAGGTGTTCTGTTTGGTTCCCAAACTGGTATCCTTCAGAACTACTTACAGAGATAGTGCCAGAGGTCTGGAAAATAGCCAATATTGTTCCAGTATTTACTAAGAATGCAAGGTCAGACCCAGGTAACTAAACTGCGAGCCTTACCTCAGTGCTTGGCAAAGTGTTTGAATAAATCATAAAATATGTGGTAGTTCAGCACATTGAAGAAAATGGGCTGTTCTTTAGCAAACAACATGGTTTTACAAAAAGGTAGATTCTGCTAGATCAAGCTCATTGCCTTCTTCCAAAATTTAACTAGGGAGGTAGAGAGGTAGGTGAATGCATTTTATCTAGGTTTATATCTTTGACACACTGCACCACATGGAAAACTCATGGAGAAAGTAGCAAAATCTAAGGTCCACTATGTGTGCAGGTGGTGGCTAGTACATTGGCTGACTTGTAGGAAACAGAGTGTGGGGGTGGTGGATGGTCACCAACCAGAATGGAGGGATGTGCTGAGTGGAGTACCCCAGACGTTGGTGCTGGGTCTGTTGCTCTTTAACATATTTATTAAGGACCTGGAAGCAGGAGTCAGCAACTGACTGCAAAAGTTTTCTAATTACACTAAATTAGCAAGAAAAGTATACACAGCAGAGGAAAGAATACACTACATGGGGGCTACACACATAGGGCACAGGTTAAGAAATGGGGACTTAGACTTAATGAGGGGAAGGGCAAGGCACAGCACCTAAGAGCAAGAAATCTGAGTCACAAATGCACCCTGCATAGTGCAACAGTAGACAACCCATCCAAGGAAAAGGCTCTGAGGGTAACTGTAGTTCACTTTTGTTCACAGAGCAATCTTGCTATCAGAGCAAGGAGGTAGCAGACTGAGGCAGCTAGAACTTTTTCCTAGAACATTTTTAACTGGGGGTAAGTAGACAGATACTTTATTAAAAGTGTAATGACTGCAAGGTAAAGTGGGACCTTCAGTGAGGGTAAAAACAGAAACACAGTAATTATCATATCAGTGTGCCAGTCTGAGTTGGTGGAAGGGAGATGATAATCATTCTTGCAGTCAGCTGGGTTAGGAGGATAGCTGTGAACTGGGGAGGTGTGGCTTAGCGAGAAGTGAAGCAGTTCTCTGCATTTAGACTTCCCTAGCCTTCTTACAAGAGGACTATATGGACTGCCTCTTAATATGTCCAGAATGTTCATGTCCCAACAAGTGAGTAGAACAGTGAAAGAGCAGAACAGGAGAAAGACTGGCATCTTCGACATTGGCAGGCATCAGAAGAAGGAAGTAGGCACACAGGGAACTCTGCTTGTCCAGTAAGGTAAGGCAGACTACATGTGTACTTGTTGCTGCCTGTTTAAAAGTGTGTACTGTCACTAAGATGGGGTAAACAATGATGTAGGGTAGGGCATGTTTGACCAACATAGGTCAAGCTAAAGACAACTGAAACATACAGTAGAGTAGAGTCAGAATAGAAGCAGTACCCTTTCTAGGGTAGGACAGAAAGTGAGTACAGGAAGCCACCTATCCTAAATTACCAAGGGACCAAAAAAAGGGAATTGAAGAAAAGCCCTGTCTAGGGTAAGGGATCAAACACAAACCTGGAATGGGAACAGTGAAAGGAAGCAAAAAGGGGGGTTAGTGATAAGGGAGCCTAAAGGCAAGTGAAAGGCAGGGAAGAAAAAAGTCAGGAGGGTATACAAATCATCAAACAAGGGAGTGGTGTGGTGTAATGGGTGTGGGCCACAATCTTCAGAAATATGTTCAGGAGACTGAGGTGTCACCCCATACATAGGCACCTCTCTGGGCTGAGAGCAGAAGTCACTGGATTCTGGGACAATCTGGCACCAGTACAGGGCACCATCTGCCTCACCCAGAGCCACCTAGTTTGCCGTAGCTCCCTCAAAGAATGCCAGCAATGGCTTTCTGATGCCAAGCGATGGGGGATAGCTCTGGCATGCTGGTGACCCGGGTTTGCACCCTGAGCCCGGGACATCAGTAGCAGAGGCTGGCATGGAGGATTCAAGAGCATCTCATGGATGCTCTCCTACTGGGAGGTGGGGAAGGGGAGACTGTCATGTCGCTCTTTTGTGACTCCTGGTGGTGGCTGGTGGAGGTGCTGATGACAGCATGGGTGATCACATGCAGTCAGGTATTCCCCGCCTGGGGCAGTTGTGAGTGTGCAGCCAACAGGGGAGGTGGGTGAGTGTGGAGAGGCTTCTGGATGTGGTGTGGCTTCTGACACAGAACGACACCAGTTGTAACTAAGTCAGCTACTTCTGTCACCAAATATATTGGAGGCTTAGGCCAGGAAGCTTGAGCAGTCCAGGAGAAGTTGTATAAAAAACACAAGTGGTGATTTACTGTATACAAAAAATAAACTAATTGGAACATATCAGCATCTCTCACCTAGTCTCTCCAAATCAATCTCTCCAGCAGGAAATAAAGCAGCCTGTGGTTCCAGTTGGATATGGGAAGGGAAAGTATCCCGACTGAGACCAAAATCTTGTATTTCAGGAGGGTAGACTTCAGAAAAATGGGCGAAGTACTAAGGAGCCATCTGGCGGGCATCAGAGCAGATATGGGGGTGGACCAAAGGTGGTCCATCATTAAGGAAGGAATACTGGTTGGCACAGATGAGTGCATTAGGATCAGGAGGAAGAATACAAGGGACAAAGCAGCCAGCTGGTTCAGTTCTGTGGTTGCCCAGGCAGTAAGGGAAAAGAGGTTGGCCTATAGAAAATTCAGGAAGACCAACAGAGAGGTGGATAGGGAAAATTACCTAAGGTTGGTTAGTGAGTCAAGTAAGGAAGTCCGGAGAGCAAAGGCACAGAAGGAGCTGCAGATAGCTGAAGGAATTAAGAAGGGGAAGAAGGCTTTCTTTCGATATATAAGTGAGAAAAGGGACAAGGAGGAAGGGATTGTTTGATTTAAGAAAGGGGTGGAGTGGGTGGAGGATAATGAGGGAAAAGCAGAGATACTAAATGAATACTTCTGTTCCATCTTCACTGGGAAGGATGGACCAGAGCCTTCAGGAGGTAAAAGAGGAGCGGGGGATTGGAAAACAGATGTAGTGATAGAGGAGGATAGAATGAGGGAGGGGCTGCTGGCATTGAAGGTGGACAAATCACCAGGCTTGGACAGAGTACATCTAAGGGTACTAAAGGAATTGGCTGAGGCATGGGCAGGGCCACTGGCAGGCCAATTTAATAGTTCACTAGAGTCAGGAGTGGTACCACAGGACTGGAGAACCGCACATGTAGTGCCCCTACACAAAAGCGGTCCCAAGGATAACCCAGGAAATTACAGACCAGTCAGTCTGACCTCCATTATGAGCAATCTTATGGAGACCATACTAAAGGAAAGGTTGGTGGACTATCTAGAGGAACATGGTCTTCAGGATGCGAGACAGCATGGGTTCAAAGGGGGAAGAACGTGTCAAACAAATCTGATTGACTTCTTTGGCTGTGTCATTCAGACAGTAGACAGGGGCCAAGCGGTAGACATCTTCTATCTTGATTTCAGCAAGGCCTTTGACTCTGTGCCCCACAAAAGGTTAATCAGGAAGTTGGTGGATCTTGGGGTTGGGGAAAAGATGGCCAGATAGATGGAAAACTGGCTGAGGGACATAACCCAGAGGGTGGTTGTGGGGGGAAGAGTTATCTGGCACTAGAGAGGTAACCGGTGGGGTCCCGCAGGGCTCAATGCTGGGGACGGTGTTCAATGTCTTCAACAATGATATTGGAGATGGCATTAAGGGCAAAACGTGCCTATTCGTGGATGACACCAAGCTCTGTGGAAGAGTGGACACAGCTGAAGGGGTACAGGACCTACAGAAAGATCTGGAAAAGCTGGGGAAGTGGTCCAGGATCTGGCAGCTTGGCTTCAATGCCAAGAAATTCAAAGTTATGCATATTGGAGCCAAAAATCCCATTACAGAGTACTACCTGGGTGGAGTCTGAGTATCTGCATCAGAGGAGGAGAAGGACTTGGGAGTGATGATCAGTAGTGACCTGAAGCACTCCACGCAGAGCAAGAAAGCAGCAGCAAAGCCAACAAGATGCTGGGATGCATATCTAGGGGGATCAGTAGTAGGAGAGAGGAGGTTATGCTGCCCTTGTACAGGTCACTGGTAAGGCCGCATCTAGAACATGGAGTTCCGTACTGGTGCCCACACCTCAAAAAAGGACATCAGCCTCCTGGAGAAGGTCCAGAGGAGGGCTACAAAGATGATAGCTGGTCAGCAGGGTAAGGCATACAAGGAGATATTGAGGGCACTGAACATGTACTCCCTGGAAGACAGGAGAGAGAGAGGGGACATGATTGGGACCTTCAAGTACTTGAAAGGAATACATAAAGCTGATAAGGAGAGTCTCTTTAAGCTGAGTGGGAACAATAACATAAGGGGGCACAGTCTTAAGCTGTAGGGTGGAGGTTTAGGAGGGAGGTCAGGAAGCACTTCTTCACAGAGAGGGTGGTGGACACTTGGAATGCACTGCCAGAAGAGGTAATCTCATTGAAGACAGTGGGCAGCTTTAAGAGAGGCTGGGATAGGCATAGGGGGGGAAGGTAAGGATCATGGGTAGCGACGATGGGAGGAGTGGGGGAGGAAGGGCTGGGACATTAGCTCAAGCTGTGAACCCTGCAATATGAGCAGACTTGATAGACCAGATGGCCTTCTTTTGCTGGCTACTTTGTATGCTCATATGTCCTGGCTCTGCTGAAAATTCCTCTCCATCTCCTCACACATCTCAGTAAGACAGGCTCTTGTAGTTGCTGGTTGTTAGGCATACGATTGTGACCTGTTTAGCAACTGTTTGTTGCTAGGCCTAACACTGTGATGCATCTTGTAGCTGACTAGAGCATTGTGACAGATTACATCAGTCTGATGTCACACTCTGTCACAGCTGTCTGTCTCTGCCATCATTTCACTATCTCTATTTTATGTATCAGGGAACCCAGCAAGTTAGAAATTAGGAATTAGTACAATAGAGGTAATGACTGTGCAGTCTAATAGAGTTAGAAAAGACAGAGATAGTAATGGAATCCTTGCTTCTGGTTCCCTCCTGCATAACACAAATGGGACAGTGCCTAGCTTAGCCCTGTCACAGTGAGCAGGACCAGAAAACAGAAAATGCTACTGTGGTGTCCCAGATGATAGTCCCTCCATCCCTCCCAATGCCAAACCCTCAGTAGTGTGCAGTCCTTGATTGCACCCTCCCTGCATGAATGATGTTCCACTAGCTCATGGTGTGGCCTCCAGCAGGGATAAGCCGGCCACTTGAAGAGGGAAATCAGGAGCAATCAGGAGTTCGATGGCCAAGGGAGGCCCCTAGCAGGGATAAGCCGCCACCAGATGCCCGGAGGACCATGAGCACAGTTGCAGGAAGGGGTGAGTCTGGAGGGTATAAAAGGGGATGATACAAGGCCCAAAGGAGTGGGACAACAGGGGGCACAGTGGCTGCAAAAAAAAGAAAAAGAAAAGAATGCCAGCAAGGAGGCAGAGCACCTGGACCTTGGTGGGCTCGAGGAGGATGCAGGGAGGAAAGAGGGAGAGCACCTCTCAGACCTTACTGCTGCACAATTCCTTTGCCATTCTGGTGGGATGGGAAAGTCAAGAGGAGACACCTGAGGCAGGAATAATAAAAAGTGGGGATCCTCAAGGGAGCAGGCCCCAAGGAGAATGGGAGAGTCCCAAGGCCAAGGAGGAGGAGGCAGTTGTTGGTGGAGGACTCCATAGTCATAGGGATTAAACTGGGGGTAAGGGAGGGATAGGGTAGTGTAGTGCATTCCAGACACTTCAGCTGGGAGGACTGAAGGGTGGATCTTGGAGATTTTCTGGGATTAGGGAGCAGGAAGGTAACTGGGTGATGTTGTCCACCTTTGGACGAATGATCTGGCAAAGGAAGCAGAAGGGGTAGTGGAGTATAGATTTAGGAAGCTGGGAAGGGGCCTGAAGCAGGTAGCTCACACAGCAGCCTTCACTGATGTGCTACCTGTGCATGGTCAGGGGAAGGCTAGGGAACTCCACACCAGATCCTTCAATGAGTGGTTTAAGGCATGGTGCAGAGAGGAGGGCTTTTGCTACATCAGGGACACTACATCAGGAACATGGGTCACATCTTCACATCTGGGGGGAAGGAGGCCTTTACAAGGGAAACGGACTCCATCCATCCAGGAGGGGAATGGCAGTCCTGAGTAGAAGGCTTAAATGCTACTTTTACAAGCATTTAAACTAACTGGGGGGGGAGGCAGAAAGACTGAGGGAGGCAGCCATTGCCCCTCCCCCCCATGCAAGACTAGTGCAATAGGGAAGGTTAATCCAGGGAGAAAAAATTCCCTAGAGATTGATGGAAGCAAAGAGAAGGGCAGGGCAGGCAAGTCTGGAGGAGGAACTTCAGTTGGAAGAGAGGGGAATGAGGGAAAACAGGAAAACAACTGGTGAGGGCAGGACTGGGGTAACAGAGAGGGCAAGGGGAGAAAGCAGAAAGGGGAAGCATGTCAGAGGGAGAGAGGGACAAAGAGAATGGAGAGCCATGTGTGCCAGCTCAAGATGTCTGGGAAACAAAATTCCTTACCTTGAGGCAGTCATTGCAGAGGCAGACACGGATCTGGTGGTCATAACTGACTCATTGTGAATGGACAACAACAGCTGGAAAGCAGCCATCCCAGGCTACACCATGTTCTGGAAGGACAGATCAGGGAGGAAAGGTGGAGGGGCTGTTTCACATGTGAAGGAGGGTGGTCCGAGTGCCATACCCATGGTTCTCTGACAAACCCGACCTGTCAGACTGCCATCCGCGGTCTGGTCCTGAAGCCACCAGCCCCTCACAGAAGCCCAGGTGGTTCGAGTGCCACAGCTGTGGTTCTTTGATGAACCCAACCTGCCAGACTGCCATCCGTGGTCTGGTTCTGAAGCCATCAGCCCCTCACAGAAGTCCAGGTGGTCCGAGTGCCACAACCGTGGTTCTCTGACAAACCTGACCTGTCAGACTGCCATCCGCAGTCCAGTTCTGAAGCCACCAGCCCCTCACAGAAGTCCAGGTGGTCCGAGTGCCACAGCCGTGGTTCTCTGATGAACCCAACCTGCCAGACTGCCATCCACAGTCCAGTTCTGAAGCCACCAGCCCCTCACAGAAGCCCAGGTGGTCTGAGTGCCACAGCAATGGTTCTCTGATGAACCCGACCTGCCAGACCGCCATCCACGGTCCGGTTCTGAAGCCACCAGCCCCTCACAGAAGCCCAGGTGGTCCGAGTGCCACAGCCATGGTTCTCTGATGAACCTGACCTGCCAGACTGCCATCCGTGGTCCAGTTCTGAAGCCACCAGCTCCTCACAGAAGCCCAGGTGGTCCAAGTGCCACAGCCATGGTTCTCTGATGAACCCAACCCGCCAGACTGCCATCCGCGGTCCAGTTTTGAAGCCACCAGCCCCTCACAGAAGCCCAGGTGGTCTGAGTGCACAGCCGTGGTTCTCTGATAAACCCAACCTGCCAGACTGCCATCCACAGTCCAGTTCTGAAGCCACCAGCCCCTCACAGAAGCCCAGGTGGTCTGAGTGCCACAGCCATGGTTCTCTGATGAACCCGACCTGCCAGACCACTATCCACGGTCCGGTTCTGAACCCACCAGCCCCTCACAGAAGCCCAGGTGGTCTGAGTGCCACAGCCATGGTTCTCTGATGAACCTGACCTGCCAGACTGCCATCTGTGGTCCAGTTTTGAAGCCACCAGCCCCTCACAGAAGCCCAGGTGGTCCGAATGCCACAGCCGTGGTTCTCTGATAAACCCGACCTGCCAGACCACCATCCACGGTCCAGTTCTGAAACCACCAGATCCTCACAGAAACTCGGTATGGACTCTCCCATGGGGACTGATTACCTCCAGGAAGGGAGCCCTAGGACCTTGATTTTTCTGTTTTACATGAGGACAGTTGTTTCTGGGTTTAAGTACGGCATCGATTCCTGCTGTGACCTATTGGCTGCAGTTAGCTCCAGGAGCACTCCGATTGGCTCTGTATAGCTCTGCACTGCTCTGCAATGTTAATGCTTGAATGATATTTTAATGAATTTTGATTTCTGTTAATACTGTCTTGCTAGTATTTTAGAATTCAAGTTTTGCTAATTTAATCTAAGTACCTGTAGAGTGTTCACTCTTAAGACTCAGCAGCGATCCCGGCTCAGGTCTTAAACTCACGCCCCTCATTTTCACCTTTTTACTTTGGTAGTGTGTTTTAATTAGCCCTGCTCTTGCTCTCTTAGATCTCGTGGCACCTTGTCTAACATTTTGGTCTGTGACCCACCCCCTGTTTAAGCCATTTTGCATTTCTTTTTTAGCTCCATGAACAGTCCCCACCCCCCGCCTCTCTTATTTAATGTCCTTCTGTCCTTCTCTTTTCAGGTGGTCTAAGTGCCACAGCCGTGGTTCTCTGATGAACCCAACCTGCCAGACTGCCATCCACAGTCCAGTTCTGAAGCCACCAGCCCCTCACAGAAGCCCAGGAACAGACTCTTCCTCAGGGACTGATTACCTCCAGGAAGGGAGCCCTATGACCTTGATTTTTCGGCCTACCCACCCAACCCCACCTCCGGTCCTGTTTAAATACACTTAAACCCCGCTCCGGCTTACTAGCTCACTCCTACAGGCTTCTGCCAGCCAACTCCTCAAGCTTAAGGTGACAGCAATATTGTTTCTTGCCAAGCACGTCCCCTATCTAGCGTAACTAGATTGCATTCTGGCATAGTTGCATTCCGGCTACGTCATATAACTTAGCTCATCAGCTTCCGTGTAGCAGCTTATTATTCCAGCTTCTCTCATGACCATCGTACAGCACTCATATTACCACTACTATTTTCCTGCATTACACACAGCAATACTTAAACTTTGCTGTCTGGTGGCCTTATACTCCCCACTGTATCAAGGTCCACACAATGCAGACCTCTCTATTATTACTTTGCATTGTATCTACATCCCTCCTCACTCCCCTAGAGCCACATACTGACCTTTTACAGGTAGAGTACATTATATCTCCTTGGGGGGAGGTTGTTCACTGCCATCCACTACCTGGTTTCCTCTTTTTGTTGGAACCTTCCTTTCTGCCGTCTTGGAATCCTGGAACCTCTGTCTTCCTTTTACCGTACTTTAACTGCCCAATCATACTCCATCTGTCCCTCTTCCACTCAGTTTTTTATGAAGCTAGGGTACTGCTCTATGCAGTCTTAGGACCACTTAGTTATCAAGGTGCTTACTCTTCATCTAGTCTCTCTCGCCATCTCAAAAGAGAACATACCCGTATCTTTAAACTGCTACTAAGTGCCCTGAGTAAAATGTTGCTGATATTATTGCTCTGTTTGGGCAATTTCGAACCGAATCCTGGACTATTCGCTTCAGTAACAGCTCCCTCAGATTTAGCTCACCTCAAGGGTATAAAATTCCTTCATATTAATGTTTGTAGTCTTCTGAAGAAGTTTGATTCCATTCAGTCCTGGACTGTCTATACTATGCCTGACATACTGGTAGTAACCGTAAACTGGCTCAGCCCTTCTACTCTGGATTCTGCCATAAACATTCCGTCCTATAACATCTTCCGAACTGACTGATCTACCAGAGGGGGTGGAGTAGCTGTATATATACTAGATACATTTTTGGTGATCACTACCAATTCAACCTCTTTGCCTAAGGAGTTTGAAAGTTTGACCCTGAAGGTTCAGCTCTCTTCCTCCTAATCTGTTTTTGTACACACAGCTACTGTCTGAGGCCAAGGAAAAAATCTTTTATTTGGGATTTTCTGTAACTTTAATCTCTGGGCCCCCAGCACTCTGGATTTGGAATGATACAAGTCAGATTTTGCTACCCTAGACTTTTGTACACACAGCTACTGTCTGAGGCCAAGAAAAATAACTTTCATTTGGGATTTTCTGTAACTGTAATTTCTGGGCCACCACCACCACCAGTACTCTCTCCTTTCTGGATCTGGAATAGCACAAGTTAGATTTTGCCAGCGGCCAGCCTGCCCTTTTTTCATACATGACTACTACTGTCTGAGGTCCAGAAAAAGTTTCATTTGGGATTTTCTGTAACTTATCACTCATACCCCCCCCCGGTACTCCCTCCCGTCATCAACCGACTGACTTCACCCACCCCACGTCCTCCATGATCAGGAATCTCTCTCTCTCTCTCTCTCCATCACCTAACTGTAGTGCTTTTGTGTTTTGACACTTTGCCTTCTAGTCTCTCTCTAGTATCACTTCTGCTGTGATCTTCCTCCTTCTGGGCCACGTGGCACACTCACCAGCCTTGTATACCAGTGAGTGCGTCACATGACCTACTGTTGCCTGATTGGATGCCGCCGGCTACCTGTACATCCTGATGGCATCTCCCAGGCAACAGAGAACAAAATCACTGAAATGGCATCTCTACGGCCCCAGAACTGGACTTCTACGGCGAAGTCCATATTTATCCGGCTCTGGGGATTGCGGGTTCGATCCGGGGGTCCGGATCTCCCACAGAACAGTCCGCCCACCCTTAGGATAGATTATATATATATATATATGTATGCATCTATGAAGGGACCCTGCACTCCCACAGTAAAATAAGGATACTATTATACAATCTCAGAAAGTAAGGAAATAAGGTGCAAAAAGCTTCATTAATGCTCCAGTTAGGGTCAAAGTGACAAAAGTTGGGAAATGAGGTGTTACGGTTTCCCTGACACCCCACCAAAAACCAGGTAAGAGAGCAGATGTGGGGTGTGTCTTGGGCTTATCAAACCTAATGTTCACCCCATTCTCATAAAGTCTACACATCTGACCTTATTTCTGTTCTGTGTTTATGCTTCTGGTTAGATAATAATTTTTTGATCCTAAATGTAAAGAAGACTAAATCTATGATTTCTCGGAGTAAACCCATGCTTAGGGAGGAACCTTGCTTATCAATTTGTGATGGTTTTGGTAATGTTGTTGAGCAGGTCAAGGAATTTAAGTATTTGGAGTTTTTTCTTGATCCCAATACGTAATTTCTTTTACAAGTTAAGTTGGTTAGCAAAGTTATAAATCGGAAGTTAGGAATATTATACAAGTTTAAACGTTATCTTCCTTATGCAACACGATACACAATTGCTATGGGTATTTTACTACCACATTTGGATTATGTATCTTTTTTATATTATAATACTGGGGCCAAGGAAAGTCATATTCTTTCTGTTACATATAATAATCTCTGCCGATTTATTTTAGCTGCACCGTTTAGGATCTATCAGTGTATGCTATATTCTACTGTTGGTTGTCTATCTCCTACCTTCAAATTTACTTACTCTCTGGGTTGTTTGATTTATAAATCTATTTATATATGTGTAATTCTTCTCCCGCTCCACTGGCTGATTTACTAACACCTAGAACTATTACAAATCATCTTAGTTCCACTAGTGGGATAATGCTTGTAGTGGGTGCCCATAAGAAGAACCATGGCTTATGCTCCTTTACTATTTCTGCTCCTTCTTTGTGGAATACATTACCCTTTGCTTTACTCTCTGCAACTTCATTGCAAAGTTTTAAAACTCAGTTTAAAAGCTATTTGTTGTCTTTGAATGTGTGTCATTGTAATATTTAATGTTGGTAGTGTATAATTGTATTGTAAGTATTATTTGTTTGTTCAATTGTTTGTTTGATGTCCGGGTTGATCCTGAAAAGGGGCTCTTTTGCTCAGTGTCCATATCCAGTTAACAAATTTAAAATAAATAAATAATTTACAGATGGAATGGGGTGAGTGTTAGGCTTGAAAAGCCCAAGGCACACCCCATACCTTCTCTCCTGCCTGGTTTGGGAGGGTAGGGTGTCAGGGAAACCCCAACGCCTCATTTCCCAACTGTTGTTGCTATGACCCTAACTAGAGCATTAACAAAGTTATTTGCAAAATATATATATATATATATATATATATATATATATATATATATATAGAGAGAGAGAGAGAGATTCGAAAGGGTTCATCACAAGGCCACCAAGTTGATTAGTAGCTTAGGAGGCAAAAGAGTTATGAAGAGAGACTGGACATGCTCACATTATTTGCCCTAGAAAAAAGAAGGCCAAAAGGGTTACCCAGATACTACAGGAGGTAGACAGGGTAGAGTATACTGGGTGGTTGAGCTGGATGAGTGCAAACAGAACTAGAGAACATATAGTACAATCAGACAGGATGGTGGAGACAGAAAAAGGAGAAATATTAGAAAACATTTCTTCACCGAGAGGGTGGTTAATATGGAGAATAGCATACCTATCAGCTGTTTTGGGGAAGGGATGCAGGTTGCCAATGAGCTGGCCAGTCTGGTATTATGACAGGCTCGCAAACTCTGTTTCATTAATTTGATGGCAGCTGGCCAAGGAGGAGGGATGGCAGAGCCGGTTGTTGAAATGGGACAATATATATTTTATTATTATGGGTGTTGAAGAGAGGAGGCGCGGCATGGTTGCCTAGAGGGTGGCAGGGGTTGGGGGTTGAATTGAAATGTTGGTATGGGCTGAGGGTTTAAGAGAGGAATGGGACTTGACGAGGGTGGAGGGAAGGGCAATGATATTTATATAAAGCAAGCAACAAGGATGGAGTAACAAGGACCTGCACAGTCATGGTGGATAATTAACTTCACCTAGGTGAGGGAGGAAGAGGGTGGAGTTGGGTGCCAGAGGATGGGAGATGAGGGAAACAATTTTACACTTGGGGAGAAGGGTGAGAAAGGGTGCAATGTGGATGGGTGATGCAGGATTTCTTTCTTTTTCTAAACAACTTTGCCGAGTGAAGTTGGTGGAAGACAGGGAAAACGTTGCTTCACTTCATGAAGTGTGATATTCCCAACTTATCATCAGCTTCACCAGTGAAATAAATCTTCACAACATCACTAACAATAGACTAACTCAAAATATGCAGTTTATCTTTGTGTTCGAGGGGGCAGGACAATAACTTTTGAGTGGTGGAGCCACAAGTGAGTTTGAAAGCCCTGCTCCCTCACAAGTGATGAAAATCTGCAAATGTTGAGTCAGACTATTGCATATTTGATTTATACATCACTTTACAAGTTACAACTTTTAAGTCTGCTGTTTGTATGAAGATTGAACAGTTTCTCTTTGATTACAACTGCTGGCTTCAGTGCTGCACGTGGCTATTTTATGCCATCTTCATTGTGAAAGCTGCGCCCTGATAAGTTCAGTAGGTATTGTGATGTACACAACATGGCAAGATATCATCTGTGACACACCTAGCTCACAAGATAACATGACATCTTGTGAGCTGGGCATACAATATATTGTATCATGTCATTTTTATCTCCACTTGTATTTTATTAATTCCATTTTGCACCTTGCAAAATAGTTACACTAAAGATATGATTGATACTTGAACTTCAGTAAGGCCTTTAATTCAGAGCACCATTGGAGGCTGATACAGAAGGTATCAAAGGAGACAGCACTAGGAGAGGGATTAACTAGGTGGATTGGGAAATGATTGACAGGTAGAACTCAGAGTGGTACTGAATGGCAAAATCTTGCATGGAGGTCACAAGTGAGCTGCCACAGAGATCTGTTCTGGATTTCATACATTTTAACATGTATTATGTATGAACAACACTGGAGAAGGCAGCAAGGTAATGTCTGTTTGCAGACGATAATAAACTCTGCAATACAGTGGATGTTGATAGACAACATGAAATAGGATGTAGAAAGGTTGGAAAAGTGGTCCAGAATTTGACAATTTAAACACAATGTCAAAAAAATGTAAAGTGAGGCACATTTGAAACAACATTCTGCATATGGATAATTATATCATTGTGGTAATGGTTGAGCACTCAAAGGACAAAAGCAATCTGGGGGTGATAAGTAATCATTTAAAAGCCTATTCCCAATGCAGTACGGCATATAAGAAAGCTAACAGGATGCTGGCGGTGTATCAGGCAAAGTTTCACTAGTCACAGAAAGGAGCTGTTATTGCCACTGTACAAGTCATTGATTAGACCACCCCTGGAGTACTGCATGCAATTTTGGAACCCACACCTGAAAAGGGGCAGTGGGGGTTTGCAGGCTATGCATAGGAGGCCCACGAAAATGATTCCAGGCACAGCAGGGTAATACCTATGCTGGTAGCCATCCTAAACTTCTGTTACGTGAAGATATTGGACAGGTTTAACATGTCCTCTTTTGAGGATGGGTGGGGGGTAGTGGGATAGTGGGATATGATAGAAACATACAAATACATGTAGAGTAATAACAGGATGGACACAACCAGCAGGACACATGGTCAAGAGGGACATCAGAAAATACTTCTTCATGGAGTGGGTGCTTAGGTGGAATAGTCTACCCAATAAGGTGATCAATGCTGTGACTGTCTTGGGGTTCACACCCCAACTGAACATCTTCAGGGGTGTTATTAGAAACAAAAGGACAGAGTAAAACAATATAGGAACATCAGGGCCAACTCAGATTCGTAGGGGTGGATTATCTTCTGTTCTGCTGCAGGTGCAAGTCCTGATTTACATCTGTGGCTGCAACAGTGTAAATGCAGCATAACATTTGACTGCTGTTTTCAAAACATTATGCTGCACTTCTGGTGATTGCTGCTGTGCCACTTTATGGCCAAATAATGATCCATGCATCAAAGACTGATGCACGTGTTATAAGGCTCCTGAGTTGTCACATGTTGTGACAGATGCATTCAATAGTTAGACTACCTTTTAGATGGTCTAACATGCAGTTGCATGCACTGGAGATATGGCACAACTGTGCTGCGACTCCCTGATGCTCAGCCTAAAATCCAACCATAGTCTTTTTCTCTCCTGAACCACCTTTGTATCTATGTATATGTCACCAAGCACCAACTTGTTACAACATACAGAACATACAGAACAGTTTTAATCAACTGATGCAGCTATAGGTGAGCTTCTGCACTTGCTTTAAAGAGCAGGAGCCAGGTACACGGTCACAAGGGGGTGTCATTAAGTGGGCACAATCAGCACTTAGAGACACTAGGTGTAAGCCCCCCACTTCCATATCTAGGGGTATCCAGATGGTATATGGTGGGAAGGGATACCATACAAGTCTGAAAAGACAGTCCATGAAAAACAGAAATATGCTCATTACCTGGTTCTTCTGTTGTTGCGAGATGGCTTCGCTAGTCGAGGAGCAGGCTCTCTTCTTAGATTCCAAGAGTTGACTGCAGGGGGCAATGTTCATTAGCAGGCACAACATTCACAGTTCAGATTGATTAAAATCAATGTCCACTCCAAGATCACAAGTGCAAAACTGATTTAATGTAAACAGGAACAGTTAATAACCACTCCATGGAGAGTGGGGGCAACACATATGGTGGGGTTACTTCACAGGCCGACACCTGAGATTTCTTCTGCAACAATCTCTTTGGTCAACAGATTGATTTATTGCATGCAGACATTCCCTTGAGCTGAAAAGGCTGCATTCCTGACAGCAGCAATATGGCGGGCTGAAACAGGCCGCACTCAGAGGTATTTCGTACTCAGCAGCACTCTCATTTCATCCCTTCCTGTCACTCTGAACTTTACACAGGCACTTGCTCACTTTTCCATTCTCTAAGTCTCAGCAACTTCAACTGAGGAAGCAACTATGACAGGATGAGACGTTTCTACTGTCCTAATCCCATTTCATACTTTGCCTTTCTTTAAACTTGTTACACCAGGGGGTGTCTTACGATACAGGGAGCATTCGCTTTACTACAAGGTCTTAACATTCAAATCGGTGTTCTTTTAACAAGAACCAAACCACCGAAGACCTTCCAGATACCCAATCACTGATGCCATGCAGGTGACTGTTCTCCCCAGTTAGCTCCAAACAGTTCCCTGACCTACAGAGACCGAGGTCTCCCCAAGGAATCTGGCACTCTCCTGGACCTATAGAGACCCAGAGGCACTATCCGCTCATGCAGCGATTTTGATTTCTGGACTACCTTCTCCTAGGGGACTGCTGCTTGTGTGACATGGAGCACCTGGATGGCCTGCCACCCCACCAGGGTCCCAACCAACCATTCCCCACATGGACCTTTCCCTACCTCCACAGGCTGTACCCCCTGAGAGCCCCAAACACTGTAGTAGCCACTGGCTAGAGGAAAAGGGGTAGAGCTACCACCACTACTCCCTCAATAGTCCAGATTGCCATCTCTGAACTGTGCCACAGGCCCCATCTGCCAGAACTGGTCTACCCACAGAACACACACTGGCTCCCAGGCTGCACTCACCCATGGATGAGACTACTTAAAATATAGGGCTCCATCGGTGCTTATCCTACCAAGGTGCCAGAGATCACTTGGCAGGCCTGGATTCTGCTTGCTCCTTGAGCTCCAGCTCCCACACAGCACCAACAGGCCCAGAACTTGTGCTCCACTGCTCCCTTTTCTCTACTGCCCAAACTGCCACTTCTCCATATGCGTGTCTTTGAGTGAGGAGGGCCGGGGTGACAAGCAGCCCACCCCGCCCCGCTGCAGCCCTTTGGCCAAACTTGCAGGCTGAACCCCCTGACTCCTCTCTTTTCTTCCCCCTCTCTCTCCTGGAATCCCACTGATGGCACCAAAACCCTCTCTTTTACACCCCCTAGGGATGGGCCCCCCTGCTGGCAGCAGGCAGAGCCACATCCAGACCTACTGGTACCATAGCTTCTCTCTCTGCCTAGCTACACCTAGCAACAGCAATTAACTAGCAAGCTCCCAGAGGGTGCTTACATAGGTAATTTGCAAACCCACTGCACTATGGTCAGTGGGGGTCACAGCCCTTCCCTGCATAGTTACAAAATGCCTTATCACTGTTGTGGGAAGGGGGGGTGCCATGCAAATGAGCCACAGGACCATTTATAATGCACAGTAGGTCGTGTGCAAGCCTGGTTGCAGAGTTTTATTAAGCACCCTACCTGTAGAACTGTTACAAGGTCACCAATGAAAAAAGGCATTCATGCCCTTTGATTTCTACCTGGTTATACAAACAAACAAACAAACAATTAGTCAGGGCATCACAAATCTCCAAGTGAGTTACAATGAGCACTGGTGGAGATGGAGAAGGGGGCTGTACAGTCATCGAACTGCATTATATGACTAGGGTGTGGGGTTCAACTGGACACCTGGGAGTGTATGTGGGCAAGGGAGCAGGATGACAGCTACTGGACTACCAAAGACATAGAATGGCACTTATTAAAACTAAGATCACTAGCAACCTAAAAGGGAGCCTTAATGCAGGAAGGAGTGAGTGTGAGTAGGAAAGACATCTAGTGGCACCACCATCAGGTTGCACAGATTCTCAGCATAGCATTATTCTGTGTAATGTACATTATACCGTGCTGCAACTCTGTGTGAGTTGCTAACCAGCACATTATCAGGCACAAGCTCTGTTTGCCCCATGACTATCTGGGCAAGTGATTTTCACTGTGACATAGTTGCAGGAGGACTTGTCCCCATGTGATTATGCACTTTCTTTGTTTAGGTCAAAAGTCAGTGACAGCACAATGGGGCGCCTATTCGCACCCTGTTTTGTACCACCACCCACTGTGATCTGTATGTGCTTTTACACAGTGCCCTACCAAGTCTCAATCATTTTGTTGTGCTCTCTCCCACTTTCTCTGCACTGCAAGCATGTGCATTCACATGGCAGCCCTCACATCGGTGCCTGGGCTGTCCCATCATTTCAGCCACATTTCTGGCTAAAGACTTCCCAATCACTTGACATACAATACCCAAGTTCAGCTAAATCTAGTTTCAGATGTTAGCATATAAGCTGAACTCAGGAAACTAGCCACTTTTGCAAAACGGGGGCTATCAAGTATTTTAAAAGTGATCAGAAAGTGGAGCCCTGATACTGGGCATGTGCTTATGCATATTCATATCCTAAGGGCTATTAATATGTATAAGTGTATTTTAGTATCACTATTCTACTTTCCGATAAACTTTAAAAATAACACCGCCTGTTTTTAAAAAATAGCTAATTCCTAGGTTGCTTTGTTGCTACATCTGGTGCCATATTTAACTGAACTCGCGTACAAAATTCCATGTACAAGCCTCAGGAGTCACTGTAGGGAAGTGTAGCATGGGTAGGTAATGGGTGATCCTGGATGGTCCCGCAAGACTCTCTCCGAGATCTTTCTGAACACTGTGGTCTGATTACATGGTGGCACAGAAGAAGAAAATGCAACTGCGAACCCAGGAAAGTTGGGAATGCCAGGCTAGCGAACGCTCACCTAGGATGTGTTGCAGATCCCCTGTACACAACAACAAGGGTAACATTCCAGTTGCTTTGCACTGCTCATTGAGGTGCAGATCCCGTCGTCTAAAAGGGGCTGATGAATATTCATTTGTAGGTGTGGTTTGGCAGTTGTGGGTTATGTGTACTTGTTTTATAGATGGGTGAATGTTGGTCAGGCAAATGGGGAAAATCCCTTACTCTTACAATATGTGCCACTGGATCTTTAATTTCTAACTAGGTAGCCAGCAGAGACCTTGGTTTAAAATCTCATCCACAGAACAACATGGCAACAGTGCAGCTAGTGCTAGTGCTTTACTACGGTGTCTGTAAATGGAATCAGCCCAAATATCTGGTGTGGGACTAGAACATACGATCTTCCAGCTCAAGAGGTGAGTGTGTAACCACTGAGCCATATTTTAATGTATTAGCATACGTCATAACTCTGCTATAGATTGCCAGCCACTGCACATGTGAAATTGAGGGAAAAGATTTTTTTTTACACCTTTCTAATTTTGTTATATAATGGCTGGCTTGGAGCTTATAACAGTTCATGCTGGCTTCAATAATAATTCAAGAAATGGAAGAAGATATTTGAAAACTAGATGGTCCAACGAGTGATAATCTATGAACATCTTTGGTCTGCATTAATCTAAAGTGTAAATGCCACCAAGTAAGTAAAAAGCCATGACAGGGTGTGCATTATAGGATTTTAACGCACGTCCCAGGGGGTGTAGGCAGGCATTGGCTGAAGGCTGAGTGTCCTTATGGCCCTTGGAAGTGCATTAAAATCTAATGATGCACACCCAGAAGGGGCTTATTACATTTATAAAATGGCTCTAAGTAGGATTTTTTTTTTGGGGGGGTGATGGAGAATTTGGCACCTGACCATGCATTTCTAGAGATTTAATGCACAGTCAGGTGATGTCTCTTGGCCAATCAAATGTATAGATAATTTTCTAGCCGTTTTATAAGGGCCTATATCCTGATTACAATCGTCACCTATTCCTGAGCAAGACAGGCTGCATCTATCAACTGAAATCACATGCTGAGATATATTCGAGGTCCCATACACCCTCCTAGTCATACACAAAAGGGCTTCTCCTGCTCAGTCCTTGTCACCTGTAATGCCTTTCCAGATTATATAAACATGCATCCTCTGCCCCCTGCTTTCAATCTTCTTACACAGATTCCTGGAAAACTGCTGTTGCTATATAATTAAACTCTTCAATTCATGGTTAAAACATAAATGAACCATATAAATGCACTATCTTATCCTTTGTAAACAGCCTCCTCACCTATTATCAGAAAATGTTATTGTTTGTTTTTGTAGCTCCACACTTGACGCTATACTTCCTGCCTGCTGGACTGTCCTTGAGAATGGAAACTAGGTCCTACATCTACATTTAAATTATTTATTTATTTATGTCTTTGTTAACCGGGTAAGTGTGCTGATCCAGTGGACCATTTCTGGGCCACAAGGTGGCACCAACATAGTTCAACAGCCATACATTTATGTAGACAGTAGTAGCTATTACACAGTGATGAACAATAGACAAATGTCAAAACATGAGTCAAACATGTCTGTACAAAACCTCAATATGAGGTCAATAGGGGTACAATGTAAACTGAGCTGAAGCAGTGATAACAACTCAGATTAAGAGGATAAATGGTATAAAAATAACAAGCAGTAACTTTTATAATTAGAAGCAAAACATCCATTTCTCCTGAACTGGCTGACAGACTAACAGACAGACTTGATAAGAAGATCTTGCAGGTCAAGGAGAAAGGAAGCCAGAGACAGCTAGGAGGTCAAGATGGGATAGGACAGAGATACATAGCACCTGGGGTGGTTTGTGGGCACTACTGGTTGTCCAGGACACAATTGCATGGGGATTCAGATAGAAGCCAGGCTCTTATGTTCATTTTGAAGGACTGATGGAAGGGGGAAAAGTGACTAGCCAGCAGTAGACTGTTCCATAGGGTGGGGGCAGAGACAGAGAAACCTTTAGTTCCCATTAAAGTGGAAACACATGGTACTTCCAAGGGAGGGACTGAGGATATCCTGAGGCAACTGGAGGCAGTCCTGTGTGTGAGCAATGGGGAATACAGGAACATCTGGTTGCACCTGAGTGCATTGTCCACAGCACAGTCCATAGCACATGCTCAAAGCGACCTTGCAGAGGGAGCCGCCCTAGGGACTGGTAGAGTCAACAATGGTGGGTGGAGTAGGGGGCTTGAGAAACAAAGTGACAGATGAAGTTGTAAGTTGTGATTAGTTGAGAATGTAGGGTGGAGGATACAGAGGAATAGATAGGGGAGCAGTAGTCAAGAAGGGGCCATAGGTTACCTTGCCCGATAGCAAGATGAGCTTCAGGGGACAGAAGCTGCTTAATATGGTAAGCAGCACCTAGTTTTTGGTGTATTTTCCACACAGTGTTGTTTATGTGGTCAGAGAAGGTTAGTGAGGGGTCAAGGGTAACACCTAGGTATTTGAAAGAGGGGACATTTTTGGGGCCTGCCTGCTGGCGCAGCAGTTGGATTTCTGCTTGCGACGCCGGTAACCCGGGTTCAGGATCAGATTCGGGTCGCTGCAGGGCTGGCCGGAGAGAAGGATGGCGTGTTCCTGGGACTGCTCTCCTTCTCCGGGGGGGTGGTGGGGACAGTGCCCAACACTCGACGGATCTCCAGCAGAGGCTGGGGGTACCGCAGCCTACTGGTGCTTGAAGAATTTCAGGGGGCGGGGTGGACACAGGATGTCATTGCACATCCCCACCTCCTACACACAAAAAAAGGGGAAAGAAAAACCCTGCTCCACCCACCCCGATGACGCCCACTCCAGCTGCAATTGGCTCTCAGGCTGACTCCCGCCTTTCCCAAGTTCACGGAGCCTTTGGTCCAAGTGCCTTGACCTTGCCCTTGCCCTAGGGGACAAGCCAGGGGGTTCAGGGTGGATGGCTAAATATGAAAAGCTGCAGCTGTGACCGGGCAGATGGTCCGGTGATAGGGAGCAGGACCAAGAAATACAGAATAAAAAAAAAAAGGAAACGAAAGAGGGACATTTTTGGGGGCTGGAGTACATACCAGGAGGGAGGAAGTGGTTTTAGTGACTTTGGCAAGGAAAGGTTTTGAGCTGAAGAGCATAGCCTTTGTCTTTTTTTCGTTGAGTAGGAACCTACTGGAGAAGAACCAATGATGTGCAGAGGCATAGTTACATGAGAGGGTGGATGAGATGGAATCAAGTGACTGATCGCTGTGATGGAGGACTAAGTCATCTGCATAAATAAGGGTGTGACAGTTTAGGCTGTCAGCAGGGAAAGCATTGGTGAACATGGAAAAAAGTAGCAGGCCGAGTATAGAACCCTGGGGGACTCCCATATGGATAGGTAGGGTAGCAGAAAAGTCTTTACCTATTTGGACAGCTTGAAATCTGCCAGAGAGAGATAACTGTGGAACCACTCCTTAGAATCAGGGGAGCAGCCAAACTGAAGTACTGTGGAATGTAGAAGCTGGTGGTCAACAAGGTCAAAGGCCATAGATAGGTCTGCCAACACTGCTCCAGTGGCCTTGCCCTTATCCATATTTGTTAGGATATGATCAGAGAAGAGGGTTAGTGCAGAGAAGGTACTATGATGCTTCTCGAAACCATGCTGGAGGGGACTTAGGAAGTTATATTTCTGTAGATATTTCAATGGCTGGTGGTGGATGATTTTTTCCAATAATTTGCTGAGGTGTGGGAGGAGTGAGATGGGTCTATAGTTTTCGGGGAAGAGGGGATCACCTGCCTTGAAGACAGGTACCACAACTTTCCTTGCATCAGGCACAGTGGATGATGAGAGGCCCAGGTTAAATATGAAGGTAAGTGGTTTAACAATGGCTGGGGAGATAATCTTGAGAAAAATGGGGTAGAGTCCATCACAGCCGGGGCTCCCTCTGGCTGGTAAACTCTCTAGGAGCTTAGTAGTGACTCTCTGCCCAATGGCCCTGAAATAGAAAGGGGGTGGCAGGAAATCCTTTAAAGCACTGGGGACTCAGTTTGGTTGCTTCTTTAGGTTGGGGGAGGCTGAGGGGGAAACTTATTGAGGTAAGAGGAAAGGTCAGTGAACATTTTATTGAAGGTATCTGCAATCATAACCGGGTCAGAGACAAGGCCCAAGGGAGAGGAGAGTTGAGAAATTTCCTTGTTTTCCTTGGGGTTTAGGAGCAACTCTAAGGAGGCCCAGAAAGTACTAGGATTACTAAGGGAAGCTTGTTGCTGGCCATCGTAAAATGTGCACTTTAGGGAATTTGCCACCTGTTTGCAGGAACTGCACAGTTTTCTATACGCATTCCAGAGTTGTGGGGAAGGGGATGATTTAAAGGCTCTCCATTTATGATCCCTGTCCTTCATTTGTGCCAGGAGTTCCTTTGATAGCCAATTATTTCTGCCCCCACAATACTCCTGGTTGTGAGGGGGAAATGTTTGCCTTGCAGTTTTCGGAGGGTAGCAGAGAGAGAAACAACTGCAGCTGAGATGTCTCCATGCAGATAGAGATCGTACCAGTTAACAGCCTCCACAACCCTGAAGACAGGTGCAAGATAAGGGCAGTTGAAGTTTCTAAACGTCAGATATTTAGGAAGAGGACAATTTGCTTTGGAGCCCAAAACAATGTATGTTGAGGTATGGTCACCAATAGAGTCGGACATAGTGCTCACCTGGAGGACCATGTCTACCCAGTTAGTGGCAATGCAGTCAGTTGTGGTGCGGTTTAAGGAGCGGAAGTTGTGCCTTGTTTGGGAGAAAATGACTTGCTCCAAGAGATGCGTTTTTAGTAAGTTCACATACTCAGGCTGAGGAGCACTTAACCAGTTAAGGTTAAAATCACAGAGAATGATGGTTTCTCTGGAACGAGAGAGACCACCTAAGTCATCAAGGAAGTTAGTTAGGCCTGGGATGCCTCCTGAGCGGGGTTATAACAGCTTCCAAGATGTATTTTTTTGGATGCATCCACGATAATCTCAGCCAGGAGGGAGTAGAGCAGCCGATGGAGGTGGCAGAGATATGGTTTTGAACATACAGTGCAACTCCATTCCACTTTCTTCCTGGTCTGTCCAGTCAAAGGAGAGAGCAACCAGGGAGTTTAAAGGCAGCATCAGTGTGGTAAGGTTTTAACCAGGTCTCGGGGAGGCCTAGCATATGAGGCTGATACATGGCTACACAAGTCTCAAGCTCTGGGAGCTTAGATGGGAGGCTACAGATATTTAGGAGGGCAACCCTGAGTCCAGCTTATTTTACCCAGATGTTGTCAGAGTGCTAAATATGTATATTTGAGGGGCCCGGGTTTGTTTCTACATCACTGGCAAGGAGCAAGAGAGAAAAGAGGGAGAGGGGAGGGGAGGAATGGTGGGGCGAGGAAGGGAACTGAATAGAGATGGAGTGAAAAAATAGGCCAAGCAAACAACGCTTATAGTTAGACATTAGAATGAACATGACTGAGGGTGAAAATGTCGGTACGTGGCTGATCTCTGAATGTGGGGTGTTGGAGGGATTTAGGGTGGTAAAGCAGTAATACAGGCTTTGCTGATCGATAGCGAATATAGAGGCAGAGAAATCGGTTACCAATAACAGGCCAACCATGGAGGCTATTAAGAGAGTAGTCAGGAGTATATTCATTTTCGTACTATACTAGCAAGAGGTGACAGAGGAATAAGTGTTTCCTGGTCTAGCAGCTTGGTTTAAAGTGCCAGGCAAGCAGGCAACAGCTGATTTAAAGTGCCTGGCAAGCAGGGCAGATGATTAGGTTATCTTTGTGCAGAAACCATTTTATAAAGTAACATCTCTGGAGAAATGTAAAAAAGATTTGACTATGTCGCTTTTATACTTAAGGAAGATTAAGAGCTCTAATGCCTATTGGTTTAATTCAGATTTATATAAACCTAAGACTGACAGAGACAAACTAATGGCGCAGGCAAAGGGAACAAAACTCCAAGAAGACTGGGATTTATATAGGCAAGCATGCAATAAGTATACAAGTGCAATAAAACTGGCTAAACAGAAGTACTTTAAGCAATAATTAGATACTAATGCAAAATAAAATCCCATAAATCTTTGGAATATAATGTCAGAGCTGTTAAGTACAAAAAATAATACATTAACAAATAGGTTTTTAATTGATGGCTAAAGGTATCAGTGGGCAGTAGGGTAGCAAATGTATTTAATGAATATTTTATTGATAGAGGTTCTGAAACTCTGAGACTGAACAATCTTCAGTCATTTTCTGGTGATAGGGAATTTTTGAGAGAAAGTCACAGCATGGGGTCAATGTCAAGAACTACTTTTTTCTTCTCATGTATTTCAGTACAGGAGGTCAGAGATGAGCTATTAAAATTAACATCACCAAAGCAACTGGCCTGGATAAAATCCCTCTAAGACTTATAAAATATGCTGCCCCATGTATTGCATATTCCCTAACAAAAATCTTTAACTTGTCCCTTACACAAGGTGAATTCCCAGAGACCTGAAAAACTGTTTAAGTAATACCAGTGCTAAAGTCAGGCTCTGAACAAGAGATATGAAATTATCGGCCAATATCCCTAATTCCACAGATATCAACAATTCTTGAAAGGGTTATCTCTGGACAACTAAAAGGACACTTAGAATTGCATAATGAGCTAAATATTAATCTGGTTTCAGAGCATCTCATAGTACTACATCATGCCTAATCAGTCATTAGTGACCTGCAGCTTGATAGGGATAGGAAACTACCAGTAGGTGCTATTTTCATTGAATTATCAAAGGCTTTCTATTCTCTGAATCATGATCTATTACTATCCAAGCTGACTACCACAGAATTAAATGGGAATGAGTACAGGTAATTTCAATCATATTTGAGGTGACGTAGACAACTAGTGGAATATATAGAAAACTAAATTGGTTAAGATTACATGAAAGAAGAAATCTGCACTTGTTAACTTTCATGTACAAATATTGGTGGCTATGCATGAAAGTGCATAAAGTCTGCAGAAAACAGTCATATTTGCAGCGTGCAGCTACGTGGTCTGCAAGGCACAACAACCGATATACAGCATTCACAAATGGCAACATGGGATGTGTACACCCATGGGGTGGGATGACAGGGCATGTGCAGTGGGATTTACACCCTTCAGAAGTGGTGCCAAGATACATGTATCCTCCCCTTGACTTCACCATATATGGGCCGGGCACCTGCCCAGCACAATGGCACAGAAGTAAATGCAATGTAGTGCACTATAATGCACAGGATGACGGACAGTGGAAGAGGTGTGGAGGGAAGTCCCATGCAACAGATGCAGGTGGAATAGGCTGGCCATGCGGGCAGACAGTGCCATGACCGTGTGTGCACACCGGCCAGAGCATGACCCCGTCTCCCAAATGTCACCGGCAGCCAGGTTGCTTCCATGGTAAGTGACATCAGGAAGAACTACAGCCGACTGTATGGGGCCCAGTCCCCGACAACCACCCAAAGGTGAAGACACGGCTGTGGTCGGACATCCAGTCCAGCGTAACACCGCCGGACCAGATGCCAGGTCCCTGACCTCAATAAAACATAACTGGTGTGACCTTCATGCAGCAATAAAGGAGAAGGTGGCCCAGGTATCACAAATATGCCTGGGCACAGGAGGAGGACCCCCTAGTATAAATAGCTAGCTCACACCTATTGAGAGGATAGTGGCAGAGATCCTCACTGACATCGGTGTCCATGGTAAGGCAGAAGGCGTAGACACCATGGAAGGTACGCAAGTAATAGGAGGGATGTGGATACAAGGGGATGGCACACCATGCATGGAGTAATGGACTTGTGTTGCACCCACAGACATAGCCACTGTGGCATGGCCACCTGCAGTGCTTGCCTCGCAAACTCTGAACACGACAGCAGTGCCACAGGCACATGAAGGCAAGAGGCAGGAGGAGGAAGGGTTAGGTGGGTATGCATGCCACAGGCACCCCTACATGTGTGCAGCATCTGTACAACCAAACGCCATAGTAACATGCACATATCTCCCACAGATACTGAGATGGACACTGAGATGCAGCATGAGACAGAGACGGATGCAGAGAGCACTGTGGTTCCACAGGATGAGGGCACTCAGGAGGCAGGTGATGTGCCAGCTGGAAGCATTGCTGGGCTGGTGCAGAGGCTATCTGCAGGACCACAGTGCTGGAACCCTGCTGTGGCCACATGTGCACCCAGCACAACCACCATCCCGTATTGGATGACTCTGGGAAGGAGGAACAGGACCGCTAATCCACAGTCATGTCACGATGATGGTGGTAATGAAGGGCCATCAACACAACTGCCCAACTGCAGATGAACAACATATGGCCAAGCCTACGTGGTGGCCCAGTATCATGAGCTACACCAGCTGGAGAGGTGTAGGCTGGAGGCACAGCGGCAGAACACTGAGGCACTCATCAACCTGACAGAGAAGGTGCATGGCATGCACTGTGGCATAGACAGGTGCGCCAATGCACAGGTGCAGCTACCTGAGCACCTACTGGGTCGCCATGTACCACCCGGCCATGTGCCACAGACAATGCCATGCAAGGTGGATGCCGAAACACAGTTATCCCCTTGCATGCCAGTCCCTGAGCAGGATCTAGCCACACAGCTGTGCACACCAGCCAGCACATAGGTGGTCATGGCATGGCATGTGGGCACTGCTGCCATCCCGGACACAGAGGCCCACAGCACCCAGGTGGTAGACTGCAACATGGAAAGCACACAGGGTGCGATATACAATGTCAGATCCAGCCAGGTTGCATCTGATGGGGATGCTTTCAGATGGAGTGGCCATGGACCACTCACAGGGCATCAGGTGGCCCCTCAGCACAACATGCCAACATTTAACCATAAGAAGACTGGGGACAAGGGCGTCTGCACGTCTTCAGGTGAAGCTGAACGAACCGCCTGAACATTAGTACAGACATGCAACATCGTCTTGTACCTGGTATAGGCTTGCACTTGGGGTGGTCACGGTTATGTGGCCACACCCCCACACCCACTGGCACAGCACACAGCACCCAAACACAACTGTACCAAACCCCACACACACTTGTATCATTCACCACCCTCACGTATGTACCATGCCTCCCACCATACACACACATCAAATGACTGCACGGACCGTTCCCCAGCACACGGATACCCACCTACCCTGCACCAACAAACACATGAGCTGCATGGGACACAGTGCAGGACATGACTGCACGCAACATGCCCCACCACCCCCCCCATGCACAGGTGCACTCAGTGAATGCTAATATCATCATGCACCTGAACTCCATGGTGAATGCAACACACATGGTCACTGACACTGACAAGTGCACCAATATCCCACACACGGACGCCCATGGTGGGCAGACACACCACATCTGGGGGTGCATACCATGGCACATGCCCTGCAGCACTACGGCAGATTCACATCAGCATACTATTGCGCTGGAATGTCCCCATAACCAATGCAACCCATGCTGCTCAGCCACTCACTGTCAACAGCTAATGGCATGGCTCCACAATGGCCTTTTCACTCAGTGGGCCTCCATGAGTATGCTCTGGCATGAGCACATTTCTATGCTTCACCAGATTAGGAGCATGGCACACATGGTGAACACCCTGAATGCCCTGCTCAGGGCCAGCATAATAGTCCCCCCGGTATGGTCCAGCTATCAAAAGTGCATCTTCAATAGCATGATGGTCCTCTCCATGATGCTCCTGGTTTTATGGTGGGAATGGTTGTAGGCCAGCTCTGCAGCTGTGATTGAGGCTGGCATTGGTGTCATCACATACAGGCAGAGTGGGTATCCACTGTCACCTGTAAGGGGTGAGAGATCAGGTACAGTGACATGTATGCTGATAACTGGTTTGCAGATACACTAGCTGTGGTGGTGCCATACTCACCCAACAGCCAGCTGTTCAGTCATCTGCCATGCAGCATAGCACCAAGTCATGAGGCATCCAGTATGTAGGCATCATGGCATGATCCCGGATACTTTGCACACTTTTGTGAAAATGACGTCCGCATTACACACCACCTGGCAGTTTACACTGTGGAAGTACTTTCTGTTTCAATATGCCTCTTCATGCACTGATGGGGTCAGTATGGCAATGTGCATGTTATCTAATGTGCCATACATGTTTGGCATGCTTTGTGGCATGTATGTCATCCAGAGCCATGGGGAATTTTATGTGCTCATGGACATGTGCAAGCAGGGCATCAGTCACCTCTGCCACTGCCTGGGATATGAACGACTGGCATATGCCCACCGCATCACCTATCACATGCTGGAAGGAGCCAGTTGCATAGTGTGCCAGGGTGCATAGCATATTTGTCTCATCTGACATCACCCTTGACCGCTGTGTCCTGCTGCCAATGTCATCATGGACCATGTCGCACAGCTGTGTGACAGTGGCCCATGAGAATAGGAACTGCTTGATGCAGTGTGTGTTCCTCATGGTGGCTGCATCTAACCATGGTCCGAACACCTGTGGCTATGGGCCTTGTCATCTCTGCTGCTACATCATTGGCTAGCAAGTTTACTTGCATCAATACTCCGGGACACATCCTTCACCCCCGTTACCATTTCCAGTCAGCTTGTGCACCCACCGCAGCATCCCCATTTATACTGCCCAGCTCATCTGTATGCACTTTTAAGTGGGTATGTCACGGCTCATGTGTGCGATGCCCCTCACCTGTGCAGGTGACCTGTGCACACAGTGTTGCCAGAACCAAACAACAATTCACAGTACAACTGTGTTCAGTGGCAATGGCGGCAGCTTCTGTTGATCATTTTGCTCGCTACCCATGGAGGCTGTGGCATGTGTTGGAGGACACATTTGACAGACAGGCACAGTGGGGTTACCCTGTGCCATTTTCAGGGACATGAATGGGTAAGTAGCAGCCCTATGGGTGTTGCTGTGTGGCATTGTGGGGTGTGGCTACTGTCCTTGGTGCTAACTGTGTATTCCTTTCTTGTCCCACTCAGGATAACATTGGACTGCCACACCATCTCAAATTCACCCAGCTGAAGCAGCCTGATGGTGCCCCATGCATTGTCTCGACCCCACCCCACCACAGGTGTTGATGGCACATGTAGCACCCCGGCTACCTCATCCAGCGCCTTGATGGGGAAGACCTGCGGTATGAAGCAGATGGAACAGCGGTGTGGTGCGTGGAGGTGCCCTTAGCGGAGACTACACTGTCTCTGGTGCTGCCACCCTATGCCCCGGATGGGTATCCTAATGTTCCAAGCACATGTAGAGTGTTGTTATATATCCTGTGTTTTGCATTCCAGTGCCACAGGGGACCCATAGAGTGCATGGTGCTGCAGACCCTAGGGACACTCTATGAGACCAAGGAGAGCAGCCCGGACACCAGCAAGGCCAGGGAGGAGTAGGCTACATGGCTGGCAGGGTGGTGCCCAATACCGATGTTGCAGTGTGGACAGTTTTACAGTCATTGGGGGGGAGGTCCCAGTGGAATGAGCTTGTGCTCTTTGTTTACATTTTATTTTATTCAGCCTATGTGTCTGTTGTGATTTGTTTCATACTCATGTTATTTTATGCACTGTTATGCTGCAGCTGTGTGTTCCATAACAAAGCATATCACTTTTGCACCTATGTGATTACTGTGTCATGGTCATGGTGTGGCAGATGGGGTGGGTGTAGAGGGGATTTTGTTGCATCCAGGGCAGTGGTCATGTGGCAACATGGGGGGGCATCATGGGTGCAGGTTCATGTGTCCCGCATGTGAGTCATGTGTGCCACACACAATACACGCATGCTGGTTCACCAGTAGGCAGCCACTGTGTGGGGGTGGGGGTGAGAATAATGGCATGCATGACCTATTCACAGGGTTCCACTGGTGTAGACCGGCACTTGTACACTGGGACCCATTGATGTGCGGGGTGGGCAGGCCGTGTGTTCCTTCACACAGGGCCAATGGGTTATGACCATGCACAGGGGAGTCCTGCCAGCCGGCTGTGCTACATGTACATTTATGGCAGCCCTCACCCTGCCGTAAATGTATGTGCCTGTGACCATGCCCCTGGCCATTGTACATCATTTTGTGCATGCATGCAGGGTCCACCTGCTTGTGGCACTACACGGCCACACCCCTGTGGACATGCCACATGTTGCAGCCATGGAGCTATGCATAAGTGGGCTATTTGGGCTCCAGTGCATGCTTCATGCATGTCTCTACATTGGGTCTTGTATGTTCTTCATGCATAGCCACCTATGCACACTTACTACACACACTTGTGCACCCAGCATTGGCTTCGTGCATAGCCGCCTACGCACACTTACTACACACACTTGTGCACCCAGCACTGGCTTCGTGCATAGCCACCTACGCACACTTACTACACACACTTGTGCACCCAGCATTGGCTTCGTGCATAGCCACCTACACACACTTACTACACACACTTGTGCACCCAGCATTGGCTTCATGCATAGAGCCCATTTGAAGGGACAGTATCAACAGTATATTCTAGATATCCTAAGGCAGGTCAAAGGTGGTTTGAGATCTGCTCTGGGACTTGAATTTAAAGTCCCAGATTGCAGACTGGAGGTGGGTAGGTCCTCAGTTTATTACAAAAGCACCATATTGTGGAACTTAGTACCAACTATATTATGAGGTGCCACTACTAACATAAGAATGAATAATTTGAAGAAGTGGTTTCTCGAGCAGGTACGTGTACCCCTACCTTGTTGTGTAGGTAGGGTCACATGTCTCGCCTAGACATTGTGCAATTGTAACATGGATGCTAATCTTTAAATTTCCTATTTATATTCTTTTATTACTTATGGAAATTTTACAGTGAGACATATATTGTATTACTATGTAATAAGTGATCTTGCAAATAAGGGACCTCATTGATAATGAATCTTACGGTTCAACTGAGTTGTAATCCCTGTTCATATTTTTATGAATACAAATGTTACTTACTTACTTACTTACAGTACTTACTAAAATCTCTCTCACTTGGGGGAAACTGTTAAAACAAACTCTAGCCAGAGCTGATATGGCTGTGGGGAGCTTGAAGAAGCTCCAAGTAACGAGTGCCATGAGCGCCACTGAATGCCATCCCACTTACACCATGCAAGGAAACCTTCAGCATGGACAAATGTTTTTTTGTTATCTTTGCACAGCTTCCAGCAGTCTAACTGAGATGAAAAATATAATCTCTGATTGTATACTGTAGTACCTAAACATTTTACTACAATTCATCTTGCTCTGTGCTGTATATTAGAATGTAATCCAGTCTATAGTTTTAATTTCTGACATGACCACACTTACCCCTTGTGCAAACCTGTCATAATAGAAAAAAACTTAATTACTGTTTTAACTAATAGCATCTTCAGTAATAACAGTACCAAGTCCAAATCTCAGATCTGAAGTAAGAAAATATAGTAATATGAATATATAAAAATGCCAGCAGATGCAAGTCAATTGGTCTATCGCATCTGCTGAGTTATGCAGCACACAGGTTAGACTCCTGTTGCTGCCCCCACCCCTTGCTTCCTTCTCTCCCCCCTCAACTTACCACTGACTAGTATCTTGTCCTTGACCCTGTCCCACCCCCTTTTGAAGCTCTCCACTGATTTAAAAAATACTACTTCCTCAGGAAGTGCGTTCCACTCCAACCACTTTCTCTGTGAAGTAATGTCTCCTCACCTCTCTCCTAAAACTACCCCCCACCAACTTCAGGCTGTGCCCTCTTGTAATTCCTTCTCCCTTTAATTGAAACATGTCCTTTGTACTAACCCTGTTGATGCCCTTTAAGTACTTGAAGGTTTCGACCATATCACCCCTTCCCCTTCTCTCCTCCAATAAGTACATGTTGAGGTCACTCAACCTATCTTTGTAAGGTCATCTGAAATGTGTCATAGAAAACATGACAGTAACATGTAGTACATCAGATTTATGGCACAACAGAAAAAGTATTATGCAGTCTTGTTTACAAAGTTGTTACCTGTCTTGAGATAAATGATTCACCTGCTTCAAACCCCACCAGAGCCACTGACATGTCATGACCCAGGAGCACTTGTTTCAGATAAGGGATACTTTCATCATGTTCATGGCTACTGCTGCAAAATGGAATCTATGCACACATATATTTTTTTTTTTTAATCTGAGTTGAATAAATTTTACTGTAGAGTATACTGAATGTCCATTTCCCTGTTGCAGCAAGGTTAAAGTGGTTCCAAGGAGATACATTATGTAAATTGGCAGTAAATGCACACAGGGGGAATAACATAACAGAATTTAAAGGATACTTAAACCCTTTTTTTGTGCCTGAACTTCCAATTGAAAGGGATCCTAGAGTGAAGCAGAATAGTCAGTGTCCAGTTACAGAATGTGCCTCCTTAGTATGGAGTCAGTTTAACCATACTGCGACAGGCAAATGGACACACATTGATAACATTGTTTTAGTACTGACATTTGGAGCTGCATGGCATAGCAGAGCATTCATTTATCAAACAGGGCTCATACACTTATAAACAGATACTTATTTTGAATCAGTAATAGAAAAAAAAAACAACAAACAAACAAAAAAACTAATCAAGTCATTATACCCTTTGTATGACTGGTTTTGTAGTTCTAATCTATTTTTGAACTATATACATTAGTCATGTGGGAGTGTTGACAGCAGTAGACATTCCTACATGATGACTCCCAGCTTCAAGGCTGGGATTCAATGGGGGGGGGCTGGGTCTACTTCTTACATTGCTCTGTCTCCCACATAACACATGTGCCTAATTAGCCATGTGCTACTGGGCCAGTATTCAGTCAAAGTAAGGAGATAATGAGGTAACCCCAAGGCTGCTGAAAGAACTGGAATGAATCTGTTTGGCTTGAGCTGGACAGATGCTCATTCTGCAGCCCTGCAAGGGTTAAATGACAGCAGCTTCAAAAGTTGTTTTTTTTGTTTATATCCTGAGAAGCTGAGAGGCACAGCAACATCCCCACTACCTTTAAGGCAGAGCAGCCAATAGCAAAAATCAGCAGGGGAGCAGTGCACTATTTTGCAGTTGATGGAAGGATACACTGAAAACTCCTAAAAGATGTGTTCCACCGAAACACATTTTCTCAAATGAAAGCAGGATGGCTGTAGGCTCTGTCCACAGCCATAACAAGTAAAATGATGGAAATAACAACTCTGCTCTTACATGCGCTGAATGGAAAATAAAACAGTATTGAGTCATAGATGTAAATCAACAGCCAATCTAAGAGATGATTAAAGGGAAAACAATTTTCAGAGTACAAAATCTTTAGCAACAGAGGCCACTGATCCCTGATCACTTATAATCTACCCTATATTCCAGCATCTGACATGTTTCCCACCCCCACCCCACTGCTAGCACCCTAATGTCCCCATTCTTGTTCCCCTACCTCCCCACTCTTCTTTCTCTCACCTCTATCACCTATCCTAAGTTGTTCCTTTTTCCTTCATCTCTTCCTCCTCCCTCCTGCCATGTACTCTTCCCTCCCCATTCCTACATCTCTCCCCTCTCTAACTGCCTTACCATCTCCTACTCCCCTCAAGCTACTTCCCCTACTCTCCCCTTTGTAATCCCTACCCTTTTCCACCAACCCACCTCATTTTTCTCTCTCTCTTCTCACATCCCAAACCACTTAATTATCTTTATTCCACCTACACTGCTTCCTGCCTAGTATATCCCATATAAGTATGTGTTATAGCTTTGTTTTTGGATTCTCGTAGGTATTACATCCACTACTTGAAGATAAGCACTTGATTCCTATGTAACCCCCTGTATATCCTGTTGTTATTGTTCACCTCTTTGCTTGTGTGTCAATTCAAGTCTCTCACTATGCGTTTTTGCCATGTACTACATATGCATTTTTTGTTATGTTCACTTGCACATATCCACTGTTGGCTGTAAGTGCCTACTGGCATTCCAAGACCATCTTGAAAATGAGCTTGTTCAATGATGTTCTGCCTGGTTAAAAAAAAATATTGATTGATTGACTGATCTACTGACTCTGCAAAAGCACGTTGTGCTTCTGTGCCGGCACCTTGGGTTCAGAAACAAGCCTGGTAGTGCTGTGCTGTGCTGAATGTGGAATTCTGCCAGCAAAATTAGTGCAGAATGACAATTCCGCCGGCGGAATTTCCGCTGGAATTTTGCTTGTTCACCTGCAGAATTTTACCTACCATGATCTGCGGATTAATATTCCGTGGAACATTAATTTTTCTGCAGAAAATTATTTCACAATAATTTCCGCAGAAAATATTGAGATACACGGAATAATATTCTGTGGAACAGTGTTTTTTCTGTGGAAAATCGTTCCACAACTATTTTATGCTGCAGAATTCTGCCATTCCATTTCCAGCGGAATTTCAGTGGAATTTTGAATATTCCACTAAATTCCATTCTGCTGGAATTTGAAAATTCTGCACAGCACTAAAGCCTGGGAGTCAGGATTGGCTGTGACCCCAGGATGGCAAGTGCTGCCAACACAGCATGAACTAGCCTTGGGATGGAGGCACCTGGTATTTGGCAATGCAATAGACCATTGCAGTAGGCCACAGAGCTTGTTCCTCCATGAGGGATGGTGTTAGAATACAGGGCACTGTGGCATACAAGTCTGACAGAGGCTACACAGGTGCCATGGGAGCAGGCAGTAGTCTATAAAAAAACAACTGATGTGGAGACATCAGTAGGTGGAAAAAATGAGGGGCAATCTGAAAAAGCAGGATGACTGGTCAAGGGTTTGGCAACTGGGCTTCAATGCCAAAAAATGCAAAATTATGCACATGGGCACATAAACCCAAGTACAGTGTACCAATAGGGTGGGGAGGTATTGTCAACCACAAAACAGGAAAGGGAACTGGGGGTCATCATATCTGATGACCTGAAGGCAGCAAAGCAGTGTGATAAGGTAGTGGGAAAAGCTAGCAAAGTGCTTGGGTGCATAGGGAGGGATATCACCAGCAGACAGAGGGAGGTAGTGTTACCCTTCTATAGATCGATGGTGAGGACCCACCTAGCATACTATGTCCAGTACTGGAGGCCTCTTCTCTGGAAAGACACAGATCAGGTGGAGGCGGTGTAGAAGAGGGCAACCAAAATGGTGCAGGGCCTGTATCAAAAGCCCTATGAGGAAAAACTCAAGGAATTAAATATGCACTCTCTTGAGGAAAGGAGGGAAAGGGGGACATGATAGTAACATTCAAATAAGGTATTATAAGATACAGGAGGGTAGCATTTTACATAGAAAGAGATGCAGGAGGACAAGGGGTCATGACATGAAGCTGTAGGGGGGAGACTCAGAGGGGCTGTGAGGAAATACTTCTTCAAGAAAAGGGTAGTGGACACCTGGAACAGCCTTCCAGCAGAGGTGGTGGGTACTAAAATGGTAGCAGGATTCAAGCATGCATGGGATAGACACAAAGGGATCATAGTAATAGGGCTGTAGGGGGGTAAGGCCAGAGACCAAGTAGGGTCTGTGGTGGCACAGTAGGTAGGGAAAATAGGACAGACTAGGTGGGCCAAGAGGTCCTTATCTGCTGAAAACTTCTATTTTTTTATCTATGTTAGAATGATGGCTTGAGGTACCTCACTCTTCCGAGCATTGAGCAACCTGGATCCCATCACATCAGGGGAGGATGGCCATCTCATCTGAGACCCTGCCGTGGATGGAAAGTCATGCAGGAGTAGGGGCAAGGAAGGTATATGGCAGAAAGATGGGCGGTACTGAAGGCCTGAGCAGGGTATATCTCTGTAAAGAGTATACCCCTGAGATAGCACCTGCCTAGAGAAAAAGCTATATAGAAAAAAAAACTTCAACAACTGTAGTGGCTAATCCATTTATAGTCCTTGCAGTCTGTTCTGGTGGAAGACAAATGAGAATAAATCATTACAATTGATTAGGCGTCACACATAAGCATGTTGGAGATCATATTGAGTGATAGCCTTTTAGAATCATCACCTTGCAGATTCATTCAAGAAAGTATCCCTGGAAGGCATCTATGAAAAATACAACTCCTGTAACACTTGTTACAGACAAGACCTTGTGGTGGAGCAGGGGTGTCCAACCTTTTTGGGGTTGGGAGCCACATTAAAATTTCAGAGTAAGCCGAGAGCAACAACAATGTGTGGCCTATACCACACCCAATGTGTGCCATTACCATACCCATATTTAAACATATTTAGAAACATTTATGACTTACAATAATAACATAAGCCATAGTCAATAGTCAAATTTTATTATGATTTATAAAGTTACAGTAATTTACAAAAAAAAGTTTTAATTGTTCAACCAGCAGCAGCATTGGAAAGTAAAATTCACAACCACACTTGATAGTTAATTTTACATTAAAAGAGCTCCCTTAACTTTTCTCTGGCAACATTAAATTACATTTCTTCTGTATATCAAGCAGCTGCTGCATTAAAGCAATTCAGATCTAGAGATTGTGTGATGAAGACGGAGACTGCAACATCTGATTTTGTTCAGTTAAAGTCATTAGCTAGTTTGTACGAAAGTCCGAGGATGTTTTAAGTTGCAGACCCGGAAATTGTGTGACACAGAAAGAGATGTCTGCTTCAATCCTCTAAAGTCGGGAGTTACTTCAAACAAAAGTCAGATGATTTGTAGCACAGAGAGAGACTTCACTCAGCTAAAATAGGGAGCTATTAAGCAGCAACAGCAGCACCGGGATCTGCAGTCTTACTTAAACTATTTTAAATACTCCTGTGCCTCAAGCTGGTTTAGCTGCTGAATTTTGCATGGCAGACAACTATTTGACAACTAGTCACAGAACATTAAACTTGCTATCTGGTGAACTGTTAATTAAATTTCACACCTCACGAAGAGTCAGCCATACATCAAAAGCACCTTGGGGGAGAACGAAATTGCCGATTAACAAAGTGATCAAGCAGATATCTTGTCAGAAGCAAACTACGGAGACTGCTGAACATCAAGGGGACCACAAAAAATTATAACAGGCAAGAACTGTGTGTGCATTTTACCCGTACCGTTGTGAGCAACATAAAACTGTTTGGCGAGCAACATGTTGCTTGCGAGCCATGGGTTGGACAGCCCTGTGGTAGAGTGGCCTCCCTTATTTCCTTGGGGTGAGATGGTGTAGGTGTGTCCAAGGAGATTATATACAGTCCGAGGTCAAATAGAACAGTGCAGTTTATTTAAGGCACTTTTTGTCCCTGACTCACTGGGGTCACAGCCCCATAAACAAACATAAACAAAATTCTACCCCTGTCTGGAGTTCTGACTAAACAGAATGAACCCTCACTACCTCTGGATACTAGCTAGTCTAGTTCCCAGCCTCCAGGTAGCATCATAAAGTCCACTTGCAAACTTCACAGTCCTTTTCAAAGGTGTCTGTAGCTTGAACTCGTCATTCGAAGCACAGCTTTCCCCTGGGCCTCTCTCTCCTGTATTGTCTAGGTGGGTTTTATACACTACTCTTAATCAACATTAACTGCAGCTATGTTTAATTAGTTTTCTACCTGGATGCTTCCAGAGCTTCCTATGTTTTATTAGCCACCTACCTGGGTGCTTCCAGAGCTTTCTGTGTTTGATTAGCTCCCTTTCTGGATGCTTCCAGAACTTTGTTTCACCCTTTCAGAACTTCTAAATAGGGAACAGAGCTTTATCCATTCTTCTGCTGACATAAATTCCATCTACCACTTTGTCACAGCCCTTAGTGCTGACAGTGCATAGTATTTGAAGTTCCACATTCTGCTCACTTACAGTCTGCATTTAAAACATTTTACTTTCTTGTAGAGAGTCATGCAGACAGATTCTAGATAAAACTTGATTGGTGCAGCTGCCTGTGAGGTGGTCAAAAGCTATCACAAGGGCATCTCCAGGCAAGCCATTATAAGGAAGTGAATTAGCATACGTGATTTGCGTATGCTTTACTATGTGCATGCACTAACATGTATAAATAAACCCTTGTTTGGCAGGCAGAAGCCCGTGTTTTCTGCAGTTGTTTCAAGTGTGTGTTTTGTACAGTAAACTTGCCAGCTCACTCCCGTTGGTGTCTGCGTGATTACGACATGGCGTCAGAATGGACCGCCTGCAGCCTCCCACCACTCTCAATTTACATTGAAATGCATCTGAAAACTGGAGAAGATTTAAGCAGCAATTTGAAATTTTCTCAGCTACCAGTGGACTCACTGAAAAATCCCAGAAAATCCAAGCTATGACCTTCTTGCAAGTGGCAGGCCCCAATGTAGTAGAGGTATTCATTATTTTTGTTTGGGAAAATGAGGAATACAAGGGGCAGCTGAATAAAATTATGGGACAATTTGACAGGTATTGTAACCCAAGGAAGAATGTGACTTATGAAAGACTTTTGTTCAATACGAGGAACCAGAATCTGGGTGAGTCCATTGATTCAAATGTAACTGAACTGAAGCTAAAGGCTAAATCTTGTGAATTTGGAGATTTAACTGAATCATTGATCAGAGATAGAACTGTATGTGGTATACACAGTAAGCATGTGAGACATAGACCATTGAGAAAAGTGAACTTAACATTGGATGATGTCATAGATATGAGCAGGGCAGCTGAACTGAGTGAAATGCAGATAAAACACTTAAATGGGAATGCTCAGGATGAAAGTGCAGTGCAAGTTGCAGTTGTCCAGAAAGAAAAAGTCAAAGCAAGTGCCAATGTGAGCAAGGTGAGCTATGCACCTCGAGCAAATAAAATCACATGTGAAAAGTGTGATCAGGGCTTTGGTTAACTCCATTTCCGGAGCATTTGACTTCCAAAAATAAGGCAAAAACTTCCAAAATGAAGAGGGAGGAAGTCATTGACTTACAGATGTAAAACCAAAAATTAGACGACTTCCAAAATTGCAGGCATGGAAACTGGAAATGATGGATTTTTCTGAAAAAATTTATTTTATCACCAATTTATTATGTTAACATTCATGAATTTGGCCATCCTAGAATACGGACTTCCAAAAGTGGGATCCTGGAAGTATTTTGACTTCAAAAAAATTGAAATGACTTCCAGATTTGAACTCCTGGAAGTTTTAGACCTGCAATGAAAATAAATTAACTGAGCCCCTGAGTGTGATTATGAGCATGAGATAAATAAACGCCCAGCATATGGACAGTTTTATAGACTGTGCCACAGGAAACATCACTTTGCTAGGGTATGTCATGTGGGCAAACGCAATGAGATCCGTGTTGTTAGACAGGATCCTCAGGAGAACGAAAGTCCTTTCAGCATTGAAACTGTGACTACCTATAAGCCAGAGACTGATTGGAAAGTAAATTGAAGTATAAATGGGAAAATGATGACGTTCAAGTTAGACAAAGGAGCACAGTGTAATGTGATGCCTTTTCAGATGTATAAGACACTGTCTGGAGAAGCTATTCAAAGGTCGTCAGCTAGACTGGTTTCCTATTCCAGGAATAAATTAGATGTAAACGGCAAAGTGATGTTGCTAACATGTTTTAAGCAAAAGTATTACCTGATGCCATTTCAAGTGGTTAACGCAAATGTGACCCCAGTGTTGGGCCTGTCTACTTGCTTGGAAATGAAGCTTATAAAGAAGTTATTTTCAGTAGATGCTGCAGATGGAATTGCAGGGGAAACCACAGAAGGAATACCAGCTGAATTTGCTAATGTATTTGAGGAATTGGGATGCTTAGAAGGTAAATACCGCATTAAAATAGATAAAACAGTCAGCCCTGTGATCCACCTCCCTAGGAAAATACCTTTCATATTGCAAGATAAAGTGGAAACTGAGCTAGAGAACTTGGAAAGATTAGGGGTTATTGAGAAGGTGGAAAAACCCACGATCTGGGTCAGCTCGATGGTGGTTGTAGTAAAACCAAAGTACGAATTTGTATAGATCCCATAGATCTTAATAGAGCAATTAAAAGGGAACATTACTCGATGAAAACAGTTGAAGAGGTTGCAGCCAAGCTAGCAGGGGCCAAAGTATTCACAGTGTTAGAAGCTGGGCATGCCTTCTGGTAGATTAAACTAGATGGGCCAGCTCTGATCTAATGACTTTTAATACCCCTTTTGAGAGGTACAAGTTCAAGCGTCTCCCCTTTGGGATTTGCTCAGCATCAGAAGTCTTCCAAAACAAAATGTCACATATTTTTGAAGGGCTCAAGGGCACAGAGGTCATTATGGATGACATCCTAATATGGTGAGCTAATGTACAAGAGCACAACGAGAGGTTATGGCATGTTCTACAAAAAGCCAGAGATAAGCATTTGTCTCAAAATCTAAAGAAATCCAAAATCAAAATGTCAGAGGTCCAATATATCGGACACAAGTTAAGTAACAACAGCTTGTTGTCAGACCCCAAGAAAATTAAAGCAATTACCCAGATGCCTGTTCCCCAAAATAAGACTGACATACAGAGATTTATAGGCATGGTAAACTACCTGGCAAAATGTATTCCAGCCCTATCAACTGTAAATAAGCCTTAGAGAGAGCTCCTAGAGAAAGAAAGAGCATGGCACTGGGAGGAGTGCCACCAACAGGCCTTTCAAGAACTGAAAACAGTTGTTACTAACCCCCACCCCCCACCCCCACCCCGGTGCTGGCCTACCATGATCTAAGGAAACCTGTTGAATTATCTGTTGATGCATCCTCTGAAGGATGGGTGCCTGTCTGCTGCAGGAAGGCAGGCCTGTTGCTTTTGCTTCCAGATCACCTAATAAAGCTGAGAGAAATTATGCACAAACTGAGAAAGAAATGCTAACTATTGTGTTTGGTTATTCAGTGTTCCACCAATATATTTATGGCAGACCCTGGGTCCATGTTGAATTGGACCACAAGCCCCTAGAAAGTCTTTTCAAAAAAAACACTGGCCACAGCCCCACTGAGAATTCAGTGCATGATGCTAAAACTGCAAAGGTATGATTTGTGAGTACAGTACAAAGCAGGTAAAGAACTTCATATAGCAGATGACCTAAGTAGGGCTGTGGCAGAATATTCTGTGCCAGAATCTGAATTAGACAAATATGAGGTTCACACGGTGGACTATATGCCAATCAGTGATGAAAAACTGAAATTGTTTCAGCAAGAGACGGATAATGATTCAGCGACGGATAATGATTCAGCACTAGTCAAGTTGAGAGACACTGTTCTGAATGGGTGGCCCCAGGAGAAACCATCAGTGTACCCCGAGATAGGGCAGTACTGGCAGTTCAGAGATGAAATCTGGATAGAAAATGAACTTTTGTTGAAGGGGGGGGAGAGACTAATAGTACCCATGTCAGTGAGATCAGACATGTTAACCAGATTACACAGCAGCCACTTGGGCATTAAAAAATGCAAGCGCAGGGTCAGAGATCTTTTATTTTGCCAGGGATGAATAGTCAGATTAGTTACATGGTGGCCAAGTGTTGCATTTGCCATCAGTTCAGGAAAGGACAAGCTAGAGAATTGATGCAGCCACATGAGATACCAGACAGACCTTGGCAACAGGTTGGGGCTGACCTATTTGAATTTGAAAGGGAAAATAATCTAGCAATGGTTGATAACTACTCAAAATATACTGAGATATCCAAGTTGCAAAATATAACAAGTGAAACGGTGATTAACCATATTAAATCACAATGTGCAAGACATGGTATTCCAAAAATACTTGTAACAGATAACGGCCTGCAATTTGCCTGTATTGAATTCAGAGACTTTTAATGAAGGTATGAGTTTAAACATGTAACATCTTCACCAAGATACCCCCAGCGTAATGGCATGATAGAACGGGCCATTCAAACAATGAAGAGACTTAAAAAAAGCACAAGTGGACCATCAAGACCCTTACTTAGCACTTTTGGAATTAAGAAATACCCCAGTGGAGGGGCTAGGATCTCCAGCACAACTGCTTATGGGCTGCAGAACCAGAACTTTAGTGCCTATCAGGTCTGAGCTACTTCAACCAAAAGTACCAGAAGTTGAGGTATGAGCTACATTGTGAAGGGCTCAAGAAAAACAAAAATCTTGTTACAATTTGCACGCCCAACCACTCCCAACCTTACAGCCGGGACAGCATGTTTACCTGCGAACACCTGAGAATACCTGGACCCCCGCAGTTGTGGAATGCCATACTAAAGAGCCACATTCCTATGTAGTCCAAGCAAATGGGAAACTGTATCGCAGAAACAAGAGAGATCTTTGGTTAACCCCTGAGCCACACCACTCTTGTGGCCTACAAAACTTTCATATCTAAGGAGAGGAGGAGGGAAGTAAGCAGGATGGCAGTATGGAGGACGATGGGATCCCTGAGGTGCTTGCAATGGAGGTCCCTCCACATGTGACACTGGGGCAGTGACAAAATGAGCCTGTGGTGTCTGCCCCACCCCTGAGGGGACCAAGTAACTGGCATCAGCTCCAGCCTGAGAATCAGCTGTGTCAGTGGATGGAAGATACTAAGGCCCACCTGGCATTGTGACTATATAGACTCACAAAAACTCTGAGCTACATAGAACTTTAAATATTTTACTTTGGGGGAGGAAAGTTCAATCAAGAAGGGAGATGTAAGGAAGTTAATTAACATATGCGATTTACATATGCTTTACCAATGCGCATGCGCTAACATGTATACAAACCCTTGCTTGGAGGGCAGAAGCCTGCATTTTCTTCAGTTGTTTCAAGTGTGTGTTTCATACAGTAAACTTGCCAGCTCACTCCACGTTGGCGTCTGCGTGATTATTACAGTCATTTCTAGTGCTATGTGTGAAAGTGTGGACATCTAAGGTCCTGTTCCTGTGGAACCTTACAGAAAAGGTGTAGTATAATTGTTCTTCCTATACAATACCTTGGATAACCTTTACTAAAGCAGATATTATGCAGCCTGTCTCTGAAGCAATTTCATCTACACCTTCTGACTCTTCTAGTGCTCAAAACTCTGGATACTTTTGGAGGAGCTCTAGTAAAGCATCTCCTCAGTTACAAATCTGCAGTCAAACCTTACCTTCAATGTGGGAACAGCGAAGACACACCCACTGCCTTCTGGTATTTGCAGCCAGATCATTACATGCCTTAAGATTACTGCATGGATGTTTATTATACTTTATTCTCTCACTTGCCTGAATATCACAACAGTTTTGTGCGTAATTGTATATATTAGCCCAGTAAATGGAGGTCAAGGGGTGCTTATGTTAGTAATATTTTCATTCGGGCTGCAGGCCCGTTGCCAGCTTTGGTTTGTCAGGTTTGAACAAACCCCTCTTCCTTTAACCTCTGTTTTTTTTAAAAATTGTGTTGTATACTGTCTGTGTCCCTTAAACACTCCCCTCGCTGCCAGCCACTGTAGTGGTGTGGCACATGATGATTACCCTTCACCTTCCCCCCTCTTTCCAGCACACTCCCCTCCCCAGTCATAACTGGCCAATCAGCATGTGGTTGATGGCCACGTGCCATGTTGATTGGCCCCTACTTGAGAAATGCACATATGTTGCATCTACTGCCCAGCAGTGTGCCACTGACATGTGGCAGCAATGAGTGGATACCACCAAACCATGAAGTGAATAAGTGTGGCCAAGGAAAAGTCAGGATGTCAAGGCCCACTGGAGAAGGAAAATGCCAATGGTATTGAGGACTGGGACTCAAGCTTCCAGACTGAAAAAAACAGATCAAGTAATATGATGCAGTGGCTAGTATGTATGAGGATGTGGTACTTGTAAAAAGTTTATGGGTGACAAAAACATTTAGATTTAGGGCACAGATGGGTTCAATTGTGTTGTGACTCACTTGTTTTGCAGTCTGATTTAGCTGGTTCTTTTGAATGGTAGTACTCCTCAGGAGAGTGATGTCCTTCACTAGGCATCAATGCAAACATATAGTAATATAAAAACAGGACACCGTTTAGTGGCATGTTTCCATTTAGTTGTGTGTATATGCAGTGTATGTGTGGTAGGGTAGATGTATGTTCAGGTGTTGGGAAGAACCAGCATATTGGTGTTCCGGAGAATCACTGGGGATGACATGGATTCTGGGTGCAAGTAAAGCTAGAGGGGTGTATTGTACAAGGGTTACTGGTGTGCTGTAGGGGAAGGAATTACTGTAGAGTTGGTGTGTTGTTGAGGACATTGAGCAATGTAGGGGGAAACTGGCTATCTACAGTGGGCAACAAGCCCTAGCATAACAAAGGTGCTCCCCTAGACACTGTTTCTCGGAGCCTCTGATAGCACACTACTGTTCTTCTGTTTCCCTATGGGCCCTAGGGGTCCCTGAGCACCTACTGTGCTCACCCTGTATACCTTCCAGAGCATCTAGTACCCCAGACCCCTGGCCTCTATGCAAATTTTTTTCTTGCATGCTATTCACACGAAAAAGACATAAATTCTAGAAAAAGCTCCCCCCCCCGTGAAAAAATCCTGACAACAGGCCTGGACTACTGTCAATGACCAGGATTCTCTTAAGTGTGAAAAAAGTGTGTAGAAATGTAGCCACTGCATGTTGTCTCTTTAACTGGGGTATATCTTTACATATGTGTTTCACTGCTGTCAATATACAGTAAGCACAGTAAGAAAAACTTGCAATTCTCAAACAAACCCTAAACTGGAAATTAAAATCACCTGAAATGTCTTAAATCATCAACATGAAAGAAGATAAATCTAAATTGCCTTCACAAAATGTAAGAACAAAAAACAGTGCTGCACTGGCATATGTGCTGCAAATAAAACAAAGAGGTTAGAGATCAGATGACGCAGAGCACCTAGTGGCAGCACTGGTCTGGAGCTCCTGCCTTCCATCCATTATTAACGTCTTTTATCTAATTCATCGGGGTAATTAATTTCTAGTATCCGCACAGTTAAGCCTTACTGCCTTCAGCGATCATCTACTGGTTCAAATTTGCATCGCAGTTGGCTTCCTGGCCACAATGGATGCCGAAATGAGTCAGGCCCCGATCAGGCACACACCACCCACCACGCCAGAAAAAATACCTAAGAAACAAAGGGCTCAGATGTCAGTGATGGCTAAGCAAAGCCCCTCTACAGCGGCAGCAATTCCTCTAACTGAAGATCATTTTCTCCTGGAAATCAACGCTGACAGGCATATCCACGGAGCTTAAAAACATCAAACAAGATATTGCCACACTCACCAGGACAGTTGGAGACTCGGAGGCCCGTTCAGCCTCTTTGGAATCTTGGAGAGAGAAAATGGAGCCCGAGATCGTACAACTATGTCAACAAATTAGTAAATTACAATTAAAAACTGAAGACCTTGAGGGGAGGAGGAGGAGAAATAATCTACTGATTATGGGTTTACTGAAGGCAGAGGAAGGTTCCGACATTATTACCTTTCTTCAAAAGTTTCTCCAGAAAATCGTGGGCCCATCTTCACTTGGCCATTCCTACCACATAGAACGAGCCCATAGATCACTTAAACCGTAACCTCAGCCAGGAGCTCCCCCCAGACCAATCATCATGAAATTTCTAAGTTTTGTAGAAAAACATCATGTCTTGACCAAGGTTAAGGAGCTACAATCAATCACCTGGGGCAGTTCTTAGCTACGAATCACACAAGATTTACCATTTGAGACCCGACAAAAAAAGATCAGCCTTCCATCCTATGGTCAGCAAGTTGATAGCAGCAGGTATTCCCTTCCGAATGCTGCCCCCGTAATGCTGCAAGTCTCCATTACCGGATCCTGGGTATCCTTTGACACTCCAGCTCAGGCAACAACCGACCTCACCACTAAACTGCTCAACCTTTTCCAAGCTGGCTGACTGTCTGGAAAATAAACTCGAGTGTTCAAAGTTCTAGGAGTCTCATCTCCTGACTGTTACAAACAGTAATTGTATTTCTTATATACCTTATAATGTTGGATCCCTGTCTTTTTGCTCCCCCATGTTCCTTTTGCAGTTTCTTAGGTAGACTGCATTCACTACAGATAGGCCAGAATTTCTTTTGCAGTTGAGTGAGTCCTCTAGAGAAATAAGGGTAGGAACCATAGTGTTGGTAGTGGTTTCAGGGCTACCTATTTCGGGTAGGACAGCATTTAGTCCTATAGCAATTTCCCTCCCCCTAGCACTTCCCCTGCTACGAGATATCATCAGGAATGTAGATGTTTTTATTGCACTTCCCAGAGTTAATTTAAATACTGATAGGTTCACCTCATTTTTGTGGAATACTACGAGAATAATGCTGGTAGGGGGAAATTGCGATGGATACCAAGACGTATTTCAGATTTTCAGGGGTGAGTCCCAAGTCTTATTATTAGCTCTTCATTCTCTGAGGCCTCCCTATTTCAACCTGATAACCATCTTAAGAGGGTGCCCAGGTTAGCGGTATAACAACCGGGGAAGGGATCGGGGGTACAGTCTCTCCAACAGCCTTGTTCCTGAATGGTTTAAATATTCATATTATACATCTCCCTATAGGGCCATGGCCTTAGTGGTTAGTGATCTAGTGGGTGGAAAGGGGGAAGCTTCTAGCAGACCCTGGCTCAGGGTAGAGCTGTACAGAGTACTAGTTCAGGGGTGGGGAAACTTTCTGCTCGTACTTCATATGTATCTGGTCGAGATATGGATTCAGTTAACACAGCTGCCAGGTTCAAAATACTGTACTTCAGCAGGTACAATGTTTCTCTTGTTTATTCACTTTATTGAGTGAAGTCTAGTTAGTGGGGATAGGCCCCCTGTGTTGCCCAATTTATTATTTGGGTTAAGGATCCACATCAGAGGTCTGTTGTATATAGTTGCTAGGGTAAAAAGGGGAGGAGGAGGGGAATAAGGGGGATGCTCCCGAAACATTGGAGTGCACCTTTACTACTAAGTTGTATAAAGGTTCCTCTGTTGAGGCACCTAACAAATACACTACTATTTCCAAGCTTTGTTATGGGAATTCTTCAAGTGCAAGTTCTTTTGGGGAGAGGGGGAAGACTGGAGTGTGCCAATTGGGTAATGGTTGTTTTATGTTTTATTTTGTATGGCTGTTCTTACTTTATGACGACAACGGCTAATAAACCACAAAAAATTGTTACGTGGAATATCAGGGGAGCCAGGGAAATAACGAAGAGATATCAGGTCCTCAAACATTGTGACCTACTCAATGCTGACATAATTCTACTTCAGGAAACCCATTTATTAGCAAATGAAGCAATTTGGCTATGATGACAAGGTATATCTCAAATATTTGCAGCAGGGGAATCCTCCTCAAGTAAGGGAGTGGCTATTTTAATTAAAAGACACTTGTCATTCCAGGCAGAAACAAAAATAGTATATCCTAATAGAAGGTTTGTGCTAGTTAAAGGGGTTCTTAATAATACCACAGTAGTTCTAGGGTCCATATATGGCCCAGTGGATGGAGATCCTAAATTCTTTATGGATCTAGCCAATAACGTGGCTACTCTCCTGCCCTCCCCCCTAATTCTGGGCAGGGACTGGAATACACCACCGACTCAGGACCCGGATAGAACATACCTCCCTTTAAAGCCCCTCTTCCCCATCCCAAAAAGCTCTAGCTGATTTTATAGATCTTCTAGGGCTATGTGATCCTCGGCTGCTCCTTAACCCTTCATATCGTCCTATTTCTTTCTTCTCCAATGTCCATCAATCCTGGTCCAGGTTAGATTACATATTGATCAGCCTTCCTCTTTCACACGGTCTTTGTCAAGCTGGTATTGAGCCCATAGTGATCACGGATCATGCAGTAGGGTGACTAGTGTTATCCCTAGATCCAGATATGAAAAAAGACATATCCTGGAAACTAAACACACAGCTACTTAAAGAAACAACTATCACTTCCCACATAAAAACTCTTATTCCTGCCTTCATGGAGCTTAATAAAAACTCCACACAAAGGGAGGACCTGGTATGGTGCACTCTTAAATGCTATCTCCATGGTGAATTTATTAGGTTAGCATCAAGAAGGAAAAACAAAGGGAAACTAAGGCGGTATCACTATTATCTCAAATTCAGTGGTGCAAGTGGTAGACAAGAAGAACAGGAACTCTTGCATTGGCAATTGTGAAATGCAGAATGAAGATCCTCAATCTGAAGGATAGCTGTGTCAAGCCACCTCTGTTTGGACACTAGTAGATTCAGTATTGAAATATTTCTAGGAAAATAGCATGTTTGTACAAGTCAAATGTTGTTATGGAAACCCTGATTTCAGGTCACAGGCCCAGAAATTGTCATTATGTTGCTAGTTTAAGAATTTCAGTTCCAGTGTCAGTGGGAAGAAGTACAGGCACTTAGTTCCTGTACTTTTTTTGCAGCAGGATTGGAGTTCCTGTGTGTTCCTGTTCACTTTCATCAATGCTCAAATTAGGGAAGCTGAAAAAGCCTTAGCATCTACCACCCCCTCAGCCACTCTAGAGCAATTATTAAAATTAAGAAATGAATATGCTGATTTGCTAAGAGAAAAAAGCTGAATTCACTATTCTTAAAATAAACTCCAGATATGTTGAGCAAGGAGAAAAAGCAGGGAGACTACTAGCTTTCCGATTACGTACTATAGAAAGCTCTAGAGTAATCCCTTCCATACTTGCTGCGGACAGCTCCACCAAACTAAACCCCTAGATATAGCTCAGGTTTTCGAGTCTTTCTTCTGCTCACTTTATAGTAAAAACCCTTCCTCAGCATCACCTCATAAGATAGAGGTTTATCTGAACTCTCTGGATCTTCCCTGTCTCTCGATACAACATCAGACCATCCTGTCAGCTCCAATCATGTGAGAGGAAATAGAAAAGGCAATTAATAGTTTATCCCTGGACAAGGCACCAGGTCCCGATGGATTTCCCTCCAATTTCTATCATACTTTTTCTGCAGAACTTGCTCCTCTCTTCTTCTTAATTTATACAATTATATGTTTAAAGCAGGTAATCTAGATCCCATATTATTAGAAGCCACAATAATTATCCTACTTAAACCTGATAAACCCCATACAGATCCAGCCAGCTATTGGCTAATATCGCTTTTAAATTGTGATATTAAAATCCTAACAAAAATTCTTTCACTCCGGCTTAAAAACATTTGGTCTTATTTGTTGAGTGACAAACAAGTAGGGTTTGTACAAGACCGCTCTGCAGTGGACCATCTTAGAACACTCTCCCATATTTTTCAGGCTGCACAATCAGCTCAGTCCCCTATGGCCCTCATTTCGTTGGATGCTGAAAAGGCCTTTGATAGGGTCGACTGGGTATTTATTTGGTCTACACTAAAGAAAATGGGGTTCCCCATAAATTTTATGCAGTGGATTCAAACTGTTTACTCTTCACCCTCAGCTAAAATCTTTTGCAATGGTGTTTTCTCCTCCAGATTTCCTCCCTACTGGCACTAGACAAGGGTGTCCTCTCTCACCTTTCCTCTTCAACCACTACTTAGAACCTCTCCTTCACTACCTCAAAAATTCACCCCAAATTAAAGGTATCCCTATTCTTCATCAACCCCTAACACTCTCAGTGTATGCTGATGACATTCTTCTTCACTTGGACCAACCATTATCATCCCTTATACATGTTCTCAGTATTATTACTGAATTTGGGCAATTATCTAACTACAAACTTAATCTCTCGAAAACAGAAATCTTCCCGCTAAATGATCTCACCCATAAAGCGGACTTTAGCCATTTTGGAATGAAATGGTCACCCCACTCAATTAAATACCTGCGTATATTCCTAACAAATAACCCCATATTATTTAGAAAATTAAACCTTGAAGATCTGGTGACTACAATCCAACAAGACCTTCAAAGATGGGTTGCTCTCCCCCTTTCTTTATGGGGTCATATAAATATCATTAAAATGAATGTTCTCCCCCATCTTTTTTATCCCTTAAATATGCTGAACATATGGGTGCTGATATCTTTCTTTCACCACATACACTCTATTATCTCTAATTTCATCTGGGTAGGTAAACATCCCAGAAGATCATTCCTTAAGCTTAGCCTCCCCAAAGATTCGGGTGGTCTCCGTCTTCCCAACTTCCTATTGTATTATTGGGCTTGTCATTTATCTAGACTGGGCAGATGGTTTTCCATCATAGATAATATGTGTGCCCCCCTCTGGCTCCAGCTTGAAGGCCAACTTCTGAGGTCTCTTGACTTGCATTCCTCTACCATTTTCTATCTATCAAAATCAATACTTCCTGCTTCATTCCACAACTCGGTTATCAGCACTTCTCTTAGAGTCTTGTCTCAATGCTGGAACTATCTCAAAATTTCCTTTAAACAAGATTTCGGTCAATCCCTGTTTCACAACCCAAACATTAAACTAAATGGATCATCTCTACCACCCAGAGGGCTTCCCCAGCTACAGGGTGTATTAGTGGAGAACCTCTATTCTCAGGATTCTCTTTTCTCCTCTTCTGAAATTCTGGTTAAATTTAATATACCACAGAATCTCATCTTTAAGATCTTCCAATTAAGACATCTCCTTGGTACTTCTTTTGGTCATATACCTAAACCGTCCCAATCTAGACCCATGTTGGTCCAGATACAAGATCTCACAACTATACCACACTGTGTATCGGCAATATATAATTTTCTTCTGTCATATACCTTCCCAGAATCTCTCGAAGGATCTAAAATATGGTTCTCCTTACTACTGGATTTATCCCCCAGTTGGGCTCAGATCTGGAAAGATATGTTAAATATCACACCCAGGATAGATTTAGACTCACTCAATATCATATTATAAATAATAAGTACTACACCACTGTTATACTCGCCAAATTGGGCAAACTTCCAGATTCTACTTGCACCAGATGTGGTAAAGCAGAAGGCAACCTGGTACATATATTTTGGCAGTGTGAGAAGGTGGCTTCCCTCTGACAAACAATACAATCTAACTTAGACCCACTATTAGGGTTACAGGATCTGTTCACAATTGAAATATGTCTTCTGGGTATATTTTCCAACATTGTGGTTAAAGAACATAGATTCCACATGGCAATAATCTCAATGGTGGTCAAAAAACTTGTACTCAAACACAGGCTGGATCAACTAGTCATAACATATTCTGAGTGGCTTAATGATTTATCTGTTAGTTTCAGAACTGAATGTTTAATTGCTAGTTTTCTTAATAATTTATTATCTTTTGACAGGAAATGGGGCAAATTATATGCTTTTTATTTACATTAATCTTACTCTAAGTTTTAGTTCAATAGGCCCCCAAGGTTGTAACTCTAGTAGTGGTATCCCAAGTCTATAATATTGGCACACTCCAGGGGTAGGGGAGGAGGGGAGGGGAGGGTGAGGGGAGATTGGGGTATAGTGGTTTTATTTATGTGTTTCCTGTTTTTTTTGTGTGTATCATGTACTATTCCTGACACTGACTACAAATTTTGTAGCTTTTGGTTCTATATAAAAACTAATAAAGACTTGTCGAATTTAAAATAAAAACAAAGAGGTTAAATTAAAAGGACACTGAATATAGAAAATAAAGTTAGAGTCGTATCCTGTGAGGACTGCACATCCAAAAAAGCATGTAGTCAAATAAATAGGATTGTACTAGAAGTCTCTAGTTTTCAATGTAGAATTAATTTCAGAAGGATTTTATCTAACGATTTTTGCTAAAACCCTTTGAAAATTCCTCCTTGTGAATTTGATTCATTTATTTTCAAGGCACTGATATACGACTGCAATGTTTTTCCTTTCACAGTTTTGACATGGAACCAGTTATAGTCACTGTTTCAACCTTCACTCTTCATCAGGAATGATCTAAAAATGAAAAAGTAAGTATAATAATACTTACTGTTTCTTTTCTAGGTAATTTCTGAAGAAGACCTATGGTTCAAATATCGATTCAAACCTTATCTTGTATTTTCAGCTCACATTCAATTTAACCCTTTTCTTAAAAATTAATGTTACATATTTATCATACTTTGAAACCCATACTGGAGATAATAGAAGCATTCATTTTAACAGAAGGATACATAGGTACTGTACTGGAGAGGAGTGCAACCTGTTCTACTTGGTGGGTGAGCACAATGAGGGCTTGAGCTTACCAAGCGGCTGGACACGAGACAGCTAAGTGAACTGCATGTAAAAATCTAAATTAACCAATAAAAAGAAAACTGGTAATGTGAGTAGATTAGTTATTTTTATTTGAAACGCAGTAGTGAAACAGATACACTTATAGATAGTTTTGACTTTGTCCAGGTCTTAAAATTTTTTTTTATATTCTTGTTATTAAGTTATAACTGTGATACAAACAAGATACAGTCAGCAGATAATCTCCACATGCTGTATAGTAACTAATCTCCATAGCAGCTATTTCCAACATCAAATAATAATAACATCAGGGATACACCTTGAGTTATAAAACAAATGGAGAATCCAGATAAAGTGCCACCTACCAAACCCCATAAGGCTCTCACATTACATAATATTTCATTTAACTGCCACAGATGTGTCACTTCATAAAAAGAAGCTTGGGTGACAGAGTGGGAGATCCCCAATAGGTAATTTTCTGAGTTTTTACTTACATTAACAATAAAAATAAGGAACTTCTGCTAAACCATAGAGGTTCCCCCAGTTCCCTAAGACCATACACTTGGCATGAGAAAATAAATACTATAGGAATCCATCATATTCAAGAAAATCCCCCTATCTTCTCTCATATATTTTGACCCTGGCTACCAGTACAACTGCAAAAACAGAGAGCAGGATAGGAGAATTAGAATCATTAGGAGCAGTGCGATGATTGAAATGCAAACCAGTTTAACCAGACATGAAAACCAAGTACCCCAACAATCTTCAGTCAGCAGATAGATCAGTAATAAGGTAGTACTAAATGTTTAAAATCCAAGGTCTCTCACAAGATTAGAGTAAGTCCTCTATTCTTTTTTAAGCTGTGTCCCAAAATGAAAAACAGAGTTCAAACTTTACCATCCTCCTGGTCGCCATGCTGTTGTCAGTGGGTTTTATCCAACTAGACAAATTTGCAAATGTGTAAACAGTAGCAGACCAACTTACTACAGCCCCACCTTTGCTCAATAAGATTTATAGGTACCAATGTAAGGAAATTATTTTGTATTATCCTTTGTATGAGACTTCTGAAGGAATGAAGTAGTATCTTGTTTTAATGGATCAGGATCTCTCGTTAAGCTAAATGTTGACCAGGTGACCAAGTTGCTGAACCAGAAATTAGATCTTCTATATCAGTTTAACCTATATCTCACAACTGTGCCTCGGCTGTCTATAGCCAACAGCATCCTGCTGCCTGTCATACTGCATGTTGCCATGGTCCTATCCTCACTAAAAGAAACAGCTCTTCAAACTTAAGGCTCTGTATCACCGAGAATCTCAGTTTGCTGTTGGTGCCGACTGGAGGGAAAACCACTGCATGGTGGTTTCCATGCAAAACTGTCCATCCCTGGAAGGGAGACTCCACTACCCAGTGCTCTGCCTGATGAATAAAATATTACACTCCTCTCTCTCAAAGCTTGCTTCTATACTGGAGTTTAAACAACACAGGAGGCACCTCTGACCCCTCTCAGTTGCTTCTAACAGTCCCCAAAACATTATCAGCTGTGGCACCCAGGCTGTGGAACAATCTCCCAGCTGACACCCTAGAATGCCCCAATCTCAAAGCCTTTAAAACCTCCCTCAAGGGCTTACTTTTTACGACTGCAATGGGCATAGCCCTGCAGACATCTTGTGAGCAAAGTAGAGAAAATGAGGATTACCGGATATGGAACAGAGCTTTAAACAGTGGAGGTGAACAGCAATCATTGCATGTTCACCACACTGTTTAATCCATCAGTAGAACACAGCACTGTCTGCCATGTTCAAGATGGCTGCCAGAGTTTTCTGTGCATGCGCAATGACTTGCGCATGCACACTGAACTCCAGCAGCATGGTGGTACAATCTGCCATGTCCAAGATGGGCACTGGAGTTTCCTGGACATGTGCAATGACTTGCGCATGTGCACTGAACTCCATCGGCCATCTTGGACACAGCAGACTGTGCCGCCATGCCGCTGGATTTCAGTGTACATGTGCGTGTCATTGCACATACTCAGAGAACTCTGGCAGCCATCTTAGACATGGCAGACAGTGCCGTGTTCCTCCAAAACATGGGCTGCAGCTGTACTGGCTCTGGACAGAGTTTGTTTTAAGTAGCCAGTGTATATGCTCCCACTGAGGCCCCTCCTTTTGGTTACTGGCTTGATCTCTGTGCTTGCTGAACTGTTTGTTTTTTACCATGATCTTCTGTTGTACTCTTCTAACAACTGTATTGTTAATTCATATATTGTAATGTACCTGTGAATCTGCCCTATTTTCACTATGATCTTATCACTTGTATACCTCATTGTAATTCGCTGTTTAAGATTATTGTATATACTGTACCATGTAAATTATGATTGTTGTACATAATTAATTTTGTGTAGCTTCTGAGAAAAGGACTTTTAGTCTCAGTAAGCCTACCCGATTATCAAAAGTCAAATCAATAGCTAAATAAATAAGTAAAAATAACAAATGTGTTCCCTCCAATTATATCATGTTTCATATAAGATGTTATAATGTCTTTAGATGTTAAGTCTCATATTGCACTAAAGCATGTTTAGTATAACCTATACAGGAAATTATTGATTTTACTGTACCAAATAAAATTATACTTTTTGTATGCAGTTTGTATCATATAAAGAAACTCCTCAGTAAAATAATGTAAACAAAATGAATTCACTCCCACTAGTGAAAACACAGGGACATTACACCAGTGTTAAGTACTGTTTACTCTGTTGGCATGAACACCAGACATAGATTCACAAACACTTCCACCAAAGAAGGCTATCCCCATCAGCAGAATTTCTCTGACCACAAATGTCTCTTTTCTGCTTGACGTCCCACTGCTTAACACTCCTACAAAGTGCTTTGATGCTATGTACTCAAAACAAGGCATAAGGAAGTTATTGCTTTTTAAGAAAAGATGTATTTTGCCACTAAGACATGTGACACATATATCTAAAGATTGGGTTGCCTTAGTTTCCTCTTCTTTACACTACAGAACTACATCTCAACATGTTGTTTTACTACCAGTTTCACAGCTTGGTGAGAGAATCTAAACAACAGTAGAGGTTCATGTGTGCTGGTTAAAGTAGCACACAGCCTCACATATTATAAATCCTGTTTTCTTGTCACCAGTTAGCTCCATTTCCAGAGCAGTGTTCAGTTTACTTTTACTGTTCATAGTAGTCCTCTGTAACTATCCTGGGTGACTCGACTTTCTGATTGCAACTGGGAGCTGCATTAACAGCAGAAAGATGATGTGTCAGCTCCCTGGAGTCTCTACAGTATGCCTATCGGCTGATTTAGAATAATAAAACAAGGAGCAGCAAAGGTGTGAAATACCCCAGTTACCTTCAGTTAGTTTTAAAAACTTCTGAGGAGTGGTAAAGCAGAATTTTCCTTTGGGAATCACTTTCAGCTTTTGTGTTTCTCTAGAGTTTTTGAGGTTATTTAGACCTGCTGTAGAGAGATGCATAGTGTAAATGGGTGCAGTGACACCATTATCTCATGGGCATGGCCAATGCCATGGGAACTGAGATTTTAACAATCAGAAATTGGAGGCACCCAGGATAGTTACAGAGGACTGCTACTAACAGAAACAAGCATTTGTCAATGCCAAATATGTTTTCTGACACGCTGCTGCAAGTTGAAACAACAGTATGTTGAAGCTATGGGTTGAGCATTCTTATGTTTACATTGTATTTACCAAGGACAGCATACTGTAGCTCAGATACAATATGTTATTATTAGTGGGATTCTGCTTTTATCCTTTTTAGACCTTATTTACCCAAGACTGGGTAACTGAGATGCAATATCTCATTTTCAATGGGGTCCTGGTTTAACACAGTTTTACAGTGTATTTCTCTTGGTTTGACCAGTGGAGATGCACTATGCCACTTTCAGTGTGGTCCTGCTTTTACTCATTGTTACACTGTATCCAGGATAGCACAGTGGGGATACAATATCCCCTTTTCAGTTGATGTCAGCCTGTACACTTTTCTACAGTGTATTTACCCAGGATAGCCCAGCTGAAAGGCAATTTTTCATTTTCAGTGTGGTCCAGTTTTCACAATGTATCTTTCCCAGGATAGACCAGCATAGATGCACATCTTTCAGTGGGATACTGCTGTAGAGTCTTGCTTTTACACAGTTTTGCAATATACTTTCCCAGGATAGCTGAGCTGATATGACATATCTCATTTTCAGTGGGGTCATGCTCGTACCCATTTTTAGACTGTATTGACTCTGGATATCACAGCTGAGATGGCTGCATCTCTCTCCCAATGTAGAACAAAGCAAATGAGGGGCTCAGCTCACTCACGGTGAGCACTTCAAATCTGGTGCAAGGAGGTATCAGAGTTTAAATCAAAACAATTGCTTTTGAAAAGATTCAAAAGCCAAACCACCTGCACTTCACCCATCAGTAGTACTAAAATTAAATTAAAAATGCACAGCTTACCGTGTCATCACACTTTATTTGAGTACAAAAACTATTAATACCCGCAGCAAAAGTAGAGTGCAAAGGCGGTGACTACTTGGTTGTATTAAAACAAAAAAACTGAAGACACCATCATGGTGTTAGAAAATACAGCAGGATTTTGCCCAGGCCGGCCGAGCAGAACAGCCCACGTGCGTAATGACGCACAGGATCAGCTGATGTTTCGGCTTACGCCTTCCTCAGAGCTGATTGGTCAAAGTTCACATCAGCTTTTATATAGGAAAAAAGCATACATGTTCATGATACATAAATATTAAGACCATCCTCTGCTCATAAATATAAAAAAAACCCATACACACATCACATACAAGCAATTATATCGGAAAAGATTTATAAATAACAATGCAACAATAATTCTTCATTTAGCCCTTTCGGTTGTAAAGTCCCAAGTTTAAAAATCCAAAAACATTCTCTTTGGTCTAACTTGGCTTTTGGATCTTTTCAAAAGCAATTGTTTTGATCTCTCTCCCAATGCCAGCACTGGCATTTTTTCACACAAGCCACTCTGTGGCACCTGATTTCTCTCCCAACTGCTCTCTTTACCGATCTCTCTTCCTCCTGTCCCAAACATTGGTAAAAAGTAGCTCTGCCGCCACATATCCCGGTGCACCTGGGAAAGTCCGTGTGAGCCGGCTGTATGGATAGCCTAGCTGAAATGCAATTTCCTAGTTTCAGTGATGTTCTGCTTTGTCATGTTTTTGTACTGTATTTACTTAGAACAGTACAGATGAGATGCAGTATCTTGTTTTCTATTTGGTTGTGCTTTTATTCATGTTTACACTGTATTCATCCATGAAAGCACAGTGCAGATGCAGTGTCTTGTTTTCAGTGGGGGATTAGCTTTTATCCATTTTTTATAATGTATTTACCCAGAACAGCTCAACTGAGAGGCAATTTCTCATTAGGGCTGCAGATAAATTCTGAGCAGTCCTGTGATGAGCGAGAGAGAGAGAGAGCAGCTAGAAAACATGTGAAAGGATACCTAGACTGCTTCCACAGTTAGATGAGGTCATCTCTATTTAACACATGGTGTTCTCCCCTCCCATCCACCACTGGACTATATTCTTGATACTAATTCATTCATTTACATTCACTCAGACTCTCCCACTTACTGAGGGGAACAAGCATCTGGTCTTAATGAGACTTGTCATGCATGAAAGTGATTAGCTTAGTTCATTTATTTTTACCAGCAGGAAGGGATGGAGGTTGGGGATTCAACTAAACCTAGTTACTTATGTAAACTAATGTTGAGAGAGAATTGTTAAAGGTCAAACAAGTATAAGAATTAAATGTTTTATGTTAATGTAGTATAGATAGTACTGATAACTTTTAGTAGGTGATTACTTATATGTCTTTTTATGTACACTTTGATGGGTATAACTTATTTATGCTACAGTATTGCTCAACCATACAGAATTATTAGTTATTCAATTGTTTAGTTCAATGCCAATGTTAAAATCAATACTGCTGCTTTATTGAAATATGTATTAGCTAGTGTTCATGTTACGTACTTAATTTTATTGTACATTTTTTTCTTTTCTTTTGTTTAAAAATAATCAGTGAACTTTTTAATGGGAAAAAAGCCTTTGCCCACTTGTTTTCCCATTCTCTGACGTGTGTCATAAGTGTGACAGTATTCAGCCACATCTTTATAGACACCTGGCCAATAGAAGTTTTGTATCAGTCTATGCTTGGTTCAGGAAGGTCAAACAAGTATAAGAAAAGGACTGATTCTTTCATTTTTTTCTGATGTATTTATCCAGGATAGGCCATCTGAAAAGCAAGTTCGCATTTTCAGTGGGGTCCAGCTTTTACTAGGGCTCGGGACAATGCACTAGTGACGTCCTCATAGGAAAAACTTACCTTTTTGATTTAGTGTTCTGGCTGTAGTGTATCTGGATTGATGCAGCACTTCACTGCTGCTCTGACTCCAGGTTTAGTTTTTTTGGCCGCAGCCCACAAATGTTTAAAGAAGGGCTGCTGCACTTCCTCAAGCCGCCATATGGAGCACACTTTCAGGCCACACCTAGAATTTCTCTGCTGGATGCACAAGTCTGGCTGAGGGGTGGGGATCATGTGTTGCAAGCAGGAGGAATGGCAAAAAACTCAGGAAGGGCAGGGATTTGCTGTCGAAGCTTAGGGTGGAGTAGGAGGGCATGACTGAGTGTTACATTGGCTCCTGCTTCTCATTGAACTGAAGCTGCCCTACTGCCTCCCACTCTGGACCACACTATAAGACCCACAAAGAAAAAACTGAGGGGCTAACACATTTGTGGCAACAAACAGCACAAAGAGGACCTGAACCAAGCATTTGGCCTCACTTCCACTCTGCCGTGCTGCATCCCTCCTGCTGCTCTGCTGCTGACCAGGATTGCTCACAGGAGATCAGACTTAATAAGAAAATAAATAAATTTATGAAGTACCTGTGGCCAGTGTCTCTTCTTTTGTAGCCTACCCTGCTCATGATCACACACTGACTCACCTTGTCGAGCGACATTTCCATTGTGGCAGTGAATTTTTATTGGTCTCCCGACCACACTAAATCACTGCAGTGCCTGGCACTGCTTATTTCCATCCTAAATGGGTTACCAGTAAATGTTAATTGCTTTGGCATGGGAGTGTTCCTGAGGTTTGTTCGGTGCAGTCAGGGAACAGCAAAGTGAGTCAATGCAGAATCTTTGTCCATAAGCAAAGCGCCACTTATGGGTATTTATCCTTATTTGTACAACAGTGCAGACAGCTGTTTTTTTTTTGTTTGTTTGTTTCATTTCTACATGTGGACAACTCTGCTTTCTGGTATTTCACTAAATAGGCGTAACATTACCAGTATCTGCTTTGCTGTGCAAGCACAACTGCATGGGTTCATCATGGTTGGAGGTCCCTCATATTACAAACCCTTGCTATAATGAACTAAATAGCAAGCTTTAGAGGCATTCATTATAGCAAGGGTTTACTACTGTGCTACCCTCAAGTTGGCTACTGTAATTAGAGGATTCACGGTGATGCTTCCTGGAAAATGGAGCGAGCATGTCAATGAACGTCTGAGGAGCAGATTGCACAAGTGGACATACTGGGGGATCAAATGCCTAGAGGCAGTGGCAGTTTGAGGTGGGAGAATTTATGGGGGACACTGCTGTGATGCTGGCCGGACAGACATGCCGGTAAATGAACAGTGGATGCCTGCAAGCTGTTGGAGCCATGCATCCAATCCTACAGAGAGTAAGTACTCTTGCTACTGTTGTTGATGAAGGGAGAGAAGGGGGTTTGAATCTAACATAGTGCTTTTTTCTTTGTTGGCAGAAGAGGATGGAGTTCTGTATTGTGATGCAGTTGCTGAAGCCTAATGTGTGGAGAAAGGTGCTAAAAATAAATCCCTTTGACTCCAGTGCTGCTAATTGGAGCCAGTGTATTAATGAATGAATGAAAGGCCTACTGCAGCATGGGGGAGGGGGTTAATTGTGACTGCAGCATATCTCCCAGCAGTCAATCTTCACCATTGATTGCCACTTATAGGTCAGGGGTGGGAGGCACTAGAACCCCGTGGGAGAATTATGTTTTTGAAGGGATAGTCCATATGCAAGGGTGGCTGTGCTTCTTCAGTCTAAAGTCAGTTCCAAATTCTGACATACTGACCCCCAACTTTTGACATCTGACCCCCTACTTTTAAAGCAGGGGTCAGACTGACCCTCTGATTTGAGACTCTAACGCAAGCCCATGAATTTTTCGCAAGAGAGCAGAATGGATGCACAGTTCAGGGGGCTGTGCTCTACTGGGGTCCTGCTTTTACACATTTTTACCAGATATTTATCCAGGAGAGATCAGATGAGATGCAATATCTCATTTTCAGTGGTGTCCTGCTTTTACACATTTTTGAAATGTATTTACCCAAGATATTCCAGCTGAGAAGCAATATCTAATTTTCAATGGGCTCTAACAGTTTGACCCCAAATTTCCAACACAGTCTTTTTATTACCTGATGTTATGATCAAGACAGGTGGAATTTATAAATCCATCCAAAAGATGATTTTGTAGAGCGACTCTGAAAACATGTACCAGAGGAGACTTGAAAAATAACACCTGGCATGTTCATGAGGTGGGGTAACACAAGGGATACGTTAAACATTTGAGGCCAAAATCTGCAACAATAAAGTTATGAGTAAACATTGGAAAAATTAAACATTTCCTCATAATTTAGCATTTTTTTTTTTTTTAATTACATTTTGACCCCAAATTTTCAACATAGTCTTTTTAAGAAACCATGTTATGATCAAGACAGGGGACTCTTTTTAAATACTGTCCTGCAGGTGGTTTCATAGAGCAAATGTGAAAACATGTTTCAGAGGGGATTTGAAAAATTACACCTGTCATGTTCATCAGGAGGGGTAACAAAAGGGCTGTGTGTACATTTGGGGCTCAAATCTGCAAAAATCCCAAGGTTATGAGAAAATATTCAAAAAATGTACCGTTTCCTCACAACACTGTTGTTTTTTGTCATTTTGACCCCACATTTGTAACATTGTCTTTTTATGACCCCACCCTATGATCACACATGGAATTTTTTAAATCCCATGTGAAAGGTGATTTTTGTAGAGTGAATATGAATGTTGTGGTGGGGATTTGAAAAAATGACACCTGCCATGTTCATGAGGTGTGTCAACAAAATGGTAATGTTGAACATTTGGAGCCAGAGTTGCAATGTTATGAGTAAACATTAAAAAATGCAAAATTTGTTCATAACTTTCTTGTTTTTTTGACATTTTGACCTCAATTTTCAACATAAACTTTTTATGACCGCACCTTATGTTCAAGCTAGTTGGAATTTTAAATCCCATCTGAAAGTTGATTTCGTGGAGTGACTCCAAAAAATTGTTTCTGGGGAGATATGAAAAATGTCACCTACCTTATTCATGAGGTAGGGTCCCAAAAAGGTGGAAAATCTGAGAAAAAAAATGTTACAAAAATGACAAAGTTCAAAACACATTAGAAAGTCATTAACCAAATTAACCTTGTTTTCCTCAGATTCCTAGTTGGTGTTGGAAGCAGCAAGACGTGGCGATCATCAGAAGGGGGCCCACAGTGATAGATAAGTAAGGGGTACTGAGGGGGTGGATACTGAGGGGGGTCAAGGGGGACAGTGGTTTATGGGGGAGCAGACTACATTGAGGGACTATTTTTTTATCTTACAGGAAAAACAAAAGAAGATGAGGGACAGACGAGGATATGATGATGAGGAACTTCAGGGGCTTGCTGGTTGGTGGCACTGGGGTGGGCACTCTGGTGTTGCATTCTGATTTTGGGGTTAGCCACCACCACGGGTGGGTCAGACTGTGGTGGCTGTGAGGAAAAAAAAATGCTGGGTCAGGAGGGGGGGACACTTGCAGTGAAATTTAAAAGGTAGGTTGGGTGGGAAGGGGATACCAACAATGAGGCAGAATGAGCACCTACCACAGTTAATAATTTAAATGCTGGAATGGGTGGGAGGGGGATATCAATGGTGGTGGGGTTCAGGAGCAACTGCCGCTTATGTTTAAAAAACTTGGTTGGGTGGGAGGTAGGATGGGGGGATGCTACTGGGTGGCTGGCTTGGGCCATATATAAGGATTCAGCCGTACTGTGATTGGTACAGTTTCATCCTTTCCTATGTGAAAAGTTTGCACCCATTGGTGAGCATCAGCGGCCTCTGCAGCAGCCTTGTCAGGAGTGGGTGTGGGCACGCTACACCTCCTGCAGGCTCAGCTGCATTGGCTGCTTGCAATACATGCCTCCGTAGCCACTACTGTTTCAGAAGTGATACCAGTATGTTTGCTTGCTGTGCATATGCGCAAGCAAACACAAAAATAAACTAAAACAAAAGCTTCTGTCCCCAAATACTACAGAAATGGAATTAACTGAGGACAAGTCGACTGATAAAATTTACAGTATGTGAGAGTGCAGGAATCATTTAATGGAAACTATCAGCAGTAGAAAATGAAAAAAAAGTTCCACATTGGCTAAGGCTGCAAACTGAACAGCAAGAACACTCTCTGAAAATACTAATAATTTTTAAAAGCACTCAATAGCTGCTTGTCTAACTGAAATATATTTTCTCTTTGCTAACAATTTTTTTTCTTGTTTGCAATACGAAGAAACAAAGCTGCCAGCAGAAAGCCATTGTCTGCCAAGTCAGTATGCCCTCCGCACAGTGAAACTTTTACAGCAACACGATGCCGACAACATAGACAGTTCCCTGTAAAAGTCAGCCTGGGACCCCGGCACTCTTTCCCCCAGTCCTGCACCCCCTCCCCAAATCAACTCCAACTTGGAGTTGATAATCCCTAAATTTGGCAACAGCAACTGTTTCTGTAGATGAATTTATGTCGACCGCAATAAATCCATTGTTGTACTGTCGGTCGACAATTTGTCGAACTGGCTTCATAAGCCTATCAAGCCTGCCTGCTGTGGAGCCGCAGGTCCTTGTGTTTACATTTGGCCCCACTGCAATACCTTTGCCTTCCCTTTTACTGTGTCCCACCCCTCTTGAAGCTACCAATTGTCTGACAACCTCTGTCAGAAGCTCATTCCATCCTGTCATCACCCTCTACGTATGAAGTTTCTCCTGAAGTCCTTCTTGAATCTCCCCCTCCACTAGTTTGTAACTGTGCCCCCTAGTGTTATTATTTGCACTTCGGCTAAAACGATTCCTGCTATCACGTTGTTAATACTTTTAAAGTACTTGAAAGTTTCTATCATGTCTCCTCACTTCCATCTCTCCTCCAGCGAGTACATATTCAGGTTTTCCCAGCTTTCCTCATATGGGCTATCATGCTGACCTTCAATCACCTTCACAGGCCTTCTCTGCACTGCCTTGAGCTGGTTTATATCCTTTCTTAGGTAGGGATTCTAGTACTACACAAAGTACTCCAAGTGTGGATGCACCATGGATCCATACAACAGCAGGATCAATTCCTTCCTTCTGCTGTTGAACACCCTTACTATGCATCCTAGCATCCTATTAGTTTTGACTGCTGCCTTTTTGCATTGTGTGGATGGCTTCAGGTGGCTAGTTATACTGTAGCTATCCCCAGAACCTTTCTCTCCTCTAATACCATGACCTTAACCACCCCTGTCTGTATTTCGCTCTTGGGTTCATGCAACCAGTATGTTTAACTTTGCATTTTTTGCTTTTAACCCTGTTGGCAGATCCCAGACCACCCCTCTAACTTTGAAAATTCTTCCCTTAGGTACCTTACCCCCTCCACCACCTCCACCTTTTCAGAGAGCTTGATGTTGTTGCAAAGAGGCAAATTTTGCTTTTTATGCCATCCCTTATTTTATTAATGAATACATTAAACAATACTGGTCTGAGCACTGACCACTGCAGGACCCTGCTGGTCACCTCTCTTATCTCTGAGAGTTCCCACACCACCACCACCCTTTGAGTTCTTTCACCAAGCCAATTTTCCACCCAACTATTCAATTTATTTCCCGATCTTAGATCTCTGACTTTTTTATCAACCTCTTATGGGGAGCCAAGTTGAAGGCTTTGTTAAAGTCCAAATATAGAATGTCTACCACCTGCCCCTGTCTACCGCCTTTGCCGCCCAGGCAAAGAAGTTGATCAAGTTGGTCTGACATGACTTTCCCACCATAAACCCATCTGTCTCTTGTTCTGAAGCCCATTTACCTCAAGAAACTAATCCGACCATTCTTTCAAGATGGTCTCAATCAGTTTGCCAACTAAAGAGGTCAAACTGATAGGCCTATAGTTCCCTTGGTCATCCACTGGCTCACTCTCACATAGCAGTACTACATTTATTAACCTGGCACCACACCTGTATCTGGTGAACTGTTAAAAAGGTCCATCAACAGACCTGGCAGTGTTGCTGCCAATTCGCTCAGTACTCTATGGTACATGCCATCAGGCCTTGAGGACTTGTCCACATTTGGGGTCTTGAGCCCCTTCAGGACTCTGTCCTCCATGATCACCTCCTCTGCCACAAACACTATGCGCTCTTTTAGGATTTCACCCATTTTGATAAAACTGGCCTTTCTAAAGTCCAGAATGCATGTTTTCATGCTCAAGATCAACTTCCCCATATCAATGTAGAACCACACCAGCTGGTAACTACTTCCTCCCAGGGTTCCTCTACTGTGATATCCCTAACAAGATCTCCATTTGTTATCACCAAGTCCAAGATGGCTTCTTCTGTAGTTGGCTCATTTACCCCCTTGGAAGAGGACTCCACCATGGACTGCATCCAAGAACAACTGGCTTCTAGTATGTTTGGTAATTGAGACCCTCAAATTGACTTTGGGTAAGTTAAAGTCCCTGATATTCACCACTCTCCTTTCTCTGTTGCCTTTCTGATCATGTCACCAATTTCTCTATCTGTACTCCCATCCTGGTTAGGTGGCTGATACATTACTCCTTGTCTGATCTTCCTTCTTGTTTCCAGATGAACTTGAACCCATAGTGCCTCTAAGCCCCCTTCCCATATTATCTCTTGTGGTTGAAATGCCTTGTTTGACATACAGCATGACCTTCCTTTTCCTTTCTCCCTGTCCTGACTTTACAGGGTGTACCCCAGAATGGAAAGATCCCAGTCATGGCTGGGGGTAGCCCAGTTATGTGACTGCATTCAGATCTACCTTCTTCATTGTCATCATGGCCTGTAGGCCATCCATTCTCTTACCAAGTCTTCAGGCATTAAAGGACACTACCCTCCACCAAGCCTGTTTCCAGCTCCTCCTTCTTCTTTAACCCTGTGTCCTTTTCTGTCCCTACTTGTCCCAATGTCTCCCACCTTTCCCTTCCATCCATCCATCTTCTTCCCTTCCCTTTCCCCATGGTACCCTTCCACTCCTCTTACCCTTCCTTTCTACTGACTCCCCTTTTCTATTTACCTGGGGGAAGGGGCAGTCTGCCCTCTCCTCTGGGAAATCCTAGGTACTGAGCTCTTTGGTACCCCCCTCCATTTTAAATTCATATTACTGCTAATCCAATCTCTAATCTGGTCATTGATAAGTCTGCAACCTATGTGTGAAATAAAGGTTTTTATCATCCTAGGAACCTCCTCTCCCTGTTCCCAACATACCCAAAGTCCTCCTTCTTGCACCAGTCCCTCAGACAGTTACTGAATTCCTCTATCCTAAGCTTTCTTGCTATACTATCTCTAGGCACTGGTAGCACATCCGAAAAGGCTACTGATTTAGTTACTTCTCAGCAAGTTTGCCCTATATCCCTGAACCAGTTCTGCATTACTCCCACTTTGCACACTGCTAGATTGTTAGTGCCCAGATGAATGACCATGTGATCTCTTCCTACCCCTTTCATGAGTCAGTGTACTATTGGGCAAATCCTTTCTGCAGCCTGGAGGGCTCTGGATTATCAGGAGGCACACTGCTCTCCTCCTATACTGCTCCCCTTCCAGCTTAGTCCAACCTACTCCCCTATGACTGACTCTACTATTCCTCTCTCCCTCCCCCACTCTTCTCTTTGTGTGAGCCATATAGTTAGATTCCTATCTTCTATATGAGATTCCTCCCCATCTGACCTCCCCTTCTGCTATGCTCTCCCCCACCAGCACTTTCCCTCTTCCTTTTGCAGAGTGCCTGTCCTCTTCCTTTCATATTCTCACCCCCTGCATTGCCAACATCCATTTCCTTGTGAATTTCTTTGGTAACTTTCCTTCTCCCTCCTCCAGTGAGTGACCCAGTCTCTGCCCATTGACCTTGCCACTTCCTTGGTCCACCTCTGATCCTTTTACAAACTCCTCTGAGCTCTTTCCATATACATGTTTCTCCTCTGCTCCGTGACCTACCCTGGATACCCCCATCCCCAGTGGTACTCAGTGGCTGGAAATGATTTGTAACTGGCACCATCAAGTGAAGACCCAACCCTGCACTCTCCTGTTAACCCCTTCCCCTCCTACAATGGTCCTCCAACCTGCCTCCTTAATCTTTTTCAGTCTTTGGGGTAGACTGTCCCACTGCAGCTGGCCCCCAACATACCTTCCTTCCCCTACCCCTTACTCCTTTCCCCTGTGCTAGTCTTCCTCCCTTTCAATCTACCTGGTTCTGCCTCAAGTAACTGTATTTTGGCTATCAAAAAACCTAACTTCCTGCACAAAGTGCTACCTCCTGCTTCCCACACTGTTCCCTAGAAGACTGCTACCCTGCACTCCCTTCATCACACCACTCTCCCCTTCCCGCTTCCTACCTGAACATTTTCCTTCAGTATATACCTTCCCTATCTTTTCTGTTAGTCTACCCCCTGTAAGCCTTACCCTAGATGCGAAGTGATAGTATGATCCCCCCTTAACAGCCTCTGCCTCCATAGGCCTACTCCAGTTAAGGAGTAGTAAAAAGCTCTAACCTAACTCTGCAGACCTACCCCAAATAGGAAGTAGTATCAACCTCTAATTTGCCTCCACAGGTCTACACTAGATAAGGAGTAGTGTAATGCAACAAAAAGTGCATACTACTCCCCATCAACCATGAGAAAATTTTCAACATGATGTTACCATTTGACTATGCTGATGTGGTCTATGGGGCAGCTCCTAAGTCCACCCTTGTCAGACTGGATCCACTCTTCCACTCCTTCAGCTGTTTTGCCTCTAACTACCCTCTCCTCACACATCACTGTCTTCTCTATTAATCCCTTTCTTTCCTTGCTCTTGAATCATGTGTTTGTTACACTGGGCCTCCTTTTTGTCTGAATTCTCTTTCACCTCCCCCACCTCCCCCTTTCCTTAACTATCTCTTGTCCTGGGGGGAGAGGGCACTGCTGAGCAAAGGCTTGAAGCTGTATATCTGTTTTCAGCTCTGCAGTCATAAACCCTGATTTCCATCTGAAAGCACAATTTTAAGATCTCATGAAATTAGCCCTCATTGTCCTCCAAGTGGAGAGGGATAGTACAGCAGGCCAGATAAAACATTCTTGTCCATAAAACTTGCGAGAAGAGGTGTCTAGGCCCAGGGGCCTGTGGCTCCCTTGGAGTGGCCAGGACTGGATTGGGCCCAGCATGGACCCCTGTGATACTCTGCTTGTTACTTTCCCAATTTATCAAAGCTCTCCATTAACCATTACCATTTGTGTTCTTCAACTCAATACATTTTCCACCAAAGTCACCAATTTTTCCTTTACCTCCTAAGTCCCTTAGCTTCTTGACCAGCCTACTGTGAAGGAGTGAGTCAAAGACCTTGTGAAAACCAAGTTCACTACATTGACTGCCTGTACCCTGTTGGCCTCCCTGGTCACCCAGTCAAAGAAGACAATCAGATTCATTTGGCAAGACCTTCCCCTTGTGAACCCACGTTGTCTGGGATCCTGCAGCCCATTTCCCTCCAGGAAGTCCACTAGTTCCTCCCTTAGTATAGACTCCATAATCTTTCCTAATCTAGACATCAAGTTGACTGGTCTATAGTTCCCTGGCTCATCCTTCCTTCTACTCTTATGTAGAGGGGCCACTTCCATTGTCCTTTAGTCCCTAGGGACTACCCCCGTGGCCAACAAGCAGTTGAATACATCTGAAATTGTCTGTATCACTTGCAGTTCCTCCTTAAGCTTCCTTGGGAGTAAGCCCCCAGGTCCCATAGATTTCTCTACTGTGAACCCTTTTAGCCTTTCCAGCACTTTTGTCCCTGTTATTTTGCTTATGCTGCTTGAGCACTTGCCCCCTCTCTTTCCCTTATTACCACACTTCCTGTAGTGGCTATCCTTCACCCTATTAAGTACTGAACAAAAATATTTGTTCATTATCCCTGTTTTCCTGTTGTCTCTCTGCTTCCATCCTTCCACTTTCTGCAGCCTCACAGTACCCCCTTTAACCTTATGCTTCAGCTGGAAGCACCAAAAGAATGCCTTTTCTCCTTGCTTCACTCCCAGAGTGACGCTGTTTACTGCCACTGAAGAAAGTGTCTTAATAGTGTGCTAAGGCTGCCAGAGTTCTATCTCTACCTTTGCCTCCCTTTAGCTTCCTGTTGGCTATCTTTGCTGCCTCCAGGTACTTCTCCCTATCTTCCCCCTTTGGCTTCCTTTATACTTCAAGAATGCTCTCCTTTTGGCTCTTAGAACTTTCTTTACTTTGGCCATAAATTAGATTGGGCCCCTTGCCTTTTTTCCCTTAGATATCCTCCAACTGAGCTTTCTGCTGCCTCTAGCATGGATGTTTCAGATTCTTCCTATTCTCCTCTACCTATCCTCTTCTCTTTGAGCTTCTTTTCAAGAGTCCAAAAATCCTGCCAAAATGAATCTTTTTAAAGTCCCACACCCATACTGTGTTTGCCGCTCTGACAGTCCCATCTGTCCCTCCATCGCTGTTCTATGGTCGCTGGAACCAAGTGATTCCTGGACTACTAAATTTTGGCTCTTCTCACTGTTAGTGAGTACCAGATCCAGCAGAGCCCCCTCCCTTATTGGCCCAAGACCATCTAAACTAGGGACACCTCCTGGCCTGCATTCAGTGAGAGTTGGTTCCTAGTACTTGCTGAGACTGGAACTTTCCAGTCCACATCTGGCATATTTATTTATTTATTTTTATTTTGATGATCGAGTAGGCCCACTGAGACAAACATATCCCTTTCTCTGGGGCAACCTAGGGAACAGAAATATTCCACACAGAGAGAAATACATCACTATACAAAGGAAGCCAGGGGCAACTGTGAAAGTACAATGGATAACAGTAAAGTCAGCTGGGTGAGGATAGTGAATTATGAGCAGTATATCAATACCTTCATAGCATTCCATCACAGGGAGATGTAATTAGGTGTGAGTTCATAGCTAAATTAACCAGATAGCAGTTTCAAAGAAAAATATTTACATATAATACAAATATTACATATATACATGCAGTGAGGTGTAGAATAGGTGGAATTAAGAGAGAGGGAGGTGTGGAGAGGAACATGGATCAGTTAGGTACCAGCGGGAGAGAGAGAGTGAGAGTGAGAGAGATGGTGGGGAAGGAGTCGCTGGACTGACTGGAGAGGGTTGGTTGCGGGTACAGTTACAAATCAGAGGTGGGAAGAAAATTCTTTAAAGTGTCTTCTAAACTGGGGAAGAGACATACATGATAGTAATGTCTGCAGGAGGTTATTCCATTTTGGAGGTGCTGCAGAAGAGAAGGATCTCCTACCTATGGCTAAATGAGTTTTGGGTACATTTAGGATAGGGAGGTGGGAGGATCGGTGAGTCCTAGGGAAGAACTTCAGCAAGAGCAGATTGGAGAGGATGGATGGCGAAGGCAGATGGATGAGTTTGTAAATGGTGCAGAGCACAGAGAAATCCAGCTTGGCCTGATAGGATGGCCAGCCTAGTGTGTTGAGCATGTCTCAGTGGTGGGCCCGAGCTAGAGCCATGGCAACAAAATGAGCAATTCTGTGATAGGCCTGTTTAAGTTTGGCCAGAATAGGGGACTTGGCAGAGTGAATTATTGGGGCCCTGTAGAAAGGGCCTGGGAGAAGGGTAGCAGAGGCCGTAGTCTTCCTAGCATGTGGTGTGAGGTAGGAGGCAGTGTGGTATGAGAGGCCAAGTTTTTGATTTGTTACCTTAATAATATTAGTTATATGTGTTTGAAAGGAGAGATGTTCATCAAGTATCAGGCCCAGATATTTGAAGGGGCACACTCCTTCTAAAAGTGCACAGGAGGAGGTTTTGACTACAAGGGGTGGCTGGAAAGTCGAGTCAAAGGAGGTATGATTGAACAACATAGATTTTGTTTTCTTAGTATTCAGAACCAATAGGTTCTCCTTGAACCAGGCTTCCAGCAGCTGGAAGTCTCTCTCCAGATCCGTGTTAATAGAGAAAACATCTTTTGAGGATCTATATAGTATGGCTTCATCAGTATAGAGCTGAACTGATGTCCCACCACAGTTGGGCAGCAGTTCATTGATGAAGATAGAGAATAATAGAGGCCCAAGGATTGAACCCTGGGGGACCCCATCAGTGATGGGATATAGGGAAGATAAGGCATCTGCCCATTTGACACACTGAAACCAGTTTGATAAATAGTTAGTGACCCATAAGAGTGAGTTGGCATCAAGGCCAAGACAATGGAGCTTGTTAATAAGGAATGGGTGGCTGACGAGGTTGAAAGCCTTCGTGAGATCTTTGAAAATGGCCTCAGTGGCACAACCTTGATCCATGGCTTGAAAGATGTCTGAGGTAATGTGCAGAAGAGCAGATTTTATTCCATGTGATTTCTGAAAACTGTGCTGATGGATGGTGATGGCATTGGTCTGTTTTAGGTAGGTGTAATGCAGATTGTATAGAATTTTTTCTTGAATTTTTGCAATTGGACATAAAATGGATATGGGTCTGTAGTTCTCAATGACATTAGTCAGGTTACTTTTGTGAACTGGGATGACAATCGCAGTGAATTTTGTGCCTGAGGAAGGATCGATTAATCAGAAGCGCGATCGGGTGAGCAAGAGCAGGTGCTCCTAGACTGAAGAATTTAAATGGCAGGGAGTTGAATCCTGGAGAGCTATCAGGGTTAAGACCCATTAATAGCTTAAGGACCTCTTTCCTCAAAGTGGTTTTTAAATGGAAGAGGGGATGGGGACTTGTGAGTGAGGAACAAGCGGATCAGGGTGGACAGCATGGAGGCCTGCCTTGTATATATCAAGGTCTGTGAAGAAGAGATTTATTCCAGTGGCTATCTCCAGGGGCGTGGATAGTATAGAGCCTTTGAGGGTCATATTTTGAGGGATGATCCATTCATTGCTCTTCAGTAGGGCATTGATATGTGTCTAGAAGCATTTGGGGTTAGCGAGGTGAGTTTCTTGCAGGGATTTTAGATAATCCTGCTTTGTTTTGTGGATTTTGGTTTTGCAGGTATTCCACAGCTGGCAATATGATAGCCAGTCTGAGTGAAGCCCAGTCCATTTCAAGGTTTTCCAGGCTCTGTCTCGGGAACGCATTAGGTGCCTTAACGCCTGTGAAAGCCAAGGGGAATGGATACCTTTGACTCTTCTTATTTTGGAGGGAGCATGGAAGTCAAGGATGGAAGTGAAGGTATTGATAAGATATTCTAATCCCTGATTTATGTCAGGAAGAGAGGTATTGGGGGACCAGTCGATGGAAGCAAGACTTTGCTGGAAAGCTATAGTATTAAAGTTGGTTAGATCCCTGGATTTACTAATTCATGGGTGGGGAGGGGTGAGGAAAGTTGTTCTTCCAGATACAAATAGAGAAGTGATCACTCAAAGCATCAGGGAGAGTTCCCACTGCTTTGATGAAGATTTTGTTGTTTGTTAGCATCTAGTCCAGAAGGCTATGGTTACCGATCTTCATGTTAAGTCTAGTGGGTTGGTAAAGTAATTGCTCTAGTTTAGCATCCGATAGAGCTGCATGGTACAGAGCTCTGTAGGGTCCCGACCAGTCATGGTTGAAGTCTCCACAGAGTATAATATCTCTATGAGGGAGGGTGTTTAGGCTGGTGAATAGTTCAATATAGGAGGAGGAAGCCACTTTAGGGGGTACGTAGAAGCAGCCTGTGGTTAGCTGCTTAACTTGGCTGAGCGTAATTGTGATGAATAGCTATTCAATGTTGGGGTTAATTCCTAAGCCTGTGAGCTCACAGACTGCGAGCCCTATCGTAGTGTAGATTAGTACCCCCCACCTCTCTTGTGTGTCCGATCACATCAGTAGGAGGAGAAGCTGGGAAGAGACATTCCATTGGAGAGGATGAAGGGCTTTAGCCAGGTCTCCGTTATACATAGAACATCCAGCTTATAGTGTCAGGCCCAAATTTCTAATTCCGTCATTTTGCCCCTAATACTTAGTATCAGACCAAGTAGGACATGAGGTTAGGAGGTTAGGCTTGGTTCTCCTGTTGGGTTCAGGGTTCAATCTGATCTCACCTGATAGAAGAAGGCACAAATGGAAGCGGATGGAGGGGGGGCAGAGAAACTGTGACTTATGTTTATTCTTTGTCCGTGATATAAGTAGAATTGTTTTATTATGCTGGGCCAAGGCCAGTAGACCAAGGTGAGGGGGGACTCTTTTGGGGTACTAAGCAGGTAGTAATGTTGTTGGGACAGAGGGAGACCATGGGAGAGGGGTGATTTAGACACATGGTGTGAGTCTTATCTAGCTGGAGATAGGCTAGGAAGGAATAGCAAATGAGTAAGCGTTTTGTAAGGTATAGGAACATCTTGAGGTATTTCAGAGGTCTTAAGGCAGGAGGATGGAAAGTTAATGAGGAGACAGAAGTGTAGAATCAACCAAGGTAGTGTACTGGCGAGCGTGTGGCTACAGGTCAAAGTTTAGCCGAGGAGCGGTGCAGAGTCTTTTGTGAATATGAGTAAATGAAGCCCTGCTGCAATCATGGAGATAATTAGTTATATAACTTTGCTCTCTAGTAGTGATATTGTATAATGTGCAGATGGAAAATTTGGGAGATAGTAAATTTCTCTCCTTAAAACAACGCATGCATCAAGAATTCTCTTGCTATATAAGGAAGGCCACCAAACGGTGGGCATGGTGGGGGAGGGGGAAACCGCTGCACAGTGGCAGCGGGAAGAGTCTGAGGTATAGATGCGCAGGCTGGAATGGCTAGCTACCCTGAATTAACACTCCCTATTACTGTCACCTCTCCTAAATTGGCCACCTTCTTTAGTGTTTCCTCCAGTTCTTTGTCTGCCCATTGATCCTGACGTGGCAGTCTGTAGACAATAGGATTTACAAGCTTCGGGACTTTTTTTTCATAGAAGTTTTTATCCTCCTGACGTGTGTGTGGGGGGCCACTCCATCAGCCCAATCTCTACCCCCACAGCCTGGCTCTCCACCTCTCCCCATGAGTTCCCCTCTCAAAGCAGGGCTGAGGGAGGAGGGCCATCCCCTCCCCCAGTTCATCAAATCCAAGGAAGACCAGGTCACACACCGAGCATTGGCATGGGTGTGGAGATGGCTAGGCCAGGCTTTATGTAGCCCTCCAATGTCCCCTTTCCACTTTACTGTCCCACGCCTCCTGTGAAGCCTAAGACTCACATATGAAGGTGTGCCCGTCAGCAGTGCCTTCCCTTACTTTGTCTCTCTGACCTACTCTACCCCCAGTCCTCCACCTGGGGGCAGCTGAGGCCAGGATGACAAGCCTCCCCTTCCTGGAAGAGGATAGCAGTCCCTCAGATGCTCAATCCTCTCCCTCTCCAGTTGACCCCTGATGGCCTGAGTCCAGTCCCAAAGCTGGGTCTCTGGCTTGGCAGGAGTTAAGGTACTTTGCAGTGCCTCAGCCCTGCATGCCACTGGGCTGGCCAAGCTGCAGGACTTTTAAAGAAATCACATTTTCTGTCTACAGCTTTGAGAGTAATAGCTCTTCAAACTCAAAAATGTAAAAGTAAACAAACATCAAAAAAGGAACAGCTGCTAGCAGCAACTGTTTTCACATTTCCATAGCCAGTATCATCCAAAAATAGAATCAGTAATTCAACAGCTTTTTGATTATGGCCCCCATTATATTCAGAAGGTTATCTGGGGATCTAACTGAGTAAGCATCCTTTTCAGAGGCCCCCCCGGAGCACTGCCCAAACCCAGCAGTGAGATTGAACTAACTACACCACTGTGCTGATGCAAATGAGGGAGTCCTTCATGTATAATGGCACAGCAGTATATTCAAATTGGTTCAGACAAGCTAAAGTTCCCCTGTGTGTTGCTATTTACCGACACTGAAAAAAATCATCTTAACAGAAGGCTAAGGCTGCACCCCAACCCCTTAAAGGCAGGATGGCTATGCTGAAGTCTCCTGTTCCTGTGTCCATTGGTCCCTGTCTCCCTGATGGCCACTGTAGTATAATATCCAGAGCCCTCTTTGGTGTCTAGTGGCCCCTTCCAATCATCCCTGTAGGATAATGCTGAGAGCCCTCCCTGGTGTCTAGTGGACCCCCCCCGATCTCTGCTGCTGTATAATATCCAGAGCCCTCCTTGGAGTCTAGTGTACCCCTCCCCCTCGATCACCCAGGTTCCCATCTATGCAAAGATACAGTTACCTGATCGGCTAGCACCCCCGCACTGGGTGCCACCCATCCCCCCCACTGACACCCCCTACCCACCGCTGAGGACCCCTGCCCTGCATTCCCTCACCCCAGTCACCACTCGCTACATTAGGTGGGGACAGATCAGTGACTGGCACAGCCCTCATCACAACTCCTTGGCTGGTAGCCATCTGACAGTCACAGAACATGAAGTGTACATGCTCACAATCATGCTCTGTGACTATCAGATGGCAGCCTACCAAGAGGGTGATCGGAGGGTTGTGCCACTCACTGATCTGCCCCTGCCTGTCATGGTGAGTCGTGACTGGGGTGAAGTTGGGTGAGGGGATTCTCAGTAGGTGGGTGTGTGGGAGGTGTCAATCGGGAGTTGTCAGTGGCATCCAGTCGAGGGCGGGGCGCTAACCTACCAGGGAACTGTGCTTTTGCATAGATGGAAAGTTGGGCAATCGGGGGGAGGGTCCAGTAGACACTAGGGAGGGCTGTGGATATTACACTACAGGGTGATTGGGGGAGGGGTCCACTAGACATCAGGGAGGGTTCTGATTATCATAATACATGGCATTCGAGGGGGAGGAGTCCACTAGACATCAAGGAATTGTTACCGTGCTGCCGCCCTGCATCGACGTTAGGGATTTGCTACACCCATTCAAATGAGCCTGCAATAGGCATGCAGATGGCCCCTTAGCGACTTGCATGCCTAATAAGATCATTTGCATGCCTAGGCTGAATATGGCCCACATGAGCCCTGACATTATCCTGTTTCAGGCAGTGCTGTCTCCTGTGGACCGTATCCCTGGGGTGTGTTGGTACAGTGCATATCCACTTAACGCTGCACCAAAATGGCCTGATATTTAGTCAATTAGCAAGCTCTGTTAGTGCATGCTAACTGGCTGAATATTGCTCAGAGTCGTCCGTGTGCTATTTCTGGTGCAGCATTACAGGCTGTGCTGTACTTGCAGCTGGCTGTGAATATGGGGGCCTATGTATTTACAAAAAACATTCATGGGCCATACAGTTCTACAAACAAAAATATGATCCACTTACAGTAATATAACTTTTTGCTTCTTTAGCAGGAGACCTGAGTGACACGCTATAAAATGTTCAGGTTACCTGGTAACATATGGCTAATTTCTTTATTGGTCTTGCCAATCACAATTACTTTCCCAATGCAACAGATGGATTATTGATTTGTTCCCCTAAACACAGCAGAAACATGATATGGGAAGGCACCTACCACAATAATCAAGTTTGCTGCTGGAACAGGATGGTTTTCTGTTTCCACGTCTGCAATGCTACTAGCCATTAGATGAGGAGACCAGTCATAAGGTGCTCTGGGAAAACTTGATTTCACAATCATTGCTGGATGAAGTCTGCTAATTCTTGTCTCCGGGGGGAAGTGGAGGCTGCTCCTATGTATCTTCATGTTGTCTGTGTCTAAGCTTTTCTCTATGCTCTGTGCATGATGGTAAATAAACAAAGGTTTTCCAGACTTTCTTTGGTGAACGGACAAGAAGTGATCCCTGTCTCCAGAAAAACACCCTAAACGGGAGAAAAATAATACTGTTGTTGACTTGCGACTGTGGCTTGTATCCAGGTTAATGGGATAAATATAGAATCTCAATTTGTTTGCCTTACAGGAACATTGATTTTTAAATGCATGTCTAAAATTCATACTGTTGATGGAAGTGGCTGCTAAAAACAGGTATTGTCAAGAGAACACATTTTTACTAATACAGTACTTCAGATCTATGGTGCAAAATCTGGTACATACAACATACATTTTAAGGATTGCCTAACTACAAACAGCAGCAGGTCAACACCATGCTGTGATCTGGGCAAGCTTTAAAATATAATACACTTCCAAGAAAATCTGTAATTTACTTCGTAAGCATATTGCCACTGATTAAAAATGGCTGAATATTTATATAGCTATGTATTCCATAAAGGCACAAATGGAGTACAGTCTTCGTGTTTCTGTACTTGGGGTGCTCTGTACATGACACTGCAATTGACAGATGTTGTATACCATCCTACAGCGACAGCGTTGCCAAACAGGGATTTGATTAAAGAGAATCTAACAGTACAGTAAGTGACGTAAAATTCACAAAGGCTCGGGGGACCTCAAGGGAAAGATACTGTACTATTGCCTGTGGCAGTATTACACCAGACTCTCTAAAATATGTGACCAGGCATTGTTTTTTCCAATAAAATGTTATTCAGTTTTTTTTCATAGAACAAAACAACAATAATTTCATCTGATAACCCATAACAGTAACCTTACATAAGATGGCCATAACTTAGCAATTTTAGGTATCCAGTCAATATGTCTAAGCAATGTGCACGATCGCATAATAGCACAGCAATAATAGCACAAGGAAAAATGGTGCGCAGTACTTTTTGCCACTGGTATACTTGCCATATGTAGCTGTAGTGCCTATGGTGTTTCTACTATAGTGGTCTGTAGTGCAACCTGGAGTTAGAATATAATAGTTCGGGGGGTGCGGGGGCTGTGCCCCCTGCATAACCGTATGATAGCATTTGTTGTAGGCTTTGAAGTGTGTATTTGTTGTGGTTGGGAGCTGTGCTGTCTTTGTGGCAAAATGGGTAGGGCGTACTGTGGATAGGGTGTTTAGCATTGTTAGTGTAGGGGTTAGTGGTTTAAGTCTCGTCTGGTGTCTGGATATTGTGGTGTTGTAGTCTTGTGCTGTGTGGTTTTGGCGGTTCTGATTGGGGTTCTGTATGTTGATGGTTAGATCCTGTATTTTATTTAGCGTTTTTTTATGTAATCCTGGTGCTGTCATACCAAGGGCCACTACTACTGCCTGCTTCTCTGGCTGCAGGTTGAGGGGCCTGGGTTCGGAAAGTAAGGAGTACTGTGGTTTGCCTACCAACAGTAGAACTAAGATTTGGGTGCCTCCAAGCAGAGTAATGGTTACGTGGGTTACCTGCTAAACTAGTACAGTCATCTGGGAAGCTATACTCACCCTCATCCCTGACTAGTGACCTTATACCATAAACAGAACAATTACCATATGTAGCAGTCAGCATACAATTACTGGCAAGAGCTAATAATATGCTCAAGGACACCACACTTGACGACAGAGTCTGGACGTCTGGCATATACCCTGTGCCCTCTGTAAGAAAGCAGTTTCCTGAAACAATAATGCTTTGCACAGTACCTTTGGAATGAGTCAGTAACTGAACGCTGGGTAATAATATTCTCACATCCCAACTTAACATCAAACAGTAAATCAGATTTATTAAGGGGGACTTGAACAAGGAAGGGGCATGAATTTAAGCTAACAATTGATGCAATATTGTAATTAGGCAGATGATAAATAATGCACATGTAACCCCCCCTACAAATAGGGGTTCCGAAAAGTCTTCCTCAAGCTTGCCTAAATGCTCGTTTTAGCAGTTTAAATGTGATTGCCAGAGAGTGCTGTATAGCCTCTGTGTACTGTCTCTTTAAGAGCTGCCTGGATTGCAGTCATAGTAATCTGAGAGGGAGCTCTGTTGAAAGATTTAACTATTTGCTGAAAATCATTTAGAGTGATAATGATAATGTAGTTTGTCTAACCTGCCTTCTTTACAGCAAGGACTGTTTTGTTTATCTCCACTAACTTGGTTCTGGGCTGCGACTTGGACCAATCAGTACTGGTGGGACCTAAAATGGAGCCAGACTACAGGAGCTGTCTGGAGTAAAAATCTGTAGGAATTGTAGTTTGGGGCTTTTTTGCGCCTTTTTGCACCTGAAGGGGGAGCCTTTGTTGTGATTGACAGGAGGATCAGCCAACTAAACCTTTTGGATCTTGGGGAATTTCCCAGGTTGCTGCAGCTAGTTTCAGTTTTTGAGCTGAGAAGTCAAGAAGTAATAACTCAAGAGATTTTGAGCAGCAGTTCTGTGTAGTTTTGCATGGAGAACTGTGAAAGGGCTGAGTTTTGGCCTGCTTGTCTGCCTGCTGTCTCTGAGAGGGAAAATAGAGTTTATTTGGACTGAATCCGAGTTGTGAGGACTATTTAAGCCACTGGACTGTGACCAGGCTTTAACCTGAGGAAGACCGAAGTTTTGCTGAATGCGATCGGCCTGTCAGGATTTCCAGCTGCTTTTGAATCCCCGGTTTGTGCAGAGACTTTGCAATTGTGACCGGAGAGCGGTTTGCCTGGTACAGTAGAATTTCCTTACATGTAAATGTGCTGTGTATTGAAAGTGGGTCGTGATTTAGTTCCCCACTGTGTGAACTGTGTTCTGCTTGCTGGAAACTTTATACAGCCTAATCGGACTAAATCCGTGTTCATCTCCATTCAGCCTGGGGAATGCCATGCTGGCCCTGCCAGACTGCCCCACTGCAAAGAGAAAGCCACCGATGAGAGACCTGCCTGGCGATCAGCCCCCTGCTCCATGCTTGAACAGGAATGAAGCCTCGGCGAATCGTGTGGTCCCTGCTTCTCCTGGCACTCCAGATTAACCACCTGCTGTCTTGATTTTCGTCCAGCCTGTGTCCAGTCTTGGGTATCATGAGTAATCATCAGGGAAGTTCCCTGTAACAACAGCCTAATCTAAAAGTGTGTCATCTGATTGTCTTGTTGTTTTCTTTTCACGAACTGAGCCCTCCGGCTCCGGATTACAAATAGTGTGTGCTGTGCATGTTGTTTCTTCCATCACAGGGCCCCAACCAGCTGCAACGTTCCTGGCTAGCCCACCATTCTCCATGGTACCAGAGTGTGTGACTGTTTATGAACCCTGAAGTGCATGCATAACTGTTTGATTGATAGACCCTTTAAGCAAATTAACCTGATTACACCCCTCCCTTTTTCAAGCCCCTTAAATAAATCAGATCTAACTCTTTTTTGCATTTACTCTGACTGTGGTTCCAGTTTGTGCAGGAGTACAGTACTGCTGTTATTTGCTGTGTATAACCTTGTTTTACAGGGGGTCCCCAGGGCCGGGCCGTGGTAAGTGCAAACAGTGTGGGTACTTGTGTGGTGTATCAGGGGTATTGTGAAAGTGACTATTGGGTATTGTTCCAGCCAATAGCAAGGAAAGAGGTGGGGTTACAGTGTCCTGGAGGGCTGTGCCCAGGTTAGCTTGACCACTACCAACCCTGACCTCTGGGTGGAAGCACACGTTTCAGAACTCAGGCCCCTTAACCTGCTGCTATCCAAGCAGGCAGGGGTAGTAGCCCTTGGGATAGCGCCACCTAGGGGTTACATTTTGGAGGCTCACTGCTAGGATTTTGTGCTTTCTAGTGGCCAAAAATCACAAATTATTGTTAAAGATTAATGGCTACCCCAGTAGAAATGGCTGTACACCAGTTGGTGGGGTGGTGTACTGGGCAGGAGATTGACCCCCAAAATGCTCTACTTATACTGGATATTTTCCTGGGTACCAGTAAAGACACTGTAGAGGGAGCACTCTCCAAAGTTGAATGTTTAAAAAACCCTGTGGTGGTGGGTCGACAGGCTGATTTGATCACCGAAACTTTCATAGCCTTGGTAGAGTGTAGTGACCTCATGGACAGCTCTATGGTGCCACAGACTATTGCCCCAGAAGGGGTTCCAGCTGCCTGGAGAGTGATAACAAAAGACAGTAAAGACCCCAGGGAGGATGAGCTCCCACCATTATCTGAGACTTTTGAGGAGAAATTTACTAAGTTCTTGCTGGAGGAAGGGAAAACCGTAGAGGACTTTAAGAAACTATTCCTGCCACCTGGAGGTGTTCCTTCCTTAACACCCCCTTCCACTCCAGCACCTGTTAATGCCCCGCCTTCTGTGCCCATGTCAATGCTGGCCTCTATATCTATACCTGCCATTAGTCACAACTCCTACTGAAGGCTGAGAATCTTCTCGGGCACCCTCCCCACCCCCCAGGGGGAGAATGACTGGGAGACTTGGATAGACTATTGCCCCTCTAGTACTTGAATGGCAATGCTCAGAAGCAGAGAAATAAAAGAGGTTGAGTGAGAGCCTCCGAGGTCCTGCCCTGGCTACCATCCGTGCCAATTGGGCCAATAACACCGAAGCAACTGCACAGGACTATCTTGATGCATTGGAAAATGTGTATGGGAGCCCGGATTCAGATGAGGATCTGTGGTGAAGAGTAAGAAACGCTCAGCAGTACCCAGGGGAGCCATTGTCTGTGTATGTACCTTGGCTTGAAAAGTTGCTACAGTAGTGCCTCAGAAAGGGTAGTTTGCCGTCAAATGAATTAGATCGAACTAGGCTGGACTGAATCCTTAAGTCTGCTCTGTTTTCAGAATTGTTACTGCTTCAGTTGCGCCTTGCCACCCGACTGGAATTGCCCCCCCTCCTATGACGAGCTAATGAAAGAAATTCGGGGGGGTTGAGCAAAGGTGACCCCATGGGGGAATTGCACCCATATCTGCTGCTGCTGCACAAGTGGCCGAGAGTGATCAGCCAAGTGAGACTCAAGGGCAAAAGTTGGCACTTAACGAGCACTCTGAGAATGCAAAGGACTTCCCATCCTGGGCCCAGCATTGGAAAGACGAGCTACTAAAGGAAGTCCGAGAGTTGAAGATGGGTGCCTCTGCAATGGTTTCCTCCATGGAACAAGATTCTGGTCCCTTTCAGGATGTGACTGCCATGGGGGTGGGGTGCACCCTCAGGCAACTGCTACCGCAGGTGGCTCCAAGGCTGAGCTCGCCAGATTGATTGCCACTGTAAAGGAACTGTTAAGACATGTTGCACCACTCTCACCACTGCAAGTAGATACTAGACCCCAATCTCTTACTACTGTTTCAGTTCCTCATACGAACATATGAAATTTGCCAGCAGATAAAGGCCTAGAGGTCTATCAAGTCTGCTCGAATGTGCAGCTAGCACCCCTTATTCTGCAGCTGCCCCTCCCTTCCACCCTTCCCCTTCATTGACCCTCCCCCTTGTCCTGTCCCATCCCCTTTTGAAGCAGTCCACTGTTCTACTGGATACCACTTCTGCAGGTAACGCATTCCATCCAGCCACCACCCTCTCTGTAAAAAAGTGTCTCCTCATCTCCCTCCTGAACCTTCCTCCCTCCAGTCTCATATCATGGCCCCTGGTGTCCCTCCCCTCCCTTACTTTGAACAGCCCCTCTGTACCTGTCTTGTTTATTCCTTTCATGTACTTAAAGGTTTCAGTCATGTCCCCCTGTCCCTCCTCTCCTCCAGAGAGTACATGTTCAACTCCCTCAGCCTCCTCTCGTATGATAAGTCCCCCAGCCCCTTGATCATCTTTGTCGCCCTGAGCTGCACCCCCTCCAGTAACTTAATGTCTCTCTTCAGATACAGGCACCAGTTCTGCGCTAAGTACTCAGGTGCGGTCTAACTAACGACCTATACAGTGGCAGAATCACCTCCTCCCTCCTCAAGGATATCCCCAGCAATACAACCAGCATTTTGTTGGCCTCGCAGCTGCCTTCCTACATTGTGCCGAGTTGTTCATTGACCCTGTAATGAGCACCCCCAGATCCTTCTCCTCCTCTGTCTGGGCTAGCTGCACTCCCCCCAGCTGGTAACTCCTCCTTGAGTTCTTCATCCCAAAATGCAGCACCTTGCACTTTTTGGCATTAAACCCCAGTTGCCAGGTGTCTGACCAGGTTTCAAGCTTTGCCAGATCATCCTGCAACTCCTGCCATCCCCTTAGGTTATTCACCACTGCTCCTACCTTGGTATCATCAGCAAACAGACTGATCTTGCTCTTGATGTCCAATGATATGTCTGCAATAAATATCCCAAACAACACTAGTCCCAACACGAGCCCTGTGGAACACCACTCGTCACTACCCTTGGGTGTGAGAGCTCCCCACCCACCACCACCCTCTGTTGCCTTCCCTGAAGCCAGTTCCCTACCCATCTCACCAGCTTTGCACCTGCCCCTGTGCCTTCTAACTTACTTCCCAGTCTTCCATGAGGCACCAAGTCGAATGCCTTACTGAAGTCCAGATACAGGACATCCACTGCATGGCCCCTGTCCAGTTATCTAGTTACCCAGTCATAGAACTCCACCAGGCTGGTTTGGCAGGATCTGCCCCATATGAAGCCATGCTGTCTGCTGTCCTGTAGTCCTTTGGCCTCTAGGAGGGACACCAGCCTATCCTTCAGGATAGTCTCCATTAGCTTACCCACGATGAATGTGAGGCTCACTGGTCTGTAGTTTCCCATTTCATCCTTGGGGCCACTCTTGTGGAGGGGCACCACATGAGCCATCCTCCAGTCCTGAGGTACACACCCCGAGTGTAGTGAGGCATTAAATAGGTCTGCCAAAGGTCCTGCAAGGACCTCTGCCAACTCCTTCAGTACCCTGGGTGGATGCCATCTGGGCCTGTCGCCTTATCCACCCTCAGTGCCTTCAAACCCTCCCAAACTCTGCCCTCCATGAGTTCCCCATCTGTCACCCTCCCCGTTTCTGCCATTTCTCCCCCCTTAGGTGTCACCCCCTTCTCTTTGTAGTAAATACTGAGCAGAAGTACTCATTTAGTGCTTCTGCCCTTATCACACCCTGCTTCCACACAACACCCCTCCTTCCTAATCCTTACTATGTGGTCCTTACATCTCCTTTTCTCCCATATGTACTTAAAGAAGTCCTTCTCTGCCTTCTTAATGCCTTGTGCCAGCCTGAGTTCCGTAGATGCCTTGGCTCCCCTTACTGCCCTTGTCACCTCCTTCGATTCCATCAAGTACTCCTCCCTGTCCTCCCCTCTCCCCATTTTCTTGTACTTCCTAAAGGCAGCTCTTTTCCTCCTTACCTTTTCCATGACCTCCTTGCTCAACCAGCTCGGTTTCTTAGCCCTAGCCTTCTTGCTCTGGGCCTTGCAGCAGGTTTTGGTTGCCTCCACTATCCCCAGCTTTATGAGCTCCCACCTATGGTTAGTGTCCATACTAGATTAAATTCTAGGCAGGTACCCTTTTACCACTTCCCCCATCCTCCCAAAGTTGGTCGTCCTGAAGTCCAGCACTCTTGTGCCAGATTCCACTCCTTCCTTGCCCATATCCAATGTGAGCCATACTGAGTGGTGGTTACTCCCTGACAGCGGTTCCTCCACTGTAAGTTCTCTCACAAAGTCCCCATTTGCCAGCACAAGGTCAAGGGTATTCCCTAACCTGGTTGGTTCACTGACCATTTGCAGCAGGAAGCTGTCCCGGAAGGCATCCAGCAGTACCTGCTCCCTTCTGTTCCTGGTTGTTGGGGTACTCCAGTCCACTCCTGGCATGTTGAAGTCCCTCACAATCACCACACTACTCTTCTCACAGGTCCTCCTGATCTGTCCCGCTAGTTCCCTGTCTAACTCCTCCATCTGAGATGGCGGCCTGTACACCATTCCCATTCTAAGAATCCTATTCTTCGAATCCTGGATTTGCATCCAAAGTGACTCCGTACTACCCTCCTCCCCTTCCTCCCTTACACACTTCAGTCCTTCCTTCACATATAGTGCCACACCCCCTCCTTTCCGAATCACCCTGTCCCTACAAAATAACCTGTACCCTGGTACAGACAGGTCCCATTCATTGTATTGGGTGGCCCATGTTTCTGTAATGGCTGCAATGTCCACCTCTCCCTCTGCCATGAGCACCTGTAACTCTGCAGTTTTTCTTCCAAGGCTCCTAGCGTTAAGGGTAACCACCTTCCACCCTTCCCCCCCCTCCCATCCTGCTCTCCTTTACTAGCATCACCAATAGTACTCGCCATTTGTCATTTGTCACTGTTATGGGGGGTAAGCTCATATGGTTTCCCAACCTGTGGTCTCTGCATGTCTCTTGCCCAATTGCCACCCCCCGCTCCTAGTTTAAATTCCCTACATCCTCTATGTACTCCTCCATCCTCTGTTTCAACACTTTATTTCCCTCCTCACTCAAGTGTAGTCTGTCCTTGGCATAGAGACTACTGTCCTCCCAGGTCCCTCCTCATATGATGTTCTCTCTCAGGATGACCCAGGAGTCTATCATTTGTCACAGCTGTGGAAAGGATGGCCATATGAAAAGAGAATGCCGGACTCAGAAAGACTTAGAAAGAGTAGCAAACAGACTCCAATGGGTGCTCCGAAAAGCAAATCAATGGCCAAGGGGAGCCCGAAATTACTGCAATGAGGGTTCGAAAAACCTTAACTCAGATTTCTTTGTGGCTAAATCATCTGTCCAGGCCTCTGCTACTGCCCCCCAGACTGGTCCAAAATAGTGGGCACTTCAATGGAGACTACGGTGACTGTGAATGGTATTCATACTCGGGCTGTGCTTGACAGTGGGTCGGAAGTGACCATTGTATTCTAGGACTGGTATGACAAACACTTATCTGATATGCCTTTGCAGTCCCTGGAAGGCCTACATGTGAGGGGCCTGAGCGAGAGTCTGATCCTACCTAGGGTATGTCTGCCTCTGGTTGTCTTTTCCTGCAACTGTAGCGGGTGTAGAGGAGTGAGTAGAGACATTGGCTCTAGTGTGTCCCCCCAACGGACTGTATGATGGGGTCCCCCTGTAAATTGGGACAAACGCCCATATGTTTGGGAGATTGGTGCAACTCTGTCATGAGAAACAAAGGCAATGGACTGGGAGGGCCCTGAGAGTTCTGGCTTTGATCAAGAGGGCCTGTGATTTGCAACAGAAACCCGAGGAAGTAGACCAGGATGAACCAGTGGGGATCATGTGGAAGAAGGATTCCGATTCAATGGTACTGGCCCCTGATGCCCAGTGTACCATTCAAGGGGAGGTCTGCCTCTGGAAAGATGTCAAGAACAAAATACTGAAGCTGGAAGTGCCAGGGGATGGAAAATTGCCAGAAGGATTATTGGTCAAGCCCAGCATCTTGCCTGCTCATGCCCATGCCTATGCATGACGAGTGATGGTCCAGATTCACAATGTGTCAGACAGGGAGATCCGGGTGAACACAGGGTGCACCCTAGCTATGGTACACTGTGCAGACACTGCAGTATTGCCCAGCAACAAGCACCCTGGTGAGAAGGAGAGAGTGACCCCAGACTTTTTGACTTTGGTGACTCACCATTGCCAGCTGAATGGAAGGCTAGAATTAGCAAGAGACTTGCCCAGAGAGACCAAGTGTTTTCGTTGAAGGAATGGGATGTGGGATGTGTCCAGGGTGCAGAGCATCACATATGCCTGCACGATGAATGGCCATTTCGAGAAAGGTCCCAACACCTAGCCACAGCAGACACATATGATGTGAGAAGACACCTGCAGGAAATGCTCACTGCTGGCATGATACAATAATCTAGGAGCCCATACGTCTCTCCCATTGTGGTTGTGCATAAGAAGAATGGGTCTGTGAGGATGTGTGTTGATTATTGAACCCTGAACCAGAGGACCATCCCAGACCAACACACTATGCCTCATATACAAGATGCCCTGGACTGCTTGAATGGGAGCAAATGGTTCCCAGTGTTGGATCTTCGTAGCGGATACTACCAGATCCCGATGGCCCCGGGAAGACCGAAAGAAAACAGACTTCATCTGTCCATTGGGGTTCTATGAGTTTCTAAGGATGCCACAGGGGATATCGGGTACCCTGACCACCTTTCAGTGACTGATGGAACGTGCGGTGGGAGATATGAATTTGCTGGAATGCCTGGTGTACTTGGACGATGTCATTATGTTTGGGAGCATCTTAGAGGAGCATGAGAACCGACTGTTTAAAGTCCTAGACTGACTGGAAGACTTCGGACACAAGCTGTCCATTGACAAGTGCCAGTTTTTGCAAACCTCCGTGAAGTATATGGGGTACATAGTATCTACAAAAGGGATAGAGACTGATCCCAGTAAGGTTGAAGGACTGACTACTTGGCCCCAGCCCCTTAATCTGAAAGAACTACAATGTTTCCTAGGGTTCTGTGGCTACTACCGCAGGTTCATAAAAGACTATTCCAAGGTGATTCGCCCACTCTTGAACATTACCCAGGGTTACCCTCCTACCAATCATAAATAAAAAAGAGTGGCTGTTAGAGAACCAGAAAAAGTATACTTCCACCCAGGTGAACTCTTTGGGCCCCGATGGATGCCCGACTGTGAAGCAGCCTTCTATGAGATCATATACCAGCTCACCCATGCCCCATCCTGCTTATGCTGGACCCCACTCAAACCCTATGTGCTGCATACAGACGCTAGTCTGCAGGGTCTAGGAGCGGTGCTGTATCAAGACAATGAGGATGGCCTGAGACCAGTAGCTTTTGCCAGTAGGAGCTTGACCCCATCTGAACGAAACTACCCTGTACATAGGCTGGAGTTCCTACCTCTATGGGGCAAAGATAGTGGTGAAGACTGACAATAACCCATTGACCTATGTACAGACTTCAGCTATGTTACACACCACTGGGCACCTGTGGCTTTCTGCATTATGAACCTATGATTATGCTGTTGAATACAGACTGGGCCTGAACCATATTGATGCTGACGCCCTATCATGAAGGCCCACTTCCAAAAGTGATTGGGTCAGGCTGTCTGAACCTGACATTCAAGCATTGTGCCAAAAGTTTGATAGAGATGAACAGATGTCTGCGGACACAGTGGACTGTTTAGTAGATTGCTTGGGCCCTTCTGACACCTGCATACCGGCTGCTTACTGCCACTTCTCTGCTCTAGATATTAGTGCACTACCTCAATTTGACAATGACAACATTCAGTGGGCTTAATCCCAAGATCCTATGATTCAGCCAGCACTTGATGCCCTGTGTGAGGGGAAAGATGTGTCTAGGTTATGTTCCACTAACTTGCGAACTGCTTTATTGTTTAAAGAAGGCCCCAGATTGAAGTTGCTCAATCAGTTGTTGTATAGGGAGACAGTAGATCGTAGTGGCAAAGTAGACAAGCAACAATTGGTCCTGCCCATGGCCTTTAAAGATTTGGTACTGAGGTCCCTCCACAATCACATGGGGCACCCTGGTATTGACAGAACCCTTGACCTGGTACAATCTCGCTTTACTGGCCCAAAATGGGGGCCGATGATGAGCACCATGTAAAGACTTGTAGTCGCTGCCTGCAAAGAAAAGCCCTGCCTCAGAGGGCTGCCCCCCTTGTTAATATTACTACCAGTGCCCCCATAGAACTAGTCTGCATAGACTTCTTGTGTTTAAAACCTGATCAGTGGAACATTGGCAATGTGTTAGTGGTTATGGATCATTTCACACAGTATGCACAAGCTTTTCCCACCAAAGATCAAAAGGCATCTACCGTGGCCAAGGTGCTAGTGGAAAATTTCTTCGTCCACTATGGTGCCACCCAGCGGACTGATTTTTTTTTAATTTAATATACTTTATTAAATCCAGCGGATTCATTCTGATCAAGGCAGAGACTTTGAGAGTCGGCTAATCAAAGAAATGCTCTCTCTATGGGGGGTGCGAAAGTCAAGAACCACCCCGTCACCCGCAGGGAAACCCTCAACCAGAACATTTTAACCGCACCCTTCTAGACACTCTAGGCACCCTCCACCCAAAAGACAAGCATAAATGGAGCCAGCAGATTAGCACCTTGGTACACGCATACAATTGTACAAAAAATGATGCTACTGGGTTCTCTCCTTACTGCCTCATGTTCGGGAGAGAGGCCCGGCTGCCAGTTGATGTCTGTTTTGGGGTCTCTCCAGATGGGGTCTGAGCCGAAAACTTCTTGCAATACGTACAAAAACTGAAAGCTCAATTGAACCATGCCTATCAACTGGCCCAGACAATGGCCGCCAAGAGAAATCTAGTCAACAAAGAGAGGTATGATAAAAAAGTAAAGGCTCAAGAGCCTCGACCTGGAGACCGTGTGTTGTTACGCAATTTGGGACTGCATGGTAAGCACAAAATTGCTGATCGGTGGCACCATCTTCCCCATGTAGTAGTTGGAAAGTTGGATGATTTACCTGCGTACAAGGTGCGCCCAGAGAACAACTCCAAAGCTGTCAAGACCATGCACCGTAACCACTTGCTACCTATCAGCCAAGTCATGATTGAGGCTGAACCCCCAGGAGTTGAGCCCCCTGGGCTGGTGACTCATGCTGCTGCAAGAAAGAGACAGAGTCAACCTACCCCAGTGGTCACAAATTTAAGGTTTCCTCCACAGCAGGCCCAGAATGATAGTGACTGTCAGTCCACTTCTGACACAAGTGAGTGCGACTATGCCTATTATCCCTCTTATGAACTGAGTCAGCTGTTTCGAGGTAACCCCCTGATAAATTGTGGGGATGAAGCTGGGCCTTCTGGACTGCCTTACCCCCCAGCTTTTCCTTGGATCCAATGCTCCCAGAAAGTGAAGTGCAAAGTATCATGTCTGAAGATGTTGAGTCTCTGTGTATTGTGGAACTGTATGATTTTCCTGATTAAGGGGCTGAGGGTTTGAGTCTTTCTGGTGACATACCAGAACTTGAGGAACACTATGAGAGTGCTGACCACCCCCCTTCAGTGCCTCAAAGCTTGATTGTGCCTGAGCCTTCTCAAATGAGTCAAGGGTTGTAGAAACAGAGCCTGCAGAGCAAGGAGCTGACAGTGCCCCAAGTTTGGACGTTCTCACCCAGGCAGAGACACCCCTCACAAGTGACGAGAGTCCCCAGACCAGTGCTGAGAGTACAGAGACTGCAGTTGTCCCCCTCAGAAAGACTGGCTGAGCTGTCAAGCCAATAGTATGCCTCAGTTATGAGTCTCCCGGGAGGCCAGTGGATTTGCCTCTCAATGTGGTGCACAAATGTGTTTATGTCTCACCAAGCTCATTGCCCAAATTGAGCTTGACAGCCAATTCCAGGCTACTTGTCTTTCCCTCTCACCATGGTGCCCCTGCCCCCTCTAGTCCCAAGTTAGCTGATAGGGAAGGGCCCCCTACTGCATTGTTTAAGGTACAAGAAGTTATTACCTGATTCAGTATAGTAATGTTCAATTTACCTGTGTGAAATATGCACAATGTGTTGTCAGAATGGATATAGTATCATGAAGTGTAGTGAATAAGTATAGTAAAGTAATAAGTTTATGTTAACTGATGCATGATGGTACAGACTTGACATGGATGCCAAGTTTTCTCCAGGCAGGGAAGGGTGTAACCCCCCTACAAATGGGTTTCCCAAAAAGTCTTCCTCGAGCTTGCCTAAATGCTCACTGCCAGGCTGGTGTCCTGCATTTTAGCAGTTTAAATGTGGTTGCCAGAGAGTGCCTGTATAGCCTCTGTGTACTGCCTCTTTAATAAACACAGAAACATAGAATTTGATGGCAGATAAGGACCACTTGGCCCAACCAGTCTGCCCATTTCCCTACCTAATGGATAAGCTGCAGATCCTAGTTAACCAACAGACTACTTTTTCCTACCCCCAACCCCTAGAATTGCTTTATGACTGTCCCATGCATTCTTGAATTCCATCACTGTTTTTGACTCCACAACCTTCCCCGGAAGGCCGTTCCACACAACCACACCCTCTCTGTGAAAAAATACTTCCTTACATTACCTCTGAGCCACCCTCCCATCTTCAAATTGTGCCCCCTTGTTCTTGCACACCTCTTTTTCTGAAAGATGCTGCCCTCTTGGACTTTGTTGATTCCCTTGAGGTACTTAAAAGTTTCTATCATGTTCCCCCTCTCCCTTCTTTCCTCGAGAGTATACATATTAAGCTCCTTAAGTCTCTCTTCATATACCTTTTGGTATAGACCCTGCACCATTTTAGTTGCCCTCCTCTGGACTGCCTCCATCCTGTTTATGTCTTTGCAGAGATCGGGTCTCCAGAACTGCATGCAGTACTCCAGATGGGGTCTAACCAGCTGTCTGTACAGAGGAATAACAACTTCTTGTTTTCTACTGGTGATGCCTCTCCCTATGCATCCTAGTATCCCCCCAGCCCTCCTTACTGCCCTCTCACATTTCTTGCCCACCTTTAGGTCATCTGATATGACTACCCCCAGGTCCCTTTCCATTTTTGTTGTTTATGGTATCTCACCCCTCATTGTGTACTCTTACCCTGGGTTTTTGTTTCCCAGGTGCATTACCTTGCACTTCTTAGATTGAATCTAAGCTGCCATACATTTAACCATTCCTCTAACCTTGCCAAGTCCCTTCTCATCCTTTCCACCCCACCTTGTGCATCAACTCTGTTGCAGATCTTTGTATTGTCTGCAAAGAGACATACTTTTCCTTCCAGTCCCTCTGCAATGTCACTTATGAAGACATTGAAGAGGACCGGTCCTAGTACTGAACCATGCGGTACCCCACTAGTAACCCCTCTTTCTTCAGAGTACACTCCGTTTACTATTACGCTCTGTGTCCTGTTCTCCAGCCAATTCTTTACCCTGGCTACCATCTTGGGACCCACTCTCAGGCTGGCTAACTTGTATAGTAATCTTTTGTGTGGAACTGTGTCAAATGCCTTGCTAAAGTCTAGGTAGGCCATGTCCACAGCCCCTTTCTGATCTACTACTTTGTCACCCAGTCAAAGAAATCTATTAGATTCATCTGACGTGACCTTCCTGCTGTAAATCCATGCTGCCTTGGGTCCTGTGCCCCTCTGACCTCTAGGTACTCAACAATTCTTTCCTTCAGAAGTGATTCCATTAGTTTCCCTATCACTGAGGTTAAACGAACAGGTCTGTAGTTTCCTGCTTCTGCCCTGCTCCCACTTTTGTGAAGTTGAATCACATCTGCCCTCCTCCAGTCCTCAGGTACCACCCCATCCTCCCATGATTTGTTAAAGAGGGCAGTCAGTGGTGTCACTAGTTCTACCCTTAGTTCTTTTAGAATTCTGGGATGAATCCCATCAGGCCCCATTGCTTTGTTCACCTTCAGTTTTAAGAGTTCTTTCAGAACCCTTTCTTCTGTAAATGGGCTAGTATCAACTTCTATATCCAGAGTGTTTTTATTGTTTAGTTTAGGTACCTCCCCCTCTTCATTTGTGAATACTGCGCAAAAATATTTGTTTAGTATGTTTGCCTTTTCACAGTTACCCTCTGCCTAACCCCCTCCCCTTTATTAAGCCTCACTATCCCTCCCTTGGTCTTCCTTCACTCCCTGATGTACCTATACAAGATTTTATCCCCCTTCCTAACTGAGTTGTCTATCTTTTCCTCGGTTTGGGCCTTTGCTGTTGTGACTGCCTTCCCAGCTCCCTTTTGCTTTAACTGATACAATTCTCTGTCCTGCTTCTTCTGTGATTCTTTGTACTTCCTGAATGCTTCTTTTTCTCTTGAACCTTCCCTGCCACCTCCTTTGAGAACCATAGTGGTTTTTTACATCATTTTGTTTTGTTTGCTTCACACGAAGGCTTGTTGCCTCTGTGATGGCAGTTTTGATTATTCCCCATTGTTCTTCCACCCCTCCTTCCTGCTCATTTGCTAGTGCATTCCTTAGGTACTCACCCATTTTGGCAAAGTCAGCTCTCCTAAAGTCCAGTACTTTTGCCTTTGTATGGCTTGACTCTACTGCTGTGTTTATCGTGAACCATACTGTTCAATGGTCACTAGTTCCCAGATGGCTACCCACTTCTACATCTATGATCCTCTCTCCATCTCCATTTGAGAGTACCAGGTCTAAGACTGCTCCCTCTGGAGTGGGTTCCAATACTAGTTGTCTAAGGCATGCCCCCTGTAGGGCATCTAGAATAACCCCACCCTTAGAAGTGGCTGCTGCAACTGCACTCCAGTTAACATCTGGCATATTAATATCCCCCAGAGCTGCCTGGATTGCAGTCATAAGTAATCTGAAAGGGAGCTCTGTTGAAAGATGTAACTATTTGCTGAAAATCATTTAGAGTGATAATGATAATGTAGTTAGTCTAACCTGCCTTCTTTGCAGCAAGGACTGTTTTGTTTATCACCATCTTGGTCCTGGACTGCGAATTGGACCAATCAGTAGTAGTGGGACCTAAAACGGAGCCAGACTACAGGAGCTGTCTGGAGTCAAAATCTGTAGTAATTGTAGTTTTAGGCTTTTTTGCGCCTTTTTGCACCTGAAGGGGGAGCCTTTGTTGTGACTGACAGGAGGATCAGCCAACTGAACCTTTTGGATCTTGGGGAATTTCCCATGCTGCTGCAGCTAGTTTCAGTTTTGAGCTTAGAAGTGAAGAAGTAATAGCTCAAGTGATTTTGAGCAGCAGTTCTGTGTAGTTTTACATGGGAGAACTGTGAAAGGGCTGAGTTTTGGCCTGCTTGTCTGCCTGCTGTCCCTGAGAGGGAAAATAGAGTTTATTCGGACTGAATCAGAGTTGTGAGGACTATTTAAGCCACTGGACTGTGACCAGGCTTTAACCTGAAGAAGACTGAAGATTTGCTGAATGCGATCAGCCTGTCTGGATTTCCAGCTGCTTTTGAATCCCCAGTTTGTGCAGAGAGTTTGCGATTGTGACTGGAGAGCAGTTTATCCAGCCTAATCGGACTGAATCTGTGTTCTTCTCCATGCAGCCTGGGCCGTGCCATGCTGGCCCTGCCAGACTACCCCACTGCACAGAGAAAGCCACCGATGAGAGACCTGCCTGGGGATCAGCCCCCTGCTCCACACTTGAACAGGAATGATGCCTCAGTGAATCGTGTGGGCCCTGCTTCTCCTGGCACTCCAGATTAACCACCTGCTGTCTCGATTTTTGTCCAGCCTGTGTCCAGTCTTGGGTATCATAAGTAATCATCAGGGTAGCTCCCTGCAACAACAGCCTAATCTAAAAGTATGTCATCTGATTGTCTTGTTGTTTTCTTTTCACGAACTGAGCCCTCCAGCTCTGGATTACAAATAGTGTGTGTTGTGCATGTTGTTTTCTTCCATCACAGGGCCCCAACCAGCTGCAACGTTCCTGGCTAGCCCACCATTCTCCATCTGGGTACCCACAGAATATGTCTGTTTATGGACCCTGAAGTGCATGCATAACTGTTTGATTGACAGAGCCATTAAGCAAATTAATCTGATTACTCCCTCCCTTATTCAAGCTCCTTAAATAAATCAGATCAAACTCTTTTTTGCATTTACCCTGACTGTAGTTCCAGCTTGTGCAAGAGTACTGTACTGCTGTTATTTGCTCTGTATAACCTTGTTTTACAGGGGGTCCCCAGGCCGGGCCAGAGGAAAGCCCTGGTGGTAAGTCCAAACAGTGTGGGTACTTGTGTGGTGTATCAGGGTTATTGTGAAAGTGATTATTGGGTATTGTTCTGGCCACTAGTAAGGAAAGAGAGGGGTTACAGTGTCCCAGAGGGCTGTGCCCAGGTTAGCTTGACCACTACCAACCCTGACCTTCAGGTGGAGGCACCCATTTCAGAACTCAGGCCCCCTTAACCTACTACTAGCCAAGCAGGCAGGGACAGTAGCCTTTGGGATAGCGCCACCTAGGGGTTACACATATTTGATCTGTCCCTGAATTAATCAGTCTGACCAGCTGCTGGGTATCCAGAGTGGAGTTTAGGTGCAGGTCTGAAGCGTTGCCGTGGGTAGGCTGGCGTTGCAGCTGGTTGGGGCCCTTGATGGAAAGAAGGGTGCTATTAAACAGATGAAAACACTGGCAGGCAATAAGGTATTTGTAATCCCAGGCCAGATGGCCTGTAAACACAGTTAGAAACCAACAAAAACTGATAAAGCAAATCAAATGACACAGAAGCATTTATTTGGTTGCTGAAAGGGCTACCCTGATTGTACTCACTGCACCCAGACAGATAATTTGAATGGCTGGCCACACCATGGACCTCTGACACTCAAGATTCTGGTTGGGACTGGGGCCGACATGACTCACCTTCTCTTTACTGCCTTTCCCTTTAGGTGGCTGCAACCTGCGATCTGATTCTCTGCAGGGGCTAACACCCAAAGGCTGGTCTCTTTCTGAGCAGTGGCTGGATCTGGTGAAGGAACAGTCTTTTAAGGCTGAAGCTGGCATGGCTCCAGTAGTTGAAGTTGGCTTAAAAACAGATTGGCAAAGTCTTTTAACATGCAGCTTGCAGGCTGACTTAAGAAACAAACAGGAACAACTGTCAACAGGTCTCCTTCCTACCCAACTGTGGAAATGGACAAATGCAACATTTACCAGCTTCAACTAGCACTGGAGTCCTTAGATCAAGAAATCTTCTTATGGTTTTGTCAAACACCTTCTCTTCAGGCACAACATTTGCTCCATTGCCAAAGTCTTTGAACTTAGTCAGGGCAACAAGACTTGTGTTTTCAGTTCTGCATTTCAGAAGTTTGAGGCCTTGCAGGGCAGCAGAGTGGGCCAAAAATCCCCACAATGGTTTCAGCTCACACAGAAGTTTCTTTCTTTTCAATGGCTTGTGCTGAACTTCCAGACCAATGGCTGCAACAGTTTCTTTCCCTCTGCTTTTAGGCAGTCTGAGTTCTCCAAGTCCTACAGGGAGGTAAAACAGGCCCTTTCCCTGTGAATCGCAGCTAGGACACACTTTGCTCTCTTCAGCTTGAGAGTTTGAGCAGAACTGACTGAACTGTTCAAAAACAGTCCCACAGAGGACCAGGATCTCTGTATTCTGGTTGGCTGCCTGCCTTGTCAATCACAGTTTGAGAGCTCTCACTGGTTAATTTCGGCACCAACAAGGAAAGTTCACAGTTTCACCCACAAGGCACTATAATAAGGACCCCTTGAGGACCCCTTGGTTCCAAATGGTCCAGACACAGAGTCCAGGACCAATGATGGTGGCTCCCATAGTGAAGGAACATATAGGCAAAGTAAAAAACTCATTTATTTAGCAACAGCAAGCATTTAGAAATAAATATTTACAGTACATCGAAGAGCTCCCTCTGCATTATCAAGTGACTACAGAGTGGAATGAATCAGGACTATGCCTGGCTGGTCGAGAGCTCCATTGTACTAGAACCCAGCCAAGGCTAAGCACACTGTACACACTGCTGGAGTGCATAAAGGAACAGCGCGTGGCATGGATCTGCACACTGACACTAGATAACATCAGAACATTACTGTACATGGATTTGTTTTCTCTTACTGGATGGCTGCCAGGCAGTGGGCATCAAAGGAGCACAGGGAGATACCCCAAATTTGGTGGGGGGTTACATTTAGTTAATTTTGAGTTGTGATTATGGGCTTCAGAGGTTCAGCTGTGTGTGTTTCTTTTGATTGGTTTATGTGTGGTTCAGGTGGTTCTTGTGTGCTTATTAGGGGTGTAGTTTTGGTAACGTATCTAGTGTGTGTGGGTTTGCAAAGATGTGCATTCCATTATGCCATTGCACTTAGTGCAGAGTGAAAAGGGAGGTTTCCTTTTGCTTCATAATGGATTTTTGCTCCAAGTAGAAAGGGCAGTGCATGACATTTGCATGTTGGTATTTTGGCAAGTAGCTGTGATTGCCAATGCTGTATTTCTTTAGTGGTTATTGTCATTGCTGTTTTTATTTTAGGTATATTGACCCTGTACTGCAATTTTATAAAGAAAAAATAAAATGAAGTAAAGCAAATATAATTCAGGCCAAATAAAATACAAGAACAACAACAGAGCAACAATTTAGAGGTCATCTTTTAACCTCAAAAAATTCATAGTCAGGTAATGTGTACAAAGGAAGGGGAAGTTAAGCTCCTTCATCCCTCAGGTCTAAAGCTTATTGGGCATACAGCTGCTTGTTCCTTATGCTATTATCTGATAGGTCTGATAGTTCAGAGTCATTTCAAGCCATCCCCTCAGGGGGCCAAGACAAAATGATCTATGCCAATGCTGCTATTTGTTCCAAGGTGGGTGTCCCCTCTGCCACTTCTATGTGGTCGAAGATGGGCAACCAATACAGCTTGACTTTCTCCAGCCTGTCATAGCTTAGCAATAAGTCACTTCATATGTAAAATGCTCTTACAGTTTAGTAACCAGGAGTTCAATTTTCAAAAAGCCCCAAATGCACAAGCCCGGGGTTGGCCAAACATATGACACATGGTACTTTTAGCACTCTCCCAGACAGTGAGCACAATTTTCTATCTTGTGCACCAATTGCCATAAGTTAGGCCATTTTTTTTCTGGTCTACTTTGTGTCAATCCCGGATACCCTTTTTACAGGGTTTGCACCAGATATTCAGTGTACAGTAAGCTGCCATAAATCGGTTAAAGTATCACAACTGTGCCCAACCTATCAAAATTGGGCACAGATGCAGCAAAGCTGTTTGTACGTGTGTAATGGGCTTGCATTTACAAGACAGATCTGTCTTTTAAAAGGATTAGTGTATTTAGCCTGTAAAAGCTGCTTTTTTTTTCATCAATAGTTCACATTCTGCTATTGTTCTATTGTTACTGGTCTTGCAGTAAATCCAGTGGTTGTTTCTGACTTACATTCTGAAACAAACAAACATTTTAGGACTGTATGATATAGTTTATGTTCTCATTAAGCTCTTAGACTGATGTTAGCATCCTTTTTTAAGGCCAATTCATAGTGCATGTGCAAGACTTATACTAATTCAGCATATGTGAGCATTTTTGTTGAAGTCTTACCTAATTTTTGCCTCAAGGTTGTGCCAAAGTGCTGTTTTATTGAGGCCATTGCAGCATTCTGGTTATGTCAAGTCAGTCATTATTATCCCATTATTTCTACCTCTAACCCTATATAAAAATGAACTCATTTATAGTAAAAGCATAATTCTTTTGTTGTACAGACAGATCTAATTTACCACTTTATAGGTCTGCAGTGCTTAAAATGACACCAAGCTGCTTCTCCTGGGGTGTTCAGGATCAGAGAAATTGGGCAAGTGTAACCAGAGGCAGCAAACAACGTCATAGCTGATTTAATTTATTTTAATTAAATAAAGAAATCTAGGTTACAAATGTAGCTTCAAAGTAAAATAAAGTACATTTTATGTTGCCAGTGATTTCTATTCTATGCTAAGAAATCATATAGAATAAAATAATGACATTAACAACCAACAATGTCTTAAGCATTTCACAGATTATCTAAAACTGTTTGCATTTAAGACACTGGCTTTTCACTGTTGGTGGTCAGGGTTTGCCTCTCAGTCCATTTCCATAGTGAAACAGGTCCACTGCCTCTGTTCAGTTTCACGAGGACAGAGTCCACATTATAACCTCACCAAGCTCATTTGTTACAATTAAGGCAGTTCATTATAAGAGACCAAACTGCACCCTAAACCCTGAAAGTTAGTCCCTCCAGGGCAGTAATAGTAGTAGTAGTAGTAGCAATAGTAATAGTAATTATAGTAACATTTTATTTTATGAGCTACCCCTCCAATGCTTGGAGCACCTGTATAAAAAAAGATCCAGAAGCAAAATAAAAATAAATCCAACACACAATCAACAATATATTCCAATAAACAGAACAAACATTAAAACATAAAAATGTTATAAGTGTAGTAATATACATAATCACCCAAAGGCTATTAACATGAGGTGCATCTTCAGTTTCATTTTAAAGATGTTGACAGAATTTGCTGTACAAATACTTTCTGGAAGATTGCTGCAGAGGGCTGGAGCCACTACAGCAAGGCTTTCTCTCCAGCAGATTTGAGCCTTGCAGACAGTGGGAGTATAATGTAAGTCAAGAGATCACTGAGATCCTGCTGGCCCAGTTCATTCAGGGCTTTATATGTCAACAGAAGAACCTGGAAAGCAATCCACTATCTAATTTGCAGCCAGCCCAAAACCCACAGTGAGGGGGTAATATAATATAACATGACTGCTGAACAGAGGTCAGAAGCCTCACTGTTGCATTTTGGACCAGTTGGAAGCAGTGCAATTGACCTACAGGTAAGTCCTCATACAGCACATAACAGTATTCAAGACACAAGAAAACAAGGGAATTTACCAGAGTGGCAAGTTCAGCAGAATCAAGCAGAGGCTGCAATCTGGTAATATTTTTCAGATGTTAAAAGCAGCTCCGAACCACCAAAGACACCTGAGAAACAAATGTCAGCTGACTGTCCAAAACAACTCTCAGATTGTAAACTACCTTTGCCACCATAAGTCACACCCCATCAAAAGTGGGTAGAGTCAGATCCTTGAAGTAGTTGATAACTGCCTCTTACTACCCACTACCAGCAATTTGGTCTTGGAAGGGTTTAAACCAAACCAATTGGAGGACAGTCAAACCCTGATTTCCTCCAAGCATTGTTCTAACATCAGCATGGATGATGCCCTGTTGAGAGCAAAAGACACATACAGTTTGGTATCATCTGTGTAACAGTGAAAACCCAAGCTGTAGTGTCTAATGAGCACTCCAAGCAGAAGTATGTACACTATGAATAAGACAGGTGACAACAGAGAACCCTGAGGAACACTGCAGTCGAGAGCAATTGGACATGACAGGCAAGAACCAGGTACTACTGACTGTACCATTTCTCTTAGGAAAGATGTGGACAAATGTAAAACAGCACTGGACAATCCTAATCTGTCTGGCAAACCTGAATGATCCACAGTGTCAAAGGACGAAGACAGATCTAAAAGGATCATGACAGAGATCTTCCCGTGGTCCCTCGCTGGAAAGAGATTATTGAAAACCCTAACCATTGCTGTCTCTGTACTATTCCTACTGCAGAAACCAGTCTGAAATGGCTTGAGTAGATTTTATTCCTCCAAGTATTCCACCAACAGTGAAGCAAGCACTTTCTCAACAACCTTAGCCAAAAAATGGAAGGTTGGAGACAAGCTGAAAATATGCCAGATTTTTAGGATCTAACGATGCCTTCTTTAGGGGCTTTGGAAGGACCCCCTTCTTCTGAGAGGCACGAATGAGTCTAGTCAATACTGATACCAAAATCTTCAGCCAGCCTTAAGTAATAAGTTAGGGGCCGGATCTGGTACACAAGTGGCGCAACACATGCTAGTGATAACTCCAAGAATCTCTTCCTTATCAAGAAGGATAAACTCCCCCAAACCAACCACCACTTCTCTTGTATTCACTTCTCCATCCCTGTTGCCTTTTTGTATAGGAATGAGGGAAATTTGGTCCTGAATGCCGACAGTCATAGCTTTGAAGAACTCTCTAAGCTGTTCACACCTCTCCATGGAGACTTGCTCCTTGAGCCACAGACAGGCTGGCTATAAAAGTTTGTTTACTATCCTGAGAAGTGCTGCTGGCTGGTTCCTCTCAGCTGCTATCAAGATGGTGCAAAAAACTATCTTCACCTCTTTGATAGGTCCCTGGTAATATCTAAGATGTTCCTCCAGGGCAAGTCTGTTGGCATTGGCCTGAGAGCACCTCCATTTGGGCTGTGCTCTCTGACCCATGACCTTAAGTTTCCAAGCTCTAATGAAAACCATGGTGCATTTTGGTGCAAGGAGATCAGGCAGGGAAGGACTGGTGCCAGGGAATTCACCACCTTGGAGAGAACCCTATTATAGGCCTCCACCACCACAGTACATCCTCTGGTAGAAACCTCAACCAGATTAGAAGTGTCTAGCAAACCCAGTAAACTTACTGGATCCATGTCCTGTTTAGCATGGTACTGGATCAGTTCCACAGTCAGAAGGCGGTATGGTGAGAGCTATGGTTTTGAATGATATGGTGCAGTGGTCTGACCAAATGACTTGCTCCACTAAGATGTTACTTATCTCCAAATTCATCAAGAAGACAAGGTCAAGGGTGTGGCGTCTCACATGTGTGGCTGTGGAAATATCCTGTTGAAGACCCAACTGATTAGGGACATGGTAATTATGGGGTACAACTTATACAGGAAGGACAGGAAAGAGAAAAGGAGGGTGGTAATATACATCAGGGAGGGAATAAAAACCACAGAGATACAATGGTCTCCTAGAGAGATGGAAGCACTGTGATTAACAGCTGATACAAGGAACAGGCCAAACATCAGAATTGGAGTGGTATATAGTCCCCAACACAGGGGGAAAAGGGGGACAAGGAACTACTTGACAAAATACACAAAATGACAGACAAAGGCGAGGTGATATTGTTAGGGGATTTTAATCTACCTGACATAAACTGGGAAACACATACAGCAGCAATGGCAAGATGCAAGGACTTTCTAATGGCCTTGATGGGAGCAGGCCTGAGGCAGCTTGTAGATGCTCCAACAAGGGGAGAAGGTGTCCCAGACCTGGTTCTCACCAACAGCGAGAGGGTAAGGGGGATTGATGTTCGATGCCATCTGGTAAAAAGCAATCACTGTATGGTCAGACTCAAAGTTAACACAGCAGAGGAGACAATCCACCCCACAATTAGGGTCCTAGATTTTAGGAAAGCTGACTTCCAGAAAATGAGAGAAAGCCTAATGGGAATTAAGGGTGGAAGAAATGTGGGAAAGCTTTAAGGGAGCTATTAAGACAGTCATAGACCAATGCGCCAGAAGGGTAAGTAAGGTGAAAAAGAAAAGAAACCCTCTCTGGTTCTCAAAAGAAGTAGCAATTATAGTGAAAGAAAAAAAAGGCTGCCTATAGGAAATGCAAAACATGGACTAAAGAAAAGAATAAGGAAACATATAAAGAGAAACTGAGGGAGGCAAGTAAGGTGATTAAGAAGGCTAAGCCCAGATTGAGGTGAAGACTGCAGAAGGAGCATAGCGAGGCAACAAAACCTGCTTTAGGTACATAAGGGAAAAAAGGAAAACTAAGGAGGGAATGGTCAGAATAGCAGTGGAGAAAGGGAACATAGTAGAGGAAGATAGAGAGAAGGCAGAAGTCCTTAACAGGCATTTCTGCTCAGTGTTTACAGAGAAGGAGGGCAATGGACCAGAACCAACTAGTAACAGCACTATTGGACTAGTAGTCGATACAAGCCCCTTCCCGGTAGACCAAGTTTTATAGGCACTAAACAAATTAAAAGTGGATAAAGCCATGGGATCAGATGATGTACATCCTAGAATCCTGAAAGAACTGGGGCGGAAACTGGTAGCACCCCTGGTGAACCTACAATATTTACTAAATCACTTATGAGTGGAGAGGTTCCCAAAGACTAGAAGAGGGCAACAGTGGTCCCACTTCATAAATCTGGGAGCAAGGAGGAGGCACGGAACTACTGCCCAATGAGTCTGACTTCAGTCATGGGAAAACTGATGGAAACCTCACTGAAGCAGAGAATAACAACATTCCTGGAATCTAGCAGTCAGCAGAATCGTAAACAACACGGGTTCTTGGAAGGGAGGTCTTGCCAAACAAACCTGATTGAATTCTTTGACTGGGTTGCTAAGGTGGTTGATAATAGGGAAGCAGTTGATGTGGTCTACTTGGACTTTAGCAAGACCTTCGACTCTGTTCCACACAGAAGGCTGGTAAAGAAGCTAGACTGCATGGGGGTGGGTCAGTAGGTGGCAGACTGGGTGAAAAATTGACTACATGGTAGAATACAAAGAGTGCTAATAAACAGCACATTATCAAAAGTGGGGGAAGTAACCAGCAGTGTGCCCCAGGGCTCGGTGTTGTGGGCCTCTGTTATTCAATGTATTCACAGGCAACACTGCAAATGTGCTTGTGGGGAGTTGTGTCCGTTCGCAGATGACTCCAAGATATGCAACAGGGTGGACTCCCCAGAGGGGGTAAAGAAAATGGAATCAGACCTAAAGAAACTGGAGGAGTGGTCCAGAGTATGCCAGCTGAAATTCAACACCAAAAAGTGCAAAATCATGCACCTAGGAAGAAGCAACCCAAAAAGGGAGTACTACATGGGAGTTGAAAGACTAGCTGCAATCAACCAGGAATGCGACAGGGGATCATGATTTCGGATGACTTGAAAGTGGATAGACAGCGTGTGAAGGCAGCACTAAAGGCTAGTGGCATGCTGGGATGCATTGGGAGGGGAATCACAAGCAGAAAGAGGGAAGTGATATTGCCACCCCCACCTGGATTACTGTGTTCAGTTTTGGAGACCACACCTCAGAAAGGACATTGATAGGATAGAGACAGAGCAAAGAAGGGCAACAAAAAATGATGCAGGGGTTACTCCAGATGATACATGAAAATAGGTTGAGGGAATTAAACATTTACTCCCTGGATCAGAGGAGGGAGAGGGGAGACGTGATTGAGATCTTCAGGTACATCAAGGTTATAAATAAGGTACAGGTGCAGGAACTCTTTCATGTCAAGGAAGGTAGTAGAAAAAGGGGCCATGATCTGAGACTGAAAGGGTGAAAGTTCGGGACCAATAATAGGAAGTTCTTCTTCACTGAGAGGGTGGTGGACACCTGGAACAGCCTACCTCCAGAAGCTGTGGGTGCCAAAACAGACAGGGGGTTCAAGATAGCTTAGGACAGACAGAAAGGTATTATTCTTCAGAGGAGCAAACAGGGAGGGGGTAGAAACCTATAAACCTTGAGCAGACTAGGTGGACCTTGTGGTCCCCTTCTGCCATTATCTTCTATGTTTCTATGTTTCTATGAGCTGAAGGAGTTTGGATGCAAAAGAATCTGAGGGGTCATCACACCAGGCACTGAAGTCCCCAAGGACAGGCATTCATGTGGAGTCCAGCACCCAGTCCAACAGCCTCTTAGCAAACTCTTGATGGAAGTCCCCCCACCATCACCACCACCACTAGAAGGGTGGTAGATGAACACAGTCCTACACCTCAAACCAGACATATATTCGATACCCACACCCTAAACTGACCCAGCCTCTACAATGGGAGACACCACATAGTCCAATCTGGTTCTAACATAGATGGCTACTCCACCATCCCTATGCCCCAAGTTTCAGACAATGTAACACGGAGAACTTAGGCAGAACTAACTCAGTCAAAACTGGGCCTGCCATCTCATTAAGCCAGTATAGCCTAGAGGTTAGAGTAACCAGCTGTGAATCAGCTTGGTACATCCAGCAGACCTAGATTGATTCCCACTTCCTCCACTTGCATACTGTTTGACTGAGCAAATCACTTAACCTCCCCAGTGCTCCTGGGTCGTCCCTGAAAACAGGCACTTGTGCCTAGTGGGCCTTACACCTCTGATGAATTCCATGAGGAGAAGATTAATTATCAAAATTAAAAGGTCTGAGGTTACGTAATTCATTCCTCAAATAGGTGATAACATCCCGACACATTGGGAAAGAGAGTCAAGCCAATCTCCAGTTTCATCCTTTACCCCAAGGACAGAACCAGTCCAGGAACTCTACACCTCACTCCCCCATCCACAGGCACAAAACCTCCTGTTCACACCTACCAACCAACTCAAGGGGCTGAGAAAGAATAGGGAGGACATACTGTACCCAGAAACCTCCTGAGGTGCATTGGCACAGCAGGGAAGCTTATATTGCACTGACATACACTGCATGTGACCTACAGTGGTAACAGATGGCTTCGGTTTCCTTCTTCCTTACCCTTTTTGAGCATCTGTATTATTACTTTGCCAAATGACACCAGCAATGCAGTGCAGCTTCTTCACTTCCTTACTCCTGCTACCAGACAAGAGAGCTCTCCCACTTTTAACATTAGTGCAGTTTCTATTCAGGGTCAGCTACCCAAAGCCTTCAGTCATGCAACCTAGTTTCTTTGGTTCCTCAATGTGCTGGGGGAAGTGACAACATAAGCAGTAATGTCAGAGAGGGGGAACTGGTCTACAGAATGCCATTTCTCTCTCACTTTCTGCACGGAACTAGAAGACTGTCGTTTCTACTTCTGTGGTTTTGTATGCATGCTTATGGTGTAGGTCAGTGGGGGTGGGATGGGAGCTAGGGTGGGAGTCACACTGATGCTGCAGGAGCCATGTGTGGCAGCAAGGAAAGCGAGAGAGAAAGAGAGAGAGAGACAGAACCCTCTCTCCAGGGTACATATGGCAGGGGCTGCCTCCCCCTTCCCACCTCCTATTTCCCAGTAAAGCAATGCTGCATGACTTGCCAATTTTTGTTGGGGGGGCAAGACTGTGGGGAGCTGGTTGCTGGGGGGACTAAAACAACAGTCACATACACACACACACACACACACACACACACACACACACCCTACTGATTTATTTGGGGTGGTCTTAAATGTAAAAATAGCTGCGGGGCAGGCCTGTGGGAGTTTTTGTGAAGTGCTACAAAACAGACATGCATGCATGCATGCACAGGCGCATGTACACACACACACCCCTTGTTTTCTGTCATGACTCTCCTGAATGACTACAGTGCGTTTTATTTTTGTATCAGCATAGCAGCTGCAGCTGTGGCAGGAGGGAAGGTTGCCCCAGGAGATTAGCTGGAGAGAGTGAGATATTTTTCACAGATGGATTTTTCTGTGCAGGCTGAGGCATGTTGATGTTACGAGCCGATGAATGCAAAGGTTGGTTGGGGGGTTGTTCCTGTTTTTTTTGTTGGTAATGTGGTGTTGCTAATGGAATACAAAACCTTATTTCCTATCCTGTCTGCTCTCAGGTATTCATTGTCTTGATTGTTTTGTGCCATAGCACCTGCCTACAGATAAACACTTGAAACTTTGGAGGGGGGGGGTCCCCATCTTATTAATCAGGTTGTGCATGATTTGTCTTTTTTAAATTGTCTACATGATGCTAAAACACTCAGAAATGCCTTCCTGGTTACCGTATTACAAAAAAGGGTGTGTTCTGCAGCATTGCTCATAGCTCAAAAGATACAAGATTGAGTGGATGAGGTCCACAGCCTCAATACAAAATAACCATAAGTCCTCCCTGAGAGTGCAAACCATATTCAGCATCCTTAGCTGTCTGCATTTCTCTCAGGGATTTCTGTGATCATATTCCTCTGGTGTGCTGACATCTTTTAGTCACATAAAAAATTTTGTTACGAGCATCAGCATCGCACCGCCCTCTCCCCACCCACAAATAAACAGTCTGCCTTACTCTTGGGCCCGCCCCTTGCTCCTCTGCTTGGTCAGTCTGCCAACCTGAGCTTGAGTCATAATCTTCATTGGTCTGCACTTTCCATCACTCAAGAGGAGCCGACACTGAATACTCCACTGCGCGATGGGAAGGATGACTATGGCTCAGATGGAAACATTGACGGCACCTCCCTCACCCTCAAGGTGTGTGTGTGTCTGTCAGGTGGTTCACAGAAAAAGGGTGGCAGCACAGGCAATGATGGTTTAGGGGTGCTGAGTGTCCACTCTCACTTCCTGTCACTCAAGAGGAGCCAGCACTGAACACTCCATTATATGATGGGGGGAGACTCTGGCTCAGACGGAAACACCAACGGAGGCCCCTCCCTAAAGGTGTATGTCTGGCAGAGGTCTCTGGATAGGCAGGTGGCAGTACAGGCAAGGATGGTTGAGGGGTGCTGAGTGTCCACTCTCACACTCTGCCTGCTCTTTGTGTCCAGCAGTACAAGCAGCTCCTTCCTCAATGTGCCATTGCTTGGATAGTTGGAGAAGCAAATACTGAAAGCAGCTCAGGCAGGAGGGGAGATGCTGGCAGTGGGGGACTCTGGGGGAGTCGATGCAGTTGGTGAGTTGGGGGGGTTATAGCAGTATTGACAGTGAAGGGAGGCACAATGGGGGGCACAGAGAGACTCTGCGACTAGGCAGGTAGGCAAACTAATATTAATACCGCTCAGCTGGTTGCTGGGCAGCATTATGTGGACTGAAGCAAGCCAGCTGCTGTGTGATTGGAGTAGCTGGCCCATCTCAACTATAATAGGTTTCCGCTCAGCAAGCACTGACCAGTGCCACCATCAGCCTGGCTGGTCATTGGTTTGTCACTGCTGAGCCCATCGCAGCATGAGCTGCACTGGACCTGACAGTGACACACCCCTGAAATGGCATTATTGTAACAAGATGTTTGCTTTGAGGACCAGCACACACAAAAAGGACTTATGGGTTCAAAACAGTTCTCATTTAAAGGTGCTCTTTAAAGGAGAACTGTGGTTATCCTATAAGTGTCTCTCTTGGTGCCTTTTTTTACACTGTATAAGCTCCCTTACCTGCCTGGGAGCTATTTTAGCAGACATTTATAATTTTCTGTTGTTGCCCCCTCAGAAGGGAGGGGATCATAAATTGCTCTTGAGGTGCCAGCAAAATGATCCCTTCCACTTCCTACATTGCTGGCCATGACCCTGCACTCCAACGTTTTGCGACTTGTGTATATGGAGAGCACAGGAACACGTGACATACAAGTGTATGGGGGCATATTTTTACTTACTTTTTTAAAGACTTATAGTTGCTTTTTGTACAAATCAAGGACCTTTGATTTGTACATTATGCAGTTGTAAATCCAAACTGTGTCCCCATAGACTTGTATGGCACATGCTGCCACGCTCTCCATATATATGTGTCACAAAACCTCAGAGCGTTGGGTTGAGTCCAGCAGTGTAAGCTGTGGAAGGGATTATTCGGCTGTTCCCTCTGGGGCAATTTATGATTCTTTCCCTTCTGAGGGGGCAACAACAAAAAAGTATAAAATTCGGCTAAAAACAGCTCCCAGGCAGGTAAGGGAGCTCATACTATTTCAGCAGGGCATGTCTAAAAATAAGGAGAAAGGTACTCGTTAAGTGACTCATTTTGAAACAAGATGTTAATTGCTAGTATCTACTGAGTAGATGATATAGAGAGAGGGTTGTGAATTATGTCGATGGAAAAGGACTTGGGGGTCATCTTAGACAAGGGGCTGTAGCAAGACAAGCATTGGCAACAGAATACTGGGGTGCTTCAAAGAGGGTGTTAAAGGAGCAGGGAAAGCAATCCTGACACTTTACAAGACCCTGGCCTGGCACAACCCGGCATACTGCATGCAATAATCATCTACTTAATACAAAAGAGACATTAAGGCAATCAAGAACCCCTGCCTCACTTACCTCTTTTTTGGGCCCTACGGTGGGTATCTGTTGGAGACAGTGCAGAGAACAGTTAGATCAGGCACATATTTTTGGGTTATGTCCCCGTATACAACAATACTGGTCTGTGATTTCTCGAATGATTAGTCTAATCTTTGGTATTTCTCCTCTACCCTCAGCACTGGTTTTGCTTCATATTCCCTGTGGGGAATTTTCAGTAGCGGGCAGTTCATAGAAGCTGTTATTAATTTTATTGATTTGTGCTAAAAAGATTATAATGAGGTTGTAGCATCAACCATGTTTACCCCAGAGCACCTACTGGGAAGCCTTGGTCAAAACCATTTATAGACATGAGCGGTGTACTTCTAAGTATTTAAATCAGCTACTTGATTTTTAACAGATTTGGGGACGATGCTACTACATAAGGCAGATGTTGATCCTGCCTTTGTTCCCTAATATGCTCCTGGGGTTCTTTTTTTTTGGTGTTTAGAGATAATTTGGGATTGGAGATACCTTTTGGATTTCCCATGTCTGCCTTCAGCCCTTACCCTTTGCTGTTTGGTATATGGTTATTATCTAGCTGTAAAACGGCCTCTGATTTTGGTCTTACATATCTGGTAGTTTATTGTAACCAATCAATTATCAATATTTTTGTATTGATATTTGTTTTTTCCCTTACCTTCTTGTTTTTTCATGATGTTATTTTGTAATCCCCCTTTCTCTCCCTATTGTGGGCCTACTTTGTTTTTATTTGTTCTATTTGCAATAGTGTATTGTTTGTTTTTCTTGTATTGTTGTACTGGTCTAAAAGTGGTCATTATAAAAAAAAAAAGGCAGTCAAGAGGGTGCAGCATGATGCTGGCCTGGTGGCACTGGGGGTTGAGGTGCTGGACACCAGCCCTTGCGTCACACCGGCGACCTGGGTTTGGGAACAGATTCGGGCACCGGGGGTCATCAGCGGAGGGAGAGGATTGAGCATCAGGAGGACTGCTCTCCTCTCCCAGGGATGGTTTGGGGGGCTTGTTCGGTGCCTTAGTGACCTCCGATGAAGATCGGTTGCACTACAGGTACTGACACGGTACAAGGGTGGAGCAGCAGCGGACATCAGCAGCGTGCCTGCACAGACGTTATTGCACATCCGTGTTCAATGGGGAACTCAGGCCAGAAAAGCCCTGGCTCTGAGATAGGCGACAGCTACCTCCAGTGCCACACACCCAATACCAGGCTAGTCTCTCCATTCCTTCCATTCCTTCATCCTGCCTTAACTGATGCACTGGATTTCAGATAGAGTGCCGGGAGTGGAAGGTGGCCCTGCCTTATTGGGCTCATAGCTGGGGGGGGTTCTGTTGTTCTGAGGTAGGTGGGGGTGTCTGTTTCTGATTCTGGAGGGGTGGGCTTCAGGTGGGTGGTAGAGTAGTGGTGGTGTGTGGGATCAGCCAGCGACAGTTCCCAGGTAGCCAGAAATAAAGAGACTTGACCAAAAAAAAAAGAGGGTGCAACACAAGGTCACCAAAATGATTGGAGGTATGAGGGATATAATCTATGAGGAGATGCTGAAGGCCCTTAACATATTCACCATGGGGAACAGGTGACTAAGCAATGGCATGACCTCAGTCTTGTGCATACTCAAAGGTATTGACAAGATTGAAAATAGAGGATAATGTATGGTGTACTATACACAAGCATGTGTAACCATCAAGAGGTTGCCATGCCAACCTATTAAACCTCGAGAGTGAAGCTTGAGAGATTTAGTTGGTCACCATGATAACCTCGCGATGGCTACTCATGCTTGTTGTGTATAGTACACCATACATTGTCTTTTATACTGTATGATCCCCGCACAATAAACATGAGTCTTAATGATGTGAACACTCACTTTTATTTGGAAAAGCTGAACTGCCATCGGCACATTTGACCCTGCCAAAGCTGCTAACATGTGGCACTTTGAAATGTATTATAATTTTCCTGCTATTGTATAAATCTTTCCTGATTGCTGAGCTGTTTGCCGAATAGTGTGGCTGCAATTATTAGATATGGTAACACTGTGCAAGCTGTCAAACTGTCAGTTTCACTCACACAGTGCTAGCGATTGCAGCCGTGGCTCCAGCAGGTGTGGTGTGAGAATGCATTCCATGTTGTTGTGCTACAGTACCTATGTATCTAGTGCAGCACAACAAAATGATGCAGCTACTGCAGCACAACAATGTTATTCTAGGTATGGATTTCTACCTAGAATAACGTCCTACCATACACTATACAGATGCTTGATCTGCAGTACTCCAGCAGCATGCAGGGACGTGTTCTGAAGCTCAGAAATGGTAAATTCAGGGATCATGTTAGGAGGCACATCTTCATCCAGAAGGCAGTAACCATGAAATACTCTAGCAGTAAATAAAGCAGATACAAATACAGTACAGCCCTTCAAAGGGAGCCTGATAAATTTCTGCTTATGAAGGGACTCAGAGGGTACCCTCAGTAGTAGAGTACATTCACCCTGGAGAAAAGGAAGCAGAAAGGGGGTATGGCTCCTGTCTTCTGCACGTTCAAAGGTAGCAGCAAGAATGAACAGTCAGAGAAGTCTGATCTTGTGTCCTTTTGCAGGATTTGGGGACATGCCTTGAAGCGTGTGGAAAATTCAGGGGTAATGCTAGGATACACCTTTCTCCCAGACAGCAGTGAACCTATGAAACAGCCTACCTGCAGAGGCAGTGCACATGAAGACAGTACAGTCTTTTTAAGGTAAGCCTGGGTGAATGTCTGCTTACCAAGCAAATTACCTGGCTCCCTGTGTAGTAGAGTGGGTAGGGAATCCCTATAAATTGATACCTGTTTGCACAGAATATTTATTATATCCCTGCTTGTGAAGTGTGTGTGTGTGTTGGGGGTGGGGGGAGGCAGGCAAACGTGATAAATCTGAAGACCCTTCTGACCTTAAATTATTATGTTGCGGTAAAGGATAAATTTAAGTTTCATGGCAGTTTCTTCTTTAAGATGGGTCCAATGTGTATAATGTTTTTCATTCCATAATCTCAGAAAGGACTAATTTCGATTGTGTGTGTTTGTAAGATTTCTTATTTCTGGGCTTTCATTTTGCTCAATGTGAGTCAGTGGTTGCCTTTTGGTGTCTCAGTAATGGGTTCAAGTTCCACATCAGGACTAGAGCTCATATCCAGAGCTGATACTACAGCAAAGTACTGTTGGAGGAGGGGGGCTCCCCATTTAGAGATATTAACTGTGGTGACAGCTTTTTTGCCCATCTCTTTTGGTTGTCCAGTTGGGAAGTTCATGACTCTGCAGCACTTTTAGGAAAGCGTAGGGAATTACCCTAGTATTTTGGCAACATTCCAGCCTGGATTTGTTAACGTTTTGATGCAGCAGTTGTGACAGTTGTACTGCTGCGCCCGTAGCTGATTCCACCAATAAGCTGCAAGATGCTTGCATGCCATTTTTAATACGACAATTTGCTCAGTTTACAGCTGAACATGGATGCATGCATCAAATATCTGAGGGATGTGTCATTTATTGTAAGCAACTCACAGCACTATCAACAAGAAGACACATCACGTTTTCTGTGGACTACCTCTCTTGTAACCAGTATCATAAGTGCAGCCGAACTGGCTGAAAAGCCTGCTCCCCCCAATCTCTAAATAAAACAGGTTTCAATGTAAATTGTTTATGGCTGAGTGTGAATGTTATACATGCTTAAATTCTACTGTGCTTGTTTGCATACAATCCCTCTTTTATAGTATGTTTTATAAAAGACAACTGCCAGCGAAAAATTAATAATAACATACAGAATAATACATGTGTGGAAGGTTTTATGTGATAACGGCAAAGCTTTCAACGCGGTGACCACAAAGAGTGAACACAAAACCACCTGCCGTCAAAATGGCGATCAGCATTACACCAACTGTCACAAACAGTGATGGTCACTTACTTCCTCAATGACAGAAAGCAAATAGACAATTTTTACGCGGCAAGTCTCCCGCACCCCCCACAATTTTTCTAGTCAACTCCATGGGGGGGTGTGGATACAGGGAAAAAAAAAAGTAAAAAATGTTCCCCTACAGCAAGGCCCAAACTCAGGTCTGTCAGCTTTAGGGGTGGTGGCTCACACCACTACACCAAATGGCCAGCTTAGCAGAGCTTGGACAAACAAATCCTCGTATCATGTTCTAGTGAGTGCAACTCACAGCTACACTCACTATAACATGCTCATCTATGTTTTTCACCACTCGCTCTTACTATGAGTGGTTAAATTGAGTCGCTCAAATTGAGATGCTCAATTTAACTTGCTCATATCTCTGCACACCATGTGGAGTTCTGTATAATGAAATTATTTACACAACCAAGGTTTGTGATACCCTTAAACCACAAAAGTAAAATTCAAGTGATTTGCCAGGTCTTCAAAAACTGAAGATGTACAAAGACAGAACAAGTTGGGACTTTTCCCCATGTTTTACTTTACATGCATTTTTCAAAAAATGTTTTGATAAAAAACAAACAAACACACATTCCCTTGTCTTGCCCAGCATTCACCCCACACAGCTGTGACCACTATTCTGGTTGTTTTATAAATAAAACTGAAATCAAAAATAAAATTCCCCTCTCCTCCAAATGCCACACCTAGCTATGGCCCCCAGACCAGTTTTGTTAATGAAAGTGAAATCCTTCTCTGGTGATCTAGCCATTCCTCTGTTGTCCAGTGCAGATGTACAGTAGTCTCATCTCCAAACCATTATCACCTGATCACTGGATACAGGCAGTCTGGACTGGAACTAGAAACATGCTGAGTACATTGCAGCAGCTGAAGACTTGAAAAGGGGGGGTGTACTGGTTCTATGTGATAATGGCGATCGCCGTTAGGGTGAGTGTACATCGCTGAAAATAAAAACAGCGATGCACACTCACGTCAAAAACAACAGAGCCGAAACAAATCTGCTTAAGGCCCCCGCATCCCCCTAACTAAATATTCTTAACTCAAGGGGGGTGCATGTCGGGGTGGAGGGGGGAAACTTGTAAAATAAATCAACAAGTCGCGCTGCAAATAACTATCATGCTCCTCAGACCTGTAACCTGCACCCTCAGCCAGCCACCCTCACCACCATGCTACACAACCAGCTCAGCAGCCTTCCACCGCACTGCCTCCTACATATCTTCTTTCCTCCTCCATTCCCCTTGGTGTGGTTCCGGTCACCCTCACCGGCATCCTTTTTGCTCGTCGTCTTACCCGCAGGGTAGCATGGAACACAGGCGCTGAGATTGAGTTGCTCATATTTGAGTTGCTCAATCTCAGTCGCCCTTTTGAGTGGATACCAGTTTACTGGCATCATCACCAGCTAAGGTGCTGGATTTTTGAAAGGGACTGATGTAGATACAGATTCAGATGCAAGCTGCACCTGTGTCTGCATCTTCTAAACTACATCTAAGATGCCCTGCTCTCTTCTTAAGATCAGTCAGTTTGCAACAAGTCATGATTTGTAGTATTTGTTTGTTCCTGCAAATTTATTATTTTTTTTACAAGAAATTCAGATTCAGTCAGATAATTTAATAGTTTTTATAGCTTTTACTTCTGAAAATAATAGTAAGCGGATTTCCAATGAATCATTCTAAAAATCCTGCCCAAAGATTTTAGTCCTGTGGGGCAACTGCATGGGGCAATTGTTATGTGGCTAGGACACTTAGTTTTCACATATAGTGTACATTTACTTCCTTCTACTAGTTGTAAGTGGTTGGATTACACACTGTCACATTTTTAAATCTGCTCATATTAAGATGCACATCTCATTTACTTGGGGGTTCATAAAAGGTGTAATTCCTTGGGGTTTTCATTTAGATTCCTTAGACTGATTCTGTGCATTTTTGTTATACATGGACTCTATTGAAATCTGCACTTATCAGGCTCATGGTCTCATTTTCTTGGGGGTCCTTGACAAGTATTTTTTTATTTGGCACTTACACTTACAAGTTATACTATCATGCATCATGTATATATGTATATGTTAATTTGAGGCTTGTTTTCAACTTGCAGTTATACCTAATTTCAGGATTTTGTCTCTCATTATCTGTTCTTTAATACACCAGGACAATTGGAATGTAATTTGTAAGCTCATCTTACATGTATTAGAGAGAATGCCACCCCAAGGCTTTTTTTATCACTAGAATGCTTTCTTGGCATACTGAGACATTTTAAAATTTATTTGACAAGAACTCTCTGGCTGTAAAGAATTCTTGATAACCTTTGCCCTTCTGAGGTTCCTCAGTTAAAAGCATACTGGTGTTAATTAGCTTCTCTGACGCAATCTTCTGTTATGTTTTAAATGTATATGTTAAACCAATTAGAATTATTTCTGTTTTTTCAATACAATCTGGTGTTACTAGTACGGGATTTTCAAAATAACTGCCACAAAGCTTCTGAAGAAGGACCTGGTTGATTCAAAAGCTAGAGCACTTTGCTCTTTTCTGTAACATCCATGTTGGTCCAATAAAAGGTATCAAATCATTTGTTACTGGATCTGTTCTTAAAAGGACCAATACGGCACCTACAACATTTTTTTGCAGTCCTATTATAAGAAAGGCAACTGGTCTGGAGCCTTTTCTAGATATGTAGTGTTTGTCTGTGGTGGCAGATATTATTTAGTGGTGGTGGTAGTTTAATTGTTGATTGTGTAGGGGGAGAAAGCCCACAGTTAAAAAATATGATGATGGACATACGTTTTGTTGAACATTCCAAAAATTCCATTATGTATAGGTAGGATGTCAGAACTTTGTGCCCCATTCATACTGTATAAACAAACATATAGCTTCTGGGTTAAGGGTATAATTGATCTAATCCAGTTATTATGAGACAATTAGGCTTGCCTCTAAAAGGCAGGCCAAGTTGTCCTGGGACTCAAGCCAGGATGAAGGCCGGGGGCAGGAGGGAGGGGCTACAGGAAGGAGGGAGACATGGGCATGTCATGACAACATAGAGGAAGGGAGGGGTGCTCGTTGGCTATTGGACAAGGGGGGGGGCCAGTAGGGCCGGGGAGGGCTAGGGCAGGGGTATATCAAGCTGTGCAACCCTACCTAGAGCCCCTTTTTCTGCTGTAAGATTCTACTTTCCTACAGCACATTTGTTGGCAGTGGAGGTAAGGACATCAGGTTTAAGGCCTAATTAATCTAAGGTCTGTTGTGTGCATTGTTGATGGTAGAAGCCGGTACGAAGCCATATTGTGCGGTTACAAGACAGAGTTGTTTATTTAAGCAGATACCATTGGTAGTTTTCAGATGCACAGGTGGCCGTGCAGGGCCAGCATGGTGGGACATGCGGCGCTCGCAAGTTGTGAGACTGGTCACCTGGGGATGGCGGCATGTGGTTGGAAGAACAAAAGGCGTTGAACTGCGGAAGCTGGGGAGAGGTGCTACCGTTAGACGGTTTTTGCCAAGTTGTTTCGGGTGGCTCAGGGTAAGAGAGCATGGCAGGGAGACACCAGCATGGTAGGAAAAGGTAGGCCGCAGGCCGCATCAGCTGTTTTTGGGGCCAGGAAACGACAGCAGTCAGGGCACAGTTGGGCCGGCAAGTACAGGCAGGCAGGGACAAGATGCAATTTATTGGAGTGCTTATGGTGGGGGCCGAGAGTTTTGTGGTAAGAATGCATTTGGTAGGTTAGTTGCAATTTGGCTTGGTAGGCTCTCAGAGGCTAGACGCCTTGTTGTCGGTACAGAATTTTGCGCGGTAACAGACGTAAGGGGCTGGAGAAAGCAGAGTACGTGGTGCAGTGGTTTAGGTGGTTGTTTCGGTGAATAATGGCTGTGGAGTTGAGACTTGCAAGGAACTTCCTTACGACATCAATTCAGCGGGTATGGGAGTGACAGGCCACAGCGTGAGCAGCGTCCGGCGAGGCAGTTGACCACTTGTTGGTGGAAGAGAAATTGGGGCTGGCGTTTGATGTGCTAGCAGGACGTGGGGACAGGGGAGGGTGTGGTTTTCCACTGGGGTGGGGAGAGGCACAAGTTTACAATGAGGTATATGCCCAAGACCCTCAAAATGGGTGCTTCGACGAGGGCGGGGCGCTATACAGGCGTAGCTTGGTGGTTGTACGTGGCAGTGGAAGGGGAATGCAGTGGGAGGAAATTTCTCTCTGGTGGTCGCTATGGCATGGGTAGCAAGTTTGTGGTGACCTAAGCATGCAGGGAGGAAGAAGGGTTTTGGCTTGTTTAGCAAGGCTTGGGGGCAGTCGGGTAGGGCTGAGCCTGACACGGGGGAACTTTCGGTTGCACAGCTGGCTTGATAACTGGTTCTTATGCCAATGGGCCTAGTCTATTCCTAAAAAAAAAAAAAAGGAAAACATGAAAGAAAGGGTGAAAGGGGTAAGAACCTCAGATGGGGAAGCACAGGGAAGGGAAAGGGGCTAATGGTGAATGGCCTCCATAGGCATTGTGGGGGTGATAGGTGATACTGGCTTCGGCCCAGTGGTTTAAGGCTCTGAGCTGCAAATCTGGAGACCTGGGCTTGAATCCCACAGCCCCCACTTGCATATACTGTGCGACCCTGAGCAAGTCACTTAATCACCATGTGCTCCCAGGTTGCACCTGGAAAAGCTGTCAGCTTAGTGTGTCTCACCACTTTTAAAAAAACAATTTTCAGAGGCAATTTGAGGGCACGGCAGCTAATTAAGGGGCTGCAATGCAAATGCAGGGGACAGCAGGATCGGCGACCTAAAGCCGGACAGGGCATAAGGAGATTGTCAGCATAGGGGCGGGCCTGGGGCAAGGAGAAGAAGGCGGGCGGAGCGTAAGGGCACTGGAGAAATGATAATAACCAAAGTTTTTGTTGTGGTATGATGTGTCCCTTCTTGTATAGTTATAGTTCGGCAGATAGGATGCCAACCAGAAGACCCGACACATCCAGTGCTGCCATGTTGGTGGATGCAGCAAAGTTGATGAAACAAATAACGGAATTGCTTGAAGCCGTGAAGAAGAGGGAGGCGGAAGAAGAATCTCAGAGGAAGCGGAAGGAGACCGAGGAAAGGGAGGGAGCTGGGATGAGAAACAAGCGGCAGAAGAGGGCGGCGCCCGACCCGCCGGCTCCATCTATCCCGATACTGGCAGGACCCCAGCCGGGTGGGGGTAAGGAAATAGATATGACTAATGAATCAGACTTGAAGGAATATATAGAGGGCTTGTTAGGCAATATGGGGGAGGAAGGGGTTTCAAAGATGGAGCAGGACTGATGTCCATCAAAGAAAGGCAAGAAGGAAGGGGCAGGGAGGGGCGGGCAAGGGGCGGGAGATAAGAAACCATCATGAAGGGCCTCCCAGTTTCATGCTGGGTGACCACATGCCAGCCTCCATTAGGGAAAAGATTTGGAAGGGAGAATATGTGGATATATTCGGTTTGGTAGACGAAGAGACAGCCAAATGATATGAGCAGCGTGAGTCGGCGGGCAAGTCAGAGATGGCAGTTGCCCTGGCAGTGGTGGGGCACAAAGCTGAGGAAGCTAAGTGAAAAGGGAAGAATATTGACACATGGCAAGCGGGTTTCCTAATTTACAGCGCCTTGCTGCTTGAGAAGCAGCCAGACCTGGCGATCCCACCGTTGACGTATCTGGCTATCATTAGGGATGCATACAAGGCGAAGATGGGCTTCGGGTAGCTAAAATATGATGAGGCTTTCCGGAGGAGGCTGGCAGTGAAGGGAGACTTAAGATGGGACTGCACCCATGCGGAATTGTGGGTGCGGACGCTGTCGGGCCCAGCAGCAGGTCAAGGGGTGGAAACAGTAGAGGCAGGTTTCACCTGTCTGGGCAGCAAAGACCTGCTGGGCTTTCAACAGGGCATCCTGCTCATGGCCGAGTTGCAAATTTAGGCATGTATGCTCACGGTGTGGGGGGGGGTCACACCTGGCAACAGGGTGTCGGCAAGGGGTTGAAAGGATTAGTCAGGCGGGGGCAGCCCCAGAGCACCTTTTCATAATGGGGGGGACCCAGGGGGGCAGGGGCCACAGGGGGGAGGGCAAGCAACCTCCTATGGGTGGAACTAAAGAGGACAGGGAGGAGGGGAGGTGGGGTATGCACTTGGCTGCACCCCTGTAAATTGGGGTGATGGAAGCCTGGATGGCAAGCTACCCAGACAAGGCTGGTGTGGAGTTATTAAGACTGGGGTTTGAGAGCAGTTTTCCGCTGGGTTTTGAGGGGAAGTGGGTGGGGATGAAGGCAAAAAATTTGACTTCAGAAAGAGGGAAGGAGGACATAGTAAGAAGGAAGATCTGGAAGGAAATCAGAGCGGGCAGGGTAGAGGGGCAGTTGCGGGAACCCCCTTGTGACCGTTTCAGGTTGTCCCCACTGGGGGTGGTACCTAAGAAACAGGAGGGGAGTTCAGACTCATACACCACCTGTCATACCCTGAGGGCGAGTCAGTGAATGGAGGGATACCAGACAGTCTGAGGGCAGTGTCTTATGCCTCCCTAGATCAGGCGGTGGCAACAGTAAGGGCAACAGGGGGGTGCATGGTTGGCTAAGACGGACATAGAGTCCGCTTTCCGTTTGCTGCCAGTTGACCCTGCGGACTGGGACCTCCTAGGTTTCCAATTCGATGGGGGGCTATACTTTCACAAGGTAATGCCCATGGGATGCTCGGTGGCATGCACCACTTTCGAAACTTTTAGCTCATGGGTGCAGTGGGTTTTACGGTCATGGTACGGGCATAAGAGAGTGGTTCATTATCTGGACGATTTCCTGTTGATAGGAGCCAGCAGGGAGGAGATGAAGGCAATATTGGGTGACTTCCAAGGCATGTGTGACGGATAGGGATCCCCCTGGCAGTAGGAAAAACAGAGGGACCAGCCCGCAAGTTACAATTCCTGGGGACTGAATTGGATGCGGAGGAAGAGTGCTTCTGTTTTCCGGGGGATAAGGTAGTGAGGCTGTGGGGGCTGCTTGTGCTAGTGGGAAGGAGGAGGAGGAGGGTGCTGCTGGTACAGGTACAGCAACTGCTGGGACACCTTAATTTCACCTGCAAAGCCATAAGCCCGGGCAGAGCTTTCATGAGGAGATTGGGAAGGGTCACAAGTAAGGCAAGGCAGCCGCATCACTGGGTGGACACAAACAGGGGCGTAAAGGAGCATCTTCAGGTGTGGGAAAAATTCCTGGAGTCTTACAATTGGGTAACTTTTTGGCAGGAGTGGGCCTCCAGCAGTGACATGGAGTTATACATGGACGCAGCAGGTGGCTACAGTCTGGGCGCCTATTTTAGGGGGGAGTGGATGTTGGAGGCATGGCCGGACAGCTGGCAGGAGAAGGGATTGATGAAGGACATCACTTTCCTTGAAATATTCCCCATTTGGGTGGCCCTGGAAACATGGCGAGTGCGCATGGGGGGGGAGCAGGATAATAGTCTGGTGTGACAACTAGAGTGTGGTTGAAGTGATCAACAGGCAGAGCGGGCGGACAGAATCTGTGGGGCAGGTCCTCAGGCACATGGTATTGCTGGGGCTGCAGCTGAACCTGTCTTTCAGGGTACAGCACATCAAGGGTATATGGAACAAAGTGACTAACAGTCTCTCTCGGTTTCAGATGGAACGAGTTTGGGAGCTGGCCCCGGAGGCAGCACCTACTCGGACCAGGGCACTGGGGTGGGTGTGGGAGATTGGAGGATGAGAGCCAGGGCACTATACAGAGGGTTATGGGCACCCAACACCCTGAAGGCCTACGAGAGGGCAAGGGCCAGTTTCCAGGCATTCAGGGCCCGGCAGGGTTGGGATACGGGTGAAACAGTGACAGAGGAGCAAATCATACAGTACATGGTGTTGAAATGGGAAGAGGGCGTGGCACCCTCCACCATGGGGGTCCAGCTTGCAGGAATCAGCTGGACGTATCAGGATAGAGGGTGGGAAGACATCGCGGGCAGTCGCACAGTCAAGAGGATGGTACTGGGATGGCAGAGAGGGAGAGGCACAAGGCAGGATGGGAGAAGACCATCATGGGGCCTCTCCTTGCAAGTTTAATAGGGGCATTGTCGCATGTTTGTACATCAGCAAATGAGGTCTGCCTGTTCCGCACTATATTTGTGGTTATGGCAAAAGGGGCTTTTAGGGTAAGTGAGATGGTGGCCCCTAGGAAATGGGCAGTGGCAGAGGACCTCCAGAGGGAGAACGTGAGACTGGAGGACGGGAGGGTGATCATAGGGCTGCAGAGGTCTAAGACAGACCAGCGGGGGAAGGGCTGCATAGTAGTGATCCATAGGCAAGGGGGCGAGGGTGTGTGCAGTCCAGGCCATGCGGGAATATTGCGTGAGGCGTGGCCGAGGGCCCGGGGCTAGTTTGTACATGGAAACAGGGAACCAGTTACAGGTTTCAGGTGGGCAGTGTTAAAAGAAGGCTCTGGCTTTGTGGGGAGAACCCAGACGAGTTTGCACCACACTCGCTCAGGATTGGGGCGGCATCAGAGGTGGCCGTGGAGGGGAAGGGGGAAAGAGAGATCCAGAAGGTGGGCAAGTGAACATCAAAATGTTATAAGAGATATGTACGGGCTTGACAACTACTAACCGATGTCCCCCTTTTCTCTCCCACAGTAGGCACGAAGAGACAGGTGTGGATTGTGGGACACTCGTTCATCTATTGGGCAGAGAGGTTTGCAGCCGCCACAAGACTAGGGACGCAGCTGCACCTGGGAGCGGAACACACCAAGGTGCGGTGGAAGGGCCTGAGAGGCATGAGGTGGGCGCAGCTGCTCCCCCTCCTAGAGGAGCTGCGGGTGCGGGGTGGCACTAGACGGAATTATTATCCACCTGGGGGGGGGAACGATTTGGGATCTGTGCCATGGGGATTCTTGCTGAAGGACATCCTGAGGGATCTGGAGAAGGTAAAGAGTTGGTGGCCACAAATAGTCATAGGTTGGTCAGAAGTCACATCTAGGAGGGTGTGGAGGGGAGAAAAAGGGCCAAAGGCAATAGAGGTGGCTAGGAAGCGGCTAAACAGGAAGGTAGCCAGGGCGGTAATAGAAATGGGAGGGGTGCACATCCTGCATAGGGGATATATCGTTTTAGCAGGAGGCGGTCTACAGGTCAGATGGGGTCCACCTGACCAAATTTAGCATGGGCCTGTTCCTCCGGCCGTTCAAAGAGTTGGTAGGAGAGACTAATAAGAAAGGGTGAAGGGGTTAACCTGCAAGGGGGGAGCCCCATCTTCCAGTGCAAGCGGGAGATGGGTCAGTGGAAGGGGTCACCTGGGGAGCAAAGGAAAAAGGGGGCAGGTAGAGGGAAGGGGGCAGGTACCACAGGCTGAGGACAAAAGAACCCAGGCGTGGATGTACAGGGGGAGGGATATAGAGCTAGTGGTGGATCCCTGTGTCCGCACCTAACGGGGGAGATTGGTCCGGGTAGGTGTGGTACCCGTGTTGGTGATTTGAAGGGGGGCGGATACTGGTGTCTGGACCCTGACAAGAAAGGAAGAGGAAGACAAAGAAGAGCTGGAGAAGAACCACGAGGGGGAAGACAGGACTGCTAGGTCCTTGAAGAAAAGGGGACTGTTATGTCCATTGTATAAAGAGTTGATTGAGTAAAAGATATGGTGCAATATGTTGTAAATACAATTATGTCCTTGACTATACACTGCCAATGAGCATCCAAAGCAAGAAGTGGTGGTCTCAATCATTCCTGGGGGGGGATCCAGGGACAATTAGGCTTGCCTCTAAAAGGCAAGCCAAGTTGTCCTGGGACTCAGCCAGGATGATTAGCAGGGGGGGAGGGCTCAGGAAGGAGGGACATGGGTATATCATGATGACATAGAGGAAGGGAGGGGTGCTCATTGGCTACTGGACAGGAGGGGCCAATAGGGCCAGGGGAGGGCTAGGGCAGGGGGTATATCAAGCCATGCAACCCTGCCTAGAGCCCCTTTTTCTGCTGTAAGATTCCTACGTGCCCGCCCCACAGAAACAGGGGGGAGGTAAGGCAAAAGCGAAGAGGAAGCAGGAAGGGGGAGGGAGCAGCAGATTGGAACAGCAGGAGGTGGCCTGGTCTTGGCAGGTGGGGCCGCATTAGGGCAGCCAGGGCCAGGGGACTAGGTGGAGTCCCGCTGGAGGTATACAGGAACAAGAGGGTTGAGCAGGGAAAGGGTGTAAGGGGTTGCCTGGGGAGCAAAGGGAAAAAAGGGGGGCAGGTAGAGGAGGGAAGGGGGCAGGTACTGCGGGCTGGGGACAAAGGAACCCAGGCGTGGATGTAACGGGGGAAGGGGGAGGGATATAGAGCTAGTGGGTGGATCCCTGTGCCCGCACCTTGTGGTGGAGATTGGTCCAGGTAGGTGTGGTGCCTGTGTTGGTGATTTGAAGGGGGGGGTTGATACTGGTGTCTGGACCCTGACAAGAGAGGAATAGGAAGACGAAGAAGAGCTGGAGAAGAACCACGAGGGGGAAGACAGGACTGCTAGGTCCTTGAAGAAAAGGGGACTGTTATGTCCATTGTACGAAGAGTTGACTGCGTAAAAGATATGGTGCAATATGTTGTAAATACAATTACGTCCTTGAATAAACACTGCCAATGAGCATCCAAAGCAAGAAGTGGTGGTCTCAATCATTCCTGGGGGGGGGATCCAGGGACAATATAGTTTATAAAATGGGCTAAAGAAATCCACCATTCTGATTGGCTATTACATCATCTGAGCCGTGTCCTTATCAGATGATATAGTAGCCAACCGGCACTACCCTCCACTCCTGTGCCCCACAACACCACAGAATCATTGAGCTGTGCCAGCCGAAAACAGAAACACAGGCTGGCATAGCTCACAACGTGACATCCCTGAGACCGAGCGGCAGTCTGCCCACCCCCAACTCTTTGATACCACACAACACAACCTGTAAATAAAAACAGCAAAACATTTAAAAAAAAGTCTTTTCCATGTTTCCTAACAAAATTCTCAGCTCTCCTTCGCAAAACTGTCACCGAAGTAATCACCACAGCGCGTGCTGTCACAACGCACTTTCAAAGAAATCCCAATGTAAAAACAGTCACTCCCAACAAAAAAACTCCATTTTGTCCACACAATGCCACTGTGATATAAAAAAGAAAGAAACCTGCAATTCAAGGCACAAACGGGAGCGTGATGTACAAAACCTAACTGTTTTACTTTCAGAAACCCAACCAGCCGGAAGCGCTGTTTATGGTGGCTCCTGAGGGACACACTCGCTCCCAATCCACCTCGATCGATCTTACAGGCAACACACTTGCTCTCCATACTTCTACTGGTTCATGCTCTGACTGTCCTTTTAAAAAAACTAAAGAAAATAATTATTCTGTGTTTGAGTCCGAGTATGCGGACGGGGTGGCGGGGAGAGACGGAGTAGCGACTCAGATATGGCAACCTCATCAGACAAGATCGCAGATGGGGCAGCTGTCAGTGTAAGTGCAAGCTCAGTCTTAAAACCCAGTACTCTCACCATTTAACAGGAAAAACAATACAAAAATGTCACAGGAGGATTTAAACCAATCTAAATCAGTAAACACAGTAAAGCACTGCACTGCCAACTTAACTGTGACTTCATAGGGGGACTACTTTTTACTACTTGCGTTATTAAAGCACGTTTTTTTATATTTTGTAATTTTTGTATAATTTTTGTTTTTTCCCAATAAATAGTTACTTCAGGGACCATTTTATAAGTGCAATAACACACTGCGAGGTGTGGGTTATCTCCCTGATAAGAGCCGCCCGGCATATAAGGCACTCGGCACCACCTGGGAGTGTTCTTATCAGGAGATAACCCACACCTCATCGTGTGTTATTGCTTGCATATAGTAGAGTGCTGTTCTCTATAGAATTCCATCCCTTTTAAAATGCTGTTGTACCACAGTTCAAAGGTCATAGAATGTGTCTGGGTTCCATGTTATGATAGCGATCGCAAAACAGCGATCGCTGTCATAGTGAATGTATATCGCAGAAAAGCATTTTAGTGATATGCAAACACAAGTGACCCGACTTCTGTCTGTTTTCAAGTGTTTTTGCGGGGGGACTAAGCCCACCCATGCCACCCCCACCCTCGTTGGGGGGCTTTGCGCCCTGCACCTCCCTGAATAAGGATTAACTCCAGGGAGGTGCATGTCGAGGAGGGAGCAAAACACGGAGTGAAAAAAAGAAACAGAAAGCTGCAAACAGCTGCAAAACAATCACCCCCAGCAGGTCCCAAACCCAGTTCTTGCTGCACCGTAGCCAGCCACCCTCACCACCATACCACAGGGCTAGCTCAACTATAGCAGGATCCCCTACCAATATAAACCCTCCCTCCTATCCATCCCCTCCACCTCCCTATCCCTCTCCTTCCAGTCACTCTGCTTGCTACAGAATCATTACCCTAGCAGGGTAGCTCTGCATGATAGTGCTATAAACAAGCATTTGCCAATGCCGAATGTTTGCTTGCTGGCATTGGCATTGGTTGTGTAGGAGTTACAGAGTTGCATAATAGGAATGGCAGTGAAGTATTGAACTGAAGCCAACCCCACCACCACCCTGCAGAGACTGACAGGCATTGAGGTGTGCCTTTGGGTCATCAGGCATAACGGCCACGCCATTTCACCACACCCTACTCTGCAGACACTGACAAGTGTTGTGGTGTGCCTTGGGGTCTTTGGCCCTTATGCACACCCCATTCCATCAGGAAACACGGTGAGATGGGTGTGGTATAGGAGAATGGGGTGAACTTTGGGGCCAAAGAGTCCAAGGCACACCTCGATGCCTCTCACTGGCTGCAGGGTGTGGAATGGTATGAGCATTACAGGCGAGAATCCCAAGTCACACCCCTGATGCCTGTCATTCTCTACAGGGTGGGGCGCTATGGTTGGAAACCCTAACGCCTCAGGCATTCATTGGTATTTTCACCCCAGATTTTCAACATGGTTTTTTTGTGACCCCCACCTCATGAACAGTGGCAAAATCAGTTTGTTAACCAAAAGCTGCTTTTGCACAGCGACTACGGCATTTAGCACCACAGGTGCAAAAACACATTCCGAACAGGATGTGAAAAATAACAGCTGTACTGTTCATGGGGAGGTGTAAAAAATGGCAATGTTGAAAATCTGCAGTGAAAATATTTAAAAAACCTGGTGAAGTCACGAGCGTGCGTAGAAACTATGCAACGCACACCCATAATGTAATTAGTTTGGGGATTTTTTACAGCAGATTGTCAACACAGGCATTTTGGGACCTCTGATCATGGACAGTGTCACTGTGATTTTCTTTATCTGTCCCAAACAATGATTTCCCACAGCGAATACGCATTTCTGCACTGAAAGTGCGAAAACACATTTCGGCCATGTTGTGAAAAATGACAGCTGTACTGTTCATAAGGAAGCGTGGAAAAATGCCACTGGTGAAAATCTGGACTGAAAATATTACAAATTCATGAACTTACGAGGGTGAGTGGAAACTGCGCAATGCTCACTCAAGACACAGTCATTTTATGGACTTTTGTCACCAAATTTTCAGCATAGCCATTTTAAGACCTCTGCTCATGAACAGTGTCACTGTGATTTTCTTAATCTGTCCCAAACATTGCTTTCGCACACCAACTGCACCATTGTGCACTACATGTGCGGAAACATATTTTGGGAGAGATGTGAAAAATGGCAGCTGTACTGCTCATAAGGAAGTGTAATAAAATGGCAATGTTGAAAATCTGGCGTGCAAATATAAAAAATTCGCAAACTTGCAAGTGTGTGTAGAAACTGCGCAACATGCGCTCCTAAAGCAGTCATTTTTGGGAATTTTTTCACCGAATTTTCAACATAGCCATTTTAAGACCTCTGCTCATGAACAGTGTTACTGAGATTTTCTTAATCTGTCCCAAACATTGATTGCGCACACCGACTGCGCCAAACAACTAACAATTGGCTGCATCTACCACCCACCAAAATCAGCCCTCAAATCCCTTGAAGCCATCACAAACGATTCGGCTACCAAGGTAACAACGGAGTAACTAATCCTGGGCGACTTCAACATTAACTGGGTCCAGGACCCTGGTCTTGCCTCGAAGTCACTTACCCATGAAGCAGGTTTGATGCAAGTCATCTCTGAACCGACCAGACTTAATTAAAAAACTGGGAACCACACCACCCTTGACTGGGCTCTGGTGTCTAACCCCACTAATATACAGGGTGCGGGCACAATGGCAGACTCCCTGAGTGACCATTTCCCAATCTTCTGTATATGGAAAAACAAACCACCCAAGATTCAACCTAGAATTCTCTCCGCCCGTGACTTCTCCAAGTTTTCTGAACTACAGTACAATCGCTACCTAGGTAGTCTGGACTGGAACCCCATAAATCTTCTCCGTACTCTTACTGAGGCTGTGCAATACTTCCAGGACGAACTAACCACAGCGGCCAACCTCTTTGCTCCAATGAAGAGAATGGGGGCTAAAGGCAGCTGCTACAAGTGGATCTCTCCCTCCCTCAAAGCCCTAATGGCTACTCAGGGAAAAAGCCTGGAAAAAGTTTAGGCTCTCCTCCCTCCCGGCAGATCTCGTTGAATACAAAGCCCTGAGGAACAAAGCCAAGACAGCCATAAAACTCGCTAAGAGAGATTACTTAACACACCTCCAGAAAACCAGCCTGGGCAACCCCAAGCAATTCTGGAATCATATCAATGACCTGATCAAGGGCAGCAAAAGCCTGAGTCCTGTCCCATGGAGATTAACGGTCAGCTCACAACTGACCCTTCTCAAATATCGACTGCCCTTAACAGGCACTTCTCAGACCTCGAGGCCTACAAGACCTGCCTGTCTCCCCAGACTCTCCCCCCTACCTCAGATGAACCACCTCACCATGGAAAGAGCCCCATTTCACCTGAGACTGGCTAAACGCACTGAAGTACTAAACCTCCTAAGGAACCTGAAACCGAAAGGTATCAACCCTCGGCTACTCAAGGCAGGAGCTACCTCCTTAGCCTGGCCTATAACCATGCTCCTCAATCGATCACTGAGGGAAGGAGCAGTCCCTGACCCGTGGAAACATGCCAATGTTGTCCCTATTCACAAAGGGGTTCAGGAAAAACTCAGCAACTACAGGCCCATCTCCCCTCTGCTCACTTGCTAAGGTGCAAGAAGGAGTCATCTACAATCAACTCAGGGACTACCTGGAAGCTCATCAGCTCCTTGCCCCCTCCCAACATGGATTTAGAATAAACCATGGTACTGACATTGCCCTCATTAACTTCACGGATGAAGTTCTCAGGGCAATGGACAAAGGGATACCCACTGGTGCAGTCTTTATAGACTTATCCAAGGCATTCAACCTCATTGACCACAACTTGCTGCTACAGAAGCTGCAAAATATAGGCCTAGACAATCATGCCCTGAAGTGGTTTAGGAGCTACTTATCAGGCAGGGCACAGAGGGTCTCATGGAAAGGGACCATGTCTGACCCACTACCCCTAAACCAGGGTGTACCTCAGGGCTCAATTCTAGGCCCCTCCCTGTTTCCTTGTTTACACCAGCGACCTGCGTACCCACTGTGGGGAGGCTCGGTTGTGCAGTGCGGTGATGATACTACACATCTTCCGACCCCTGCGTGGCGTGGTTGCCCTAGGCCCTCTACTCCAAAAGGATCTCACTTCACTAGAGACTTGGCTATGTAAGAACAGAATGGTACTAAATGCCGACAAGACCAAAGGCAATGCTAATAGACCAAGATCCTTGGATTTGACAGGTCCTCATCCTCTCCTTAACCTCACTCTCTGGTAAAGCCATTAACATAGTCCCCTCCCTTAAATACTTAGGCCTCACGCTGGATCAGAATATCACATACAAGAAACATGTGGACCAGGTCACCAGGACCCTACATCGGAAACTTGGCACCCTGTACCGACTCAGGGACCAACTCATCCCAGAAGCCAGGCTCTCCATAGCTACCAGCGTCCTTCTACCCAACCTGACCTTTGCGGCCCCTATTATACAGGGCATGGCTAAACAAGAGATTACCAGGATGCAAACCCTATATAATAAAATAGCTCGTTTCACAACCTTAGACCACCCGAGACGTCACCACTGTGACACTTTGGCCAAACTTCGTTGGCCAACATTGGTCGCCCGCCTCCAGCACCCCTTGCTTGTCCAGGCCTACAAGCTTCTCAAACCCCACACTCCACCAAGCATTGCCGGGACTATAACCCTCAAACACAACCCAAGGAACCTAAGGACCTCAGACAGAATGCCATTAGAAGTTCCTAGGGTAAGGACAAACGCTGGCGGAAGATCCTTTTCCTCCCAAGCAGCCTGCCAATGGAACAAGCTCCCTCCCCAGGTCCAGGCCTCCTCCTCACTCATGAACTTCCACACCAGACTTAAGTCCCATCTGCTGACCTCAAGCGCATGCCACTGTCATGGCACTTAAAGCTCCTAAGGTACTCCCCTCCTCTCCAACTCCCGTCTCTTAGCTTAACCTTCCTACTACCTGCCTTATACTGACTGCTGCCAGAGGCCATGTGTAATCCCTGAATAAACTATATGAAAAGTACTACCAATTGCCTATATGTCATGATGATAACTCAAGCCTGTACCCCATGCCTGCATCCACTGTCTTTTCTTTACTGACCTGTAAGCCATGCCTGTATCCACTGCTTTTCTTTTACCATGCCTGTAACCATGCCTGTATCCGCTAATTTTCTTTACTGTAACCACCTCATGATGTAACTCACAGTGCCTCAAATGTTCCTTATGTCCTTGTTCATTCTTATAACTTGTATTGTTATCCCGGGTCGCCCCAGAAAAAGGGACCTTCGGGGCTCAGTGGGCCTACCCGGTCACCAAAATTTAATAAATAAATAAATTGTGCGCTACATGCAGGGAAACACATTTTGGGCAAGATGTGAAAAATGACAGCTGTACTGCTCATAAGGAGGTGTGGTAAAATAGCAATGTTGAAAATCTGGAGTGCAAATATTAAAAATTTGCAAACTTATGGCGCACGTAGGAACTGCATAGCGCACACTAATAAAACAGTCATTTTTTGAAATTTTTCACCAAATTTGCAACACATAGGCATTTGAGCCCACCTTATGAACACTGGCACTGTCATTCGTTAATCGGTTCCGAAAGGTGACTTGAGCAGTGACTGCGAAATCACCCTTCGGCCCGATTAACACCATGACAGTTCCAGAATTCATGAGGAGGGGTCCCAAAAACCCCATGTTGAAAATGTGGTTCCAAAATTCCAAAAAATGCCTGAGATATGCAGTAAAGTTGAAAAAAGCCTATTTATTGCATTATACAGCTTACTGGCATTTTTCAGTTTCTTGATCGGCTTTGAAAAGTGCAGACGTGTTCCCAGTCCACGAAGATTGTCACGCGGACTCCGGAGATAAGTATGGGGTGAGTGGTGTGGAAGGTAGTGTGCAGAGGGTGGGCATGGGTGGGCAGGGAGACCGCTGAGGAACTTTTTGTTTCCTGTTTTTTTTTTAGAAAGACGGCGTGGACATTTGCCACACTGGGGTAGGCTCCCGTGTGGCAGCTGGAAGGCTGTTTGGGGGCCTGGAGCCAATGGGTGATTGGGCACCTTGTGAAGCCATAACAGTTTTGCCACGCTGAGGTGGGCTCCCAGTGTGGCACCTGAAAAAACTCTTTTTTTGGTGGGCCGTGGAGCCGATGGGGATTAGGCACCCTATCGTCATACAGTGTGTGCGTGGGGGAGGAGCACATGAGCAAGCAATGTGCGTGCGTGTGGAGGGGGGAAGCACTGCTCACTGAAGCGCAGCTCTCCCTTTCAACTGTACGGCACTGCAATTTCAACTGCTGTCATAGACAGCTGCAGTGTTCATTGGAGAACTGCGGCCATGCCTGCAAACACACTGACTGAATTGGAAGAGGGGTGCCACACCTCCGAAAACTCGGATGATGGTACTATGTTTCTTGCACATGCGTGCAAACAAACATAATGAGTCGCTGTTTCAACAGTCGCTCATTTATTATTGCTATCATCACTGGTTACCATGTGTCTGTACCATTCTGTGGAACAGCAGTATTCTGAAACCTCTGGAGACTGCATGAGTCAGTTTCATTTTGAAAGTGAAAGAACTGACACATGCACAAGTCACACAGTACTATAAACTATAACGAGCATTTGTCAATGCCGAATGTTTGCTTGCTGGCATTAGCATTGGAAATGCAGGAGTTAGACAGATGCAGAATAGGAATGGCAGTGAAGTATTGAACTTCACGCCAACCCCACCTCCATCCTGTAGAGATGGACAGGCATTGGGGTAAGTGTTTGGGTCATCGCCCATGACGGTCATGCCATGTCACCTCACCCTGTTCTGCAGACACCGACATGTGTTGAGGTGTGCCTTAGGGTGTTTGGCTTTACAGTCACCCCATTCCATAAGGACATACGCTGAAATGGGTGCAGCGTAGGAGAATGGGGTGAAGTCTGGGGCCGAAGAGTCCAAGGTACACCTCGATGCCTGTCAGTGGCTGGGGAGTGGGGGTGGGATGGCATAAGCAGTACAGTCGGCAATCCAAAGGCACACCCCAATGCCTGTCAGTCTGTACAGGGTAGGACGTTATGGTTAGAAACCCTAACACCTCGGGCATTGGTATTTGCACTACAAATTTTCAACACGGTCTTTTGGTGACCTCACCTCATGAAAGCATTTGGAACCTCTTCTCATGAAGAGTGGCTGTGTGATTTTGTCAATGTGTCTCGAACACTGAGTTCCAACAGCGACAGTGCCATTCTGCGCCATATGTATGAAAACACAGATCAGGCAGGATGTGAAGAATGACAGCTGTACCATCCAAAGGGAGGTGTGAAGAGATGGCAATGTTGAAAATCTTGCTCGCACTTCCGAGCATACGTAGAAACTGTGCAACACATGCATGCAACACAGTCATTTTATGGACTTTCGTCACCAAATTTTCAACATAGGCATTTTAGGACCTCTGCTCATGAACAGTGTCACTGTGATTTTCTTAATCTGTCCTGAACAGTGATTTCCCACGGCAACCACGCTATTCTGTGCAGTAAGTGCAAAAACACATTTCGGCCAGGATGTGAAAAATGACAGCTATACTGTTCATAAGGAGATGCGGAAAAATGGCAATGTTGAAAATCCACAGTGAACATATTACAAATGTGAGAAGTTACGAGCATGCGTGGAAACTGCGCAATGCACGCTTGTAACACAGTTATTTTATGGACTTTCATCACCAAATTTTCAACATAGGCATTTTAGGACCTCTGCTAATGAACAGTGCCACTGTGATTTCCTTAATGTGTCCCAAACACTGATTTCCCACAGTGACCGCGTTATTCTGCGCCAGAAATGCAAAAACACATTTCGGTCAGAATGTGAAAAATGACAGCTAAACTGTTCATGGGGAGGTGTGGAAAAATGGCAATGTTGAAAATCTGGAGTGAAAATATTGCAAATTCGCAAAGCTACAAGCATGCGTAGCAACTGCGCCACACATGCTCGTAAAACAGTCATTTTGGGGATTTTGTCCACCAAATTTGTAACATAGACTTTTGAGAGGCCCCTCATGAACACTGGCACTGTCGTTTTGTTAATCGGTCCCGAAAGGCGATTCCGCGCAGTGACCGCGAAATCACCTTTCGGGACCATGACAGTGGCTGAATTCATGACGAGGGATCCCAATAATCCCATGTTGAAACTTTGGTGCCAAAATTCCCAAAAATGCTTGAGATATGCACTAAAGTTGAAAAAATCCTATTTATGTCATTATACAGCTTACCGGCATTTCTTCAGTTTGCGGTCGGCTTTGAAGAGTGCAGACGTGTTCCAGGTCCACCGAAGATCGTCCCGCTGGGCTCCAGAGGTAAGTATGGTGTATGGTGGGGTGTGGGGAGGCAGGGTGTGAAGAGGGTGGAGTACGGGTTGGGGCGGGGCCATCGGACTCAATGAGGGACCGCTTTCTGATTTACAGGAACAAAATAGAAAAAACATTGCGGGACAGTATTTTTTTACTAGGGACATTGGCATGCTCAGTGGGCTCCCAGCATGCCACCTGAGTGTTTTTTGGGGGGTGTAGTCGACAGGGGATTGGGCACCCCTGTCGGAAGATGGGGGCAAGAGCCGAGGGGGATTGGGCACTCCTTGAACAAAAACCAACGTTTTGGGGGGGACATTACGCTGACGGGGAGTGGGCTCCCCCATCAGCAAATTACACTGGAAAGGAGGGGGAATGAAGTCGACAAGGATTGGGCGCCCCATCAGCAAACAGAAACTGTTTTGGGGGTGGTACATGATGCTGAGGGGGATTGGGCACCCCCCCCCCAGCAATGGGGGCTATCTAATATTGTTTGTGAACATGGTGGTGGCTTGCCGCCGTGTTCATAAACAATATTACACTAGGCAGCGTTCCACCCTGCAATGACGGGTTGCTCCCTCATTGCAGCAGAATGGCTGATGCTGCAAGGATGAGGCGGCTCCTGATTGATGCGGTGAAAATGTTACAAGTCGATGGCACTTTTTGAAGCCAGTGTCATCAGCACATTGTGCCTCCATTGATCCACCAGTGCCAAGCCCCCAAATGCAATGTCTCTGTTGACTGCCACACTGCCGTGCCTCCACAACCCGCTTCTCTCCTAAGCTACCACATAATGTTTCTTGCGCATGAGCACAAGCAAACATAAAAACTAAAGGATTATCAACTTCATGCACAACCAATGTGTTCTGCCATCTTGGTGTTCTGATTCCTACGGACCTCTCGAGCTTCGCTCTCGAGGTCAGAGGGAACCAGAAGCCCTCTGTGGCAGAACACATTGATTTTGCATTGTTGTCCATTCACTATTCTCTACATATTGTACCTATTAAATGTTTTTGTAAGTAATTCATCCACTGTGCAATAATTCTTTCCATTATTTTCTGAATCTTGCTCATTTACCATGCCAACTATGGCAAGGCTAATCCATGTTGCGGCAGAGCAAAAGTGCCATGATTTAAATATTACTGCCCTTATGTGTACACAGAGTGGACTATGTGATATTACCAAGTGGGCGGTGGGATAGAAAAAGTTAAGCAAGTCTAGATGGGTAATTTTCAGGCACGTGGGCCCACATATTTAGCCAAGATGCACGGTGCATCCCTAGATATGCCACATATCTCTGGACTTGCGAGGGCCGTTGGGGGCATGGCAATATTTAGAAGTCCCCAATGTGCCCTGCAAACCCGAGGTTCCCTCATGCATATTCCCGCATCGCAATATTCAACCACCCCCAAGCATAACTATGGCCAGCTGTGCCAGCACATAATTAGGTTTTTCAGACCCTACTTTAAGTATGCACTAGGCAGGTTGATGCCCTATGCACAGTCTAGGGGCAGTGACACCCCCCCCAGTCCTGAACACACGTAAAATGTGAAACACCCCAATCCCCATTTTCATAGTGAAGGGACCCCTCTTCCCGACCCAGAGCACCATAGTACATAAAATAACCTCTGATCCCTTTTTCCACAATGTAGGGAACCCCCTCCCCAGCCCCAATCACTGTAATCAAGAAAACAAAAAATGATTCCCTTTTCCATAGTGTAGTGTCTCCCACCCCGGTATGCAGAAACCCACCACCCTGCACTTCCCAATCTGTGCCAGTGACTGGCACAGCCCTCCTCACCCAGCCATGGCCAGCCACTGACTGATTTGTGCGAGCCTGTACAGCAAATAGTGCGTGCTCATTGGTTGTCTCAACAACAAATGGGTGCATACTATTTGCTGTATGAACAGGTACATATCAGTCAACGCTAGCCATAGCCGTGAGTGAACATGCCAGTCACAGCAGATGATCAGAGATGAAAGTGCGGGGATGGGTTATTGCATACCAGGGTAGAGGGTGGGGAGACACTACACTATGGAAATGGGAATTGTTTTTTGTTTTATTGATTACGGTGATCAGTGCCGGGGAGGGGGAGTCCCTACACTATGGTAAAAGGGATTGGAGGTTATTTTATGTACTATGGTGATTGGGGCCAGAGAGGGGGGCTCCCTACACTATGGAAAAAGGGATCAGAGGTTATTTTATGTACTACAGTGAGCAGGGCTGGGGAGGTGGGGGGGTCTCTATACTATTGAAAAGGGGATCCATTTTTATTTTATGTCTTATGGTGATCGGGGTGTGGGGGGACACTAGACTACCAGGGCAAGCGGGTAGTGCACATTACTTCTCTGGAGATGCGGCTTGGAGGGACAGGACCAGTGCATTCCCCAAGGCACAGCCATGCTAATGAGCCCATGATAGGCATGCAAATGGCCCTTTGTGCCACACATGCCCAATGGGCTCATTGGCATGTACTGGCTGAATATTGCCCATGGGGGCTGTGGCACATACAGGTATGCACCATGCATTCCCCTATGGGTGATTTTCAGCCCTGCACCCAGGATGCATCGTGCCATACATGGCGGCCACTTACTATGTGCCATGAATCAAAGGTCTGATATTCATACAGAATGCACAATCTGTTCTCATCTCGCATTCTGTTTGAATATGAAGACAGAGCTGGCCGGCACATTTTTTTGTGTGACGCAGTTATGCACGCGCATCTGGCTAGCTCTGAATATGGGGCTCTTGATTTGCAGTTTTCACCAAATAATAGTAAAATTCAGGAATTTGAATTTGCACATCAGTAAAAATCACAGTACTTGGAATTTGGCATTTATCATTAGAGCAGTGAATCTCAATAATGTTCCTTTTGCTAAAGAAATATTTACTGTGTTATTTTTGTTTGATTTTATTTTGCTAAATATTTATCTTTCTTTCAAGCTACATACTAATATTGTATACATTAAAAAGATAGAGTAGAGTTATAAAGCTGAGGCAGGAACAGGGAAACAATAACAGCAGTGGTATACTTAAAATGGACAAGATTTTCAGGAAACTAATGAATTTATAGGTGGATAAATCAAACAGGGTCAGATGAAATCCCCCAAGGCTCCTTAAAGCAGCTTGCCAAGGAACTGGCAAACCCCCTGATTAACTTATCTAAAGTATCTGTTGAACCACTGCTGGGATGCATAGGGACATAGACCGTCAAGTTGCTGACTCATTTTGGTTGTGGCAATTATGGCGCCACAACAAGGGTGACAGTGAAAGGGGTGACCTTGATTTTAGATCACCCCTCACTCATTTTGTCCTTTGTGCCTACACAGTTTCTCCCCCCTATGGGGAATGCCCACCCTGGGGGAGGTTATATTTAGTTTTAGAAGGTGCGTGTGCAAAGCCCTCCACATTGGGGGGGGGGGAGTGGGTGGCGAAGCTCCCTGCAAAAGTGACCATTGCCCAAGAGGGCACTTTGGCACTGTAACTCCCAGGAGATGAAATACCTGGTGCTGTAATGGCAGGCAGCATTTTGCATGCGCCATAATCGTCACTGGAAAAATGCCATTGCGTCATGGTGAACTGTATAGGGAGGAGTATTGGTAGCAGAAGAGAAGAGGTAATATTTCCCCTCTACAGATCCCTGGTGAGGTCTCACTTAGAATACTGTGCCCAGTTCTGGAGTCCTCACCTCAGAAAGGATAAGTTAGGCTGGATACAGTGCAGTGCAGAGTAACAAAAATGATTCAAGGCCAGCAGGGCAGATCCTATGAGAAGCGTGTCAAGGCACTAAATATGTGCTCACTGGAGACCAGAAGGGAGAGGGGAGATATAGAAATCTTCAAGTTCCTTAAATGAATTTACAAAGTGAACTATTTAGCCTGAATACCAATTCACAGTCAAGTGGACATGAATGGAAATTAACAGGAGGTAGGTTCAGGAGAAATGTGAGGAAGTACTACTTTATAGAAAGGGTAGTAGAACCTTGGAACAGTCTGTCAGCTGAGGTGGTGGGTGCAAAAACAGTCAGGGGATTCAAGCAGGGCTGGGACATAATGAAGGGAATAGTGGTTACTGGGGGTGACAGGACAAAGGAGGAGAATAGAGAGAGGACAGGGAGGGTTAGTATCCTGGAGGAACAGTAGGTTCCAGGGATTAAAGGGAACTTGGGCAGACTGGATGGACCTCTGTCTTTTCTGCTGTCATTGTCTATATTTCTATATAACCAGGGAAAGTGCCTGGAGAGTGGAGGGAGGTCCCAGTGATATCATTATTCACAGTGACAATCCTATGCAAAATAACAATCCTTGTGCAAGAGAAAATTGAGGAGGAACTAAAAGAAACTGGGTTGATGGACGAAATTCACCATAGCTTCACAAAAAAATATTGTGTCTGACCGGTTTATTAGCATTCTATGAGCCAGGCATTAGTAGTTTAGGATATGGTGTCACTTGCAAAACCGATTAACTAACTTGATACTATAAGGAGTGTAAGACAATATAGTAAACTGGATAAGTGACTGGTTGAGTAATAGAACACAAACAGTGAGCAGTAGAGTACTGCAGGGGTTAGTGCTAGGCCCAATATTACTAAATATATTATTATGTCATTAAATATCATGGAGCTTAATGATGGAACAGAGAACTGGGTTATGACGCTTGCAGTGACACAGAATTGGGAGGAGAAGCAGGACCAGAAGAATAAACACATGGTTCATAAAGTAACTTAAAAAAGATATATCTGAGTGAGCAAATAGGGGAAAAATTAAGTTAAACAATGAAAAATGCACAGTGTTACATTTGGCAAAGAACAGAAGGGTAAATTATTACTGTAAATAAATGGGACTGAATTTAAGAAAATGGAAGAAGAAAAGAATGTAAGGATTATAATTACAGAAGACTTCAAGCAGGAACTCAGTCTGAATAAGCTTGAAAGAGAGCAGCCCAGATATTAAGTTGTATACAGCAAAACTTTGTAAGCAGATGAAGAAAAGTAATGGAGTGTCTGCATTGCTCAGTTCATAGCACATCTGCCTCTGGGCCACAAGGACATGAGTTCTAGTCCCACACTGGGACTGGGCTCATATCATGAATGCTGGAATCCATGTGAATTACTAAGGGGCAGCTGTACTGTCAGGGTGTGCCATCCTTCAGATGAGACGATAAACCGAGGTCCTGTCTGCCATTTCTGGTGGTTGTTCAGACAATGGCAAAGATCCCATGGCACTTCTTGAAAAGAATAAGGAAATTTCCCTAGAGTCCTGGCAAACAGCTTAATCTGGTTCAATTTTAGCTGGTTTGTATCTGTAACCCCCCCCCCCCCAAGGGGAGGATGAAAACAGGTACTATTGCCTAGTCCTCATTTTCTGGTCAACAAAACTAAATAAATAAATGAATACAGTCCAAGCCAGCTAAATGGGACATGCTTGCTGTAAATGGGATGGCTGCTTAAGTGGGACGCCTTATTGGGAACAGGTTTGGCCCCGCTCAATCTCCCTTAATTAACTTTGTTTTGTGGGCACACACTTTTAAAAAAGCCGCTTTAGTGAGATGGCTGGCAGCTAACATCAAACAGCTTGTAACCAATTAACACCCAATGAAGGTGTTAGAAACTATTAAAAGTGCTGATCTTTACTTTGGCTATTTGTTGGCTGTTTTGTTTGTAACCCCCCCGTAAATGGGGGTTCCCCAAAAAGTCTTCCTTGAGCTTGCCTAAATGCTCACTGCCAGGCTGGTGTCCTGTGTTTTAGCAGTTAAATATTATTGCCAGAGAGTGCCTATATAGCCTCTGTGTACTGTCTCTTTAAGGGCTGCCTAGATTGCAGTTATAATTAATCTGGGAGAGGAACTGAGTGTTTCCATGCTCAAGTCCCACCCGGGCTGCCTGATAATTGCTCCGTTTCTGCCATCGCTAATTGCGCAGAAGGAGCTCTGTTAAAAGGTGTACTTGTTGGCTGATTATCTATTAGAGCAGTAAAGATATTGTAGTTTTTTTACCTGCCTTCTTTGCAGCATGGACAGTTTCTGCTTATACCACCATTTTGTTCCTGGACTGCCAAATTGGACCAACCAGTACCTTTGGGGACTCTAAAATAGAGCCTGTCCCCAGGGGCTTTGTAGGAATTGTAGTTTTGGGCTTTTGGTGCCTAATTGAGCCTGGAGAGGAGCCCTTGCTGTGACTGACATACAGATCAGCCAACCGAACCTTTTGGATCCTGGGGAAATTCCCAGGCTGTGTGCAGCAGTAAGGCAGAACTGGGTTGGAGCTGGAAGAGTGAGCAGCTCCAGCTCGAGGAGTTGCTGTCCATGGGGTAGCATGGGAACTCGGTGGGAAGGCTGAGTCTGGCCTGCCTGCCTTCATCATTCCCATATGGGAAGATAAGAGTAGCCTAATTTTGGACTGCATCTCCGAGCCATTCCTTGGTGCCCCGAGTTATGGGCACAATGAACAGGAGTCAGATCTAAGTGGGGAAGAGAAGAAGCAACAGCTCGAGACAGTCGACCAGCCGTGCTGCATAGTTTCGCGTGGTAGAACTGTGGAAAGGCTTGAGTTTGGCCTGCTTGTTTGCCTGATGCCCCCTGAGAAGGAGAAGAGAATTATTTCGGACTGAATCCGAGTTTGTGAGAATGAAGTAAGCCACTGAATTGTTACCAGGATCACACCTGAAGAAGACCGAAGATTTGCTGCATGCAGTTGGCCTGTCAGGACTTCTAGCCACCTCTGAACTCCCGGTTTGTGCAGAGACTTTGTAATTGCAACCAGATAGTAATCTGCCTGGTAAAGTAGAATTTCCTTACATGTGAATGTGCTGTGTGCTGATAGTGGGTCGTGATTTGGTTCCCCACTGTGTGAATTGTGTTCTGCTTGCTGGAGGCGGCATCCAGCTCCAACGGATTAAATCAGTTTGCATCTCCTTTCGGCCTGGGCCTTTCCACACTGACCCAGCCAGACTACCCGCTGCACAGAGAAAGTCATCAATGAGAGACCTGCCTGGGGATTAGCCCCTGCTCAACACCTGAACAGGAACGATGCCTTGATGATTCATGTGGGCCCTGCTTCTCCTGGCACTCCAGCTCGGCAACCTGCAGTCTCCATTTCATCCTGCCTGTATCCTGTACTGGGTATCGTGAGTAACCATCAGGGTAGTTCCCCGTAACAAGAGCTAAATCTAAAAATGTTGTCATCTGATTGCCTTGTTGTCTTTTTTTCATGAACTGAGCCCTCTGGTTCCGGATTACAAATAGTGTGTGTTGTGCATGTTGATTTTTTCCATCACAGGGCCCCAACCAGCTGCGATGCCGGCCTACCTCGGGCAACGTTCCTGGCTAGCCCACCTATTCTCCACCTGGGTACCTAGAGTATGTGACTGTGTAGCGACTCTGAAGTGCATGCATAACTGTCTAATTGATGTAGTCTTTAAGCAAATCAACCTGATTACACCCCTTCCTTGTTCAAGTCCCCTAAATAAATCAGATCTGAATCTTTTTGCATTTAACCTGACTGTGGTTCCAGTTTGTGCCAAAAGTATTGTACTGTTGCTGTTTGCTGTGCTTAACCTTGTTTTACAGGGGTTCTGCAGGGTCGAGTTACAGGAACCAGCCCTGGTGGTAAATGCAAACATTGTGGCTAATTGCATGGTGAACAAGGGTCATTGTGAAAGTGATTATTGTGTATTGTTCAGGCCACTAGAAGGGAAAAAGGGGGGTTACAGTGTCCGGGGGGGCTGTGCTCAGGTTAGCTTGACCACTAACAACCCTGACCTCTGGGTGGAGGCATCCATTTTATTACCCAGGCCCGTTAACCTGCAGCTAGCCAAGCAGGCAGGGGTAGTAGCCCTTGGGTAGTGCCACTTAGGGGTTACATGTTTTTTTGTTATGGTTCCATTATGTCGCAGCAGCCCAGAAGCAGCTGACAATAAAAGTGCTCAAAGCACTTCAGAACCTCATAGCATGTGTCAATGAGTCATCTGATACACAGGAGGAAATTTACCAACATGTCCCTAACTCAGAGGCACTGTCAGGTCTCCGTGCGGCAATGCAGTGGTACCAGGAATGCAACCAGGTAACTTGCTGAGAACGCTTGCTAGATGTTGAACATGAAATGCAAAAGCAAGCAAGGAACGAGGCAAAGCAGCCTCGTATCACTGACTTTTTCAGAACCGGTCCATCCTCTAGTTTGACTGCACCCTCTGCTACCTATATGCCCTCTGCCTTTGCCGCTTGTAGCGCTGCTGCGTCTGCAAGCACTTCTGCTAGCGCTTATTCGGAAATAGTGGACACTTCACTTGAGCTGTTCCCTGACACTGATTTATTTACAAGTGAGGGTTTAATTTTAACTATTTTGGCTCCTGGTGATTATGAATATGAAATGGTACCAGAGTATACCCCGCTATAATGCACCCTAAGAGCAAAATCAATTGAATGAAATTGATTGTATTGCACAGTATAAAATGATTAAAGTTAAATTAAAAAAGGAAACAACTGTAATCAATAAATATTTATTTTATTTGTAGACATTTATGGTGTGCTTTTCAATTTGCTTGTCAATTTGCTGTTGTGCTGTTGCTAGCCTTTGGAAGACAGAAATCTTGCTTGTAGAGCAGAAAGCAGCTAACTAAAAGAAGCTACCATTTTTCTTACTAATTGCCCTCCATCTCACCCACCCTAAGCCAGTTCTACTTTTATAGCCACTGGATTTGACTGACAACAGGAACTTTCTGTTTGGCAGTAGGAAGGGAAGGATCATAGAGAAACATTAGTTTTGTCAACCCTAAAAAAAAAAAGTAGCTCGCTGTCCCTCCCCCCAGCTGCTGGTGGTCTGACACTGAGCAAGGAAGAAGAAGGCTACTGAAGAATATAGGAAGTTGCTGTCCCAGGAACAGGAAGGGTGAGAGTTGTAAGGAGAGGACAGAGTAGGCATACAGATAAACAGGAGAGGGGACACAAAATAAGGCATGATAGGAGTGGTGCAGTGCAATGGCCGTGGTGCAGCAGTGTAGCGGGAGACATTCTGGAGGCTGCGATGCTGCCCTATTTGTAGGCATCTGGTCTGGGGGAGGAGGTTGCCCTTCTCCAGGCTGACCTGGCTAGGATTCATGAAACCTCCTCCCCCACCCAGGGACCACCAGGGCCAATGCCACTACCTTAGAGGTTGCTAAGAAAGAGAAGCGGCTCGACCAGGGTGGGCTCAGGGAGGGAGAGGGTGGTGAAACAGAGTTGCATCCCTCCAGCTGTACCTCTCCACAATTCATACACTGTTCTGGTGGATAATGGTTCTTCTATGGAGGCACCTGCAGTGGAGACCAAGGAGGATGCTGTGAACCTTCACAAAGGAGACCCACAGGAGGGTGGCATGGGACCCCACAGGGGAAGGAAACAACTCCTGGTGGGGGACTCAATCATTAGGGGGTAGAAGTGGGGGGAGGAAGGGGAGAGGGAGGTAAGGTGCCTGCCTGGTGCCACGGCTTGAAGGGACAGGAAGCGAATCCTCAGGATCATGGGAGCAACTGCACGAGAGAGGGAGCTGGATGTCATTGTCCACCTAGGGACAAATGACCTGGCTAGGAATTGGATCAGAGCAGTGCAAGAGGAGTTTGTAGAGTTGGGGAGGGACATTAGACAAGTAGTGCATACAATAACCTTCTCGGAGGCGCTGCCTGTCTATGGCAAGGGTGATGCTAGGGTACTCCTCACCAGGGAATTCAATGAATGGTTGAAAAACTGGTGTGGAGCTCAGGGTTTTGGCTTCATTGGGGACTAGGAAGCCACCTGGAGGGATGCAGGCCTATACTGGTGCGATGGCCTACATCTGTCCGGGGGGGGGAACCAAGATCCTAGGTGAGAGGTTCAAATGCTTCATTTAAACTAGCCAAGGGGGAAGGCACTGAAAAGGAGCAGGGAAATCCCAGCCTCCCCCCACAAAACACGGTAATTAGTGAGGTAAACACCAAGGTAGAGAAGTCATTAGGGAGAAGGACAGAGGTAAATGTAAAAAAAGGCAAAGGCAGTAAGGACAGGGATGGGGATAAAAGGGGTAAGGCCATCAAAAAGTGGAGGGTGATGAGAATCAATGCCCATAGTCTGTGTAACAAGCTCCCTGAACTAGTGGCCTTGATGGAAAAGGGTTGCCTGGATATTGTGGCAGTCACAGAAACATGGTACACAGAGAACCATGACTGGGATGTCAACATACCAGGATACACAATCTACAGGAGGGACAGGGAGGGTAAAAGAGGAGGAGGAGTAGATCTCTATGTAAAGGAAGGGATCAAAGCAACAGAACTAAAGAGTAAACATGGAGCAAATGAAGCACTCTGGGTCACCCTGGAGACAGGAAATGGCACCACAATCTGCATGGGGGTGTATACAGACCCCCATCTCAGTGGGAGGGAATGGACAAGGAAATGATAGAAGGCATCCTTAGAATGGCAGAAAAAGGGGAGATATTGTTGATGGGGGACCTGAATATGCCAGATGTTAACTGGAGCACCTTTGCTGCAGCCACATCAAAGAGCAGGGTCATTCTTGATGCCCTACAAGAGGCATGCCTCAGACAGCTAGTACTGGAACCCACTTGGGAGGGAGCAATCTTAGACCTGGTACTCTCAAATGGGAACGGAGAAAGAATCTCAGATTTGAAGTGGTAGCCATCTGGGAACAAGCTACCACCAAACAGAGGGATCACTTATAAACACAGCCATACAATCAAGCCATACAAAAGCAAGAGTATTGGACTTTAGGAGGGCTGACTTTGGGAAAATGAGAGAGTGCCTCAGAAAAGCACTAGCAAACAGGCAAGAAGGAGGGGTGGAGGAACAATGGGGAGTAATCAAAACAGCCATCACAGAGGCAACAAGCCTTTGTGTAAAGCAAATCAACAAAACACAATGAAGGAAATAACTGCTATGGTTCTCAAAAGAGGTGGCAGGGAAGGTTAAGGAGAAAAGGGTAGCATTCAGGAAATATAAGGAAACACAGAAGGAGCAGGACAGAGAACGTTATCAGTTAAAGCAGAAAGAGGCAGGGAAGGCAGTCAGAATAGCAAAGGCCCAAACCGAGGAAAGGATAGCCAACTCTGTTAAGAAGGGGGATAAGACCTTTTATAGGTACATTAGGGAGCAAAGAAAGACCAAAGGAGGGATACTGAGGCTTAATAAAGGGGAGGGAATGTGGGCAGAGGGTGACAGTGAAAAAGCAGGATACTGAAATGAATATTTCTGCTCAGTATTCACAAAGGAAGAGGAGGGAGGTACCTAAACCAAACAAGAGAAACACTCTGAAGACGGGTCGATACTCAGTCCATTTACAGAAGAAAGGGTTCTGAAAGAACTAATAAAATTAAAGGTGGACAAAGCAATGGGGGCTGATGGATTCACCTAGTAATTCTAAAAACTATGGGTAGAACTTGTGACACTCGATGACTACTCTCTTTAACAAATCATGGGAGGATGGGGTGGTAGCTGAGGACTGGAGGAGGGCAGATGTGATTTCTCTTCACAAAAGTGGGAGCAGGACAGAGGTAGGAAACTACAGACCAGTTAGTCTGACCTCTGTGGTAGGGAAAATGATGGAATCACTTCTGAAGGAAAGAACTGTTGAGTACCTAGAGGTCAGTGGGGCACAGAACCCAAGACAGCATGGATTCACGATGGAAATGTCATGTCAGATGAATCTAATAGGTTTCTTTGACTGGGTGACCAAAGTAGTAGACCAGGGAGGGGCTGTGGACATGGCCTACCTAGATTTTAGCAAGGCATTTGATACAGTCCCACACAAAAGATTAATACACAAGTTAGCCAGCCTTGGAGTGGGTCCCAGGGTGGTAGCCTGGATAAAAAACTGGTTAGACAACAGGAGGCAAAGGGTAGTAGTAAACGGAGTCCACAGTGAAGAAAGGAGGGTTACTAGCGAGGTACCGCAGGGTTCAGTACTGGGACCGGTCCTTTTTAATGTCTTTATAAGTGACATTGTAGAGGAATTGGTAGGAAAAGTATGTCTCTTTGCAGAGGACATAAAGATCTGCAACAGGGTTGATACACAAGATGGAGTGGAAAGGATAAGAAGGGACTTGGCAAGGTTGAAGGAATGCTCAAATGTATGGCAGCTCAGATTCAGTGCATGGTAATGCACCTGGAAAACCAAAACCCAGGAGAAGAGTACACAATGGGGGGTGAGATACTGACAACAGCAAAAATGGAAAGGGACCTGGGGGTAATTATATCAGATGACCTAAAGGTGGACAAGCAATGTGAGAAGGCAGTAAGGAAGGCTGGGGGGATACTGGGATGCATAGGGAAAGGCATCAATAGTAGAAAACAGGAAGTTGTTATGCCTCTGCACAGACAGTTAGTGAGACACCATCTGGAGTACTGTGTGCAGTTCTGGAGACCCTATCTCCGCAAAGACATAGACAGAGTGGAGGCTGTCCAGAGGAGGGCAACCAAAATGGTGCAGGGTCTGCACCAGAAGACATACGAAGAAAGACTAAATGAGCTTAATATGTATACCCTTGAGGAAAGAAGGGAGAAAGGGGACACGATAGAAACTTTCAAGTACCTCAAGGGACTCAACAAAGTCCAAGAGGGTAGTATCTTTCAGAAAAAGAGATATGCAAAAACAAGGGGGCACAATTTGAAGATAGAGGGGGGACGGCTCAGAGGAAATGTGAGGAAGTATTTCTTCATGGAGAGGGTTGTGGATGCATGGAACAGCCTCCCTGAGGAGGTTGTGGAGTCAAGAACAGTGGGGGATTTCAAGAATGTATGGGACAGACATAAGGCAGTCCTAGTGGGGGTAGGAGGAAGTAAGCTGTTAATTAACTAGGATCTGCAGCTTATCTGTTAGAGTAGGAAAATGGGGGACCACGTGATGCAGGCAAGCTAGAAGCAGCACTGTTTTCGAGCTCCCGCTCCTCTACCTCCTTTTTAAGTTATTTCGATCCATTTTCTTAATCATTCTACTACAGAGCGTGTTACTGGGCATTGAATATCTGTGCTAAGAGTGGTTTTAGCACATTTGGATGTCTCGGGCCCGGGACAACCGTCCCACAATGGAGGTGATGATGAAACAGGCCCAGCTGCAACATACTCCACCCGCTTCACAAGATAAGCAGCAGTCAAAGAAATCTAAAGCGCATGGGGAAAAGGGTGATTCCCCCATCGAATCAGCCGATCCCGCTTACAGAAGACAGGTTCCTGCAAGAATTGGAACCCTTTAAAGAGACTCTGAAAGATATAGCAGCGGATCTCAAATCAATGTGGGGCGATATGATGGAGCTATCGAGGCGAGTGGGAGATGCTGAAGCCCAGCTATGCTCGGTGGAAACTTGGAAGGAAAGGCAAGACCCAGAGCTGACTTTACTACGGAAACAAGTTCAGAAGTTGCAACTGAAGACAGAAGATTTAGAAGGGCGCAGTAGAAGAAAGAACATTCTAATTCTTGGTTTACCGGAAAAAGAAGAAGGGAATAACACAATCTCCTTTATACAGAAATTCCTAGAAAAGGTGGTAGGCCCATTGCCACTGCACTCAGCGTATCAGATTGAGAGAGCCCACTGATCCCTTCGGCCGAGACCCCAGCCTGGGGAGCCACCCAGGCCCATCATACTGAAATTCCTTAGCTATATTGAGCATCAGCATGTTTTGTCTAAGACTAAGGAGTTGAAGGCAGTAATGTGGGAAGGATCTTAGTTGCGCATCACGCAAGACCTGCCTTATGAAGTTCAACAAAGACGGGCAGCTTTTCATCCTATAGTAGCCAAGTTGGTGGCGGCAAGCATTCCTTTTAGGATGTCATACCCTGCAAAATTGCAAGTGTCTCTGTCAGGTAGCTGAAGTGCATATGAGACACCGCATCAAGCTAATACAGATCTTGCGATCAAGCTGCCAGAACTGTTTAAGCCGGGATGAGCAACATTACAAATATAGTCAGACTCATTTGGATCGACATACATTAGTTTTCTTAGTTCATTGTTAGCCTTTTCCTTTTTCTTTTTCGGAGGGTTGGTGGTTAAGAGTATCAGCTTATTGTTAACGCTGCTATCTAATTCTGCATATAACTTTAAGCCTCTTACCGAATAGATATGGGTCCGGTGGGGGTATGGGGGATGTGGGATTTGCTCCGGGGTCCAGCGTGGTGCCATGTTGCCCTTTTCAGGAGGTGTGGTGCTGGGGGGAGGCACTGGTTCAATGCCCAGTTGGGTGATTCTCGGGTGGAACGTGGGTGGGCCGATGCCTTTGCTTGGGGTCATATATAAGGTAGGACAGATTGTGTGCACCTTCCATTTAGCTCCCCCTGTTTTACTTCCCATGTCAGGCTTTATTTCCCTTTTTTTGGTGGTGGTAACCTGGCTACAGGGAGGCTCGCTAGGAGAACATGGTGAGTGGGTTTCCTTTTTAAAAATGGATATTGCAGAGCAGGTAAGCTAGCGATATTGCAATGCTCATTTTTCTTTTCCCAGTGGCTTCAGGATTAGAAGCCCCAGGCGCGAGTACCATAATGTTTAGTTGTCACCCCGATCGCCCTCTGTGTGATATTTTAGGTTGAATGTGTAATTTTCTCAGGGAATTCCTGGTCTTATCGGAGATTTCTCTTTCTCATTGATATAACAGATAGATTGGGTGTAACCGCTTTGAGTGTGGGTAATTAGAGTAAACTGATTGTGTTTTCTAAACTCGTGGGGGAGGAGGGGGCTGCTCGAACTAGTGTAGGCTTAGGTCGGGCTGCACAGTGGGTTAGTTTTTTGGGGGGTTGACCCAATAATGCTCCCAATCTCTTTTGTTTTGGCCTTCTGGAACACGGCCCTTTACTCTCCATATTTTAGCATTCAGCTATTTTTCAGTCTTCAGGGCTGGTTCTTAAGTGTACAGGGAGTATCTGAAGAGGTCATAGTGGGTGAGTCTCATAGACTGGTTAAGTTTATATTTGGACTCTGTCTACAGATGATTGTTGAGACTGCTGTACATAGTGGTTTTGTTTATAGGGTGGGAGGGTATATCTGGAGACTTTATTAGGTTACAGTTATATGGTTGGGAGTTATTAGGTTGGGGGGTGGGATTTTCCCTTCTATTTTACTTTTGTTTTACCCTTTTTTCCTGGATTATTTGTGCTATAGTTCCCTTATTCATTGGGGACCTTGTGTACATAGTTTGATGGGTTTAGGGAGGGAGGGGGGGTGTTATGGTTCTGATGCCTTTCCAACAGGACGTTCTGTCCGAGATCATAATAGGACGTTTAACATTACTTGCATTTTCATCAATACATAAACTTTGCGAAGTTTTTCGGGGAGGGCTGTCTTTCTTTTCTAAGATTTTCTCACAGGGATTGATGGGGACGGGGGTGGATTTGGATTGTTTCTTTTGCGCTTCTTGGATCGGTTCACCGTATTGAGGGATCTGGGGGGGGGGAGTTTTTGGCTACTGTCCTGATCTCTTCCCTTAGGATTATATGGTTCGATTTTAGCACTGGATGGTTAGAATTATCTACCCTTTTCGTAATTCGACCATTTTATGAACCTCTTTGGGAAGGGAAATGTTTTTCATTAACTCGTTTCTACTGGGGTTGTTGGGGATGGGGTGGGATTGAGTGTGCCTTTGGGATGGTCCAACTGGTTGGTGATACATGTCTCCCTTTTTGTTAAACAAAACGATATATGACAATGGTGCCAATTAAAATTGCAACCTGGAATGTCAGAGGTGTCATAGATTTGTCCAAAAGATATCAGGTTCTCAAAAACTGTGCCCTTTTAAATATTGACATTCTTTTGATGCAGGAAACATCTCATGGCCTCTGAAGCCAATGGATTACGTCGGCAGGGTTTCTCTCAATATTTTGTGTCTTGTGGGTCATCATCTAGCAGAGGGGTGGCTATATTGGTGAAAAGACACATATCATTTGTGGCAGAAGAATGTTTAATGGACCAAGAGGGTAGATTTATTATTGTTAAAGGCATACTCAATAATGTCAGGGTGGTGTTAGGAGCAATTTATGGTCCAGTAAGAGGGGACCCGGATTTTCTCATGAGCTTAGCCGACAAATTGAGTGGACTTCTGCCCTCCTTGATAATTCTAGGGGGCGACTGGAACATTGCTCCGTCGCAAGATTTAGATAAAGCCTATAGGCCATTAAAGCCCCTTTCCCCTTCACAACTCGCCCTAAGGGATTTTATGGATATATTGGGTTTATGTGACCCATGGCCTTTGCTTAATCCTTCTGGTTGGCTTTTTTCCTTTTACTCTCAAGTCCACTGGTCATGGTCCAGAATTGATTTCATTTTAATCAGCAACACCCTTCTGGCCAGTACTCACCAGACAGGAATTGAACCAATTGTTATATCGGATCATTCCATCGCATGGATTTCGATTTCCCCCGATCCGCACATTCAAAGAGACACCTCATGGAAATTAAATACACAACTCCTAAAGGAGGAGAGCATAATTTCTCATATTAAATTGCTAATCTCCCTCTTTATAGATTCCAACACGGGTTCTACAAGCAGGGAGGACTTGATTTGGTGTTCTTTTAAATGCTTCATTAGGGGAGAGTTCATTAAGCTAGTGTCCAAAAGGAAAAAACAGAGAGAGGCTAGAGTTATTTCGTTGTAGAATCAAATAAGGATGTCTGAAAATAACTTAACCTCTTTATCTTCCCAATCCGATTTAGAAGCTTTACTGAAGCTTAGGAATGAATATGCGCATTTGTTAAGGGATAAGGCAGAGTACGTCATCCTTAAAACCAAAGCCCGTTATTTTGATCAAGGTGAAAAACCAGGTAGAATGCTGTCCCTTTGATTGCGGGAAGTAGAAAGCTCAAGATTGATTCCTGCATTGTATTCCCCAGATGGCTCTATTAAGACCTCCCCTTGGGATATCTCCCAGGTCTTTGAATCCTTTTACAGAGATCTATATAGTAAGGGTTCTTCTCAGCCCTCCTATTCCCGTATTGAACAATTTCTTGATGGCCTTAATCTCCCTTCCCTGCAGGCCCACCAGTGCGAGATTCTAGCCTCTCCTATTACTCTGACTGAAGTGGAAGAAGCGATTAATGGGTTAGCGCTGGATAAATCCCTAGGCCCTGATGGTTTCCCCTCCAATTTCTATAAAGCCTTTTGTAAGGAGATAGCTCCCCTTCTCCTGAAACTATCTGACTATATGTTCATCTCTGACCTTCTAGATCCTACTTTGTTGGAAGCCATGATTGTCTTGATTTTGAAACCAGACAAACCCCAGAGGGAGCCTGCCAGTTACCGTCCAATTTCACTATTAAATTATGACATTAAAATTTTAACTAAAATCCTATCTCTTAGAATTAAGCAGATTTGGTCTAATTTGTTGAGTCCTGAACAGGTGGGGTTTGTTCAAGGCAGATCCTTGGCCGACCATCTCAACCCCACAGTATTTTTCAGGGCTGCCCAAGATTCTAGACTCCCATGGCTCTAATCTCATTAGATGCAGAAAGCCTCTGACAGAGTAAACTGGGAATTTCTCTGGGCCACTCTTAAGAGAATGGGCTTCCTGGATACCTTTATTCAATGGATTCGGATGGTATACAAGTCTCCTACTGCTAGAATTTATCGTAATGGGGTTTTCTCTTCTCGATTCCCCCTGTTCACTGGTACTCGGCAAGGTTGTCCCCTGTCTCCCTTCTTGTTTAATTTATATTTGGAACCCCTGCTACTTAGTATTAAGAACTCACCCCAGGTCACAGGTTGTTTAGTATACCAGCAACCTTTGTCCCTCTCAGTTTATGCAGATGATATTCTTTTACATTTGGCCAATCTGGAATCCTCACTAACACATGCACTACAAATTATTGATCGGTTTGGTCAGGTAGTTAACTATAAGCTGAATTTATCCAAATCCGTTATATTTCCATTAAATGCCCTCACGCTCCATGCTAATTTTACTCATTTCGGTATGAAATGGTCTCCCTCCTCACTCAAATACTTAGGCATACATCTCACTAGAGACCCAGAGGATTTCAGGAAACTCAATTTGGATGTCTTGGTGATGAAGATACAGCAGGATCTTCAAAGATGGGTCAACCTCCCATTGTCTTTATGGGGTTGCATCAGTATTATAAAAATGAATGTTCTGCCCCGTATTTTCTATCCTCTAAATCTACTGAACATCTGGCTCCCAGTGTCCTATTTTCAGCAGCTCCATTCTTCTCTCTCTAAATTCATTTGGCAGAGCAAACATCCTAGACAGGCCTTTTTAAAACTTAATTTACCTAAGAAGAGAGGTGGACTCTGCCTCCCCAATTTTATGTTATATTATTGGGCGAGTCATTTGTCTAAAATGGGGAGATGGTTCGACACTAGGCCTGATACATATCTTCCTATTTGGCTTCAGCTGGAGAGGAGGCTTTTGGATATGTATAGTCTCCACTCACCCAGAATTTTTTACTACTCTATTTCTGCATTACCTACTTTTTTACAAAATTCGGTGGTAGGGGTCTCCATAAAGGTTCTGACTCAATGTTGGAACTTCTTTAACATTTCACCCAAAAAAGATACGGCGCAACCTCTCACCTCAAACCCTAACATCAAAATAGGGGGCTTTCCACTTTCCCCAGACTGGCTTCCTCAATTACAGGATACTCTTGTGGAAAGCCTGTTTTCTCAGGATTCCCTCCTCTCCTCAACTGATATAATAGCTAAACTGAATATTCCTCAGAAATATATATTTAAGGTTTTTCAGCTGAGACATCTTATGGTCTCTATTTTTGGGACCACTTTCATGTCGTCCCAAGTCAGGCCTTTTCTAGACCAGATACAGGAATTTGCAAGTAGATCCCATGGAATCTCCAGGATTTATTCCTTTCTATTGGGTATTAAATACCCTAATGCCCTTATTGGCTCTAAAATTTGGGCTTCACTTCTGCCAGATTCCCCTTCGATTTGGGGTCAGGTTTGGGTGGACATGCATAGATATCTCACTCAAGATAGGCACAGACTTATACAGTATCATATCTTAAATAATCTGTATTATACTCTGGTTAAATTGGCCAACCTAGGCAGATTACCTTCGACTAACTGTACATGGTGTGGCGCAGCTGAAGGGAACTTGATACACATTCTTTGGCACTGCGACAAAGTGGCTCCATTATGGAATACAATTCAATCCAATCTGGATCCCCTTCTGGGACTGGGTGAGCTGTTTACTATAGAAATATGTATCTTAGGGATGCTTTAAAATATTAGAGTCCGGGAGCGCAGGTTTCATATGTCTCTACTTTCTATAGCAGTCAAAAGGCTGGTTCTCAAGCACTGGATGGACCAATTGGTAATATCATATGCTGAATGGTTGAAAGAAATGTCTCTCTGTTTTAATACTGAAAGGTTAATAGCAAGCTCCCAGAATCGCACAGCCTCCTTTCAGCCATAAATGGGGTAAATCCATATGCTTTATATTTGAATTAAGGACCATGTAATGCATGCCTCTGACTGTTTCAGCTTGTATTATTCACCTTTTGATGCCTGTCATTGTTGGAGTACTTTTACCTTTGGTATCTCTTTGTCATGTCTGTTTTTAACAAGGCACACTCTAGGGTGGGTGTGGGGTGGGGGGCGGTGAGGGGGTTGGGTATAGTAGTAGGTTATCCTTTTGTTACATTTGATCCTGGGACATTCTGGTGTCATGTTATCATTAATTTGATTCTGGTTGTTATTGTAAGGTGGCTCATTTTTCTCTTTGTCATATATCTTGTGTTTAATATAATCTAATAAAGATGTTGAATTTCAAAAAAGGTAGGAAAATGGGCAGACTAGGTGGGCCAAGTGGTCCTTATTTGCCGTCAAATTCTATGTTTCTATGTTTCTAATTTCCTTTATACCTATGGTGCGGAACATCTTACAGCTTTATGACCTGTCCAACATTAACGTCATTTTTAAAGAGACAGCCGCATAAGCGGGATGCCCTCTGCCTTCACTGAATTCCGGCAAAAAGTGACTGACATAATAAGCACCTCTATATATAACATATGTGAGGCCTCAGCTGGAGTACTGCTACCAGTTTTTGACCCCAAATGGCAGGAATGATGTGGACTGATTGCACACAGTTCAAATAGGAGCAGCAGGAATTATAATAGAAAAAATAGCATGGGATATGAGAAGAAACTAAATACCTTAGACATGTTTAGCCTAGAAAAGAGGAGAATAAAAGGTGATCCAGTTGCCCTATATGATTTCTTAAAAGAACCAGATTTGTATCAAGAGTCAGAACTGTATCAAAAAGAAAATCAGTCCACAAATAGGGGTCTTAACAAGCAGCTACAAGCGGAAATATTCAGGCATGATAAAATGAAGTACTATTTCTTACAGAGAGTGGTGGTAATTCGGAAGTCACTTCCAAACAATGTAATGAGCTCAGAAAAGAAACAGTAAAGAAAATGTTAAATATATATTTATTAGAAACAAATAATACAAGGTATTACCACTGAAATGCTGGTGGGTAATATGTCTCGATCCTTCTTCTGTCCTATTTTTCATCTGTTTGTACAATAATGTAGCTGCCATTTCCCACAATGTGCTAGGATGCCTGTGACACGTTTCTATCTCTGTGTTGTAAGGGACAGGGCAGAAGGTTTTGACTGGATGGCCCACCCCATCTAGTCATACCCCACCTTCAGTTTCCCACAGAAAGAGTTTACTTTAAAGATGTCATGGGTATTAAGAACACAGGAAGTGGAGAGCATGTTTGTGAATGTTTCATTTGCTGCCTTACTGAATGGGTCACTTTCAATACACAGACTTTGTGGGTATTCTATATTCAAGGTCCCTGTTATGCTCCAATTTCATGGCCACTAAATCTTATGCAAAATTTGCACCAATGGCGCAGAACATATGTAGTGCCACAAAATTCATCGCTGGCAATGTTTTATTCAACTGTGCAGATTTCCATAGTGCTTGGCTCCCTTCCCTCCTAGTTTATCATGAAATCCCTCCTCTATGATCATCATGTGATATCATCAATGACATCACATCATATTTTAGCCAATAGCAGGACTGAATTCTGCCATAGAAATGCATGAATAGTTCTCATGGCAGAAATGAACAAACCCTGCTGCAGAAGCCCAGGAACCCTCCTGCACAAAACAGACTTGAAGTGCTGTGGAGAACCGGGGCCCTTTCTATCATATTTACCATCCCAAAGATTCCACTTACTTCTGCTGTGACCTTGAGCAAGTCATTTAACCTCCCTGTGCTTAGCCTGTCTATAACCACTCTCTAATCTTACCTGTGATCTTTAAAATTGAAACAGTCTCTTCCTGTCCTTTCTCTGGATTGTAAAATGCATTGGGATACACTTTGTATAAATGGGGCTTTATAAAACCAAATTTCCTTCCCTCCCTTCCCTTCCATTTTATTAAAAACATTAACTCTCCGCTGCCTATAATAGTGCCTTTCACTTCACACTTCTGTCCCCTTTTTCCACCCACCACTGTGTCCTTTATCAGTCACTGGGGTGGCTTCCACTAGAAGGCCACTTTGACTTTGTCCTGTGATGCTTGGTTGATAAGGCTGTCTGGGCCAGCCAAGAGTCCCCTCTCACAGTCCTTTTCAAAGCCAGAGCCCTGTGCCACCCCCTCTGCTCAAATACCACCCCCACCCTCCAAGTTCCCAGGGTATCCACTAACATGGGAGTTAGAGCCCTGTCTGCTACAGCCCCCTTATTATGGAGTAAGCTGCCAGCTGAGCTTTGCTCCCTGAGTACCCACTCTCTTTTCAAAGCCCACCTCAAAGACTGGCTCCTAGCTGAATCAAGCTGCCGGTGCTTCACTGGGTAGCCTCCAACTTCCCTCCTCCTCCCCATCTAGTTTGCCTCTGGCTACCAAGCATTGCTGTATTTTCTTAGTTTACCCCATGGATCCATATATACTTGCTTGATTATTCACACTTATATACCTGTAGACCACTGTTGCACTTCTCTTGCATTACCTTGTCATCGCTGTGTTAACTCCATGCTCTATTTGTGAACCATTGTATTTTGTAGTTATTTTGCACTATTGTATTTTGTTTTCACTGTCTCCTGTGCCATTGCCATGTCCTGGGTCGTACCTGAAAATGGTCCCTGGGTCAGTGTACCTACCCGGTTATCAAAGTCATAAATAAATAAAATAATTTTGCATGTGTTATAGTCACATAAAGAGGAGTGTCATGCACTTATGCTTTGCAGAACATTACTGGTATCATTGTCTTTCACCATCATTAGCAAAATAGAATTATAAAATTGGTAAAAAAGCACTAAGCATGTGATTGGTCAAATGTTGTTACAGTGTATAACCATGCTTTATTCCAGCACAACACAGGTCAGAGATACTTAACTTTCTGAACTGTATTACGTACTTTTCAAACAAATATTCAGATAGGCTATAATAACAATAAGGCACTCCAGGGTGTGCGTAACTGAGAAGTAATGGTACCTCTTGCATGTGTAAAGCATTCTTCTTCAGCTTAAGCCTCATTTCCCAAGGCATGTGGTTATCCTTCAGTAATGCACACCCAATTGTGCCTTATTGTTTAAACAATGCCATGGTTCTGTCCAGTATGTGAACCATAAGCATATCTGGGGAGTCTGAGAAGACCCACCAACTCCCATAAAAGTTCACCAAGGTCCATTTTTTTATGTGGAAGCATAATAAAAAATTAAGCATGCTAGAACCTTCCCCCTTGATTCAGACTGGATACTGCCAAGACACCCTGTGCCAACTCACTCTTTTTCATCAGGTTACTGCTGTATATTTTTGGAAAAGTCATACATTAATCACAGTTTAAACAGTTGTATCAATTCCACTAGTAGACACATGAATATACTGTAGCAAAATGATTTACAGTGGGCAACACTTGTCACCTGGTGGTGCTAGCGAGCCCTAGAATATCCTATGCCCCTTGTCCTGATGCAATAACTGGCACAAAGTGGTCAATGTGACCATTTTGTGCCTTGCATGACTTTGCAACCCCATTGTACTATATATAAAGGGGGGCAGTGGGGGGACAACACCCCTTCCCCACACAGATGCTAACCAGTTTTAGACAGCTGGCTAACTATTATTTATTGCTGCCTAATAACAATTACTAGGCCCCATTTTTTTCTCATAGGGAAACCTAGTTATAATTTGTCTTTATAACCAGCTGGTTGTAATGGCATTCAAGCACTGGGATTCTCTTAAAAAGAACCCAGGAGCACACTCAAACTACGGCAATGTATGGGGTTGAAAAGTGAAAGTGCCAGCTGGTGCTTTCAACTCCCAGGCCATATGGAGCTCAGGAAAAGGGGGCCTGCAGTGAGAAAACAGTGCCCAGCAATTATAAAACAAAGCTTGGGGGACTGTGTGAAACTTAAATATAATAATTCTCCCATAGGGAAACCTGGTTATAATTCGCCGTTATAACCCATGAACACACACTGGATTTCCCTCACAACAGGCATGCACAATCCTCTACTCTTCCTTGAATCACCTCTCTGTACTCCGCTGCGTGCAGGACTCGGTGGTAAGTATATATAAAAAACTTGCCAGTCGCCTCTCATCCTTGAAGTACACCAATCCTTCCACAGGTGCTCCTTAGTTAACATTTTTTAAAAAGGAAAGAAAAAAAAAAAAGGCAAGTTTACAGCAGCCACGGACAGTGTATGGTGGACCACACTTCATCCCGGCCAGACCCTGGCTGAACACCGATGTATTTTTATTTTATATAATTGCTGTGGGGAGAAAATGCTCCCCAGCAATTATATAAAATAAAATATGAGGTGGTGTGTAAAACTCGATTTTACACACACTCTCTCATTGTGGGATGCATTTCATAAACCCTTCAGGCTTTGCCTTCAGGATTTATGTAGCATCCCACAACAAGGGTGTGTGTAAAATCATGTTATACACAACACTCCATACTTTATTCTCTATTTTATACACATCCTTGGTATGAGATGGTATTATAAACCCCTCGAGCTTCACCCTTAGAGTTTATGTAGCATCCCACTCATCAGGTGTGCATAAAATTCTTGATATGCATAGTACTCTGGGCATCATTCTACATGGACTTACTTTCTACTGTTGTAGTTGTTCTCATTGCAGGATGGCAAATTGTTATTTTGTGACTGCTTATTGTCAGCTACCTATTGTCACACTGAATAAGGCTGTGTGGGATGTTGAAACTCCCACAGAATGGAATGCTGTGGAATTTGAGAAACTTCTGTGGAATTCCATCAGTAGCAGAATTCCAACATTTCACATGCAAAATAGTTTTCAAGGATTAATAATCTGCTGTTTGATTCTTTGTCCACAATCCACAGAAAAATATTCCATGGTTTATACAGAAATGGTATTTCAGAATTCCATGGAGGGGATTTGAAATTTCCAACTGGTGCTTTCAGCCAATGAGAAAGCAGGCTGGGCACCAGTATAGAAGAGTACCTGGTGAAGTGGCATTTGGACTGGTACTTGTTTTTACCTGGGCATCAACTGAAAAATAAATGCCCAGGTTGGAGCTGCTTTCGGCCAATCAGAATGGAGAATCCATTCTTACCATATTCTAAAGAAATGTATTTCAGAATTCCATGGAATTAATAAAGAAATTCCAAAAAACATTATGGGAGCAGAACTACCATTATGCGTCAGTTCCGATGGCAGAATTCTGCATTCCAGACAGCCCTGGTATTTAATCTTACTGTATTACAGTTTGGTTTTGTTGCCTTATCCTGCTGTATTGTACCTGAATGTTATCCTGCCTGCAATTCCCGATTAACTGTCATGCTGTTTCTTTAGTATTCTTCTGTGTTGCACTTTAAAATAGGCATTTATCTGTCCAGTATACCTACCTGGTTAACAAAAGATAAATAAATAAATAAACAAACAAACAAACAATGTGGGAAATTGTGTGGGTTGGGAGGCACCTTGCACATTGCATGTATGGCCATTCTCCATGCATGGCAATCCTTGTTAACCCCTGTCTGAAGTCTGCTGACAGACAGTAAGAGGGTTGAAATGCTGTGATGTGGCCTACAGGGAGGGAAGAGAGGTAGGATTTTGTGGGACAAGCCACAGTCAGACTACAAGTGAGAGGGCCAGAGGCTAGTAGGGGAGACTAGTGTGGGGGACTCCACTGGATTCCAGGGAAATCATGAATGATGGGAGGTAGGTTGGGAGCCATGTGACTACAAGGAACAAGGTCAGTGCGACATCAAAATTGAATATCTCTTTCCCAGAAGCAGGCCAAAAGGTAAAGGGGGGACAAACAAGTGGGAGGCACTGCCGTTATACACAGAATCAGAGTATGACATATCACATCACTGATGTTATGCCATTCTGCAACTCAGTGTAAGTTGCTAACCAACATGTTATGCATACCTCATTTGTACTTTATATCCACTAACTTATGGACACCTCATTTATATTGTGACTCAGTCACAGGACCATCCAATCCTGCAACTAAGAAGGAGTTTTGTGTGCAGTATGAATGGAAGGTAGTGCAACAAGATGAAACCCCCCCTTTCTGTTTTTCAACACCAACCACTGCCACTGAAAATACTACCTATAGGTTTGCCTACTGCTATAAACATAAGCAGTAAGCCACAGCAGGGTGTGCATTAAAGGTTTGAATGTACTCCCAAGAGGAGTGAGGCATGAGGCTGAAGGTCAAGTGTCCTTATGCCCCTAGGGAAGTGCATTCAAATCCTTTGACACACACCCTGGAGTGACTTACTGCACTTATAAAATGGTTGCTGCTGTTATGTATTACTTATAAAGTGAAACATTCTTAATTTGCCTTTTTAATAAAATCATTTGTTTAACTACATTTAAATGGCAAAATTGTATACACGAAACATTTCAGGGCTTTGTAGGCAATGAGGCTTTTTTGCCTTAGTAATTAGATCTGGCACTTGATCATGCACCACTAGCTTTTTTAATGCAGGTTCTGGTGAGGTATCAGCCAGTAAGAGTCCATGATTTTTCCTTGACATTTTATTAAAAACAACTATAGTTACTGCCCTGAAGGAAGAGTGGGCCATATAATCCCTGTGCTCCTGTAAATTGTGTTGCAGTTTCAGACTCGCTGCACTTTAACTACCAGTGAACAAGGGAAGCAATCTGCTCTGGTGCTTTCCTTGATGCTGCATATTTATTATTGAAAAATACAAATAAAAGAAGTGTAAATTCATTATGTACTTTATGTATGTTTGTAAGCATGAATGCATGTAAGAATGTACGCGTATGTTTGTATTCACATATGCAAATATGCATTATTTGCAAGTGGCCATGCAGAGATTTTACATTTAGGCTAGAACTGAACAAATTAATGCTAGGGACAATGGTCTTAAAGTAATAGACTTATGAGTGAGCATTTTACATCATGTGTAATTAGAGTAAGTGTGTCGTTTTACACTACATAAACTTGTTGGCAGTTTTCACACCAAGTTTATTAACTGGAAGAACTGGAATCAATGATTTGGAAATGTGTACCAGGCTGCTGTTTTTATTAGCTGCATTACTGAAAGACTAACAAAATAGCAGGTGAGAGGCACAGTATGCCTGCAGTCCAGGCTCAGATTGAAAATACATTTTAAGATGCTGCAATGAATAGTACAGTATTTTGCACTGCCTGTGAAAACTACTGCACTAATTTTGTCGGAAGATCTCAAATGCCACTATCATTCTTCCCCATATGATGCACTGCAGATGACAAACATTGTTGGAGGGGACTGTAAAATTTGCAGGTTAGAAACATCTTAGTTTCCACTCAGAACTGGATGCTTCAACTCCTGCTGTACAGGGATCATTCAGACAGTGACATTCCAGCAGCATGTCTGAAAACAGTGCCCATTCTTATAATTTTGAAGTATGCCTATCTACACATGGCAGAGATTATTGACCAAACATGCAATTCATTTTCAATATTGTGCAGCTATTTTGAGTTCAGTCTATTGTGTATTTCAAAAGAATGTTATTTGCCCTTTTCCCACCTCTTATAGAGCACCTGTGACTGCCTAAATTGAAAACAGCCTTGCCCAATTAGAACCTAACCGTTTCCTCTTCAACCCTCTTGGCCACCAGCTCTGAGTGTTCTCGTTTGGCTCATGTCTTCTTATCCTTCCCTACTTCTTTACTCTCACCCGCTCCTCTTCCATGCATTATCTTTCGACAAAGCCTCTGGGCTGCTTCCCTCCTCACCCCTTTTTCACCCTCCCTAATCTCCTGTCACTACTTCCCTTCCACTCCTTATTTGTTTATCGCATTTGCATTATAATCTTATCTGAGAATGTATTTACAATTTTTGGTACTATGCTGTTTTTGTTATTATCTGTGAATGTACACTCTGCCTTCCTTTGTCTGTTTCTTCTGCCTTCCCACTCTTTGACGTTGAACCTTTGTAAATGAGCTGTAATGTGCTCAAATGTACAGTTAATCCGAGAATAAATAAATAAAATAAAATAAAATAAAATATAGATGTCTCTCCTCTGTTTTGCGTCTTCTGCCCCTCTAAACAGAGGCTTTTAACCTACATTACTCATTATTTTTGCTAGTCTCCCAAAGCAAACAATCAAACGAGAATCCAGAAATGCAGGAGAAACCTGAACATTGCTCAAAACTAAGCATTACGCTATTACAATTTAACTATTTTTAAAAAAAAATTATCCCATTCAGCAAATAAACCATCCCGTTTTATTTCCATATGCAAGTGCTGCTGTCCCTGGTGCTGAAAAAAAAACCCCAAAAACAGACGCCTTCAAAATCATCTAGTGATCTGATAGGAGGATTTGACTGATTGACTGAAGAACTAGCCACATAAAGCAGAGCCATATAACAAGTTCAGAAAGCTCATTAAATCCATTCTTAGGGCGGACTAGCCTCTATCAGGTTAGGTGAGATTTACAAAACAGTTTTAGTGAATAATGGATGTTTTGCATAAACCTAAAAGAGCTAGAGGGCTTGACCATTTTTAGGCAATTTTATAGCCCGGATCTTCTAGAAAAAAACTCTAGTGCAATGTACAAGATAAAGGCGTTTTTTTCAGAAGGAATTCTGAACGTACACAGACCTCCAATGTTTTTTGAATTGTTCGACCATCCTTACACTCACATGTTGTTACACGAATGCGTCTATGCCTGCAATGCATAACAATACTTACAACCCAAGGTATTTAGATTTTTACACAGGTATGCTTAAACGTACCCATCCCCTCGTTAGAAGTTATTGGCAAAAACATAAATATTAGAGATCATTTTACACAATCTTCCCCGCGTACTTGTTATCTGATGCCTGCAGTGCATTCAGTCTTACCTGTAATATAGGGATGGAGCAAGACGGTAAACAGATAGCTGAGCTTTCCTTGCATGGTGCCGCTTACATTGCACCTTTCACGAATCGAAATTTCAATAAATAGCTTTCTTCTTGCCCTGTTTTTGCCTACGCTAATCTCCCAGTTCCAGGTTTATTCTCCCACAAATTCAGGTGACTTTTGAGAGGATGCCACCATCTGATTTTTGCTACGGCGAGCCCGTCTCAAATCAATCACACCGATTTATTGTGGCTGGTTCTTGCGCAGCAACAGAAGAGCGTTTTTTTGCAACACAGCTAATGCATAATTAATGCGGTGTAGCGTCTCCCGTAGCAGGAACCTCGTTCTAGAGGGCTGATTGCAGCTAACAGCACCTGTGGACACTGGGATATTCTCAGACAATCATCCAAAGATATTTTTTCTACAGTAAATGTCTTACTTGCGACTCGTAATGTTTCTGATGTATCAACATATTAACATTATAGTCGTGTAATGACGTAGTTCTAAGTAATTTTTTTCTGAAACGATGAGAAATCTGATTGCTTGTTTTACCGAATCTGCCCCTTCGGGCAGATAAGCCATTTACTAGCAGATGCGATTAAATAATATGTTTAACGTTTGGATGGACATGAATTACTATCAGGAGGTTAACAATATGATCTCTTCAGAGTGTATTTTCATTTTACCACCCTGCACGCAGATACCTACTGTCCGCCTCTCAGACAGCTGTTCCATTACAATCACAATCCTATCAATAACAACTCCGCCTCAGCACAGAAACCCACTGGATTCAAACTCTCCTACGGTGACACTATCCGAAGGGCAAATCCCTTCTCCTCCATGACCTTATCCTCGATGAAATCAACGCCGTGTCTTAGTGAAACATGGGTAGCAGCCTTTCATCTCTTTCTTTTCTCCAAAACTGCCGCTCTGGTTACCAGAGAACAGCCTAACCTCTATGGCTGTGGTGCCAGCATTGTTGCAACTGCCATACCTAACCTTTGAATCAGTATCCCACTTCTAGCAAATAGCCCTCTGGCCACCTCACCTTCAGCTCCAACCCAATTAACCAGGAACCTTTGCCATTTGACATGTTCCCAAACCTAAGTCTTCATTTCTTACTGAATTCTTTCATCTTCTATTCATATTTAACCAGATTATCGTTCTCCACTTACATCCTTACTGGCAACCTGAACATCCTAATCAAAAATCTCCCCCCTCCCCACCTTTCCATTTACATTTCTGTCTTGGTCTTTCTTCTGGGCTGTTATGTCTTAGGTGATCTTTTTTTGATCTTTTTTCTATCTGCTCACATACACTTATGGTCATAAACTTGACTTGTTTATCAGTAAGCTTATCATTCTCTTCACCAACTTGTCCATAGCATGTAAACAATCACTTCCTGGTCACAGCTGAGCTAACCTCAGCCTTCCCACTATTATCAAACACCACCTTAACCCATTGGTTCCTCAAACCCATCTATAGATTTGAAAATATCACCTTACAACTGACTCCCACTCTTACTAATCCCTCTGATTCTGTGACTTGTTGTGCACAGAAATATGTTGGTCATGCTTGGAAAAACACACCATTCTATGACTTATAGTACACTGTGGTCTGCAAACACTGCAGGGATGTGCCCCTGTTCAGCACTTTGTAAATGTACTCTTCATTAGTTACCAATGGTGCAGGCAACCCTTGCATACCTCCTGGTAGTATATGTTCTAGCCTGCACCCACTCATCTCTACACTCTCAGCCCCATTTTTGGTCTGCAAACATTACAAATTCACATGATTTGAATCAGCATCATGTTCTCACTGAATTGCCACCCCAATCCCCAAAATATTTTGTGAATTATCCCTTATCTACCACTGGCCTTCTGTCTTGCCCATCCGTGCTCTTGAGACAAGTGGCCTTGTGACCTCTACACACAAAAGCATATCCTCCAATTCACTTCCCATGCATTGAGTCTACTGTTGCCTCTGACACTAATTCCCTGCATGACAGCTACTATATTGTTAATGGCTATCCTTTTACTGATACATCATATGATGCCTTAAAAAAATGACAACACTTTCAGTGTCCCCAATCTCACCCCTAATCCATCACCCATCACCACTTTCATGGGAATTTCAAAATCCCCAACTGCTTCAGTATGCCAAATTGCAGGAGACACGTTGCAGCTGTATGAAGATACAGTAGCAGGTTTTGCTGCATGCAGTTGATCTTGAAACAAACAATTTGTTTGCAATGGCTAAGCCGCATGATATCCAATTGCAGAATAATTGTCTCACAAATGGCTAAGTACAAGCATGGGGAGATGTAAAAAAGTCTACTATACATGGGGAGATGTAGAGAAAAAGTCTACCATCTAAAAACATATTACAAAGCACTACATTTCCCTATGCTAGTGCAATGTTTAACTACACACTAACTCCAACCTTCCATTCCTCAATAAAGCACTTAGAATAGTACATTTCTTTCAACAATGAAGTTATCTTTCCTGCAACAGAGGTTTCAATAGCTTTCAGTCTTGTTTCAGCTACAGCAAAGTTGCCTTTTCCATATACTGTAGTAAAAACTTTCTGTTCCCCTGTGGCCATGGCGCCATTATCATTGCTTTCCTCAATCCTAGTGTACACATTGATGCTTTCTCAATTATCTAAAACACTTCCTTAGTTCAACCGATACTTGAAGTTTACTCACCTGGTAAAGGTGATTGTGGGAGTATAGCTCTATGAAACTCCCAAATCCTTACATCATGGATTTTGTCTGCCTGATAGACTGCTGATGCAAATCTGACTTCAAATCAAAATCTGATATTAACTAGACCCTGGACTCTTCCAGGTATCTCAGTTATGATATCTTCCAAAGCTTGATTATGATGTTGATCAGGTAAGACTTGTTAAAGCAGTACAGACAGAACATAAGCATCTAGTGATCTGCATACATCCTGAATGAGCAAGTGGATGTTATGCCTTAATGTGCAGGGGTCAAGTTTATCTAGCACAGTGTTGTAAAGCAGACATGATAGAAACTTTCAAGTACCTCAAGGTAATCAACACAGTTCAAGATGGCAGCATCTTTAAGAAAAAGAGATGTACAAGAACAAGGGGGCACAATTTGAAGATAGAGGGGGAATGGCTCAGGGGCAACGTGAGGAAGTACTTTTTCACAAAGAAGGTGGTGGACGCATGGAACCACCTTTCTGAGGAGGTTGTGGGGTCAAAAACAGTGGGGGAATTCAAGAATACATGGGACAGGCATAAGGCAATTTTAGTGATGGGTAGGAGGATGTAGGGTGTTGGGTAACTGGAATCTGCAGCTTATCTAATAGGTAGGAAATGGGCAGACTTGGTGGGCTAAACAGTCCTTATCTGCCATCAAAGTCTATGTTTCTATGTATCAATACTACTCTTACTCAACAATTAATGTTATACATTGGCTTGGTAGTCTACATCTATAGAAATATACTGACTGGAACTTACAGGTAACATTTCAGCTAGGCTCTGGTCACGATCAGTTTCCTCCACCAGGTGATCTCTGGAGTGCCATAGAGATATGCTTCCACAATCACCTTTACCAGGTGAGTAAACTTCCATTGTGGGTCACATCTCTACAGGGTTGTCACCAGGAAGAGCACTAAAGAATCAGTGCTTTTGGGTGGGCGAGTGCAGAAGAGCGGATGCCTAAACGGCAATCACCAAAAACACAGAATGGCAGTAAATGAGTGACTGTAGTCACAGCCCAGTAGGGGTGATATGCATAGCAGCTACAGTCCACCATGCAAGCACTCCAAGCCCATGCAGCATAGAAGTAAGAGCTGGGTGCAGGCCACAGGAAAGGCAAGATCAGGCAGGAAGGGGCCTGGGAAAGCAAGGGTGGTGGGTGGCGTGAAGCACAAAGGCGCCCATGGTCCTACACAGATGGGAACATACCTGCCATTTGGGCGTCCATGTCCCAGCCACACAGGAGGGACAGGAGGCACAGAACAGCCATGAGCTATGCAGCAGGAGCACTGCGTGGGAACACAGAAGATGGTAGGGCAGCACACTGCAGGCAGGAATACAGGAACCTGACAATCGTCCACACACAGCCCGACAGCAATGTCCACAGTCACCCCCGCAACACAGGCCTGTGGACCAACACCACTACAGCAGAGCCCCCCAATAGCAGGCCCAGGAAAGCCCCCCATGTATGAGCCACAATCCACACCCACACAACACTGCAGAGGAAGCCCACCCCCACGAAGAGCATGCCCCTGTGGTCCCACAGACACCCACCCACGGCAGAGCAATGGCCCAATTGCAGCCCTTTGGAATGTGTGGCCAGCAGGGCCACCAGGATGCCTAGGCAATGAGGGTACAGACATGAGGAGGGGGCGGGGCCAAACCCAGGTACATAAAGGCTACAGGGTGGGAAGGGGCATGTGTCAGCCAACACAGGGTGGGGCCCAGAACAGCTATAAAAGGGACACATGGTGCAGTATCCACAGTACTGTCAACCTGCCTACAGGATGTTGGTGCAGTTTATACAGAGCCAGAAAGGCAAGCCTCTAGCCGTGTACATTGGCTATGTGTACCGGAAGGACAAGGCGGGACCTGAAAAGGTCTACTGGTGGTGCACAGAGGCCCACAGGTAGCACTGCCTTGCCCACCTCCACACCATGGAGGACACTGCAGTGGCCACCATTTATGACCACATCCACACCCCTTACATGGCAGATATGGGTGTATGTCGAATACTCGGGACATTGCAGGATAGGGCACATTGGACACTAGACAGCATGTCTCAGGTCATCATGGAGAGTATGGCCAGGATATCTGTGGCAATGGCTGGATGTCTGCCAGGTGTTTAACTGATGCAGAGGACCATCCAGGGCATGTGGCATGTGGCATGAGGGTGGCCAACAGCACCCTTGACTGTCACAGAACTTATCATCCTGGATGAGTTCACCATGACAGGTGATGGTGCACGGTTCCTACTGTCTGACAGCGGGAGTGAGCAGAACCGCCTGCTGATCTATGCCACTGACCTTGGTCTGCAGCATCTGGTGGATGGCTCAGACTGGTTCATGGATGGGACATTCAGAACATGCCCAACCCTGTTCAACCAGCTCTACATGGTCCACACCATCCAGTCTGGTGTAGTCCTGCCAGCTGTGTACATCCTCACATGCTCTTGGAGGACACAGATGTACATGCGACTGCTGGGCCAGTTAAAAATCCACCGCCCAGTGCTGGCCCCCACCATAGTCCTGCTTGACTTCAAGCATGCTAGCTGGTGTGGTGTGGCCAGTGTATTCCTGGGCACCCAGATACATGGATTTTTTTCCACTTTTCACAGGCCCTGTGGCGCAAGATACAACAATGCCCAGAGGTTCTGCAGCGGTACATGGGTGACCCAGATTTTGCCCTGCACCTCCAAATGCTGGCACTGGCCTTTGTTCCACCTGCAGACATGCCAGCAGTGTTTGAGGGGATGCAAGAGTGGGAGTACATGGCAGTGAAGGAAGAGGTTCTCTACCCAATCCGACCTCAGCTATTTTGAGGATAACTGGGTTGGTAGCCCCACTGGTCGGTCTGGATGTTGTTGTGACACCTTCCCTATAGATCAGTGGAATTGCCATGGTGCGACAATTCAAGGACTGGCCAAGACCAATAATGCCATGGAGGGGTGGCACAGGGCCTTCAACACCTGAGTCGGGTCATGCCACCCCAGCATATGGCAGTTGCTCAAGTGCCTTCGTGAGAAGGAGCAACTGACTGTTGTATGGGCTGAACAGCTAATCTCTAATGCAGAGTCTGTACAGGTCTGGTGGTGTTACTGTGGCCTCAATGTCTGGATCATGGCTATAGTGGTGGATTATGACACCCGTAGTCATTACGACTACCTCAGTGGCCTTGCTCACAACGTATTCCATGTGTGAGCAGACACGGGGTAGCCTGTGGCGTGTCCTATTGGAATTGTTATCATCTGTTGTGCCCTTCCCAGACACCTGTTGGCCACAGTCCTGGCATAGCCCACCTGTTGCCAGTGGTGACCACCTCTTCATGGCCACATGGCCTGGGCACAAAAGCCTGCTATATAACACAGCAGTGGAGCAGTCCCACCCTGGCATGGGCGCCAGTTCAATATACACATCACCTCAAGTCACTCATTTGACCCATGTACCTGTCTTGCCTGTTGGTGTGCCTGCATGGCACACAGTGCCTTGACGCAGTGCCATCTGCGCCACTACCATTCACAATGTACATTGCCCCACATACACATTGCCAGTGGGCATGAACAACCGAGGTGTGCGGCACACAGCCTCTACCCATCAGTGTTGGGGGATGGCACCCTGTCCCCCATTGATGGTTGTGCACATGACTGTGCACAGTACGGACACCATGCACATGTTTTGCACCCACACAGTTATCCCTGTCAGTCCAGTGCAGTCCCCACCCCCATCATGTGCTTTCCGACACAGCCCTACCACAGCAGGCATTCTCCATGCATGGGCCTTGCCTCACAGTATATACCCATCCCTGGTGGTCTAGTGCTTCCACCAGTACAGTCCACTTCAGGTCCCCCCCCCCAACATCATGCTAGTCACCCACACCACATTGCCCTGTGTCACTCAAAACAATCCTGTCACCCACTTCTGGGCACTCTTGTCATGGCGCCATGTTGCACTCGCTCTGTCCCCGTAGCCAGGGCGGGTATGCCTGCTGCATGTTGTCCTGTGGCAACATCGCCCATTCTGACTCATCCATGCATCCTCTGCCTCCTGCCAGTGCTCTCCCCACCAGTCACCATTTTCCCCCATCGCCCTCCTTGCATTCTGCATCATACATTCACCCACTGGGAACTCGCTGTCACGGAGTCACCCTTATCACATAAAACCCTCTACAGAACTCTCAAATCCTTACATCCTCGGTACTACAAAGCAGCACGTAGGCCTCAGGGTGAGGGGAGAGTGATAATGGGCAGAGACAGCTAGTTTTGCAGCAGAAAGCACTGAGTGCCTGAAACCGGCCATTGGGGAGGTAAGAGTATCCAGTTTGCACTGTTTGGTGAAAGTATGAAGTATGCCTGGTTCCTTTTGGCGCATTAAGAAACTATTACTCTTGTTGAATGGCTCTGAAGTATTGTGGTGGGGTTTCATTTGACACTATGTACGCTTCTGTAATCATTTTTTTTGAGCTACAGAGCAACAGTGGATTGGTCAACACCCTACCCTTTATGTGCATTCGAATGATAATCAACAATTTGTCTGACATCCTGTTGCCCTCGGTCCTGTTTAAGTAAGTTCTCAATACTGTCAGCATGTCAGGGGTGATGATGTCTTTCTTCTGGGGCAATAATGACTCGGAAGCTATGGCTAGCAGTTGGATTGGCTGGTTGTTGGGAAAAGTTGATGTGCTCTTGGGTATGAACAATGGTATGGTTCTGAGCGTGACCCTGTCATGGAAAAAATGCAAGGAATGGTTGTCTTTGGGAAAGGCCACTTACTTCTCATATTATCCTAGCTGCAGATGGCTTCTAAAAACACAGTCCTGAGAGCCATCCACCATAGCTCTACTATGTCCATAGGCTTAAAAGGTGCTTTGGCCAGGGCATTTAGTATCAGGTTGAGATTCAAGGGCACTGTGACTTGTTGTCTCATTGGTTTAATCAGAGCTGCAGCCATTAGGAATCGATTACTTTGGGATGTTACTCAGATGGCATGTTCATTATTGGCCCTCTTACTGTGCCTGTCAGTAATAGTTGAACCCTTAGAGAGGTTAGTGATAGTCTTTTATCAAGTCATTGTTGAGGAAATGGCAGAATTTGGGGAGTTGTAGTTTCTTCCAGTTCAATGTTCTGTTCTGAGCACCACCTTGAGAATGTGGCTTAATATCTCTTGTACATCCTGTTTGTTGAGGACCTTCTGGATTGGAGCAAAGTGTCAATAACTGCTGTGTGGTAGTGGGCCTTTATCAGCCTCTTCCTTTCAAGAGCCAGGACATTAGTCTGAGGTTCCTTGGGTTTGGGTGCCTTAATGGGTCTTGTGTCAGGAGGTCATTCTTGATAGATAGAGTGCAGTTTTCTAGACCCATTAACACCACTGAGGTGAACCATGCCTGTCTGGGCAAATGGGGAGTTATCATGACTACTGGTCCAGTGTATCCTAAAGGAATTATGCCTGACAGGGTGGGTGTTATTCTGGGATAACATCCCACCTCAGGTAGCTGGGCCCGAGGCCACTGGCCAAGGGTGTCCAACACCCGAGAAGGGATGTTATCCCAGCATACCACCCACCCTGGAGGGCATTATTCCTATTATATAATGGCTCATTGTTTTATACAGAAAAAAAACAATAATAATGTTTTTTTAGTGTTTAAAAATATTTTTTAAGAGAAGATGCAAACAATCATCAAGCGGAAAAAAGATATATCAATCTTATCAGCAGCAGGGATGTTATGCCAGGATAACATTCCTGATGTTATGGACAACTGACTAATCAGAAGCCAGGATTCTTTCTTGCCATTGTATAATCATGATTACTTGCAAGATCAAGGGGAATGGGGAAAGATGTATGCTGTGTGAAAGGTCCATTCCAGTGTCAATGTATCTACCCCCTTGGATTGATATTTCTTCAACCTGGAGTAAGAGTGTGGGACCTGCATGTTCTTGGATGTGTCCATAAGGTCTATTGGTATCAGGCCCCTTCTCCTGTCTAGCATCCTGAATATTTGTGGATGATAGTGCCATTCCCCAGGGTGACTCAGCCAGTCTGCTATGGTGTTGATCTGTTGCACCAGATGTATTGCTTCTATATGACCGAGGTCTCTCTGGGACCACTTGAGTAATTTTGCTGCTTCCATTTGCATGGCTTTGCTCCTTGTGTCATCTTGCTTTGTTATATGTGATACAGTGGTTCTGTTGTTGGATCTTTTGAGTACCGCCTTTGTTTTTATGGTGATTTGATAGTGTAGTAGGGCATTGTATACTGCTCTCATCTTGATGATGTTGATTGAGAGTTGTGATTCCATTCTTGTCCAGTGGTCCTGGGCTGTCCTGTTGATCAAAGCTGCTCCCCAGCCTATGAGGCTTGCATCCATGTCTATTATTATGCCGTATGTATGATCTAATGGAACTCCACCGACCATGTTTCTTTTCATCATCTACCACTGAAGGGATGATTTCACCCTCTGTGGGACTGTTACCTGTTTATGTAGCTTGTTGTTTGCATCTATGGCCTCTTGTATTACAATGGCCTGTAGTGGTCTCATTCTCTATTGAAGCCAGGGGACCAAGTTGATGCAGGATGCTATTGTCCCTAGGAGCTGAAGAACTTCAACCAATGAAGACTTCTGTAGTTTGGTGGGGAGTGAGCCTGTGAGATGAGATTGCCCACCTTCTTCAATAATGCTCCCCTTGCAAACATCCTGAACCTATTGGTCACTTCTAGTACTGTTCCCACCCTGTGGAAAACAGCCTGCATGATCCCCCTCCACAAAGGAGGTGATCCACTGGTTCCTTATAACTACCATCCCATCTCCCTTCTCCCCTCACTTGCCAAGGTTTAGGAATCCCTAATTTACTTCAAATTATAAGACTACATCACCACATCAAACACCCTCTCCCCTTACCAGTCAGGATTTCATAAACATCATTCCACAGTCACTTCCTTAATGTGCATCACAAATGCTATTCACTCAACCATGGATAAAGGCCATATTACAGCGGCCATCTATATAGACCTTGCCAAAGCCTTTGATTCAGTCTCACACAGTATCTTACTGAATTTCTTTTTACTCTATAGGTCTAGCAGCTCCCTCCATCCATTGGTTCTCCTCATATCTAATCGGTAGCAGCAATTGGTACATATCGGCAACTCCACCTTCCCCCGTACCCATTTTGTCTAGTGTCCCACAAGGATCAATACTCGGCCCAATACTGTTCTCTGTATTTATTAACAAGCTCCCCCCATCTGTTCCCACTGACATATCCACATGTATACTGACGATACTGTTATTTTCACCTCGGGACCCTCCACTATGGAAGTACAACCTCTCATCCAGCAAAATCAAAACAATGTCTTGGCCTGGTTCAAAGCCAATGATCTCAAAGTAAACCAGAAGAAGATTGTCTCAATGATGTTCGGCTCAGCTCAGAACCTATCCAGGCTTCAGTCCTACCCGTATTCTACTCTCAGGACAACTCCCCCTTGGAAATAGTATAGGTTTACAAATACCAGGGAGCATGGCTGGATTAGCACCTTAACTTTTCTACCCATATTAACACACTAGTCTCAAAGCTTCATCCAAAACTGGGCTTCCTCTATTGCAACAAGCGCATCCTCTCACTCCCAGTTTGACACAAGCTTGTCTCAAAGATGATTCTTCCCTCCCTTGACCATGCTGACATTGTTTATGGCCCTTCCCCTGCCACTTTCCTCTTGAAACTAAATACCTTACTAAATTATTTCTGCAGATTTGGCTCTAAGTCTCCTCCTCACACACACCACTGCTCCCTGTACTCATCCCTTTCCCTTGCTCCACTGTCACATAGGAGGTACATACACTCAATGTCCTTCATAGTCAAATTTTGGTTTGGCCTCCTTCCCCCATACCTCTCCTCCTGTCTCAGCCCTCCCCCCTTATACTCTCTCCACTCCTGGGATCCCTGCACTTTCTCTATCCCCCACTACCATAGAACAGCTGGGCATAGTGCCTTCTCCTATTGCCTACCCCTGGCATGGAATAATCTCTCCACTGAACTTTGTAACTCTGCTACCTACCTGTCACTCAAAAAACTGTTACCCAACTCCCTCCTGCGCCTGTCTCCCCTCTACCTGATGGGCACTGCTAGTACTGTATGCTATATATATCTTGGGCTGAACTTCTGTTAGTATAACAGTAATGCACTTTTTAACCCTGTTTTTCTGCACTTTATTAAATGCCATTTGTTTGTCTTTCTTTGTGCTGCCAATTCTAGTTCTATCAACTGTTTGACTTGTTGGTTTAATTTTCTGTAATTTGCATTGTAATCTCATTTCTGTATTTTTGCTATTTGTCTTGTGCCCCCGGAATGCACCTGAAAATGAGCCTCAGTTCAGTAGGCTTTTCCTGTTTACCTAAAGTTTAGATAAATAAATAATGGTCTGACCTGTCCCAGGGGATATCAATCTCTGCCCCAAGGTGATCGATCCTCTGGCTGGGTATTAGGCTGCTTACTTCTCCTGGTTTACTATCCACTTATGATGAAACAGATGTTGAGAACTTGTTTCATGTCTTTCAATATCTGTTGACTGGACTGCATTCATATTAGCCAGTTGTCTAAGTAAGGTACATGTATGTCCTGTTTTTGTAAGTGGGCTGCCAGAACTATGGAGACCTTGGTGAATACCCTTGGTGCTGATGCTAGTATGAACAGCAAGGCCTGATACTGGAAGTGGTCACCCAAGATGGAGAACCAGAGGAACTGGTGGTGGAATGCTCATAGTGGTATGTGAAGATATGCATCCTTCATATCCATGGAGGTTAGGTAGTCTTCCTGTCTTATTGCCTAGATTGTGGATCTGATTGTCTCCATTTTTAATCTTTTTTTTGGATGAAATAATTTAAGAATTTTAAGTCGAGCACTGGCTGTAAGTTTCCTGTCTTTTTGGGGGCCATAAAGAAGATCAAGTAGACTGCTTTCCCCTTTGATCTTCTGGTACTTTGGCAGTTGCTCTGCTGTCTAGCAGTGCTTGTTATATGCGTTAGACTTGACCTGGTGTTGCCTTTTTCCTTGGCATAGGTGAAATTGTGAGCCTATGTAAGATTGGGTGCACTACAAATTCTATGGTGTATACCTGAGAGACTACCTCCAGCATCCATTTGTCCAATGTTATCAGTTTCCATTATCTGGTGAACTGTTGTACATGGCTGACTATTGGTGGTGGTGCAGAGGTGTTGTTCATCTTGCTTGTAGTCATTCAGCTGATTGTTTGTTGGACTTATAGTTTTTTGAGCTGAATCTTCCTTGGTTGACTCTCTTATAGCTCATTGGATGTATGCAGCTTAGTGAGGAATTATGCTTATGCAACATTGTTGATAGTCTGAAGGTAGTTGAAGGAATGTGTTGTTTTACTATTATATGTGGATATGCTGGCTGTTCACACTCTCTGTCCCATGGAGGGCTACCACCCTGTCAGCATACCAGAAGACAAAAGAATCCACTTGAGGAGGATTCTACCCAAGAGGTGCTGCAGGAACATAATTCCTTTAGGCTAAAGGTACCTTAGGAAGCAGCCCCAAGAAAAAAGGCACGGCATTGGAGGAGGAGGAGAGGATAGTGGGGCAATGAAACAGTGCTTCTGAATGAGGCTGGAGGAAGCTGGTTTAAGTAACTCAGGAGGGGGGTGTTGCTGGTAGCTCCCAACCATTGAACTGAATGCACAACCTCTGTGTTCAATGAGTATATGCAGCTTAGTGAAGAGTTATGCTTGTGCAACATTGTTGATAGTCTGAAAGTAGTTGAATGAATGTGTTGTTCAACTGTTATACATGGATACTTTGGCCATTAACACTCTCTGTCCCATACCACCCTGTCAGGGAACCAGAAAGCAAAGGAACCCTCCTGAGGAGGATTCCACCTCTAGAAGTGCCATGGGAACATGATTTCTTTGGGCTAAAGGTACCTTAGAAAGGAGCCCAAAAGTACTGTGCAGCAAGGGCTGAACACAGAGACTGAATGAGTACTGAATGACAGCAAATGGTGATGACTAACACCAGACAGTGATTGATTTGAGCAATGACTGACAGCAACTTGTAACTAAAAACAGTCAGAGGCATGACTTCCATAAGGAGAGAGGGAATGACAGGATTAAAGGTTAAGAGAGACACCATCCAGTCACAACTCACGGTGGAAATCTATTACTGGGGTGAACAATGTACTTAAACACATATACTACATTATGGCCTTCAGCACCCAGGAGAAAAAACTATCCTGTGGAGGAAATCTCTGGAGACCCTTGTCCTCAGCCACTGTCTCTCCTGGCATGGGAAGTTATTGGGACAGCTTAGAATGCTAATTTGGAGTTTGAAATGCAGTGGCATTTTGGAGATATAACTCTGAGGTGTCACAAGTCAATCTCTGAAGCTGAAAGACGTTAATAAGTTACCTGAAAAGGAGCCCCACCTGTCAAAGTGTGAAATTAGGACAGTAGTGACTGCATAAAGGCTGTAACCCAACCTTTGAGACTGTGAGGAAGCCTATCTTTGAATGGGAACTAAAGGAAGGTGATATGGAATGAGACTAGGTGGACCTTAGGCAGACACAGGGAGAATAGCTTTCAGAAGAGCTGCCAATGTGATCTCTGCAGCAAAGGGAACCCCTATAGGGTTTGGGCCCCATCCTCTGGCAGCTGAAGTCATAAATACTATACCTTGAGCTATGCCACTGCCAGTCAGATGTACAGATATATGGTGTTGTATTCTGTTATATTTTATGTATGTGTACATGCCACAGGAATGCCAGTGTTAAGGAAAGATCTCGAAGGATAGTGAAAGAGACTGGATTTCTTTTAAAATGTTTGACCTCCCTCTAACCTGAGAGGAACTTGCTTGCCAGGAAGCTGACAATTACTTGTCAAAGGCTTGGAGGTAGCTGATCAAAGGTTATTTACTTGGTTAACTAACTGAGGAAAACAGAGGTAAATAAAATGTTTAGGAGATAGCCCTTTTTCACCTCAAAGGCAGGATGCTTTGGTCCCAGGAAACTGACATGGTATATTATATTTGATGAGAATAATGGAAAGGACAGAAATATCCATTCTGACAGACTATTGTGAATTCTCTTACAAGTGTCATAATTGTCAGGGAAGTATGACATCACAAGGTAGCTAGAAAATGTTGGGAAAGCACAAGAGTGACATCTACTGGCCTGAAAGTTAGGACAGACCAGGAAAGAGCATGAAAACCAGGGGTCTGATCTCATTTTGCTGAGCATCTTCAAAGGACACTCTTCTTCTGACACACAAGAAGCAAGACTACTATCAAAGGGAACTGAAACTTCCATTTACTTTTCCTAGACTTCAGTCCAGTACAAACTTGAGGTAGAACTTAGCTAACAGTTTTAAGGTGTTTTTTTTTGTATGTACAGTACATGTCCACTTTTTACTTGTGTTATTCCGTGACTAAATTGATCAAACCTTTTCATTGTAATGTATGATAATTATTTCGTAAAGACATTTGTTTTGCTTAAGAAACCTGCCTGAGCAAGATTTCTATATTGCATGTGTGATTGTGGGATGTTTCAGTAATAATCTGTGACTAAACTGTTATTGCTAGCTGGTGCCATCATAATCTACCAAATCGAACAAAGGGTCTGAAAATGAAAAGTGTGGATAAAGATATGGGGAATACTGAAGTCTCAGGATCTGTGGGGATTTGAACCAGGTTATTGCATACCTTGTGGGAGAAGGCAGAAAGGTTCCAATGCCTGCATCTTCTCCCTTTGTGTAACAACTAAGAAGGGTTCATATTTGACTACAAGACTCGAGACTAGTATTGTACTCTGATCCAGAGTAAAAAGGGGACCCTGGGACTTCATGGCGAGTGGTCAGTTCTGTTTTCAGCAAGCACTATAGAAGTACACAAAGAAGGTATCCCCTGTTTCCCCCTCCCTGTCATGGATTGCACTTAGAGGTGGGCACTGTGAGCTCAGTGGACCTGACCCTCAGGAGTGGGTTTGTGACAGATCTGGTGGCAGTGGTGGGATCTGAGAGATCTGGTAGCAGTGAGATTCAAGAGATATTGGTGGCATAGGCATAACAGTTGGATTTGAGGCCAGTGTATCAGATTGATAAACTGAAAACAATCCACACACAATCAGGGCAGAGATTTGGAAAAAATTATTTGGTAACGGTATAAAGTTCCCTACCTGTTTTCTTTTTCTTTCAGTGTAAGCTAGTGTAGTAATATTTAGGGAAGAAGATGGCTTTCAACTATAATGAATGTGCTGCAGACCACCTAAAGCAATTGTGTCAGGAAAGAGGGGCCCAGTACGAGGGGTGAGCCAAAAAGCACCCCATGGAGGCTCTTATGGCAGCCAATGAGCTAGCGGATGCCAGAACCATGATTCATGGCCAGTGACTGAAAAGGACCAGAGCCTGGGCATGGGGTGCCAGGATCCATCGCAGTGTCTAGTCCCTCAGAGGAGGACAGAGAGACCTGAAGGAACCCAGAGTCACAGCAGCAAGGGAAGGTCACCACAGAGATGGAGCTAGAAGGGATCAGGCTACAGTTTGAGCTGAGGACATTGGAGTTGGAGCAGATAAAGTTTGAAGCCAAGCAAGAAAGAGAGCAGAAGAGGTTCAAACTGGAGATGCAGGAATGGCAGCACCAGAGAGAGATGGAGGAAAGAGAAAAGCAGTTTCAGAGAGAGGTCAAGGAAAGAGAAAAATGGCTTGAGAGAAAGGAAAAAGAGCACCAGAGGGAATTCGAACTGGAGAAGTTAAGACTCCAATGACAAGTGCCAGAGGAGGTAAGTGGCAGGGATAGACCTGAAACTTCAGGGCTGGGGTATAAATTAAGTTCCAAATGAACTGCAGAATTTAAAGAGGGGGAGGATATGGATACATTTTTGAATTTGTTTGATAAGGTCTGTCTCCAGGCCAAGGTACCCTGGGAGTTCTGAAGATTCCAGCTATCCCCGCTGCTTACGGGTAAAGAGCATGAAGCGCTAGGCCAGCTGGATAATGATGATAGCCAAGACTGTGAAAAATGTAAAGCTGCTTTACTTAAAAAGTATGACTTGACTCCTGAGTCCTACAGGACTAAATTCTGTACACTCTGAAAAAGCCTTGATATGAGTTTTGAGGAACTTGCTACAAAGCAACGACAGTTTTTAAAGTGGTGGGAGGGGGTGGAAGCAAACTCTGTAGGGAAAATTGAGGAGGTTGTACTTTTAGAGCAGTTCTTTTGGGCTTGCCCAGCAGAGTTATAAACCTGGCTAGAGGACCAAAATCCAAAAACAGCACAGTAGGCTGCTGAGCTCTTGGATCGCTATGCCGAGAGCAGGCCTGCTCTGAAAGGAAGTGGAGTGGGCGTGGCAGAGCTGAAAGGGAAAATCGTGCCTTCAGGGCAGCTAAAAACCTAACTACCTCTGCTGAAAGGGGGAAGCCCCAGGTTACAAAAAAGGGATTTCTTGGATAAAAGAAATGATGGCTGTTGGTTTTGTAAAGAGCCAGGGCATTTTGTTAGACAGTATCCTAAAAAGGCATGAAGAGGACAAGGTGCTGCTCGAACAGAGTTGGGTGCACTGTGTATCCCTGAAAGAATAACTGTAAACATGAGGGAGCACATACTCCCACTTACTGTAAATGTGGTGTAAACCCATGGGTTAAGGGACACGGGGTCACCTCTTACCTTAGTAAAAGGGGATTTGGCTGGGCCTGAACAGATTACACCTTATCAGTTTGCAACAGTAAGGGGAGTCACTGGGGAGGAGAAAACTTTGCCACTTGCTAGCATTCTCTTGGACTGGTGTGAGACAGGAGAGATGGTGCAAAAAGTGGCAGTGACAGACAACCTCACCCGGGATGTGATTATAGGGAACAATCTCCAGAAGGGGGTGGTGTGTACAGTTACCTGCAGTCAGACGGCAAAGGCTACTTGTAATTCTCTGAGCCCCATAGAAGCCCCTGTGGAAAAAAATGGGAGGCTGGTTCCCCAGCCGGTGTCTCCCGAAATGGAGAGTAGTGAAAGGGAGATAGGACTTCCCCAAATAGCAGTTAACAAAACAGCTACAGAAGGTTACTCCGAGGAGGGAGGGGTAACAAATGGTCAGAATGTTAGGGATGGCAGTAACCCTGAATGCCCAGACACTAGATCTGTGGATCCCAGTTTAGGATCTGAGGGGCACATGTCCCATACCTTGGGGAAAATGTGAAGATTTTGTAGCTGCTTAGAGAACAGACCCTAGTTTGGAAAGGCTGAGGGCTTGTACAGAATCTGACAGGACACTGGGAGTGGACATAAGACACAGGGTATTTTGGGACAAAGGACTGTTGTGTACATAGGACGTAAGGGCAGAGCGAGGGGCGATAGGCAGGCAGCTTTTTGTCCCCCAGGGTTACCGAGAGAGGTTGCTCAAGATCACTCATGATGACCCTATATGCAGACATCTGGGCATTGCAAGCACCACACAGCGACTGGCCCAGAATTTCTATTTGCCCAACTTCACCCAGCAGGTGAAGGAATATTGCAGGTCTTGTCACTGGTGCCAACAAATAAGAAAGGCAGGCAGTAAAACCAAAGCTGCCCTAATTCCCTTGCCCATTGTGGAGGAGCCATTCCATAGGGTAGGAATGGATATTGTGGTACCTTTGAGTACCCCAAGCTTCTCCAGGAAGAAGTTTATCCTGATAGTGGTCGATTACACTACCCGATAACCGTAGGCTGTCTCCCTCTCCTCACTTAGGACAGACAAAGTGGCAGATACCTTGCTAGGGGGTTTCTCCCGTGTTGGGTTTCCACAGGAGGTTATCACTGATCAAGGGGGTACCTTCATGTCAGACCTGATGAAGTGTTTGTGGGAGAACTGTGGGGTTGTACAGAGCTGCATGACACCTTATCACCCACAACACAATGGGCTTGTGGAAAGATTTAATGGTACCCTAAAATCGATGCTCCAAGCATTTGCTGAATAGCATGGGAGGGACTGGGAGAAATACCTTCTCCACCTTTTGCTTGCATAAAGGGAGGTGCTCCAAGAGTCAACAGTGTTCTCCCCTGTCAAACTCTTATATGGGTGTAGGGTTTGAGGGCCCCTAGACTTGATCTGGGAAGATTGGGAAGGCAAACACACCACCCAGGGAACTCCCATAGTGGAGTATGGCCTTAAGTTTAGGGAGAAGCTGAGGAAGCTTATGGGGAGGGACCAAAGCAACCTGTCAGCTGCCCAACAGAAACAAAAAGTATGATACAACCATGGAGCCAGAGCTCATTCATACAGTGCAGGTCAGGAAGTCTTGGTTCTAATCCCAGTCCAGAAGAACAAGCTGCAGGCTGAGTGGGGGGGACCATATAAGGTAGTTCAGCAGGTAAATGACGTGAACTATATTGTAGTGCTGCCTGGCAGGAGACATAACCATAGAACGTACCATGTCAACATGATGAATCCATATGCAAACAGAGCTGACATGGTTTTGCAGTGTGTAGTCCTGGGGAAGGGAAAGATGAAAGGGACCCTCTACTGGACTTGCTGGAGGAAAGCAAGCGGGAGTCCTCTGTGGAGACAATCAAACAGTCGCCCCAGTTGACCCTGGAACAGTCTCAGGAAATGAGAGAGATTTTAGAGGACTTTGCCCCTTTGTTTATGGCCAAGCCTGGATGAACCCCCTTAGTGATACACGATGCAGACATGGGGATGCAAGCACCCATACAGAGGACAGCCTGCCAAGTGTCTGAGGCTGTCCTAAAGGACATTAGGAGGGAGGTGGAGGAAATGCTGGATTTAGGGTAATCCAGAAATGCCACAGTCCCTGGGCCTCACCCATAGTCCTCGTTTCCATGCCAGATGACTCTACTTGCTTTTGTGTAGACTATCATGGACTCATCACAGTCACAAAATCTGATGCCCACCCAATGCCATGGATGGACGAACTCATTGCCTTAGATATCGGACCCAGCAGAGGTACTATCCTAGCAACCAACCTAACACAGATGGTCAACTCCCCCTACTAGAAAAAACTACAAGACTGGAACCAGCACTCTCATTGACTGGATTCCTACTAATCACCTGGACCAGATAAAAAACACCACCATTCTCTCCGACTCCCTCAGTGACCACTCCCCTGTGATCTGTATCTGGAAAAATAAATTCCACAGACCACCTCCTAAAACCATCCTAAGTCAAATGCTACTGCACGGAAACCTTGCTAAGCTAAAGACCTGCCTCCTACAACAAGACTGGTCCCCTATCTACAATACGCTGGATGTGGACGCTGCCCTAGACTTCTTCATTAAAACTTTCAACACTGCCTGTGACACCTACGCACCTTTCAAAAAACATAAAATCAAAGCCCTCTCTAATCCCTGGCTAACAGCCAAACTACTGGCTCAACGCTTAAAGCACGTGACCATCTTTGGGCTATAGCCAGGGCCACAGGCTCCAAAACAGACTCACTTAACTATAAACAGGCACGCAACCTATGCACTTCACAAATCAGGCAAATGAAGAGCTCCTATTTCAAGAATGCTCTAGAAACCACCTGGGGTGACGGGAGATCCTTCTGGGACAATATATGTAACATTACGGGCAAACAGTCTAAATCCTCTCCCACGGCAATGAACATTGATGGCTCCATTACCCGTGACCCTAAGACTATGGCCGATGCCCCAAATAAAACCTTCACTGACCTCAGTGGTGTCTTCTCACCAGACTTCTTCCAGGACTTGTCAGTTCCAAAACTAGTATCCCAAACCACCTCGCCAGACAAACCGCTATTTCACTTTAGAATAGTTAAGACATATGAAGCCTACAGATACATAAAAAAGGCCTGCTCTAAATCTAGAAATAGCAGTGACACCATTGATCTAAAACTTCTGTCCCTCACCTTGGAGAAGTGATCCACCCCTCACCAGAATTCTCAACCTCTCCCTGTGCAAAGTCAATTCCCCAACACATGGAAGGCCGCTATAGTCACACCAGTGCATAAAGGGGGCGACAAATCCACACCAGGGAACTATCGGCCCATATCTATACTTCCACCCCTCTCCAAAGCTCTTGTAACGGATCGTGGCGGATCAACTATCAGACTACCTGCAAAAGTATGATCTACTCTGCATTCAGCAACACAGATTTAGGAAAGGACACAGTACGTCGACAGCCCTACTTGATTTCTCTAGTGAAACTCACAAAGCCTTGGATAAGGGTTATTTAACCGGAGCTATTTTCATAGACCTCACAAGGCCTTTGACACTGTTCACCATAGCCTTCTAATCTCTCTTTTGCTCAACATTGGGCTAGCTGAGGGACCTGGGTCCTGGGTAAAAAGTTACCTGGCACAACGTTCTCAATCAGTAAAAATCTCTGAGGTTCTCTCTGACTCCAAACCAGTCCTCTCTGGTGTCCCCCAGGGCTCAATTTTAGGTCCTCTCCTCTTCAGCCTATTTCTAAACTTGCTTCCCAAATCCTGCCCTGGAAAATTAATACTCTATGCTGATGACGCTGTAATTCTCTCCTCCCATAAGGATCCAAATCCACTACGACAGAGCTGCAGCTTGCTTTCTCATTTGTTGAAAAGTGGTTCCTTGAGCACAAACTGGTCCTAAATAAAAAAAAAAGTCATGCCTTTGCCAGTCATCAAAACAGAAATAGGCATACTCCACTGTCATAAAAACTTCTCTTGAAATACACTAGAACAAGTGAACATCTTCAAATACCTTGGTATCACTTTTGACGTAATGTCTTACTTTTGCGTCTATATCGATAACACTGCAAAAACAGTGCACCAACGCATTGAAATTTTGTACTGGAACCATCAATTTTTCAACCAAGCTGCCTTGAGGATTGCTGTTCAAAGCTCCATCATCTCAATCATAGACTATGGTCTAATTGTCTATGGCTCAGCTACTACCACTGCACTAAAGCACATCTCAACAGCACTAAACAAAACCTGTCGACTCCTCACTGGAGCACAGAGGTGGACCCACACTTGTGACCTCTACATGGAAACCGGTTGGTTGCATCTTTCCAATCGCCTCATGTATCTCACCCACGTGATGGCAAAAAAATCAATCTTGGGACTCACTCCTCCATGTATGCGGGACCTGCTCTGCCTGAACAATGGCACTCATACCACCAGAAGATCTGACCACCAACCTTTCCTTGTCCCTAGATGCCGGACTGCTCAGGGAAAAAGATCTTTTATATACCGTGCCCCTACCTGGTACAATGCCCTTAACCTGCCCTCCCTATCCTCCACGACATTGGGAGCTTTCAAATCCATACTTTATGCTCACCTCACAGCCTCCAACTCCTGTGACTGCTTTGACTAAAGTCTCATCCCACTGAGTGCACTTACATTTGTTTCACTCAACCACCATGGTCTCCTCTTTGACAAAGACAACCTCAGTACCACTAACCTGGTTCTGTCTGCTCCTAAACTTCTTATTTCTCCCTCTCTTCCCTCTCAACCTCTCCAATCCTTATCCCTTGCCCTTGACACTGCCTCTGAGTTCCTTTTTCTTTTCTGTACATAAATGTTACTGTTTAAGTTGTGGCCTTGTTAAACGGCTTACTGATTGTTTATAACACTGTCTACTATGTTTTTGTACTTAATGATGTGAAACCTTTGTAAAAGAGCCTTGGCTCAAAGGTATTAATTCCTAGAACAATAAACTTCAAACTTCAGTGCCATGGATGGACGAACTCCTAGACAAGTTGGGAGGGGTGACATAACTTACTACCATTGACTTGACAAAAGGGTATTGGCAGGTGGAGATAACTGCTAGAGCCAGAGAGATGCTGGCCTTCATCACTCCAATAGGGTTATTCAAATTTTGGATAATGCCTTTTGGAATGAAGAATGCTCCTGCCACCTTCCAAAGGTTGGTCAACCAGATGTTACATGGTACTGAAGAATATGCAGTGGCTTATCTGGATGATAGTGCCATCTTCAGTACCAGTTGGAAGGAAAACCTGCCCCACCTGAAGGGAGTGTTGGACAGGATATAGAGGGCAGGGATCACTGTCAAGGCTGAGAAGTGCCAGGTGGCCATGGTGGAAGTGGCATACCTAGACCATGCAGTAGGATGGAGCAGCTTCACCCTAATAAAGCAAAGATTGAGGCAATAGAGTTGTGGCCTACACCTGAAACCCAGAAGCAGGTTAGGAGCTTCCTAGGGACCACAGAGTACTATTGAAAGTTTGTTCCAAATTACAGTACTCTAGCAGCTCCCCATCTGGCCTGCTGAAGAAAATAAAGGCCAACAAGGTAGATTGGGAGCCAGCCTGCGAATGAGCCTTTGTACAACTAAAGGAGGCACTGTGCAGTGCACATGTGTTAGCCAGTCCAGATTACAATAAGCAGTTTGTTGTACAGACAGATGCCTCAGATGGGATTGGAGCAGTCCTCAGTCAGACCTCGAATCAGGGAAAAGATCACCCAATAGTGTACCTTAGCAAAAAGTTATTTCCCCAGGAGCAGGCATATTCAACAGTGGAAAATGAATGCCTTGCATGGGTATGGGCCCTGAAGAAAGTAGAGCCGTACCTCTACGGGAGATGCTTTGAGGTACAGACTGATCATAACCCACTGGTGTGGCTAAATCAGATGGATAAAATAAATGGTCATCTATCAAGGTGGAGTATAGCCCTACAGGCTTATGACATGACATTTACCCACAGGGCCTGATCGGCTAATGCCAATGCAGATGGCCTACCTCACCAGTTAGAACAGTAACCAAATTTGTGAAAACCTTACCATGCAGTAGGGGGTGTGTTCCCACAAATTCAGTCTAGGAGGGAGAGATGTTGCAAGCTATGCCACTACCAGTCAGATGTACAGATATATGGAGTTATATTCAGTTGTATTTTGTGTATGTTTACATGCCACAAGAATGCCAGTGTTAAGGAAAGGTCTCATAGGATAGTGAGAGAGACTGGATTTCTTTTAGAATGTTTGACCTTTCTGTGACCTGAGAGGAACCAGCTTGCTTGCCAGGAAGCTGACAATTACTTGTCAAAGGTTTGAGGATAGCTGATCAAAGGATATTTCCCTGGTAAATAACTGATGGAAAGAGAGGTAAATAAAATGTTTAGGAGATAGCCCTTTCTAAGTTCAAAAGCAGGATGCTTTGGTCCCTGGAAACTGTCATGGTATATTGCCTTTGATGAGATGAAAGGAAAGGACAGAAATATCCATTACATGTGTCATAATTGTCAGGAAGTATGACATCACAAGGTAGCTAGAAAACTGTGTTGTTGGGAAAGAACAAGAGTGAAATCTACTGGCCTAAAAGTTAGGACAAACCAGGGAATTTTGACACTATATAAAGAACTTGAAAACCATGGACTCTCTCTCATTTTGCTGAACTTCTTCAAAGGACACTCTTCTCCTGACACACAAGAAGCAAGACTGCTATCAAAGGAAACTGAAACTTCCATTTAATTTTCCTGGACGTCAATCCACTACGAACTTAAGGTAGAACTTAGCTAACAGTTTTAAGGCATTTTTTGTATGTACATGTCCACTTTTTATTTGTGTTATTTTGTGACCAAATTGATCAAACCTTTTTGTTGTAATGTGTAATTATTTAATTATTTAGTAAAGACATTTGTTTTGTTCAAGAAACCTGCCTGAGTGAGATTTCTATATTGCCTGTGTGATTGTGGGATGTTTCAGTAATAATCTGTGACTAAACTGTTATTGCTAGAGGGTGCCATCATAAGCTACCAAATTGAACAAAGGGTCTGTTACGCTTGGGTTATGCCCCCTATCGTCCCACATATACCTCACACTGTATTCCTGGTCTATCGTACTGTGATACTGCTATTTTGCACTAAGCTATAGTTATGAGCACCAATCATATAAGCATGGGTGCTAGGAATGTGCTTTGCTGCTAAGATATGCTAATATTGTCATGCTTGATATATTATACCTCACTATAATACATTTATCTAGATTAGTTTGTCTTTTATAGATATTCCATATATTATCTTCCTAATCACTGATAAGATAACTCAGAGGGATCATCAGTGATTATTGTATACTCATATTCTCATATAATTATATGTAGTGTATTTTACACTCTGATATGCCATGTAATAGGCCTGTCAGCAATTCTTTGTCTCTAAGCAAGCTGACAGAGACAGAAGGCTTCTGTTATGTCTTTATGTTTTATAACTGGCGTAAGCAAGAAATGTAGTTTGAACTGTCAGCATTTCTTTTGTCTAAGCTATAATGCTAATGGAAGCATATTCTGTCTCATATGATACTCATTAGTAATTCTGTCTCCTAAGTCATTATCCAATAGAGAATGACTTAGGACCAAAACATACTGTTTCTCATATCTGTAACTATGTTGTAATCTCTGTTGCTATGCTGTTATCTGTAGTATTTAGCTGTCAGCAACCCACTGTAGTGCTCTCAAGACACTACTGTAGCTGCTCTAGAAGGGCAGAGAGCTGGAGTGCAGGGAGAGATAGAACAAGATCTTAGAGAACCTAAGATCTACAATTCTGGAGATTATGTACATTCTTCAGGAGTGTTGAGAAACTCATCTCCCTTGTGATTTTCTTTGTCACATGCTTGGTGTAAGTAGCATAATAAACTTTATTAGTACTCCTTGCTTGTTTACGAATGTTTCTTGGCAGACTCCGAGACACAAGAATCTGTATTATTATTATTATTTTTATTGTTTACCCTACACACCAAGAGTGTTTAGACAACAGGTCTGAAAAGGGACAGTCTAGATAAAGATAGGGAGAATACCAAAGTCTCAAGGAAGGGTCTGTGGGGATTTGAACCAGGTTATTGCATGTCTTGTGGGAGAAGGCAGAATCAGGGTTACAATGCTACCCCAAAAAGCTTGCAATACCTGGATCTTCCTCCTTTGTGTAACAACCAAGAAGGGTTCATATTTGGCTACAAGACTTAAGACTAGTATTGTACCCTGATCCAGAGTAAAGAGGGGACCCTTGAACTTCATTGTGAGTGTTCAGTTGTGAATTCAGTGAGCACTATAGAAGGACACAAAGAGGGTATCCACTGTTTCACCCTCCCTGTCATGGGTAGGCACTTTGAGCTCAGTGGACCTGACCCTCAGTAGTGGGTTTGTGACACTGCTGACTGAAGGTCTGCACAGCTAAAGCTTCCCACAGAGTATTGGACCTTACCACTTAGTGGGACTGCTGCAGGAAACAAGTGGCCTATAGAGAATGACCCCTGCCTAAGACTTGCTCTCAAGATGTGGACTTCAAGGGGAGCAGAGCTGTCTACCCACAGGGAGAATCCTGAGGGCAAGATTCTAACTGAATAATGACGCTAAATGGAATGATAGATATTGATGGAAAATACAATGATTGAAAGGTACTGAAATTTGAATGTACATCAAGGTCAAACTGAGTGGCAAAACCCAGCCTCAGCAGGAAGGGCTGTAAACTGTAAACACACTAAGACTAGGTTGGTAACTGTTGAAGCAGACTGAGTAAACCGATTAAAAGAACTGAAAGGGGGATGCCTTCCTAGGAAGTCAGGTGAAAGTAATTAAGTAATGCAACTGAATTGAAAGAGTACAAGTGGCCTGATATGAACTATAAAATGGGAAGCTTTAAATAGAACAAGCAAATACAGCAGAAATACATATACAAGACAAATTGTGGAAACTAGAAGGCACACCAAAAACCAAAACAGAAAGAAACAGTTACATGAGGACAGGAACTCAGCAAGAGTAGCTTATGAAGAAAAGGAAAGAATCACAAACTGCAGCCAGGAAAGGCAGAAGAAACAAAATACGGACATGGAAAGCCTATCAAGGCACAAACTGAACAAAAAGTCCATTAGTATAAAGGGGAAGCAACAGACAAACATGGGGAAAAAAGGGGCACAGCCCCAACAGAATCTCCGGCTGCAGCAAAGAAACAGTGCTTCGGAATGAGGCTGGAAGAAGCTGGCTTAAATAGCTCAGGAGGGTGGGGGTTGACTGGTAGTTCCCACCCACTGAACTGCAGGCACAGCCATTTTGTTGCATAACCTGTTGTTGCTATTGTTAACTGTTTGCCTGTATCTGTTGTTTCTGTTAAACCAGCCATAGTTCTGACTTTAGTCGTAAAATGTTCAGTTGCCATGAAAATTTCTGTTTACAGAAGGATGGTAGGTACGGTGATTGTGGTGACCTGTTCATTCCCTCAGTTCTTTCAATACTCCTTGACTTTCTGGAATTCTTCGGATGGCTGTTGGCAACAGTTTACCTCCTTTGAATGGCAGTTTATGGAGAAGTAGCTTGGATTCATTATCCACCTCCCATAGCTTAACCCAAAGTGATCTCTGCACTCTGTTGGCAAGTGTGGCAGTTCTGGAATTTATCTTGAGAAAGTTGAAGGCCATGTCCACCAGATACTTAGCCCTCTGCATGGCCTGCTGTGTCAAATCAGCATGGGATAACTTGGGTTCCATGGCCTTATTGAGGTCTTCTAGCCTTGTTATTTGTGTCTCAGTAGCATAGATTGCTGTAGTCCCTACCCTGGTGCCAAGTCCTGTAAGCTTGAATGTCATTTGAGCATATCGTCCATTTTTCTTTTAGTGGGGTCCTTCAGCATGGCAGAGACCTCTTCTGCTAGTACTGTTTTCCTATTCAGAGAGACCACCTGAGGATCGATGATAGGGGCATTGCACCATAGCTTGAGCCTATCCTGTTGGATGGGACACTTCTTATCCCAAGATGTCTTTTTGGGAATTTGGTATGGGTCTGCCGCCTCCCATTCTTTGGTGATGACTTCATTGATCACCTTACAGATGGGGAAGAAGTCATTTGCTTTAGATTTAACCTGAGGGATCAGGAGTCACTTCTTTCTCAGTGGTGGTGGTGATGGTTCAAAACCCACTGTGGTTTTGATGGATCTCACTAGAGCTGACAGTGTCATATGAGCAGAGCTTAGCAGTTAGAAACTGAGGGTATACCTCTGTGTCATCATCTTGGACTGACTCATTCCTTCATCACCTGAATATTTTATTTTATTTATTTATTTTATTTATTGAGTCTTGGATTGCAACACCTTTGAGCAATACAACTCATTTTCAAAGGTTCCACGTCAGTAGTACAAAAACAAAAGAAGGTAAACAATAGATAAGTAAATAGCAGATATCAAGAATATATATATATATATATATATATATATATATATACAAATACATCAAAAGCAATAAAAATAGCACTGAATGTTGCTCAATGTAACAGTAGAGTGGGCTAGAAGAGAGGGCAGCCTGGGAGGCCTTGTCAAAATCTAGGAGAGAAAGTAATGGGGTGTAACATGGGGGATGGAAGAAACAAGATGAAAAAGGAGATGAGTTGCACAGGAGGTGGAGAGGAAAGGAGCGGAGTTGCAAAGGAAGTGATGGGGATAGAGAGATGAGGGGATGGGGAGGTGGAAAGAGGAAAATGGGGTGAGTGCAAAGAGAAGGGGGGAGTGCTGATGAAGTGACGGGGGAGGAAGGCCAATTAATAGTATAAGGAGAAGAGGTGGTGTTTAGTCAGGAGAGGGGGCAGCCTAGCAGGTCTTGTCGAAAATCCAAGAGAGAGAGTAATATGGGTGGGAGAGAGGTAAGAGTAAGAAATGTAGGGAGAAGGAGGGAGAGAAGTTGCAAAATAGGTGACATGAGATAAGAGAATGGGTGGAGGGTTGAAGAGGGAAGGTGAAGAGGAGCAAGAGAAGAACTTGAAGATGCGTGAGCAGAGAAGAAGCTGAGGTGAGGGTGGAGTGGAAAAGGCTTGAGGGTAGGATCGAAATGAAGTGCCAAGAGTTAAAAGTGCCGAAAGGTATAAGTACAATGATAAAATAAGCAGAAGGATGCTAAGGGCGGCAGTCCGTTATACTGTTTGCTAATAGATGTTGTCGGAGTTTGTGTTTGAAAAGGCCAAGTTTTGACTTAGCAGAGATGTCCCTACTCAGGGAATTGAGCCAGAGGGGGGCTCTGTAAGCAAAAGACCTCTGACCTAAGGTGGTCGGCATCTGGGAACAGTAAACACCTGAGTTGCCAAGCTGTGAGTATGTTGGGTACTGTGACAAGGGCTAAGGAGCTGTTGGACTCCAAAGGGTAACAAACCAAGGTGTGTCTTCTTGGCAAGTAAGCAGATTTGATATTGGATCCGGCTGAATAATTGAAGCCACCCAGTCTGAGCATATAGGTCACATGTGTGTGTGGGTTGTTGTCATTCAGATCAGAGTTTTGAGGCTCTGATTATCAGGAAGAGTTGTTTTTGTTATTGTTGTTGTTGATGGTTGCCACTGAAGGTGTATTAAGATTGGGCATAGCTCTCACCATTGTCTCCATGCTCTCCCTCATTTGTATCATAAAAGTCTGCTACAATTGCATGCTGTTGGTGATGAGTGCTGCCATGTCTGGTTGAGTATTTTCATTAATGTCCCCATCCACATGTTTGCCCTCTTCATGGTTAGTGCCCTGAGAGGACAGGTCAAGCTGTTTGGTTTGCTGAGTGGGAATGCTGCAGGTGCAGCACTTCTTTGTTTTGGCCATGTGGTCTCTTGCATGGAGCAGTGGAGGGTGACATAAAGAAATGGCTGCCTTAAATATGGATATCTGGTAAATATCTCCAAATAAGTCAAAGCAGTGGTAGAGGGAATCGGTCATGATTTGTTAGAAAGGTTGCTGCCTCTAGTATAATGTTAACAAGGGCAGAGGCTTAAAGATGGTAGGATGTGGATGCTGTCGTAGGCTGCAATTAGGAAATGGCTGCTAACCACGGCCACACTAAAATGGCCATTGGAAATGACGTATAGCATCTCTTCCTGTCTTTTTGGTTTCTGGATAGTGCTCTGCCATTACCAAGATGGCAGCCAGATGTGACATTGGTATGCCATCAAAACAGTAAAACAAATACCGCAAAGACCGTTACAGCAACAAAATCGGCAGCTGCTGTAATAGTCATGCAGTATATCAACATGGCTTCTCCTGGTCTTGTGCCCCCTCCCCAAAACAACTCCAACCTAGAGCTGATTATTTGAAAATCTGGGGGGGAGGAGTGTGGGGGCACAGCCCCCAGAAAAAAACATTGTTTTCCTGATGACACAATGCTGACTGTAGGCATTGTGCCATCGCTGTAATGCCGTTCAGCAAATTTCCTGTCAAACTGGTGTGGTGAAATCTGTGACATCATGCATGACCTCACAGCCACCTAGAGGAGCAGAAGTGTGATGCTGGTGTGTCTGGATGCCGATGCATGTCAACATGCATGCACGATGGCATATGTCAGTAGGGCAGAGGGCATACTATTGGGTGGGAGGAAGAGGGCGGTTAATTGCTGTGGTTCTCCATGGTTGGTGACCAAGGTAAGATGGCACTGCTGGGTGTGCCACTCCTTGTGTGGAAGTGTGGCATTGTGTTGATTACAGAGCTCTATCAGAATTCCCCCTTTTTAAGAAGTATTACTGTAAGTAAATAACAAGTGCTATCCAGTACCATTTGTTATAAACTTGAATTATGGATCATTCTATCAGCAGATGAGGTAACAGTGTATCTGACCCTGTGTCCACTGCAGTAGGGGTTACAGGGTGATGGCCTGACACAACCACAGTGCATGGGAGAGCTTTGATCTGAATAAATTTGGTTTTCAGAATTTCCTTGTTGTGCTAAAGTAGCGACATCACATTGTTGTTGTGCTGCACAAGTGACATCACTACTGCAGCACAATAGAATAGAACAATTTCATGCAGTTAACTGTTCATGAGCTGAGGCTGCCGTCGTTAGCACTGTCAAGCAGTTTTGTCAGTTTCTAACAGTGCTAATGAGAAAAAGAGAGATGGCTGCCCTGACTCAGTCAAAAACTTCATCTAGTAAGGCTAAGCTCCTCTCTGAACAGGAGAACCAATGAGCTGCTGTTGATCTGCTGAACAGTATGTGCACAGAAATTGTGCTGTCTGTTGCTGCAGCCAGTACAGAGAGATAGGGTGTTAAAATTATGGCGCCACATAAGTGGACTCTAAAGCAGTCTAAATTGACTTTTGGGACTGTAGGCTCAATTTTCAGTGGTCAGGGACTGACACAGGGAGCTTGTGTCAAACAGAAATGATGCAAGGGTCACCCTGCACCAAGTCCTTTTTTCGATGGGGGCCTGGGGCAGATGCAGGTTGGCATGCAGTGGACTGGCTTGCACCATACATGTGGCAAATGCCTGGCTGCACATGGTGGCTAGGGGTCTTGTGCCACAAAAGTGATGCAGCATCCTCTAATCACACTATTTTTAAAGCCCTCCAGTGACCACAGGTCCTGCCCCGTGATTAGACCAGGCAAAGCTGATCTACCTGGACTGTGGACATGGGGTAGTGGTGTGGAGGAAGTTGGCTGTGAATATGGATACACACTGATACTGCACTGTATCCAATGCCCTGAGTCTGATTGCCTAACAGTGAGTGACATGTGGTGACAGCATGAACAGTGCATGAGTGACATGTCTGTGTGTGTTGCTGCCTGCATGCACTATGACACAAAACCTTTGCTGTTGCTGCATTGGAAATGTGGCACACTAGTGTGATTACAATACATGTGCATGATGATGTGTACCTAATGGTACAGTGTGTTGGATCCTCTTTTTGGTAGGTTAGATGTGAAGGATGCTATCTCATCTCATTTTCCCAATTCCTAAAATACTTTCTGTATGAGTGAGGTCTCTACATTGTCTGGCAAAGTATCACTATCCATGTAAAAACTGTACCAAGGAAACTAATTTGAGTCCTTTCCACAGATGCTGTGTGCATAGAACCTCAGGTGGTATGAAATAAGTACACTTAGCAGAGGTTTTAACAGAATTAGGAAACTTACAGGACTGAAATCTTTATTATGTAATCTTGAAGAAGGGAAAGAAGTGCCTATGTACACTAAAAAGTCAGTGGTTGTCATAATAACCTGAAGTACAAACTCACCTGTCTCCCATGTTTGTATAGGAACCATTCCCTGATGTGCAGGTCCCCCCTGTAATGATTTAGGGTACTGGTGAGACTGTAGTTCCATATGGTCTGAAGTCAGCCTCTAAGGAAGTCCTAAACTATCTAAGAGACCCTTAGTATTCAAGTCTACATATCCTGGATAACTTGCTAACAATGAACAAAAAAAAATACTGGGACGTAATCATTATGAATGATCCTTCTTTGATTCAGGATATTATGAAAGCTCAGACAACAGAGAGAAATAACTGTCATCTGATACTCTGGTGTATTATTTTTATTAGTATCAACAGGTCCAGGTTACCCATTTAATATAAAGGACCAACAGCCACTTGATGTTACACTGGGAAAAACCTAAGGCTAACATGAAAGGTAACTCGCAGGAGACACTTCATTCTCAGAAACAGGAGACTCAAAAATGAAAGCAGAACAAGACTAAAAAAACCAAAGTTGTGATGCCCACTCAGTGTGATCAACAGAGGAAAAATCATGAGCTAGGGGCACCCTGTCAAAATATTGTTAAAGATACTCCCCCAAGACCCTACTGGACATATGTGTGGGTACTAAAACAATCCCTATATTGATTCTTTACACATAAACTGCTACAGCAACGTCAGCTCATCAACTGAACCCTGAGAACAATGTTTATGGGATAGAAACTTCTACAGGACAGGAGGCTTCAATGGTTGTGTATGGTATTCAAACAGAGGAAAATGAAACACCTAGGGGTTGGGGGCAGCCTCCATCAATCCTCTTTCTTGCACCATTTGTTTGACAAATGGCAGCAGTTGTAGCAACTTCAGGGAGTTTGGTGCCAGAATCCATCCTGTCTCAAAATCTGGTGTAGAGTCCCTGGTGCACTAGGCTTCAGTGCAGGCTGCCATTTGCTGTAGCTTGCGTTGGTCTAACATGCTTTTGAAAATTAAGCCCCATGTTTCTTACTTGTTTAATTAGTATGATTGCCCATAAACTGTAAAAGATTGTGCTATGAGCAGTCATACACAAATAAGGCTGTGTCTGAATGTCAATGTCTCTTGTTACCATGGAAACCTCTTGATTCAAATACAACCTTGTTGTGTATGATTGCTCATACACAATCCTCTATATTGTTAATAGAGTGAGCACTCTACTGATAAGGGAGTGCTTGTCAGCTGGTCATGGTGCATGTTTACTGCCACTGCTAGGTAGGGGCCATGGGAGTGCTGTCACAAAACACCAGCCCAGCTTGGTGAGCCAGGAAGGCATCAGTGTGCATAACATCTCTGGGTGTGCTAATTCAAAACCAGTAGACCAGCATAAACAACACTGCAACTGAATGTAGCAGAGATCAGAGCTCCATGATCCTAAATGGTTCTGGGTCACTGAGGGAAGTAGGGTGACCCAGGTTTTGAGGAAATTAAAGAATAAGTTTAAAAGGTGATAGAGAAGCAGACCTGTCTGGAATATTGGTAGTATCTTGAAATATAAAGATTACTAGAGTCTCTGGGTGGTTCTTACCTACAGAAATGAAAATACTGAAGCTGAACTGGAGGCTGGCCCATGTTATGCCACTCCTCAAGTATGGACCTGAGGATGAACTGGGGAACCACAGACCGGTCAGCCTGGCATCCATAGTGGGGAAAATGTTGGAGGCCATCTTAAAGGATCGGTTGGTGGGGTTCCTGGAGGTAAATGGTTTTCAGGATGATAACCAACATGGGTTTGTCCAAGGGAAATTGTGTCAAACTAACCTCGTCAAATTTTTTGATTGGCTAACAAGATCCCTGGATGAAGGAAAGCTGGTTGATGTCCTGTACCTGGACTTCAGCAAGGCTTTTGGTTTGGTCCCACATGGAAGGCTAATTTGGCAATTGAGGGAACTGGAGGTGTGGGATAAATTGATGGGGTGGGTAGCTAATGGCTTAGGAATAGACAGCAGAGAGTGGTGATAGAGGATGAAGTCTTGACACCCAGAGAGGTAATCAGTAGGGTTCCACAAGGTTTAGTTTTGAGCCCTATCCTGTTTAATGTATTCATTGTGGACATTGGAGAGGGGATTGATAGTAAAATGAGTTTCTTCACAGATGATTCTAAATTGGGGGGGGTGGTAGACAGTGAGGAAGGTAGGAGGGTACTACAGGATGACCTGGGGAGGCTAGAAAACTGGGCCCATGCCTGGCAAGTTAGGGTTTAATGCATGGAAATGTAGCATTCTGCACCTGGGTGTTAGGAACCCTGGGTATAACTACCACTTGGGGGGGTACAGCTAACTGTCATGATAATGAAGAAGGATCTGGGGGTGAATACTGATTCTAAAGGGAACCACTCACAGCAGTGTAGAAGAGCAGCAGCTAAGGTAAACAAAATGCTTGGGTGTATAGCCAGGGGATAACATCCAGGAGAAGGGAGGTTATACTTCCTCTGTACACCTCACTGGTGAGGCCGCATCTGGAGTACTGTGTGCAGTTCTGGCACCCCCACCTAAAAAGGGACATCACACTGCTGAAGAGAGTCCAGAGAAGGGCGATGAGGATGATTAGTGGTCTGGGGGGTTTGTCATATGAGGATAGACTTAGAGAGCTGAACATGTACTCTCTGGAGGACAGAAGGGATAGGGTATATGATAGAGATGTTCAAATTCCTGAAGGGGTTCAACCTAGGGAACAAGGAGGGTCTGTTCAAGTTAAGGGAGGAGGGGACTACAAGAGGCCATAGTCTAAAGTTGGCTGTGGGTGTGGGGGGTGGTACAGAGAAGAGGCGAGGGTCATTATTTCACAGAGAGGGTGGTGGCACCCTGGAATGCACTGCCGGATGACCTCATAAAAATTGTAACTGTTGCAGGTTTTGAGAAGGGTTGAGACAAGCACAGGGGCAAGGTACAGGGTGGGGGTTTGGTGAATAACAGAGGTATACAAGGAGAGGAAGGGGGAGGGAGGGGGGATGTAGGGGGAGGTGGAATAGCTACTATTAATTAATTAATTAATTAATTAAAGAAGCTACCAGTGAGCTGAGTTGGGCAGACAAGATAGATCGTTAGGCCTAATCTGCTGGAAACTATGTATGTATGTATATATGTATGTATGTATGTATGCATGAAGCAGTAACTAGGTTACTGCAATGCAGCCTGTGTGATGCACATACTAACATACTAAAATGCCAGCAGAATAGGCCCTAATGGTCTGTACCAGCTGCTTGTCAGCCTCACCTGGGTGCTGACCTTGCTGTCCCCCTTGCCTTCTCTGGCTTCTCCTTCCCAGTTCCGGATATTCTTGCTGCATTGGATTTTGCTTCCTGAACCCTTCCCCTGTACCTGTCCCACCCCCTCTTGAACCCCTCCACTGTCTCTGCCTCCACCAGCCCCCTAAGTAGTGCATTCCATGGCTCCACCACCCTCTCAGTGAAGTAGCACCTCCTCCTTTCTCCCCTGAATCTTCCCCCCTCCAGCTTCCACCCATGCCCTCTAGTGGCCCCTTCCTCCTTCCTTCGAAGCACCCTGACTGTTCCTCCCCTATTTACCCTCTTCATGTACCTGAAGACCTCTATCATGTCCCCCGGTCCCTTCTCTCTTCCAATGTGTACATATTTAGCTCTTCGAGCCTCTCCTCATAGGTCCTGTCCCCTAAGCCCCAAATCATTTTGGTTGCCCTCCTCTGGACCCTTTCCAGGAGGTTAATGTCCCTCTTTAGTGTGGCCTCCAAAACTGCACACAGTACTCCAGGTGCGGCCTTACCAAGCAGTTATACAGAGGGAGTATCACTTCCCTCCTTCTGGAGGTGATCCCCCTAGTGATGCATCCCAGCATCCTGTTGGCCTTGGCTGCTGCCCTCCTACAAGTCTCAGAGTTGTTCATCTTGACATCCACCACCACCCCCAGGTCCCTCTCAGCCATTGAGACTTGTAGTATTCCCCCCCCCCCAGGGTACATGTAGAAACTGAGATACCTAATTAGGTCAAGGGACTTGGTGGTTTTGAATTTTGATTTGAAGACACATGTGCATCAGCAGCCTATTAGGTGGACATAACCGATTATGTAAGGATGTGGGAGCACCACAGAGATTTCAACCCACAATACCTTGTATTGTTTTTTTTTTCAGCATTTGTCCAGATGCTCTTTTTTTCATGACTGGTGATGTTTTTTCTTCTACCAAAGGGCCTGTCTGCAAGTAAGCATCCTGCATCTTCAAACTTGGCTACACCATCTTCTCTATCTACCATGTCTTTCACTTTCTCTTTAGGTTGTCTGATGAAGCTTCTCATTGGATTTCATTTCTACACCAATGATGCCAATCTGTATGTTGCCTTTGACTCTTTCAGGTACCTTTCTCCTCTCTCTCCTCCTGACTTGCCAACTTCACAGCCAACTCCTTTCGATCTTCCTCAGTGTCAGAGTCTCCAAAGAGCAAATTCTGAGAAGAAGCAAGGTAGAAACCACAACTCTTCTTTAAACCACTTAGGTTACCTTTTTCACTCGGTCAGCATAATGAACAAAATTTGGCTGATGCCAACAGTAGCTGGTGTAGTCTTGAATGGAATTGTGTACCACCTGTAAGTTTTTCCTGGAACTAGTGAAGACAAAGAGGGGTTGCCAACCAGAAAGTAGTGCATCAAGTCAAAAGCCTGTACTAAAACAACCAAGGGGTCCCACACCTGCTCTACTGAAGTAACAGGCTGAGACAAAAACTAAAATGCAAAACAGCTTTTTATTGCTACTCACTCATGTATCGGATATAAAGTGCAAGGCATATCACCAAAGGCACATCACCCATCAGCCCAGCAAGAAACTCCCAATACCATTTCATCCGTCCACATGCACTTTTTCATGGGTAACATTTCTGCTAATAAAGTGTCGGTATTCATACAAGTTTCAAATATCAACATCACTGTGACATTGCAAAGTGAACAGTGCTTAAAGATTGAAAGTGCCCAGTGTAAATAAAGTCTCATACAGTAACCAAATATATGTTTATGTTTATTGAGAGAAATAGCCATTGAGCTGAAGCTCATTAAATGGCATCCTGTAGACTGCCTCAAACACAAGTGCTATAATAAACATTATATATTATTACAATTATCAGTTAGGCTCAACTGCAGTAGCATACAAACATACATTAATACTATAGTAAAATGCACATGCCTTAAGTATGTAAAAAACTACTTCATACTTACAATCAATTGCAAATGCTGCATACACTGGGCTTGTAAAATATAAGAATCATCAATGGTGATGGCATTGTGAACCCATAGAAAATAACAATTTGATATGCAGCAAAGTACAAAAGTCCTTTTATTAGAGTTTGAAGTTTAAAGTTTGAAAAACAGTACTCCGTTTAACACAGAGCATCATAGGAACAAAGCTATGATAGCTTATTCTCTTGTATGTCTCAACACCAAAGATAGTATAGGGAAATTTTTTTAAATTGAACTAAACTGTTAAGTTTGTGGTTCTAAAATTCATTATAATCTTACAGAGGAAGCAGATGGAACATGCTTTGTGACCTCCAACAATTTATGCTGTAATAAAGTCTGTAGCTCTTTATGTAATGCTGCTTTAGCTGAAGGATCAATCTCTCTTTTAATCTCTGAGATTGTAATGACTGATCCAAGTTTTACTGTGTTAGTATAGTCTACACACACATCACATTGGGAAACCAGAGAGATCTGCATTAAATGAACAGCCAGACATAAGATTACAAAGGCTGTCATAAAGTTACACTAATACATTGTTCACTCTATCATATCATATAAACAGGAAATGGTGCTATTTCAAACCCATCTTTCAAACCTGCAATTTTTGTCCTCCCCAGAATAAAAATCCAAAAATGCTTCCCGTTTTAAAAGAGTTGCATTTACTGTATGTCCCCATCCTCTTGGTCCCACTCTGACTCTCTCTATCCCAAGAAAACTCCACAAATGTTCCCGTCCACTGGCAGAAAATTTGATATGTGCTGCAAATATATTGTCACCATCCTCTTTGGCTACAGTATATCCTATACATACTCTTCTACCCTTGCCATAAATGGGCATGTCATCTTTTTCAATATAAAATGCATTACACTTGCAACTGGCCACATACACAACACTAGAGCTATCACAAATAATGAAGCTGCATATTGCATATACTCTGCCATTCATAGGGTAGATAAAAGTTTTTTCTTTCCTAATAAGCTTGCAGAATTTACATCTGCCACACTGGACACACCCTACTGGTGACTCACAGACCAGGTATTCAGATTAACAAACCCTCTGCTCACCTCCTCAGCCTGCTACTGTTTGACTCATGAAAATTACTACAGCACTGTATCAGAGGGTATAATTCTACAGTAGTTGTGAGAAGTCTCTGAAAATCACAGAAGTGATTCATCAATGTACCCCATGAGACATTGATGTAGGACTTCTATGCTTATTAGAGATATCTTACAACTATGATATGAACATACCCACTGGTATATTGCTATAGTAGTTTGCATGAGTCAGACAGCAGCTTCCTGAGAAGGTTGGGGGAGGGTTTGTGCCTGCTACTATTGTGGGTCTGGGACTCTGTGGATGAGGTGCCACAAGGCACTAGGTAGAACATGTGTAGTGATGGCGAGGGTAAGGGAGAGTTCCACTGGATAGCAGGGGGTATTTGGACAGGTATGGGGAGAGGAAGGGGATTAGAGCATCAGAAAAAAAACACAAAATGTAGTTTTTGTTATTTTACAAGTGGAACATCCTGACCATCTACCACGGTCTAGTAGGAAAGGTGCAAATAATATAGGAATCATTCAAAATTAAAAAATGTGCAAATTGGCCTATAGGTAGATTTTTGTATGCTGTTTCATATAAGAGCAGGACACAAGTGATCCAGTAATTTTTATAGGTTGTGAATGGGCTTTTTATTTAAGCATACCCCACCTACAGCCATTAGAGCCAAAGGTGTGTTTGACCAGCAGATAGATTTATATATCATATAATCTTCATGTTAGAGATTTGCTATCAATGGCATCAATGGTAGGAATGTCAGTATTTTCCTTTAATTATCTTGTTTAGTAATGTTCTTGTAATCTTTTTATTTAGTAATCTTCCTGTATTGAACCTATGGAAGGTAGAAGAAAAATCAACTGATGAAACACTGTGGGATAATGCCTTCAGTGACACAGTTCTAGTGCTGTAGTCTACTAATATGGATGTGACAATGTCTAAGGAGTGTACGTTTGTAAATCCTGGGGAGGGAACTTCAAAAATGCAGCATGAGTCCACAGAGCCTGTATCAGATTGGCACGTTTGTGTCTTATGTCAGATAGATAGCGGTGAAAACTTGTGAACCCAGGAGAAGTAAAATTCAGGAGCAGTGGAAAATAATCTGGTTATAGAGTTATTGCAGAAAACACAGAAACATAGAAATTGTTGGCAGATAAGGACCGCCTGACCCATCTAGTCTGCCCATAAGCCCTTGTACTGGATTACTGCTTCTGACCCACCCACTGCTGTACATCTATGGTTTCCCTATGCCAGTCCCAAGCATGCTTGAATCCATCCAATGTGCTTGATCCCACCACCTCCTGAGGCAGACCATTCCATGCATCCACCACCATCTCTGTGAAGAAGAACTTCTTCACATTCCCTCTTAACCTCCCACCTTCCAATTTCATGTCATGCCCCCTCATTCTTGTGCTCCTCCTGTATTGGAAACTGTCTCCCCCTGCACCTTGTTTATACCCTTGAGGTACTTGAATGTTTCTATCATGTGCCATCTTTCCCTCTTCTCTTTCAGTGAGTACATGTTGAGGTCCCTTAATCTCTCCTCATAAGTCTTGTGTTGCAAGCCCTGTAAATCTTAGTCACCCTTCTCTGGACCATCTCCAGCCTGTTAATGTCCTTACGAAGGTGCAGCCTCCAGAACTGCACTTACTACTCCATGTGAGGCCTGACCATGGTTTTATATAATGGCATCACTACTTCCCTCCTTCTGCTGGTGATACCCCTGCTTATGCACCCCAGCATGCCAATGGCCCTCACAGCTGCCTTAGCACTCAACTTTGACATTTTCAGGTCATTTGAAATAGTAACCCCAGGTCCCTTTCCTCCTTTGTGACTGTCAGCAATCCCTCCCCCCCCATTCTGTAGCTTTCCCCAGGGTTTCGGTGTCCCAGGTGCATAATTTTGCACTTTTTTGAATTAAACTTCAGTTGCCAGTCCTCAGACCATTTTTCAAGCTTTCTCAGGTCCCTCCTCATTTTCTCCACCCCATCTGGGGTACCCACTCTGTTACAGATGTTGGTGTCATCTGCAAACAGGCAGACCTTTCCTTCCAGCCCTTCTGCAATGTTGCTAATGAAGACATTGAACAGGACTGGCCCCTGGACAGATCCCTGAGGCACCCCACTGGTCAACCCCTCTTCCCAGACTGTACCCCATTTACCACCACCCTCTGCCTCCTGTCTGTTAGCCAGCTTCTAACCCAGCTTACCACCCTGTCTCCAATGCCCAGCCTACCCAGCTTGTTTATCAGCCTTCTATTTGAGATGGTGTCAAAGGCTTTGCTGAAATCAAAGTAAGCGATGTCCACTGCCCCACCCTGATTTACTTCCTTTGTCACCAAGTCAAAGAAATCAACCAGATATGTCTGACATGACTGTCCCACTGTGAATCCATGTTGCCTATGGTCCTGGGCTCCGATGGCTTCTAGATGCCCCACTATTCTTTCTTTAAGCAATGTCTCCATGATCTTCCCCACTACTGAGGTGAGGCTGACCAGCCTATAGTTCCCCACCTTCTCCCTGCTGCTAGATTTGTGTAGAGGGACCACCTCCTCAACACCCCTGTGTTGAATGACTCAGTGAACATGGCTGCCAGAGGTTCTGCTATCTCCCTTTGCAGTTTTCTTAATATTCTTGGGTGTATGCCATCTGGTCCCATTGCTTTGTCCACCTTCAATTTAGTGAGCTCCTGCAGGACTCTTTCCCGTGTGAATGGACTATTGTCCACTTCTTCACCCCCTTGGCAACTGCTGTACTGCTGTGGCCCTGCCTCTCCCCCTCTTCTGTGAATACTGAACAGAAATATTTATTCAGTATTTCTACCTTTTCTATGTCTCCCTCCTTGCATTCCCCTCCCTCTCCCTTGAGCCTTGCAACCCCCCCTTGTTTTTCCTCCTTTCACTGATATACCTGAAGAATGTCTTGTCCCTTTTCTCAACTGACTGTGCTAAACCTTCTTCAGTCCGTGCCTTTGCTCTCCTTACTGCCTTTCCCACTTCCCTTAGACACTCTAGGTACTCCTTCCTGTCCTCCTCCCTTTGGGTCTCCTTATATTTCCTGAACCCTTTCCTTTCTGCCCTGACCTTTACTGCCACCTCTCTCGAGAACCACAGTGGCTTTCTCCTTCTCTTGCCTTTGGATACCAATCTGATGCATTGATTTGTTACTTCCAGTAAGGCTTCCTTTAGATGCTTCCACTGTTCTTCCACTCCCCTCCTGCCCCTGTTCTCTACAGGGCTCTTTTGATATCCCTCCCCATTTCAGCAAAGTCAGCATTTTGGAAATCCAAAACCTTTGTCCTAGTATGACTTGAGTGAGTCTCTGTCCCTATACTGAACCGCACAATGTTGTGATTACTGGAACCCAATTGCCCTTCTACCTGGACATCTGCGATTTGATCCCAGTTGATCATTACTGGATCTAGAATTGCCCTGTCTCTCGTGGGATCAAGCACAAGCTGCCTGAGTCTAGCCTCCTGGAGTGAATTAAGGATGCCTCTGCTTCTGGCTGAAGCAGTCACATTGGTGATCCAATCCACGTCCGGTATACTGAAATCCCCCATCAGTAGAATTTCCACTTTCACTGCCATTTTGTATATTTCTTCCACTAGCTCCCTGTCCAGTTCCTCTCCCTGTCCAGAAGGCCTGTATATCACCCCGTGTATATTGTTGTGCCATTTCCAGGTTGAAAGGTGACCACAGTGCCTCAGCCTCCCCCTGTCTACCCTGTACCTGTGTTGCCATTATAGCCTCTCTGACATACAGGGCTACTCCCCCTCCCTTTTTGCCTTCCCTATCCCTCCGGAATAGAACATATCCTGGTACATTTGTTTCCCACTCATGATTAGCTGTGTACCAGGTTTCAGTTATTGCTACTATGTCCAGGTCTCCTTCAGTTATTGAGGCCTCCATGTCTGGGACTTTATTTCCCAGGCTGCGTGCATTTGTCAACATGACCTTCCAAGTTTTACTGCTTGACCTCTCTCTTGCTTCCTGTTTGTGGTCCCCTGCATCTTCCCCATTTCTTGAAATTTTTCTCTTGTGTTCCTGATTCCTTCCTACTCTGTTTCTGCCTGACTCCGATGACCTTGAAATCAACTCCTCTTCCTGCTCCATGGGGGTGGGCTGCCTGAGCATCCCTGCTCCTGTTGTTTTCCACCCCCAGCTAGTTTAAACTCTTGTCAGCATAGCATTTAAACTGTCCATTGAGGGCTGCCTTCCCCTTGCTGGACAGATGCAGTCCATCCCCAGTGTACAGGGCTGCATCACTCCAGGTGGGTCTCCAGTCCCCAATGAAGCCATACCCCTTCTTGTTGCACCAGCCTTTCAACCATGTGTTGAAGTTATTAATGCAGAGATTCCTCCCCCTCCCACCGTGGACAGACATAGCACCATGTAACTGATGTTATACCATGCACAGACCAATGTGAGGGTTGCAATCCAGCATGTTACTGAGTGCAAACTCTGCTGGCATTCATTCACATCTGACACCCATATTTGCACTGTGACTTAGACATGGGGTGTACTTCTACTCCAATGACTATGTCCAAGCATTGTGTGGCATAAACTGGTGGTGTCACAGTGGGGAGATGGTGACATCTGATTTTGCAGTGCCACCAGCTGCAATTTTGTATGGGGAACTAGAAACAGATTGGAACTAAGAGCAAGATACAGTAGAAATCTAAAACAAGCATTTGGCAATGCTGAATGTTTGCTTGCTCATATTAGCATTAGAAATGCAGGAGTTAGATAGATGCAGAGTAGGAATGGCAGTGAAGTATTGAACTTCACGCCACCCCCACCTCCACCCTGCAGAGATGGACAGGCATTAGGGTATGCGTTTGGGTTGTCACCTATAACGTTCATACTATTTCACCTCACCCTATCCTGCAGACACTGACAAGTGTTGAGGTGTGTCTTGGGGTGTTCAACTTTACAGACACCCCACTCCATAAGGACATATGCTGAAATGGGTACAATATAGGAGAATGGGGTAAACTCTGGGGCCAAAGAGTCCAAGGCACACCTCAATGTCTGTCACTGGCTGCAGGGTGGGGGGTGGAGGTGGAATGGCATGAGCATTACAGTCGGCAATCCAAAGGCACACCCCTGATGCCTGTCAGTCTGTACAGGGTAGGACGTTATGGTTAAAAACCCTAATGCCCCAGGCATTTGTTGGTATTTGCACTACAAATTTTCAAATGGCCTTTTTGTGGCCCCCACCTCATGAAAGCATTTGGGACCTCTTCTCATGAACAGTGGCACTCTGATTTTGTCAATGTGTCCCGAAATGTGAGTTTCCACAGCGACCATGCCATTGTGTGCCAGATGTATGAAAACAGAGATTGGGCAGGATCTAAAGAATGACAGCTGTACCATTCATAGGGAGGTGTGAAGAGATGGCAATGTTGAAAATCTGTAGTGAAAGTATTAAAAGTGCTCAAACTTCCGAGCACACGAGGAAACTTCGCAATGCATGTGTGTAACACAGTCATTTAGTGCAATTATTTTGCCAAATCTTCAACTTAGGCATTTTGTGACCTCTTTTTATGAACACTGTCACTATGATTTTCTTAACCTGTCCTGAACATTGATTTCCCACAGCAACCGCGGTATTCTGCGTCAGATGTATAAATGCATATTTCGGGCAGGATGTGAAAAATGACAGCTGTACTGTTCATAAGGAGATCTTAAAAAATGGCAATGTTGAAAATCTGGAGTGAAAATACTACACATTTGCAGAGTTACGAGGGTGTGTGGAAACTGTATCACGCACGCTTGTAACACAGTCATTTTACGGATATTTGTCAACAAATTTTCAACATAGGCATTTTAGGATCTCTGCTCATGAACAGAGTCACTGTGATTTTACATATGAACATATGAATCTGCCAGCAGAACACACCAATTGGTCTATTGAAGTCTGCCTGAGTGTGCAGCTAGCACCCTAGATTGCAGCTGCCCCTGCCTCCTCCCCCTCAGTTCCTCCCCTGCTTGTCCCAGCCCCTGCAACCCCTACTCTTCCTCTTGCTGTATCCCACTCCTCCTTAAATCTATTGACTGACCTACATGTTACCACACCTTCTGGCAGTGCATTCCAACTAGACACCACCCTCTCAGTGAAGTAGCGCCTCCTTATTTCCCTCTTGAAATGTCCCCCTTCCAACCTTAGTCCGTGCCCCCTCGTCTCTCTTCCACTCCTCAGTTTAAACACCCCCTTGGTGCTAGGTTTAGTTACCCCCTCAGTTATTTAAATGCTTCAATCATATCCCCCCATCCCTCCTCTCCTCCAGTGTGTACATATTCAGGTCCTTCAGCCTAACTACATATTTCTTTCCTTCCATCCCTTTTAACATTTTTGTTGGCCTTCTTTGAAACCCTTCCAGTAACTTTATATCTCTCCTCAGGTATGGCCACCAGTATTGCACATAGTACTCTAGGTGCGGTCTGACAAATGATCTGTAGAGAAGTAGGATCACATCCCTGTGTCTGGATGAGAACCCCCTTGCGATGCACCCCAGCATCCTGTTTGCCTTTTCTGCTGCTCTCGTGCAGTGGGCTGAGTTGTTCATGCTCCCAGTTACCAAGATCCCTAGGTCCTGCTCCTCCTCCTCTGTGATCCCCAACCAATAGTCTCTCTTCTGGTTCTTAGCCCTGAAGTGCATCACCTTACACTTCTTTGCATTGAATCCTATCTGCCACTCCACTGACCATGCCTCTAGTTTATTAGGTCCCCCTGCAGTTTTTTCCATCCATCCTCTTCATCCACCACCACCCCCAAGTTGGTATAATGTGTGAACAGACTAACCCTGCTCCCTAGTCTGTGTGCTGTTTTGGAGATAAAGGGCCAAATAGCACTGGGCCCAACATTGACCACTGCGTCACCCCACTTGTCACTGCTCTGGGTGCCGAGAGCACCCCCCATCACCACCCTCTGCACTCTCCCCGTAACCAGTTCTCTATCCATTTAGTCAGCTTTTCCCCCACCCCCACTGCCGTCAGCTTCCCCCCATATCTCCCATGAGGCACTGTATCAAAGGCCTTACTGAAGTCCTAGTACAGGACATGTACTGCATGGCCCATGTCCAACTCCCTTGTCACCCAGTCACAATACTCTGTTAGGTTGGTTTGACAAGACCTCCCTGAGACAAACCCATGTTGCTGCACATCTTGGAGGCCATTACTGTCTAGGAATGCCACCAGCCTCTCCTTCAGTATTGGCTTCATAAGTTACCCACTATGGACGTGAGAGTTACCGGCCGATAATCTTCCTGGCTTTCTCCCTAGGCCCACTCTTGCATATGGGCACCACATGGGCCATCCTCCAGTCCTGGAGCACACACCCCATTTCCAGGGAAGTGTTGAACAGATCTGCCAGCAGCTCAGCCAACAGCTCCGCCATCTCCCTCAGCACCCTGGGGTGGATGGTATTGGGACTTGGTGCCTTGTCCACCCTTACTGCCCTCAGCCCCTCTAGCACCCTACTTCCTGTGATCACTTTGTCCGTCACCTTCTCCCCCCCCACTTTCCCCCACTGCTCCAGCCCATTCTGGTGGTGGGCCATCCCTCACTTAGCGAAAATGGAGCAGAAGTACTCATTTAGAATTTCCACTTGCTCATTCCCTTTTTCCAGCCAATCCCCTCCCCGCTTTATTCTTACAATATGTTCCTTGCAGTTCCTCTTTTCCCTAAGATACCTAAAAAAGTCATTTTCCCCTCCTTTTATGCCGTGTGTGGAACTTATTTGCCTGGAGGCCTTTGCTTTTTTTCACCCTCCTGGCAACCTCCCTTTACCAACTCCTGAAAGCCTCGTTATCCTCTGCCTTCCCTGTTCTCCTGTACTTCCGGTATGCAGCCATCTTTGTCCTCACCCCTTGCAGCACTTCCTCTTCAGCCAGCATGTTTTTGCCAATTGCCTTCTTACCCTGGCTGTAGCAGGCTACTGTGGCTTCTGCTAGCCCAGCTTTATGACTCCCTGTAATTTGTTCTGCATCCATCCCCAACCTTATATCCTGGAGTCTTCCTTGCAGTATTGCTCCCACCCCCCCAAAGTTTACCCTAATAAAGTCCACTGCCTTAGTGCCCATGCCTCCTGTCTCCCTGTCCAGCGTGACAACAAGCCATACTGTTTGGTGGTTGCTACCTGCGAGTGGTCCTCCACCCTTACCTCCCTCACCACCTCCCCATTTGCCAATACTAGGTCCAGAGTGCTACCAAGCCTTGTAGGCCCACTTACCAATTGTGTGAGAAGGCCATCCTGGAATGCATCAAGGAGCACCTGCTCCCTGGTACTGTTAGTGACGGGGTGCTCCAGTCAACCTGTGGTTGGTTAAAATCCCCCACTATCACCATACTCCCCCTTCTACACACCCTCCTTATCTGGTCTGCCAACTCCCCATCCAGTTCCCTGGATTGGGCTGGTGGTCTGTACACCACTCCCAGCCTCAGCTTTCTGTCCTTAGAGTGCAGGAGCTGCACCCAAAGCACCTCTGTTCTGTCCTCTTCTTCCTCATCCCTTATGCATTTAATCCCTTCCCTCACATAGAGTGTAACACCCCCCCTTCCAACCCCCAGTCTCTCCTGTATATCCTGTATTCCAGGATTGCCAAGCCCCAATCATGGCACTCTGTGGCCTAAGTCTCTATCACTGCAGCAATGTCTACTTTCCCCTCTGAAAGGAGCCCCTGAGGCTCTGCAGTTTTGTTCTCCAGGCTTCTTGCATTGAGAGAGACCACCTTCCACCCGCACCCCTACTTCTCCTCACTCTTCTCCTCCTTGGCCTGTGTCCCTCCTCCCAGTAGTCCACATGGTCCACACCCTTTCTCCTCCTTATTCTTACCGTGTGGTGGTGCCTTCTGTATTACACTCAGACCACTCTGCTCTCCCCCTCCCAGGGTTACTACGCCTCCGCCTTTACCTATATCTAGAGAGGTGAGCTCATTAGGCTCCCATGTCCACACCTTTCTACTAACCTCCATCTTTTGGCCACCCCCTCACTACTTTAAATCCACCTTAGTAGAGATATACCCCTCTAATCCTGCCTTTAATACTCCCCTCCCATCCTGCTCAAGTGTACCCTATCCCCCGCATACAAGTCACTATTTCCCCAGACCCTACCCCAGTTAGTCACTATCCCATAATGTTTGGTGTGGCACCAATCCCTCTGCCTCTTGTCAAACTCCTCAATCCTACCCTTCCTGTCCATGCTTGCACATGGTACGGGGAGTAACTCTGAGAATGCCACCGACTCCACAGCCCCTTCACACTGCTTGCCCAACTACTCGAACCTCCCCCTCAATACTTCCACAGTCTCCCCCAACAAGTCATTTGTACCCACATGCAACAGTAAATGAGGTTTCTTCCTCCCCCTCGCAGCACACTTGAGCAGTGCCTGCCCCTCCTGCAGTCAACCTTGGAGATAGTTTCAACCCAAAGATTGCCTTTCCCCTTCCAACAAGATTTCACCCCTTTCTCAGTATTCAACCCTAGGATGGGTATTCCGTCCCTTATCCCTTTTCCTTCTAATGCACCTTCCACCACCCCAGTATTGATCTTCCCTGCCCCTTACCCCCACCAGCTGCACCCTCTGTGACTTCTGATTGTACCCCTACTTCAATTCCTCACCCTATTTTCTGTCTTATTCCTCCCATCCCCCTTGAACCCCTTCCCGGCCTGACTACTTCCTACTGGGCTTCCCATGTTGACATCCCCTTCTCCCCTGTTGATTTCCAACCCCTCTTCTATCCCCGCTGTTGTCAGTTTAGAGCCCCTATTCTCTTCTACCAGACAGTGATGCCCCTCTCATCCTTCCCCCTTCCCGTAGCCTTCTATCCTCCAGTCACCACACCCCCCCCACTTCCTTACTAGCCTGCCTTCTACCCTTTCATCCTTGCTATCTATTCCCCTAGCAGTTGCCATCCCTCTCATGGGCTGCTTGTCCTCCCCCTTCAGTATGTTCCTGCTCCCCTTTCTCCCCACAGGCAGAGGATTGAACTCTAGTTCTTGTTGCTACTCCCCTCCTGTCTTCCCACATGGTTCCCCCTCCTACTTGTTACCTCCTGCCATGCCTGGTCCTCCCACCGTAGCATCTCTCTCCTCGTACTCCTTGTGGTCTCTTCCTCCCCAACAGGAGGCCTCCTTCTACCCTTTCATCCTTGCTATTTTTTCCTTAGCTGTTGCCATCCTCTCATGCCCCACTGTCCTCCCCTTTAGTATGTTCCTGCTCCCCCTCTCTGCTCAGATGGCTCCAACCTATTCCTAGTTGATAACTCCTCCACATCTTTTCCCTATCGGTTCCCCCTCTTACTTGTTCCTTTCCATGCCACCCCTGGTCCCACCCCTGCTCTCCCTACCCACAGCCATCTGCTCTCTCCCCTGGTACTCCTCGTGGTCTCTTCCTCTCCTAACAGGAGGCCTCCACTCACTTCGGGCACCCCCCCTCTCTTGTCCTATCTTTTCTACTAGTGCCTCTGATACTGGGGTTGGTTTCTGTCTCTAGTTGTTCTTCCTCCGTTCCCCCCTTGCCATCCCCATCCCCCCAGCCAGGATGCCTACCATACTCATCTGCCCTGCAACTTGGACTCCTCCCTAACCTCCACAGTTCCTCCCTCAAACTAACCAGTCATCTACAGACCATACACCCCCCATCCTTCAAGCCCAGTCCAGGATCATGGCAGACCCACACCCTGTACACCCCACCACCCTTCCAAAGATGCCCGCCCTATTGACATGTGACACCTGCCCCATTTTGTCCCCCATCTTATGTTACGAGCTCTTACTCCCAGGTTCTGTACCCTACTACAACTGTTAGGCCCCTATTTACTCAAATTCCTGTCCCCCCATACTAGTCCCCCTACTGTCCCCTTGCTGACCGGGTTAATTCAGTCTCAAATCTCATCCATTAGATACTGTATTACTGAAGCAATCCCAAAGCCTCCTTGTCAATTTTTCACCCCTCAGCTACCATACTTTTTGTTCTCAGCTCTCATATAGTTTCACTTAGCCCAGGTATAAATCCTGTTGCACTCCCAAGTATTACTCAACTCAGAGAAATAAACAGAACAACTAAATCTGTATTATTACAGCACTCCTCAAAGTATCCAATCATTGCTTTGTCTCCACCCCAGAGATCCTGTGCAATATAGGACCACAGAGGACCCTGGGCAGGAGGATGAGCAACTCTAAAGTCCCGGGAGAGCTCCATTGAGCTCGCTCACTCCCCCATCTCTCACTCGCTCTGTCTATTTCTCCTGGAGCAGGCTGCTCTTTTGTACTGGGCTCCTGCCTGTGTTGGCGCCTTTTTCTGCCCACAAAGAAATCCTCAGCAGTTCCGACAGAGCTTCATTGAGGTTGCTCACTCCCCCTCTCTCACTCGCTTGCTCTGTTTCTCCCGGTGCTGCAGGCTGCCCTTTTGTACTGGGTTCCTGCCTGCATTGGCACCTTTTTCTGCCCACAAAGAAATTTGCAGCAGTCCAGACAGAGCTCCGCTGAGCTCGCTCTCTCCTCCTCTCTCACTTGCTCATTTTGTTTCTCCTGGCACTGAAGGCTGCCATTTTGTACTGGGCTCCTGCCTGCATTGGTGCCTTTTTCTGCCCACAAAGAAATCTGCAGCAGTCCCGACAGAGCTCCGTTGAGCTTGCTCACTCACGCTCCCTCACTCACTCGTTCTGTTTCTCCCGGCGCTGCAGGCTGCCCTTTTGTACTGGGCCCCTGCCTGCATTGATGCCTTTTTATGCTCACAAAGAAATCTGCATCATTCCCAACAGAGCTCCATTGAGCTCGCTCACTCCCCCTCCATCACTCGCTCATTCTGTTTCTCCCAGTGCTGCAGGCTGCCCTTATGTACTGGACTCCTGCCTGTACTGGTGCCTTTTTCAGCCCACAAAGAAATCCACAGCAGTCCCAACAGAGCTCCATTGAGCTCATTCACTCCCCCTCTTTCATTCACTCGTTCTGTTTCTCCCGGTGCTGCAGGCTGCCCTTTTGTACTGGATCCTGCCTGCATTGGAGGCCTTTTTCTGCCCACAAAGAAATCTGCAGCAGTCCCAACAGAGCTCAGTTGATCTTGTTCACTCCCCCTCTCACTCACTCGATCTTAATCTGTCTCAAACACTGATTTCCTACAGCGACGGCGCTATCTGTGCCAGAAATGCAAAAACACATTTTGGCCAGGATGTGAAAAATGACAGCTGTTCATAAGGAAGTGTGAAAAAATGCCAGTGTTGAAAATGTGGCATGAAAATATTACAAATTTGTGAAGTTACAAGGGTGCATGGAAACAGTGCAATGCACGCTTGCAACACATATAGAATAGTGGATATGTGACCATCTACAACAAGACTGTGTTTCCTTGAGGGATGCTGATGACTTCACAGAGACCTCAAGAGTGAAGTTCGAGAGGTCTCATTGATGTCATCAACATCCTGAGAGGGAAACACAGCCTTAGTTGTGGATGGGCGAACATCCACTGTTTTATATAGTATATGGTTAGGGCTTATTTCTTTTTGAACACTGCTGGTTACCTCATGTATTTTTATTTGGTGTTCCTGCTCCTGCTCTACATAGCCATTGCCACTAATTTTAGGTTCACTGTTCTCCAGCTGGCTGGGGCTTCTCTTCACTTTCTTTCTCTCTCTCTCTCACTCACAGCGGCAGTGTTTATTTTTAAAAATTAAACTGAAAAAAAATTGTTCCATGACACGAAGCTGTCTGAGGCTATTTGTGTCAAGAGGAGTAGGATCCATTGCTCTGCAGCTCTACGCCCGCTTAATCGTGCCGCCATTTTTTAATTTTTTTCTCTCCGATGCAGCAATTTAAGTCAGCCAATCAGGAGGTAGGACAAGGCTGAAAAGTTGTTGTACTATCTATGTGATGTCAGTACGATAGTACAACAGCTTTTCTGACCTTTGAACTGTCCTACAACAAGATTTGAAAGCCACTGATTTCTATCTACAATAAGCTCTACCCATATACTATAGTCATTTTATGGACTTTTGTCACAACATTTTCAACATAGGCATTTTAGGGGCTCTGCTCATGAACAGTATCACTGTCATTTTCTTAATCTGTCCTGGACACTGATTTCCCACAGCGACCACGCTATTCTGCGCCGGAAGTGCAAAAACACATTTCAGCCAGGATGTGAAAAATGACAGCTATACTGTTCATAAGGAGGTGTGGAAAAATGCCAGTTTTGAAAATCTGGCTTGAAAATATTACAAATTTGCAAAGTTACGAGGGTGCGTGGAAACTGCGCAACACACACTTGTAACACAGTCATTTTATGGACTTTCGTCATCAAATTTTTAACATAGGCATTTTAGGACCTCTGCTCATGAACAATGTCACTGTCATTTTCTCAATCTATCTCTAAAACTGATTTCCCACAGCGATCGCGCTATTCTGCGCCAGAAGTGCAAAAACACATTTTAGCCAGGATGTGTAAAATGACAGCTGTACTTTTCATAAGAAGGTGTGGAAAAATGCTAATGTTGAAAATCTGGAGTGAAAATATTACAAATTCCTGAAGTTACAAGCATGTGTGGACACTGCAACGCACGCCCCCAAATGGGGCCTGATGGAATTCACCCCAGAATTCTAAAAGAATTAAGGGGAGAACTAGTCAAACCACTGACTACCCTTTTTAACAAATCATGGGAGGATGGTGTGGTACCCGAGGACTGGAGGAAGATGGATATGATTCCCTTTCACAAAAGTGGGACCAAGACAGAGGCAGGAAACTACAGACTTGTCAGTTTGACCTCTGTGGTAGGGAAAGTGATGGAATCACTTCTGAAGGAAAGAATTGTTGAGTACCTAGAGGCCAGTGGGGCACAGGACCCAAGACAGTGTGGGTTCACAGCGGAAAGGTCATGTCAGATGAATCTAATTAATTTCTTTGACTAGATGACCAAAGTAGTAGACCAGGGAGGGGCTGTGGACATGGCCTACCTAGACTTTAGCAAGGCATTTGACACAGTCACACACAAAAGATTAATAGTGAAATTAACCAGCCTTGGAGTGGGTCCCATGGTGGTAGCCTGGGTAAAACATTGGCTGGACAACAGGACACAGAAGGTAATTGTAAATGGAGTCCACTCTAAAGAGAGAGGGGTTACTAGTGGGGTACTGCAGGGTTCAGTACTGGGTCCAGTCCTTTTTAATGTCTTTATAAGTGACATTGCAGAAGGACCGGAAGGAAAAGTATGGCACTTTGCAGATGACACAAAGATCTGCAACAGGGCTGATACACAAGGAGGTGTGGAAAGGATGAGAAGGGACTTGGCACAGTTGGAGGAATGGTCAGAAGTATGGCAGCAAGGATTCAATGCAAAGAAGTGCAAAATAATGCACCTGGGAAACAAAAATCAGGGAAGATTACACAATGGGGAGGAAGAATGAAAACAAAAAGGAAAGGGACCTGGGAGTAATCATATCAGATGACCTTAAGGTTATCAAGCAATGTGAGAAGGCAGTAGGGAGAGCTGGGGTATACTGGGATGCATAGGGAGAGGCATCACCAGCAGAAAACAGGAAGTTGTTATTCCTCTGTACAGACAGTTGGTGAGACCCCATCTGGAGTACTGCATCCAGTTCTGGAGACCTCATCTCCATGGGACATAGACATGATAGAGGCAGTCAGAGGAGGGCAACTAGAATGGTGCAGGGTCTGCAAGAGAAGCCATATGAGGAGAGACTAAAAGAGCTTAATATGTATACCCTTGAGGGAAGGAGGAGAGGGGACATGATAGAAACATTTAAGTACCTCAGTGGAATCAACAAAGTCCAAGAGGGTAGCATCTTTCAGAAAAAGAGACATGCAAGAACAAGGGGACACCATTTAAAGATGGGGGGACGGTTCAGGGGCAATGTGAGGAAGTATTTTTTCACAGAGAGGGTAGTGGATGCATGGAACAGCCTTCCTGAGGAGGTTGTGGGGTCTAAAACTGTGGGAGAATTCAAGAATACAAAGGACAGACATAAGGCAATTCTTGTGGGGGGTAGGAAGAAATAGGCTGTTGGTTAACTAGGATCTGCAGCATATCCTGTAGGTAGGGAAATGAGCAGACTAGGTGGGCCAAGCAGTCCTTATCTGCTGTCAAAGTCTATGTTTCTATGTTTCTATGTTTCTATATAAAGAACTAAACAGGTGAAACAGTTACTAAATAATATAAAATGGCCTTCTAATCATAGAAACATAGAAACATAGAATTTGACGGCAGATAAGGACTGCTTGGCCCACCCAGTCTGCCCATTTCCCTACCTACTGGATAAGCTGCAGATCCTAGTTAACCAGCAGCCTACTTCTTCTTACCCCCACCCCCCAGAATTGCCTTATGACTGTCCCATGCATGCTTGAATTCGACCACTGATTTTGACTCCACAACCTCCTCCGGGACCGCTCCATGCATCCACAACCCTCTCTGTGAAAAAAATACTTCTTCAATTACCTCTGAGCCGCCCCTCATCTTCAAATTGTGCCCTCTTGTTCTTGCACAGCTCTACTTTGGAAAGATGCTCCCTCTTGGACTTGTTGATTCCTTGAGGTACTTGGAAAGTTCTATCATGTCCCCCCTCCCTCCTTTCCTCGAGGCTATACATATAAGCCCTTAAGTCTCTCTCATATGTCTTCCAGTGCAGACCCTGCACCATTTTAGTTGCCCTCCTCTGGACAGCTTCCATCCTGTCTATGTCTTTGCGGAGATTGGGTCTCCAGAACTGCACAGTACTCCAGATGGGGTCTCACCAGCTGTCAGTACAGAGGGATAATAACTTCCTGTTTTCTACTGGTGAGCCTCCCTATGCATCCCAGTATCCCCCAGCCCTCCTTGCTGCCTCACATTGCTTGCCCACCTTTAGGTCATCTGATATGACTACCCCCAGGTCCCTTTCCATTTTTGTTGTTGTTAGTATCTCACCCCCCATTGTGTACTCTTCCCCTGGGTTTTTGTTTCCCAGGTGCATTACCTTGCACTTCTTAGTATTGAATCTAAGCTGCCATACATTTGACCATTCCTCTAACCTTGCCAAGTCCCTTCTCATCCTTTCCACCCCACCCTGTGCATCAACTCTGTTGCAGATCTTAGTGTCATCTGCAAAGAGACATACTTTTCCTTCCAGTCCTTCTGCAATGTCACTTATAAAGGCATTGAAGAGGACCGGTCCTAATACTGAACACTGCGGTACCCCACTAGTAACCCTCCTTTCTTCTGAGTGGACTCCATTTACTATTACTGTCTGTGTCCTATTCTCCAGCCAATCTTTTACCCAGGCTGTCATCTTGGGACCCACTCCCAGGCTGGCTAACCTTGTATATTAATCTTTGTGTGAGACTGTGTCAAATGCCTTGTTAAAGTCTAGGTAGGCCATGTCACAGCCCCTCCCTGATCTACTACTTGGTCACCCAGTCAAGAAATCTATCAGATTTGTCTGGCATGACCTCCCGCTGAATCCATGCTGCCTAGGGTCCCTGTGCCCCTCTGGCCTCTAGATACTGGACAATTCTTCCTTCAGAAGTGATTCCATCATTTTTCCTATCACTGAGGCTAAACTAACAGGTCTGTAGTTTCCTGCTTCTGCCTTGCTCCCACTTTTGTGAAGGGGATCCCATCTGCCCTCCTCCAGTCCTCGGGTACCACCCCATCCTCCCCATGATTTGTTAAAAGGGTAGTCAGTGTGTCACTAGTCTCTACCCTTAGCTCTTAGAATTCTGGGATGAATCCATCAGGCCCCATTGCTTTTGTCCACCTTCAGTTTTAAGAGTTCTTTCAGAACCCTTTCTTCTGTAAATGGGCTGGTATCAACTTCCGTATCCAGAGTGCTACTACTGTTTGTTTTATGTACCTCCCCCTCTTCATTTGTAAATACTGAGCAAAATATTTGTTTAGTATCTCTGCCTTTTCACAGTCTCTCTCTGCCCACCCTCCTTCCCCTTTATTACGCCTCACTATCCCTCCCTTGGTCTTCCTTTGTTCCCTGATGTACCTATAAAAGGTTTTATCCCCCTTCTTAACTGAGTAGGCTATCTTTTCCTCGGTTTGGGCCTTTGCTGTTCTGGCTGCCTTCCCAGCCTCCTTTTGCTTTAACTGATACAGTTCTCTGTCCTGCTCCTTCTGCGATTCCTTGTACTTCCTGAATGCTTTCTTTTTCTCTTGAACCTTCACTGCCACTTCCTTTGAGAACCATAGTGGTTTCTTACATCGTCTTGTTTTGTTTATTTGCTTCACACAAAGGCTCGTTACCTCTGTGATGGCAGTTTTTATTATTCCCCATTGTTCTTCCACCCCTCCTTCCTGCCCATTTGCTAGTGCATTCCTTAGGCACTCACCCATTTTGGCAAAGTCAGCCCTCCTAGAGTCCAGTACTTTTGTCTTTGTATGGCTTGACTCTATTGCTGTGTTTATTGTGAACCATACTGTTCGATGGTCGCTAGTTCCCAGATGGCTACCCACTTCTACATCTGTGATCCTCTCTCCAACTCCATTTGAGAGAATCAAGTCTAATATTGCTCCCTCTCGAGTGGGCTCCAGTACTAGTTGTCTAAGGCATGCCCCCTGTAGGGCATCTAGAATAACTGCACTCTTTGAAGTGGCAGCTGCAACTGCACTCCAGTTAACATCTGGCATATTCAGATCACCCATCAGCAATATCTCCCCTTTTTCTGCCATTCTGAGTATACTTTCTATCATTTCCCTGTCCATTTCCTCCCCCTGAGAAGGGGGTCTGTATACAACCCTGTGCGTGATTGTGGTGCCATTGCCTGTCTCCAAATTTACCCACAGTGCTTCTTCTCCTCCTGTTTACCCTTTTGTTCTGTTGCTTTTATTCCTTCCCTTATGTAAAGAACTACTCCTCCTCCTCTTTTATCCTCCCTGTCCCTCCTGTAGACAGTGTATCCTGGTATGTTTATGTCCCAGTCATGGTTTTTTGTGTACCGTGTTTCTGTGACTGCCATGATATCCAGATGTTCCTTCTCCATCAAGGCCACTAATTCAGGAAGCTTGTTACCCAGACTACGGGCATTGGTACTCATTGCTCTCCATTTTTTGATGGCTTTACCTTCTGTTGCAGCATCCCCCACTGACCGTTCTACCTTGGTCTTTTTCTCATTTAGTACCCTGTAATCTATCCTCTTGTAACAATATATGTGTAAACACTAATTACGAAGTTGCAGGAAAATGTTATATAATAAAGTTTGGATAACACAAGTTGTTAAAAGGTGAAAATATATAACTAGAAATGGGGAAATTTATGGATGGGGAGTTATGTAATTCACAATATGACCCTGGTCAGAATCAATATTATTACTATAGTATTTGCAGTTGACAAATATGCTAAGGAAAGCTTTTTCAAGATGGGAAAGAGCACCAAAAGCCCAGACATAAAGAATATGTAATAAATAATCTGAAAGATAGAAAGTATTAAGGAATATTTGCTTGGATTACAAGACAACTGAATAATTTCTCAAGGAAATCTTACAATGAAGTGACTAAGAAATGGGTGAAAGAATTTAAAATGAATTTTACAGAAAAACAATGAGAAATGGCTCTGAAATCAATAAAGGAATGATGCTCAAAAGATAAGTCCATTCAATTTAAAATAGTAAACAAAGAATATTATACACTGCATAGAAAATGAATGCAGGCAATGTCAACAGCCACAGGCAGATATTTATCATTACCTATGGGAGTGTTCCCATGTTCAACAGAGGTGACAAACATCTTTTAAGTTGATTACAAAACAGGAAATAAATTTTGAATACTGCACAAAACCACATGTAGTTTACATAGAAATACATAAGGAAAGATATGAACTAAATATAATTAAAGCTAGCACAACAGCAATGAAAAGATTAATACTTAGAAACTGGAAAAATGTTGAGGTGAATAAAAGTTTCCCTTATGAAGAATGGAAACTGCTCTTTCTTTTTTTGCAAATAAGTTTATTTTATTTTTTAAAAATAAGCAACACAACATCATATACATCCCATGAAGTAACACCATAACAAGAATAAAGAAATTTGTAGGCAGTAATCCCTTTACCATATTAGATAGTATATAAATGCATAACCCATCATGATGAAGGGTACCGTCTCCGTAATCCCCACCCTCCCACCTACCCCCGACCAGAGCAGCAGACCTGTACATAAAGTATCTCTATGGACTTTGTGAATCTAAACTAACCTTTCTTGGATAATAACCTCCATGTTAAGGAACTCAATCAGCCCAGGTTAAAGATTCCTTGAATCTCAGCCCTCATGGTTGACTACTTCGGAATACACAATTTATTAAACTAAGCTAGTAGCAATTGTGGCTAATAATAATTGTAACTAAGAGAAATAGAAGGGCTCTAACCATTTATGTATTGTGACCTGGACAGATATGCTGTAAATAAGAAAAAGCAGCAAAAAAGTAAAGGAAATAAAAGGAGGGGTCACTTCCTGTTAATAACCATATCTATCTTTTAAACATTGTAAGAAACTGTTCCAGTAGTGATTAAATTTCTCCTACGAGTTGTAAAAGTTGCAGTGAATCTTTCTGCATTTAAAGCATTGAGGAATTCATTCCACCATTCCTTATATGAAGGAAGTTGGTCATTGTTCCAGTACCAAGAAGAAGCAACTTCATTACTTGTGCTACTAGTGCTAATTGGCATCTAAGATATTTTGCTATGTTATGCTTAAACAACCCAAAAAGCATGTTTTACATTAAAATATGAACCAATCCTAGTGAATGGGGTTAGCCACCTTCCTACCAAATTCCAAAGTTTGACTGCTTTTGGGCATTCCCATAGTATGTGGTATGTTGTAGCTACAGGACAGCTGCATGATTTACACCTTGGTGAATTGAATTTATGTATCCGAGCAAGTTTAGCTGGGGAGAGGTAAAGGTTATGTAGAAGATTAAATTGTAAACCCCTTAATCTATCTTGCTTAACGTAAGAGTATATATTTAGCCATATCTCGTCCCATGTCTCTTCAGGCCATCCTAGGGACAGGTTCGACTCCCAGTAAAATGAAACAGAAGAGATACTTGAGTTCCTTTGTGCTTGAATTAATTTATATAGTTTTGAAACTGAATTACCCAAAAATATGAGGTGTCTCATTTCTTTCAAAAGATTTCCAGCTTCTATTGACCCCTTATCGTTTCTAAGGAAGGAGCCTATGCACCCCTGAATCTGGTATAACCGTAACCTGTCCCTAGATTGAACTTTGAGTTTTCTATAATATGATGGGTGACATAACTGAGCCCTGAAAAGAAAGTCCATAAGTCTTAACCTAGTAGGGTCATTACCTATATACTTTTTTATCATTTGATTCCCTACCATTATGTTAGGATTCCTTAAAAGGGGTTGTAAAACATCTTTTATGTAAGGAATTTTTAATAATGCATATAATTGGTGTAGGGCCCTTATATTCCATCCCATAGGGGTGTCCCTCAGCTTACCCGGAACCTTTGCCCATGGGATAAATAGACAGGATTCCACATCCACCCCGACATTCTTTGCCATTATCAAATCTAAATCCTGACCGGGTAAGGCCCTATTTGCATCAGATAACCATGGAGCCACTCTGGCCACATGGCACACTAAATAGTATATATAAAAATCTGGAAGCTGAAGGCTTCCTATCTTCCATGAACGTGTGAGCTTATTATATGCTCGACGAGGGGGTTTCCCCTTCCATAGAAAATCAGAACAGTATTTAGTAATCACTTTGAAAAAAGTCCTAGGAAGATATACATTGAGATTACAGAGGGGATAAAAGATTTTAGGAAGAATCATCATTTTAATTGTATTAACTCTTCCGTAAAAGGAGAATGCAAGTTTCGACCATTTCTCTAATCTTTCTTTAATGGCTTTCTTCAGTGGCTTAAAATTTAGATCTGCCAACTCATCCAAATTCTTAGAAATCCAAATACCTAAGTAAAGCAAAGAATCAGGTTGCCATTTTAAATCTAAAGAGGTACACCAACTATGTTGGAGATATGGGGATTGTGAAAGAACCTTAGTTTTACCCTTATTCAGATGATATCCTGAGAATTGACTAAACTCAGATATAATTTGGAATACCCGGGGAAGAGACTCTCGACTACGATGAATGTGCAATAAAAGATCGTCTGCGAATGCAGATAATTTATATTCTAAGTCCCCAATACATATCCCATATACTTGGTTGTCATTGTTGATAGCTCTAATTAAAGGTTCAAGGTATAAATTAAAAAGATACGGGGAAAGGGAACAACCTTGACGGGATCCTCGGGTTAGGGAGAAGGTCGTAGAAATCAGGTTATTGCACTGGATTCTTGCAGATGGGCAGGTATACAGGACTTTGATGTATCTTAAGAATTTATCTGGGGAAACCGAATTTAGATAGAGTCTGAAACAAAAAACCCCACTCTACCCTATCGAAAGCTTTCTCTGTGTCTAGAGATACCAGAGATGCTTCTAAATATGGATGCTCAGACGCAGAGATTAAATAAAAAATTTTCCTGAAATGGTCACTTGATGTGCGACCAGCTACAAAGCCCGCCTGCTCCGGACTCACCAAGTCAAGCCATGTATTTTTTAGTCGAGCAGCTAATATCTTAGCGTAGATTTTAATATCTATATTAAGTAATGAGATCGGCCTATAGTTGCCAACCACATCAGGTGATCTCTCAGGCTTGGGCAAAAGTATAATTCTAGCTTCAAAAAAGGGAAGGGTCCTGTATCCCATAGTCATGCCAAAAGGTATAGAGTTGGTGTAACAATGGTACAAGGAGGTCTTTAAACATCTTGTAGAATTGGGCTGTAAATCCATCAGGTCCCGGAGCCTTACCCAGCTTAAGATCATCAATAGCCTCACTAATCTCCTTCTGAGAAAGAGAGGCCTGTAACTTCTGGCAGCTTTCCTCTAAAAGTGTGGGGAGTGAGAGGTTCGCCAAAAATCTTTCCATCTCATCCTCTTTTTCGGATGGTGACAACACACTAGAGTATAAATTTTTATAAAAGTTAAAGAAAATGTTTAGAATCCCTTCCGGGTCCACTACTAAATCATTAGTACATGGATGCCTAAGTCCAGCCACACTTTTAACTGCCGTTCTTTGTTTTAGCCGCCAGGCCAAAATTTTACCGGCTTTGTTACCATATCCTAAAAAGTGGCCTTCAATTTAGAAGCTCTATTTTCTACCCCTTCTCTTACTGTCTTGAGTACCATGCCCTTAACGTAGTTAACTCATGCTCATGCTCTGGTGATCTCAGATCATCATTCATAGTCTCTAGGGCTTTAATTCTCTGTAAACATTTAGATAAGAGATTTTTTGTTTTCCTTTTACAGGTTGCGGCATGTCTTATCAACTCACCTCTCCATGTAGCCTTTAAAGCTGACCATGCCATATCCACTGCTCGGACTGAACCCCAGTTAGAGGCGATTGTGTAGGCCATAAAAGAACGAAAGTGCTCCACTAGTTCAGGGTCTCTGAGCAGGCAGTTATTTAAGGACCAGGAATAAGATCTAGGTGGCGTCGACAAAGGCCGGCAACATAAATGTATAGGTGAATGATCCGAGATCACTCTACTTAAAATAGTAACATCCCTAACAAAAGGGAAAACTTGATGATTAACCAAGAAATAGTCTATATTAGAATAGCTTCTGTGTAATAGAAAAAAGTGTATTCCTTAGAGGTGGGGTTGACCATTCTCCAAGGATCTATAAGGCTCAAGGAGGACGAAACTCCATCAGAGCCCTTTGTGCAGGTGACATATGCTCCCTTGGCCCAAGACCGGTCCAAATAATTTGACTGCACTAGGTTCCAATCCCCTCCTAGGATTACTGGTCTATCTGCTAAAGGACCCATGAGAATAGCCAGCTCTGAAAAAAAGGAAGCTGATTCTTGGTTGGGGCCATAGATGGATCCCAAAACCACCTCTATTCCCCCTAACCTGCCCGAGACTATTACATACCTGCCATTTGGACCCGATAATGTTTGTATATGAAAAAAGGGAATACCTTTTGCTACCAAAATAGCCACACCTCTCTTCGTCGAAGAAAACCCTGCCCCATATACCTGTTCTACCCACTTTTTCTTCAAGTGATGTAGCTGGTCTTTAGGTATATGAGTTTCTTGGAGGAAAACTATTGATGGATTGTAGTAAGCTAAATGGTTTAGAACAACATATTTTTTTGTATTATCCTTACCCCCTTTTATATTCCAGGAAATAATATTAAGGTTGCTAACCATTGGAAGCTAAAAAAAGAGTCCGTATTTGTTTGAAATGCTGCCTGGTCTCCCCCTTAAACAACTCAAAAACCCCGAACATACAAACTACTACAGAACTCAGTAACAACCTATACCTAGCAACAACCTCTCTGGCCTGAAGCCAACTCCCAAAATTCAGGTCCATATATGCTCTGAAAGCGGCCCCCCCGCAACCTAGTAATATGTCTATAACTCTAACCAATGCCAACCTATTATATACTGTCAGAACATAGCTCCTTAGCCCTTAATACTACATTAACAAAACTATTTCATTTCGAACAACAGGTCCATCTTGTAAATGAGCTACGCTCAATGATGTTCGCCTGATTAAATAAAGATTTTGATTGATTGATTGATTGAACTTATAATGTTACAGAACCCAGCCGCCTTTATAAACTAACATCATATTCCACGCTACCTTAACATATTTCAGTTAAAAAATATAATATATTATTTGTGGCGTTAGGGTTTGGTCATATCTCCTAGTATTGGGTAAATCATCTATTTTGCATCCATCCCCAACATGCACCATAATTCCTTTCCCCCAGCAAGGGGAATACGCCACTTATTTAAATGTCAGGGTCTCTTAATATTTTGAAACTATTTTTAAATTGTTTATATAGGGGGGTGACAAACCCTGCCTTCTTATTAAGCAAGAAAAAAAAATTAAAACGAAAACTTAATTTAAAAGCTCAGTAATTGTTCCATTTTTAAAGGAAATGATCCGCATGTCTACATACTTAAAGGCAAAATAGATGATCCCTTTAGTTAGACTCATCCTAAAGGCTTAAATAAAGGAAAGATTAAAGACTTAAGTATCAGCTTTCAATAACATAAAACTCCTGCTAGCGATTAATTAATACAGATCAATTCTGTATTACCCACAAATCACCAGAAATTATAGAGGATTTTAAAGCCCACTTATTCTTTCAGCCAGATTGCCGGAGTAATAAAAATTTAAAAATTAACTATTGATACATAGTATAATTAGCAATATTCAGTAGTCCATAGTAAGTCCATATCGATATCCTTTGCAGTTGATTACCCTACTGCTTTATTATCAGGGTTTCCCAGATTACTATATAGGAAACTTCGGTGCAGTCAACCTTTAGGGAATAACTCTGGTAGTGCTATATTAAGTGTTTTTAGAGCCTCCTCCACTGATTCAAAATGTTTTGTTCCTTCTTTTAGAGCAATCTCCAATTTTGCAGGATATAGCAAATGATGTTTTATTCCGGCAGCCCATAATTTCGATGTGATAGGACGAAAGCTAGCCCTGACTTGACGTGCTTTCAGAGTTAAATCGGGTACAATACGTAGCTTTTTCCCTTCCCATAATATTGCAGATATCTTTCTTGCTTCCTTTATAATGAACTCACGATCGAGGTAGTTCAGCAGTTTAAATATAACAGGTCTTGGAGGATCTGGAGGTTGCGGCCTAGCTCTGAGGGCTCGGTGGGCTCTCGATGATGAATTCTGGGCCATTAGGGTGAGGGCCCAACCCATGATTTCAAAACTCTGTAGAAACACAATAGTATTAGGCCCCTCTTCCTCTGGGAGCCCCAACAGTACCAGACTGTTACGTCTGCTTCTACCTTCTAAGTCATCTAGTCTGTCCTCCAACTTAGCAATAGATTTCCTTGCCTCCGTTAGCTGGGCAGCTCTTCTCCATATTTCTTTCAATCGAAGAGATTCTTGCCTCAGTGTCCGTTACGCGGCGAGCTAACTGTGTTAAAGCCGGCTTAAACTCCGCCACATCCTCTAACAGCTTCAAGAGCGCTTCTTTGATTGTAGTTAAGTCACTTTGGATTTTCATCGGAGAGTTCTCATCTTGCTGGGTTGTCGGCGATGAACTTCTCCGTGGTCGTTTCGCTTCCAGCTCCTTGTCTGTATTTTCCATAGTGTTTGCAGTCGAAAGCAAAATAAAAGTAATTGGGAAGGGACTTTGCCTTTCACTAAGTTAGGTTTTAGGTAGATCTAGCATCTGATGATGCCTTTTAATAACAAATTGTTGTAGCGGGGAGGGGAGACTCGTAATTCAGCTGCTACGTCTTCAGATGCATCACGTGACTCTGAAACTGCTCTTTCTCAGTTCTTTATATACTACAAGCTTTTTAACCTCTGATGGCAAGTTTTGGGGTGTATTTAAAAGTCATGTAAAGATTTGGTATAGAAACCTATTTTCTGATACAATAAAATAAAATCATCTATAACTTCCAGAATGAACTTAGTGGAAAATAAGGAATACCTGTCTTGAATGCACTTTATAATTTCTTGTTTACATGAAGGATATGTTATTAGCACCCAGCACCTTGATAACTTATACAGTGTATTTAAATTATTGATATTTGCTTTGTCCTAAATGAAACACTTTGGGCCAGATTCTAGAAAGGTTACGCCTGGCGTAACAGCACTTGCGCCAAGTAAAATGGCGCAAGTAGCAACTTACGCCAGCAGTTGCGACTTGCGCTATTCTACAAAGTGACCTGTGACATGTCGCAGGTCACTTGCACTGAACAACTGTTACACCGGCAGTTGTTCCATAAACCCCCTGCGACATGGTTCTAGGGGATTTACAGCCGCAGTTGCGTCCCATTCCAGAAGTGTAGCAACAAAGTCCCCAGTGTTAGGATTCTACAAGAACCCCCAGAGGAGAACTGGCAATGTAAGTTACACATGCATTTAGCTGGTGTAAATTACATCCATCCTCTGAGGGTCCTGTAGAACCCAGTCCAAGTGCCCCCCCATGCCCAGACCACCCCCGTTGTTGCCCCACTGGGCATCTTGCACATTCCCGCCTGATCCCTGTACTGTACATGCCCCCCATACAGTAATAGACCCACAGGGCTGCCCACACCAACTGCCCCTCATGCATATTATCAATGCTCCACAGGGCTACCCACACCCCCAGCACCCTGAATCCCCCATTGTGCAATGCCCAGCAGGGCTGCCCACACCAACTGCCCCATGCGTATTATCAATGCCCCACAGGGCTGCCCACATCCACTGCCCCCCAAAGCCTCCTGGAAGTGCCCCTTGAGTATTTACACCAACTGGCCTAAACCTCCATAGAAATGCCCCACAAGGTGGCACAGTCAACCCCCACCTGTGCCCCACCCCAAAGCACCTGCTACAAATGCGGCATACATCCTGCATGCCTGGTAGTCTAGTGGCCCCTTACCCAGCTATGCCAGTCCACACAGCACACCCACCCATCCCCAGCCATCAACTGGCTGGCCCAGCCTCTCACCTCACGGCCAGCCACCAACTGGAGTTCTGTAAGGCGCTACTGGAAAGCCGCACTCAGAAATTAATATCTGAGCATGTCTGCCAGTGGCGTCTATAACTCAGTCAGCAGCTGGCTGTGGAGAGTGATGGCTGTGCCAGTCGCTAACTCCAGGATGGATGAGGGGTGCTGGGTGGCTAACGTCTGGATGGAGGTAGGGGCCACTAGATACCAGGGCATGCAGGATGCATACCGCATTATGTGGGTGACTCAGGGTGGGACAGGGTAAGGGGTTGACTGTGTCACCCTGTGGGCATTTCTATGGAGGCTCTAGGGGCCAGTTGGTGTCAGTCCTGTGGGGCACTTACTGGAGGCTTTAGGGCAGGGGTGTGGCAACCCTGCAGGGCTCTGGATCTACATTTCAGGGGGGCTGGGGGTGTGAGCAGCCCTGCGGGGCAATTGCTGGGGGTTTTGGGGCCAGTTGGTATGGCCAGCCCTGCAGGGCAATTGCTGGTGGTTTTGGGGGCCAGTTGGTGTGGCCAGCCCTGCAGGGCAATTGCTAGAGGCTTGGAGAGGCAGGGGGTGTGGGCATCCCTGTGGGGTAGCTGTTGTGGCTTGCTGGGCAGGGGGTGCACTTGCGACCTGTGGCTGCAGGTTGTGACATGCTGGCCAGGTAAACCCTCTGTGCAGTGTACCTAGCCACATGTCGTAAGTCGCAGGACTTTGCTGCAGAGACCCTGTCCCTTCTAGAATAGGGCACATGGTCAATGTTGCAGTTGCAGGTGGCGCAAGTTGCGTTCGGCTGCAACTTGCACCACTCTTCTAGAATAGGGCCCTTTATATGCAAAAAAAATGCCCTTATCCGATTGCTCAATGAAATGGGCTGAGAAAATGCCTTCTTAGGACAAGATGATTAAGTAGTTGGAAGGGAGGGGATTGGAACTATATTGTAGATTCTTTATTTAATGTATGTAAATTCCCTTTTGTTATTATGTCTAGCTCATCTAGCAAAGCATTCTGAATAAATGATTATGTCTTTACCCATGAAGAGCTCCTGACTGGTGTATATGCACTGTACTTTGAAGGCATCAGAAGATTGTTTCAAGACTACACCATATTTTGATAATTGAGTGAATTGATGCTCTTGAATGATAAATCGATGTGTTATTCTTACCTTACATAGTCAAGTATGCTATGATATATTTACTAATTATATAAAATATGTCTGTATTGATTTGTGCACTCTTTCAGCATACTACCACCACAATTAGTTATTCAGTCAGTCTTATGTATCTCTTCATGTTTTTAATACCACTTGTCAGTTTACTGTATTAGTAACAGCGCTACAGTTCACTTACACTAATTGGAAATCTTTTTTATCTCTTTAACATTAATAGGATTTCCTCTTTTCTCATGTGCTAGTAACTAATTATTCGATTTGTACATGGATATTAGGCTATTAAAAGAGCTCTTTTGCTGTCCACTAACACCCTCTGTTGAAGTCTCAGATTGTGAGGTGAATCATTTGGCAAACAGCTCTCCTGCCAGGGTTATGTAAGTTGCCACTTTGATTTTTTAACACAGCTCAAAATAAATTTTGAAAAGCTAAAGTATTTTTGTTATTGTTCTTGTTGTTTCTGAGTCTTGAGTACACAGCATACCTTGTTTTTAGTCAGCTGAAATCTACAGTTGGTAGGAGCCCCTGCCCCTATTTTTTTCTAAAGAGGTTTAGTGATCCCAGACAGACATACTGCAGGGCAGAATTAATGTTGGTTACTGTCAATATGGGAGACCAATCAGTTGAATATATTTCATCATGAAGAGAATAAAGGTCCTGCGACCTAAAAGAATGGTTGTAGATAAAGTTAGAAGGAGATGGAGAACATTGAATTGTCTACACACAGTGGACCATATGATGGTCACTGAGGGTGTTGCAAAGAGTACCAGCATCCACAATTCAATGAGGGTGACAGGTGAGGATCTGGTCCAGGAGGGAGTGGTTATTGGTTCAGAGATTTAGTTGGGCAGATCAGAGATTATTTGGGTAAGTTACAGGGACTTCATACTTTGGCAGTGTCTGGAAAGAGAGGAAGAGCCAGTTGATATTAAAACCTCCAAGGTTAAGTAACACACCTGAAGAGGAGACGTGTTCAGTTATAGGGTCAGGAGATATTCCAGGACAACAGTAAACACCTGTTACAAAGACAGGTACAGAGAAGGGAAGTGCGAGTTTAAGAAGAAGTTCATAAGCTGTGTTAGAGATGACTAAAAACATGGGACCCAATTCCAGAACAGTTACACATGTTGCAAAGTGACTTGTGACAAATGAAATGGCACAAGTAGCAATTTGTGCCATGTGTTATGACAATTGGTATTCCAGAAGGCAGCCTGCGACATGTCGCAAGCTGCCTGCACCATAGGTGTGCTACGCCACTGGTTATGCCATAAACCCCCGACATGGCGCAAGGGGGTTTATGGCAGAATTTATGCCAGATTCCAAGAGGGTGGCTGTCAGAATAACAAATGTGCTATTCCAAGACAGCCCTTGGAAGACTTTGATCTAAGTACAATTAGACCAGATATTAGCTTTTCTAAGTGTGCCCTATGTCCACAGGGTGCACCTCTGTGCCTGTTGCCCCAACAGCCACTCCCCCATGGTCCCACATAGGCACCCCACCCAGCCCCCATTGGCAGGGAAGCCCTCTGTGGGCTGCTGGCACTCCCACGCCCCCATCCCCAAGTATTGCCCCCCAGGGCACTCCACATGCCCTGGTCCTCAGGCCCGATCCCCAACTTATCGCTTTTGGCATGTTGCCATGCCAGGCAATCCCTAGTAGTCCAGTGGCCCCCACCCCCACCCAGCCATGCCAGTCCACCCCACACCATTACCAGTCGGCGACTGGCACAACCCCAGCTCACCTCCATAGCCAGCCACCAACTGACCTCCATCCAGTGCATACTACTGTATACAGTATGTGCTCAATAACTGATAGACACATACAGTCTACAGTATGCAGCACTCCGAGGGAGTACTGTGGGCTGCTGGCCATGGAGGTGAGAGGTGGGTATGCCAGCCACACCGACCGGGTGTTGGGGTGGGTGACTGGGTACTGCTGGGTGGGGGGCTGGCCAGGATTAACAGTATGTCAGGATTCCAGGTGGCTGCCATTGGGTGGGGGGCAGGGGCATGAATAGTCCAACAGGGCATTGTCATGGTGTTGGGGAGCGGGGTTTTGGGGGGTGGCCTTTCCAGTTACAACTTGCACCCTGTGGGAGGGCAATACTGCAGTTTTCAGCACCCAGTTCAGGTGCACCCTTCCTTTGGTGCACTGCTGGAGGTGCCACAAATCGCAGAACATAGTTGCCGGGGACCCTGCTTGTTCTGGAATCGTGCACAGGGTCCCCAGCATATCGGCATATGTCGCAACTCGCAACCACTGGCGAGTTATGACATTCATGTTGGAATTGGGCCCCCTGTCTCAAATTGGAATCTAATAGAGATGTACTGCATGTTGCCAGTCCACTGCCTCTTTTAGCTTGATCCTATTGTGCAACTGCAAAGCCAGGGAGAGCAACTGTGATACTAGGGATCTTAGCAGAGAGCCAGGATTTTGAGATGACAAGGACATCAGTGTTTAAGTTAACAATGAGAGGCTGCAGCAGTTCCATCTTGTAGAAAAGACATCAGAAGTTAATTTTACAAACTAGGATGGGAGGGGGGCCACTAGACTACCAGGGAAATATGGGGATACTATTTTATTTTATAATCGGGGATGGGAGGGGGCCACTAGACTACCAGGGAAATATGGGGGTACTATTTTATTTTACAATTGGGGATTGGAGAGGGTCTGATAGACTACCGGGGACATTTGGGATTTAATATAATAAAATTGTTTAATTTAGGACAAAGCAAATATCAATAATTTAAATACACTGTATAAGTTATCAAGGTGCTGGGTGCCAATAACATATCCTTCATGTAAACAAGAAATTATAAAGTGCATTCAAGACAGGTATTCCTTATTTTCCACTAAGTTCATTCTGGAAGTTATAGATGGTTTTATTTTATTGTATCAGAAAATAGGTTTCTGTACCAAACCTTTACATGACTTTTAAATACTCCCCAAAACTTGCCATCAGAGGTTAAAAAGCTTGTAGTATATAAAGAACTGAGAAAGAGCAGTTTCCATTCTTCATAAGGGAAACTTTTATTCACCTCAACATTTTTCCAGTTTCTAAGTATTAATCTTTTCATTGCTGTTGTGCTAGCTTTAATTATATTCAGTTCATATCTTTCCTTGTGTATTTCTATGTAAACTACATGTGGTTTTGTGCAGTAGTCAAAATTTATTTCCTGTTTTGTAATCAACTTAAAAGATGTTTGTCACCTCTGTTGAACATGGGAACACTCCCATAGGTAATGATAAATATCTGCCTGTTGCTGTTGACATTGTCTGCATTCATTTTCTATGCAGTGTATAATATTCTTTGTTTACTATTTTAAATTGAATGGACTTATCTTTTGAGCATCATTCCTTTATTGATTTCAGAGCCATTTCTCATTGTTTTTCTGTAAAATTCATTTTAAATTCTTTCACCCATTTCTCAGTCACTTCATTAAGATTTCCTTGAGAAATTATTCAGTTGTCTTGTAATCCAAGCAAATATTCCTTAATACTTTCTATCTTTCAGATTATTTATTACATATTATTTATGTCTGGGCTTTTGGTTCTCTTTCCCATCTTGAAAAAGCTTTCCTTAGCACATTTGTCAATTGCAAATACTATAGTAATAATAGTGATTCTGACCAGGGTCATATTGTGAATTACATATCTCCCCATCCATAAATTTCCCCATTTCTAGTTATATATTTTCACCTTTTAACAACTTGTGTTATCCAAACTTTATTATATAACATTTTCCTGCAATTTCATAATTAGTGTTTACACATATATTGTTACAAGGGGATAGAATAGAAGGCCATTTATATTATTTAGTAACTGTTTCACCTGTTTAGTTCTTTACATAGAAACATAGAAACACAGACTTTGATGGCAGATAAGGACTGCTTGGCCCACCTAGTCTGCTCATTTCCCTGCCTACAGGATAAGCTGCAGATCCTAGTTAACCAACAGCCTATTTCTTCCTACCCCCCACACGAATTGCCTTATGTCTGTCCCATGAATTCTTGATTCTCCACAGTTTTAGACCCCACGACCTCCTCAGGAAGGCTGTTCCATGCATCCACTACCCTCTCTGTGAAAAAATACTTCCTCACATTGCCCCTGAACTGCCCCTATCTTTAAATTGTGTCCCCTTGTTCTTTCATGTCTCTTTTTCTGAAAGATGCTACCCTCTTGGACTTTGTTGATTCCACTGAGGTACTTAAATGTTTCTATCATGTCCCCCCTCTCCCTCCTTCCCTCAAGGGTATACATATTAAGCTCTTTTAGTCTCTCCTCGTATGGCTTCTCTTGCAGACCCTGCACCATTCTAGTTGCCCTCCTCTGGACTGCCTCTATCATGTCTATGTCCTTGCGGAGATGGGGTCTCCAGAACTGGACGCAGTACTCCAGATGGGGTCTCACCAACTGTCTGTACAGAGGGATAACAACTTCCTGTTTTCTGCTGGTGATGCCTCTCCCTATGCATCCCAGTATACCCCCAGCTCTTCCTACTGCCTTCTTACATTGCTTGCTAACCTTAAGGTCATCTGATATGATTACTCCCAGGTCCCTTTCCTTTTTTGGTTTTGTTACTACCTCCCCCCCATTGTGTAATCTTCCCCTGGGTTTTTGTTTCCCAAGTGCATTATTTTGCACTTCTTTGCATTGAATCCTTGCTGCCATACTTCCGACCATTCCTCCAACCTTGCCAAGTCCCTTCTCATCCTTTCCACACCTCCTTGTGTATCAACCCTGTTGCAGATCTTTGTGTAATCTGCAAAGTGCCATACTTTTCCTTCCAGTCCTTCTGCAATGTCACTTATAAAGACATTAAAAAGGACTGGACCCAGTACTGAACCCTGCAGTACCCCACTAGTAACCCCTCTTTCTTCAGAGTTGACTCCATTTACAATTACCTTCTGTGTCCTGTTGTCCAGCCAATGTTTTACCCAGGCTACCACCGTGGGACCCACTCCCAGGCTGGTTAATTTCACTACATAGAAACATAGAAACATAGAAGTTGACGGCAGATAAGGACCGCAAGGCCCATCCAGTCTGCCCATTTCTTTTTCTACCTTATAAATGTGCCATCGGCCTTTGCTATGTCAGTGACCTATCTATTCATAGTCATTTGTATTGCTCCCTTATGCCTATCCCATGCCTGTTTGAAGCCCTGCACTGTATTCATAGCCACTACTTCTTGTGGTAAGCCATTCCATCCATCTACCACCCTTTCTGTGAAAAGAATTTCCTCACATTCCCCTTAATCGGCCTCCCTCTAATCTCATGCTGTGTCCTCTTGTCCTGCTATTTTCTTATATTTAAACATGTTAGACTCTTTCACCTTGTTTATGCCCTTAAGGTGTTTAAATGTCTCGATCATATCACCTCTCCCTCCTTTGCTCAAGGGTATACATATTGAGCTCCGTTAATCTGTCCTCATATGTCTTCTGATGCAGTCCCTGCACCATTTTGGTTGCCCTTCTCTGGACTGCCTCAATTTGGTTAATGTCCTTGTGAAGGTGTGGCCTCAATACTGCATGATACTCAGATGGGGCTAACCAATGTCTTGTACAGAGGATTATTACCTCCCTCTTCGACTTGTGATACCCCTACTAATACACTAACACCCCCTAGCCTTACCTACTGCTTTAGAGGTCTGCTTGGATGATTTCAGGTCATCAGTGATGATGATGCCCAAGTCTCTTTCTTCCTTTGTGACTGCTAGCAACTCCCTCCCAGCCTATAAGTGGCTTCAGGGTTTCTCTTCCCTATGTGCATGATTTTGCACTTCTTTGCATTAAATCCAGTTGCCACTCTTCTGACCATTCTGCTAGTTTATCCAGATCTCTTCTCATTCTGCCCACCCATCTGGATCATCTACTCTGTTGCAGATCTTGGTGTCATCTGCAAACAGACAAAGCCTTACCCTCTAGTCCATCTGCTAGGTCACTAATGAAGATGTTGAATAGGACTGGCCCCAGGACTGATCCTGAGAGTACCCCACTTGTGACTTGCATCTCTTCTGACTGTATACCATTTACCACCACTCTGTTTTCTGCCAGTCAACCAGTTTGCCACCCAGTTGACCAACTTCTGACCCACATGAGCCTACCTAGCTTATTTATCAATCTTCTATGTGGAACAGTGTCAAAAGCTTTGCTGTGAAGTCAAGGTAGGCGACATCAACTGCTCCCCTTGGTCCACCACTCTGGTTACCCAGTCAAAGAAATCTATGAGATTAGTTTGACAGGACCTTCCTTTGTAAACCCATGCTGTCTTGGATCCTGTGCCCCTATGGATTCCAGGTGTTGACTATCCTTTCCTTAAGGTGCTTCCATAATCTGCCCACTACTGAGAGTAAGACTGACGGTCTGTAGTTCCCCGCCTCCTCCCTGCTACCACTCTTGTGGAGTGGGATCACATGAGCCCTTCTCCAGTCTTCTGGGACCTCTCCTGTGCTCAGAGACTCACTAAACAATTCTGCTAATGGCTCTGCTAGTTCCTCCTTTAGCTCCTTAAGTACCCTGGGATGTGCCATCAGGTCCCATTGCCTTATCCACCCTGAGCTTAGCAAGCTCTTGTAGGACCTTTCTTTTTGTGAAGGAGTAGTGCTCCTCCCTCCCCCTGTGTCCATGATGCTGAGGCTGTGGGCCCTGCCCTACCTTCTCTTCAGTGAATACTGAGCAAAAGTATCTATTTAGGATAGATGCCTTTACAGGATCCTCCTCCTCACATGCTCCCTTTTCTCCATTAAGCTTAGCAATACCCCCTCTGGACTTTCTCCTTTCACTAATGTATCTATAGAAAGTCTTGTCACCTTCTTTTACTGTTTGTGCTAGTGTTTCCTCAGTTTGGGACTTTGCCTGCCTTACTGCCTTACCTGCTTCCCTTAGGGCAGTTTGGTATCTATTAATCTATTAACTATTAATCTTTTGTGTGTGACTGTGTCAGATGCCTTGCTAAAGTCTAGGTAGGCCATGTCCACAGCCCCTCCCTGGTCTACTACTTTGGTCACCTAGTCAAAGAAATCAATTAGATTCATCTGACATGACCTTCCCGCTGTGAACCCATACTGTCTTGGGTCCTGTGCCCCACTGGCCTCTAGGTACTCAACAATTCTTTCCTTCAGAAGTGATTCCATCACTTTCCCTACCACAGAGGTCAAACTGACAGGTCGGTAGTTTCCTGCCTCTGTCTTGGTCCCACTTTTGTGAAAGGGAATCATATCCATCTTCCTCCAGTCCTCGGGTACCACACCATCCTCCCATGATTTGTTAAAAAGGGTAGTCAGTGGTTTGACTAGTTCTCCCCTTAATTCTTTTAGAATTCTGGGGTGAATTCCATCAGGCCCCATTGCTTTGTCCACCTTCAGTTTTGTTTTAGGAATTCTTTCAGAACCCTTTCTTCTGTGAAAGGACTGGGATCGACCCCCCCCCCCATCCAGAGTGCTTCTGTTAATTGGATTAGTCACCTCCCCCTTCTCTTTTGTGAATACTGAGCAGAAATATTTGTTCAGTATCCCTGCTTTTTCACTATCCCCCTCTGCCCACCCACCGTTCATTCTATTCAGCCTCACTATCCCTCCCTTTGTCTTGCTATGCTTCCTGATGTACCTATAAAAGGTTTTATCACCCTTCTTAACTGAGTTGGCTATCCTTTCCTCAGCTTGGGCCTTTGCTATTCTGACTTTCCTCCCTGCTTCTTTCTGCCTTAACTGGTACAGCTCTCTGTCCTGCTCCTTCTGTGTTTCCTTATACATCCTGAATGCTATCTTTTTCTGCCTGACTTTCCCCACCACCTCTTTTGAGAACCATAGTTGCTTTTTCTTTCATTTTGATTTTTTTATTTTGCTTCACACAAAGGCTTGTTGCCTCTGTGATGGCAGTTTTGATGATTTTCCATTGTTGCTCCACCCCTCCTTCTAGCCTGTTTGCTAGTGCTTTTCTGAGGCACTCTCCCATCTTGCCAAAGTCAACCCTCCTGAAGTCCAGTACCCTCACTTTTGTATAACTTGACTCTGTAGCTGAGTTTAACATGAACCACACTGTTTGATGGTCACTTGTTCCCAGATGGCAACCCACTTCTAGATCTGAGATCCTCTTACTGTTCCCATTTGAGAGTATGAGGTCTAAGATTGCTCCCTCACAAATGGGTTCTGAAACTAGCTGTCTGAGGCAGGCATACTATCATAGCTTTAATTTACAAAAGAATTTGGAGATAACTATGTATTTCATATGTCCATATTATCTGCCTTTAATATTGTCTTTCAAAAAATCAGTTTGTCTTCCTATTTATTGGCCCACAACTTGGACAATTTTACCATATACTATGTATGATAGGACTCAATATCTGGACAGGAAAAATGTCCTGAATCCTTTGGTAGGCATAATTTGTCCCATGAGATGCAGGGTTGTTTATAGTTTCATGTAAACATTCTAAAGAGCATATTCACTTTTTTAAACCATAAAGCTGAGATTCCAGTTATAATAGCCTGTAGTAAATATGACAGGAATGGAACCTCCAACATATGAACTACTTGTATCTTTACCACAATGAAAGTGGAAGTTTTGACCATCCTAACAACTTATCTCTTAACTGTGACAGAATAGCATGATGATTAAGGGTAAATTACTTTTGAAAACTATTTGCACATTTTATTTCGACATATACCATACCATCCAGTTGCTCTTTAGCCTGAAAAATCTTAAAACTCTTTTCTGTTTATGCTTCATTTATGTTAAACAATATGGGTCCCATTCTAAGATGTATGACGCAACTCACTGGTGAATGAGAGTTGCGACATATGCCGATATGCTGGGGACCCTGCACCAGATTCCAGAACAGGCAGGATCCCTGGCAACTATGACCTGTGACTTGCGGCACCTCCAGCATTGTGCCACAGGATGGGTACACCTGACCTGGGTGCCGCAAGCCACCAACATGCCCAATGACAGGGCGTAGCCACCCCCACCAGCCCCAAGTCCCAAAACATGCCCATGCTTCCCTGGGCCATGGGTGGTGTTACAGAAGCACACTAGCACCTGGGGTTGGCATTACCGCATCATGGTACCGGGAGCTGGCAAGCAGAACCCTAGTATTACTGGGGATTGGGGGGCTACTATGCAGTGGGATGGTCAATGTGTCATGGTAGTGAGTGGGTTGGGTCCATGCAGGGAGGCATCAGGGTGTTGGGCACAGTGGAATCCCATTACGCCAGTGCATAGCTGGTCTAACTCAGCATTGCCGGAGAGCCTCCTGGAATGGTGTTGTGGGGTTACAGCAGCTGCCCTTTTGGAATAGGGCACAGATGCTGCCATAACCCCCCCTCTACCATGCCATAGAGGCCTTGGGTAGCGTAGATCTGCTTGGGCACAGGCAGCCTGTGCCATGGTGCAGGCCGCCTCTTGAAATCCCATAGGGTGGAGCCCATGGTGCAAGGTGTGACTTACACTATACGTGCTGGTGAAAGTTGAAATGCATATGTGTCTTGGAATTGGGCCCTTATCATTCATTTTAGGGCATTTGTTTTAGATCCTGTTACCTTTGAAACTGTTGATTATTTTGTTTAACTCCTATAAATTATCACCTGGATTTCCTAATGATAATAAAAAATGATTTTTATATTTCATATTTTAATGTCTTTAACCCTAGTAATAATGCTTCTTCAGCTAGCAGAAAGAAAGTAGGTAATGGATTAGCCTTGCCTGACCCTTTTAAGTAAGCTGAACTCTTGAAAAAGTATTAACTTTTGAACTTACTTTGAGAGCTTTATAAACTACTTTTGCCCATACAATAAACTCTTCCACAAATCTCCAACTTTTTAACATACAAAAAAGAAATTCCCATTCCAGCATGTCAAATGCTTTTGTTGCATCAAGTGAAAATAATATTGCTTTCATTTTATTCTTTTCTAGGTGTTATATAATCTTTAGACTTAGCGAATGCCTGTATGAGTGTTCCTTGATAGGATAAATCCTCCTAAATCTGAAAGTACCAATCTTGTTAGATCTGTGACATTTCTATTGCTGATTATTTTTGCACATACTTTATAATCAGTGTTTAATATGGACACTGGTTTGTAGTTTTCTACATTCTTATAAACCTTACCTGGTTTCTGAAGTAATGAAATATAAGTGAATTAAAGGAGTCTGGTGTTTATATATATATATATATATATATATAGCATTAGAAAAGTAGCTCTAAAATTGGTATCAGAGTTTCTTTAAAGGAAAACTGTCATTATTTTAACTGTCCCACCCCCGAGAGCTTTAGCCCCCGATAAAGCTTTTGGCACATTAAAACAGTTTTTTTAGCATGTTTACTTACACAATTTTACTTTTCAAAAGTCCGCTCTTCCCAAATAAGGTGGACGGTGCATGGCTCCAATTCATCTGAAGTTGCGGTGCCACACCACTATCCCCAACACATTGTGTACTGGGGCTAGCGCTGTGGCGTCACAGCTTCAGATGAAATAGAGCCATGCACCGTCCTCCATGTTTGGGAAGTGTGGACATTTCAAAAGTAAAATTCTGTAAGTAAACATGCTAAACAAATTGATTTAATGTACCAAAAGCTTAATCGGGGGCTAAAGCTTTTGGGGGTGGTGCAGTTAAGATAATGACAGTTTTCCTTTAAAGAAAAACACTTGGAAAACTAGTGCAGCTGCTGCAGAAATGCCAGATTAGGGCTTATAGTAATACATTATTTTTTTTATTACCTGTTACAATTCTGTTTTTACTTTTAAAGAACTGTGCCATCCGTAATGTCTCCCAAGCCACCTGTGGCTATCTTGCACACCCCAGGTTGCTTCTGGCACATGGGTTATGCTAATGAAGGCTAGCAACTAATGGCAGAGTTAGTAGCCCTCATTAGCATAACACACATGCCGGAAGCCACCTGTGGTGCACAAGATGGCCATGCGTGGCTCGGCAGACATTATGGATGGCATAGGTCTTTGAAAGTAAAAACAGAAATGTAGCAGGTAATAAAACATGTAATTTATTGCTGCAAGCCCTAATCAGGTATTTCTGCAGCAGCTGCCACACTTTATAAGTCTTCCAGTGCTTTCCTTTAAAGGTTAAATAAAATTCCATGGTACAGTATAATCATCTAATCCTGGACATTTGTTTTTCACCATATCCAATATTGTATTAATAATTTTAAATAAAGCTGTTTTATTTTTTCCTGATAAATGACCATTTTTCACCAGATTATTATAGAATCTGTTGGATGACACTTAGTACTATAAAGTGTGTTATAAAAATAAAAAGAAGTCCATAATCTTCTCCTTTCCAAGTGCAATAAACCATTTTTAACTTGAAATGTTACTACTTCCATGTTTTATTCTTGTACTTTAACTCTATTAGCCAGTTTTTGTTCTTGACTGTTCACTGTATACTGTATCTGCCATCTTTTCCTTATCTTTGATCAGTTGTTATTGATCTGGTATACCTTTGTGCTATTTATTAGTTTTGATAATTTGTTATATTCTTGTCTTTTGAGCTCTTTATCTGATCTTACCTCCCTTTCTAAATCTCATAACTACCTTTCTAATTTATTTTAGTTTTGATTTCATTTTCCTGTTTTTCAAACTTGACTCTGGAATTATATATCCTCTTGCAGTTGTTTTAAGTGTATCCTGTACATCTGTTATATTTTCTTTGTTTACATTATTATCTTCCATAAAGTTCTAAATGTGATTATTTGTAGTTTCAATGAATGTAGTTTCCTTAATTAGGTAATTATTAATTTTCCATGTAGTGTTCTTGTGGACAGGCTATCTAAATACAAAGTAAAGGAATCATATTGTGATCTAATATGGTCATAGGCTCTATGGAAGAATAAAAAAAAAAACACCTCTCAATATTAATGGTTTGTAGACCAAAATATAATCTAATCTGGAAGACCCTTTGTTGACTATGTGAGAAGTGTGTAAAACCCTGTCACTCTTTCTTAAGTAACTCCCACCACAACTCAATTAACCCGTGTGATGATAAAAACTTGGGAACTTTCGAGATTTATATCTGTCCCATTTATTGACTTCACCTGATTTGCCTATTTTGTCATCAATCAGACATTTTAATATCGCCCCCCAAAGAGTAACCTGTCACAATCCCACATACACAGTCTCTTATTTACCTCTGCTAAAAAAACAAACAAACAAAGAATAAATGCTGGGATGTGGCAAATAAGGATCCTATTACCAGCATGTCATCCTCTAAATTTGCAGTACTTTTATTTCAAGTATCCTCACTTCATTATATGATTGTATTTCAGTAATCTTGCTTTTCATTTTTTCTTTAATAATATGGCTATCCCTTTACTGTTTTCTGATGTACTTTGTGAAAAAGAATTGTCAAACCCATCTCCTTTTTCTTTTCATTATCTCTTTTTCACTTAAGAAAGTTTCTTGCAGCATTGCCACATCAACGGTTAGTTTCTGAACTTTTTAATAATTCTAGATCTCCTAAATGGAAAGTTTACTCCATTAATATTTCATGTTGCTCCTGTTATGGATATTGGCATTTAGGGAAGCAAATTTGTATTGTGTAAAGCCCCATTATCTTGATATACCTTGTATACTTATGTTCTATATCAAATGCCCGCAGACTCCCCAACATCTTTGCTATATATGCCTTCTACCCAAATCTTTCCTACCCTGCTTTGTGCCATACCAGCTTGGTGCATCTGCATGTCCCTCATTTATGTTGCTTTCCCCACTTTCGTAACAAAAATAGTTGTATTGCCCCTTTTCTTTCTTTTTAAACCCCCTCTGGTTATGCATTCCCCCTTACCCACATCTTTCAACAGTTAGTAACATTTTATTGTGATTTATTGTTAATATTTTTTTATAGTATAGCCTTGTTTCTTAAGGGAAACCAGATAAAGATAAACAGTTTAGAATAATTAGCTAAAAAATATATGATACACATTGAAAATCAAGTCAGCAGCATAAATGACATGTTTTGTACATCTTAATGTTCATATTTAAGTTCCAAAAGTCCCCAATACATTTGGTAGGTGACTCTTGAGGTCCCTGATAGTGTCAGTCACTATAAAAAAAAATGTTTGATGGTTAAGCAAGGCTATCAGTTTTGCAAGAAAAAACACAGCTTTAAAACCCTCCTTCCATAGTGTTCATATTATAGTTCTATATTGATTTCTATATAACAAAAGGTCTCTGGATCTTACCTCATAGACATCTTTTGGTCACTGCAAATTATTTTTTTTTTTTGGTTTTTGAAAGGTTTTTAATATTTTCAGGTTATCAACCATTTTGAAGAATTTGAATATAGCCAGTTATCCATTTCATTTGTCCTGATCTGATCCACAGCCAGTGAACTCTATCTGATATTGGTAACTCACTATCATTTTTAAGTAGATCCTTGAAAAGTCCCCTTATCCATTCACTTAATGCCATTTCTTTTTTCCATTCCAATTTAAGAACAAAAATCAAAATACTTTTTTCCTTTTTTGACCTGCTCTCCTGCTCATCAATTTTGTTTTTAAAAATTTCTTGCTGGTGGTCAGCTGAGGGTGCTGAGGGTTGAGGGCCTCAATGCCACACCTTGTGCCACACTGGTGACTCATGTTCATAGGTGAGCTCAGGCCACTGGAGGTCAGCTGGAGAGAGGACTGTAGAGGCCGCTGGTCTGCTATCCTTCCCTGTATTGAGGAGGCTAGTCACCTTGCTCTTGATGGAGACCCAGTAGAGGCTGGCTGTCAGATAATGGGAGGTCTGGGGGACTGAAGTCAGGAGGATGGAAGAAGCATGGTTTCAAGGAGCACACACCTCCATGTATGGTCACTTGCCTGTGTTTGCCACCGTCCTGGGAGGGATAGGGAGAAAACCACAAAATCCTATGTCTCCCATGGCAATTAGTGATGGTGCCTGAAGCCCTGGAACCATGCTCCTTGTAGTTCCCCAAGGGTGAGAGAGGATGATAGAGTCAGGAGCTAGAGGGGGACCCAACAAAAGGTGTAGGTGGCTACAGGGGGCAAACAGCGATATGTGTGTGTATGTGTGTGTATATATATATATATATATATATATATATATATATATAGATACATGATGGGCATGAGTGTGATATGGCTAATATTGTCTCTCCTGCAGAGCGAGATCTGGATATCTCACGAGTGCCTTTGGCACTCGTGAGACCTCCAGAGCTCACGATGCAGGAGTGATAATATTTGCAATAGCACATGATCTGCACATCATGTATTCGATGTATACAATAGGGCCAGGAGTTTCAGAAGTATTGTTATGCTGCCTTGTGTTCTGTTCCATTTATGTGTTTGCTCATTCTGTGTGTGAGTTTTTCTGAATGGGCTGGCAGTGTTACAAAGTCTGGAAGACACATGAGTGTGTTTTGCAATGTTAAATGAGTTAGTTTTAGGTACTGTAGGAGTGAGAAACAGACTTTTGTGAAGCTACATTCTTTAGAAATCTGGCTGCAGTCAAGCTGAGAGCATCACAGTAATTGTAGTGGGCTGAGAAGCAGAGTGTCAGAATGGCTAAGACTGTTTTTAGTGGTAATTGAGTTCGCTTCAGGCAGCAGTGAGGAACAGAGTGTTCTGTGAAATTGTGCTCTTTAGGATTCTGGCTGTAGTCAAGCAAAGAGTATCACAGTAATTGTAATGGGTTGAGAGTCAGAGTTTGAGGAAGAAGTGAGAGCACGTTTCAGTGGTAATTGAGGTAGCTACAGGGTGCAGTAAGGAATAGACTGTTCAGTGAAGCTGTGCCCTTTAGAATTCTGGCTGCAGTCAAGCTGAGAATATCACAGTAATGAGCTGGAAGTTAGAGTGGGGAATAGGTGTGTTTTGTAATGCTAACTGAGTTAGCTGTAGGCAGTAGTGAGACCCCTCATGTAGTTCTTCATTTGTATCTATGGTAACAACACAGGTGTTTCTTGCATGCTGAGGGGACATCTGCTTAGAATAATGATATCGGTGACCTTTGTGTGACCTGTGTGTGTAAATAGCTGATATCATCACAGTAGAGCAGAGGGTAAAAATATCACACTGCAGTGGATGATACACTGTTTTATCTCACTCATTTATCACTCACCCCTATTGTGTGTGTGTGTATGTATATGTGTGTGTGTGTGTGTGTGTGTGTGTGTGTATATATATATATATATATGGCACAGTCATGCCCCTATAGTTACAGTTGAGTAGCGTGTTTAATGTTAAACCTCAAATGTTGCACTTTAATAACTTTGCAATCGATCAATGAATTTGCACAACATTTGGTATGCACTGTCCTGTGGGGCAGATCTCTTGATGTGGCAACTTTCATTCCAGTCAGATGTGCAGAGTCTGAGATCTGGATAGTGAAAAAAGTAAAAGTCACCCTTTTTTGCAGTTTTTTTTATTCATTGCCTTGCGGCCAGATGGTGTGGAATTTTTATGTGATTTTTTAAGGTAGAAAGAACCTGTGTAACAGAACTGCCACAGTTAGTTTGGTGCAAAAATATTAAACTGTTGCAAAGTTATTCAGTTTTTTTAATTCCCATTATATCCTATGGGAAGTTCATTTTTCAGGATAGATTTCTTGAGTTCGACAAAGTAATTGATCTTGTATAAAAAAATAATTTAGTCTCATGAGAACATTTTCTGTTTCATGAGAACAACATCCTTTCTTGTGAGGAAAAATTATTTTTTCGTTAGCAGCCATCTTGTTTTCCATTAAAAAAAAATAATTTCAAAAGCCACAAAAATGACATCCTAGAGAGAGACTGTGTAACTGATCTGTTGTTTTCCCCAGCTGCAGGACCTTGCGATAGCTGAATTGCCAATGGTACAAAAATGGAAAGTAAAGGTTTTATTTGCATTTTTACTGACCGCACTTGAATGCGCAGTTCATGGTCACCAATCCTGTTGTTGCCCACGGAGACCCTCGTGAATGATGTGTGCAGTGTGGTGTATCTGTATGAGTTAATTGCTGAGTTGAGCTGCAGATGTTAATAAAGTGTACATTTATGTTCACAGAATAAAGTGGTTTAATAACGCCTACTCCCCCTGCACTTGCCTCTCTCCCTTTGTAAGCCCCCATGACCCCAGAATGTAGTCTGGGAAGATAAATGTATGCTTTAATAAAATCTGCAGCTCCATCAGCAAAAACACAATGGATGATAGAGTGAAGATGTCAGCTGCTGTTTAACCTCCAAGTAATAAAAAATGTAGTGACATGGAGCACTAAGAGTTTATAACACTAGAAACAATCCAAAAGGGCCTGAATTTTGGCAGATACAGAATTGATCAGATTATGCACTGGTCCCACTGTGGGTAGTATTGGCGAGACCACAAGGGTTCACTCAGTGATGTGCAAGGAGGCAAAAGCTAATGTTTAGTCATCATCACGGCTTCATCTAAGCACAGTTTTATGGTTTTACAATTGTGAACACACAAATAAAAAAATCAAATATATCAGCAGTTACGCTATGGTCATAATGTACTGTTGTATAATGCTGAGTCTACTAACTTGCACATAATCACAGTTAAATGTTAAGTAAATATTTTCAACAACAAAAACTGTCAGTTAACTGCAATAATTCATAAAATATGTTCATAAAAAACACATCTAGAGAGTATGAATGTGTGTTGCAGAGGGGGAGTACAACATTATACACTTTCACACTTCAAACAAGAAGGGTCCCATTCACTGCTTAGTACAATAATTATGGGTGTTTTATACATATAGTCCCAATGAAAATGTTAGTGCAGGTGCCCATTGTATTGCATACCTAAGCTCTTACTTTGAACAGGTTCTGCAGGTGTCATGCACCGCACACAGCATGCGTCTTATTAAATAGCCCAATCGAATTGTGCAGTCTCCCATCTTACTGCAGCATATCTCGATCAAAAGTTTAGTGCACTCACACATCTTGCTGCAAACAGTTGTTGTATTCATATTCAAAATGCAGTGCACCGTCATTAGGTAGCACAAGACAGTGTTACTGCATGTATCTATTGCTCCCACATACTGCAGGCCCATATATCCCACATCATTTGCATCTTACTGTACATGTAACTCCTGCATGGAAATGTAATTGCAGGACCCCATCATACAGACTCCAGCACGCAATATGCGTCCATTACTACAAATATATATGCGCCACCTGCTACCCCTAAATGGCTAGCTTCCCATCTGTCATATTCAAAAAATGATTGAACAACAAATAGTACACACATACCTTCTCCACACTCCTCCATATCTTACCATGATAGCCTACAGAGGGGTGCAAGAGGTCCATGGTAGGTTTGGTTACTCCTAGGCCATTCATTCCATAAGGAGGCTGTTTGAAGTGTGACATCACGCTAGAAGCTTTTATATGTTGTCCACCTATTTTATGGGGAGAAAATGTATTTTGTTACACCCTTCCTCCTTCAGATGGCTTCAAAAGTCCTTGGTGGATGAACTTCAGGGTGCACTCAAAGATATACATATAGGCATCTCATTTTGGAGAATTTCCAAGGGTAAGACCTACACTGCTCTACATTTCTTTTGGGGTTTGAGGTTTATGGAAACCGAGAATTCTAATGAGTCCCATCCATATGCATATTTGCCAGTGCTCTTTATTAAACAGATATTTAAGCACACTGAATTAAACACACATTTACATTTATTATCATACACATTTCAGAAGAAAACATAATTAATTGAACCTTGAAACTTTCTAAAATCATATTATTTCAACCTCTTATGGGACCACTATTATATTCTTTGTAGGCATCTTTGAATATATATTCACTATATTCACTGATAAATATCCATAAGAAGAGCAAACATTTCGGACTCCAACCCCAGCTCATTGAAGTAGGTAGGAATTGAAATGTCTAGTGTTACCATGATAATACCATCCTGTAATAAAAACAGCAAAAAAAAAATGTCATGCTTGTAAACTACATTAGTTGCCCAATAATACAAATTAAATGTGGTAGTTTGGTGCTTAAAATAATAGTTTAAAGGAATTTTGCACCCAAGGTTACTGTGCTCAGAGGAGCATTTTTCTTCTCCTTTTCTCTTTCCAGGCAACACTGAAGCCTAAACAGCCAGTCCTCAAAGAAACTTGGCTTATTAATGGAAATGGAAATATCTGTACGGAGAGAAGGTGACTCTCACCCTTTGGGCCAAGAAATGGATGGATCTGAACACCTACAACCTGGAGGAAGCTATGCAAATGGACAGCTAACGGAATTTGCTGGAGTTGAGAAACACAGGAGTTTGGTAGAAAAGACACCTTTGCTGGAAAATAAAGGTGAAAGCTTCCTGGTGAAAATATGATATGACCCGAATATATGGCGTGGGATTTAATGATCCCCTATTCAGAAAAAAATGAGCTAAGTTTGTTAGCTGCAACAGCTGAAAAAAGTAAACAGTGCCCCGAGGTCTTTTTTTATTAAACTTGAGAAATAGAAAATGATCCCTCGTCATCCCCACTGCCCCCTTCCCTATCCCAACCCTCCCACTGAGCACCTACTACCCCACACCACCCCCTTACCTTATATTTACCACCAGAGGTTGTAGGCTGTCATCTTTTGTGGATCAAGACACATCTGCACTCTTCAAAGCTGAACTGTGAACTGAGGAATAAAGATAAGTGTATTTCAGTGGTGTTTTGAACTTATGTTCATAACTTTGCCATTTTTTTGAAATTTTTCACCAAATTTTCAACATGGCCTTTTTGGGACACCACCTCATGAACACTGCCACTGTCATTACACTAGTCAGGCCTGGAAGGTGATTTCATGGTCACTGCGCAAAATCACCTTTCAGACTGAATAATGAAATTTCACCACTAGTGTTCATGAGGTGGGGTCCCAAAAAGCCCATGTTGAAAATTTAGTGAAAATATTCCTAAAAATGGCTGAGTTGCACACATTCATTAACATTTTTCTATGCATGTCCATAACTGGTAATTTTCAGTATTTTGAGTCCAAATTTTCAACATAGCCATTTTTCCCACCACTTAATGAACAGTACAGCTATAATTTTTCATATCCTGTCTGAAATATGTTTTCGCACCTATGGTGTGGAATGGCATTTTGACAAGTATTTGAAATGTTTTACCTAAGATGTTTATGAGGTAGGGTCATGAGAGGATTATGTTCAAAATTTGGTATCAAGGAGTCAGTATAATGCAGTGGTTTAAGGCTCTGAGCTACAAACCTGGAGACCTGGGTTTGAATCTCACAGCCCCCACTTGCATACTGTGTGACCCTGAGCAAGTCACTTAACTTCGTTGTGCTCCCAGGTCACACCTGTAAACAAGCTTCAGCTTAGTGTGTCTCTCCTGGTTAAAAATATATATATATATCTGTGAAAAAATGCCAAACTTATGACCATTCATTGCAATTTTGCTACTCCGCTCATAACTTTGGAAATATTAAATATTTCACTCCAGATTTTCAACATAGCCTTCCTAATACCCAACCTCATGTACTGTATGTCACAGCTGTCATTTTTCAAATCCTGGCCAAAATGTGTTTTTGCACCTGTGGCTCGGAATGGCATTGCAGTTGTGCAGAATAACATTTTGACAGGGATTTGAAAGTTTTCTGTACTGGGTACATGAGGTGGGGTAATAAGATGGCTATGCTGAAAATCTGGTCACTATCATCCTATAAATGGGGCCCTGTGCTTCCACAGCTACAAACATATATGCATCTATGGAGGGGTTGGGACCCTGCGCTCCCACAGTAAAATAAGGATACTACTATACTATCTCAAAAAGTAAGGAAATAAGTTGCAAAAAACTGTTAATGCTCCAATTAGGGTTAAAGTGACAAAAGTTGGGAAATGAGGTGTTAGGGTTTCCTTAACATCCTACCCTCCCAAACCAGGCAGGAGAGCAGGTATGGGGTGTTCCTTGAGCTTCTCAAGCCTAATGCTCACCCCATTCTCATACAGTCTACACATCTGACCTTATTTACAGATGGAATGGGGTGAGTATTAGGCCTGTAAAAAATTAAACAGTCCCACAATGTCTTTCTGATATTTATAGTTGAAAAGAAGAAAATGGTCTCATCATTCCCGCTGTTCCCCTTGCACTGAGTACCCACCACCCTACACACACACCCCTTGTCCTATACTTACAACTGTGGGTTGTCTGCTGTCATCTTCTGTGGACTGGGACACATCTGCACTCTTCAAAGCTGAACCAGAAAATGAGGAATGAAGGTAAGTGCCGTATAATATGTAATGATGGTGTTTTGAAGTTATGTAAATATCTTAGCAATTGTTTGATATTTTATTCACCAAATTTTCAACGTGGGCTTTTTGGGACACTACCCCTTGAACATTATGGCCCGGATATTCAAACTGAGCCATTCTGAGGCGCAAGCCCTTGCGCTGCTCAAAATAGTTGCGCAGGGGTGTGGCCGGGGCGATATTCAAAGGAGTTGCGCTATTGAGCAACTCGTCTGAATATCACCCAACCACAGCCACTGTGCATAGTGCAGTGGAACTTTCGCCACCGCAAGTTGTCAGAGTTGAGCATTAAACTTGCGGTGGTGCAAGTACCATTGTGCCATGCGCAAATTTCCGATATTCAAAAGGTGACATGCAAATGGGGCCATAATTCATGCAAGGCGCAGGGGGCCATTGCATCTGATTATGGCCCCAATTTCATGCCATTAGCATGTAGGTGCACCGATCCCCGAGGACTTGTGCCTGGCTGCCCTGCCAGGCAGCAGCCGTCGAGGGACCGGCGCCTCCCTGCAGCCTGATCGCGGGAAGAACATAAACAACCCCCAAACATCTCCCAATGCCCGATCGCGGGCGGTATGTATAAACCCCGTGAAACATCTCCAATGCCCGATCGCGGGCAGAGCGATACTGACAACCCCATCATTCACAAATCTGGACTGTCATATGCGGTATGGGCTGCACACCCATTAGCTCTAGCTCTGCACAAATGGGCATGCAGCCCTACTGGACAGTCAGTCAGTGGTAACAGGGCAGCAGGCGGGTGGGATGCTGCCGCCCGCCCGGCTGCCAGGGAGTGGGGTGGTGGAGGCCGTGGGTGGGTGGGGTGGGGGACACTAGACACCAGGGAGATGTTTGGGGGCTTGTCACTGGACATTCTGCCTGCGATCGGGCATTACGGTCCACTGGACCACCAGGAGATATTCGGGTTGGGGGTCTTTTACATTCTGCCGCAATCGGGCACTAGAAGTTGTTTCACGTTCTGCCTGCGATCGGGCATTGGGAGATGTTTGGGGGTTGTCAGAATCGTTCTGCCTGCGATCGGGCATTGGGAGATGTTTGGGTGGGGGTTGTCATTATACATACTGCCCGCGATCGGGCATTGGGAGATGTTTGGGGGATTGTCATTATTCGTTCTGCCCGTGATCGGGCACTGGAGTTGTCAGTATACATTCTGCCCGCGATCGGGCACCGGGGTTGTCAGTATACATTATGCCCGGATCGGGCATTAGGGAGATGTTTGGGTGGGGGTTCTTTTCATGTTCTGCCCGTGTCGGGCTGGTGGGGAGCACAGGGACTGAGTTGGGGGCCAGCGGCGGGTGGCAGCTGCTGTGTTGTGCCCTGCAATACAGCAGCTCACCTGTGGGTGGCCTCAACAGTCCTTTTTTTGGCTCAAAGTTGTGCAGGCGCAGGTTGGGGTTGCGCCTGCACAACTCTGCACAACCCGACTGAATGTCGGGTTGTGCAGTTTATGCATGGTTCCTCCCCCTCCTGTTGAGCATGCATTCATTTGCATTGTGCTGTTGCTCAACCTGTTTTCAGTGGCGCAACTGCCTCCTGCTGAATATCGCAGAATGGCGCAATGTAGGACTTGTGCATGCGCAACCCTGTTGCGCATGGCGCAACCCTTATGAATATCTGGGCCTATGACTGCTGTTTCATTCATTGGGCCTAGAAGGTGATTTCACAGTTGCTGTGTGGCCATAGAAATGTTTCTATGCACATTTGTAACTTTGGTAATTTTTAATATTTTTGGTACAAATTTTCAGCATAGCCATTTTTTCACATCACCTCATGAACAGTACAGCTGTCATTTTTTACATCCTGCCCAAAACAGGTTTTTGCACCTGTGGTGTGGAATGGTGTTTTGACATGGATTTCAAAAGATGTTCACCTATGGGGTTTATGAGGCAGGGTTATAAGAAGACTATGTTAAAAATTTGGGGTCAAAATATGAAAAAATGCCAAAGTTATGACCATTCATTGCAAATACGGTATGCCCTCATGACTTCAGAAATTTTAAATTTTTAATTTTTTAAACTTTCATTATTTATTGATTTTATAAATACAGGCACATACAAAATACATTCATTCTTCTGTCAGTACAGAGTTACAGGTGAGAGTTCATAGGCAAGTTCAGTGTATACAACCAGTGGAATAGGAGTTCTTAGTTAAATAAAAAAAAACAAAAAAAAAAAACATTTAATTTAATCATATGAGTCAGCCAGTTTCCCATACACAGGTGGAGTCCTGACTTCATCAATTACCTCCTCCATTTAGGGTTCCATTGTAAAGACTAGAGGTTAAACATGAAATGGGAGGTTCCTGGACCATATCTAGAAAAATGCTTAAGAGGCCTCTATATTTCTGCGTGGGCCCATATATTCTCCCAAAGTGTCCCAGAGCCTAAGGAGTAAAGTCAGGTCTCTCCCCCCTGCCATATATAGGACCCAACGTCTCCACAAGATTTCAAATTGAGTAGTTCTTTTGTTCAGAGTGGCTGTTAATGCTTCCATCCTGTATATATTTATCATGATATCCTGCCATTTATTTATAGAGATAGGAGTATGAGATTTCCAGTTCTTAGTTGTCACTTTCTGGGCAGCCAAGAAGGCTATTCTCGGAAACTTCACTGACAAAGGGTCTCTTATTCTCTGCGGAATCTCTAGAAATACATAACACATGGGAGATAATGTCAAGTCTGGGATAAATATTTCCCTTAAGGCTTGCTGTAGCTCCGATAGGAAAGTGGAAAGCACTGGGCATGTCCATAACATGTGTAAATATGATACCTGCATTTGGCCACATTTCCGCCAACACTCTACATGGTCTTTGGTTAGTATCTGACTAATTTTCTTTGGGGAATAAAAGTATCTAACAAAAACTTTCCAGGAAAATTCTTGCCAACCTACAGCTGATAGCCCCCAATGTGATTTAGATTGGACATAAAGCCATATCTCCTGTGAAATACAGCTGCCTAAATCTTTTTCCCAGGCTCTTTTTATAGATTCTGTGGAGTCCCCCTTCCAGTCCAATAGGTCTCTATATACTTTGGAAATAATATGTGTTTTGATGGGTGTGCCTTCTAGCACGGTTTTAAAAGTGAAAGCCATTTGAGGAGGTGAGGTTACTCCCCAGTTAGACTCTGAGATAAGCTCTTTTATAAAATTCCTAACTTGAAAATATCTAAATCTATCCTGCCAAGGATGCTGTATCTGTTTACAAGTTTCTCAAAGGGTACAACCCCCCCATCATCTAGAAAGTGCCAGACTAGGTGCAGACCTCTTGCCTCCCAACCCCTGAACCCTCTATCCCAGACTCCTGGGGAGAAATTGGCTAGATGTGGAATAGACCACAACAGAAATTTCCAGCCTCCGGCCCTCTTGTCTCTCAAAACATTGGGCCACACTTCTAGGGTTAACGCTGTGAGGGGATTCTCCCACTGATCCGAGCAGGCCCTTCCCCTCTGTTCAAGAAGCATGCTATTCAGGTCATGATGTCCCTCATCTAAAAGCTCTAGATTTTTCCATTTTGAAAATATGACTTATCTAACAGTACATAACTGTCCATAACTGGGCTGCCATGTAATATAGTTTAAAGTTGGGTAGTGAAAGCCCCCCGTGTTTTTTCGGTATTTGAAGGACTGAGAGTCGGATTCTAGGTTTATGTGGGCCCCAGAGGAAGCAAGATACCGTCCTGTTTAGTGTATTAAAGTATGAATCTGGTATTCTGGTAGGAATTGTTTGGGCTAAGTATAAAAATTTTGGGAGAATTGTCATTTTTATGGCTTCCACTCTCTGGATCAGGGTGATAGGGATATCTGAACACTGTTCTAATTCCAGTTTAAGCTTTGTTAGAATTGAGGCAAAGTTGAGTGAGAATAAGTTATCTATTTGAGATCCCATTTGTACCCCCAGATATTTAATGTGGGAAAGATTCCACCTAAAAGCGAACTTCTGTTTGACGCTATCTGATGGTTCATAGTGCATTTTAATGCCTCTGTCTTGGAGATATTCAACTTATATCCAGCTAACTGGCTGAATTCTATCAGGACATCCCATAACCTCTCCAGAGACTGTTCTGGGTCTTGGAGGTAAACCAGAAGGTCATCCGCGACAAAGTGCGAGTTTATGCGTCTCCCCCCCACCTTCCAGCCCCGTATTTCCTCTGTCTGTCTCAAGGCCTGAGCCAGAGGCTCAAGGTAAAGAGTGAAGAGAGGAGGAGAGAGAGGCCACCCCTGCCTTGTGCCATGTTGCAGAGAGATAGGGCATGAGACCCTACCATTTATTTTTACATAGGCCTTTGGGTTAGAGTATGTTACGTTTATGGTCTTAACAAACTCCTCTGAGAAGCCAAATTTATCCAAAGTCAGCCCCAGGAACTTCCATGCCACTCGGTCGAAGGCCTTCTCCGCGTACAAACTCAGGATCATACAAGAGGCCCTCGACCGAGTGGCATGATGAATTATATGTAATGTTCTTTTAATGTTGTCTTGTGTTTGCCTGCCTGGAATAAACCCTGTTTGATCATGGTTAATTATCTTGGGAAGGATCTCCTCCAGCCTCCTCGCTAGTATCGACAAGTAAAGTTTATAATCAATATTCAATACCGATATAGGGTGATATGACCCACAATGAGTAATATCCTTTCCTGGTTTGGGGATACTTGATATGACTGCAGAAATTTTAAATATTTTTACCCCATATTTTCAAGTAGACTTCTTATTAATCAACCTCATGTATGTCTTAGCAGTCATTTTTCAAATCCTCTCCAAAATGTGTTTTCCCAACCGTGGCACGGAATTGCATTGCAATTGTGCAGAATTATGTTTTGGCAGGGATTTCAAAATTTTCTCTGCAGCTTACATGTGCTGGGGTAACAAGATGGCTATGCTGATAATTTGGTTACATGTCTACAGAGGGATTGGTGTGCAGGGTGCAAAGGACCCTGCACTCTCACAGTAAAATAAGGAAAATCATGTAGCATGGGAGCACAGGGCCCCAAGGGCCCTGCACTCCCACCGTAACATAAAGACAGTTATGGAGGGTTCAGGCCCTGTGCTCCAACAGTCAAATAAGGATAAAAGTAAACTATCTGAAAAAATAAGGAAATGAATTGCAAACAAACTTCATTAATGCATCAGTTAGGGTTGCAACTAAAGCAACAAAAGTAGGGAAATGTGGTATTAGGGTTTCCAACCCTAATGCCCCACCCCACCCTGCAGACACTGACAGGCATCGGGGGTGCCTTGGGGTTGTCAGCCCTAATTTCTGAGCGCATCTGTGCAGTACCACTAATACTGCACTCAGTCGATGGCTGGCCATGGAGGTGAGAGGTGGGCTGTGCCAGTCACTGGCTGGGAATGGGTGGGGGTGCTGGGTGGGCTGGCATGGCTGGGTGGGGGCCACTAGACTACGAGGGAAACGGGATCATTTTTCATGATATTACTGTACAGTTCGGGGGGGCACTAGACTGCCAGGGAAACAGGGATCTTTTTAATATATTTATGTACAGTTGGAGGGGCACTAGACTACCAGGGCTGGCCTATTGTCGCATATGTGGTGGGCAACCTGCAGTTCAGGGCACCGGTGTGGGGATGGCAGCGCTGCCCTGTAGGGCTTCTGCCAATGACTGTTTCGGGGGCTAGGGGTATGGGTAGCCCTGTGGGGCCCCGCTGGGGTGTGCTGGGCATGGGGGTGAGGGAAACTGTGCACTGTCCGCTGGACAGCGGTGGGTCTACAGGACCCTTGGGGGCATCCGTAGGTTATACCAGCTAAATGCTGGTATAACTTACATTGCTGGATCTCCTCCGGGGGTTCTTGTAGAATCCCGATGTGGGCACTTTATGGCTGCCCTTCTAGAATGGGGCACAACTGCTGCTGTAAACCCCCTAGCGCCATGTCACAGGGGGTTTATGCTGCATAACAGCTGTTCAGCGCAAGTGGCCTGTAGAATCATGCATGTCGCAACTTCTGGCATAAGTTGCTACATGCGCCATTCTGCTTGGTGCAACTACTGTTACACCAGGCGTAACTCTTCTAGAATTGGGCCCTTGGGGTCACAATATGTAAAAACAGCAAAGTTATGCACATACATTGAACTTTTACTATGTTTGCTCATAACTTTGTTAATTTTAAATATTTTAAACCCAAATTTTCAACAAAGCCATTTATTTACACCTCTCATGAGCATGACAGCTGTCGTTTTATAAATCTTGGCCAAAATGTTTTTTCACAGCTGTGGCATGGAATGACATTGCTGTGGCATGGAATCACATTCTGGTAAGGATTTGAACATTTTCAGTATCTGGTACATGACTTGGGGCAATAAGCAGGCTATATAAGAAGGTTATGTTGACAACTTGGTTGCTGTTGCTTTACAAATGGAAATGCAGGGTCCAGAGGGCTGTGCATTTCCATATAGTATATATATATATATATATATATATATATATATATATATATATATATATACTGTTGTGGTAGCACCAGTATAGTTAGGGTTGCATGCAAACATCTATGTTAAAGCCACATTTTTGAACGTTAATAACTTTGGAACTGTTCCATGGATTCACACCAGAGCTGGCATACACAATCTCCAGGGGTAGGTCTCTTGAAGTGATAAATATTGTGTGCATCTGTTTAATGGTTCCAATGTTATTAAAGTTTAAAAATATCTAAATTTACTAAGTTTTTGCTGTTTCTTTGTCCACCTTTATCTTACAAATGGTTTTAGGTTGTGGTCTGAAAATTTCAGGGCAGGAAGCCTTTGCCTTGCAGATGTGCCTTTTGAAGGTTTGGTGAAAAAATATTAATCAGTTCAAAAGTTATTACATTTCCCATTATTTCCTATGGGGAAATTTATATGTCAGGCACAAAAGTACTTTTACTGTTGCAGGAGCAGGTATTTGTGCTCACAAAATACTTTTGTTATTGCAGGAGCTGATAGAGTCTAGTTTGTTATCACAGAGCTCCCTTGTTTTCGCAGGAGCTACTGTCTTTTTGCATGTAGGGTTACATTTAGCCTGCTGTTTTTTCACACAGCTTTGTTGTGTCTGCCATCTTGTTTTTCCATTAGTGAGAGACTGAAAATTAAGAAAATATGAAAAATGAATGTAGTAAAAATAGAAAAATCAGAACTTAGCTAAATTCTGATTATTTATATTGTGCCCATAAACATCTTTTGTGGGCACCTGAAATCCTGGGTGCTGAGGTTAGCGAGAGGACAGCTTCTGCACATTCTCTGTATGAAAACAATGGGATTTGCTTGATTCCTACAGCCGCAGCTGGAAATTGTGCTGCCAGCTGCAGGTTTCTCTGTAACCCACTGTTTTCCCTGATGTCTAGTGGCACCCCCCTCTTTATCTTGCCCTGGTGGTTAGTGGCACCCCCCACACCTCCCATAATATTATTTATTAATATAAAATGACACTGGGATACCCACTCCCGGTGTCAGATGCCCACCCTCTGCCACAGTCTCTTAACTTATTCTTTGCCGGCATCAGCAGGCCCAATCTCCATAAAGGCAATGGAAGCACACACCCCCAGCAGTATGGGACAGTGGGGAGCCCACTACCTGTGTCCCCAAATATTTATTTATTATTTTCCTGTAAATAAGAAAACCATCCCCAATGTCTTTTTTTACCCTGATAAAAGAAAAAGGTACCTCATTGTTCCTGCTGTTCCCCTTCCCATCCCAACACTCTTACTTAGCTACCACCCCACCCCCTTACCCTATACTGACCTCTGGAGGTCATCCGCTGTCATCTTCTGTGGACTGGGATATGTCTGGACTCTTCAAAGCTGAACCACAAACTGAGGAATCAAGGTAAATGCTGTACAATGTGTTTCAATTGTGTTTTGAACTTATGCTGATAACGCTGCCATTTTTAGATGTTTTTTCAGCAAATTTTCAACATGGGCTTTTTGGGACCCCACCTCATGAACAATGTGACTTTCATTTTGTTAATCGGGCACAGAAGGTGATTTCGCTGCTGCTGTGCAAAATCACTTTCCAGGACTGATTAATAAAATGACAGTGCCAGTGTTCATGAGGTGGGGTCCCAAAAAGCCCATGTTGAACATTTGGTGAAACAATTTGTAAAAATTGATGAGTTGCATGCATTCACCATTATTTTTCTATGCACATGTGTAATGTTGGGAATTTTTAATATTTTGACTCCAAATTTTCAACATAGCCATTTTTTCACACCACCTCATGAACAGTACAGTTGTCATTTTTTATATCCTGCCCAAAACATGTTTTCACACCTGTGGAGTGGAATGCTATTTTGGCACAGGTTTGCAAATGTTCACCTATGGGGTTTGTGAGGTGGGGGCATAAATAGACTATGTTGAAAATGTCGGGTCAGAATATGAAAAAATGCCAAAGTTATGACTATTCATTGCAATTTTGCATTCTGTTGTAACTGCTAAAATGTCAAATATTTTTACCCCACATTTTCAACATAGCCTTCTTTTTATCCCACTACATGTATGTCACAGCTGTCATTTTTTGAATCCTGCCTAAAATATATTTTTGCACCTGTGGCATGGAATAGGGTTGCAGTTGCTCACAAATATGTTTTGGTGTGGATTCAAAAATTTTCTGTACCTGGGCACTTGAGGTGGAGTAATAAGATGGCTATGCTGACAATTTGGTCACTGTTGTTCTATAAATGGAAGTGCAGGGCACGGCTATGTACTGTACACATATGTATCTAAAGATGAATGGGAATACAGGGCCCTCGTGCTCCCAAAGGTATATGATTATACTATCTGAAAAAGTAAGGAAATTCACTGCAAAAAAACTTTGTTAATGCATCGGTTAGGGTTGTTATTAAAGTGACAAAAGCAGGAAATGTGGTGTTAGGTTTTCCAAACCTAACACCCCATCCCCACCCTGCACAGACTGACAGGCATCAGGCTTTCGGCCTTGGAGTCGTCACCATAATGATCACCCCATTCTCCTATACTGTACTCAACTCAGCTCATTTACTTATGGAATGGGGTGAGTGTTAGGGTGACAACTCCAAGGCACATCTCTGACACCTGTCAGTCTATGCAGGGTTGGAGTGGGGTGTTAGGGTTGGAAACCCTAACACCACATTTCCCAACTTTGGATGGTGGGAACCATAACTGATGCATTACCAATTTTTTTTTGCCAATAATTTCCTTACTTTTTGAGAAAGTAAAATCCTAGCCATATTTGCTTATCCAGGTCCTGTGCTCCTGTCTGTTCATAAGTGTACAGACATTGTAGTTTACCCTCATTTCCCTGTGAGATTATAGGGCCCTCTGGGCCCTGCACTGCCATCACTCCATAATTGTATCCATATGTCCATCTGGGAGCACAGGGCCCATGCATGCATATTATGATTGTCCCTCATTTACATGTGGGAGTGCAGGGCCCTCCAGGCCATGCACTCCCATCAGTCCATAATGGTGTTCTTGTGTGTGGGGGGGTTGTAAGCCTTGTGCCTTACTTCACCCCAAATGCCATAGTAATACACAGCACCTTGTGCCTTACTCCACCCCCTAGGGGCATAGTAAGCGTTAAGTATCTGTTTTCTGGGTGGTACTCACCATACAACATGCACCTAATTGTAGGCAAAGCAATGCAGCTCACACATTTTGAATGCATGTCACAGTACCACAGTCACCTTAGCCCCATTCATTACAATTCACCCACAGCTTTAAACAAGGCTTATAAACATGCAAAATGGCAGGTGTAGTAAGTTGCAAGTCCATATTTCAAAGCATATTTGAGATATAGCTGCTAAAACTCGCCCCGACCATTACAATGTTTTCCTATGGGAAATGACTAAACTTCAAATTCTTATAACTATGAAGCAGATGAATATTGTACCAAACCAGCAAAATGTTCATCTTCAGGCAAAGCCAGTTTTACCCTAAAAAGTTCTTAACAAAATTCCCAACCATTTCGAATATACGGCTGGGCAACGCATTGCCAAAATGCCAATGTTATCCTATGGGAAAGTAACTGAAACATAAATTGTTTATAACTATGTAGAGCATTAATATTTTTTCACCAAACCACCAAAAGGCACAACTGTGGGGCAAGCACTTTGTACGCTGAAAATATCAGCCCAACATTCCAAACTATTTCATTGCTATGAAGTGACAAAGAAACAGCAATATAAAATCAGTTTTGCTGCAAACTGTAGAAAAAGGAAAATTTTTTCTGAGCTTGTGTTTCCCAATTTGCAATAAAAAAATGTGCCACAAATTGTGACAAAACCATGGTGTTTCATGGCAAAACGTTACCGTGATTTCTGGCAAAATAATTCTTCAGGTAAAATAAACACATTTCTGGCAATATTTTCAGACACTGACCCCAGAATCTGATTCCTCAGACCCTGATTAGGTAAATACAAGTGTTGGCATTTACCAACACCTAGCATTTAAGTTTGTTTGACTCGCTAACTGAAAACTAGATGTCAGAAGCTTGACAAGACTTTTTGCATTTGTGGCAAAACAAAAAACACATTCATGGCAAAAAGAAAGTTTTTCGAGGTTGCCATCTAACTTTTCCCATAGAAAATAATGGGAAACTTTGAAATTTAATAACTTTTGAATGGATTCATTTTTTTTACCAAACCTTCAAAAGGCACATCTTCAACCCAAGCCTGACATACTCTAAAATTTAAGACCAAACACCCAAGTCATTTCTGAGAAATGATGTGACAAAGAATTTGCATAAAAATGGTAATTTTCACATTGTTTGACACTCTGTATCTCTGTACCTGCACATTCAACTGGAACAAAACTTGTCTTATCAAGAGATCCTTGGTCAACAATGACACTGCAAAATTTCATGCGAATCGGTAAAACAGTTGCAAAGTTATTAAAGTGCAACATTCTGGATTTAACCTAGAGGTGACCGTTGAACCTTAACTATAGTTGTGCTACTGCGCCACTATAATAGATAGATAGATAGATAGATAGATAGATAGATAGATAGATAGATAGATTGATGCATCTATAGAGGAGAGCGCAAGGCCCAGAGTAGCCTGTACTCCCACAGGCAAAAAAGGATACAATCTAAACTATCTCAAAAAGAAAGGACATTCTTTGCAAAAAACTCTTTCAAAGCACCATTTAGGGTTAAGATTACAGTGACAAAAGTAGGAAATGTGATTTTAGGGATTCCAAATCCAACCCCCATGCCTAAAACAAATCAGGGGTGGAGTCTTCCTTGGGGTTGTCAACTGTAAGCTTATTTATATATATATATATATATATATATATATATATAAATATATTCATTACAAAAAATCCATTTACTGCATCAGTTGAGGTTGTTCCACAGTGACAAAAGCGAGGAAATTTGATGTTGGGTTCGACCTCCTTGCCCACCCACCCGCCACACCAACAGGCATCAGGGCATGTGTTGGGGTCATCAGTCTAACTCTCACCCCATCCCATGTAAATAAGCTGAGGTGGTGCAGTATAGGAGAATGGGGTGAGAGTTAGGACTGATGACCACAACACACATCCCGATACCTGTTGGTGGGGGCGGGTGGGGGTGGTGCAAGGGGGGTGGAAACCCAACATCCATTTTCCTTGATTTTGTCACTGTGGAACAACCCTAACTGATGCATTAAATGGAGTTTTTTGCCATGAATTTCCCTTCTTTTTGAGAATGTGCACTATAAATAGTGAAGTGATGGCAACGCAAGCGCAAACGCTAATGCACATGGTGACGCAAATGTAAATGATAACTCAAATGGTAATAGAAATGCAAGCACAAACGTTAATGAAAACAGAAACAAACACTAGCACGTACGGAAATGCAAACCATAATGTGCATGGTCATGGTAACGCAATTGGAAATGCAGATGCTTACAGTAACGGCAACGATGATGCCAAAGAAAACACAAACAAAAATGGAAATGCAAACGGAAGCGCGTATGCAAAAGCAAATGGAAATACACATGGTGATGCAAAAAGAAATGCAAACAAAAACAGTAGTGGAAGCGCAAATGTTAACAGTAACGCAAACGCAAGCGCAAATGAAAATGCAAAGGGTAACGCACACGGTGGTGTAGACGGGAACGCTAATGCAAATGGTAACGGGAATGCAAGTAGAAATGCTAACTGTAACAGTAACGAAAACACACAGCCTTTTTTCCCCCAAAAGCTGCATAGAGAAACACAGTGAATACAAAGAATGTATGCATAATAATGGCCCTCGGAGCAGAAAATGAACACTTGGAATGCTAAATTGCTTATATCTCAGGAATCGTATGACGTAGGAAAAAATTAAAATTTGATACGATTCATGACTTTCCTGTCTAGTTTTGTACTTAGTCCCCTAGCAGGAGGTAAGCATTTTTCAGATAAAAAGTCCATATCTCGAAACGTTTTCGAGATACAGGCCCTGAAAGGAACAGCAGATGCCATAATGTTAGTCTATGGGAAAAATAGTCAACTTTGGAGTGCCATAACTTTGCAGCCCTGTAATATTTTGTAACCAAATGGCACATCTGTGGGATGTTGGCTTTCTTCCCTCCAAATTTCAGCTGAAAAGACCAAACCGTTCTTTTGCAGCTTGGTGGCAAAGATTCCCTACTGTTTTGGGCATAGTGTCGCAAAGTAGTGTCGCAAATCACGACACTTTACATAAAAAAAAAATCACAAAAGTATCGCAAGTGCGACACTACTTTGTGACACTACAGTTTACAAAAATTCCAAAAAACATATTTCTGGGGTGTTTAACCCATAAAAAAAGACATGGCTAGCATCCTCAGGGCTTGCCTAGGTGAACACAAAAAGAATTGTGTCCCTAGACAGTCCCAAATTTAAATGCCAAGCATTTCTTTGACCAGTAACTGAAAAAAAAATGGCTGACTCATGACACTACAGGGGTAATTTGCTACACTAAAAACTGCATTTGCAACACTGCTGAATACTTTATTAACTTTTACCATTGACTATAATGGGAAACTTAGTTTTTGAATAACTTTTGAACTGTTTAACATGTTTTCATGAAATCTTCAAAAGGCACATCGGGGACCCTTGCTGCATCTTCCCTGAAGGTCTCGGACTGGTCGCGCAAACCATGTGACCTGTAGGCGTGAACAAAGAATGCGCAAAAAGGTGTAAACATGACTTTCTATTGTGCTTTATAGCTCTGCAACTGTATATCCAACCATTACGAAACTTGGCAGATCCAAAGATCTATGATACTGCTCCATGCCTACCAAATTGCAGGCAAATGTGTTATATGGTGGCAAAGTTATTAACCTGGCAAATTTCAAACTTTAACCTTAAATGGGGTACTCAACCCTAAGTATAGTGGCACTACCGTGCCACTATAATATATAAATATATTTCAAAAAACTTTGTTAATGCTTCAGTTAGAATCAAGGTGATAAAAGTTGGGAAACGAGGTGTTAGGGTTTCCAACCCTAACTTCCCTCCCTCCCTCCCAAACCTGGCAGCAGAGTGGGTGTTGGGTGTGCCTTGGGCTTCTCAAGACTAACGCTCACCCCATTCCATCTGTAAATAAGGTCAGATGTGTAGAGTTTATGAGAATGAGGTGAGTGTTAGGCTTGAGAAGCCAAAGGCACATGCTACAACTGGTCTCCTGCCTGGTTTGGGAGGGTGGGATGTTAGGGCTGGAAATCCTAATGCCTCATTTTCCAACTTTTGTCAGTTTGATCCTAACTGGAGCATTAACCAAGTTTTTTTGCAACTTATTTTCTTACTTTTTGAGATAGTATAATAGTATCCTTATTTTACTGTAGGAACACAGGTTCTTTCTGACCCTGCACTCCCATCCCTCCATAGATGCATATGTGTCTATCTATCTATCTATCTATCTATCTATCTATCTATCTATCTATCTATCTCCATCTACAGTTGTGAATATGAAAATGTTTGCCAGTACCATGGTATGGCACTTGTTATTCCAGCGGTACCCTGGTATGATGCCCATTATTCCAGCTGTACCCTGGCATGCTGTCCGGTATTCAAGCAGTTGAGCGGTAACTGTGGTGTTAAACGTGGTGTTAGCGAAAGTGCTTAATATACTTCCTATACTCAACGCAAGATGGCAGTCACCACACTTTCCAAAGTGATTGCTGTCCTGCAGTGTTATTTTACCTTTCTGTAAGCTTCAATTATTTACTCACCAGCAGATGGCATTGTGTTTGTGAAGGGTGTATTGTCAAATCATGTGCAAAGACCGTTTTCTGAAAGTCACCAAAATTAATAATAAAGTTCAATTCTTTACCTATGTCTAATGTGTGTTGCTATTGCCCCTGTGTATTGTGCTGAATGCACTTAGTTTTTGATATTTTTAATGTTTATTAAATCTTAGTACCACCCCTTATGCTCATGGTCTCCTCAGCTCCTTAGACACAGCCCCACCTCCACTGACATCATTGTTGAGTGGCATGGAATTCAATCTTTTTAACTCACTGCAGCTGCTCCCAAAGTTCTACAGTTCACACAGACACAGACTCCTTTGTAGCCATCTAGAATATCTTATGAAGAGGATAACGTGCTTGAAAACATTGTGTAGTACACATTTATTGAGCCATACTAGTACGAACCACTAGTGAGCCTGTCCCAAAGTACAGCGAGATTAGCAATGAGGAGCCTGGCACCGAAATGGATGTAGATGAATGTTAAATGACTTTAACTGTTATGTTCTGTGCTGCTATCATCTAAACCTGATATATATTGGGCATGTTGTCATCCCCAAAACCTGTGCCAGCATTTGATATATAGTTTACACACACACAATCTCTTATTCCTGATACCGGAACCGGCAGTTGAAAAATAGTTCACATACACACACACACCCGCACCCACACAAAAAGCCGGTGGTTTCAACCACCAAATGATCTTCTCCCAAGTCTGCTCTCCCGATATCTTGACGCGCCAGATTACCCCATGGATCTCTTGCCTGTTCATGTTTGACACTAGAAGCAGATGAAGCAATATGCCCATTTTTCTCAAGCCATCTTTTCAGTACCCTGTCTTTCACCCTTTTTCCAATTTCTGAAAACCCAAGGCTCCCCAATTTATCTGTGCCCATTGTTTAGATAGTATGTTAGTCTCCACTTCCTTCTTTCAGATGGGACATGCACCCCCCACCTCATATCCCCCCAAAACCCCATACCAGTAACTGTTTTCTTGTCTGCACACACTGTGCAGTGCCCAAAGTGTACTCCCTCACCTTTTTTCCATGTAAGCCCCATGCTACCTCCCCGCATACAGTCTGCTACTTTGAGGATTACTTTTTGACTATGGCGGACCCCTTTGCATGACGTGTTTCTTTGTGGGGATGGAGGAGTGGGTTATGCCAGATTACATATACTTCACCCCATAGCCCTGTCTCATTTTTTGTCATGCATTATTCAGTAATCTGCCAGATACAAAGCTAATGATGCGATATGAGTAGTAGTATGGAGTCCCCAATATCAGCCAGAACCATCAGAAACAAGTGCATTTGCCTGCAAGGTGCATCTGGCTGCACAGCAAAACCTTCCTATCCCCCTTCTCTAGCACCTGTCATGAAACCAATCTGCCCTAATCTCTGTGTGACATTTGTGTCTGTTTGCCATTTGTTTTAGCCTTATCAGTGGATCTGTCAAATTTTTCCTTACCAAGCACGCCTATTGCAACACATTGCTCTTGCTGTGATTGCGATCTCCAAATAACTGCTTGGGACATTATACTGTACATCGTTTTGCTTTCCTGGAGCCTGGATCCAACACTTTTCCCCTTCTTATCCACAGTGGCCATCTCACACACCTCTACCCCCCACCATCTCCCTCCACATTGGCCATATCACAATGTGTACTTCCTCCCCTGGCTACAACCTCATATGACCCGCATCTGCACCTTTCAGCATGATACCTGTCTTGCAAACCTATACCGTTAGATTCATTTTTAGCCCATTTTACTCCCCTGTGCTACTTCTCATTCATCTGTTCTGCCAGTCACCTATTGAGTCTAAGCTGGTCAGCGGTTGCGGATACCTCTATACTGCCCTACTATGTAACTGTTTTTTTTCAATGACCACACAACATCAGCTTAGTAGAGGTGTACTCAGTCACCAAGCCCAGGATCGCATTATCCATGTTGTGGTGGCCGTGAAGTTGGTGGGGTTGGTCATGGGCTTGGGCATGGGTATAGGTATGCCGGATCTGTGTTACAGCTATGATTATGAAATGCAATAGTAGCAGTGAAGGCAGAGGATGCCCAATCAGTCGGGGTGCCCAGTTCTCTGAGAAACAGACAAAACATTTGATTTAGCATTGCATGGTCCCACATAATTCTATTCTACTAATTTCGCTATCTCCAACTGACCCTGGTTCTGCATATTGTGATTCTTGTGGTTGGATCGACAACAAATGGCATTCAGCACTCTGCCTTGGTAATAGCTTGTTCGCGCCACACCACTTACTGGAACAGACACATCAATTACAGACTGAGCATTACCTGTGCAGTATTTGATGCCTTCTGTGTAGCACCCACCCTTATATGATATCAGGACCCACTCTTTTGATGTTGTCTCTTTGGCCATGTTAATCTTCCCCCTAGCGAGTTGTGTCCATGTCTTGGTATGGGGGGGTGCTGTCCCCAGGATGCTGTGTTTCTCAGTTTTGCTTTGTGTGAATGTTACTCAGTGCATTACCAAGTCAGTGGAAAGGCTAGAAATGCGAGGTGACATCCGTTCATTTTAGAGCTCTCCTATAAGTCTGAAGTGTATTGGCTGGTCAGATGCATTACAGTGTACAATTACACTAACCGGCCACTGCTGTCTAAAACATCAGAAAACCATGGTTGTGCACATAGTAACCATTGGCCCTGTGAGACATTTACACTCTATCTCTAATATGTTGTCTAGCTGAGGTGTGCATGTGTATACATTATTTCCTCCTGATGTAGCTCTCCCCAGTGCCGGATCAGACACATCACTGTTCACATCTCCCCATTTCTTGTGCCAAATATATATCCCCTTCCAAATCACCCTACACCAATTTCTCCTGAACACTGATTGACCTACAGCATGTATCTTTTCCCAGAGCAATAATAGCCCATATTGATCTGTCTTTTTTCTCTAGTCCAACAGGCTTTTTTCTCTACTTCCGCAGGCATTTTTCCTTATCTGACTGTTCTCATAAATTCCACTGTTCCTGTTGTTTGTTCTGACCCCACACCCCACTGCACTCCAGCCTCATTAGGAATAAAATGCAGGATGCCACTGCCAAGCACTGTTAAACTTGTTCCTGTCACCCAGGCAGCCTTAGCAGTGCTATATAGTTTCTAGCATATGTGTGCACACCCGCATGCCCTACCATGTAACCCCCTCTATCTGTCCCTACATTCCCTCAGCTATGCTGAAGTACTCAATTGGTCTGCCATCCCCGTTTACCCCAGTGGAAACTTGGGTGCATTATCATCCTTTCCAGGTGCCGCATTCCACATTTGTCACACTCTGCACTATCATGTTTGCAGCACTGTACCTCTAAGGTTTGTACCCAGTGCTAATATGGATGTCACAATCTACAGCTATCCCCATTACTGTTGCTGGCTGTATACCCAGGTCTGCTCACCACATCACCCCCTTAGTAAGCCCCCTATGTAAGTAGAACCCTTTTCTCTACATGCCCACATCTCCTCAATATGTGTAACAGTCTTGGGTCAGGCTGTCTGCCACTAATCATTGGCTTGCCTATGCTTGGGGATGAGTTGTGATTATGTTCAATACTCCTTCTTGAAGTTCTACAGATAGGTGCTTATGTTGATGAACCACTGCATGTTGTTGGTCCCCTTTTCCACTTTCCTACTAGATATATATATATATATATATATATTTTATATTATAGTGGCGCGGTCGTGCCACTATAGTTAGGGTTCTGCGGTCACTTACATACTAAAGTCAAACATTTGGGCATTAATAACTTTGGACCCGTTCAACGGATTTGCCTGAAATTTGGTACATGTGGTGGGGTATGGTAGTTCTCTTGATTTCCCAAATTATGTTGTGGTCGGACTCACAGTCTTTGCGTACAAAAGTGCTGAAAAATGCAAAATTATCCATTTTTGGAGGCAGCTTTTGGGATTTTGGATGTGGCCCTGCATGGCCATTGTGTGGTGTGCCACTCTGAAAGATGGCTCATTTGAAAGAGCTTTGATGACTGAACATGCCACTTTTTATTTGGTGAAAAAATATTAAGGCATTCAAAAGTTATGCCTCTTTTATGTTCCCATTATAAGTCAATGGGAAAATTTATATGTATGTTTTACGAACAAAGAATGGGGTTCTGGTCATCTGGTCCCACCTGGCGATTAAAGATTTTGCAGCCTCATGGTTCAAGAATCTTTGTCCCTGAGGATTTTTAAAATTCTTTGATCGCGAGGTCCACCATCTTGTTTTCAGTTTTCCAATCGGAAAAACACAAATATTTTGGCTCAGGGGTCACTTCTGAAGTAAAACTTGGGTGGGTTTTACTCGGGGGACCCCGATCTATCAAGCCATGGCTTTGGTTTTATCTAAATTGGTCAAAAAATAGAGTTTTGAGCTTTTGAAATCTTTGTTCGCGGCTCACTAATGATCTTTGATCGCGAGCCTGCAAATCTTTGATCGCGAGATTCTTTGATCGCGATCATGCATCATGACGAGGGACAAGATAGCCAGATTGTATTTTGATTTCTGTGGCCAAGGGGTGCCTAGAAAATGTCTGGTAGCAGGGTTTTGCTCAGAGGGCTTCGTTCTGCCCTATGTAAATAAAAAGACATAATTTTTCATTATCCCTGGTAGTCTAGCAGCCCCTTCCCACCCTGATCATGATAATATAGATAAAGATCTCTGTATCCAGGGTAGTCTAGTGGCCCCCAATGTGTATTTATTTATATTTGCTGTTTTGTCGCTGGTAGTCTAGTGCCTCCCCATGTGTATTTATTTATATTTTTTGTTTTATCCCTGGTAGTCTAGTGCCTCCCCGATCTGTATGTAATTAGTATTACTATTCATATTCCTGGTAGTCTAGTGGCCCCCCCTTCATTATGAAAAAGATAATCTTTGATCGCAAGATTCTTTGATCACGATCATGCATCGCGAGTGACGGACGAGATGGCCAAATAAAAAAATAAATTTTCTCAGCCCAAGTTTGTCCTAGGAAGACAAATGAGGGTGGGTTTTACTCAGGGGGCTTCATTTTGTCAAACCATGGCAGTGGTATACTGCAATTCCATCAATTTTTTGATTTATAAGATTTTAAATTCTTTGTTTGTGACCCTGCAAATTCTTTGATCGCGAGCCTGCAAATTCTTTGATCGTGAGATTCTTTGATCACCATCTTTGATTGCGAGATAGGGACAAGATGGCCAGATTTTTTAGAATGGAATAGATGGGGAAATTTTACCAATCTTTACAACTGAATATCTTGGAAATGGTTTGGTCTTTTTACTTGAAATTTGGAGGGTGTTTACATCATGTCCTGTAGATTTGAATTATGGTGTTAAGTGTCAGATAAAAAAAAGTTGTGCAGAGATATTGCTTGACACACTTTATGTGTTGCAGACAGTGTTTTGCTTGTGGTGGTGACTTGAAATTGATAGGATACCTAGCCTTAGTGTCATGGATATAGTTTTCAGTCATTGTGTGTGTTAAATGTCAACAGGTGCGGAACTGTGCCAGTCTGATGAATGAAAATCTCATACATTAAAATGTTATATCTTGGACACAGTTTGGTCTTTTCACTTGAAATTTGGAGGGTGTTGTCGGCTTGTCCTGTGGATGTAAATTACAGTGTTTCCATGTCGGGAAATTTTTTTGGCGGAGATACGGTGTGGTGCAATTTACGTTCTGTGAACAGTGTTTTGTTTGTGGTGGTGGCTTGAAATTGATAGGATACCTAGCCTTAGTGTCATGGATGTAGTTTTCAGTCATTGTGTGTGTTAAATGTCAGCAGGTGCAGAACTGTGCCACTCTGACAAATGAAAATTTCAAATTTTGACATGCCGTATCTTGGACACGGTTTGGTCTTTTCACTTGAAATTTGGAGGGTGTTTACAGCATGTCCTGTAGTAGATGTTAATAGAGGTGTTTACGTGTCAGACAATATATTTTATGCACAGATATTGTGTGGCACAGTTAACATTTTGTGGAGACTGTTTTCTATTGTTGTACTAGATTAACATTTGTTTGGTGGGTGGCCTTGCTGTTGTCAAAGTGCTTTTTAGTCATTGGGTGTGTAATGTGGCCTGGCACTTACAAGTTGGTGGGAGTGCGGGGCCCTTCCCACCAACTTGTGTAACTTTCTACTTTTCTATTCTTTCTTAAAAAGTAAGGAAATTCTATTCAAAAAACTTTGTTAATGCATCAGTTAGGGTTCTTCTACAGTGAAAAAAGTGAGGAAATTCGATTTTTAGGGTTTCCACCCTTGGCACCCCACAACACCCCGTCCCCACCAACAGGTATCGAGGTGCCCATTGGGGTCATCAGCTCTAACTCTCATCCCATTCTCCTACACTGCAACACCTCAGCTTGTTTACACATGGGATGGGGTGATGAGACCAATGACTAGCACCCCAATGCCTGTTGGTAGGGGCGGGTGGAGTGGTGCAAGGGTGAGAACCTAAAATCAAATTTCACTTTTTTCACTGTAGAAGAACCTTAATTGATGCATTAACACATTTTTTTAAGAATATATATATATATATATATATATATATATATATAGATTATCATGCATTGAACCTGATGACTAAAATGCACTGGATGTCCGACCACTTTTTGGGAACACTGAGCCCTGTCTGACATTTCTTTACATTACCTGCTTTGTTTCCTATCTGCATTTCAGGCTCTATAATTTGTTGTCAATTTAGATCAGTTGAATCCGAGTCAAAATCAGCAGTAGGGACAGTTATTTCTGCACTTTTCAGAAATAGACAAGGTTGTACAAATCTCAACAATTGATGTTTGGGATCCAGTACTGTGGAGGTGCAGCATTTCATTGCATGGGTTTCTGAAACCACTACATCTGCAGCACAACTTCAAATGTAATCAAAGGAAGGTTATGTATTGCCCATGAAGAAAACTCAGAGATCTGTAAGCTGACACCAGACTACACAGTAAATACTGGGTGTGGCTTCCCAGCTAAGAACAGAAGGGAAGAAAACTGAGAATTAAAAAAAAATTACTGGCACAAAGTAGGCAAAATTGCACATATTAATTTTTCTGGACACTCTGCTACCTGTGGTGATGTTTATTTCTAGAAAACAAACCATTGCACATGATCTTTAACATATCTCTGTGTCAGTGTGTCTAAAAGTGTTGTATAAATACGGCAGGCTGGTGGTATGATAAAGTAAAGCAATCATTTTATGAAAGTCAGTATTCATTCTCCTGGTGTCACTATAATGAATATTGAATTTAAAAACCATTGGCTGATCATGCAGAACACAAACTAACCACCATCTATTATATTTAAAATAGTTGCCGGCAAGTCTAAACAAAAATGTACTCCTATCTCACTGACTGTAATATGAAAACCATGATAAAGATGGGATTGTCCCCATCAAAACCTTAGGATACAGTATTTGCAGCTTCACTGGGAATGACAACAAAATCACATTATTATGATGAAACATAGTCAGTGATCAGATCAGTGTTTACAGATTTACATCTTGTGTAACCTTGTCTCTGAAAAAATTATTGCTAAGGTCAGATTTTTAATTTACATAGTTGATGGTGATAGTAAGTTACAGTTGGAGGCAGCTGTAAGTTCACTGCAGTAGTTGACACAAGCTGCACTCAAGTTATCTGCAACCTACATGCCACCCCCCAGCTATTTGCCATCCAGGCACTGGTCCTTATAAAGTAGCCCTCCCACTCCCCACCCACTCCCTGTCCTAGCTACTGTAGTTAGTAATGACCCATTTTTAATAAACAAAAAATTAAAAAAAACAATCCACAAGTCTACACTACACCCATACACTCTCAGTCAGAGACAGCAGCATGCAGCTTGTGTGAGCAGGTGAATTTTTTTTTTACATGTGGGACCACTAACCACCAGTGAATTTTTTTAAATGTCAGGTGAGGGTGAGCGAGAGAGAGAGAGAGAGAGAGAGATAAAAGGAAAAAAAAAACATGGCTGGAGCAATCTGCACTGCAGACATCACCAATACCAACTTGTAGAAATATTTGGACTCGTGCATGTCAGGATTTCCCATTACAGATGCCTCCTTTAAAATAAATCTGGTATTGTTTTTTTTTTTAAAACATAATAAGGCTTTTGGTCAAAGATGAAGTAAAGTGGCTCTGTTTCCACTGTGTTTTGAAAGGGCAGAATGAAAAATTTCTTGACAGCATCTTATACACGTCAACAAACTGCATTATGCATAGAAAAAATGTAAAATAATTCACAGAAAATAGACTGAAGGTATTGGTGATTTCACATTACAAGTCCCTAGCTACTGCAGTAATGAGTAATGACCAGGAAGCTAATCCAAAATGTCTGCATTCCTTTGGCTAGCAGACCCTCCCCCCCACCTGATTTCCCTCCCATGAGGTGCAACAAAACAATTTCCTGTGGCTAGTGGACCCTCCCCCACCTGATAACCACCCCACCGAGGTGCAAAAACAAAATTCACTATTACCAGGGTCACAAATGCTGTTCTGATGTTAAACCCATAATTTTGTGGCCCTCTGCAGTCCTTTGATTGCCTAATTTGAACTGGGACATGAGGGATGGGACCACTAACCAGCAGTGATTTTTTTTAAATGTAAGGTTAGGGTGAGAGAGAGAGAGAGAGAGAGAGAGAACAGGAAAAAAAATACCCAAAAAACAAAACAAAACATACTGTAGCTAGAGCAAAAAATGTGTGATTTGTCTTACATTATTGGTTAAGTACTGTACATACATTACATACTTTTTAAGTGGCACCACACTGTCCACCATTTGTGCCTTGTGTATGAGTGACCTTTTTTGTAGGAGTGTAAACTTTGTTCATTCAATCTGTGTGATGCGTGGATGTGGCCATTGTCTGCCAAGTTACTACACTCCAACATCACCTACCCAGCATCGCCTCAAGTTGCCTACACCTTGAAGTCTGTAAGTTAACCCTGATATCATTTTTTGCCCTTGTTGCTTTGTGAGGTACCAAAACCAGACTTTTCCCCTTGATTATTGTTTTATTGTTTTGGGCAGAGTCCTTACTCCCTGTAGGGTTTTCTTGTAGGAAACATGATCCTCGTCATTTATAGGGTATATTTTGACATTTACAAGGTTATGCTCTCTGTTACTCATTAAGTATACTTTTCTTTCAGTTATGTCCTTCACTTATAGCAGCCTCTATTTATTGCACTTTTTATGTATCCTCTACATGGATTCATCCACAGTAGGCTAAAGTATAGGGTAATGGTGCATGAACTTGTCTCTTTTGCACAGTAAGGCTGTCAAGATGGAATTGACACCTTGCTGTTGTAAGAAGTTTTTTTAGTTTCTGTATAATAATCACATTTTATGTTTGGAGGAATGGTAAACATGCTCTGCAAGACTTATTTAAGCTACAGGGTGAAAAGCTAAAGCAACGGGATTATTTGAAATACCTTAACTTGTGTCCCCACCTTCAAAAGTCTGTGTCTCTTCTGCTGCCCAGACAACATATAATAATACTACACAAATCTCTAAGGATATCCTGGAAATGATGTAGGATGGAACACCTCTCACAGGGTCTAAAGGTTTGGTTTCCCTCACCAAATGCTGAATACTGTAGATAAATAGATGTTTAAGGACATAACAATGAGTCCATTTGGTAAATTTTTTCATTTTTACATATTATTTCTAATGTGCTTTTATGCATTTACAAGGCACATTATACATAGCAGCTATCCTTCACTGCTTGGCTCCTGGAACTGTTTTCTTTTTATTTATTTTTTTATTTGCATTTTAGGGTACATTCAGTACTATAAGGAGGCAGTATAGCAGAGTGGTTTAAGGCTCTAAGGCTCTGAGCTGCAAACCTGGAGACCTGGGTTTGAATCCCACAGCCCTACTTGCATACTGTGTGACCCTGAGCAAGTCACTTAACTTCCTTGTACTCCGAAGTCGCACCTGGAATTCTGGAAGCAAGCTTTGGCTTAGTGTGCTTCTCCTGGTTAAACAATTCCCCCTTTCCCTTTTCCTTTCCTATACTGTACATAATCTAATCCCTTCTCTGGTTATACAACAATTAATGGCTTCCCATCTTTGTGGATCCTTAGTTTTGCCAGCATCCACAACAGAAATTGCAGTCCTTTTTGTTTAAAAAATATTATTGAGAGGCTCAGTGTCTGGCATCAAGAAGACAGCATGGTACAAAAAATGAATGCCATTTCCAGACAACTCAGCACTTCCTCTAACCTCACTGGTACTGAGTGACCCTTAAAATAAAATAATATATCAGGCTAACTTTGTTCAAACAGTAAGTGTTAAAAAAAGCACAGTCCCCAGTCCATCCATGCTTGGTTAATCAAAAGCAATATTGTATATTTTTTTTAGTTGCATTGATTTTTGGTAACCTTATAGCAATATAGTGAACATCTTCAAAGTGCTCAAAATTATTCTGTTTCTCTTTTTCAAAAGTGACAATGCACCTTTTAGTGATGTGATTATTCCTTGTTAAAATTTTCCCAAAAAGTAATGTTACCAAAAAAAGGTGACAGAAAAGCAACTAGCCAGCACATAACTAAATTTAATTTAATGCTATCAAGACAGTTACAGTATTTGATTATTTTGCACCTTACTAATCATCCGAATGTTGAGAATTTCTTAGGTGTGTGCAACATAAGAAACAACATTCAGGAGTCAAAACTGTCAGTCTGCAGTCTAGTATGCAGTGTGATGTATTTTTATGGTAATTTCAGAATATGACTATGAATGCCATCTGGGTGCTGTTTCAACAGGACATGGTGGATGCTGCCCCCCCCCCACAAAGCACTGCTGCAGTTCCCACAAATATAACACCATTACGGTCTGCCTATTTACCTAGGCCCCAATATTCAGAATGTGTCTGGCAATAGCGCAAATGGTGGCGCAGCACAACTGAGGTGCATCATAGCAAGTAAGGGCGATATTCAAAGGAGATGTGCCATGGTGCATCACCTCTGAATATAGCACAGAATGTGCAGGGTGCATATACAATGCACTGGCACATCCCCCAGACAGGTAGGACTGGGAATGGTCCAGCACAACTGTAGCTGCACTGGGCGCAAGTCCTGGATATTCAGACCTGGACATGCAAATGGGGCCATAATGTATGCAAGGTGCAAATGGGGCCATTTGCATGTCATTATGGCCCCATTTGCATGTGCTGTACAGTGCAGGCCAGCGAAATGCACCTGGTGCCCTGCACAGCATGTGGTGTGGACAGAGGGGGTCCTGGGGCACCCCCCCACACTGTAGTGGTGATCACCACATAACATGCATCCCAAACATCCCTGGTAGTCTAGTGGCACTCCTTTCCTCCCGTAGCCCTGATCACAGTACAATGAACAGGTACAGCCACCCTGGTAGTCTAATGGCACCCCCCCACCTGTAGCTGTACCACCCGTACAATAAAATATATCAAGGCTATAATAATACATGAACCCTGGTAGTCCACTGGGACCCACCTCCCCCCCAATGTGGTGATCCCTGGAAGTGTACAAGTCTGTACAGCCCTGGTAATCTAGTGGTTCCCCCAGCCCAACCGTATCCTCGTGTGCCAATTGTCCAGTATAGGTCCCCTACCTGGTGGTCCAGTGGCCCCCCACCCTCACAGGCTCCCTGCCCACCCAGCACCCTCCCATCATTGGTGGGCAGCTGCAATCCGCCCTCATACTTCCCAGCCACCCGCCGAATGACAGTGTACAGTATGAGCTGTATGCCCAGTGGTCCACACTGTGGACCAATGGGCATCACAACTCTATACTATACATGTCACTCACAAATATGTGAATGAATGACCCTTCATTCACACATCTGTGTGTGACATGTATAGTATACACTGCATGCACATTGGTCCACATTGTGGACCAATGGGCGTATAGCTCATACTGTATGATGTCATTCAGTGGGCAGCTGGGCGGTTTGTGGGTGGGTTGCAACTGCCCACCAATGATGGGGGTGCTGGGTGGGCAGGTGGCCTGTGAGGGTAGGGGGTACTGCTAGACTACTGGGGATTGGTATATTTTATTGTATGGGCAGTGAGGCTACGGGCTGGAGGGGGGTATCACTGGACCACCAGAGAATGGAATGATACATTTGTATGGTGATCAGGGTTATGGGCAGGAGGGTACCACTAGACCACCAGGGTACATATGGGTGCTTGTGGATGGTGTTCTTGGTGGGCAGGTGGCCACCCACGGCTGGTGGTTGCTATGTTGTGCCATACAGTACAGCAGCCCACCCATGGGTAGCCAGCATTTGAGACATTTTTTTCAGGCTCAACTGTGTGCCCAGTATGCAATGCCTCTGAGGGTTGTACCAGCATATGCACTGCACATCCCGTCCTGGATATCAGGATGTGCCGCATATGCATGGGCACACCCCCTTCAAATTCACTGCATACAATACCATTGCACCCCGGTGCATGGAGACTTGTGCTGTGCAAGTCCCCCTTTTGAATATTGCCCCAGGATGCATTACTGGGGTTGTGCTGGCACAACTTGATTGTGCCAGGCTCAACCCCTTTGAATATCTCAGCCCTAATGTACAGTGGGATCACCTTAATATGAAATCAAACCAATATGTCTATTTAAAATCCAATAGCTTGTCTAATCATATTTTTGCCCAATGAATTACCCATGGTACATTTCATTGTACACAACATTAGCTTGCAGTCTTGTACCTCAGAAGGACCAGCCCTCTAGTTCTGCACTTCTAATTAAACCATACTATATGTGTTGGTGATTACAGAGTTTTTGCAGATAAGAGAACTGAGCATTGTTTTTGCAAACATAACATTTGCACACTTTGGATTTAACAAATGCAGTGTGTGACTTTAAATAGATCATTTTAGCATGTGTACACATTAGGGAGAGTAGCACACTGCTCTAGCTTTTCAGACTTTCTATTGTGCTGAAAGGCATGAGTCTTATTGTCATGTTAACAATGGCTGTGCTCATTCACACCAACATTCAACAGAGGAGATTTCTCAGAATGGACCTAAAGTAATTATCTCATCACTCTGTAAATGGGTGTGAGAGAAGTAATGCTGTTTGGAAACCTTACTAAGAGTTTCTATGCACTAGAACCATCCCACCCCCATACTCAGTCAAATCTCCCCACATAATACATACTACAGTATGTAAGAGTTTTTTGCTGGCTTATTAATAATCTTTCAAAAAACTCCCTTAGCATACAGCCATATTTATTAACTTCAAATCTCCTTTAAAAAAAATATAAATGAAACTAGGGGGGATTCTTTGAGAAAGCAAAGTTTTTTATAAAATTGCCTGTTTTTTCTAACCCACGACCCCTATTCTGTCACAAAAGTGAGGTAGATTGGGGGAAGGGGATTTCAGTTAACCTAAGACTTTTAATCTCTTTCTCCGATGCCTCTCTCCATACAGTACCTTCCAGTGGGGTGCCTCCCAACATCCCACATCCTAAATAATGTAGTTATCCTAGGATCACAAGCCAACAATTAATATCTCAATTTAATAAGCTCAAAAAATGTATACAGTTCATAACTCATCCACATTCTCCTTCCACTTCCTTTAACCCCCACTCTTCCCTCTTGCCCTATCCCTATGTCTTCCTCTCCCCTCTGTGCCTTTTCTCCCACTGGATCAACCTTAAAACCAACCTACTACCACTACCTCCCAACCTCCTAGACAAAGCCACTTCTTTTGGCCGCCCACTCTACCCCCCGCCTCCGCTCGCCCTCACCTTGACTCCTCCTTGGACTCTCACACTAGGTGTCACACCTCTTTATCTCCTTCACTACATATGAACACTGTCCTTTACCCTAGCTGAATGCTCTTGACACTATACTATCACCATTGGTACTATGAATGACATTGTAACCTTATTGTATACTAGCTACCTACTATTCGACTATTGTATGTAAACTGTTTGTTATTGCTGTCACTGTCACTGTTTGACATGAAACCTTTGTAAAAGAGCTCTGAGCTCAAAGGTATGATCCGAATCCCTAAATAAATAAAAAAAAAAATTTGAAATTTATGGTTTTCACAGCTTCACTCCCCATCCCCTCATTGCTATTTGTTCACTGTCCTGAATGAGGATGGGGGAGGGAACATGGTAGAGATAGATCACTAAAGAGATCCATTTCTTCTATACAATGCTACAGTATATTGTATCTTGTTGAGATATTACATGTTTTTTTAATTTTAAATTTATATCTTTTCATTTCTTGCTGCCAGCATAATTTATGTGTTACCACTGTAAGTATATGTGTGTATGTGTGTGTGCTGAGGGTTAGAGAAACACTAAAATGATCCATAGGATTTTGCCACTGGCAATAATATAAATAATATAAACAGATTTGGTCAGATACAATTTCCAAATTGTCTAAACTGTCATGCTCTTCTGTGCATATGGTGGACCTTTATTTGGGATTACTGATATACAATATTTAAATCTCAATGTACCATCTTGTATAAAACCTATATTAATTTATTAGTCCACAAACGCATCCTATTTTGTTATGACCCCCACCATATTTAAGTTACAACATCAACTCTGCAGCTTTCCCTGTAAGTGGGCTATACAAGTTACTGTACTGATTCATTAAAAGTATTGCAATATGTGTTCTTGTATTTGGTAAAGCCCTGACTTAGTGAGCTACTAAAAATGCTGCCCTTAGGGCTAAATAACATAGAGATACATAGATACAAAGATGTCTATATCCTAAATTATTTTATTTCTTGATTACAGACATATCTTTAAAGGGTTGGTTGAAAGAACAATGGGAAATTCAGAACTAAAGAAAGCACAAGAGATAAAAGTTATGACATTTCTGTACTACGGTATATTTCATCCAAGTCATTATAAAAAGGGAGTTAGGTTCAATCCCTCATTCAACCAATGGGTTGAATGATGAATTAGAGCACATTTAATAACTCACTAAATCAGTGTTACCAAATATAAGAACCTATATTAAAATAATGATCTCAGGCAAGTAGTACAATATTAAAATAGCATGATTTATGTGACTCATAACATTTCTTTTTCCAAGCCAAGGATGGATGAGCTAATTTTTTTTTGGGGGGGGGGTTGAAAAGGGGAAACTATTGTTGGAAAAAAGGCAATAAAAATGTCTCCTAAATAGTACTGCTATTTGAGATGAAGCAGAAACTAAATAATACTGTAATTAAAATAATAATAAAAAAAATTGTTAGTAGTAGTATAGGGGTCAGGCTGATTGTCTGCTGCAGGCTCCATGGCTATGGATGCAGATTGTCTCAGGGTGAGAGGCTGCTTTTTGGACTCAGGCAACACATTTAACACCTGCCCCCCCCACCTAGCAGAGACACAGCTTTTGCAGAAGGGTTTTGGTGAGGGTTAAAACATAAATAAAAACACTCATATATTTACATATATTTGATTCAAAGTATATACAGGTCGGTGTGTGTGTGTGTGTGTTTATGTTTACACTACCAAAAACACCAACAAAAAAATAGAAAGAAAAGAAAACATAATTGTCAGAAAATAACAGCTTGCACAAGACATGACAGCAGTCCCTGGCAACCAGTGGGAGCAGAGCTGAAGGAAGAAACATCAACAGCAACAGAGGACATTGAGGGGAGAAATAGGTTCTTCTGTATGTAGTATTGTTCAGTACTTATGTTTGCAAATTAGTAAAAAAAACTTTAACCCTGAATGACCACAGTAAATTGTAAATGATAAAAAACACAAGAAAATATTTTTAAAAAGGGCACTACACACAACTGAGGTTTTCAAGCTTTGTTTTATTACATTTCAACTTTAAGATATCGTATCCAATCAATATATTTCAGCATACCATATAGTAAGATAAAGTAACATATGATATCTTAAGATCTTAAGATGTCATATTTTAAGATATCCTATTGTGTGTGTGTGTGTGGGGGGGATGTAAATAAACACTCCAGATTCCATATGCAGTATATTACTCATTGCACCAATAAAAACGGTGTCAACAGATAAACAGTTTTTGGGTGAGAGTGATGGGGGTCAGAGGTGGTTGGAATAAAAGGAAAACTGGACAGTGTTGGCAAGAAACAAACTCTGTTTTAGGAACTATAGCTATCAGATGAATAAATGAATGATGTCTTTGCTGTAGTTAAATGCAATTGGCTGGGTGCTGGAGCCTCAACCAATCAGGTTTTACTATAGACAACAAAATCATTCATTAATTTTTTCATTCATTCATCCATCCATGCCAACATTGCAGTTTTTTTTCTGTTTGTTACAGAAAAGGCTGGATCACAAATTGATATCATTGTGTTTGCAAGTGCAGATTTTCTGTCCTGTGTGTAGGCATGGCATGTAGGCATGGTTTGGCATTCAAATGAATGCACTATTTTGTAACCCCATTCTCATTTTTTTTTCAGTTGATGTCAGTTGAAGGAGAGAACAATAGGAGCCAGTTGAGTGGAGAGGTTATCAGCAATTAGCAGAACCTCACACCCCCACCCCATCCCCCACATGCATCCTCATTGGAGTCTCTGTTCAGTCCCCTGTATTCCCCCTCATGTTAATATGGAAGTCAGAGATGTTTCATATTTTAGATTCCAACCACCTGTTGCATGCCCTCTTAGTGCTGCATATGATTTATGTTGCTGGCTGAAATCTTACAGTACAATAGCTAGATGAGGATAAATTAAATACATTTTCAATCAAAAATGATGGCGGTGGGAATCAACCACATATCTGTATGATCGTATCTCACTATTGATGGCACATTATCTGAAAATATGACACATGCCTAAAATGCAGGTAATAATTCTAGCAGTTCCAAATTAGTTACCAAAAAAAAAACTACTTATGTTAACTAGCAGAACAGCAGTCAGAATTCAGAAGAAAGAAAGGTTAGCAACTGAACTATAATTGCAACCATCAAGTCAGATAAAAAAAAGAGTGTCTGTAAAATGTGGAAACTTGTCATCTACTGTATGTCAAGGTCCTACCCTGGATTCAGATTAGAGCAATTTAAATGTTGTCAGTCCAGATATTATTGAAAACTAACAGTCAGTGGTTGCTATTGCCTAGGTTTTCACTCATTTATGGGTGCATTGGTAGAAAAGTGCTAGGCATTATCAGTCCAGAAGATCCTGCCTCCGCTATATAGGGTGAAATTCTGTTGTTGAGGAGAGCAGAGGAGAGGACACATGCCAAGTGGGAGACTCACATAGTGGTACACCTGCAGATGGCAGCCTAAGAAAGGTAAGACTTTAGGTCATACTTAAAGGAAACCAGAGAGGGACACTCAGTGATAGCAGTGGGAAGGCTGTTGAACAGCTTGGTACCCTTGTAGGACAGGGTGTTTTGGACATCTGTGGTCTGATAAAAAGGGATGGAGAAGGAGAAAGAGAGGGAGGAGGGCCTTCTAGTGGTCTGAGGATGGGAAGACTTAGGGAAAAGGGAAATAATGCTGTCTGGGTGGAGGCCCAGTGATAGTGTATGGAAGAAAGTGAGTATTTTGCTGTTGAGTCTGTCCTCTAAGGAGGTCCAGTTAAAGATTCTGTAATGATCACAGTGGTGGATTAGTCTGGGGAGACCAGTGATAAAATGAATGATGCTGTGTTACAGTAGGTGGAATGGAGTTTTTGTAGGTTGCTTTGGGTGAGGGGCGGAAAATAGACTATGGCACCAGAGTCGAAAAGTGGCATAAAGAAATTGGTGGTGAGCAGGGTCTTAGATTCATTGGTCAGGAAAGGCCTCACTCTGTATAGCAAGTCTAGCCATTGGTGGGTTTTCTTAATGTGCTGATTTATGTGTGAATCAACGTTTAGATAGCTGTCAAAAGTAGTCCAAGGTATCTAAATTCACTGACTTTTTCAATTGTATTGCCTTCATTGTCAAGTAGTGTGAAGCCAATTGAGAATGGTTTCTGCAGGCTAGAGAAAATCATTGATGTGGTTTTCTTTGCATTTAGCACTAGCCCCTTGGACAAGAACCAGGAGTGAAGGCAACTGAAATCACTCTGTAGCTTGTTGAGTAAGGAGGCGGGGTCTTTGTCTTTGCAGAAAAGGGCAGCATCATCGGCATAGAGGATGAGTTTGGTGTTCATGCAGATTTCAGGAAGAGAATTGACTACCAGGGAGAAAAGGAGAGGGCCCAGAATGGACCATTGGGGTGCTCTGAACTTTATGGGGCAGGGGTTGGACAGGACACCATGTATGATGGTTTGGTGTGACCTGTGGCTAAGGTAGTTTTTGAACCAGTTTGTGACATCTGGCAAAAAGTGGAGGTTAAAATGGGTGGATGATAGGAAGTTGTGGTTCACAAAGTCAAAAGCTTTTGTGAGGTCCACAAAAACAAATCCAGTGTAGAGCCCTTAGTCAGTTGCTCTATTGATAAAACTGGTGAATTTGATGAGAACAGTCTCGGTGTTGTGGCCAGACTAAACCCATGTTGGGCTTCTGTCAGAAGGTCATACACTTTGAGAAATTCAGAGGTTTGCTTGTGCACTATTTTCTCCAAAATTGTGGAGAGTAGGTCCAGAAGGGAGATGGGTCTAAAGTTTGAGACGTCATCTTTGGGGCCAGTTTTGTGGAGTGGTTTGATTATGTTGTATTCCATTTAAGTGGGTAGGACCCAGTGCAGATGGAGTAGTTGAGAATATTGGTGAGGGGGGAGGCAATGGATTTGCAGACCAATTTGAGGACCCTGTAATCAATGTTGTTGAGCCCTATGGAGAGCTTAGGGTCATGGGCCTTGATAAGTTTTACTACTTCAGTGGGGGTGAGGTAACAAAAATAGAAACTTGAGTGGGGGTTTATGGAGGGGAAAGGAAGGGGGTCTGGGGCAGAGGCTTGGGTGGGCTTGTATTTGTTGAAATTCTTCTGCAGTCTGAGAGGACCTCACCACCTGAGCTCAACTCACAGGAACTGGAGGCCACCACCCCTTTAACTTTCAATATGTTACTTGTACGGCGTGCATGGTACCTTAGCCTCATTTTCCTTGTCGAATGTCTACAGAGCCTAATCTAGGCAATGGCAGTAACATGACACACACACAGTGGGTGGGATCTTTGTTTTTTAATATAGGGGATTAAAATCCCCTCTTAGCTGACAATCAAGTCCTTTGTGTCAGTACACACAACCAACCAGTAACAATGTCTCAAAGTCTGCCTGTTGCCATTAAAGATACCTTTATCCAACTAGAGCACATAATGCTCAAAGCACATTGCCTGTATTGGCAGTACATCACCTTCGAGGCGTACCTAAATTTGAATAGGGTACCAAGGGGATTATGGTTGGTAAAAATAACCTACCTGTGGTACTGACATGGAACATTTCATTAAGGGGAAAGTTCACCTTCTTGAGTCCTCAGCAGGCGTTATTAGACTAATTCTGAAAGATGCTGCCCTCACTGAGGAAGAAGGCTAACAAAAGACAAACTTTGGAGAGATTGCTCTCAAAAATTTGAATCATATACATAATACAACTACTATATTCAGTTGCAGAATACCATTAGGGATCACAATCATAGATTTAAAAAGGTGAAAAAGGAATGAGCATGATAGGCTACACTACACTGAAAGACATATTTTTGACTGGAGCAAACAAAATCAACAACACCCCATCCTGAAGAAATCATTACTAACAGCCATTTCCTTACAGATACCTACACAAGTGGGTCAGAATCAGCTCCATTTCCCAGGCCATTTTTTAGAGAGGGACAGTCAGGAAATCTTCCCTCCAAACCAACAGGGATTACTACTGGCATTACCACCATTGGCACTACATAGTGAGGTTTGGAGATCACCAACTAGAAGAGGAACAAGGGGTAAAGGCAGACACAAGAACAGACAGGAGAGAATATTACCACTACCAGTGATATTAGAGGGAAGGATATAGGAACAGGAGTTGGAATAGGAGATACAAATGGTAAATCAATCCCTTGTAGTAAATATTTCCAGTCTTATTCTGACAGAGACTGAACCAAACATACTGGAAAGGGTTCTATCTTTTGAACCCACACAAAATATCAATAGATTCAAGACTATCTGTGTTTTGCACCACTTTACTCATGCACTCAAATTAAAAGCACGTTATCATAAAGACAACATCATTAGTTGCAAAAGTGCAGCATAGGAAAGGCCAGTGTCTAACAGTGCCACTAGTAATATTGCATCAGTGGACACAGACAACAACAGTACAGTTGAGAAAAAAATCTACCTTTTTTCCCCGTATATGGCAGTGTCCATCTTTGAAAAAGCATGTGAGAGGAACCTGGAAGAAATGTTTAAGGATCTACCTAAACCTCATTTTAACAACATGAGTTGAGAGGAAAAAAATGCTGTTGAGTCCTTACAATCCGATCAAGTATTGTTGTAATGCCAGTTGATAAAGGCATCTCTGTTGTCATCTGGGACTTGGTCAAGTACGAAATAGAAATGTTAAAACAACTTACAGAGAAAGAAATTGTTATATGCCATTGAATTCATATCCTACTGTTAAATTTATAAAGGAAGCAGATTATGTATCATTTAATTCCTTAATGTGTGGTATTTTAATTCAAAAAGAATGTGCATTTCTAGAACTGAAAGACCCTATAAGAGCTGTGATGTATGGACTTCCCAAAATCTACAGAAACATGTGGGACCCCCTGGCCAGGATATAGTGGCCAATATTGGCTCACTGACTTTGCCTTTGGCCCAGTTCATTGATGGTCATGTTAAAGACATAGCACAAACGTCCCTCACAAATGTCAGAGACACATCCCACATTTTGGGAGTCCTACAACAAATTAAAGTAGAAAGTGAGTTGTTTTTAGTTATGTTCGACATTCAATCACTGTACACCAATATCCCCCATGATGAGGGTAATGAAGCCCTTAGCAAAATCTTGTATACTTAGTCTAACTACAGTACCCACACTCTCTTACTGAATTTCAGGTTACTATAACAGAACAAGTTACAAAATACAGTGTGTTCCAGTTTAAGTTGCAGTATTATTTACAGACTAAGGGTACAGCCATGGGGCAGCCATGACCCCAACTATGCAAATGTGTATCTCTCCCACTGGAAGAATAAAAATGTGTTTTCCAGAGTTAACCCTTTCTTTGATCACATCTGCCTATACCACAAATACATTGTTGATTAACTGTTCACATGGAAAGGCAGTAAAGAGGAATTGATGGCATCTGTGGGATACCTTAAACATTTGAATTGTAACCTGAAGTTCACCATGACCTGTGGCCTTAGAAGTATTAATTTTTTGGATCTGATGATACCCAAGAATATGAAGGTAGGGCTTACTGTGGAAATTTACAGAATACTGACAGACAGAAATTCTGTCCTCCATCTTAAAAGTAGCCACCCTTACCACCTGGTAGAGAATATACCCACCAGCAATTTGCTAGGTTGAAATGTAACTGCAGTGATACACAGGCCTATGAAACAAATAAGGAACTGTATGACCCTTTTTTGCAGCTGGGGGTTATAATCAAACATGTATTTCCAGAGCTGGGAATGAGGTACAGGGAAGAAACAGAGAGGATTTACTCACCCTATACCAACCAGTACATAACAAAAACATGAATACTACTGCTATGGTCACTACTTTCTCCCCACAGACTTTTGAGATTACAAAGATTTTGGAGAAAAACTGGCACATCCTTCAACCAGAAAATAAATTGGTGGATGTTACTACGGAACCCCCAGAGTAATTTACAGGAGGGGCAGAAACCTTGCAGACCTCCTGGTCCACAGTGTCCATGCACTAGTTAACACTGGTACAGTTAGAAACTGTGCTAAGGGAAACAAGAGGTGCTGAAATTGTAAATATTATGGGATCCTACAACAAGGGGATTCCTTTGTACACTCTGTTGCTAGAAAATGATTTCATGTGTCTGACAACATTTCCCATTACACCACATATGTGGAGTGTAGCCACCACCGGACTTGCAGGTCTGTTATGTTGGTGACACTAACAGGAAACTGAAACTATATATTGGTGAGGATATGGGTTCCATCCAAAAATAGGATGTGAAAGATGCGCTTGCCTGTCATGTTTAAAAAATTGGTGCCAATCACACCTTTTCTTTCTTGGGTTTGGAATACTTCAAACAGGAAACAAGGGGTTGAGAACTGAACAGTCTGCTTTGAAAGAGAGAGACCTTTTGGCAATATTGCCCACAAGCATTAAAAGTACAGTACCTGGACTTAATGAACATTTACAGTTGAAGCCTTACATTGAAGAAAGAAGATGATTTTATTAACTTTTCTGAACTAGTGTGATTTATGAACTTTTCTGAACTGCTGTATCTCATTTAATGTTTTTTTGATGATACCACTACCTATCTATCCTCTTTTTCCTCTTTTCCCCATCCCACCCACACTGTGCCTTGGTCCCCAGTCTTTGCCCCCCAGCCCATTGCTCTCTTCTCCACTCTGTCCCTTCTCTCCACCTCCCTCCCCCTTACCCTTTTTACTTGTTGCTATGATGATAGCTAATGTCTTCTCATTATATATGTTTCATTTTAGTGTGTGTTCATGTTTGTGGTGCTCACTATATTTATTTTCCTATACTCTCTTAACAATAGGTGGAGCAATCATTTTTAACACCTTGTCATCTAAAAATTGCACTGTCGCTTTAAGAATTAGTACCATAAGAACCAGTTGCTTGTTTGTGACCGCACTTCTTGAAAAAGCTCCTCTACATCATGAAACGGTTGTTTGTGTTGCTACTGCCTTTTATTCTTTTTGGAATTAAAAGCCATTGTATCTGATACCCAGAGTGGTGTCCTTCCTGTTGGAGCTGATTGGAACATGAAGCCATCTTCTCTTCTGCAGTCTGTGAGTACCTCATCAGCAGTTCCACCACAAGAATTGATGGTTGCCTTCCTTCTACTTTCAAGGTTAAATCAGCCTTCCTAGTACACCAGACATTCAGTAAACAACAATTGGTGGTAGGGGTTAACTGAGGATGTGGGAAAGCTAGCCTCCCTAAATGTAGGAGGGCTGACCAGTAAAGAGAGAAAGAGAGCCTCTGCCCGGGGGGGGCTCACGGTTTGGCTGGGGTCACGTGGAGGGGTCAGTGGTGAAGAATCACAATAGTTGCTAACCCTGGTGAGGTGTGCTAGCAGGGTTAGGAGGGAATACATTTATATGGCTACTGGGGCCTGGCTTCTGGCAAGTAAGGCAAGGCTGCAGAGCTGAGCTACTGGGAACATGGCATTACTTGATGGGGTAGAGATAGTAATAACTGAGACCAGCATGGATGTATAAATCAGGGGGTTGGGCCACCAAGACACAATCAGCAGTAGTGGCCTGTGGCAGGCTGTAGTGGTCATTAGATTAGACAAGAGGGTAGCGGCCACCCACACTTGGGCTGCAGCAGGGAGCCTGTAACAGAAGTCGATGAGAACTGGGGGTTGTGTCTACCAAGATAGGAGCAGCAGTAGGAATCAACATAAGATTGTCAAGTGGTATCCAGGGGTAGAGGTTGCCAGGATAGGGGAAGGAGAGGGAAACCTGTAATAGCAGTCTAATTACAACCCAGGGAATAGCGGTCACCTTGTTAGGGACAGCAGCAGGTACCAGTGACAGTAGTTTATTAGGTCCAGGTGGAAGTGGCTTCTTAGAAAGGGCCAGCAACAGGGGACCTGCAACAGTGATTGTAATCAACCAGAGGGAAGTGGCCACACAGAATGGGCAGCTGGGAACCAGTAACTGCAGTAAAATTGACAACAGGCTATATAGGCAGCAGTGTTGTAGCAAAGGAGCAGAAATTACAACCTAGAGGAATTGCTGCCACCTGGGTAGGGCAAATACTGGGTGCAGTGTGCAAAAGTAGGAACAACTGATAATAGCAGACATGGCAATACAGTCTCATTCCCCACAGCAGAGGTCACAGTACTTACTGCTCTTACTAGAAACAGTTTGACAGCATGATCTGCCCTAGTCCTGTCTGTTCCAGCTGTTACTGGCAGATTCAGTCCCTCCAATCCTGCTGTCCCAGTCATGCTGATCCACATGGGAGGAGTGGACCTTTTCTATGATTCAAGGCCTGGTTAGGTTGCATCCGACTAGTGTACTTCACCACTGGAGGAGCCTTGTTACTGGATGGGGCTCCCTGTGTTGGATTCAACAAGTGACCGAGGCAAAGAGGACATGATTGGTTTTTAGAGGAGCAGTATGGAGCATCTGGAAGACCCAGAGGAAAGCAATCTGGAGAGCTGCCAGGTGAGTGCTGATCATCTAGTCATGGAGGCGGTACCAGCCATGATGAAAAGTCCAGTGGAGGTGAGCTGTTCAAAACACAGTGGTGATGTTATGGCATCTGGTAACATGGACTGGCTCAGGAGCTTTGGGTGGTGCCTAGGAGGATGGTGTTCAGAGTGGCCCTTTTCAATAATCCACAGCTTGGGGGCTGTATCCAATTAGTGCACTTAGCCCTTTGTAGGAGGTTTCTGGCTTGAGGGGGCAACTGGCATTGGATTTGTCAAGCAAATGAGACATGAGGGACTCAACTGGTCTATAGAGAAGCTGTGGGAGCTCCTGAAAGACCCAGGGAAAAGCAGTTTGGAAGGCTGCCAGGGGAGTTCCAATCATCCAGCCAAGGGGGACGGCACCAGCCATGATGAAAAATCCAGTGGAGAAGGGTGGCTCAAGCAGTGGTGGTGAGGTGATGGTGTCTGGTGGCATGGATTGGCTCAGGAGCTTTGGGCAGCAGTGAGAAGAATGGTGTTTAGAGTGGCCCTTTTCAATGATTGATGGTCTACTGGTGCACTTCACCACTTGAAGGATACTCTTGATTGGGGTGGAGCTTCTCTTGTTGAATTAGCAGAGTAACTGAGGTGTGGCAGGCTTGGGGGAAGCAGTCTGGAGGGCTGCCAGGGGAGTATCAATCATCTGGTCAAGGATGGCAGCACCAGCCATGATGAAAAGTCCAGTGGGTGATCTTCTGGTAGCAGCAAGCTCCTGCTTTGTATTTTCCAGAGTATATGGACTGAAAACAGAATGGCCTCAAATTTTCAGTGTGCCATCTGCAGAACTGTCACAGCTTCTAGCATTGCAGTGTGTGGTTCGTGATGATTTCAGCCTGGCCTTAGACATCTTATGGGACATAGTGGAACCCCCTTTGTTGACATTCTCAACAGTGAGGCAAGCTTTGGTAGGACTCAATAGCACATGCAGCCAGATAGTAATCTGACATATGCTACACCTGCTAGACACAGCAATGCACGGCAATGGATTTTTTTCCTTCCAATAAAAAAAAAAGTTTGTGCAGGGAGTCTTAGCTACTACAATCTCCACAGTGATTATTTCAGACCGATCACATTCCTTTACAGTTAACCATCTAACTGAGTACAGTAGTGCCAGCATTAGGTTCTCACATGTCTAGTCAGATAAATCAGTATCTTGAGTGAAGAACATCTGAGAATAATCAGCACTATCACTTTGTACTTGCCTGTCTTCTTGCAAATTTGCCCACTGACAGCTACAGCCTTCAAGCTAAGAGGTTTGTGGAGGCACGCACATGTGCAACAAAGTTTCTGTACAGTGGTACCTGCTTACTCTTTAACAAAATATCTCCCCCTGTGCTAAAAAGTGCTGTGGTGTTTGGTGCTAGTGTGCTCTTTGCCTAGACGGCATTTGCCTGCTTTACTAAATCTTGTTGTCTGATATTTGTTGCAGTCTGTGGATCCCCACTTGAGTGTGCTTTTTTTTGTTTGTTTGTTTTGCATGACTCTTTAACAACTCTGCAGATGACAATGAATATTTTTGCATTTAAAAATAATGATGCCAAGTGACACCAAGCATTACAACTATTTGCAATGCAGGACATTGTGATGGTAGAATCATGATATCTTTACTCATTTTGGGACTTGACACTGGACAACACTGTAGATTTGTAGACAGAAATTAAATCTAGCCACAGTAACTTTCTTCTCAAAGAACCACAGACAAAACAAAAAAGAGCAGGCTGTACAAGACTCACTCACCTCTAACAAGGATTTCATATACTCCAAGGCTCTCTTGTGGGAAAGTTTAAAATGCACATTAAGAGGGGTGCAAATAGAACATTCAGACAAATATAAAACTCAGAGTGGAACACACAGATCATATGTTGAAAGATATTAAAGCTGGAGAATAAGAGAAGGAGAGAGATCACTTTGGAAGATACAGTCTCTGAGAACTCAATATTATGATACAAACTTCCCCCTGCACTTACTGCTCTCCCCACCCTCACCACCTTCAAGTCACTGACAATCTGTTTCAGTAGCTCCACTGCAATTGTGCCTAGATCTAATCCATTACTTAGCCCCCAGTCCAGGTAGGCCTCCCTTATACCCACATCCTGCCCTCTTTTGCCATTCAGAACCCCAAGGTTGCCTAATTTCACTCACGAGTGATATTTATTATTGCTTGCTGATATCCATTTACTGTGAAGTCACCCTGTGCGCTACTGTCATCCGAGAAAGTCACCCCTGATTCCATTCACTCCACATGCACCTGTATTAGTTGCTAAAGCCTGCTGAAATATGTAACTATTACGTACATTGTAGTTCCCTTTTTATGGCTGTAGTGGGTGGAGCCTGCAGATGTTTTGCAAGTGCAAAAGGGCTGATGTCATGTTTTCTGTCCGTGGAACTGGCCGAAGGTGTAAATAATCTCCTCTGCCTTACCCTCCTCCAAGAAATGTTTTCCACTCTCAAATAAATATGCTTTCATGTCAGTCAATGGTTACAGGGCACTATTTTCTTTCTTAAATGGGAGGTACAAGAACTGAATCCTGAGTAGTGGGAGGCAGCATTTGTTTTTTATGGGGGGTTAGATCCACCCCACCTCCACCTGAGAAGCTCCTAAAGATCCACCGTCACCTTTTTTTTTGGTTCATGTGGGAGGGGCATGAAGTGGATCTTTCATGTTGGAACAACTGACTATCAGAGCTGCCTGGGGAAGTAATTAAGGAGTGTTTGAAACTACATCTAGGCATACCCACACACACACACACACACACACACACACACATATCGTGCTTTTTTTTTTACTCTAAGCATGCCAATATTTGGCTCTAACAGTATGGGCAAATTAGGCATAAAAATAAAATAGGAAAAAAAGGATCAAGCAGGTGCCATTTCCTTTGTCAGATACATGCAGACAGAAGGTCACAAATCCTGTATGACAAGTTCATGATATGGATGTTTTCCATATAAAACAGAAATGTTGTTATTGTCATGCCTGTAGCATCGTTTGTAGCCAGTAAACTATTATTTATGTAGGTACTGTAAACGACAGGTTTTAATTCAGAAATCCAGTCTTGATAAATTTGTTTTTTTAGCAGTTCTGTAAGATTTATGTCTCTCTGATGTAAGAGTGCATGGCACAGAAATGGAAGGGTTTGCCTAATTGATTGTTTGCATGAGAAGTGGGTGTGACAGTGGCATGCAAGAGTAAAGTTTAACAATTGTTTCTTGGCTGTTCTGGGACCTGAAGTTTAACAGTAATGTGTGAAGAGAATAAAGTCTTGTGTTTTGTGCATTTGAAAAGGTTTAGTGCTTTGAAGTTAAAATATATAAATATATATACATAGTGTCATGGGCACCTGAAAAGGAAGTTGATACTACTGAAATAAATGCTATGCTGATGAATGATTGATTTATTTATGTGTAAGATTTTAAGTGTAGTTCTGCCTAGGTCACAGACACACGCTATAAAAAGTACATTTAAGGATGGATGTATTAGACAAAGCTTGTAGTAGCAAAATAAAGCAAGAAAAATAATATATTGTGTTTTTTGTCTTTCAATTGTTTAACCAGGAGTGGCACACTAAGCTGAAAGCTTGTTTACAGTGGCAATCTGGGAGCACATAGAAGTTAAGTGACTTGCTCAGGGTCACCCAGTATGCAAGTGGGGGCTGTGGGATTCAAACCCAGATGTCCAGATTTGCAGCCCAGAGCCTTAAACTACTGTGCTATACTGCCTCCCTAGTTATGGCAGTCATCTGTTTTATAGTTCATGATGTTGGTGTAGTAGGCAGCAGTACATTGCATAGCAGGTGTAAAATGTCAATAAACAGGTCATGCAATAGATGTGCTGAGCAGTTACTGAAGCAAGAAATGTATTTAGGATAGTAAAATATTCCTGTTAGAAAACTGATAAATGTGTGACATTTGCATCTCAATTTCAAGGAGGTCCTTATGGGGTGTCAATGTACAATATAAAGTGGTTATAGTTTTCAAGTTGTCTGAGTAATTGCTTTGTACTACCACTGTTACTAAATTTAAATTATTCTATGAAGGAAATTAAGTTTATGTAACTGTCTGTAACTGTATTAAAAGCATTTACTTGTCCTTATAATGTAATGCATTAAATGCTGTTGCTAGGTTAAGAAGTCACATAACAGCAATAGAGATGAAAACAATGGGATGCATAGGAATTTGAAAAAAAGTATTCATTAGCAGGAGCAGTGTCATGACTTCACCAATTGTTTTTATAGCTTCACTCCAGATTTTCAACATTACCATTTTTTTACACCTCCTCATAAACGGCACAGCTGTCATTTTTTACATCCTGTTCAAAATGTGGTTTTGCACCTGTGGTGCCAAATGGCACAGTCTCAGTGCAAATTCACCTTTTGGCTAATGAACTGATAGTGTCAATGTTCATGTGGTGGGGTCACAAAAAGCCCATGTTGAAAGCTTGGAGTGAAAATACCAAGAAATGCCCTGGCATTAGGGTTTCTGGCCATAACACCCTGCCCTGTAGAGACTGACAGGCATCAGAGGTGTGACTTGGGACTATCAACAGTAATGCTCATGCCATTCCACTCCCATCCCCACACTGCAGCCAGTGATCAGTATCGAGGTGTGTCTTTGACTCTTCAGCCCCAAAGTTCACTCCATTCTCTTATACTGTACCCATTTCAGCATATTTCGTTATGGAATGGGGTGAATGTAAAGTTTGAACACCCCAGGGCTCACCTCAACACTTGTCTGTGTCTGCAGGGTAGGGTGAGGTGAAATGGCATGAGTGTTATGGACAATGACCCAAAGGCACACCCCAATGCCTGTCCATCTCTATGGGGTGGAGGTGGTGTTGGCATCACTTCAGTACTTCACTGCCATTCCTATTCTGCCTGTCTGTCTGTCTGGCTGTCTGTGTGTGTGTGTCTCTCTCTATCTATATGTCTATGTAATTATCTATCTTTCTATCAATTGCACGTATCACTATTTTTACCTAATTCTAAAACAAACCTGCATATCACATTTGCCTGCACTCTGAGCACACACTTGTGAAACTGTGCATATTTGTACTCCACTTCTGCATAGACCTCATACTTTCCTAATATTCCCATTACCACAAGCATAACTACCTTGCACTTATCAAAAGTGACCCCATCTGAAAGTTACTATCACATTTTCTCTGCTAACAGTCCATCATTACACCTGACTTCCTGACATCAACACATTGCTTAAATATAACTTACATCACCTCATGGACAAACACCTTGTTTCTCTAAAAAAAACCAAAAACTGTGTAAATAATCCCAAGGCTGAACATATGCCAACCATTACTTTTTCATGTACTGCCACCTTCTATAACATCATGGAGATTTGCATATGTTTCCCATGATGCTTTGCATTATTGAGGTATGTGCAATTGTGTTTTCTTTAACATTTAGCTGTTCGGCCACTATCATCTGGGATAACACATACCTCAGTGGCATTTGCTCTGGGGTTCTTTTGTAAACCTATATTGCTTCCTATTCCTTCCATTAAAATGTACATCTACATATATTTTCCTAATCATATGTATGCCCTCCTTAGAACAGAAACTAAAACAAATCTTGCTACTTACAAATCATTGTGTTGTTTCTCCATACCTCCTTAACAATTCCACACAACTTCACTAACTTCATTATGCAGCCATGGTGGATCTGACCAGATTTGTTATTGTAGTGGTGTCATCTTGCCATGTATCATTATACCTCTTGCTGTTTGCAACCTTACCTGACCTGGGCATCTTTGAAAATGGGCTTGTGAGCTCAAATGTTTTCCAAACACAATAAATAAATAAATAATGCTATGAAATTATATAGTAACAGGCAACATTTGCTATGAAATGACATAAAATACATAGAAAAGTGGGAAAGAGCAGGAGCATCACTGGCACTACACATACACCAGCAAGAACAGATGCCTACAATCACAGCAGTTACTGGATCAACCCTCTTATAGCAGAGATATACTCATGGCATGAGGATATCCCAAATTCCTTTGCCACTTTTGTGTTCTAACCTCTATAAGGCAGAGTCTCCTCCCAAATTGGAGAAAGTTAAAAAAGCTTTGGAGGGTATTACACTGCTTTCCTTAACCAAATAACAGATGGAAGATTTAGTAAATTCCCCCATATGTTTGCAGTACTATCAGGAAATGCACTACATGGGTGCTCTTTCCCCTATGATACAGGAAAGCTCAAACACAGTGTTGCTTAAAACAGGAAAGGACCCACTCCACTATTCCAGCTACTGACCAATAAATGTAGACACCCAGCTTTTATTTATTTTATTTATTTTTAAACAAAATACTGGCCAAATGTGTTGAGAGAGTGATTCATATCCTCACAGGGCCTGAACAGGAAGGCTTTATGTGAGGGAGAATTGGGAGCAACAACAACAAAAAGCTAATCCACCTTTAGTAATGACAAGAAACAGAATACCAGCATCCTTAGTCACCATCAATGAGGAGAAGGCACTCATTATGGTGTCCACAGAGACTTAAGGTTCATAATGGAGCTCCCCTACTCCACCCATCACTGTCTTCTATATACTGCTGTGGGTTGGCCTTCCCTTATCCTTAGGCGTCAGAGAAATGTGGCACTTTGGACCTTCAGAGCCATTTTGAATAATCTGCCCAGCTATATTACAGCATGTCTATCATTAAGCCCCCAAACTAACTATGCTCTGAGAAGTGCTTCTTACGTAATGCTGAACACATCTAAGGTTAGATCCCACTTTGGCAGGGTGTCTATAAGCCATGTACTTCCCTTGCTGTGGAACAAGCTGCAAAAAACCCTGAAAATAAACCTCCCATGTAGGCTTTCTGCATTTAAAGCTTTAATCATCTGCCAACTCCAGGAATCCTGTGACTGCTTCCCTTAATCCCCTGGATTGCGACCATTGTGCTTACCCCTGCTCCCTCTCTGTCACCCCTTGACCAACCTCTCTGCCCATGCCTTGCCCCCCCAAGCATTCTCTTACCCTTCTGCCCCTTTACTAAAAAAATAAAAATAAAAACGTGATGTCTCCCTGGTGAAAATCGTAACTAGTTTATTCCAGTTCAGTGTATTACTCTATACCATGCTTTTAACCTGTACATATCTACTGCTGTACTTTATTTTGTATTCCTTGTGTGTGATGGCTCTGTGGTAGCCTGTTTATATCTGATATAATATATACTGCCATGTTTGGCAGCAATTTCAATCCTGTTGTTTCCTTATGTACCTCTGTATTATTCTCCCAGGTCCACCTTGAAAATGAGTTCTGCTCAACGGTGTCCACCTGGTTAAATAAAGATTTTGATTGATTGATTGAGTATAGCCCAGTGGTTTAAGGCTCTGAGCTGCAAATCTAGAGACCTGGGTTTGAATCCCACAGCCCCCACTTTCATACTGTGTGACCCTGAGCAAGTCACGTAACTTCCCTGTGCTCCCAGGTCGAACATGTAAACAAGCTTTCAGCTTAGTGTGCCACTCCTAGTTAAACAATTGAAAAAAAAAAACATTTAAATTTCTCATTCACTTCATAAAATGGTAACAACTGTGTACATTAACTTGAAAGTGAAATTGAGCCATAGCAGCACACATTTAGCCTGCTCTCGTTCCCATTTTCTTCAGACCTTATTCTTATAGCTGCCTATAAAACAGCTAACAAACAAGCCAGTCTGCATCAGAATATTAAATGTTGGCAGAATTATGCAACATCAGCATATGCAGACAATATACTGCTCCATGTGGAGCATCCAAGCTGTACAATACCATATATAATCCAGATCACACAATTCTGACACATGCCAAGATATGAATTACATGCTTCTAAATCAGAACTCCTCCCATTTCTCAGTAAAGCTCTTTTTGTTGAGCAAATCACACTTCATACCCACTCAGTTCACTGGTACCCCCCTCCCAATTACCAGGGCCTTTTAATTTTATTTTCCTATCTCAAACTACCCTCTGCTGTGCAACCCCCCATACCTCCTCCCCCCAGTGAAGTTTGCTGCCACTTGTACGTATCAGCACTGATAGCAATCAACAGTTCCAAACTAAGTGTATCCCTGTCCCAATCTGCACATCGAAAGAAACTCCCTCCCACTTTCCCCCATCTACTCCTACCCTGATCAATCAGTTAGTGGCTTCTCCCTTCCCAACATCCCTCTGGCCACCACCACCCTTTTCCCCCAGCATCCCCATCCTGCATTGCAGTGACATCTTCTCTATACAGAAGGATTGAATGAATGAATGAACGAATGAATGATGTCTTTGCTTATAGTAAATCCTGACTGGCTGAGGCTGAGGCTGAGGCTGGGGCCTCAAATGAAAAGAACATCTTTGTAATGCAGGATGGTTTTCTTTTTCACAGGTACATAAGTAATTTTTTGGGGGTGCTAAATGGAACAGGATGGCAGAGGCTGAAGGTGGATTGGGGGAATCCACTCATTGATCAAAGTCAGTTGGGAGGGGGAAAAGGGGGAGTTGGTTTTGATAGGCAGGTGGGGAAAGGGTTACAGTTAGCTTGGAACAGCTGATTAGTACCAATAACTGTGGACAGTGGTGAACTTCACTGGAAGGGGAGGGGGGTTTGCACAACAGAGAATGGTGTGGGTTGGAGAAATAATCTTAGAAGGCTGTGGTTGGGATGGGTGGGTCCTAGTAAACCAAGCTAATGGGGTGGGAGCTGATAAAACATACTCTGGTCAGAGACAATACAGCTGAAAAATAATATTATTGATGGTGGTTGCAGCCTAGCTGTTATATCTTTTGTAAATACTCATGGGACAATGTCCGCTTTCAAATAAATCATTTGGTAGCTGCAACATGCACGTCTTGTTTTTAATTTATTTATAAAGAATATAACAACTGGGATGCAACTGCCTTCAATAACATCACTTTGTAGCTATATTGGCTCTGACCAGAGCTAGTTTCTAACAGCTTTTGACTGACCTTCTTCAAGGAACCCATTGATGTATATCATTTGATGTCTTTCTTTGCTTTACTCTTGGTATAGAACACAGTTTTTATGTTCAGAAAGCTGACAGTTGTATCTCAAATAGGGAAAATAATGGAGTACTGAGCACAAAATGCATCAGTTGTGCTCAGCACTGGCATCCACATATAGTACCAGCACTATCAGTGCTCCTCAGTGGATTGCTTTCTTCCACATTTGTTTTTAATTTATTACTCCCCTGCCTAGCATCTCATGTGGAGTGAACATGGAAGGATGACTTATGATGGGGTATTCAGCACATGACAGTTGTGCTCACCTACTAGGGCCAGACAATTTTGTTGCAGTCAGAAAGGTCTGAAGTAATCCCTCTCTCTGTTTCTGCATGGCTCTTGTCACTTGTCATGAAGGATGGGTTAAAACTACTTGGGTTAGAGAAAAACACTGTTGTCTCCTGTTTGTTTTTATAATGTCTTCTTGTTGTTTGCAGGGGTGGGATATGGGAGTTCCTTCCATTAATGTACATTTTCTATTCTTATCATGAACACCAGTATCTACTGTACAGAATAGAAATATTATCAATCAGTACCCTTCTGATGATTACAGAAGCAGCCTGTGTCCATTTGAGGAATTAAATAACAAAATTGTTGAAGTAGCTAAACATCCCAAAAAATAATTTCTATTCTGTACATTAGATACTGGTATTTGGGATAAGAATAGAATATGTGCCTTGGTGGTAGAAACCATCTTCCCTACACCCCCACCACAATTAAAAGGGAGACAGCAACTTTTTTCTCTAACCCATCTAGTTTAACCCATCCTTCAAGGCAAGTGACAAGAACAGGGCAGAAACAGAGAGAGGGATTGCTTTGCTCCTTTCTGACTGCAGCAGATCAGGTGGCCCTAGTAGGTGAGCACAACTGTTATGTGCTGAACACCCCATTGTAAGCCATGCTTCTGTGTTCACTCCACACAAGAGATTAGGCAGAGGAGTAATAAATTAAAAAAATTTGGAAGAAAGCAACCCACTGAGGAGTGTCAATAGCACTAGTATGCAGTTGCTCAGGCTCAGCTCAGTTCATGTATTTTGTGCTCAGTATTCCAACATTATTCTCCCTATTCAAGAAACAACTTTCAGCTGTGTGGACATTACAAGGCTGTGGTGGTGGTAAGGGGGTGGTATCAAAACACTGTAGCACCAAGCTGTGTAAGTGACCGCACAAATTGACTGAAGGTGTGCTCACATCTGATGCATGCATGCTCAGTTTGTGCTATAGATTCAAGACTCAGTGGAAACAAGAAGACATGGCTGGCCCAGCCATGCTTTACATGGTGTGTTTAGTTACTTTTGGTGTCTGCCTCAGAAACTGAGTCTGTAAGGAGCTGAATTGGGATGTCTGGACTAGCCCCATAAAGTGACCAGAAATCAGGACATTTTAGAGGTATGCTGATAGTGTCCCTGTAAGAAAATAGTGCAGTGGGGAGGAGGGAAGATGGTAACAGCTACACTGTATTGAATGGAGAAGACATGAAGAGACCTAATCCACTCTGGTGGAAGGACATAGTTGTCCACAGCTGTGCTGTATTCATAGTCACATGTTACCAAAACCCCCTTTTCAATGCAATTGCACTACAGCATACATAGCTGTTGCTATGCAGCCATAAAAAAACACTCTTAATGTACACAAGCATGGGCATGATGTTACTGTCAGGATTTCCATCCTGAAGTGGAGTGCATGCAGATGAGTAGCATATTGGTGCCTGCCAGGAGACAGATAGTGAAAGCATGAAACAGTCACATTTGTAATTCTTCTCAGATGGATCCCAAAACAGGACACTTACACTGATAACAGCAGTGCTGAGGCAGGGGACTCCAGGCAAACTTCCCCTTGCAGGTATGAGCAAGCTAGAGATGGGGTACAGAGCCAGAGCATGGTGACATGAGAGCAGAGGAGAAGGAAAGCGGCTCACCAGTATCCAGCAGCACTTAGGATGGAGGAGTGGTGAGAGGTAGTGAGGTCATTAATTGGAGCTATAGGCCAGTGAGGGGAGAATCCAAATGAAAAGGGAGCAAGAGAGTGAGAGAGAGAGAGTGAGACAGAAAACACCACAGAATATACACTGAGATAGAGCTATATGTGAATGAGAGTGACATACAGTCCACCTCAGAAAGTAATGAAGGAAATAAATGTAAAATGTTCTCGGGTGCTAAGTAGGTGTTTAGAAAGTATTAGAGGAAGAGGGGCAAAGATTGGCCCACTATAGGGTTGAAACACATGGAGGGAGACAAAGATGAAGTAACTTGGGATACTATGTGGATATGGGTGATGGACTAAAGAACCAGAAACTGAGCTGACAGTCTATTAAAAATAAAAATATCTCTGACAGGCATGGTTTTTCCAATGGTAGCAGCACACAAATGTGGCGATTGCCAGTATTGGGGAAGGAGCCTGGGTGGTCTGTCACTGCTACCGCTGGCCCCTGCAGTCCCCACTATGACATGTTGGAAGCCCAATCTCAGGAGGGAATGAGCTGCAGCTGATGCTGGTGTCCAGGCCTAAATTTCTGGCATGATCACAGCCATGAAGAGTGTACTACTTTCCCAGCCACAGGCTGGGGATAAATAGATGCAGAGGAATAGCCGCCAAGTAGTGACAACAGGCTGTGAGATTTATCTTTGTTTATGACTTACATAACGCAGCTTTGGGGTTTGATTGAACATCTTGAGAGGTATGCTGACAGTGTCCCAGCAAGCAAATAGTGCAGCAGGGAGGAGAAGCAACCACACTGTGTTGAACAGAGAGGAGACAGAGAGAGTCAACTCCACTCTGGCGGAAGGACATAGCTGTCCAGAGCTGTACTGTATTCACAGTCATGTGCAACCAAAACCCTCTTTTCAATATAATTGCACTACATCATGTATAGCTGTTGCTGTGAAGCTGTAATAATAATAATACAAGAAATCCAATCTTTTTTTTTTCTCTGGTGTGAGATGGCAACTGAATTCTGTTTCAACACCATACCTAACCACATGTTGAAGTTCACACTTAATCCAGTGAGTGAGGGATGGGGCCATTGGTGATCAGGCACAAGCTGCTTCTGTTAAAGCCCAATGACATCCATGGAATGGGGATGAAACTTGGGGGAAAGAAAAGAGACTGACTGAAATGCAGTCTGCCACCAGCCGCATTCCCCACATAGCTGATGGTGCTGATCACTCCATTACCAGCATCAGCAGCCATTCATGTGAAGGGGTCAACCACAGGGGAACATAGAGCAATGGAAAGTTCATGATATGTTAGTTGACAGGACAGGACAGAGCGACATAAATGATTTTGGACTCTTACAGCAAAGGGTGCATAATGAACACTAACTTTAAAAGAAAAAAATGGAAACCATCTATAGACATGCGGGAGACTAATATAAAAAAAAAGTCCACAATTTTTTTAAATGTTAAATTATAAAATAGGAGTCATGTATTGTTGCATCAATACACTACAATCTGAAATAATTAAAACCAACCCATGTGGTACATGTATGCATTGCAACAGACAAACAGAAGGGAGTGACCAATCAACACCATATCAAACATGATAGAAATTAGGAAACCGTCTGATATAAATGCAGATTTAAATTAGCTTCATTTGTCTGCAACCTGCATTGCATATTTTCACAAAAGTGTGGTGGTCATGATTAATATAGGAAGTTTATTAACAAACCACAAAAAAAAATGACTCACAGTTTGCAGGTTCGATCCCCTCCTCTCCCTACATCATGTCCAACCAGGAAGATGCCTACCCCTCATCCTCAAATCTGTCTAGGTGTCCCAATGTTATGAATGGGGGGGGGGCACAGACCAGAAACACTCCTTGGAACTCTCAATAAATGATGGAAAACGAGGTGGCCTTACCTGAAGACAAAATGTAAAAACAAAAACAAAGCACTGCATCAGCATGTGGTCTGAAAGCAAAACAAAATGGTAATATTAAATGCATGCTGAACATAGAAAATAGAGTTACAAATCAATGTTTTGACCTTAGGTCTTCTTCAGGAAGATGCCTTCTATTTTTCTAGCAAGGCCTCCCTCTACCCAAACAGCTTCTCATGGCTATAGGTGACAATAGGACTGGAAGTATGCATCTTCTAACGTAGGTGGCTCTTCTGCTACATTCTCACTGGGGTGTGTTGGTTTCTCAGTAACAGAATAAGTACTGCGAGTGGTTTAGCAAGAAATTCATTATGTCTTAATTCATTAATCAAAGGACCAGTTACTACAACCATCTTCACAAGATAATGTAAAATGTTATTCTTGGTCATTTTAAATGATTGCGTCCAAGGAGACTTTCATTTAATCAAACTAGGAGCAGCTCCGTGGGTCTGAGAGATGAGCACACCAGTACAAGCAGCTCATTCAGGCACACAAGTCAGCACAGCAGCTTGATTTTTTCTTAAGGTCTAGCAATTAGACCAGTCTGGCTCCACTTGAAACTTTTGTTTTCCCTTGGGCAGAGATATCCAAATAACCAGAAAACAGCCTTTTTCCTTTGTGAACCTTCCCTTTTTTCACACTTCAAATCTCCAGACAGGGGAGTGCCTTACTCCTCCCAGCACCAGCTGAGCCTAACAGGGCCTCAGGCTGATTACAGCCTACCCTCCTGTGGCTGCTCCCAATTAGCCACCCAAATGTTATACTGAGCCAAATTACGGTGTCCACAGTTTCTCTTCCTCTCTGATCCAAACCTCAGGCAGCCCGTGTATAGTGGCAGTTCCTTTCCTTACTCAGTTCTGTTCCCCAAGAAAAGTTACAGCCCTTAATGGGTCTGATGGACCTACCCCAGACACGGGCATTGTAGGTCCAAGGGCCTTCCCTGGACATGGGCAGGGCAGGCTCTATAGTGAGTCCCAGGCTGCACTCCCCTTGTCTTCAAGCATTGTCCCCTGACAGCGTGACACACAAGAATGGCACACTGGAGCTGCCACCTCCAAAGACCGTGCTGCAGCTCTGCCACAGATACAGCAGCCCCACTGCCAGGCTACCCCTTACCTTAAACATGGTACCAGGACCCTTGCACCACAGAGGGATTCCGTCACCATCCAGTCCTTTTACATTCTGCAAGTTGTCTCACCATCCTTCTGTAGTGGTTGGGAAAACAAACCTACCCAGGACCCACATGGCTGCAAAGCTCCTACAACCCTCCCTTGGAGACCAACCAACCAACCCCACATTGCACCGACGCTGCCTTTTTGCCAACTCCTGGATGGGGGGTCCCTCGGGACACTTTCCCTACTACAGCCACTAACTCCTCATCCTCCTTTCCCGGCCCGAGGGACCAGGGCTTCAATACTGGACAAATACACTTTCCCTTGGTGGCAGTGATGATGAAATGGCCCAAACATGCTTCCTAGACTAGGGGGCACCAAAGCAGGGAAAGATATAACCAAAGGCTAGTAAGCCCACCCTGCGAGAGGGGGGGTTACACACAGACACAGTAATGTAATCATAATATTTTCTTTATATTATGTATTGATTATATTAACCTGATGCAAACCTTGGTCAGTGATATAAATGTACATTCTTTAGCAAAACCCATTTCACCAGGCATCCACCCTCCCACACCCCAAAACATTGTACAACCCACCCCCCCAAACAACAAAATTGCACACTCACGCAGACCCTGGTGTATTGAGCTTATGATAAAGCACCTCTTATATTTCTTACTTACGTGCACATCGATAATTGGCTAATTGAAAAGACTGTGTGGAAAAATCATAGTTAAAGAGAGCCACTGACAAAAGATGTCCTTTATTTGCTCCCCACCCAACCATACTGACAAGCACACCATATAGATGTGAAATTGTCCATAGCACCAGTTATGGTTCTATGAGGTGACAGGCTATAATATGAGCCTTATCAAGGAAATATCCATAGAGGAAAGTCATTGTAAATAAAAAATGGAAATGATTATTTTTGTTTGATCAACTGTGACCAGACTCAGAAAAGACGTCCAGACAGTTGATTTAAATTGTCCCGGATTCCTCCCTTTTCCCTCACAAAAGACAGAGACCATTGTTTGTTGTTGTGCTCAGACTGGCAATTAATTTATTTATATTCATAATTCCACATTCCATTTTCATTTCTTTATTATCATTTTTCAAAATTTCTTTTATTTCCATCCATATAGCAATCTCTGATTATCCTTCCCCCAGGTGAAAACCTGGGTGCCTTCTTCTTCTCCTTTTTCGTTAGATAATGGTGAAAACTGAGACCGCTTTCTCCTTCATCTTCTTCCTCTTCTTGTGTTATTCCTTTTTTTCTCCCCCCCTCCCCTCCCTCCTCCCCTTTCCCCACTAGCCAGTCTCCAGCTTGCATTGATGGCTGGCTTCCATACTTAGGGTACCAATTTCCTTACCTCAGGGAATATCCTTTTCATTCCTTCTTTCTTTCCTCCCCCCCCTTTTTTTTTATATATATATTCAATTTTTTGCATGTTTTCTCCATGCTTCTATAAAGTCCATTGTTTCTGTATTGAACATATCTATGGCCAGGTACGACAGGTGCTCACCGTTTGCCCTGTAGAAATCTTTTACCCATTCTTCTACCCCTCTCAGTATCATCTGTCCTCCCATCTGCCTTACCAATGTCCCAACCCTCCTATTCATTTTCCTCCTGGCCCTCTCTTCCGCTCTGTGACTGTGCTCCTGCCTCCACACCCTCCGATGTATCATATCTGACCAGGCGATGCACACCTGTGGCCACCACTGTCGTATTGGCCCTAAATTCCTTTTTATTTGTAAGTATGTGTCTACCCAAGGTCTGCCTGCCAGGTCATTGCCCCATAGATGTATAATAATGAGGTCTGGATTGGGTCACCATCCCTTGAGTTCTTTTAAGGTTGGAAGCAGCTGTGCCCATCTCATCCCCCGTATGCCCTGCCAGACCAACCTACACTGTCTTGCATCCTGGTACAGCTGCCTTTCCCCCAGCCTTCTTCTCTGCTCTTTTTCCAGCCCAATAAATATAGGGAATGGTCATGATCCAAACTTCCGTGATCCTCCTCTAGCTATGGGGTTCAAGCAAAATTCATTATTTTACACATGCTCATAGTGTCATACCGTATTCTCCCCCATTATCCTTTTTTTGTGTCCTCCCCCACCTTTTCCCTGTCTTGCCACCCCCCCAGCACTGCAGCTCCAACCAGGAGCACCACCTTCAAACAAAATATACTTTTTTTACTCAATGCTCTAATGTATCTCTTATAACTGGCCGATCGCAAGCGTCCCTTTTCCAATATCCCATTCACCATCTCCCCCGCTGCTGCCCACTGTGAGGCAGCCCCAATCCGCAAGGAATGAGATGAGTAATTAGCCAGGTCTTCCCCCATGAATTGCATGCCCTTTTTGAGTAATGCTGTGACTTGGTAGCCAGTGACCCTTTTTCCATCACCATGTACAAATAATTTCACCGTCCTGTTCCTATGCCCTGCAGCGAAAGCCCACAGAGCCTGTACTGGGCATATTGCACCCACTGCTTGCCCTTTCAGTGTCACTATGCAACCATGCCCCCATTGATCCATTTTTGACCTTCTTATCTTGATCCATATCTCTGTTACCCCCCAGTTTACATCCTCCCATTCTAACCCCCCTTCTTTGTCTTCTCTCCCATGGCCTACCACCTCGCTCACTCTCATAGCCCCTGCGAACATTACCACGTAAATTGTGTGAAATAGTTGGGCCTCAGCCTTTGATCTGCATATTGCAGGGAGCACGTCCTGCAGCCTTATTAGCCACTGCTCCCCTATCGGCCTTCTATTATCTGCTAGCCCTTGTTTCAACCTGCTCCATCCTTGCATCATTCTTCTGATGAGTAATGATTTTGTCAGGTCCTTCCACCCCTTTAGGCTGCAGATAACACTAATCCCTGCCAAATAGACTCCCATAGTGGTGTGGGCTGTGCCTTTTTTCCACTGTTCCATGGTGAACATGCCCAACTGCTCCTCTGTGAGTGGCCTACTTACCTCCATCTGGTGCTCTGCCCTGAATGTTTGAAACACTCGCCAGGCCCCATCGCAGGCCCTCAGAGTCCGGGGCGCCCATGAGCTGTGAAACAGCAGTTCTGCTCCTTCTTGCCAATGTCCCAGATGTTTGTTGGTATGGGTGTTTTTATTTCTTCTGCTGTTGGTGCCAGCCTCCGAAAACAGTCCAGCTGCAGATGGGAAAGGCTGTCAGCCAGAGTATTATATACCCCTTCTATGTGTTGTGCTCTAAATGACATGTTCAGCTGCAACACCCTTAAAACTAAAAGTCATAATACCTGTATGACTGTGCCTGACCTGGCTCCCCTGTTGTTCAGCACATCCACCACTGCTCTATTATCACACCAAAATGTCACTTTCTGATCCCATAATTCTTCCCCCCAGACCAAGGTACACGCCCATATGGGCATGATCTCTAGTAATGTTATATCTTTTACTTTCCTCTCCTTCACCCAACTGGCAGGCCAGGGTTCTGCAAACCATCTGGCCCTCAGGTACCCCCCTCATGCCTAGCCCCCCAGCAGCGTCTGTGTAGAGGTCGAGGTCTGTGTTGTATAGCCACTCCTCTTGCCAGAAAGAGCACCCATTGTGCTCCCTGAGGAATTCTTCCCACATTTTAAAATCCTCCCTGACACCTCGCGTCAAGTCTACCCAGTGATGTGGTCTGGTGACCCCTGCTGTAGCCATGGCTGTCTTCTTTGTGAATGCCCTCCCTGGTCCGATGGCCCTGCATGCGAAGTTCAGGTGCTCCAGTACCTGTTGCACCAACTTTAGTTGTACCCGTCTCCTGCTGGTATGTACCTGGATTAGTTCCTTCAACTTCTTTACTTTTTTGTCCGGTAGTCTAAATACTTCGCTTGGGGCATCTATCTCGATCCCCAGAAATTCCATAACTCTGCTGGGCCCCTCTGTTTTTTCTGGTGCCAATGGGACCCCCAGCTCCCGGCACAATTCCTGAAACTTACCTAACATCCTCTGTGTCTCCCTTTTGCCGGTCCCAATGAAAAGAAAATCATCCAGATAATGGATGACCATCCTATAACCCATTTTTTCTTGGAATATCCACTGCAAACATGTGCTGAGCGCCTCGAATGTAGAACATGCTGTGGAACAACCCATTGGCATTGCTTTGTCAAAATAATACTGTCCCCCACTTTTAAAACCCAATAGATCCCAGTCCTCCCTCCTGACCGGAAGCAGTCTGAAAGCGGACTCAATGTCCATTTTTGCCATCCACGCATCCTCTGTGGCCCGGATTATCTGGACTGCATCCTCTAGTGTCGCATATGTCACCTTACTATGTTCATCACTGATGAAATCATTCACTGACTCTCATTCCGGATAGGACAGATGGTGGATCACCCTGTACTCCCCTTCTTGTTTCTTGGGTACCAAACCCAATGGCAATATCTGCATGTTTGGCAATGGGAGGGTGTTAAATGGGCCCTCTACCCTACCTGCTGCCTTTTCTTTCTCAATCTTCTGTCTTAGCATTTCCTCCTTTCCTTTAACTGACCCAAGGCTCACCTCCCTCGCTTGCCTGGGTCCCCTACACTGCAATGAAAAACCTGTGTTAAAACCCTTTAAAATCATATCCCGCATGCGCGTGTCTGGATATCTGTCCAGGCAAACTGTCCATGCCTCCAAGTTTTGGGGGTTCTGGCCATCCCAAAATGTTCCCTGTTGTGCCCCTGCCACTCCTCCCTGACCCCTCCCTCTTGTTTTGTCCGACCTTCCTTCCCTCAGTGGTTCTGACCCCTCTATTCCCGTTCCCCCTACCCCACCCTCCCTGTTTAATGTTTGCCCTTTAAACCCCTGGCCATCTCGAAAAAACTGTTGACCTGATCCTTACCTCCCATGTCCTTGTGCTCCCTGGGTCCATGTTGTTCTGCATTTGCTTGCCGGGTGCCCTCCTCTGCATTTTGAGCAGGCATGCTGGAAACGACATTGAGGCCATGAGCAAAAAGCCCTGTTATAAGCCCAGCAGCATCTCTGGGGCATAAATCCCTTTTTGCCCCACTCATCTTCAGGTGTGGACTGATCTGTTATGTAATCCGTCCACAAATCTATCTGCTTGGTGTCCCATCTCACGTCCCCAAATGTTGCCATTCTCTGCCGAAAACATTCATCGTAGTATAACCACCCCACCCGCCCTTTGCTTTTGCTCTCCATATTATCAATAAATAGGTAATGAGTGGGATGCCTAGCTCCGGCCTTTTTTCCAGAACGATGGCTGAAAAAGTGGCAAAACCTAGGAACCACCCATCCCAAGTCTTCCCTTTCATGAACTTGTCGTCCTCTTTTTTCCCTAACAGCACTATGGCCGCTGCCATCTCACTCTTACCTATGCCCTCAGTTTCCTTGTACTTGGCTGCCACCTCCCAGCTCACCAAAGCAAATATATCCACATATTCCCCATTCCATATTTTTTCCTTTGTGGTCAGTGGTACGTGCTCGCCTATTCTCATCCCAGGCGCACCTATCTCTCTTGTACCTTTCTCTTCTCTTTCCACTCCCTTTTCATTATTTTCTGGCACCTCTTTTTCCATCCTAATCTCCGCCAGAGCCGATTCCATCTGCCCCAGCCCCCCTGTCCCCAGTGCCGCCACAATTTGCCCTATATATTCTTTTATACTGTCACCCACTGCACTGCATGTGTTATCTGTAACCTTGTCTGGGCTGAGCCACCTGGAGTCCTCCAAAGTTCCTCTTGCTTCTCCCTGCGGTTGAGGTAGAGGGTGAGCTACTGGGGTCTGCGGAGGGAACACCCCGTCCTGGGCATCGTGTCTGGGTTCAGCCGGGGAGATCCCCCCTTGATCTGGGGTGGGTACTGGTGTCACTGGGTCCACAGGCCACAGAGGTACTGGATCAACTGCCCTGGCGGGCCCCACTATCACCGGTGTTACCCTAGTGGGACTATGTAGCCCTTCGGCTGGTCATTTCCCCCTGCCACCTTTTCCCGGGCCCGCTTTTCTCTTCTCCCTGGGTCTTCCTGGTTCCTCCCCCTTCACCAGTTCCCACATTCTGTTTGCCTTTTCTGCCAATTCAATTATAGCCTTGTAAGCATCTTCCTTTGATAGCCTGCTCTTCTTTGGTGCCATGTCCATCTTATCTTGCTCTGTGAAGACAACTACAGGAAAAAAAACAGGGTTATTTGTATATCTGTACCACCTTGTATGCCTTCCTCCTGTCCTTCGCACCACCCGCCCCCTTACAACAGACTAGGCCACCAGTGAAGGCCCCCATCCTGCTTGCCAGGTTGCTGGGTCCCTTGGGTGTTCTCAGCCGTGCCCTACCAAGACCGCATTGTGAATGACCTGGCATCCCCCCATCCTCCACTCAAGTGCCTTCTCTTATTTATAATTGGGCCTTGAGCCTCCAGCAGCATCCTGCCATCCCTTAGCCAGGCTGCACTGTGCTGTCCTCCCCAGGAGCTTCCTCCCTCTGAACGCTGCCATTTTTCTGGCCTCCCCACCTGCCTGGGCTGACCAAGGCACCCCCAGTCAGTATCCATACTATAGGAAGCAGATGCACTGCATGGTCTAATAATTGGCCCCTTCCCTTCCATTCCTGCCTGTGCCAGCTTCTTTTTGCTTGTGGTACCCAAAAAAAAAATACTGAGGGGAAAGGCCAAAACAGTAAGCAGCCCCCAACAAGTGAGGGCACCGCTTCCCATGCAACCTACTCCCAGCGTGGGACGTCGCCCGCGAGGTCCCAGGTCACGATCTCCCTTGTTCTGCCCTTGGCCTCTCCCAGGCCTCTTATTTCCCCCCAGCATGCCTCCCCAAAAGGGAGGGACCCCCAGAAACTGTGGAAATCACCGTATTGCATGGGCACACTTCTGTCCCAAACCCCCCAGCAGCATGTGACGTCACGCCACGTGGTCCCCTGTCGGACTCGCTCTCCCTTGTTCCAGGGCCTCTTCCCAGGCCTGCTGTCCTTATTTTGCCCCGAAAATGGCTCGCCCCACTCCAGTAGCCACCCAAAGAAACCAGGCAAGTGTTCTCTTATGCAGCTCCACATGACATGTGCAGCATGCCACGTGGTCCATGCGTTGGGGCCTCTTTCAGGCCTACCATCTATTCTGGGCAACCGAGCGGCCCCCAAACCACCACCAGCGCACGACAGCAAGACCCCAGGACACCTGCCATGTGGTCCCAGGATCGCGCTCACTCTTCCCGGCTTCACAGCTTCTTCCAGGCCTCATGATCTCAAATGTCCAACAAAACATCCTCCCAGTGCCACCTTAAGCTGAGAAAACCAAAGGCAAGTGCCTGTCTAGCAACACCCCACATGGCGTGTGATGCATGCCATGCTGCCCATAGGCTTAGGGCCTCTTCTAGGCTTCCCCTTCCTCCTCAGGCCCAGAAAGGCCACCAAACAGCTACCAGAGCTCCAGGAAGGACAAAAAAGGGGTTTTATACAACCCCTCACGTGGCATGTGAGGCGCACCACGCTGACCATAGGCTCAGGGCCTCTTCTAGGCCTCCCATTCCTCCTCAGACCCAGAAAAGCCACCAAGACAGTTACCAGAGCTCCAGAAAGTACACAAAAGGGGTTTCTACAGCTCCCATATGGCATGTGACATCACACCACATGGACTCAACTCGTGCTCACTCCCCCCATCTCAACGGCCTTTTCCGGGCCCACTATTCATACCAGGCAGCCACACAAAAGGATAACTTGCCACCAAATGCAAATACATGGAAATGCTTGTTCTCTGCTCACTCACCCTCTCCCCTGCTCAGGGGCTCTTTCAAGTATACAAATTCAGCATCACAATAATCAAAAAAAAATTATAAATCTTTACAAAAAGACCCCCATGAGGCATGTGCATCACCCCACGTGGTCCTGGGTTGCTTTCTTATCCACATTCTGATCCCCATCGCTACTCAGGCTCCCCCACATTTGCTCAGTTGTATACTGTAATATGTATTATCTTAATAGTGTATATATTCTTCCTCTTCTTCTCTCCTTCCTTTTCACATATCTTCCTGCAATATCAACTGTTTGTTTCCTTACCTCTCTCTCCTGGTGCACAAACCTTAAAGACTTTGCTAATCCGACATGCTGCAGTTGATGTAGATCAAAACTCCAGCAAAAAATGGCTGAGGCCCCCTTGTGCTGTCCCTTATGTACCTCCCTTCGCCCCTCCCCTTCCTGCTACCTGCCCATTGTTCTAGCCCTTAGCCCCTCCCCTTCCTTCCCCCCTTCCCTTCTGAGCACAACCATGCTATGCAGGAGGGAAGGGGTGCACCAGGACAACCTGCTCTGCCCCTTAAAGGGCAAACTCCATTGTTAGTGATTGTATAGTGAACAGCTGATGTAAATATGCATCTTCGTTAATTTACAAATCCCTTGATTTGTTTTTTAAACTAAAACAGTGTTTTAACCATATTGCAAGTGAGATGTGTCAGCCATTTGCCCTTTCTCCTGTCAGAAATAGTGTTCACTCCTGAAGGAAATAGGAAAGGCTAGGTTTCATCACTGTTTCTGATGCAGTAATAACATCAAGCTTTTACAGCTTTTTATAGAACTCATCCATGGAAGAATGCCATGATATAAACATTGAAACAGTTTGTTTCATCAGCTATGACCAGAGTCTGAAAAGACATCTGAACAACTGATCTTCTCAACTGACACAGATTGTGTCTTGAATGTCTACTTTAAACAAGAAGTGCTGTTCATGTTTTTTTACTTGAAACTTAGTTTTTGATTTTTTGATTTTAAACTATGTGTCTGCCAGAAAAACAATACAGTATTCATCCTGTCAACACACATAAAATCAGTCATGGTGCTCTCTTTTGAAAAAAACCCAGGATCAATCACCATTTTCGACTAAGAAGTTAACTTGTAAGTTACTGATGAAGCTATAACATGCACCCTTAACTTAAAATAAACACTACTGTAACTAGTATAATGCTTATAAAAAGAGCAAGTGCTTCTTGCTTGATCAGCTGTGACTGAAATCTGAAGAGACATCCAAACAGTTGACCTCAACTGTCGCTTTTTATGTAGTATAAGGCTACAGCAAATAAGAAGCATTGTTCATTTACGGGTCCCTTTTCCATTTAAATCTGTTTTTTTTTTCCTATCATAAGCTACCTGTGACCAGTGTCTCACAGCTCTACAAGGCAATTAGTCTGCCTCCGAACAGGAAATGATCTCTTACACACTCTCGCATGTTATGAGTACTTTCACTTCATGACATAAAGGTTCAGGAGGAAGCAACCACACTGTATTGAATGGAAAGGACTCCAAGAAATACAATTACACTCTGTTGGAAGGACATAGCTGTCCACAGCTATGCTGTAGTCACAGTCATGTGCTACCAAAATCCCTTTTTCAATGTAATTGCACTGCATCATGCATAGCTGTTGCTATGCAGCTGTAAAAAGGGCAGCAGCTGCAAAAGTGAAACACTTTGCATATATCTCCATGGCTGAAATATACTAAAAGTGGTACTTCACAGCAAAGCAGCAATTTATGTAGTTTGGCAAAGTGAAAAATGACACTTTGCTACATGGAGAACTATATGAAGTCAGGAAACATTGCAGAATTTATACTAACCAAAGTTTTCCCTGCCTTTGCCCATCTCTACATGAAAAAATACACCTCACTTAATAATGTGTAAAAAAAAAGTGCAAAATGCAACAAACTGTGCTGAGTTGTACTGTGCTGTGCTGTACGGTATTATGCTATGCTGTGCTGTACTGTGCTATGCTGTGCTGTACTGTACTGCATTGTACTGTACTGTATCTATACCCCTCTAATAGTACAGAAAAGTGAGGTCCAGTGGGTTTAATTTAGTGCAAATGAGAAATTACTGTGTTCTATGTATTATAAATATTGCAGAAATATGTGGTTTCAATCATCAATGAGATAGTTATGATTTTGCAGATGACATTTCATCCTAAACAGATTTTACTTGGGAAGGAAAAAAAATATAATCATTATTTTTTTATGAAATGCAACATTCCACAGATTAACAGCTCTACTAACATATAAGATGTTCAGTTTCTTTTTGGCAGAATAGTCTATTGCTTTTTTGAAAAAAGAGAGAAATACATTTTCATTTTCATTTTCTCTTTAAAGCAGCAGTGCAATAAAAAAAGTTATTCCCAAAAGCTAATTTTCTGCTATGGTTATAGAAAATATTGGCATAGCTGTTGATTTTGGTTTTCTGGGTGCCTCTTATGCTGTGTGCTGTACCTTTGCATTTTTGTCTGGACCCTTACCCTCCTCTGGTCCTCAGTATTATTTCTATACAAAAATGAGGTGGCCATCTTTTTTCTTGAGAAATAATTACTTTAAAACTTTCATAAAATCCTTAAATGTTAATGAAAACTGAAAATTTTACCACCAAAATAAACTGGAAGACATATGGCATCAATTAGGAAGAAAAAAAGGTGGGTTAAAATTTTAACCCACTTTTGTTGCACTGCTGCTTTAAACTACAGTGTTCTTCAGTACCTGTGATTTCCTGACTTCACAGTAGCAGAATTTCATTGAACTGTTTCTACTAAGAGTTTAAAACTGAAAGGGGAACACCTACTACAATAGTTTAATTGCTCAAACAAACAATTGCTATAAAAGTAAAACATCTTTCACAAGCATGCTAAATACACAAATAAAAAACAGTCAAGTGAATATTTAATAGAAGAAACATCTGTTCTTTAAACTGGCAATCGGTAGTTTTTGAAAGGTGTTTTGGAACTTTTATTAAACTTTTATTAAACTTGGCATACTGTTTCAATGAAGGTGAAAGTTAGGGTCTGAAGAGGCAAACAGATAAGGCAGACAGCAGAGGGCTAGCAAGCTGCATGAAAGTACCATATATGCACACTTGCATACAGACAACAGTGGGCACAGGTAACAATACTGATACTTACATTATAAAATGATCTCAAAATGCCACCTTCCAGATTATAGGCAGAAGAACAATGTGCAAAAAAAGGTTGAAAAATAGTATGTGTCAAGGCTAATGCACTGGTGTCATTGGGAACTCCAAATATCAATGGTATGGCATTCAGGAAACAACATACCACGAAACAAAAGAATCAGACATGCTATATGTCAAAACTGTAGCTTCATCTATGATCAAATATAAACAAGTCTTGAATTTGCATGTTTAGTTTTGCACTAAAGTGCAAAGTGGTTTATGCAAAATGAAACTGTTAGGGTCTCTTAGTTATTGACTCAAAGCATATTGCTAAAAGAAAAAAAAATTCCAAAAACATATTTGGAGGCAAACACTCATCCTTAGGGCAGTAGGTGGGAACTAAAACCAAAACAAAACTGCATAGTTGTTTAAAAGTAAGGTCTACTATAGGTGACTTATCTGTCCAGGCTTCAGGGTCAAATTGTTTTGGAAATGGCAGTCTGTCCCTCCCATTTCCATTTGCCATCCCTTGGCTAGGCAAGGTTTTCAGACATTCACACAGTAGTTGCTATGGTCCACTTTGAAAATGGTGTTTTTGTTAACAAATTATGCAAAATGAAATGACTAAACAGTCAAATATCTGCAGAAATCCCCCCATTCAGAACTGAGCGCATTATGTTCATTGGCATTGATAAATTATTATACACTGTAACTGCAGATATTAATTCTGTTTCTCCAGTTAGCCATTCATATTAACTCGTAACTACAGAATGCACCCAACATAAAGGATGCCGGACAAAAAAAAAAAAAAACATATTAGTAAGTGGCATTAAAAGCTCTTAGTTCCTTGGTAAAATGTTTTGAAATAATGATGGAACACATTATATTAATATTTGGATGAGTGAAAGGATGAAGAACAGCTCAGATATGTTTATTTGTATGCCTCAAGTTCCCTTAATGGTAACGACTTTGCAAAGTAAGCAGTAAAGGTTGAATATTACCAGCGGCTACTGTATAATAAATGAACACAAAGGAGTAAATTGCATCAGCACACATACAGATTTCATGAGAAGTTTTCATTGCCATCATCAATATGAAAGGTCTACAGTATGTCACCACAAAATATTTTTTACCCACTTATAAAATAATATTTGTTATATCTTAATGGACTGAAGTGCCATATACATATAACTTTACTATACATTTCTTAATGCACTGGAATACCCCGAAATGAAAAATCAATGATGCTGACTACCTTTATGGGATTTAATGTATTGCTACATGACCTTTTAGCCTATATTGCCTTGTTGAGTATTGAAACAGACTAAAATCAGTTTATCACAAAGATCCCATGGGATCGTCACACTCTGTCTTCAGATCAATAACTGTTGTTTTTCCTGTGGCAGGCCTGCCTAAGTGGCCTATTTAGAACCTTTTCTTGCTGTGAGTTCATTCCATTTATGCTAATAGTGAAATGGTATATAAAGTATAGGCCTGAGAATGCTGAGACACTAAAATGAAAGTGATCTCTCACATCATTTAGCTAAATTTTATTGCCAATGGGGCAGAAAGAAATAAACTGATCATTCAGATGGAACTATTTTTTTGATTATGTTTCTGAGGAAATGAAATATGCACTACCAGAGAAGTTTGGTAGTAAGATAGGTCACAATTCAATAAAGGGCACTGGTGACAGAATTGTCAGAGTTGCAATGATCCAGAATGTACAGTAAATCCATTTAATCTGCAAATGAAATACACAACACACATTTGCAAGTTATGCTGTTGTTATTGATTGAATGAATGAGTGAGTGAGTGAGTGAATGAATGAATGAAATACAGAGAATACTGGATGGGCAACTATGCACAACCACTGTCTTCTATCACAGAAGGGGTTCTGATTCCCTCTGACTTTGAGAGCGAAGCTTGAGAGGTCTGTGGGAATCAGAACCCTGAGGTGGCAAAACACACTGGTTGTGCATAAAGTTGCTCATCCTGCATTTTTTATAGTGTATAGTAGTATGTGAAATGTGCATGTGGTGGTTCTTTCACTTTCAGAATGAAACTGACTTGTGCAGTCTCTAGAGGTTTCAGAATGCTGTTGTAGCACAGAAGGGAACAATCACATTCCATGAGCTTTGAACTGTGGTACTACAGCATTTTGAAAGGGATAGAATTCTATATGGAACAATGCTCTACTATATACTATAAAGCGTTTTATTTATGCTTTGGCAGGATTCAATGACTGGGTGTGAGCTCACTGTAAGGGTTGTCCTGCATAAGACCATTTCACAATGAGTTGCACAATAATACAAATAATACAATAAAACCACAGCCAAGTGCAACCACAAAGAAAATCCTATTTGAAACTGCTATTTTAAATCAAGCATATGTAGGTAACAAGCACAGTTGAGTAGGTAATTTATTTGAACAGGACACTGCCATTCAAGAAAAGATCCTTTGACTAAACCATGACCACGTATTTGGCATTCATCCTGTTGCATTAAACATAATGGGCAACTGTGAATAAATTAATGCCAGTCTTTCAATAAGTACATTTTCTAAACATTCCTGACAAAGGAAATATGGTACAAACCTCCAGTTTGAAAAACTAAGATACTGTACTTGTGATATAGTACAAAAATTGTTTGACTTGCAAATATTTATCAATTCAATCAGTCAGTCGGTTCATCAACTTCGTATCTATTTGGTGCCTTCTGAGCAAACTCATCCAGGGCACATTGCAAAAAGCTGAGCAAAATTAAAATTATGACTTTAGTGGTAATTCTGCCAGCAGAATTTTAATTTTGTCACTAGGACTTCCCAAGAAACGACTCAACACAAATTTCTTGACTGGACAAGGTTTATTAACACACCTGATATAACATACACAGTAATCAATCTCATCAGCAGACATTGCCCCCCCATTTCTTCTATGAGCCCCACATGGTACAAGTTACAGGCAATATATTCGATTAGTCCATCTTGTGACGTTTCTTGGTCCAAACTGCATCCTCATGCTCCTTTCTGAGTTGCCGAAGTCCTTCTCTAACTTCTCGGGGTCCAGATGTCTGACCCGACTCCCTGTGCCTCTCCAACCTTTTTATTACTGCCTTCTATAGTCAGATGCCAGGAACCAGACCCCTAGGTACTTCCTGTTCCCTCCACCATCCTCCAACTTAAACCCACATCTGGGTGTGTGACCACGGAATGTGTTCCCTATCCCTGCCTGACCTATTCCCCCTAACCGTGCCTCCCTATTTCCCACCCCCACCTAAAACCTTCTCCTCCCACCCTTTGTTCAAAAGTCCCTGCCACCACTGCCCTCACTCAGCAGCCAAATCACATTGGTCTCATGCAGCTCCCAGCTCTTTAGCCAAATAGTTGCCTGTATTATGCCCAATCCATGTTGCCCTTGGCTGGTAACCCAGCCTTGCTCATCTTGTTTGCCACCCTCATTCAGTGGCCCATACTAGGTATCCCATGAGGTGGATGCATGAGGAAGGGCACATCCATAATGGTGACTCCTTCCTGGTGCAATTCCTCATGGTGATGGGAGGGTAGGGTGACCGGATGAGGGGGTGGGTGACCTGGACGACAGGATGTCGCTATGTGTACGCTGCGGGGGAGCGAGCACGGTGAGTATGGGTGGGAGGGGTGGAGGGGCTGTAGAGGGCAGCATTGTGGTGGATGGCTGAGCTGTGTTGTGGCATCGGGGTTGGCTAGTGGTTGGGGTGGGTGAGGTACCAGGTTCGGGTTGGGGGGCTTTTGGCCCAGCCGGACCTTTAAATGCTTTCACCCACCCCTGACATGTACCCTGGGCTGAAGTCCTTAAGTGGGGGTATGTGGAAAAGCCCCCACAGATAGCTTTAAAAACTGTCCTGGCACCATTGTCCTGTGCATATGGGTTGCAGAGTGCCGAAAATGTTTTTGGCAATCTGACTGTGCGATAACGGTGATCACCTTTAGGCATTTGTTTTTATCACATAGATCCCCCATACTACACTCCTTGTGCCAAGATTCTCCATCCATTTTTCTATTCTCCCCCAATTGGCCTCATCACACTCCATCTCGCAAACCCCTGTCTACGGAAGGGGAGGGTGTGTAGAATTCAGGAGTTCTTAGCAGGAAAAGAGGGCGATCTAAAGCCTGCATCTCCTTTTAAAACCCCTCAGGACCCCAGAAGGCCCCCACCTGGGGCTCCTCCTCCAAACCAATCACCTAAGCTCATTCCCCTTCTGAACCTTCAGCCCTTCACCTGATGTCATCTGGCTCCACCCCGCCTCCGTTAATGTCACCTCTGCAACTTCAGGCCCTACCTTGATGTCACCCGGCTCCATTTAACTGCTTATGCCATCACCTGACCCCACCCCTCTCCCAACCCCCCCCAACCTTATCAGCCTTTTCCCTATCCTCCTTTTTTTGCCTCCCCAGCCCAAGCCTCTTGTTGTTTCTCTGGGAAATCTCTGACAACTCAGGTTGCCTGTTAATGGCAACCCCATTTATCACAGGAATTTTCCAAGAAACGACTTGACGCAAATTCCTTTTGGGTTCTCGAATGGAAAGTTTTCTTACTACACTTTATATAACATACACAGTAATCGATCTCATTAGCAGTCATTGCCTCCCCCATTTCTTCTATGAGCCCCACATGGCACAAGTTACAGGCAATATATTCCATTAGTCCATTCTGTGACCTTCCTTGGTCCAAACTGTATCCTCATGCTCCTTTCTGAGTTGCTGAAGTCCTTCTCCATCTTCTCAGGGTCTGAATCCCTGATCTAACTCCCTGTGCCCCTCCAGCCTTCTTATTACTGCCTCCTAGGGTTGGATGCCAGGAATCCGACCCCTAGATCCTCCCTGTTCCCTCCACATTTCCCAAATTAAATCCACGTCTGGATGTGTGACCACGGCCTGTGTTCCCTATCCCTGCCAGACCTATTCCCCCTAACCATGCCCCCCATTTCCCACCCCCCACCTAAATTCTTCTCCTTCACTATCCTGTTTCCAGCTTGCGAAGGATGACAGGCTCTTCCCCACCTGCCTAGCGATACTTAGCCTTCTCTCAATTCTCAATAGCTCCTCTTATTGGCAGCAGGAGGAAGGTCATACCCACTTCCAACATGAGTACCCTAACCCCCTCTATAATAGCTGGGTTCCAAGTATGAGATTTCCTTATGTGAAATGTATACCCCCAATCTCTGCTATAATCCTACCCACTCGCCTGTTGAGCCTCTTTCTGGCTTGTTCAATTGCCTTTATATCTCTTGCGAACCTCCATACTCTCCTGGACGTAATTTCTGACCACCATAGCTTCACCCATGGCCACTATCCCTTAATAGCCTCTATGTCTGTTTTTATATCTGGGAACAGAGACCCCCAAGGCCTTTCCACTAAGTCATTGCCTCCCACATGTAAGATCGAGAAATTGGGTTTAGGCCATGCCAGCTTTAATTTCCCTAGCCTTGGCAAAAGCTGACCCCACATCATGCTCTGGACCCCTTTCCAATGTATGCACACTTTATTGATGTCTTGCCTAAGCTGCCTCCCTCCTGGTGTGGCTACCACATATCTTTCTGTCCAATAGACAAAGGAGTGACCCATGATCCATACATGCCACTGTCTCTTGGTTTCTGCCAACAGAATAAAACAGCCATGTTAAGCCAGCTCTCTGATATGCCTCCTGTAGCAGCTCGACCATCACCTGCCCACTTGTTTAACCTTGTCTTCAGACCTGCCCTAGGTGGCTGCCTTGTAGACTGCACCAATATGAAAGGAGCATGTGGTTAAATGACCGGGGTCCTCCCCAGGAATGTCACCCCTTTCTTGAGCACAGTGGCTACCTGGAGGCATGTGACTGGGGACCCATTCCAGTGCTTAAAAAAAGCCTGTCCCTCCCCTTGCAGCTGTACTACCTGGTACTTCTTCAGTGCCTTAACAGGGCACAATCCTTTGTTGAGTTGTGTGTGTAGCACCACCTCCATCCCTATCCTGGCCTGGTCAGTCTTTGACCACCTCAGCCAAATCACTAACCTCCCTGGACCCCATCAGATCTCATTGACCTTAATCCCACCCTCTTTATCCATTCTGTTCTTCACCACAACCTCCCCTACCCTAAACGCTCCCTCAGCCATTGCTGCAAAAGTGGCCCTGAACAAGCATGCCTCATACCCTGATGAGCACACCCATGTTAGTGCCCCCATAAGCCTCACCAACAACGCCTTTGAAACTGGCATCCTCTGGTCCCCTGACCTACCTTGCCATCTCTTCCATCCAATCAGTATCCTCCTCACTGACTTGGACTTGCCCAACTCCAGCCTTCACCCTGCATGTCCAGCCAATGTCCACAACCTGTACTACCACAGTAAAATGAGCCATGCCCTCATCCCACTTCCGGATCATGTACTTCAACAGTTGTTCCCCTGTTACTGGTTGGCTTACCTCATACCCTTCTTGCTGACGGAGCTCCTGAAAGGCCCACCATGCTCCCTCATAAGACTTCAGCTTGCTGGCCAACCAAGATCTCCAGTGCAACATTCGGGCTTTTCTAGCCAATTTCCCACAGTTGACCTGGTACCTGTGTTCTTCAGCTGGCAGCTTGCGGGATCAACGACATGAACCTGCCCAACTGGAGACGGGAAAGACTGTCAGCAATGTCATTCTGCATACCCTCAATATGTATTGCCTTGAAGGATAGATTCTGCTTTAAGCCTGCTAACACTAGCTGCCATAACACTCTATTGACCACCTCGTTGGATCCCCTCTGTTTGTAAATAACCTCCACCATGCTCTTGTTGTCACACCAGAACACATTTTGCTTGTCCTTCTTCCGTTCTCCCCCAGACCACCACCAAAACCCATATGGGAAATATCTCTAACAGGGTAATGTCTTTCACCAAACCCCATCTTCTCCACTCACTGGGCCATTCCTTTGACATCCATACTTCTTTAAATTAGGCACCCATCCCCCATGCTCCTGCCACATCAGTATAGAGCTCAAGGTCATTGTCAGGGCCCTGATTTTTCTGCGGCACTTCAGAGCAAAGTTCTGCAGCAGGGTTCTCATTTGCCACAGAACTTCTTCAGCACTCAACACCAGTTTCTGCGGCAATTCTGTGCCACATTTTTTCCCTTAATTATTTTCCTTTTTTTTTTTTTTGCCATATCTGACACAATACACGCTTGTAACACAGTCATTTTATGGGCGTTTGTCACCAAATTTTCAACATAGCCAGTTTAAGACCTCTGCTCATGAACAGTATCACTGTGATTTTATTAATCTGTCTGGAACATTGATTTCGCATACTGACCGCGCCATTGTGTGCTACATGTGCGAAAACGCATTTTGGGTGAGATATGAAAAATGACAGTTGTACTAGTCATAAGGAAGTGTGGTAAAATGGCAGTACTGAAAATCTGGAGTCGAAAATATTAAAAATGCTCGAAGTTATGAGCGTGCATAGGAACTGCGCAATGCACGCTCATAAAACAGTCGTTTTGGGGAATATTTTCACCAAATTTTCAATATAGGGTTTTTAGGAGCCTACCTTATGAACTGTGACACTGTCATTTCATTAATCATTCCAGAAAGGTGGTTCTGTGCAGTGACTGCGAAACCACCTTTTGGGACTGATTAATGAAATAAAAGTGTCACAGTTCATGAGGTGGGGTCCCAAAAACCCCATGTTGAAAATTTGGTGAAAAAATTCCCAGAAATGGCTGAGATATGCACTAAAGTTGAAAAAAATCCATTTAGTACATTATACAGATTACCGGCATTTCTTCAGTTCGTGATCAACTTTGAAGAGTGCAGATGTGTTCCCGGTCCACAGAAGATCATCGCGCTGGGCTCCGGAGTAAGTATGGGTTGAGGTGGGGTGTGGGGAGGTGGGTATGCAGAGGTGGGTGCGGGTTGGGGAGGGACCAAAAAACAACGATGGAAGGTTTTTTGTTTCAGGTTTTTTTTCTTCTTTGGATTCCCACACAAGGAGAGACTTTTGCCATGCTGGGGTGGGCTCCCAGCATGGCACCAGGCAGTTTGGGGGAGGTCGGTGAAGCCGATGGGGGATTGGGTACCCCCATCGGCAAATGAAGCTTTTGCCATGCTGGGGTGGGCCCCCATCGTGGCATACTAACATTTGAGAGGGGGCACGTTTGTTCCGCGGGCAGCTGAGAATTCCACGGGTAATGGCAAATTCTGTGGATATTTCCATGGTTTGCCGCACCCATGGAATCGCAGAAAACTTGGAGCCCTGGTCATTGTTTAACAGCCAGTCCTCTTGCCAAAAGGTCACCCCATTGTACTTCACCATAAACTTTTCCCAAACCTCCAAGTCCTGGCGTACACTCCACGATATGTCTACCCAGTGATGCGGTAGTTTGGCATTCCCTGTGGCTCATGCCTACCGCCTATTGAAGGCCCTCCCAGGTGTCACCACTTTGAAAGCCAAATTGAGGTGCTCCAACAATTGCTGAACTGTTGCCAGTGGCACCCACCTTCTCTCTTTTACCTGGCTACCTTGTCCAGCGGTAGCCGAAACACCTCCCTCCCCACATCTAGTTCTATTCCTAAAAACTTCGGCCTCCTAACTGGCCCCTCTGTTTTTTCTTCCACTAGAAGAATTCTGATCTCCCCACACATCTTCCAAAAATTCCCCATCATGACTGCTGTTGTTTGCTTAGGCTCCCCAATTTTCAAGAAATCAGTCAAGTAATGGACCACCATCTTGTGGCCATACTTCTCACCAAAAACCTATTGGACCCAGGTGCTAAACACCTCAAATGTGGCACATGCCATGGAGCAACCCATTGGCATGGTTTTGTCAAAGTAAACCCCCCCAAAAAATTTGAAGCCCGGTAGGTCCTAGTCCTCTGACCTGACTGGTAGCAGACGAAAGACTGACTCAATGTCCAACTTTCCTAGCCAAACCCTCCTACCGCCCTAATCAGTTTCACTGCCTTGCCTAGAGATGCATAAGTCATTGAGCTTAGCTACTCAAGAATGCTATAATTCACTGAGGCCCCTTCTGGGTAGAACAGGTGGTGAATCAAGTGAAACTCTCCAGCCTGTTTTTTGGTATGACTCCCAGTGGGGACACCCTGAATATCCTTCAAAGAAGCCTGCAGAATGGACCCTGCTCTATCCTACCCACTGCTAATTCCTTTTGCAGCTTCTTCCTCACTATCTCCTCCTTACTCTTCATGGACTTCAGGTTCTTCACTGTCATTCTCCTTCGGGGTCCCTGACAACCCAAGCTAAAGCCTCTTCGAAACCCTCCCTCAGTAACCATCCCACGTTCCTATCTGGATACCCCTTTGTCCATTCCTTTACCACCTCAAGCCATATTGGTGATCTAGCTTGAGGGAATCCCCACTTGTCTGCCCCATCCCTGCTGTCATCAGTAACCCTCTTACCAGAAATGATAGATTCCCCTCCCTCCGAGTTGTGTACCTGCTCCCCATGGGCCCTCAAAGCCCCCACAAAAGGGCTGCTCCAAATAGTGCTGTGACCCACCCTTGTCTGCCATGGCTTTGCAACACATTACTGGGTGCTGGCCCATGCACCTAGAGCAGATGAGCCAAAACTTAAAATTCGCCCACACACACGAAGCCTTGTTGTAGGCCCAACATGTTTTTGAAGAGGCACTCTCTGACCACTTTCTCCCCTCCGTTGCCTCCCACCTGCCCCAACAGCATATGCACCCATAGCTCTGAGTGGGTGCAATCCCATCTCAAGTCCCCCTGGCAGCCATCCTCTGGCGGAAGGCCTCATTGGATTTGAGCCACCCGAATCTTAATCTCTCCTTATAAGTGTCTCTAATGATAGCAGAATATGTTAACAGGGGAATTGTCAACTCCAGATGCTTTTCCAGGAGTATAGCACTAAATATTGTGAAATCATCTTGCCACACCTCTAAGGTTTTCCCCTTGTGTGAGGTCTCCTCCATCAGTTTGCCCACTACTGCCAAGGCAACCGCCATCTCAGATATTCCAACTGTTTCCCACTGTTCATATTTCTTGGCTGTCTCCTTATCTACTAGGGCAAATACATTTAAATATTCCTCTCTCCATATTTTTTCCTTGATGGAAAGGGGAACATGGTCTCCCAGCGTAAATCCTGGCACCCCTCTGGTCCCACCCAGCCCCTTTTTCATTCCCAGACCCTCCTCCTTACCTTCTCCTGAGTTCCCTTTTATCTCTCTCATGGCCTGCTCCAGCTTCTTTACCCCTTTATCCCCAATGTCACTCAGTATCCTCTCCAGGTAGTCCCTTAGGTTGCCCACCTCGGTTAGATCTACTGCCCCCTTACTATGCTCGATGGCAGTATCCACAGGCTCAGGCTGCTTTATGGGGTCCACTGGGGGTGCTAGGGTTGGCTCTGAAATTAGTGCTGGTGGCCGTTTCCCTTTCCCTTTCTGCGATGGCCTGGGTGCCTTCTTCCTCTTTTTGCTGGCCTCCTCCTCTCTCCATTGGGCTGCATCTGGGAGTTCCTTCATCCTGTCCATCAATGCAGCTGCCTCTTCCCTCAGCTGGGCACTGGGCTGGGGAACTCAAGCCTTCCTAGGTACCATCCTCCCGCTAAAGATACAATGAACAGAGACCTTTGGTGAGCCACCTCCCTTCACTATGCCTGGACTCCCTTGCCTATCAGTGCTGCTATCTTGCCAAATTTTAAATATATAATTAGCCTTTTCTTGTGTCCCTCACTCTCACCCCCAGGGCTCGAGTTGTCCAAAGTGCCCAGTGTATGCGAGCTCCCTCCTCCCCAATTGAGGGGGTGGGCAGAGAAGCAAGGGAGGGGGCTAGCAGCCTGCTGATGGCCCAGTCTGGGTTCTTGATCACATCTGTTAGCCCCCCTCTACATGCACGCCCTCAGTGGGCCATCCTCCCCCCCCCAGAGGGCCAGGCTAACCCTTAATTGCCACATGCTCACCGAGCTTATGATGAAGAAGAAGAAGAATCAGCATGTATATAGCGCTTTTTCATACACAGTATCCCAAAGTGCTTTACAATCAATGATAGACTGGTAGTGAAGTGACTGAATGTGTGGTGGCAGCCATATCACACATCATCACCCACACACAGCCTGGATAATTGCATGAACTGGTTTATGGGAAGGGGAATGTTGGCCAGGACACCGGGAATGTTCCCTGCTCTTTGCAAAGAGTACCCTGGGTTCTTTTATTTCCACCTGGACACCCACAAGGACAACACCAGGATGGGCAGAAGACACCTTGGTTTAATGTCTCATCCGAAGGATGGCACACCCCAGCAGTACGGCACCCCCCAATACTGCACTTGGATGCCAGCAATTTTTAGGTGCAAGTCCAATCCTGATGTGGGACGAGAACACACGACCTTCTGGTCCAGAGGTGGATGTGCTACCAACTGAGCTACGCTGACATAGTGACTGTTATAACCAACTGTGTACAATGTGGAAAAAGCAGCTATTGATTTTTATTGCGTAATTGAAGCTAACCAGTTATTATGAAACATATATACATCAGCTGGGACAGACTCAAAGGTCCATTTGGGCTTTTGTTGAGGTAGTTTTATACCTAAAATACAAACCATGCTTGAACCTTAGAACCTTAGCACCTTAGACCTTAGACTGTAATTTGGCTGAGGAAATTAATTCACAAACAAGATCATTTTTTTCTTTTCTTTTTTTTTTAAATGCCATTATAAGAGCTCCATCGAAATACTGAAATCTAGCAAACACTTTAATGATGTGTGTGGATATCCTTGAAGCACACTGCCAGGATATAGCTACAGTGCAATGTTTTAGGGTACATTACTAAACCTTTGCATGTGTAATTTGGTTGCTTCAGCAACTTCCAAACTAGCTGCCTGCCCAGAATTTCTTAGAACATCTCCAGAATTTATATATAACATTTCTTTTGACTTATCTAGTAATTATGGGCAGGTATTTATTTTGCTTACAGTTTTAAAATTTGTTGAGGAAACCAAATTACATGTGCAGACATTTTAAATCTGACCTGCAGCTGTGTCCAATAGGTACACCATTCAAAAAATGCCACCTGGCCTTACATGCGCAGAGACAGTTATTCATTCATCAAAACCCCACATTTTGTTTTGTTTTTCTTTTCTGCTCAAAAATTTCAAGTAATGATCTCCAGGATTTTTTCCCTGGGCCAGACCCACTTAACTTCGCCCCCGAGGCCAGACTATACTCTTCAGAGGGCCGCACCTCCATACTGAATAAAAAGGCCCTTGTACAGTGAATCTTTCCTCACCATGCGGGGCTGTCCCCACTCTTGTGCCTGAGGGGTTACTCGAGGCTCCCCAGACCGGGCGACAGTGACATCCTTTCACTTTGGTTACTAAAGCCCTGGTTTACCCCTGCCAGCACCTTGCTTGGCATTAAACTCCACTGCCTGCAACCTTAATAAGCCTGATTGGCCACCCTTCTGCACTCCCCTTCCTGGCCATATCCTGCCCCGTTCCTGATGCCAAGCCTCTCAACGTGCCCAGCACTGAACGTTCACTAGTGCTCCCTCATCATTTTGGCTCAGAAACCTGCATGGCGGTTTCCTTAGCTGCTCAGACAAAACTGCTCAAAAACACCAACCCAATGTGCCAGCCTGTCCTTCCAGTGACTCCATCCCCCACAAGATCTCACAAAAAGCCACTGTGCCATGTATTGTGGGAACTCCCCATGGCCCCAACTCACTAAAACCAAGTGACTGCCTGCCAAAAAGCTTCTCCCTGAAAACTCAGCTTACACTCATTCCCGTTTTGTAATTATTTATTCTTTTGCCTTACCACAGCAAAATACCACCCCAGCTCAAATGCAAGCAGCTCTTAGCACTCCAGGAACACCAAGTAACTGAACTCTAACTCATGGATGGCCCTACCCTGGATCAAGAAAACAAAAATGAAGAAAATATTTCCTTACTCTTGCAATGTTCACCATTGGCCCTGTTTGTTCTTTCCCCTTCCCTCTTTGTTCCTTTGTCGGTTTTTTTTTTTTTTTTTTTTTAAGCAATTCACGGGAGGATCAGCCTGCATAAAAATATCCTTTACTCTTTGTTACTTGGACTCCTCAACTACAAATGATAGCATTCCAAAACCAGCCTCAGTCTTTATCTAATAGAAGACATGAACCCACAAAATAGACCTCAGTTCAAAACACAGGTATGAAACAAATCAAATCAGTATACCATAATCAGTCCTACCAAGTACCACATGGCCAGCTGTCTAGTGGCCTACCTACCAAACCTTGCTTCCAAGCCCCAAGCTTTGCTTGGCCCATCACCCTGTGGCCTGCTTAGTCTTACCTGAAGTGTGTTGCAGTCATCTTGCCGTTGATGTACTAGGAATCCTGAGAAGTCAGGAGTTCTTAGCAGGAAAAGAGAGAGATCTGAGGCCTGAATCTCCTTTTAAGCCCCCTCAGGACCCCAGAATGCCCCCACCTGGGGCTCCTCCTCCAAACCAATCACCTAGCTCATTCCCCTTCTGAATCTCCAGCCCTTCACCTGATATCACCTGGCTCCAACCTACCTCCACTGATGTCATATCTGCAACTTTCTGTCCCTACCTCAATGTCACCTGACTCCACCTAACTGCCCATGCCATCACCTGACCCCACCCCTCTCCCAACCCCCCAACTTTATAAACCTTTTCCCTATCTTCCTTCTTTTGCCTCCCCAGCCTGAGCCCCTTGTCATTTTTGTGGGAAACACCTGACAACTCAGGTTGCCTGTTAATGGCAATCCCACTTCTGTGACATTGCAGAATGAATGTGGGCAATTTTCTCAAAATATTGACTTAAACCAAAGAATTTCTGCATTTTCTGTACTCCAGATCGATGTATTAAACTGCAGATTGTAATGCTTCAGAAGTGACTGCTCATTACGTACAAACATATGATGACGCCAGCGGATACGGGCCTTATGATCTATCAAGTCTGCTCAAGTGTGCAGCTCTCAGGGTTGAGCACTGATGCTGCCCCCCATTCCCCTCTTTCACTTCCTCTCTGCATGCACTGTGCGAATTATCACCATCCTCCCTCCCCCTTCCCGGTTCTGATTTTGCCCTTGACACTGTCCCATCCCCTTTTAAATCTCTCTCTACAGTTGTTTGCAAAACTAGTTATTCAGGCAGTGCATTCAAAGCTGTCACCACCTTTTTTGTGAGAAGGTGCCTCCTCATCTCTCTCTTGAACTTCCCCTCCACCAGTTTCAGACTATACCCTCATGTAATCCCTTCTTTTCTATACCTAAACAGACCCTCATGGCTAACCCTGTTTATGTCTTTCAAGTATTTGAAGGTCTCAATCATATTACCCCTATCTCTTTTGTTCTCCAGGGAGCATACTGTATATTGAGCTTCCGTAACCTATCATTGTAGGGCATATCCCTCATCCCATTTATCATCTTGGTCACCCTTCTCTGTACCCCCTCCAACAGTCTGATGTCCTTTTTAAGAAGGGGTGCCAGTACTGCACACAGTACTCCAGGTGAGGACTCACTAGTGCCCTGTACAGTGGCAGAACCACCTTTTCACTCCTTAATGTAATTCCCCTTGCTATGCACCCTAGAATCCTGTTGGCCATCACCACCACCTTCCTACATTGTGCAGAATGATTCATATGGCCTGTGACCAGCACCCCCTGATCTTTTTCCTTGGCTGAGACCACCAACTGCTCTCCCCCCAAGCTGGTAGCTGTATCCAGGGTTCTTGTTACCAAAGTGCATCATTTTGCACTTCTTTGCATTGAACCCCAACTGCCAGGTGCATGACCATCTCTCCAATGTTTTTAGATCCTTCTGTAGTAACCCTGCTCCCTCAACCCTGTCCACCATAGCTCCCATTTTGGTGTCATCAGCAAACAGACTTATCTGACTCTGGATCCTTTCTGCCATATCTGCTATGTAGATGTTGAATAACGCCGGTCCCAACACTGATCCCTGCTGGACCCCACTGATGACCGCCTGTGGTGATGATAGCTCCCCCCCTCATTACCACCCTCTGCTGTCTCTCTTTCAGCCGGTTCCAATCCATCTGACCACCCTATCCCCCACCCCCAGGTCCTTCAGCTTTCCCAACAGCCTCCTGTGCAGCACTGAATCAAAGGCCTTACTGAAGTCTAAATACAGGACATCAACTGCCTTGCCTTCATCCAGGGCCCTAGTCACCCAGTCATAAAAGTCCACAAGATTGGTCAGACAAGACCTTCCCTGTGTGAACCCATGCTGTTGATCATCAAGGAGACCATTCTCCTCTAGGAATGCCACTATCCTTTCCTTCAGGATAGTTTCCATTAGGTTCCGCACAATCAACGTAAGGCTGACTGGCCTATAATTTCCTGGGTCATCCCAAGAGCCACTTTTGAGGATAGGTACCACATGTGCCATCCTCCAATCCAGGGGCACACATCCTGATAGAAGGGATGTGTTGAACACCTCTTCAGGAGCCTGGGGTGTATCCTGTCTGGTCCTGGTGCTTTATCTGTCTGCAGAGACCTTAGCCCCTCTAGCACCCTCTGTACTGGAATACCCTCATCTACCATCCTAGCTCCCCCTTCCTTCCCTACCCTATCCTGTCCCTGTTTATTAGGTTCCACATGCTCCCTTGTAAAAACTGAGGTGAAGTATTCATTTAATACCTCTGCCTGTTCTGCCCCCTCCTCTACCTATCCTCCCTCTGCCTTAATTATAGAAATCTGCTCTGTATAGTTTCTTCTCTCCCTGATATATTTGAAAAACCCTTTATCTCCCTTCTTAATCCCTTTAGCAAGCCTCAGCTCCTTCATAGCCTTGGCTGCCCATACCACCCTGGTCACCTCCCTGGAGCTCCTGATGTAATTCTCTCTATCTGCTCTATTGCAGGTCCTCTTATATTGTTTAAAGACCACCCTTTTTTCCCTCACCTTTGTCTGTACTGTCTTAGTCCACTAGCTCAGCTTATTAGACATAGCCTTCTTTCTCCTCTACACAGTGCAGGAGATTGTGGCCTCCACCAGCCCCAGCTTTATTTTCCACTTCTGGGTGGCATCCATGTCTGGTCTTATGGCAACCACATGCCTCCCCAGTATTGCAGCCATCTTATGAAAGTTGACCCTGTTAAAATCAATTACCTTGGTGGTGGTACATGCTTCCTCCCTACCCAGCTCAAAGGAGAACCACACTGAGCTATGGTGACTCCCCTTTATGGGGTCCTCCACCATCACCTTCCTAACCTGATCACCATTCAACAAAACAAGGTCTAGGATGTTGCCTTCCCTTGTCGGCTCTCTTACCATCTGTGTGAGGAACGCATCCTAGAGTGCGTCCAGTATGACTTCTTCTCTGCTGCTGGTTGATCTCATGGCATCCCAATCCACCCCCAGCAGGTTGCAGTCTACAACCATCACTGTGCTGCCCCTTCTACAGTTTTGCTGTATAACCCCCACTAGCTCCCTGTACCTCTCCTCTGTCTGGGATGATGGTATATACACTACCCCTAGCCTGACCCTCTTATTTTTTGCCATGGTTAAACTGACCCATAAGGTTTCCATATTTCCCTCACCACCTTTCTCTCTTCTACACTCTATTTCCTCCCTTATGGAAACTGCAACCCCTCCTCCCTTACCAGTGTCCCTGTCCCACCTATACAGCATAAAGCCCTGTATTGTTAAGTCCCATTTTCTGTTTTGATTTGCCAAGGTTTCTGTGATGGTGACAATATGTACTCCCCCTTCCGCCAAAATTGCTTTGAGCTTAGTAATCTTATTACCGAGGCTACTCGCATTCATGGAAACCACTACCCATCCTTTCACATGTTCCCCATCTTCCCTAACCCTTTCCTCACACTTCTGATCTATGGGATCTTCCAAGTGTCTTATATTAGCCTCATCTTGGGGGGTGAGGCAAAGGTCCACAGTTGACCTGAACCTCTGACTGATTGATATGACCTATAAGAAGAACACAGTGGTTTAAAAAAAACTGAAACTGGATTTTGAACTACGAGGAGATTCTGGTTTAAGAAAGCACCCTGAGTTACAGCTCATTTCCTGCTGCATATCACAAGCACAAGAAGGTTAAGTGACTCACTCAGTGTCACACAGAATGCGAGTGGTAGTTGTGGGCTAGGCTTCAGGGGTCAGAGCCTGGTGCTGTTTACCAAAAACTAAACTGACTTTGGTTAACAAAAACTAACTAAACAACCTCTAAGATATTCTGAAAAAGACAGTGCTGTAACAGAAACATTAGCTGCATAACCAGGAGATGACATTGATATAACTGTAAGCTGATGCAATACTGGGATGGGAGAAGACACTGCTATGACTGAGGCGCTAGTATAACTGGGAGGGGACACTAGAATAACAGGAAGAAAATTACCTGCTGTGTGCGAGACACTGCCACAGTGGCATAACTATGAGGAGACAATGGTATACCTGGGAGGGGACACTGGAGTAACTGGGAAGGGGCAGTGCTGAAATGGAGAAAGTAGCACAACTGTGATGAGATACTGGCACATCAGGGAGTAGACACTGCTGTAACTGAGATAGTGTCTTATCTGGGAAATGACACTAGTATAACTAGCAGGTGTCGCAGCAGTAACCTGGAGATACTTCCGTAACTGTGAAAAGACACTGGTATAACTAGTCTACCACTAAACAACATACATCAATAAGTGGCTACTACTACTTATAACTGTGCAAAACCTTGACAATAAAAGAGAAAACCTGAAGGCAATTATACATAAAGAAAATCCAATAATAATCTCCATAACTGAAATATGGTAGAATAATAATAATTTTAAGCAAAATTCTAATACCTGAAGGAAAACAATATGAGGTTATAACTTATTCCTTGAAGACAAGGAACGTAAGAAGGGTGGCGGTATTGCAGTATATATAAAGGAGGGAATACTCGCAACTGACATAATGGACAAGATTAAACCAGAACATCATATTACTGAGTCAATTTGGATTAAAGGGACACTGTCAACCTGTTTTTCATAAAAACTCATATTTTATGATTGCTTACCTTCTCTAAAATTCATTTATGTTGCTGTTTGTTTTGTCTATCTCCTTGTTTAGTAGAACTGAAATGCATGGCAATGTATATTTATAAACAATTTTGCTTTTGTTTACAATCCTGGGTCTGTTCTTACTGCATACTTCCTGAGCATTAGAAACACACCCAAATAGTGCAGTCACTCATGAGGCAGTAGCCTCCTAAACTCCCACTGCATCACTAGTGGTTAGACTGTGTTGTGGGTGTTCCCAAGTCCAGGAAAGATGCAGCTGGAACTGATCAAGGAATATAAACAAACCTGTGTTTGTGCGGTAACACCAGTATGGTGGGCAGTCTGTTTTTCACTTTTTCTAATAACAAAGAGTCAGAATCAAACTACCAGCTACATCAGCAATCCTTACAGCAGAAAAGAAAGAGGAGACCATTATGGTTTTCCAAAGAGGTAGCAAAGAAAGTGAAAGCCAAAAAGACTGCATTCAGGCAATACAAAAAGACACAGGCAGAAGGGGATAGGGAGAAGTACCAGGAGAAACAAAGGGAGGCAGGGAAGTCAGTAAGGGAAGCCAAAGCTCAGACAGAAGAACACATTGCAAAATCAGTGGTTAAAGGGGAAAAACCTTTTACAGGTACATAAGTGAAAAAGAAGGACAAAGGGAGGATAGTGAGACTGAAGGGGAGGATGGGAGCAGCGTGGAGGATGACAACAGTAAAGCTGACATATTGAACAGGTATTTCTGCTCAGTCTTTACTAAGGAAGAGGGGGTAATGGGTCTGAAGGGAGTACAAGGTGAGAATGGTGCAGAAATGGACACAAGTCCCTTTACACGAAGAAAGGGTCCTGAAGGAACTGGAAGTAATAAGAGCTGATAAGCAATGGGGCCAGATGGGGTGCACCCCAGGGTCCTTAAAGAACTAAGAGAGGTGGTGGCTGAACCTCTGGCTATCCTGTTCAGCCAATCACTGGAAACAGGGAGGTACCCAAAGACTGGAGGACAGAGATGTAGTCCCCTTATACAAAAGTGGGAACAAAAGAGGAAGCAGGGAACTACAGACCAGTCAGCCTCACCTCGGTAGTGGGAAAGATCATGGAAGCACTACTGAAGGAGAGATTGGTGGAACATCTGGTTCTCAATGGACTACAGGACCCAAGGCAGCATGGTTTCACCAGGGGAGGTCATGTCAGACCAACCTCATTGAATTTTTTGACTGGGTGACTAGGGAGGTGGATCAGGGGAGGGCAGTGGACATGGCCTATCTGGACTTCAGCAAGGCCTTTGACACTGTGCCACATAGAAGACTATTACACAAACTGGGGAATATGGGTGTGGGCAGGACAGTAGTGTGGTGGGTAGGTAACTGGCTGGGTGGCAGGACACAGAGGGTGGTGGTAATTGGCTGTCACTCCACAGAGGGAAGAGTGACCAGTGGGGTACCACAGGGATCAGTGCTGGGACCGGTCCTATTCAACATCTTCATCAGTGACATTGCACAGGATATAGAAGGCAGAATTTCACTGTTCAGCTGATGACACAAAGCTCTGTAACAGAGTAGACACACCAGAGGGTGTAGACAGAATGAGAAGGGACCTGCAGAAACTTGAAGAATGGTCAAGGGTTTGGCAGTTGAAATTCAATGCAAAGAAGTGCAAGATAATGCATATGGGGCACAAAAACCCTGGCACAATATATCAGTTGGGGGTGAGGATATAGCATGCACCAAGCAGGAAAGGATCTTGGGGTTGTCATCTCTGATGACCTCAAGGTAGGGAAACAGTGTGACAAGGCATCAGGTAAAGCAAATAGGATGCTGGGATGGCAGGGCATCACCAGCAGGAAAAGGAGGTCTAATTCCGCATACAAGACACTAGTGAGGCCCCACCTGGAGTACAGTGTACAGTTCTGGAGACCATACCTACGTAAGGACATAGACAGGGTAGAGAAGGTTCAGAGGAGGGCAACAAAGATGGTGCATGGGTTGCATCACAAGTCCTATGAAGACAGGTTGAAGGAACTGAACATGTACTCCCTGGAGGAGAGGAGGAGAGGGATATGATAGAGACATACAAGTATCTTACAGGGAGGAACAGGGTGCAGGAAAACACTATTTTTAAGCGAAAAGATGTTCCAGGACTAGAGGGCATGGGATGAAGTTGGAGGGAGGACGATTCAGAGGAAACATGAGAAAGAATTTCTTCACAGAACGGGTGGTGGACAAGTGGAACACCCTGCCAGAGGAGGTGGGGGCTGAAACAATCACGGGATTTAAGAATGCATGGGATAGACATAAAGGAATTCTAGAGGTCAGGGGTAAGGGGAAAAAGACTTCTAGGAAAACAAACTGAACTTACGAACTCAAATGGGCAGACTAGGTGGGCCATAGGCCCTTATCTGCCGACACTGTCTATGTATCTATGTATGTATCTATGTTGGCAACCATAAAATGTGTTTTTTAAACTAAGGACACTTTGAGACCTAAGGGGGTTGACAGTGTCCCTTTAAAATAACCAGCAATAATGTCAGAAACCTAGCAATGGGTGTATAATATATACCTACAGATACAAATAGAAATATAACAAAACAAATCTGTAGAGAAAATTGAACATTGCGGAATTCCAGATATTGTATTCCTAAGTGACATAAACATGGGTGACATTCATTGGTTAAATAAGACAGATCAAACAGCCTCTAGTTGATGTTTCATAAACACTTCTGAACAACTAAGTCTACATCAACATATAAATGTGCCAACAAGGGGTAACAAAATACTAGACTTGATATTACCCTCACCAAACATTAATATCAATAACATCAAAGTGACTATGCCACTAACAAATAATGACCATAATATCATTTTTGCAGACCTGATCACTCAACCCTTTAGTGGTGGCTTGCTGTTGGACTGGGGTGAGGTCAAACTTTTTTGTGCTTCATACATGGGATTTGTTTTTGTATTCAATGGAATTTTACACCACGAAGCTTGACCCTTTTACATATGAACATATGAAGAAGCCAGCAGAAGAAGGCCATTTGGTCTATCAATTCTGCTCGTATTGCAGGGTCCACAGCTTGCACTAATGTCCCTGCCCTCTCTTCTTCCCCACTCCTCTCATCCTCCCTACCCATGATCCTTACTTCCCCCTATGCCTATCCCAGCCTCTCTTAAAGCTGCCCACTGTCTTCAATGAGATGGCCTCTTCTGGCAGTGTATTCCAAGTGTCCACCACCCTTTCGGTGAAGAAGTGCTTCCTGACCTCCCTCCTAAACCTCCCACCCTCCAGCTTAAGACTGTGCCCCCTAGTGTTATGGTTGCTTAAAGGGACTCTCCTTATCAACCTTATTTATATCCCTTTCAAGTATTTGAAGGTCCCAATCATGTCCTCTCTCTCTTTCCTGTCTTCCAGGAAACACATGTGTAGAGCCCTCAACCTCTCCTCATATGCCTTACCCTGCTGACCCACTATCATCTTTGTAGCCCTCCTCTGGACCTTTTGCACGTATTTAAATCATCTTATGGAGAAAGAGAGGAAAAAAGATTGAAAAAGGATGAATAAAAGTTTTTAAATAGATTAGATGTATCCATATTTTTCTCCAATTCAGACCTTATTTATTTATTTATTTATTTATTTATTTAGATTTCGGTAACTGGGTAAGCCCACTGAGACCAGAGATCCCTTTTTCAGGGATGACCCGGAGTTAGTTACAATGAGTACATACATAGATGTATAATACAATAGAACTGAGTGAAATACATACTAAGTTACAGTGAGTGCATACACAAACATTAGGGTACTGTAGATTAATAGCAGGTACAGGTCAGGGAGTGGATAACATACATGGGGTACAAGGACAGCAGGAATCACAAGGTTAAACTGGTGCTTAAGTCAAGTAAACAGTATTTTTAGCATTTTCCATAGGCGATTCAAGAGGTGGAAGGCGTGGGTCAGCAGAAGGTAGCAGAGGGTGGGTCAAGGATGTCGTCTAGTGATTAAAACCACAAAGGCTGAGTTCCAGGAGGTACACTTTGAGGCCAGATTTAAACCCTAGGAGAGTAGGTTTGTCAAATAGGCTTGCTGGGAGGATGTTCCACAAATAGGAAGCCACGTATTGAAAGGAGCGCTTTCCTAGGTTAGTGCGAACACGAGGGATGGCAAGGGGATGACTTGCTGCGGACCGGAGGGTTCGGCAATGGACTTTAGGGGTGAGCAGCCCACTCAGGTGAGGCGGATGGCCTAAGGAGGTGAATTTAAAGGCCAGACAGGCCATAGAATAGGCCAGCTTATGCCGTAGGGAGGGCCAGTTTAGGTCAGAGAGGGCCTCACAGTGATGCCTCCTTGAGGAGGAGTTGGTTGCAAAGCGAGCTACTCGGTGGTAGAGTGTGGAAAGATTGTTTAGCTCTGACTCTCGGAGGGACTGTAGTACAGGAGAACCAGAAAGCGTGCAGGGGAGAAGGTTGCAGTTTGCTGTGGCACATCGTGCCTCCCCGGGGAGGGAGTTTCCCAGGGGGTAGAGAAGGCCGAGCCTCTGGTGGATGGATCTAGTTAAAGTGTCGATATGTAGTTTATAGGTCAGCTCCTGGTCAAGGAGAACCCCAAGATACTTGAACTGATCAGTGACCGCTACTTTCCTCCCTTGGGCTGTATTAAGCTGGAGTAGCTTGCTTCGGTCTGTGCTCAGGTGTCTAGTCCCAAACAGGGCTGCTTTGGTTTTGTCTTCATTCAGTTGTAAGGAGTTAGAGGTGAACCAGACCTCAAGAGTAGAGAGGCTGGCCTGAAATTTGGAGGAGATAACAGAGGGTTGTGGGTCACTGCAGTAGACAACGGTGTCATCTGCATAAAGGATAAGGTTGCTGGGTGCGCATTCCCCTTCAATGTCATTGAGGAAGAGTGAAAATAATAGGGGGCCCAGGATCGAGCCCTGGGGTATCCCAGAGATCATGGGTCTAGTGCCAGATAGTACTCCTCTCCAACGGACTTTTTGAGATCTGTTAGTCAGGTAGCTCACAAACCAGGAGAGAGAGAGAGAGCTCATCCAGGCCCAATCAATGAAGTTTGGAAAGGAGAAGTTCATGGCTGCCCAGGTCAAAGGCCTTGGACAGGTCAATGAATAGGGTGCCCGTAGGGAAGCCTTGGTCCATGGCCTTGAGGATGTCAGATGTTAGACGGATGAGGGCGGTGTCGGTGCCATGGCCTTTCCTAAAGCTGTGTTGTACATTGGAAAGGAGTAGGTGTTGCTCATGGTAATCCTGGAGTTGATTATATATAAGCCTTTCCTGAACTTTCCCCAGGGGCCTGAGAAGGGAGATGGGCCTATAGTTTTCCACTCTGTCCCGGGGTCCTTTTTTGTGGATGGGGATAATGGTCATTACCTTCCACTTACTGGGGACAGTTCCTTCGCGGAGGGACCTGTTGGTAAGCAGGGTGACAGGGTAGGTGATAGCCGGGGCAGCAGCCCTCAGCAGCCGAGGTTCTAGAAAGTCATTTCCTGGGGAAGAGTTTGGATTTATTTTGAGTAGTAGGGGAAGTACTGCTGCTGGTTCAACAAGTTGCAGGTGGAATAGGGGCCGAGGAAGCACCCTGTCCATGTTGGGGTGGTAGGAAGTCCCAGGCGGGGGGAGAGGTATCCATTTGGATTGGTAAAGGAGGCACAGAAGGCATCAGAAACTGTAGAGGGGTCATTGGTAAAAGTATCCCCAACTAGGAATGAGTCATCTTGTGCTTTAACTGAACCTTTGAGGAGGGAGTTTATGTGGCCCCAGAATTTCTTAGGGTTACGTAGATGGCTGGTTTGGAGGTCTCTTAGGTACTTGGACTTGGCCTGTTTGGCAGTTTTTTTGCATAGGTTCCTCAGATTCCTGTACTTCTCCCAGTCAGGTTTACAGTCAGAGGATTTGTAGAGTCCCCATGCCCTGTCACGGAGACGCATAGTTTGCTTTAGGTTAGGGCTTAACCATTTGTGGCACTTTCCCTGTACCCTGAGTTTCTTCCAGGGGGCATGCAGGTTGGCTAGGGACAGAAATGTATTAGTGAAGTATTCAAGCTCCTCATCGAGTGAGGGGAAGGAGACAATGGGGTCCCAGTCGATTTTCCCCAGGTCAGAGCAGAGGACTGCCGGTACAAACCTGCTGAAGTTCCTGGCTTCAATCACCCTGGCGGTGGTTTTGGGGGGTTTGTTGGACCAGGCACAGAAAATAGGAGAGTGGTCGCTCAGAGAGTCTGACATAATCCCAGCAGTCAGTACTCGGTCAGGGCAAGAGACTAGTGCCCAGTCGAGTAGGGAATGATTGTCAGACTTATTATTGTGCCTAGCTGGCAGATCAATAACTTGGGTAAGTGAGGAGTCCAATATTAAGTTCTTGATTGTGGAGGCCCCAGGGACGAGCCAGTTTAGATTGAAGTCCCGAGGAGGAGGATCTCTCCCAAGGGGTGCTTGTGGAGGACATTGGTTAGGGATTCAAGAGAGGAGGCGGCAGATTGGGGTGGGAGGTGGGCACACCCTATGTAGAGGGGCTGATGCACACCTTTATCTTATGCTCAGCATAAGGATGAGTTTCCACGTCATACAATGTAATTTATCCTGACATCAGTAAGGCATTTCATTCTAACCACACTGAACAATAGTAGAAAAACTTTAAGCAGAAAACATCAATGCCAGTCTTATAAATTGGACATTAGCATGGTTATCCAAAAGAACACAAAGAACAATAATACAGGGATATACATAATCATTTGGAAATGTGACTAGCAGATTACCTCAAGGCTCTGTACTAGGATTGTTACTGTTTCAAATATTCATAATAGATGTGACTAAAGAACTGCAAAGCCACTCAATAAAATATGAAGATGACTCCAAGTTGGAAGGCCTGGTAGGAACACATGAACAAGCATTTATATTACAAGAGGACTAAGGTAAAATAATGATGTGGGCCAGTAAATGTAAATGTGTTTAAACATTGAGAAATGCAAAGTTATACATTTTGACATCAAAAATATCAAACACACATACACCATACACGATACAACTTTAGAAAACAGAGATTAAAAAAGACTATGATAGCCAAGAAATTTAACAATAAAAAACAATGCTATTGTCAAAGTTAATAGTACCTTTTGGGCAATAAGACAAAAAACTGGGATTGATTGGTATATTGGCCTGAGTTTCTAAGTGTTTTCGCTGAGGAGGATATTAGAGAAGAAGGAAAGTAGAATTGGTTCGACCATTTGGAGGAAGTATTTGGTGTCGGACTGGATTGGGAGAGGGTGAAAGCCTCTCCTGTTTTAAGAAACAATTCATTTGAACTTTTAGGATACTCCATATACTTGGACGCTGACCTACTGTTATTATTTTGGGACTTGCAATATTTGACTTTGCTTTCTAGAACTGAGATAGGGTGAGAGCCTCTCCTGCCCAAAAAACTACGGAATGTTTGGATTTTTATATATTTGCACATTCTGCTATTATTTTTCTTTTTTGTTGATTGAAAATTTTGTTTTGGTGTTTTTTGTATTTTATTATATTATAGATTTAGTTTGGGGTGGTTTAGATTTTTGTTTCTCTGCGTTTCCCCCTGGTGTGAGTGTGTGGGGATTCTCAGAGAAACTATAGGGGTTTTAAAGTTATTGATTTTAACATATGTAGAAAGTCTGCCCCCATGGTCGTACACTATTCATCCTCTGCTCTTCGTGCCCTCTGCCCTTTCTCCTCTTTGCCATTACTGTTGTCAACATACCAACGCTGTAGAGCATTGTGTATTGTGCGAAGAAGGAGGAGGGGTTTTGGGGGGTATGAACAGTGGAGGTTGAATGAGCTGGGACATCATATTGTGGAAGTGGGAACCAGAAGATGCCCTGGGGTGAAATGGACTCTGGAACAAGGTCATTCTTGTCTGGTCTCCATACCCAAGGGCACCACCAATGATGATGGGCAATTGGTCCGTGTAGCTCCAGAGGCCTGTCCAACCCAGGCAGTGTTGTGCAATGCCAGATCCATAAGGAACAAGACTGCAGTTATTACAGATCTTGTTGGGTCTGTGGATCTGGCATGCATTACCAAGACCTGGCTGGATGAGAATGCAGGTCTGATTTTGGAAGCAGCAGTTCCAGCTGGGTACTCGGTGTTACACCGCCAAAGGTTGGACCGTGGGGGGGTTGCATCTGTTTCAAGATCGAACTGGGCCTCACAAGTGTACCAATTGAGGGGGCTGAGTCCTTTGAGTGTACTGTAGTGGCAGGTGTGGGTTGCAGAATTGCTCTCATCTATCGTCCACCAGGTGATGAGAAGCACTTTCTGCAGGAAGTAGCAGACTTTGTCATCAACATGGTGTTTGAGTCACCCAGGCTGTTGGTCCTGGGTGATTTTAACACCTGGGTCGATGATGAACTCTCGCAATTTCCTCCAACTAGTGACATCTTCAGGCCTCACTCAAGTGGTTACTTCTGCCACTCATAAGGGTGGTCACTCTTTGGACTTAGTCTTCCTCCTGGGGATTGAAGCCTTTGACTTGGGGGTGGAACCTGTAGGTTGGTCCGATCATTACACTGTGGGGTTCAGTTTTTGCACCCCCTTGTAGGCCTACCCCTGTGGAGATGGTCAGGTACCTCTCTTTGCGAGATGTTAGCTCTGCGGGCCTGGCAGCGGTGCTTGACCTATCTGAGTTTTCTCCAGTGAGCAATGATCTTGATTCCTTAGTGCTGGCCTATAACAGGGCTATTTTCTCGGCTCTAGATCTAATTGCTCCTGTCCGAGTTTGTCCTCTTCCCCCTTTGCACTCGGTCTCCATGGTTTGATGGGACTTTGAGGGACATGCAGCAACAAGGATAAAGATTAGAGCGTTGTTGGCGGAGGTCTGCCCTTGATGCTGACCATCTTAGATTGATGGAACATTATCAACTCTATCATTCCGCAGTCTCCCATAAGAAGGCAGAGTTCCTGTCCGGGGAGATTGCGGCTGCTCAGAATCGACCAGCTCAGCTTTTTCGAACTGTTGATAGACTGTGCAACCCAGCCTGTCTGCAGGTTCGGAAAGCTTTTAACCAAGTGGAGTGTGATGAGCATGCTTGCTTCTTTGTGGCTAAGGTGGCCGACATCAGGGCAGCACTCTGGCCTGCACCCTCTATGAGAGAAGCTGTAGATCGGTATTTGGCTGCAGCCTCTAGTCTCTCCTGGAATTCCTTTGACCGGCCTGAGTTCACTGATGTCATGAGGATTGTCCAGAGTATGCGCTCTACATGCTATAGTTTGGACCTGGGCCTGACTTCCCTGATAAAGGGTTGTCATGATATTATTGGCCCAGTCCTAGCACAGATAGTCTGGTGCTCCCTGGATATTGGTGAGTTTCCTAGCTCCCTGAAGGAGGCGGTGGTGATGCCCCTCCTGAAGAAAGCTTCCTTGGACCCAGACTGCCATGCTAACTACATCCCAATCTCTAACCTTCCCTTTGTAGGGAAGGTTATTGAGAAAGCAGTGGCTGCACAGTTGGAGAACCATTTAACCATCCATGACATCTATGAACCACTCCAGTCTGTTTTTTTTGAAAGAGTCATAGTACTGAGACAGCGTTGGTTCAGGTGCTCAATGATCTCCTGATGGCTAGAGATCAGAAGAGCCTTTTATCTTGGTTCTTCTTGATCTCTCTTCAGCCTTTGACACTGTGGACCATGGCGTACTTCTCAAGTGCCTGGAGTTCATCTGTGTCCTGTCAGGTACAGTCCTCAGTTGGTTTAGATCTTTCCTCATAGACAGAACTCAGAGGGCGGTGTCGGGGATTCATTCTTCCCGTCCAGTCTCTCTGTTATGTAGTGTTCCCCAAGGCTCGGTGTTGTCCTCCATGTTGTTCACAGTGTATATGAAGCCCCTTGGAGACATTGTAAGAAGGTATAGGCTGAGGTTTCATTGCTATGCAGATGGTGCCCAGCTCTACCTATCTTTTGCACCTGACCAGGATAGAGCTCTCTCAGTATTTAATAGCTGCCTCACTGAAATCCAGTGCTGGATGAATTCAAGCTGGCTGAAGTTGAATTTGGAGAAGACTGAGGTAATGGTTGTGGACCCAGGTCTCAGGGTAGAGGGGACAGGAGCTGGCTTACCATCAGGTTTATTTCTGGGGGGTGTCAAGCTCCATACCTCTGAACAGGTGTGGAACCTGGGGGTGATTTTTGACAATGAGCTGACACTGCGTTTGCAGGTGTCAGCAGTTGTCAAACTATCCTTTTACCATTTTAGGAACATCGCCAGGATTAAGCACCTTGTTCTGCTCAGTGATCTGCCTACACTGATCCACACTTTTGTGACCTCCCACCTTGATTATTGCAGCTCCTTTTATCTAGGGCTTCCTGGGGTTGATATCTGCTGCTTGCAGCTGGTGCAGAATGCTGTAGCCTGGTTATTGATGAGTACTTCCCATGCCTGTCATATTTCTCCGGTTCTGCACACTCTGCACTGGCTGCCAATACAGTGGTGGGTCACCTTTAAAGTTGGTCTTTTGACTTACAAAGCCCTACACAAGAGCCCAGACTACTTGAAAGAGCTTCTGGTGCCCTACTGCCCTAAGTGATCTCTCCACTCGGCGGATGAGGGGTTGCCAGAGATTCCGAGGGTTTCTTTCAAATCTGCAGGGGCTCGTGCTTTTATGTATGCTGCCCCTACCCTCTGGAATTCTCTACCCCACCTGCTTCATCAGTGTGCATTCGTGGAGGAATTTAAAAGGGCCTTAAAGACCTATTTATGGTCTAAGATCTATCCTGATTAATTATTGAGATGTTATGAGCTCAGATTGATGTTTTATTTGTTTTATCCGTAATCATTGTAAGGCACCTTGATTCTGAGAAAGGTGCGATATAAATAAAGTATTATTATTATTAAAATAAAAACAAGGGACAGAAAATAAATATTTCCATTGTATAGGGCATATGTTAGGCCCCACTTCGATTATGCCTCACAGTTTTGGGGTCTGTACAAGAGAGGTGAAATTGGTCAATTGGAGAAAGTGCAGAGAAGGGAAACAAAAACTATTAAGTGGAAAGAAAACATATCCTTCTCAGAAAGACTGACAGAACATGATGGCATTAGAGACAGCATGTGCAAGTGGGGATCTGTTGTATATTTAGTAGATTATCTATGATAATTATCTCATGAGTGAGCTAAATAAATAATTCAAACACGCAGAAGTAGAAACTAGAGGACACCCACTTCAACTGAAAGGAACAAGGGCAAAAACCACAAAAAGAAAAACTTTTATTCCCAGTACATGGTAAAGATATTGAACTCACTACTGACTAATACAGTCATAAGTAAAAATAAACTAGAATTCAAGAAGAATTTACATAGGTTCATAATTAATTATTTTCTTAAAATCCGAACAAATAGATCTAATCATGGGGTTATGCCTTCTCAGCACTATCATTCCTAGTACTATGAATCCTCCTAGTATGAATCATAATATAAGGCAGATGTCACTGCTGTAACTTTGAGATATAGTAGAAACCTCTTAAAGGGGACACCTCCGTGGATACCCTATCATCTCCTTTAACTCATTCACTCCACAAGAGCTCTTTGAGACTTCCCACCACTTGCGCCCTGTATACTCTTAGCACTGCATCCTGGGCCTTTCTAAGCAAAATCAAGCCATAACCAGCATGCCACAAACAAATGTGAATACCTCTTGAACTGTAAGTGCTACACACAAAGTACGAGAGGCAAAGTTGTTCAGCACAATATTACCTTTTCAATGGTGCTATGCAATCAATTTAGTTTTTATTTTATACTTGCTGAAATACCAAACAACTGATTTTTTCAAGGTGCTTAGGTGAGGCATGAGAGACAAATGTCAGCCATGCACACCATACCTTAAACAAATTCAAATAACTCCTAAAGTATACATGGTAGACACAAAGAATCAGTGGCAAAATTGTTGAGCACAAAATTACCTTTGTAATGGTGCTATGCAATCAGCTGTAGTCCATTTAGTTTTTATTTTATAGTTGCTGAAATATCAAACAACTGTTTTTTTTTTCAGATTTATTCAAGGTGCTTAGGTGAGGCTTGAGAGACAAATGTCAGCTATGCACACCATACCTTAAACAAATGCGAATAACTCCTAAAGTATCATGATAGACACAAAGTATCAGCAGCAAAATTGTTCTGCACAAAATTACTTTTCCAATGGTGCTATGCAATCAATTCTAAGCAATTCGGTTTGTTTAATATTTAGGTAAAAACTGCTGACTTCCTCAGATGTTTCTAGGCCTGAGTGAAAGTCAGCTGAGTACGTCTACAGGTGTTATTGCCCTGAGTGGCTATGCTCTCAGATGCCACCTACTGGCGTATCTAGGCCTGAATGAGTTAAGCAGCCATTCCATTTATCAGAAGCAGCCTTTTTTTTTCCATCAAAACCAGAAAGACTTTGCTCATGAGACACACACACACTCATGTTACAGTAACAAACAAAAAAGAGAAAACACACAAAACATCATGAAGTACTGAATACCAGTACTTTTTATAATTACAGCTCCTTTTTGTAAAAGTGTGTTTGGTTTGGTTCTTGATTTAATCTTTATTTAATTGGTGAAAGCAATACAATGAACTTTAATTAAAATCACTTAGCTTCACTTAGCAACTTTTGACAGAGAGGATTTGCGCAGCTGTAAAGCCTCGATAACTTTTATTTTCTCACTCAGTGGGAGGTTGACTCTTTTGTTGTTGCTTGTAAATGCCATCCTGCAAACCAAACACATCCAAGAGAGATGCTAAACATACTCCAGAGAGATGCCAAGCAGGTGGGAATGTGAAACAGCTTAAATGCAGGGCACTTAATGAGCACTTAATGAGGTGCGATTAAATTTTCAGCACCTTTTCCTACACCTGTGACTAGATAATCATCCCAGTTAAGCAACGGGCCCATCCCAATTAAACAGAAGCTGGTCCCATTGAATAACATTAGCCAAAAATTGATGCCATGGGGATTGTCCCAATTAAGCGAATGTTCTCTTTAACCGCGTCCCCTTTAAGTGGCTTCTACTGTACTGTCATAATTGTGAGGTGAGGTAGTATAACTAGTTGTGTGCAAAGCTGCTGAAATTCTTGCCTGCAAAAAAAATCCATAATTTTCAGGAAATTCACTAAGACAAGGACCACAATTCATGTTGTTATTCACCAGATAAATTGGCAACATTTATGTGGTGAGTTGTTATGAATGACCAACTCATGTGTGAATCCCAATATGAATTGCATGCTGCTCTCCTCCCAACCCAAAATGATAGATTACTTCATACCAGCCTCCCACCCACCCCCCGTTGGCACCCTCCTTTCTCCTTCCTCCCTCCCCACCTGGCAAATTGCAGTGCTGTGGGCAGCTTGAGATGCACAGAGTGCATCCAAAATGTAATCCCTTTCCCCCACCCATTCTCCAAACACACTTACACCACCTGCCCCACCCGAGTCCCACTGTCTTATCAAGTACATCCAGTCCCCCACACAACCTCCCCTCTGGTTTCTGCCACCATCTTCCCCCCACCAGCACCCACAAGAGCGAACTGCAAAGCTGCAATAAAAAAGTGGTCCCTCAGTGTAGAGCATCTGCTCTGTTTAGTGTGCATCTTGTAATGGTGGGAATGAATGAATGGTGATGTCTTTGCTCCTAGTAAAACCTGGTTGGCTGAAAATGTAACCATTCAGGTTTCACTAGGAGCAAGGACTGTGCTATTCATTCATGCCATTATGATATAGACACTGAACAGAGCAAACACTTAGCTTTTTTTACTGCAGCCATGCAGGTTGTTTTGGGGGTGCTAGTGTCGACTGGGAAGATGGTGGGGAGGTGAATGGGGGTTGGGTGAGGTACTGGAAGTGTGCCCTGATAAGACAGTGATATGGTCGGAGAGGCAGGAATAGTATGTTTGGCACATAGGTGTGGGAAGCAATTATGTTTTTGGAAGCATTCTGTGCATGTCATGAGTCATGTGCTTCACTGCAATGCATCAGGGAAGAGGGAGGAGGGTGAACTACCAGCATTTGGGTGGAACTGGGTATCAAGGTATCTATCAGTTCTGGATGGGGAAATTGGTGGTTTTCCAGCACAGTGGGTAGGGTAGTTTTTTTTCTAAAGTGTAAAAGTTTAAAAAAAAAAAATTCTACCAGCAAAGTTGGTGCATCTACTGTGGAATTCGCAAATTTCATGAATTGCAAATTTCTGCAGATTCTCACCAGCTTCACTGGTGGATAAAAAATGTGCAACATCTCTAAGTATAACTGGCAGATGTTATTGTTGTAACATAGAGATACTGCTGCTGTGACTGGGAGGATACACTGCTATAAGTGATTGGTGTCACTGTGGTAATTGGGAGATATTGCTGTAACTGTGATTAGACAATGGCATAACTGTGACACTATGGTGTCGTGCATCAGAAAAGGGTGCTGAAGACCACAGAAGAATAAGGGAAGTAATCCTGCCACTTGACAACTATGGCAGTCATAAAACAGAGAGAGTGAGAGAGAGAGAGAGAGAGAGAGGCAGAGCAAGAGAAGAGAGAGTTGCTTAGCAACTAATCCTTTGACCCTTTTAAAAGATGGCTACCAACCTTGTGAATAGAATTTCTCACTGCTGGATAATTCCAAGAGTTTTCTTTGGGCTTCCACATTTCTCCTTCTGTATGATGTGGAGGGTCACTGGGGTACTTTTAAGAGAGAGGGGAGATATATCAAGGTAAGCCTTTGACTTTTCCATTTCTGCCTAATAGTCATCATCATGAGTTAATTGATTGTCCGATACAAGTTATGGACATTACAATTTATACAAATATCAAAAATAGCATTTTAAAATCAGTTAAGACATGAGACAAAGTACAAGTACAAAATAGTGCAAATTGATATTCTAGGTAAAAGCAGTAACTCTGCTTCATAGTACCTATAGTATTTATGTTTCAGGTTATACTTTTTCAATTAATTATTCTTTCTCATTTTCTTAATCTTTTTTTTTTAATTCTCTATTTTTGCTGCTGCCCTGTGACTGCCAAGGCATCTGCCCAGTCACGGACCCCTGAAACCCCCACTTCCATTTTGGCCGTAGCTCCTGACACACCTGGCTTGCCCCCTCAGGGTGGGGTCACAGCACCCAGAGCATAGTGCCGCGAACTTGGGGCTAGAATCATGGAACTGGCCTTGGAAGCTGATTAGGGCCAGGGGCAGGCTTCATAGAGGTGGCCGTGAGCAATTTTTCTAGTGTAGTTCCCCAGGGGCAGGGGCATGTAATGACGACCTGCATCCATCCTGCCCCTCTACATCTTTCTGACACCGGTGTTAGTGAGTTCTCCCTGCCTCCACTGGGAGCCCTACATGCACTGGACATTCTCCCCTACCTTTCCCCCGGAGAAGGAGAGCAGCCTCAGGGCCCTCTATCCTTCTCCCCCGACCAGCCCTCCAGCTCCCCAGATCTGTTCTCGAACCCGGGTCACTGGCATCACAAGTGGAAATCCAACCGCTGTACCAGTGGGCCCTCATTTTCTTAATCTTAATTACAGATCCTAAGAAGTGTGTTAACGTTTCTACATCTGCTACTAAAATTGGGTGTAGTTGAATAAACACTGCATCATAATTTACGTTTGTATACTTTATTAAAAACTCTTGTAAGATAGCATTTTTACTTGTATTATACAGGGGCACTGGTAGATTAAAGGAATAATGCATAACAGGGTGTGTGTGTCGTGCTGAGAGAACACCGCACCTGGGGGGGTTGGGCATGAGGCCGCAGGCTGAGTGCGTCCAATGCCCCAGGCGTGGCATTATCCCAGCACGACACACACACCATGGAGTGCATTATTCCTATTATACAATGGCTTGTTGTTATTATATATAAAATAAAAAAAATATTTTAAAGAATGTTTTTATTAGTGTGGAAAAATATTTTTGTTTCTTAAGAGGAGATGCAAAAAAAGAGTAACTAATGGTCATCATGATGGGCATTCAAATTGGTTCACAGTGCTGAGAATAGTACCGTGGCATTCTGCTGGGATAACGCCATGGGTCCGACTCCAAACTGACCAATCACAGTCCAAGATTCTTTCTTGCTACTGTATAATTTAATAGCACTGTACCAAGAGGCATGTTTCTGGTGTTTAACTATAGCCATATCTATTTTCTATATCTGTTGAAATATTTTCCTTTTCAGGATCATTTATTGTGGAGAAATAACAATTTTTCTAAGATAATCCTTCCATAAATGAGTATGGTCTGTTTACTGTAGTATCTTCAGCAAAGTTTCTAACCAAGGAGAGACAGTAGCCATATTGTATCAATCTATCTTTTCCTGTAGGCAGCTACGTGGAAGAATATTAGAGGAGTTATTAATGATCTTTAACCAATATGGTGCCAGTCTGAGTTCAGCTATAGCAGAAATCGAGATTCTGCCCAATTCTGCACATGCTATGGCAGAACATGTAGAAGTGGGTACTTGTATTAGGGATTTGTAATAATATAGCATAGGCACCTTCAGGTTAACAGAGTATTCTAATTCCTAAACTCCCCCCCGTACAAAATAATGGGATTTAATTTTGCCTCACAAGCCGTGAGGGCAAGCACTACTGAGTTTCCACCATATTTAAGACTGAAATGCAACAATGCTTTTGCTGTGTGTTTTGTTTTATTGCATTGTTCTCTAAGATGTTATAGTCGGAGGTAAGTTGGATACCCAAATAGGTGTATTCTGGGACAATTTCTACAGGTTCTTTGTCTGAAGGAAGTCTATAAATAGAAGTGTTTTTACCAAAAATCATAACTTTGACTTTCTTAAGGTTTATTTTTAAGTTACGAACATCAGATTTACTTTTCAGAATATTAATTTTTCACTGTAAGCCTTGCTTTGATAAAAAAAAAAACAATATCAAATCATCTCCATAGGCTAAAGTATGACAAGGAACTGTATTTTTGGTGGATCTAAAAAAAGGTTGTTTTGGAATAGGAGGAGGTGATCTATATAAAGACCAAAATAACAGAGGGACCAATAGGCATACCTGTTTAACACCTCTATTTGTGTTAAAAAATTCTGTAAGGTTACCCTGGTTGTCAAATCTATTGGCTATACTTGTATTGGTGTGGCGTATATATATTGGGAGGTGAAGTTCTAAAGGGACCCCTCTAACAAAGAGCATGTCCCACAATGTCTCTCTATTTACCGAATCAAATGTGGCAGAATAGTCTATGAAAAGGGCAAATAATTTTGATTTCCTTATAGTAATGTCTTTATCTAATAAATGAGTGATAACATACAAGTTGTCAATTACAGAGTGATTTGCTCTAAAGCCTGCTTGGTATGTTGATAAGGGGCTTGTTTGGTCTACCCAACTTTGAAGTTTTGTCAGTAATATCCTAGTGAATATTTTGGAACTTATGTCCAACAAACAAATTGGTCTAAAATTACTGGGTTCATAGAAAGATCCTTTTATGTGAATGGGAACATTAATATTTCTTGTCCAAGAAGTGGGTATGCACTTTTGAGATAGACAGATATTAAAAAACAGGACCATAAGGGGGACCAGAAGTCTCTGAAATATTTTATAAATATCTGATGGGATGGCATCAGGACCAGGTGCCTTGTTGCTTGTCAATTTTGTTATGGCATTATCCACTTCTTCCTTTGTAATTGTCATGGGAGAGTAAATGCTTAGTGTTAACCAAATTGGTATCTTATCAGGGAATTCCTGTTAGTTGTTCCCTGAAAGTTTTTTTTTTTGAAGTGTTCAACCCAAATATCCTTTAGTATATAAGCAGTAAGGGATAGGTGACATTCATTTACCTCAGTAGCAATCAGTTTTAGAATCTTTTTTTTTTTTGATAACCTGAAACATATACTCCCATTGTATTTTTTTGAGTATTCTGTTTTGTTTTTGTTTTTTTTTTTTGCTTTAGAAACATTTTGTTTTGTTTTCTGACTTGATTTAAACATTTTAAATTGGTTCTGGTTGGATTCTTACTGATTTTCTTAATAACTTTCTCCAGATTCCCTTTAGCTTTTTGACAAGAGATGTCAAACCAAAACTTTGTCCTTGGATTAATCTTTCCTGGAGTGCAAATTTATTGTCTAACATTTTAATTTAAGGCTTCTATAAGTGCAAATAATTCCTGGGCTGTCATATGCATGGGACAATTAACATTACTGGAAAGTTAAGAAGTTACCAATATTTCCATTACCATATTCCAGGTTCTTTCAGTCATTAAAATTCTATTTTAGCCTCTCAGTGCCTATGAGGCCAAGGGGCCTGTGCTACTACAATAGACTCTTGCTGGTTTTGAGACCAAATCTGTAGACATAATGGAGCTTGTAACATGGCAATAAATATTACAATTAAATTAGCACTTTTCATTGGAGGAACATCATCACATGACCAAAGAGCAACCATGGATTAATTCCCTAGTAATGTCCACTTAGTCCTGTATTAATTCATGGATGCCATTGGAAGCATGCTTAGTGAGAGTTAGACAGCCAGCCAGCCACACACACACACACACACACACAACAGGCACTCCCTGTCTCACACAGTGCATTAACAGAAACTTGGCACAAGTGGTGTCTCTTTTGTTTTTCCTGTGTGCTGACAGAGATAGAGACCAGAGACACAGAAAGTTGGAAGAAGTGCTCTCTGTTTTGAGAGACAGAAAGTTCACAGAAGTGGTGTCTGTTTTGTTTGCTATCCTCTGTGCACCGTTCTTTCCCATCAACCCACCCAGCAGTCCTCGGGAACTCGAGCGGTCACTATAGTCCTCCAAATAAAAAGTTCAACCAAAGTAAATAATTGTTCTTAATTTCAGAAACATTAACTTTACTGTGCTGAAGTACTAATAATGTATCACCTTGAAGTGTACACATCCCCATATGTCCCTCATCAGAAGTGTAGTCCTGCCCTAGCATTGCGCAACACATGCAAATTTCTCTTTACCCATGCTACACCACAAATGAAGTATCCATCTTGCAAGACACACACTGTCTTCTGTAGCACACACTTACCACACTACTACAGTTACCAATATATATTTGAGTTCTATGCATTATTAAATGCTTTAAAATGTTTTTAAATGTTTTACTTGTAAATCTTGTTATACTTGTGTATATTTGCAAATCTGCAAATGTTCACCCATAATTCAGTATTGCGAATACTTGAAGGTCAAGTATGAACGGAGGCAATCATGAACAAATATCAGTCTCTATCACTAGAGGTATAGCTGTTTTTCTCTTTATTTTTCTAATTCTCTGTTATTTAACACTGCAGGCTTTTTCCCAGTTTAATCACCACATTAATGTATATGCAGTCTGCAACATGCATGCACACAGTTCCTCTTGTATTCTGCTTCTGCAAGGAGCATAGTTGAACACCATGTTTTCTTAAACAATATTTTATCTTTATCTTCATTTATGTACCACAGTTATTTGAATTGAAGCAGTATTTTCCTTGCACTTGCCATGTTACGAGAGCATTAAACTACTCCAGAGCATGGTTCTTCTGTGGAATTAATCCAAGGTTGACTGGTTGGAGACACACTGCCTGTGGCCTTATTCCCCAACACCCCCCCAACCATGGAATAATTCCACAGCAGAACCATGCTCTGTCATGGTTTAATGCTTACAGGATCACTTTCTGGTCTCATACTAATGTTAAGTTTTTTAAATAAATTATAGTTTTCTGGAGTACACAGAATATAATCAATGACACTCTGTCCCAGTGCTGAAAAGTAGGTGCAATTCCCTTGATAATCCCCCTCTGTCCTATCATTCACTAAAAGATAGTTCTTATTCTCTATAAAGTTCAGGAACTTGGTCCTCTGATCATTTTGTGCCTGTCTTGGCTATTTCTCTTAGCCAGCTTACCCAGATAAATATGTTTCTGCAGGTTCTCCAAGTTGTCGTAATTGGCGATCCTGGAGTTACAGTCCACAGCAATCAAGGTAATAACTGAAGGGAATTTTGTTATAAGTTGTTCCAGGTCCAGAGTTAAATTATCCAGTATATTAGGGAAATTACTACTTATTAGTGAACCTGGTGGTATGTACATATTTGCCAATCTGTTTTAGATACCTCACAATCAATGATTTTCATATTTGTCCCTATTTTAATGTATGTGGCAAGGCCTCCATTGGCCCTGCCAAATTTCTTAGGCTTGACTGCAGGGGTACAAAACATCTCATAACCATTTATATTAATCTTATCCAGTGCCCACGTTTCTTGGAAACATATTACCTCAAATGTATCTATAAACAAGCACCATTCAGAGTCAGAAAAATTACCTTGTAGCCCAGCAATATCCCACACCAACAAGTTCTCTTTGTTAGACTGAATATGAAAGTAAAGATGTATGTCTGAACTCTCATTGCCAGTGGAGTCCAGTTATAGATCTCTTCTTGAGTTGGCATAATTAGAATCACCATTGGTTAAATCATGCTTATCAGCTATCAAGATCTTCCCTTTATCCAGCTTATATGCATTATACAAGATATGCTGATATATTATACAATAGGTGATTCTATATAAATGTTTGTGTTTCTTTATCATATAAGTAAGCCATTTCTATGAGTTGAATGTCCTGTGTTGGTATATCTAAATTCAGATTAACTTTCAAAATAGTTAACACTAAAGAGCAGAGTATGTTTTCCTTTTCGTCAAGCAGACAGGGTATTCCAAGTAAGGATAAGACTTTACAGGGGTCCTGATGCAAGGAGAGAGAAACCTTCTTATAAAATTCCATTTTAAGTTATTTAAAAAAGTTGAAATCTCTACATGCTTCAATGTATCATTAAATAGTGTTAAAGAATTAGATGCTGCCTATATTGTACTCCAGAATACTGGGGATTTCTAAAGCCAAAAACGATAGTCATTGTTTACACCATACCTTTTTGGAAAAATTCATGTCCAAGACCATGGCAAAAACAAGAAGCAGGGGGTCCTGTATATCTCTGCATATAGTTATGATATTTTCTCTGGCATTTGGAATTTCCAGTTCAGCCATAAAGAGATGAATAATCAAGTCAGATTCCACTGTCTTGTGGTTTTAGAAACATTCCCAATTTTCTTAGAACTGCTTCATTACTCATTAATTTTATCAAGTTTTGATATTCAATCATGCCTCTTGTTGTATTAGGTAAATCTGTTATTCCCTGAAACGTTTGTCTTTCACTCATTATTTTTGGAGGTTCTACTTCAGTGATTTTGTGTCTAGGCAAAGGGTTCAATGAAGGTCCCCCTGTTTGATTTGACTGCCTCTTTTGTTTTGTCTTGTGCTCATGGGATAAATTTTCTTAGGAGGTGTTTTATTCTGCTTTTGTATTACTATTTCAGGAGTCACGGTGGGGGGGGCACATTTGGGGAGATTTTTGTTTACTGGCATAGTTTACAAAATCCTTATTTTGGGTTTTCTATTCTTTCTTGCTTTATTTTTTTTCAGCTTTATGTTTCTTTGTTTTTTGTTGATCTTTCTTCCCTTTTTTATTTTTACACTGTGGTGAATCTGTGATTATTAGTGTAGAGAAAGATACATTCATTGTCTCTCTTCGATGCTCCAAAGGATGTCTTTTCATTAGCTTTTCAATAGTAGCTGCTTGGTCTTGAGCTAGTTTAGTTAACCCTTCGATTCTATGTTTAGATCATTGAAGGCTTCCAATAGGGCAATGTTGGCTATGATAGGGCGGGCCAGTGCCTTAATAACATATATTTTGATAACGTATCTGGGCATTGTTCTAAAAATTAGAATCTAGATCAATTTTTTCAACTTTTTCATCACATTTCTTAAAGACAGCATCAGGTGAGCCAGCTAGAATGGAGCAATCTAAATCCAGATCCTGTTTAATGGAGGTCATGGTATCAGAGGCAATATTTAAGTGGCTAAAGAAGTCTAGTTTAGAGCAATGTACTTTATATCTTGCTCAGTTCTGAAGTATAGTTTGTTTGAGGTATTTTCTTTAATATTTCCACTATGCTCTATGTTTACATCCTTATCTCTAGATCCTTCTGTATGTTCTGAAGGGACTTCATGTGTTACTGGGAGGAAATAATCTGTAATAGTTTTTTTCTTTTTAGGTTCTAGATCATCACTCTTTTTACTTTTATTATTGTGTTTTTTTTTTCTTCTTTTTCTTTCCCTTAGATTTTTTGGAGTTTGAAATATAATCCCTTAGTTTTCAGTTAGGCGATACCTCTAGATCAGGGGACACCTCCTTCACATCTTCCTTAGCCCTAGACCTGGAATGGTCAGAGATCGGAGGTGTGTGAGAGACAATATTCTTTTTTTGCATATGTTTCAATTCATCAGGATGGATTGTTGAACCCTCAGTTGTGAAATCTTGTCTTGTTAATTTACACTTATCAATAGCATTTGATTTCAAGGCATCTGCATAGGTAAAGAATTTATTCATCTCGACTAGCATAGAGGTGGATAAAACCAAGTCGTCTGTAAAAATGCTACTATTTTTCTTAGGACCCTTTTTAGGACCCTTTACAACAACTATTTTACCACTCCTGGTGAACATCTTAGAGACCTAAGTGAAAAGAAAATTAAAAACAGTAAAAGTCTGGAGTATCCACAAGATAGTAGCACTAGTCCAGTATCCAGGTAAAACTCCCACTTGAGTAAAGGAGATGAATTTTCCTACTAGTTTGTATTAAAAGTTTTGTCTGTTGTGAACCTACTTGGTATAAACTGAAAGATTAGTGGAGACATTTCTTTTATAAGTCACCATGCTTTCTGTTTTTGAAATTCTGTGTTTAATTGCTATAAGAAAATATGCTTTAATGAACTACACTACTGATTGGATGTTTCAAAGGATGATGTAACAATGATTGTCTTTAAAATGCAATTGATTAGGAAAAGTCTCCACTTGCTGAGGTGCTGTTGCTTTTTGGGTGTTTCTTTATGTTTGGATGTGGACTCCTTATTAATGTTTATTTGTCGCATTTCTGAAGCACCCCCTGACTTCCTTTGACATAACTGTATGTCTTGGATCAGTTACTATTGGCATTCAGTTTGTGACAAGATGGGTGTAGCTGCACCTGTGTTTGGGTATTTGAACTTTTAAACACCCTTTCAACAATCAAGGTTCTGGCTACTGTCTTGTCGGCATTTCGGTGGTAACTTGCAACAATGGTTGAAGGTATTTACCTGGAAGGAGACTTAAACACTTGATCATTTTGAAAGAGACAAGGAGGAGTGAAATGAGCTCAACAAACCCCACCCATTCTGATAATACAAGCAGCAGCTTCTGCCTGGAGACTTCCACCTCATTACAGAACAGGTGTTCCCAAGCAAAGACAAAATTGTGTGTGAACACAGAGACAAGTGAAGCCTCAACTTCTACAGCTATGAAACACACAGATAATATCAAAACAGCTTTTTTTACACTTGAGAAATTGTTAATTAAGGAACTACATTTCACCTATAATATCACAACCTTAGAGACATATATTGAGAAAAACCAAGCCCACAGAAGCCTGCAGGTCCTTAAAACACAATCAAGTGGGATTGACACATTTAAAAATAGAGATGTCTGGTTAAAATTAGCCCTTGAATGCTCAATTGAGTTTACTAAGTTGATCATTAAGGAAGACACGGAAAAGTTTGAGGGGGTTGAGCAATGAGGTCTCATGAGCTAAGGCAGATGTACCAAAGTTTGCTAACCACTGTGACTTTGTTAAATTTGATAAACCTCTGAAAACTAAAAGCATGAAACATGAACTAGATTTAATCCATAGAAAACAAACCAGACTTGAACAGGATCAAACGGACTATGAACAGGGGCAGGTATTTAACTGGAGTATGGAAAGGCGTTCCCAATCCAGAGGTAGGAGAAGGTTCCAGAGTTTGGCACACTCTAAATCATGAGCAGGGGCTATAGCCAAGCCAACTGCAAAAAAAGTTACTATAGCTGAGGACAATAATAGAGCTAATCAGCAGGACAATACTGGAAATACTAGAGATCTTACTGCCTACTGCAGTACACAGTGTTAGCTGACATAGTATGAGCCGAGTAAGGCATTTACCAGCACATCTGGAACCCCTTGTACTGAAATGAATTTAACAAAAGGAAATTTTACTTCCTGATTTCACCTCTTATGAATAAAAAAACTGCACTATGGACAGTGTCTTAATTATAAGGTTGAAACATTAAAAAATGAACAACAGAGAGTTTAATGGCAGAAGTTCATTACCTTTGTGATCCTAGCCCCTAATGAAGCCCACATACAGAAAAATGTTGGGTGTGGCCAGGGGAACAGCTGTGAAAATAACTTGTTGATCAAAACAAAAGGTGTGGAACAGAATCTTTTCTTGCGTGGCTTATGATTTCTGAATACTGGATTTTTGAACTTGCAGATAAACCAAATAGAAAATATAAAAATGGGTGGCAATATTAATGAAACATCATTTGAACTGGTGGACATTGATTTTCTTTTTGCAGCACAGAATAAGCCTCAGAAGATGTTAATATTGGGAAAAGTGGAATTGGGAGTTTTACTCTACAGGATGAGATTAATATGGACACACTGTCAGACTTCTGGGCTGGAGAGAGCATGAGTTCAAGGTATGCTTCTGTAAGTGAGATAATTAACAATATGCAAAGAGACAGGGAATGTGGGTTTAGACCCAAATCAGACGTCTGTCCCTTAATTGTGAATAATACTATCTCAGCATCTGCATAGGTTGTAGTCAAGCAAGTGAATGATTTAATAGCAAAAAGCAAATGTTCCTCTGACAGCCTTGCCCCCCACCCAACAGAATTGCTTTAAAAAGCCTGGCTGAAGATTATACTGTTATGATCATGCCAGCAGACAAGGGGGCAATGTTATCATTATGGATTCAGAGCATTACAAGCAAATGGCACTAGAATTTCTTAATAACACTAATAATTATGAGAAACTGCCTCTTTATCCAATAAGTTAATATAAGCTGCAAATGTTTAAATTACTGCAGGAAGAACAGAGTGAGGGACAATTTCTGAAATGGAGTTCAAATATTTGTTTAATGAATTCCTGATAACTCCCATGTTCTGTACTTTATCTAAAACCCATGAGGACCTCAATAATTCATCCGAACACCCGCTTATATCAGGTATAGGTTCACCAACTGAAAATATGGGGAAATTTATTGACAATTTTCTACAAGACAGTATACTAACCTTGCCATCTTTCTTGCAGGATACAGCAAATGTCTTATATAAATTCTAAAACATGGCATGTAAAAACTCATATCTTTGAGTTAGTGTAGATGTTGAATCACTCTACACCTCAGTAAGACATATTGATGGTATAGAGGCATGTAGATGTGTTCTGGAAAAAAGTCCCCTTTCTGAATATATAACCACAGAGTTTGTAACTAAATGTCTTAACTTCATTCTAAAGCATAATGCTTTTGAATTTGACAATAATTATTACTTGTAGTTATGTGGTACTGCAGTGGGGGCATGTATGGCCCCCGCCTATGTAAACTTGTTCCTCGGGAAGTGGGAGGAGGAGGAGGAGACTATCTATAGTATCAAGAACAACCTAGAACCCATATTTGGGACACTTTAAGTGCTGGTTTTGGTACATAGATGATTATCTTTGTGTATGGAATGGAGATGAGGAAACAGCCATGGAATTCATAAAATGGCTCAATGTAAACAACCGCAATTTGAGATTTACAGCAACTATTGATATGGATCAAATAAATTTCCTTGACATCATCTTAAAGGGGATTTAGAAAGGGAAAAGTGGTTACTAGATGTTATAGGAAGTTAACATCTACAAATCCACTGCTACCGTATGACAGTGTACATCCTAGAGCACTATGACATTCTATACCATACGGACAGTTTCTAAGACTATGAAGAATCTGTACAGAGTTAAGTGAGTTTGAGGAACAAGCAAGAGACTTAAAAAACAGATTTTTGGCAAGAGGCTATGGACAGGGCATACTTAATAAAGCAATTGCTGAAGTAAGGTGCAAAAATAGAAATGATCTCTTGACCTCTGTGAGACAGGGAACCAACAATGTATCAGGATATAAAAAGGATCCAGTTACGTTCTCCACTGCACTGAATACAATCACATAGTGAGACAGTTTGGGAATGTATTATGGAGAAACTGGCAAATCTTACTCTCAGATGAAAAACTTGCAGAAGTTATTGAGGGTTCCCCTAGAATCACTTTTGAAAAGGGTTCAATTTTAAGAGGCGTTCTAGTTAAGAGTCAGTTTCAAAGGGTGGAGGCAGAAGGAATGGTGTGGTTACACAGAAAACTGTAATGTATGCCAGTATACCACCCAATCACAGACATTAGAGCACCCTACTAAAAAAGTTTGAATATTACTTTTACTACTAAATTTGAGTTATATGCATTATGGTGCCCTGTGACTATTCCTACATTGGTTGAACAGTTAGGATGGCAAAAGAGGGATTCCAGGAACATGTATGTTCCATATCTAATGGAAGACTGGATACACTAGTGGGATGGCATTTCCTGGAGTCACATAACAGCAACCCTTCATGCCCCAAATTCATTGCAAGTGAAATGGTTAAACCCCCTAAGAAGGGAGGGAGCAGAACAAACTTACTGCTGAAAAGAGAGTTTTACAAGTTGCAGGCCATGAATCCATCAGGACTCATTGAAATTTGGGACGTTAAACCCTTTTAGAGGGATCAATAACCCACCACCTACCATCTTTTGACCTGTATTTAGTGTTCCCATTAACTCAACTGTAAACTCTGCCTCTAGTTTTTTGACCCACATTTAATGTTCCCTTTAACCCAGTTGTGTACTCTACACCCAGTTCTTAGCCTTCCCTGACCTTCCAGTCTCCTTCCCTTCCCCTTCCCCTCTCCCCCTCCCAACTGTAAATATGCTTTGAGGTTTTAGTAGTGAGACTCTCTATGTTTACATAGTAATATTTAGCTGAATAGGATGTTTGGATTAACTGTATAATAACTTGATTTCTCTTTGTTTTCTGTTGTAGGTCTCACTCATATTTTCTTTTGCTTGGCAACATGCAGATCTGGATTGGATGTCAGAAGCTGAACTGCTGTCAATCCCCAGGAATATTTTGCTTTGATTTGAAATGGGTGATCACAACATATTTGTCATTTAGACATGTCCATCAATTTTGACTTGAATTTATGCATAAAATAACTGTTCACTGACCTACACAGCCAGTATAGTATTATGCTTGTGCAGCTGTGTTAGTTTGGTTTTGGCCATTCATACTCTCTATTCCAGAGGAATTACCACCCTGTTGGGTTGTGAAAGGCAAGGAACCCTCGGAGAGGGTTCCACCCCCAGAGATGCCATGGAATGATTCCCATGACTAAAGGTACCTTAGGAATCCCCAAAAGAAATGTATAGTCATCCCCAAAGAAGGAAGCAACATGAAACATATGAGCAAGCAGTAACTATGGCATAGGAGCAGTAACTGTATCATAGTAGTAGAGAAGCATAGGCAGTTTGATAATGCAATGAGATGCTCAGTTGGATGATGTAACAACTGCCCAGATTTGCATAGCATGATGCTGATGGTTTGCGTTAAGATTAGGGGATCCCCTAAGAAGAGAGGGAATGGCAGGACATCCTCCACCTCCATCCAACAGCAGAACCTACCTAAAGAAACTAGGGGAAACAACTATGCTAATGAAGTGTTATGACTTGAGGCAATGGAGGAGAGAAAAAAAAACCCTATGAGGAGGAAATCTCTGGAAATCCAAGGCCTAGGTCACCTTCCCTCCAGGCTTAGAATAGTTTATTTAGTGATGGCTCTGCAGTTGCAATTTGGATAACCCAATTAAAGGGAGGTGGAAAATATTCCAATTTGGAAGAAGGCTCTCACTCAGACCCTCTAGTGGGAATGCCATGGAAGGTTGCAAGAAAACTCTGCAACAATACGTGCAACCAAGGCGAAGGAGGATAGCAATGATTGCTGAGACACTCACCTGGCCTACCCACCCTAAATTCAAACCAGGTGAACCAGAGGCAGTCGTAGGGAGAATGTGGTGAAGGTGCTTTGCTAGGGAAACCACTAAAGTCAATGGCTATCCATTATAGTGGAACACTAGAGCCAAAGGAGATCGTCGTAACCACCCTTCACTGCTAGTCTTAAATTCTACACCAGGAGCTGCTGTCACATAGCAGGCAGCTAAAGCCAAGCCCTGGGTGAGGACATTCCCAGCTATGGGCCAGGTGAGAAGGATCCCACCCCAAGCTGGACACGCTCGAGATGCAGACTAAATGCAGAGTGAGACTGTCAGCTGAAGGAACCCTGCACCAGATAGAATGGCTGGCATGCCCCAAAATTGATTGAGAGCTGCAAAGCTGGTGAGCTGAATGAGCACGGCATGCTAAGATCATAATGAGTATTGAGTGCTGAGACCTTGCAAGGTCGAATGCAGATTGAGTGCAGCAGAATCCCAGAGGCTGAAGCTGAGGGGATGGCAGTAGGCATGAAGCAATGGTCTGCATAAGCAAGGAGCAATGGTTGTGTACGCAAGTGTGGACCTGTACGTAGGTCAGTAAACAGAGTAGTAATTAGTGGACCTGCACATAGGTCTGCATAATGTAGGGCAAACAGCACTGAATAGTGGGGCAAGTCAGCTAGGCATTTCAAAGCCAAATCAAGGTGACAAACTCTGAGGATTTTCAGTGGTAAAGACAGGATTTAGAACAGAAATAATTAGCCACATTGGCCACGACCCCCCAAACCCCCAGTCCCCGCCATAGGACAAACAAGGAAGCAATGGAAGGGCCGAGAACTACATGCAGATATAAAAGCTAATTTAATAGCCGCAGCAGGAGCTTTAGCTAACTTCAGAGTAGAACAAGGTACAGTAGCAATGGGAGTAAACAAAGCAGTAGCAGGAAGCAATTAGGCCTGTGCAGCAGTAGTGAAAACAATTGAGTACACTGAGTTGTAACTGCAATAAACAAAATAAAAGGAGGCACAATGCTCTGAAAGCACTGTCATCAGGCAGTGCAATGAGACTGCTGCAATGAGGTAATTAGAACAAGTATGAGTGAGCTGTATAGCTAGGTTCAAGTAAATCTGAGTCAGGTGAAAGTAATCTAGTATTCAACATGGAGCAGCTATAGTTGAGCTGAAACACACAGATCAGGTTTGCAGGTGCAGTGCAAGTAATTTGAGAGTTGTGAGTAACTGAAAGCAAGCAGTATGAGCTCTGGAGTAACAGTATGCTAGGAGCTTAGAAACAAAGCCCCCCTCCCAAAAGGAATGAAGCACATGCAGCCGAAGGCAAAATATAAACCAGAAGCAGGGAAATAAACACAGAAGCCCAGCAGAGACAAGCAGGAGCAACAAGGTGGGGGGGGCACAGACCCCATCCAGCCAGGGAGTCCCAACCAGCTCAGAGGACAAACCGACAGAGCCTTCAGCTACAAAGAAAAAATGCTTCACAATGAGGCTGAGAGGAACTGCTTATATAGCTCAGGAAGTGGGAGTGGCTGGCTGCTTGGCCACTGAACTCCAGGCAAAGCCTTTCCAATTCCATTTTTTTGTCTTAATATTTTTATTTTTATCTATTTTGTATTAAAGGTTGTGTCTGTTGTGAACCTACTTGGTATAAACTGAAAGATTAGTAGAAACATTTCTTTTATAAGTCAACATGCTTTCTGTTTTTGAAATGTTTCTTGTTTAATTGCTATAAGAAAATATGCTTTAATGAAATGCACTGCTGATTGGAAGTTTCAAAGGATGATGTTACAATGACTGTCTTTAAAATGCAACTGGTTAGGAAAAGTCTCCAACTCATGAGGAAGCCCTTTTGGATGAAGCGTTGAGGTGCTGTTGCTTTTTGGGCATCTCTTTTTGTTTTGATACGGGCTCCTTATTAAAGTTTATTCATTGCATTTCTAAGTCCTGAAGTTCATTTACTGGAGTGCTCCTGCTGTCTGTATCAACTGTCTTGAACAACTGTTTGGAATATGCACAGCAACACTTTGGACTACACACAGCAGTTTAGAATGTGCATAATAAGTATTTTGAGCAAGCTGATTGTTATATAGAACAAAGGCTAACCATATACTATAAAGCAGTACAGTGCACTGCAAACCTATTTATAACAAATACAAAGACTTTACAGTTCTTTCTGAAATCTAAATTGCATCTTTATATCTACACAGTTTCAAACTGTCATTGATACATTATGCATTATCCTTTTCTACTATAATAGCTTTAATGATCACAGTTACTACTGTAGTATGGATAAATTACATTTCATGTGCATAGAATAACAAAACAAGATAACACAAATTTTATGTGGATATTATTACTAGATATGTAGTAGTCTGGTATGAACATGCCAGGTAGTAAGCAATGTGAAATGAAATGTTCTGTAACATGATATCATATACAGTACACATGTATTGTATTTGTGAATATCTTTATCATTTGTTCTGTGTAGCGACTTCTCATCAACCCCCATCCCCGCATTCATACATACGCCATAGCTATACAGACAAGCATTTGTCAATGTCGAATGTTGGCTTGCTGGCATTGGTAGTGCAAGAGTTAGAGAAATGCATAATAGGAATGGCAGTGAAGTACTGAACTAATGCCAACACCCCCCCCCACAGAGACTGAAAGGTGTTGGGGTTGTGCCTTTGGGTCATCAGCCATAACACTGAAGTCATTTGACCTCACCCCAACCTGCAGACAGCAACAGGTGTTCGTTGTGCCTTGGGGTCTTCAGCCATTATACCACCCCATTCCATAAGGAAATAAGCTGAGATGGGTGTAGTATAGGAGAATGGGGTGAATGTTAGGGCCAAAGACCCCAAGGCACACCTTGATACCTATCAGTGGCTGTAGGGTGAGGGTAGAATGCCATGAAAATTATGGCTGATGAACCCAAGTCACATCCTCGACACCTGTCAAGTCTGTACATGGTGGGCATTACAGTTAGAAACCTTAATGCCCTGGGTTTTTGTCGGTATTTTAGTTCCAAATTTTCAAAATGGGCTTTTTGGGACCCCACCTCATGAACAGTGGCACTATCATTTCATTACTTAATCCTGAAAGGTGATTTTGCACAGCATTTATGCCATTCAGTGCCACAGGTGTGGAAGCACATTTTGGGCAGGATGTGAACAGTGACAGCTGTATGGCTCATGAGGGGGTGTGAAAAAATAGCAATGTTGAAAATCTGGAGTGAAAATATGAAAAATTCTTAAACTTACAAGTGTGAGTATAAACTGCGCAACACACACTCATAATGTGGTCATTTTTTGGAATTGTTTCACCACATTTTTAACATGGGCTTTTTGGGACCTCCTCTCATGAAGAGTGGCACTGTGATGTTGTTAATCTATCCATCCCAAAAGTTGATTTCACAAAGTGACTGTGTATTCTGCACCACAGGTGCGAAAACACATTTTAGGCAGGATGTGAAAAATGACAGCTGTACTGTTCATATGGAGGTGTTAAAAATGGCAATGTTGAAAATGTGGGTGAAAATATTAAAAATTGGCAAAGTTACAAGTGTGCATAGAAAATGCACAATGCAAACCCATGATGCGGTCATTTTTTGGAAATTGTTCACCAAATTTTCAGCATGGGCTTTTTCGGACCCCACCTCATGAACAGTGGTACTTTCATTTGTTACTCAGTCCTGAAAAGTAATTCCGTGCAGTGACAGCAAAATCACCTTTTGGGACTGAGAAACAAAATGACAGTGACATCTTCATGAGGTGGGGTCCCAAGAACCCCATGTTGAAAATTTGGGGCCAAAATTCCTAAAAATGGCAGAGATATCAATCTAAGTTGAAACTCCCCATTGAATCCCATTATACAGTGCTTACCTGATTCCTCAGTTTGTAGTTCAGCTTTATAGAGTGCAGATGCGTCACAGTCCACAGAAGATCACTGTTCCCAGCCTCCAGAAGGTAAATATGGGTGAGGAGGGTGTAGAAAGGTGGGTGCACAGAGTGAGAGTTGGGGTGGGGGAGGGGTGACTGGGGAGACAAGGCTGGACATTTTTCCTTTTTACAGTTTAACAAACAAAAAAGACTCCGGGGGCTGTTTTCTTTATTTATAGGTTAAAAAAACACAAAGAAAACTTTTGGGCACACTGGGGTGGGATCCCAGTGTGCCACATGAGTTTGGGGGGGAGGAGCATGATGCTAATGGGGATTCGGCACCCCTGTCGGCAAGGAAATTGAGCTGGGGGTGTGGGGGGCATCTGACCCTTGGAGTGGGCATCCTGGTGTCAGGAAAAATAAAAACAAAATGTCTGGACACACTGTGGTGGGCTCCCAGTGTGCCACAATGTGGCTGGGAGGGGGATATATGCCGACACGGGGATTGGGCATCCCAATGTTGGCTTTGTGGAAGTGTGTGGCTGGAGGCAGAAGCCGCCATTGTGGAAAGCCACACTGGTGGCTGTTTTATTTATTTATTGAAATGCTTCACCAGGAATGGCACACTGAGCAACTGCTCATAATTCCAGCCATGTGCATTACTGTGCACTGTAATGCGCATGGCCAGAATCTTGCCATCTGCCGCTGAAATGAGGAAACTGCACCTCACTGGAGTGGCAGATTTCTTTCAACTCTGTGGCTGTCTTTGAAACTGCTGTCATTGCCAGCATGTTCACTGATTGGTAGCTGAGGGACGCACCAACTAAAGCATCCACTGCATTGGCCACGACACTGACACACCTCTGAAATGTACTACTACCACAAGATGTTGCTTCGCATGTGCAAGTTAGCATAAAAATGAAAAAAAAATACAGATTTTTATCTGGAAGACAAAGTATGAAGGGGGATCAGGAGAAATTGATTTTCATTGTTGTTCTTTTTAAACCATATATAACAAATTTTCTTGAGCAGCTTTCTACCACATATAACTGGGGATATGCTGTAGTGCTATGATTAATAGCTCTTTTGTAAATAGGCATATTATAACATGTGTCCTGTTAGGAATCATTCAGCATGGCATGCTTCAATGAGGTGGTCTACATACTTTGTATACTATGGGCCTGTTCATATTGCGCCATCCAAAACAAAAATTACTTTTTCTTTAACTATTCCTGAACAGAATATTATATTTGTCAAAATGAGACTTGAGACATACATGTACTTTACACATTGGGTTATCACGTTGCATCCGGTGCAATACTATATTTTTGGCTGTTGCAATTTAATTTGAACAGTGTAATAGTACAGGTAAAAGTTTTAACATGCATGCATTTCACATGTGATAGATGCTAACTTACTATTAAATATATAGATATAAAATCATGGTAGCATGTTTGCAAATACTATATGAGGAAATCATGCAACCTGGAACTTTTGCCTATGATAATTTAACAGTTCAATGTAAAAATGCATTACTGGAAATTACAGTATTGCACTGTAGTAGACTCGATAACACAGTGGGTGGAGAAATGTGTCACAGAGTCTGTTTGGAAGCCAGAACTGATATGCAGTACAATTTGAAAAAAAAAAAAAAACTAAAATGTTTACATTAGCATCTTACTTTATGTGTTGTATGTACCCTGTTTGATTATGTGTCTCTTGGCATCTCCCAGTCCCTGGATGGCCAGAGCTGTCTCAATGGCTATGCCATCCATGCAGGGTTTGGGGGAGGCATCCATCTCCCTCATACCAATCCTCCCTGCTCCACTGCTAACCAAGACTGCCCACCATGTGTCTCAGGATCCAGTGCAGGCAGGTACTTGAACCCAACTGAGACAGTAGCCTAGGTCGTCATTCAGACAGTCCTGAATCCTTCTCACTTTTCATGTCCCTCTCACATTACTGACATATGCACAACCTCCTATTAACCTCACGCACACACAGTATGTCTTGTGGCATGAGAAAGCCCCCTATCCCAGACACCAAGCTTGATGCAGCGCATGAACTTGTTGTGAACCATTATCAGGTTGAGGACATGCTGCCCAGAGGTAACTAACTCAGTCTGGCCCACCTTCCAACCCAACCACCCAGATTTTCTCATGAATCCGGGTCCTCCACATGGTAGTCTGTCAGAGTGTTGTTGGGAATATCATGCAGTCCTGCAATATTATAATTAATGTTGTGCATTCAGTTGCTAATGATCTAATACCCAAATGCTTTCTATATATGAGCTGTTTGTGTGTATATGGGGCACTTCATCACATAGCTACATGATTCTGCACATATTGTAATCACACTGTATTGTACTTCAATTAAACCACACATACCTTTCATATGGTTGTAATTATAGATGGAGGGAGCATGACTGGCCAATTGTAGTGCCCCTTTCCTCGGTGCATTAGACACTCTTAATATATGAAGACTGTCTCATACACAGCTGCCATGAAAGTGGGCACATTCTGGGAAGGCTTTTTAAAATGTTAATATATTATTGAGCAATCTCAGTCAATACTATATTAATACTGCCATCAAGAGCACTCTTACAGCTGTAAAAGTGGACTCACACCCTTCTCACTGAAGTGAATACCGTGATTCGCCATCTGACACTGGCTCATATGCTACATAAATAGTTCAGCTGTAGTCACTATCTACAAGTTGAGTCAGTACTTTGAGTCCAGCAACAGCTCACAAGGGCTTTCAATCCCCACTGCAATTTCACCGCAAATGAATCAGAGTGTCTGTAGTGGATGTTGAGGCCCATACCATTAAAAAAGATAATACAAAGGAATCCATACACAGACAATCATTTCACTACATCGCGACTGTTCTATGGCAGTCTGGAAATCTTTCAAGCTTTGCTCACAATGTTCCTGGTAGCCCTCAAAACCTTTTGATTTAGACACAGGTTTGAAATGTATGGTGACCCATGTATTATCTTCAGTGTTTATGCACGTTATGCAGTGTAATGACATGCTGGATATCATTTATGACAACTATCATTTATCTACTTATAGCACATATATATTTCCCATTTCTAGGTGCTGGTGTGGGAGTTATCAGAACATGCCTACTGCAAATGAGAAATATTGCTGTTTGGAGTTCTAAATTGGCAAAAATGGCATTCTCTGACATTGAGAATGTTACATGCATCACTGTTCACTCTGGCTTTGCATCAAATAGTATGAGCCAGTATAACATTTAGAAACATCACATTTGTTGGCAGAAAAGGACCCCTTGGCCCAGCCAGTCTGCCCAGATAGTCCCTGCCTAGTCTGTCTCTGAAAATCTTAACTGTTCTCTATCGACACTCTCTCCTCCCTGCCTATTTACTAATATTCCTCTATATCTTTCCAATGCATGCTTGAAGCCTCCTACTGTTTCTGTCTCACCCACTTCTGCTGAGTCTGTTTCAGGCACCCACCACTCGCTCAGTGAGGTAGTATTTCCTCACATCACTCTTAAACATCTCCCCTTCAGCTTCATTGCATGACCTGTGGTCCTGCTGCTGTTTCCCATTTGAAAAAGACTCCTCTCCTGCAGTCTGTCCATCCCCATGAGGTACTTGTAGATCTTTTTAATGTCCCTTTTCATTCTCCTCTTGTCCAGGGTGTACATGTAGAGAGTCCTCAGTTTCCCTTCACAGGGTTTTTGATGCAACCCCTGCACCATTTTTGTTGCCCTACTCTGGACTGCCTTCACCCTGTCTATGTCCTATTAGAGGTGTGGCCTTCAGAACGGGACACAATACTGCAGCATCCCACTGGCACTACCTACTGCATTATTACACTGCCCTGCCACTTTGAGGTAATCAGATATGATAACCCCAAGGCCCCTTTCCTGCTTAATGACTGTCATTACTTTCCCCCATCCAGTTCTGAGCTCCTGGGTTCCTTTGTCCTAGCTGAATGATTTTACACTCTTTGGTATTGAACCCCATCTGCCATGCTGTTGCCCACTCCTTGAGTTTCCCAAAGTCACGATGCATTCTGTCAACCACCTCCAAAGTGTCTACCCTATTACAGATTTTGGTGTCGTCTTCAAAAAGGCATACCTTCCCTTCCACTTCTTCTGCAATTACACTTATGAAGACACTGAAGAGGACCAGTTCCAGTACTGAGTCTTGTGGTACCCCATTGGTTATTATCCCCTTAGAGTGAGTGCCATTAACCACCGCCCTCTGTCTCCTATCCATTAACCAGTTCTTTATCCAGTTCGCTACTTTGGATCCCACCCCTAGGCTGCTCAATTTCATTATCAGTCTTGTGATTGGAACAGTGTTGAAGTCCTTGCCAAAGTTCAGATAGGCCACATCCACTGTCCTCCCCTGATCTATTTCCCCAGTCACACAGTCGAAGAAATCAATCAGTATGTTCTGATCTCATCACTTAATGAATATTTTCAACTGGATGGACCGTTTGATGACTGTGCCAATCAATGAATGAGTATAACAATCAGTTTTAATAAGAAGATAGAGCTAATCAAAGATATGGCAGTATTAAAAGAAATAATTTTAAGTAGATGACATGAAACAATGTACTGGTAGTCAAATCTAAAAACTACTTATACATTTTAAAGGAAGAAATCTGGGCTATTTTCTAATAAACAGAGAAGGCAGCCAGAAGTCTCACCAGATAAAATCACAGGTGAAATACAATGATCCAACACAAACAAGCTGGGCTTACACACCATAACAACTTCATTGAACACACCACTTTGGGTAATGGATAAAATACAGGTTTATTCCAAAAAATGACTTATAGACAGTAGCCAAACTCCAACATTTTGTGTGATTTTGGCGCTTTTTCAAGGAGTTTAGTCAGCTGCTGTCTGTAAATAATTTTTTGGATTAAATCAGTATTTTATCCAATATTTTACAATGGCAAGAAAATTTCCTGGCTCTGATTGGTCAGTCTGGGGCTGGATCCTTGATGTTATCCCAGCATAACATCACAGGTGTGATGTTATCCCAGCATAACATCATAGCTCTAGTCTCAGCACTGTGAAGCTCCTGACTGATTCCTTGATATTCCTTGGATTACTTTGATTGTTTGCATCTTCTCTTAAGAAACAAAAATATTTTTCCACACTAACAAAAACATCTTTAAAATCATTTTTTTAAAATTCTGTATAACAACAAGCCATTGCATAATAGGAATAATGCCCTCCAGGGTGTGTGTTGTGTGGGGATACTTCACTTCTGAGGCAATTGATCACACTCAACCTTTGGTCTCATGCCCAATCACCCCAGGTGTGATGTTATCCCAGCACGACACACACCCTGTCGGGCATTATTCCTTTAATCAAAGTGATGTGTTCAGTGAGGCTATTGGGGTGTGTGAGCCCAGCTTGTTTGTGTTTGACCCTTTTCCATTAGTAATGTACTTGTACCGAGTACAAATGCCATCAGCTTTACTGATAATGTGAGATAGCAAGTTGGCAGCTTCAGAAGCACTAATGGAAGTAAGAACAATCCTTGCTATATCACTCCTCAGTATGTTTACATTACTGAAGATGCTGGCTCACTCGCACAGTCACACACAAAATCAATTACTTGTTTACTCAAGATGAATACATTAACATGCATTTCCTGTGGATCAGTAGGTTGTACACTTGCTCTAAAACTAATAAATTGGAAGGTTGTAGGTTATAGACCCACAACTGGAGCTTGATTTTAAATCCCAATACTGACACTGTGGTGCAGCGTGAGGGCAGAGATGCATTCCAGTTGTGAAGTCATCTGGATGAGATGTTAAAACAGTGTTCTATATGCTTGTTCTAGTGGTTGTTCAGATGGTCATTAAAGATCCCATGACATTTCTTGAAAAGAGAACATTTCCCTGGTGCTCTGTTCAGATTTCCTCATTGGATGAAAATCCCCCCAACAGCTTAATATGGTTCAGTTTCAGTTAGTTTCCATCTGAATCTCTCCCTCCTCCACAGGACATGGATGAAAATAAGCAGAATTGCCTAGCCATCCTATCCCAGTCTACAAATACTGAAATAAAAAAAAATTATAATAGAAACTGGTTCTGATTTATTATTTAATGATAGACACAAACACATGTATCAGCAGTTGCTATATTCAGCAAGATGAAATCTGCTTGGTCAGGGTATAAATTGCACAGTAGCTCACAGGAACTCTGGTCCAGCATTTCTTACAAAATTGTATTAGAAACCATGCACTTCTGTCATCTTTTCCAATTTAATACTATAGGTGAGTTCTACCACTTAGAATGACAATTCTCCAACTCAAAAATCTAGATGTGAGAGTCCCTCATCCAGTATTTCCAGATCAGCTGCATTGTATAATATATATAATCCACTGCAGGACTTGCAGTCTTTCTCCTATATACCCATACCTTGTGTGGTTGAACACACTCGTTATGCAGTCAAGTGCCTCACAACTCACCCAGGGCATGAGTATATCAGAGCATAACCACATGAAAACTATTGGATTATCTATTACATATATACCATGATTAAAACATATTTCTATTCTAATGAAGACATTGGTTGCTATGTGACATACTGGTGCCTGGGGCTGGTGGGAGTGATGTGCAATCATGGAAGGGGGGTCATCAATTGCTGTGGGGGTATGGTGTTGTACCCATTTGTGAGCACAGGTGTGGGTGGGGGGGTTACGCTACACTACCAATTAATTAATTGAAGTGGGGGGGATTGCACACATAATGCCTGGTTAAGGTCTAGTTTCAGCATTGGTGAACTTTGCCCAATAATGGCTGTCTAAAATCATCAAAACATAAAATATACCTCTTTGACAGATATTTTTGTTGTATCCCTTATTTGTATAGACACAAGAATATTTTGCACATTGACACCAATTTTGTTTTTTTTTTTGGCTGCATGGGCGGAGCTCAGCAGACATATTGCTACAATTCTTTGTAGGAGCACTGTGGAAGTACATGACTGGATTGATAGCCAGTGTGTTTTCACAGTGTTCTGGCACAGTTCTAGTCATGTTTTTGCAGCCCTTCCCCTCTGCCAGCTGCAAAAGCACACCCACTTCAGGGGACACTAGTTTTTATTCCACAACTGCGGAAGTGAAAGCTGTTGTGCTCAAGAAGGTGACCATGACAGAACTGGACATGCATGGGGTTTTCCTGGAAATTACAAAGTTGATACAGGCTTGTCATAATGTACTGCCACCAGTACTGATTTACTTGTGGGGCATGGCAGCGCAGATACAAGCTCTAAAGTTTAGGAAGTTAAGGATTTAGAGACAGTTTTAAAAATGCTGATACAACAGGTATTTCAAGACAGCATCCCTTTACTGAGTGCAAAGTGGGTTTGAATTTGAATAAAAAGTTTGACTCATACTGTATATGAAGTGTTATAACTCAAAGACTTGCATTGAGAAAGATATACAGTATAAAATCAATTTACATTTTTTGCTAATCTGTAGAGGAGCTACAAAAGTAGGATGGTCAAATTGATATTTTCTGAATATTAGTCGATCACGAATCTGTTTAAATTGTTTTAAATATTTATGAAAAAAGATGTAAAGCCCATGAATGAACTGCTTTTAAGGTTGTGCTGTACAATAACATTTTTGTACCTTGAATTTTGCCTCTGAATAACACAGATTTATCTATTCCTACACCACCAGTACTGACTTACTTGTGGGTTATGGCAGTGTGGGTATAAACTTTAAAGTTTAGGACCTTAAGGATTTAGAGGCTGTTTTAAAAATGCTGATACAACAGGTCTGTCAAGCTGGCATTCCATTGCTGAGTGCAAAGCAGATCTGAATTTGAATAAAACAGTCTGACTCATACTGTATCTGAAGTGTTATAAATCGGAGACTTACATTCAGAAAGACATACAGTATGAAATGAATGGACTTTTTCTGCTTATCTATAGAGGAGCTGCAAAAGTAGGATGGTCAAATTGGTATCTTCTGAATATTACTTGACCACATATCTGTTTTTTTTTTTAATATTTATGAAAAAGAGATGTTGTAAAGCCAAAGAGTGAGTAGCTTTTAAAGAGCAACTCTCTATTATAATATAAATCTTAAAAACACTAGATTTGCACAAATGATGTTTTTTCTTTATTATCAGTTATTATTTTTTCCTTTTACTTTCCCCTGTTATCGGTCTGCTAAATATTGTGGATAATGCAGCAATTGTTTCACAGAGTCTTTCAAAATATATCTGACTCTCCCCTGCTAATCACACAATTGCTGTTTGTGACATCACAGTCTGTTATCATGCTTGGCACTATAATTCCATAAACAAAGGCACTGTGAGGTAAGCAGAGGAGAGGCAAATGTTTTCAAATGTTTCTATAAAGACTTTTTAGATGAACTATCAAGATATGCTGTAAACCTTGGAAAGAAACACTGAAGATGAAAAAAGGTATTCTCTAATAAATTGCAATAGCTGAAACATCTTGTTTATGAAAACACACATTAAAGTGCTAAGTTGCACTTTAAGGTTGTGCTGCACAATAATTGTTTTTTGTACCTTGCATTTTGCCTCTGAATTACAAAGATTTACCTATTACTACTCTATCCAATCTTCTCTGATGTGTTGGTTTAGCATATGGGGAACAGTTTTGGAGTCCTCCACCTGTATGTACACTTTTCTTCCCTTTTACTTTACCTAACTTCCCACGATTTCTCCAATATTCTGCAATCAGTTACAATACTTCACAGGGAGTAAAATAATAGCAGAGACAGAATAAGAAAAGCATATGCTTTGCATGGCATAGTGACAGCTTAGGGAGGCAAAATAAAGAAATGTTGAAACACAGTCTCTGATAGTTCTTGCAAGTATATAGCTTTAAGTTCTAGGACAGCTGCGAGTCAGGACTTTAAAACCCCTGACTTTAGAGTCATATCAAAGTTGAAAAGGTGCACGTTGAACCATAGTCTAGTCTTTTCAGTTACGATCATATACTGGATCCAAATTCAAATAGCTGTACTTAATTAATTAATAGTTGATTGTCTCTATTCACTGACTGCATAAATCTAAAAAGCAATAGATGAAATGTGTGTATGCTAAACCTATATGCCTGTAAAGTAATTGATGTTAGCTTGGAATGTGTGTGAAAAGTCAGGTAGGGTAAAGGGGAGGAAAAGTGTACACACAGGTAGAGGACTCCAAAACTGCACCCCATATGCTAAACCAGCACCTCAGAGAAGATTAGAATTTTCTGGCTGAATTTGTGCCAGCAGCCATACAGTGCACAATACAAGTGCAGAAATAAAACACATTCTGGAAACCTCCATAACAGAAAAATGAATAAATACGATCGGTAAAGATCGAGTTTAGAGGGATTAATCCACAACCTCTGTAAACCCGATCTTTAGCAATTCCCTTGAATTTTAAAACTTAAATATCTAAACAATTAAGCAAACATATCACTCTAATCCCTCTAGGAACTCCTTCTGGATCAAACTACAAAACTCCACTAAGTTTTATAATTTAAAATGTTAGGTTTTTTCTCTACACTACAGCAAGAGTTTATACAACAGCCAAAATACTACACTACTGGGATTGTGATTTGTTGTCTTCTAGACAGTGTTTACAGATATTCAAGCAGTTGGAACCTGCTATATCCAATCACATCATATCCCATTCAGTGTGTTCATAATGAGTGCGGCAAAGCCCGTCTATTTAAGAATATTAATTTTATTATATAATACCTAGATTAAAATAATCCTTATGTTATTAGTCCCCCCCCCCCGTGAATATGTTTTATGCAGAAATGTTTCTGGTCATGCTTAATGCAATGGGAGTTGCACATACTCCTAAATATCATAAATGCTTTTGAATAATGTTAAACAATGTCTGTGATATTTGTTGGTTTACAGTTAGTTACCTCACCCCTGGATGTGCACTGACTTCTGTGTAAGTTCTGATTTCAAGTCTGATGTTATCATAAGTTCTTTAATTGATTAAATGGACGTTTTATCATGATTATATGAACATTCAGAGTAGTACATTATTAAAGTCTGTGCAGACTCACGGGTTTGTGATTTACTGTCTTCCTGACTAGTCTTTCTCTTGAATAGTCTCTTTCCCATTATATTTGATTCTGCTATTTCTTATAATGAGGGGGTCTTAACTATATCACACTTTTTGTGCCTTTTATTATGTTGGTTTGTGCACATGCACAAGCAGCATCTTGTGGTAGTAGCACATTTCAGAAGTGTGTCAGTGTTGGCCAATGCAAGGAATGCTTTAGTGGATGTGTCCCTCAGCTGCCAATCAGTGAGCATGCTGCTGATGACAGCAGTTTCAGAGAGAGCCAAAGAGTTGAAAGGAATCTGCTGCTGCAATCAGAGACAGGCTCATCATTGCAGCGGCAGATGACATGCCTCCATTACAAGGCTTTCCTGGTGAAACATTTCAATTAATATGGCAGCTCCTGCCATCCACCACACAATCCCCAGAAAGCTGACATCAGGGTACCCAATCCTTGTCTCGGCATGCCCCCCCGGCATTATGTGCACACCGTAACATGGCGGCTCCTGCCATCTGCCACACACTCCTGAAAAGTCAACATTGGGGTGCCCAATCCTCATGTCGGCATCCCCCCCCCCTTAGTGTGTCTTTCCTGGTTAAATAGTTTCCCCTTTCCTTTTTGACACTGGGATGCCCACTCTCATTGTCGGATGCACACCCCTCTAACCCATCTATATGCCTTGCCAACATCGGGGTGACCAATCCCAATGTCAGCATCCCCCCCAGAATTATGGCACATTGGGAGGTGTGAAGAAATGGCAATGTTGAACATCTGGAGAGAAAATATTAAAAACTGGCAAAGTTATGAGCGTGCATAGAAACTGCGTAATACACAATCATAAAGCAGTCATTTTTTTGAATTTTGGCCCCAAATTTTCAACATGGGGTTCTTGAGACCTCACCTCATGAACTTGTCACTGTCATTAAGTTTCTCCATCCCAAAAGGTGATTTTGTGGTCGCTGCACAGAATCCCCTTTTGGGACTGACTAACAAAACAACAGTGCCACTGTTCATGAGGAGAGATCCCAAAAAGCCCATGTTGCAAATTCAGTGAAAAAATTGCAAAAATGACTGCGAATCTGTCAAGCATATTTTTATGCACACTCATAACTTCACCAGTTTTAATATTTTCTCCAGATAATCAATATTGCCATTTCTTCACACCGCCCAATGAACAGTATAGCTGTCATTTTTCACATCCTTCCTGAAACATGTTTTCACACCTGTGGTGCAGAATGGTGCGGTCACTGTGGGAAATCAACTTTTGTGACAGATTAACAAAATCACAGTGCCACTGTTCATGAGGAGAGGTTCAAAAATGGGCATGTTGAAAATTTTGTGAAAAAATTCCACAAAATTATTGTGTTACAGGTGTGCATTGTGCAGTTTCTATGCAAGTTCGTAACTTCACCAATTTTTCATATTTTCACTCCAGATTTTCAACATTGCCATTTTTCACACCCCTCATGTACAGTACAGCTGTCATTTTTCACATCCTGACAGAAATGTGTTTTCACACCTGTGGTGCCAAATGGTGCAGTCACTGTGCAAAACCACCTTTCGGGATTGAGTAACGAAATGATAGTGCTACTGACCCTGAGGTGGGGTCACAAAAAGCTCATTTTGAAAATTTGGGGCGAGAATACCAACAAACGGCCAGGGCGTTAGGGTTTCCAACCATAATGCCCTACTCTGTAGAGACTAACAGGCATTGGGGATGTGACTTGGGATTGTCAGCCGTAATGCTCACATTATTCCACCCCCGGCCTGCAGGCAGTGACAGGCATCGACGTGTGCCTTGGGGTCTACAGCTCCAGTGTTTACCCCATTCTCCTATACTGCACCCATCTCAGTGTATTTCCTCATGGAATGGGGTGAGTATAAGGCCCGAAGACCCCAAGGCACACATCGACACCTGTCAGTGTCTGCGGGGTGGGGTGAGGTGAAATGGTGTGAGTGTTATGGCTGATGACCCAAAGGCACACCCCCAATGCCTGTCAGTCTCTGCAGGGTGGGGGTGGGGATGGCTTCAGTTCAATACTTCACTGCCATTCCTATTATGCATCTCTCTAACTCCTGCATTACCAATGCCAATGCCAACAAACCCACATTCGGCATTGACAAATGCTTGTTGTGACTATTATCACTAATACCATCGAAAAATATTTCTTGTAACATAACCAGCTCTGTTTGAACCATAATTTATAAGCCTTACCATAACCATTCTTATCCAGGTATCATAAAATAGATGTAGTACTTTTAAATAGACTTACTTTTTCCTTCTCATTATGAGCGCACTGAATAAGATCCAATGTCATACTAAACTAAAAGGAGATAGATACACAGAAGGCCAAAGCCCATATAAGTGCATCTCCAGCAAGCTGGATCATCTTCCCAAGGCTAACAAATGTTGGTCCAATTTGTTTTTAAATTCTATATTATTAGTGGTACCCACCACTGATTTGGGTAGGGTATTCCACAAAGGGATTACTCGTTGGGTATAAAAGGAGTGCCTTTTATTGTTTTTTGGATATGTTAGTGACAATTGATGTTTATGACTATGGAGATTACATTCCCAATTGTTAAAAGTCATTCCTAGCTGTGAGAGCATTTTGGTGTCATTGCTCAGTTTCTGCATTATGAGGAGATCTCCTCTAATCCTCCTCTGTTCCAAAGAATACAGATTCAACTTCCCCAGTCTATCCTCATATGTTAAACTTCGCATATTATTGATCAATTTAGTTGCTCTCCTCTGGACACCCTCCAGTCTATCAACATCCCTCCTATGATATGGACTCCACAGGGGAGAGCAGTAGTCCAAATATGGTCTCACATAACATACTAACATACTATTTGCCAGCAGATTAGGCCTTACGGTCTATCGAGTCTGCTCGAATCTCAGATCCCTAGTTGGGTGCCAAGGCCCTCCCCCGCTTGTTTTCCAGAAACCCCTATCATCCATCACCACCACCCTGGGACAGGCCATCATCTGATACATCCACTTTCTGTGTCTGTCCCACCCTCTCTTGAAGCCCTCCACTGTGGATCTCTGAACCAGCTCGCCAGGCAGTGCATTCCAAGGGTCCACCACTCTCTCAGTGAAAAACCTCCTCCTCTTTTCCCCCCTCACCCTTCCACCTTCCAACTTCAAACCATGCTCTCTGGTGATACCTACCTGCTTTAGTCTAAAGATCCTCCATGTTTACCCTATTTATTCCCTTGAGGTACTTGAAGACCTCAATCATGTCCCCTGTCTTCTCCTCTCCTCCAATTAAAACAGGCAGAGCTCCTCAAGTCTGTTCTCATATGTCAAATCCCCTAGCCCTTGTATCATCTTAGTTGCCCTCCTCTGTACTCTCTCCAGGAGCTGTATGTCCCTCTTCAAGTGTGGTCTCCAGTACTGTACACAGTACTCAAGGTGTGGTCTAACCAGTCCATTGTACAATGGCAGAATCTCTTCCTTGCTCCTAGAGGTGATCCCCCTTATGATGCATCCCAACATCCTGTTTGCCTTGCTAGCCACTCTCCTGCACTGCTCAGATTTTTAACAATTGGGAGAGCATATACGCTTTATACAAAGGTAATATGCAATCCCTGTCTCTTGAACTAACGCTCCTGTTAATACAACCGAATACTCTATTTGCTTTATTTATAATAGAGTTGCAATGGTTCTGGAAGATAAGATCATGTGATACCTGTATCCCCAGGTCACTATGGATTTCAACTGATGATAGTAAGTAGTTATTCAGAAAGAATTGATTGTGGGCATTATTTGCTCCAAAATGCATGATGACACATTTATTAATGTTAAAGGTCATTTTGTTATTTTGTGCCCATCTTTCTAATTTCATTAAGTCATTAGCAAGCATTTGTCTCTCCTCTTCTGTTTCTACTTGGGCTATCAATTTGGTATCATCGGCAAATTTTACTACAGTACTATGTAGGGTCTCGGTTAGATCTCAGATGTAAATGGAGAACAAAGTTGGTCCTAGTACAGACCCCTGTGGGACACCACTGTTAACTGGACTAAGTTCCGAGAAGTATCCCCTGATACATACTCTTTGTGTATGTTTGTGTAACCATTCTTCTACCCAGTTAATGATAATATCATTTATACCTATTTTTTCATTATATCTATTAAGATGTCGTGAGGTATCTTGTCAAACACCTTACAGAAATCCAGAAAAATGACATCTAAGGGGATATTATTTTTCCAAAGTTTGCTGACATGTTCATAAAAAACTAGATTCCCAGTTAAACATGATCTATTTTTTTTAATCCATGTTGGATGTTGTCTATTTATCCTTTTATTTCTAGGTCTATTTCCAGTTTATCTTTTAATAGTGATTCAAATATTTTACCCAGGACACTAGTTATACTAATTGGCCTGTAATTTGAGATCTCAGCACAGTTTCCCTTCTTAAAAATTGGTGTCACTATAAGCTGTTTTCCAATCATCTGGTATTATATGTTTAGATAGGGACATATTAAAGATCAGGTGTAGTGGTTCAACCAACCAATCTTTTATTTCTTTTAGTAATCTAGGATGTAATTTTTCAGGACCAGGTGATTTGTTTATGTTTATAGCATTTAATTTAGCCATGATATCCTCTTTGGAAAATACCATTTGTTCAGCCGTAATTTTGTTTATTTGGGATCTGTTGGTGTTAACCGTTGGGTTAAACACTGAACAGAAATATGAATTAAATTCATTGGCCATTGCCTGGTGAGTATTTATCTCCTTATTGTTTATCTTGAGAAGGCCAATTGTTATAGATGATTTTTTTGTTGTTATTAACATATGCAAAGAAACTCTTACCCCTGTATTTCCTATAGCTAAACTTTTTTCATATCTGTCTTTGGCTAATTTTATATTGCATTTACAATCTTTTTGAATTTTGCTATATTTCCACTTATTGAAATCATTATTACATTTTTTGTATAATTTATATGCCCTTTTTTTTTGTTTGATCATATTTTGAATTCAGTTGGTGGCCCACAGTGGAATTTTCCCATGTTTGTTATAGACTGTCTTATCTGGGACGTAAATGTTTTCTAATTCCAGAATCTTTTCATTAATTCTTAACCATAGATCTAATGGTGATGATTTTCCATTATCCCAGTTCTAATTATATAGTTCCTGTTTGTAAGCATTGAATTTGGCTATATTGTAGTTCTTAAAAACTGTATTTCCCAACTGTTGCTTAATTAGTAGATTAATATTAAAAGTAATGAACCCTATGGTCGCAGTTGTGAATTGGGGCTTTGATGTTAGTGTTGTTTATTTTATCAGGAATATCTGTTAATATTAAATCCAATATATTTTTACCTCGTATTGGTTGATTGATTAATTGCTGTAGCCCGGTTAATGAACATAGGTCTAGAAAAGAATTATCCTGCATAGTATTTCCTGTTGCTTTGTCCCAATTAATACCGGGTAGATTAAAATCCACCATTAACATGATTTCTTTGTAATGAGATTTACTGCTGATGCAGTTTAATATCCCTTGGTGATCAGACCAGTTTATATCTGGAGGTCTATAGCATAGTCCTATCACTAATTTAGGTTGATTATCTGATAATACTTCGACCCAAATTATATCAGATGATGAGTTTTCAATTGGGCCACAGATTTAATTAAATCTTATATTGTTTTTAATAAATAATGCCAACCCACCTCCCCTACGTCCAGTTCTATTCTTATAGCAGGTATTATATCCTGGAATGTGTATGTTCCAATCTGAAGTATCTCCCCGCCAAGTTTCTATTATGGCTGCTATATCTATGTTGTGTCTATTTAGAACCACATTTAATTCTTCAAGTTTAGTACTATGAAGGCTCCTAATATTTGTCAGGAGAACTGTCAGACATTTTTTTGTATTTTTTTCCAATGGAATCTTATAAGTTCTCAAATTGCTAGCCGGTAAAGTGTTTATCGCATCGCTACTTGTATTATTAATTGGTTCCTTTTGTCCCCTTGTTACAAGTTATCTGTATCCCTTTGATGGAGTGAGTTATAGAAAATACAACCAAGGCATCTAGATCCCATCCTACTCCAGTGGAGCCCACCCTGACCAAATAAAGTAGAATTCCCTTCAAACAATTCCCAAGTCTTAATACAGTTTATATTGTTTGTTAGGGACCATCTCCACAGCCAATTATTGTAATCTTTTATATTTTCATTTCTTCTATAGCTTGCTCTTGGTACTGGTAACATTTCTGAAATAACAGGTGTTGCTCCACATCCCTGTATTGTTTTTATTGCTTCTTCCATGTCTTTAATTGTATCTCCCACGTCCTGCTTGCCCAGGTCATTTGTCCCAGCATGCAAAAGAACAACCTTAGGTTCTGGGACATTTTGAAGTGTACCAGGGAGCATTTGAGTGATGTCTTTAATAGATGCCCCAACATGTTGTGTTTTCTTTATTTCCCCTTGTTGTAAAATGGTCTGTAAATCTAATCGTAGAGTCGCCTAATATAAAAAAGTGTTTCTGTCTTGTGTCTAAATTTGTAGGCAAAGTATTATTAGGCTCATTTACTTCAATAACCAGCGCCTGCTGTATAGAATCATCCCTGTCAGTTGTTTTATTATTTAATGAGGCAGAACTGGGGTTAACCTGATTTCTATACCCTAAATTTATTATCAAATTATCTTTAACTGTGTCATTTCCTTTTTGTGTTGTTTCATGTTCGATTAAAGTCAGAGATTGCAGGGGAGGACTGGGAAAGATGTTTCTTCTACAGTACTTAAGCCTACCAATGGGTCAAAGCTATTGTAAAGGTTTAAGGCATAAGCGTCTGCCTTCCTACCCTTTTTAAGTTTCTTTGCTGGTCCTTATACTGTATGTCAAACCTTTCTGTTTCCAGATTATCATGTGGCTCCTTTGCTCTATTTCTTTTTTTTATTTATAGAAGACTGTGTTAGTGAACCAGTCTCTGTATGTAAGGCATGAATTAAATGAACAGTAGGGGACAATGGTTGGGAGTCATTTACATATGTTCCATGTTCACTACAGGTGCAGGCATTATCTTCCAGAACAGTTGTATCCCCAGCTGTAGCTATTTTTTTATTAAACCTTGTTGGCTAATCTCTAAAGCTTTTAGATGTGTATTGAACAGGGATATTTCTAATTGCATTTCAGCATTTTGTGTACATTTCAAACAGATAAATGGATCTACTAGTACAGGCACATCTGAAACCAGATGCATATCACAAGACTGGCATAAGACTCCTATTTTACCCTCCAATGCTACTGCAAGGTTTATGATGTTAAGGTGAATAATTGGGATGTTACAGGACCCAGATATAAACCCCGACCAATGCTTACTTACACTTTCTGGTGTTAATGTAACTGCTTGCCCCTCTTCCCTCACCCAACATGCCTAACACACGCAGATGCGAGTGTCTCTGCACACGTCTCCGTGTGCGACAATGCGTGCCCTGCAGGGCTTGGCTAAATCAGCTGTTGAGACCCAGAAGTAGGTGTCAGGGTCACGGCACCTCTCAGCTAGCCAAAGCTTCAAAACTATAAGTTTAATTAAAAAAAAAACACGTGTTTAGAATGTCCCCAGTGTGTCCTGCTTAGTTATGCCTGCACCACATTTTAGGAAGCAGTCTCAGGAGTGTAGTTAGCTATTCAGCAAAATAGCGAATTAAACTCTACAACCCCTCTCTTCCTACCAGTTAACAGTAGGGCTCAAAGTATATATATTCTACACACAACAGTTTTAAAACAATGAACAATAAAATTATATCAGTGCAAGCTGCTACTAGAGTGCTGATGTGCAATGTGATCTAATATGGTAAGCTCCACCTCTTTGGATAGTATGTCAGTTCATATAAAAGCATCAGATTACATAAGCAACATCTAAAATGATCACCTTGTTAGCTGTATTGAGCAATAGCATGTTTAAATGAGGATTTTTTTTCCTTCTGATGTGGATTTTTTTATTGTTTCTCCCATAATTACCGATACAGTACCTTAGAATTGCAAATGTGGTATGTTGGACTGTCAGTCTTTCTGGGTTTACACTGGTCATATAGAAATAAAATTGTTGGACTTAAAGGCCATCTGCATTTACGCTGATGGGTATATTGGAACACAGCTTGCATGCTTATCATACTGTAGCTGTACTAATTTCATGTTTTTATTCACCTGCACTTGCACTTTTTTCTTGTTGTGAGCTAATCATGGTCCAGTTCATATCCAATAATTTGGGTCCAGAGTATGATGACTGCCTGTCCATGTCCCACCAAAGCCACTTAAATTCTGTTTTTCCCCAAACAGTACAACTAGCATCACTGTTGTATGAAGTGCAATAACGGTAAAAAAAAACAATGAACGGTGAGACTAAAAGAATATAACTGAGAAATGGGGGTGCTGAACATATGCAATCCTTGCTACCTGTCATTTACCTTAATGATCCACATCAGTGACATTTACATTAACTTAATGAAGCTTTTGTATGACTTGACATGCTATCCAGCTTAAGAGTTTCAAGAGATTCTAGCAGGTGGCCTGCCATATCTGAGCACATCAGCTCCCAATCAATGTGCTCATAATGAGACCCACAAAGCAAGCCTATCTAAGAATATTACATTTATCATATAATATCTGGATACAAAATGTCTATGAAAATACTCACCCCCCCAAATATGTTTTATATAGGAATTTTCCTGGCTGTGTATAATGTGATAGGCACTTATCTTACTCCTGAATATTTTGTATGCTATTCTTGAATATTATTAAATAGTGTTTGTGATATTTGTCAGTTTACAGTTGATTTCCTCACCCCTGGATATGCACTGACCTCTAGGTCTGTTCTGATTTCAAGTTTGACTTGATCATATATTCTTTAATCTATCAATAGGACAATGTTTTATCATGATTATATGAAAATTTGGAGTAGTACATTATTAAAGTCTGTGCAGACTCATGAGTTAGTGATTTAATATCTTCCAGACTAGTCTTTTTCTCTGATTAAATTGTGTTTGATTCTGTTATTTCTTATAATAAGGGGATCTTAACTATATCACATTTATTCCGCCTTTTCTTGTCACTATTATCACTAATACCATTGAAATATATTTCTAGTAATGTGATCAGCTCTGTTTCAACCATAATTTATAAACTTTACTACAACGCTTCTTATCCAGATAACATAAAATAAATGTAATATTTTTAAATAGGCTTCATTTTTCATTCTTGTTCTGAGCACATTGAGTAGGATCCAATGTGATCTAATATGGCAGGCCCTGCCTCTTTGAATCTCTTTAAACAATTAAGCTGGATAGTATGTCAGTTCATACAAAAGCATCAGATTACACGAGCTGAATCTAATATGATCCATTTGTCAGTTGTATTCAGCAACAACACATTTAGATGCAATTTTGTTTCCCTGTTGAAGTGGATTTTCCATTGTTGCTCCTTTAATTACTGACTGACACAGCACTTTAAAATAACAAATACGCTATATTGGAATATCCGTCTGCATGTATAGCATATCTGTACTGATATCATGTTTTTGTTCACCTGCACATGCACTTTTTTCATTTCCTGAGCTAACTGTGGTCCAGATCATATCCAATAATTTGGAGCCAGAGTGTGATGTTTGCCAGTTCATGTCCCACTAGAACCACTTATTCTGTTTTTCTCCGAGCAGTACAAATAACATCAATGCTGTATGAAGTGCAATAATAAAGTGATACAAGCTCTAGTTTCATTCAGGTGCATATGCAAACCATGTAAATATACAGGGCCAGATTTTTAAAGAGCCCTTGGAGTGCAACAAGATGTGTCCATCAGCCTGGTTGTGGCAAAGCCCATGTGCCAGTGCCCCTGCTCCAGATTTTGGTCCAGCACTTGTGCTGGAGCCAGGTCCTCTCAGCTGCTGCATGCAGTCCACTGCATCTGACACATAATGCAAGGAGTGCATTTGACAGATGCTGTGGCACTAGTGACCATCAGTGCACTGTGTGATCTGGCCTTGAACTAATAGAACTCTTCATTCTTCTGCAGTCTGATATATCTCAAGTAAACAGCACAAAAAGGCCAATGCCTGCTACAGTTGAAAAAGAACAGGAATATTTTGTCTGTTAGTCAATATAACTATTGTAAAATAAGATAATTACAGTGGACATCATGTGGTTTTAAACATTTGGATGCAGTAGGGTGCAATATCTAGCACTTATCTATTGCTACTGTCAAAATTCAAATGGGTACAGTTATTACCGATAACAGAAGACAACAAAAGTGACTGGTCAGTTTGCTTGCCTGAAGTCATGAGTTTAATGAAAATTATACGAGAGGCATCTCCTCTCAGCCAATCATAATTAAAAACTGCTGCCAGTTAGTCTTCCACAAACTACATCGCACATCCCCTGGAGTTGTTTATTCATTTAAACCCCTCACCCAGTCATTTAATCACACCATAGCCACACCCACAGTCAGTTATTCAGTCAGACCAAAACAAATAAAATGCCTCGTAAAGACCGTTCACTTTGGCACCTTCGCAACAATAAAACAACACATTTCACACCCTCCACTAAAAAAAAAAAAAAACACTTATCAGAGTACAAGATATTCTTGTTTATGAAAACTCACCCTGTCCTTTATACTGTATCATCCCTAATTTTGTTTTGCTTCAAAAACAGTGGGAAGTGTCTCAACCAGTGTGATGCCATTCATTGCTATGCGCATGACCACCCCTTATCGAATAATACAGCAAACATTTGTAAATTAAATACAGATGCCCGTGTGTCATACTGAAAGCCAAATACTTGGATCATTACAGAACACCTATTTAAAAAACACAGGTACCTATTTTTACCTTTGTGGCAGTTATTTCTGTTCTTCCGGTAATCCTCTGACAAGACGCACAATGCTCCACTTTCCTCCTGGTTCTGCTCATCGTTGCTGCCGGAACTGGCAGTTGGTAAATACTATCCATATTATCAGAACACACTGCAATTTAACTGTATTATGAGAAAAGTAAATCCTTTCATCTATTGGTACTATTATGAAGAACATCCACTCTGCTAATGAGTAGCCTCAGGCAGTGTTCGGGCAGAGTCAAGATTAACAAGTGCAAAACTGTTACATACGACTCAGATGCTTTACTGCATTTTCTTTTCAGGAACTGCTACAGTCCATTCTTTTTAAAAAAATATACAGATTCACAAACTAAGATCTGTTCCTACTTAACCTACCAAAACAATCCTCCCAATTTGACATGTCAGAGGTTATCTTACTTCCTCACTTCCCCGCTACACTATTGCTGCTGCTGCTTCTGCTTCACATAAACACTGCACCAATTAAGGTGACTTACTGGATCCACACTCAAGCCAAACAAAAACGTCAACTCGTTTAATAGTAATAATATTCAGTTAGTAATAGTATATTCGCAATAACCTGCTGCTGTGGTGATTAAACACCTCGGCTTTGCCTCGGTGTTTAATCATCCACAGAAGCTGGTTATTGCTTCATATACTCAAACTAACTGAATGTTATCACTTAAATGACCTGCAGATAGAGTCAGGGAGATGATATACTGACAATTGAAAATTTCTGTTAGAACTAATGTTTATCTGTCTTACCGAAGATGGTGTACAACAGAAGCCATACTGTGCGACAGTGTATTACAAATATTCTCTACAAATCCCTTTTATGTTTACAGAAGTGAAAAAAATAATGTATTTGTTGTTCTTACTATAGCTCAGTGGGTTGCAATATTACCTGCATGCAACACTTTTTCAGGGTTAAACCTATATACTATATATCAATATATCGGTGTTTATGTCCATTGTATTTATTAATTACAAATGATCATACTATACTGTAGGTTTTGGAACAACAGAGTACTCTAAAATAATGAAGGAACTTACAACCTTGTTCAAAGGCACTTTGGGCAAACAAATTCCTACTTTCTTTATCACAAGCTGACATTATGATACTATGGTGAAATGCAACCTTGTGAGATACTGTACTGCCTGCCTGTTTGTCTATTTGTCTATCTAGCTGTCTGTCTATTTATCTATCAACCTACCTATCAGTCTGTCTGTCTATCTATTTACTTTATCTATCTATCTATCTAGCCATCTATCTGTCTGTCTGTCTGTCTATCTTGAGTGTTTCTCTCCCCCACACATATTTTCACTTACTACTCAGTGTCCAGGGCTACACTACATGACAATGCATGTACTTCTAATATTGTCTAACAGCCTTTTTGTCATTTATCTTTACAGTTCATCTTTTTTGTGCATATGATACATAGACACATAGATGATGATGGCAGATAAAGGCCTAATGAGCTACTGAGTATGCCTAACAATGTTAATTGCTGAAAGTAGGTAGCACTATTCATTGTATAAAATTAATGATTGTTGTAGAAACTGACATCACCTAACGAAGCGCTTTGTGTAAGCCCAAAAGCTTGTGTACTGGAAATTTCTTATTGGTCCAATAAAAGGCATCAAATCACCTACTTTGTTCATCTTTTTGTACAAGGACCAATATAGCTATGAACAGTTCTCTAAAACATAGCTCCTAACAATCCAAGACAGGCTAAATAACATTAACTGAATCAGGCTTGGGGTACAGAAGAGTACATATACATTAGTTAATAGGGTGGCTCTGCATAATGCTGTTTTACATATATGAAACTTTATATCTTCTCAACTAACAATTATTTTAATACCATTCCTCACTGTCTACCTAATATGCTTTTATGCTGTACTGTAGCATACCCCCAATATATGTTGGCAGACAGAGATATCTGACTGATGGTAGTCTGTCTACAGCCTTCCTGGGACTAACTGGCTTAATGTTAGCCACAGTGGATGTCAAAAAGACAGCATGGCTCCATTGTAAATGTCTAACAGGATGACCTGCAAGGAGCAAAACATCTGCAAAAACAATGTAGGGAGAGGAGTAGATAATACACAAGACGGTATTTATGCTATTAAATGTATTTTTTTTTTATTTTAATGGTAAGCAAAGGAATAAACTCACTGAAGAAGACTACAAGTTTGATTTAAAAAAATCAAGGCATTAGTTTGGTCAGTATTTCAGAATTTTGAATATCTGTAGTTTCTGTCATACATAAATCACATGAGTCCAATCTGTTTGCTTGATTCCACTTGAAATTCACAAAGGACATGTTTTGCCCCCTTACCAAGAGGATCAGAAACAAAGCTGAAGAATAGCTTAATGATTTCTTTTGGCCTAGGGAAGAGTAAATATTTTGTCACAGATGTCAGTCATTTGTAATGTGCGTGGCAGTCTGGGATGGGGTGGCTCAGTAGCATTGATGTGGTGGGGGTGCTGCTTGCTGTGCTGATGATACAGGTTTGCATCCTGAGTCTGGGGTATTAGAGCAGGCTAGCAGGGCTATTCCCTCCAGGGAAGCAGGACTGTAACTCCCACTGCATCACAGACACCTTGATGAACACGTAAGGCAGTGCAACTGAGGAGTGCTTGAAGCAAGGAGGAAGGGCATATGCTTGCTGTGACAGGTTTCCCACACTCACACATGTGCTATGGTATTCTTGGGGAAAGTACTTGGGGAGCCAGATGGAAAAAGGAAGGTGTAGGGTCAGATGTCAGCTCTATGTCCCTCACAACCACTTAGGCTATTCCACCCTCTCCCTAAGGGGTGCTAATTGTTCTCCCTCGCTTGATCCCTGTTTCAGCTGGAAACCTGGGTCTGGTCTGGGTGGAGTAGTAAACCTGTGGAGTCTTGAAGGATGTGGTAGAGACCCCTTGGATGGATGAGCAGTTACTCTGGACAGTACGGAACTTATGGGTCACAAGAGTAGGTTTCAGCAGAGAACCCTAGAAATGCCAGAGATACTGTACAAAGAAAAATAAAAAAATAATAATAATTTAGTAGCCTGTGTGGATAGAATTTCAGTTTATTTTTCAGCTATTGAACCATGATAATGTAACATAATGACAGTAAAAATAGTGCAACTTCCTCTTTAGGAGGCATGACCACCAACCTGATTCTCTGCTTGGGATGGGGGTCGGCATGGCCCAGGGAATTTCATGTCTAGGGATATACGTATGCTCACGTGCAGCTCCCTTGCAATCAGTTTCTCTGACAGCTTTTGCTTTCACAGGACTGGAAGGGTTTGGGGGCACCCTTGGTAGTTGAACAAATCACACAGACTGCTGAAATTCATGCACATGACATTACATGTTTGATCTGGATAAAGTTTATTTTGTACACAATCCTTTTCAGATCCAAGGACCCCAATCCATTGGTTCACAGTCACTGTTTCATAGTTCTTTGATTTCTTTAGGTTTTCACAGGTAACTTCCAAACCCCATATGCCTATTTAAATGTCCATCAAAGTAACATTTCAACTGTCCGCTGAGGACAATGGTTCCCTCCTGGATGGAAGCAGGCCATGACCTCAGTATAGGAGGTTGATCCACACTCCCCAATATAGGCATACCTCTCCTCTCTGCACCATTCCTTCTACCATTACTTGAAGGCATTGGTGCAAAGGTCCCTATCCGTCCCCATATAGAACAAGACACAGTCTCGACTTGTATTTTAAACACATGGGAAACACAGGCTCAACCAGATAAATGCTCTAACTTTATCAAAAATAAAAATTTACACATGGAGATGACTAAGGCAGTTCTTTATGTTTCAGTCCATGAAACAACCTTATCAAATTAATGTATTAGCAGCCATAGTGGTTCTGGTCAGAATTTGTTTTTTTAAATGGATGACAAAATGTCTGACTTAATACACCTTACAAGAAATATTGTATCACTGTATTTAATGTATCTTTTTAGTTTGCTTTATTTATTTGTTGATTACCAGATAAAACTTTCTGATATTTCTTTATTTTTTAGGCAACTCAGAGACATGGCTTATTGCAGATTGGTCTGTTGGATATGGGATATTTTGGACGTGGCAGCAGAAATGTGATTCCATCTTGTGTTGTTTGAAAAATCAGAAATTAATTTCCTTCTGAAATGTGTACAGGATTTAAAATGAATTAAATGTCAGAGATTGTTTCAAATATAATATTTGTCAAGTTTATTTGAAACAGGATATGTGTCAAATTTATTTGAAACACTGTTGACCATACAGGCACAAACCATATTTTACTAAAACTGTGTTGAAATACCTTCTGATTAAACATTTTTGGTTTGTATTTAATCTTTTTAAAAATTGTTTTTAATATATTAACTGTACATTCTCAAAAATATATTCTGCTTTCAACATTTACTTTACTGTATGTATATTCACAGCTTAACAGTCTATGAATGCATGACTCATTGAAATAGTTTTGTCCGGAAAATAAAACAATTTAATTGGAACATACTTATCATCATACTCAGAGTTTCTTTTTATTACTATCAGTTCTGAATTTCATTATAACTGGTTTACTTTTATATCCCTTATCTGTTTTCTCCTGTTGTGAGTCTGAAGCTGGGTCAACATAACCCCCAGACCCTCATCACACACTCAAGTGGCTCACATCCATGCTATCCATGTGGCCAGAAAGGCAGCACTGGTATTTTCATGGCAGCCTGGTCCTGTGGCACATCCATTTGTTTCTTTTCTAATACTATTTCCTATCCCATGCCACTGTGCAATTCAAGTGCATGTTGAGTTGGGACACATGTACACCACATAGAAAGGGCTCCTCACTTCTGTTCTGTCCATGCATGCACTTCCATTAAGTCTCCACCTGGTGGCAGTCATAGGTCAGACAAACAAATGAGTATTTATATATTTACTTCTACAGTGGTAGCCATCCTAAAATTCAGCTTTACCACAGAATAGGTTACCACATTAAGGTACTCAATACATCAATTACCTCCTACTTCATTATCATTTAAGATATCACATAAGCTGAAGTGTTAAGTTATTGTGTTTAATCAGCACAAAAAAGTAATACTTTAGGTAAATTCAGGTGAATAATACTTCTGTAAGGGGAGCTGCTGCAGTGCATTATCTTAATCTAGTTACCTTTTCCTTTGGTAAAAGTGGATGATTAAAACGTCCACCACTGTATGCAAAATGTGCAATACCATCTTTTACCTAGCATTTTAAAACCTTTATATGATAAATTCAGGCAAATCTATCCCATCACATGAAACGGACAATTTTTTTATACAACAATATTTTTAGCAATATCAATGATGGTACATTTCTGACCAGGCTCTTCCCCTCAAACCCCCCCACACACACACCTCAATCGCAGATTCAATCTCCTCAACGGTTTTGCCAGCCCTGATGACCTCAAAATGGGAGGTACAGTATGGGCTCATGGGGGGTTAAGGGTAAGTCTTGTGGATGGCGGTGTGATGGGTCAGGAGTTTTCTTTAACTTTTTTTATTCCCGGACACTGCTGGCCAGGACCTTCTTCAGCTGACTCCAATGCCTGATCCTTTCCCACCAAGATCCTCCCTGGCCTGTGACCCCAATCCCCTTGGTCCATCTGTGACTCACCTGCTTGGATGTCCCTCAGGTTTTACACCCCCCCCAAAATGGGGCCACCTTTAGCTCCATGGTATTCCCATACAATTATCTAATACCAGCAGGTGAAAGTGAAGACCAGAGGGATGATGGGGATCAGGAGGGCAGGATATAGTAGTGGGCATGGTGGCAGGGAGCATCATCATCTGCCTAGCTAGTGAACTTTTTCTGCTTTCCAGTTTCCTGGAGGACAGGATGTGCAAGGACTTGTGCTCCCACACATGACACACTGATGTCCACCTCCCCACCAGTACCTTTGCATTATGTGGACTCTTGGTCACTGACCCCCTGCCATTGCTAGGGGTTGGACTTCTACTGAGGGCTGTATCCCACCTGCCCCAGAGGAGGAGCGGTGTCCCTTGGATGCTCAGTCCTCCTCCTGCTGACTCTCCAACCCTCCAGGCTTGTTTCTAAACCTGGGTCATTGGTGTCACTCACAAATGATTGCACTACCACTTGTGCCAGTGGGACAGCAGGATGGGGCTGGAGTTGCTGGCCGAAGGGGTGTGGTCAATATAGGGTCATATATTTTCAGTGCACGTTTGAGCTTGAATTATAGGCCTCGTTCACTGATAATGGAGGTAATACTATTTCAGCTATTTCTCTATTTCTGCTAAATGGTGGAAGTCTGCCATTTCTGTAGACTGGAAATGGCTGTTTAGGTTTTCTGCTAGCTTCTGACTATTCAAGGCTATGTAGAGATATGCTTGTTTTCCTAATTTGCTTTTGTGTAGTGTAAGAATACAATTTCACGTTGAACCTTGTTTAGGAATAAATGAGATAGCAGAACTAAATGTGCATCAGTACATCACCTGTGTTATCCATTTTGATAAATGAAGCACTAGTGTCTCCTAGCATTTCTTGTTACAAAACCATTGTGTGATAAAATGTAATGAATTAGGACAAAGTGTCAAACTATGTTTTGTTGACTTTGGTAAACACATATGCTTATCAAATGCTACTGGTTGATATGTAAGCAAAATTCAATTTAACCATTTAATGTCTGATGACGTGAGACAAAAAATGTTTGCTCTGTAAAATGTATGAAAACATAGCCATTTATTGAGAGAGATATGGTTTTCCTAACATCAAATGCCATCAGCTATGGTATTGCTTAACATACAACAATGTCATCAACAATGGTACTGTATTTTTAACATGTGATAAAATATCAAGATGGTATTTGCAACATCTGATAACCATCACCTAGGCATGTATAGTACCTTTTAACATCTAGGTTACTTACTCACCATCATCATATCATCTGCATCAACAAGTATATCTGCAGCAACTCAAAGCTATGGGACCTCTAGAGAAAAACAACATGTATAATCATGTGCCATCTGCTGTGCCTCAAAATCATGATGCCACAAGTCATTTATAGTGCTGTGAGGAATGTAGAATTCTGCCAACAAAATTAGTATGGAAGGACCATTCCACTGGCAGAATTTCAACTGGAATTTTGCTGGTTCTTCTGCATAAATCTTCCTGCTGCTATCTGTGAAATATATTTCACAGAATAGCATTTTTTTTTGTAGAAAATCATTCCACAACCATTTCCACAAAAAAAAAAAGGTCTGTGGAATATTATTCTGTGGAACAGCATTTTTTCTGTGGAAAATCATTATGTTACCAGCTCTGCAGAAAACATTGAGATCTGCATAATAAAATTCTGTGGAAATGTTGTAGAAAAACTCATTCCACATTTTTCTGCTGCAAAGTTCTGCCATTCTGTTTCTGGCGAAATGTGGTAGAATTTCAGTGGAATTTCTAAAATTCTGCAAAATTCCATTCTGCCAGAACTTGAAAATTCTGCACAGCACTAGTCATTTAGTAACAAGACTCCCACCAGCTCCTAACATCTACACCGGATTGGACCATCGAGAGAAAAAATACCAGCAAACAGCTCTACCCTCCCTGCCATGGACTGGGTAAGAACAAATGTTCATAAAAGACTGCAAGCCATTGCCAAACAAAACTCCCTAATTAACATCTGATCTTTGGCAAGAGAATAAAAGGGCTGGGAGTGAGATGGCTACCTGGGGGGACTGCAAGTTCATCGAGTGGCTAATGTGTGTGTGTTTTGCTAAGAACTGTACAAACTGTCATCAACTGGACTGGTTATGTGCCAAGCTGAAACTGGGACTCTTGTTCTAAAGGTTTTAGTTAAAAAGGAACTGTTCAAAGGACATGCCTTCCCATTATGAACCCCCCCCGCACCTTCCAGAGGGAAGCAAAAGACTATCAGCAAAATCATGTTCTTCTAATAAGAGTTAATTGGTACAAATGTATTTGAAAGGGGCTGTTGCTTAATTACTTGCTAATTGCTTATCTATCATCTTTTTCTTTTCAAGTCTGCGTTGCTTAAAATAAAACCTATTGAATGGTATAGTATGGGTTTCTTGCTATCTGCTTGTCCTGTGAAACTCACAGCATTGTGGGATTTATGTGAGGTCCACTACACTAGGATTAAAATTTGCTCTAGGGCTAGTATAAGCAAATCAGGTTGCCTCCCACACATTTGGCTGCCAAGTTTAGGTTGGGATAACACAAACTAGGAGTTGTGAAGAAAAAATGTAAAAGAAAGTTAAAAAAAGGACAACAAAATTTAGATCCATGGATGATAGATGGTAGATACAGGAAGGGAAATAAAGCAGTTTCTCAGAACATAAAATTAAAAGAAAAATCAGTATTAGTTTAATATGAAAGTTAATGTATTCACACCCTCAGTGTGGCTTATTTAGGTTAACACAACGTGTGTAATGATATAGTCCAGCTGCTATTTTATATACTGGGAGGTACTGAATTTTCAAATACTCAGTATTGTATGCTGGTAATTATTTTACCATCACTGCTAATTATACTGATCTCTTGAAAATATATTGCTCTTGTACAGATTCTTCACAAACAAATATCCATTCTTGTTTTGCATGTGATATGGAGTTTCAAGTCTTGGTTAAAAAAACAGGAAATAGTAAAAAACAGTCTGATTAATTCACATGTTGTATTATTTGAAAAAAAAAAGAAACACACACGCACACACACACACATTTCAACAACACCAGAATACTTATTTATTTTTCTTCTTGGTGGGTGGATAACCTGTAACAGTGACTATCAGAGTGTAATTTTAATGAGAACTATACATGTGATATCAATAGAGTATATTAATATATCCACCGAGTCCATACAGTTGCAAGAGTTGTCTCACAAACATTATAAGAGTATTTAACCTACTCATATTTTTGTTTGTGTTTTGCATACCATTGCATTGGTCTCTGTTACACTGTCATGTGCAGCCTGATCCCCATGTCACATGAGAAGAGGCACTATTCTAAATGGCTGGCTGGGATCCAACAAGATACTATACATTTTTTGGCAAAGAAACAAGTGCTGGTATAGATTCCATACAGCTGATTAACAACAAATCTCTTGAGGTAGAAGTAAGCAATAACACACAACAGGGTATATGGTAATGCTAGAATACTGCAGTCCCAAGTGGGTTGTGAGGCACAAGGTGCAGCAGATTGACTTCAACCACCTGAGAAGTACAGTAATTTATGGCATTACCACACACCCTAGAGTGTGTTATTGTGCGTTTATCATGCTACAAGGTATCTAACCTCCAGATAAACATTTACATAAAAGTTACATAAGTCACAATTACTTTCTTTGACCTTTGCAGAGAACAGAATCAGTTAGAGATCAACTGCAACAATTCTGATGACATCATTATATGCCTATGCAGCATTGAAACCAGAAGTTCAAATTGCATGAAAACATCACAAAAATGGTCATTTAAAGGGTTATAACTGTTACAGTGAAGCTGCATAACTCGAATGCATGGTGGCTTGACATATAACAAGGCCTGCAGTAATGCAAGCAGGACACAAGGATGTATGGGCACGGGGTTTTGACAGCAGGATGGAAGATGTATTACTGCCTGTATGTATCACTGGTGAGGCCACACCATGGAGTGATTTGCCCATTTCTGGAGTACACATACAGTATAAGGAAGACAGTGACAGGCTGGAGACAATCCAGCATACAGCAGTCAAAATGACTCAGTGACGTCAGGGCAGATATTATGAGGACTGACTTAGATCACTGATCATGTACTCACTTAAGGCAAGAGGTGAGAGTGTTGATACGATAAAGATCTATAAGTCCATGAAAGGGATGAACAAGGTGAACTGTGTGGAATTATTCAACAGAAGCAGTAAATCTAGAACACAACAACATAACTGGAATTTGGCTGAGATGAGGTACCATAAGTGCCCATTTCCAGAGCAGCAGTGTGCTGCAAACTCTTCAAAGATGTTTTGCATTTGTTTGCATGAATGTACCCCTTGTCAACCAATATGGACCCACAGCCAGATTCCATGCTGTGCATGCATGCTCCAAGACAGTGCTCCAACACACAGAGCACAGACATCTTGCATAGCCTGTAAACAACATTTTTCCTTTTCGCATTCCTCCTAGACTCCACTAGGAGACTGTAATGACACACAGGCACCACAGATTTCCAACTCTGGGCTCTTAGTTATGACTTTTCTCATCAAAGTACAATATACAAGAAAATACATTGTACTTACTCTGGATCAGATGCCAGCTTGTTGAAATGAGGTTGGTGCCTTGGCATTAAAGTTTGCTTATCAATTTTCGTTGTACTTGTCTGCAATCGGGGGAGGATATGCATGCTACCATTTAATCCCTCTACCTTTCTTATAGCTAAAAAACTGACTCCTGAGCAAGAAGACTTCTGTAATCAATTCCTGAACATATTTTGGAAATAATATAAACAAACAGTCATGATTATAAAACAAGTGGTATTTATTCTCATCATGCTGAATGGATTTTGAGTTTTGAACTTCCTGCCTCAGTCAGCAGCACTATAATCAATCATGAATGATATTTGATTGAATTTTCTCTCAATATGTTTTGTTATACAAACAATAGTATCCTCCAAGTTGGATAGTAATTGGGCTATATTCATTCATCCAAGTGTGTAATGAGGCCTGACGCTGCAGGGCCCCTGGAAGGTTGGATCTAGACTCTGAAACATTGGGTATAGCCCAATACTTCCCACCTTGGAGGGTATTATTGCATGAATAATGGAACCTATTGAGGGAACATATGGAGGTATTATTGCACTTACAAAAAGGTTATTTGTGTAAATATAAATTAAAATGTAATTTTGTTATAAATGTTTCAATTAATAAATCAAATCACTTTAAAAATGAATATTAGGAATGACAAAAATGTGGTTTTGCAATGTGGTCCATCCACTTGTATGTTTTTCTGTCTCCTGTTGTCCCCCCCCCACACACACACAGACATCCTCTTCCACTAAAGCTCCACTCACCCCCTCTATCATCACCACCACCAGAACAATAGACAGAAGCCCCATTTACACTGACTAAGCTGTTACATACTGGTGTGACTCACACTGGTGTCAGTCTGCAGTTAGTTGCTCTTGATGCCAGTGGTGTACATCACTTAAGGATGTTGGCTTCCTCACTGGTGTCGCATCGGTTTCTTGCAAACTGTTTTGTGGGACCTGTCCTGGAAGAAGCTGTCTGCTACAGTGAGATTACCCTCAAGCAATGATGTGTCAAGTGGCAACCATTTACACTACACTTGAAAATGCCCAGACCAGTTCAATTCCTTTGTCTGGGAAAAGAGGGGAAGAGCCACACTGGTTTGGTGCCTGAGCAGTTTACACATGTAGATGTACATCATTGTGACTCTCCAAACCACCTACACTAGTGTAGAAATGGCCATTGTAAATAGGACTAGAGTCTCTTCTGCTAAACATCCAACAAACCAGCATACATAGTTATGGTTACCTTGAAAAAGCTGTGTTAATGAAAGCTGTTCATCCCAGCAGAGACCAGGAAATTGCAAATCCATTTTCTGACACAATGTATTGCACATACTGGCATATTATTTTGCTTAAATATGAATAGTAACAGAAATTTGGGCATTTCTGACACTGTAGCCAATGAAGAGAAGGAAACAACTAATATTAATATGCATACATTGCCAGACTCACTCACTTAATATATCAGGTATCATTACATTTATGTCTTCACTTATTTAGCTTACTGATTGAAATGAGTTCTAACTTATAGTATGTACTATAGTTCTGTTATTACAAAGACATCCAATGTTAACTTGCATCCGTTATCTTTCAGATGAGACGCTAAACTGAGGTCCCATCTGCCTGTTCTGCTGGTTGTTCAGGTAGACATTAAAGATCGAATGGCATTTCTCAAAAATAATAAGGAATTTTTTTTATTGATAAATGGAAAAAGAAACCATAAATATGAATTCCATACAATTCCCCTTACAAATTACAAACAAGAGTACCATCAAACAAAAAAATAAACACATTAAACAAAATAACATCTATTTCTTACATTTCTTCCTTATTGTGCATATATCCACCACTATAATTTGATTTTGTTGTGATCTCTCTTACTGCAAAAAAGAGATGCTCTTATTCCATAAGGTTCTTCCCTTAGACTAAGAGTACATTTTCTCATCTTGTGCATACACATTTTCAAGTGCTGGAATGAATGAGCATGTACCATGCTCATTCATTCATTCAAGCACTCAGTAGGGCTGCCGGCCATGGAGGTGAGTGGAGGGCTGTGCCAGTGGCCCAGTCAGGGTACTGGGGGAGCTGGGATGGGTGATGCTATGTACTGATGGGTGGGGGGCTCACTAGACACCAGGAGTGAAGGGTATATATATATATATATATATATATAAGTATATATATATATATATATATATATATATATATATATTTAAACAAACAATGGAGGTGCAAGGTAACTTGGGAGGTGATTATTTAATGTTTGTGACCAGTGACAGACGGGGGACCACTAGACACCAGGGAGAAGTTGGAGAACTCACAATTTCACTGAGGAGATGAAATTGCTTCCATAGATATGGTTTCACCGTGGGTGCAAAATTTCACCCGCAAGTGAAATTTCACCAGCTTGGGGTGAAATTTCCTGCCCAACCGAGGGTGAAATTTTGCATTTTGCCCAGAAAAATATTTCACGAAATGCGCTAATTACGCAAAATATTTCACTGGGTGAAATTTTCCAATTTCGCACATCTCTATAAAGGTGGTGATAAAAACAATAAAATGTAGCACTAATACCCCCAGCAAGACTTAGTAGGCAAATGGTTTAAACAGAAATGCAGAGGGCTTAAGCAATTAAACAACTACCCCCCAGCCCCACTTACATGCATGCATTCCCAGCCAGGATATCAATGGATCAAGTTCAGAAGGGAGAGATGAGTTAGGTCTAACAGAGGAGTGAACTGGACAAGCTTGGGGGGAATGCTGTCTAGGAGGATAATTGCAAGTGTCTTTGGCTAGAAGCCATGATTTGAGATTGTGTTTGAAGGAAGTATGGGTGTTATAAGCTCTGAGGGGTCTGGGTTACTATTCATATTTAAGCAGAAAAATATATCAGTATGTGCAATATATTGCATTAGAAAATGGATTTGCAGCTTCCTGGCCTCTGCTGGGATGAACAGCTTTCATTAACACAGCTTCTTCAAGGTAACCATAACTATGTGTACTGGTTTGGTGGATGTTTAGCAGAAGAGACTCTAGCCCCATTTACAATGGCCATTTCCACACTGGTGTAGGCGGTTTGGAAAGTCACAATGAGGAACATCTGCATGTGTAAACTGCTCAGGCATCAAACCAGTGTGGCTCTTCTCCTCTCCTCTTCTCTCAGTAAAGGAATTTTAATATGGTGCAAATAACCTGTAAGGTATTAATGTAGTACTTTTTTCCATTTTCTTTCAAAAATACTTACAATGAATTCCACATAATATATCTGAAATTGGTTCTCACCATTGTAAATCTAAGTAATACCAGAACAGCTGCATATATGGGCATTCTAGAAACAAATGTTCTTGAGTCTCCAATATAGTAATACATTCTTCTCTTGGGAAATATTGTTCACTTATTTGTTGAAGGGCTTTGGTCTGAAATGTGACAGACTAGGCAGGTGTTTGTAAGGATGTCTGTTCTTTTTTATTTAAGTGTAAATAAAACATTTTATTTTTTAAGAAGAGCCTTATGGTTTAAATTTATGGGTGGTGAGTGTCTGAGTTTTAACTTGTACTTTTCTGTTTTTTTCTCATTGAGCACCACCAGTCCATGTGTGCACTTTCCTCGTGTTTTATCAAAAGAGTACGTGAATTTCCATGGTGTCCTTGCCAAATTCTCCCATTCTCTAAAAACACCACTAACAGCTTAACCTGATTCAATATGTCAGCTTGCATCAGTATCCCCACCCCTCACTCCAGGACAAGACTGAAAATAGGCAAAATTGCCTAGCGCTCCTTTCCTGGTCAACAAAAGTTACATTTTATTTTAAGTGTCTGTTGCAATATAATTAATCATTAATTACAAGCAATAGGGTAATTACACTGTAGTTACAGGTTTGTTGCATGCAACTACATTGCAATTGCCATGTGGTTATAGTGTAGTTACACTGTAACTTCACTGTAGTTAACACACTGAAAGTGTAACCATAAAATAAAATAAATTGTATCACAAATGTAATGCACACTTTCAGATGCACAAAAAATCACAACCTTGTGAAAAGCCTGCAATGATGTTTGCTCTGAAGGAGACAGTTTCATAATGTTCTTACACAGCATCTTACTAGACATGATTAGTTTGAGTTCTTTATAAGGTTTTGAACCTGTAGTAACATATGCAGGAATAAAGATTTGGAAAAAAAATTGACTTCTAAGTTCACCACTTAAGCTCATTAATGACTGTAACTATCAGTGAACTGTCCTAGACAACTTCTCATGTATCTCAAGTCTCTCAGTCATCATCACTCAGTGGTCAATTGCACACAAAAAATGCTGCTGAAAGATTGAGGGCAATCAATATGTAAACCTTTCCCTGATCCTGGCAAAATACAGATAATTTAATACTCTCACTAGAGCTGTCTGAGCTGCAGCCCATGACTAAACACAAACTGAACTGGCTTCAGGAAGTTATTCATCTCCAGCTGCTCTACCTTTTGCCTAGCAATCAACGTATTCACAATTTTGGCCAAAACTGGAAGGTTAGAAACTGGTCTACAGATGACTTCTTGAGTAAGGGTCTCACATCTGTCCCCTTCAGAGAAGCAAGGCAAGCCTCCCGCTGAAAAGAGATACTGATGTTCCCTGCAAATACTGGAGCCAAGTTCACCACATCAACTTTGAGAATCTGAGTCAGAAGCTGGTCCAGTCTACATGTTGTAGTGCACAAATTACTATGTGGAGTGGAAACTGCTGAAATTCTGTCTGTGGCCCAACGGCCCCCTGATTCTTATTAACTACATTTCTACTGGCTACCATACAGGCAGTGTGGTGAAAAGAGTTCTGGATGATGACACAACTGGTCTTGATGAACAAATGGAACTACTTGCACATTTTTATGGAGATGGGCTCCCTACTCCAATAACATTTTGGATGAGGAAATGGGCTCCCTGCTACCTGAACACTTTGGTTGTAAAAGACAGTCCACAATGTGAACATGTGTGCCCAGCCTGTTCCTGTTGGCAATAATCAACTCAGAGAAGAAAATCTTCCTTTTTGTGCGTATTGCTCCTGATAGCCTTCATTGTGGACCATATGAGCAAGCCTGTCATCATGCACCATTGTTCTCCTATATCTGTGCTCTAAACTGTGTCCTAGCAACATCAATCACAGAATCTCAGACAAAAACAAAGGATGCTTTGGCAAGAGGTAAACGGGTATGAACAAAGTGGTGCTAGCGAGTTCATTACTAGAGCGCTGTGAAATTCTTATTTGTTATCATTTTTATTTTTATTTTTCTGGAATTTCTTGTTATTTCTTTTTATTCATTGAAAATACAGTTTTATTAATTGGTATCACATTTATATTCACAAAATACCTCAAAATGACCTTATACACACTGGAAATCACATTTCTAGTATACTACATTGTATTAAGCAGAATTATGCCATGGTCGTGAAAGGTTTTGTAAATCAGAAAATTCCATTGCCACTTCCTTGCAGACAGTCTCTGTGACAACACCAGAGCCTAAACAACAACTGCTGCAAGCATTTATTTAGTTTTTGCCAACAGAAACAAGCAATTTTTTTTAACTTTTTCATGTGTTTGTTTTCATTTCATTTCTTTTTATACCCTGAATTTCTTGTTATTCTTATTTAAGAAAAGCACAGGGCTGGCCTGTCGGTGCAGTGGTTGGATTTCTGCTTGCGACGCCAGCAACCCAGGTTCGGGAATGGACTCGGGACGCTGGAGGGCCAGCTGGGGAAAGAAGGCTAGAGCATCCTGTGGCTACTCACTGTCTCTCGGGTGGAGGATGGATGAGGGACCCGGTGCTTGCCAACTCCTGGCTGAGGCTGGGGTATGGTAACATGCTGGGGTCCCACTAACTAAGGGGGGGGGCATGGTGAACATCAGCTTATGCCTTGACATTGTGGTACACCATGCCCCAGGGAACAAAGCAGAAAAGTGCTCCATGGCTGACCGGATGATGGTGACTGGCTCTCATTGCCACCGAGCCCCTGATGTTGCCCAGACCCACCTCAGCAGCACCCAGGCCAAGTAGCATGTGCTGGCCAGCCCCTACTGGTGCCTATCTCCCTCAGAGGAGGGGGACCAACCTGATGAAGGGTTATTTCCGGGTTACCCAGGAGGGCTGCGAATATGAGGTGGTGGTGGCTGGCATCAGGGCAGGGGAACCATCTGGGACCTAGGCTGCCCTAAGAAGTGACCAAAAAGGAGCAAGGGAAGGTGGGAAAAAAAAAGAAAAGAAAAGCATGGGTCTCTATTCGTTACCTTAAACAAGGTACAATTACCTGCCTCAGCTGCAGCAGTGTAATGGGCCATACCTCTCAGAGGAGACTCCCAACAGGCCTGAGGTATCCAAAATGCCCAGAAACCAAACTGGATCCAGGTCCATTTTGCACAGAAGAGAAGTTGTCAATGCTTTATTTAATCAGTACAGTCATTCAAGATCATATCATTATACAGTATGTAACAAATATAATCACATAGGGGCTGTCTCATACATACATGTACTGTGTCAAACATGGGTGAACAAAGTATTGGTGCTAACCATAGCCAACAGGAGATGACCCAATTGGGATGGGAGGGTAATACTTTGCTACAAGATCTGGTACTATTTATGACATTTCAGTCATCTTGATATAAAGTGAAACATGCCCTGCTACAAATACGGCACATATACCAATTAGAAACTATAATAAATCTGAATGTTACTGATTCAAGATGTGCTAAGTACAATCACATTTATGTATTGGCTACAATACAAATAATACCTTTACTTAGCCAATGTTGATCAGTTATGACCTCACGCAAACACTCCTCATACAGATCACTATGTCTACTATCCTGATTAACCACAGATTATTGATGGATAGCTATTTCTGGAGCAGAAGGTCACTAACACAATTATTGAAACTTGCTCACCAATATGCATGATTTGAAATTGACAGACCATTCTAATAGTACTTTACAACCTTTTGTTTTGCTTTCACATCGTTTTGTTCATTATTTCTTCGAATAAATGTAAATATTAAATGTATGTATATGCCTGATAAGACTGTAGTTGATCTTCTTAAACCATAAATAATATTTTTTTCATTGATTACAAATATGTATGTAAAGAGTCCTACAGTACCTTGGCAACGTGCCAGACATTGAACTGATGCTGGATGTCTGGTTACCGTTCTCTCATATATTTTTTAAACTCCTACAGTATATGTCTGTACATTGTTAGACTCTATATATTTATGCCTGATTCTTTTAAAACCTGAGAACTTCTCTTGAGACCTTTCAACTCCATGGCATTTGACTTCTTAACTTTGTTACGCTACGTAGCAAGTAAATACTAAAGTAGCATAGAAAATCATTATATAACCAAATTGTAAGTAAAATCAGAATAAAATAATAAAGGTAGCCTGGATAAGTTGTACATTTAGCATTTTACAATGCTCTAAATCGATGAGGGAATGTGAGCCATACTTGGGTGTATGGCCAGGACAGCTAAGCCTGGTGTTACCCCTAATTTTACAGGTTTATTCTTGAGATTGGTTAAAAGCCTTTATTGATGTCTACTACATACATTTTATACAGATGGAATTAATTATAAAGGCTGAATAATGTTGTATGTTCTGAGGGCAATGTTTGAAACAGTTAAATAGTGAAACAAATTTAACATGAGCAATGCACTTCCACCAGTAAAAACAAAATGCTACAGGTCGTAAGTCATTTTCCAATGGGCATAAAACCATGTCTTGGTTGAGTCTGCCAAATACAGAAGTGACACCTTCCATATCTCTGTTCCAAAATGGTGAGGCTACCAAATATTCTCAAAAAAGCTTTACAGTTTCCAATGCAAACAAAACATGTCTGCAATAACAGTAGAATGGAGCTCTCAAAAACTATATATTTTTGTTCTCTCTCTCAGGTGAAGGATTGATTTGCTGTTTGGCTTCACTAAATTCAAGAACAGAAAGAAATGTTAATACCTGAATGTACCCCCCCCCCTTAGGAAAGGACTTACCTTAACTGTTGCTGCTGCCCTCCTGAGACCCCACACTGTTTCTGCTGTTCCTGCTGCCATCTCCCACCTGCCAACCACATTTGTGGTGATGGGAAGAAACAACATGGCAGAGCAAGCATTTGTGGCACCTTCTTTGCTCTTTTAGTGGCTGCAACGGAATTCTTCACTGCCTGTCTCCCAATCCTGACAGGGGGGGCCAGGAGCTACCTGGGACAAACAGCTTAGTTTTGGCATCTTCAATATCACAAGAACACTGACAGCCAATGACAGAGCAGTAGCACATGTGCAGGAGCTCCTCCCCAGCATTCCCTGCTCCACCTGACCCAAGCAGTGAGAAACTCCCTGACCTGCTGCACCAGCAACAAAACAGACTGAATGGAAAACAACTGAGGGGAGCTGCAACTAACAACTTGGGCCAGCACACTGATAGGGGAAGATAAATAAATAAAAGTCTTTGGAGTACAAGGCTCCATCAGCATATGGGGCAGCAGTTTCTGTGACCCCTGACTCTGGAGACCGACCAGTCAGAAGGCTAGAAAACTCTACCAACAGGAACTAAGGACTGTGGAAGGATGATGCAATTGGACCCTCTTCGATGTACTGGAAGGCTAAGGGCTAATACAAAGTCAAGACAGGGTAGAAGGACTGACTGACATATCTGCCTATCAACACAAACACTGGAGAGGGAAAAAGAAGTTTCTGAGCTCACAGGGAGCTTGTGGCACTTGGAGAGAGATTCAGAGGTGAGCAGATCTGCTGCTACTTGTAAGTGCTGGAGACCTAGCCAAGCCCTGATCTTGGGAGTCCTATCCTGGGCTTATCCTTCCAAATGCTGTGATTCTTACCCTGGGCTTATAGCTGTGTGAATGTGCCAGAAGGACACCTGCAGAATAAAGCTGCTATGAGAGAATCTGAGAGGTCCAAATTCTGAGGAAAGCCTCTGAGCTAGGGAATTGGTGGCGGAGACCTGCACCTCCATCAAGCTGCTGCAGAGCCAAGTAGGGGGACTGCTAGCTCTTATCTATTTTTTTTTGGCTCCTCTTTCCTCAGCCAGTCCCCCTTCTGCCACAGAGCTCCACCCAGCCCTGTCACCCCATCATCTCTGGGGCTTACCCTCCCATCACCATACAGTGCCCCATGAATTACCCCCTTGGCAGAACCCCCTTGGCACCCCCACTTCCCAGGAGAACGCTGGGTATTGGATATGGCAGTGGACAGGTGTAGGGCCTGAGACAGAGTGTGGAATCATCCTGCATGGCCTCAGCATTTTCTGCTTGTTTTCATCTCTCCCCTCAGGCACCCTGGTGGGTCATAACTGAAGAGGACACACACATGCATGAGCATCTCAGTTATAAGGCAACCAATTCTCCCAAGCTATGAGTCTGTTTGCGCTACCACTTGAGGACACCCACGCAGCAGTAATGCAGCAGAGCTCACAGTCCTGCTTCTCCCAAAGGAGGAGAGCATTCTATGGGATGCTCAACCCTTCTCCTCCCTGCTGATTCCCAAGTGACCTGAGTCCATTCCCAACCCTGGGTCACTGGTGTGGGGCTGGTGAGGCATTAATACCTAAGACCTCCATACCACTGGGCCAGCTAGCTCTTATCTACTGGGGTGAATGCAGGAAAGGGGAATCATGGGCAGGTGCCCTGAGTATGTGGGTACTCTTGATCAAGAAAGAGAAGTAGGACTGTCAGGGTCACTCCTGCAGTCTGGGCTCCTTGAGAACTGTGAAGCCACCGTGTAGTGCACCTGTGTGCTGTGAGTGTTGAACCAGAAGGGATATGCTGCTGCCAAGTTCCTGAGAGAGTCCAACATGTTCTAAATCCAGGCCACTGGGGCCTACTGCTGAATGCAAGGGGTAAAAGAAAAGAAAGATAGTAAAAAAAGTGTGGAGGAAATAAGGAAGGGCAAATGGGAAATAAGATTGGGGGGTGGCTGGATAATCTGGAGAGCCATGTGCACAAATGCTCGAAGTCTGGGCAATAAGATTGCAGAACTAGAGGGCATCATGGCAGATGTAGACCTGGATATAGTAGCAAATACCGAGTCCTGGTGCAATGAAAACTGGGACTGGGTTGTACCCATACCAGGTTATACTCTGTTCAGAAAAGATAGGGTAGGTAGAAAAGGGGGAGGAGTGGTTCTTTATATCAGGGACAACATAAAAGCTATGGAAATACAGGGAGAGCAGGGAGAAACTGAGGTGCTGTGGGTCACCCTAGAGACATGGGAGAGGGCCACTATTCACACAGGAGTGATCTACAGACCTCCAGAACGGGGGGGGTGGATAAAGATACAGTATGATTGAAGCAATCCAAAGGATGGCATGCAAAGGGGAGGTATTGTATTGCTGGTAGGGGACTTTAATCTACTGGACATGGGAAGGAGCCTAACAGCTGCTGCATTATTCAGAAGTAGGGACATCCTGAATTTCCTGCAAGGGGTGCTCCTCAGACAACTAGTTAAGGAACCCATTCATGAGGGGGGGTACTACTGGACCTGGTACTGATGAATGGGGAGTGTTACTGAGGTCACAGTGGGTGGCCACTTAGGGACCAGTGATTACCGTATGGTGTGGCTAAATATGAGAAATGGGCCAGAATTGAACCGTGCTAAGATAAGAGTCTTAGACTTCAGGAGGGCCAATATTAAGAAAATGGCAGAATGCCTCAGGGACACACTAGCAGGGATAGGGAAACTTGGGGGGAGTCAAGGAACAAGGGGCAAAAATAAAGAGGGGGCATTGAAAAGGCAACAAATCTTTGTGTCAGGCCAGTTAACAAGGACAAGAGAGAAAAGAAACCACTATGGTTCTGTAAAGAAGTAGCAGAGAAAGTAAGGGCAAAAAAAGAAATAGCATTTAGAAGGTACAAAATGACACCAAAGAAGGAGGCTAAGGAGAGTTACCAGGAGAAGCAAAGAGAGGCAGGGAGTTCAGTTAGGAGCACAAAGGCACAAACGGAGGAGAATATTGCCTAGTCAGTAAAAAAAGGGGCTAAAACATTATTTAGATAAATAAGTGAGAAAAGAAAGACCAAAGGAGGGATAGTAAGGCTAAAAGGGGAAGGAGGGGCTTGTGAGAAAGAGGACTGAAAAAAAGCAGATATATTGAACAATTACTTTTGTTCAGTATTTAAGGAGGAAGGGGTAGGTGATGGGCCAAGGATAAGGGCCAAGGACATTAAAGGAAGGGAGGATACTAGTCATTTTACAGAGGAGAGAGTCATCAAAGAACTAACACAATGAAAGGTAAACAAGTCAATGGGACCTGACGGGGTGCCCCCTAGGATACTGAGGGAGCTCAAGGAGGGGCTGGCTGCACCTCTGACAGCTCTGTTCAACCTATCACTAAAAACAGGGGAGATTCCGGGGGATTGGCAGAGGGCAGATGTGGTCCTACTACACAAAAGTGGAAATAAGAAGGAGGCAGGAAATTACAGATCTGTCAGCCTGATTTCAGTAGTTGATAAAGTAATTGAATCGCTACTGAAGGAAAGGATTGGAGAATACCTTGTAACCAGTGGATTACAGGATCCGAGGCAACATGGTTTCACATGTGGAGGTCTTGCCAGACAAACCTGATTGAGTTCTTTGACTGGGTGACCAGTGAAGTGGAACAGGGAGGAATGGTAGATGTGGCCTACCTGGATTTCTGTAAGGCTTTCAGCACCGTTCCACATAGAAGACTGGTGAGCAAGCTGGGCAACCTGGGAGTGGGTCCAAAAGTAGTAAAATGGGTAAGAAGTTGGTTAAATAGGAGTCAGAGCATGATAGTAAATGGGGTCTGCTCTGGAGAAGGCAAGGTGACCAATGGGGTGCCACAGAGGTTGGTGCTGGGCCCGGTCCTCCTCTTCAATGTCTTTATTAGTGATATTACAGAAGGGCTGGAAAGGAATGTATGCCTGTTCGCAGATGATACAGAAACCTGCAACAGAGTGGACACATGGGGTGGGGGGTGAAAAGAATGAGGGATGATCTGAAAAAGCTTGAAGAATGGTCAAGGGAATGGCAGCTGGGTTTCAATGCAGAGAAGTGCAAAATTATGCCTTTGGGGCACAGAAACCTAGGGGCAATGTACAAATTAAGGGGGGAGGTATTAACAATGACAAAACAGTAAATGGACGTTGGAGTAATCATTTCTGATGACTTAATGGTAGCCAAGCAGTATGATAAGGCAATGGGGAAGGCTAGCAGGATGCTTGGGTGTATAGGGAGGGGCATCATTGGCAGAAAGAGGGGGTAGTAATACCCCTGTATAGATCACTGGTAAGACCCCACGTAAAGAGAGGAGGTGGTACAAAGGAGGTCTACCAAAATGGTGCAAGGCCTGAATCAAAAGCCCTCTGAGGAACAACTCAAGGAATGTACTATGTGCTCTCTAGAGGAAAGGAGGGAAAGGGGAATATGATAGAAACATTCAAATACCTCACAGGTATTAATAAGGTACAAGAAGGTAGCATTTTCCATAGGAGTAGATGCTCGAGGACAAGGAGTCACATTATGAAGCTTGAGGTGGAGGCTCAGAGGAAATGTGAAGAAATACTTTTTCACAGAGAGGGTAGTGGATGCTTGGAACAGCCTCCCAGTAGAAATGGTGGTGGCTAAAATGGTAACAAGATTCAAGCAGGCATGGGATAGACACATGGGGACCTTAAAAGTAAGGCAAGGGGGGGAGAAGACTGGAGATCGAGTAGGGTCTGTGGTGGCACAGTAGGGGAGGGAATATAGTGCAGACTAGGTGGGCCAAGAGGTCCTTATCTGCCGACAACTTCTATGTTTCTATGTTAATGCTTCCTGACTTGCTGTTGTGTGCTGGTTCCCACCTTGTCTGAGTTGCTGCATCTGTGGATCACATGAGTGCTGATGCTTCTGGCTGGGGTCTTTGGTACTTTTTCCTTTTTAATTACAATTATCTCATTGGGAATACAAAGCTGGGTTTTCTAAACAGTTGGATTTTTGAAGTTCTTTAAATTGTGCTAGCACACTATGACCTGCTGAGAGGTTAAATTGCAAGCTTGCAAATTTTAATCAAATACATGCTCGAAAGAACCCAGTCAATGTAGCTACCAGGCCTGCACCAGGAACTTAGTGTAATTCCTGGGTACCCAGAGTTGCTGGTCATGTGTCACACCTGAAATCATAGTTTTATTACTGGCATGAGCTAACCCGTTTACCACACCCTGTGTAGTATAATTCATCCTTGTATGCTCCTTGATTGAGGTGGGTGCTTCACAGACTGTTTGGAATATGAGAAGTTGGTAGTGATCCACAGCACAGTGGCTCCCTGGTGGCATTGCTGCAGGGTGGGAGTGCTCAAGGTGACTTGCATCTGTCTAACTCTCTCTTCTCCTCAAGCTTCCAGACCTGTGTTCTTAAATAAAAGCACTGCTAATTTGTTGAATTTCATTTTTGTGTGTGCACCTACTTTGTGTAACCTGATTGAAGTGCTTATTGGTAAAGGTAACAACTGTCTTGGTGATCACCAGAGGAGTACAGGGAGGGGAAGTAGGAGGGAGGGGGGAAATAATTGGGGGAGGTAGAGCAACTACTGCACACTACCAGTGAGCTGGGTTGGCAGACAAGCTAGACTGTTACGCCTAATCTGCAGGCAACTATGTAAGTATGTATGTATGTCTTATTGGTCCTGAGGGAATAGTGAAGTCCTGTGTAGGGAGGTGAGTAGGTACTGCATCCCAGGGGGTGGCAGTACACACAACATCTGGCCCACTTATTCTCACTGGGTGGAGGCACTGCACTATTTCTTATTTTTTTCATGGATGAACCCCTTACCAGAGCAGAAAGAATGAACACAACCCCATGAACCAGGTGGGCCCTGTACTGTCACTGGGCAGGGGTGTGAACCCAGACACAGCAACCTGGGGGTCACACACTGGAGGCACCACTGTTATCTCATACTGAACATCTGGGCACAGCTGGGGGCTTCTCAGAGACTTTGCCACTGACATCCCTCCTCCAAAAATGTCTGTGAAAGTAAATAGGGCATTTCAAGAAGTAGAGGACAAGACCCTCAGAAAGTACTCCAAGTAAAGAATGCATCTGAGGAGTGGGACAAGAGATCCATCTTGGAAGTACTTGAGGATGCCCTTAAAGAATGTGGGAAAATGAAACTTCAGATGATGACTTCAGAACCAGGTACCCAGTTTAGAAACCTAGTTATAGAAACTGAGGACTTAGGGGCCATGAACCTTACTGCCATGCCAAGAGATCTGGGTGGTGATAAGCAAAGGAATCTTGACAGCCTAAAACCTCCTTCACCATGCCTGAATTCTGCTGGGGATTTCAAGACAAGCTAGAAATATTGTTGGATAGTAAAGGGAAGACCTTCAAGGATGTGCAGACCTTGTTGAGTCCTTGCGCAACCTCAGAAGAGTCTGGACTGGCTCACCTTGCTGACTCAGACTATTACCGATGTCCAGCAATTTTTTTCTCACATCATCCCCACCCCAACTGAAGAAGATGATTATGAAGCCTGGACTGATCATGCTGTTCTAATGCTACATGAATTGCAATATACTGAGACCTAAATTTTAAGATCAATCATCAATCATCAATCATTCTTTATTTATATGAGGCGCCTTTCTTAAACCAAGGCACCTGTACAAATTACATAAGACAATAAATATTTAAAACAAGATTAAAATAATCAACAATCATTAAAAGATTTGCTAAAAAGGTAGGTTTTCAAGGCTCCTACTAACAAAGAACTTGAAATGGCTGGCTTTTGCATGTCACAGACCCAGAGGCCAGAGTAGATGAATGCCTTACCACCCTAGACAGTGTGTTTGGAAGTACAGAATCCTGTGATGACTTGTATTGGAAGTTTAAGACCACCAAACAGTGCTGAAGGGAGCCCCTCTTACCTATCTAAACTGACTTGAGAGGTCTTACATAAAAGTGTACCACAGTACCTTGTAGGTGGAATAAAGTCCAAGGATCTCAACAATGTGCAATGAGAAGAAGTGCTGAAGGTTGCCTGATTTTAAGAGTTATTGCTGTTAAAATTATGCTTGAGAGAGAGAGAGAGAGAGACTGGTTGAACCACCCTCCCACTGAGTCCTGCAGTGGGAGGTTAGAGAAGCTGAGGAACAATAGGAACAGTGGGATACCTGCTTCTACTGCCAGTGTCCAAGTGTTGGACAGTGGAGGCTTGCTTGATGTCAGAGAACTATAGAGACTGATTCAAAAAATGAAAAGTGTAATAGTCCAACCTGGTATGACCAACCAACTCCCTGGGGGGCTCTAGACCCTTAGTCTCCAGCACACTTGTTTCAATTAATGTTGTGCCAACTGCCTCAAGCAATGGGGTATGACCACATATGCTCTCTCACTGGAGGAAGTCCATACTCAGCTATCCAAACTAAAGAAAATTATCAGAGAAACAATGACCCACCAAGTCCTGCAATCACCTAGGACCCCTGCCTGGGAGGGAGGGCACCTATGAAACTCTCCATCTGGAACCCCAAAACAGCAAATGCATAGAGACAATGTATACAGCTAGTGCTGCAGCAGGGATGGGCGTATCAAAGGTGAATGTCAGTCAGACTTCAACTTTCAGAGGGTTGCTGACTGGCTACTCAGTGAAAAATTTGCCACGAAACTCACCAGGTCTTTAAACTTCAGCAGGCCCCCAGTAGAGGAGCACTCAGGTGCCCTGGGAACAAGTAATTTACCAGCAACCATTGCTAAAGCTACAGGTCATGTTAAACCAGTTAATCAGATACAGAAGTCAAGGAACTGGGACAAGACTATGGGTCCTATTGCAGATGTGGAAGTTCGAGTGGATGGACAGCCCTCTCAAGTACTGTACTCCTAGATAGTGGCTTCCATGTCTCTACAGTGTTCAACTTCTATTATGGTAAGTATCTGTCACACAAAAAGTTACAGCCCCTGGAAGGCTTGGATGCATGGGATCTCAAGTGAAGCTTCATACACCCATCTGGGCTTTACTTGTATCTGGATCTCCTTCCTGGTGAACATTGCTGGAACTTCTACTACTGTGAAGACATGTGCCCTGGCGTGCATGCAGATGAGTATGTATGAAGAGATTCCAATCACTGTAGGGACCAATGCCCACATGTTTCACTATGTGGGACAGTCATATAAAGTTTGAAGCCTGGCAAGGAAAATCATCAGTGCTGTGCCATGGACTTGTCAGACAAGCTTACACTCACAAAGTCCCTGTCCTTCCTGAAGATGAATCTATGGGAATTGATTCTCACCAGGACAGATCTAAAGTGGTGTTACCCACACCCCCAAAGCAGAGTATGCCACCAAGGGAGTAATGCACCTCAAGGGCTCCTACCACAATCACTTACTAGTGTTGAATGACCCAGGGGATGCTGGTGTGCAAGAGAATCATAGTTAAACTTAGCATACTGACAGTTAAAGCTCATGCACATGTCTGATGTCTGACAAGGAACAGTTCATGTGATGAATGTAACAGACCAAGCAGTGACCATTCAAAGAGGGCAGACCCTTGTCAGGGTCTACTGTGCAGATCTGGCAGTGCAGCCACAAAGGGAGAGATAACCTGGCTCCAAGATAATTGGATCCTTCATTGTTTAAGTTTGGATACTCCTCCTTGCCCACAGAGTGGCACAACAGAATTCAAACGAAGTTTGCACAGCCGACAGAAGTTTTCTCCCTGAAGGAATGGGACATTGGGTGTGCCAAGGATGTGCAGCACCACATCCTGGTCACTGACGAAAAACCTTTTAGGGAGCATTCAAGATGACTAGCCCCACTGAGATAGATTATGTCCAGAAGCACTTGCAGGAGGTGCTGGCTGTGAGCATCATTCAGGAATCTAGGAGCCCCTATGTGTCACCAGTTGCAGTTGTCAAGAAGAAGAGTGGGACTGTCACGATATGTGTGTGGACTAACAGACTCTAAATGAAAGACCCGTACCCAATCAATATACTATGCCACGAGACCCTAGAGTGTCTGAATGGAATTCAATGGTTCAGTGTGATAGATTTTAGATCTAACTACTGTCAAATCCCAATGACCAAGTAAGCTCAAGAAAAGATGGCATTCAACTGCCCCCCAAGGTTCTAAAAGATCATATGAATGCTGCAAGGGATCTCAGGAGTACAAGCAACATTCCAGTGACTGAAGAAGAGAGCAGTGGGTGACATGAACCTTTTGGAATGCCTTGTGTATTTGGATGACATTATCATACTCGGGACAACCCTAGAAGAAAATGAAACCCAGCTCTTCAAAGTACTCGATATATAAGAAGAGCATGGCCCCAAGCTGTCCAACAGAAAGTGCCAGTTCTTCAGGTCCTCGGTCAAGTACTGTATGTGGGTTACTGGCTGTGGGGCGGCAGTCTTCTGGGAGACATTCTGGAGGCTGCGATGATACTGCCATATTTGCAGGCAACTCTCTGCTCTAAGAGAGGAGATTGCTCATCTCCAGGCTGACCTGGCAAGGATTAGAGAAACCTATCTCACCTAGGGAACACCAGGGCCGCCATCACTGCCTCAGAGGTTGCCAAAAAGAGGAGCAGTTGGCCATGGTGGGCTCAGGGAGGATGAAGGTGGTGGAACAGAGGTGCATCCCTCCAGTTGTACCTCTCCATAATTCATACACCATTCTGATGGAGCGTTGTTCCTCTGTGGAGGCACCCACAGAGGAGACCAAGGAGGATGCTGGGAACCTCCACAAGGGAGACACACAGGAGGGTGGCATGGGACACCACAGGGAAAGGCAGCAGCTCCTGGTGGGGGACTCAATTGTTTGTGGGGTAGAATGGGGCGAGGGAAGGGAGAGGGAGGTAAGGTGCTTGCCTGGTGCCATAGCTTGGAGGAACAGGAAGTGAATCCTCAGGATCATGGAAGCAGTTGTATGGGAGAGGGAGCTGACATCATTGTCCACCTAGAGGCAAATGACCTAGCTGGGCATGGGATCAGAGCAGTGCAGGAGGAGTTTGTGGATTTGGGGAAGGTCCTTAGACAAGTAGCACACACAGTAACCTTCTCAGCGGTGCTGCCTGTCTATGGCATTGGTGAAGCAAAGGTAATATGCACCATGCCATTCAATGAATGGTTAAAAACTGGTGCGGAGCACACGGTTTTGACTTCATTGGGGACTGGGGTTCACCTGGAGGAATACAGGCCTATACTGGCACAATGGTCTGCATCTGTCCGGGAAGAGAACCAGGCTCCTAGGTGATAGATTTAAATGTTTCATTGGCAAGCTTTTAAATGAGCCAAGGGGGAGGCACTGATAAGAAGCAGGGAATTCCCAGACTTTCCCCACAAAACAGGGTAGTTAGTGAGGTAAACACCAAGGTAGAGAGGTCAATAGGGAGCTGGACAGGGGTAAATGGAGAAAAAGGCAAAGGTAGTAAAGACAGGGATGGGGCTAAAAGGGGTAAGGCCATCAAGAAATGGAGGGTGATCTTTACCAATGCCCATAGACTGGGTAATAAACTTCCTGAACTAGTGGCCTTAATAAAAGAGGAACACCTGGATATTGTGACAGTCACAGAAACATGGTACATGGAGAACCATGACTGGGATGTCAACATACCAGGGTACACAATCTACAGGAGTGACAGGGAAGGTAAAAGAGGAGGAGGCATAGCTCTCTATGTAAGGGAAGGGATCAAAGCAATGGAACTAAAGGGTAAAAGGGGAGGAGAGGAAGCACTGTGGGTCACCTTGAAGACAGGAAATGGCACCACAGTCTGCATGGATGTTGTATACAGACCCCATTTCAAAGGGAGGAAATGGACAAGGAAATTATAGAAGGCATTCTTAGAATTGCAGAAAAACAGGAGATATTGTTGATGGGGGACCTGAATATGCCAGATGTTAACTGGAGCATATTTGCTGTGGCCACATCCAAGAGCAGGGCCATTCTTGATGCCCTTCAGGGGGCATGCCTCAGACAGCTAGGGTTGGAACCCACTTAGGAGGGAGCAATCTTAGACCTAGTACTCTCAAACTGGGATGGAGAGAAGATCACAGATTTAGAAGCGGGTAGCCATCTGGGAACAAGCGACCACCAAACAGTGTGATTCATGATAAACACAGCTGTAGAGTCAAGCCATACAAAAGTGAGGGTACTGGACTCTAGGATGGCTGACTTTGGCAAAATGGGTGAGTGCCTAGGGAATGCACTAGAAAATGGGCAGGAAGAAGGGGTGGAAGAACAATGGGGAAAAATCAAAACTGCCATCACAGATGCAACAAGCCTTTGTGTGAAGCAAATAAACAAAACAAAACAAAGTAAAAAAACACTATGGTTCTCAAAAGAGGTGGTGGGGAAGGTTAGGGAGAAAAACATAGTATTCAGGAAGTATAAGGAATCACAGAAGGAGCACCACAGAGAACTGTATCAGTTAAAGCAGAAGGAAGCAGGGAAGGCAGTCAGAACAGTGAAGGCCCAAACCAAGGAAAAGATAGCCAACTTAGTTAAGAAGGTGGGTAAAATCTTTTATAGGTACATTAGGGAGCGAAGAAAGACCAAGGGATGGATAATGACGCTTAATGGGGGGGAAGTGGGCAGAGGGTGACAGTGAAAGGGCAGAGATACTAAATGAATACTTTTGCTCAGTATTCACAAAAGAAGAAGAGGGAGAGGTACCTAAACCAGACAATAGAAGCATTCTGGACAAGGGGTTGATATCAGTCCATTCACAGAAGAAAGGATCCTGAAAGAACTCCTAAAACTAAAGGTGGTCAAAGCAATGGGTCCTGATGGGATTCACCCCAGAATTCTAAAAGAATTAAGGGGAGACCTAGTGACACCACTGACTACCTTTTTTAACAAATCATGGGATAATGGTGTGGTATCTGAGGAATGGAGGAGGGTGGATGTAATTCCCTTTCACAAAAGTGGCAAGACAGAGGCAGGAAACTATAGACTTGTTAGTTTGACCTCGGTGGTAGAGAAAATGATGGAATCACTTCTGAAGGAAAGAATTGTTGAGTACCTAGAGGCCAGTGGGGCATAGGACCCAAGGCAGCATGGATTCACAGCAGGAAGGTCATGTCAGATGAATCTAATACATTTCTTTGGATGGGTGACCAAAGTAGTAAACCAGGGAGGGGCTATGGATATGGCCTACCTAGACTTTAGCAAGGCATTTGACACAGTCCCACACGTAGGCGATAATGCCCGACAGGGTGGGCGGTATTGGGCAATACAGGACGAGCCAGGGGCGTAATGAGGCCCGACGCCGCAGGTCCAGTATTGCCCATACCGCCCACCCTGGAGGGCATTATTGCGCTTAGAAAATGGGCTACCTGTGGCATTTTTATGTGAGATTTAATAAAATGTAAAAAGAAATTGAAAAAACAGACTAAAATGAAATTTAAATGTATATGCTGTAAAGTAGTCCCTCCTTTTCTGTGCTGTTCCATGTCTTGTTGCCCCCCCACACACTACGACTACTACAGAGCTAATATAGTTCTTCCCATTATTATTTAAAAAAAATGCAGTTTTCTGTCTGTCTTGACATATTTTTTTTTTGCCCCAATCAGAAGTTGCGACATTGTATGGCTGGCATGTCAGTGCAGTCGGAGCAGTGACAGAAGTGGGACTTTCATCAAATTAGTCCCAGAGATGGAGACCCACTGCCGGCTAGCATCACTTGCGAGAGCGAGCAGGCAGTGCTGCTGTTTGTGCCTTTTTTTGTTTCTTTGCGGCATACTGATTTGATCGCGATCCACCGGAAGGGAAAACGAGGTGCCAGTTGACTATACCTGGAGACCCGTGAGTGTCTAGCAGTAAACTGTAAGTCTGTAACAGGAGGAACTATGTGGGTGATTAACAGAGTAGCTCGTGCTGAACAGGCAAGCGTAACGGTAAAAAGAACTGCTGATTCTAAGTTGTCAGTTTTTTTTAAATGGGCTGAAATTGTTTACTATAAAGGAGGCTGGATTTTGCAGCTCGGGTTATTTATTTATTTTTTTTTATAAAATAATGACAGTGAGTGGGAGTAGGCGTAGGGCTGAAGGATCAAGAACTTAATTGGCTTTGCGAGTCACACTATGGGAAATGTCCGAGCAGGACACAAAAGGGTACAGTAGAAAAAAGAAATAAAATGATGGTTTGTGACAGGGAAAACAGATATTTTTGTTTTGGGCAGTTACTAGGTGGTGGTATCTGTGATAAGAAGTAAGTCTGTATGTGGGGAGGGAGTCTCTCACTGTCTCTCTCGGTAAAGTGATAAAAAAAATGGCGGTAGTTTCAAATTGTGTGTCCAGTGCTGCACCAATCACAAAGCAGGCTGGGCACAGGATACTAGCTAGGCATGAGGCAGGTTAGGGCTGGAACTTTTTATTTGGTGGGCATCTATTGAAAGTTAATGTACCCCTGTGGAATGGGTACCAGCCAATCAGATGCCTCCAAATAAAAAGCTCATTTTCTAAAAAAGATTAATAAACAAGTTAGCCAGCCTGGGAGTAGGTTCCAGGGTAGTAGCCTGGGTAACAAACTGGCTGAACAGCAGGACACAGAGGGTAATAGTAAATGGAGTACACTCTGAAGAAAGGGGGCTTACTAGCAGGGTACCTCAGGGTTCAGTATTGGGACTGTTCCTCTTTAATGTCTTTATAGGTGACATTGAGGAGGGGCTGGAAGGAAAATTAAGCCTCTTTGCAGATGACACAAAGATCTGCAACAGGGTTGATAACACAATGTGGGGGAGGATGAAAAGGGACTTGGCAAGGTTAGTGGAATGGTCAAAATTGTGGCAGCTTAGATTCAATGCAGAGAAATGCAAAGTAATGCAGCTGGGAAACAAAAACCCAGAGGAAAAGTACACAATGGGGGGCTACTAACAACAACAAAAATGGAAAGGGACCTGGGGGTGGTCATATCAGACAACCTTAAGGTAGGCAATCAATGTGAGACAGCAGTAAGGAGGGCTGGGGGAATACTGGGATGCATAGGGAGAGGCATCACCAGTAAAAAAAAACAGGAAGTTGTTATCCCTCTGTACAAACAGTTGGTGAGACCCCATCTGGAGTACTGTATGCAATTCTGGAAACCCCATCTCAGCAAGGACATAGACAGGATGGAGGCAGTCCAGAGGAGGATAACTAAAATGGTGCAGGGTCTGAACTAGAAGCCATACGAAGAGAGACTAAAGAAACTTAATATGTATACCCTTGAAGAAAGGAGGTAGAGGGGGGACATGATAGAAACATTTAAGTACCTCAAAGAAACCAACAAAGTCCAAGAGGATAGCATCTTTTAGAAAAAGAGATGTGCAAGAACAAGGGGGCACAATTTGAAGATAGAGGGGCGACTGCTCAGGGGCAATGTGATGAAGTATTTTTTCACAGACAGGGTGGTGAATACATGGAACAGCCTTCCTGAGGAGGTTGTGGGGTAAAAAACAGTGGGGGAATTCAAGAATGCATGGGACAGACATAAAGCCATTATAATGGGGGATAGGAGGAAGTAGGCTGTTGGTTAACTAGGATCTGCAGCTTATCCAATAGGTAGGGAAATGGGCAGACTAGGTAGGGCAAGCAGTCCTTATCTGCCATCAAAGTCGATGTTTCTATATTTGTTCCAAGATGGCATCTGTACCAATCCCAGCTATGTCCAAACAGTCACAACCATGTCCAAACCCACCCAGCTGAGAGAACTGTAGAGTTTCTAGAAATTCTTCGTCTATTACCGCAGGTTCATTATAGACTACACCAAGATTGAAAAGCCTCTGCAGGATCTGATCCAAGGGCATCCTTCTCCAACCAGAAAAACAAAAGGGCACCACAGTCCACTCCTGAAAAGGTTTACTACAGAGTGCATAAATCATCTGATCCCAGAAGGACCTGAGCTTATGATGAAGCATTTGAAGAGATAATCAATCAGTTGACCAATGCCCCCATGTTGGCATATGCAGCCCTCAGGAAGCCATATATGTTGCACACAGCTGCCAGCCTCAGTGGTTTGAGAGCTGTGCTATATCAGGAATACACACACAAGGACTCCAACCAATGGATTATGCCAGTTGCAGTTTGTCGCATCAGAAATCAATTTTCCTGGCCACAAGCTGGAGTTTTAGCACTAAGATGGGAAACTGTTGATCAATTCCATGAGTATCTGTATGCAGCCCACACCACAGTCTACAACAATAACAACCCCCTCACCTATGTGCAGATGACAGCAAAGCTGAATGCAGCAGGCCATCATTGGTTGTCAGCCCCTCAACATATGATTACTGTGTGGAGTATCGACCTGGAAAAAGCAACATTGATGCTGATGTACTATCCAGAAGACCCCATCAGAGGTGTCAGTCTCAGATGGATCTGAATCCCTGAGACTGCCATTCAAGCTTTGTGCAAAATATATGACCCTGAAGAACTGACAAACTCCAGTGAACTACCTGGCCAGGTGGATAGCTTGGGCACCTCAACATACTGCACATCTATGGTCCACTGCAATCTAATGTCCCTCAGTAAACCTACTTTGCCAGAAATTAGACTTCAAGACTAGAGAAAAGAACAAGTGGAGACTCTTGCAATCAGAGACATTGTTAAAACCGTTCCTGGGTCGTGCCTGAAAATAGTCACTTGCTTGCTAGTGCACCTACCCCGTTAACAAAAACTAAATAAAAATAAATAAAAATAAAATAAAATAAAAAACCTTCCAATGAGGGGAAGCCCAGAATTTGTCAAAGTGAATCTCCTGACACCTTCCTGCTACAGAGAGAGTGGAGCAAACTAAAAGTGCATGAAGGCCTGATTTACACAGAACCACAGAGAAATTATGGGCCAAGCAGAAAACAGTTGTTACTGCCAGTCAAGTTCCAAAAACTGTCTTTCAAAGCCTTGTATGATGAGTTGGGACACTTGAGTGTTGACAGAACTTTAAACCAAGTTAGAAGAAGGCTGTATTGGTACTGGATGAGCACAGAAGCGGAGGACTATTGTAAACAGTGTATAAGATGCATCCAATGGAAAACGATGCCCACTCAAGCAGCCCTTTTGGTGAACTTTCTGATACATGTCTGAATGGATATGGTTTACATTGACATTCTGAGCTCAAAGCCAGACAAGAGAACATTGTCTACTTACTGGTAGTGACAGACCACTACTCCAGGTATGCTCAAGCATTTCCCCCGAAAGACCAAAGGGCCACAATCTTAGCCAACATTCTGGTTGAAAAGCATCTTGTTCATTATAGACTGTGGAGACAGTCTTGGTCTGGAACTTGGGGTTACCAGGAAAGCACAAAATAGTAGATTGGTGGGACAACACCCCCTACATGGTCACAGAAAAACATGTGTACTTGCCAGTGTACAGAGTTTGCCCAGAGGGGGATACCAGTAGAGGTAAAACTTTAAACTGCAACTATTTGCTCCCCATTGGACAGTTTTATTTATTTTTCATTCATTTAGTTTTTTTTGACCTGGAAAGGAGAACTAGATAATTCTACCTATTTCCACCCTTGTTCCGAGGAAGGGGGTGTTCAGATGGAAACCAACTGACATTTAACTATTTCTCATTTTGGGACAAACCCCCATACTGCAGGAGAAAGAACGAGCCCAACCCCCTCAACCAGGTGCGTCCTGTACAGTCACTAGGTAGGCGTGTGAACCCAGACCCAGCAACCCGGAGGTCATATGAATTACACATTCTGAACTAGTGACCATAACTCCTGAAACTTGATTGTCTGAGCCCCCTTCTTACCCATGATTAAATCCACAACACAATCACAAGTAAGAAAAGGTATCAGCCAATGGGTCATTTTACCTGTTCCAGATCTGTTCACCCTTACATTTTGGCAGCCAGACATCAGGACCTCTTCAATCCCATTCTAGAAAATGTATCAGCCCCACCCGCATCAGCTGCTCTCATTGCAACTGACAACATAATTTTATTTTATAATAATAATAATAATAATTTTTATTTATAAGGTGCCTTTCAGTTGTCAAGGCACCGTACATAAATAACAGATTAAAACAGTAAAAATCATTAAAAGAGATTCAGCTAGATCAGAACAATTAATTCAGTCAATATTCTAAAAATGTAGTTTCCCACAAAATAGTCTTCAAACCTCTCTTGAAACCCTCCACAGAGGTGCACTCCCGCAACCAACGGGGTAGAGAGTTCCAAAGGGTGGGGGCCACATAAGAAAAACCCCGAGCGCCCGAAGATTTCAAATTCACCCTTGGAACTTCTAGCAACCCCTTGTCGGCCAAGAGGAGTGATCGATTAGGGCAATAAAGAACCAGAAGTTCTTTAGACAGACTGGGTCCAGATCGTGTAGGGCTTTGAAAGTCAGCAATCTGACTTTAAAGGTGATCTGCCACCGAATTGGAAGCCAGTACAGTTCGCGCATCACCGGAGTAATATGACAGGATCTACTAGAATCTGTCAAAAGCCAGGCTGCAGCATTCTGCACTAGCTGCAGGTGACAGATTTCAACCCCAGAAAGCCCTAGATAAAGGGAGTTGCAATAATCCAAGAGCGAGGACATGAAGGCATGGACTAACGTTGGCAGGTCGGCAGACGGAACAAGATGCCAAATCCTGGCGATGTTCCTAAGATGATAAAAGGAAGTCTTGATGACTGCTGACACCTGCGAATGCAGCGTCAGCCCGTCGTCAAGAATTACCCCCAGGTTCTGCACCCGTTCAGAGGTCGGGAGAGAAACGCCTCTAAGAAAAATTCCAGAAGACGCACCATCACCCGACCCCCCCCATCTGTTGACCCGGGTCCACAACCAGTACCTCAGCCTTATCAGAGTTCAACCTCAGCCAGCTAGAATTCATCCACTCCTGGATTTCTTTTAGACGGCTATTAAAGACCGAGAGAGCTCCATCCTGGTCAGGGGCAAAAGAAAGGTAGAGCTGGGTATCATCTGCGTAACAGTGAAACCTCAGCCCATACCGCCTTACAATGTCTCCGATGGGTAGCATATACACCGCAAATAACATGGGTGACAATACTGAACCCTGAGGCACCCCACACAACAAAGCCATTGAATCTGAGGAAAAAAACCCTGACACAACTCTTTGTGATCTCCCAGTGAGAAATGATGTGAACCATCTTAAGACGGTTCCAGATATTCCACAAAACAGCCTCAGGCATTCTATCAACACCATGTGATCTACGGTGTCAAACGCTGAAGAAAGGTTGAGGAGAACCAAAATGGAATGACTCTTGCAATCTCTGGTCATCAAGAGATCACTGAGCACCCAAACCAGCGCTGTCTCAGTACTATGTCTTTTACGAAAACCGGACTGGAAGGGTTCATAGACATCATGGATAGTCAAATGGTCCTCCACTTGTGCAGCCACTACTTTCTCAATCACCTTCCCAACAAAGGGGAGGTTAGGGATAGGTCTGTAGTTTTTTCGAGACAGTCAGGGTCCAAGGTAGCTTTCTTCAAGAGGGGTGTCACCACCGCCTCTTTCAGGGAGCTAGGAAACTCACCAGATTCCAGGGAGCACCTGTCTATCTGCACAAGGACTGGACCAATGATATCAATACAACCCAAAATTAAGGAGGTTGGTCCAGGGTCCAAACTACAGCACGTAGGGTGCATATGCTGGATGATCCTTATGACATCAATGAACTCCAGCTGACTGAAGGAACTCCAGGAAAGCCGAGGCACCGTGATCTCACACCAGTTCACGGCAACCCCCCAGAGTGTGATGGAAGCAGTTCAGCCCTAATGTCAGCCACCTTATTTACGAAGAACCGAGCAAGCTCATCACACTCCAATTGTGAAAAGACTTTCTGAACTTGCAGAGAGGCTGGGTTGCACAGTCTGTCCACAGTTCAAAACAGCTGAGCTGGTCGATTCCGAGCAAACGCAATCTCCCCTGGAGAGGAACTCTGCCTTCTTATGGGTGATTGCAGATTGATAGACCAAATAATGATCCATCAATCTAAGGTGGTAGGTATCAAGGGTGGACTTTCACCAGCAACACTCTAACCTTCGCCCCTGTCTCTGCATCTCCCTCAATGTCCCATCAAACCAAGGGGACTTGGAGTGAAAGGAGAGGGGGCAAACATGAACTGCAGCAATGAAATCCAAAGCCCCCACAACGGCTGTGTTGTAGGCCAACGCGACGGTCTCTGGATCACTGCTTTCCAACGCAGGGGATGAGAGGTCAAGGCACTGCCGCAAGGCCTTGGGGATCTATATCCTGCAAAGGGTGGTACCTAACCAACTCCATAGGGACAGGTCTTCTAGAGGGGATGCAGAAACTAAACCCCATGGTGTAATGATCTGACCACCCAATGGGTTCCACCCCCACATCGGATGCCTCGACCTCTAGAAGGAATATTAGGTCCAAAGAGTGTCCACATTTATGTGTAGCAGAGGAAACCACCTGTGTAAGGCCCAGCGTTGTCATTAACTGGAGGAAGTGTTGACCAAATTACGAGAGTTCGTCGTCGACCCAGGCGTTGAAGTCACCCAGAACTATCAATCTGGGTGACTCAAACACCATATTGATGACGAAGTCCACCACTTCCTGAAGGAATCGCTTCTCATCACTGGATAGACGGTAAATGAGGGTGATTCAAAAGCCTACACCTGCTAGTACTATGCACTCAAAGGACTCAACCCCCCCAATAGGACCTCAGTGAGGCCAAGTTCAGTCTTGAAACAGACCACAACCCCTCCCCCCCTGTGATCGAATCTTGGGCGGTGTAACACTGAGTACCTGGCTGGAGTCATAGCCTCCAAAATGGGGCCAAAGTTATCATCCAACCAGGTCTCGGTAATACAAGCCAGGTCCACCGTACAAACAAGATCAGCAATAATTGCAGTCTTGTTTTTAATGGACCTGGTATTGCACAACACCACCTGAGTTGTATGAACCTCGCGGGCTGCACAGGCCATCTGCCCACCGTAATTGGTGGTGCCCTTGGGTATGGGCACCAGACATGGAAAACCATGATCAGGATTCCATTTCACCCCAGGGCTCCTTCTGGTACCAACCACCCCAATATGATGACCCCTCTCGATCATCCTCCCCCACACAGTAGCTTAGCAGCCCCAGTCACACTCCTCTTGACTCTCTCTCTCTCCCCCTGCAGCTTACTAAGGTTTTTCAGCTGCTCAGAAATCTGCCCCACTGAGCATTTCCACATGTCCTTTTAGTGCACCTTCACAGCACGTGCCTTCTGTACAAAAAGAAAAAAACAAGAAAACATTCTTACTCATGGCATTTAAATCAAGTGCCAACCGCATGATTTCACACAACCAATCATGACACGTCAACAGCTGCTGATGGTCAAACATCAGTCCTGCTAGTGGCTCACATCAATACCTCATACAACTGTAATACATATCAACAACTGACCACAGGCTACCTAAAAAAATAAAATAAAAGGCAAATTACTTACATATTCCAAATGGGAAAAATATAGAGACAGCCCAGTTCACATGGGGGGTGGGGATCATGGTTCATGCCAGCACAAGACCTTCACTCTTCTGTCAGCTCCAAATACAACAGCACCACCTACTTACCACAGCCATCCTAGAACTCTTTTCTTAAAATGTACTCCTACAATACCCTAAAAACTTATTTTTAAAAGGTCTTTATGTTTCCTTTATAAAACCTTAACTTCAGTTGATAACAGCAATAGTACATTCTAGGATGTGGTATATCATGGGATATTGTCACTTCATAGGTGCATCAGACACTCAGCCTGTAGCCTCATGACTCAACACACTTGAGGCATGACAATATTCCATGATATACCACACCCTGTCTTGTATTATTGCTGAATTATCATATAGAAATTTATGAATGAAAGGTATAGTGGTTGCTCAGGGTGGCAGAAGCTGGAAGAGAAATGGGTGGGGAAGGATGGGGAGGGTAAAGATCCTGGAGGGACAGTAGGTCCCAGAACTAAATAGGGAACTTAGGCAGACTGGATGGATCATTAGGCTTTTTCTGCCATCATTGTCTATGTTTCTATATTTCAATGTTTCCATGCAGTATAATTAAGACAAAATCAGTGGAATACGTACTGTACGTCAGGTAAGGAATGCAATATTACAATGGCAAACCTCAAAAAAATGATACTATGATGAGTAAAGTAGCCTTATGACAAGGGTTTCAGAAGTAGAGCTTTCTGATTTGATGTAAACATTCTATCAGCCTTATATTGACCTCTTAATTGTAGAGCCTAATCATATGCCAAACATGGTGTAATACTATTATTAAAAACATTTTTATTATAATAGCACTAAAACATGACCAGCGTTATGTTAATGGTCAGTAAATCAACCTCAAGGGGCATGTGGCACTCATCTACACCTCTTGCCACATTACACCTCTAGAGGGTGATTAACAGACCATCAGCATAACCCCTGGTCATACCTTATTGCTTAATAATTGCTAGGTATCATTTTCTCATATAGGAACCCTGCTTCATAACCTGTGGGTTATAACAACGAAAATGCATTGGGTTTCTCTTGTTATGTGCAAGCAAATCCTCTTTGCCATCCACACACATTGTTTCTCCATTGTCACCAGGACCCTGCTGTTTTTACTTTGGGTAAAACAAAATCAGAAAATTAATGAAAGTGTTACTTAAATATTGATAGGGATAGGGTTTAGGGAACCAAGAGACAGTTTAATCCTGCACCCCTCTTTTTCTTTGTCAGCTCTCTTCTCTTTATTTCATGGCAGTTGGTGCGACCACATTTCAAGTAATCCTATGGGTATGACAAGAAATGCACACAGACAATCTGGAAACAGAGAGAAGACAGCTGATAAAGAAAGAGAGGGGTGCAGTGATCACAAAGAGCACACAATAAAACTTTGCTGGGTGCTTTAAACTACAGCTCCAATCCTTTAAACACCAGCACCATTTATTGAACTTATTACTTTCTATAATTGCTGTGTAGTGTTTTCAAGGTGAGAAAACACTACCCAGCAATTATATAAAACAAAACATGGGAGTACAAACTTGATTTTAAAGCAAACCCTCAGTGTGGTATGCTTTAATAAACCCATTGTGCTTTGCCCTTGGGCTTTATGTAGCATCTCACACCTCTGGTGTGCATTAAATTCTCATTATGCACCCCCTATGTATTATTCTATATCATATAGACCAGGGAGTGCTCCCAACCAATTGGAGTGCTCTTTTCCTCTGCACAATGGACACTTATTCTGTAAAAAGTGTCTCATGAGTGACTGCCCTAGAAATGGGCACGTTCAGATAAGGTTTTTTTTTTTTTAACTCTATTTCTTTCTCTGGGCTCCGGGCATCCTTCGGGAGTACCCTTTTGGCTGTGCCTCTCACTCCCTTCCTGAATCCCCACTATTCCCCAGGCTCCCCCCACCAAATGACTCAGCAGGTCCAGCCCCCCAGATCACCCTCTGGGGAGGGCCCACCCTCCCTTGGTGGCACTTTCTGTAACTAGAGGGGCCTACCTCATTGTTGGATAGGCTGTGGGGAGCTCTGGGTGCGCTGGGCCAGTGTTGGGATGTGGGCGCACCACTGGGGTCTCTGTCATCTTACCAGAGCACTAGAGGGTTTTCGGTGCTTAGTCCCTGAGGAGTCTGGATGTGCAATGTTGGCTAGGCACTACATGCCACCATCCGCCAAGCTCTTCCCCCATCATGCATAGTGCCCCAGAATCTGTGCTGCACCCAACTGTCACCTGGTGCCACAACAGAGCGGCGTAGCCCCAAAACCCACCCCTAGGGAAGGGAGAGCTGTCCTCTGGATACTCTATCCCTTCCCTCCACTGCCGACCCCCAGTGGCCCTGGCTTATTCTCAAACCCGGGTCGCCGGTGTGGTGTGAGGTGTGCTGTCCAGCGTCTCAATTCTCAGCACCACCAGGCTGACCAGATAAGGTTTAAAAAAATACATATATATTATATTATTGTTTGAGATTGATCCAGATTATTGTTGGCCACAACATAGAGAGACCTCATGGAAAGAGTCCCACCCTCTTAGTGCCAGAGGCGGTGCTGTGGTGTGTGTCTTCAGAATTGTGGAGCATGCACAATGTATTTTTGCACATGCAATGGGCCCAGGTAGAAAATCCCCTACCATGGTAATGATGAACACCTTGTCTAATGCAGTTCCAACATCAGTGACTGGTCTATCCAGATTCTGTGGCAGAGGGCAAATGGGAAACTGGTAAGACCCAATGAGGGTGAGCAATATGGAATGGTATACCAGTCAGGAATGGAGAAGGCTGACAGGCAAGGTCAGCAGACAGGGAGCAAAAATTACTAATTAAGAAAAGATTTGACTAGCAGGGAACAGTGATAAGTGTTAAACAGAACAGAGGACTGGAGGAGGGTAAATGTTGTCCCATTCCATAAAAGCGGCAATGGGGTGGAGTCTGGTAACTATGGGTCAGTCAGTCTAACATCAGTGTGGGGAAGCTAATGGAAGTACTGTACTATTAAAAAGAAAGCCTAGTGGAGTATCTTGAATCCAGCTGGTTACAAGACATGAAACATCATGGATTCATGGGGTGGGTCATGTCAGATGAACCTGATGGACTGCTTCAACTGGGTGATCAGAGAAATAGATCAGGGTGGGGTGGGGGACATGGCCTACTTAGACTTCAGCAAGGTCTTCAACACCACACCACATAGGAGGCTCATAAGGAAACTGTACAGTTTAGGGGTGGGACCAAAGGTAGTAAACTGGGTAAGAAACTGTTTGATGGATATCAGCAGAGGGTGGTGGTAAACAGCACTCACTCTAATGAGGGTAAAGTGACCAGTGGAGTACCTCAGAGATCAGTGATGGGACCAGTCCTCCTCAATTTTTTCATATGCCATATTACAGAAGAGCTGTAAGGGAAGGTATGCTTCATTGCAGATGACATCAAAATCTGATAAAGGGTAGATACACCAGAGGAGGTGGAGAGACTGAGTAGAGACTTGAGAAAACTTGAGGAGTGGTCAAGGGTATGCTAGCTGGATTTCAATGCAAAAAAAGTGCAAAATCATGCACCTTGGGCAAAGAAACCCAGGATGGTGTAGAACATGGGAGAGGGGAAGGTATTGATGGACAAAAAGCAGGAAAGAGACCTTAGGGTTGCAAAATATCTTATGACCCTCAAAGTGGCAGGGCAGTGTGGCAAGGCAATAGGCAGGGCCAGCAGGATTCTGGGGTGCAAAGGGAAGGGAATCACCAACAGAAGGAGAGAGGTGGTGTTGCCATTATATTGATCATTGGTGAGACCCCACCTGGAGTACTGTGCCTATGCTAGAGACTTCAGGCTCAATTCTCAAAGGTTGATGCAGGCTTGCGACAAGCCCTGCATCAAATGCAGCACTGCACCAAACACATTGATGCACCTTGCACCTGATTCTCAACGGTCATGCGCATTTGTGACTGACACTTTACCCCCTTTACGGTGGCTTGCACCAAACATGTGGTGCAAACCCCGTACAAGGGTTCCATGACTGATGTAAATTTAGATTAGCAAAAGCTGGTCTAACTCATGGCATGTGGTGCACGGGACCTAGAATCCCGATTGCCAACTAGGGAAGGCCACTAGCCCCATGCACCATCTGTTCAGTGCACCTGGGGCTTACAACATTCCAACACCTTAGAGAATCAAGCCCCACATCTCAGGAAGGATATATACAAGGTGGAGGTTGTCCAGAGCAAGGCAAAATGGTGTAGGGATTGTATCAAGAGCCCTATGACGAGAGACTGAAGGATCTCAATATATACACTCTAGAAGAGAGGTGGGAGAGGGTGAACATGATAGAGTCCTATAAGTACCTCACGGGGGTGAACAAGGCACAGGAAGGGAGTTTTTTTCAGAAAAGAAGGGGAACCAGGACAAAAAAGCATGCAATGAAGCTGGAAGGGGGGTTAGTAGGGATGTGAGGAAGTACTTCTTCACTAAAAGAGTGGTAGATACCTGGAACAGTCTACCAACAACACTGGTTGGAGCAAATACAGCAGTGGGCTTCAAGCATGCATGCATGGCACAGGCACAAAAAAATCTTAGTGGGAAAGCATGGAGGGAGAATTAGACAGAGATCAGGCAGATTCAGTGGTGACAGTATAGGCAGGGACAAACTGGTCAGACTAGGTGGGCCAAATAGTCCTTATCTGACAACAAATTCTATGTTTCTGTTTCAAATTATTTATGATTATATTTTAATATCTTTTATAAACTCACTCACCATATCAGTTAAGCCAAGGTTAATAAAAATAGACTATGTGCTACTTGTTGACACATTGGTTGCGTTACCATTCATGATGCTGGCAACCCTGTTTTGGGAGCAAGACTGAGCCATTGGATGACTGAGTGTGGAATAAGAATCAAGCATCCAAAAGGACACTATCTTCATTAGGAGAGGGAACATTCTCACATCATGCACCAGACACCTGGGTGTCCATGTGTAGTAGTGCAGGTGGAATACAGTCAGATACATTCAAAGGAAGGTTAGGATGTTGTCACATAACCTGCTCAAGCCAACTGCCAGTATTCTGTCACTGTGGAGAGAGAGAGAGAGAGAGAGAGTAAAAGATGTAACTGAACCCTTATATGTGCAGGATAATGACCTTGTGACATCTGCAGAACCAGCACACTGCTGAAATGTGCTCTCCCCTGGTAACTAGACTAAGTGGACAAATGGACCAGGTTCATCCAGATGACCCCACTGTGCTGGCAAGGCATAAAAGTAATATGACGAAATGAATGTAAGGCCCTTGAGATGTCATAAATAATAGGGTTGGGATGCTGCAGGCTCCTGAGCGGGGCCACACACACACACATAGTGAATGCATTTAAAAAAAGTATATACCATGTACACTGTTTAATGATTAAACTCACGTAGGCGCATATCGAACTTCACCATTGTCATCAATATCCAACACACTATTGCAACTAAAGTGCCAATCAGGATCTCCTATTTCATCATCACTGAATTGAATGTCACTGTCTTCTTTGATTTCAGAAGAAATGTTATAAATCAAATCTTCATGTTCCAGAATATATCATGTATATGTGGATATGTCACACTGAGTGCCATTTAATGTTGTACAAACAGCAGGAATATTTACTTGGATTCCTTCCTCTACGAAAAATTGCATAGTTTGAGTACCATGTGTATTTCTACCCCTTCCGTTACCCAAAGGCACATACTTTGAGGTCAGGGTTTCTACATGCGCACAGTTCCACGTAATGCAAACTATCTTAAGTAGAAAGTATGCAACCAAATATTCCGACATGTCATTTAACTTTGAAATTTTGGAGAGAGCTACTTTAACAATTTGATAACTATGAAATAGGCAGCTGAATGACACATTCAAATTCAACTTTTTCTCTCTTCACCAGCTCAAAGGTGGATATCTCATTCCCAAATTTGTCAGTTAACTGTGTTTCTGTTACTGTAACAAAGCCAGAGATTTGCACTGCATCCTGCCTTGACAATTCATTAGAAGGTGTATTGTTGTTTTGAAGCTGATGAATAAACCCTACAGCACTGTCCATGTCACCTTCTGTCCAGAAAACATCTAGGCATGCACATTTTGTGACAGTACTCATCACTTGCTATATTTTAGACACAAATCTATGCATTCATATATTTTGCACAGCAAGCATGCGCATATAGTGAAACACATTGTCACAAGCTCATGTGTACAAACATATCAGAGACCGCTCCATCAAACTACTGTGAAATCTAATGAGGCATGTTTCTGTGTTTTGTATGACTTTGTATTTTTCATTAGTCTTTGTGATGATGCAGAAATTGATGAAGTCCTTTAGCTCATCCAAAGATGTTTGTCTAATGTTACACATCTTATCACATGTCCATGTGAGACACTGTCTTGTTTTGTTCTGCTGAAGAGTCATTCTCTTAATCTATCTCATGCTAATCATGCTGTTCAACCAATAGCAAAACACTGTGTTTTCCCTGCTTCATCAACACAGACAGCTACTTGCTTACTGTGTGGCTGGTACTTTTCCTCCCCAAAATAGGCCTCACTGCTCACTGTGTAGCCAACATCCATCAAAGATGAGGCAGATGTTCTCTCTGTTCTGATTTGGGAACTCCTGCAACTTCATTTTAATCTTCCAAATTTTTTTTCCTTAAATGCATCTATCTGAGCCTTCATCCTTGACCACAAACGTGATAGGAAATTAACAGTCATATGTACAAATTGTATTACTCTGAGATGTAATTTCATAATCTCTGTTTTTCTCTTCATTTTCTTACCCTTACATCTGATAATTGCAGATATTATGCACTGAATTTTAGCTTTTGCAGACATCTTAAAATAGTTTGTTGTATATGGTGGATGCTAGCTACAGGGACTATTTTTCTTGTTTTTCATTTGCTGTCTGGTACTACACATTTCTCCCTTCTGTTTCACTGTATCACTTTTCATATCAGACTGTGTTGTTTTGTGTGACAAAGTATGGACTTTATAGCCATATCTGTCAGGTTTCTTTGTTTTCCTTTTCTTGTGGAAAGTCAGAGGCATCACTTGTTGTCTGTGATGCATTATGTGATACTGTGCCATCAGCTTTGTAAGGCAGGCCATGTCTAGCAAAGTACCTTTTTTAAAGTGCAAGCACATTGTCTTGCAGGCATTCTTCTTGTTATCAAAAGTGCTGCAACAGAATTCTAAACCAGTTCAGTATCTATCAAAAGAAAGAAAAAAAAGACATCAGTGCAGTGTTTTGTAATTTTTACAGCTAAATGGGTGGAGCCATGCTGATGTTCTACTATTACATAACAGAAGAAGGGGCTTTGGAAGCATGTGACTGGACACCTAGACGGTGTCCTTCCATAGTGGAATCAAAGCACAAGCATATGTGGTCCTCTCCATTCACCACAATGCTGTTCTTTTATCTGTTCCCTTCCCCTCCACCTGCACTGTTGTTTTGCCATGTGCTTACTTCTGGTTCACATCATTGCCGGCACTCACTGGTTAATAATATGAAAGAACGTCCATTTCTATTAATCTCTGTGTGTTCTTTTTCCTATGGCAACCCATATTCTCTTAAGGCATTCATCTGACCACTAACAGTAACTTTGATGTTAGCAGGAGGCAGAGTTTGCTGCCGCACACTCCACACAGCCAAAGGCTTGTGAGAATCTGGAGGATGGTGGAGTCAGTGGAGTCATCATCTCTGCTGCTACTGCCTCCTCCACCACCACTGTTTCTCAAGACCTGCTACTGTCTACGTGGAGTATTAAAGATTTGCCTCTCCATAGTGTGAGGTAAACAAATGGATGTTTGCTTTGTGCTGTAGGATTCATGCCAAATTCTAAAGGCTGTAAGCCAAGTGTCTCGTTAGTTGGGTGCAAAGTGTTTAAAGAATCACTTGATAAACATTCCCTTACAGCATATAGACAGAGCACACAAAATGTATTATTTTTTCATGTGTAGGATTGTGTGTGTGTGTGTGTGTGTGTGTGTGTGTGTGTGTGTGTGTGTGTGAGTCTGCAATGATTTAGTCCTGTCTCCTTTTATGTTAACCTTTTCAGGACTGATCTAATTCTTACTGGCATTCTGTTCAGTTTGTTTCATGCAGGGGTAGCTGCTAAGATGTTGTTTGTGAGGTAGGCAGCATGGACTAAATTCAGCTGCTTGTTCATATCTAATTGTATTTGATCTTTGTTGATTTGTACCACCTTTATATTCAATCTGTCCCTCCATAGCTTTTCTAGGCTGGGGACATTTTGCATGAGAATATCTGGCATTGCACATTCTGTTTAAGCTGTGCCATGCTGCTGGGCAGTGAAAACACCTCCCCCTCCCTACTGACATTCCTGTGGCAACTACTTTCAAGTTGATCATGAAAGTCAATGGGGCACAAAGCAGAATGGTCTAGAATCAAATACCTAATAAAACAATTAGTTCAGTGAGATTTTTTTCAAGTCCTTTACTTTGCCTTGGGAAGTGAAGCCCTGTGGTTTCGTATGTGTAAGATCACTTCCCAAGAGCAAGAGCCAGCAGTTTGCAATTGATAAGGTTAGCCTATTGTTAACCTGACAAAACAGAGCACATGTGTTTTTGTCTTCCATTAAAAAAGAAAAAGAAACACATTTCCTCTGTGGCAAAATCAGCACACTGATGGCAGATAATCATTACCTGTTATTTTGAGGGGGTCTTTGCCGGGACCTTATTATCCTAAGGCTGCTAATAATCAGAGATAATTTTTTTAAACCTTACCCTGTATGGGGGGGGGGGGACAAAAACCATTCAAAGGCACCATCAACTAAGTAAAAAGTTGTGAGTGATTTATCAGATGGTAGCATTAATGGTGGTTCAGATTTCTACAAATATAAATTTTAGAAAGCAGGAACATGTTTTAGAAAACAATACTCATGAGGCTGGATAACAATACTAATTAACTCATTGCCTCCTAGAAACGCCTGTAGGCATCAACAAATCTACTGCAGTGTGTCCCAGAACGACTACAGAAGTCACCTACAGACTTCCTGTGTACCCTAGTAACATCTGGAGATGTCACTCACCTATTTTAATATTACTTGCCAGCCAGAATTGATTAGAATTGATTGCATAGTACCATTAGAAAGGTAATGTTGTGCTGAACAACTTTGCCACTGACACTTTGTGTGTATCATGTTCACTTTAGTAGTTATTCACATTTGTTTATGACATTTTGTGCATCTAGAACCACCTAAGCACTTTGAAGAAAACACACATTCTGGGTATCTCAGCCAGTATAAAACAAAAACTGAATTGAGCACAGTTGATTGCATAGCACTGTCGGAAAGGCAATTTTGTGTGGAACAACTTTGCCACTGATATGTTCTGTGTATCATGTACACTTTAAGAGTTATATGCATTTGTTTATGGTATGGTGTGTATGGTTCAGATTTGTCCCTCAAACCTCACCAACACACCTTGACTCAAATGGGGAAAAATTATGTTTAATACTACAGAAATAACTTTTTTTTTACAAACAAATTATTAAAACTACATATAATGTCTGGATGCTTAATTTGGTGTTGATATGTTACATATTTCCCAACAAAAAAGGGCTTATAGTGCATTTTTTAGTGAAAAAAATATTTTGTTTTGCTGTTTCGACCAGCACAGAAATAAAACTAAATTACCTATTATTCCTTGCATACCACCATTGGAAAGGTAATTTAATGCTGAACAATTTTGTCACTCATACTTTGTGTCTAGCACTTATGTTTTTTTGTGCTATTAGCATTTGTTTGCAGCATGCCAATTATGGCTTGATTTTGCTTAGAAAGGCCCAGGATTCACTGTTAACAGTATACAGGAGACACGTGCTGCAACTTCAGAGAGTTCCTGTGGAGGCAATGAGTTAAATATTAATGTAAGGCTAGAAGAATGTGAACAGCCAATCACATCTTTGCGTTTACCTGACACTTTTTAAAATAATATAAAATGAGAACATCTAGGATTTTGTGTCATGAGGTATGTATATTTATTTATTAAGACAATTTTTTCCACAAAAGTTACAGACTCAGAGATCTCAGAGGTAACAAAACAAAACAAGGTCATCCTTACCAGTGCTGCTACAGTTACACAGCAGGACACAAGTGCCTTAAATCATAGTTGGTACCTGTACATGTATTTTCTTTTCAATTATTCAGAAGATTTTTTTGTCAACCTAATTTTTTAATTACAGTATTTCCCAGCCTTTTTCAATATTAGTATTTTCTGCTGTGTGGCTTTAGATTTGATGCAAAAATAACATACTGTATTGTAGCCTACAAGAATGCAGTTGGTAAATTGGAAATATTTATGAGGTGGAACTCTAATGATTTTAAATTTGTAGGAGAGGTAGTTGTCCTCTAAAGGAAGGTGGGACCTTACCAGTAGTAAGAGTATCATTTTAGCAGAATCATAAGGGTTGCAAAACTCCTCCACCTATCACATTTTATATAAATACATGCTAGGTAAACAATGTTTTAGGGGGTTTTTAGGGATTGCAAAGGGCAGCATAGGGGGTTGCAAAGAAATCATAGGGGTGTCAATTGCGACACCTGGCTACCCCAGAATTATGCCCCTACCCATAGCATTCAGTGGGTCCACACAGAGGCAGACATATTGACTCTAGGCAGGGGATTTTCAGATGGAAATTGTTTGGGCAGGGGGCACAAATATCCATTTATTTGTTTGCAAGTTTACATAATAAAAGTAGACTTTTGATGTTTTTTCAAGGTGACTGAGTATTTTTATTGACCCAGGCCCTGCAACAGAAGTGAATGCCTTTCTTAATATTTTAAAATTCAGCAAGCCACCCCCGAGAACCATAACCAGCAGAGTCTTGCCCCGTGGCCATCTAAATTATCTCAAAACCCACCTTCTTCAACTGGATTGGTCACCAATTTTCAATGCAACAGATGTAAACACCGCCCTGGACCACTTTATCAAAACCTTTAATGGAGCCTGCAACAAATTCGCACCTCTCAAAAAGCATAAAGTAAAAGCCATCTCTAACCCATGGCTCACAGGAGACCTCCTAAGGCAATTAAAAGAAAGGGATCAACTTTGTGAACTAGCTGGAAACTCTGGGAGGCAAATTGACACCTCTAACTATAAATGCTCTTGAAATGACTACACAAAAGCCTTCCAGCAAATGAAATCTGCCTACTTCAAGAGTGCTCTCACAAATTCCTGGGGAAATGGAAGATATTTCTGGAACAACATTAAAGAAGTCACCGGGAAGCAGTCTAAATCCCCCCCATCCATGCTCTGCATAGACGGGGTTACCACACTTGACCCAAAAATCATTGCAGATACGTTCAATACTGCTTTCACTGACCTTAGTTCTGTACTTCCCCCTGATTTTTTTAACAAAGAGGACATGTCAATGCCCCCAATCTCCTCTTCCCCCACTAGCCGCCCTCCTTTCTACTTTAAATTTGTCAAGATGTACCAGCTCTGCAGCTATGTTACCAAAGCTATCACCAAGTCCAGATCCAGCAGTGACTCACTTGACCTCAAACTTCTATCCCTCACCCTTGAAGAAGTACTCAGACCTCTGACTAAGATCTTCAACCTCTCCCTCAGCCTCAACCAGTTCCCGGACAAATGGAAACCGGCCACTGTGACCCCTATATACAAAAGTGGTGTCAAAACTACCCATGAAAATTTCTGCCCAATCTCCATCCTACCTCCTCTCTCCAAAGCCCTGGAATGTATTGTGGCTGACCAGCTCACAGAATTCCTGGAGATACACAACATCCTTTGCAAGCAACAACACAGTTTTAAAAAGGGTCACAGCACTTCCACTGCATTACTTGAATTCAGTGGAGCCATTCACCACTCATTGGACAACGGTAAACTAACAGGGGCTGCATTCATTGATCTAACTAAGGCCTTTGATACCATCAACCACCATCTCCTGCTTGTCCAACTACGGAAGGCTGGGATCTCATCTGATTCAGTTGACTGGTTCAATAGCTATCTAAGCAACCGGTCCCAAAGAGTAAAAATAGCTGAAACACTCTCTGATGCCAGACCAGTCCTCTCTGGTGTTCCACAAGGGTCAATCCTAGGCCCCCTCCTCTTTAGCCTATTCCTGAACACACTCCCAGACTCAAGTCCAGAACAAATTATACTCTATGCAGATGATGCAGTTATCCTTGCCTCCCATCATGATCCTGTAGAACTGCAAGGAAACCTCCAGTGGGGTTTCACATCAGTTGAAAACTGGCTCTTGTAACACAAGATGTTACTAAACCAGAAAAAAACTAAGACCTTGCTTTTCGGCAGCTCACAAAACAAAAATAAATAGTACCACCTCACCGTTAATACCAAACTAGGAGCCACCCTTGATCAAGTTGATACTTTCAAATATCTTGGCATCACCCTTGACTCCAAACTCTCCTATGCCGCCCATATCAATAATGTCGCTAAGATGGCAAACACCAGGCTGGGCTTACTGTTCCGTCACCGAAAACACCTAACCACTGAAGCATTGTCTATTGCCATTCAAAGCTCCATTGTGAGTGTTATTGACTATGGACTCATAGTGTATGGCTCTGCCACTGCCTCCACACTCAAATGAATTGCCACCTCCCTAAATAAAGCATGTCGTCTCATCACCGGAGCTCACCGTTTCACCCATACCTGTGACCTCTACTCTCAAACTGGGTGGCTTCAACTAAACAACCAACTTCAGTATCAAACCTGCATCACAGCCAAGAAAATAATGATGGGCAAGGTCCCCCCATGAGTCTGCTCCCTTCTTAAGACCAGTGTAAACAACTGCAACACCAGGAGCTCAAAACCACAACTACTGCAAATCCCTCATTGTCATACAACCCAAGGACAAAGGTCTTTTTCATACAGGGCCCCCAGCTGGCTCAATAATCTTGCCAGTGACATCACTGCCTCACCAACTCTGGGTGCCTTCAAAAAGAAGCTCTATAAATCCCTTGTGGCTTCTAATACCTGTGATTGCCTTAGTTGAGCACCCATCATTTCTGCAGCTCCCCTAACCTCTGCTGCCCATGCTGACCCAGCTCCTAGTGCTTCTTTATTGCCTATTTTTTCCCTTGCTCTACTTTACACTCAAATACTCTGACCTGACAGAGCCCTCTAGGCTGCTATACTCTGTACCACCCCTTTCTCCCTCTTTCCCCCCACTTACATTTTAATACACCTCCTATTGTTATTGTAATATGTTGTGTAATTTGTACTTGTAACCAAGTTATTATAACCACTTGGCGTCATGACGGTCTAACTCTGTAATTTCAAAAACTGTATTATTCTGTACTTGTGAAGTGGAACCTTTGTAAAAGAGCCTCAGCTCAAAGGTATTATGTAATCCTAGACTTAAATAAATAAAAAATTAAAAAATTGTTGCTTAAGACCAGTGATCCGTCTCCTACCAGAACATTATACTCTCATCCTCCTGCTTTTCTATGTGACCCCTTACCTTCTCCCTCCCTCCCCCTCACACCTCTACGCCACATCTCAAACATCAGTCCCTCCCTGCCAAATTTCCCTGTTCTATATCTAGACACCCCTCCCTCCTTCCCTCTGAAAGTGGCCCCTCAGCCTGCCTACTTCTTACTGACCCCCTCCTACCCAATCTCACGCTAACTGTCCATTGCCTCATAATCTCTTACTCTGTTACTTCATCTAGCTGCTTATTAAGTCACTCTCCAGTAATGTATGTAATTTCTAAAGTGTGTTATGACTGTAAACCATTGCCAACCTTTGTATGTATGTTACCCCCATCCTTCGACATGGAACCTACAGTCTAATAAATAAATAAATAAATAATAAGGACATTTTAAATTGGCCTTTATCACTGAATGGAATGTGCTTTCTGGCACTCAGAATGATGAGCTCAGGTACTCTGAGTACATTCATGGATAAAAATTTCCAGAAAGGGGCCTCCACCTTAGGTGACACATCATCCGACCCCCCCCCAGTAATTTATAGGAATATTGTCACCATTAAAGCCTGAATCCACTCCTGGCCTAACGTCTTCTTGTCACTTGAAAATGCAGGTCAATTTGTTCTTGCAAGTCTGCTGTTTATACATTTTCTTATTATTTGCCAGGTTGCAAGTGATTTCCCAAAAATGAATACAGTGGTAAACAAACAAACAAAGAAAAAAAAAACAAGCTTGCAAATTGTAAGAAGTATCCTTGACTATGTGCCATTAGTGTGTAGACAATGTCTGAACTATTCCCATAATGCAGCTAACTCAACACTGGTACACAGCTGGGTAGCATCATAATACATTAACTTCATACTCTACATAGCTATCATGGTGTCATAGAAACATAGAAATGGAAACATAGACTTTGTTGGCAGATAAGGACCGGTTGACCCACCTAGTCTGCCCATTTAATGTTGTGTCACCACTGTATGAGTAATATATTGCTTCACATGTGTTTCCCTTGATTTTCTTTTTCCTTGCACAATGCATATATTATTGCCCATTGATTATCATGTATGTGCAGCATTGTACAACATGAATTATGTGTGCCATACAGTTTATGGTACAGACGTTGCGCATATTAATACGTTTGCACTGTATCCATTTGAATCACATAACCTGTCACAAATAGAAACATAGAAACTGATGGCAGATAATGATTGCTGGGCTCATCTGGTCTGCCCATTTTTAATTATGATTAGTTTTGCAGACCCTACTTGATCTACAGCACTGTCTCTTCCACTCCCTTCCTTCCTCTCTTCCTCTTCATGCCTATTCCAGGCATTTTCGAAACCACCCTGCTTTTGTCCCCACTGCCTTCAATGGAAGGCTGTTCCAGGAGTCCACCACCCTTTCGGTGAAGAAGTACTTCCTCACATTTCTCCTGAATCTACTCCCTTCCAGCTTCATAGCATGACCCCTTGTTCTACAGCACCTTTTCCTCTGAAACATATCTACCTCCTGTACCTTATTAGCCCCCCTGAAGTACTTAAAGGTCTCTATCATATCCCCACTCTCCCTACTCTCCTCAAGGGTGTACATATTGAACTTACTTAGTCTCCCTTGTAGGGCTTTTGATGCAGACCTTGCACCATTTTGACAGCCCTCCACTGGTCCACCTCCACTCTGCCTTTTCAGAGATGTGGTCTCCAGAACTGGATACAGTACTCCAGATGGGGTGTTACCCAGTGACATATATAGGGGCAACACAACCTCCCTCTTCCTACTGGTGATACCCCTACCAATGCACCCCAGCATTCCACTAGCCCTCTTGACTGCCTTGTCACATTGCCTGGCCACCTTTAGGTCATCTAATATCATTACACTCCAGATCTCTTTCTTGCTTGGTCATTGTCGGTATCACTTCCCCATTTTGTACTCCACCCCTGAGTTTTTGTAGACCAAATGCATTACTTGTTCACATTAAAACCTAGTTGCTTGGTTACTCCATCATATAGAGCTATCAGATTTGTTTGGCATGACCTTCTCCCTTTGAAACTGTGCTGCTTCATGTCTGGTAATTCATTGGATTCCAGACATTCCACAATTCTTCCCTTTGTTAGTGTTTCCATTAACTTCCCCACCACCGATGTCTGGCTGACTGGCCTATAATTGCCCACCTCTTCCATGCTACCACTTTCATGAAGTGGAACTACATCTACCTTTCTCCAGTCTTCCAGGACCATGCTGGTCTCCAGTGATCTGTTAAATAAGCCCATCACAGGTGAGCTCCCTCAGCACCCTTGGATGCACACCCTCTGGCCCCATAGCTTTGTCCACCTTCAGATTAGTGAGTTCTTTCTTGACTCTCTCATCAGAAAAGAGACTAATGTCCATTTCCCTCTCCTCAAAGATCCAGGTGCATTTCTATGGTCCCTTTCCTTTACCTTCTACTCTGAACACTGACCAAAAATATTTGTTTAGGATGTCTTCTTTTCTTGGTCCCCCTCCATACAGTCCCTCCCTCTTTAACAGTACAATCCCTCCTTTTGTCTTCCTTTTCTAGCTAGCATACCCCCATAATATCTTGTCCCCTTTTTAAACTGACTGAGCTATTCTTTCCTCACTTTACACCTTTGTGCTGCTTACTGCTTTCCCCTCTTCTCATCATTTTCCCCAATATGCATCCCTATCCTCCTCCCTCTGGATGTCCTTATACCTTCTGAATGCTACTTTTCCAGGCTTTACCTTTTTTGTCACCTCTTTCAAGAACCATAGTGGTTTCATCTTCCTTCTGTTTTTGCTTACTTTCTTGATACTGAGATTTGTTGCTTTCACTATGCCCTCTTTTAGTTTGACTCATTTGTCATCCACCCCCAGACCATCTACCCCTGCCAGGTCATTCCTGAGGCATTCAACAATCTTTGTTGCCTCAGTCCTCCTAGATGGAAACAGCCCATCACTTCATTATAGGCTCTTTTAACTCCAGGTTGGCCCACAGTCCCCAGTGTAGCCATACCTCTCCTCTCTGTGTTGTTCCTTCTACCATTACTTGAAAGCCTTGGTGTGGTGCTCCCTCTCCTTCCCCATATAATACAAGATGCACTCACATTTTAAACATATGGAAAACACAGGATCAACCAGATAAATTACCTAACTTTACCAATAAACTCTGGTCAGAGCCACTATGGCTGCCAATGCATTAACTTGATAAGGGTGTTCCATGGGCTTAAATGTAAAGATGAATTGCTGTAGGCAGCTTTGTGTGTAAATTTCATTTTCAGTAAAGTTAGATAATTTATCTGGTTAATCCTGTGTTTCCCATGTGTTTAAAGTGTGAGCAGTGAGTGCATCTTATACTATGTGGGGAAGAAGAGGGAGCTCTGCACGAAGGCCTTCAAGTTATGGTAGAAGAAATGATGCAGAGAGGAGAGGTATGGCTACAATGGGGATTGAGGGCCAACCTGGAAGGATAACAGCCTATACTGAGGTGAATGCCAGCTTCCATTGAGGAGGGAACCATAGTCCTCAGTGCACATGTTAAATGTTACTTCGATGGACATTTAAAGTAGCTGAGGGGTGATGGAACAAAGGGGGAAGGCAGAAAGTGGGCCACCCCAGGTTGAGATACAGAGTAGGGAGATCCCAAGCAGGGGGTTAGCAAAGGAGGAAGGGGGGAAGGATCAGTCAATGAAGAAAGGTGAGGAAGGAGAAAAAATTGGAAAAAGGAGAAAGTGACAAAAAGAAAGCTGAGGGATGATGAAATGGTGCAAGGTCTACATCAGATGCCCTATGAGATGAAATTGAAAGAGTTCAATATGTACACCCTGGAAGAGAGGAGGGAGAGTTGGGATGTGATGGAGCCATTTAAATATCTCACAGGGGTTAATAAGATACAGAAGGGAGGTATGTTTCAGAGAAAAAGGTGATAAAGAACAAGGGGTCATGATATGAAGCTGGAAGGAGGTAGATCATCTCCATACCCCATGTACATGCCTCTCTAGTGGCAATGCTCCCAGTCTCCACTGGGAGCCACCAGAACTGCAGGATGCACAACCCACCCTCTCCAGGAGAGGAGAGCAGTCCCCTGAATGCACAATCCTCTCCTCTCTGGCCAACTCCTGGTGACCCAAGTCCACTCCTGAACATGGGTAACCAGCATGGCAAAAGATAAGGCTAGTGCCTCAACCTTCAGTGCCACCAGACCGACTAAGAACAAATAGAAATTGCTATTGTCCAACTCCAAAGTGTAAAAGAATATGATGTGGGGAGGGGGACAAAATATTTCCCTTACACATCCAGCAAATGGTCCAGTGTTGCTTTATGCCAGCTATGCTGAGTAAATGCTAGGGTCTAAAAATTAGCCACTGGCTAAAATGCACCCAGTGTTTTAGCCACTTGTGAACTGAATTAGCAGTTCTACAAACATGGTCTGATGCTGATTTCCTGTCTCTGTGACCCAAACATCCTGGGGTTCTCCACTGTTTGGTGCCAGAATTGGATTGACAGATATCATGTTCTCAGGGGGCCTGGCAGTATAGCCTAGAGGTTAGAGTAATGAGCTGTAAATGAGCTTGGTGCATGTAGCAGTCCTGGATTAGAGTCCCACAACCTCCATTTGCATACTGTATGACTCTGAGTAAGTCACTTAAAGTCACTTAACCACCCCAGTGCTCCCAAGTTACCCCTGAAAACAGGCACTTGTGCCCAGTGGGCCTTACCCAGTTACCAAAAAAGAAAAGAATAAAGGGGCAGTGAGTGAACTTTTACTCTCTAGCAGGCTTTGCTCATGATTTTTATGAAAACACAAAAAAAGATCTGGAAATGTGGGTTCAGAAGATTGTTTCTAACTAGTTGGTGGTGATTCCCTGGGCTTTTGTTTCACATAAGCAGAACTTCTATTTAGTAGTTAAAGATCTGAGTTTCATACAGGCATATTGAGTACACTGACAACATTAGGGCAACACAGCTCTGTGTACAAGATGGTCCAGTTTCAGGTTACAGTTTGAGTAATGAACATTAATTGCAGACTGCACATGTTTAAACAGTGTGAGTCTAAATATTCACAAATAATATTGACAAATGAACAGTTATGGGTTTTACCTATTTCTAATCAATATGCTTTAGCGCACACACACACACACACACACACACACACACACACACACACTTTCTGTGGCTTCAGTGAGATTTAGAACATCTGAGGAGTCAGTTTGTAGCATTCCGTTCTGTGACCTTTGACTTACTGGTCTCAGGGATGTTTGATAATCTCTGATTGTATTTCTTGACTAATGTCTAATCTGTCACACTCATGTTTAAATGTTTCTTTCTCTGGGTTATTTAAAAACTCTCTTAAAAATGATGCACAAATTAAGACTGAAATACATGTACTGTTATTGTGACCATTATTTCCCATCAAAACATAAAAACACTGTCAGAGTGAAAGAAAAAATACCAATCACTGCAGAATAGCATAGTTACACATGACAGCCATTATCTCCTGCAGTAAAATCAACACTTCATTCTGTGTTGATCTGAGAAATGTGAACCTCATTCCTCACTGGGAAACACTAACAGAGAAAAATGAGAGCAGTAAACAGACTGCTGAGCAGAGGGATTGCTATAAAACTCTAACAAAAAAGTCATCTGTTAGACATTTGGTAAGCTCCTTATTTATATTGTCCTATCAAAATGCCTGCAGAGCTCCACCCTGCACCCATAAAAATGAATTTCACACACTGAGCTGATTACGGCAATTCAACTTTACATTTAAGCCCATGACATACCCTTATCAAGTTAATGCGTTAACGGCCGTAGTGGTTCTGACCAGAGTTTGTTTGGGGGGGGGGGTCAACACATACTGTACCTTTAAGAACATAAAAAAAAACTGTTTCATTATACTTCAATTAAATAGATGCATTCAACAATGTTACACACAGTGAAGAAACCTAAGGATGCATATCCCTTCATAAACATGACACTAATCTGCATATAAATGCATTTTTATTGTGTTTGAGCCATTTTACATCATTTTAATAGGAAAAGGAAATTATTTTTTAAGCGGATTTCTTCTTTCATGAGCTGACTATTCTTCTTTTGTGAGCTGCTCATGGAAGAGGAATTTGAGCTCACAAAACAAGATTTGTTTAAAAAACAATAACTTACATCTGTGGGCCAATACCAGTGGCAGCTGTGAGGCCAACAAACCACAGGAAGTTAGCCATCTTGCTGAGAACTGCAGGAATGACAAGTACCCAAAGTAAGTACAGCTCAGACATTTTTTTTTACTTTTTAAATAGTTTAAAGTTAGATTTCAGAACTACGAAAGGTCCATCCCAGTACATCATGCATTAGGGTCATGGAATATGTGAATTTCAGAAGTGCAGCCCATAAATTTCACTTGCAGTTTGCTTAATTCTAAATGCCTAGACTATCAATGCATGTATTTTTTTTTCTTCTTTCTTGACTTGGTAAGGTTCTTTCATGAGCAACTCACAAAACAAGATGACCAAAGAAGATTGGCTCATGGAACAAGAATGTCAAGTCATGAAAGAAGAATGTTTCAAAACATTGCTAAACTGTTAAATATGGTTTCCTGGCTTAAAAAAAACCTGCATCAAGTTGTTTAAATGGCAGAATCATCATAAACTGATACAAGTATGCAAATAAGATCATATAAATTACAAATAAATACACTTTCAATTTACACCACACACCTCATTAGTTTTGCTATGCTCTGCTTACTGTTACCTAATATTAAGGCATGTGTTTGCCTTTTTTTGATGTTTCCTTAATGTGAAGGTGTATTGTAATTAGAGATGCAATGAAATAAAATTTTGCCAGTGAATTTGCAGTGAAATTGGCAATTTTGCTACCTGAAAATCTTTGCGAAATTGCAATGAAATGTTGCACGCAATTTTGCCTGCTGCATATCCCGCCCAATTATATATCCCTGGTGTCTAGTGGCCCCCCCGCCAGATCATTGGCCCAAATTTTCAATACGGTTTTCTCCCTGGTGTCTAGTGGTTCCCCCCGGCTGATCACTTTCCCAAATTAATAGTAAAGACCCCCCAGTTAACTCATCATCCCCTGGACCCCTGATCCTCAATTAAATGACCACTCCCTGGTGTCTAGTGGACCCCCACCCTGTCATCAGCACCCACCCAGCTTCCCCTTGTACCCTGATCGAGCCACTGGCACAGCCGTCCACTTACCTCCATGGCTGGTAGTCCAACTGAGTGCTTCAATGAATCAGAGCATGTTTGTACAAGCACATGCTCATTCATTTAAGCTTAGTCAGACTGCCAGCCATGGGGGAGAGTGAAGGGCTATGCCAGTGGCCTGATCGGGATACGGGGGAGTGCTGGGTGGGTGCTGATGACAGGGTGGGGGTGGGGTCCACTGGACAGCAGGGAGTGGGTATTTAATTAAGGATCAGGGGTCAGGGGCTTGGGGGAATGATGAGTTAACTGTGGGAGGTTCTTTACTAATTTGGGCCAGTGATCAGCTGAGGGAGACCACTAGACATAAAGAGAGAACATTTTATTGAAAATCTGAGCCAGTAATTGGCTGGGGGGACCACTAGATACCAGGGAGAAAATGTTATTGAAAATTTGGGCCAGTGGTCCATGGCCACACTGCGTAATTTCACCCAGAGATGGTGAAATTTCTCCCACGAGTGAAATTTCTTTGGCTCGGGGGGCAAAATTTTGCTCACATTCAAGGGTGAAATTTCACATTTCACCCAGTGAAATATTTCACGAAATGCCCAAATTATGTGAAACATTTTGCTGGGTGAAATTTTCCAATTTAGCACAACACTAATTGTAATGACTTTTTTATAAGTTGATCAATAAAACTTTTGAACTTGAATATTAAGGCTACATTATTTTTATCCCAGCAATATTTCATATTAGTGGGCAATGATTAGACATTACATGAAGCATCATACCAAAATGTTTCAGTTTATATCACAGTCTTACCACCTACGATGCCAGGCAAAAAAGGAGGGAAAAATCTGTGCACCACAATACATAGAGGTCCTGTGGCCAATCAGGCACCATAAAAAGTTTTCAGGTCAACTGTTATCCAATCATTTATGAATGTTTTCTCTCTAAAAAAGTCTGTGTTTTCTGTCATTTAACTAATCACAGCCAAACACAAGTGAACCTGTAGAAATTATAAATAAATCAACAGAGTACATAATCCTCCCTGTTAAACTTGTAAACTGTTTGGCAAACAATTAGGTACAATATGTTTCCAATGAAATGGCAAACAAAGGCAACACTTTTTTTGTGTGTAGTCTACTTTACAACCCAGAACATTTAAACTGAAAGAAAACTGTCAGTTGCCAGACTGCTGTGACAGACACACACATTTATAATTGCTATTATTTGCAAGGTCTTTAAAGAGATTCAGCATGGCAGAACGTTTCACTGCTACAGTTTAGATTGCTGGCAGTTCACTTGTGCAAAGTGGTGAACATTTTTGCCAGGAGAAGTCATTTTGGAAATGATTTGCAACTGTAAAACTGAAGTTCATTGGTTTGTAAATGGACGCATGAGATGGGAGCATCTCATGCAACCATACTTGACCAGTCACCCTGAGCCAGACATTCTTCTCATCCATGTTGGAGGTAATGATTTGGGCTACAAAAGGAGTATAGGTTTAATAGAAGCAGCTAAATCAGATTTGGTTGAGCTACATACAATATTGCCTAACTGTAAGATTTTATATTCAGACATTACAGAAAGTGTTATCTGGAAAGGCCAGTAGTATGCACCAAGAACCGAAAGATTACACAGAAACATCAACATTCAAATATCTGTCTTTTTGAGTGATCTGGTTATGTACACCATTTTTCTGTTGTCCAAAATTATTTATTGAAGAGAACAAGAAGATAACAACATATCACAAAATATATGAACATGGAATATGTGGAGTGCACTGGTAATGATACGACTTCATCATAACAGCAATCATATATGTAAGGGTAACCTAGTATCATCCCCCCCCCAAAAAAGGATACCGGTCATGATTAACTGTAATCCCCAGTGAGCACGTGTAAGCATTATATGGTATATCCCACCTACAGTGACACCAACACAGCAAACTACAACCCTGTTGGCAAAATCGACACTTTGCTGACAGGCCACTGTGTTGGTGTGCTCAAGACAGGGGCACACTGCCTCTCGGTCCTGCACCCCCACCCCAAATCAACTCTGAATGGAGTTGATCATCCTAAAGATGGAGGGGTGGGGCAGAGCCTCCAACATGGGGGGTTTGGGGGGCTTTGCCCCCGATAAAAAAAATGGACCAGGAGACACACAGGAATCATGTCAACTGCAACTTGCAGTTGACATGATTCCTGTTGACGAGATGCTGGTTGACAAAAGGGTTTTCGAACCGGCATCGTAGAGTCAGCAGTATACACATCAGTACCAATGGCCATCCTCTAACATCAGAAAAGAAAGAAGAAAACCAGTGCTATATAACCAACAAGAAATAAACCAGCAACTGTATACAGTATAGCAGGCAACAAAAGAAAGAATTACATAGCTTATGCTACAGAAGGGATATGCCTATAACAATAAGACCCATCTTTTAAACAGAAGACGTCCCATAGCCTCATAAAGCATACAATGGTGAGTAGAACCCCTTGATCCCATTGTGGATCTACAAACAGAATGATATAACATATTCAGTTTTGCAAGACAGACACCATGGAAGTAAGTACTGTACCATTACAAAATACAGTCAGAATTTGCAGTGATTGTGACTGCCAGATATTTTCTCTCCTTGTACACAGGTGCACTGTGTGATGTGGGGGGGGGGGCATTATATCACATCACAGGACTGGGAGTGGGGGAGCAGGTATCACATAGAAGTGACACTTGCTGGTGTGTCAACTGACAATTTGAATGTTTCCAACTACTTGTTATATGCATTGCATTTTAAATGGAAACTTCTTGTATCTTGATAGCAAAATAAAGGAAGAGCTATGTGACATATGCCACACAATACTAATATATCTTATTACAGTGCAACAGAAAAACATTTATATGAAGTACAATTTTAAATATGATTTGTTAACTGAAAACATGAAAGCTGAGTTCTGGCTGTATTGATCTGCTTCCATAATGTTGCATTGTGAAGATTCATCCATGTCCATTTTTAGCCAATATATTTGCTTTCAGTCAATCAAGCACTTCTTAACCCTTTAACTGCTGGTCATTTAATAATTTTGACCTCCTGGTGCTGGCAATTTTGCAGGAATTTGGACCCTAAAAGCACAGTCTTTTATATTTTTTTGTCTATGAGATATCATAATGAAATTTTCTTTGTACGATGTTAGAGTCAATAGCTACACCCAGTACTAATTTTGTTTTTCCACTGTTAATGGTAATTGAATAACCAAATCTTGCATATTTAGCTAAAATAAAGCTATTTTAGAATATGTTTTTTATGTCCTATTCATTTGTCATGAGACAAAGGTTGAGTATAAAAGCTAACTGAAGGTCACATGAAGGTTTATTTAATAGTCTGTATGTAATGTAAATAAATTAGAGTTATATTTCCCTGATATTTTTGCATTTTTGCACCTCATTACACCACTGTACTGTGCGTATTTATGGAAAAAATCAGGCAAATGTTGGAACTGTCATAGGCTGAAACAGCACTGTAAGTGGCAAGGGCAGAGTCAGGCAAAACAATGTAAAATGCAAGTGTGTTGCAGGTGTGGACTGCTGTAAGGGTGGTAAAGGCACTGAATATGAAAATAAAGTCAGTAAAATTTCATTTTTTTACTGTCCTGAGCTATGCTTTATCGCATTACTCTGAAGTCGAAGATGATTCTTTGTCCGGGATTCCATAATCCTTCTTTGTAGGGAATAATTTGAAGCACCTTCCAACACAAAATGGAAAATTACAGTCAGGACAGTAGTAGGAACTCTCAGAAGCTCTACCCAGTGATCCTCTCTTATGCTTAAATCCATTGGCTGTCAGGGCACCTGAGGCCTTGGCCAAGCAAACTCTGCAAAGTCTGGCTGGGTTCTTCTTTGTTGGTGTGGGAGGTATTTTAGCAGGAAAGTGCCTGCCAGTAAGACATACCTCAGTCTCTGCACTCAACACTCATCTTACATTTGCAGAAGCATTACACAGGTAAGCTTCGGCAAGCTGTTCTATGAGCTTTGCAACATACTGATAGTGAATGTCTTTACCACCCTTACGCTTGTAGATTACAAATGAGTTGAAAACTGAGGTATCTACTAAGTGGAAAAACATTTTCTTGTTTTTCTGACACTTGCATAATTTTTGAGCATCTGGTCACTAACACCCACTCCTCCCATCTTGCTATTGTACTGCAGTACAGCGTCTGGTTGATCTTTGGGGTTCCATCATGCTTGTTGCCTCATGACACCATGGACCCCTGATGCACAGTGGTCAACATGTATACAGTCTGAGTTTTCTTGGGCCTTGCACACCACATGATGGCTCTCATTTTGGGACAGTCCTCTGCAAAAAAAAAAAAAACACTCTCCCACATCCAGCTGTGCCTCTCAAAACTGTTGTGGCAGTCCTAATTGGGCTTTGTTGACAGTTCCACAGAACTCAGTTTTGAGGTCCTGTAAGTGTCAAACAAGCTTAGGGCTAGAGTAGAACCTGTCTGTGAACAATATATACCCATGACTGGCAAGTTCACCCAACAACTTTATTACAATGTCATGTGTTGTTTGCCCTGTCATTGTAGTGAATGCATTATTCCTGACCTCTGCTGTTACCTGGAGATTATTACTAGAAGGTGGATGAGCATTCAGTTCAAAATTTTCTTCAGCTCTGTGTGTGATGGTCTGGTCAACAGTGACATTTTGTACGTTTTTACTTGCGTACACCATGAAATTTCACAAATACCCTCACATCCCATCATTATCTAAATAGCTTTCACACAGTTCATATGTTTTTATGCCAAATCTTGGCCATTTCAAGGGCATATATTGTTTGAATCCTAGACGGCCTTTGCATAGAAGAAGCGATTCATCAATGCTAATGCATCGGTCAGGGGTATATGTTGTCATAATCTTGTTCTGTAAGAAATCTAATAAACTCGATATTTTCCTTAGCTTGTCTGGTGATTCCATGGATATATCATTATCCACAAAATGTAGGAATTTTTGTATGTTTAAGTACCTGTCCTTGCTCATGAGTGAGTGCACAATAGGTGTGGAGAGGAATGGGTTTGTAGACCAGTAATCAGGCAGTTGTGTTTTTTTCATCAGCCCAATCAAGAAAAAAATATTAGGGAACACATATATCTCAGAATGACTGGTTTTGAGGAAGAAGAATGAACAAATTCAGACTGACTTTCATTGATCAGAAATTGTTCAGCATAAAAGTTAGTTTCTGTGCAAATTAAATTTATAATGCCGTCATTACCATCAAAGTCTGACTCTGAGAAAAATATTTTAAAACACTCCAGTGGTGTAGGGTTATCAGACAAAGGGACTTTGATACCCAGTGATCCTGTGAACTCAAAAGATTCTACCTGCTGTTCACTTTCATGCCACAAAATTTCTGCCGCTCTTCTCTGATTTGCCCCAGTAGTATTTGTAGCTAAATTTCACTGGGCTTGTCCACTCACTCATCCTATTCCACAGCTTCTTCCTCTCCCTCTGATACTTATTGCACTCCTAGTCTTGTTTCCTGTGACTTCACCCATCCTCTGTACTGAGACTGATTCTCCTTCACTTGTGGAGTCCTGTACCCATTCACTTCCTTTTTTTTTTATTTTCTTCTTTATCCTGCGGTTCCGCTGAGGCTTTATCAGCCCTGGTCACAGCCCCTGGGACTTCCACTGCCATCTACTGCTGCCATCCCCAGTTATGCCCGGCTTACCCCCTGGAGAGCGGGGCCGAGGCATCGGTCCCCTTCATTTGTGCCGCAGAACTAGTATCTGGGTAGGGGATGTAGCAATGGCAGCTAATTGAAACCCCAGGGAGGGCTTCACATAAACATCAGACCCACCCGCCATCTTTTTCCTGGTTTTCTCAGAGGTGAGGATGTGCAATGATGCCAGCGTCTGCCCTGCCTCCCTGATACTGAGCGCCGGTAACGTGAGTGACTCCCAGCCTCTGCCAGGGGTCCTCATTGCACCGGACATTGCCCCACCCTCCACCTGGAGAAGGAGAGCCACCCATGGGGCACTCAATCCTTCTCCCCCCGACTGGCCCTCTGATGACCCATGTCCATTCTGGAACCCGGGTCGCTGGCGCCGCAAGCGGAAATCCAATAACTGCGCCGGTGGGCTGGTCACCCATTCACTTCCTGAGCTCTGTTCTTTCTCACTTTCTGTGCTTTCTTTCATAACAGCAAAAACACAGGCATGTGGAGCATCCCTGGAAGGGTTGGTGCTGCTAAAAAAAGACATAAGCAAAACACACAAAACAAGCAGCACTCTCAGAACACAAACAAAAAAAAACAAGTCAGTAAAGTTCAACAGCTGGAGTCTGCAGCTACTACTCAATATCTAAAACTGTTACTTCTACTGTTTCACTTGATGCCATTTTGCTGCACTTTGTTAGATGTTGCTAGACAACTTTAAACTGTTATTTGTTCATCTACACAATGTACTGTGTCTCACCCTCTTACATTGTTTTTCTGCCTCGCCCCATGCCACTTTCAGTACTGCTGACATTTTTGGTTAGCCTGCCTCTACCTCTTATATTTGTGGCATCTTTATTTGGCTTGCCTTGACACGTCACACTTTCTGTGACTTTGTCATGATTGACCCTGACTTCCCCCTTTCACTTGTGACAACTGTGTTTTTTTTTTATGCCCTGCCTCTTCCTGTTATATTTGGCCTGGGTTCTACGGAAAGGTAAACTTGCATCCCTCAAATTGGTCCTGTCTGCCTACAACTGGTCCCCCATCAACAAGGCACCTACGCTGGACCAGGCCCTTAGTTTTTTCACTGAGGGCTTCAATTCCATCTGTGACATCTATGCACCATACACAAAATGGAAAATTCAGGGGGAGATTAACTGCTGGATTGATGGCAAGCTCCTCTCCCTCCTAAAGGAGAGGGACTACCTCTGGGAAAAAGCCTTAAACTCAGGCAGCAAGCATGACCTACAGTGCTACAAAATGGCTAGAAATTGGTGCACCAAACTTATCAGGCTCGCAAAAGCCAATTTCCATAAGACCCAGCTTAACAATGCATGGGGAGATGGAAAGAGGTTTTGGGACAACATCAAGAATATCTTTGGTAAAGATGAAAAGCAGCACCCTAAGATGCTCAACATTAATAACTCATCCTCCTCAGATCCACTAGCCATTGCTGATGCCTTTAACCAGGCCTTTACAGACCTGTCCTCAGTGCTGCCTCCAGACTACCTTCTGCCTGTGGAGGACCAAGGTTGTGCCAACCTGCTCATAACTAACTACCCAGCCTTCTACTTTAAGAAGGTGACAATGAAGGAGGCCCTAATGATGGTCAGGAAAGTCCTAGGCAAAACCAGACTGGGGAGTAACGGGCTAGACATGAAGTTACTATCTCTCACCCTTGATATTCTTATCATGCACATAACAATGCTATTTAATAAATCCTTGGCCCTAGCTAAATTTCCAGAGGTATGAAAGCAAGCCCTGGTAACTCCAGTGCATAAGAATGGTGACAAGGTGCTGGTGTCAAACTACAGGCCAATATCTATACTCTCCCCATTATCCAAAGCTTTGGAAAAAATCGCGGCAAGTCAACTCACAGAATACCTCAATAAGTACAATCTGCTCTGCCCAAACCAACATGGCTTCAGGCAAAAATACAGTACCACCACAACACTGCTGGAATACTCTGACTATGCGCACAAGATGCTGGATGAAGGCAAATTGGTGGGGTCCATCTTCATTGACCTCACCAAAGCCTTCGACACCGTCAACCACCCTCTACTAGTACTCCAGCTTCAAAGATTGGGTGTGGCACCAAATGCCATGAATTGGTTCAATGACCACCTAACATACAGGAGCCAGTGAGTCAAAATTGGGCAGACATTATCCAGCTCCAGAGATGTACTCCTAGGAGTCCCTCAAGGATCAATTCTAGGGTCCCTGCTTTTCAGCCTCTTTGTAAATGACCGACCCACAGCCTGTGACATCAAACTTATTCTGTATGCAGACGATGCTGTGCTGCTGAGAAGCAGCACCTCTCAGGTTGCCCTACAAATAGAACTACAGAACTCTTTCAATAAACTCAAGGACTGGTTCAGTAGGCAAAAGCTGCTACTAAATTACAAGAAAACCAAGACCATGCTACAATCCAGCCCCTACAACAAACACAAGAATGCTCCCCTCGTAATCACCAACAAGGCTGGTTAGCAGATTGAGCAGGTGCACTTGTTCAAGTACCTTGGAGTCACCAATGATGACTCTCTCACTTATACGCACCACGTAGACTCCCTTGTCAAAGTGGTAAACACAAAGATCGGGGTCCTGTATAGGCATAAGAAATCCCTCACCCCAGAAGCACTCCAAATCTCAGTCTCCAGCGCCATACTCTCCACGATAGACTACGGGCTGGTGGTCTATGGAGCTGCTACTGATACAGTGCTCAAAAGGGTCCAAATTGCACCCAATAAGGCATGTCACCTCACCCTGTGTGCAGATCACTACACTCATACTTGCACCCTGTATGAGCGTACAAACTGGCTTAACCTAGAAGACAGGATCAAATACCAAACTTGCCTCCTGGGAAAGAAGGCACTCCTTGGAAAAACCCCACCCTGTTTAGGAAACCTGCTCGAGGCTTCTCTCTCAACACACATCACCAGATGGAGGAAGAATGGAGCACTGTCCATACCATTCCACTGAACCTCACTAGGGCAGCGTGCTTTCTCCTATCGGGCCCCCCTCTGGATAAATGAACTCCCGATGAAATTACAAACAAACAACAGACTGTCTCAATTCAAAGTAGGCCTCAAACAACACCTAATGTCTAACTCAAAATGCACCTGCTTCTCAGGCCCCACTTGATAGACAGGCCTACCCCCAAGGTAACACTCAGCAGGGCTACCTAGAGAATCCTGCCTCCATTCCAGCCTAGCCAAGGGCTTAAGTAATCTATCAGTCCTCTTTAAACGCACTTTGTACTGCCCTTCCAAACCCCCCCACCATACACACACCAGACTCGACAAAGCCCTCTGGAGCTGCTCCCCCCATCACAGCCCCCCACCTCTCGCTCTCTGTGGTTGGTTTCAAACACAATCCCCCTTGTTTCACTGTCACCCAGCCTCTCACCCTGTGATAGTGTTAAACTCTATGCAGTTACTCTGCCATAGTCTATCAACGGATTTGGAGGTTTCCAGGGGTGTGCTATCTAGGGCCACTGATTAGAAATAGCTTAGTATTCAATTACAATTGCTCAGTTTTTTTTTCCTATTTGTCTAATTATCATGTAATCGCTCTTTAATGCCTAATGATCAGGCCTCTGTAACCACTGAATACGTGTATTGTCTTATTATTCACCATAACGTGGAACCTTTGTAAAAGAGCTCACGCTCAAAGGTCTTTCTGAAATACTAATTAAACTAAACTAATTAAAGCCTGGTCTTTTTATAGTTTGGCTGCATTTATTTGCCCTGCCTCACCCTCTTATACCTCTAGTGCATGCACTACTGTTATTGGCCCTGCCTCGCTCAGTTATGCTATTCTCTGTTAACACAGCTTCGGTGTCTGACTCTGATGAGAATGAGTCTGAATCATTACTTGTGACCCCAGCGGAGTCACTGTCCACAAATATTTAATCTAATGCATGACTCACAGTGAACCTTTTTCTTGACATTGCAAATTCAATGTCAAAGAGAATTTACAAAATATCAAGATGGACTGAAAATGAAAATGAAAGCTGATTACAAATGAATGTTTTAGCAGAGAGACAGAAATGTGCCATGATCAGTTCAGTCAGCACAGCTTCATCAACAGATACATGAGATGGTAGGAATGGGGGAGGTTTCAATATTTATTGATCAGCAGTCAGTAAAATAAGGTATAGTGAGCACTGTGTTTCCTGGCTTACACCAAAAAATAATACACCAGACTATCTGTTTGCTATATGATCAGAGTCACTTTCTGTGGCTTCTGAGAGTTTTTCCAGTCAGGAAAATAAGTTGGAAATAGAACTGTATCTCCTGGCTTATGCCAGACAAGATACACACTTTATTACCAGCTACAAGTCACTTTCTGCAATTTTGAGAGTTTTTCCCAGTCAGGGATATCAGTTGGAAATAGAACTGTGAGGCTTATGCCAGACAAGATAAACACCAGACTAGCTGACAGTATTTATTACTAGCTACAATTCACTTTCTGCAGTTTGTGAACGTTTTCCCCTTAGGTAAATAAAGTCTAGATAGTGCTGTGTACCCTGGAATATGCAATCAACAAACACACCTGAATTGCAATTTTTTATAACGTCCACATAAATTTATTTAGTTGGGGACAGTGTTTACATGAAAGCAGCTGCTTGCTGAATTTACAAAACCCAAAGCAGGTACCACCACGTGCTGCAGATGGCACTCAGACACCTGACTATCAGAAACACCAAAAACTCAATTTTCTGAGAGAATACATCTAATATTACTACTTCAGGGTAAATGCACAACCCTTTTATGCAGAGTATGTTTTGTGTACAATGAGGCTTTGGCACGTTTGCAAACTGATTTCTTCAGTGATCAGAGCTTGAGTGAAGAGGACTTTTCTGTGAGGAATCCTGCTAGTAAATGGTGTGAGATGCGACTATCAGCAACACATAAAACTTAAATTTTAGTAATGTCCCAGTTTATTTATTGAGTTGAGGACAGTGTTTACATGAAAGGAGCTGCTTGCTAAGTGACAGAACCAAGTGCTGGTGCCACCACCTGTTTCAGACGACACTCAGACACCCGACTATCAAAAACAACAAAAACTTGCTTTCTGATATAAAACAAATTAATTTACTACTTCTGAGTGAGTACATAACCCTTTACTACAGATAATGATTATATGTGCTGTGTCATTATGTGACTATGCCACTTTTAAAACCGATCGTTTCAGTGATCGGAGCTGCAGTGAAGACGTCTTTTTGAGAAGAATCCCACCAGTAAATGGTGTGACAGCTTGCAACCTAATCTTTTGTAAATGTCACTACAAAGGCTAGGTTGCGTGACACATGACCACATGACATGCACTTGCCAGATCACATGTGGCCATGTGTTACACTAAAGTTGTCACACTGAAAACAAGTGCTAAACAGCAATGAAATAAAAGTTCCCATTCAGACCGAGGTCCGAGTATACTCAGCACCCGGGGTCATGCTAAAGTGGGAGTGCCCCGAGAATACTCAGCTCCCACTGATAAAGGGTTACTACATATAGGATCAGCATGCTGCTTGCTGTCAATACAAAATACATCAATATGTAGCATAATATGACACTTGCCTCATAATTTTTATTTATATCTTCTTTCTCCTTGCAGTTCATTCTGGCTGCCCTGCCATACCCAAGGGAAAAGCATGGCTGGAGCCAGTCCCAGATGAACTGGTGGAGAAGGATCCAGGTGTTCCAGAGGATGATGTCATCATCGTTGAAGAAGGTGGTATAGTACTACTACATAATTGCCCCACTACGTTAATTGCAACTGTCATATGTTTATATGTAAACTGACTGTTGTTTGTTACGCTTATGAGACTGCATTGTTGAGTAATAGAATAGTAAAGTGAAGGAAAGCAGTACTACCACACTAAGGACTTAAAAAAAAAAATCTTACAACCATTTGATATGTACTAACTATATATGTTTATGCTGATTATAAATCATATCTGATGATTGTTGTTTTGGAAAAATGGCAGTTGAATTCTAAATCAAATGTTTTACATATTGGAAAGTAATACAGGACCCTGTGAGTGCAAAATGCAGTATGATAACTGAATGTACAAATTCTCATTTTTACACTTAGGTTTATGAAACACTTTGTTATGATAACTGCAGTCCATGTTGGACTGGGCTGGCCGGATACAAGGACATTTCTGGGTGGGCCCCCCGCCCTGTGTATGTAGCTGCATCGCTTCATATATGGAGAGGGCAGCATTTTGTACATTTTTTTGTAAGTGTAAACCAACTAATCTCCTATCCAAAAGCAACAGTCCCTCACTCTGTGTTTTGTGCTGCTGCTGCCAAGCCAAACTGAAACTTGTAAGGGAGAGGGGTGCATGTCACAGAGTCGGAGACAACTGAACTTGTAAGGGAGAGGGGTGCACGTCACAGAGTCGGAGACAACTGAACTTGTAAGTTACATACCATTTGCCCTTGCCAGTTCCCTCCCTGATGCCTGACCCTTACAACCCAATACACAAACAAGTCCATTCTTCATGAACTGGCAGGGTGCCGGGGCTGAGTGGTGGGAAAATAAAACAGAAGACACACGCAGTGTCTCACTTGAAATCCGGCTTTTATCATGTCCCTATCTTGCCTTTTCCTTGTGACTGTTCCTGAGTCAAAAAACAATTGGATGTTATTTGGGGATTAGTGCTGTGGGGGGGGGGGAACACTGGCAATGGGATGTTCAAAAATACCCAATCCCTTGGGTTACAAGCTATGTGTCTGTAGTGACTCTGATCTGATCAGACTGTTGTAGCCAGGTGCCAGAGGGATTATTTATAGCAGTGATATGACCTGACAAATTAGTCAAATTGTGGACATTTTGCTTTAATAATTTGATGTGAGAGAGCACCAGGAGCTGAAGAGTTGACTGGACCAGAGAGCAACAGCACAGTCCACAACACACCAGAATGGAGTGGACCCAGCAGGTAGTGTGAGATCAGGCACAGCAGTGGCATCAGAAAGAGAATTTAAGCAATTTGCTCAAGGTAACACATGTGTCTCTGGTAACTTTAACCCTGGAGGCAGCAAGAAATGCACAGTAACTGCACATGCCCGGCCTAAGTTAATTTAAACAGAACAAAAATGCCAGCACCAGGCTTCAGGATTTACTTCACTCTTTAATAGAAAAATCAATAAAAAGGCATACAAAGCAAGATAAATACCTCCTAGTGGTGGAAAAGACTTGTAGTGACCCTGACCGGTTTTGGCCTCTGACTTTCTCAAGAGACAACTGTAGCTGGGTCTGATGCAGACCACTAACATGCGTACAAAAGACCAGAGTAAGAAGTCCAGGACAAAAAGACCGAGTTGGCTCAGCAAAGAGGTAGCAGAGAAAGCAAGGGGGAAGACAGCAGCCTTCAGAAGGTATAAGAGAACTAAGCGAGATGCAGACAGGGAGAAGAACTTGAGGAAATCCAGAGAGGTGATTAGAGTGGTCATGGCAGCTAAGGCTACAAGAGAGCTAAGGCTGGCACAGGGGATCAGAGAGAGGGGGAAGTATTTCTTCTGGTACATAAGAGAGAAGAGAAGCTGTAAGGATGGGACTGTAAGAGTTAAGAAGGAAGGGGATGGGATGGGCAGAAAGTGGAGTGGACCAGGAGGAGGCACTTAATGAGTACTTCTGTTCGGTGTTCACCGGGGAAAAGGATGGTCCTGTGCAACAGGGAGAAATATGGGTGGGAAAGAGGGAACAGGAGTAACTGATGCAGAAATCCTGATGGACAGGGTTTTAGAGGGCCTTAAGGCCCTGCGGTTGGATAAGGCTCAGGGACCAGATGGAGTACATCCAAGAGTCCTGAGAAAGCTGTCAGAGGTCCTGGCGGGTCCTATGGTGGACCTGTTCAACACATCACTGGAAATGGAGTGCATGCCCCAGGACTAGAGAATTGCCCATATGGTGCCTCTCCATAAGAGCAGACCCAGGGACCAGCCAGGTAACTACAGACTGATTAGCCTTACCTCCATTGTAGGAATGTTAATGGAGAACATTCTAAAGGAAAGATTAGTGATCTTTCTGGAAGTGAATGGTCTCCAGGATGGAAGGCAGCATCAGTTTGCTTCAGGGAGATCCTGCCAGACCAACCTAATTGACTTTTTTGATTGGGTTACAAGGCCACTTGACAGGGGTCACGCGGTGGATGTCATGTATCTAGACTTCAGCAAGGCCTATGACTCAGTACCGCATGGAAAGATGCTCAGTAAACAGAGCAACCTGGAAACTGGGGAGAAACTGGTGGGGTGGGTCAGGAGCTGGCTGCAGTACAGACTACAAAGGGTAATTGTAGTGGGAGAACTATCAAAACTCAGACTGGTAACTAGTAGGGGTCGCACAGGGCTTGGTGCTTGGACCAGAGTTATTTAACATCTTCATCAGGGATGTAGCAGACAGGATCAAGAGTAAAATCAGTCTTTTCACAGACAACACAAAGATCTGTGTGACAGTGGACACTAAGGGTGGCAGGAACTTAGAGAGGACCTGGCAAAGCTAGAGCGCTGGTCAAGCATATGGCAGTTGGAGTTCAATGCTAAGAAGTGTAAGGTCATGCACCTGGGAGACAGAAAACCTGGGACTAGCTACTGGTTGGGTGGAAAGCAGGTCTCCATTTCAGAGGAGGAAAAGGATGTAGCGTGCTTGTCACAGGGGACATGAAACACTCTGCACAATGCCATAAGGCATCAAGCAAAGCAAACAAAATGCTGGGGTGCATCATCAGAGGAATCACCTCAAGAAGGGAGAAAGTTATCCTGCCATTGTACAGATCACTGGCGAGGCCACACTTGGAGTACTATGTGCAATTCTGGTGTCCATATTTAAAAATGGATGTCAAACTACTGGACGGGGTGCAGGGAAGGGCAACTAAGATGATCCTTGGACAGGAGGGCAAACCCTATGAGGAAAGACTAAGGGAGCTCAACATGTATTCCCTGGAGGACAGAAGACAGAGGGGGCATATGACTAAAATCTTCAAATATTCAAAAGGTATGAATAAGGTTAGTACAGAGGGTATTTCCAGCTTAAGGAGGGGGGTCACGAGGGGACATAGTCTGAAATTGGAGGAGGGCGATTCAAGAGGGTAATGAGGAGACACTATTTCATGGAAAGGGTGATAGCAAGATGGACTGAATTGACAAAGGATTTGATCTCACTGAAGACTGTGGGCAGTTTTAAGAGGGAGTGGGACAGGGTCAAAGGAAAGGTCAAAACAAAGGGAAGACTGGTGAGGTGCGATGGTGGTGGGGGATGATAAATCAGGAGGACTGGAAATGGGTGGGGGCAGTTTCAGTAAGTTAAACTGTGAGCTGCACACTCAAGCAGACTTGATAGACCATTATGGCCTGTTTCTGCTGGTGTTTTCCTATGTTTGTATGTTCATATGAGTCTTTTTCCACCACTGGACAGTATTTACCTTGCTTTGTAAGCCTTTTTATTGATTTTTTTATTAAAGAGGGAAGTAAATTCTAAAGCCTGGTGCCAGCATTTTTGTTCTGTTTAAGTTTAAACCTGGGTCTTCTGGTTTTAGAACCTGAGCTCTAACCATTCTCTATTATTTTATTGTGCCACTGGTGCCTCAGAGATCAAGCGATGCTGTGGGGGGGGGGGTGCTCTGCAGTCATCAGCAATGATACAGCATGTCAGAGGTGAAAGAGATCAAAGGTCAGTAAGGGTGTGAGAACCTGTGGTGGGTCTAGGCTGAGGCTCTTTTCTCTCTCTCTCTGAGCCTCTGGTTCTCCTTATGTATGACTATGTGTGGTGTGGGGTCAGGGGGCAGCTGAGGGATCCACCATCCAGCTGAGTGGATGGCCTTTCAGCAGCAGCAGCAGGCATTAGTGACATTTGTGGGAGCCATGGCACATTGTACCAGAGATGGCCCCAAACCACTGGCCATTTCAAACTCAGATTTATGCACCAGTGGCAGCAAGTCTCATAAGGCAGGATTAAAAACCAGCATCTACATAGCCAGCTTCTTTTCTAAACGATGAGCGTCCATCTTGATGGCTGCTTCTGCTGCTATCGCTTGACTGCGACCATGGGAAGATCTCTCAGCACCTGCTGAGCAGTTTATCTCTGGCATACAGACTCTCCACCTCACCTTTTGTGATCCCCTCTGATTCTACTGCTCTTCTGACTCCTGCAAGGTATGAGTTCTGCTTCTGCTGTTTTTAAAGGTATGTTCAGTCAGTTCAGGTTGGGGGGTTGCTTTCTAAATGTCCACTTTTGATATGCATTTAACATTTTTCAAATGGCAAGCAAACAATGGAAAAATGGAAGAATTCTAACAAAAATTAGATCCCTCTGTGTATCTGCTACTGTTAGTGTGGGGGAAGGGAGGCTGTTGCATATCTAAAGAAGCAATGAAATTATATTTTTAAAGGAGGGGAAAGCACAGTAATGTACCACTCTGGTTTGATTTGTTTTATCCTCTGGATTTTTATGGCTGACTTTTAAAGTTTTTATATAAGTGAATGAGCTGTGTGGCCTGACTGGTGTGAGACTGGGAGGGAGGAGGCAGTTGGTATATTTTTCTTAACATGGAGGGACTTTAAGTGTGTAGATGGATGAGCTGTGTGTGTCCTGGCATGGGGATAAAGGGGGTCAGTGATGGTATATTTTTGTTGGTTAGGAATATGAGCAGCACAGTGGTTCCTCAGTATCACTTGTGTTTGGAGGAGAACCCCTTGGCAGCCAGGAATTGATGTTCTTAGTGCTTTGTTGTTGAGGGGGTGCTGCGGTGCAGTAGCTGGGGAAGTGGTGGGCTTGGTATTTTTTTTGGGGGGTTGGGGCTGGTGTGCCACTCCAGAGTAGTTTGGGTGTTGGCTTCTGAATTTTTGTGACCAATTTGTTGTGGGTGGGTGAAGCCTACCCGCATAGGTGGTTGGCCATAGAAGTCCAGAGGCTGACACTTGGGCTGGGCTGGAGAGGTGAGCTTTCCTGCTTTTTTTCTCTGTGAGAAAACATTGCTTTCATGGATTCTCTAGGTGCTCAGTACCTTGCCATGGTGAGGCACTGGGTACATTAATTAATTGTTGCTGGTGTATTTTCTTTTAGATGTGGGTGGTGCAGAGTGGCCATTGTGTGGATTCAATTTTTGAATGGCAGAGGTTTGCCAATTCTGAATGCCCCCTGTCTTTTGGTCTGTAACTGGGTTGTGCATGTTTCATCTGTCTACATTGTTTGAGTTTTTTAATTTTGTATTGATAGATATGTGCTGGCTGCTCTCTCCCTCTCAGTCATAGGCCATCCAGGATGTACAGTTCATCCTGTGCACTGTCTAACCTGGCTGACTGGCATGGGACTGAAGGAAAGGGGGGAATCAGTGTGTTTTTGTTAAAGTAGAAAGGCTCAGACTTGGCCAGTACGGTGGTGTTGAGAGTTGAGGCACTGTATGCTGCACCCTACACTATGCTGGTGACCTGAGTTTGGATGCAGACTCCTGTTTTGGGGGGGCTGTATGAGGAGGGAGACAACTGAGCATACACAAGGGCATACCACATGGTCAGTTCCAGGGCCCCATGGCCCCATTTCCATGTGTGCCCTTTGCTTCCCAGTCCAACCTTGAGAACAGTACCTGTAAAGTTTAGAAGTCACCAGTTGTGAATGGGTAACTGATGGCAGCATTCATCATACTATATGGCCTGTTTAATAAGAATTTGTAAATCGACAGGAATATATAAAAGAAATGATAATGGTAACGTACCATTGCATTGATCAGTGGAACAATATGGTACACTACGTATTGTTATAGAAAAGTTACTTAATTGCCAAGAGTATAATAACGATATCTGAGCATGTTACTAGAGTCTATCTTTATGTATTTATGTATTACAGGTGACAACACAGATGGCAAACACACCAGTGGTGTTAAAGAGTGGGCGATGGAGGGAGGTTCAAAAACATCTAGTTCTCCCTCCAGTGGTCAAGACATTGCTCTGCTGGGTGCTGGTGGCACATCTAAGCCTGAACACCAAGAAGATGAGCCCCAGCCTGGTCCACCGGGTACATCCGGCCCTGCTGCACGATGATTGTCTCATGCACAGAAATGTAAGGTAACAGTAATTGTTGAGCACCTTCATATAACTTTTTTCTTTCTTCTTTAAACTTGTGATGTAGGGGATCAATACCAGCCAGAAATCCAGATAAAGTGGTATATTATGACATAAAGTATGGGGATGATTAATTGTGTTTGTACATGCATATATTCAAAAATGTGGTTGCACTACAGTACTGATGTAAGTACCTTAAGACAGCAACTGTTACTTATGTAATCATTCACTAGTGACACCACAATAACATTTGAAGTAATATGTCCGAGTCAATCCAAGTATGCTACTGACAGATGAGGGGTACCAGCAGTTGCAAAGAAAGTGTGCTGACATGGAGTGATATTAACAACAGAGTATATAATGCAGGATTTTTGTGACTATTCATAGTGAAACAAAACAATACTGTTTTTCTTTGTGATGCTATCATAACAGGAATACCATAAAATGTTAGGCTTACAATTTCCATGTAAGGATTTAGTTAAGATCATTTCACATTTAATTGACTTCCATTTTGTATAACAACAGTTAATGAACTACTAACTTCCCTTTTATATAAAAATAGTTAAAGAACATTGTAGTCATTATTTTGAATCACCAAGATAAATTTAGGACAGAATGTAGAAGTAGTATTTTTTTTGTTTTAATACAGGAAGATTTTGTCTGCCCCCCCCCACACAATTAACATAAATACAGCAAAGTGAATAGCCACCTCTTTATCCAATTCTCCTATCCACATGGTTTCCTTTCAAGAATGCATACCCTGGAAATTATTGTCACTATAATATACAGTGTTTGAAAATAACAAAATGTGGCTAATAAAATTCCTGGAAAATGAATCCCACATAGGGAAACTACTGGCAGATGGGGGGGGGCTCAGCCTTTAACACACTCTGATTCAAGAGAGTGGTAAAGCAGGGTTTCCACAGTGACTGGACCGGCTAGCTACACCATAGAGTTGATGTGGGCATGCATCTAGTATGCATGTAATATGGCCTAGCTCCCTGATTACATGCACAGAGAAGCCAAGGAGACTTAAATTTTGTGTCTTAGTTAATGGCGGAACTCAGTTCAAGCGGCAGTAAATTGAAACTGTGAGATAACATGAGTGTAGCCACATAGGAAGCCGCTCTCTTAGATTTATGAGGCTCTTGGTAAGCAGGCAATTTTGTTACTTACAGTATGCAGTACATATTGAAAAAATGATGATTTGGGTCTGGTGAACAAGATACTTACCAGTTATTATAAACGAGTTTCAATAGGTAATCAAGTCACATTAGAGGACAGAGAAATAGAACCACAGTAAAAGGCAAGTTCTTATTAAATCAATAACATAACATGACAGTTACACTGAGATATATTTTTTATATTAGGATGGGTAACATATGTTCACTTGGAAAGCCCATATTAACAGCATACAAAAAAAAATTGTTTTGCAGTCAGATTTAACCCACTGAAACAGATATACAAAATATATATGAAATATTTGTCAAGACTATTTCTGTTATAACAAAAGAGAAGATTAGAGGGGTAACATTTAATTTGGTTTTATTTTTTAGTACAGTGGAGCCCACAATAGCTCTGAAGAAGAAACCAGAAAAGGTTTTGAAACGTTAGCAAAAAAAAATATTTAAGTATAAAAATCTGTTTATGGGCCAAGTTATGACAATAAAAGTTTATTGAAACATTCTCATATGAATTTATTTCTATAACTGGATAGCACGTTCTGATGGATACATTATGTTCCCGAATCAAGATTTAAGAATCGTGTGGAAAATAAAGATAACTGAAAAAGCAAAGGTGACCGTGAAATTCAGCTTTGCTGACCAATAGAAAATGGGTTGAATACTGTGCATTGTGGAACTCAGTGACATTTTCGGTACAGCAAGGTCCCCCGGCCCATAAACTACTTATGAAATTTAAAAGGAACCCAGGAATAGGATGTTCTACTGCTCCCTGTGATGCTTCCCATACACCAAACAGAATAACATGTGATCGACTATACAGATCAGACTCAACATAACATGTCCGAATTAATTAAAGTGTGCTGATGATAGATGGTGGGTGTATACCGACTGTGCAGTATCAGTTCTACAGTGAAGACCATCACAATGACATTGACAGCAGTCACTGTGATGGTCTCCACTACTCAACACTGGTGTCGGGGAGGTGTTTGTCCCCATCCCCAAACTGACTCCGACAGGAGTTAGTAATTTAAAGTATGGGGGGTGCTGTGGGCAAAGGCCCCTACATGGGGGATGTGGGGGTGAAGCCCCCCCACAGAAAACACTTGTCTCTGAGTGACAGCACAACACCAATCAGTGGTGTTGTACTGTCGCTCTGCTGTCAGCTGATAAATTTCTTGTAGCAGTGGCATAGTGGAACTGATGGTGGGCATGGCAAGAGTTGCAAAGAAAGTTTGCTGCGTTGCAGGGAAAGTAACAACATGGTACATAATGCATCATTTTTGTGATTATTCACACTGAAACAAAATAGTGGTATTTTTCTCTGGGATGCTTACCCATACATCATACAGAATAAGGTATGATCAACCACGCACTGTATTGCTGTATTGCTAGAGCTGCCATGACAACACTATACTATCTGCCATTGGTGTGCAACTCAGTGTGTCATCATTCCAACCCCTTGTCACAGACACAGTCTTGTTCTGCATGGTTGACTACATGATTCTATATACTTTATACACTGCATGGACAACTTTACTTGTGTAAGTATGAGTAAAAAATACCATTTTCCTGCAGTACTGACATCAGCAGTAGAGGACAAAAGTTCTTCTACAACGGTTCTTACCTCATTATGCAAAGGAAAAAGAACAGGCGGCTAACATCACTAAAAACTGGCTCCAACTATAAAAAATTGGTTATCTACAAAAAATAGAGCAGCATGGTCACTGAAGCTGAGGCAAATGACCACAACACTAGGTTAAGATAAAGATGTTTAATGTTAAAAAACTGTTACAAAGCATAGCAGCATGTCATAGCAGTACCCCCGTCCCATGTACACCACTGACGTTTCTGAGAGTGTTTTAACATTAAACAGCTTTATCTTGACATAGCGTTGTGGTTGTTTGCCTCAGTTTCAGTGACCGTGCTGCCCTATTTTTTGTGGATTACCTCATTATGACAAGAAAGAAGCATTCATTTATATGGTCATTTCACAACACTTGCTATAAATATTCCTCACAGTATTGCATATGAGAGGAAACAGACATAAGGTGCTCTCATAAAACAGAAGGGGGATCTCAACGATTGTCGTGCATACTTTAATTGAAAACAGGTGATAATGTAGTTAAGAAATAATGTATCAGGTGGGTATATTTGCTAAGTCCTTCTCTTTTCCTATTTTGCCTTTCACAGATCTGCCTGCTGGCTGCTATCACCTGGTTGTTGTTAAGCAAGGTAGATTATGCATTAATTGAATCTCACAAGTAGTGCATTCTATTGTTAAATAGCTATAAAAGCATCCCATTACATGATTGCCTAATATGTGTCAGCAATAACCAAAATGCTGTAAAATAGCCTTTAAACTTTTCCAACTTGTTTTGTTGTGTTGCAAGTACTGTAGCTAGAAATATAACTATATTAGTTCACAATTATTAAGGAATGTCCCAGCACAAAATGTATCTAGTAACAACAGTGACTTACCTGCCTGTCCATGTAACAGTTTCATGAAGCAAAACCTGAGATTTATTGTGAGAAGCATTTTTGTACCTTTGTATTTTTGTTTATTTGTCTATTGTATATTTGTCTAATTGTATGTCTTTGTGGAACTGGTCGACCATGAAAACAGGTCTTTGGCCCATGGACTTACCAGTATAAATGAATAAAACAAACAAACAAACCTTATATTTTACTTGAAAGACTACAATACAGCATTGAAGAATGCTGTTGTTGTTGCTGCAAACATTCATTATAGTTGTGCCTACTGTTCATTTTCTGTCATTTCATTAACAACATAACAGGAACTGCCCATGCAGCTTCATGGCTCAACTGCACTCCACAAATGTTTAATTTTTACAACAACAAAAAAAACAGTTTCCATACAGTATGGTGCTGGAATCGGGTTGGAGTTCTCAATATTTAGTAACTGTGACAGTTGTCATGTTACTGGTTACTTATTTAATAGAGTACAGCTGTAGGATACCGAATGCTATTTAAAATAAACACCCTGTTGACACAGTATCTACAAGAATACATGCCACAAGTTGTCTGTGTAAAACTGTACAGACCCAAAAATGAGGCAATTCACATATGGTGCTGACAAACAGCACTGATTAATATCTAGCAGCCCCAGCTTACTGAAAGAAATCTTATGTTATCTAGTGACAGTATGTTTCACAATTACTTGTGTTGTGTCTCATGCACAGCCTTGCATATTAGGGAAAATTGTTTAACCAGGAAAGGCACACTAAGCCGAAGCTTGTTTCCAGATGTGACCTGTGAGCACAAGGAAGTTAAGTGGCTTGCTCAGGGTCACACAGTATGCAAGTGGAGGCCGAGGGATTTAAACCCAAGTCTCTAGGTTTGCATCTCAGAGCCTTAAACCAGTGCACTATACTGCCTCCTAATACATTTTTTTTTCAGTATTTCTTATCATGAACAGCTGGTGCATTGCCAAAAAAAGAGTCATTGGATGTTGAAGTTTAGTAGAAGAAAATATTTACCTGCTTATGTGTGTCACATCACGTGACAGCAGCAATAGAGGTGACAGTCTGCCTTCACAACATTGCATCTAGTGCCTCCACCACACATTGCATCCTTACTTCACCAGCATTACAAAACCTATAATGATTGTAACTATTTCCACTAGTACGTACTGCATTTGTCCTCCATGATGGATATGCGTGTACCTATGATAAAGATATACTTCTTGCTTTCAGTGTGCAGAATGGAGTTTGCCCTTTAAGGGGCAGACCAAGTTGTCCTGGTGCACCCCTTCCCTTTACCTGAAGATGGTGTGCTCGGGGGGTGGGAGGAAGGGGAAGGACAGGGAGACAGAACAATAGGCAGGCAACAGGAAGGAGAGGGGTTAAAGGAGGTACATAATGGGCAGCACAGGGGTGATTCAGCCACTTTTGCTGAAGTTTTGATTTATCTGAAACTGCAGCACATCAGATTGGCATCGATTGGAACAGATGTTAGTGCAAAAAATCAGGTAAGAAGCAAACAACTCTAGTAACCAAGGATGAAGTGAAAGATATATATTGATTAAGATAAACATTGGGTTAAAGGAATTTGTTAGGGAACCAGAAGGTTAGTAGAAACTTTAACAAAAAAACAAAAAAAGGTTTTTGGAGGGATCATTGCAATTTCGATGATAGGTAGACAAGTATGACTGATTTTTCATGTGTACCAATGACCAAGAGGCAGTATTTGGAAAATTGGCCAGTGGGGCTTAGAATCAGGCTGGAAGAGTGGCCGTGTGGAAGGGTGAGAACACCAAGCGGTTTGGTTTGTTTGGTCTATGAGGCTGGTGCACAGTATGATTAAGGGCCTTGCAGCTATAGGGGCAAGCAGCCGGTAAAGGAGAAGCATTAAGACTGGCTTAATGCTATGCTGAGTTACTGGGAGTGTGGCGGCTGAGTATTTATGCATGCAATTTGGTTGTTTGGGCAGTGGGGCCTAGTGCACAGATTACTAAGGGCCTTACTGCTGTGGGAGGCAAGCGATTGATAAAGGAATAGCTGTTAATCCATGGCATAAAGCTATGTGTAGCCAATGTTGAGCATGGGGACTAGAGATGCAGTGAATTTAAATTCCGCTGGTGAAGTGAACGCGATGCGGGCACTTCATGTTGCCAATCCGCTATGTGGAGTGGGCAATGCAAAGTGCTCTCTCTGCCTTGTCATTACCACTTCACGTTAAGGTGGAATGGCAATGTGAAGTAAGGCAAAGTCATTGTTTTTAATGGACTTCACGTCCCTCATTATGATTCTACGTGATCCACTTGGTGTTTCAGATTTGGCAGCCCCCCCACACATCACATAGCTTGTAGTACTGTAAGTCACATGCTCTTTAACTAGGTAGGAAGAAAGTGAGTCATACCAGCAGACACTTTTACTTTCTCCTGTGCAGACGGAGAGAGAGTAGTGTGTTTTGTGACTGCTGATACTATGAGATCAGAGCGAGGAGGAGATGTAAACTGATTTAGACCCAACAGCTTTTTTAAAAGCTACATTTTTTTGTCTTTTCTGTACTCTTTTTTGCTTAATTTGTTCTTTCTGTAAATGTTATGTTTCTCACCTTTATAAGTAGTTAGTTGTTTGTCTCTGTGACTGTGTGTGAGTGCATTGTGTGACAGTGTGAGTAGTAATTGCTCAGACTGAGGGAGATCAGTAGGAGAGATGGACCAGGGTGAGGGAATGTCTGGGCAGGGGCAGTTTTGGGAGAGTGTGGTAGTGGTAAGCATCGTACCATGCACATGTGTGGAGGGCATGGGCACCCATTCCTGTTGGACTGCTCGATACTTGTGAGTGCCCCCCCCCAGAAGCAGGACTAGCACTGCCTCCTGTCCTGACTCTGAGGCAGTTTCACCACTACCATCACCAAGTCCAGGTTCTCTGGAGCGGGATGTACCTATTCCCCCGGGCCCAGATGTGGATCCCATCCCTGTTTAGCACTGTGACCAGCCAGCTGCCAGTTTATCTGGCCATCCCCTACCTCTCCCTGGTCCTTCCTGCACCTCCCTTGTTTGGCATTTTGTTTTACTGTGTGGGGGGGACAGCAGTGTGGTCAAGTTCCACCTATGTGAGGTGGAGGTGCGCCATGGCCCCCAAGGGACTCACCTGGGGACTGAGGGCCAGTGCACCCATATGGCTCAATCACCAGCAGTTGGAGTGGCAGGCTGCCACAGAACAGACCATGCCTGCACCTGCTGGCCATTCTGTGGCAGAGGGTGCAGCTGTGCATTGCGGCATCCCTAAGAAGAGGAGGGCCACAGCAGCACCTGCTGCTCCACCAGTACTCCCCCCCACCACCATCAGCAGGTCATCCTGTAGAACTTGTGGACCCCAGAGAACTGCATGTAACACAGGCTGACTTGGCAGTTCTCTGGGGTGCTGTCGAGGAGAACAACGAGAGGGTGAGTGCTGTGGAGCAGCGGCTGGATAGCATAGAGGGACATCAGTTGCAAATTATGTCCATGCTGGAACTGCTGCTGGATCACCATGGGATCCCACATTATTTTTTTTCCTCACACCATGTGCCCCCCCAAACCTTCCTTGCTGTGTTATAAAATGTATTCCTCCACCATCCCTGACCCTTGTATGTAATTATGCCCTTTTTTTGTTGTCTTTCATATACGTGACACTTTGTATTCTGAGCAGTGCAAGTATACTGTGCTAAACTGCATGTGTGTAGTTAGTCTTCTTTTCAGTCTGCGTATGTACTGCAGACACTGTCCAACTCCCTGACTTAAAAACATTTATTAATGAGTACAATGGTGGGATGGTGAAGCCTGGAGAGATACTACAGAACAGACTTACAATACATCCAAGTAACTATTAAAAAAAGTTATGTTGTGATTTGTGACATGATTGTAAATCATGATTTCTGACTGGATTTGTGACCGTGATGATGAAGAATGTGATTTGTATCACAAGTGACTCATGATGATAGTCCTGACTTAAAAACACATATTAATGAGCACAATGTTTATGCAGAATTATGCACCACACCTGTCCAGTACTCTGAAGGGAAGCCAAAGAAACAACTGTGATCTAAGACCTTAGAGATGGAGATTGGGCCCTAAAGAGATGCAAATGCACAGACAGATTAAGATTGTGCTGCTGAACAGATGCAGATGCAAAGGCACAACACCTAACCAGTGCTCACCATCATAAATTCAAATCTGCAAAAGAATATGTTTGCCGGTTGGGGCAGGATGCGGGGGGGGGGCAGTGTACTGTGCTGCTGCAATGACAGTCATTAATACTAGTACCAGTAAAGATACCACAAAGAAGTACAAAAATTACATAGCTGCAGTGTATAGCTGGTTCACATTGCTGAAATTATGTGGCACAATAAGAGATGTCTGATTTGATAACAAGCATCACACACATACTTGCACACACACACTAAGTAATGCGTAGCAAATTGAAAACTTCAGTAATATAACCACATATTTTAAACAAACTAAAATTATGCACTGCTGTACCACACTAATCAGCAAAAAAATGGCAAGAATTATTGAAAATATTACTGTGTGTACATTAACAGAGTTATACAAGAAAAATATCACCAAAACAGAAAGCACTGTCTTTTTCTTCAAGTTAATCTATCTACACCACAGATACGCCCCTTCCCCAAAGCCCACTTCCACTGTCTCTCAGTACACAGACTGAATGTTGTACATTAACATTCAAAATCCACACACAAACAATAAATGCTCGATAATATGAGTAAAGGAGGGTTTCCCTATAATTAATGAACTAAAGTTCCAGCAAAAAAAGTGACTCAAAAAGGCTTTTTTAGCAGCTTTTAGAAGGTTTGAATCACAGAGAGCTCTCAGAGTAGATTGTCTCCTATAGCTTCATACACACACTATCCCAAAGTGAGGCTGTGCAGAACAATCTAGAGCCCATGTGACCTGAAATCCAATGAATCACTGCAAAATTCACCTTTGGAGCTTAAAAACAAGGTGAAGTGAGGCGAAGTACATTGTTTTCAATGTACTTGGCCTTAAGAATTGGTTGGAGTAGTGGTTTGGGAAAGTGGAGTAACATGAAGTCATTGTTTTCAATGGACTTCGTGTTACCTATTTGTAACTCAAAGTACTCCTCTTCACGTTGCAGACCACATTTGCGAATTTGCCTTCACTCCGTGGAGCGAATTGGGGCCACTTCATCAATCACTAGTGGGACAGAGCATTGATGTTGGGATGACCTGGAGGAGTAGCATGGGGGTGATAGCAGAAGGTTTGAGTGGCCACATAGCGTGACGGAACATGCTGTTAACAGGGTTTTTGAAGCAAAAGAAAGGTTTTGTTAACCTGGGGAGAAGCATGGCAGGAGCCGAATGGTTACCCCTGAATGCCAGACAGGGAGAAGGTTTTTGGGACAGCCGGTCAGAAAAGCCTAGCGAGTAGGCCGACGTAGATGGCCACTTGGCATGACGTCGTATGTCATTGGCCCAAGGAATCGGGAAATAAAAAGGGTGCTTGGTGCAGGGGAAGAATATGAGTTGGGCCATGCAGTTTACTCTGGGAATGTGGGACAAAGCAGTGGGTTGAAGACTGAGACAGAGATGGACACGTGGCATCACACGCCATGGGTAGGCCGCACTGCACACTGACAGGGGGATACGTTTGGGCCTATGCGTGGATGGCTGTGCATAAATATTTTGAATTATTGGGTTTTAAGTGCATTAATTACTTTTGTCCAGATCAAGTGTCAGATGACCCGAGTGAGTCCACATATTTGGTGTATGAAGAAGGACTCCAAAAATAGGACACTAAGCTAAGGGTGGGGGGGCGAGGGCAAATATGGTGGAAAAGAACCGGAAGGAAAAGAAGTGTGAGGAGAGGCCTGGTCAGGAAGACTAGGGCCTAAATAAGTGGCAGCCACAAAGCAGGACGTTGCATGCCTGAGGATTACATGGAGGAGGGAACACTGACAAGGTGCGTGCAGAGAACAAGAGCATTTTTTTTAAAAGAGGGGGAAACAGGGTAGGAATAAAGGGGGTTAGTGGCAGGCAGGTGGGGCAGATATCCCGCATGCACCAAGTGGTTAGGCTGAGAGGCCACAGAGTAGAAACTGGGCTAGATGAAGCAGGTGGGGGATGACACCATTTGCCCGCCCATAGGACACGACAGGTCACAGGTTGGATGAATGAGGAGGCACAGGGCCAGAGCTAAAAAAAAAAAAAAAAGGTGGGGGCCCTAACAATACAAAGCCTAGTTTGATGGACAATTAATTAAGATGTTTTCTTTTCCTGTGTGGTCAGTGTCTCCACAGCTTTCATAGGCGAACAAGAGGAAATGGCACCAGAAAAAAACAGGCCATCTAAAGAAGATGCCTACAGACCTATTGTGTAGCTGGCAGAGAAAGCCAATAGAACATGGCAGATGGTGGTAGAGGAGGAACCAGGGAGATCTGAGGAGAAGTGGAAAGCAGGGAAAGGGAAAGGGGGCATAGGGGAAACGGCCAGTGGGGAGGCCATGCAGCCCAACCAGGGGGCAGCCACCACTGGTGGTACCTCCCAGAGTGGCTAGCCCAGTACCTTCTCAGCCTGATGACCCTGTACCATCAGTACCTCTCCAAGACCAGGTGGGGGTTCCCCCGGTGAAACCCTGACCGGATCCCCCAAGCACAATGGGTCCTCTGCAGCCATTATCTTTACAACCAGCCATGCATGAGGACAGCAGACCACAAGGAGCTGACAAGGCCACAGGTAATGTACCCAGTTTGGTAGGAGAAAGCATCAAAGAATATATAAGCCAAATTATATCGGCACTCGGGACAAGGGGGTTGGGCCAGATGGAGTCAGCAATGGCTGAGATTAGGTCAGATAAAGAGGCAATGAAAGAAGGAGAGAAAGGGATAGAGAGTGTAGGAAAAGTAACAAGAGAGATAGGAATGCCACAAAAGAGAAAATATTGAAGGGGGAGTATGTGGATATTTTTGCTTTAGTAAGCCTTGAAGCGGCAGCAAAATACGATGAAACAGATAATATAGGAAAGAGTGAAATGGCAGCAGCGGTAGTTTTCTTGGGTAAGAAAGAGGAGGACAAATTTACTAAAGGGAAGAGTTGGGATGGATGGTTTGTAGCTTTTGCCATGTATTCAGCGATAGCACTGGAGAAGAAGCCAGAGTTGGGCATTCCACTCTTCACGTACTCCCTGATAATAAGGCAGGAGAAGGCAAAGGGAGGGGTTGGGTGGATATACTATGATGAATTCTTCCAACGAAGGATGGTGATGTACAGGGATGTAAGATGGGACACAAAACAATTTGATTTGTGGACTGGCTATGTAACCAATCAGTCCACTCTGGAAGGAGAGATGGGGAGGAGGGGCGTGATGCTCCAGAGGTGTTGTTGGGGTTACAATAGGGCCGTTTGTTCCTGGCCGCAATGCCACTTTCGGCATGCATGCTCTAAATGTGGGGGAACACACCCGGTGAACAGATGCAGAATGGCATAGGCACAAGGAGCTCAAGGGTCAGGGGGGCAAGGAACAAATCAGCAGTTTTATAAAGAAGGGCAAGAGTGTGGAGGGCAGGTGTGGAACAGAGGGGGGAGAGGCAGAAGGCATGCAGGTAGGGGGAGTCAGACTTACTGATTGTCTGGGCCAAGAAAATGGCAGGGTGGAGGAGTATGGCAGAAGGGAAAGGCAGAGGGCAGGTGATCAATTTCAAGAAGCGAGAATGCCCATCAAAGATAGACACATGGGAGGACTGGTTAGAAAGATACCCGGATAAAAAAAGTGGCAGAGACACTCAAGACAGGTTTTTGGACAGGTTTTTCACTACAGTGTGAAGGCTTGAGGCAAGCAAGAGAAGCTAACAACATGGTCATGGATCTCTTCTTGCTGCAGCTTTCCCATATTGACCACCCTCCTGGGACCCCTGGCTTACCCCTCAGGGTGGGGTCGTGGCACCTGAACCCCTCTTGAAGGATGCCTCAGTCAAAGGGATACAGCAAGAGTTGGCCTGGGGACCTAATTGCAGCCAAGGGACAGGCATTGTGGAGGCAGTGGGCAGCCTGATTTTTTCCCATTAGTGGGGGGGCAGGAATGTGCAATGACACCAGTGTCCATCCTGACCTCTTGGTTCCTTGCTGTTGCCAGCTCTTGTGGTGAATGCCGGCCTCCGCCAGGAGTCATCAAGCACCGGTGACACCCCATACCCTCCCCCGAGAAGGACAGCAGTCCTGAGGATGCTCAATTCTTCTTCCCTGGCCAGCCCTCTGACAACCTAGGTCCATTCCCAAACCTGGGTGTCCAGCACTGGAAGCAGAAATCCAACAGCTGCACCAGTAGGCCAGCCATAAAATGTAAATCAAAAGAACTATAGTACATCAGTTCCAGATGAAATCATAGCTCAGATGCTGCAAATAATGAAAAACAGTATCATGAAACCATTAAAAATTGTATTTATCAAGTCACTGGAAATTAGATTATTGCAATCAGATTGGAAATTGGCATATGTCACATTAATACACAAAAAAAGAAGGTAGGCAAGAAGTTGGAAAAATTACGGACCTATAAGCCTGACATCTGTTCCAGGATAAGTCCTGAAATTAATTATAAGGGGCCTATTGATAACACACATTAAAGAAAACAATTATGAGGATCTTGAAAAGCATGGAGTTACCAAAGGTCATTTGTGTGTTACTATCTTATTATGTTTCTATAAATAGGTTAGTAGGGCTGTTGACCCAAAATTGCCAGTCAACATAATTTTCATTGATTTTTGTGAGGCCTCGTATATGGTATCACATTGGACTACTAAGAGGTTGTCCTTAGATATAAACAATAATATCATAAAATGGATAGCTAACTGGTTGGGGGAACACCACCAGATGACGTCAATAAATGAGTATTTATTAGGGATGAACAGAGATCTGACCCAATGTATTGATCCAGTCAGATATTACGATTTCTAACCAAACCTGTTCTGATAGGTTATTGGTCTTCAAAAGCTGTCAGGTAGTGGCTGGTTTTAGATGCTGAATCACAGCTGAGAATGCACTCTTAAGAAGTGTTACTGGCAGCAATGCAATAGCACATGTAGGTGAGAATTTGTTGAGAGGCTGTGAATCTTGTCTGTCACCTGAGATTTATTGCAGGCTTTTCTCTTTGTCCTAGCAGTTAATTATCAAAAAAAAAAATTAAATTATGGGGGGAAATCAACTAAGAGGTGGAAAGTGGATCATCAACTTCTAAAAACAGGTCCCCTGTTCCATACAAGATGCAGTTATGATTCATACAATCATACTACTTTTGAGCAATCCACCAGTGCAAATGAAGGCAGAGAGCTTGTTATCCTTTAAGATCAATCTTTCCCTCTTGCATTGCTCAATCCTTATACACGGAAAGATTTATTGCAGCTTTTTCTTTTGCACCAGCAGTTCATTATTAAAAGAAAATAAATTGGTGGGGGGGCAAAATGACCTTGAAGGTGGGAAGCAGATCAGCATGTTCTAAAGACAGGTCCTCATCCCCTATGAGATGCAATCGTGATTCATACAATCTGATTTTTGAATAGTCCATCAGTGCAAACTGCAAATAATGGCAGATCTGTCTGTAAGTGCATGAGAGCCAATGAGCAGCGTCTTTACAAAATGGGGATTAGAACTACTAATTAGAGAACTTATTAAAGCAGAGCCACTTGTCAAGCAACCTCCACCCCAAGGAGGTCTTACAGCAAGCTACTTGAACGGAATAGAACTGAACTGAACTGAAGCTCTCTCAAGTTCTTTCCAGTTCTACAACACAAAGGTTTTAGACAACAGTTTTCTGCATTAATGCATTAGTGCATGTTCAGTGGCACTCGTGTAGATGCACTGTCGTGGTACACCACTGTAGTAGTAGAAGCCTTTGCCTCATAATGATTGCTCTGTCCCACAGATTAAGAGCCAAAAACCTGTATTGAGCATTTTTAAACATATCTACTAAGTGCACCAGTTTTAACTGCATAATAAAATGCCAGAATAGTACTAATATGGTTTATGTTGCATTCTTTATTAGCATACTACTCTCTGACTTATGGCATAACTTGATCTGGTCAGATAGTATACACTAGATATCCGGATCCATTATCAGGGCTAATTAAATATTCATGCACCCCTAGTATTTATACAGATAAAAACCTTTCACAAGTGGAGTCCTCAGGGATCCGTTTTAGGATCATATTTCAGATTTTTATTTTTGATATGAACAAACAGGCCATGAACAAGAGTACCAAATATGCTGATGATGCAAAAATGGGGGGCGTGGGTAATGGAGGAGTAACAACACTGAGAATATCATGAGCATTCTGAAGGAGCTGGATACAGTCAGTAAGTATACATTTCATTGGGGATGAAGTTTAATCTAAATATGTGCAGTGTCCTCCAGCTGGTAAAACTGCACTACCACATCAGTATATATATTGAATAATGCCAAACTTAAAGATACAATAAATAAAAGGGATCTCAGAGTAATAGTGAAAAATGTATTGGATTCAACTGACCAGCATATTAATGTAGTACCTATGGCAAATAGAGTTCTGGTATGTAATAGGAGGAATATAACAAGTAAAAGGTGTGATGTCCTGATCCCTTTGTAGATTTTTTTTATCATAGAAAATTTTTATTGATTTTCTAAGAATACATACATAACAAAAGGCCACAGCCATGACCTGACCCATACACGAAAATATCGAGCTCTAAGTACACACACTCACATTATACAAATAATACAGCATATGCAATAATCATCTGCCATCAACTAAAGATCTCAAATATTACACATTCTAACGGCAGAGTTGTCAACCATAAAAATACAATACCAAAATAAAAATTACAAAGGAGGATTAGAATAAGGAATTGGTGTTCTACAAAGAAAGGAATGAAAATAAGCTTCCCAACTGGCATTATATTTATCCATGCGGCCTACTTGAATACAGGACAACCGATCCAAGATAGCTAATCTAGCAAGTGCAGCATGCCAACTACTACTAGAAGGTGGGATTGGTTGTCGCCAGTTTATAAGTACCAGTCACTTGGCTTCCAGAAGAGCAAGTGCGATCCATTGTCTCTTAGGCCCAGATAAGGCAGTGAGGGATGAAGTGTCCCCTAATAGAAGCTTGGGGGCAGATAAGTGTATCCGAGTTCCAAAAACCGTAGAGCAATCCTGGGCGATGGCAGACCAAAAAGGTGAGAGCACCGGGCATGACCAAAGAATGTGCAGTAGGTGTCCTCCAGGGTGTTGACATCACCAACAATTGGAGTGTTGCAGTAGGCCACGAGAGTGTAGGGATGCTGGCGTTCGATACTAAAACAGCAAAATTTTGAGCTGTATGAAATGGCTTTTAGTGTCTGTGTACATGCAATGACATTCCCGGAGGTACCGGTTTCAGGATTCCTGAGAAATATGGGTGTTCAAAATAGAAGCCCACTTCAACCTACACACATTGGATGGGTCTACCTGTGCATCTCACCAAGTCTTATAAAAACGCCCAATGAGCCCTCCACTAGAGGATATTTCATGCCTATGGGCCAACTACTCAAACTTCGGATCCATGTCCCTACAGGACTTCTGAGCCTGTATAGCACTGCGCATTTGAAGAAATCTTCAAAAATCCCTACCTGGGATGTGAAATTTCTGCTGCAGTTGGGCAAAGGACATCAAAGTTGAGGAGCCGGGTAAACACAAGTCCTGCATATATCGGATTTCCTGTGCCTCCTATGTAGGCCAATGAAAAGGGGTATCCTCAATTGTTAAGGCCTTATTATGCCATAGCGGAGTGTAAAGCCATGTTTGGGCTTGTGCTTCCCTGGATGTATGGGAGCGAGTCATGAGCAGATACCAGGCTAGTTTGGTCTCCATTACTACTGGTGCCAGAGTACGCTGAGTGTGGGTCATAGGATGTAGGAACTGGTGCAACTGGGAGTTTGCCACTAAGTCCACCTCCAACTGGACCCAGAGAGGAGAGGGTAACAGACTGGGGACAAATCACTTAGCAGCAGCTGCAGCTATGCAAGGTAGATGATACTCTTGAAGCCAGGGGGATCCTAGACTCCCTGAGGACCAGTGCACTCTTAATTTATGCTTACTCCATCTGGGAGCTTTACCCTCCCATAGAAAATGAGATATCTGATTCTCCATGGAGGCAAAGAGCTAAGTGGAGAGGCGTATTGGAAGATTCTTAAATAAGTACATAAGTCGCGGCAACAGAAGCATGCGGATAGTCGTGACCCTCCCAGGTAAAGACAGCTGAAGTCTATCCCATCTATCTATCTCTGTTGACATCTGAGACAGCAGAGGTACAAAATTAGCCTTTTTGAGATCAGCCCACCTGGCTGATACTAATATACCCAGGTACGAGAGCGCCCGACTTGCACAGACCAAGTCAGTCCCCTGTAAACATTGTTTGTTACAAATTGCATTGAGAGGGGACAGAAGTTTTTTTTTCTGGTTGGCACAGAGCCTTGAAAAGGATGAGAACACCTGCAATAGGGGTAAGACATGCTGTAGAGACTCTTCAGGATGGGAGAGGGTCAGGAGCAGGTCATCGTCATAGGCAGCTATGAGGTATGATTTCCCAGCAAATGTAATGCCCGAGATCACAAGTGAGGCAATAAAGGCCCTTATAAGAAGGTCTAAGGCCACCAAAAATAATAGAGGGGAAAGGGGACAACCCTGCCTAGTACCCCTATGCAATGGAAATGGAGCAGAAATCGTGGTGTTGGTCACCTCTTTAGCCATCAGAGATCCATATAATGTAGCCACCCACTGACAGAAATTAGGGCAGAAGCCATACTTCAGCAGTTCCTGACGCAGGTAATGCCATTCAACAGAGTCAAAGGCTTTAATAAAATCTATTGCCAAAGTGGCCATGGCTTCGGTGGAGCTAGAGGCTATCCATTTTAAATTAAGGAGAAGCCTAGTGTTATCAGGGTCAGATTTGCCCTGCATAAAGCTCACCTGTGCCAGGTGAATTATTGAGGTTAGCACCTCCTGCATCCGTGTTGCTAGAATCTTGGCCAAAACTTTAGTATCAACAGGGAATAGGGAGATCGGATGATAATTGAAGCAGTCTGAAGGGTCGTTGGACTTTTTTGGTAATAGAATAATGAGGGCCTCCCTTATAGATGGGGGGGAATGCTCCAGCTGAGTGGGCTTCCTGCAAAGTAAGGAGTAAAGATTGTGAGATATCATCCACCAGTGCTTGGTACAACTCAGCCATCATCCCATCTGGACCAGGAGCATTGCCTTTTGCCATATGGAATAGAGCTTGCCATAGTTCACTGGGGTTATCGGGGCGTCCAAGGTAGTCCTTTGTAGTGGAGTGATTTCAGGGCTGACAAATCTCTGGAAAAACTGATCGATCTCCTGCTCCACTTGCTGAGCCAATAGGGCAACCTACGATCTATATAGGTTTTGATAAAATACCTTTAGGGTGTCATTAATATCTTGAGCTTTGAGGACAAGCTTACCCACTGCCGAGCGAAGGGCCTGAATCTGGGATGACGCTTCTTGCTTCCACAGCCTAAACGCTAGCAATCTGCCACTTTTTTCACTCCCCTCCCAGTATGCGTGCTTGGATTTCATTAAGACCCACTCCGCCTTTTGGTGTAAGGTGGCATTGATTTGATACTTAAGGCCCACAATGCACCTAATTAGAGATTTATCTCTCCTATGGGTAGGGGAAGTCCTAAAGCGGGCCTCCATGGTTGCTGGATCTGCCTGTCATTGGGCCAAGTTGGCATTCAGCTCTCTGTTTTTGGCAGCTGAAAAAGCAATGACGCTGCCTCTAATCACTGCCTTAAAGGTCTCCCATACCATACCGGGGGAGACACCACACTGGGCATTGTGAGCAAAGTATTCCTTCGCAGCCTGGGACAACATCCTATGAAATCCCGGGTCTTTAAGCAACAACGGATTGCACCTCAAACGAGTTCCCATTTTAGACTGTCCCCCTCTTGTATAGGATATCGACACAGGAACATGATCTGAAATAAGAATATTCCCAATTTTAGCATTAAGAATGTTCTGAGCTGCTACCGCATTAGTTAAAAATAAATCAATATAACTATGAGTGGAGTGTACAGTGGAATAAAATGTATAGTCCCTCCCATCCGGGTTGTCCCTTTGCCACACATCCATTAAACCCCATTCCTGCTGTATTTCCTGGAGAGCTAAACTGGCCTTAACTCTGACCTGGGGAGAAGGGTTGGACTTATCCACAAACACATCTGCTACCATATTGAAATCTCCTCCTATTATAATAGGGATTGCCCCGTCATCCTGAGTGAGGCCTGACTGATTGCAGGAAAAAACTCTGCATGGTCTACGTTGGGGGTGTACAAGTTGCACAAAATCAACTTCTCTTCTGGGGAAGATAGACTGGCAACCACCCACTTGCCCTGTGAGTCGTGTTTAGATTCCTCTAAGGTCCATGAGGAGGAGCGGCAGACCAGAATGGCTACCCCTCTAGTCTTACTCATAGCAGAACTAGCACAAACCGCCTCCACCCATGCTTTCTTCATCCATACAACTGTTTTTTCAGAAGATGTGTCTCCCGAAGTAGGGCAATATCTGAGTGTAAGGAGCGCAAGTACTGAAGCACTTTAGTCTGTTTAACAGGGTGGTTTAACCCATTAACATTCCAGGAAACCAGGACTGTGGGGGAGCTAATCGGACTAGCAATAGCTGTGGGGGGGGACACATACTGACTTAAAGTGTACGCAGCAACTATGAACACCAGAGCTATACCCAGGTACCTAAGTAATATGTCGCCTTGCTAGGTATAATCTAAATCCACAAACAAATGCCAGTCTTCGAAGTCAACTCCACCTAAGCTGCCAGATGGGAAAAGAAATAGAAACCAGTAATGTAAAAAGTATTCATGCCTGAACCTATAAGCTGGGACAAAGGAATATAACACAAAGCTTAAACCCACTATAAACAGTAACAACGCAGTAACCTATTTATCTAAATAACTTTAGTATACTGTAAGTAAGTTAACCAAGGGTTGGATAGCTAACCTTGTCCAACCCCTACCCCAAAAAAGAATTCAACTCTTGTATTAAACACCCGTAAACTTCACCAGTATGCACAAGCATTATAGGATCGAGGTTCTGTGAAAGAGCCCCCTACAAATTAATGGCCTCGACTACACTAGCCCCAGATCCTTGTAGGAGGTAACTGGTTAGAACCAACAGCAATCCAGCACTCCAGGCCCGCAGTACTCCAGAGATCGGGTGCCGGACCATCAGGGGGAATGAGATGGAAAAGGAAAGGGAAGCCCCCCAAGAGCCTCCTCAGAGACACCCCGAAGGAGAGGTCCTTGGGCAGGGGAAGGGAGGGAGTGGGGGGAAAATGTCCTTACCTATTGGTAAAGGCCCCATGCTAGAAAAATTCGTAACAATGCAGAAGGAGGAGGACATTCCCTTACTAGAGACTCCTGCTCCTTCCTTTATGCAGGGAATTCTAGGTCACAGGGGGCGATTAACACCCCTGATATAATGTTAGTATGTCTGGAGAGTGCAATGCACAGTTTAAATGAATGGAGAGAGAACATGTACCGTGCCATTAGTGACCCCAAGAAGCCACCACCCTGATTCCCTTCAGGGTATAGGCGCAGTAAACAGCATAACAAGTTTAGCTATACAATCAATATTCAGACAGTTTTGTAATGCAGCAACTATACAAGTCCAGACTATCACCCAGGAAGTTCATCTGGGCCTACACCAGCCTGTAGGGGTGCAGCTGTATGCCCTGCACCATCCTTGGTCACTGCATCCGCATAGGAGATTAACACGGTTCTGATGGGAGTCGCAGCATCAACCACCTCTATCAGCGTGGATTCGGATATGTCCGCCCAGTCTTTTGACATACTAGTGTCCATGTCCACAGCTTCCCGGACAGGAGAATGGCCGTTATGAGGAGAAGAAGTGTTGTCATCACGAGACACTTTGGCTGGAGGAGCCATCATTACAGCTTCATGTGTGGATTGGCCCCCACTCCTGGATCTCTGTCGAAGCTGAGCCTCTGCACTAACTGCTCTAGGTGCCAGGGCAGACTGCATCTTGTGTGGAGGCCGCAAGGGATGTTCTGGCACTACAGACTACACCTGTACAGGGTCAAGAGGGTCCATCAATGCTGGGGGACCGTGCTTTGATGTTACATGACCGCCCCTCATACCCTTACCTTGATGTTGATACCTGTCCATACGGCTCCCTTTCAGAGTATTAGGATCCCAGAGCCACCTATTGGGTGATGAGGGAATAAGCAATTGGGACCAGAATTTGGCAAGCCATCTTTCTATTTCCGAGGGGTACTCTGCCACCAGCTCTCTGCCATCCTTTGTGACCAGCAACTTAGTGAGACCCCTGAACTTGAATTGAAAGTTATTTTGATAGAGAATTTTTTTGAAGGGGCCAAAAGCACGTCTTTTGCTGGCAGTTTCATGGGCAAAATCACGATAGAACAGCACAGTGGCACCTTGCCAACATACTTCTCTTATGTCTCTGGCAGCCCTGAGGAGTCTCTCCTTCGTGGAGTATCTCAGGAAGTATGCTATTATTGGTCTTGGCTGTACGGGGGTCCTGTCCCTTCTAGATGCAAGCCGATGCTCTAGTTCAATGTCCATATTACCCCTCCATCTTTCCCCTGACATGATAGGTAGCATTTCGTTTAAGGATCTCTCCCTGTTCTGCCCCTCTGCTCCTTCTGGTATGCCTATAATGTGCAGGTTGTTCCTTCTGGCCCTATTCTCCTGATCCTCTATTCTATCATGGAGCTCAGTGATTCTTTCCTTCTGTACCTGTAACCTATGCATGAGCTTAGGCTGATGCTGCTCACACGCCTCCACCCGTTGCTCTGACACATTCATGTGGTCCTGAAAATTCTGGACATCAGCCACTGTGCCCGACAATTGGGTATTAGTATCCTTCACTCAGATTAACACTGTTTCCAACATTTACGTAATATGCTGCAGGGAGTCTGCAACTGATGGTGTAGCTACATCTGTTGCAAAATTCGGGATAACATGTCCCCTTTCATTTTGATGGGCCATACATATACAGCATTAAAACAAGGACCGGGGGGTAGCGGTTGTGCCAGCTTGAAGTAAAGGAATTTAGTGCACCAGCTGATCTGTGAACAGCAGAACGAGAACCTCCCTAGTACCGCTGTGCCTTGGCCCGCCGCTTGTCTTAGGTATCCGGCCACTCCGATGACTGCAATCCCACTGATCTTCTAGTGGAGCCTACTTGGCTTACTGCCCGTCACACTGCTCCGACTCTGACACTTCAGCTGACTCATGGGAGCATTCAATGAGGATACTGCAACACGTCACTAGGTAAGGGACATTTAACCCATCTGTTTTTAGCGTTAGGGGTTACCTAATCGCAAAGGTCACAGCGCTTGAGCTACTTTACTGCCTGACCCAAGAGGAGCTCCGGATTTAGGCACCCACCATGTTGGCATCCTAGCCACGCCCCTGCCTTTGTAGATTTAATATGAAACCCATACTAGATTATGGTAGCTAGGTGTGGTACTCATATAAAAAGGTCAGAGGTAAAGGGCGTTGAAAGAGTGCACCATAGGACAAGCAAAATGATTGACAATCTTAAAAATAAGAGTTATGAGGAGACATTGGCTGACATGAAATTGATGACTTTGGAACAGTACAAAATGAAGGAGGATATGCTATCCCTATATGATGTTATGTAGGATCTCTATCTACTAAACAAACAATTTGGAATTCAGGACTCATCCTCATGTACCAGAGGTCACTCACTGCAGCTAAAACCCAGTAGAATGAACAATACAAAGCATAAGTTTTCTTATACACAAGGAGTGAAAAATCCATGAAATAGTTTACCAGATGGAGTGGTTGTAAGTGACACAAAGGACAAGTCCTAAACTCAATTAGATAAACTCATTTGGCCCCATTCTCAAAAGTCTGGAATTGATGCAAGGTGCTTGTATCAAAAAGAATTGACACAAGGGGCACCTTGCATCAAAAGTTGCACCTGAGCCGGCCTGGTGACACTGAAGGTTGAGGTGCTGGTCACTACACCTTGTGCCACGCTTGCAAGCTGGGTTCAGGAATGAGCAGAGGCCACCAGGGATCAGCAGGGGGAGAGAGGATTGAGCATCCAGAGCATTGCTTTCCTCTCTTGGGGGGAGGGAGACTTGTTGTCCCGCTCATTGACTGCCCTCTGGCAGTGGCTGGAGGGCAGTACGTCAGGAGGCACATGCTGGCATCCTTACGTTGGTAGGGGAGGGGGAACGGCAGAAAGGGATAAAAATGGCAGGAAAGGAGCCTGGCAGACTCCATGATGGTCCATCATGTCCTCAGGGCCATTCCTGACTTCTGAATTGGGTCTTCAGTGGGGGGGAGAAGCCGGCAACCTCCACTCTGGCCCCAACATGGGGGGTAAGCCACAGGGGAATTTCCTGGGACTGGCAGGAGCGGTGGGACTGGAGAGAGAGAGAGAGAGAGAGAGAGAGAGAGAGAGAGAGTCCCTCCATCAGGAGGGACATAGCTGCCTGCCAGGGCTCCATGAAGAAAAATACAGCAATTAAAAAAAAAAGCAAGTTGCACCAAACCCAGTTCTCAAATCCACACTGCACTGGACAGGCTGTGCTCCAGTCCAGCACCAAAGATCAGGACTTGTCATGGCATAAGGAGCCATGCACTGGACATTGGCTAACATAACCAGCCCTAAGCTGGTCTAACACCTCATGAGCCAAAAGGGGTCCCACCCACGGACCCCAAGACACCAGCTGGCAGCAGTGACAGTACCCCCTACCATACAGGGGCACCGGCTGTGGGCTGACACTGCGGATGAAATGTTAAGGAGGTGTGTTGGGTACTGCAGCAGTGCCACCGCAGGTAGTACAGGGAGGCTGCCAGGGTCAGACCACGTACACTGCTTGCAAACCACAGCACCACCCCACTCTGTGCCATGTGATTTTGCAGAGGGTGCTGGTTTAGAAACTGGCATGACAGCTCCAGTGGGGGACAGTACTCGGTGGCACATTAGCATCCCACAGAATGGCAGGAATGGAAAAGCAAAGAGGGGGCTAGTGAGCACCAGGGCACACTTAACATTGGTGGCATGCTATGGGGGTGTGGGACCACCCAGTACTATATTGTCACAGACACAGAAGACCGCATGTGGGCATACATAGATATGTAGATACATAGATACTGTAGGCAGATAAGGGCCACCAGGTCCATCCAGTGTGCTCATTTATGCTACAGTACCTGACGAAGCAGCCAGTGGCCCTATCTGGTCACTGGCTTTAGCTTTTTCATCCCATCTCTAATGTTCCTTCATTCCTGTCCCATGCATGTTTGAAGCCTGCCACCATATGGGTAGCCACCTCTTTCTGGGGCAGGCAATTCCATGTATCCACCACCTTCTCTGTAAAAAAGAACTTCCTGACATGACCCCTTATGCAGCCACCCATCAGTTTCATATCATGCCTTCTTGTTCTGGCACTACTTTTAAACTGGAATATGTAGGCCCCTTCCACCTTGTTCATTCTCTTGAGAAAGGGTCAAGGTTAGACCTGAAACACATCAAGTGTCTTTTCTGACCTTTGATGTCAGGCAATATTTTTTATGGAATAAAACTGGTTTCTCATTAATTTCATCTGAAGGAGTCGTCTTAACATTGCGGGTGTCAGTGCCCAAATATATTGTATTTCTGTGCTGGTTTCTTATGTGTGTACCACCATCCCTGTGCACACTCTCATTGTGAATACTGTGCCCTTGAGGTATTTAAATGTTTCTATCATGTCACCTCTCTCCCTCCTTTGCTCCAGCATGTACAATTTGATGTCTGTGACTCTTTCCTTGTAAGGCTTGTGATGTAGACCCTTCACCATTTTTGTCACTCTCCTCTGCACCATCTATATTTTGTCAATGCCCTTACAAAAGTGTGGCCTTCAGAACTGGACACAGTATTCAAGTTGAGGTACCTCACTAGGGTCCTGTACAGTGGATCTATCACCTCCCTCATTCAGCTTGTGATTCCCCTTCCAATGCATCCCAACATCCTAATGGCCTTCCCCACTGCCTTGGCCATCTGCCTTGTGGCTTTCACGTCATCTGTGATCATGACCCGCAAGTCCCTCTCTTCCTTAGTAACTGCCAACAACTCACCCCTGAACTGTAGCTTGCTCCAGGGTTCCTGCTCCCCATGTGCATTATTTCGCATTTCTTTGCATTAAACCTTTCTTGCCATGCATCTGACCATCTATCCAACTGTTCCAGATCCTTTCTCATCCTTTCCACTTCTTCCGGGGTATCCACCTTGTTGCAGATCTTGGTGTCATCTGCAAACAGGCAAACCTTTCCCTCCAGCCCATCAGCAATGCCACTGATGAAGATATTGAAGAGAACTGGCCCCAGAACAGACCCTTGAGTTACCCCACTGGTCACCTCCCTTTCCTCTGATTGGGTTCCATTTACCACTACCCTCTGTTTTTGGTCCTTTAACCAATTTTCAGTCCAGTTTACCATGTTGTGGGCCATCCACAGGCTTCCTATCTTGTTGACCAGTCTCCTATGTGGGATGTTATCAAAGGCTTTGCTGAAATCTAGGTAGGCAATGTCTCCCCCCCCACACACACACACCTTTGGTCTACTGCCTTTGTCACCCAGTCAAAGAAATCTACTAGATTAGTTTGACAGGATCATCCTGCAGTGAAGCCATGTTGCCTGGGATCCAACATCCCCATGACTTCTAGGTACTCCACTATTCTTTCCTTGAGGAGTGCCTCCATTATCTTTCCTACTACAGAGGTTAGATTAACTGGTCTGTAGTTCCCTTCATCTTCTTTACTCTTGTGAAGGGAGACATTTGCCCTTCTCCAGTCCTCTGGGACCACTCCAGTGCCTAGGGACTCAATGAACAGGGCTGCCAGAGGGGCTGCCAGCTCAGTTCTTAGTTCCCTGAAGACCCTGGGATGTATGCCATCTGGATCCATGGTTTTGTCCACCTCGATCTTTATGAGCTCTTCTAGGACCCTCTCCTCTGTGAATGGACAGGTGTTTACCTCCTTTTCCTCCATTCCTTTAAATTTTAGCTGTGGGCCCTGCCCATGACTCTTTCATAGTGAAGAATGAACAGAAATATTCATTCTGGATTGCTGCTTTGTCCCCATCTCCCTCAACTATCTGTCCCTCAGCTCCTGGAAGCTTAGCTACTCCCCCCTTTGCATTCCTTCTGTCGCTGCTGTACCTGAAGAATATCTTGTCTCCCTTTGTAACTGAATGAGCTATTCACTCCTCGGTTTGTGCTTTAGCTCTTCTCACTGCTTTTCCTGCCTCTCTCAGACACTTCTGGTACATTTCCTTGTCCTCATCTCTTTGTGTCTCCTTATACTTCCTGAAGGCTAGCATCTTGGCCAATACCTTTTCAGTCACCTCCCTTGAGCCAAAGCAGTTTTCTTCTCCTTGTTCCTTTGTCTATCAATCTAACGCATTGTTTTGTGACCTCCGCTATGGCCTCCTTGATGTGTGTCCATTTCTCTTCAACATCCCCCCCATCTCCCTTTTTTTCCAGGGTTTCTTTAAGATGAAGTCTCATTTTAGTAAAATCAGCCCTTCGGAAGTCTAAGACTCTTGCCTTCATATAGGTTGACTGAATCCCTGTGTCCACCTTGAACCACACCATATGGTGGTTACTGGACCCTAGCTGACATTCCACCTCGAGCCCTGTTATCCTGCCCCCATTGGTCAGTACCAGATCCAGGACTGCCCAGTCCCTAGTAGGGTCCTGCACCAGTTACCTAAGGCCAGCCTCTCAAGGGAGTCAACAAAGTCCCGTGCCCTGGCTGAGGCCCCGGCTGGGATGGACCAGTCTATTTCTGGCATGTTAAAGTCTCCCATCAGCAGTATCTCCCCCTTTGCTGTCATGTCATGCATGTTTTCCAGAAGCAGACTGTCAATTTCTTTTGCCTGAGCTGGGTTCTGTAAATGACCCCTGAGTGAATGGCTGTTCCATTGCCTGGCTCAAGGGTGACCCAAACTTCTTCTGTTTCCTCATGCCCGTTCTGAATTCAGGAGGCATCAGGAGGAGGTGTATGTGGTTGGTGAATGGCACTAGCTATAGCCCTGTGCAATTTTGTTGAACAGCATCAAAGTTATTAAGGTGCAACAATTTGGGGTTAACATTAAACATTAAATATTCTGCTCAACCCTGACTCATTTAGTATAATATATTGTAATGTCACATTATGTCACATCACATCATATAACGTAATGTAATGTGATGTAACACAACATAACGTATAATATAGGCACAGTAATTTCTATATATTAGGATTCTATTGGGGTTTCTTTAAAAAAAGGCAATATTCAAATGTTTATGACTTGGATGTCTTTGACATTAGGATTGTAAGATTTGACATGCATCATCTCACTCCTGTGGGTAAATTCTCAAAGCTTTGAATGAATTTGGCACAAGGTACCTGCATCACACAGCAGTGGCGCAAGGGGCACCTTGCATCAAAACTTGCAGATTTCAAGATTCTCAAAGGCCACCTGCACCAAACTGGGACCCAGTGTGACAGACCAGCCCTACACTAGGTCTGCTTTAAGTTGCTGGGAACATCAGGGATTGCGACAGCATGCAACAGATACAAGATGCCGTATCTCCTAATTCAGGATTCTCTAAACCCTCCCTAAGGACACAATCCCAAGTACTATTAGACCTGCTGGGGCTGGTCTAATGATTCTTGTGTCACCCACAAAGCCTTCCTTGGGCAGAAGGGAACATGTTTCACGGTTCCCCCTCTCCAACCCTAATCCATTGTTAAATTAAGAAAACGTTCCCTGTGGCTAGCGGTCTCCCTCCCCATCTCTGATCCCATGTATATGTAAAAGTCAGCACTGCCCTGGTGTCCAGTGTTCTCCCTTACCTAACCTTGAGCACCCTGTCCACCAATACCTAACAGTCCCTGGTCTCTAGAGGACCCCCACCCCAGAAGGTAGTACCCCACCACCCGTTCCCCCATCCCATCCCAAAGCCGGCAACCAGCACAGTCCTCCACTCTCTACCATAGCCAGCCACTGACTGAGTCAACAAGGAGCCTGTACTGTACAATACATGCTCCTTGACAGCTCAGTCTGTGGCCAGCCTTGGTGGAGAGCAGAGGGCTGTGCCAGTTGCCGACTCCAGGATGGGATGGGGGAGTGGGTTGATGGGTCACTACCTGCCAGGGTGGGGGGCCCCCTAGACACAAAGGACTGTTGGGTATTGTTGGATGGGGTGCTTGGGGATGGGGGAGGTCACTGGACACCAGGGAAGCATTGACTTAAACCTATACGTGGGATTGGGGATGGGGAGGGGGACTGCTAGCCACCAGGGAATACTTTATATTGTACGTGTTATGGGGGATCATTGGTAGGGAGGGAAAACCACGAGACACCAGGGAGGGGATGTGTATTTTACTGTTTACAGGGATTGGGAGGGGGGAATCACTGGTCACTAGGGAGTTCTGGTAGTTATGTATACAGGAAACATCAGGCATTGGGGGAAGGAGACAACTAGCCACCAGGGAACTGTTTTATTTTATTTAATAAAGGATCAGAGATGAGGATGGGGGACTGCTAACCAGCAGGGAATGCTACATTTTACTTCTTGCATGTAATGTTCAGGTGTATGTAAGTATTTCTACCTCTCCAAGACTGCCACCTGACCATCCCACAGTTTGCAGCATACCTCTTACGTATGTTGTCTCTTTGCCACATGGCCACCTTTGCCACAAGCTGTGGGACTTTGACACCAGACCCTACCCAACAGAGAATCAGACACAGTGTCCCTGGAGCACTGGCAACTGGCACAAGCTGCCATTGGCACAGCTTGCACCACCCTTGGAGAATTGGGCCCCTGGTGTCTACAAATGTGGCAAGCTCTTATGGCCATCTGTTTGTTCATTTGGATTTAAAAAGTGTTGCCTGTATGTATTTTTGCCCATTTGTGAACCAAAACGTTTGCTCAATGATAGAGAAAAAAATGCAAGTAGTTAAGTTATGAAACTTAAAGGTTTGTTGGATGTTATGTTAGGTTCTTAGGTGGTTTGACCAATAAATGTTAATTCATTTTGTCATTATTAATGGTATTTGTTCACACATGTTCAGCCAAAAAAAACTTGGAAAAATCAACAAAGATATATGTTTTGAAACTTACAGGTTTGTTAGATGTTATGAAGCTATAAGTACTTATGGTGGTTTGGTGAAAAACTGTAAATTTTGTAGTTATTAATGATTTATTGTTTGCGCATGGTCAGTTCACTGAAAAAAGGCTAAATACCATATTTCATCAAATAGAATCCACCCTTGAATAAAAAACACCCTCAAAACCAATCTGCAAGTCAAAATGAATACTTTTAATAAAATAAATCCTCAAATGCAAGCAGCAGCTTCTAGTTAAGGTTGACATCATGCCAGATTAAGCACTGTAGTTGTGATTCTGCGATTTTTATCTGTAAATAGTATCATTATTGTAGTTTTTTAACTGATTATTTATTTACTTATTTATTTATTGGAAGATTCAGACAATACCTTAGTGCATAAGTGCTGTTTTAAAAAGGTTTCGTGTCGACTGTCATGTGACGATCCAAGACAGTGGAGTAGAGCTGTCTTAAGAGAGGAGGACCGGGGGCTTTAACATTTCTTCAACCAGGAATGAGATGTCACACTTCAAATTTTTGTCTCAGCTAAACAGAAGGACAATATGTCAAAGAGAATTAAGAAAGCAAAAGAGCTGAACAAAAACACACTTGCCAACTCCCCAGTTTGCCCAAGAAGAATGCAGAACACGCACCAAGGTAATACACACTAGCATTTGACAATCACATCAGATCAGTAGAGGAAAAAAACAAGCACTCTGCCTGTACTCCTGTCACCACTTTCTCCGATGATATTTAGCGGATGACAATTGACTCTTTCCGAGATGACAGAAAAGGAAAAAAGAACATTGTAGTCATGGGTGCTGAGGAAACGAAAGCTCAGGAAAAAGACATTCAAACCAGGGCTGCAAAAACAGTTACAGAGAAAGAGGATGTAGTGCAAATGCCATGGAAGGAGAAATGTACCAGAGATATAACTAGTCAAGACAGTACAGGTCAGAAAACGATATTGATGATGAGAGAGGAGAAATCATAGCACTTACCAACAGCGCACTCTCAGTCTGCTTCACCAGAGGATTACATCCCAGCGACACCAAGGGAACAAACCCAGGATATAAACAGGACAGTACTACAATCAGTGGAACAAGATAACAGTAAATGAGACCAACATTGAAGGATGAACAACCAATGGGTAGGGGCAACTGTACACCCAGTTTTAACTGAGCAGGTACCTTTTTCTACAAACTTTCAGAAAAATGTGTTGCAGGCTATTACAGATATACAAAAAACTTTGGGGTCCTTGACAGAAGCAGTAGCGGGATAAATTCCAAGCTTGAAGCACTAACCATAAGAACCACAGCCTCAGAACAAAGAATAAGCGATTTGAAAGACTCGATAGCCCCAATAAAGAAAACAGTAACCCAACATACAGTGCAACTAGAATATCTGGCAGAGAAAACACAAGATCAGGATGATCGCTCACACAAGGGTAATATAAAACTAGGCCACATACCCAAAGGAACAGAAGGACCAGGTGACCCAATATCATTTTTTGAAGAACTTTTGACTGAGACAATGGGCCTAGAATATCCCAGTCAAAACATGTCTCTGGATAGAGCACACATGGCAGAAGCCCTGAAACAACAGCAAGCTACAGAAAGGATAAGATTTGTGCATGTAAAGCCACATAAGTTATAAGAAAAGTAACTTATATTAAGGAAAGCTAGAACTAAAGGGGGACCGAAAGCAAAAGGTTACACATTTCAAGCATTCCCTGACTTTAGTTCAGAAATGGTGAATGAGAGAAAATCATTTAATTAGGTTATGGCCACCCTAAGAGTGAGAGGACTTAAGTATGCCTTACTTCCCATTGCAAAATTGAGATTTTTTTTATTAAAGAAAGAATGCGTTTCTTTTTAGATTCTAGAGAAGCAGAAAAAACTGTTAAATGAAAATGAAAACAGCAATCAAGAGTACTCATCTTGTTTCTCTCTGCTGCATTTCTCAAATGAAAATCCTACTGCAGGAACATCTAAGACACTTCAAGAATTAATATATCCGAAAAACAGATTTACTATTTTTTCAGATGAATCAGAAAAAAGGAACCAAGAAGAAGAAAATCCCAGAAGAGAAATGACAAAAAACTTTACTTTAGACTTGCGTTGACTTAGTAACACAGACATTTTGCTTATTTTCTTTGTCTAAAGTTGGGGGGAGACAAGTAATAGGACAAGACATGACAATAGTGTAAAATATTAGGAAAAGAACAGATTAAAGTGAACCGGAAGGGGGACATAAAAAAAAGGAGAGAAGGGTAATAGGACAAATGAAGTTTATATTACTATTACAACCTCTCTGCTGTTTATTTTCCATTCTCTCACTTGGTTATTATTTCTTTTTAATAGAAACAGCCGGTTGCCATGATAAGAAACATAGATTGGACAAGTGCATCCCCAGTCACTGTGAAAATTGCATTGTTTAATAGATGTTGGACATAATGCTATTGTGGATCATCTCAAAAGGTCTATTTTATTTCTTTCTTTCATACGAGTTCCCTGACACTCCTCTAACTTAGGAGGTAGGTGGCACAAAGGAAGCCATTTTTGTTGGTGCAATGGGAAACACAGAGACTATGTCTCCCCAGATGGAGGGGAAAGGGCTGGAGCAGGGGGTAGGAAAGGGGATTATTTTACATAAGGAAGGGGACATCAGATATGTATCTCATAGAAACATAGAAGATGATGGCAGAAGGGGACTAAGGTCCATCGAGTCTACCCAAGCTAGGTATCCAGGGACTTATTGTGCACTGGTGTTCTGTCCTCCTAGACACTCAGCCTAGCCCTTGCCAGTGCAATGTGTTTGTTCACAATCCTTGTCCCACCCGTGTCTAAAGCTTGATACTGGCTACTGACTTTGCAGCCACCATCTTGAGAGGTAATCTGTTCCAAGGTTCCACCACCCTTGCTGATAAATAATCCTTTCTGATGTCTCTCTTGAACACTCCACCCTTCAATTTCCACTCTTGTCCTCTTGTAGTAGAATTGACATTCCTGGTAAAAAGCTGTGTTTCTGGCACCTTGTTGATGCCTTTCAGGAACTTGAAGGTGTCAATCATATTTCCCCTCTCCCTCCTAGTCTCTAGTGAGTGCAATTTCAGAGCCCCAAGCCTCTCTTCATAGGTGATTTCCTGAAGGCCATGTATCATTTTTGTTGCCCTTCCTTGGACCACTTCCAGTCTATCAATGTCCTTTCTTAGGTGAAGCTTCCAGAATTGTACACATTACTCCAGATGAGGCCTCACTGTCCTGGCTCCTGCTGTCTATCCCCCTGCCAATGCATCCTAACATGCTGTTAGCCCTGCTGTAAGCCGTATTGCACTAACTTTGCTGCTTGAGCTCATCCCTAATGACGACTGTCCAATCATGTTATTCAGTATAGGATCTCAGCTGGACTCTGTTAGCCAGTATTCTTCCTTGGGGTTGACCCTACCCAGGTGCTTCACCTTACACTTCTTAGCACTGAAGTTTAATTGCCATAGTTGTGATCACCTTTCAAACTTCTTAAGGTCCTCCTGCAGTTGTCTGACTCCCTTCATACTATCCACTCTTCTGCTGAGTTTCATGTCATCTGCAAACAGGGCGATGTTGCCATTTATGCCTTCACTGATGTCACTAATGAATACATTGAAGAAGACCGGCCCCAGGACAAACCCCTGATGCACCCAACTAGTAACCTGCCTCTCATTAGATTTCACCCCATTTACTACCACCATTTGTTTTCTGTCCCTCAGCCAACTCCGTACCCACTTTGCCATCTGTTCTGCTACCCCAAGGTATTCTAGTTTTTTAAAGAGACGTCTATGTGGGACTATGTCAAATGCCTCACTGAAGTCAAAGTAAAGCAAGTCCACTGCATGATCCCTGTCCAACTCCTTGGTCACTTCGTTAAAGAACACAATAAGGTTAATTTGACATGACCTGCCCATCATAAACCCATGTTGTTTGTAGTTCTGGAGGTGATTTACTTAGAGGTATTCCACTAGAACCTGCTTGATAACAGCCTCCATAAGTTTATCAACTACTGATGTGAGGCTGACTGGCCTATAGTTATCTGTATCTTCCCTATATACTCTGCAGTGGCACAATGTCAGGCATCCTCCAGTTACCTGGAACTACCCCTGACTCCAGTGACCTGTTGAACAGGTGCATGGGAGGCACTGCCAGCTCTTCTGTGAGCTCCCTGAGCTCTCTGTTGTGTAAACTGTCAGTGCCAGGGGCCTTGTCAGGTCTGATGTCTGAAAAGCCTTCCTGATCCTGTCTGTGGTGAACTCCTGGGTGCACATTCTCTGAACCCATCTGGTCTCGGTTCTGATACCGCTGTCTGGCAGTGGGACCTGATTCTCCTTCACGAATACCAAGCAAAAGTATTCATTTGGGGCCTCTGCTTTTTGTCCGCTGTCCTCCAGAGCCTCATCCCCCACTTCTAACCTTACAATTCCTCTCCCTTTTTTACTTTTTTTGGCTGCTATCCAGGAAAAAGGTTTTCCCCCCTGATTATTCTCCACAAGCAATTTACACCTCTTTTGCTGCCTTGGCCTCCCTCACTATTTTCCTGGCCTCCTTACTTTTCTGAGTGTAATCCTCCCACTCCCTGTCCCTTTTATGTTGCCTGAACCATTGGTATGCATTCTGTTTGGCCCTGATTGCCTCTCTTACTGAAGGGGAAAACCACAGTGGTCTTTTAAACCTATTTTTCTTTGTTGTAGTCCTGCTGCAGAGTCTTGTTGTCTCTGTAACAGTATCCCTAATATCTTGCTATATTTCCACCACGTCTGGCTTGTCTCTGATGTTTGTTAACTTATCCCTCACTAGCTGCCTCAATCTACCAAAATTAGCCTTCTAAAAGCCAAGCACCTCTGTGCTTGAGGCGGCTTTAGCTGTGCCATGGTTATTTCAAATCAGACTATATTGTGATTGCTATTTGCCAAGGGTTCTTCCACCCTCACAGATCTAATTTCTTCAGAGTTTGAGAGGATCAGATCCAAGATGGCATCCCCCCTGGTCAGGTCCTTCACTAGTTGAGACAGCAGGCAGTCCTGATATGTGTCCAGTAAAGCCTGACTTCTGGAGCTCTTGGCTGCTGGGATATTCCAGTCCACACCTGGCAGGTTAAGGTCCCCAACCACCACTATGTCATCTTTACCAGCCATCTTTTGTAACTTCTCAGCTAATTGTTCATCTTTCCCCTCTTCCTGCCCTTGGGGTCTATATATCACACTCAAAGGCAATTTCTTTCCTGCTTTGGTGGCTAAGTGGACACAGAGTGACTCCAAGCCCCCAGCCTTGGTGCTTTCATCCTCTGTTGCTTCAATGCCCTTCCTTACATAGAGGGCAACCCCCCCACCTCTTCCCACCTGTATGTCCCTTCTAAACAGCGTGTAGCCTGGGATGGCCAGGTCCCATTCTTTGTTGCCCGTGGCCCAGCTCTTGGTAATAGCTACCAGATCAACCTTTGTGTCTGCCACTACAGCCTGAAGATCACTAATCTTGTTGTCCAGGCTCCTAGCATTGAGGAAGACTCCTCACCATGATCTAGCATCATGATTCTTGTTGGGCACCTTTGTTTCCCTTTTTCCTGCTGGTTGTTCCTTGTGTCATTTTTCTGATGCTGGCCCTTCATTGTATGCTTTGTTCTAATGTGATTGGTGCACTTATGTTTGTTCTCAGTTTTCCTTTTGGGGGATGGTTTGGCAAGGCACACTACCTGTTTCCATGCCTTAGCCTCCCCTCCAATTAGTTTAAAGGGTCCAAGTATATGTCCATCTTCAGGGCCAATGCTCTTGTTCCCTCTTGAGTGAGGTGAAGTCCTTCCCATTTGAAGAGTGATGTATTCCAGAAATTCCCCCAGGATCTGATAAAATGGAAGCCCATTGTCTGACATCAGCAGTTTAACCAGTTGTTGAATTCATCAGTTTCCTCCATTCTGATTCTTTCCATGCTGCCATCCTTATCGCATACAGGCAAGACTTCTGAGAAGGCTTCTGTGGTAGCAGTTGTTGAAGCCTGTCTCCCAGTTTCTTGATAATCTGTTTTGCATTCTCCACCATCTGATCAGCCAGATTATTTGTTCCATTGTGTACCAGTATTCCCATGTCTTCTTCCTCCCTGTCCACAATTCTCATGATGCGCTCGCAGTCTCTTGTTGCTGAGGTACCAGGAAGGCATCTGACTGTCACCCTCTTCCTTGAGTACTTGTGCATCCTAGATTCCATTCCTCTAATCTTGGAGTTGCTGACTACCAGGTTCTTCTTGGTTCCTTGACTGGTCTGCTGTGATCTGCTGCTGGTTGTTGAGGTTGCTACACTTTTCGCCCCCTTGATGGTTCCTTGACTGTCCTGCTAAGGTCTGCTGCTGTTTGTTGAGGTTGCTGAAGTTGCTGCAGTCTTCACCCCCTTGACAGGACTAGCATCCCCCCTAAGTGAAGCTGACTGATTCCCTTCTGCTAGTAGCTCAAAGAGATTTGTTGTCCTAATTGGGGTGTCTTGAGTTGTGTTTTCCATGCTTTTCTTTGCTGATTTCCCAAGTCCTCTTTTCACCACTGTCCAGCCTCCTGGTCCTGTGGATCTTTGAGGTAAATGGGATGGAGTGCTCCAAGTCAAATATTGCTGAAGCCTTTCAATTTCATTCGAGGCTGCTACCAGCTGGGCCTGTAGGTCATGTATCTTCATGCATACTGGGCAATGACCTGTCCTGTAAAGGTACTCCTGGGACATGAGTACTCCACGGACATCACAGTGTAGTATCCCCAAGTTGAACATTCTGGTGAGATATTTCCTATATAATGAGGAGATTTTGAGAGAATGGTGGTCTTCATTTTGAATGCAGCTTCTTTGAACTATTTGCTTATTTTTTTTTCCTTTTTCCCTTTTTTCTGTTGTCTTTTATGCTATAGTGACTGAAGTTGACCTTCTCTGTCACAAGGAAGTGTTCCAGAGGAGTGATGTCACAGGTTCTGCCTATAAAGGAAATATGGAGTTGCTAGGGATGGATGGGGTGAGGGGCAGGGTGGGTGGATCTGACCCACTGCTGCCGGAAACAATCAGTCACACACAAAAAGAACTGAAGAGAAGATGTTCCACTTTTCCTCTCCAAAATGAGGTACTCTTAAAAGCAAACACTAGCTCCCTTTTAGCTGCTAGCTTCCCTCTCCAAAATGAGGTACTCTTAAAAGTAAATGCTAGCTCCCTAGCTACTGCTTCTAAAAACTGAAGCAAAATGGAGCTCTGCAAACAGTAAGGCTAGGGGCTGGACCACTCTTGGCATATGCCTCCTAGGGTTTCCCTTTGTGTCTGAGCTGTTGCTCCTGGCTGAGAGCTTTCTATTCGCCGACCACTATTTCAGCAGTGGGTACAGCAGTACAAATGCTGATTTACATACAGCAGCCAGGAATTCCAGAAAAGTGTTCCAACTGCTTCTTATGCTGAGAAAGCAGTTGCTGCTTGTGTCTGAGAAGAAAGGAGCCCAGACTGTACACTCCAAGGGGGATTCTCCCAGGTAGAGCTGCTGTTAAGGAATCCCTGCATCTGTGCCTGTCAGAGTCTGCCTTCCCTCAGTGATTGGTCTCTCTCTCTCTCTCTCCTAGCTGCTGAAGATCAGTGAACCTCAGAGGACAGTAATGCTAAGGGCTGGACAGCTCTTGGCGTATGCCTCCTAGGCTCAAAGAAAAATGAAGGGAATTAGGAGGGAGGAGACAGAAATGGGGGAAGGGAAACTAAACTTGGTTGTAAAATTCCTTATTATAGGTTCAATCAACTATTAGAGGATAAGGGAATTAAACAGGGTAAAATGGATACAAAAGCAAACCAACAGGCAATAGATCAGAAAGAAATACAACAGATTCTAGTAGGGGGGAAGCGTGCAAACAATTTAATCAAATCAATGAAATGGTTAAGATTCTAACTTGGAATGAAAAAGGACTCAGAGACAGACTTAAAGCAAAGAAAGTATTCAATTTTGTTTATAGTAAAAAGGCAGATATCTTGTTGTTACAAGAAACACATTTTTTGTATAAAAGAGGCAATGTTTAATGCAAAAAAGTGGGGAAAAGGAAGATTTTCCAACCATTCAATTACAATCTTTATTAAAAGAAATAACAAATCTTTGTGTTTTGGTAAAACAATTAAAGATACAAACAAATGTATATAATAGCAGAAATAAGGACCCTTGATGGAATGTTTATAATAGCAAATTATATGTGTGTGTGTATATATATATATATATATGTATGTATATATATATATATATATATATATATATATATATATATACTGTATATACCCCAATACATATGACTCTAAATTCTATAGTTCCTTCTTTTTACAACTGACAACCTTTGAAGGACCCTACATTACTGAAGGGGACTTCAGTTTATCTCGGAACAGCCACTTGGATAAATCTTCCTCATTCTCAGACAACATGATGGGAATAAGAAAACTATTGGGTGGGCATATGGAAGACCTGAATTTGATTGATACATGGAGGAAACAAAACCCACAAGCTCAACAATATTCTTTTTTTTCAGTACCCCATCAAAGTTAAATACGAATAGACCTATTTTTAATTACACAACAATTACTGTACAATATTGCACTAAGTCAGTTATATATTACAATATAGCAATACCGGATCATGCACCGATGAAACTTAATTTAAATACCAGTCAAATCGATGGAGATAGACAATGGTCATTAGACCCAGCTCTACTACTTGACAAGCAGTGTATACAAAAGATTGAAACCACTATTAAGGAATATTTCCAATTTAACAACTCCCAGCAAACATCATCTAACACCAACTGAGATGCTTTCAAAGCAGTAATGGGGGGGATTATAAATTAATACACTGAAAAAAAGAAACATAAGTAACATTAGAAAAATAAATGAAAAGAGTAGAACTACTACATATGATAAATCATGACCCAACCACTTTTAAAAAGTTAATTACAGCTAAGGATCAATATAACAAAATATTATCACAACATGCAAAAAAAGTATATTAAGAACAAGAGCCAAATATTCTGCATTAGGATACAAGCCAGTCAAAATCACAGCTTACCAAATGCAGAACAAAATGGCAGGAAAGGGCAGTTTTTCAAATCAGTGATAAACCCAATAATTTGGATTGTATTACTTCAAATCCAAAAGAAATTAATAAAACATTTGTAGATTATTTCCAAAGACTATATACATCAGAGAGGTTAAATTGTCCAAATGCCATACAGCATTTCCTGAAAGACAACATGCTTTCTAAAATTAAGAAAGAAGAGGCAGAATTATTAGATTAACCTATTAAAACAGAGGAAGTAACAGAAACCATAAAAGCACTACCACCAGGAAAGGCCTCAGTCATGGATGAAATACCATCAGCATTTTATCAACTATTTATAGACTAGCTAAAGGAGCATCTAAAGGAACTATATAACTGTAGCTGGAACATAGTCACATTCCCACCTTAATTCTATGATGCCAAAATCTCAATCTTCTTAAAAAAAGGCAAACAACAAGAAAAAATGACATCTTACAGGCCAGTATCTTTACTTAATACAGACATGAAACTATTCTCGAAGATAATAGCAAAAAGGATGAAACAAATATTGCCAAAAATCATAGAAACAGACCAAAACAGGTTTATGCAGGGAGAAAAATAGGAATAAATATAAGAAGAGTAATCACTGTAATAGAATCCTATAAACAAGATAAAGCTCTGGAATGGGACTTTGTCTTCACGGTCTTGGAAAAATTTGGATTTGGGAACAGGCTTATTAAAAGGATTCAGACAATGCATTTCAAGCCAAAATCCACAGTACAGACTAGCAGAAACATTTCACAAAGCTTTCACTTCATCAAACAGCACAAGGCAAGGCTGCCCACTCTCACCATTAATGTTCACACTCAGTATAGAACCCATGGCAATAACAATAAGAGCATTTCAAAATATGACAGGCATCAAAATAGGATTATAAGAACACCATATAAGTCTTTATGCAGATTATACACTGTTATTTCTAACAGACCCCCAGAAATTAGTTCCAGAATGTTTCAAAATAATTAAGGAATTTGGTGAAGCCTCAGGCTATATGATCAATGAAGAAAAAATGGAAGTCATGCCAATGGCAAACAACAAGTGAGCTTTCTTACCTTTAACACTTGACAAGAAAGTAGTAAACCACTTTAAATATTTAGAATATTGAAACATAGAAACATAGAATTTGAGAGCAGATAAGGACCGCTTGGCCCACCTAGTTTCTCTAAACACTGATTATTAACTGTTTTCAATATTTTTATTGCCACATTGCACTTTTATGGGGTGTATTAACACTTTGATTATGTTCTGTTATGGTTGATCAACAGGCATGTGTCCCCCCACGCAGCTCTGCACCCTTGGGAGATCCATACATTGGCCATATTCTCAAACACTGGCCAATGCTCAGCTCCTGTCTGTGGCACCCACCCCCCAGTGTGCAGGTTTGCAGGGTGTGGTCAGGTGTGGAGCTACAGGCCCAGGCAGGTGGCCAATCATCTGCCTGACCCAGGTCCCTCAGTGGATCTCCTGTGCCCATGGGGCACCATGTTGGTGTCCAGTGCATATCATACTGACAACATGGGGTGGGGGTGTCTCCCAGAAGTCCACCCTCAGCCTACCTAGTGTGCCCTGACAGCCAGTGCAGCCTCAGTGGTGGGTTCGATGACCCCCGCCATCCCCACTATGACATGCAGCAGCATCCATGGGGGGCGTATAACAGAAGGTGTAGCCATCGCCCCCCCACACAATGCCCTCTGTGCCTTCCTGAACAGCACAGAGTGTGAATGCACCCCCCCACACTGGCCCACCCCTACACAGAGCAGCATGTTTGGTTGAGGGTTCAGGCTCATAGTGGCACTGTGAACGCCACACAAGGGGAGCAGTGGGAACTGGCAGGTATGGACTAGTGAGGGGTGGGCTAGCCACACCACACCATTCATGAATAGATCCCATAGAGTACAGTTATGGGTGCACTTGTCAGCCCCTAACACAATGTGACAGACTTTATTGCAGGCCACCATAACCCTTCTTAGTAACAAGTCACAGGCAGATGCATATACAGGTAGGCCATAGTCAACTAGGGACAGGATGGAGCTGGACATTACAGATCACCTGGTGTTAACCATAAGGTTGTTCTGATTTCTCAAAAGAGCATCCATCCTTCTGTTGAAAGATGACACCAGGTTATCAACATGGGAGGGCAAAGGATAAAGTGTCAACCAGCACCACTCCAAGATATTTAAATGTTTCCACCTATTTTAGCTTCTGACTGTCATTATTCAGGATGTGAAGGGGAGGCCTTACTGTTCATCCTTGCGCTATTGAAAAGCATATATTTATGTTTGCCCTTACACAGTGAACATATTGGCATGATAGTGGATTTTGAGAGGTGTGTCACTGTTAGTTTTTTCAATGCACACTTGTAACTTTGGTAATTTGCAATATTTTGATCCAAAATGTTCAACATAGCCAGTTTTTTTACACCACTTCAAGAATGTGACACTTGCCATTTTTCAAATCCTGGGCAAAATGTATTTTCACACTTGTGGCGCAAAATCATTTTTCAGGCAATATCTGAAAATTTTCTCTGCCCTTGTTTGTGAGGTGGGGTCATAAGAGGGCTATGTTGAAAATTTGAGGTAAAAACATTAAAAAACAACAATATTATGAGCATACATTGACATTTTTTAATGCACACTTGTAACTATGCTAATTTATTTTATTCATTTATTTATTTAAACTTTGGTAACCAGAAAAGGCACAGTGAGCCAGAACTAATTTCCAAGTGTGACCCAGGGGAACAGGGTATAAATTGAAAATATATGCAAAAGAAAGTGACATAAAATTGAACTATGACTACAAAGACATAAAAATAAAACACAGTGCAAATACAACAGGCTTCAGAGATCAGCATCACAGTTTTACAATCACAACTGCGTAAAATTACAATTGTTTGAGCATAAAAATGAAGGTTGAAGCATAGCTAGGTCAGGGAGCAGTATGGGGAGAGAGTTTGGGGCAGAGCAAAGGAGCAGTCAGGGCACCTCTGAGCAGGTGATTGAATGCTAGGAGCAAGGAGACTTGCTGGAAGGAAGAAAGGTGAAAATTTGTTCCAGAGGGAAGGAAGATGGAAGGAGAAAGCTGACTGTCCTGCTGTGGTGTGAGGATGGGGGAAGGAGAAAAAACAGGACAATCTGGAGCGGAACTGGTAGAGGAAGAGACTGGCTGGACATAAGGGGGAAGACAGATAGGAGAGAAGAAGTCCAAACCAGAATTTGGCAATAAAGGCTAAGGAGTGAATCTGGCACAAGGTTATCAACATGGGGGGCAAAGGATAATTTTCAATATTTTAACCCCACATTTTCAACATAGCTATTTTTTCACACCACATCATGAACGTGACAGCTGTCATTTTTCACTCTTGGTCAAAATGTGTTTTCAGACTTGTTGATCAAAATTACATTTTGGCCTGTTTTTTAAATGACACCTGTCATGTTCAGATGGAGTGGTCATAAAAAGACTATGTTGAAAATTTGGGGTTAAAATGTGAAAAAACAACTAAGTTATGAAGAAACATTTTTGATTTGTTTCGTTTACTCATAACTTTATTTTTGCAAATTTTGGCCCCAATGTTCAACAAACCCTTTGTGTTCTCCAACCTCCTGAACATGACAGGTGTCATTTTTCAAATCCCTTCTGAAACTTATTTTCGCTGTCGCAAAGCAAAATCATCTTTTGGATGGGATTTTAAAAGATTACACCTGTCTTAATCATAACGTCCATAACAAGCCTTTGGGATATTTGGGATCAAAATGTGGGAGCCCACTGAAAATTACATATTACCTCTCAGCTGGCCTACCCTGGATAAATGCAGTCTAAAATGTGCAAAGATTAGAACACCACTGCAAATGACATACTGTATTGTATCTCTTCTGGTCTACCTTGGGTAAATATATAGTAAAAATGTGTATGAGCAAGACTCAGTACAACAGCAATGTAAGCGGTGAACTTTGGTAATTGACAAATGCTTGTTGGCTTTTTGTTTGTTTTTTTGTAGTTGAGGACAAGTTTATTAATAGAATACCAGTCTTCTAAGGCCTCAAAGTAACCTTGAAGGCTATAGTTGAGGTTACCAGGATTGTTGCTTTTAGTGTAGATGACAGCATCATCTGTGTATAACAGAACATTAGGAGACCTGCAGGCATCAGGAAGTTGGTTAATGAAGAGACCAAAAAGGAGAGGACCCAGAATTGAGCTCTGTGGCACACCTATGAATACATCTCGGGTGTCAGACAAGGAGCTGTCAGTTTTCACACCTTATGTGTGTTCAGATAGGTAGCTATGGAACCAGACTAATGAGTCCCTGATAGGCTGCTCTTATCTTAGTTGATGTTTCTTTTACTTATTTTAATATGAAGTAAACCAATAACAATAAACCTGGTCAAATCCAGAATGTGTAATATTTTATTTTTAGCACTTATTGATTTTTCAAAATAAATCACCCTCAAATACAAGCCACCCTAGAATACAAGCCATGAGTAAAAATATTAAATATTAGTAAAAGCTATGGAAAATAGTATTTAGATATCTTTTTTCTATAAAGGTGTTTATTCTCCTTGACTGGGGCAGGCTGGCTACTTCAAATCTGTTCCTGCTGCTGCCGGCCCGTCGAGCGCAGCGGTTGAATTCAACTGCGGCGCCCGGCGACCTGGGTTCGAGGCGGATCCGGGTCATTGGAGGGTCGGCCAGGGGAATAGGATCAGCGTCCGACAGACGGCTCTCCTATTCTGGGGGGAGGGCGTGGGTAAGCCTTGGAGACCCCTGGTGGAGACCGGGGGTTCCACTCAAGCTGGCGCTCAACAAGGGGGGATAGAGGTGGGGCGGACGCATGGGGAAGGCCATCCTTCCCCATGCAGACTCTCATCCAGTTGCTTCTGACAGATGTCCTAGTGGTGGCACATGTGGGAGCAGCGCACAGAGCATTATGTATGCCTGACTCACCATCCATTTTCCTCCACTTTTTTCTCTCTACCCTATAGCTGGGGCTTGCATGTTGACATGTTTGTGGAGGCACACACATGCTTCATAGTACAGCAGTTCCATCCCTTCATGCCAATGCAGACCTACACTATCACTAGGCCTCCACCTGTTGGCATTCCTGCATCACAGCCAACAAGTCCTCCTTCCTGGGAGAAGATAGCAGTCCATCAGATGCTCGATCCTCTCCCCCAGCCTACCCCCCCAGCAATCTGAGACTGCATCTGATCGAGAGTTATTGGCATGGCAGGCAGTAGCTCTACTGCCATGCAACTAGGATGGCCTATATTTAGATATAGTTAATTAATAAACAAAAATGTTTGCACAGGAATCCCTTACAAATGTTTTTGAAAATCTAGCTGCTGCACAAATAGTTTGAACATCTACACTGCGGTTTTCAAAATATTAATTCTGCAGTATGGTTTTCAAAATCTGTATGTGGCATATGGGTTTTCAAATTTGTGCTGCATTGATGGTTTCCAAAACCTCTGTGCTGTATTATGGTTTTTAAATCTACATGCTGCACAATGACTTTCACAAAACAGAAATGTATTTATTTAGTTGAAAATTGGTAACCGGGAAAAACACACTGAGCCGAGGCTTATTTCCAGATGTGACCCAGGGGAAATATTCCAGAAGTAAAGAATGAAGGAGTACAGTACATTACATGATGCCAATAAAGTACAGATACTTAGCAGCAAGAATACTTAACCGGTACAAATGTGGAACAGGATAAAGTGCAAATATGCTGTGCAAGCACAAATGCAAGTGGAAAATTGAGACTGGCTTTAAAGCAACACAAAGTCAGTCAAAACAGTGTACAAGGGAACACTTGTGTAGAGGGGAATCAAAAACTTAAAAATACCAACCTCAATAATGGGCTCTCCCATGGGAAACAGGTGCAGGTGGGTGGATGGAGGCGTTTCCGGTGACACCTGAGGGACCCTAAGGAGGTGCAAAGATGAATGGAAGGGAGAAGGCAGACTGACCAGCAGAGGAATGGGGGTGAGGAGTGGTGGAAAAGGTTTGCCGGACCCTTGAGTGGATAGAGCATGGAGTAGTGGAAACAGGAGAGAGCCGTGAGATGAGATAGGATGGCAGGAAACCAAACCAGTAATTTGAGATGAAGAAAATGCTGTGTGACTGATAACATAAAGGTAGGGGAAGGATGAACAAGGAGGAGTAGAGGAAGCAGTGGTGTCCCATCAAGTCAGTGAATGCAAAATCACAGCTGGGACAATGGTGATGGCAATACAGAGAGGCACAAAGGACAACCAGGATACACAGCGATTGCCAAAACAGTGACCTACAGTTTCTCCCCCTCCCCAAGTTATGCCCCCCATGGAGTTGGTTATCTAAAGTAACGGGGTGCGGGGGGATAAAGCCCCCCCATACAAACACACTGTCACCATTTCAGCGATCATTGTGTATCCCAGTCTGTCTTTGTGCCTCGCTGTATTTTGCTGCAAGCTGTTTCCCCACTTGAGATTTTGCATTCACTGACTTGACGTGGAATCAGAAGCAGTGGTGCATACATGGTAGCGAGTTATTCACATAGTGATGAAAGGCATTGAAGAGGTTGTCCAGTCTAGCTAGGGAAGTGGATGGATCTATACCATAGTCCATGTTAGCACGGTCAAAGACTGTTAACACTTTTTGGGTGAGTTAGCTGACCTGGCTAGGATTTGTGAAACCTCCTCCTCCACCAGGTCCACTGCCACTACCTCACAGGTTGCCAAGAAAGAGGAGCGGTTGGACCAAGGTTGGCTCAGGGAGGGAGTGGGTGGTGGAATAGAGGCACATCCCTCCAGTTGTACCTCTCAACAATTCATACGCTATTCTGGCAGAGAGTGGTCCCTCTATGGATGCACTTGCAGTGGAGACCAAGTAGAATGCTGGGAACATCCACAAATGAGACCCACAGAAGGGTGGCATGGGACCCCACAGGGGAAGGAAACAACTCCTGGTGGGGGATTCAATCATTAGGGGTGTAGAACTGGTGGAGGAAGAGGAGAGAGAAGTAAGGTGCCTGCCTGGAGCCACTGCTTGGAGGGACCGGGAGCAAATCCTCAGGATCGCTGGAGCAGCTGCATGAGGGAGGGAGCTGGATGTCATTGTCCACCTAAAGACAAATGACCTGGCTAGGAATGGGATCAGAACAGTGCAAGAGAAGCTTGTAGAGTTGGGAAGGGGCCTTAGACAAGTAGCACGTATGTAACCTTCTGGGAGGTGCTGCCTGTCTATGGCAAGGGTGATGCTAGGGCACTCCACACCATGAGATTCAATGAATGGTTGAAAACCTGGTATGGAGATCAGAGTTTTGACTTCATTGGGTACTGGGGGTCCACCTGGAGGGATACAAGCCTATACTGGAGTGATGGTCTGCATCTGTCTAGGAGGGGAACCAGGATCCTAGGTGATAGGTTTAAATGCTTCATTGGTAAGCATTTAAACTAGCCAAGGGGGGAGGCACTGAAAAGGATCAAGGAAATCCCAGCCTCCCCCCACAAAACACGATAGTTAGCGAGGTAAACACTAAGATAGACAAGTCAATAGGGAGCAGAACAGGAGTAAATGCAAAAAAAGGCAAATTCAGTAAGGACATGGAGGGGTAAGGCTATCAGAAAATGAAGGGTGATGAGTACCAATGCCCATAGTCTGTGTAACAAGCTCCCTTGATGGAAGAGGGACACCTGGATATTGTGGCAGTCACAGAAACATGGTACACAGAGAACCATGACTGGGATGTCAACATACCAGGCTACACAAGCTACAGGAGGGACAGGGAGTGTAAAAAGAGGAGGAGGAGGAACTCTTTATGTAAGGGAAGGGATCAAAACAATGGAACTAAAGGATAAACAGGGAGTAGAGGAGGTACTGTGGGTCACCCTGGAGACAGGAAATGGCACCACAATCCACATGGGGGTTGTATACAGACCACCATCTCAGGGGGAAACAAAGGACAAGGAAATGATAGAAGGTATTCTTAGAATGGCAGAAAAAGGGAAGATATTGTTGATGGGGGACCTGAATATGCCAGATATTAACTGGAGCACCTTTGCTGCAGCCACTTCCAAGAGCAGTGTTATTCTCGATGCCCTACAGGGGGCATGCCTCAGACAGCTAGTGGTGAAACCCACTCAGGAGAGAGCAATCTTACACCTGGTACTGTCAAACAGGGACAGAGAAAGGATCATGGATTTAGAAGTGGGTAGCCATCTGGGAAAAAGTGATCACCAAAAAGTGTGATTCATGATAAACACAGCCATAGAGTCAAGCCATACAAAAGCAAGAGTATTGGACTTTAGGAGGGCTGACTTTGGGAAAATGGGAGAGTGCCTCAGAAAAGCACTAGCAAATGGGCAAGAAGGAGGAGTGGAGGAACAATGGCAAAAAATTTAAAAAGCCATCACAGAGGCAACAAGCCTTTGTGTGAAGCAAATCAACAAAACAAAATGAAGGAAAAAAACACTGTGGTTCTCAAAAGAGGTGGTGGGGAAGGTTAAGGAGATAAAGGTAGCATTCAGTAAGTATAAGAAAACAGAAGGAGCAGGACAGAGAACTGTACCAGTTAAAGCAGAAGGAAGCAGGGAAGGCAGTCAGAATAGCAAAGGCCCAAACTGAGGAAAAGATAGCCAACTCAAGTTAAGAAGGGGATACAAGCTTTTATTGGTATATTAGGGAGTGAAGAAAGACCAAGGGAGGAATAGTGAGGCTGAATCACGGGAAGGGAGAGTGGGCAGAGGGTGAAAGTTAAAAAGCAGGGATACTGAACAAATACTTCTGCTCAGTATTCACAAATGAAGAGGAGGGGGGAGGTTCCTAAATCAAAGAATAGAAGCACTCTGGATAGGGAGGTTGATACCAGTTCATTCACAGAAGATAGGGTTCTGAAAGAACTCTTAAACTTGAAGGTGGACAAAGCAATGGGCCTGATAGGATTCCCCCAAGAATTCTTAAAGAACTAAGGGTAGAACTAGTGACACCACTGACTACCCTTTTTAACAAATCATGGGAGGATGGTGTGGTACCTGAGGACTGGAGGAGGGCAGATGTGATTCCTCTTCACAAAAGTGGGAGCAAGACATAGGCAAGAAACTACAGACCTGTTAGTTTGACCTCAGTGTTAGGGAAAATTATGGAATCACTTCTGAAGGAAAGAATTATTAAGTTCCTTGAGGCCAGTGGGGCACAGGACCCAAGGCAGCATGGATTCACAGCAGGAAGGTTGTGTCAGATGAATCTAATAGATTTCTTTGACTGGGTGACTAAAGTAGTAGACCAGGGAGGGGCTGTGCACATGTCCTACCTAGACTTTAGCAAGGCATTTGACACAGTCCCACACAAAAGATTAATATACAAGTTAGCCAGCTTTGGAGTGGGTCCCAAGGTGGTAGCACTGGTAAATAATTGGCTAGACAACAGGACGCAGAGGGTAATAGTAAATGGAGTCCACTCTGAAGAAAGGGGGGTTACTCGAGGGGTACCGCAGGGCTCAGTACTGGGACCAGTCCTCTTTAATGTCTTTATAACTGACATTGGAGAGGGACTAAAAGCAAAAGTATGTCTCTTTGCAGACAACACAAAGATCTGCAACAGGGTCGATACAGAAGGTGGGGTGGAAAGGATGAGAAGGGACTTGGTAAGGTTGGAGGAATGGTCAAATGTATGGCAGCTTAGATTCAATGGAAAGAAGTGCAAAGTAATGCACCTGGGAAACAAAAATCCAGGGGAAGAGTACACAATGGGGGGTGAGATACTAACAACAACAAAAATGGAAAGGGACCTGGGGATAGTCATATCACAGGACCTAAAGGTGGGTAAGCAATGTGAGAAGGCAGTAAGGAGGGCTGGTGGGATACTGGGATGCATAGGGAGAGGCACCACCAGTAGAAAACAAGAAGTTGTTATCCCTCTGTACAGACAGTTGGTGAGACCTCATCTGGAGTACTGCACGCAGTTCTGGAGACCCCATCTCCGCAAGGACATAAACAGAATGGAGGCTGTTCAGAGGAGGGCAACTAAAATGGTGCATGGTCTGCACCAGAAGACATATGAAGAGAGATTAAAAGAGCTTAAATTGTATACCCTTGAGAAGAGGAGGGAGAGGGGACATGATAGAAACTGTCAAGTACCTCAAGGGAATCAACAAAGTCCAAGAGGGTAGCATCTTTCAGAAAAAGAGATGTGCAAGAACAAGGGGGCACAAGTTGAAGACAGAGAGGAGATGGCTCAGAGATAATGTGATGAACTATTTTTTCATGGAGAGGATTGTGGATACTTGGAACGGCCTTCCCGAGGAGGTGGTGGAGTCAAAAACAGTGGGAGAATTCAAGAATGTATGGGACAGACATAAGGCAATTCTGGGGGTAGGAGGAAGTAGGCTGTTGGTTAACTAGGATCTGCAGCTTACCCATTATGTAGGGAAATGGGCAGACCAGGTGGGCCAAGTGATCCTTATCTGCCATCAAATTCCATGTTTCTATGTAGCTCATGGCAGACCAGCAGGGATAGACAGTCTCTGATATGGTACAAAGCCCCAAGCTTCACGAAAGCTGTGAAAATATACTGTGTATTTTTTTTTTAAATATACATACTGCTCAATAGTTTTCAAAATCTATCTGCTGAATGAAAGTTTTTAGTTGGTGTTTAAGTTCAAGGTAACTAAAAAACTTTAAGGTAAGATAGCTTATTAAATACTTAAATGGTAAGGGTGATACTTTAGTGTTTGTGAGGGGAGAGGTAGAATGAGGCACGCAATGATCCCCATATTATGAAGGTTAGCACAATGTTATCAAGCATACTGCCAAGCTATCCAGACTCAGTACATATGGGTGGAGTGGGGACCAGATCCAAAGGTACTTGGCACTGCCTACAGTGGATGGTACTGATATACAGACTACACTGTGTTCTTACAAATAAGAGTATCCTCTTGCATACAGGATACAGACAGCCAAAGCAGGCCTAATTAATGCTTATGAATCCCTGCTTTATCAGTGTGCACAGTGAAGTGTGACCCCTGCCATCCCCAGAAGCACTGGTGCTGGTGAGCCTCACTTCCACCTGCCACATCACTAGCAGTAAAAAGCTATACTGCAGATCCCAACCCTGGTAGTCTAGTGGTACCCTTACCTCAATTACTGTCAGTATTGTGCAATAATAAAGATCCGACCCCTGGCAATCTAATGAATACTCCTCTATTACCCAATCCCTGACAGTACTGTGGAACTGTACTGAAGCCCTTACTTGGCAGTCTAGTGGACTCCCCTTCCTTAATAGAACCCTGTCAGTGTTGTGGAACAGTATTAAAGCCCTTCCCTTGCAGCCTGGTAAACCCCCTTTCTTCACACAATCCCTGTCAGTATTTGGGAACTATACAGAAAGCCTTTTCTTGACAGTCTAGTAGACCCCCTTCCCTCACCCAATTCAGTATTGTGGAATTGTACTGAAGCCCATCCTTGGCAGTTTAGTGTTATCTCCTGATGGATCTCTGTCAAGGTCCCTTCCAGCTCACACACAGAGCACCCACCACCCACACCCCTTGTTGGCTCCCTACTCCTCCACCTGTACATAGGTCGGCTGCTATCTGGTCCTCAGATGATAACTGGCACAGACTCTCCTTTCACCCTCTTGGAAGGCTGCCATCTGACTGGTAAGTTGTGAATACATACATTCTATAGAAACAACTGTTTCTACAGTATGTGCTCGCTCCCTATCAATCACATGTCAGAGGTGGCAAGCAGGGGGTCATAGCCGGCCAATGTTTGAGAACCTAGGGCAGCTCACCTATGCATAGATGGGTGAGCTAGGGACTGACGGGGGTGGAGCTGGTGGTTGCTTAGTTAATGGGCTGGGGAGAGACACTTTGACAGTGATTGGCTGGTGGGTAACACTGAAGTGCCAGTGATAGGCATCAGTACATTTCCACAACACCAGATTGGATGAAGGAGGGGGATCAGTAGACTGCCAGGGAAGGGATTTAGTACAGTTCCACAATAGCAACAGGGACTGGGTGAGGTAGTTGTAGGGTGCATGGGATGTGAAATCTGCATGAAGAGCACTACTTTTAATTGCCTGTGCAGTACCCACATTTTTAATCTCTCTCTCTCTCTGTTATATGAATGTATATGTGTGTGAAATCTGATCTGGGGGTGCCCTCTCAACTAGCACTGTAATAGCACTCTAAGAGCATAGTCTTCTGGGAACTGTGAGGACAGCCCTCCTACACCTCATTCCTGCTATTCTATCTCTGAGCCAGACAGTAGCTCATGGGTTCCATAGGCAGTCATGGACTGCATTGTAAACTTAGAGGCATACCAGAAATAGGTGTATTAACTGCATTTGTGATGGTCTATGTATCTTGTGAAACTGGAAGTGAGCCACCATCTACTTGCAGTTTGGGGTTTATAAGAAGAAATGGCTGTGTGAGTGTCAGCAAGCACAGTGGAGGCAACACGGCAGAGACATTTGTTGTGTCTGCCGTGTCAGCCGGGGCAGACTGGGAGACTGGCACCTTATTTTAATCCTTCAAAATACACCTATATGCCCTGATTGTATTTTAAATAGTCTGACTGTATATTAAGTAGTCTGAGAAATTTAGATAATTGTACTACTGAACTGTCTTTGTAGTCCTATACCTACACTAGTAAGATATTTTTTAAAGTCATAACAAAAGGTGGTTATACTGCCATGCCCTATTAAAACATAGTATCTACAGGTTTTCATTAACTAGTTTGGGGGAAATAAAAAATCCTGTTCCCTGTGTCCTTGGCTTTTTCTCAGTAAAGTGCTGAAATGGAGATTACTAACTTGTATTTCTGCACTGGGGAATGTGTAATTCAGTGTGCAGGATGTGTAATATACCAGACTCAGCTGCTAACTATTAATACAGGGCATTATACTTGCCATAAATGTGCATCTCTCATAACTGTACAGAAATAAATTATGAATCTGAAGCAGGAAGTTAAGTGTGAATTAGTAATTAGGAAAATATAATACTTTCTTGAGCCCCTTGAGGCTAAAAATCAATCTTTACAGATGAAAAACCAAATAGATAATGTCTCTCTAGATCCAAATTTAAGAAAACATGGTAGAGAGGAAGATGTTGTCTCAGACACTAGTTCCTACTCAGAAATTATTCCCAGTAAAAGGGTAAGAGAGGAGGGAAACATAACAAACTATTCTTCAGATAATAAGTAGTGCCTGTTGCTACAAACAAGCATCATGAAAGGGGAAGAAGGGCCCAGGTTTTCTGAAATATAACAAACATCTCAAATAGATTTGAAGTCTTAGCTCCTGATCCAAAACCTAGAAATAGTTTTGAAACCAGCCAAAGGGATAATGTGGACCCAACAAGTTCCCAAACCAGGGTCTCAATCATACCCCCAATAAATTTTTCCATACCACCAAACCAGAGGGTTGTTATTGGGAATTCCATAATCTGATTTTTGAGTTCTGAAATCTGCCAGAAATATAAGCTAAACACTATGCTAACTTGTTTCTGTAGAGCTAGGGCACACAATAGATCAGACAAACTGGAGGATATTCTAAAACAATCAGGACCAACCCATTCAGAAGTTATACATATAGGAGCAAATGATCCAGGGAAAACCCCCGAACAGAAACTCTTCTCTGACTTTGAATCTCTAGGAGGGAAATTAAAAGCTAGGGGATGCAACGTCATTATCTATGAGGTTCTTCCTGTGCTCAAGGCATTATCTTTTAAACAGCAAGCAATATGGCACATTATTGCATGGTTAAAGAAACAGACAGATAAGGAACAATTTACTTTTCAAAGAAACTGGGGAACCTTTTATGGGAAATCACATCTGTACACATATGATAGCTCCATCTGAATAAAAAGAGAGCAAGTTTCTTGACAAATAGAACAAACAACTCACTGGATAGCCATTTAAACTAGGAGCTATGGGGATAACAGGAGGTGTCATACCCAAACCAGACTTAACATTAGCAAAACCAAACTCCAAAGCCTAAAACAATAATCCAGTTATTCAGAGTATTGAAATTAAACAAATCAGCTGAAATACTTAATAAATGCATGGAATTTAAACAGTAAAAGATGAATTAGAAGGACTAATTCAGACTCATTGGTATTAATGAGACTTAGTGGGATGAAAAAACTGAATTGAATACCACATCAACTAACTTTAGACGTTTCAGGAGGGACTGAAAAGGAAGAAAGGGTGGGGGACTTGTACTATATATGAAGACATCAATTAACTTATTAGATATTACAAAGTAAAACAACATGATAAAGACATAAAATCCCTTTGGATCAAAACTGCCCCACAGCATGGGCTCAGAATTACTCATTGGCTTGATTTATACACCTCCTAATTTAAATGAAGAGGAAAGCCAAAGCTTGTGTGAGGAAATTCAGCTAGCCAGTGATAATTACAATGGCCTAATAATATGAGATTTTAATATGCCTGGCACTGAGTGGGAGACAGGTAAAGCTAATTCTAAAATAGATAAAATGTTATTGGATTTTACCAAACAGTGTAATCTACCCTAGGTTGTGAGAAATCCAACTGCAGGAGAAATCATAGTGGATCTAGTATTGATTACACTAGATGTTAAAATCTCTGGCTGTAAGGTTATCCCCTTGGGGTAATAGTGATCACTCATCTGTGGTATTTACTATTGATCATATGAGACCCAGGAACCAAAGAACAACAGGAATTTCCATACAGTATATAGTAAAGCTAATGTGGAGGCCATAGGCTTGATTTTCAAAGGGGCAGACAGAGTGACACAAACTGTGGCAAACTGCAGCTTGCATTGACCCCCGGTGTTCCAGGGACCTTGCACCTGATTTTGGTACAGGTGGGGTTCCAGCGCCAAACTCTCTGAAGTTTCTGCAACCACTCCTATGCATCAAACAACTTGTGCACAGGAGGGGTTTGATGGAGGCTGCCATGCTGTGAGCATTCCCTGCAGATCTGCAGCCAAAGAGAAGACAGACAGTATCACAGGACTGTCAGATGCCTGCAGGGTACCACCTACAGTATTGTAGAGGAGGTGCGGATACCTCTACATGACCCAAGCACCACTAGGGAGTCTGACTGGCACAGATCTGGTACGTCAGTATCTACATAGTGGCTAACAGTACTATGATGGTGTCTGTCCCTGGTGGTTCAATGACGTGGATGATGCCTGGCACTGGCAGGGACACTGTAGCATGTAAACACATGCCCAGAGTCTGCCACAGCAATGTGTTGCGGTAAGCATAGCCCTGCCTGTCCCCCTAGAGAATTATGGCAGCCAGCTATATGCCCAGGGAAGCTGTTGTCTGTCAGCAGCCAACTGACGGGTTCGTAGACAAGACATCCTTGTGCTAGATGCTCCCAGAGATCACCATTCATACCTTTGGTGTGACAGCAGCAAGATGAGACCAGGTATCTAATTGCATTGGGAGGGCACAGGAGCACCTGCCCCTCAGAACTGTCCTGAGGTGTGGTGCACAAGTTGTTAGACCAGCTCATACTGGTATAACCACCAGCCACCCAAGGGAGGCTTCCAGAATCCCGCATTAGTGGATGCTGCAGTGCCTTGTGGTGCAAGCCCCCCTTTTGTGATGGTGCATCCCTGTTTCAGATGTAGGGTTGGCACAGCACCAGTCTGGCACAAGGGGACCTGGTTTTGTTGCAGCCAGCATAAGCTAATCAGGAATGCCACAAGTTTTGATGCACAGTGCTCCTTGTATTACATCTATTTGGCACAGGCACTGTTTGTCATTTTCAGGGGTCTGAAAACCAAGCTCCATTAATGAAGTACTAAGTAATATTCACTGGGAAAATGCATTCCATGATGTACAGTAGGTGTAGAAGATTCATGGCTGAAATTTAAACAATGCATTCTAGAAATATGTAATAAGTATATCCCTACAGTTAAAAAATATTATGAGAAAGGCCATAGACCAAAATGGCTCACGAGAACAATAATGGCAGCCATAAATAAAGGGAACACATTTTTCAAAACCTACAAATTAGAAAACAAGCCAGAAACATGGACTGCATACAAACAACAAACGCTAGCAAAATGATTAATCAATAAAACTAAAAGCAAGAAAGAAAGGGATCTAGCAACAAATGCAAATAGTTCAGATGTTAAAGAAATTGTACAGCTATATAAACTCACTAAAGAAAACAGAAAATGTAATCGGCCCGGCACGGGGTCATAATGTCGCAAGACAGTATGCCGCATGGCTAAATCGCCCTGCCAGTACAGCGTGATTTATGCCATGCGGCATAACTCTTTTTTCTGTGGGGGACTTCACCCCCCACACACCCCATTGTGGAGGGCTGTGCCCCCCCAGACCCCCCCTCTAAAGATTCTCAACTCTGGGGGGGGGCCCAACTCAGGGAGCACATAAAGTGTTGAAACAAATAAAATGTCTGAGACCAGGACTCAAACCCCATCCCAAATGCAGTGCCTGGGTTCCTGCTGTTGTGGCCCTGTCCAGTGAGCCACGGCAGCTGCTTGGCAGAACCCACTCCCAGCAGAGGTCTTACCCTCTGCCTGGGAGTATGTAAATGGTGCAATACCGCGTGCAGCAGTATATGCAGTATTGCACCATTCGCTGTCCTAGACAGGGCTCTTACAGGTTAGCTATAATGTCGTACGCTATTAAGCATACAACATTATGACCCAGTAGGTAATCGGCCCACTTATTAATGGGACAAATGAAGTGAGCTCTCCACAAGATGTGGCAGTGACATTCAATATGTGTTTTAGCTCAGTCTTTGCTAAGTCAGATAAACAAAAGGTCACTGATGTAGACTTCACCATATCTCAAAATGACTGGGAAATCACTGAAGAAAAAATCAGGGGAAAAAAATTGTTAAGAACAAGTTCTGCATCAGTCCTGATAAAATTACAAGTAAAGTGTTGCAACTGATGATTAACAAGGTTACCAAGCCACTTTGCATTATCTTTAATAAAAAAATCAATGAACGAAAATATTGGAAAACAGCACTGGTAGTCCCCGTCTTTAAAAAAGGGAATCAATCTGATCCAGCGAATTATCATCTGATAAGTTTGACAAGTACAACTGGGAAAATCATGGAGAGTATTATAAAGGATAAGCTATTAGAAAAACAGATAAAGTAGGGAAAAGAGACATGTTTCAGCATGGGTTTTCTAAACAGAGATCCACAATTCCCAACCTATTATGCTTTTATGAAAACTTAAGCTATAGTTTAGATCAAGGCTCTCCTGTAGATGTCATTCTGTTAGACTTTCAAAAAGCTTTAGATGTGGTCCCTCACTGGGTAATATGAATAAAGATCTAATTATTCAGCAGTCCTTCATCATTAGGTCTCTGGATAATCACCTGGTTAAAGGCCCGAACACAAAGGCTTATGATAAATGGGAATGCTTCACATTCTTGTCCAGTCATAGGTGGGGTTCCCCAGGGTTCAGTGCTGGGTCTGATGCTCTTTAAAACCTTTATTTCCAATATGGGTGACTATCTAGAAGGATGGTGTCACAAGTACGTTTACGTCACTAAAATAGGTGGCACCAGCGTAAACCTAGAACTGTGTTCATGAATCCAGGCTGATCTGGGTTAGACAGGGTCATGGGAAGCAAAGTGGGACATGAAGTTTAACCATGATAAGTGTGTAGTGCTCCACATGGGAAATAAAAATATAAAGCACCCGTACACCTTACAAGGCATTCCTATTAAACCCTCCAAACTTGAAACAGATCTTGAAATGTTGGTAAGTGAGGACATGCGTGTAAGAGAACAGTATCTATCTATAGTGGCAAAATCAAACATGGTATGGTGGTGAATTAAAAAATCTATTGGAAGCCAAAGCACCCAAATCTTAGCACCATTATATTGAGCCTATGCGAGCCCATTACTGGAATATGGTTCATATTTCTGGGTCCCTTATAAAGAAGGAGAAGTAGACATGATTCAACAGGTACAGAGACGGTCCACCAGAGTATCCAAAGGACTAACTGATCTCTCATATCTGGATAGAATCAGGAAACATAAGCTATTGTCACTAGACAGTAGATGAATCAGGGGTGGTGTGATGATGCTTTGTGATATCATGCAGGATCCCTTTCTCATGACACGGTTAACATTGAATACAAACCTGATCATGGTGTGACCTGGGGCAATCCTTATGCAAATTAGGAGGAAACCCTTCAAAACAAATTACAGAAAGTTTTTCTTTTCTCAGAGGGTAATAGGTCTATTGAACAAACTACCACTGGAAATAATTATCAGTGCATCAAAAGAAGCTTTTTTGAGCAGAATGGATAAATACATGATAGGGCACCAGAACATGAAGTATTATCACTGAAATAGTGGGTCAGCAGAACTCATAGGCTAGCCGGCATTTTTCTGCTCTTTACCATCTGTAGTATGATCCGTAGTAGGTAGGGGAGTCCACTAGATGGCCAGGGAAGAGCTTTAGTACAGTTTCACAGTGCCAACAGGAACTGGGTGAAGGAGGGGGTTCTGCTAGACTACCAGAGATGGCATAGGTAGGTAGGTAGGGCTCCCATGTGGGGGGTGGCTGAGGCTCTGCACAATGCCTCCTGCATTTATGCACAGATGCATTGTGCCAAGCTGCTAATTGCTGCATAATGACATGCAAATGGACCTACATCACTGTGCATGCCATACGTATGTGGTCTTTAGCATGTCAGCTACAGAAAATGGCTCTCTGAAGCGATGGCACTATTCCATTTCAGACAGGCTATCTCCATTTGCTCCTGGGAGCCTGTTGCCAACAGGGAATGTGATAATGATGCACATATGCATCGTGCATGACTCTTGCAGTGATTGGGTCCTGACTACATAATAAAACTCCTACTCCTTTAGATTTTGAATTGGCTGCTCCACTCAATAGGAGAAAATCTGTTAATGGTTTCCTGTGTCCTTTGGAAATCACCGGTGAAAGGGCCTTTTCTGTGGCCACCCCACTCATGTGGAATGCCTTACCAAATCAGCTTTATCAGATCTCCTATGGTAAAGTTTTCAAAAGGCCTCTTAACATCAATCTTTTCCCTTGCATTTGATGACTCATTTTAAGTATTATGCAGTAAAATACACCCAGTCTCTGGCTATTTGCAGTTCCTTTCCTTTCCATTCACTTTTTGATGAGTTTTGTTTGGGGCCTCTTTGATAATGTCAGAAGTAAATCACCCTGCCACATGATAGCTTGTTGTCATGTTTATCAATATATTTACAGTTGCATACTGTATATGGGAATATGACCCCAAAAATGATTATCCTTGTCAGCAATGAAAGACAGGATCTATCTGGACCCTGGACATAAGTCAAAACCTTAGGGTATATTGGAAAAGGTTTTAACCTTTACACATCTCTTACAGGAGCCCCATAACTCCTCTTATTTCTTGCAGTGTATCAGTGGGTGAAGTTTCACCTCAGGACAGAGCCTTTCCTATGCTGCCTTCTGAATTTACCAGGGCCCCCACCTTGCTATCCACTTTGAGTTTGCTTATTTTTCATTTACAGTAAAACCATGCCATTGGAGTGTCAATTTAGTTTGTGTGCAGGAGGAATCATCACTGTCAGCACATTTATTCCTGGCTGATGTCCACCCTGGCTCTGGGCATCTCACATTAACCAGGTCTTTACTCTCACCAGATAGTGTGCAGAGCACAGGTGCACCAGTGTCTACCTCAGCCTGCCCTCAAGCAATGACTGGTAATCTCTCCAAGCCCTCTGGCATAGGTAACATCTCCAATGTTCATACAGTACCAGTTTGGGATTCTCTGTTCAAATAGTAGGCATATCTCATACATGTTTCAGCAGTTCAGCCTTTGGCAACAGATATATCACCATGTTCAGCACAGTTGACTGCATCATACAGTCACAGACAGGACCGACATTTCCCCCCTGAAAGTGAAGACACTCTCTTTGGTGAAATCTTCTGAGCATCACAAGGTCTTCACAGAGTTCTTTTTAAGGTAGCCCCTTAGGATCATCACTGTCTCCCAGTGATCCTTTACACTCCCCTTCAGAATTAATGGTGATCTACAGTAGATGGCCTTTAGTCTCCCAGCTTTCTCAGTTATCACTGCTTTCCTGGTGTCGATCCTTAGAGGCTACCAGATGACTAGACAATGAGTTCTGCTGTTCTCACACACTGCAGGGTCCTGCACAAAGAAAGTTTGGACTCATACACAGGAACTGAAGTGCCCTGTGGATCTTGCCCTGTTGCAAAGAAAATTAGAAGGCACAAAGAAAGCTTGGAGTCACTTTCTTCTTTGCGCAAGGCCTCAGGGGCCCTGCACAAAGCAAGTTGTCACTCTACTATCTCATAAACAATGAAATTAATAGCAAAAAACTACAATTAATAACATAAAACTACATTAATGCAGATTAGGGTTGCTATAGCATAAAACTCAAATCCCCAAAATTTGGGAATGTGTTATTATGATTTTCAACCCAATACCCACAAAGTTTGGAAATATGCTATTAGGGTAGTCAAGCTTAACTCCCACCCCTACCCCTCACTGCCTCTGTTTACCAAAGACCAGCTACAGGTATGAGGCCAGGCATAAGTGGTATGGTACATCATACCGGGCCAATATATTCCAAATTTGTAAATAACAACCCTAATCCCCACCCCATCCCCTACCTTGTGACCTCTTCAATGTTTTTTCACAACTTTATTGTTTTGTGAGTTTTTTTACCCCAAATTTTCAACATAGGCTTTTTGGACCCTTTCTTCAGAACATGACAAGTGTCAATTATAAAATACTGGACTAAACATCATTTTGCTCCCTAAGTGCAAAAACACATTTTGGCCAGGATTTGAAAAATGACACCTATCATGTTTATCAGCTGGTGTAAAAAAATGGTTATGTTGAAAATGTGGGGTCACGATATTGAAGATTACTACAGTTATGAGTGAGCACCGCAAAAATGTCAATGTACCTTCACAACTTTGTTGATTTTTTAATGTTTTGACCCCAAATGTTCAACATAGTCTTCTTATGACCCATACACATGAACCCAGCAGTGGAACATTTTCAAATACTACCCGAAAGGCGATTTTGTGGAGTTACTACAAAATCACATTTCAGGCCAGATCTGAAACATTTCACATAATGTACCTTGTTCATAAGGTGGGGTTCCAAAAAGGCCATGTTGAAAATTTTGGGGAAAATATTAAAGAAGTTAGTACAAGTTCAAACCACTTTGAAATACATTGACACGCTCACTTGATTTCCTCAGTTCCTGGTTCAGCGATGAAGAGTGAAGACATGTCTTTGGTCCAGAGAGGATTACAGCATTGGCCACATGGTAGGTAAGTAAGGGGTAGGGTGTGTGTAGTGGTACATGCTAAATGGGGAGAGGGGGTCAGGTGGGGGAAGGGTAATGATGGCACCAACAGACATCAATGGACCATTTTCTTTTACAAGGTTTAAAAAATAATAAAAGACACTGAGGGATGATGTTCTTTATTTTAGTATGACACTGAGAATTGAGCACTCCGCTGTTGGTTTTATCTTTAAGGAGCACAGCAAGGGATGGGGAGGTGGAAGGGATACCTGGCACAGGGCAGGAAATTGAAATGGGGCACAGGAAGCAATGGGGAGGTGGGAGGGATATTTGGCAGAGTGTAGGATATTAAAAAGGGGCACGGGAAGCAATGGGGAGGTGAGAGGGATACTTGGCAGAGGGTTGGCTTGTTTTTACCATTGGAGGAGGAGGGTGACAGCAGGCTGATCATGATGCAGCTCAGTTGGCTGCTGGGCAGTATCATACAGATAAAAGGATAGGCCCGCTCTGGATTGGAGTGGCTCCTTTCTTTCAACTGCACAAAGTTTCCATCCAGCAAGCCATTGAACAGTGTCATGATCAGCCTCATTGACCATTTGACTGTCACTGTCAAGCCCACTGCAGCCTGATCTGCATTGAACCTGCCAGTGAATCTCCTCTGAAATGCTGTTTTCATAACAAGATGTTAGCTTGCACATGCACAGCAAGCAAACATAATGACAAATCTTGTTAAGGCTTCCCTTACCCTTAACAGCATAGTGTTTGTTGCCCTCATGTAAATGATAAATCTATAATCAATCAAGGAAAGCAGTATACCAGAAGCTATCTTTTTTCTTAAATCCATGGTGAAATGTTTCTTTTTTTGATAATAAATACCTAGCCCCAAGTTCACTTTTTTAACCATTTGGTCAACATGGCCTGCAAAAGACAGTGTGCCATCAAGGATAACTTCCAAATACTTAAAAGATGACAACTGCTCAATCACTGCTCCACCAAGTGTGTACAATTCCAATACATGGCCACCAGGTCTTATTTTCTATGGGTTATAAAATACTGTACTAAACTTATAGTTTTCTTCACTTTCAAAATCAGTCAATTAAGCAATAAGGCATGACAGAGGGTGTGTTATGGTGGGATAATTGCCCACCTTGGGATGGTGTGAAGCACGAGGCATAGCCGAGGGCTTCCACCACCTGAGAAGGGCTGTTAGCCCACCATAGCACACCCCCTGGAGTGCCTTATTGCAATTATGAAATGGGTAATTTTTAGTAAATTTTATGCATTTATAAACATAATACTTTCAGCTGGGCCATTGTGCTAGGATAATGGCCTGGCTGAATGCAGCTCTCGGCCAATCAGAATTCAGCATTCTTTCTACCCATTTCATAATTAGCTATAAACCAATTCTGACAGCTATTGAACACCTGTCAAAGGAGCAAGAAGAGACCAGGTACACACTATTAATTCTAACCACTAGGGCCTACATCACCTGCATAATTACAGCCTTACTATTAAGACAAACTAGGGTACAGGATTTAGAAATAAACTGAACATGGGTCCTATGAAACCCTAAGTGACCCCATTTGTTGCAGTGAGCTGAATAGAAACTGTCACCCCATACTTAACCACCTAGTATCAGTTAGATAAATAATTCATGGACCACTTTTTCAGTAGACAAGAAAAGCCCAATGTTTTGAGTCTGGAAATCAGCAGCTGATGGCCCACAAGGTTGAAGGCCTTGGCTAGGTCAACATAAACAACTCTGACTAAATTACTGCTGTTCAAGGCTCTGTACAGTTAGTCTGTGAATTCAGATAATGCAGTGATAATACTGTGTTCTCTTCTAAATCCAAGCTGGGCTGATGTTAAGTTGTTGCACTTCTGTTGGTACAAAGTTATTTGATCATTCATTATCTGTTCCAAATCCTTGGACCACTGTGACAAGACAGAGATAGGCCTATAGTTATTTATAGATAAGTTACTATAACCCTTGCGGACGCAAACCACTGTTGCTACCTTCCAGATGTCAGACACCTCCTGCGTTATCAGAAATAGATTCCATTTAGGCACTGGCTTGGTTCTATTTCTCAACCAGTGGTAATAAATAATCTAACAAAGTACCATCCCATCAGCCTGATTGATAACACGGCAAGCATATTTACTAAAATAATATATGATAAGTTATCCATTTGGTTTGCAGAAAGGGCTCACCTGTCAGACTTCCTAGCAGGTTTTAGTTCTGTTTTCAACCACAGATCACTCTTATATGATAGTTAATCTGCTTCATAAAGTAAGCATACAATTTATAGTAGAGAAGAACTATTCATTGCATTCATTGTTCTTACAGGTGCTTTAAAAAATATTTGTACTAAGGAATTTTAAGAATACAATAATTGCATAAAATACAAATGAAATGCAAGAGAAACTCACATTTTCAATGTTTGTACAATACAGGTAATAAGGAATGGTTACTACATAGCGTAACCACAGAACAAGAACAACAGGGGTCACAGATGCTAAACATACTTAAAAATCTGAAAGACAAACAGCATATGCAAAGCTTAGTATGAAAGAGAGCACAAAGATGGCATTCAGTGCATACTTAATATTAAGAAGTAGGCTGTATGAGAATCTGTGTTTCTTGTTGGAAGGGAGACAATATACTATAGAATCAGTCAATTTTGCACGTAGCAAGATGGGACAGGCATTCATATTCTGCCAGTTTCGAGAGCGCAGCAGTTTATTCAGCTAGTGATGAAGGGGCATCAGATCTCCATTTTAGTAAGACCTGCCTTGTAGCTTCCAGGACTGCAGAAATAAGCAAGGATCTAGCCATGTACAGGACCCCATTTGGGGGAAGGGACTATAGACAACCAGAAAAAATGGGTTGGCAGAAATTCTGACCCCAAGAATAGCACTGCAAGTGTTCAAATTATGTGCCCAAAATGTTGCAAGTGAGGGAAAGGACCAAAGAGTATGTGTCAGAGTTCCTGTACTCTGATGACACCTCAAGCAGAGATCCACTGACAGAAAACCCTTCTGATTGAGGACCTCTGCAAAATATTTTTTGGGATCAATTGGTACCTCATGTCTTGAGCTCTGTGTGGCATTGCTAAGCAGAGAAGTCCGGAGCTCCTCAAGGACGGAGGCATTATGTTCTACCTCCCAGGACTGTAATTGCTTCTGGAACTTAGGGCAGTGAGGTTCTCATATGTAACTGTAGATTCTTCCCTTGAGTCTGGTTAGATTCTTGGCTCAATGAGAAAGAATGTTAGGAAGATGGGCTTCATGGTTTGTGGAGGCAGTTGGGGTCATGGAAGCAAGAGTGGGCTGAAGATGGAGGAATTTCCAAAATTCAGTTCTTGACAGATTAAATCTAGAGGTAATGTTTCTGAAAGGTGTCTAGTACTCCAGAGCTTGAATCACAAAGGTGCACCACAACCAAGATGCCCTTTGAAGCCCAAGAGATCCCACATAATGGCTTATTCTAAATGGGTGGATGCAGATTGTTCCAGATGGGCTCTGCTCTACCCTGATGGACCTTAGCCTATGTATGATTCCTAACTAATGTATCCCAGGTTTGGTGCATGAATTGCTGTAGTGGGGACAGAGGACTGGGGAAGGGAGCCCACCATTAAGAAGTCCTGGAGAGCTCGGGGCGGGGGAGTGTAGGGAGCTTCTCCAATGTGCAGCATATTGAGGTGTTGGAGTCAGCAGGGAGCACTGAAAAGACTTTGTCAGATTCCAGCTGCTTGATGGTAGGCACAAACCAGGGAAAGGCCCAGCCACCTTGCCTGCTGAGTGATCTGAGCTTTTGGAGGCTATATCTAGGTTTCTTCCCCTACATAGAAAGGAGAGGAACAGTTTTTAAAACCACTGCAGTTTTGCTTGGGGTATCGGGATAGGCAGGCTGAGACAGAAAAGAATTTTTGGGAACGTCATCATCTTATAGATGGCTATCTTCCTATTAAAAGTGAGCCAGAGCTTTTTCATTGGCAGAGGTCTGTCTCAATGGCTGAAAGAATTGGTCTTAAGTTAAGGTCCACTGCCCTACTCAGACCCACTGGCAGAGTCTAAGTAAGAGATGTGATCATCCCAGAAGGTGGAATTGTTCTTCTGAAGTGTATTGATTCAGTGATACTATTTCTGTCTTGTCTCAATTGAATTTTAGCTCAGTGATTATGTGAAAGTCACTCAGGGTTGTCAAGACTGCTAGGAGGGAAGCAGTTGGGTCTGAGACTGCTATCAACAAATTATCTGCATAAACAAGGGTCTTAATCTGGGAGCCTCCACACTGTATGCCTCAGGTGACTGAGGACTGATGTAGCTTTAAAAGTAGTGGTTCCTTTGCTAAAAGGAAAAACATGTGGTAGTGGGACATCCCTGCCTTCCACTTCTGTATAAATTGGTCTTGTGAGACAGATACTTATTAGTCATAAACCTAGCAGAGGGAGACATGTATAGAAGGTGCATCCCAGTAGTGACTTGGGGTCCGATGCCATTAGCTGCCTCGCCTGGTAAAGGTACTACCACTCCATTTAATCAAATGTCTTTTCAGTGTCTACACTCATTAGAAGGGCAGGGGAATCCTGGTGGGAGGCTTCTCAGATAATATCTATTGCTGCTCAAAATATTGTCCATAGCCATCTTACCCATTACATATCCAGTTTGTTGGTTGGCTATCAGGTGAGGGATAATTTTTCCAACCTGTGGGCTAAGATCATAGCAATGATATTGATGTCTATATTGGGAGAGAAATATGGGCAATACCTGGAAAACACCTGTAGGTCCCTACCCACCTTAGGAAGGAAGGTTATCACAGCTTCCATCATGGAGAATGGAAGTGTCTTATTAGACAATGCTTCTGAGAGTTTAGATACAAGTGGGTTACCCAGAGCCAGTAGGAAGGTCTGATAGAACTCAGCATGGAATTCATCCAGGTCTGGAGTTTTCCCTTTAGGGAGAGGTTTGATCGTGGCTTGAAGTTTGTGAATGTGTGTCAGAGCCTCCAGCATTGAAAGTTGGGAGTCAACTACTCTGGGGAGACTGGGAGCAGATAAAAAGTCCCACAAGTAGGGGGAAGTGGAGTCCCATTGAGACAGATAAAGATTTCTGCAGAAGGCTGCAAAAGTCTTGCTTATACCTTCTGTTGAGTTTGTTACAGACTCAGAAGGAAGTTTGATACTCCCAATGTGCTTGGCATTTTGCTGCATTTTGATTCTGTAGACAAGCAGTTTGCTGACATTCTTCCCAGACTCCCAGTATTTATGGGCAGCACTCTGGACAGCTCTTTGTGTGGTAAAAGAGGAAGATGTATTGATCATAAATCTTAATTGGATCTTTCCCAGTGCAGCTGGGTAGAATGAGAGGGCAAATAATTGTACACCTTCTCCTTCTCCTTCTGCCTAAGAAGCTGCTCCATGTCAGTGACTTCCTTAACTCAGAAACAGAGAAACATAGAAGTTGTTGGCAGACAAGGACCTCTTGGACCACCCAGTCTGCCCTATTTTCTCTATCTACAGTGCCACAGCAGACCCTACTCAGTTTCCAGTTTGTCCCCCCTCGCCTTACTTCTAAGATCTCCTTGTGTCTATCCCATGTTTTCTTGAATCCTGCAACCATTTTAGCCCCCACCACCTCCACTGGGAGGCAGTTCCAAGCATCCACCACCTTTTCCATGAAGAAGTATTTCCTCACAATCCTTATCAGCCTCCTCTCCAGCTTCATAGAGTTACCCCTTGTCCTCGAGCATCTCTTTCTCTGGAAAGTGCTTCCTTCCTGTACCTTGTTTATACCTGTGAGGTATTTGAATGTTTCTGCCATATCCTCACTTTCCCTCCTTTCTTCTAGGGAACACATATTTAATTCCTTAAGTCTTTCTTCATAGGGCTTCTTAAGCAGGCCCTGCACCATTTTGGTTTCCCTCCTTTATATTGCTTCTATCTTATCTACGTTGTTTCAGAGGTGGTGTCTCCAGAACTATACACAGTACTTGAGGTGGGGTCTCACTAGTGATCTATACAGGGGTATTATCACCTCCCTCTTTCTGCTAGTGATACCCCTGCCTATGCAACTGAGCATCCCGCTAGCCTTTCCCACTGCCTTGATGCACTAGTTAGCTCCCTTCAGGTCATCAGAGATGATTACCCCCCAGGTCCCTTTCTTGTTTCGAGACTGCTAGTACTTCTCCTCCCAGTTGATACATTTCACACAGGTTTCTGTGCTAAAAGTGCATGATTTTACACTTTTTTTGCATTGGAGCCCAGTTGCCAACCCCTTGACCATTTTTCCAGCATTTTTAGATCTTTTCTCACTCATCCAGGAATATTGCTCGAATTCATGCCCTGATCCTGCCTGATGACCTGCCCACACTGATACATGCTCTCGTCACTTCCAGGTTGGACTACTGCAATGCCCTGTACCTAGGGATATCTGGAGGCAGCCTCTGCAGACTGCAGCTGGTGCAGAATGTGGTGGCAAGAATATTAATGGGGTGAAAAGATGTGAACATATCATCCCGGTGCTCCGCAAACTGCACTGGCTGCCAGTCCAGTGGAGGATTGTCTTCAAGATAGGGCTGTTGACCTATACAACCCTGCACAAGAGGGGACCAGTCTATCTGCAAGAGCGCCTTGTGCCTTACTGCCCAACCCAGGCTCTCCGTTCTGCCAGGGGTGGCCTCCTTGGAGTTCCAAGGGTCAGGCTGCGGCATTCGGGTGATAGAGCATTTGTGGCAGCTGTGCCTACCCTGTGGAACTCACCGCCTGGTGATCTTAGGGAGGCCCCCTCAGTGGAAGCCTTTAAGAAGGGCCTCAAGACATATTTATTTAATCAAGCATTTAATTGAAGGTGTTTTAAAATAATAGTATCGTTATAAAGGCTAATTAAGCTGCTTCTTTCAGTTGTATTTTGTATGTCATTGTTGATTTAAATTTATTGTATTTTAAAATGTTTTTGTATGATATGTGTGTTTGTATTGTACAGTGCCCAGAGTCTTCGGAGATGGGCGCTATATAAATAAAATATCTATCTATCATCTATCTATCTATCTATCTATCTATCTATCTATCTATCTATCTTTCCACCCCTCCCCCTCATGTGACTACTCTGTTGCAGATTTTTGTGTCATCCACGAACAGGCATACCTTCCCTTCCAGCCCTTCTGCAATGTTGCTTATAAAGACATTGAAAAGGACTGGGCCTAGTACTGACCCTTGTGGCACCCCACTGGTCACTTTGCCCTCTCCAGAGTGGATGCCATTTGCCTCCACCATCTGACTCCTGTTGTCCAGCTAGCTCTCTACTCATCTTGTTATTTTAGGACCCACTCCTAGGTTTCTCAGCTTGTTCACCAGTCTTCTGTGTGGAACAGCGTTGTTGGCCTTACTGATGTCTAGGTAGGCTAAGGTGCAGTTTTTTTGCATTGTGGCATATCCAGTGATCTGCCCCCTAAGGCTTTTAGGGTGTGTAGAGTACAGCTTTAGTGACTTCATGAGATTACTTTAATGAAAAGAATAATGCTATTTAATGAGATAGCCAGGTTTTGAAGTCTTCACTGTTCAATAGGAATCCGTCCTTCCGCCATCATGGGGGCAGGGTGGGAGTACAGGGCCCAAGATCTAAAGTAAGATGTACTTTGGCATGGTTAGGAATAATGATCAGGCCATTCAAGGCATGATGTATATCTGATACTCATGCTTTTTGCACCAGGAAATAGTCAAACCTGGAACCACTATTGCATGGGGCTGAGTGGAAAGAAAAGTCCTGTCCCATGGGATATGGTTCTCTCCAAGGGTCTGTGAGCTGAAGTTCACTAGCCACTAGCCAGTAATGGTACAGCCTTCCTTAAGTTGGTGAGGGTTATGGATGTACTCTGAAGTCTGTCCACCAGGGGATCCCATACATCATTAACGTCCTTCCTAATATTAAAAAACAAAAACAAGGTGCTGCGTCAGCATGTGGTCTAAAAGCAAAACAAAATGGTTATATTAAATGCATGCTGAAAATAGAGTTAAAAATCTACATTTCGACCTTAGGTCTTCTTCGGGAAATATCTAAAAGAGAAAAAAAAAACAAAGTTAGTGTAGAGGGGAGGTAAAATGAGAGATATATGTATGTGTGGGGAAAGAAGAAAGGGGAGGCTCAGGGAGAAGAAGTGATAAATGGTAAGATTAAGAGAGAGAATCTGTGAAACAAAAAGGTGATGATGGGAAAGATAAAGCATAATGGGAGTGAAAGAGCTAGGGAAGTTCCCAGGTGGGGACTAATTAACAGGGCCTAGTAAGAAGGCTGAAAGGTGACAAATGTGTGGGAAGGAGACAGAGATGGAGACTTATGGTGAAAATGAAAAATAAATTAAATGAGTACAAAAACAAATAGACTTTAGGGAAAAAAAGGGATGGCTGAAAGATGTTAGTGGAAAATAAGTCTATCATTTAAACCAGAGGGCTGCTGGGAGCCAAGGCGGATGATCAGCTTGACTTCCATGTTTTTTCAAAGGTCAGGATCCCAGAAGCCCTGCTGAAGGACACAAACAGAAAGGTCATTGACATTGTGGTCCCTGGAGATAAAGTGGGATGCAATGGGTTTAGCAGTTTCACCATTCCTGACTGCTCTGCAATGTTCCCTGAAATGGTCAGCAAGACGCCTACCAGTTTCTCTGATGTAAATAGCTGTACACTTCCTGCAAAGAATACAATACACCACATTAGTGGAGGTGCATGAGAACTCCTTGGTACTGTGAAAAACACCTGTAGGCCTCCGAATTTCAGTCACACTGGAAATAAATTTGCAGGTGTAGCAGTGAGTCCTGTTGCAAGGTTTGGTACCTGGGAGGGAGGAACTGTTAGTAGTAGGTAGGCTGCTTTTAACCAGGAGATTCCGCAGGTTAGGTGGCCGGTGGTAGGAGGCAATAGGTGGTTCTATAAAGGAAGCACCAATGTTAGGGTCAGTTTGCAAAATGGGAAAGTTACTGGCAATGATCCTGTGAAGAGAAGGTGTGCTCTGATGGAAAGGAAGCACTACTGGAATTCGCCGTTGTTCTTGTGTGACAGTATCCTTCCTGCGGGGGTCAAGGTTACGGGGTATGGGGACCCCCTAAGTCTATTTCTTTTTGAACTCATTTAATTTATTTTTCATTTTCACCATAAGTCTCCATCTCTGTCTCCTTCCCACACATTTGTCACCTTTCAGCCTTCTTACTAGGCCCTGTTAATTAGTCACCACCTGGGAACTTCCCTAGCTCTTTCACTCCCATTATGCTTTATCTTTCCCATCATCACCTTTTTGTTTCACAGATTCTCTCTTAATCTTACCATTTATCACTTCTTCTCCCTGAGCCTCCCTTTCTTCTTTCCCCACATACTGTATACAATATATATACATATATATATATATATATATATATATATATATATATATATATATATATATAATTTTACCTCCCTCTACACTAACTTTGTTTTTTTTTTCTATTTTAGATATTTCCTGAAGAAGACCTAAGGTCGAAACGTAGATTTTTAACTCTATTTTCTATTTTCAGCGTGCATTTAATATAACCATTTTGTTTTGCTTCCTAATATTAGTCTGTCATTTTTCTCAGTGGCATCAGAAATCACCAGGGCCAGTTCAGGGTAGAAGGCATCAGAGTTGGCATTGGGTCCATAGATATTCACTAGTACTACTGGCTTGGAATTAATCAACAACCTGAAAAAGACTCATCTCCCTTCTTTGGAGTGCAGGGTGGGAACAATTTGTGCTTGGAAATGTTTGTGGAGTTGAATAGCAACCCCATTCACCCTGGACATGTGTGATCTACCAACCACTTGCCTTACCCATTCTTTGCATAATTTATGAGTTTCTGATGAAAGAAGGTGGGTCTCTTTCTGGAAGTCTATGTCACAGTTTTCCATCTTCAAATGAGAGAGAACATGCTTTCTTTTGATGGGGGAGTTAATAACCTGGACATTTCAGGAAATCAGCTAGCATATGTTAGGAACCTAAGACATTATGCAGATTGTCAGAATTGTGATACGGCATTAATTCCCTGGTTAATCAAATACAAACTGATAAGGGCAGATGCTCCCCTGTTGAGGAACAGGTGACAACAGATTGTGCAGTTTGTGTGGCAATAACAGTATAGGGGGGTAAACTACAATTAGGGTGAACCAGCTGAGGGGCAAAGAGCTGTTTGTAGGGGGCGTAATAGGATATGCAGCCACTTCAAGGCACACACAGATGCTCAAACCAGGATAATAGCATGTAATTAGAGCAGTACTAATCAGTTAGAAACTTATGAGGAAGCCTTGCTTTTTTCCAACAAGCAGGTGCTGAGAAAGCATGCTGAAGAGGTTAACCATGTACAACACAAAACAAACAGTAATATATGATATATTATATTATATATCCAAGCAAGAAAAAAAATTACAATATGTCAACAGGATAGTGGTCCTCTACCTGGGGGAAGAGGTCAATCAGCTTGATAAAGACCAGCAGGGAGAGATTCCCCCTAGCAAGAGCTGAAAGACTAGAGCATCACTAAATATAGTCACAAATGAGAAATCGGGATCTCTTGGGCAAACTGAGGGGAGAAGTTATGCCAACTTTAAAACAAGCATTTGTCAATGCTAAATGTTAGCTTGCTGGCATTGGCATTGGTAGTGCAGGAGTTAGAAAGATGTGTAATAGGAATAGCAGTGAAGTATTGAAATAATGCCAACCCCCACCCCCCTGCAGAGACTGAAAGGTGTTGGAAGTGTGCCTTTGGGTCATTGGCCATAACGCTTAAGCCATTCCACCTCACCCCACCCTACAGACAGCAACAGGTGTTGCGGGGTGCCTTGGAGTCTTTGGCCCTTATGCTCACTCCATTCCATAAGGAAATAAGCTGAGATGGGTGCAGTATAGGAGAATGGGGTGAATGTTAGGGCTGAAGACCCCAAGGCACATCTCAATGCCTGTCAATGGCTGCAGGGTGGGGCTGGAATGCCATGAGCATTACGGCCGACGAACCCAACTCACACCCTGATGCCTATCAGTCTCTACAGGGTGGAGTGTTAAAGTTGTAAACCCTAACACCTCTGGTGTTTGTTGGTATTTTCACTCCAAATTTTCAGCATGAGCTTTCTGGGACTCCACCTCATGAACAGTGGCACTATCATTTCATTACTCAATCCCAAAAGGTGATTTCACACAGCAACTTCATGATTCGGTGCCACAGGTGTGAAAACACATTTTGGGCAGGATGTGAAAAATGACAGCTGTACTGTTCATGAGGAGGTGTGAAAAAATGGCAATGTTGAAAATCTGGAGTGAAAATATGAAAAATTGGAGAAGTTATGAGCGTGTGTAGAAACTACACAACACACACCCATAATGCAATCGTCAGAATTTTTTCACCAAATTTTCAACATGGGCATTTTGAGACTTCCCCTCATGAACAGTGGCACTGTCCTTTCATTAATCTGTCCCAAAAGTTGATTTCTCACAGCGACTGTGCCATTCTGCGTAACAGGTGCGAAAACACATTTCGGGCAGGATGTAAACAATGGCAACTGTACTGTTCATAAGGAGGTGTGAAAAAATGGCAATGTTGAACATATGGAGTGAAAATAGTAAAAATTGGTGAAGTTATGAGCATGCATAGAAACTGCGCAGCACATGCTTGTAACACAGTCATGTTTTGGAATTTTTTCAACAAATTTGCAACATGGGCTTTTTGGGACCCCATCTCATGAACTGTGACACTGTCTTTTCGTTAATCAGTCCCAAAAGGTGATTCCGCACAGTGACTGCAAAATCACCTTTTGGGACTGAGTAATGAAATGACAGTGACATGTTCACAAGGTGGGGTCCCAAGCACCCTATGTTGAAAATTTGGGGCCAAAATTCCATAAAAATGGCTGAGATATCAACATAAGTTGAAACTCCCATTGACAGCCTTTATACATGCTCACCTTTGATTCTTCAGTTTGCTGGTCGGCTTTGAAGAGTGCAGACGTGTCCCGCTCCACAGAAGATTGCAGCTCTCAACCTCTGGAGTTAAGTCTGGGATGATGGGGGTGCGGGGAGGTGGGTGATCAGTGGAAGGGGGGGGATGGGGGAGGGGCAGTGGGGAGACTACGAGGGACCATTTTTTTTTTTCAGATTAAAACAAATGCCGGGGGAAAGTTTTCTTAATTTACAGGTTAAAAAAAAAACAAAACACAAACAAAACTTTTGGGCACACTGGGGTGGGCTCCCAGTGTGCCATATGAGTCTGGGGGGGAAATAATGCTGATGAGGATTGGGCATCCTCGTCAGCAAAGACAGTCAGCTTGGGGAGGTGGGGGGCATCTGACACTTGGAATGGGCATCCCGGTGTGGGAAAAATAACTATATAAAAAAATTATCTAGTGCCACAATGTATGTATGGGAGGGGGGGAATACATGCCGACTCAGGGATTGGGCACCCCAATGTCTGCTTTTTGGGGCGTGTGTGGCAGGTGGCAAGAGTGGAAAGGTGTACAGGGGCTGATTTATTTATTGAAATGTTTCACCAGGCAGGAAAGGCACAGTGAACAAACAAGTTTCTCTCATAGAGCAAGGCCCAGGGACAGAGTGCTCGGCATGTGGCAGGGGCCGACGAGGTTGCTAGGGAGTGTGGAGGTGCTGCTGCAATGACAAAACTGTCTGTGATTAAAGCAGCAGATTAATTTCAACTCTTCAACCTAATATTCTGTACTACTAAATGACATTACAGTAATGATGTTAGAAAGTACAACACAAGGCTGTGGTGGCAAACATCTAATTTAAGCGAAATAGTAATTAAGTCAAAGAGGAAGAGTTATCTGTCACTGGTTTCCAGAAATCTCAAATCTACAGGATCATATGTTTCTTGATAGCTGCATATTAAAACATTTGTGCACTATGTACCTGTTTTATAACATGTACAGTACACTGATGCTAAAGCCTAGTTTGTGGAATATTTCTCATAAATAGTTAAGGGATGCAATGTGATTTTTTTTTCTCCACCAGATGTCAGCCTTTAGTAATGTATATACACCCCATCTAAATTCTTTAGCTAGCCTAAGACTCTGTTTTCTTATTGAATGGATTACACTGGATCACTAGTATATAACTAATATACTTTGATAATGATGTTACCTATATTGTGACCTGCAGGAAAATTAAACATATTTTTTTCTTTTAAAAGGTAGTAGTTTTGACACTTGGATCCCCTCACTGTTGACTTCATGGAATTCATTTTATTAGAGTAGGTGCTAGGTATTTGTCAGATATTACAATGATTCAGACATTTATGGATTTTTTTCATTACAGTATACAGGTTAGCAATAAATTTTTTCTGTCTGCAGAGAATTACTAATGATAGATAGATAGATAGATAGATAGATAGATAGACAGACAGACAGACAGATAGACAGACAGACAGATATAACAAATGTTGGCAAAGTGTGGTATATATGGAAATAATACCATTCAGGGGGCTGAACAAGCTATAAAGCCACAAGCCCAAAAGGAGATTGACCTTTATGAGCTTGTTCAACCCCGAGATTTCATCATTTCATGAATATTCTGGACTTTGCCACCTTTTTTCTTATATAGTGCATTGGGTTAGACACTTGTTGCTGTGTACTATGTTTTACTATAGTGTTCTTTTTTTTGGGGGGTGGTATGGTGTTTGGTGCATGTGTAATTAATGGGCTTCTTACATGTGTTAGTGGTTTTTTGCTTCTGTTACTAAGGGACTTGTTACATATGTTATTGGGGTGGTTTGTAGTGTGTTGGGTAGTTATATGTTTTTAATAACATATTAAGATAGTGGTACTATATATATAGGTCGTATCGATATATACATATATATTGTATGTGTTAGGTATTAATGTGTTATTAAGGTATTAATAACACTTTAATACAGGGTAATGAGCTAATTAGCATCATAATGTGCTAATTGGCTACCATCATATATGGGGAAACATATGATAGCTTTTTCTATGGGAATGAGGGTCTGACCATGCATTTTTTACATTTCATATATATAACCAACTACTCTGCAGCCAATAACACTGTACTCAAAAGAATTTCAGTAGCATTCAGCCAAACCTGCAGATTTGCACTCAACATGAAACCAGACTCCCATCATTGTGACCTATACCTTGCCACCAACTGCTTTCTTTCACCTCTGAGTTGACCTTAACAAAGCCCTTCAATGCAAAAGAGCACTTCTTGGTTAAATGCCACTGGGTGTCTGCAACCTCTTTTACCCAATCATAAACAAGTACAGAACTTGATCAATGGAGATTAAAAACTCCTCTTGCTATTCTGAAAAACTACTCTTGGCAAACACTCCTTTGCAACTAAAGAAGTCAAAGCCTGGAACTTCCTTCCCACAGCCATCGCCACTCTCCACTACTTCTCCCCCCCGAGACCCATGTCACAGCCCACCTTTTCCAGAAACTACATTGTATGTGTACCTAAACTGTATCTGCTAGTTGCATTAGCCTGCACCATTGGAGATGCCTCTTGCAATTATGAAAGTCTGTTGCTAACTCACTGTTCCTTGTAATATGATAATTATTGTTATACCTGTTGTGTACTGTATTGTATTGATCTGTTGTTGAATTTAACTTGTTCTGCTGTTGTATGTAACTTGATAGACTTGGACACCTTTGAAAAAGGACTCCTAAGATCAGAGGTCCTCTAAACACAAGTAAATAAATACACACACACACACACACACACACACACACACATCTATTATTTGCAAAAAACAAACTGTGTTAATGCACCAGCTAGGGATCATCATAATGCAACAAAAATAAGGAAATGTGGCATTAGGGTTTCCAACCCTAACTCCCCCAAGCAGCAAAAGGACATGACCACACAAGACAAATAACATATAAGTCTTTCCAGATGACACAAATCCAGTTGTACTAATGTGTTACCTTCATGGATTTGTATCTGCAGCATGCACACTGCAAGACATACACGCTCAGTTGTCACTACAGATAGAAATCCATGATACTCAAATCCTAACACTGCTTCTGTGTGCTGAAATACAGGCCCCTGTAGCCACAGATACAAATCCACTATATCCAAATTGCAAGAGTTCTTTTGCCTGCAGAAGTGTAGCCACTATGGGGCCAGCATGTCTGTAGTCTCAGGTATTCACACACACTGTAAGACATACACTTACTTGATGGGCCTGCGCTTCCATAGCCATAGGTTTAAGACATGCACACCAACCTCTGGCTACAGAAGCATAGGCACCACAAAATCCATGATACCAAAATTACAACGGTACTTCTGTTTGTAGAAGTGCAGGCCCCAGAGAGACCTGGGCCTCTGCAGCCAGAGGAATAGGACATACACACCAGCCTCTGGATCCAGAAAAGCAGGCCCCTATGGGGCCTGTGGTTACACAGCCAGAAGTACTGTTGCAATGTGGGTGTCATGGTTTCAGTGGCATATCTAGAAAATGATCAAGGCAGTTTTCCAGTTGCGCAGTTGCATATAGAAAACCATGCAGTAGCAGAACATGCTATCTAATGAGGTACCTCATACAGCATGCATGTGCACCTCTGGCTGCAGAGCCACAGGCCCAATGGGGTCTTCTGTCTGTAGAAGCACAGACCCTGATGGGGCCTGCACTTCTTCAACCACACATACTCATGCGCGATGTATGGCATGCACACACTAATGTGGCTGCAAAAGCAGAGCTCCCCGTAGGGCCTTTGCTTATGCAGCCGTTGATAAAAATCCATGAAAGCAGTGTATCAGTGCTACTGAATTTGTGTCATCTAGGAACAGTTATATGTTGTTGTCTTACTTGATGATGGCTGTCTGTGGGTGCTTATGTAGTCTTGTCCTTTTGCTGCCGGAGGGGTGAGCAGTTAGAGTAGGAAACCCTAACGCCACATTTCCCTATTTTTGTTGTGTTCAGTTGCACCATAACTGGTGCATTAATGCAGTTTTTTCAAAGAATTTACTTTCTTTATAAGATAGTGGAATCACATCCTCATTTATACAGGTCCCTTCAGGACCTGCGTGAACAGATGCAGACATGCAGCACCCTCTGGGCCCTGTACCAATGGAAAAGTCTATCTACCTGCAGAAATTCAGTGCCCTTCTGGGGCCTGCATTCTGTGTGACAACAGATGACATGGATTTGTAGGGCTGTCTGGTGGCAGCAGAAGTGCAGGGCCCTCTTGGCCCTGTACTTCAATGTGGCCACAGATAGGGCAAAGAGTTGATCAGTCAGCCAAAGCACAGCGCCCTCTGGCACCCAGGAGTGAAGAGGTGCAGGGCTGTTTGCCAATAGAAGAGTTCTCTTTACTATATGGCACCTAGGACTGTGCAGGCAACCCTGCACTTTCCCAGGCTGGGGGATGGTGCCACATGACAGTGCCATCTCTTTGAGCTTTGGCCCATCCAGCTGGCTCACTGAGCCTGCCCTTGAACTTAGCTCACCAGCATGGGATCACAAAGCACTACCCACCAGGGTAAAGGCTGGCACTATTCACAATTTTCCTTATTTTTTTTGTCTGAAATTTTTACCCAAATTTTAAAGATAGTCATTTTGTGGCTCCCTCTTTTAAACATGACATATGGCATTTATAGAATACTGGTCAAAATGTGATTTTGCACCACAAGTGTGAAAACACGTATCAGCCAGGATTTGAAAAATGACACTTGTCACATTTTTGAGCTGGCAAAAAAAATGGCTACGTCAAAAGTTTGGAGTCAAAATACTGAAACTTAGCAAAGTTATTAGAGAACACTGAAATATTTTAACGTTCACTCCTAACTTGATCATTTCATTATATTTTTCCACCGAATTTTCAACATAGTTTTCTTATGAACCCCCTCCTCATGAACAAGGAATGTGAACATTTTCAGATACTGGTTGAACTGTGATTTCATGGAGTGACTGTGAAATCACCTTTTAGACTAGATTTCAAAAATGTCACCTGCAGTGTTCATGAGGTGGAGTCCCAAAATGGCCATGTTGATAGTTTGGTGGAAAAATATTGAAAAACAGAAAAGTTATGAGTCAATGCTGAAATATTTCATGGCTTGAGATGCGGTCCCAAATAGGCCATGTTGAAAATTTGGCCTAAAAATACTGAAAAATTACAATACTTTGAGTAAAAGCTTAAAACGCACTGAAATACGTTAAATGGACTTTCTTTGTTTTCTCATATCACAGTTGCCGGTTTCAGCAGCAAGGCATCTTTCTTTCTTTTTTTTGTAAATTCAATATTTTTTAAGTTTCTATATAATTGTCCAACACATTTATATACATAAATGGTTACATACAAGGAAATTAGAACAATAAAGTGACTTAAATGAGAATAAAAATAATAAAACCTCAATCCCCTCCCCCTCACACTTCCTCCCAATCTATATTCTTCCCTCTCCCCCGTCCCCTTAAGGTGCCAGTAAAAGGTTCTCTTCCTTTTCATTTTAAAAAGAAAATATGAATTTAACTTTGATTATAGAAGTCCAGATTATATTAGTTGGTTCTCATTGTGTCACAGTATTATGCGATGCAATGCCTTCTGTTATAGTGTGTACAAGACATATATGGTTTCCCATCTTTGTTTATAGAGTCCCATTTGGTTAGTGAGACTAGACATCATTTTCTCCATTTGTAAATTATGAAGGAGTTCCTGCAGCCACTCGGAGTATAAGGGTTGAAGTGAATCCTTCTAATGCTTTAAAATCACTTTTTAACAGACATAGCAATTAACGTAATATGATAGTTCCTGGTCATGGTTGGAAAACCTGTAAAATTTCCTAGTAGTAAAATTTCTGGTGTAAAATAGTGTTGAAGGCCCAATAAAGGATCTATCTTGGTTTTAAAAAGGTCCCACAGCGGAGTAATATTTGAGCATTCCCAGAACAAATGATGCAGGGTGCCTATACCACCATTATATCTATTACAAGTGGGAGTCTCTGCTCTTCCCATTTTATACATTTTAAATGGAGTTAAATACATGTCATTCAGGAATTGCATTTGCATTAGCTGAAGTCTGTCTTGCGTGATTAATTTGTGACAGGATTCCCTGATTTTAGACCAATTGGAGCCTACATTCGGATATAGGTCATTCCAATATTTAGAGATACCATCTATTTTTGGGAAAACCAGTGAATAAAGAAGAGCATATAGTGAGGAGACAGCATGTGGGGCTGAGATCATTATCCTACCCATTGAGATCCACTCATTGGGGTCGTCTGAAGGGGGGGGTTCTTTCCATAGAATTTTATAAACATATGACGAATCTGAAATATCTGACATTCCCTTTTATTGGGAAGGCCGAATTTAACTAAAAAGTTTGTAGTATTTATCCATTCTTGGTTAGGAGTGCCAAAATCCCGAACCATACAATTTTTTAAGGGAGGGATCCAGTTACCTGGGATTACATTCCCTCCTAATTTGAAACTGGGATTTTGAAAAATAGGTTGGGAGAGATCCTACATATTGTTATATCATAAGGCGGGGCAGAGTTGGTTATGTGTGTGGACAGAATTGCCCATTGGACCGTAACGTAATGTAACAGGCAGATCTTTAGCTTTCAGAAAAAGTAGGGCTGTTGGATTTATACCTGCTGCGATGGCTAGTTCTCTCTCTATTATTAACAGGAAGGGGCATAGTTCAATGGGTCCTGAGGATTAGGAAGTGCTGACCATCAGAGATATTTACTTAAATGGCTATCCCAGTGATACAGGGTGAAGGGGAAACATTTTAGTCCACCTGAATTGTTTGGGGTGGTTAATTTATGGAATGCACATCTTGGGGTTTTCCCTTTCCATAGGAAATCAGATATGCTGCTGTGGATGTTCTTGAACCACAATTTAGGGAGCCACAGATTCAAAAGGTTTAGGGGTAGAAAATGAGTGGGAGGATGTTCATCTTAATAATGTTCACCCTACCCCATAAGCTTAGGGGAAGATCCTGCCAGCGCTTTAGGTCTTGTTGAACAGTTCTGTGCAAATCGTCTAAGTTCAATTTCCGCATTTGGGTGTCACTAGTTGACAAATGTATTCCTAAATATTTTATTGATTTAGGATCCCATCTTAGGCCCAGTTCAATTACCTCCTGTTTAAGCACTTTTGGGTTTAGGGGAAAAAACAAGGATTTCTCTGCATTAAGCTTATAATTAGAAAGGGAACTATATTCCTGCACTATTTCTAGCAATGTTTGTACTGAAGGTTTAATTTGTGTAATATGGAGCAAGATGTCATCTGCATAAACTGCTATCTTAGTGTTAACTGAGCCTAGTTGTATTCCTTGTATACTGGAGGATGTCTGGATGGTGACTACGAGGGGCTCTAAATATAAATTGAATAATAAAGGGGATAAGGGACATCCCTGCAGTGTTCCAGCCTCTAAGGGAAAACTAGGAGAAAGGGTACGATTACAAAATACCCTTGCTGTGGGGGTGGAATATAATACTTTTAACCATGAAATTAACTTAGTGGGGAAACGGAATATATGTAACTACTGTATTTGTGCTGAACCCTGTAACAACTGTATTTGTTCTGAAATCTGTAACTACTGTATTGGTGTCTTGAATTATTTGTCCACCCTGACGTGGAACCTTTGTAAAACAGCTCACGCTCAAAGGTCTTCCGATATTCATAAATAAATAAATAAAATAGACTTCTAAATAAGAACTGCCAATCTACACTGTCAAAAGCCTTCTCCGCATCCAGAGAAACCAAAGCCATGGCCTGAAGGGAGTCTCTGGACATGGAGAAGATGTGAGACAGTCGACAGAGATGATCTGCAGAAGATCTACCTCTCATAAATCCCACCTGGTCAGGAGTAATAAGGAATGGGAGTACTTGCTCAACCATGTGTGCTAGTAATTTGGCAAGGATTTTGAGGTCAGTGTTAAGGAGTGATATGAGCTGGTAATTGGATATCTGGGATGGGTCCTTTCCCGGTTTGGGAAGGACAACTATTGTTGCTTCTAAAATCCTGGGGTCTATATCTACTTTTTTTAACATAGTCAAGAAAACTGCCAGTAGCCAGAGAGCTAATTGGGGCACAAACATTTTGTAGAAGTTTGAGGAGTATCCATCTGGTCCTGGGGCCTTGTCCAAAGGGAGATCTTTAATAATTTGGATTACATCAGCTTCTGTGAATGGTGCCATTAATCCCTCTGTTTGAAGTGGGGTTAGGGTGGGGAAGGGGAGGCCTTCTAAGTAATTATCGACAATTTACTGGGATGGACTGTTAGGCATGTGGGCATATAACTGTTTGTAATAGTTCTCAATTTCTTTATTTATATCTTTAGCCTGAGTAATTGGTGGTCCATGAGAATTATTTTGTACTGTTGTGATGCATTTTGAGGCTTCCATTTTTTTAAGCTGGAGAGCTAGACGTTTTCCTGCCTTTTCCCCTTGTTCAGTATAGGTGGCATTTGTTTTTAGAATAGCCCACTCTGCTTTCTCCCTAAGTAAATCAGAATATTTATCTTGAATTTTAATAAGGACCTCTTTCTCACAGTATGAGGTATTACTGGATAAATATTTCTCTTTTTCCCTGATTTGGTCTAGAAGAATTTTGGCCTCCTGAGTCACTCTCCATTTCTTATTAACTGCCCATTAAAATAAATTCCCCCTGATGCAGCACTTTAGCATACCACATTCATTGGATGTGGAAGAGGTAGTGCCCCAGTTATCCTTTTTAAAGGACTCTAGTGCAGCTAATATGCTATCTGTAATTGTTTTGTTTTTTAACAGTTGGTTATTAAGTCTCCATTGTTTATCTGTGCCCCAGTTTAGAGACAATGAGAGGGTACAGGTCACCATGGAGTGGTCTGAGCCCATTCCTGGTTCTGATCTGCTGTCCATTAACCCATGAATCAGGGATTTACTCATCCAGAAATAATCAAGATGCGAGACTGAGCCATGAACTGCAGAATGAAAAGTGTACTTCCTTGTTGTAAGGTGCAGAGTCCTCCAAGGATCGTAAAGACCCAAATGGTCTACAAGGTCTCTCCAGGCTCTTTGTGCAGGAGAAAGCCCATGGGGCTTGGAGCCTGTTGTTTTATCCAGAATGGGGTCAAAAGGAGCATTCCAATCCCCCACCCAGGAGCACAGGTATATGCAAAAATGGTGTTAGAACTGAGAGAAGTTCCATAAAGAATGAGGGGGAGTCCAAATTGGGCCCATAAATGATACCTATTAAAATCCTAAATGTGTGGATTTTACCAATGGCCAGGACATACCTACCATTTTTGTCTTTAAGGCATTGTTTACATATAAAAGGGAAAGCCCTAGTAATCAGAATAGCTACCGCTTTGCTATTCTGGGAATCTCCTGCTGCAAAGACTTGTCCCACCTGCTGCCTCCTCATTAGGGGTATCTTTGGATTGTAGTAAATGAGTTTCTTGCAAAAGAATTACATCACTCCATATAATGTTTATATACTTAAGCAATCTCATACTTTTAAATGGATGTCTTGCACCTTAAACATTCCACGTACAGAACTTAAATGGCTTTGTCATATTCCTGTATTATCAAATACAAAATCTTTCTTCATCTCAGAATAATCAACCTTAACCAGCTAATGTTCACTAAACAGTTTCTAAAGTGGCACCCCCCATAATGAAAGCCTGTAACATAGTGATACCATATAGGATTTCCCAAAAATTCCCTGTTAAACCCTTTAATACCCTCCAAATTTCCCTCCCTCTGTTAGACAATAAGTTCAAGTAAAGAATTAAATCAAAGATATTCCAGTTACTAATGTGCATCTTATACCCTATGTTATTACAATAGGAACTAGAACTACCACCTCCCAGTATGCTGGTCTGTGGTGGTCAGCAAACTGAAGACTCTCCCCACCCTGCCCGCCCGACCACACTATAATGTTGTATTTATATAACTGAAACAAAATAAATTGCACTATTTATCCCTTTATCAGGATATATGGAATATCTATTATATGTAACTCCATGTTCAGGTCCTGTTATTCTCCACAGGTGCCCTTAAATTCACAGATATTGATTAAGATATGTTAGAAAGATCAACTGAAATAATTAAGCTAGCAAACAATTAAAAATTGAAAGGAACAATCAAATAAACAAAATGCTAAATTGTAATACCTCTGGGTCACTAATCCCATTCTTCAGTGACAAATCAGAATATGCACTGCACCAGCACGTAGTGACAGCCCCATTTAGCTACATAGTAAAATAAAAGGGGGTAGTATGGCACCCCCTGCCGGTCAAAGTCTCCAGCTCTGAGAAATGTATCCCTGTACTGTAATGCGCCTCCTTGAAGGGGTTAGTGGTAACTATTCAGGGTAACAATTAACATGTTGTTAAAGTTCCATTAGGGGTCTTGTCCCCTAAATAGGCACTGATATATCCCCAGATTATCCAGATTTTAGTTTTTAATCTCTCATGCATTACCAGTTCCCCATGAGTTAGAGAGAAGATGTTGCTCTGGAGGGGGGGGTGGTGTTTATAGTGTCCATCCAACTTCTCTGGGCATAAGGCATTGAAATATGCCCTATTTTAAAAATGTTAATCAATTATTTCCTCAGAGTGACGTAATGATAACCCCTACTGTTGAAGGTGACTGAACAGGGAATAGCAAAAGAAAAGAAAAAGACAAGCTGGGGCCAATCCATGGGAATAACTCACAGAAACTAAGGTAGTTTCCTCACCCTTGCAGCCAGTATCAGATATCAAGAACACCAAAACCAATTGACCTGATGTGTTATATCATTTAAATTAGAGTTCCATTGGGCTCCCTGATTCTTTCAATGATCTGTGAACAGAGCGGGGTGTTTCTGCTTGAGATAGACCAACGCAGGATCTAACTCCTCAAAGGAGGACCAGGAGTCATCCAGCTGTACCTGAAGTTTGGCAGGGTATGCCATACAGAATTTTATGCCAGCAGCCAAACATTTTGACATGATTGGGTGGAATAGGGCTCAGCACTGCTGAACTGTTGCAGGAAGATCTTGTGTGATTCTGATCTTCTTTACCTCCCAAAGAACCTCCTGTATGTCTCTCAGCTTCTGTAATACATGTTGCTTCTCCAAAAAATTAAGGAAGTGGCATATTATAGGCCTAGGCTGAGCATTAGAGGAGAGCATAGGCCTTAGGGCGTGGTGCACTCTTTCCAAGATATATGTCGGCCCGAAGAGGGAAGGCCTGGCTAATTTACCTAACAGCTTTTGCACGAATAGTAAAGTATCTGTCCCTTCTTCCCTCTCTGGGATTCCAATTACAACAACATTATTTCTCCGACTTCTCCCCTCAAGATCTTCTATTTTATTATCCAGCTTTTTAATTGTCTGACGATTAGTAGTGATAAGATGATCCATTTTATCGATCCGCTTCTCTACTGAGAAAATGCGGGCCTCGCTGTCTGTAGTACATCTGGTGATGTCCTCCAAAGTTTCCAATATAGCTTTTACTTCAGAAACCAGTGAACGGACTTCCTCTAGAAATGGCTGGAACTCAGAGACAAACTGATCTAAAGTAAGCAAATCTGGTTCTGTAATCACTGTAGAGGAGGCTGGAGCCAGTTGTGGTTGGTCTGTAGTAGTAGTAGTATTTGCCCTGGGCTTCTTGGACTGCTTCTCCAGAGTAACTGGTGGTGTATGTCTGGGTGCCACCTGCTGCATTTCTGTATCCATTTCCTGATCTCCTCTTCTGAAGGAGCCTGTGTCTCTGTGCAAACTGTGGAGGCCTGTCTAGATAATTATAACAACGTAGTTGAAGCTTTAAAATGCAAACATTTTAAGTTGGGCCAGCGGAGCTGTGGTGGAGTGCATCTTACACATTTGGCTGCATCACATGACCTCTCAGCAAGCATCTTTCTGATAGGAGAGTGAATCTATGCTCTGGGAAGGTTCTAGGTGATTAAGGGTGTGGGGAAGTAGAGTTGGTAGTTGGTGCTGAGTGGGATGATTGGGATAGGCTGGGTGGGGTGTGGGGGGTTATATCAGTGAGGGACCATTTTCTTCTTTGCAGGTTTCTAATGATAAAAAAGGATTGAGGCACAGTTTTCTTTATACTAGTAAGCTGATAATGGGGATTGGGCACCCCAGTGTCGGGATGATCTTCAGCAGCACTGGGGGTGGGTTCCCCAGTGCCACCACCAATTTTGGGGGGGCATACTTTAGGGGAAAGGGGGTTGAAAGAAGTGGTATTGGGAGTAGGCACCACATTCCACTATTATTTAATATATTGGGGAGGAGGGCAGGTGATCTGTGGTGGTGGAGAGTAGTGGTACTGGGGTTGCCACCCCAGTCAATTTAAGATAGATACGATATGTAAATTGATAGATAGGTAGATACTGTAGATAGATAGTCAGAGATAGATAGATAGACAGATAGATACATAGTTGCCAGCTAACTGCTGCCACTGAAGCTGGCAGCAGCACTCCATCTTTGGCTGTAGATATCAAAAAAGTTCTGCTGTTCTCATACAAAGAACACAGGTGAAGGCTCCTCTCAATAAGCTGGGCACCCAGAATTTTCAGGTACCCAAAAACCTCATCTCCAGGCCCATTTTGAAAAAAACTATCTAGCTAAATTGGTCCAGTTTACCTAGGTTCAGGGTGTTTGTTTTTTGAAAATACATTTTTAATGTATTTTTATGTATTTTCAGTATTTTGTGGGATAAAAAAACAAGATGACGGCCATAACAATTACTGTTTTTTCTCATGGTCCATAATTTATGATAAGTAAATGCCCATGATCTGTGTTTACTTACTGCATGCAAGCAGATATGGGCCACATGGTCTATCAAGTCTGCAAAAGTGTGCAGCTAGCACAGCACTTTTGCAGCTTCCCCTCCCCCTTCACAATCCCCCACAGATGAATGCCAAGTGAGACCGAACCAGACCAAGCTGACTGTGGTATTTCCAGTGAATGGGGGAAATTTGGCCAGGACACCAAGGAAATTCCCCTACTATGCAGTAGGGGGAGACTCTGTCTGTCTTGGTAGGCTACCAAGATGGTGGACCAGGAGGCCGCAAGGAAGGAGATGGAAATGGTGCTTGGTGAAACTGAAGTCCCTGTGATTATTACAGAGGAACCAATCATAGAAATGGAAACAGTGGAAATTGCTACAGAATTGCCAAGCCAGGAACAAGCAACTAAGATGGTAATTAATATTCCTTTAAATAGAAAGGAGTTACCTGCAGAACAAATGTCAGATTGGAGTGAGGAAGATGTAGAAAAAGTAGACACAGAGGGAACATTACAGGAATCAGACTCTGAAGTCACAGAAATGAACAAGCGCTTAGAGCAAGAAGAGCATAGTCTCCTCTTTAAGAAAGCACAGCTGGAGAAATGATTGAAGGACCTGTGATCTGACAGATGAAGGAAATCTATCAAATGGGCCCAGATGAGAGGCAGTGATGCAGCAACATCAGAGGCAAGGCCTAGGAACTGGGCAACTGAAGTGGAGAATGCTGAGAAAACAGCTAGAACAGAAGAGAGCAAAGAGACCAAATCAAAGGAAACGCATCCAGAAGTGGCATCGGGAATGGCATCAACAGGTTTAGAACAACCTGGCCTAAGTCATGCTGGGGACAAACTATTGTGATCAGAACAACCATGGTCTGTGGAAAATGCCTTACAGGTTGCTGGATGGGAGAGACATAGGGATACAGGTCAGTGGGTATCTGGGGCTACACCCGTACAAACAATTAGCCCTGAAAGAGGTAAAAATGCTTTGGATATTAAAAACAGTAAAACTGGCAATGAGAATTTATTAGAGCTGCCTACTGAATTAGAGCTTACCCAGCATCCAAGTTGAAACTTTAAAACTGCATTACAAGGGCCTTCACAGCCTGTATTAAGAGAAAAAGCAAGTGAACATCCTAAGGTTATTCCTGACCCAATACAAAGGCCTCTAAATGTACAAAATAAGATGGCTCCTAGAGCGTACTCTTCATTGTTCAAAATGCCAATTTTTCCAGCAAAAAGACACAATGCAGTGGGATTGTCTTATGTTGGGGGAATGCCTGAACCCCCAGATCAAATGTTTGTTGCCAGGACTTTACTGAAAACTTTGATGAAATTCTTCTCAAATGAGATTTATGCCTTAATATACATTTCAGGGGAGACAACATTTGACATGAGTTTTAAAACTTTAAATGGTCTCAAAAGATTCTGGATCAAGTACAATGCCTTGAAGAAAACAACAATATGGTCACTATTTGTAGCCATCCCTCTGACTAGACCAACACAAAAAACAGTAACAGTGTTATTCCAAAATGAGGGTGTTAGTGTAAACGACTTGATATATTGGCAGAAACAAAAGTGTACTGTTATTGAAGATCCTGATGCTATTCTGGAAACAGAAAATATTTGGATGGGAGGGTGGAAGGTGAAGGTCATGCTAAGAATGACAGACACAGGAGTTGCACACTTGCTGAACTCTTTTTTCTTGGGGAAGGATAGAGGTATTCTTTTTTTATCCTGGGCAGCCAAAAATGTGCTACAAGTGTGGGTCAGTAGAACATCTAAGTAGCATTTGTGATAAGCAAAGGTGAATGGTATGTGGAGATTTGGGGCATGTAGGTACACCATATCTCAATGAATGTAAATGTAATTTATGTAATGAATCTGGTCACACATTTCAAAAATGTAAGTAGGCAGCCCACAATACCTGGGATCAAGCAGATGGGGAGGAACAGAGGCTACTGATTACCCTAATGCAAAAAAAAAAAACAGACTGGGGAAGCAAAGGTCACAGGTTGTCAGGGAGAAAGATCTAGATATAGAGCCCCAAAGCCCACACTCTCAGACAACCCCAATAATGTCCAAAATAGGGAGGTGCACCAAGAGCCTCAAGGAATTCTGACTGCTGAAGAAGGTATCTCGAATCAGCAAGTAGGTGAAGGACAGAACAAGAAGGAAGCTTCTGAAAAAATGGATATTGTTTCTCCAGGTGTTGAGAAGATTGTAGACATAATGCTCTCCCTCTCCTCCCTCTCCCATTCCACTTCCCCCTCCACTCCCTCCCCACTCCGGTTCAAGCAGAGAGTCATAGATTTGAGAAACCAAATATGAAGATGTTTTCAACTAGGTCTTCTGTGAAACAGAAGGTAATAAATCTGGGAGAATAAATATGAAATATTGCAATCTGAAGATTCTGAGGAAGATTCAGATAATTCCTCAGTAGCATCATCAATTCCAGAGGGCACAACAGACACAGAGAAACAGGTGAGACCAAAGGATCCCCAAAAACAAAAGGCAAAAATGAAAACAAAACAAAAAGAAATGAATAGAAGGAAAGGGAAATACAAATAAATTAAAAAATGTATGAGCCATTTTCTTTTTACTCTGTCAATGTAAACAGCATAAAAAGAGTAGGGAAAAGAAAGATCTTTTTTTCTTGCTTGGCTTACCTGCAATTAGGGATATTCTTCCTACAAGATACTCATCTGCACACCATTAGAGAAATTGATGGGGCAGCTAGAGAATGGTTTCTGGGACCATTTTTTTGGTCGTTAGGACAAGAGCCTTGTTCAGGCTTAGGTATTCTTTTTAAGATGCCTGAAGCGAAGGTGCTAAAATTGTATGATCTGATACCAGGTAGAATTTTGATAATGGATGTGGTAATACAAAATGCACAATATAGACTAATTAATCATTATGCCCTGCAGACAAAGGCTGCCAGATGTGGACTACTTAAAACAGATACAGCCATACCTATATATGGCACAGCACATCATTTTGGCTGGAGATTTTAACTGTCCCATTGTTGCCAAATCTTCAAAACAATATTGTGACTCAACTCTTGTCACAAATACTAAGAAAGGCGACATTAAAGGATTCCTATTTTTCATATAACAGTAAAAAAAACACCCACTTTTCATAAAGGGCATTTGTCCTTCAAAATTGACTATATATTTATCTCTGAAAATATCCCAATACTCTTAGCAGAAATAATACCCATGGAATTTTCAGATCATAACATAGTGAAAATAAAAACTGGGTCCTCTATGGTGTTAAAAAAGGGACCAGGTTTCTGGAAATGGAATGTTTCCTTGGTATCAGATCTATACATTTTACATACCATAAAAGCTTTTATTCAAGCAAGGAAATCAGTTTTTATTATGTTTAATTCAGCTATCAGATGGTGGGAAGATATAAAGCATGACATGCAGATATTATGCAAACAACTTAGTAGAAACGGGAGTAAAAACAGTACTTTGCTTACTTGCAAAACAGAAAACTTCTACAACAGTTACTGTCAACGTCATGTGAAACTGGGCAGAATCTTATGACACAAATTAATAGCTTAAAACAACAAATGATGGCTTTTCATGAGGGGAAAGTCAAGGCTTTATATCAGCAGCAACAGTTTTGGGTCACAGGAAAAATGGAGGTGATATGCCCTTTTGAAAGTTGTATAAAGAAGGCAAAAGCCAAGGAAGTGACAGTACTAAGAGATGATTCAGGGAAAGATGTGGAACTCAGGTAGAATTAGCACAAATAGTCATGAATTATGCAACAAACATGTATGCGCCTTTAGAAACAGCCCATGAAAGATTAAGAGACTTCATGGAATCCCTGGATATTCCAGAAATGGAAACATCAAAGCTAGCAAAATTAACAAAACCTATTGAAGAATGGGAAATACAAAAAGCACTTTCGACATTGGCAAGAAATAAAACACCAGGCCCAGATGGCCTACCTAATGAACTTTTAAAAATCATAGGGGAAGATTTAAATTTTGAATTAAAAGAAGCTTTTAATCAAATGCTGTCCTCAAAAGCAATACCTTTATATATGAATATGGGTGTTTTAACATGTGTACAAAAATAGGGGGCCAAATGGACTTAAATAATTGGAGACCAATAAGCCTACTTAACTCTGATTTTAAATTGTTAACCAAAATATTGGTAAAAAGGCTTACATCTGTGGCAAATACTGTGATCTCCGCTGCACAAACATATGCAGTATCAGGGAGACATATCCAGAACCATTTACATTTAATTAGAGCACTAGTAGAATTGAGGAACATAGGTGAAGTTGATGGATATCTAACTTCATTAGATGAGAAAAAAGCATTTGACCAGGTATGTCATTCTTTTTTATGGGAGGTATTAAAGTATTATCATATTCCGGAAATTATGATAGACTAGATTTAAAGTATTTATACTACGGCCACGGTAGTACCAGTGGTAAATGGGTGGAGGGGACCCATGATAAAGCTTCACAGAGGGGTGAGGCAGGGCTGTCCATTAAGCCCAGTCTTGTATGATTTTTTTATAGACCCATTATTATGGAAAATAAATAACAATATAGCTATAGCACCAATAATAGTAAAAGGGCAGCATCTTCCACAAAGTAATAGCATATGCTGATGATATGAATGAATTGGTGGGGGATAAGGCAGTGATTCATGGAGTATTGGAGACATGTAGAAATTGTGGTAATTTTTCTGGAGCAGTGTTGAATCTGAATAAATGTATAGGGCAGAGGATAAATTACCTGTTAAAATACATAGACACTGTGGAGCAAATTATGATACAGTCAGACCCTTTAAATATTTTGGGAATAACCTTTGGCCTGGGGAATTTGGATGAACTAAACTGGGAACAGAAATCAGAATTAGGGAAATCCAGAGTAGCACGGTGGAACAGATGAAGTAAGAAAAAGAGAATACATTTGATAAAAACGTACCTGATTCCAATATTTTTGTACACAAGTTATATTCCCCCCGGCCCCAAAAAATTAAGAGACAACATTGCTAAGTATATTTTTCCAGGCCTGTTGGGGAAGCCATCTGGATTCAGTGAAAAGAAATGTATTATATTTGTCTATTAAGCAAGGAAGCCTTAACATGACAAATCCTCTATTTTTTTCAATTCTTTTTTTCTTTATTGCAATTTAAAGCCTTTATTGTTACAACAAAATAATAGGTGGAAATTATTGTTTCAAGAGAAATGCAGTCTCTGGCTAAGACAGTGGGGAATCCAAACCCTCAAAACATTAACAAAAAATCAATAATGACACCTGAATATGTGAGATGTAAATTTTTAAGGCTTAAGCAGTGGAAAGTGACATTAAACAGATCTTGACTATACATAGAAAGCAGTTATGTTACACTTTAGTGTCCTTGCTTTGTGTGGAGACGGTAGTCTTTGGAAAATGTCCAGTTATGCATAGAGAAAAACTAAGGAATCTATTAAATAATAAGAGAGTCCTGGAACACATGTGGGACTTGCATTGGCTGCATGCCATGAATGAATAAACATAAAAGTGAACCAGAAACATAAAAAAATCGCAAGAGAGAGAATATGTAGTAGATTGCAGTGTACCCAGCAAGAAGAAATCATACAACATCTGTTCTTTAGCTGTTCCTTTATTAAAGGATTTTGGGGTTTCATGGCATTGCAATGGAAAGAAAAAATATTTATTACATTAACATATGATAACTTAACATATGGGGTCTTCAACAGGGACTGGGGAAATTGGAATGTGAGCACATTACAGATTTTAATGATAATCTTTAAATGGAATATTTGGATAATGAGATGTGGATTTACATTACAGCAAAAAGAGGGAACTTATATGGAATCACATAATAAAATTGTACAACATTTGCAAATGTTATATAAAAAGGAGAAAATGAAGCTGGGAAGAGAGGAGTTAATGGAATTATGGAAGGGTCTACACTGGATTACTGACTGTGATGCACCAGTTACTTGAGGGAAAGGAGGGAAAGATTTCTGGGGGAGGTGGAAGGGTAACATATGATGAGATAAATAGGGTGAAGTTTAATTTAGTTTTCTATGTTAGAATTGTGTATTACAACTTTGGGATTATCCTTTTGTTTTGTCTTCTTTTCTGTTCATGATGTTATATGGAAGTATACATATTTTTGGTTTATAGTCTTCGGATTTAGTGTGATGCACCACTGTATGATTTGTACTTTTATTTTATGTTTCAATAAAATTTTCCCCTACTCATTTTGATAAGTGCCATAGGATCTTTAACATCCACCTGAACTATCACCAATCCAGGCAGATAGGACCTCGGTTTAACATCTCATCCGAAAGACGGCACCTCAGCAGTGCAACACTCTCCCCATCATGCTGCACTACAGTGTCAGTATTGGGATATTAACCCAAGTGCCAGGTGTGGGAACTGAACCAACAGCCCTCTGATATCCCGGCCTCAGAGGCAAGTGTGCTACCTATGGAGCCACTGACACTGACAGGATTTTTATTGTTCGTATTAGAGGATTAACTCAAACTCCTACTGAGCATGCTCAGAAACAAACTTAAAATCCTTTAACTTTGAAACCATTTAATATTCTTTCACAAAATATTCAAAAGGCATCACTTTGGTACAGGCTGCCTCTATCCAGAAAGTTTCATGAAATAAATCCATACTATCTAGGCTGTACGTGACAGCAAAATAAGTCTGTTAAGTATTGGGGGGATGGAATCATATGACTGCACTATCTCATAAAGAAAGGACATTGTTTGTAAAAAAAAATGTGCTGTTGCACCAGTTAGGGTTCAACATAACACAACAAAAGTAGGGAAATGTGGCATTAGAGTTTCCGAACCTAACTCCCCCCAAGCAGCAAAAGGACTAGACCACACAAGCAACAACCGACAGCCATCATCAGGTAAGACAAATAACATACAACTGTTTTCAGATAACACAAGATCTGATTTGCTACCATTGTGGATTCAATAAAATTATAAGAACAAAAAAAAGAAAGAAATTCATGACACCAAAATCACAACACTGCTACTGTGTGCAGAAGCACAGACCCCTGCAGCAACAGATACTAATCCATAATACCCAAATTATAAGAGTTATTTTCTCTGTAGAAGCACAGGCTGAACAACAAGGCATTCATTTCTAGAGAACTAATGTACTCCCCCGGGTGAACTGGAATTCACAAGGCCAGTGGCTGAGTTGCTTTCAATGCACCTGGGAAGTGCATTAATTCTCAAGAAACCCATGCCCTGGAGTGGGTGTTGTGCTTAAAAACTGGAAAATGTTTTTTAATTTTTCCTTTTGTTAGGATGATGCTAGGAAGAATCAGTGAGTTTGGTAAAAAGGCTGTGTGTCTTTGAATAAACCCAGGAACTGCATTTATTTTGAAGAAACCTATGCCCTATTGTGTTTTTTTTGTTTAAAAAGTGGAATACAATGTTAATGGAAAAAAGTTTTATTTTCATTTAGTTTGATTGTTGCTAGGCAGATTTGGCAAGTAAATAACAAACTGTGCAGTTTATAGTTAACTAATCAATGGTCAACTGCTGCGTTTTAACCAATACAGTTATTTGATCTGTTCCATTTTTATATAGGGTATCTGTCTGTCTGTCTATCTATCTATCTATCTATCTATCTATCTATCTATCTATCTATCTGTCTATCAGGATATACAATGGGCTGAATCAAAATGTCAAAATATACTATTTATCTTCAAATATGAGGGGGCAGGACTATAACTCATGAGTGGCAGAGCCACAAGTGAGTAATGAAAGTCTTGACCATTCACAAGTGATGATAAATTGCCTGTTATGAGTCAGGTCAGGGTATTGTATATTTGATATATGCAACAGTAATTTACAAGTTATAGCTTTTAAATCTACAGATTGCTTGAAGAGTTTGCTGCTTTTTATTTGATTGTAACAGCTGACTTTAGTGCTGCAGTAGGTATTGTGACATCATCAGCCTTTTGAAAACTGCTCTCTAATTGGTCCCGTAGTCCACTGTGTATGAACAGATTGGAATGAACAGGCCCACTCACCCAAAAAATCATAAAAATACAATTAAGCCTTTTATTTAGCTTCACACTACAAACTTTATCTTCCAGACATAACATTTTCCTACATTTCGGGATCAAAATCCCTTTATTAGGGAGTCTGGTTTTTAGACTGTTTGAACAGTAAACACAAAATCGTTTGATATATAAAACTAGAATAAATCATTTTGAAAAACTATATTTTGTCAAGGGGATAATGACAAGCTTACTTACTTCAGTAACTTTTTTTTATAATCATTGCTCTATTTGCAATACTAATTCCAATTCATTCTTTAGCATTCTGGCTTCCCTAAAAGCCATACAAAAAACATATATAATAAAAGATAAAATCAATAGCTAAACAAAATAAATAAACATATATTGTTACTATCAAGCCCATATTAGATATATTAACTTTCATACCTCTGGCATGTCAGTGACCTTTTTAACTTTTCCACTAATCTTTTAACATTCTCAGTATACCAGGTTTATGAGATTTCTAATTAGGAAAGAGATATGATATGTTGAAAAGCTAAAGCTGCTAAATACTTAAATAATAAGACATTTTGTTTACAAATGGGAGTTATTGTTTTAAAGTTGTACCATCCACAATAGTTTCTTGTAAAAAACCTTTTAACAGTATTAACAATCGTTCCTTGCCTTTAACAGAATTTGAAAAGGCGTGTATAGATATGGCTCTTAGAAATGACAAATTATTACCATCCTGGATATGCTTTTCATATAACCTGCAATCTTTTCTTTGTTTAGTACACTCTTTTCATCACTCGGTTGTTAATACCACTTGTCTAAAATGTTCAGTTAAATTGTAAATGTTATTACGAATTTTTACTATTTCCATAGAGTAGCTGTTCTTTTTATCAATTCATACTGCTTATTACTAACTACTTTACAATCTTGTCAATTTCACTTGAAGTGCCACGACTCAGCTATTCTATCTCCATTCTTGGTCATTCTTTTAGCTAACATTTTTATGCAATTTTATAGCTTCAAAAGCTTTTACAAATATAATCAATGTTTCTAACCTTGTCTCTGGATCACTCTGTACTTCTGGGGAAGCAACTGGGCCAAACAAAGTAATCTCTTTTTATACTGCCAATGCTGTGCAGCTGAATCCGGCACAGTGACACAAAAAGAGTTACATGTGAAATCGCCTCTCTGTGTTGGAGAGCTGCATTAAGCATTAACAAAAGAAATTTATAAATTAGATCAAGAAGTGGAACTTTTACAAAGGGATATGAAAAAAGAAGTTCTCATTGGAAGAATTTCATGAGTTTTTAGACAAGGTGAATAGACAACTGGATGAGTTTAAAAACAAGATAAGAGCCACCAAAATTTACAAGTTCAAAAGAGATTTATATGATTATCATGATAATAAAGTTTATAACTAGTTTAAGGACAAAACAAATAAACCAAGAGAAAACTTGATATATACTCTAGGCTCCAATGACACAATATATACATCTAGTAGAGACACTGATGGAGAACAGGGTAGAGACAGTAGGAGAGGCCATTTTTTAGGGAGAAGGGGATACAGGTGGAGGGGCAGAAGGAGGGGACAGTGGAGGGGGTTCAAAGGGTGTCAATATACTCAGGCAGGACAAGACAGATCTCAGCACCCCAGGGAAGGAGAATCAGACACAGGGTTAGGAAGAACAGAAGGGCCTATAGAGCAAGGAGGAAAGGAAAAAGTAGAAAGAACAAAAGAACAACAGTCACAAGTGAAATGAGATCACAGCTCCAATCGTAGTATTTAACTTATCAGATAGAGCTATAACTCCAATAGAGAGTAACCTCCTGGGCTGAGGCCTATCCTTCTGCCCACATGAAAAGATTCAGGAATTTGAATTAAAATTAGAAGTTAACAGATTTTTTTTTTAGAAAATTGAGACAGCTGTACTTTTTTGATAATAATCCTCAGACAAAAGGGGATTCACAAATGGGAGATAAGTAATGAATATTAAGTCAAATATTGAACTTAAAATCACAGTTCCTCCCCCAGGGAGCATTGCCCGCATTATAGAAACTTACATTACTTTAGTCAGCAAAGATATAGAAACATGGTTGAAAAAAGAAAGAAACATGGATAGGCGAACAAAATTTAATCTAACACCAGAGGAATTTGGAGCCCTGAGAAATTTGGAGAATGACAGCACTATAATAATTTAAAAAGCTGACAAGGAAGGGGGCATTGTTATTGAAAATTATGGACAGTACAAAGAAAAGTGTAAGAACCTATTATCAGATCAGCATAATTATCTGAAGATTTTACAAGATCCTACACAAAGGCTTAAAGATTTAGTAAAGGGCATTTTGGATATGGCAAGAGACAATGATTTGATCACTGAGTGGGAATGGGTATCATTATTTAGGGAATTTCCATTAACCCCAATTTTTTTGCAGATTACCAAAAATACTCAAGGACCCAAGAAACCCTCCTGGATGCCCTATTGTTTTAGGAGTCAGTTCAATATTGGAACCACTCTTGATTTATGTGGATTATCACATTAGAGAATATGTGGAACAGACAAGATCATACTTAAAAGACACTACAGACTTTATTAACACCTTGGAAGATTTTGAAAAAGGAAATATAAATTTAGATGATTTACTTTTGGTGACCCTTGATGTAAAAGGCAAGTTCACTTCAATACCACATAACTGGGATATAGCAGCATTACCTACCTTGTTGGAGAGAGAGAAAGGAAAGAGGCTAGACCACCTAATGATTTACTAGTGAAAGTTGCAGAAGTAGTTCTGAATCAGAATTATTTTCATTTTGAGAAGGATTTCTATGTTCAGGTAAAAGGGACAGAGATGGGTCAATATGGCCCCATCATATGCAAATATATATATACCGTATATATATATATATATATATATATATATATATATATATATATATCATTTTGAGAAAAAATTTGTTTTCAACAACAACCCTTTTAAAGACAAAAGAAAAATGTATAAACATTTCATAGACGATGTGGTTTTATTATGGTCAGGAACAGAGGGAGAATTGACTCAATTTCATGAATTTATGAACAATAGGACAGACTATTTACAGTTCACTTTAAATTTTGATGTAACGGAAATAGCCTTTCTGGACTTGACAATTTTTAAGCAGGAGGACAAATTAAATACCAGACTTTATAGAAAAGATACAGACCAGAATACAATTTTAAGGGCAGACAGTTTTCATCCAAAACCCTTAGTGAATTCAATTCCCTACAGCCAATTATTAAGGGTTAAACAGAACTGTTCTCTCACATCAGATATGGAAACAAATGTGGAAGAAATGGTGTGAAGGTTTAAAATGAGGGGATACTGAGAAAAGATTTTGAAACAGCAACAGACAAAATGGGACTAATAGACAGAGATACCTTACTTACTAGCAGGGTATCTGAGCCAGACACACAAATAGGACCATGTTAACCATGAAATGCAGTGATATATTTTTTTATGTTAAACAAACAATTAACAAACATTGGCATGTTTTGAAATCCACCAATCAGGGTGAAAAAGCATTCAGAAAGAGACCACTGATTGTGGATAAAAAGTAAAGTCATTGCAGGGCAGAGTCATGCATACGGATCATGTAATTCCTGAGCAAAGACAGGGTAAATTTTTTACAGCTGAAGATTTAAAAGGTAATTACCCATGTGGGAGATGTATTCATTGTAACAGTACACGCAGGTTAAAAAAAATAAGAAATGTTTATCAGGACAGAGATATCATCATTAATGATTTCATCATGTGTCAGACAACGGGGGTAATTTATGGCATAAAGTGTCCATGTGAAAGGATTTACATAGACAAATCTAAAAGACAATTAAAACGAACTGGAGAGCACAAGGGATATATTACAAATCAGGTCATTAGTTCCCTTGTAGCAAGGCACTTCATAGAAGAAGGACATAAACTACCTACGTTCCTTTTTTTTTTATTGAAACAGTGTCTAAGAATCGAAGAGGGAGAAATTTTAATGATAAGTTGTTACTCAGGGAGGCTTTTTACATTGATTACTTTAGATCGACTAATCTGATATATGGGATGAATGAAACAACAGACTGGCAACCTATACTGTAAAATGAAATTATGTTTTGAATGGTGAATACCTATTTTTGGGTTCATTAAGTAAGTGATTGTAATTGTTTTTAACATTGGGCTGTTCAGGTCTTTAGAGGAGAAACACTTTAATGATGGTGACCATTCCAATAGTGTACAATGGCTGATAAAAGAAACAAAGTTTTAATAGTATGCAATGGTTGATATAAGAAATGAATTCCAATCAGATTTACTGGAGGTTTAAGTGTTTGGATTAGGAAATGTGGTCAGACATCACCTGAATGCAATAAGAAATTTGGACAGGCACAGTCTGACTATAATAGATGATATGTCTAATAGTTATACATTTATGAGTTTGGCCCTACATTCATCAGATGCTTTTGTTTTCCCACTCCCCCTTTAATTGATTTCTTTTAAAGAAATTGTGGTTAAATTGCAAAGGAGCACACAAATTGTCTGAATAGTGTAGATTACTAAGAACACAATCCAGGGACACACACTCTAAAGTGATTTAAGAATAAGGTAAATGTTCTGAATACTGAATATAGGTACTGCTAGGTAGCGGGTCTGGCACAAAGGGGAACTGTTTAAGCTCTCCAACACAAACAGAAGATTCCACACAGAACCCTTTTTGTGTCACTGTGCCCGATTCAGCTGCACAGCGTTAGCAATAAAAAAGGAGCTTACTTTGTTTAGCTCGGTTGCTTCCCCAGAAGTACGGAATGATCAGAGACAAAGTTAGAAACATTGATTATATTTGTAAAAGCTTGTGAAGCTATAAAAATGATAGCTATAAGAATGACCGAGAATGGAAATAGAATAGCTGTGTCACTGCACTTCGAGTGAAATTGGCAAGATTGTAAAGCAGTTAGTAAAAAGCAGTATGAACTGGTAAAAAGAATAGCTGCTCTATGGAAATATAAAAATTCATAATAACATTTACAATTTAACTGAGCATTTTTAGACAGGTGGTATTAACAACCGCTTGACAAAAAGAGTTTACTGAACAGAGAAAAGATTGAAGGTTATATGAAAAGCGTACACAGGATGGTATTAATTTGTCATTTGTAAAAGCCCAGTTTATACATGCCTTTTCAAATTCTGTTAAAGGCAAGGAAAGGTTGTTAATACTGTTAAAAATTTTTTTACAAGAAAGAGCATTTTACAAGGAAACTATTGTGAATGTTACAACTTTAAAATAATAACACGGTTTGTAAACAAGGGCCCAGATATTCAAACTGCACCCAAAAAGTGCGCAACAAGTCCATTGTGCCCATGCGCAAGAGGTGTGATATTCAAAAACTGCGCTGGCCAAGATGCGCCTACAGCTGATGACTGAATATTGCATCACCTGCGCCACAGCGCAACTAGGGAGGGGAAGCTGAGCATATGTGATGCGCCATAGCGCAACAAGGGATGTTCAGCTGAGCAGTCCAGATGCACCATAGAGCAACCAGGGACACCCCCCCAGCAGCAGGGCAGCAATGCAACAGCACAACCAGGGATGCAGGGGCCCACCACCCATGCCACAGATGGGCAGAGGAACACACAGCAGAACAGACATCTTCCCCACATCCCATGCACTGCACAACTGGGGGAGGGCTGGAATAACCACTGGCCCATGGAGACAAGCAAACAACCCATAGCTGGGCCATGGTGCCCCATCACACCCCCTGGCAAGCTGTGACCGGCACACAAGGAGGGCTGACCACCCCATGCCACACCATCTCACCAATGCAGAGCACACCCTGCACCATGACCCCCAGACACCCTGCCCAGGAGCAGCGTCCACCAGTGCAGGATACCCCATGCATGCCACCACCCCCACTGTGACAATGCAACCCTGTGCACCACAGAACCATGCAAGGCAGCCCCACCACAAGCACCCATCATCAGGTGGCAGCACACAGCGATGCAACAGATGCATACACAGTGCCACCACGCACAGCCCCTCTGAGGTACAGCTGAGAGACCGACCATGCATCAGCACACGAGGTACCCCACACATGACAGGGCATGCTCTGGACCCCACCACCAGTGGTACAGCACCCTGCATACCCTCTCAAGGACGCACCCCAACCAGCACTGGCCACAACAGCCAGTGCAGACACCCACAGTGGTGCATGGAAGCATGCACCACACCAGATGCAACACAGTGCATGGACAAACACCCACCCATACCCAAGGGCACACCAACACAGGGACACAGTAGTGGGGCAACTAAGCCCCCAGCATGGGGCCATGGAAACCGTGTACACATGGCCAGCAGTCCTCCACGGCACAGGAGTGCCAGCCACCCTGCGCAGGCACTGTGGAGCTGTATGCCACCAGCATTTGCCCAGAGCACAAGTGACAGACAGTGGTGCACATCCCCTGCAACACACACAAGCCACAGCATGGAGGTGGGACAACAACAGCGGAGGCCAAAGTGTCACCTGAGGCAGACATGCACCACACCAGTGACAGGAGGCAACCCGGCATTGTGATGGGTACAGTGGCTGTCCTGCATGGACAGCCACCACTGACATGCCAGCAGACAAGTTCCAACAACAGACATGCAAGGGTGTCAGCTGCACAGGCCATGGGCTGGCTGACAGGTGCGCCATAGACACAGAGCATGCACCATGGACCACTGCACACAGTCATCCAGTGCACAGGGAACAACACACACACACCACAGACAGTGACTGATAGCTACTCTCACACCCTAGTCACTTCCCCATACACACAAACACACACACACACACACACGCATATGACTGCACCACCCCTGATGCCATGCACACCACTGCAGCTGAGCACCTATAGCCCACTGCAAAACAGAGACCACCACATTAGGTTTATCAGAGCAAATGTATTGTAAAAAAACACACAAAACTATTTACATATATTTACAAAAGGTTGGGGGGAGGGTCACAAACAAGGTAGTGGTGGGTAAGGGGCAGGGGTGAACAAATGGTAGAGGGAAGGAGGGGTGTGAGGGTGGGTCCGGGGGGGTAGGGAAAATCAGGGGCATATGTATGCTAAGTGGGAGCCCCGCTCCTCACTCTGGCTGCTCCTCCTGCCATGCCTCCATCGGACTCCCACACGGTCAATCCTTTCCAGGATCTGCAGGGAGGCCCTGGCAACTTGTAGAATCTCCTGCAGTGTTACTCATATTTCCTACAGCTGCTGTTCACCTAGGACAAGGGAGCAGAGTCAACAGGTGTGAATGCACAGCCCCATACAGCTCACCCACTGTGCATGGCATATGGCCGTGGGACATGCCTCTGTGATGGTGTGGGACCACCCACAGTGATCGTGTCCACAAGACCTGCCCACCCAGGTGCACACAGCCATGCGGACCACTGCACACACCAACCGGCCAAGTCCTGCACTGCACCACCATGGCTGTTTAGTGACATGGCTATGTGGTGCGAAGGCAGTGGCACAGCCATGTACCCGGTGTACACATGGACCACCATTGACTCACTCCCAGACATGCAGTGCCACTGGACAGTGCTGACTGTAACAAGCTGCATGCATGACAGTGGTGTCAATGGATGGTGGCCATGCCCCGCTGCCCACCCTGTTACACAGCATGCAATAGTAATCATGGATGTAAGGCACTCACCATCGTCAGGCTGGTTCCTCTGCCCCTGTGGACCTTCGCCCCTCCTGGTGTTCCAGTCTTCCAGCTGGTGCCTCCTCTCCCTCACCAGCTGTCTCTCTTCTGGGCCTAAGGTGCAAATATGGAGAGAGGAACATCAGTACAATCCTGTAGCAAAGCCCTGCCCCCATGTGTGCAATCCACACAGCCAGACCCACCACCCCACACCCTGATAACACCACCACAGTCAACACCGGATGGTCCCCCCCCATGTTCCAGACACATGTAACCGTGATACCCATATGGAAGATAAAAGTGTATGGATATTACACCTACCTGGCCATGGCACCATGCCCCTCCTGGCACGTGCCCACAGGCGGGCAAGCAGGTTCGGGTTCCTCCGCCTCAGGTCTCCATATCTGTGGTGGCACTGCTCCGCCATCCGCCCCATTCCCGTGGCCTCCTCCAGGGCGTCGGCCACCTCCTGCCACACCTGACTCCTGGACCTGTCCAGGGGTGTCTCACCAAACAGTGGGCCAACAAGTGGCTCCACAATGGCAACCAGGTTTGCCATTTCAATCTGGCTCCACTGGGCAGCTCTCCTCTGTGCCATCTCTCTTGCTTGGTAGGGTCAAAATGGTGCTCTGCAGCATGGTTCCACCACGTGCAGATGCTGCATGGTACAGCGCTGCCATTCCCTATCGCGCTGTCACCGAACAGCGCGATAGTGGTGCACTCATGCCTGACGCATGTCTCCTAGGGGGCAAAGGTCGGGCACAGGGTCAAGGGTCTCTGGCGCACAGACAGCCACAGCGCGATTGGAACTTAGTGCATGTAGTGCGATTGGGTGCCTATGTGTCACCTCCAGTAGCGGCCTACCGTGCTGTTGCCCCAGTGCCACAGCGCCATATAGGTGAACATCGCTGTAGTGCCACTGACACAATGGTGGCCGTGCCCTGCATTGCCTCCCTTACACAGCACATCAGCAGTGTGGCAGGTGCCTGCATCATCAACCCGGGCATGTGCAGTTAGGTGTGTACTGCGCATGTCACAGAACTGCGCCCTTGGCTCAGCACGTTCAACACAATTGTGCAAAGCGCAAAAGCACGATATTCAGCCGTCATATGCAAATCAGATAATCAGCCATTCAATGGCGCAGCACTGCAATTTGCATCCACTTAAAGTTGCGCCTCGCCTCATTTGCATGGGTTGCGCTATAAAAATGTGACATTGGGCTGCACTGGCCATAGTCAGTTACTGCAGTCTATTGCTGAGTTGCATGCTGTTTGGGAGTGTGGACTGTGGATTTTGGGACATGCATGGGACTGCACAGTCACAGGTAACAACTGTCATTCTCACAGGCTGAATCATGACTGAGCGAGTTGTGGGAGAAGAGGAACAGAGTTGTGGGAGGAGGAGGACAAATTTCACCAAGGCCAAGACAGATGCCCTGTTTGAGGCCTACCTGGACCAGGAGCCACTTCTCAGCGGACGCCAGGGAATACCACAGGCCCGTGCTGCTGCATGGGAGGAAGTGGCATGTGCTGTGAACCTGCATGGCAGCCACCAGTGCTTCATGCAGGAATGCAAGAAAAAGATGGGCACAGACAGGAGGAGGATTGAGGAGAAGGTGGCTGCCATCAGGGCAGCACGATCTGCGACAGGTGGGGAACAGCCAGAGGTGCTACGCCTGACTCCACAGGAGGAGAGGGTTGCTGGCAGCATGCAGCGTTGTGCCATTGAGGGTGTTCCAGGTGGTGGATTCCAGATGGGTGGTAGCCGTCACTGCATGGTAGGTCATGGTCTGTCTATTGGGGGGGACAGGGTAGGTCACATGCAGTAATGCGACTTTGTTTTCCCTTACAGCTCCTGAGCGTCTGCATGGGTCAGCGGTGGTGGGCCTCTCCACTGAGGCCAGTCAGATGGAGATGGAGGAGGGCCCATCCACCTCCACAGGAATATGTGGCTCAATGCGACAGTGGGCCCGCCTGGATGTCCAGACTGATGTTGTTGGAACAGGTGCGGAGGAGGCCCTGCCTGTGTCCCAGCATGCTAGTGTCCATGGATGCCAGCATGCTGTGACTCAGACTGGTGCTGGGTCTGTCACTGATGATGATGATGTTGCCAACGTCATGGGCAGTGACACGTGTGTGCCACAGGATAGCCACACAGCAGGTAACATCGCAGCCATGGCTGTGGGTGGTGCCGCCGTGGAGGCCTGCATGTCATCACAGTCCCAGCCTGTGCCTGTCAGCACTGGTGGGGCAGCACTGGTGTGTGTGTACAGGACAGTGGGACTGTTGCGGCCACTGCAGCGGCACCAGTGTACCCTGGGAAGTGGCAGCCGGAGGGGCAGCATCAGCAGTCAGCCAATGGGCTTGGGGGTACAGTGTCAGGGGGCGGCGTCAGTGCACTGCATGTGGACATACCCATGCCTGGTCCTGGTGTGCAGCGCCCACCCTCAAGGGCTGCTGAGCATCAGGGTCTTGCACACCCTGAGGGACAGAATGCCAATCAGGCAGATGACCTCTTGGATGAGCACACCCACATACTGCAAGCATCAGTCAATCAGCAGATGCAGCTTGCGACGGCGGTGGATGCACTGAGTGTGGCTCTGGAGTGGGCAGAGGAGCATCACAGCAGAGACACCGCTCTGCTCCTGGTAGGGATGGACCAGTTGCAGGAGGATGTGACCACTGCCATTGACAGGCAGACACAGGCATTCACTGCTGTCATGGCCACAATGGGCACACAGTTATTTGCCCATGCGTCGCAGATACCATGCAGTGCACTGTCCACCCCCCATTCCCGGCATCATGCTACACCATCCTTGTCGACACCGGGTTCAGCTGTGGGCATCCCGAGCACGTCTGGTGCAGGCATGTTCGTGGTGCTGCGGAACCCCTCTGCCCGAGCACGTCGCATTCATGCAGTGGAACCCCTGGGGACCATCGTGCCACCCCATGAGGCCAGTGGTCAGCCTGTCAGTGCTGGAGGGTCTCGGCAGGGCCGCCCATGCATCCATAGTGGCCGGGGCACTGTGGCGTGTGACTGACCTGTCTCCCAATGTGGCTACTGTCTGATGCTGCCCTGTGTGCATTGTGTCATTCAGCGGGCAATGCACGGGTGGGTACCCGGCCCTGCACACAGACACACAGTCCATCTGCACACCCTCCTGGCTGCTGTCCACAGTTGCGTGTGCATGATGATGCCTGCATTGCACTGTACACCAATGTGCAATGGTGCCCAGCATCTGACACATGCACAATGACAGGCAGTGGGCGTGGTGGTCTGTAGACATGTGTGTGGCTAGGGGTGGCATTCTGGGTCGGTGCGACTCCTACCCTTTGTGCATGTCTGGTGCATTTTGTATGTGTGTGTGTGTGTCTGTGTGCCATGTTAGACCTCACCCATCCCTGGTGGTGTGTGTGGTTCCATGCCCGGCCAGTTCCCTTGATGGCAAGCACCCCTGGTGTGTGTCCATGGGTGTTTGTGGGTTGTGCCTTAGCCACTGGTGGTTGCACATGGCCCCATGGCTTACCTGAGTTGGCTGAAGTGCTCCTCTGTGATGGTGTCCCAGTGCAGCTGTGCCAGCTGGAGCAGTTGGGGGTCCCATCGCCCAAGGTGGGGCTGCCCATCACCATTGTCACTGGCATCCTCATCGTCCCCATCGCTGTCCCCCTCTTCGACCTGTACAGCTATCCCACATTTGTTGGCCATGTTGTGCAGCATGCAACAGGCCAGGAATAGCCCGCAGGCCTTTGAGGGGCTGTACTGTAAGGCACTGCCGGAGGTGTCCAGGCAATGGAAACATGCCTTCAGCATCCTGAACACCCGCTCGATGACATTACATGTGGTGGCGTGTGCCTCATTGTAGCGTTGCTGTGATGGGGTCGTGGGCTGCCGGTATGGTGTGAGCAGCCAGGGACGAAGTGGGTATCCACTATCACCTGTGTGTAGAGGGTGGAGGTTAGTTTGGTGATCAGCATCGCCCTGCCCCAGGCCATGTAGGCCACTACCCATGTCACCTCTGACCATGCCCCCCCAGGCCTATGATTGTCCGTGTGGTTTGCATACTCACCCAATAGGTGGCCAGTGGGGATATCCCCACTCTCGAATCTGTGGCACAGTGCTGACTGGTGCCAGATGAAGGCATCATGTGCTCCCCCAGGGTGCGTGGCACAGACATTGATTATGCGTCCCCTGGCATCGCACACCACCTGGCAGTTGATGCTAGCACAGCCCTTCCAATTTAAATATGCGGCCCCCTCGGTGCCAGGTGGTGTGCGGATGGCCACATGGGTGCAGTCTATTGCCTCTAGCGTGCCAGGCATACGTGCTACCCAGTGGAACTCCTGTATGTTTGCTGTGCACTCCGCCGGTGTGCTGGGGAAATGGATGTACTCCGCAGCATGTGGCAGCAGTGTGCTGAGGAATTGGGTGAAGTGGCGTGATGCGGCTGACTGGGTTATGCCTGTGGTGTCCCCAGTTGGTGTCTGGAAGGTACCTGTGGCGAGCAAGCACATGCAAGCTGTCACTTTCGTCTCCACTGACAGAGCATGGCTCCATCGTGTGGGTGCCTGCATCACATCACTGCACAGCTCACAGAGCCACCTCAGAATTGCCTGATTCAGGCGGTACCGGCCCACGATCTCCATATCACTATACAGCTCGAAGCTGGTGTGGGCTCGGTACTGCCTGTTGGGGGCATACTGCTGACAGGCCCTTCCACGGCCGAGCCCCCCTGCTTCCTGCCTTCTCACCCCCTCATTACTGCCTCCACCTGGATGGTGGCATTGGCCATGTCCCTGGCTTGTGTTCACCCCCCCGGCAGCTGTTTCTGTGGCCCCCCCGCTGTCCTGGCTGCTACTTCCCCTGCACCAGGAACACCTGAATGTGCTGGCCTCACTGCTGTGTGGCAAGTACTTCCCCCCTTCTGCACTGTGACTCCCCACACCTTCCCCTGAGCCTGTGGGTTCCAGGTGCCCTTTCACTGTCCTGCTCTGTGTGTATGTGTGTTGCCTGTGTGGCTGGCTATAGTTCTGCAACTTGAGGCTTCCCTGTAGCGTTCTTGCACCTCTCCCTTGCTCCTTTTTATTTTGGCTCATTTCCGCTATGGCGCAATGTCTGCTGGCTCCCCTATTGCGCATGGCGCATGTTGTTGAATATTGCACTGCACCATTTATGCATGGTTCCTCCCCCTTCAGTTGCACATACATTCATTATCATTATGCTGTTGCTCAGCGTGATTTGGGGGGGGTGCAACTGCCTCCTGCTGAATATCGCAGAATGGCACATTTTCAGACTTGCGCTGGCGCAATCCTATTGCGCATGGCACAACTCTTTTGAATATCTGGGCCAAGATGTCTTATTATTTAAGTATTTAGCAGCTTTAGCTTTACAACATACCATATCTCTTTCCTAATTACAAATCTCATAATCCTGGAATATTGAGAATATTAAAAGATTAATGGAAACGTTAAAAAGGTCACTGACATGCGAGAGGTATGAAAGTTAATATATCTAATATGGACTTGATAGTAACAATATATGTTTATTTATTTCATTTGGCTATTGGTTTTATCTTTTAATATATATGTTTTATGTATGTCATTTAGCATTGCAAATAGAAGCATATATATATATATATATATATAAGTTACTGAAGTAGGTAAAGCTTGCCATTATCCTCTTGACAAAATATATTTTTTAGAATTATTTATTCTAGTTTTATATATCAAATGATTTTGTGTTTACTGTTCAAACAGTCTGAAAACTGGACTCCCTGATGAAGGGTTTTGATCCTAAAACGTAGGAAAATGTTATGTCTGGAAGATAAAGTTTGAAGTGTGAAGCCAAATAAAAGGCCTATTTGTATTTTTATGATGTTTTGGTGAGTGGGCCTGTTCATTCCAATCTGTCCATACATAGTAATTAGCTTTTGATTGGATTTTGGCCTCTCCCAGTCTGAAAACTTTTGTTTGTTTTTTCTGAGGTTGGCTGGACTGGAGGTTCATTTTCTATTCTGTATTCCACCGTAATGGCAGTAACCTTAAACATATCCACTGTGACAAAAGTAACAGCATTTTTTAATGTGGTCTTTATTTTTTTTTTCATGAGCAACATGGTACATTGTCACAACAGTAACTATGTTGTACACTCATGTGTGGGCCTTGCAATTTATTCATATACATGTCTTTGACATCATCAACATTAAACAGTATGTCCTGTGCCTCCCCCTAGGTATAGCATGGCGAGGCAATCAGGGTAACAGTTATGAAAACTGAATTCCTTTAGTTGTTGACATCTTAAGCATGGTCTGCTGTAAGGGGTTATACTTGTGGCTCTTATTTATTTTTATCATGTTCAGAGGACCTCTGAGCTAAACAGCCATTTTTCAAAGGTTCCCTCGCATATGTCTGGAGGAGGGAAGGGGGTGACACCCATCTTGAAGGGGAGGATGGTGGGCAAGACCAATCAGACCTGAGAAGGTACTGGGTGCCCTATAGAGTTGGTAGATTAATTATTTCAGGTTATTAGGGTACTAGAGTGTGATCTTTGCTCATGGTGAGTAGGAGCCGTGCATTCTACTGAGAGGCACACGCTTTGTCACAGTTAGTGAGGCTGTATGTAATGTTCTGCATTCTGTATAGCTGGTTGACCCGAGTTCTCCAGGCAGTTGCATCTGGAATGGTGGGGGTGAACCAGCAATTGGTTATGGCTTTCTTGGCCACTGTTAGTTGTATGCCTAGAAGGTAGCATGTATCAGGATCCTTATGGCTCATGGGATATTTCAATAGAATAAATGGTGATGGGGTGAGCTATACCAAGGTACCAAATCATTCTTTCAGCTCTACTTGCAGAGAGTTGAGGAAGGGTTGCAGGAGTGGGAAGTCCCATGTTATGTTATAGTGTACAAAACTGTAGCAAAAAAGTGTACAAGGCTGGCTTGTTGTCGAACAAACTGAATATACAGAAACAAAGCAATCTAGCACACTCCACCAGTATAGGAAAAAAATGTTGCTTTCCAGTTTATTCAGTGCCCAAAAATATTTATTGAGGTGCCAGATACAAATGTGCCTTGATGCATTTCAGATATACACAGAGATCTTTTTCAAAAGGCTGAAAACTCACAGTGAGAGTTTGCTTTATAAACTCATGAAACATGAGTTGCAAAAATATATCAATAAGCAAAAAAAACACATAAATAAACATACAAAATACAAAGTGCAACATGCATCAGTGACCAAAGTTATATAACATAAATAAAAAGACACAGACTATGAAGAATAAAGAACTATATACAATTAAAAACAGATTCATATAAATAATTCATTCGTGGCATCGTGATGTCTTGAAAATTCACTAGGAACCTTCAAAGGCGAAATTCGATTGTCAATACTAAGTATCTGTAACAGAGAAGGTAAAGATAATAAATCAATGCCATATGTGAGATGACAGATGTATCCTGAGCATAGAAATTTTAATAAAATTACATAATGTGGACTATCATATGCTTTCATGTCATTATTTCTGCCCTGTCATACACATTAAGCTAAGAGAACTAGAAACAATAAAACGAGAGAGCATAAATACCTCTCACTGTGAGTTTTCAGCCTTTTGAAAAAGGATTTCTGTGTATATCCGAAACGCGTCAATGCACATTTTTATCTGGCACCTCAATAAATATTTTTGGGCACTGAATAAACTGGTAAGCAGCATTTTTCCTATATTGGTGGAGAGTGCTAGATTGCTTTGTTTCTGTACATTATAAAGTGTCACTCTGGGTTCACCACTGCCCCTCCAATAGGAGGGTGAATGGGTGGGGAGATAAAGGGTGGTATTTACTGGGGATCAAAAAAGTCTAGTGAGTTGTTTCCATGCATACTTCCTCCATTGGTGTGTGAGTCTGGGACTTTAGCTGACATACAGCTGTCTCAGGACCATGTCTTTGTATCCACAGGTAGGTTCATCTCCTCTTCCCATTTCCGAGCCACATCTAGTGAGGTGACTGTCAGCATAGTTTGGAGGGATTGGTACAGTTGGAAGATCATATTCAGGCCAATGCCCATTTTCAAGACATTGATTCTGTATGTTACAATAGTTGGGTATCTATCAGGGGAGCATGCACCCAGTGGGAAGGTGTGAATATAGTGCAATAGCTGCAGGTAGTAACAGAACTCTGTTCTTTACAGATTAAACTGCATTTGTGTAGCAAAGAAAGATTGGATCTCATTACCTGGAAAGACTTGATACATGCATTGTAAGAAGTGTCTCTCCCATGCTTGGTAACCATAGTCGGGGGGGGGGTTGAAGCCCTCAAAATGACTTATAGGGCACATGGGAGGGAGAAATGGGGTCAGGTGATGCATTCATCTGATGTTGTGCCACACTTTCACCTGTAATTGTAGCCACTGTTTAAGGTTACGGTCAGCTATGGGATGACCATCCTATGATACTAGCCTATACAAATTGTTGATTAGGGAATAGGGCCCATTCCATATCTAGGCAGGTGGTATTCTGGCCTCTCAGATGATGGAACAGAATGAAGTGTAAGTGAGCTTCCAATTAACATCCCTATAAGGGCGTGCCAGGCCACCAGCACTTCTTGTCAGACAGAGCTGGCACATTTTAATGCACAGCCTCTGACCTACCAAAATAAATCTGGAGATCTCCTTGTTCCAGGTTCTTCATGTCTGAGCTGGTAGTGCCAGAGGTGCATTCTAGAACAGATAGAGTCCCCTTGGTAAAGTCACTATACAGGCAACCTCAATCAACCTGGATAAGGAGAGTGGTATGTTTTCCCAGAGACTGAAATACTGTCCCAGGGTCTGGGTGAATGGAGAGTAGTTGTCCTTAAATTCTGAAGCAGGAATAGGAGCCACATATATCCACAAGTATTTCAGCTTCTGCAGGTCCTGTCTGCAGGGCAATGTTTCTCTAGGGGCCTTGGAAAGGGGATAAATGGAAGCACAGTTTCTGTCTTTGATGTATTCAGATGGTAGCCAGAAACCTTGCTGTATTTATAGAATGTGCCAAATACCCTCCAGAGAGTCATGTCAGGGTCTTGAAGGTATAGGAACATGTCATCCACATAAAGAGTGATGTGGTGTTCCATCTCCTCTATCCTAATACCCTGAAAAGTGATAGCTTCCCTGATGGCTTGAGCCAAAGCTCCTATACATACAATGAGCAGCAGTAGGTAGGTAAAAGTTTATTGATCGGTCATTGACCTTGACAATTAAAATAGTCATGCTTACATTTATATAAGAAAAAAAATCTTTAAAACATTTTTTTACAATACAATCTCCCCAAAATTTCCATCACACTCTTTAAATATGTATAATTTAAAATCATAATTTAACAGATAAATATATTCATAAACTAACAATTATGCACAGTGTAATAATAACAGATATTAGATATTATTTACTATGGTTATATTGCAACTGTCGTTATTTCATCTACCATTTTATAAAAATCATAAAAGGCATTGATTTATACATTTTTTTCTGCTACTTCTTTACTTTTAATCCTCCTTGGAATATTTACAATATTTGCCAAATATCTTGCAGTGGATTTGATAATTATTTCATCATTTGTTGTAAACAATAATTTCAATAGAAGATCCTGATCATCAGATAAAATAGTTTTACAGATTGGTGTAATCCATTTATCTCAAGGCTTTTTATACCATTGACAATGAAAAATAACATGTTTAAGATTTTCAAAACTTGTTTTTGTACAGGAACACAGTTTGGCATCCCTCTGTTTCTCCCCCCTATATCTTGCATCCATAATATTACTGGAAAACAATTCTAACTTGTATACTGCGTATAAGTTCCTTTGATTTTGGTCAGTAAGAATCTCATAATGATATCTAAATAAATGATTGACATCATTTGTTCTAAACCAAGGAGAGATTCTTAACTTGGAAATTTTTTCCAAGTCCTTAAGTTTGTAAAGATCCAGTAATCTGGATAACTAAGACTTATCGTGATGCCTTTTTCCTCATTTTTTCTTAGTGATTCCAAACCAATATCCTGCAAAGTTTGATATACAGCATTTAACCAACCTGATTTTAGATGTCCAAGGTTTAACCAGTTATGTTTTTCCTTCAGACAGCAGTAAGTTAATCTATGAGTTTTATGATGTTGTATTTTTATCTAGTAGTTAACTTTCCTAGCTGCAAAGTATGCACCTAGAGACACTAAACCTAACTGCCCTTATAATACACATAGGAATAGACTTCCCTAAACCCAAACTTAAACGTAATACTTTATTTATTGGAATTTCAATTTTTATTTACATCTCTTGGTTGCCAGGTTTCCCCATTGAATAATGCCTGTGCATTATACTTCGCCTCAATAGCTTTTATGAGGGGTTTGATTGAATTCCCTCCATATTTTTTATTAAACCTATGTAATGAGTTTGCTGTTTTTTTAAGGTTGGAAATCAGTTTATCTGTATGATTTACCCATTTGCTATCATTAGAAAGCTGAAGGCTTAAATATGTATATTCTTTAACTTTGTCCGGTATTTTTTCCTCAATTTTCCATTTAAATGAACAGTTTTTAGCTTCAAAGGATAGGACTTGACTTTTTGATTCACTGATTTTTAAATCATATTCCTTCAAGAAATTATCCAAAATATTCAATTTAGCCTGTAAACCTGAGCGAGTTAGTGAAAAAAACACCAGGTCATCTGCATAAACAAGAGACACATAATCTTTCCCTAAGATTTTTGGAGAGTCCGTTATATAATTCTCCAGTTTATTCAGCAATGCATCAATATAGATGCAAAACAAGGTTGGTGTCAAGACACAACCCTGTTTGACACCCCTATTTGTTGGAAAAGGAGCAGATAGATGTCCTGCTATACCTATTTTCACTTGTGCCCAAGTATGGGAATAGAGTGCTCTGATAATGGCAATTAACCCTTGTAAGAGTCCTTTTTTTATCATTATTTCCCATAACTTATTACGGGATATAGTATCAAAAGCTGTGCTGAAATCTATAAAGGCCGCATAGAGTTTTTGTTTCCATAATATAACAAATAAATGCCAGATCACAAAACATTTATCAATGGTTGAACAACCTGGCCAAAATCCTGCTTGGGCATCTGATAAATCACCTATTTTAGTCATCGAGGCCCAGATATTCAAACTGCGCCAGGACGGTGCAAGTCTGGGAGCAGCTCAACTTGGCTGCACAGGAGTGTGGACTGGGCAATATTCAACAGATCTGCGGCATGGCTCAGCATCGTTGAATATTGCACCCACCCCACCCGTCGACTGACACAGTCAGTAGGGCTGTATGCCCATTGGTTCACATATCTGGAATGTGTAGTATGGTATGGGCTGCACGCCCATTGGCTCACACTGTGGACCAATGGGCATACAGCCTGACCGACGGTGTCAGTTGGTGGGCAGCGGGGCGGCAGGCGGGTGGGTGCTGTCACCCACCGCTGACCTGGGGGCGGGGCAGTGGGGATCAGTGGGCGGGTGGGGAGGGGTCCATTGGACCACCAGGGATATGAGGTCGGTACTGGTTCACTTAAGCCCGTGATCGGGCAGACTTCGGTCCACTGGACCACCAGTGATATTGGAGTAGTATTTGTATTCACACTTAAGCCCACGATCGGGAAGACTTTGGTCCACTGGACCACCAGGGATATTGGAGCAATCTTTTTATTCACACTTAAGTCCATGATCGGTCAGGCAGCAGTCCACTGGACCACCAGGCATATAGGAGTTATCTTTTTATTTACACTTAAGCCTACGATCAGGTGGACAGCGGTCTACTGGACCACCAGGGATTTAGGATTAATCTTGTTTTACTGATGCCAGCAATCAGGCATGGGGGGTGCCACCACAGAGGTGCAGCTGGAGCTTGGGTGGCCATCCACAGGTGGCAGCTGCCATGTTGTGCCCTGCAATGCAGCAGCTCACCTGTGGGTCGCCATCTATTGTTCCTTTTTTTTTGTATCAACTTTGTGCTGGAGCAGGTAGGGGTTGCACATGCATGGCTCCACACATCCTGGGCTGAATATCAGGCTGTGCAGAGTATGCATGGGCACACCCCCCCACCTCCACCTGCATACATTACTGATGCACTCCGGTGCATCGGGATTTGTGCCAGGCACAATTCCTGTTTGAATATCATGCCGGGGCACATCAGTGGGTTGCGCATGGCGCAACACTGTTGCACCATGCACAACCCTTCTGAATATCTTGGCCCTGGTCTCTTAGCCAGCTTAAAATTAGTTTGGCAAAGATTTTACCCAAATGGTCTAAAAGAGAGAGAGATTGGTCTGTACATTGCTGAGTCAGACCTGTTGCCTTTTTTATATATTGAAATTATTATAGCTCCTTTCCAAGATACTGGTAGATGTAAATCTTTACCACATACATTAAATAATACTGTGAGAAGCTTAGCCCATGTTGCTGGGGACTTTAGATAGACCTCCGAGGGAATTTGATCTGGCCCTGGAGCTTTTTGCAATTTTAGCAATACAGTTGCCTGGAAACCTCCTCAAAATTGAAAGGCACAAATTGATTTGCATCATAATTTAAAGCTATCTGAAAATCGTCACGCACTTTACTATAACATTTTTTTGAATAATACAGAGTCCAAGACTCCATTGCAATGTATGTGTCAATTTCAAATTTAACTTTATTTGAACCTTTTGCTACTAGGAGCCAAAATGATTTATAGTCTTTTTGATTTATGACCCTTAACATTTCTTGCCATTGCTTCTGTCGATAGGCATTCTTTTTTTTGAGTAAAAAGGCCTTATATTTTTCGCTATGTTTATTTAAATCTTTGAAGGTAAGACCTTCACTTTGAGTCTTAACACCTCTTAAGATGTTAAGTATCTTTTTTTCTTTATGACAATCTTTATCAAATCAAGTTTTTGCTCCTATGTCCAGTCTGGATTGTTTAATATATGGCTTGCTTAATAAGGATCTAATTTCTTCCAGACATTGAGTGACATGCTGAATAATAATTTCACTGTCATAAATGTGTTTTAATGCATTATCCAATCTATCTATTATTAAACGATGAATCTGATCAGCTACTGCATCATTCCATTTAATTTTATTGTAGTGTATCTCTTAAGTCGGTGGTTGAAAGTGATTGTCATTAGAGACATAATTTAACTGTTTAGAAGTTAACGATAGTGGAAAATGATCGCTGTCCACTTTATCTGTAATTGTTAAGGTTTCCCATAGTGACATATCCCCATTCCAAAATAAATAATCAATATGGGATGGCCCTCTCAATGAAAAATGGGAATAGTTACCAGTTTTGTCACCCGAAAGGTGACCATTTAATGGAACTAAATTGAATGTATCTAGAATCCTAATTAGATTCCTTCCCATCCTGTTAATTCTTGTATCCTTTGAACTCCTCACATGAACAGTAGACTCTTTATAGACCCAGTTATGGTACTCACTGTCAGTGTAACCATCATAGCTATCTGTTCTGGCATTGAAATCACCACAAAGTAGGAGTTCCTCAAAGTTAGAGAGTACCCAGCTTTTATGAAGCATGTCTTCTAATTGATCCCATATAGAGCGATCATAAAATGTTGTCTTTGAGGGAGGAATATACATGTTTGCTAAGTAGAATGAAAAGCCTTTCTGCTTGACTTGTATAATCAAAATATTTTTATTAGAATATATAAATTTTACTTCTGTATTTTCCTCTATTTTGATCCAAGTGATTAACCCACCTGCTAATCTTTCTTTACTTGTTTTGTTTTTTTTGTCCCCACTAGAGAGGAACCTACTGTAACCATTAAGGAAGATATCTGAATCTTCACAATGCCATGTTTCCTGAAGACAGATTATATCAAAACTTGAAATAAAGTCCATCCACTCACAACCTGCTAATTTATTTGTTAGACCGGAAATATTCCAAGAAACCATCCGTAACTTATTGTTAGAATTCCATCCAGAAGATTGATCTGGTTTATGCAGTCAATCTTCATAAGTTGCTAATTCTTGAAATTTGTTAGATGTTGCTATGTTGTATGTTATTGCTGAAATTTGTGTTTCTCTAGATGACCCATTTTCTAAACTTTTATTATTTCCCTGAGAAACTTTACTAGCAGAATCTGTTGAATTTTCATTATCAACCATCACTAAATGTAACCCTAAAGAGTCCAACAAGGCCAGGTTATTAACTAATTTATTATATAAATGCATTTGTTTGACTATTAAGATGAGTGTATCATAATGCAAGTCTCCTCTCTTTCTTATAACCTGCAGTGTTTTGAAATCCTCCCTTGGAACTTGTAGTATTTGCTTCAATAAGTCTTTTACTAACCTTTCCAGCTTTGTATCATTCTCATTCGTAATCCTTCCTACACCATAAAGTTACAATAGCTTTGGATATTTTTCTTTCTGATGTTCTGATGCCTTTTGAGATATGTTAGTTTTAGGAATGTTTTCTGTTTCCCCTAGTATTATATGTACACTTGCCTTATCCAGTAATAAGACCTTCTCCATAATCATATCTACTAGTTCTTTTGATTCTAATAAAGCCTCTACATGGCCTAGTCTAGACTCAGATTGTCCTTTCCTCACTTCCAGAATTCTTATGACATTCTCCGGTAACTTTAATATATGAGAAAAAAGATTAATCAGAATATTTTTTAACTTGAAGTCTGTAACTTTTGGAGAAACATTTAGTCCAACAATGGAGATTTGAGCTGGGTGTAATCTATTTTTTTGTTTTATTTTATTCAACATATCTCTGTTTATATAAGTCAGTGTATATCCCATCTTTTTCAAAGATTCCTTGTTAATCCAGCTTTGATTCACTATCCTCAGAGCCTTGCAGAAAATAAATAAATAAGCCACTCCCTCACAGTCTTTGTCCTCCCATAACTGAATAATATCCGAATACACAATATCAGCATCAGTGGCTGCCCTGAGTAGGTTCACAATCTTTTCCCTTAGCATCACATTTGACCAGTTGGCATCAATTTGGAAACCATACAAATTCAGTATGGCACAATCAGTAATATTTGTGGCTGAATTACTGGCTGAGTTGTTTACTGAGGAAGTAGTGGAAAATTGAGCTGTGGGGCCTCTATCTTTGATGTCCCTTTCAATGACTGCCTCAATTAACCTATAAGAATTTTCCCATTCCACCCTTTCACCACCTAACTGATTTACATTTGGTTCAGGTTCCTCCAATTGGGGTTTGATACTCCCTGGAGTAATACATTCATTATGTGTATTAGGACACAAATGAATCTGATTAGAGTGTGAGAATGCATGTTCTATTTGTGCTTTGGTTTCCTTAGTTACAGGACAGTGTTGCAAATCCACTTGTAGTAAAGTTTTGTCTGACACTCTGTCCATTATTGCTAAAAATCCCTCTTTTTTTTCTGATTCTGTTTTCTTAACTGTCTTTTCCTTGATTTTCTCCTTTCTTTTCTTCCTTTCTTTCTTAATTCGTTTGGGTACTGGAGTTTCAGGGAAAACAATGGAAGGGAAATCTGGTCTTATTTGCTCATTAACTGCCTCCTGATTGTCTAAATTATCTGTAACTATGGAAGGAGAACCCTCCTGAGGGATGATTTTATTCAATTGCTGCAACACCTCATCCAATCTACCTCCACTGATAGCTATGTTTTCTTTTATTGTATCTAGGTCAAATTTAAGATTGATTAGATGGTCTATAATCATCATGTGCGCAATATGTGGATTTTGGACATATATCTTTAACTCTTCACTAAGGGCAAATGTATAGGTGGTGTTAGACTTATTTATATAATCTTTTTGTTTCTGAAGAGGATGACTTAATTGTTTAGGGGTTAAGAATTGTTTGAGGCCGTTTATAGTGTCCTGCAATTCACTGGCAATATTTTTCAAGTCGCTGTGCCATAAGGGTTTAGGATTTGATAAAAAAAAATAATCAGGAGAAAATTCCAGTGAATTGCATGCACCTGGAATTTCCTTCTGGCTCATATTCCTAGAAGCATCCAATGTTATATGCAGATCTGTCCCTGTTGTTTCTTTTAAAACATCAGAGCTTAAGATTGTGTCAGCTTTTCCTAACCTTTCTATCTTTTCAAGGTCATCTGCTACTGCTTGTAAACATTTATCCCCCAGTTCCCTGTGTTCTTTGGATTTAATAACTTTACTAGAGCTCGCAGAATTATTAGCCTGATTAATGCATGCCTTATTGGCAATTAACTCTAAATCTGCCATGTCATTAGATGTCGAATGAGCAGAATGAAATTGCTCCCTTCTAACAAAATGATCTTTGATTTTGGTCTGTTTGGTCTTATTTGCTGTAATACTGTCCCCTAATAGTTTCTCCTCTATATCCACCTTTGATTTAGAAGTCCTGGTTCTATAGTTCAAAATTTCCTGAGACAGTTTTCCTTCCTGTTTAACTGTGGGTACAGTTTTGCTCTTTAGATTCATTAATTTCTTCAGTTTCCTGCAATTTTGATTCATTACTTTTTGCTGTACTAGGGTAGGAGTACTGCTTCTATTAAAACTATCAGGGATGACAATACTTTCTCTGTAGTCAGTACCTGCATCTATCCTGATTTCACTTACATCAAAATGCATGGATGATTCTAAATCTATAGGAGAATTTACAGGAGAGTGACCAGGTCTATGATCAGACTCAGAAAGGATATTTATATCAGTACCCTTGAGTCATCCATTTCCCCTCCTTTGCTGTCTAGTTTGGACCATGATCTTTATGTATGTTTTTGGGTTGAGTCTACCCCTGGTATCCACTTACCAACAAATGTTAATAAACTGACAAAACAGTAGTAAAGTTAAAACAGCGATTTCCCCTCTGAATATACACTATTTCGCAATAATAGTCACAGTGAGCACAAATAACACAGATAGCATAGATAACCACCTATAAAATCATTACAAGGGGTATACTACCAATAATAAGAATAATAACAATGTTAAAACAACATAAAACTAAGGTAGTGTACTGAAGACCTCAGACCTTAGAACCAACCTTGAGACAAGGAGCTTTTACTTTTCTAGCTTGGTAAATAAGTTCAAGGTTATTGGTAAATTAGCACATACCACGTTGTGAACATTTATAAATGCACCCTTTCCCAAAAAAAACAAAAAAAAACAAACAAGGTGCTCACGGTTCTTGGCTGTTTTGTAACTTCTTCAGAATTCACCAGTCCTAGTCAGTAGATTCCCAAGTTTCTGTGGATGACCGCAACCTGACAAGTCCAAATTTTGTCTTCAAATAACAAAGCAGTCTTTTCTGACAAGGCAATTTGTAGCAAAGCTCTTACAGGCTTCTTCTTCCCCCATGCCAGGTCTATCTTCCCCCAAACAGCAGTTTGCAAACTTCACAGGCTTCTCCCTTCTGTCCCCTTTGCCACCAGATAACTCCGCAAGTTGACACCGAAGATACACTGGATACACTAGAAGCAGGAGAGAGAGAAAAAAATGCTGTCTGTACTCGAATATGCCAAGGAAATGGAATTCTTCAGTTAAATCTATCAGTCAAATCAAACATTCAACAGGTTCAGTATTCAACCTGACTAAGTAAAAAGATAGGTGATCATTAGAGACTGCGAAACACTTACTAACTTATAACTAGGAGTCACAACTCAGCTCGGCTCAACTCTAGTTGTGATAAAAAGTTTTTAGATAAATCGATAAATCAATAAAAGAGAAGGTTAAGCAGCAGTAGCAGTAGTAGAATGAACTCAGACTTGCAGGGGGGTGGGCAGAGGGTGACTGTGAAAAGGCAGAGATACTAAACAAATATTTTTGCTCAGTATTTACAAATGAAGAGGGGGAGGTACCTAAAACAAACAATAGAAACACTCTGGATACAGAAGTTGATACCAGCCCATTTACAGAAGAAAGGGTTCTGAAAGAACTCTTAAAACTGAAGGTGGGCAAAGCAATGGGGCCTGATGGGATTCATCCCAGAATTCTAAAAGAACTAAGGGTAGAACTAGTGACACCACTGACTACCCTCTTTAACAAATCATGGGAGGATGGGGTTGTACCGAGGACTGGAGGAGGGCAGATGTGATTCCCCTTCACAAAAGTGGGAGCAAGACAGAAGCAGGAAACTACAGACCTGTTAGTTTAACCTCAGTGATAGGGAGAATGATGGAATCACTTCTGAAGGAAAGAATTGTTGAGTATCTAGAGGCCAGAGGGGCACAGGACCCAAGGCCACATGGATTCACAACAGAAAAGTCATGCCAGATGAATCTGATAGATTTCTTTGACTGGGTGACCAAAGTAGTAGATCAGGGAGGGGCTGTGAACATGGCCTAACTTGGTTTTTAGCAAGGCATTTGACACAGTCCCACACAAAAGATTAATATACCAGTTAGTCAACCTGGGAGTGGGTCTCAAGATGACAGCCTGGGTAAAGAATTGGCTGGAGAATAGGACATAGAGAGTAATAGTAAATGGAGTCCACTCTGAAGAAAGGGGGGTTACTAGTGGAGTACCGCAGGGTTCAGTATTAGGACCGGTCCTCTTCAATGTCTTTATAAGCGACATTGCAGTGGGACTGTAAAGAAAAGTATGTCTCTTTGCAGATGACACAAAGATCTGCAACAGAGTTGATGCACTAGGTGGGGTGGAAAAGATGAGAAGGGACTTGGCAAGGTTAGAGGAATGGTCAAATGTATGGTAGCTTAGATTCAATGTTAAGAAGTGCAAGGTAATGCACCTGGGAAACAAAAACCCAGGGGAAGAGTACACAATGGGGGTGAGATACTAACAACAACAAAAATGGAAAGGGACCTGGGGGTAGTCATATCAGATGACCTAAAGGTGGGCAAGCAATGTGGGAGGGCAGCAAGGAGGGTTGGGGGATACTGGGATGCATAGGGAGAGGCATCACCAGTAGAAAACAGGAAGTTATTATCCCTCTGTACAGACAGCTGGTGAGACCCCATCTGGAGTACTGTGTGCAGTTTGGAGACCCAATCTCTGCAAAGACTTAGACAGGATGGAAGCTGTCCAGAGGAGGGCAACTAAAATGGTGCAGGGTCTGCACCGGAAGACATATGAAGAGAGACTAAAGGAGCTTAATATGTATAGCCTCAAGGAAAGGAGGGAGAGGGGGAACATGATAGAAACTTTCAAGTACCTCAAGGGAATCAACAAAGTCCAAGAGGGTAGCATCTTTCAAAAAAAAGAGGTGTGCAAGAACAAGGGGGCACAATTTGAAGATGGGGAGCGGCTAGGAGGAAATTTAAGGAAGTATTTTTTCCACAGAGAGGCTTGTGGATGCATGGAACGGCCTTCCAGAGGAGGTCGTGGAGTCAAAAACAGTGGTGGAATTCAAGCACGCATGGGACAGTCATAAGGCAATTCTAGGGGGTTGGGGTAGGAAGAAGTAGGCTGCTGGTTAACTAGGATCTGCAGCTTATCCATTAGGTAGGGAAACGGGCAGACTGGGTGGGCCAAGCAGTCCTTATCTGCCGTCAAATTCTATGTTTCTATGTTTCCAAACTTCCTCAAACGTGTACAAGAGACTGCAACAGAAAAAGGCTTCTGACGTAGGGTCTGATGCAGTAAGTTTTTAAAGAAGTGGTCACGTGAACAAAGCCCACGAAAGAGGAGCACTTTTAAAAACTTAAAACCCACTCTTTCCTTTATATTGGTTAAATAAGATAATAAAATAATAAAATGGTAATATAATACACAATTTATACTGTGCTGTTTGAAATTCATAAAAACATCTACAAGTTATTATCTGTTGTCCACTTGTCTATCTATTGTTATTTTTTTTTTGGCTTGAAATAACTGTTTAATTGAAAGATTGGATTACGCTCCTTTTTACTTGGGTGGCCCAGGTTTACTCTCAGCTAAAACATCCTTTATGTCCTTTACAACCTTCCGACCGGCAGTTCTCCTTGTTTTCTCTCTTTCAAAGTCCAAATAATCTGGTGATTTTTTTTTTCTCAGTGCCGATTCTTGGCTGTTTTTCTTCACTGGCTGGCGCTAACTTGAAAAACAAAGAGAACGGGACCAACCAGCACACCCAGTACTCGAGTGCAATAAGTTTTACTGGTAAGGTTACATGCAGAATGCAAAGGCAACAATATCATACCTTTTATAAAATAAAATGAGCGGTGTAACCCTGCTTCTTGGGTCTCCTCCACAGATACAAGAGTGCGTAGCTACAGGAATACTTCCTTTCCAATCGGTTCTCCACAGCTTAGTCCATGCTGCTGACTTGAGAACACTAGTGCATGCTTTCATCTCCTCTCACATAATGCACAAATGGGTTGCTCCCATCAAAAGTTCCTATTGCCACCAAGCTGGATGGAATGTTGAGAAGAGGTATGAGCATGTGTGGAAACTGCGCCATGAGCAGCAGTAGTGACATTGGACAGTCCTGTCGGGTACCATGTTGGAGGTGGAAGTCCAGGAAGTTATGTCCTCTGACCTTGCTGCAGGGCTTTGAGAATTAAAAGATTCTTTGTAGGAGCTGTATAACGGGAAGTGGGAAAGCTAGACATCCAAGCACGGAATATAGGAATGGTCAGGAGACCTGATCAAAGGCCTTTTCTACATCAGGGCTCAGTGGTAATGATGGGGAGAGGGATTTCTGCATCTGATGTACCTGTATTACACACATATACAGATACACAGAAGGTGATGGCAGATAAGGACCATGTGGCCCACCTAGTCTGCCCCTTTTCCCTATCTAATGCATTACCACAGACCCTAGTTAATCTGCGGCTTACCTTCTCCTCCCTATTGCTTGAGTACTCTTATGTTTATCCCATGCATTCTTGAATTCCCCCTACTGTTTTTTTCCCCCACCACCTCTGCAAGGAGGCTGTTCCAAGCATCCACTACTCTTTCTGTGAAAAAGTACTTCCTCATGTTGCCCCTAAGCCTACCCCCCCTCTAGTCTCATAGCATGCCCCCTAGTCCTTGTACACCTTCTTTTCTGAAAGATGCTACCCTTTTGTACCTTGCTTATACCCCTGTTGTATTACATGTATGGTTTGATGGATTTTATTTGTGGTTGTGGATGACTTGACAAAGCTAGTTTGGACTCTACGTATAAGAGAGGGTAAAACTCTGTCCACCCACTGAACTATGCCAGACACGAAAAACTTATAGTCAGTGTTGAGTGCTGATATATTGTGGTATGAGGGGGCAGAGGAGGTTTTTAAATCAGGTTTAGGGATTACTGAATAACGTATTTTATACTGGATAGGTAATCATGCACAACTAGCCTGTGCTGCTACACAGGGGTTCTGATGACCTCTTACCTAGACAGCAAAGTTCAAGAAGTCCAAGGTAATTAGAACCCTGAAGTGGCAGTTGAGGCCAGTTGGGCATGTGGTTGCCCATCCAACGTTTTTTATAGTGTATAGTTAGGGATTAGGTTCTTCTTGCAGTTTAATCATCTCTGTACAGTTGTTTGGAATGTGGAAAAACCTCCACAGCCATAACAGCAGTTTACTTTCATTTTCAACTGCTTGATGTGCAAGCAGCAGTGCTTTCTATTGAAAAACAAAACCCGTGCAGTATCTAGACCAGGAGTTTTCAACCTTTTTGAGTGCACAGACAACCTACCAGCAATGGTGGCCCCCTGGTATTCTCACTATAATGATGCAGGTGAAACTATGAGTGAAACACCAGTCTTGCACAATTCTACTTGAAGCTACAGTTACTAGGTGTCTGGGGGGGGGGGGAACACACAGCTGATTAAACACCTGCACAGAACAGGCAATTGAAGAGTTCAGGAAGTTGAAGAGTTTAGCCTTAATGCAAGTCGTGATAATAAAAATGGAAAAAGCAAACTTACAATAGAGGTGGCAGCAGTGGTGGAAAGCTTAAAATATTAGGAAACACTCAACAATGAGGCAATAGTAACTAGAACAATGTTAGAGTATTAACACCTGCACAGAATGGGCAATTGAAGAATTCAAATTCCGTGGAGTAGAGGGGAGAGACATTGTCACTGCCTTGAACTTTTTAGGTATCTCAGGGGGTGGGTGGGGCACACAGAAAAGTCATCAGTTCAGATCAGTTCAACAATTCTGCTCAGACACCTGCGATTCATGGAACTGATTAGTGGGCAGAGACATTATTGCAGCAGCACTTTATCACCTGTTTTCACTTGTTTTATCACTTGTTTTATCATTGGGAACTGTTTTATTGACTCAAGGAAACAGATAATGTGGTAGTTTGCATGCCTCTCACTGCTTTTTTCCCCCTGAAGTTAATATTTTTGCTTCTTGCTCCATGGACCACCAATGCATTGCTCGGGGCCCCCCTGGGGACCATGTACCGCCAGTTGAAAAATCCTGCTCGAGAGGGTTTTTTAGAATGCTGTTCTACCACAGAATGGTACAATCACATTCTATGACCTTTGAACTGTGATACAACAGCATTTGGAAAGGGATGGAAAATGATATACAACAGCACTTTACTATACATTATAACATACTTTTGATATGCTGGTTTGCTGTTATTGATGTCACTGACAAATATATCTTTTTTATCTCATCATTTCTACCCTCACTCCTGTTGTGCATATCTCTATCTGTCTGTCTGTCTGTCTATCCATCTATCTATCTATCTATGGGTATATGCACGAAAAAGGGCTACCAAAGTGTGACATTAATGTCAATTTTTAAAATCTGTAATATAGCAATTATTATACGCATTTTTTGTGTTGTGACTCATTTTACAAAAATGTAGTATGGTGCAGGATAACTCCCATTTCGGGATCTGAGAAAAAGCCTCCATAAATTTGCACATGTAACAGGGGACATTAAAGCAGGGTTGCATATGTAAGGGGGAAAATGCAAGCAGGGCTGCATGTGTAACAGGGGACATTAAAGTACAACAGCAAGCAATAACAGACAGGAATTAGCATTTCAGTTTTCAAAAAGTGTATCATTCAAGGTAAAAAGGTAAATTGGGTTATACAACCATACATTCAAAAAAAGTATTCAATATTTACAAAAACAGAAGTTTGATGTAATGCATCAGCAAGCTATTTTGGCTATAACTACAGACTACACTATTACCACAGACTTAAACATGTACTTCTAATGCATCAGCTGTAAATGCAGACTAAACTATGACTACAGGCTCAACTATCTTTTTACAAAAATGCAGTTTTGCCAAGATATATGAAAAATGCACATGCTACATCTTGTACGAGTTCAGCACAGTACACTACAAAGCAGAGCGAGCCCATTTAATTCCATTTTTGCTGTAGCTTGTTGAACTTTGCAACAATTGTCTGTAGTTTGCCACCAGACTTGATACATGAAGGCCAAATAGTGTACCAACCTCCCACACCAAAAAAATAATCAGTGACTGCATGGTTTAGTATTCAGATTAACAACAAATGCTGTGGGTTTCCTGTGATGCACCTAGACAAAAATGGTGCACCCCACTAATAAAGAAGCCAGTAATAAACACATTTTGCAGTGCAACAACCCATCACAAACAATGTCAAGATCATGCCAAGAAAATCTACCACCCCACTAAAATTTGTGGTTGCCTAATTTGGGCACACCAAGCAAACATGCACATCTGATCAAGTCATGCCTCTCAACTGTACCACATCACGAGGAACAGTTCCTCATTTTGTTTCACAAACGCTCCTTGTTACACATTGAAAGGATGTGTCCCACATTTAACAACAACAACATTATAAATCAAAAAGGCATAGCAGTTTATATTGGAATTGGAGGCAGGTAATCTTCTTCAATTGGTAGCTATTGGGGGGATTTCAGAGGATGAGCTGGGAAATGCAGTAGCTATAGGAGGGGGTAATAATATTCTAAGGGGGGTGTGATACATGCAGAAGGTGATGAGGTAAGTATCTGAGCGCTAAAATCCGTGGGGCAAGGAGACATGAATAATGACAAGGATGGAGACTTGTAGGTAGATAAACTTCTGGAATTGGTAGCTGTTGGGGGTATTTTGGAGGATGAGGAGGGGAATGCAGTAGCTATGGGAGGGGTGAAATAATGTTCTAATTGGGAGGCGTTACATGCAGTGGGTGATGAGAGAACTAAGAGAGGTAAAAATCAGTGGGGCAAGGGGAAATGAACAAGGACACTGATGGGGAATTAAAGTTCAGACAACAAAAAAGGAAATATGAGGTCATAATTTTTGGTGATTCATTTATTAAGGGTATCAGATGGGGTGGGGGGATAGGAATACGAAAAGCTCAGTATGGGTGCATTGCTTTCCAGGGATGATAGCGCATAGAGTGAGGCATATCAACCCTGCAGAGAATAGGAGACAGGGGTGGAAACATCATTTCATAGTACATCTAGGCACAAATGACTTAGTGAATAACAGTGTTATGGAAGTCATAGCAAGGTTTAAGGAATTGGCAAGGGTATATGGAAATGAAGCAAGATCCATTGCTTTTTCAGAGGTACTGCCAGTGCCTAGAGCTAGTTTATATGTTAAGCAGAAAATCAGTGATTTTAATGAATGGTTGAGGGGATTGTGTAAATCTATGGGATTTGAGTTGGTAGGGAATTGGGGGGATACATGGGTAAACAGTAGTTTAACAGGTTGCATCTCAGTAAAGAGGGTACAACAGTTCTTAAAAATAAATTTGAGAAGTTTCTGGCATCTTATTTTGGTTTAAACTAGTGAGGGGGGGTACATATCAAGCATTTGGAGGCTAGGGCCAGTGGTGGGCTATTGCCTACCTCACTAGGGGGGATCGAGGGTATAGGGATGGTACTGGTGGGGGGGTATGATGAAAGAATTAAGGGGGACAAGAGTCATGGGAAAGGATAGGTGGTTGTCTCCATTAATGCGAGGAACCTAAATAATAAGATACCAGAGGTGCAAACACTTCTGGTGGAAGGGGGGTTGATATTGCAGTCATCACTGAAACTTGGGCAAATCATGATTGAGAATGGGACTTATTCATACCAGGCTTTAGGTTGTTTAGTAGTGATAGGGAAACTGATAGGGGAGGAGGGGTAGCTGTCTACATAAAGGAAGGAATAGATTGTCATAGGGAGGCAGGGGGTGAAGGGGACACAGAATCCTTGTGGATTACTTTATGTAAGTCAAGAAAGCTAAGCTAGGGGTGGTGTATAGACCTTCATTGTACTTATTTATTTATTTATTTATTTATTTAACAAATCGGAAAGACCTTTGAGCCAAGGGCTCTTTTGCAGAGGTTCCACATCAAGTCACAAGAATAGCAAATTACAGTGGTTTCAGTAAGTAGTACAACATGAGGAAAGTAATTACATAAACAAAAGAACAATATGGCAAGATAAATATTGTGTGAAGTGCAGCCAGTGGCCTTGTCTGAAGAGGGGTGAAAGGGCTTACAAAGACGGAAAGTACAGGGGGTGAATTGGGGGGTGGAAGGAGCAAAAAAAGAGCAAGGAGGGAGATTCCATAATGAAGTTTGAGCAGAAAAGACCCACAGGGCAGGGGGTAGAGGGAGAGAACAAAGTGAGGAAACAGAGCAGAGCAGAGAGGGGGGAAGTAGGTGTGGAGGAGTAAAGGAAGGGGGATGAGGTTGGATGAAAAAGAGGGCAGGAATGGGAAAGAGATAAGGGAGGAAGTGCTGTGAGTGGAATAGCACAGCAGCAGGATAGGGCTATACAGGGGCAAATGGTAAAAGAGGGAGGTCCCAGTGCATTTAGCTTGGTTACTTGGTTAGAGGGACAAAAGAAGGTGGAAGCCCATAGATATTGTCCTCCACATATGTGGATCATTGTCAGCAGAGATTAGGTGTAGCAATCACAAGATGGAGGAGAAGGACAAGGGGTTAGTTAGTTTTATACAGCAGAATTGTAGAAGGGGCAGCACAGTGGTAGTTGAAGACTTCAAACTACCAGGGGCATATTGGACCACCATGTCCTCTAATAGCAGCAGGGAACAGGTTATTCTGGATGTGTTTCAGGATGTGTTCCTGTCTCAGCTGGTAAGGCATCTTGCAAGAGAGGGCAATACATTGGACCTGGTATTGTCAAATGGCAATCAAATAAGAGAAGTGATGATGGATGCTCCCATAGTGGGGAGTGTTCATAGCGCTGTATGGTTTGTACTTGAGTTAGACAGCCAGGAGACAAACACAGCCACAAAGGTTATTGATTTTAGTAGGGCTGATTACAGTAGAATGGCAGAAGTACTAGGGAAGCATGTGGCCAGCATAAAACCTGACACAGATACCACCCAAAAATGGGACATCATAAGACTGGGACTTATGGAGGCCACTAACTCTAGTACTATGTGGAGAAGTGAGAAGGCAAGGTCTAATAAACCAGGCTGGTGGACCAGGGAAGCACGGGTGAAGGTGAGGGAGAAAAGGGAGACTTTTAGAAAGTATAAGATAACTGGTAAGGAAGCAGATAAGGAGGATTATATTAGGAGTTCCAGGGAGGTGACAAGGGTGGTAACGGCTGCCAAGGTTGAGAAGGAAATAAGGCTTATGCAGAGGATTAGGCAGGGTGAAAAGGGGTTCTTCAAGTACATCAGGAAGAGAAGGAAGTGCAGGGAGCAGATCTCTAGAACTGAGACAGATGAGGGATGGGTAGATAAGGGGGATGAATAGGCAGAAGTATTTGATGAATATGTCTGCTCAGTTCTTACAAGGGAGAGGGGATTACCTAATCATCATGGGCAGAGAAATTAGTGGAATGTAAGGGGAGCAAGGATGGTGGATGAGGAGATCAAAAGGCAGAGGGTACTGGATGGTCTAAGGGCTCTGAGAATGGATAAAGCACCAGGACCAGATGGGATACACCCAAGGGTTCTGAGAGAACTTGCAGAGGTGCTGGTGGAGCCTCTGACAGATGTTTTCTACACATCTATTCAATCAGGTAGTGTGCCCCAGAATTGGAGGTTGGCACATGTGGTGCCCATTCACAAAGGAGGCTGTTGGGATGATCTAGGGAACTACCAGCTGGTTAGTCTCACATCAATTGTGGGTAAACTGTTGGAGACTATCCTGAGGGAAAAATAATGGCATTTCTGGAGAATAGTCTCTTAGACGAAAAGCAACATGGGTTCACACAGGGAAGGTCTTGTCAGACCAACCTTGTGGATTTTTAAGATTGGGTGAATAAGGCTCTAGATGAAGATAAATCAGTGGATGTTCTGTACTTGGATTTCAGTAAGGTCTTTGACTCGGTGCCACACAGGGGACTGATAAGCTGAGGGACCTGGGCGTTAGCAATAGGGTGGTCAGCTGGATTGGTAACTGGCTGGAAAAGAGGCATCAGAGGGTGGTGGTAAAGCAGGAATTATCAATGCCATGGGAGGTCATCAGTGGGGTCACACAGGGCTTGGTGCTGGGACCAATGTTATTCAACATCTATGTAGCTGATTTGTCAGTTGGAGTTCAGAGTCAGATAAGTATGTTTGCTGATGAAACTAAATTGGGTGCAGTGGTGGATGAGAGGTGCTGCAGAGGGACCTAGAAACCTTATAGAGGAGGTCAAGTTCCTGTCAGCTGGGCTTCAATGCTAAGAAGTGCAGGATTATGCACATTGGAAACAGAAATTCTGGATTTAGCTATAAGCTGGGAGGTGTGCAGTTACTGGTATCCGTTGAGAAGAAAGATCTAACTGTGCTAGTCACAGGCCATATGAATCATTCTGCACAGTATAGCAAAGCAGCAGCGAAGGTTAATAGGATGTTGAGGTATATAGCAAGGGGAATCCCCTCAAGGAGTGAGGATGTGATCCTGCCACTGTACAGGGCATTGGTGTGGCCTCACTTGGAATGCTGCATATAGTTCTGGCATCCATACTTGAAAAAGGACATCAGACTATTGGAGGGTGTACAGAGGACAGCAACCAATATGTTGAGTGGGATGAGGAAAAAGCCCTATGAGGAGAGGCTACAAATGCTCAATCTGTACTCTCTTGAGGACAGAAGGGACAGGGGGATATGATTGAGACATTGAAATACTAACATACTAAATTGCCAGCAGATTAGGCCCAGTGGTCTATTGAGTCTGCTCAAGTAACTTACTACAGTTCACTCACTGCGGCTGTCCCCCTTCCCTTTTATAACCCCCCTGTGGACCCTTTACATACCCTGCCCTCTGGACCACACCCCTGTGTCTATCCCACCCTCTCTTGAAGCCTCCCACTGTCTCCATCCCTATGAGCTCTGAAGGGAGCACGTTCCAGAGTGTCACCACCCTCTCAGTGAAGTAGTGTTGCCTCGTCTCCCCCTTAAACCTCCCACCTAGCAATTGCAGGCTATGGCCCCTTGTGGCTCCATCCTTCCTCAACTGAAGCAGTCCATCAGAGCTGATCTGGTTAATCTCCTTCAAATATTTAAAGACCTCTATCATATCCCCTATCCCTCCTCTCCTCCAGGGAGTACATGTTCAAATTCCGTAGCCTCTCCTCATAGAACAGGTCTTTCAGGCCATGAATCATCCTTGACACCCACCTCTGGACCCTCTCAAGAAGGGCAACATCTCTTCTCAAGTATGGATGCCAAACTGCACACAGTACTCCAGGTGCAGCCTAAGCAGGTAGTTGTACGGGGGCAGCAGGACTGGTCTCCTTCTTGGTGTTACCCCTCTGGCTATGCTCTCCAGCATCCTATTCACCTTTGCAGCTGCCCTCCTACACTGCTCAGAATTATTCATTTTGGCATATATTGTCCCCCCAGATCCTTTTCTTCCCTGGAGACCACCAGCTTTACTCCTCCGAGACTGTAGTCATACCCAGTGTTCCTGGCCCCCAAGTGGAGTACACTGCACTTCTTGGTATTGAACCTCAGCTGCCAAGTGTGCAACCACCTTTCAAGTGTATCCAAGTCATCTTGCAGCATCCTTTTCCCCTCCTCCTTGTCTATCTCTGCTTCCAGTTTAGAGTCGTCCACAAATAGAGTCAGTTTGCTCCCAACTCCAACCCCAATGTCTGAGATGAACATGTTAAATAGTAGGACTGGCTCCAACACCAATCCCTGGAGGACACCACTAATGACCCTTCTAGGAGACAAGACCTCACCCCCAACCACCACCTACTGATACCTATTCGTTAACCAATTCCCAATCCACCCTAGTATCTTTTCCCCCAACCCCAAGCTCCTCAGCTTCTCCAACAGCCTTCGGTATGGTACCAAGTCAAAAGCCTTAGAGAAGTCCAGGTACAGGATGTCCACCAGCTTTCCCTGATCCAGAGACTAGAGAATACTTGAAAGGCATTAAGGTAAGTCATGAGGGTCTGTTTAAAATTAGGAAGGAAAGAATTACAAGAGGGGATAGTCTAAAGTTGGGGGAGAGGTTCAGATGGAATATGAGGATGCACTTTATCACTAAGAGGGTGGGGACAGCATGGAATGCTCTGCCAGAGGAACTGGTTTCGGGGCATCAGTGGGGGGATTTAAGGGGGGGTGAGATAAACTTAAGGTCAGAATCAAAATGGGGAGTGGGAAAGGGTAAAACAGGGGGATCAGTTGGTAGGGAGGGGTGAGGGGAGTGGGGGCAGCATCAGTGCACTATACTGAGAGCTGCACACTCAGACTTGATAGGCCGTTAGGCCTTTATTTGCTGGCTTCATCTCATGTTCATATATGAAAAATGTATTATTTATTTAACAGTGATCTTTGTGAACACAAAAGCACACATTTCAACAGTGTTCTGAGCTTCTGAGCAATTAATTTGATGAAATCTTCCACATTCTGAGGGGCAATGTTCCATGTTTGGGGGATGTACAAACGTACACTGCTAATGACACTCTTTGGTGGGAAGAAGCATGCATTCAGGAGTGTTGGTGGGTTGTACTGGCAGTGCCCAGGTAAATACAGAAAATATGCTTTTTTTTTAAAATAACAAAACCCACAATAAATACCAGGCACTCCACTCAATTTTTTAGCCCCCCCCCCAAAAAAAAGTTGTAACAGCAGCATGTAACTTACCATCCCAACATATTTGGAAAAACACATTTAAAAGAAAGCATTGGAACCAAAAAACAAAATAAATATAATTATCCACAAAATAAAGAGTCCAAAGGCTAAATACAGGTACCTAACCCTCCCCAAATAACCAAATAATGTTGTGTGCTAATCCCAGACACTTCACTCAGTCCCCCCTCTAAAAAAAGTACTGCAACAGCAGCATGTAAAATATTATTCCAACATACAGTATTTGGAAAAGCACAATTAAAATAAACCAGTGGAACCAAAAACAAACATAAATATCACTATTTCAAAAATGAAGAGCCTGAGGACTAAATACAAGTACCTAACCCTCCCCAATAACCAAATAATGCTCTGTGCTAATTCCAGACACTCCACTCAGTCCCCCCCCCAAAAAAATATACATGTAATAGACAGCATGTAAAATACAGCCCCAATGTAAAAAGCACATTTAAAATAAAGCATAGTACCTGGAAAGTTGATCTGTAAAGTTTAAGGTCCCAGATTCACATTTGAATTGAAATTTACACTAAATCCAGAAAGCAAAAAGGAAAATCCAGGGTGTGAGTCCATTTGTGCAGTTAATGAAACCCCCAGCAGTTTGCACACATTACCAAAAATAGTATAACACAAACAAACAAAAAAAAAACAATATGTGTAGCTGCAGGCATAATCATCCTCTTACCTGATGCAGTGAAGATCGCAATGTAGCAAGGGTCACACAGGAGGACAAGAGCTCTTCAGGATGAGATGGTTGATCACAGAAAAGGACTGGAAACAGCAGGGAATCATCTTCTAAATCCCCCCATGGCCCACCCCAATCTTGTGCTGACATAAGCACCCAAGTGGTCCCATGAGCAGCTCCCCAGGACCCCTGCTGACAGGGGTGAACATCCAGTGATGTGGGACCTGAAAAGAACAGGAGAGCAAAGGTTACAACTTGCAATCGAGCTGTGCACTTAAAGAAATGAGTCAACACTGTAGTACCCTAAAAAAAATGCAGCAAGTAACCTAGGGACAAAAATACAATACAAATAGCACCAACGTGCAGATTATTACAAAAGATCACAGGTAACACAAGGGGACATAAATAGTTACATATGATCCCACATCTTTAGGGTTAACTAGGGAGGGGAATCAACTTAGCACAATAAGGAAGCATAGTAAATGAAAGCAGGACACAGAATTAGTTACAAAATTCTTTTTGTTGCCAGAAATGTTGAGTTAAATGACACTGAAAGACTATTTCATACGCATGGGTACCCATTAGAGTTTCAAACCCTAACACCCTGCCCACCCCTGAGACAAATGAGGGGTGGAGTCTTCCTTGGCATTGTCAACCCTAACACTTAGCTCAATGTAGTAACAAAAAAGATGAGATGGGATGGAGACAGGTGTGTATGTTTCATGAGTGTATAAAATGAGGTAGGCACCTGTGGCATGGAATGACATTGTGGTGGCATGGAATGATGTTTCAGTGGGGATTTGACAATTTTCACTACCTGGTTCATGAGGTGGGGTAATAAGGCTATACTGATAATTTTGTTACTGTTATCCTACAAATGGAAGCGCAGGGCCTTTTGGGCCCTGCACTTCCAGAGAAACATACATATACGCATCTGTGGAGGAATGGGCCCTGCGCTCCAATAGGCAAGTAAGGATATGATTACACTATCTCAAAAAGTATTGATGGATGGGAGCACAGGACCCAGAAGGCCATGCGCTTTCACTTGTAGGACAACAGCAACCAAATTGTCAGCATAGCCTTCTTATTATCCCACCTCATGAAACAGGTACTGAAAATTTTTAAATCCCCACTAAAACATCATTCCATGCCACCACAATGTCATTCCGTACCACAGGTGCAAAAACAGTTTGGACAGTATTTGAAAAATGACAGCTGTTACAATTATGAGGTGGTGTAAAAAAATTGCTATGCTAATATTTTGAGGTGAGAATATTTTAAATTACCACAGTTACAAGTGAGCACAGGAACATTTAAATGGATGCACATTATTGCCATTTTTACATATTTTGACCCCACATTTTCAACATAGCCTTCTTATGACCCCACCTCATGAACATTGGTGGTGACAATTATCAAATCCCACCCAAAAGGTGATTTAAGCAAGTGACTGCAAAATTGCCTTTTGGGCCGGATTTGCAAATATCCACCATCAACATGTGGTGGGGTCCCAAAAAGGCCATGTTGAAAATTTAAGTTCAAAACATGCAAAAATATCAAAGTTATGCCACAAATTTGATAACCCCATTGAAATACTTTGAACTGCACTTACCTTACTTTCTCATATAGTAGCAGGCATTTCCAGCAGCAAGACGTGCCTTCAATCAGAGAGTGAATCTTCAGGACCTGTTCAGGTGAGTGAGGGTGTGTGGGGAATGTGGAGGGGTTGCAGGGTGGTGGGTGCTCAGTGGGAGGGTGGGGTGTGTGGGTCGGATCAGCAAGGGGCTGCTTTTCTTTTTACAGGTACAAAAAGCAAGACATCGAGGGACAGTTTTCTGTATTACAGGCAGGACAGGAACTGGAGGGTGTGGGGGTGCCAATAGACACCTGGAAAAGAAAAAAATGTAAATGGAGACAGCCATCAGAGGGTGGGGGGTGCCGTTAGACACCAGGGAAATAATACACCATACAGGGATGGTGATTGGTGGGTGGGGGGTACCACTAGACACCAGGGGAAAAAAATAAATGATTAAGGGGACAGTGATCGGAGGGTGGGGGATGCAACTAGACACCAGGGAGAAAATACTAGATTTTTCCAATCACGAAAAAGGATTGGCCCCAAACAAAAAAGGATTCCTTTTTCATTTTATACAACTGGGATGTAAGTCACAAAAAAGGATTTAAAATGTAACAAAAAACACATTTTAGAGTCATTTTCCGACACTTAAGTGCATAATCCACCTAACGGGGTCTGATTAGCCAGATAGATGTGTTGGTCTCTCTCCATTATGTCATTTTTGTGGCTTTTGAAAAATGTTTTTTTAGAAAAAATGGAAATAAGATGGTGTCAAATAAAAAAAGATTATTCCAATATAAAACAAGTTCTAGCCAGAGCAGATATGGCTGTGGAGAGCTGCCAAATAACCAAAGTTACTTGTGTGTGTAGAAAATGTTGAATACCTGGGTCTAACCCAGCCATTTTTTGGAGTTTTTTCACAAAATTTCAACATGGCCTTTTTAGGACCCCGCCTCATGAAGAGTGCCACTGTCATTTCATTCACTTGTCCTGAAAGGCGATTTTGCAGAGCAATTGTGCCATTCTGTGACACAGGTGCTTAAATATGTTTTAGGCATAATGTGAAAAATGACAGCTGTACTATTAATAAGGAGGTGTGACAAAATGGCAATGTTGAAAATCTGGAGTGAAAATATTAAAAATTGGTGAAGTTAGGAGCGTGCATAGAAACTGTGCAATGCACGCTCATAATTGATTTATTTAGTTTTTGTTGACCGGGTAAGTGCACTAGACAAATCCTGCCTATTTTCAGGCATGACCCGGGGGAGGGGGATACAGATGAATGCCAACTGACCTTAAACCAGATTAAGCTGTTGGTGGTATTTTTAGTGAATGAGGGAAATTTGGCCAGGACACTGGGGAAATTCCCCTACTAAGTTGCGGTCAGTAGAGGGGGTTATCGCGCTGCTAACATGGCTGACGGCTCTCTGAGTGTGGAGGAGCAAGATGTGCAGATTGTAGCTCTGCAGGATTTCATCACTGATGAACGGGAGAATCAGGATTAGGAATCAGGAATCAGGAATCAGGAATCAGCTCAAATTGTTGCTGAGGAAATGGCTCACGGAGATCTGCAGGCTAGCGAGCATGCAGCGGGGGTTTCAATGCAGCAACCTATGGCAAATAAGTCCTCAACTGTGGAAGGTGAGACTACTTCTGTTGAGAGAGTTTTGGATTGGGCTGGTCCCTTTGCTGCAGGTGGCTCAGTGGTAGCTGAGACAGCAGAATGCCGGATTGCTGACACCGAACGCATCACTACTACAGCTGGGGAAAGGAATGCAGTAGTGTCGGCGTTGTCTGACTGTGCTGCCAGCCGCAGCAGGCAGCTGTCAAATGTGGAGAATGCTGCAGCGTGGTCCAAAGAATCTGCCCTTGCTCAGGCAGGGTGGATGCAACAGCTGAATGGTCGTTGGGTCCCGGACCCTAATTGGATTTTATTTTCTTCTATGGAGGCTTTGGATTCACAGGCGCCTTCTCATATTCAATGGGGTGCTTCCCCTGCAAGTCAGACTTTGTTTCTTCCCCCTATGCAAGATAAAGTGGACTTAGAGACTGCATCAGACTTGGCTAATGATGATACACCTCCTTACGAGGGCCCACCACGGCAGTCCCCTGCTCATTCACCACGCGGCAATGATGCAAGGAGGGGCCCCCACTTTTCAGATTTATTCAAAAACAACAAATTAGAACAAGCCCCTCGTAGGAATGCAGTATAACTCAGGTACAGGGGTGGCTTGCCTGAACACCCAGACAGGGCATATGTTGCCAGGAAGCTGTTAAAAGATTCTATGAACATTTTGGCCATGGATGTATATGCATTAATAAACATCCATGGAGAAGACACGTTTGATATTAGTTTTAAGCATTTTTCTGGTTTAGACAAATTTTGGCAAATATACGAAACTTGCAAGACTTTGCCTTTATGGCTACCTTTTTGGGTGATTCCCATTACTAAACCCCTGTTTAAAACAATAAACATTATGTTTAGGAATGAGGGAGTGAACGTGGGGGATATACAGTATTGGTTGGAGAAAAAATGCACTGTTTTAGGGCCCCCTGAGCCCATTATTGATTCCGAGGGTATTTTGGACTGGGGCATTACAGTTTAAAGTGAAATTGCATATTGTGGATAATGATGTTGTGCATTTACCCAATTGTTTCTTTTTAGGAAAGGACAGGGGGCTCTGTTTTTATCCAGGCCAACCCAAAGCATGTTATCGATGTGGCAGCAAACGTCATTTAAGCAGTGCATGCGACAAGGTTAAGTGTGTGCTTTGTGGGGAGATGGATCATGATAGCGAAGTCTGTAGAAATGTGTTTAAATGCAATTTATGCGAAGAAGCCACTCATGCTTATCATCAATGCCCTTGGGCAGGTCAGAATCGGCAGGAAGGACCCAATAAAGAAGCCTTAATAAATCAGGCCCTGGGTAGGTATAGGCCTCAGGCACCTTCTAATTTGAAACAAACATGGAACCTACTAGCCAGAGGGGTAGGGATACACCTCAGGATTCACAACCTAGTCATTAACAGACTCCAGAGCTGGAGTCTGAGCAGCTGAGACCTTCAAACCAGGACCAGACAATTGTTTTGACTGAGGTTCCTACTACTGGTAGGGGACCGGTTCCTGATACTTTTCACCCCCCCCCCGAGGACCTTCCGGTAATACCCCCACCAGATTCGGATTTTCAAACCCCTAGAAGAATCACCTGGGCAGTTACTAGACAGAAGGGAGTTTCAGGCACTTGTCACACACAAAATGCTTTCCAAGTCTTGGCAGAAATGGAGGGGGATTCTGGCTCTGAAACTTCTAAATCAGAAGCTTGTTCTGAGTTGGAGGTGGCTGAGGAAAGTGAAAAAGACCTCTTAGAGTTGAAAAAAGAGAAAGGCAAAAAACAGAAACAGGATAAACCTTTACCCTTGTCTTAAATAAACATGGCCTGCCTAAAGATGATATCTCTTAATTGTTGTAGTATTAAGAACTACAGAAGGTGTATGGTTTGTTTGATGCATTGCAAGAATTTACAGGCTGATATGATCTTTTTGCAGGAAACACATTTGTCTTCTTTGGCTGAAGTTACTTAAGTTAAAAAGGCATGGTGGGAGGGCCCTTCCTTTTGGTCTTTTGATCCTGATGCGGCTGACGGGGTAGGAGTTATTTTAAACCACTCCACAGTGCAAGTTATACGGCTTATTGACATACTGCCTGGTAGAGCTTTGCTCATTGATTGCTATTATAAAGGGTATTCTCTCAGATTAATCAACACCTATGGCCCCCAAGTAAAAACATCAAGGACTGAGCTATTTCAGGAGATCAAACCTTATCTGTTTACTTCAAAGCACATTATTTGGAGGGAGATATGAATTGCAGTTTAGATGTCCACATAAGGGATAATGTACAACAAAAAACTTACTGTGATTCTCATGCGCTCACACAAACATTGGCAGTCGCAAACCTTGGGGATGCCTATAGGAGGCTTTATAAGACTGATGGGTTTACTTATCAGAGGGCTTCCTTTGTAACAAGGATAGATTATTTTTTTATATCTAAATATTTAGTGACACAACATTTTTCTTTACAACATTGTGATTTTTCAGATCATAAATTACTTTATTGTGTTTTGGGGTTAAATCAGATACCCACAATGTTTCCTTCCATTGGTAGGAGATGGAAATTGAACTCACGGCTATTAGCAGATGCTTCTTTTTTAAAACAACCTCAGTATTTATTGAGTTCTAGGAAATCAGTTGCAGATTTTTATGATGTCTGGGTTTCTTGGTGGATGGACACCAAAACTGCCATTAAGGATATTTTTATTTTTAATGGTAGGAAGAGGAGTACCTCAGATTATTTACAATATTTAGACTATAGAAACCAATGTTATAAATTGCTGTCTAGCCCTCGGATAACGTCCCCAGATGTACAAACACAATTAGGGGTTATAAAACATAAAATGAAACAATACCAATATGACAGGGCAGTCTCCATGTATGCAGAAATGAGATTTGGCATGCAACTACAGCCTTTTAAAGATCCGTATGCTGCATGTAAACAAAAATTGGACAAAAAAATAATGACTGGTTTAAAAAATGAAAGTGGTCAGGTTAAAACACCCAATGTGGAAATGTTGATGGTTGTAGAACAACATTTGTCTTCATTCTTTAGTACTACACTTCATCCAACAGCTACTTGGGATGAAGTTCTTCACTTCCCTGTTCCTAAAGTTCCACACACTGAAGTAGACAAGCTAAATGCATCTATTTCTCCTTCAGAAGTTCTCACAGCCATAAATAAACTTAGAACAGGGGTTTCACCAGGTGAGGATGGTATCACAAATGAGTTCTACAAATCCTTAGTGAGATTTTGGCTAACGTTTATAATGATATACTTCAATTTGGTTTGGAGGATGAGAAATTTAACTTAGCAATTCTCACCTATTTACACAAAATAGGGGATATTACTGAATTGAGCAACTGGACGCCCATTAGCCTGCTCAATACTGACTACAAAATCCTTTCTTCCATTCTCTTTAAGAGGTTGCAAATTGTAACACGATGTGTGCTTCATCCAGCACAGACTTGTTCCATTCCCCAAAGATCAATATAGCACAATTTATGATTTCTTAGAGATATCTGTGAATATGGGGCCCAGAATAAATTATCAGGTTTTATTTTGTTTTTAAATCAGTCTAAAGCTTTTGACAAGGTTTTCATAATTTTTTGTTCCAAGTCCTAGAGAAGTATGGTATTCCCTCAACTTTTATTAAATATGTTAGAACATTATATGTAAATGCATGATTCTGTCCCATAATAAATAACCTACTGGGAAATGAAATTTGTTTAAAACAAGGGGTTAGACGGGGTGCCCTATAAGCCCTCTATTATATGCGTTTGTGTTGGATCCCATAATACGAGAAATTGAGCATAATCAAACAATTCACAGTTTGACTCCATCTTTAAGTATTCCAGCCCAAAAATTGTAAGTTTATGCTGATGACATACGTTTATTGGTGACAGATGTTCAGTCTGGACAGAATGCACTTAAGACAATTGAGCAATTTTCAACATTAAATGGTACAATTTTAAATTATGAGAAAAGTGGTTGTCTTGCAGTAGGCAGGACCCCACCAGTACAGAGTAAATGGGGTATTCCTGTTTCCGGTTCACTTAAAATCTTAGGTCTCCATTTTGGGAGTGGGGATCAGGCACTATTGAATTGGGAAAGGCACTTAGTTGCAGGTGAACATAAAGTTCAACAGTGGAAAGCTTGGGGGTTCTCAAAAAAGAAAAGGGTGATGGTAATTAAGAAGTTTTTATTGCCAGTTTTTTTACATCTATGTTCTTTTTTTCCTATTCCGACCTCCCTGGAAACTAGGCTGTATAGTTGTTTTTTTCAGATGGTATGGAGGACTAGGTTAAACCCCATAAAATGAGCCTTTACTTACTTAAAGGTTTCACAGGGTGGACTTGGGATGGTTAATCTGTTGTTTTTTTTCCTCTCTTTTTTCATGATAGCTTCCTTTCAAGTGAAAGCCCTTTCTGATTGTCATCCATTGTCTATTTGGGCCCAGTCATTGTTTCACTAATTTATGTCCCAAATGGGATGGTGGTGGCATACCAAAACAAAATTCTAAGCATGCTGCACCATCTTATGCAGATTCAGCAGTCAGAAAACTTAGGGAATGGAAACTGGGCAAGGCCCAATTGCATGATATTTCTAGGAAGCATTTTATGAGGAAATCATGGGGATTTTTTTTGTTCAGGTAGATTTCCCTTTTTGTGTTCCCACTAAGATCCTTCAGGCATTACGCACATTAATAGATAAAATAATACCATCTCAAATGTGGGATGCTCAATGGCTAAGCTGCCATGGCAGGTTAGGAGTATGGGGTAACCTGAAGCACAAACCCATTGCAGACAGACAATGCATTAGGCCTGAATGTGTTGGTCAGGAAGAAACTCAAGAGCATTTTTTTCTCCAATGTCCCTATTCAGTGCAGTTTTGGACAGACCTAGCATTCCGGTGGCAACGGGGTATGGCTCGCCATATTTCTTATCAGAGTTTGATTTTAGGTGATTACACAGGCTTTTTAGGGAGGTACCATACGAGTACTTTAACTTTGATCTTTGTATGTATCAAATATTATTTATGGCAAGCCAGGTGTCAGTATTCTCTATAACACACACTGTACTTCCTAGTATTGTTTTACTTAAGCAGATTGAACAGGCTATTGTCAGACAGAAAACTTTGGAGTATGACTCTATTGATAGTCAATTATTTAACAGTTATTGGAAACATGTTTTATGGATAACCAGATTTACTCTTATCCTAATTTGTGTATGGCATGCATTAGTAATGTTTAAGTTCTGAACTACAGGCTGCATGAATTCATGTCTGGGGGATTATTTTTGTTATTACACTTTCTTTTCTTTCAGTTCGTCTATACCTTTTTGGATTTCTGTATGATTTTGAATTTGTGATGTATTGTTTTCTTTCTAATAAAAAATTCCCCTACTCTTTTCGATTAGTGCCATGGGATCTTTAACATCTACATAAACTACCACCAGTCTAGGCAGATGGGACCTCGGTTTAACATCTCATCCAAAAGATGGCACCTCAGAAGTGCAGCACCCCTCTCATGCTGCACTACAGTGTCAGTACTGGGATATTAACCCAAGTGCCAGATGTGGGAACTGAACCCAAAGCCCTCTGATATCCTGGCCTCAGAGGTGAGTGTGCTACCTACTGAGCCACTGACAATGACAATGACACTGATAATGCAGTAATTTTTTTTTTATTTTGTTTACCAGATTTGCAACATCGGCTTTTTGGGACCCCACTTAATGAACAATGGCACTGTTGTTTCATTAATCAGTCCCGAAAGGTGATTCTCACAGTGGCCATGAAATCACCTTTTGGGACTGAGTAATGAAATGACAGTGACAGTGTTCATGATGTGGGGCCTCAAGAACCCCATGTTGAAAATTTTGGGCCAAAATTCCTAAAAATGACTGATATATCACTGCCATTATACCAAGCTTCCCTTTGATCCTTCAGTTTGTGGTTCAGCTTTGAAGAGTGCAGACGTGTCCCGGTCCAGAGAAGATGACAGCGCCAACCTCTGGCGGTAAGTATGGGGTGTGGGGGTGCAGGAGGTGGGTGCTCAGTGGGATGATGGGGATGGGGAGGGGGACTGGGGTGATGATGAAGGACTGTTTCTTTATTACAGGTGAAAAAAACAAAAGACATCGAGGGATGGTTTTCTTTCTTTATAGGGAAAAAATGCATAAATTTGGGCCCACTGTGGTGGGCTCCCAGTGTGCCACATGATCGGGGGGGCACATGATGCCAAAATGGGGATTGGGCACCTCGATGTCAGCGTGGCAGGAAAAAAGTAAAACAACAAAAATGTGGGCACACTGGAGCTGACTCCCAGTATGCCACATGAGTTGGAGGGGTGCATGATGTCGACATGGGGATTGGGCACCCTGATGTTGGCACGGGGATGGGGAATGGAGGGAGTGGGGAGGACAGCAGCAGTGGGAGAGAGTGGGAGGGTTTTCTTTGCTTACAGTGCTGGGAGAGAGCAGGGAGAACAGGAGCAGTGGATGGTGCAGGAGGAGTGCCATCCAAAAGATGGCAGTGGCAACAAAACTGCACATACATGGGCACTCATGCATGCCTAGTTGCAGTGAATGGCATTCTGCCATTCACAACATGACAGTGCCAGTGGAACTGCGCATGAGTGCAAGTCATGCATGCGCAGTTCTTGCCCTGGAATGTGGAAGTAACAGCCAAAATAGTGCAGCTATTAATCCATAGTGGCCAATTGAGTGTTTCAAGCTCCACTGGACTTTTAGAAGGATACTTCCAAATGTCCAATGGAAGGTGCCATGATCAGCTGTTTTAAGACAAAACATGCCAAAATGGCAGTAGACTCCACCCACAGCCGTAAAAAGAATCATTTTTCATTTCATACAGCTATCCTGAAGTGCTTACTAAGCATACTTAGAACAGAAATTTAAACATTAAATAAATTAAATAATTTTGAAATGGATTAATATTTTTCCAACAAACCAGAAAAAGGCACATCTGTGTCCCAGCCCTTGTCTACCCTGAAAATTTCAGGCACAAATTCCAAACTGTCTGGGTTGTAGGCTAGTTCAGAGAAAATCAGCTTAGAAACAGCAAAAGACACCCCACCAAAAAAAACACCCTTTTCACTCTCCAGAACCTGGAATCCACCCATTTGACCAGAACAAAACTAAGTACATCTGGAGATCTACCCTACAATACTGCACATGCAAATTGTCATGCAAATCTGTTGACCGGTTGCAAAGTTATTAAATTGCAAAATGTGAGGTTTAACATTAAAGTGCCTGCTCATGCCTAACTATAGAGGCACAACCACAACCATGCCCCGATATCTATATCTATATCTATCTATCTATCTATCTATCTATCTATCTATCTATCTATCTATCTATATATTTATATATTTATATACCATGGGGGTGAGATCAATTCCAGTGAAATAAATCATGTTATTTTCACTGCAGTGGAATAAATCCTCCTGACATCAGCAGAATTAAAATAAATACCCTTTATACCTACTCTGCTGACATCAGCCACCTGCATGTGAAAACATTGAGAAACACCCCTGTAATTTGCCTACTTCTGACACAGCCCCTATACTCAAATCAACACAATTAACATGCATAATCACAGTCACCTGCAGCAGTGCTTCTAAATGTAGCAGCCTGCAGATATCTCGTACTGCATTTGAAAAGCTGACTGCATTGGACCAGTAAAGCCTGCATTCTCACATATTGACCTGCAAAACAAAAAAGAAGCAGCACATTCCAAACATGAACCTTCCAAATTCACAAAAGAATGCTATAATCATGCACAGATCAACAAACTAAGCCTTAAAACATAAACCAAACAGCAAAATCATCGCATTCCGACTTGGATTGAGGCACACGATGGCGGTGAACATCTCCAGACTTACAACAGGATAGTTTGCATTACTTTTAACTTACAGTTATTTAACTATGTAACAACCAGTTGCTTTAATTTCACACACTTGTTCCAGCAGTAAAAAATAAACGTGTAACTGTCACAGAGTGCCGAAACTACTGTATGAAATGCTACTATAAAAATAAAACAGTGAGCAGCACAACAAATGTAAAATGTGCACCAAGCATACAAACACATGAAACCTAAAACTCGTAAATAAATGTTAAAGATCCAAAAATAAAGGCACAGACCTGCCAAGGGAAATCACCACCATGTTTCTCACTGCCACACAAAAGAACCCCCCAGCCAACCAAACACCAAAATACAGCACACCCAATCAACACACACACACACATCAACCAATCACAACTCATTTCAACAACCCATTCATAAAATCTCTCACACACACTACCACAGCACCAACATCATTTAAAGAGACATGAACCTCACAACAATAAACATAATTCTCTCACTAAAATTGATCTCACCCCCATGGTATAAATAGAACACATGATGTGCAAATCATGGAATGTGGAAAATATTTTCACTCCTGCATCATGAGCACTGTATATTTCACTCGTGCCTGGCACTCGTGAAATATCCAGAGCTCACTCTGCAGGAGTGAAAATATTTCCATATTCACTCCTGCCCATCATGTATCCTATATATATATATATATATTATATATATTGTATATATATATATATATATATATATATATTCATTACAAAAGACTCCGTTAATGCATCAGTTAGGATGAATACTATAGCACAAAAAGCAGGGAAATGAGGCAAAAAAGCAGGGAAATAAGGCATTAGGGTTTTCTGCCCCAATGCCCTACCTCGAGGGTTTCCACCCCTACCACTCCACCCCCACCTCTCCACCCTCGACACACCAACAGGTGTCTGGATGTGCATTGGGGTTGTCAGCCTAACTTTCACCCCATTCTCCTATACTGCACCACCTCATCTTGTTTACACACAGAATGGGGTGAGAGTTAGGCCATCAACCCCAAAGCACATCCAGACAACTGTTTGTATGTGGATGGTGGAGGTGGAGTGGTAGGGGTGGGAACCCTGTGATGTGGCATTAGGATTGGAAACCCTAATGCCTCATTTCACTGCTTTTATCACTATTGTATTCACCTTAACTGATGCATTAAGAGAGTTTTTTTTGCAATGAATTTCCCTTTTTTCAGATAGTATAATTGTATCTTTATTTTACTGTGACTCCCATCCCTCCATCCAGATAGTACAACTGTGTCCATATGTCACACTGGGCCTCCATCCAGATAGTGCAACAGTATCCATATGTCACAGTGGGAGCACAGGGTCCTTCGGACCCTGATCTGTCATCCCTTCACAGGTGCACATATGTATCTAGGTGTGGAAACACAAGAGTCTCTGGCCCCAGTGTCCCACACACAAAGTTACAAGCTGGCATAGTGTAGTCGCAACAAATAGTCATGACTGTGCCATCTGAAATAATTTTCACCCCAAATGTTCAACGTAACTTTTTTATCACCTCACTGCATATACCAGTACAGAAAACTTTCAAATCCCTGTCGAAATATAATTCTGCACAACTGTAATGCTGTTTTGAGCCACAGGTGCAGAAAATTTTTTTTGGCAGGATCTGAAAAATTACAGCTATATTATTCATGAGGTGGTGTGAAAAAATGGTAATGTTGAAAATCTGGAGTGAAAACATGAAAAATTGGAAAAGTTATGAGTGTGTGTAGAAACTGCACAATGCACGCTAGTAACACTGTCGTTTTTTGGAATTTTTTTACCAAATTGTCAACATGGGCTTTTTGGGACCTCCCCACATGAACAGTTGCACTGTGATTTTGTTAATCCATCCTGAAAGTTGATTTCATGAAGTGACCATGCCATTCTGCCCTACAGGTGCGAAAACATGTTTCGGGCAGGATGTGAAAAATGACAGCAGTACTTTTCATGAGGAGATGTGAAAAAATGACAATGTTGAAATCTGAGGTGAAAATATAAAAAACTGGTGAAGCTACAAACGTTACATAGAAACTGCACAATGCACACTCATAACACAGTCATTTTTTGGAATTTTTTCATCAAACTTACAACATGGGCTTTTTGGAACCCCACCTTATGAACAGTGGCACTGTTATTTCATTAATAGGTCCCAAAAGGTGATTCCACGCAGTGACCATGAAATCACCTTTTGGGACCAAGAAACAAAATGACAGTGACTGTGTACATGAGGTGGGGTCCCAAGAACCCCATGTTGAAAATTTGGTGCACAAATTCCTAAAATTCCCTGAGATATCAACACAAGTTTAAAACCTCCATTGACTCCCATTATGCAGTGCTTACCTTTGATTCTTCAGTTTGTGGTTTGGCTTTGAAGAGTGAAGATGTATCCAGGTCCATAGAAGATGACAGAGCTGACCTCTGGAAATAAGTATGGAGTAAAGAGGGGATAAGGGGGTGGGTGCTCAGTGGGAGGTGGGGATGGGGATGGGGACTGAGGAGATGACAAGGGACCATTTTCTTTTAACAGGTTATATAAAAGAAAATACATCGGGGGACAATTTTCTTTATTTACAGGTACAAGACATAAAAAAAACATATATTGGACACAGTGGGGTGGGATCCCAGTGTGCCAAATAAGTCTGTGCTGGGGGGGATACATACTGACACAAGGATTGGGTACTTTGTGTCGGTGCGAAATATACAAATTTGCTGGGAGAGCAGACTACCTCGATGCAGGATCCTGCATCGAATATTTTGATTCAGGGTTCTGCATCGAAGAAAATAGACTTCAGGGGATGGTTTTCTGTATTTCACAGGTTTTAAAATACTGGAACATTTGGGCACACTGGGGTGGGCTCCCAGTGTGCCAAATAAGTGTGTTTGGGAGGGGATACATACTGACATGGAGATTGGGCACCCTGTGTCGGTGCAAAAAAAAGAAATTTGCCAGAGGGCAGACTACCCTGATGCAGGATCATGCATCGAAATTATCGAAAGTTCAATGTGGGACTCTACATCAAAGAAAAAAAATGTCAGGGGACAGTTTTCTTTTTTCCAGGTGTAACACTTGAAAAGTATTCTGTATAAGTTTACAGAGTGGGTCTTCCTTGACTCTACATTTGGCAGCATGAGTTCCAGCTGCAGCTGCATAAGTCAAAAAAATATCACTCTTCTCATACAGAGAACAGGTTACAAGCCGTTCTCTGTAAGCTGGCACCTGACAAAAAAAACTTCTTTGGGGCGAGCCTAAAACAAAAAAAAAATCAGAATACACCTGAAGGAGTCCTCTTTAGCTGTGCTCTGATGTTGTTTTTTTAACATTCTGTACTTCAAGATCCTCACTAAGTGGCAAACAAGATGGTGGACGCAGCACAGCTCAGTCGATAGAATGACTTTGAACTTTATGCAAAATACTAGCCTTATTTGGGAAAAGAAGCTGGAATTTTGCACAAAGTACTTGCATTGTGTGAAAAATATATTTTTCATGCCTGACATATAAATTTTACATAGGAAATAATGGAGAAATTTAAAATGCATAACTTTTGAATGGATTAATATGTTTTTACCAAACCTTCAAAAAGGCCATCTGTGACCCAAAGGCTTTCTTCCCTGAAAAGTTCAGACCAAAACCTAAAGCTGTTTCTGAGATCCAGGATGACAAAGAAAGGTAAAAAAAAATCAGATTTGCTTGTATTTTCAACACATTATATCTCAGAAATCACTCAACAGATTCCCATGAATGTTGGCAGCACAAGAGACCTACCCTTGAGATTATGCATGCCACATTACATGCAAATCCATTGAACAGTTCCATAGTTATTTAGGTTCAAAGTTTGGACTTTAACATAGAAGTGCAGTTTTGCCCTAACTATACTGGCATGACTGTGCCAGTATAATATATCTAGAATAATGTATGGGGTGGTGTGTGTAACGAGAAGTTTACACACACCAGAGGGGTAAGATGCTACATAAACCCCGAGAGCGAAGCTCGAGGGGTTTGTGCAAGCATCTTACCCCAAGGGTATGTGTAAACTTCAAGTTTACACACAATACCCCATATTTTATTTTTTATAATTAATGGTGATTTGCACTGTTTGCTCAGCTTTGCGTGACTTAGCGAGGCTTTGCGCAATTGAACGGCATTGTGTGACTCTGTGCAGTTTGCTGTTATTCACACTCATGTATAATGGAAATTATGCTACGGTTTCACTATGGGAAAAAGGGGAAGCCATTAATTTATATATATATATATATATATATATATATATATATATATATATATATATATATATGTTACACCTCAAATTTTGCACCTTAATAACTTTGCCACCATATGATGGATCTGCCTGCAATGTTGCATGTATGGTCTGGTACCATAGAACTCTGGATCTGGCAAGTTGTGTTATGGCCGGATGTATGGTTGTGGAGCTATGGAATGCCAACAAGCACAAAAAAAATTGACTTTTTGAGCATTTCTTTGCTTGCACCCACAACCCATATAATTTGTCCATTTGGTCCAAAATCTTCAGGGAGGATGCAGTCTGGGTCACCAGGGTCAAAGATTTGGTGTAAAAATATTGAACCATTCAATAGTTATTTGAAAAACTAATTTCCCATTATAGTCAATGGGAGAAACATATATGTGTTTCACAAAATTTTCGCAAATGCACTTTTACTTTTGCAAATGGCCCTTTTACTTTCATGCTTTGGCCAACTTGTTTTCAGTTAGTGAGAAAGAAAAACGTCTGGCATTTAAATTTGGGATCCTCTATGTAAACACTGACTGTTGGGTTTACCTAGTTGGGTCCTGCTGATGCCAGCCCTATCTTTTTTGGGGGGGTAAAATCCCCCAGAAATGCCATTTTCAACATCCGGGAAAATATACTTTCACAAATCATGAAATTAACTGCCGAAATACTTTCACAAATGCGAACATTTCGTGCTACTTTTTGCGAAACGTTTGTAATTTGCGTAAGTATTTAAAAAAAACTTGCAAATCTTTGCCATCCTTCTGCAACAAGACGGTTGGATTTTTTTGGTTGAAATTTGCAGGGTGGCAAACCCTGGTCCCACAGATGTGCCTTCTCATTGTTTGGTGCCAAAACATTCATGGGGCAAAAAGTTACAGCGTTCCGAAGTTGAGAAATTTCCCATAGGATAACATTGCAGCACCCGTTATGCCTTTCGGTGCCCATATCTCGAAAACGAAGTGAGATACAGAGTTTTCACTACTGGCAGCAACCTGTAGAAACAAGTTTGGAAAATAATAGATGACTCCTGCAGTGGAATTTTTCTCCTGCTTCCTACAGATACAGAGATATTGGCAAAAACATGTTCCAAGGGTGCAATTACAGTACATTTTGGTGCCCATATCTCAGAAACGATGCAAGATATGGATTCGGCATGAAGTATTCGCTGTCTTGATTACACCAGTACTGGAATTTTTTTCCTAGCTGCTACAGTTGCTGAGATATTAGCAAAGTAGTCTTACCTAGGTTCCTTGCCCTATAGGGCCACTGTATGTGGCTCGTGAATTGTATAAGTGGGGCGCAGGGCCCCAAGAACGCAGCTTCATGCCCATACCATTATGCCAAAAACTGGACAATGTGAAGGGAGTGCAGGGCCTGGAGGGCACGCACTTCCACTAACACACACACTTACATTACACTTTCTCAAAAAGAAGGGAAATCCATTGCAAAAAATGCCATTAATGCATCAGATAGGGTTTATAGTACAGTGACAAAAGTTTGGAAATGTGCTGTTAGGGTTCAAAATCCTAACTCCGCATTCCCCCCGCCTCACCTCACACACACACATGCAAGACACATGCAAGCGTTTAAGACACTATACCACTCCGCCACATCTGTAACCACGATAATCACAACACTGTACTTATTTCACGTAACACTATGTAATGAAAAACCAAATATAGTATCATCGACTCTATACTGCTAGCACAGTATGATGACACATTATTGCTGGCATATCTTCTTCATACAATGAGACTTAGTCTATACACATTTTCAGAATACTGAATTTATGTGTCACTGTTCAACAATTGGGCTGCTGCAGGCTACCACATGGGCATGTGGTAGCAGGACAGATACAAATGACACATACTACTTTTAAGACACTGCTCAAATATAAAACTAGCACCATCACATTTTGTTATATGGCTGCATTACCTGGAAATGCTTATAAGCAGTATGTTATTGTTAGCTTTTGATATTAACATGCTTTCACATGTTACTTGTAAACTATACTACAAATAGTTACTTTTATTACTACAGTTTGTTATTAGGACTAACTCACTCTATCAGAAAAATAAATGCAAACATACACTGACTGTTGGTAGGCTTATACTAACTCTCATTTCCAAGAAACTATCTGTGGATAACATATTGTGTGTTACATCACTTCTTCACTATTGAAATATAGGCATGTGCTTAAATCTTGTTATTGCTGTTTGTAACATAAAATTGCTTACTGTGAGGCATCACCCATGGTTGCCCAGCACATGTGTCTATCCCCAAGGCACTATAATGGAAGCAGAACTCATACAGTTGGTGACCCATGATGATGGATGTGTCTCACAGTATATTTAGAGAATTGTAGGTTACTTCTGTTACCTGATGCTGGTTGGCTCTGATTGGTTCTGTTGCCTTGGCCTTCCTTCGCCTGCTTGCATGTGTATGTGTGTGGGGGGGGAGGAATGCGGAGTTAGGGTTTTGAACCCTAACAGCACATTTCCAAACTTTTTGTCACTGTGTTATTAACCCTAACTGATGTATTAATGGAGTTTTTTTGCAATTAATATAATCATAAAAATGTTGTTAATGCATCAGTTAGGGTTGAAAACTAAAGCATCAAAAGCTGTGAAATTCGATGTTAGGGTTGCCAACCCTACCACTCCACCCCCACCCCTCCACCCTCCACACATCAACAGGCATTGGGGTGTGCCTTGGGGTCTGTGGTCCTAACTGTCACCCCATCCTTCTATACTGTACCATCTCATCATGTTTACACATGGAATCGGGTGAGAGTCAGGCCCAGTGATCCCAAGGCACACCCCAATGCCTGTTGGTGTGTGGAGGGTGGAGTACAGAGACAAAAGTTTGGAAAAGTGCTGTTAGGGTTCAAAACCCTAACTCCACATTCCTCTCCCCATACAATCATGACTTCAAAATCTCCACTGATGCTTAGTCCACAGGTGGACTAAGCTGTGGAGAGTGAAAAATCCATATCTAGAATCATTTTTGAGATACAGGTGCAAAAAGGCACCGTGAGCAACACAATTCAATGTAACTTGGGCATTTTCAGGATTTTTTTTCTCACAATTTTCAACATGGCCTTTTTGGGGACCCCCACTTCATGAACAATGTCACTGTCATTTTGTTAATGTGTCCCAAAAGTTGAGTTCACACAGCGAACGCGCCACTCTGCACCACAAGTGCAAAATCATGTTTTGGGCAGGATATGAAAAATGACAGCTGTATACTGTTCATGAGGAGGTGTGGAAAAGGGTAATGTTGAAAAACAGGAGGGAAAACATGAAAAATTGGTGAAGTTACAAGTGTGCATAGAAACTGCACAATGCACACTCTTAACGTGGCCATTTGTGGGAACGTATTAACCAAATTTTCAACATGGCCTTTTTGGGGAATCCCCTCATGAACACTGGTACTGTGATTTTATTAATCCAACCCAAAAGCTGATTTTGCACAGTTACAGTGCCATTCTGTGCCACAGGTGTGAAAACACATTTTGGGCTGGATGTGAGAAATGACAGCTGTACTGTTCATGAGGAGGTGTGAATAAATGGCAATGTTGAAAATCTGGGGTGAAAATATTAAAAACTGGCAAAGTTACTAGCGTGCATAGAAACTGCACAATGCACACTTGTAACATGGCCGTGTTTTGGATTTTTTGCACCAGATTTTCAACATGGACTTTTTGGGACCTCCCCTCCTGAACACTGGGATTGTCATTTTGTTAATCGGTCCTGAAAAGTGATTCTGTGCAGTGACGGTGAAATCACCTTTTGGGACTAAGTAATGATATGACAGTGACATTGTTCATGAGTTGGGGTCCCAAAAACCCCATGTTGAAAATTTGGTGCTAAAATCTCAAAAAATGGCTGTGATATAACATAAGTTGAAACACACAATTGACTGCCATTATATGACTTACCTTTGATTTCTGAGTTTGCGATCCAACTTTGAAGAGTGCAGACATAAGGGCAGGTGGGTGCACAGAGGGAGATTTGGGATTGGGAGGGGGGATGTGGGGAGACAATGAGGGACCGTTTTATTTCTTTCATTTTTTTTTAACTATAAGACATTGGGGGACTGTTTTCTTTATTTCAGGCAATACTACTGATCATGGAGGGGAATGCTGTCACTGGGAACACTTGGCGTGGACTCCCCTGTGTCCCGCTTTGGTGGGGGGGGCTACTGCTGACACGGGAATTGGGCACCCCATTGTCGGACATGATTTATCTTTTTTAAGGGCTACTGCCGACTGGAGATTGGACATCCCATTGTCGGCCATGGTTCTTTCTGTTGGGAACATTGGGAGTGGGCTCCCCAGTGTCTCATACTGGTGGTGGGGGGATACCTCTAGTGCTGACATAGGGATTGGGCACCTCATGTCAGCAAAAGTGTTTTTTTAAACATTTTTCCTATTTTTCGGGGTCATGACCTAGGATTCTAGGCGGTATTACGCAGATTACAAAGTAGGATTTAAATGATTAAATAAACACATTTTACGGGTATAATATGTCCATAAAGTGCAAAATGCACCAAAGGGGACATCAATAAGCAAGCTACATGTGTTGGTTCCTCCCAAGAATATCATTTTGGGTGGTTTCAAAAATTTGGGGGGGGGCAAAACTGAAAACAAGATGGCGACCATACGAAGTAGGAATTTCTCCATATGGAGCAGGATTCCTACTGCATTTCATACAGCTATATTGAAGTGCTTGCTGAACATGCTCAGAAATGATTTTTTTCAATTTTTTAAATTGCAATAACTTAAAAACTACTTATTCTTTTCACACCAGACTAGGAAGAGGCACATCTATGGGTTAGTCCCTTTCGGAGATACAACAGTAGTGCCGCAAAAATTTCATCGACCGACGTTACAGTGAAACCTTTATGTTGACCACATTTGTGGTTGGCATAAAGGTGGTCACTGCCTCCCACGTTTTCTTAAGGGGGCTTCACCCCTGAACCCCCTAAGCAGAGGGCTGTGCCCACCACATACCCCCAATTAAAATAATCAACTCTGAGTTGGAGCTGATTGGGGAATGGAGTGCAAGACCCCCTGAAAACAGTGCCAGGGTCCTTTCTGTGGGGTAGATCTCTTGATCTGGCAAGTTCTGTTCTGGTCAGATGTGCAGTTTCCGAGTTACAGAGAGGTGAAAAAACATGTTTTTACCTATTGACTTTGCTGGGATTTTTCTTTTAACTTGCTTACAGCCCAGAGGGTTTGGTTGTTTGACCTGAAATTTACAGGGTAGAAAGGGAAGGTATACACCCCCCACAGTGACAAGTTGACAGTGACCTGGCACTGTTGTCGCTATAGTGTCGGTCACTGTCAACTTGTCACTGTGAGGGGTGTATACCTTCCCTTTCTACCCTGTAAATTTCAGGTCAAACAACCAAACCCTCTGGGCTGTAAGCAAGTTAAAAGAAAACCCAGCAAAGTCAATAGGTAAAAACATGTTTTTTCACCTCTCTGTAACTCGGAAACTGCACATCTGACCAGAACAGAACTTGCCAGATCAAGAGATCTACCCCACAGAAAGGCGCATATCAAATATTATGTAAATCCATTCAATGATTTCAAAGTGTATATATATATATATATATATATCTTATACAGGCACAGTTGCCCCTGCATAGTAGGGTTGCATAAGCACTTCTATGTTAAACCTAAATGTTTGCACCTTAATATCTTTGACCCCATTCAGCTGATTTACATGAATTGTGTAAAGCACAGCCTCTGTGCCAGGTTCTCATGATCCTGCAAATTACATATACATTGGTTCAGGGGAGGCAATAATACAGAGGTGCAAAAAACACAAACATCCCATTTTTTGAAAATGTTAAGACTTTTTTTGCCGCCCGATAACTTAAAAAATATGAGGCTTTAAAACCTGAAACTCTCACATTTGATAGAGGTTGGTTCAGGGTGTGTGATTTTGTGGTTTTTAGGTCCCTCACTTGGGTAGTTTTTGAAATATTTAATAAAAATATTCTGTTTCTGAACATGCACAGTTCAAAAAATTAACGTTCTATTCAAAACTGAATTTTTGCAAAAGCAGCAGTTTGGACTATATAACAGAGCAGTCTTTAATATATGACAGCTCTGTTGTATAGTGCAATCCCTGCTATTTTCACCACTCATAGGTCAGGGAGGGGGCTACTGTCATTCTTGCCCCCCCAGCCTGACTGTGCCTCAGTGTATCTCTAATCTGCTCACCGGGAGCTCCAGTCCCTGGTGGCAGGGTATTCATTTGTCTGTTTGTTTGTTCTTTCTTTTTGCACAACTGTGTCTTATAGTTCAACCAGCAGCAAGCACCCACCTGCACTATATGACACAGCTGTCTTTAGTACATGACAACTTGTCATATAGTGCAAGTACTTATTGACACAGCTGTCTTTAATAAATGACAACTGTGTCATACAGTACTTGCACCATATGACACAGCTGTTGTTCATTAAAGACACAATCAGAGTTGTAAAAATGCAAAGCATACAAAGATGGGAAATTAAAAGACATTAGGGATTGGGGTCTCCTGAGTATCGACATATCAGTGGTGGGGTCTTACTTGGGGTTTTCAATCATATCGTCCACCCCCCACCATGGCACTACCCCTACCCTGGATCAGATGAAGTGAAATGTCATGTTTTCATGCAGGACCTGTATGGCCATGCATGAAGAAAGCTTTGGCAGATTATGTTGGCCATAGTGTATCACTATGATGCACTTGGCTGGAGCTGTATCTTGTGCTCTGGACAGGAGGCTACGGGCTGTGGGGGTGGGCATTAGGGTTGACAACCCCAAGTAAGACCCAAAAACTGAACAGTGCTTCTGTTTGGCTTCAAATGTACATTTGCATATGTGGCTTGGGTGAAGGTCATGCCTTTTGAAGATCTGGTGAAAAAATATGAATCTGTTCAAAAGTTTTGCATGTTTTTCATGTCCCATTTCAGCCAATGGCAAAATTTATATGGGCGACATGAAAACTTTTGCAAAAACATTTTTTTTTGTGCTCTGAATTTTTCTTTTCATGCTGCCATCATCTTGTTTTCAGTTAGCAAGAAAGAAAAAATGATGCAACTCAAACAATACTGCTCCTTGTTAAACACAAACACTTGTGTTTACCTAACCAGGGCCTGAGGAACTCACCCCTGGCATCTGTTTGACTGCAGATTGACTAGAAATATGTGTTTTGAAATTTTTCCACCATGTTGGTGCTTTGTTTTAGTGAAACAATTTTTTGTGTGTGCGGTAATGACCACAGACAAAAGAAAATATGCATGAAAACAAATTTTTTCCATAGGCAAAAAAAGAAATATGCACAAAAACATATTTTTTTGGTACAGAAAGATTTAATCATAAGGTATACAAATGCAAAAAATAATGTTTTCAGATAAATAATGCTTGAAAACATTGTCCCATGTGTTATTTTCCTTGTCACTTCATTGTGTCAAGGTGGATTGTGCCTTTTGCCTCAAATTTACAGGATAACAAGTGCTTGAGTAACTGGTCTGCCTTGCACTTGTTTGGTAAAAAAAAACATAGATTAGTTATGTAGTAATAGTGTTTAGAAATTTGGAAATTTCCCATAGGATAACATTGTGGCGCCCATGGCGACTTTTGACACCCGAATCTCAGAAACGATTTGAGATACAAATTTTTCACTACCCGAAGTTTAGTCCACATGGACTAGGCCCATGTGGAGGTTTCGAAGTCATGAGTACAACTGCAGTGTAATTCTTTTCCTAGTTGCTATGGTTACTGAGATATTGCCAAATAAGTGTTATAAGGGTTCCTTTTAGTACTATGGAGCTGCTGTATGGCTCTGTACTTATGTGTAAGTGGGAGCGCTGGCCCAGAGGGCCTGCACTCCCATATATGCATACCATTATGCAAACACTGGGCAATGTGAAGGGAGCACAGGGCCCAGTGGCCCTGTTCTCCCATAAACACATATCAATTACCAGTTACATTATACTGTCTCAAAAAAAGGGGAATTCAGTGCAAAAATGTCATTAATGCATCAGTTAGGGTTGATAGCATAGTGACAAAAGTATGGAAATGTGATGTTAGGGTTACCCCCATGATCCCAACCCATCCCCACCACCCTCCACACACCAACAGATGTCAGGGTGTGCAGTGGGGTCATCAGACCTAACTCTCACCCCATTCTCTTATACTGTAGCATGTCACTTGCTTACACATGGAATGGGGTGGGAGTTGGGCTTGACAACCCCTTAGCACCTGACATCTGTAATGTGAAGGTGAGGGGGTCAGGTGTGAGGTAACCCTTCCATACTGTTGCTCTGCTATCAACCCTAACTGATGCATTAACAACGTTTTTTGCAATGAATATTTATATATATATATATATTATGGTAGCACGGTAGTGCTATCATAGTTAGAGTTGAGGAGCCATTTCTATGTTAAACCCCAAAAGTTTTCACCTTAATAACTTTGCAACCATTTGACAGTGGTGCCTGAAATTTGGAATGCACAATCAAGAGCCATAGGCCTAGATATCTGCCAAGTTTATTACCAGTCGGATACACAGCTGCAGGTTATTAAGAGTGATCTATGCCCTTAGATTAACGCTTTTTTCTGGAATTCCACGGTCGCTGGCGGCGTGCAGGTCGCCTGGTTTGCGCGACCTGCCTGAAATCTTCAGGGAACATGCGGCTGGGGTCCCTGATGTGCCTTTCAAAGATTTCGTGAAAAAATATTAAACTGTTCAAAAGTTATGGCAGTCCAAACTTCTGTTTTTTCCCATAGGATAACATTACGGCGTTCGCCGCGCCTTTGAGGGCCCTTATCTCGAAAATGGTGCGAGATACGGAGTTTTTGTCTAAAATGTTGATGTATATAACTAGCCAGGAAAGTGATAATACATATGACTTTTAAAAATGTTTTCTATGTCATATGGTTACTGAGATATAAGCAATTTACTATTACAACTACTGATTTTTGTGTTCCGAGAGTCATTATTTTGCATACATTCTTTCTACTCACTGTCTTTCTCTATACAGCTTTTGGGGAAAACCAGCCTGTGTGCTTACATTACTCTTATCATTACCGTTTCTGCTTGCAGTTCCATACCCGTTTCACTTACCGTTCACGTTTACGCCACCATGTGTGTTACCCTCTGCGTTTTCATTTGCGGTTGCGTTTCCGTTGTTTTTAACATTTCTGTCTACAGTACTGTTCCTCTTTCTGTTTTGCTTTGTGTCACCATGTGCATTACTATTTGCATTTGTGGGCACAATGTTACAATACAACAAGACATCACCCCCGTGCTCCCGGCGCTGCATTACATTCACTATTTCTCATTATCATTCTCAAAAAGAAGGGAAATTAGAGGCAAAAACTCCGTTTAATGCATCAGTTAGGGTTGTTCCACAGCGACAAAGCGAGGAATTTGATGTTAGGTTGAAACCCCTTTGCCCTCAGCTCAACCCCCAAATAGAATCGGGTGTGCATTGGGGTCATCGGTCCCTAACTGTCACCCCATTCTCCTATTCCTTAGCTTCTTTCCACATGTGATGGGTGACACTTAGGGCCGATGACTTCTAATGCGCACCCGATTCCAGTTGGGGCGGGCTGAGGGTGCAAGAGTGGTTTCAACCTAACATCGAATATATATATATATATATATATATTATGGTAGCACGGTAGTGCTACCATAGTTAGAGTTGAGGAGCCATTTTCATGTTAAACTCAAAATTTTTCACCTTAATAACTTTGCAACCATTTGATGGATTTGCCTGAAATTTAGAGTACACAATCAAGACCCATACGCCTTGGTATCTGCCAAGTTTTGTACTGGTCAGATACACAGCTGCAGAGTTATTAAGCATGATCTGTGCGTGCATTTACGCTTTTTCTGGAATTCTACGGTCGCGCCTACAGGTCGCACGGTTTGCGCGCTGGCCCGAAATCTTCAGGGAATGTGCAGCCGGGGTTCCCGATGTGCCTTTTGAAGATTTCGTGAAAAAATATTAAACGGTTCAAAAGTTATTCAAAATACAATTTCCCATTATAAGTCAATGGGAAAAGTTAACAAAAAGTTCGACAGTGTCGCAAATGCATTTTTACTTTCGCAAATGGCCCTGTTACTTTCACAAATCCGCCATTTTGTTTTCAGTTAGTGATCAGAAAAATGCTTGGCATTTAAATTTGGGACCCTCTAGCAACCTAATTCTTTTTGTATTCACCTTGTCGGACCCTGAGGATGCTAGCCATGTCTTTATTTTGGGGTAAAACACCCCAGAAATATGTTTTTCAAATTTTTGGAAAAAGTACTTTCATAAAGTACATTCATGCTCACGAAAGTGTCGTAAATTTTTGTGAAAGCTTTCGCAAATTGTGACAGTACTTTTCTAGTCTGTGGGAAAATTACAGCAATTCTTTAGCACTCCCCTGCAAAAGAATGGTTTGGAGTTTTGGGCTGAAATTTGAAAGGAACGTAGCTGACATCTCACAGATGTGCCTTTCAGTGTTTTGTTGAAAAGATATTGCATGGTGGCAAAGTTACAGTACTCCAAAGTTGATGGTTTTTCCCATAGGATAACATTATGGTGCCCGACACATTACAGGAATCCTTTGGCACCCTGCGGCAAAATAACGGTTTGGTCTTTTTTCCTGAAATTTGGAGGGAACACAACCAACAGCCCACAGATGTGCCTTTCAGTGGTTTGGTGAAAAATATTACAGGGAGGCAAAGTTATGGCACTCCGAACTTCTCTTTTTTTCCCATAGGAAAACATTACGGCGTTCGACGCGCCTTTCAGGGCCCGTATCTCGGAAACGGTGCGAGATACGGACTTTTCGTCAGAAAATTACTGAAGTGTAACACTAGCCAGGACAGTCACAAATCATATGACTTTTAATTTTTTTTTCTACGTTGTACAGTTCCTGAGATATAACCTATTTAGTATTCCAAGTCCTCATTTTCTGCTCCGATACCCATTATTATGCATACATTCTTTGTACTCACTGTCTTTCTCTATGCAGCTTTTGGGGAAAACCAGCCTGTGCGCTTACATTACTGTTACCGTTGCCCTTTCCGCTTGTGGTTCCGTACCTGTTTCACTTACCGTTGATGTCTACGCCACCATGTGTTATCCTTTGCGTTTTCCTTTGCACTTGCATTTCTGTTATTTTTTGCCATTTGTGTCTACAGTACTGTTTCTCTTTCTCTTTCACTTTGCGTCACCATGCCCATTGACATTTCCATTTGCAGGCACCATGTTACTATGTGACAACACATCACGTGACAGACCGTTCCTGTCTATGCACCATGTGCATTACCCTTTCTGTTCTCATTCATGCTTGCATTACCATGTGCACCACTGTTTGTGCTTCTGTTTGTGTTGCTGTTCCTGTTACTATGCCACAATATATCACGTAGCTGGAGCACAGGGCCCAAAGGGCCCCATGCTCCCACCGCTGCATTACATTCACTATTTCTCATTATCATTCTCAAAAAGAAGGGAAATTAGAGGCAAAAAACTCTGTTTAATGCATTAGTTAGGGTTGTTCCACAGCGACAAAAGTGTGGAAATTTGGTGTTAGGATTGAAAACCCCCCTTGGACCCCTCAGCCCAACCCCCAACTGGCATTGGGGTGTGCATTGGGGTCATCGGCTCTAACTCTCACCCCACCACATGTGTAAAGAAGCTGAGGTATAGGAGAATGGGGTGAGAGTTGAGATTGATATTAACCCTGTAATGCCAGTTGAGGTGGCGGAGAGGTCAGGGGCTTCAACCTAATACTGAATTTTCCTTGCTGTTGGCTGTGGAACAACTGATGGCATTAAACAGAAGATTTTGCCTCTAATTTCCCTTCTTTTTGAGAATGAGGATGATAAATAGTGAATGTAATATAGTGGTGGGAGTGGGGGGCCCTTTGGGCACTGCACTCCCACTATGTGCAGTCTTGCCACATAGTAAGAGGAACAGCAATGCAAATGCAAGCAGCAACAGTTCTGCACATGGTAATGCAAATGTAAATGGCAAAGTAAACGTTAATAGAAAGTTAATAGGGGGGTGGGATGGGAGAAAAGGCTGTCAAGGGAGTGCCGATAAAGGAGGGACTCTGTCTCCACCCCCCTGGGGACCAGGAGGATTGCAGGAAAAGGCCAACTGGCAAAGTGCAGACCAGGAAAACAGAATCCCCATGGGAACACGAGCAGGGAAATGGAACTATAGGAAAGGGTGGAAGGTAGTCCTGCTAAATGCCAGGAGCTTGGGCAATAAAATGCCTGAGCTCCAGGTGATGCTAACTGAGGGAGCAGTGGATGTGGCAGCGGTCACTGAGACTTGGGCCACTGCAAGACATGACTGGGACCTGAACCTGGAGGGATACACTATGTTCAGGAAGGACAGGGGGGAAGGAAGGGGAGGAAGGGTAGCAATGATAGTCAAAAACTGCATTGGCATAGGGGGAGTAGAGGAGGCAGAGGGAACCGTGGAGGCAATTTGGGTCACCTTGATAACAAGGGGGGGCAAGAGAGTAAAAATAGGAGTGGTGTATAGACCCCCTGCCCTGGCGGAGGAGCTGGAGGACAGTCTGGTGGCAGATGTTGGGAGACACTGCAGACTGGGCAGAGGAATGGTGGTGGTGTTGGGGGACTTAAACATGCCAGGAACAGACTGGGAGACTATGACATCCTCTGTGATCAGGGAACAGAGGTTGTTGGATGTCTTTCAAGATGCGTTCCTAACTCAGCAGGTGAGGGAACCGACTAGGAAGGCACGGGTACTGGATGTGGTCCTGGCAGACAGTGACCAGATTGGGGGCCTGGAGGTAAGGGACCCATTGGCGGGGTGACCATGCCACAGTCTGGTTCTGCCTGGACCTGGGAGGGGTAGAAGGCTGCACAAAGGCGGAGTAACCGACTTCAGGGGTGGATTTTAAGAAATGGGAAGGATCCAGGAGCATTTGGATGGGATTGGGTCAGACATGGACGCTGATGGTAGGTGGTAAATCATCAGGAGAGGGGTGCAGGATGCTACCAGCACCTGTGCAAGAGTAAGACGAAAATGCGGTAGGGCCCAAAAACCCTGTTGGTGGACCAGGGAGGTCCAGGAGGTGGTGCAGGGAAAGAAAGCAGCCTATAAGCAATTCAAGTGCTCAAGGAGTGAAAGGGATCGAGGGGAGTATGAGATGATGGCTAGAAGGACCACTAGAGTGGTGAGGGCAGCTAAGGCAAGGAAGGAGCAGAACCTGGCCAGGGAAATTAGGAGAGGGAACAAGGGGTTCTTTAGATACAGTGGGGAAAAATGAAGGGTGAAGGGGCAGATTAGCAGGATTAAATCAGGGGAGAGATGGGCACAAGACCCGGGGGAGCAGGTTGAGGTACTAAATGAGTACTTCACCTCCAGTTTTCACCAGGGAAAATGGGGTGCTGCATCATGCATGGAGGAGACAGAGATACTGAGGAGGGGACCCTTACCGATCGGCAGGTCTGGGGAGGGAGGCATCACTGGCAGGTGGGGGAGGACGAAGCAGGGAGAAGGGTACGGAAGTGGAAATCACAGCAGAGAGTGAGGAAGCCTCAGCCCCTTAAGACAGAGAAAGCACTGGGCCGGATAAATTACATCCCAGAGTGCTGAAGGAACTTGCAGATGTCCTGGCAAAACCCTGGCAGAGCTTTTCACCATCTCTCTGAGGACAGGGTGGGTGCCCCAAGACTGGAAGGTGGCGCATATGGTGCCTACCCACAGGGGGATCAAGGGGTGGCAGGGAACTACAGGCCTGTCAGCCTGACATCGGTGGTGGGCAAGGTGATGGAGGCATTGTCAAGGAGAGGCTGGGGGGGACCTGGATAAGTCAGGGTGCCTGGATGATAGACAGCATGGATTCATCCCAGGGAAATTATGTCAGACAAACCTGGCGGAGTTCTATGACTGGGTGACAAGTGCCTTGGACCTGGGTAGACCAGTGGATGTCCTCTTTCTAGACTTCAGCAAGGCATTTGACTCTGTTCCTCATGTGGGTCTGTTGGATAAGCTGGGAGAAATGGGGGTGGGGAACCAGATGATCAGATGGATAGGCAATTGGCTCCAGGACCAGACCCAGAGGGTCGTAGTTGGTGGGATAGTCTCATCCCCAAGGAGGGTCATTAGTGGGGTCCCACAGGGATCAGTCCTTGGGCCCCTTCTGTTCAACGCCTACGTATCTGACATAAGGACAGGAATCAGGAGTGAGATGAGTCTCTTTGCAGATGACTCGAAACTGGGGGTGGTGGTGGATGGGGAGGAGGGGAGGGTGGCCCTACAAGGGGACCTGGAGGCTCTGGAAAGATGGTCTAGAAAGTGGAAGCTGAGGTTCAATGCAGGGAAATGCAAGGTACTCCACCTGGGGGCCAGAAACCCAGGCCAAGTGTACACCCTGGGGGAAATGCTACAAGTCTCGATGGCTGAGAGGGACCTGGGGGTGGTGGTGGATGTCAAGATGAACAACTCTGAGACTTGTAGGAGGGCAGCAGCCAAGGCCAACAGGATGCTGGGATGCATCGCTAGGAGGATCACCTCCAGAAGGAGGAAGTGATACTCTCTGTATAACTGCTTGGTGAGGCCGGACCTTGAGTACTGCATGCAGTTTTAGAGGCCACACTTAAAGGACATTAACCTCCTGGAGAGGGTCCAGGGAGGGCAACAAAATGATTTGGGGATTGGGGACAGGACCTATGAGGAGAGGCTCGAGAGCTAATATGTACACATTGGAAGAGAGAAGGGACGGGGACATGATAGAGGTCTTTAGGTACATGAAGAGGATAAATAGGGGAGGAACAGTCGGGTGCTTGAAGGAAGGAGGAAGGGCCACTAGAGGGCATGGGTGGAAGCTGGAGGGAAGATTCAGGGGAGAAAGGAGGAGGTGCTACTTCACTGAGAGGGTGGTGGAGCCATGGAATGCACTGCCTAGGGGGCTAGTGGAGGCAGAGACAGTGGAGGGGTTCAAGAGGGGGTGGGACAGGTACAGGGGAAGGGTTCTGGAAGCAAAATCCAATGCAGCAAGAATATCTGGAACTGGGAAGGGAGAAGCCAGAGAAGGCGAGAGGGACAGCAAGGTCAGCACCCAGGCTGGGGACTGACCAAACGAGCAGACACGAAAGACCGTTAGGCCTAGTCTGCTGGCATTTTAGTATGTTAGTATGTTAGAAATGGAAGAACAAAGTGATGCCAAAGTGAATACTGACACAAAGGGACACGCTAGCTCATATGAAAACGCAACTGGTAATGTGCACAATGATGGTGCTGGTATTTAAACACAAATGTTAAGTGTTACAGCAAAAAGAATGCCAAAGGGAACAGAAACAGGAATGCGAACGCAAGTGCGCATGTAAACGCAAACCATTATGCGCACGGTCACAGTACCAGAATTGGAAATGCAAATGGTAACGGTTACAGCAACAGTAATGCCAAAGGAAAAAGAACTGGAAATGCAAATGCAAGCGTGTATGGAAATGCAAACCATAACCCGCATGGTCATGGTAACATGATTGGAAACACCAATGGTAATGGTAACAGCGACGATAATGCAAAATGAAAGACACATGCAAATGGAAGGTCAATCACAAATGCAAATGGCAATGCACAGGCTGATGCAAAAAAAAAACATAAACAGTAATGGAAACGCAAATGGTAACTGCAATTTAAACAGAAGCGCAAACGAAAATGCAAACCGTAATGCACACTGTGACGTACAAGGGAACAGTGACGCTAATGGTAATAGAAACGCAACTGGAAATGCTAACTGGCATAGTAGCGAAAGGGCACACCCTTCTTTTCCCAAAAAACTGCATTGAAAAAGACAGAGAATAAAAAGAATGTATGCATAATAATGGACTTCGGAGCATAAAAGGAGGACTTGGAATAACAAATTGCTTATATCTCAGGAACCGAATGACGTAGGAAAAAATTGAAAATTTCATATGAATTATGACATTCCTGGCTAGTTTTGTGCTTAGACCTTATCTGAGGGGCTAAGCATTTTTCCGACAAAAAGTCTGTATCTTGCACCGTTTCTGAGATACAGGCCCCGAAAGGCACAACGGATGTCGTAATGTTATCCTATGGGAAAAAGCACCAACTTCAGAGTGCCGTAACTTTGCAGCCCTCCAATATTTTTTCACCAAACTATGAAAAGGCACATCTGTGGCATGTTGGCTGCCTTGTCTCCAAATTTCAGCCCAATAGACCAAACCGTTCTTTTACAGAAGGGTGGCAAAGAATTCCTGTTATTTTGGGCATAGTGTCGCAAAATAGTGTCGCAAATCACGACATTTTCACAAAAGAAATCACAAAAGTGTCATGAGTGCGACACTACTTTGTGACACTACTTTTTCCAGAAATTTTAAAAACATGTTTCTGGGGTGTTTAACCCCAAAATAAAGACATGGCTAGCATCCCGAGGGTCCAACTAGGTACACAAAAAGAATTGTGTTCCTAGAGGGTCCCAGTTTTAAATGGCAAGCATTTTTCTGATCACCAACTGAAAACAAAATGGCAGATTTGCGACACTACTAGGGCCATTTGCAACACTAAAAAGTGCATTTGCAACACTGTCGAACTTTTTGTTACCTTTTCCCATTGAGTTATAATGGAAACTTGTTTTCTGAATAACTTTTGAACCGTTTAATTTTTTTTCACAAAATCTTCAAAAGGCACATTGGGGACCCTGGCCATGTGTTCTCTGAAGTTTTTGGACTGGCCATGCAAACCATGTGACCTGTAGGTGTGAGCAAATAATTCAGCAAAAACATAAACATGCATGCAGATCTCACTTAATAACTCCACAGCTGTATATCTGACCACTATAAAAGTTGGCAGATCCCAAGATGTATGGTGCTTGATTGTGCATTCCAAATTTCAGGCAAATCTGTTGAACAGTGGCAAAGTTATTAAGGTGCAAAGTTTGACCCTTTAACCTTAAAGGGGCTACTCAAAGCTAACTATGGTAGCACTACCATGCTACCGTTTTATATATGTATATATATATTTTTTTTTTAATACTTGCACGGTTGCACCAGTACAGTTAGGGTGAAAGTGCACTTCTATGTTAAAGTTCAAACTTTGAGGGTTAATAACTTTGAAGTCATTCAATGGATTTGCATGAAATTTGGCATGAATAATGTATAGGTTTAGGTCCTTGATGTGCCAAATATGGTGTTAAGTGGTTTCTGAGATGTAAAGTATTGAAAAAACAGAAAAATCTGGAATTTATGAAATTTTTTTGTCATCCTGTATTTCAGAAACGGCTTTATGTTGTGGTCTGAAATTTTGGGGGCAGGAAGGCTTTGTATCACAGATGTGATTTTTAAAGGTCTGGTGAAAAAATAATCCATTCAAAAATTATTTATCTTTTATATTCCCATTATTTCCTAGGGGAAAAGTTAAGTGTTCAGCAAGAAAATTGAATGTTTTAGAAAAAAAATGTTTTCAAAAATTTAGCATTTTTGTTTGAAAATTGGTCATTTTAGTGAAAAAATTGGACATTTCTTGCAAAAATAGGGCATTTTTGTCAGAAAATTTGGCATTTGTTGCAAAAATGGGGCATTTTTTTAAAAAATTTGGCATTTATTGTGAAAATTGAATTTTTGTTAGCAACTTGGGCATTTTTTCTAATAATAGGGCATTTTGTTCAAAAATTGGGCATTTTTTGTGAAAATGGGACAACGTTTTTTGAAAATGTGCCATGGTTTATGAAAATGTGGTATTCTTTTCTGAAAATGAAGTAATGTTTGCGGAAATGGAATCATCCCATTTTTGGAAGTGAGGGAGCTTTTTTTGAACATTTTTGTGTTGTTTTTGGAAAAGGGTGCTTTTTGAACCATTTTCTCCATTTTTTGCATGTTATGAAGTACTGTTTGTAGAAATGGAAGCATCACATTTTCGTAAGCCAGGGATCATTTTTTTAACATTTTCATATTGTTTTCACAAAAAAAGGTTATTTTTCGACCATTTTCTCCAATTTTTTGCATGTTATCAAGTACTGTCTACAGAAATGGAAGTGTTCCTTTTTCATAAGTGAGGGAACATTTCAAATGTTTTTGTGTTGTTTTTGACAAATAAGGTACCTTTTTGACCATTGTTTTTCAATTTTTACATGTTTTCCAAAGATGTGGTGTTGCTTATGAAAATTGTCCAGTCTGCTTTCAAAACCATTCTGTTTATTTTGAACATTTCTCCACTTTCAAAGTGACAGATACTAATACATAAAAAAGCAGTAATCAATGAAAGTGCTACATAGGTGTGGTGGATAGTGCTCAGAGCTGCAGTTTGAAACATCCTGGGTTTGAATCTAATGAGTTACACTTTTTTCCTAATTTAAACACCAGAAATATTCCTGTTTTTTAGCTCATTTCTTCCAGTTTTTTTATTGATCCAACTGTTACTGATATTTCCTAATAACAAATGATGTTTATATAACAGAACAAAGGTAAAAATTGTACTATCTTGATGGACAGTTGATAGCACAGTGTCCAAAGTATCCTGCACTCCCACTGTGACATATGGATACTGTTCTAACACAGTATCTGGAGGTACGGATGCCATGCGATTGTCAGGCCTAACTCTTACTCCACTGTCCTATACTGTAGCATGTAAGTTTGTTTACATGTGGAATGGGTGAGAGGCGGGCATGATGACCCCATGGCACACCCTGATGTCTGTTGGTGTGTAGAGGGTGGGGGGATGGAGTGGTAGGGGTTGGAACCCTGGGGTAGGGCATTAGGGTTGGAAAAACTAATGCCTCATTTCCATGCTTTTGTTGCTATGGTATTCACCCTAAGTGATGCATTAACACAGTTTTTTCAATGAATATATATATATATATATATATATATATATATATATATACACACTGGGCCGGATATTCAAACTGCGCCCGAAAAGTGCGCAACAACAAAACAAAAAGCGCAAGTCACTTGCGCCCATGCACAATCATCGCAATATTCAAACATGGAGCAAGGCCAATTGCGCAAGCCACAACGCCTGAATATCGCACAAACTTGCGCCCATAGCGCAAACCAGGAGAGGAAGTTGGAGCAGATATGATACGCCTATAACGCAACCAGGAAGGGGAAGCTGAGCAGATACGATGTGCCATAGCGCAACAAGGCCAGCCCAGCTGAGCAGTCCAGAGGCCCATAGGGCAAGCAATGACACCCCCAGCAACAAAGCAATGGAACAGCACAACTAGGGAGGTAGGCAGAGGCCCACCACCCATGCCACAGATGGGCACAGGGACACACTGCAGAACTAACAATGCACCCCATACCCCAAGAACAGCATAACTGGGGGAGGGACGGAATATCAACTGGCCCATGGGGACAAGCAAAAAAGCACATCCCGGCCGTGTTACTGCAGCACACCCACTGGCAAGCTGAGACTGCTGCCACACAAGGGGCGGACCACCCCAGTGTCCAGCAGCCCCTGTGTCACAACACACCCTGCACTGTGACCCCAAGACACCACCATGAGCAGTGACTGTGACCGTCACTGCAGGACTCCCAGACCCCCCGACAATGCAACCATGTGTACCACCGAACCATACAAGCCAGACCCACCAGGAGCACCCAGCGGTGTGTGGCAGCACACGGCCAGTCCGGCTGAAAGCCACCCCCACACACACACACACAATCCCAGGACAATACCACACCAGATGCCATGCACACCACTGCAACTGAGCACCCATAGCCAGCTGCAAATCAGAGACCACTACAGTATTCATACAAAATAGATTTATAAAAGAATATCAGCATGAACACACAACAATAAACTATGTAAAGAGATATATACAAGAAAGGGGTGGGGTCAGGCAAGGTAGGGGTGGGTAAGGGCAGGGTGAAGAACTTGGTGAGGGAAGGCAGGGTGTGAGGGAAGGGTAAAGGGGGTAGGTGTGGGACAGCTACTGTCCTCCAGGCTGCACAGCAGCAGGTTGCCCCTGGTCTGGTGGCCTCCTCCGTCGGCTGACAACCCTCCGGTGCATCTCCTGCAGAATGGATAGGGATGCCGTGGACACCTCCAGCAGGTGGTGGACAGCCCTCTCAATCCTGTGCAGGACCCGGACACCTAGGGCAAGGGAACAGAATCAATGGCTGTGACTGTCCACAACCCTGAAGCTCACCCAACATGCATGGCATACAGCCAAGTGCCCCACCCCTGTGATGGACTGCACCCACTCACAGTGACTGTGCACAAGACAAGCCCAACCAGGCAGCAACAGCCATGTGTGCCACTGCACACACACGCCCCACCCATGCCCAGCACAGAACAACCAAGGCTGTCCAGTGACGTGGCTATGTCGTGGGAAGGTAGTGCCACAGCCATGTGCCCAGTGCATGCATGGACCACCAGTGACACACTCACAGGCATGCAGTGACACTGGACAGTGCTGACTGTCACACATCACATGCATGGCAGTGTTGTCCATGGATGGTGGCTGTGCCTCCCCCACAGCATGCAATAGCATCCATGTTGTAATGACACTCACCCTCATCAAGCCGCTGCATCAGGTGCTGCGGCTGCAGCTGCTGCTGTTGCTGCTGCTGTGGCTGTTGCACCCCTCCTCTGCCAGCCACCCTGGCACCACCATCCCATGCCTCAGCCCGTGCCTGACTCCGCTCCTCCACGCCTGTGGGAGACAAAGGAAGAGAAAAACATCAGTGAGATCCCAAAGCAGACAGCCCCTTGCCCCATTGAGTGTGCCTGCCCACACATCCAGACCCAAACAGCACACACCTGCAAACACTCTCACAGCAAACCACAGCCCAACCCACCCCATGCGCAGATTACATTACACAGTCACCCATGCAGACAATACCGGTGCATACACAGCACACCCACCTAGCCTGGGCACAATGCCCCTCCTGGCACGTGACCTGAGGCGTGCAAGCAGAGCACGCTGCCTCCTCTGCAGGTCGCCATAGCGGTGCCTGCACTGTTCAGGGGTCCTCCTCCACCCAGTGGCCTGCTCCAGGGCAGCAATGACCTGCTGCCACACATGGGTGCGTGGCACCTGCAGGGGCACACCCTCGAACAGTGAGCCATAGTGGGGCTCCACCACAGCCACCAGGTTGGCTAACTCCAAAGCCCCCCATTGTGGTGCTCTCCTGCGTGCCATTGTCAAACTGTACAGTGGCAAAATGGTGCTCAGCAGTGCGGCAACCCCACATGGAAATGTTGCGCAATACAACTCCATCACTGCCTATCGCACTGTTCGGACAGCGCCATCGGTCCACATCGCCTTGTCACCGAACAGCGCGATAGAGCCGTACACATGGCAGACGTACAGCACCAGGGGGCCAAGGTCATGCGCAAGGTCATGGGTCAGTGGCGCAAGGACATGCACAGCGCCATCAGATGTCCACACGTTCTGCGCGATCGGACACCTGCGTGCCAGTGCCACAGTGGACTATTGCACAGTACTGCCACTGCGCCATGTGGTGACCAGCGCTGTAGCGCCATTGGCACAATGGTGGCCATGGCCTGAATTGCCGATCACACACAGCATGACATCAGCACAGCAGACGCCTGCGTAAGCTACCTGGGCATGCACAATGCAGTGTACCACACAGTCACAGATATGCGCCATTGGCTCAGCCAGCTCAACCGTAGTGCGCAAAGCTCAACGGCGCGATATTCAGCCAACACGTGTAAATAATCTGATCAGCCATTCAAAGGTGCAGTGGCATGATTTGCATCTCATTACAGTTGCTCCACTCCTAATTTGCATGCATTGCACTATAAATGTCGACATTGGGCCTGCGCTGGCCAGATTCGGTTACTGCGGGTGAGAGAGGTGGGTTGCATGCTGTGTGATGTTCTGGACAATGATCATGGGATAACGCTGTAGACTGCACAGTGACAGGTGTCCACTTCCACCCATACAGATCGACATGACCGAGCAGAGCCAAGGTGAGGGTGAGGATGGTGGGCGGAGGAGGAGGCCCAACTTCACCACGGTGGAGACAGAGGCCCTCTTCCAGGCCTACCTGGAGGAGGAGCCACTACAGAGTGGATGGCAGGGCACCCCTCAGGCCCATGTGGCTGCATGGGAGGGGGTAGCTTGGGCAGTGAACCTGTACGGAAGCCACCAGCACTCCGTGCAGGAATGCAAGAAGAAGATGGGGACAGACCGCAGGAGGGTGAAGGAGAAGGTGGCAGCCCTCAGGGCAGCACGTGCTGGCACAGGCAGGGGCCAGCCAGCGGTGGCAGAGCTGACCCCGGCTGAGGACCGACTGGCTGCATCAATGCAGTGGAGTGCTATTGAGGGCATACCAGTAGGTGGATTTCAGACAGGTGGAAGCCCATCACTGCACGCTATGACATGGTGGTGGTGTTGGGGGGAAGATTGTTCACATGCACTCACATGTCCTCACTTTCTGTTACAGATCCTGCTCGTCTTCAGGGGATGGTGGTGGTGGGTTCAGACAGTGAGGAAGACCTGCTGGACATGGAGGAGGGTCCATCCACCTCTGTCACCAGCCAGCATGCACTGCACCAGCATGCACTCCGGGCTGCCAACTCAGGTGTCGGTGAGTCAGGTGTGGGGGGTGCACAGCCTGTGTCTCAGCAGTCTGGCATGCAAGCATGCCAGCATGCTGTGACTGTGGCTGTAGCACGTACCTGCACCATTGATGATGCAAGGACTGCAATGGGCAGTGACATGTGTGTCCCATGACGGACACACAGCAGGCCAGCATGTGCCCCTGGGCCTAGCTGGTTCCAACGTGTGTGCCAGCATGTCGGCACAGTCCCAGGCTGTGCCTGTCAGCACCAGTGGGGCAGCACCGGTGGCTGTGCAGGTGTCTGGCACTGTTGTGGCCACAGCAGTGGAACGAGTGGTCCATGGGACACAGCGGTTGGAGGGGCAGCAGCAGCAGTCACCCACCAGGTCTGAGGGTACAGTGTCCAGCGGTGGCACATGCCCACCACCCTTTGATATGCTCATTCCTGGTCCTGGTGAACAGCGCCCACCCTCAAGGGGTGTTGAGCATCAGGACCTTCCATACCCTGGGGGACAGGATGCTGTTGTGGCAGAGTACCCATTTGAAGAGCACACCCGCCTGCTGTGGGAATCAGTACAGCAGCAAAGGCGGGTTGCAACGTCCGTGGAGGCACTGTGCGTGGCTGTGGAGTGGCACAGCAGGGATTGTGCTCTGAACCTTGCAGAGATGGTCCATATGCGGATGGATGTGACCGCCGCCATTGACAGGCAGACCCAGGCATTGGTCGCTGTCGTGGCTGCATTGGGCACACAAGCAGGTGCCCCTGTACTGCGCACCCCACACAGAACGCTCTCCACTCCCCATTCCCAGTGTCATGCGACACCCAGCCTGTCAACACTGGGTTCTGCTGTGGGCATCCTGAGCACCCCTGGTGCAGGTATGTTTGGCATACTACAGACCCCAGTGCGGACAAGGTCGCGATCACGCAGTGGGACCCCTGGTGGTCCATCGGTGCCACCCCATGTGGCCCCTGCTCAGCCTGCCAGTGCTGTTGGGTCATGGTGGGGCCGCCCATGCATCCGTGGTGGCCGTGGAACAGTGCAACATGACTGACCTGTCTCCCAGTGCGGGCCCTGTCTGGTGCTGCCCTGTGTGCACTGTGCGTCATGGTGGGCAGTGCACTGGTGGGTGCTCTGCACATCACGCCAACATACGGACCACCTGCACACCATCCCAACTGCTGTCCACAGGTGCATGTGCATGATGATGCCTGCATTGTACTGTACACCAAGGTGCAAGGGTGCCCAGCATCTGACACACATACTTGGACAGTACAGGTGGTGGGTGTGGTCTGTGGATCTGTGTGTTTGCCATGTCTGTTCTGCTCTGCTGTGCACCTGCCCATGCACGCTGGGTGCCTGTGTGTGTGTGTGTGTGTGTGTGTGTGTGTGTCCATATGACTGTTCACCCCTCCCTGATGGTGTGTTTGTGTGCCTGGTACCTTCCACTCCCCTTGCCGTCATGCACCCCTGGTGTGTTACTCTGTGTGCCTGTGGGTTATGCCAGGACAGTGTTGGTTGCACATGGCCCCTTGACTTACCTGTGTCGTGCATAATGCTCCTCCATGATGGTGTCCCGGTGCAGCTGGGCCTGCCGGATCAGTCGGGGGTCCCACCGTCCAAGGGGGGGCTGCTCATCACCATCTGGCATCCCCATCTCTGTCTCCCTCCTCGACCTGAATGGCTATCCCACAGTCTTTGGCCATGTTGTGCAGGATACAACACACCAGGAATATCCCACAGGCCTTTGAGGGGCTGTACTGTAGGGCACCGCCGGAGGTGTCTAGGCATCGGAAGCATGCCTTGAGCATCCCAAACACCCGCTCGATGATGTTGCATGTGGCAGCATGCACCCATTAGTATGCTGTGATGGGGTCGTGGGGTGCCGGTATGGTGTGAGCAGCCAGGGACGGAGTGGGTATCCGCTGTCACCTGTGTGGAGATGGTGGAGATGAGTATCATGTTCAGGTCCATATTGCCAATATCCCTGTGTGCCACTACCATAGCACCTGTGGCATTCCCACCCTTGCCCCACGTTTGCAATTCCTACATGTGTACTCACCCACTACATGGCCTGTGGGGATGTCCCCACTCTCAAATCGATGGCACAGTGTGGACTGATGCCATATAAAGGCATCATGTGCTCTGCCAGGGTGTGTGGCACAGACATTGATTATGCGCCCAGTGGCATCACACAACACCTGGCAGTTGACACTGGAATAGCCCTTCCTGTTCCTATATGCAGCCCCATTGGGGCCAGGTGGTGTGCGAATGGCCACATGGGTGCAGCCTATGGCCCCTAGCATGCCAGGCATACGTGCTACCCTGTGGAACCCCTGTATGTTTGCTGTACGCTCTGCCACGGTGCTGGGGAACTGGATGTGCTCCGCAGCATGTGGCAGCAGTGCGCTGAGGAATTGGGTGAGGATGTGTGACGTGGCCGACTGTGTGATGCCTGTGGTGTCCCCTGTCAGCCTCTGGAAGGTGCCCGTGGCAAGCAGGCACATGCAGGCTGTCACCTTGGGCTCCACCGACAGAGCGTGACTCCGTTGTGAGGGTGCCTGCATCACATCACTGCACAGCTCACACAGCCATCTCAGTATTGCCCTGTTCAGGTGGTACCGGCCCACGATCTCTACATCTGTGTACAGCTCAAAGCTGATGCGGGCACGGTACTGCCTGTTGGGGGCGTACTGCCTACGGGCCCTTCCACGGCCAAGTCCCCCTGCAGCATGCATTCTCACCCCCCTCATTACAGCTTCCATGTGGAAGCTGGCACTGTCCATCTCCTGGCTTGTGACCCCTGGCTGATGTGTGTTCCTGTTACCCCGCTGTCCTGACTGTTACCTCCACTGCACCGGTACCCCGCTGGCCTCTGCAGCCTATGGCCCACACAACTTCCCTTGCCTGCCCTGTTCTGGACTGTCACTGTCTGTCTCTCTCTGTCTGTCTTGCTTGGCATCTCTGTAGCGTTCTTGCGCCTCTTCCTTGAGCCTTTTTATTTTGGCTCATTTCCGCTGTGGCGCAGCTTCCGGCTGTTCCACTGTTGCGCATTGCGCAACCCTTTAAATATCGCAGTATGCGCTTTTATGCAGGATCCACCCCTTCGTCGCGCGATGGCGCGTCTTTGCATTGTGCTGTTGCTCAGCCTGTTTTCAGTGGCGAACTGCCTCCTGCTGAATATCGCAGAATGGCGACTTTTGACTTATGTGATACAAGACTTGGTTGCGCATGGCGCAACCCTTTTGAATATCTGGCCTTGTGTGTGTGTATATATATAATATATATGTATATATATATGTATATATATATGTATACACACATATATACTGTAGAATTATTAATGTTAGCTGCCAATAAATATTCACTATTTTAGCGGTCAGCATTAAGCCCGCGAAATAAAATAGTCAGCCAATTAAGTTTGTTAGTGATATAAAAAATACATCTTTTAATTTTCACATTGAAAGATAAAGATAAAGCATGTTAAATGTTAAAGTTGCAGCAGTATAACAGTTTTAGTGCAGGCTATAGTACAAAGAGCATTACAGTGTAGTAAACATCTGAACTAAATCACAATCCGAACTTGGTACAGGCTAAAGTGCTACAGACAGTAAACAGCTCACTTATTTTTATGTGGCAGTGGTGTCCAAACAAGAGAAATATGCCTCCTTAATCCCTGCCATTTCGAAGCTGCGTACTACATCCTCGTGTCACAAGCAGAGCTTTTCAAACGCTGTTACCAGCCATTGTGCATGCTTTGTTTTAATTGAATTTATGCATAAGTCTACGCTCAGAACAGATGGTGAGGTACCAAGGGCTAGCTGCACTGAGACTGCTCCTGAATACCACTCGGTGAACTCATTTTTTAGGAAGTCCTTCAGTAATTTGTTAACGCTGACATCCAGTGGCTGGAGCAAATCAGTACATGAGGATGGAACGAAGATCGGGATGATGTGGTGATCCTCAAGGTACTGCAAAACTTGTTCTGTACTGTGTGCTTGAAAGAGATCCATCACTAGCAGTGATCTCTGCTCACGGGGGAGTTTGTGTTTTAATCGGATTTCATTAAAGTAGGGAACAAGAACGGATTGTATGAAAAGTAGCATTGTTTCTGTGTTGGCCCAATGGTTCTCTGATTGTGTGACACACCACTTTTCAGGAAATTGGAAAGCTGGTAGGCTGTTTTTTGTCGTGCCCTGGTAAATGATTTGGGGGGGGCAACATTTCTCCAGACAAAGTACAGGCAAGGACAAGGGAGACCTGTCTCTTATGCCCTAACCCTGTCACCTTGACTTGCTTCAACCTGCTGCCTGCCAGTGTCCATTGGGAGCAAGGGTAAGTTGGACAACGGTCTCATCTAAATTAATGATCAGTTCGGGTGGAATCAGCTCCTGTGCAGAGGCATTTGCAATGCGCTTTAGAAATGCAGAATGTAGATCCTCGAAATTCTCAGGGGTCTTTCTGCCAGCTTTGGTGCCCTTTCTTTTTGTGAACCCCATTCGGTGTAGAAAGAGCCAGGACTACTGCCTTGAAAATGTTAGGTTGCCACCAAACTCTGAGAGTGCCATGCAGTTGTGTGTTTTTACAACCCCACGGGCTATGGCCATGACAACTCTGGCATTCACAACTGCACCTTCTCCTCTCAGACTGCGAATGATTTTTTTTAGCTCATCTTCTACTTCAGAAAGAAGAAGAGTTAGTCTCCCACCGGGTTTTGTTGGTAAGCTGTGGGGAAGCAGACTAGGGTCAGGGGTTACTCTTAGTTTGTCTAGGTAGACCCTTTTGAAATTTCTTACAGAGGACTCATTGATTTCTCCAGCGTGCTTTAACTTGAATAGTCTGACTGCACTCATAACTCCACTCTCTGCTGCATGTTTACCGATTTGATATCGCACATTAGGGCTGTATACGGCATACTCAGAGTGGCTTTTTTTGCTGGAGGGGGTGATGCACAGTGAAGTTCAGTAACATTCTCGGCAACACATAGTGGAATATCAACACTTTCTGACAGCAGCATTGGATCATCTAATTGAGAGCAATCCCATTTTAACGCTTTCTGCTTCAACCAGCTTACAAGAGACATTACGTGACCATAGCAGTGGCAGGGATGATAATCGTTTAATCACTCTATGACTTTAAAGAGGTGTCTAATTGGGTAATTAGTGGGTAATTAGTGTATTGCACGTACTATCACTGCATAAATTGTTTTAAGCTACCAGTTTCTAAATTGGGTAATTAGTGGGTAATTGGTGTAATGAACCGGAATATCACTGCATAGATCATTTTAAGCTACCAGTTTTCTAAGTTGGGCTTGACTGCACAATGTAGGATCACGAAGTTTAATTACCGCTAACAGCTGGCGCGGATCAGTAGCACTAAATTAAGCAGACGCGATATAAAGTAATTCTACAGTATATGATACATGATGGACATGAGTGTGATATGGAAAATATTTTTACTCCTCTAGAGTGACCTTTGAATACTCACAAGTGGCAAAGCCACGAGTGAGGCTTCAGAGGTCACTGTACAGGACTGAACATAATTCCCATATCACACAAGTGCACATCATGTATCCTATTTATACAATGGGGGCCTCATTGTTGCAAAATGTACAGTTTGAGTGACTTTGTGCACTTACGTGGCTTTGCACAGGTTTGGTGCAGGTTTGGGGTGTAATAAATGGCATTTATTTTAACTCTGCTGATGTCATCAGGATTTAGTTCACTGCAGTGAAAATAACTTGTTTTATCTCCCTGGAATATGTCTCACCCCCATTGTATAAATATAAATATGCCATGCCTGTGAGGATAAAAAAAGGCAAATATTTTCAATATTCTCGGGGTGGTCAGACCTAGAGTGAGAATAGCACATTTATCCTCACTGTAGACAAATTTATTCGCACAGTAGGTAGAGACTGGCTCATTTGGAGCTCATTTGCATATTCAGCCTCAGTAACAGAAGTAATCATATTCAAATGCAAATAACTTGATAGCACAGTACTGTGAGCATGAAACTTGCTCAACACAAAAATATCTACAAAATGAGTGGTGTTTCATTTATAGATACCTTTTAGTTTTTTATAATTAGCAAAAATACAGCAGAAAATTTAATTATTTTCACTTTTCGTAACAAACAAATGCATATAACTTTAAAGGATACCTAAACAACATTTTGACAACAAACTATTCAAAAATCTGACTCCGAAGGTGACTAAAGGAAGGGCTGCTGTATTCATTAATGCTAAAACTATGTTTTCATAATTTACCTAAATGTTGTTCTAGATCATTTGAAAATTGTAAAATCAGCCTTCCAATTTCAAAAAAACTGTCTTACCTGCTTCCTAAAATGGCCGCCAAATGTGTTATGTGATAACATCATTGGAGCCAAAGTCAGAGAGATATATGGCTCTCTTCAGTGCTAACTGGTTCTTTTCCCCTTTGTATAGAATTATTTCACCCAAATGGGCAAAACCATGTGCATTATTTTGTATAATGCACATGTTGGGCTATGGTTCTGTTCATTTTGTTTACTTTAACATGCTGAAAATGTGTTTTAATCCAACCAACTTTCTCTGTGGTAAACCACAGTGCAGTACAAATCTTGAATAACCTAGTGGTCTAGTAGTTATGGTGGATCCAGGATGCTACAATGGGGGTGCTGGGGTGGTGTGCATGCTTAATATGTACTTTTTAAAATCTTTATTAAACATCTATACTTTCTGCTGTTATTCTTTTATAGTACATCTGTGACAGAACCTACAAATGTAATCCATCATTTGAATGTAAACATTTGTACAATCAAATCAGACTTCTTCAACAAAGTGAATTGCAGCAGCAGCAGCAAGCAAGTCTGTTACAATGTGGTGGTGGTGGGGGGGGGTGCAGCCACACCCTTCACCACTCCCTAGAGCCACTACTTTTTTGTAGCAAAGTTCTTGTGCAGTCCAATGTTAGAGTTCATACTTTCTCGAAACTCAAATATATGCTTGTCTTGTTTTCTTTTTCCATGGGAAGTAATAATAAGAATAATCAGCATTTATATAGTGCTTTTCATACACATAGTATCCCAGAGTGCTTTACAAGCAATACTAGACTGCTAGTGAAGTGACTGAACATGTAGTGGCAGCCATTTCATACATCAATATCCACACACAGCCTTAGACAATTGCATGAACTGGTTTTGTGGGAAAAGGAATGTTGGCTAGGACAACGGGGTCAGGTAGTGATCAAGATGCTGGCAGCCCCACCTCTTATTTCTCACAGTAATCTGCTCATATTACTCTCCTTCTGTTTTCCCCTTCCCTGACTATAGTAGTACCTTACAAGAGTGGCCTTCTCAGTCCCCCTCTTGTATTCATTCTTCACTATTCCTCCTCACACAGAAAACTGGTGAGCTCATCACCCTTCTGCATCATGAATGCAGGTAGTACAGTCCCCGTTTTATTTTAACATATCAAATATAAACATATTTTTCCAGTAAGTCAGGCTTATAGCAGCAGGGAACAAAGGGAATGATGGGCGTTCCTATCCTTAAAAGATCTAGGCTACCTTTGATTAGGCACTATTAAATGATGGGTGTGCACATCATTATGTAATCATGTAATAGTGCCTAATCATAGGTGGCTTTGATCTTATATGGGTATGGGGTGACATTTAGGCCTCACAACCCCAATGACACACCCCGTCATCTGTCAATCTGGGGATGATTGGCAGGTGGGGGGAGGAGCAACCCTAAAGATTTTTCATTTCCTGACTTTTTTTGTTTTAACCTAAATGATTCATTAACACAGTTTTTTGCATTCAATTTCCTTACTTTTTGAGAAAGAATACAAAACTAAGCACTTGCGCAAGATGGTGGGAACAGGTCCCTTCGAGTCTTGTGCTCCCACCAACCTGCAGACATTGGTGGGAGCTTGGGCCCTTCGGATCCTGTGCTCCAACCAACTTGTAAACATGTGTGTACATCAACACCCTCCAAATTTCAATGTAAGACACCAAATCTTGTCTGAGATATAATATGTAAAAGTTTGAGATTTTCATTCATCAGAGATGCAGAATTCCACACCTGTTAAAATTTAACAGGCACAATGACTGAAAGCTACATCCATGACACTAAGGCTAGGTACCCTATAAATTTCAAGCCACAATGCAAAACACTGTCCACAACACGTAAATTGCATCACGCAATATCTCTGCAAAGAAAACTTTCTCCAACACGTAAACACCATAATTCACATCTACAGGACATGCCAAGAACACCCTCCAAATTTCAAGTAAAAGGATGAAACTGTTTCTGAGATATAAAATGTTAAAATGTGAGATTTTCATTTGTTGGAGTTGCACAATTCCACACCTGTTGACATTTTACAGGCACAATGACTGAAAAGTGCATCCATGACACTAAGGCTAGGTACCCTATCAATTTCAAGCCACCACAACAATGCAAAAAACTGTCCACAAAGTATAAAGCGTGCCATGCAATATCTCCTCAGAAAATATATTACCCAAAATATAAACACAGTAATTGACATCTATAGGGTATGCTGTACACAGCCTCCAAATTTGAAGTAAAAAGACCAAACTGTTTCTGAGATATGTAATGTTAAATATTAGTAAAATTGGCCTGTCTAATGCATTATAAAATCAGGCCATCTTGTCCCTTTCTTATGATCAAAGATCACAATCAAAGAATCTCACCATCAAAGAATTTGCAGGCTCACAATCAAAGAATTCACAGGCTCATGATCAAAGAATAAAAAGTGCTGAAAATCAAAATTTTTAGACAAATGCAGCAAACCACTACCATGGTTCAACAATACAAAGCCTCCTGAGCAGAACCCTTCCTCATTTGTCTTCCTAGACCACCCCTGGGCTGAGAAATTTTAATTTTTTTAAAGGACCATCTCATCCCTTGCATGCGAAGCAAGATTTCGATCAAAGAATCTCATGTTCAAAGAATTTGCAGGCTCATGACCAAAGAACAAAAAATGCTTAAAATCAAAATTTTGACACAAATGCTGCAAACCACCACCATGGTTCAACAGAACGAAGCCCCCGAGCAGAACCCACCCTCATTTGTCTTCCTAGGCCACCCCAGAGCTGAGAAAATTGCATTTGTCAAAGGGCCATCTCGTCCCACTCATACGATGCAAGATCACGATCAAAGAATCTCACGATCAAAGTATTTGCAGGCTCACGATCAAAGAAATTGCACACTCACAATCAAAGAATAAAAAATGGTGAAACGTGAGTTTTTGGATGATTTAGATGAAACCATGCCTCGATAGAACAGAGCCCCCTGATGAAAACCCACCCTCATTTGTCTTCCTAGGCCACCCCTGAGCTGAGAAAATTGTATTTGTAGGTCACAATGCAAGATCGTGATCAAAGAATCTCAAGATCAAATAATTTATTTTTTGCCATGAATATGTATATATATATATATATATATATATTCATGGCAAAAAAAATCAATTTAATGCATCAGTTAGAGTTGTTCCACAGCAACAAAAGAGAGGAAATTTGATGTTAGGGTTGAACCCCCCTTGGACCCACCCTCACCCTACCACCCACAGCCAGCATTGGTGTGTGTTGGGGTCATCGGCCCTAACTCTCACCCCATCACATGTGTAAAGAAGCTGAGGGGGTGAACTATAGGAGAATAGGGTGAGAGAGTGACGATGATACTCAATGCACACCCCAATGCCGGCTGGGGAGGGTGGGATGGTTCTGGGAGGAGCCAACCATAACATCAAATTTCCTCACTTTTGTCACTGTGGAACAACCCTAACTGATGCATTAAATGGAGTTTTTTTTGCCATGAATTTCCCTTCTTTTTGAGAATGAGGACTATAAAATAGTGAATGAAATGTGGTGGTTGGAACATGGGCCCTTTGGTCCCTGCACTCCCACCATGTGATTTTTACTGAAATAGTGACGGTATCCACGATGGAAAAGCAAGCGCAAATGGTAATGTACATGGTGATGGAAATGTAAATGGTAATGCAAACGGTAAAGGAAATGCAAGTGCAAAGTGATGCCAAAGAGAACAGTAATGTAAACGGAGATGCAAATGCAATTGTGTATGGAAATGCAAACCATAACGTGCCTGGTTATGGGACTGCAACTGTAAGCACAAATGGTAATGGTAACTGCAACAATAATGTCAAAGGAAACAGAAACAGAAACGTTAGTGCATACAGAAATGCAAACCATAACATGCACGGGCACAGGAACACAGTTGGAAATGCAAATGGTAACAGTAACAACAATGATTACACAAAATGAAAGACAAATGCAAACAGAAAGGCGTCCGCAAACACAAATGGTAATGCCCAAGGTGACGCAAAGTGAAATGCAAACAGAAACAGTACTGTAGACACAAATGGTACAAGTAACATAAATGCAAGCGCAAACAGGAACATAAATGATAACGCATATGGTGGCGTACACGGGAACACTAACGCAAATGGTTACGGAAACACAAGTGGAAATGCTACATGTAACAGTAACTGGAGTGCACACCCTAGTTTTCCTCAACAGCTGTATAAAGAAATGCAGTGACTACAAAGAATGTATGCATAATAATGTAATAATGGGCCTGGGACCAGAAAATGAGCTGTTGGAATACTAAATTGCATATATCTCAGGAACTGTACGACGCAGAGAAAAAAATTACAATTTCATATAACTCATGACTTTGATGGCTAGGCTTGCACTGAATGCTTAGCCCCCAAGAGGCTTTTTTCTGATGAAAAGTCCGTATCTCACACCGTTTCCGAGATACGGGCCCCAAAAGGGGTGGCGGATGCCTCATTGTTAGTCTATGGAAAAAAGCATCAATTTCAGAGTACCATAACTTTACATCCCTGCAAAATGTTGTCACCAAACATGAAAAGGCACATCTGTGAGATATTGGCTTTCTTCCCTCCAAATTTCATCCCAAAAGGCCAAACCATTCTTTTGCAGCCGGGTGGCAAGCAATTCCTGTCATTTTGGCCAAAGTGTTACAAAGTAGTGTCGTGATTTGCGATACTTTCACAAAAAAAATCATGAAAGTGTCACAGGTGCAACACTACTTTTCCCAAAAATTTAAAAAACATATTTCTGGGGTGTTTAACCCCAAAATAAAGACATGCCTAGCATCCTCAGGGCTTGACTAGGTAAACACAAAAAGAATTATGTCCCTAGATGGTCCTGATTTTAAATGCCAAGCATTTCTGTGATCAGTAACTGAAAAAAATGGCTGACTCATGACACTACAGGGGTCATTTGTGACACTAAAAACTGCATTTGCGACACTGTTGAACTTTTTAACTTTTCCCATTGACTATAATGGGAAACTTGTTTTTTGAATAACTTTTGAACCGTTCAAATATTTTTTCATGAAATCTTCAAAAGGCAAATTGAGGACACAGACCGCATGTTCTTTGAAGATTTCAAACCAGTCACACAAACTGTGCGACCTGTATTCACGAGCAAAGAATGGGCAAAATAGCGTAAATGCACTCTGAGATGTCGCTTAATAACTCTGCAGCCATATATCTGACTGGTACAAAAGTTTGCAAATCCCAAGAGCTATGATTATGCCCTGTGCCTGCCAAACTTCAGGAAAATCCATTGAATGGTGGCAAAGTTATTATGATGCAAAATTTCACCATTTAACCTTAAATGGGATACTCAACCCAAACTATGGTAGCACTACCATGCTACCATAATATATATATATATATATATATATATATATATACATATATATATATATATATATAGATAGATAGATATAGATATAGATATGTAATAGAGAAATCACTCTGAAGTGTGCAGTCACGCTCTGATATATGCATGCCTTGGTGTGTATTGTGTGGCTGAGTCGTCCAACCACCCAAGGCATGCGATATCAGAGCATGACCACACACCTCAGAGTGGTTTATCTATCTTATAAAATGTAAAAATATGTTTGGAGAGGGGTTAAAGTGCAGGTGTGCTGTCGCATTCTGATATACACACAGTCATGTGATGCTCAAGGTCCAATAAATGAGCAGCAATTTCCCTACCCATTTTATAAATAAATAAATATATTTATATATATAGCTAGATAGATAAATATAGCTATATAAGGATATATACAGTACAAGTCACATTAAACTGTTCCTCCAATGAGTTAGTTAAGCATTGTTTGTTAGAGTTGGAAATGCATTGGGAACTCATATTGCATTGTATTTTGGTGTTTAACCAGCTCAAGAGCAATGTTTATTACATTTTTTTGCAACTCGTTTGAAAGGCATCTGCAGTCCAGTCACAATGCACTGCAAAACTGAGTTGTAATTCTTAAAAAAACAGTTTGTGTAGGGTTTTGCACTGGATCCAGCAACAGTTATGCAATTCAGTCAGAAATGTTTAAGGATTTCATTGGATGAACAGTTTAATGTGACTTGTACTGTGTATAAATATATGTGTGTGTGTGTATATATATATATATATATATATATATATATATATATATATATATATATATATATGATATATTATGGTAGCACAGTAGTGCTACCATAAGGTTGAGGAGCTATTTCTATGTTAAACCCAAAACTTTGTACCTTAATAACTTTGCAACTGTTTGATGGATTTGCCTGAAATTTGGAATTTATGATCAAGAACCATAGGCTTTGGGATCTGCCAAGTTTCGTACTGGTGGATATACAGCTGGGAGTTATTAGAGTGTGATCTGTCTTTCGCTTTCTGGAATTCTGTGGTCACGCACCACAGGTCGTGGGTTTGTGTGACCAGCCCAAAATCTTCAGGGAACGTGCAGCCAGGGTCCCCGATGTGCCTTTGAAGATTTCGTGAAAAAATATTAAACGGTTCAAAAGTTATTCAAAAACAGTTTCCCATTATAAGTCAATGGGAAAAGTTAACAAAAGTTCAACACTTTCGCAAATGCATTTTTACTTTTTCAAAATGGGCCTGTTACTTTCACTAAATCAGCCATTTTGTTTTCAGTTAGTGATCATAAAATGGTTGGCATTTAAATTTGGACCCTCTAGCAACCTAATTTTTTTGTATTCACCTAGTCGGGCCCTGAGGATGCTTGCCATGTCTTTATTTTGTGGTAAAACACCCAGAAATATGTTTTTCAAATTTCTGGAAAAAGTACTTTTCGCAATTACTTTGCGGCTCATTTAAAGTGTCGCGAATTCTTGTGAAAGCTGTAAATTGGCGAATAGTAATTTTCTAGTCTGTGGGAAAATGACAGCAATCCTTTGGCACCCTGCTGCAAAATAATGGTTTGGTCTTTTTTCCTGAAATTTGGAGGGTAGACAGCCAACAGTACACAGATGTGCCTTTCAGTAGATTGGTGAAAAAATATCACATGGCGGCAAAGTTACGGCACTCCAAAATTGACGGTTTTTCCCATAGGATAACATTACGGCGCCCGACACTTAACAGAAATCATTTGGAGCCCTGCTGCAAAATAACGGTTTGGTCTTTTTTCCTGAAATATGGAAGGAAGACAGCCAACAGCCCACAGATGTGCCTTTCAGTAGTTTGGTGAAAAAACATTACAGGGAGGCAAAGTTATGGCGCTCCGAACTTTTCTTTTTTTCCCATAGGATAACATTACGGCGTTCGCCTCGCCTTTCAGGGCCTGTATCTCGGAAATGGTGCGAGATACGGACTTTTCTTCGGAAAATTTCTTAGCCCCTTAAGGGGCTAAGATATAAATTAGTGAGGACAGTTGTAAATAATATGACTTTTAAATTTTTTTTCTACGTCGTACGGTTCCTGAGATATAATGTATTTAGTATTCCAAGATCTCATTTTCTCCGCCGATACTCATTATTTTGCATACATTATTTGTACTCACTGTCTTTCTCAATGCAGGTTTTGGGGAAAACCAGCCTGTGCACTTACATTACTGTTACTGTTGCCCTTTCCGCTTGCGGATCCGTACCCGTTTCACTTACCATTGACGTCTGCGCCACCATGTGCGTTATCCTTTGCGTTTTCATTTGCGCTTGTGTTTCTGTTATTTTTTGCCATTTCTGTCTACAGTACTGTTTATCTTACTGTTTCACTTTACATCACCATGCCCATTGACATTTCTGTTTGCAGGCACCATGTTACTATGTGATAACACATCACGTGGCAGACCATTCGCCAACCATTACATTCACTATTTCTCGTTATCATTCTCAAAAAGAAGGGAAATTATAGGCTAAAAACTCCATTTAATGCATTAGTTGAGTTGTTCCACAGCGACGAAAGTGAGAATGCTGTTAGGTTGAAAACCCCCTTGGACCCCGCCCACCCCAACCGGCATTGGGGTGCGATTGGGATCTTGGGTCTAACTCTCACCCATTCTCCTATACTTCTGCTGCTTTTACACATGTCATGGGTGAGAGTTAGGGCTGATGATCCCAATGCCACCCCAATGCCAGTTGGGGGTGGGCGGGGGTCCAAGGGGTTTTCAACCCTAACAGCAATTTCCTCACTTTGTCACTGTGGAACAACCCTAACTAATGCATTAAATGGAGTTTTTTGCTCTAATATATATATATATATATATATAGTGGTAGCACGGTAGTACTACCATAGTTATGGTTGAGGAGCCCTTTATCGTTGAAGGTCAAATTTTGCACCTTAATAACTTTGCCACCGTTCAACAGATTTGCCTGCAATTTGAAATGCATGATCAAGAACTATACATCTTGGGATCTGCCAACTTTTGTACTGGTCAGATATATGGCTGCAGAGTTATTAAGCGTGATCTGTGCACACATTTATGCTTTCTGGTGAATTCTTTGCTCGCGCCTACAGGTCGCACAGTTTGCACGACTGGTCCAAAAACTTCAGGAAATATGCAGCTGGGGTCCTCGATGTGCCTTCTGAAGATTTTGTGAAAAAATAGTAAACGGTTCAAAAGTTATTCAAAAAACAATTTCCCATTATAAGTTAATGGGAAAAGTTAACAAAAAGTTTGAAAGTGTCGCAAATGCAGTTTTTACTTTCATAAATGGCCCTTTTACTTTCATAAATCCGCCATTTTGTTTTCAATTGCTGACCAGAAAAATGCTTGGCATTTAAATTTGGAACTGTCTAGAAACAAAATTATTTTTGTGTTTACCTAGTCAGACACTGAGGATGCTAGGCATGTCTTTATTTTGAGGTTAAACACCCCAGAAATATGTTTTTCAAATTTCTGGAAAAAGTAGTGTTGCAAAGTCGTGTCACACTCATGAAAGTGCTGCAAATTTTTGTGAGCGTTTTCATAAATCATGACACTACTTTTTCAGACTATGGCCAAAATTACAGCAGTTTTTTTCCACCCTGCTGCAAAAGAACAGTTTGGTCTTTTGAGCTGAAATTTGGAAGGAATGCAGCCAACATCTCACAGATGTGCCTTTTGGTGGTTTGGTGAAAAGATATTACATGGCTGCAAAGTTACGGTACTCTGAAGTTGACTTTTTTCCCCATAGACTATCATGGTGGCATGTGCCATGCCTTTTGGGGCTTGTATCTCGCAAACTATGTGAGATACCGTTTTTTTGTTGCGAATTGCATAGCCCTGTGGGCTTTGTAATAGCAAAACCTAGCCAGGAAAATCATGACTTTTGTGAAATTTCAATTTTTTTTCTACATCGTGTAGTAGCTGAGATATTTGCAGTTAAGTACTTCCAATGCTCACTTTAAACTTCGATGCCCATTACAATGCATACATTCTTTGTGTTTCTCTATGCAGCTGTTCAGCAAAAACAGGGTATACACTTCCGGTACTGTTACCCTTACTGTTTCCATTTGCGTTTATGTCCCCTGTACGCTACCGTGTGCATTACCCTTTGCGTTGTCATTTGCACTTGCATTTTCGTTACTGTTACTATCTGCATTTCCACTAGTGTTTCTGTTTGGGTCACTGTGCACATTGCCATTTTCATTTCTGGCAGCCCTTTCATTTGCATTTCTGTTTCTCTTTTGTTTTGCGTCTTCCTTGCTGTTATTGTTACCATTTGCATTTGCATTTGCAATTGCATTACTGTGCCTGTGCACATTACGGTTTGCATTTCCATATGTGCTTGCATTTCCTTTTGCGTTTCTGTTTCCTTTGCTGTTATTGTTGCTGTTACCATTACCATTTGAGTTTACAATTGTGGTACTGTGCCCATGCACATTTTGGTTTGCGTTTCCATACGTGCTTCTGTTCCCATTTCTGCTTCTGTTTCCTTTGGCATTATTCTTCATGTTAACTTTACCATTTGTATTTACAATTGTGGTACCATGCCTGTGCGCGTTACGGTTTGCGTTTATGTGTGCGCTTGCATTCGCATTTCCATTTCTGTTCCCTTTCGCATTCTTTTTGCTGTGACACTTAACATTTCCATTGAAAATACTGCTGCCATCACTGTTTGCGTTACCTGTTGCATTTTTGTACGCACTTCAATGTCTGTCTGTGGCACTGTTCGCTTCGGCGTCACTTTGCGCTTGTGTTTCTATTAATGTTTCTTTTCCTTTACCATTTATGTTTCTGTTACCAAGTGCACCACTGTTGGCATTTCTGTTTGCGTTGCTGTTCCTGTTACTATGTCACAAGACATCAAGTGGCAGGAGTGTGCCGCTGCATTACATTCACTATTTCTTGTCATCATTTTCAAAAAGAAGGGAAATTAGTGGCAAAAAACTCCATTGAATGCATCAGTTAGGGTTGTTACACAGCTACAAAGTGATGAAATTTATTGTTAGGGTTGAAATCCACTTGACCAGTCTCCGTCTCAACTGGCATCTGGGCACGTTTATCGTCCAACCTCGCACCCCATTTTCCTATTCCTCAGCTTGTTTGTGACATGTGATGGGGTGAGAGTTAGCACTGATGACCCCAATGCGCACCCCAATGCTGGTTGGGGGTGGGCTGGAGGTCCAAGGGGTTTTGAACCTAACACCGAATTTCCTGTTTTGTCACCGTAACAACCCTAACTGATGCATTAAATGGAGTTTTTTGCCACTAATATATATATATATATATATATTATATATGTGTGTGTATATATATATATATATATATATATATATATATATATGTAGTAATCTATGTTAAACTCGAAATTTGCATGCTGATAACTTTGGACCCATTCAATGGATCTGCATAAAATTTGGTATGCATGGTGGGGCATGGTAGATTTCTTGATTTGCCAAATGTTGTTTTGGTCAGACGTACGGTCTTTGCACACCAAAACATTGAAAAATGCACTTTTCGCCAGTTATTTGGGCAGTTTTGGGGATTTTGTCCATGGTGCTGCATGGCCATTGTGTGGCATGCCACTCTGCCAGTTGGCTCCTCTGAAAGAGCTTTGGTGAGTGACCATGCTGCTTTTATTTGGTGAAAAAATATTAATCCATTCAAAAGTTATTAAAGTTTGAATTTCCCATTATAAGTCAAAGGGAAAATTTATTGGTTATTTTGCGAACAAAGAATGGGGTTTTGGCCATCTGGTCCCTCCTCATGATCAAAGAATTTGCAGCCTCACGGTCAAAGAATCTTTGATTACCAGAATTCTTTGATCGTGATGGCCACCATCTTGTTTGAATTTTGCCATCAGAAAAAGTCAAATATCTCGGCTCAGGGGTCACTCTTGAAGTAAATGTTAGATGGGTTTTACTCAGGCTGCTTTGTTCTATTGACCCATGGCTGTGGTTTCCTTCAAACTGGTCAAAACATTTTGAACATTTTAATTCTTTGATCGTGGCTCGCTAACAATCTTTGATCACGAGCCTGCAAATTCTTTGATTGTGAGGCTGATACTAGAAAAAATCTATTTTATCAGCTCATGGGTGGGTTATTACCACAAATGAGGGTGGGTTTTGCTCAGAGGGCTTTCTTCTATCAAGGCATGGTGGTGGTTTCATGTAATTCTGCCTAAAACTTGAGTTTCACCATTTTTTATTCTTTGACTGCGAGCCTGTAAATTCTTTGATTGTGGGCCTGCAAATTCTTTGATCGCGAGATTCTTTAACCACGATATTTGATCGCGAGGGTGAGACTAGATGGCTAGTTGTAAAACATCTATTTTCTCAGCTCAGGGGGTTATTAACACAAATGAAGGTGAGTTTTGCTCAGGTGGCTTCATTCTATCAAGGCATGGTGGTGGTTTCATGTATTTCTGCCTAAAACTCGAGTTTCACCATTTTTTATTCTTTGACTATGAGCCTGCAAATTCTCTGATTGTGAGATTCTTTGATCATGATCTTTGATTGCAAGGGAGTGACTAGATGGTCAGATTTTAATGCAACATATAGGCCAGTTTTAACAATCTTTAACTTTAAATATCTCGGAAACAGTTTGGTCTTTTTAATTGAAATTTGGAGGGTGTTGATGACGTGCTGTGGATATGAATTACATTGTTTATGTGTTGGACGACGCATTTTCTGTGGAGATATTTCGTGGCACAGTTTACTTTTGGCGGACAGCATTTTCCATTCTCGGAGTGGCTTGAAATTTATACAGTAGTGAGCCTTACTGCCATGGATGTAGTTTTCGGTCGTTAGGTGTCTAAAATCTTAACAGGTACAGAACTCTGCCATTCCAACAAATTAAAATCTAAAACTTTCACATGTTGTATCTTGGAAACGTTTTCATCTTTTGCATTGAAATTTGGAGGGTCTTAAGGAGATGTCCTGTACCTGTGATTATGGTGTTTAGGTGTTGGAAATTTAATTTGCTGCAGACATATTGTGTGACACCCTTTATGTTTTGCATATGGCATTTTGCAATGTGGTATTGGCTTCACATTTATAGGATGCCTAGCATTACTGCCATGGAGGTAATTTTCAGAGGTTACATGTCTGAGATGTTAACAGGTGTTGAATTACTGATGACTGACGCTTTGCTTTCTTTCAATGTGGTGGGAGCTTTCAGGCCTCATGCTCCCACCCATATGCATGCCCAGCAATACATATGATATTCAGTACTTGTAGTCTTACCTTACGCAGAGATTTACAATCTTGTGGGAGCACAGGGCCTGAAGGGCCCGCACTCCTACCATCTTGCATGACTTTTTACTTTTAATGAATTTGGAAGTTGGGGGTCCCCGTTCCCATGAACTTTCGTGGCTTTTTACTTTCATATTCTTTCTCAAAAAGTAAGGAAATTCTATGCAAAAAATTCTGTTAATGCATCATTTCAGGTTAAAACACAAAAAGTAAGGAAATGTAAAGTTTAGGGCTGACCACCCCACCCCCCGGACCTGCCCATCATCCCGAGATGGACAGCTGACAGGGTGTGTCCTTGGGGCTGTGGGGCCTAAATCTCACCCCATTCTTCTTTTCTGTGGCTCATGAAAATGATTACACATGTAATGGGGTGAGATTTAGGACTCACAACCCCAAGGACACACCCCGTCATCTGTCGTCTCATGATGATGGGCAGGTCCGGGGGGGGTCAACCCTAAATGTTTAATTTCCTTACTTTTTGTGTTTTAACCCTAAATGATGCAATAACAAAGTTTTTTACATTGAATATATATATTTATATATATATATATATGTAAAAAACAAAAACAAGGCGCTGCGTCAGCATGTGGTCTAAAAGCAAAACAGAATGGTTATATTAAATGCATGCTGAAAATAGAAAATAGAGTTAAAAATCCACTTTTTCAACCTTAGGTCTTCTTCAGGAAATATCTAAAAGAGAAAAAAAAACAAAGTTTTATATATATATATATATATATATATATGTATATGTATATGTTATACTGGCCCTGTAGGACAAGTATAGTTAGGGTTGCACAGCCACTTCTATGTTAAACCCAATATTTTGCACTTTAATAACTTTGCAAACATTTGTCCGATATGCCTGAAGTTTTGCATGCACAGTGTGGTACCACAAGTCTCTGGATCTGGAAATGTTTGTTCCAGTCAGATTTTCAGTTGTGGAGCTGCAAAGCATTGAAAAGTGTGCAAAATCCTCAACGTTTTTAAATTATTTGCTCATCTCTACAGCCTGAACAGTTTGTTCAACTGGTCTGAAATTTTCATGGTATATGGGGACCAGGTCAAGGAAGTGCCATCAAAGATTTGGTGAAAAAATATTAATCTGTTCAAAATTATTAAACTTTAAAGTTTCCCATAATTACTTATGGGAAAAAATATACAGGTATGTGCACTACAAAAGCTTTTAAAAGCCTTCACAAAGCAACATTTGTTTGCAAGCTATGCCAATCTGATTTTGAGCTGCCACCATCTTGTCTTCAGTTAGTGACTGAACAAAATGGCTGTAGTTCAAATATGGCTGGTCCTAGGAAAACACTGGCAGTAGTGTTTACCTAGTCGGGCCCTGAGCTACACAGCACAACTTTTTGATGGGCTAGACCCCAACCCTATAAATGCACATTCTGAGATCGGCCCACCATAGTGTCACAAGTTGCAACAGAACAGATGTGACACTTTCACAAATCATGACAGTGTCATGCTCATTGTTTCACATTTTTTTGTGAAAGTGCCACAATTTGTAACACAACATCCAAAAAAGAGGAATTCTTTGTCACTCCACTACACCTAAATGGTTGGGGCTTTTGGGCTAAAATCAGCAGGGTGGCAAGACTGGGTCCCACAGATGTGCCATTTGTTGGTTTGGTCCCAAATCATTTAATGCTTCCTTAGTCATAACATTCTGAAGTTGAGAAATTTCCCATAGGACAACATTGCAGTGTCCAGGGCAAGTTTCGGCACCCATATCTCGAAAACTATTTGAGATATGAATTTTTTTCCCCTGGGCAGCTTCCATGTGGGGTTACAAAGACATGATTACAGCTGCAATGGAATTTTTTCAATAGTTGCTATGGTTATTAAGATATTGCCAAATAAGTGTTACAAGGGTTCCTTTTCAGTACTATGGGGCTGCTGCCTGTCTCTGTATTTATGTATAAGTGGGAGTGCAGGACCCAGAGGTCCCATGCTCCAACATACTCATATTGTTTGGCAAAAAGTGTGAATGGCATGCAGGGCCCAGAGAACCCACACTCCCACAGCTGCATAAGAGTTACATTACACTTTGTCAAAAAGAAGGGACATTCATTGCAAAAGTATCTGTTAATACATCAGCTAGGGTTGATGCCACAGCCACAAAACTTTGAAAATTTGATGTTAGGGTTGCCACCCATAGCACCACACCTCCCCAAGCCCCCTTTACCTTCACACACCAACAAGTGTTTGCCCCATTATGACTGTGGGGAAAAATATATGTATGGCATGAAAGTTTCTGCAAATCTACAGGGCATTTCCATGAAAGTACAATTGGTTTATGTAGGGACTTTTGCAAAAGTACTGGGTACTTTCTCAAAAGTCCCCCATGTTAACCAGTGGTAGTTGCATTAATGTACTTTGTACTTTCACAAAAGTACCATTGGTTTACATGGGGTATTTTCATGAAAGTACTTTGTAATTTTTTGAAAGTACCACATGTCAACTAATGGTACTTTCATGAAAGAACTGTGTCCCTTTGCAAAATTACCATTGGTTAACATGGAGGAACTTCCAGAAAAGTACCCAGTAGTTTTATGGAAGTCTCCCATGTAAACCAATGGTACTTTTGCAAAAGTACAAAGTACTTTCATAAAAGTAGGCTAGTACACAGGCTCACTATAACAGTTCCTTGGCCACCCTTACAGCCAAAAAATGGTTTGGAGTTTTGGGCAGAAATTTACAGGGTTGCCTGCCCTTCCACCTCAGAAGTGCATTTTGATGCTTTGGTGAAAAAATTTACACCCGTTATGTGTAAGTGGGAGCACGGGCCCTCTACACACAGTATTATGCAAAAATGGACAGTGTGAAGGGAGAGCAGGGCCCGCTCTTCTGCAACCACATACCACTTCCATTGGACTTTCTCAAAAAGAAGGGAAATTTATTGAAAAAAACTGTGTTAATGCATCAGTTAAGGTTGATAGCACAGCAACAAAAGTTTAGAAATTCAGTGTTAGGGTTACCACCCTTACCACCCCAACCCCCCACCCTTCTCACACCTACAGACATCAGGGTGTGCCATAGGGTTGTCAGGCCTAATAACTCACCCCATTCCCATATGCTGTAGCATGCCAGCTTATTTACACATGGAATGGGGTGAGAGTTGGGCCTGATGACCCCATGGCACACCCTGACATCTGTTGGTGTGTGGAAGGTGGGGGGGTTGGGTTAGGGTGGTAGTGTTGGTAACCCTAACACCTAACATTGAATTTCCAAACTTTTGTCACTGTGCTATCAACCCTAGCTGATGCATTAACACAGTTTTTTACAATGAATATATATATATATATATATATATATATATATATATATATACACACACACACACACACACACACACACTTACATACGTACAGCTATATATATAGGGGGATATGACATGGCCTGGCTGAAGATATCATATTTATCTTCACAAGAGGCCAATGATCATGATATCTCACGGTGGCTAAGCCACGAGTGAGATATCTTGATGTCATTGGCCTCGAGTGAAGATAAATATGATATCTTCAGCCAGGCCATGTCATGTTCTGTTAATACAATGTATGTTTTGGTCTTCTCTGCAGCACAAGTCCTCTATGTCTCCCTTTAAGGTGATTTCCTGATGTAGAGGTTTGGAATTCATAGACAGAGATTTTGGCCCCCCTCTATCCCAGGTGAGTTAGTATGTTTACCCCCCCAAGCCTTCCATAGTATGTAAAAGAAAATTAATTTTTGAATAAAAAGTTATGAGGTTAATGTTGCAATTTGTGGTATTGTTAAGCTATGGGTTTCATTTTTCACCTGTCAGCACTTTCACTTTTTGTGTTGCTTTGTTGCGTGGCTGAGCGTGGTAGGAGTTATTTGGTGGCAGAAGCAGTCTGTAGAGAAAAATGTAAGAGAATCTCCTCTTTTTGTAATTTCACTGTGTTTATTTGAATGAAGCAGCCGACTGTGGAGAGATGACAACGAGTGAGTCGGCAGCTTCAGAGTAGTAGACCAAAGCGCAAGGAAGCATTGCTATAGCAACACTCTCTTGTGCTTCCATCTAATACTCTGAAGCCACCGACTTGCTCCTTGTCATCTCTTTACAGTTGGTGGCTTCTTTCAAATAAACAGAATAGAATTGGGAGTTTTTTAGTAATTCTTAGTGCATAGTGTTTTTGTCACAAGAAAAATGATATCGCTCAGTCACGCTACAAACGAGAATGAAAACTGAAGTCAGAGGATTAATTCAAATAAAGAGTGAGTACAATTATGGGAAAAGGACAAAGTTTATAATTTTAAAAAAGAGAGCACTGTACTTTCAGTTATTGTGAGGAGATCATTGACATGGCTCGGTAACACTTGATAAATGCTGTAAAAGTGAAAGTGAGTTGATGAAATGTCAGAACAAATGGTAGGATCTGCCAGATTAGTTTTGATATGACGTATAGGAATGTGGAGATAACAGATGACGTATAGAAACATGAAGATAACAATGTTATCTTCACTGTCCAGCGCAGATATAATTTTTTATCCTTTTAGTTATCCCAAAACATACGTTGAATAAATAGGGGATATGACATGGCCTGAGTGAAGATATCATATTTATCTTCATAAGAGGCCAATGATATCTTGATGTCATTGGCCTCAAAGTGATGATAAAGTTGTTTTTTGACTAAATTTAAGTCATTTTAGACAGAAGAAGCTTCCGACTATGATGAGAGAAGAGCGAGCTAGTCGGCAGTTGCAGAACAACAGAAGGAAGCGCGATCGTGTGTTGCTATAGTATTCTTCACTTTCCTTAAACTAGTGCTTTACTGTGAAAGGGTGGGAACATATTTACAGTGTGTGTTAATACCGCTCGGTCATGTTACATTTCAACAGGAAAGTGAAAATTGATATATGATTACGAGACATGAGAATGGCACGATCAATGAGATAACTTTTTAAAAAGATAATTTATATTAAAAATAAAGGAGGCTTAACCATATAGTGGCACATATGTGGGCGTGAGGTGGGGTGGGATTGGTGCAGGTTGTACAGGCACAGACACGCAATGGAAAGTGAAATACTTTTAGTTTTATTTTCTATTGTATGACGTACAGGAACATAGAGATATCACCATGATGTATAGAAACATAGAGCTATCACTATGACATACAGGAACATGGAGATATCAATGATATCTTCACTGCCTAACTGAGATATCAATTTTTATCTCCACATTTATCCCAAAACATGTTGGGCCAGATATTCAAAAGGGTTGCACCATGCGCAAGTAGGGTTGCGCCTGCGCAAGTCCGAACTTGCTCCATTCTACGATATTCAGCAGGAGGCAGTTGCACCACTGAAAACAGGCTGAGCAACAGCGCAATGCAAATGAATGCATGCTGAACTGGTGGGGGAGGTACCATGCATAAACTGCACAGCCCAATATTCAGCCGGGCTGTGCAGAGTTGTGCAGGCGCAACCCCCAACCTGCGCCTGCACAACTTTGAGCCAAAAAAAAAGGCTTAAGTCGAGGGCCACCCACAGGTGAGCTGCTGCATTGCAGGGCACAACACAGCAGCTGCCACCTGTGGCTGGCCCCAACCCAGTCCCTGTGCCCCCTGCAGCCCGATCACGGGCAGCCGACTGTAAATCCCCACCACCACCCCCCAGTGGCCCGATCACGGGCATAGTGTACTCCCCTCCCACCAGCCCGATCACGGGCAGCAATGTGGCCCCCTGAACGTATCCCTGGTGGTCCAGTGGACCGAATGCCCGATCGCTGGGCAGTGTATAATAACCCCTCCTCCCGCAGTCATCCCTGGTGGTCCAGTGGACGAAATTCCCGATCATGGGCAGTGTATAATAAACCCCCTCCTCCACAGTCATCCCTGGTGGTCAGTGGACCAAAATGCCCAATCACGGGCAGTACATTTTAATAAACCCCCTCCGAACATAGCCCTGGTGGCTGGCGTCCCCACCCACCCCGTGAAACCTCACCACCCGCTTCCCCGGCAGCCAGCGGGCGGCAGCATCCCACCGCCTACCACCACCGCCCGCCCAACTGACTGCCCGGTAGGGCCTCACCCGCCGTGGTGCAGAGCAAGAGCCAATAGGTGTGCAGCCCGCCTCTTATGGCAATCAGATTTGAGAATGATTCATTCACAAATCTGGACTATTCATGTACGATATGGCTGCATGCCCATTGGCTCTTGCTCTGCACCAATGGGTGTGCAGCTCTAACTGGCAGCAGTTGGTGGGTGGCGGGCGCAGACGGGTGGATGTTGCCACCCGCCTGCCAGGGGAGCGGAGTGGTGGGGCTTCCTGGGTGGGTGGGTGGGGACACCAGCCACCAGGGCTATGTTCAGAGGGGGAGTTTTATAAACGTACTGCCCGCTATCGGGCATTTTGGTCCACTGGACCAGCAGGGATGACTACGGGAGGAGGGGGGTTTATTAGACACCGCCCGCGATTGGGCATTTCGTCCACTGGACCACCAGGGATATGTTGGGGGCTATATTGCTGCCCATGATCGGGCTGGTGGGGGAGGCACTATGCCCACGATCGCCACTGGTGGGTGGTGGGGGGATTCTACACTGTTTTGCCCATGATCGGGCTGCAGAGGGTGTCGTCCCCGATGGCTGCTGCCTGGCAGGGGCGCCAGGCGCAAGTCCTCGGGATCAGCGCACTCTACATGCTAATGGCATGCAAAGAAGATGGAATCAGATGCAAATGGCCCCCGTGCCTTGCATGAATTATGGCCCCATTTGCATGTCATCTTTGAATATGGGATTTTAGATGGCGAATGGTACTTGCGCCACCGCAAGTTGAATGCTCCACTCTGACAACTTGCGGTGGCGCAAGTTCCACTGCAACATGCACAGTGGTTGTATGGGGGTGATATTCAAAGGAGTTGCTCAACAGCGCAACCCCTTGAATATCACCCCAGCCACACCCCCGCGCAACTATTTTGTGCAATGCAAGGGCTTGCTCTCAAGAATAGCGCAGTTTGGAATATCCAGCCCGCTGGTGTGTAAATATATATATATATATATATATATATATATATATATATATAATATAGAGGCAAATCATTATCATGCACAGCCATGACAGGAGGAATTCGATGTTAGGTCTAAACTCTTTAGCCTCTCCAGTTCAGATTTCAACTGAATCGGGTGCACATTGGGGTCGCCGTCCCTAACTGTCACCCCATCACATGTGGAAAGAAGCTGAAGAATAGGAGAATGGGGTGACAGTTAGGACAATGATTCTAATGTGCACCCTGATTCCAGTTGGGGGGGCTGGGCTGGAAGGGTGCAAAGGGGGTTTCAACCATAACATCGAATTTCTTCACTTTTGTCGCTGTGGAACAACCCCAACTGATGCATTAAATGGAGTTTTTTGGCTCTAATTTCCCTTCTTTTTAAGAATGATAATGAGAAATAGTGAATGTAATGCGGCGGCGAGATTGCGCGGGGCTCTGTGGGCCCCACTCTCCCGCCATGTGACGTCTTGTCACATAGTAACATTGCGCCCGCAAACACAAATCATAATGCGCATGGTGATGCAAAGCAAAACAGAAAGAGAAGCAGTACTGTAGACAGAAATGTTAAAAACAACGCAAACGCAACTGCAAATGAAAATTCAAAGGGTAATGCACATGGTGGCGTAAACGTAAACTGTAAGTGAAACGGGTACGGAACTGCAAGCGGAAATGGTAATGGTAACAGTAACGTAAGCGCACAGGCTGGTTTTCCCCAAAAGCTGTATAGAGAAAGACATTGAGTACAAAGAATGTATGCAAAATAATAACTCTCGGAACACAAAAATTAGTACTTGGAATAGTAAATTGTTTATATCTCAGTAACCGTACAACAGAAAAAAATATAAAAGTCATATGAATGATCACTTTCCTATATAGTTTAGAGTTTTTTGACGAAAAGTCCGTATCTCGCACTGTTTTCGAGATACGGGCCCTGAAAGGCGCGGCAAACGCCGTAATGTTATCCTATGGGAAAAAACTGAAGTTCAGAGTGCCATAACTTTGCCTCCCTGTAACATTTTTTCACCAAACCACTGAAAGACACATCTGTGGGATGTTGGCTGTGTTCCCTACAAATTTCAGCCCAAAAGACCAAACTGTTGCTTTGCAGCAGGCGCCAAACGATTTCTGCAATGCGTCGTACGCCATAATGTTATCCTATGGGAAAAAAACATCAACTTTGGAGTGCTGTAACTTTGCCACTGTGTAATATTTTTTCAACAAAACACTGAAAGGCACATCTGTCAGATGTCGACTGTGTTCCCTCCAAATTTCAGCCCAAAACTCTAAACCGTTCTTTTGCAACAGGATGCCAAAGAATTACTTTTATTTTGGGCATAGTGTCACAAAGTAGTGTCGTGATTTGCAAAAGCTTTCGCAAAAATTTGTGACACTTTCATGAGAGCGACACTACTTTGCCAAAGTACTTTTTCCAGAAATCTGAAAAACATATTTCTGGGGTGTTTTACCCCAAAATAAAGACATGGCTAGCATCCTCAGGGCCCGACTAGGTGAATACAAAAAGAATTAGGTTGCTAGAGGGTCTCAATTTTAAATGCCAAGCATTTTTCTGATCACTAACTGAATACAAATGGTGGATTTGTGACAGTAAAATGCATTTATGACACTGTCGAACTTTTGTTAACTTTTCCCATTGACTTATAATTGGAAATTGTTTTTTGAATAACTTTTGAACCGTTTAATATTTTTTCACGAAATCTTCAAAAGACACATTGGGGACCCTGGCTGCATGTTTCCTGAAGATTTTGGGCCAGTCATGCAAACTGTGCAACCTGTAGGCACGACCGTAGAATTCCAGAAAAAGCGTAAATGCATGCGCAGATCATGCTTAATAACTCTGCAGCCGTGTATCCAACTGATATGAATCTTGGCAGATCCCAAGGCATATAGGTCTTGATCGTATATTCCAAATTTCAGGAAAATCTGTCAAATGGTTGCAAAGTTATTAAGGTGCAAAATTTTGGGTTTAACATGTAAATTGATCCTCAACCCTAACTATGGTAGCACGGTATATATACAGTATATCTATATATATGTGTATATATAGATATATATTATCTATCTATATATATACATATATATATATAGATATACTGTATATACTGTAGAATTACTTTCTATCCCATCTGTTTAATTTAGCACTACTGATCCTGGCCAGCTGTTAGCGGTTATTAATCTTTGCGGTCTCACGTTGTGCAGTCAAACCCAAATTAGAACACTGGTTGCTTAAAATGATCAATGAAGTGATAGTGCATGCAATACACTAATTACCCAATTAGACAACTCTTTAAAGTCAGAGAGTGGTTAACCGGCTCTCATCCCTGCCACTGCTACGGTTGCATAATGTGTCTTATAAGCTGGTTGAAGCAGAAATCATTAAAGCGAGATTGCTTGCAGCTAGATGATCCAATGCTGCTGTCAGAAAGTGCTGATATTCCACTACATGTTGCAGAGAATGTTGTTACTGAACTTCACTGTGCATCACCCCCTCCAGCAAAAAAACACCGCTCTGAATATGCTGTATACAGCCCTGGTGTGCGATATCAAATCAGGAAACACGGGGCAGAGAGTGGAGTTATGAGTGCAGTCAGAGTCTACAAGTCAAAGCACGTTGGAAAAATCAATGAGTCCACTGTGCGAAATTTCAAAAGGGACTACCACGACAAACTAAGAGGAACCCCTGACCCTAGTCTGCTTCCCCACAGCTTACCAACAAAACCCCATGGGAGACCAACCCTTCTTCTTTCTGAAGTAGAAGATGAGCTAAAAAAAAATAATTCGCAGTCTGAGAGGAGAAGGTGCAGTTGTGAATGCCAGAGTTGTCATGTCCATAGTCAAGGGGTTGTAAAAACACACAACTGCATGGCACTCTCAGAGTTTGGTGGCAACCTATCATTTTCAAGGCAGTGGTCCTGGCTCTTTCTCCACTGAATGGGGTTCACAAAAAGAAAGGGCACCAAAGCTGGCAGAAAGACCCCTGAGAATTTTGAGGATCTGTGCTCTGCATTTCTAAAGCGCATTGCAAATGCCTCTGCACAGGAGCTGATTCCACCCGTACTGCTCATTAATTTAGACGAGACCAGTGTCCAACTTGTCCCTTGCTCCCAATGGACAATGACAGAGCAAAGTAGAAGTGACTGGGTTAGGGGATAAGAGACAGGTCTCCCTTGTCCTTGCCTGTACTTTGTCTGGAGAAATGTTGCCCCTCCCAAATCATTTACCAGGGCAAGACCAAAAACAGCCTACCTGCTTTCCAATTTCCAGAAAAGTGGTGTGCCACACAATCAGAGAACCTTTGGGAAAACACAGAAACATTGTTACTTTTCATAGAATCCATTCTTGTTCCCTACAAAAACAAAATCAAATTAAAACCAAACTCCCCCGTGAGCAGAGATCTCTGCTAGTAATGGATCTCTTTCAGGCACACAGTACAGAACAAGTTTTGCAGTACCTGGAGGATCACCACATCATCCCGATTTTCATTCCTCCCTCATGTACCGATCTGCTTCAGCCACTGGACATTAGTGTAAACAAATTGCTGAAGGACGTCCTAAAAAATGAGTTCACCGAGTGGTATTGTGGAGCAGTCTCAGCGCAGCTAGCCCTTGGTACGTCACCATCAGCTCTGTGCGTAGACTTACACATGACATCAATCAAAACAAAGCATGCACAATGGCTGAGAACAGCATTTGAAAAGCTCTGTTTCTGGCGTGAGGATGTAGTACACAGTTTCGAAATGGCAGGGATTAAGGAGGCACATTTCTCTTGTTTGGACACCACTGCCACATAAAAAGAAGTGCGACTGTCGGTTGCTTTTCCAAGGTACGAGTTCACAACACAGTACTGTAATCGCCAAGTTCAGATGATTACTGACTGTCATTTAGTTCAGATGTTTACTGTCTCTACTGTAGTGTTCTTAGCATTCTAGCCTTTACCATGATTTCTCTTTCATTGTAAAAATGTTATAGTGCTGACACTTTAGCATTTAACATGCTTTCTCTTTCATTGTAAAAAATAAAAGACGTATTTTTTATATTGCTAACAAACTGAATTGGCTGAATATTTTATTTCGAGGCATAATGCTGTCTGTGAACATGGTGAATGTTTATTGGCAGCTAATATTAGTAATTCTACAGTATATAAAATACTGGCACAGTAGTGCCAGTATAGTTTAGAGCCAGTATAGTTAGGGTTGAGTGTAAACTTCTATGTTAAACCTGAATTTTTGAATGTTATTAACTTTGGAACCTATTAATGAATTTGCACAACATGTGGCATGCTTAATCTTTTAGGGTAGGTCTCTTGACATGCCAAATTTTGTGTGAATCCATTTTGCTGAGATACAAAGCATCATAAAATCCTACATTTATCAGTTTTTTTTTATCTTTCTTTGTCCACCTGTATCTCAGAAACGGTATTAAGTTCTGCTCTAAAATTTTCAGGGGAGAAAGCCTTTGGGTCACAGATGTGCCTTTTGATGGTTTGGTGAAATAATATTAATCCCTTCAAAAGTAATAACAATTTTAAATTTCCCATTATTTGCTATGGGAAAATGTATATGTCAGGCATGTACTTTTTTTGTTTTTGCAAGAGCTATTATTTGCACAGATAATGAGTTTCTTTTTTTTATCACAAAAGCTATTATTTGTGCAATTAATGTGTTTTTTGTGAAATATTTTTTGCACACATTTCCACATGGAGAGTCACATACTGTTTTTGTTTTAAAAAAATACTGTCTTTTCACATGTAGGGTCACAGAGAAAGTGCTTCACTTTCACAGAGCTCTGTTGTGTCTGCCTTCTTGTTTTGCCATTAGTGAGAGATAAAAAAATTAAGCAAATACATAAAAATAAATGTAATACAAAAAAAATTAGAACTTAGCTAAACAGGATCCATTAAGCTACATTGTGATGTTTTTTTCTTGTTTACTGAGGCCTGAAACACCTTTCTTAGGTACCTGAAATCTTGGGTGCCAAGCTTAGTGAGAGGACCACTTCCCTCACATTCTCTGTATGAGAACACCAGGGGTTTCTTGACTTCTGCAGCCACAGCTGGAACTTGTGCTGGTTGCTGCAGTCAGCCTTGATCTGTCCATTTTCCTGGTGTTTATGGGCACCCCCCACCCTCCCATTGCCAGGGACTTTTGATTTTAATATAATCGGACACCAGAATGCCCACTCCCCATGTCAGATACCCACCAGTTCCCTTTGGTTATTGCTTCTTGAATCAGGGGCACAATCCCCATGCTGGCAAAGGAAGCTCACCCCCTCCAGCACTTTGGGACACTGGAGAGCCCACTCCCAGTGTCCTCAAATATATAATCTGACACTGGAATGCCACTCCCTTTGTCAGATGCCCACCCAGTCCATTTATTTGTTATTTTTGGCATTGGATGCCTAATCCACATGCCAGCAATGGAAGCTCACCCCCCCTCAGCAGTTTGGGACACTTGGAGCCCACTCCCAGTGTCCCCAAATATGTATTTAATTTTTTTGCTGTAAAGAAGAAAACTGTCTCCCGCCGTCTTTTTTTTTGCACCCTGAAAAAAAGAAAATGGTCCCTCATTGTCCCCGCTGTCCCCTTCCCCATCATGACCCTCCCACTAAGCATCCACCACCACACCCCCCTTGCCCTATACTTACCACTGGAGGTCATCTGCTGTCATCTTCTGAGGACCTGGACATGTCTGCACTCTTTAAAGCCAAACCACAAACTGAGGAATAAAGGTAAGTATTGTATCGTGTATTACAACGTTGTTTTGAATGTATGTTGATATCTTAGCTATTGTTTGGTATTTTTTAACCAAATTTTCAATATGGGCTTTTTGGGACCCTACCTCATGAACTCTGTGACTATCATTTCATTAACCAGGCATGGGAGGTGATTTTGCAGTCACTGTGCAAAATCACCTTTCAGGACTGATTATGAAAATTACAGTGCCAGTGTTTATGAGGTGGATTCTCAAAAACCCCATGTTGAAAATTTGGTGAATAAATTTCAATAAATGTCAGAGTTACGCATGGTCATTGAAAGTTTTCTATGCATGTGTGTAACTTTGGTAATTTTTAATATTTTCACTCCAGTTTTCAGCATAGTCATTTTTCACACCACCTCATGAAGAGTACATTTGTGATTCTTCACATCCTGCCTGAAATGTGTTTAAGCACCTGTGGCACGGAATGGCATTTTGACACAAATTTGAACATTTTCACCTCTGGAGTTTATGAGGTGGTGGGGTAATAAGAAGACTATGTTCAAAATGTGAGGTCAAAATATGAAGAAATTGCCAATGTTATAACCGTTTGTCACATTTTCAGTACACCCCCCACTCGTAATTTCAGAAATTTAAAATATTTTGACCCCAGATTTTCAAAATTGCCTTTTTAATTCCTGAGATCAAGTATGTCACAGCTGTCATTTTTTAAGTTTTGCCCTAAATGTGTTTTTGCACCTGTGGTGTGGAATGGTGTTGCAATTGTGCAAAATTATGTTTTGGCACACATTTGAAAATTTTGTATATCGGGTACATGTGCTGGGGTAATAAGATGACTATGCTGATAATTTGGTCATGCATCTATGAAGGGATGGCTGCGCTCCCACAGTAAAATAAGGATAATCATGGAGCATGGGAGTGTGGGCCCAAAGGGCCCTGTGCTCCCACTGTGACATATGGACAGTTATGCAGGGTGGGAATGCTGTGCCCTGCGCTCCCACTGCTAAATAAGGATACAAGTAAACTATCTGAAAAAATAAGGAAATTCATTGCAAAAAACCTTTGTTAATGCATCAGTTAAGGTTGTTAGTAAAGTGACAAAAGTAGAGAAATATGGCATTCGGGTTTCCAACCCTAATGTCCCACCCCCACCTTGAAGACACCAACAGGCATAAGGGGTGTGCCTTGGGGTCATCAGCCATAACACTCACCTCATTCTCCTATACTTTACCCACCTCAGCTTATTTATTTACAGAATTGGGTGAGTGTTGGGGATGATGAATGCAAGACACCCCCCCCGATGCCTGTTGGTGTCTGCAGGGTGGGGGTGGGGCATTAAGGTTGAAAATCTTAACACCATATTTCCTTATGTTTGTCACTTTACTAAGAGCTCTAACTGATGCATTAACAAAGTTTTTTGCAATGACTATATCTATCTATCTATATATATATTTATTTATTTATTGCAAAAAAACTGTGGTTATGCACCAGTTAGAGTATCTGGACACCACAAAAATAGAGAAATGTGGCATTAGGGTTTCCAGCCCTAACACCCTACCCTCACCCTGCAGGCAGCAACAGGAGAAACCATTATGGTTTGCCCTCTCCTGCATCTTAAGAGGTTGTGTGGAAGATCTGAAACATGGTTTTCCACTGATTTTCTCCTTCTTTGCATATCTAAGCAATGCTATAAAATGAAATAGAGTTACCTTCATTCATGTAAGATTTATTTTCTTATTGAAATGTTCAACTTTTCTAACCTATTAGAATCACTTAATCTAAGCAGTATCATACTATACATCAATGACTTTGTTACTATTTGAAATACATTTCCGTTAAAATCTAGGAGTGAGCAGAAAGTGTCATGCTGACTTTTATGCTAAAAGTAACTTCTTTATTATTGTGGGTAAGCGAGCAAGCAGGCTGATTGTGGGAGGGTTCCACCATGTCAGAGCGATGGGAATCACAGCAATGTCCTTTACAGTGATGAACTCCCACTGGCATCCCTGATGCCACTGCATCCCAACCACAACCCGCATCATGCTGACCACATCAGCGAGAGGGGCTGCACCCCTGCACTCCCTACTTTATATATCTAACTCCACATTGCACAGTGGAGTTAGGTGCCTACGCCCCATCACCACAAAGTCCATCACAGAGCAATCCCTGTCACTGCACAGTCCATTGCCATCAGGGTGCCACTGTGAGGGGTTCTCTGTTGTTGCATTACTGTTCTGACAATAATTGGGGGGGGTTCAAATCAGGGAAACTTGAGACATAGAGGATATACAATGGTCTGTGCTTAAATATGCCATTTATTTCCATGAGTGAGGGTGCAGGAACCTAACTCACTAGTAGCAAAGCCATGAGTGAGTTATGAAAGTCCTGCCTTCTCAAGAGTGGAAATTAAAGGCATATTTGAAAACAGTCCATTATATGTTCTCTGTATACAATGCCTGTGTTCTGTGTAGCAATTAAGAGCAGATTCATTGTGGGATTGGAAGAATGAGCTATAAATCAAATCAAAGGTGATATAAGCAAGTGAAACATAAAAAGTATTATTTATCCATTGGGTGAATAACATCATTTATCTTTCACTTAGGTAAGAGTCTTGGGAAATAATTCATTTATTTAAGTATTGAAAGCCCTACATACATTGCATATAGCAGGATATATTTCTTTTGACACCATAACAGTGGAATACCACACTAAAAACATAACAAAGAAACAACTTTGCACCGGACAGGATCAGCACTTCAACATAACCACTAGACCACAAGGTATGTGACCTTTTACTGTACTGCTGTTCGAACAGAAAAGCCATCTGATTACAATTCAGTTCAGCATGTTTAGTGTTTGGTGACAGACAGAGCAAAAGGGGATTACATGTTTTTTTTAAATTTAGTATACTTTATCAACATTTTAACCAGAAAACAGAACATACCAAACAAAATCAAACACTCAATATAAAACATGGTCCAATATGTATGTGAAAAGGCAAAAGCGAGGCAAAACCAAAAATAAAAAGCCATCCCACCCCACCCACTATCAACCCCTTCCTGTCATCTGTGACCCAACTAAACTGCTAAACCCACAAAGCAGGATAGGCACCTTCAAAAACTGTAAGAGGCAAAATGTGGGGGCTCAAGGTGAGATCATGTGGAACCTTGAGTACCCCAGAGGGACAATAAAGTATAGAGTGATTCCCATGTGCATGAAAAAAGCTGAGTTCTCTTTCACATTAATGCTATGTGTTTCTCCAATTGCAGAGCCAACAGGATCTCACGATACCACTCTAAGAAGGATGGGGGAGCCTCATCCTTCCAATGTCATAGCATAACAAGCTTAGCCATGGCAGCTGAAGGGACAGATGGGCTTTCCTGATATTATGGGTGCCAGAAGGAAAAATAGCCAATAAACAACTCACTGGGGTGAAAAGGTCACCCAATCCCAAAAGGGGGTCCAGAACTTGCTGTATGGAAAGCCAAAATGGATGAATCTTAACACATTCCCATGACATATGATGTAGGGAACTAGGGACTTCTTGGCACCGGGTGCACAAAGGTGAGGGTAATTTGCCCATCCTGTACAGCTTTAAAGGGGTAAAATACAAATCATGCATTATGTTAAACTGTACTAAATGGAGATGATCCTGCTTTATAAATCTATACAAATTTCTCCAAGGGGCCTTCCAATAATCCATATCATCTGGTAACTGGAGTGTGTGACCCCAATAATGACAAACCAAGGTAGGGAGATGAGGGTATATGGACTGAAAATACTTGTAGAGCACGGACACTGAGTGGGGTTGTAATGCAATACAAAAAAAGGGTATCTACCCCATCTAACTGAGTTAGACGCCAAGGTTTAGGACTCAAAAATGCAGTCACTGTGCTCCTAATCTGGAGGTACTTTAACAAATCTGTTCTCCTTAACTGGAACTGCACCTGCAGATTCTGAAAGGGAACTGTGCCATCTACTTGGGCAATATCAGACAGCTTGCCAGAACTCAGTTGGGGGCAGAAGGAAGCTGAAATGGGATGGCAGCCTATTTTAAAGTGAGGATTATTGGACATGGATTGGGAGGTTGCCGTAGTCCATGCAAGAGATAGATAAGATTGCAATTGTGCCCAGATCTTAAGTGACCACTCTATGGGGGTGGCATGCAAGGGATGGGGAAGCTGAGAAGGCCTGAGGTACAGCAGGCTATTAAGAGAACAACCTGCCCTATTGGCCAGGGCTCTCTCAATGTCCAACCAGAGAGCACTATATGCGGGAGGATCAGGCTGGGTGCATCCTGCACCCCATCATAAGAATTTACTGGCATGTTGGACACCATAATACAGAAATGCCAAAGGGAGAGATAGGCCTCCGTTCAGTTTAGGGGCAACCAGCTTAGTATATGCTCTACAACTGGTAGAGGATTTCCAAAGGAATAAGTTGAACAGCCGGTGCAGCTGGGAAAACCAGTACTTAGGGAGATGAAATCCAAACATCCCCAGTGGGTATGACACATGGGGCAGGACATTCATCTTAAAATATCAATGACAGTCTGCATTGAATTTCAAGTAACTTGTAAGCAATCTTCCTTCTATAGATTCCTGCCAGTTTATAAAACTCCAGGGTCAATGGTGGCTCACTGGTCTCACTGTAGCCCACAGCACAAGTTCCAGCTGTGGCTGCAGAAGTCAAGAAAGTCCCACTTTTTTCATACAGAGAACGCTGCTCAAGGGCTCCTCTTGCTAAGCTGGGCACCCTGGATTTTGGGTGCCCAGATATGTATTTCTGAAAAATGTTTTAAAAAATCAACAGCAAAATCTAGCTGAACAGTCTCATTCAGATTGGTTCAGGGTTTGAGTTCTAAAATATATTGTTAGATAGTAATGCTGGAAAGTTGAAACTGTAAAAAGAAAATAGTGGCTGCCTTGAGTGTTTTTTTTCCCCACCATCATGCAAATTACTACTCCCGATGTGTTTGTCTGCTTTTCAGGATTGGTATTTCTCTGGATTAGAACATTCAATTATGACCTGTTAACACTTGCAAGCTTTTTTTTTAATTGATTGCACATTCTATTTTTACCTGCCTGTCTGGCAGTTATCACAAAAATCATTATAATTCAAAAAGGGTAAGAATTTTTTTCAGCACACCATCCAAAGTCACACCATTGGCACAGACCCCATCATCCCTGAAAATTTCAGGAAAAAGTTGTATACATTCTGGGCTGTAGATAACAGCAAAAAAAACATGTGAAGTATAGGGAAAAAGTGCTTTATTTTCTGTTTTTTACCACTCTATATCTCAAAAACCAAACAAGATGCTGTCATAAAACTTTTCACATTTTGAGACTCTGGCAGCCTGACCACACATGCCACATTTTGTGCTATTTCATAAAAGTACACCAAAGTTATTAAAGTGCAAAAACTGGATTTTAACATCGAACCTCTGATCCAACCCTAACTATAAGGGCACTACTGCGCCCCTATAATTCATTGCAAAAAAGCTACATTAATGTAGACATTAGGACTGATGAATGCAAGGTTCACAAAGTAGGGAAATGAAAAAAATATCAAGGTTTTGGGTCTCCAGAACCTTGGCAAATCTGTGGTAGGGTTGTCAACTTTAATATCCACCACCTCCCTCAGCCCGTAACCTCCTGTTTGAAGCACAAGGTACAGCTCCAGGCCACTGCCTCATAGGGATACATTCTTTGGAGGTAGAGAAGTGTAGCTCACCATGTGTTGTCAACAAAAATCAGTCTTAGCTTTCTTCATGCAAGGTCCCGCAGGACCTGTATGAAAAAAAAAGATCATATCTGACCTTGTTTGCTCAGGGGCGGGAGTGGGCATTAGAATTGGCAATCCAAAGGAAGACCCTACTGCTGATTCGCCAAGATTCCTATGACCAAAATTCCTCATTTGTTTTATTTCTTTATATTGAGCACTTTGTGTTCTTCAACCCTAATGTCTGCATTAATGTAGTTTTTTGCAGTGAAGTTTCCTTTTTTTCTGACAATGGAATCAAATCTTCATTTGTGGAGGTACCTTTCAGGCCTGCCTGAAATGATAAAAAAATAGAATAGTGGAGATTGTACTGATGCAGTGAATGGGACCATCAGGCCTTGAAACACACATCAACCTCTAGAGCCAGGGTCAACATGCTTTTAGGGTTCTAGTTCAGTTCTGGTTTGGCAGGGTATAGTTTAAGTTTGGTTCAGCTGGGTTTGATAAGTAGAAGTTTGGGTTCAAGTTCAGGTCAGTTCAAGTTTTTTTTTTGTGTGTAATTTATCAGTTTGAGTTCGAGTTCTAATTAATTCACCAAACTGCCTCTATGTGGGTTCTTCTCATCTCACATGGCATGGGTTCAGGTTCAGTTCAGGTTAATATTTTTTCCTTTTAGGATTCAAGTTTAGTTTGGATCAGGCAAAAATCAAATAGTTCAGGTTCAGTTTGGCTTTGGTTCATAGACGGACTCTGGCTCTACTTGTGAAGGAAGGTTCCCTGGCCTTCCACAAGGAACACTGCTGTATCCCTCCCCAGTCTATGGCTCATGCCACATATCACAATTTATTCCCCCAGTCTCAGCCTATTCCACTTGCTCAGTGAGTTTGTGCCTAAAGTTAGGTCACTGAAACATGAAGGCAATGTGGTCCCCAGTGAGCAAACGACTGTCCCTGCAAATAACATTATTTCATACAAATTGTCTTGTGATATTTTGACCCCATAATTTCAACTCAGTCTTTTATGACCCTTCTTCTGAACATAGAAGGTGTCATTTATAAAATACTGGCAGAAATGTCATTTTGTGCCACAAGTGCAAAAGAACATTTTGGCCAGGATTTTAAAAATGACACTTATCAGTAGAGCTGTGCAGAATGAGAAAATTCTAAACTTGTGGAATTTCCATGGAATTCTGTGAAATTTTGTGGAATTTTTGAAATGTATTAATTTGGTCATATCTCAGTTGCCAGTTGAACTAGAGATGTGAAATTAGTCATGCTTACTTGTGGATATGAGCTCCAAAAGTATGCCACATATGATATTAGGATGCATTGTCTCAATATTAAAGCTGCTCAAAGTTCGACATTTTGACTTTTTGTGGGACATTTCATGAATATTTGTATCTGCATGTAACTCAAGCACCTTTGGAGCTAGAAATCTGAAACTAGGTAATATATATACTGTATATATATATATCCCTTGTACCTGCTAAATTTTGTAATGTTTTGATGAATTTTTTCAAAATTATTCTAAAATAATTAAAATCAAAATTTTGACAAAATGCTTGGCTACCTATAGTACAGCCCCCTTTTAAGCTTGATACTTAAAGCATACCCATGTTGTACATTTCTCTAAATCCTGACACTGTGGAGAAATTTGAATAAGAATCTTTAAAATGAGATGGAAAGAACTGAAAATTAAAGTTTGTTTAAATGTTTGGCTGCCCACAACTCACCCCCTTTCAGCCTAGGACTCTGAAATTTGGTACACTCGTGAAAGTCCTTAGTAACTGTATAGCTGTCAAATTTTGTATCATTTTGATACACAATTTGAAAACTAGACAAAAATAACAGATTTAAAATGTGGTGAAAGTTAATGGAAGTTTTGAAATGTATTGAATTGGCTACAACTCAGCTTCCAATTTCACTAGAGATCTGAAATCTGGCATGCTTACTTGTTGACATGGGGTTTAAATGTGTGCCACATATCTTGATAGTAGGATGAATCATCTCAAAATGATAGGTGCTTAAAGTCTGTTATTTTGTTTTTGTGAGAAGTACTTTCTGAACTAAGCATACTCTAAAAATGGAACAATTGTAACCAATATTTTAAAAAACTATATAATTTTGAAACCCCAAAGTTGTGAAAAGGTGAACCTTGGATCAGACTCTATCAAAGCTGCAAATTTCAGGTTTAAAAATATTTTTAGCTGCAGGAGAGCAAAATAAAAGTCTTAACAGGTTTTAGGCTACATGATGTTGCCTGTGGTAAGGCAGCTACAGTACTTAGATCTGGGAAACTTTTCTGGTTTTACATAGTTTTGGCTTAAGCATGACAGGTGATTATATTGAGCACCCTGTCTCTGTTATACAGACCTATTTCTATATTAATCTTTTAGTCTATTCTCCTACACAAACAAAGCTGACTAATTGGATATTTTTTAAAAAAAGTATTTCTAAATCTTTTTGACCCCACAGCTAGCACCATTTTGTTGGTAGGGGAAGTTAGATTTCATTAACATTTGCTGTTCGCATACTATACTTTCAATAGAATAGGCACATACAAATATTGACTTATTCTGATGTAAACAGCTGCATTAGGCTGTCAAAACTAGGATAATTTGTACAGATGTATGGTGCCATTGCACTTTGAGATCTAAATTTGCATAGGCTCCATTCAATGATTTTTAGTGGGTGAAGCAAAAAACCAATACAATTCACATGCACACAATTCAATATACTTCACACAGAAATGCACAACAAACTACTATAGCTCACATACAAACAATTCAATATGCTTCACACAAACCAAGCCAATATAATTCACAAGCACACTGTGTAATATGATTCATACACACCAAACCAATATAGTTCACACACACTCGCACACGCACATGAACACACACACATAATCCGATATGCCTTACACATGCAAAACCAATACTTTTCGCACACCATTCAATATGCTTTACACGCACCAAACCAATACAGTTCACATATGTTTTACACTGATGAAACCAATACAGTTGACACACAAATCAATATACCCCATACTAGGGCTGTGCAAGGTTTGAATGTTATTTTCTGAATATCAGGAATAATAGGTTATCCGGATATTTGGGACCAAATAACGCATAGCTTACTATTTGTATTCTGGGACAAGTATTCAGAAGGGAAGGGAGAAAAAATTAAATTAAACTCTTTTTTCACCTGCCACCCCTTTTCCCCAGCCTGCACAACTGTTGAAATACAAAAAAAGAAACAAAGTCGGCTTCTAGCCAACAGCATAATATATGTGCTTTGTTGTAGGATACATGACAGCAGAACTTGAACCCTTTCAATGTGGTATCAAAACTTAGCATCACAAGGTAAGGGAGAGGCCCAGAACTTTACCCCAATTCTTACTGTGGGGAGGCAGTCCATCCCAGGTAGTCAGTCGCACCCCCCCAAAAAAGGTGTCAACCAATCCCTTGATTCCACTCAGATGCAGTTTCAGAAAAGCTGCTGGGGAATTGGGATCGGAAGACAGCTTTCATGGGAGGCATGCGCCTGACTAGTTGGAATGGACTGCCCTCCCACAGCAAGGATCAGGGGAAGTTCAGGGCTTCTACCTTGCCATGTGATATTATGTTTTCAGGCAACATGGGGAGATTTGGGATGGGTTAGAGAGGGGGTACTCTGCTATCTAGACTACAACACATCATCTTTGATCCTTTTGTTGCACATATTTTCCACTACTATGTTGTTACTGCAACGTTAAACTTCCTCCTTCTCCTTTTTCCCCAGGTCACACCTGGAAACGAGCCCCAGCTCAGTGTGACTTTCCTGGTTACCAAATTTTAAATAAATAAATATATACTATGCTTTCAACCAGGAGCTACCTTTTTTAGTTATTTCAACAGATTTTCAGGCTGGAGAATGGGTGGAGGCTGGGAAAATGGTTTCTTTTCATGAGGTAACACAGGGAACTAACTTGGGGGTGTTTTAGACAAACACACCATAGTAGCTGCCATATAGCCCAATAGGAATACCCAGATGCTGAATACATGAATGTTCTGGGCTTGAATACCAAATACTTGGCTGATTATTTGGAAAAAGTTATTTGCACAGTCCTACCTGATACAGATTGCACCAATATAGTGGTAATGTAAACCAATATACTTAGTAAATAATGCAAACCAATATAGTTAATATGCAAATCAATAGCTTTTGCAAAATATAAAACCAATTTAGTTTACAAGACACTGAATTTTGCAAAGAGAAATACAAAATAGTTTGCTTGGAAACCAGTATACTTGACAAAGACCAAAACAATATAGTTTGTGCACAAACCAAGGTGGTTCAAAAGAACCAAACTAATACACTTCGCACATGAACTATTACATATAGAATAATACATGGGGTGGTGTGTTTAATGAGATTTTCCACACACTTGAGGTGTTGGATGCTACATAAACCCCAAGAGCAAAGCTTGAGGGGGTTTATTTAAGCATCCAACACCAAGGGTGTGTATAAAATTCGAGTTTTATACAGTACCCCATGTTTTATTTTATATAATTTCTGGGTTGCATATTTTTTGCCACAGCAATTCTATAAAATAAAAATATGTGTGGCTATGTCAGCGTAGGCCAAAGTTGGAAGTAGGTGCAAATGAAATATACCTTTTATTTTTTTTAAGCAGCCCAGTTTTAAGGATTGTAGCCCAGTTATTGTTTTTTTTTTCAAAACTTACAGACAAGTAAATCCAAGTGGTGACAAAGTCTACAGTGTTAAGGAAATGTGGCCAGCATCAAGGAAGTGAAAAGCTACAGCAGGTATATGCGCAGACCAAGAAAAACCTGGCACGTGTTCGCCGTTATAACCCATGGAGAATTATAACCGGATTTCCCTTAGGGAAAAAATGCAACCCAGTTATTATATATATAGAATAATGGATGGGTAGGTGTGCATAACGAGAACTGTATGCACACCAGAGGTGTGGGATGCTACATAAACCCAGAGAGTGAAGCTCAAGGGCTTTATACAGCATCCCACACCAAAGTGTGTGTAAAATTCTTGTTATACACACCTACCCATGTAATGTTTTATATAATTGCTGTGGTCTGCTTTTTATCCTCAATGATTATAAAAAGTTATGGTTTCTGAATCAGTAAAATATTATTGAACTAGAATAGGTTTGTGCACATTTATGAAATCTTTATATTTGGAACAGGCAACATATTAACTCATTTTGGTTAAACTCATTTCATTCTCACCTTTAAAACATTTTGAATTTGATACTTTGCATAACTCACAGACCAGCACAAGTAGCTTTAAAGTATGTGTCATGCAAAATAACACTGTTTAGCTCAGAGAAAAGTTTAAAAACTGTTAAAACTCGAAACAACATTTACATACATAAAATGGACTTTAAGGGATATTTTTTTTTATTTGAACAGGCTTTAAATTCACTTTTAAAATAGGATGGAACTGGGTTTCTATGGCAAGTGGTTAAGCAAGAAACTTGGTTGCCATAGAAACCTGGTTTCATCCCATTTTAAAAGTGAATTTAAAGCCTATTCAAAAAAGAAAAAAAAAAGTCACTAAAATCCATTTTATGTAGCTAAATTTTGCTACATGCTTTAACAGTTTAAAACCTTTGTATCTGAGTTAAGCAACATTGTTCAGCCTGACATGGACTTAGACCAAGAAGCAAGCGGTGAATGTTTAGAGGAGTTTTCATAGTGCTGCAGAACAGTCAATGTGCACAAAGGCAACTGTGACTCCTGGATTTCTCATAGAGAAAGTCAGCACGTTTGCCATTATAACCAGCTGGTTATAACAACAAATTATAACTGCCTTTCTCTATAGAAAAAAACAGAGTAGTCCAGTTATCATACTTCATTTACAAACCAAGATACAGTGGCTGAAACAAACTATATCACTTACTGTACATGAATCAATAATATTTGTATGTAAATGAATATATTACACACAGAAACCAATATGCTTCAAATTCAAGCTAATATATTTAGCCCATACTTATGTATATCTTATACACAGTAATAGTTTGAAAATCAGTATATTACTCACACAAACTGGTATCTCTGAATCATTAACCAATATATTTGCAAAAAGTTGTGTAAACTGATGCTCTGAATCTAAAGGTATTATTTGGACTTTGATGTAATGCTGACACTATTAATAGCAAATATCTTTATTATTTGATAGTAAACCATGTTGCACTTAACTGCAGAGATTGATAACTGGAAAATTTGTTTTATACTGTTATCATTTGTGATACTGTAATTTTTTGTGAGTAATTTATATCTTAGAGCAATGTTGTAAATAAGCTTGTCTCAATTAAATAATCCCTGAATAAAATAAAATGAAATGAAATATTAGACACACAAACTACCATGTTATGCAAAGAAATCGATACAGGGCAGGATTCACAAAAATGCTCTCAGTGCATCTCAGCTGCCCCAGTGCAGGGGAAATGCACTGAGTGCAAATTGGGCGATTCACAGAGGAGGCACAGGGAGAGGCCCTTGGTACATACCCTCTGTGAATAGCACAAGTGTGCCCCAATCAGGATGTGCCGGGGCATCCCAGGCTGCGCCGGTGCATCCCTCATGTCAGGCTGTGAACCCTTTGGGGTAGGGCATCTCTGGATGCCCTGCACCCAAAAACGCGATCCACAGCCAGGGGCATGTAAATGAGGCCATTAGGCATGCATGGTGCAATGGGGCCATTAGCATGCCATTATGCACCCATTTGCATTGCACCTGCAGGGATGCTCTAGCAAAATGCACCAACCTGTAGACACCTCCACCCATTCCTGGCCTAACTCTCAGCCCTGTGAAATGCTGCTCACTGCGGCCATCACACAAACATGCCCCTCCTGCCCCAAGCTCCCAGTGAATGCCACTCCTTGCAGCGGTAGCACTGTAATCAGACAACCTCCGCCAGCCCCTGTACATGCCACTCCTTGCTGTGGTATCGCAGAACTCAGACAACCCCCAAGCTCTTGTTAGCAGCTGCTCCTTGTGGCAGAATGAAAGAAGCAACCCCTGCCCCAAGCCCCCATTAGCAGCTGCTGGCAAGAGATGGAATGAAAGAGTCAGCACCCTGCAACCTCCGTGAAAGCTGCCCTCCATAGTGGTAGTAGTGATGCAGCCTCCCACTCAGCACCCATTAAGCCACCTCTGCAGTGGTCAAACGATACAGCATCCCCACCCAGGCAACTCAACCCACTCTTTCATCCACCCCAGTAGGGTCCCATGTCAATGGGCAGCTAACCCACCCACATACTGCCACGGTCGCTCATCGACAGAGCTGCTCGGAGAATGACAGTTACTGTACTCACCCAACGCCCATGGACCAATGGGCTTGGTAGTACGGTAGCTGTCGTTCTCAGACAGCTCTGTCAGTGGGCAGCCGTGGTGGTATGCGGTGGGTTGAGCTGCTCACTGACAGGGATCCTGCTTGGGTGGTGGGTGAGGGGTGGATTGGGGTGCTTGGGGTGGGGGCTGCACTATCTCGACCACCACAGAGAGCGACTTTTAATGGTGCTGGGGTGGGGGCTGCAGCATCACTACTACCACCATGGAGGGTGGCATCACAGGGGCTTAGGGTGTGCTGACTTACATTACACCACAAGGTGGATGCTAACAAGGGCTTGGGGTGGGGGGTTACTTTTTCATTCTGCTGCAAGGAGCAGCATGTACGGGGCTTGGGGGTTAATCTCATTCATAGCACCACCAAGAGTGGCTGATTACGGGGGCTTGGGGCTGGGGGGGTACACACTGGACTGCCAGGGTGGGCAGACTGCTGGGCTGCTGCCTGTAGTACAGCAGCCTGCCTGTGGTTTGCCACCCTCTTAAGTCTGGAATTTCTAGACTTATCTTTCTGTGGCACATCCCCAGACTTGCCCCAGGGATGCACCATGGAATAGGGCTGTGAATGGGGTTCACCCGGTATGCATGATCATGCCCCCTTCACAGCCCTCTCCAGATGTGCCACTTGTCATTACTGGTGGTATGTGGTGCATCTGCAATGCGCTGGTGCATCAGCATTGCACCAGCGCATTGGCCCCCTGCCAGAATCACCTTTGGGTGCATGTTGGGATGTCCCATCGCATCTCGGATGCACTGGGCACATCCCTTTTGTGAATCCTGCCCATAGCCTGCTTGATTAGAAGCATGACAAGCACCACCTGTATGAATTTTGGCCTATCTGGCACCTCAAAAAGCCCTGTCTAATTATTTAGATGTTCTAAAAAAGTTACATAGAAACACTGAAAGTTGACAGTAGAAGGAGATCAAAGGTCCGTCTAGTCTGCCCATTTGTTTGCATGGACCCCTGTTGGGCTATGCCTGCTAGCACTGAACTCTTACTCAAGATGAGTCCCCACACTCAACCCTGTGTTGCATGTATGTCCTGTCCCAACCAAGTTTGAAGAAGGTGATTGTTTTGGCTTCCACAACCTTGGTGGGTAAACTATTCCAAGGTGCCACCACCCTCTCAGAGAAAAAGAACTTCCTGTCACATCTCAGCCTCCCCCCTTTGGGTTTCCAGTTGTGCCCTCTAGTATTAGAGTTGTGGGACCTAATAAACAGTTCTGAGTATGGCACTTTGTTGATGCCTTTCAGGTACTTAACTGTCTCAATCATGCCCCCCTCTTCTCATCTGGCCTCCAGTGAGAATAACTTCAGCTCTTTCAGGTGTTCCTCATATGGCAGGTCATGCAATCCTGTTATCATCTTTGTTGCCCTTCTCTGGACTGTCTCCAGTCTGATGATGTCCTTCTTTAGGTGTGGGCTCCAAAACTGGATACAGTACCCCAGCTGAGCTCTCACCAGCGATCTGCAAAGAGGCAGTATAACGTTTCAGCTCCTGCTGTCAAAGCCTCTGCTGATGCACCCCAACATTTTGTTGGCCTTGCTACATGCAGAGCACTGATTGAATGCCTTAAGGGACTCATGAATTAACACTCCTAGGTCCCTTTCCTCTGAAGAGGTATTAAGTTACACCCCATTTAACCAATACTCCATTCTAAGGTTGTTTTTGCCTAAATGCATCACTTTACATTTCACTGCATTAAAGCTGAGTTGCCATTGATTGGACCATGCCTCAGGTTTTCCTAGGTCAACTTGAAGTTTGCTGATGGATTCTGTGGTGTTCACCCTTTCCCCCAATTTAGCGTCATCAGCAAACAGCACTAATCTGCTATTTATGAGCACCGATTCTAGAATGGTTACACCTGGCATAACAGCAGTTGCGCCAAGCAGAATGGTGCATGTAGCAACTTACGCCAGCAGTTGCAACATGCACGATTCTACAAAGTGGCCTGTGACATGTTGCAGGCCACTTGTGCTGAACAGCTGTTATGCCGCATAAACCCCCTGTGACCTGGTGCTAGGGGGTTTACGGCAGCTGTTGCACCCTATTCTAGAAGGGCAGCAACAAAGTGCCCACATCGGGATTCTACACGAACCCCCGGAGGAGATCCGGCAACATAAGTTATACCAGCATTTAGCTGGTACAACTTACGGATGCTCCTGGGGGCCTTTAGACCCATCGGCTGTCCAGCAGACAGTGCACAGTTTCCCTACCCCCCATGCCCAGCACACCCCAGCGAGGGCCCACAGGGCTACCCATTCCCCCAGCCCCCTGAAACAGCCATTGGCAGAAGCTCCCCAGGGTGGTGCTGCCATCCCCTCCCCATGCCCTGAACAGCGAGTCGCCCACCACATATGCGGCAATATGCCAGCCCTGGTAGTCTAGTGCCCCCCCCGAACTGTACAGTGATGAAATAAACACAGATCCCCATTTCCCTGATAGTCTAGTGCCCCCCAAACTGTACATTAATGAAGTATGACAGATTCCCATTTCTCTGGTAGTCTAGTGGCCTCCACCTCCCAACCCAGCTGTGCCAGCCCACCCAGTACTCCCCCACCCATCCCCAACCAGCGACTGGCACAGCCCACCTTCTCCTCCATGGCCATCCACCGACTGAGTGCAGTATTAGCGCTACTGCACAGATGTTCTCAGAAATTAATTTCTAAGCATGTCTGTGCAGTAGTGCTAATACTGCACTCAGTCGGTGGCCAGCCATGGGGGTGAGAGGTGGGCTGTGCCAGTCGCTGGCTGGGGATGGGTAGGGGGGTGCTGGGTGGTCTGGCACAGCTGGGTGGGGGACCACTAGACTATGAGGGAAATGGGGATCTATGTTTATTTCATTACTGTATGGTTTGGGGGGCACTGGACTACCAGGGCAGATGATGTGCCACATTTACGGTGGGTGACCTTGGGGTCAGGGCACAGATGGGGGGTGCACTTGCGAACTGAGGCAGTGGGTTATGACATGCTGGCCGGGTACACCCTCTGTCCTCTGTGCAGCTTACCTTGATGCATGTCACAAGTCACAGGACTTTGCTGCGGAGAACCTGCCTCTTCTAGAATAGGGCACAGGGTCAATGTCGCAGTTGTGGGTGGCACAAGTTGCATTCAGTGGCAACTTGTGCCACCCTTCTAGAATCGGGCCCAATGTCTTTACCTTTGTCACTAATGAAGATGTTGAAAAGCACAGGACTGAGGACAGAACCCTGGGAGACTCCACTTATAACATCTCCCTTCCTTGAACCCACACCATTGATTACCACCCTTTGGCTTCTATCTTGGAGATATACTTTTATCCATTTGATAAACAGGTCTGAAATTCAAGTGTCTTTGAGTTTAGCTAGCAGATGCTTGTGTGGAATTGAGTTGAAGGCTTTACTGAAGTTGGAAAAAAGCAGGTTCACTGGGTGCTCTATGTCTAATTCAGCAGTTACCCAATTGAAGAATGATATGAGATTCATCAGGTGTGATCTTCCCAGTGTAAATCCATGTTACTTGGGGTCTTGGAGGTTGTTCTTATTTAGGTAATCAACTATGTCTTGTTTAATCAGTGTTTCCATCAGTTTGCACACCACTGAGGTAAGACTAACAGGAAAGTAGTTTGCAGGCTCCTCTTTGCTCCCACTCTTATGCAGAGGGATCACGTTGGCATTTTCCCAATCCTCTGGCACTACCCCAGTCTGGAGGGAGAGGCTGAATAGTCTGTACAATGGTTCCACTAGTTATTTGGCTAATTCTTTTAGGATTCTTGGGTGAATGCCATCTGGGCCAGGTGATTTATCTCGATTTAGACTTTTGAGCGCTTCCATGACTCTTTTGATGGTAAAAGCTTGAGTTCCCATAACTTCCGGTTTACTTGAAATGCCACTTACTGGCATGGGCCCATCCCGTTTCCTGGTAAAGACTGAGCAAAACATTTTTTTTTGAGAATTTTTGCTTTTTGCATATCATTTTCAACTATTGTCTCACCATCCTTTAGTTTCACTACCCCTTGAGAAGTCTTCCTTTTATCCCCGTATGTATCTAAAAAACTGCTTGCTCCCATTACTGACATTGTCAGCTTTGCTAAGCTCTGCACTTGCCTTGGCTTCTCTTATGGCACTTTTTGCTTTTTTGCTAAATTTCAGATATTCTTCCCAGGAGATATCGGTAGGTTTAGTTTTATGGTTGAGAAAGGCTCTGTGTTTGTCTCTGATAGCTGCCTTAACTTCTGTGTTGCACCATATAGGGTTTTTATGTTTGTTCATTTTGATTGTTGTCTTTGTAAAGGTGGTTGTGGCATCTGTGATAGTGTGTTTGATTACCATCCAGAGGTTGTTGACATTGGAAAATTGCATAATAGCCTCTAGTCTCTTGTCAGTGAATTCTCTCATCTTAGCGAAGTTTGCCCCTTTGAAACTGATTACTGATGCCTGAGATTGGGAATAAGAAGCTCCAAGGTGTACAGTGAACCATACAGTGTTGTGGTCATTATTTGCTAGCGGTTCCCTCACAGATGTAGTATCCACTAGGTAGGAATCAGTAAGGACTACATCTACTATTGTGTTAACCCTAGTGGGCTCACCTACTAACTGCACAATTTGGCAGTCCTGTACAGCATCTATTGTGTTTTGGTTCCTGGAGGATTTGGCAAAAGGGACAGACCATTCAATGTCTGGCATATTTAGGTCCCCTACTAATATAGTGTCTCCACTGGAAGTGACTCCCTTGATTTCTTCTATCAGTTGGTTGTCCAGGGCTTCAGAGTGATTGGGTGATCTATATATTACTCGTATATAGACTTTCTTTCTGAACCCATAGGGATTTACATCTTCTTTTTTTACACTATTGAGTGATGTTGCCCTTAAATCTTCTTTTACATAAAGCACAACACCCCCACCCTTTAAGCCCTTTCTGTCCACTCTAAAAAGTGAATAACCAGGCATGTTGAGGTCCCATGTACTAGAGTCAGAGGCTCAAGTTTCTGTTATTGCCACAATGTCCAGATTGAACTTGGTCAACAGTGACTGGAGCTCACTGATCTTGTTTCCAAACTTCTGGCATTAAGGCTAAGCACCTTCCATGAATCTCTTGTACTGTTTGGGGATTGTGGAATTGATTTCTTAGCCATAGGTGTTCTGGTACAGATAGGTCCTGGAGGTCCATCTGTGGATAATATGATATGTAGTATGTTTTTCTTTTCTAGGGAAGCTGTGACCAAGGAGTCATCTGATAGGGTGGATGAGATAGATTGTTTGGCCACTTGTTCCATGTTCCCAAGTTTAAACTATTGATGTGCACATTGAGTTTCTGACCAAGTGCACTTACACCTTTTTTGTTGAGATGAAGACCATCTCTGTCGAATAGCCTTCTCTCCCAGAAGTCTTTCCAGTGCCCTATGATGTGGTGTCCCTTCACCTGACCCCAGGAGTGGAGCCAAGTATTAAATTCATTAATCTCTTCTGCTCTGACTGTGGAGTTGTATCCCTTCTTTCCCCAAACTGGGAGGACTTCTGAAAAGGAAAGAGAGGATGTCATGGGCTTGAGCAGATCTGCCAGCTTTATTAAGTTTTCTTTTATAATGGGAATGGTCTAGCTTGCCAGATCATTTGTGCTGTTGTGAAGAACCAAATTGGATCAGTCAGTACATTTGCGAATGATTCCCTTGTTGTGATTTGTGTCTGTCCTGACTGATGTGACAGGGAGACAATGAACAAAAATTGAATGGTAGGTGTAGTGTGACAATGAGGGTCAATACCACTAATCAACAAGTCTCCTAGTATGATTGTGCGTTTTTGCTCAGAGTTCCATGAGGTGGGTTGCTCACTATTAGTTTGTTGGGTGATGTTTGTGTCATTTGTTGTCTCAGTTTTGGTGAAAGTTCCCCCGGATAATGATATTAGAGAAGTATCTAGGTTTCATGAGACTGATCGATCACTATCACTATTAATATGTGGGGCAACATTTGTGACTTTTGTTGATGTTGTTACAGAGAAAGTTGCCTCAGATACTGATTCCAGAGGAGTGTACCTGTTACTGGTAGGAATGAGTTTCGATATCTGTGGAGCACTGTGTGCCTTGGGATGGCTCCTTTTGTCCCATCATCCCTTCACTTCCCATCCACCACTATCTTTATTCCTTTGTGGCAGTGGGGTTGGGAGCAGTGGTGGAGGGGTGTGCCTGCTGATGTATTACTTTAGGGAAAAGATTTCCAGTTTGGCCTCAACCAGCTCAATTCTAAGAGAGGTAAGCTGACTGCATACTAGGCAATGGCCAAGGTGGTAGACAAAGCACTGAAAGGAGAACATACCACAGTACTGGCAGCAAATAACATCCATTGTAAGGAGATCCTTTTTTTAATTATTTTATTCTTTGTAGCACCTCTCTGTATTAAGGCAGGAGATGAGGATGAAATGAAAATGAAGGACCTGTGTAGGTGTAGACTAGAGGTATGGACGAAAAGAATATCCTTTATAGAAGGAAATTTTTTTTGTGTGTTTGTTAGATTAAGTCCATCCTCTTCCTAGTTCCAGGCAGGAAGTAGGCGTTAGAGGTATATAGCCCCTATAAAGGAAGACGACCCTGGGGAGGGTGGGATTAGGGAAAGGGAGGGCTGGTGGGTGTTTCCGTGCATTCCCTAGGGAAGAAAAACAATCAGGTGAAAAACAGTAGCATTCAAAGAAGAAACAAGTTACATGTGAGTGTTTGTGGGGAGTATTAGAACTCCAGTTAGCTCTCCATTGCTACCCGCTTAGCAACACTTATCAGCTCCCAGCACAACAGAAATAGCTGCTATGTGAACCAGCCCAGATTCTGAAGCAACTGGCTTAAATTTACAAAGCACACACTGAAATATAAAGGTCGCTCACCAGAAAACAACCACTAAGTGAGGTTTCAGCCACTTCTACCACTTAGTAACAGTTAGCAGCTCCCAGCACAACAGAAATAGCTGCTGTGTGAACCAGCCCAGATTCTGAAGCAGCAACTAGTTTCAAAGTAAACGTAAAAACATCTAAGATTCACAAGAAACTGTAACATATCACTCAGTGATTTTAACTTGTTTTGTTTCACTTTAAATTGTAGCAGTCTCCATATAAGAAACCTTACTCCATGCCAAAAATGTGGACTCACAAGCAAGGTTAGCACTGCAGTGCAATAATAATACAGTACAATACGGTACAGTACAGTACTGTACAGTACAGTACAGTAGAGTACAGTAACATACCATGCAATACAGTACAGTACTGTACAGTACTATACCATACCATACAATACAGTACAGTAAAATGCAATGCAATACAATACCATACAATTTATTACAATTATTTCCTTTTCTATAGTGTCCATCATTCAAAAGTTTCACAGACTGCTTCATAATTGTACCATGATAGAAATGAGAAAACACAGACTATAAATTGATGGCAGCAGACTAGAATGGCAGTATTAAGCAGGTAGAAGTAAAAGTAAGACATTAGAATGGGAAGAAAGATAGGTAAGGTTATGATGGCATGGGGATAGGTAGGTTTTCGGTTGAGATTTACAAAGTGAAACAGAACAAAGAAGATGGATAAAAACAGAGAGGCTTTTCCAAATTGTAAGCACAACAGTGGAAAATTATCTTCCACCAATAGTGGGCAATAGAAGAAGAAACTGAGAGAAGGCAACTATCATAAGAACATAGCAGTTGCTTTGGACTGTACAAATGATTAAAATGGAGATGGTAATTTGGAGCAGTTCTATGAAGAATTTTAAATACACTAAATTCATTTTTTTATTACATGAATGGGTCACCAGTGTAAAGATAACATAATGTGTGAATAATAGATGGGTACTGCACTGTTTGGATGAGATGTTAAGCCAAGATCCCTTGCATCCACATTTGTTGGTTATGCAGTTAGAAATCAAAACATTTCATGACACTTCTGAATAGAATACATCAAGCACCCTATTCATAGATTCTGCAGCACATGTACATGGTGCATATGCTTCCTTAAGTCACTATTCCATAGGCTGAGATACAGGGAGGGCCCTGAAGCGTTTAGTAACTCTTTTCCAGCCAGATACACAAGGCCTCTCATTTTTTTAAATCAAGCTTTTCGTGTCCTGTGGCTCACCTGATGGCACCCCTGCAGCCCCATCACTGACCTTCTCATGGACTTACTGGTTATCCACCACTTGCCAAGAGACTATGATAAGGGTGGGTGACCTGCCATGTTAACTATGCATTGGCCTGTGGGGGGCTCTGACATAATGGTGGACCGAGGCTTTCTCCTCCAGCTCATGATAGTCTCCTGAGAGTGCTGGCATGCAATTACATGCATGCATGTGTGTGGTAGCATGCTGCTTTACATCCAGCAGATGCCCCTTTCCCTGTGTATGCAGTCATGCTGTGCTGCAACATGGCCTCTACCAGGTGGCAGTCAGCTAGCAGAAGGCAGCATCCCCTCCTCACAAAGAAAGGGGACCTTTCCTTGGCATATGAACATACAAAATTGCCAGCAGATAAAGGTTTTATGGTCTATCAAGTCTGCTCAATTGTGCAGTTAGAAGCCTTGAACTGCAGCTGCCCCACCCTCCCCTTCCCTCCTCCCTTGACCTTCCCCTTACTCTGTCCCATCCCTGTTTGAAGCAGCCTACTGTTCTGCAGGATACCACTTCCACTGGCAATGTGTTCCACCCAGACACCACCCTCTCCATAAAGAAGTGTCTCCTCATTTCCCTCCTGAACTTTCCCCCTTCCTGTCTCGGCTCATCCCCTTGAGTGCCCCTCCCCTTTAATCTGAAGAGTCCCTCCATGCTCTCTTATTTATTCCTTTCATGTACTTGAAGGTTTCAATCATGTCCCCCCATTGCTCCTCTCCTCCAGAGAGTACATGTTCAACTCCCTTAGCCTGCTCTCATAGGATAAGTCCCCTAGCCCCTGGATCATCTTTGCTGCCCTGCGCTGCACCTCCTCCAGTAACCTAATGTCCTTCTTCAGGTATGGTCACCAGAACTGCACACAGTACTCCAGGTGTGGTCTAACCGGTGACCTATATAGCAGCAGTATCACCTCCCCCCTCCTGGAGGATGTGTCCCAGGCAATACAACCTAGCATCCTGGACATTGCAGCTGCCTTTCTACTTTGTGCAGAGTTGTTCATTGAGCCCATTATGATCACCCCCAGACCCTTCTCCTCCTCTGTCTTGGCTAGTTGAATCCCTCCCAGCTGGTAGTTCCTCCTTGGATTTTTTGCATCGAAATGTAGCACTTTGCACTTCTTTGCATTGAACCCCCAGCTGCCAAGTGTCTGACCAGCCCTCCAATTTCACCAGATCATTTTGCAACCCCTGCCACACTCCTAAGTCATCCACTACTGCTCTCATCATGGTGTTATCTGCAAACAGACTGGTCTTGCTCTTGATCCTATTGAGATGTCTGCTATGAAGATCCCAAACAACACGGGCCCCAGTATAGAGCCCTGTTGCACCCAGCTTGTCATCACCCTGGTAGCTGAGAGCTAACCTCCCAACACCACCCTCTGCTGTCTCCCTGCAGCCAGTTCAGTACCCACCCCACCAACATCGTCCCTGCCCTTGTGCCTTCCAGCTTACCTCCTAACCTCCCATGTGGCACTGAATCGATTGCCTTACTGAAGTCCAGGTACAGGACATCCACTGCATGGCTCTTGTCTAATTGCCTGGTTTCCCAGTCATAGTACTCAACCAGGTTGATCTGATAGAATCTGCCTGAGACAAACCCATACTGTCTACCATCCTGCAGCACATTAGCCTCCAGGAGGGAAACCAGCGTCTCTTTCTGGATTGTCTTCATCAGCTTTCCCATGATGGATGTGAGGCTTACCAGTCTGTAGTTCCCTGTCTCATCCATGGGGCCACTCTTGTGGAGAGGTACCACGTGTGCCATCCTACAGTCCAGAGTTACACTTTCTGAGTCCAGGAAGGAATTGAACAGGTCTGCCAAGGGTTCTGCCAGACTTCTGCCAGCTCCTTCAGCACCCTGGGGGTATATGCCGTCTGGCTCAGGCACCTTGTCTACCCTCAGTGCACTCAAGCCCCCCAGCACTTTGTTCACTGGGATTTCCCCATCTATCACCTCCCCCCATGCCTATCCTCCCACTCCCCTTAGGTACAGCTCCCCCGTTCTCTTTAATAAATACTGAACAGAAGTAGTCATTTAATAATTCTACCTGTTCTGACCCTGTTTCCATCAACCCTCATCCCTCTTAATCCTTACCATGTGGTTCTTACAACTCTTTTTCTCCCTGATGTACCTGAAGAAATCTTCTCCCCCTCTTTAATGCTCTTTGCTAGCCTGAGTTTCCTGGATGCCTTGACTGCTCTAACTGCCCTTGTCATCTCCCTTGTCTCCTTCAGGTATTCCTCTCTGTCCTCCCCTCTCCCTGTTTTTTTTGTACCTCCTAAAGGCAGCTCTTTTCTTCCTTACTTTTTCCATGACCCCCCATGCTCACTCAGCTAGGTTTCTTGGCCCTAGTCCTCTTAATCTGGACCCTTGTGCATGTTTTGATTGTCTCCTCAATTCCCAGCCTCCTCTAACTATCCACGGAGTTGCTGGAGTCCATTCCCAAACCTGGGTCACTGGTGTAGTGAGAGGCAGTACTACTACTACTGAGCTACTGGGCCAGCTACACATGGCCTTTTTAACTTAATCCCACCACCACCACTGAGCTTTACAGGGTAGCGTGGTCTTGGGGCCTGTTGGGGTTGGGCTGTGAAGGCATGACACTATGGACACCACCAATATGTGGCTACCACTATACTCCATGACATAAGTGACTATGAAGTAACTACTATGTACCCCCTTAGCAAAAACTATTTCAGGACCACTTCTTCCATCCTATTGTAGCCTATGCTCAGCCTTCCTTCAGGAAATCAGTCTAACATTTTATTGCAATTAAACACCTTCTTCTCTTGAGATATATCACTCCTGACTGCTGACTGCCATATCCCGGATCCTCTGCCTCTACAAAGCAGAGGCTCCATTTCCAAGCAAGATCAAGCACAGTGTATAAACCCTTCTCTGCCAGCAGCCCATCTCCTCCATGCGGAAGTATGCACCAAAACAGGGGTAGCAGTAGTACGTAAATGTCACCTGTGAGCAACCTTACCAAGCAATATTGGGATGAGGAGTCACACAGTCACCCCAGCTGATAAATAGAGCAGAAGGGATTATCATGATGTCCTTGACAACTGGCCAATTTAGTTAATCAAACCTGTTTTAATACAGTTGCCCATGGCTCTGTGTAAAACACTGTTGAGTGCCCAAAGCTCATTCCCATCATCAGCAAACAATCATGGCACTTTCAATATGTATCTCTTTGCTTCTTTAACACTTTGAGATATGCATGAATTTGAAAAGTTCTGCATAAAACATCTCTACCCTGCATGGTACCCAGCTTTAATCAGTTGTTGAGTTCAAATATCTGGGAGGAATCCTTGATCCATGACTCCTTGGACAACCATCTGAACAGTGCTGTCAAAATCATCCACCAGAAAGTGCGAAGCTTTACCATATCCAAAGATCTCTCATAGAGACACTGAAGTAAGGCTTGCACAAAGCAACTTTCTCTCATTACTAGACTATGAAGCCATTGCAACAGACACAGTGCCACAGAGTGTATGGGGGAAAAAAAAAGTTCTTTACCACAAAGTGGCTGGACCTTCCACCTCCCATGGCCCCAGCTCCCATCATTGTACCATTCATGAGCAGCACAAGGTCCAACTTACATTTGCCAACTTTGTACACAATACTCTGCACAGAAACAAGTGTCAGTACCTCAAAGAGATGTTCACACCTGTCAACATTCCACACTCCCATCCCACAGTGAACAATTTACTAAAGACCCTGTTTATGTGAATAGGAATGGATCAGAAATCCTTCAGCTACTGAACTGCCTCCCTCTGGACTACCATACCTGCTCACATCAGACTCTCTTCCTCCTTCTTCCAAAGATTTCACTCACAAAATGAAGGATCATCTGCTATACCTTAATACATGCTCTTGTTTCTTGTTGACTTGTTTCTTGCATTAAATTATAGCTGGACCAGTCACTTCTGCATAAGACTGTACAACTCACTGCACATAATGTTTATTTATAATCTCCGTGCTCACTACTGCACTTTGTAAAAATCCAAACCTGTGTCAACTTTACTGTATCATATGTTGTATTATATTTCCCATTATTTCTTGCTGCTGCATCATGTACTCTAACATTGTCCCGGATTCCCCCCTTTCTCCCTCACAAAAACACAGAGACCATTGTTTGTTGTTGTGCTCAGATTGGCAATTAATTTATTTATATTCATAATCCATATTCCATTTTTCATTTCTTTTATATCATATTTCCATAATTTCCATTTATTTCCATCCATATATCACTCTCTGATTATCTGTCCCCCAGGTGAAAACCTGGGTGCCTTCTTCTTCTCCTTTTCTGTTAGGTAACAGTGAAAACCGAGACCGCTCTCTCCTTCGTCTTCTTCCTCCACTAGTGTTATTCCTTTTTTCTTCCCCCTCCCATCCTCCCCCTTTTTCCCCTGCCATACACGTAGGCAGTCCATGACCATGTTATTATCAGCCATCCACCTTTGGCAGTCCGTAACCATATTATCTCTTGCCATCCACCTTTGGCAGTCCAAAACCATATTATCTCCTGCCATCCACCTTTGGCAGTCCACTGTCCTACCGGACGCGTCTGTCATCCACCTTGATGGACCCACCATACAGCCCCAAATTGACTGTCTTTCCCTCGTCCTCCATCTAGTAGGGTGGGTGGGAGGAATCAAAATTCCATCAAAAAGTGGCTGAGGTACCCTTGTGCTGTCCTTTATGTACCTCCCTTCTCCCCTTCCCTTCCTGCTACCTGCCCCATTGTCCTGCTCCTGGCCTCCCTTCCTCTCCCTCCCCTCTGAGCACCAACCATTCCGAAGGAAGGAGGGCACTAGAACAATATGGTCTGCCCCTTAGAGGGCAAACTTCATTGTCCCGGATTCCCCCCTTTCTCCCTCACAAAAACATAGAGACCATTGTTTGTTGTTGTGCTCAGATTGTCAATTAATTTATTTATATTCCTAATCCATATTCCATTTTTCATTTATTTTATATCATATTTCCATAATTTCCATTTATTTCCATCCATATATCACTCTCTGATTATCTGTCCCCCAGGCGAAAACCTGGGTGCCTTCTTCTTCTCCTTTTCTGTTAGGTAACAGTGAAAACTGAGACCGCTCTCTCCTTCGTCTTCTTCCTCCACTTGTTTTATTCCTTTTTTCTTCCCCCCTCCTGTCCTCCCCCCCTTTTTCCCCACTAGCCAGTCTCCAGCTTGCGTTGGATGACTGGCTTCCCAACTTAGGGTATCACCCTCCCTTACCTCAGGGATGAAACTACCTTCCTCCTCCTCTTTTTTTTTTTATTCCCGCTTTTTGTCTGTTTCCTCCATTCCTCTATGAAACCCATTGTTTCCACGTTAAACATGTCTATTGCTATGTCTGACAAATGCACCCCATCTGCCCTGTAGAAATCATCCACCCATTCCTCTACTCCCCTTAGTATCACCTGTCCTCCCATTTGCCTTATCAATGTCCCTACCCACCTATTCATCTTCCTCCTGACCCTCTTCACTGCCCTGTGGCTATGTTCCTGTCTCCATACCCTTCATGGAATCATATCCGACCAGGCCAGGCATACCCGAGGCCACCACTGTCTTATTGCCACTAGGTCCCTCTTTATCTGCAAATATGTGCACCCATGGTCTGCCTGCCAGGTCGTTGCCCCTAGGTGTATAATGATTAGGTCTGGACTGGGCGCTGTCCACTGAGTTCTTTCAAAGTGGGCAGAAGCTGTGCCCATCTCATCCCTCGTAGGTCGTTGCCACCAACCTACACTGTCTTGCATTTTGGTACAGCTGTTTTCCCCCAGCTTTTTTCTCTGCTCTCTTACCAGCCCAGTAAATATAGGAATGGCCGCAGATCCAGACTTCTGTGCTCCTCCCTCTACCTATGGGGTGCAAAGAAAATTCATTAATTTACATCCGCTCTCAATGCTGTCATTGCATTATTCCCCCCCCATATTAGTCTCCTTCCCCTTCCCCCTTTTTTTTTTACATCAGGGCTCTGATGTACCTTTTGTAACTGGCTGACCAGCGCCCTTTCTACAAAATACCCATCACGGGTTCACCCTCCGCTGCCCACTGTGAGGCTGCCCCAATCCGTAGGGAATGGGATGAGTAATTAGCTGGGTCTTCCCCCAGAAAACCCATGCCCTTTTTCAGTACTGCTGTAATTTGATAGCCGGTGACCCTTTTCCCATCACCATGCACAAATAGCTTCCCCGTCCTGGTTACCTGCTCTGCGGCGAAAATCCAAAGGGCCAGTACCCAATCTCTGACCGTCTTCTCAGTGTTATCATGCACCCTTGCCCTTTTTGGTCAGTCTTTGACCTTTTTAGCTTGATCCGTATCTCTCTTGTCCCCCAACTCACATCTTCCCGTTCCACCCCTCCTTTCTTGTCGTCTTTCCCATGGCCTACCACCTCACTCACTCTCATAGCCCCAGCGAACATTATCACATAAATTGTGTGAAATAGCTGGGCTTCCTCCTTTGATTTGCATATTGCAGGGAGCCCCTCTTTTAGCTTTATGAGCCACTGCTCCCCTATCTTCCTCCTATTATCCCCTGGCCCTTTCCTCAACCTGCCCCAGCCCTGCATCATCCTTCTGATGAGCATTGATTTTGTTGGGTCACTCCATCCTTTCAGGCTGCAGATCACACTGATCCCTGCCAAATAAACCCCCATTGTGGCTTGTGCAGTCCCCTTCTGCCATTGTTCCACCGTGAACATACACAACTGTTCCTCCGAGAGTGGCCCACTTACCTCCATCTGGTGTTCTGCCCTGAATGTTTGAAAAACCCTCCAGGCCCCGTTGTAGGCCCTCAGAGTCCGAGTCACCCATGATCTGCCAAACAGCAGTTCTGCTCCTTCTTGCCAACGTCCCATATGTTCGTTGGCATGGGCGTTTTTTGTTCTTCTGCTGCTGGTGCCAGCTCCTCGAAATGGTCCAGCTGCAGATGGGAAAGGCTGTCAGCCAGGGTATTGTGTACCCCTTCTATGTGTTTTGCTCTGAGAGACATGTTCAGCTGCAAGGCCCTTAAAACTAGCTGTCGTACTACCTGTATGACTGTCTTCGATTTTGCTCCCTTATTGTTTAGCGCATGAACCACCGCCCTATTGTCGCACCAAAATGTCACCTTCTGATCCCTTAAATCCTCCCCCCAGACCAAGGTACATGCCCATATGGGCATGATCTCCAGTAATGTTGTATCTCTCACTGTCCCATCCTTCACCTAACTGACCGGCCATGGTTCTGCAAACCACCTGCCCCTTAGGTAACCCCCATGCCTATTCCTCCTGCTGCATCCGTGTAGAGGTCAAGGTCTGTGTTGAACAGCCACTCCTCCTGCCAGAACGAACAACCATTATACTCCTCTAGGAACTGTTCTCATATCTTAAAATCCTCCCTGACACCTCGTGTCAGATCAACCCAGTGATGTGGTCTGGTAACCCCTGCTGTAGCTCTGGCTAACCTCCTCGTGAATGCCCTCCCTGGTCCTATGGCCCTGCATGCGAAGTTCAGGTGCCCCAGCACCTGCTGCACCAGTTTCAGTTGTACCCATCTCTTGCTGGCATGTACCTGTATTAGTTCCTTCAACCTCCTCACTTTTTTGCCCGGTAACCTAAACACTTCACTCGCGGCATCTATCTCTATTCCAAGGAATTCCATAACCTTGCTGGGCCCCCTCTGTTTTCTCTGGTGCCGATGGGACTCCAAGCTCTTTACACAATTCTTGGAACTTACCCAGCATTCTCTGTGTCTCTCTTTCTCCTTTCCCAATGAGGAGAAAATCATCCAGGTAATGGACGACTGACCTATTACCCGTCTTTTCCTGAAATATCCACTGTAAACATGTGCTGAACACCTCAAACGTGGCACTTGCTGTGGAACACCCCATTGGCATTGCTTTGTCAAAATAATACTGTCCTTCGCTCTTAAAACCCAACAGGTCCCAGTCTTCCCTCCTGACTGGAAGCAGTCTGAAGGCAGACTCTATGTCCATCTTTGCCATCCATGCGTCACCTGTGGCACAGATTATCCATACTGCATCCTCCAGAGTTGTGTATGTCACCCTCGTATGCTCCTCACTGATGAATCATTCACTGACTCCCCTTCTGGGTAGGACAGGTGATGGATCACCCTGAATTCCCCTTCTTGTTTTTTGGGGTACCAAACCCAAAGGCGATATTCGCATGTTTTCCAATGTGGGGGTGCTAAATGGGCCCTCTACCCTGCCTGCTGCTTTTCTTTCTCAATCTTTAGTCTCAACATTTCCTCTTTCCCTTTCACAGATCCCAGGTTGCTTGCCTCCCTTGCTTGCCTGGGCCCCTCCGACTGCAATGAAAACCTTGTACTAAAGCCCTCTAAAATCATGTCCCGCATGCTTCTGTCAGGATATCTGTCCAGGCAAACTGTCCATGCTGCCAGGTTGATGGGGGATCTGGTCATTTCAAATTTCTCCTTGTTGCACTCCCTGACCCCTTTCCCCGGCCCCTCCCTTCCTCCCTGTCTAATCTTCCTTACTTCACTGGATCTTGTCCCCTCTGCCCCCATAGCCCCTGCCCCTTCCTCCCTTGTTCCATGTTTGCCCTTTAAACCCTTGGCCTTCTCGAAAAAGCTGCTGGCCTGACCCTTGCCCCCCTGGACCCTGTGTTCCCTGTGTCCCTGCTGTCCTACACTTGCTTGCCGGGTGTACCCCTCTGCATTTTGAGCAGGCATGTTGGAAACGACACTGAGGCCATGAGCATAAAGCCCTGTTATAAGCCCAGCAGCATCTATGTGGCATAAAAACCTTTTTGCTCCACCCACCTTCCCTCGGGTGTGGACTGATCTGTTACATAATCCGTCCATAAATCTATCTGCTTGGTGTCCCATCTTACATCCCTGAAAGTTGCCATTCTTTGTCGAAAACATTCATCATAGTATATCCATCTTACACACCCCCTTTGCTTTTGCTCTCCGTATTATTAATGAATAGGTAATGAGCGGGATGCCAGCCTCTTTTCGAGGACAATGGCTGAAAAAATGGCAAAACCTAGATACCACCCATCCCAAGTCTTTCCTTTTGTGAACTTGTCATCCTCTTTTTTTCCTAATAACATTATGGCCGCTGCCATCTCATTCTTACCTATGCTCTCAGTCTCTTCACATCTGGCCACCGCTTCCCGACTCACCAAAGCAAATATATCTACATATTCTCCTTTCCATATTTTCTCTTTCATGGCCAGTGGCACATGTTCACCTAATCTCATTCCAGGTGTACCTACCTCTCTTGTACCTTGCCCCTCTTTTTCCATTCCTTTTATAGTATCTCCTGGCCCTTCCTTTCCTGTCCTAATTTCCGCCAGAATGGATTCCATCTGCCCTAGCCTTCCTGTCCCCAGTGCCACTACGATTTGTCCTATATACTCTTTTATACTATCCCCCACTGCGTTGGGTGTGTTACCTGTAACCGTCTCCTGGCCACGCTGCCTGGAGCCCTCAAAAGGTCCCCTTGCTTCTTCTTGTGACTGAAGTGGGGGTGGAGGGTGAGCTACTAGGATCTGCAGGCCAGACCCCCTGTTCTGACCTTCAGGTCCAGGTTCCACTGGGGAGGCTCCCCTCTGATCGGGGTTGGGCAGTGGCATCACCGGGTCCACTGGCCGTGTGGGTACTGGGTCGACTGCCTTGGCAGGCCCCGCCACTGGCGGCGCTACCTTAGTGGGGCTGTGTGGCCCTTTTGCTGGCCTCTTCCCTTTGCCACCTTTGCTGTGCCTGCTTTTCTTCTCTCTCCCCGGCCTCCCCAGTTCCTCCCCCTCCACCAGCTCCCACATTCTGTTTGCTTTTTCTGCCAGGTCGATAATAGCCTTGTAGGCATCCTCCTTTGATGGTTTGCTCTTCCTGGGTGCCATGTCTGTCTTATCTGCTCTGTGTAGACAACTATAGAAAATAAGAACAGGGTTATTTGTATGTCTGTATCTCCATTACACCTTCTCCTGTCCGTTGCGCCAACCACCATGCCATAAACCCCTTTACCCACCTGGCAGGATGCCCTTTTCCCTCCCCCTTCACCTGGGTCCCCCCTCCCTGTGACCTCCTCTTATATGTGGGATTAGTGTCCTGTGACACCACCTACGAGGTCCCTTCTCCCCTGCCATCTACTGGAGGCCGTGACCCAGTAACAACCCCATGTGCCCGGAGGGGGCAAACCCCTAACATGCTCCTTCATGTGGCGTGCTACGTCATGCCATTTTCCTGCTAGCCCTCATATTGGCTACCCCGGGAAAAACAGGTCCCAACCTGTCGTTTGTAACCAACCAACCTGGTAAAGGACCACCATCTGCATGCCTACTCCAATCCCGGGCCTTGTCGCCCAACAGGCAGTGACAGTAACCGCCCCCCCAGCATCCCACTTAAAAACAGCATCACCATGACCACCGCAGCCCCCCCCGTGCCAGCAAGCCATGGTCCTGGTTTGCCCCCAACAGCGCGACGCCTCGCCTTGGGCCCCATCTCTCCCTCTCCTCAAAGTCCCCTCCCAGACTACCCACTTCCCTTGGGATACATTACCACCTGCCCTAAAGCAGCCTATACTGCCCAAGCAAGGGCCACCTTCAGCACGAGCACCACGCGGCGTGTGACGTCATGCCGTGTGGCCTCGAAAAAGCGATCCGTCAATTTACTTAAGTAGCCTTCAAGTACTTGTACCTCATACAGTATACTGCTACAGAAAGACTTGAAAATTGAATACCACGGAGGACAAAGGCTGAAATTGCCCAACCCTCTTCCCCACTTCCCCCCTCCAGGCAAATCAGGTTGGGGAGTAAACCTCCACAAACTTCCTCCTATGGCACAATGGCTTCCACGCAGTCTGAACCAAGGACCTTCACTCCCCCAACGCCTCTTCCCGGAGTCACACAGTCTGCAAGTGGAAGCTATAGGAGTCAACCCAAGTCTGAATCTTGAATTCTGCCTTGCTGTACAGCCCAGTGCCTTAACCACTGCAATGTACTGCCTCCCCCTCCAGGCCCCTGATAGGAATAGGCCATAGCCAAACAAAAGGCTCACCGTGAGCGAGAGTACCGCGCGGCATGTGACGTCACACCGCGTGGTCTCCCACCACACTCTCACTCGCCTTTCACCTCCAGAGCCTCTTCCAGGCCTGCCACTTTTGTCCCACACCCAGTGCTGGCTTCCTCAGCCCAAAACCCCAAAAATGGGGCCCAACTTCATCACGAGGACCGCGCGGCATGTGACGTCATGCCACGTGGCCTCAAGCTCATTTCCAAAAGCTCCAAAAGACAGAAGTTTACCCCCAGATGGGACTCAAACTCATGATCCCTGCTATAGGAAGCCAATGCATTGTTGATTAGGCTACTGGGGCAGACAGCAGTTTCCACTCGTTCCTTCCGACCGCCCCTTCCAAATGACTACAGCCTGAGCCACTCCAGCTATTTCCTCCTCTTGCATCCCTCTTCTAAAGCGATTTCCCAGCAATTCTTACTTCATAAAACCGCTAAACCATGCTTCCATGGCTGTCTTGTGCTATTTCAAACGACTGACTCTTAACAATTGCTGTCTTGCCCTGCCCTCTAGCAATATTCCGTACCCCAACTAAATGCTGTAATGGTTATTATTCCTAAACAAACACTTCGCTTTGCCCCTAAAACATTATCATAACCTTACCTCTTCCCTTTGTGAAAACCTAAGAATTGTATTGCCAATCCAACGTGCTGCAGTTGATGTCAAATCAAAATTCCAGCAAAAAGTGGCTGAGGCACCCTTGTGCTGTCCTTTATGTACCTCCCTTCTCCCCTCCTCTTCCTGCTACCTGCCCCATTGTCCTGCTCCTGGCCCCTCTTCTTCCCTCTCCCCTCCTCTCTGAGCACAACCATTCCCAAAAGGAGGGAAGGGGTGCACCAGGACAACATGGTCTGCCCCTTAATGGGCAAACTCCATTATTCTGCTGTTTTATTTAATGTGCTTGTAGTACCTGGGTTATGCCTAAAAAAAGTTGTCTGGCACCACTGTTTCGACCCAGTAAACACAGTATAAATAAACCCCCCAAAACTATTCTATTCCATTCCATTACTTCTCATTCTAGCTGCAGTCTTTCTAAAGAAATTCCACGTACCTTAGGCAGCCCGCAGTTCCTAGACATTGAACCAGAAATGGGTTAAGACTACTCATTGTAAAGTATATTATTTCATGACCCATAAAAATCTGTGCTACAGCTGGGAGAAACTTCTCACAATGGACAAGTAAAGTGAGTTCATAGGATAATATCTTCATTTTGCTTCATATATTTAAAAGCTGAGTTATGATAATCTAACCAAGGAAAACACAAAAAAGTAATTCAAATAGTGGTTTTTGTAACATCCTCGTACAGTGGCAAACATGATGATATATCATGTTAAATATTGTATCCAGATGTTAAACCACATCTCATAATTTAAAAATGTAGTTATAAAGCACAACTATATTAAGTGTGTTTGTAATTCTGCAGTGTTGAAGAACATTTGAGACCCCAGGTGGTATTGAAAGTGTTATAATCAACATGTTAAAATACACCAGGATTTTTGTCTAGCATTTGCTGGAAAGTTGTATGATGTAATCAAGAGGAAAGGACATTTCCTTGCTAATTTATGATACATCATTATGACAAAATGACAAAGACATCCCTTGTTATATGAGCACTTAAGTTTTGGACCTAAAGGCTACAATGAAGATAAAAATAGCAAGCATGGGCTGATTTCAAAAAGGCTATTGTTCTTGGAATTAATTAGCCTTTGGGACATCTTTGTGGGTAACAGTAGAAATTTTTGAAAAACTGTCCCAGCAGTCTCTGGACAAACAGCAGCATAGGGAGCAAAACTGTTCACTTTTTTTCTTGCAGTTCCCTCTTGTAAAGTTCAATAATACTGAAACCTTTGCCTCCATGCATTTTTTTATAATTTAGAATAAAAGAGAACAACTGCCTCGAACCTGTAAGTAATTTATTTCTGTAGATGCATTTTTAAAAAAAATACTAGTTCCAGTTCTGTAATTCTTCCATCTTTTCTGACTGTTTTGTAAATTTAGTAGATGTTTTAGATGTACACGCTGTCGGTGAGTATAATTTTAGAACTGTATGATGTAGTAAATGTCACTTTCAACCACTGAGTTATGCCGTAGAGTATGAATGCATTGTGACAGCAGTGTAGGAACTTATCAAGAACATTAACTACAGTATATCATATAATTTAAAAACAGTCCTCCTTACCATCAGTATCTACATCAGGAAAAAAAAAAACAATTTTCTAGAAAGTCAGGAACAATAACAGAATGTGAACCAGTAGTTCAAATGCAACTTCTACAAAAAATAAAGGCATGTAAGTTAAAGCCAGTTCTCATTTCAGAACCATAATATGACCTATGTGGAGATAAATACCCACTTAAAAAAGCATTGCAAATGTATTCATGTATTTAAAACAATATACCAACCTGTCAATCAGTAAACACACAGGTGCTTTCAGCTAACAACAAAGAGCACTGCTGACAAAAGAGGTTGCCCTATTAAAAGGGCAGCCCAGGTTGTCAATGACAACCCTGGGATTAGTTGAATGAGACAGGAGGGGAGGGGTGAGGCACAGGGCATTGGGAGGGCAGGCACAGGGAGGGACCGGGGGAGTTGGAGATGACATCACAAGGGGAGGGAAGAAGGGGATAATTGGCAGCTCCCCGACTGGGGAGACAGGAACACAGGGGGGGGCCAGACACAGAGGGGTAGAAAAGGGTCTGCAGAGAGAGAAAATCACTCTATCTACTGCATTTGCTAACTTAGCAGTTTCAAAAGACAATTCAGAGTTTGGTAGATTATCTGCAAGGATACAGGTAAGGTAGGGTGTAGACCTAGCAGCCAAGGGGGCCTAATTAGACTGGCCTTTAGATTTCAAGGTAGAGCTAAAAAATATATATATATATATATATATATATATATATATATAATTTTAATTTAGATTGTTTTTTCTTATTTAAGCATAATGTGCTAGTTACTTTAATGCTGCCATTAACTGTTTGTTTATTCTGCTTATATCCTATATTCTGTCTGTGTAATATGCTAGTGGGTGGTCTGGTCAATCACCTAGCAAGTGAGTATACAATGATACTGCAGGTAGGGGGTATTTTGCTGGCGATTGTGGTGGTTGTTTTCCAAGACGGGCTCATTCATGCCTGAGAAAAATGGATTGCCGAGTCAGTCGGACACTTGGTCTATAGCAGCTTTATTGTTTGTGCAGTGCAAAGCCTGAGCCAGACATTACTAGGGCCATGATGTAAGGGGGAATTGCTATAAGCAATCCTGTGGGTGGCAGTCCCTAGGGCGGGTGGCTGGCACTTTGGAAGAGGGCTGGTCTGCGGCGTGGCATTCATGCGGTTGCCTGTACCATGTGGCCTTTGGCAAAGTGTCTTTTTTGGTGTGGCCTTTGAGTGAGCACAGTAGCTGACAGCCATAATTGGGGAGAGATTTATTCTGCACAGCATATGGCAGTGTTTTAGTAGGTTTCCAGTGATCGGGGAGATATTTTGGAGTCCTGGGTCACGGGACACAGGCGGCCACATGGGCCGTGTTGTTGACCGTGTTTGTAGTAGTCCCCTGATCTTGGGAGCAGTGCAAGGCAGTATCAATAGCGGTCCATTTGTTTGTGACTTTATCTTGGCAGCGTTTAAAGAATGTTTGTTTAGGAAATTGTAATCATAGGATTTTGTAAGAAAAGAGCACCTGGTGGAGCATGGCAGTGGGTGTTTGGGACCTAGGTCTAGATTTTTGTGGAATTTGGGCCTGGACTAGTGGTTTGTAGGGTGAGGGGTCAGTTTCAGTTTGCCATGTGGCTCAGGGGGCCTACGGGGAGCCTATCCTGGAGCATTTGGGAGCTTTTTGGGCATTAAATCATGGTTTCTACTCAGTGCCTCCCTCCCAATCCCTATTCTGGGCAAAACGGTGGAGTATTTTATGGGACTGGCAGTGAGGGGCCTGGTTTGCCAAGGTAAACCCCCTTTTTTCTGCTAGTCATTTGTTTATCATGGTTTTTCTCCTAATTTCTAATTTCTGAAACACAGTGAAAGAAGTATTATTATATAGAAAATATTTTATAAACTGATAATGGGCAAAGTGGTGAATTAGTCTGGTGACTACTTAACATACAGATTCCAGCTGGTTAGGGTAGATAGAGTTCTGTCAGTGCCTAGAAGAGTGTAGAATGGTGTACTACACAGGACCCAATACCAGGACCATTGTTATTTTCTTTATTCATGTACAACCTTCCACAAGCATGGCCAAGTGCTATGGTTTTACTGGGTCACAGAGTAAGCCCACAGAGGGTGGGGAGGCTATTTGTTTTTCCCCTTGGCCAGATGTCATATCCGGAACCCCCCCCACCAAGGATATATGCATAAATTAGGGCAGCAGTGTGGGAGTGGGGCAGACAGTGGGGGGGCAAAGGACATTTATGGAGCAGGGATGCATGGGGTACGGGTGGCTCATGCCTCTTTTGGTGGTTTCACAAGTTTGAGGCTCATTCCTGCTTTATGTGATTTCCAGGATGGCACCTAAGAAAGCACCCACAAGCAGAAGGCCAGTGAGGCACTGGCACACAAGGCAGTAGAACTGATGGAGCAGGTCCAGGTGACCCTCAAAGAGTCCAGGGCCAAGGAGGACAGGGAGAAGAAGGCGGACAAGAAGAAAGAGCCACCAGCTAGGAAGGAGCGACCCAACAAGAGGCCAAACAGAAGCTACCTAGATGAGGGTGGTGAGCCTCAGCTGGAGGAGGATAAGGTACTGGTGGTAGATTTGTCAGTGGAAGGCAGTTTAAAAGGTTACCTGGCAGGGTTTATGTAGAAACAGAGGGAAAAAAGGTGGGAGGAGGTGGACAAGGTATGGAAAGAGTTATAGGAGGAAAAGAAGGTGGATGAAGGGGGGGATAGTACAGGGGAGGCAGAGGCTGGGAGTAAGGTCAGCTCCAGCTGGCCCCCAGACATGATGCTAGGAGGCCACATATCTCAGACCCTGAAAGAAAAGATATAGAAAGTGGAGTATGTAGACATGTTTGCCCTTATCATAAAGATATTGCAAAGAAATATGAGCAGAAGGAGTTGGTTGGCAACTCCAAAATGGCGGTGGCCATGGCCATCATGGGTAAGACCAGCGAGGTGGTCACCTTCAAGGGCAAGAACTTCGGGGCATGGATGGAGAGATTAAAGAAGCTGGAATTGGCCAACCCCCTTCTCATGTACTCTGCCATCATCAGGGAAGCATATAGGGTGAAAAGTGGGTACGGATGGCTCATCTATGATGAAAAATTCCACCAAAGGGTAGCATCACATGAGGATGTTAGGTGGGATATAACGTTATCTGAGCTTTGGATTAGGACCTTGTCTGCACCTGTGGGAGCAGGCAGGGAAGGAAAAAAAGGCAGTGGTGCAGTGGGCACTAAAGCTTGTTGGGCTTACAATAAGGTGAACTGCACTTGGAACAACTGCAAGTACATACACATCTGTTCAGGGTGCAGGGGATCTCACCTGGTGGTACAATGCAGGACACTGGCAGACTGAAAAGCAGGGACCCCCCCGGGGCAGTCCTTTCAGGGCTCCCAGGGGTAGGATGAGGGGAATCAATGGGCAAGGGGAGTTTTAGATGGCAGAATGGGAGAAGGAGCTACGGGGCCGGTAAGCATGGGGGTCACATGTGTCAGTTGTATCGGGTTTACCCCTGGAGCATTCTCCTATAAAACCAGAGATAGTATATGCATGGAGCAAGAATTACCCAGACTGCATAGCCAAAGCAATGTTGAGGGAGAGTTTCACTAAGGGTTTTAAATTGTACTTCACTGGGCACAGGAAGGCTATGGGGCAAAGAATTTAGCATCCATTAAAGGGAAGGAGGAAACAATGGAGAAGAAGATCTGGAAGGAGAGAGAAGTGGGGCAGGTGGAGGGCTCTTTCAAGGCCCTTTCTTTTCAGCACCTCAGGGTATCCGTTTTGGGCATCATGCAGAAAAAGGAGCCAGAGGAATATAGGCTTATACACCACCTGTCCTACCCTGACGGGTAATCAGTGAATGATGCCATAGCACCAGAAAGAAGCACTGTGTCATATGCCACTTTGGATAAGGCGGTAGACCTGATTAGGGCCAGGAAAGGAGCATGGGTGGCAAAAACTGAAATAGAGTCTGCATTCCACTTGCTGCCAATTCAGGGACAGGACTGGGAGTTGTTGGGCTTTCAATTTCTAGGGAAGTACTATTTTGATAAGAACATGCCAATGGATTGTTTAGTAGCATGCGCCACTTTAGAAGTGTTCAGCACTTGGTTGCAGTGGGTCTTCTCAGCAAGGCATAGGCAGAGAGCCATCGTCCGCTACTTGGATGATTTTCTATTCATAGGCAAAGGTGGGGACAACACCTGGGTTATGGTAGAGACTTCTGGATTAGTATGCTGGGAGGTGGGGGTTCCACTTGCTAAGGGAAAAACAGTAGGCCCCAACAGGTGTTTGGGGATTTTGGGGATACAGTTGGATCTAGAGCACCAATGCTACCATCTTCCTGAGGACAAGGTGCAATGGCTCAAGGGCTTCATCTGAGAAATCAGGGGGCATAGGAGGGTGCAACTTAGGACTATTCAACAGGTGTTGGGGCACATGAATTTTACCTGTAAGGCAATAGCACCAGGGAGAGTATTTACCAGATGACTGGCCAGGGCATCTGCGAATGCCAGATTGTCTCACCATTTGGTAGACTTCATGAAGGGTGTGAAGGAGGACCTGTTGGCATGTGAAGTTTTCTTGGAGGGTTACAATAGGGTGACTTTCTGGAGAGATAATTGGGAAGAAGGGGTGGAGCTTGAGCCCTTTATAGATGAAGCAGGGAGTTACAGCATGGGAGCCTATTGCCAAGGTGAGTGAATTTCTGAGGCATGGCCTCCCAGGTGTGTGGAGCTAGGATTAACTGGGGACATCACCTTTTTGGAGTTGTTCCCCAGTTGGGTGGCCCTGGTAGTATGGGGTCATTGGTTCAGCAACAAGAAAGTGATTTTCAGGAGTGACAACATGGCAGTGGTGGCCATCATTAACAAGCAATCAGGGTCCACAGAGGCGGTACTCCAGGTGGCGCACATGTTAGTGTGGGAAGGGCTGAAGCTTAACTTGTCCTTTAAGGCTAGACACATGGAAGGCATTAAGAATGAAATAGCTGATGGTCTTTCACATTTCCAGTTTCGACAGCCTCTGAGCTTTAGCCCCGGAGGTGGCTGTCCAGAAAACGCAAGTACCTCCTCTCCTGTGGGAAATTGGATGGACCGAGCACAGATATTGTTTCAGAACGCCTGGGCTCTGAACATGCTGAGGGCATATGTGGCAGCATGAAGAAGTTTTCAGGGGTTCTGGAGATGAGCTGGACTGGAGGTAAGTGGCCCAGTCACTGAAGCCCATATCATGCAATACATGGTGGAGAAATGGGAGGCGGCATCCTGGTGGGCACCCATCGGTATTCACCTGGCTAACACACAGCATGGTCTGTCATTTGAACAGGTGGGGGTACCCACAAGGGGACTAGCCATATGCAGAATGCAGCAGGGGTGGCTCAGGTTGCAGGGCAAGAGGCCAGATGGGTGCAGGCCAATAGGGGAGGTCCTGCTGGACAGACTAGTGGCAGCTCTGCGCCGCATGTGTGTTTCAGCATTTGAGGCACATTTGTTTGCAGTCATTTTCAGGGTTATGCAAAAGGGCTTTCAGGTTATGCAAAAAGGGGCTTTCAGGGTTGGGGAGGTGCACATACAATGGGGACATAGGGGGCGGCTTCTACAGGAGGGTGACATTGTTTGTTCAGATAAATCGTCCATGGTGTGGCTGATGCGTTCCAAAATGGATTAGGAAGGAAAAGGGTGTCTGGTGGAATGTAACATGGACAACATAGTGGAATCTCCAGTAGTGATAGCAATAAAAGATTATGCAGCATGCAGGCCACATTGGATGGGAGGTTTCTTCCATCATGGGAATGGGGAGCCAGTAACTGTACACTAGGTCACGGCCGTCCTCAAGAAGGGGATGGTTCTCCTAGGAGAGGAACCAGGGAGGTTCACTTATGACTCTTTCAGAATAAGTACAGATTCAGAAGCGGCCAGATTAGGAGATTCCCCCACTGAGATAATGCAGGTGGGTAGGTGAGCATCCCAAGCCTATAATAGATATGTTTGAAAATGACTGCTAACAGATGTACAGTTGTGTTTTCCAGAGGGCAGATGACGCAGGGTGGAGTGGATCATTGGCCATTCATTTATCCATTGGGCAGAGCAGTGGGCATGCAACACAGCTGGTGGTCGCCTACTGGGCCAGAACTCAAAGAGAATGGTGATTGAATAGTGTGGGCAGAGGGTACCTGTGATGGGACCAGCTGCTGACACTACTGGACAAGAGCAGTGGATCAATACCAGCACCAGATTTGCTTATCATACATGCTGGGGGAAATGATCTGAAAACAGTGCCATGGGCGGTGTTAGTTCACACAATTTGGAGAGACCTGGAAAGGATAAAAGTTAGATGGCCAGGGGTGATGGTGGCCTGGTCAGAAATCATACTGCTCAGAAGATGGGGTAAGGCTCGGCATGTCCTGGCAGTGGATAGGGCTGGAAAAAGGGTGAACAGGAAGACGGCGGAATGGGCAAGGAAGTCAGGGGTTTGTATATAGTACACTGGTTAATCACACATGATACACTGGGGTGGTACCATTCAGATGGGGTACATTTGTCAGGCATGGGAAATATGGTGCTCAACAGGGATATTAGAGAATGCATTGAAATATGGCAGGGTTTTGGGGGTTTGTTCATTTTTTTTTTAATCTGGTGAAAGCCCAGAGGCAGACCTATGGGTGGCCTATGGGCTAGTGGAAAAAAAAGGGGAGGGACCCAGTCGAATGGAGGTACTTAAAAACAAGGAAGAGCTCCTCTGGGGCAGTCACCTCAAGGAGATGGGGCTGGGAGGAGTCAGTTGAGACACCTGAGCCCAGACAAGAAATGAAAGAAGTGAAGGGGTACTGGATCCTTACACCCATGCGAGAAGAAGATGTGCTGAATATATACATATATATATATATATATATATATATATATATATATATATATATGAGGAAAAATGAGCAAATTGTAAATAAAAAGAGAACCCCCTAAGTGAATGTGGATGTTACATATGTATGCTGATGATATGGAAATGTATAATGTGTTTACAATGTGTTTTGTAATAGTCTACCTCAATAAACTTTGGAAAGTTGAACCATAAATGCAGAGTGTGAGCATAACTGATTTCAAGGGGGTCTATCTGACAAAAGAAGTTCCCTTTTAATTGAGCAACCCAGGTTGTTAATGGCAACCCTGGGATTAGAGGAATGAGACAGGGGTGGGGAGGGTGTAGGGAGATACCGGCACAGGGAGGGGAGCCGAGGGAGGGGGAGTTGGAGATGACTTCACAAGGGGGAGGTGGAAGAGAGATGAGGTCACAAAGAAGACGGGGCAAGGGATGAAAGGGGGGATGATTAGCAGCCCACACAACTAGGAGACAGGAACACCAGGGGAGGGGCCACAGAGGGGTAGAAAAGAGGCTGCAGAGAGAGAAAATCCCTCTCTCTCTCCTGCATTTGCTAAGTTAGGAATTTATCACCCACCTGCCCTCTTGAAATATTAAGCTGGGTAGGTACATGAGAGAAGAATCATTGGTGAAGGGTTGCCATGTGAGGGCAACAGGGGACACCTGGGGTGTCAAGGTTGGGGTTGCTGGCTGAGAGCAACTGTGATGGCAAGGAAATAGGAAAAGGAAAAAAAAAGGGGAGGGTCCCAGTCAGAAGGGGGTACATAAAAACAAGGGAGGGCAGTCACCTCAAGGGGGTGGGGCTGTGGGGTCAGGTGGGACACCTGAGCCCAGACAAGAAGAGAAAGAAGTAAAGGTGCACTGGGTCCTTACACTCAGGCCGAGAAGAAGACATGCTGAATATATATGTATATGTGGCAAAATGAGCAAATTGTAAATAAAAAGAGAACCCCTCAGTGAACGTGGATGTTGAATATGTATGCTGATGATATGGAAATCTATACTGTGTTTACAATGTATTTTGTAATAATCTACCTCAATAAACTTCAGAAAGTTGAACCATAAATGCAGGGTGTGGGTGTAATTGATTTCAGGGGGGTCCATTTGACAATGAGGGTGCTTACATCTCATTGACACTAAGCTATGCTCTACCATGCTACACTACAGAGTTTACATTTAGTTGATATGTGTGCTATCAGATATCAGATATTTCATACATGCTTTAAAAACTCAAATAATTCCTCACTTCTGTTTGTTCCTAATTGATTCAGGTTTACAAGCTGAATCACTTCCAAAATGTTTTTATCAAAAACTATAGATCACAGTTATCACTGAATATCAACTCCACTGACAAACACCCATTTACTGTATATGTAAATGACATTCCACTCAATTAGTGTTTTATTCTAAAAAAGTTAAGGAAACATACACAAAAACATTAACATATTTTTCTTAAAAATCTGTATCGATATTAACATAAAAAGTGAAAAATGAAGTTAGTTTTTTAGTTTTTTTTACAGACTCTGCAATTTTATGACAGCTGTCAGCTACATGTAAACCTCAGTGTGTAGAATAGTATTGAGTAGTGTAGAGTAGTGACCCCTACATGTAATCACCCTCATTGTTTCCTTCCCAGAGTAACATGTATAAACATATTTAAAATAATGTAGACATAACCATTGGTTTCTGCTTCTTCTGGATCTGGCAAGTGTTCATTTAGCCATGAGGACTTTGGTTCTGCGTGTGTGTGTGTGTGTGTGTGTGTGTGTGTGTGTGTGTGTAAAAGAACTATTATCTTGTCTTTTATTTTTTTATTTCTAGGAATACAAAATCAAGCAATTATGGCACTGGGAAGGTGGTTAAAAATGTAGGGGTAGCCCTTGATGAAAGGCTGTCCCTGGACTACTACGTGTCTACTATAGTCAGTGCCTGATTTTACCATGTCAAGATCACCTGGTTGCACCCCGGAGGTCAGGGTTGGTAGTGGTCAAACTAACCTGGGCACAGCCCTCCGGGACACTGTAACACCCCCCCCTTTCCCTTCTAGTGGCATGAGCAATATATGATAATCACTTTCACAGTACCCCTTGTACATCATACCAGTACCCACACTGTTTGCACTTACCACCAGGGCTGGTTCCTCTGGCTTGACCCTGGGGACCCCCTGTAAAACAAGGTTATGCACAGCAAATAGCAACAGTACAGTACTCTTGGCACAAACTGGAACCACAGTCAGGTTAAATGCAGAAAAAGTCAGATCTGATTTATTCAGGGGACTTGAACAAGGAAGGGGCGTAATCAAGTTGATTGGCTTAAAGGCTATATTAATCAAACAGTTATGCATGCGCTTTAAGCCCTCACACAGTCACACCTCTGGGTACCCAGGTAGGGAGACGATGGGCAAGCCAGGAATGTTGCAGCTGGTTGGGGCCCTGTGATGGAAGAAAGCAACATGCACAACACACACTATTTGTAATCCAGAGCCGGAGGGCTCAGTTCATGAAAGAAAAAGCAACCAGACAATTAGATGACAACACTTTAGATTTAGCTGTTGTTGCAGGGAGCTACCCTGATGTTTACTCATAATACCCAATACTAGACACAGGCAGGTTGAAATCAAGACTGCAGGTTGTTGAGCTGGAGTGCCCAGAAAAGCAGGGCCTACACAAATCACAGAGGCATCATTCCTGATCAAGTGTTGAGCAGGGGGCTGATCCCCAGGCAGGCATCTCATTGATGGCTTTCTCTGTGCAGCAGGTAGTCGGGCTTGGCCAGTGTGGCAAGGCCCAGGCCTAATGGAGAATTTTAGATTCAGTCCATGCACAAGGCCTGTTAGCAGAATACAGTTCAACCACAGGGTAACCAAATTCGTAACCCACTAGCAGCATGTATAGCACATTTACACATAAGGAAATTGTAATGCAGCTTCCAGCAAGCAGAACACAATTCAAACCACAGTGGGGAACCAAATCACAACCCACTATAAGCACACAACACATTCACATGTAAGGAAATTCCACTGTACAAGGCAAAAGGCTCTCCGGTTGCAATTACAGAGTCTCTGCACAATCCGGGAGTTCAGAGGTGGCTGGAGGTCCAGACAGGCCTATCGCATTCAGCAAATTTTCAGTCTTCTTCTGGTAGCAGCCTGGTCACAATTCAGTGGCTTACTTCGCGCTCCAAGTTCGGATTCAGTCTGAAAAAGGCATAAGTTCCCTCTCAGGGACAGCAGGCAGGCATGCAGGCCAAAGCTCAGGCATTTCCACAGTTCTCCTGCGTGAATCCACTATAGATTGCTGCTCGAACTACCTTGAGCTGTTACTTCTTCACTTCCCAACGTAGATCTAACTGAAACTGCAAGCAGTGTGGGACTTTTCCCTAAGATCCAAAAGGTTCAGTTGGCTGATCTGTCTGTCAGTCACAACAAGAGCTCCCCTTCCAGGTCATTTTAGGTGCCAAAAGCCCAAAACTGCAATTCCTACAAGTTCTGGCCCCACCAAGCCCCTGTAGGCAGGCTCCATTTTAGAGTTCCAAATGTACTGATTGGCCCATTCTGAGAGTCCAGGACCAAGATGATGGAAACAAACAGAACTGTCCATGCTGCAAAAAAGGCAGGTTTGAACAAACTGCAATAGTATTGTTACTCTAACAAATGATCAGCAAACAAGTACATCTTCTAACAGAGTTCCCTTTCAGATTAATTATGACTGCAATCCAGGCAGCTCTTAAAGAGACAGTACACAAAGGGTATACAGGCACTCTCTGGCAATACATCTAAACTGCTAAAACGCAGGACATCAGCCTGCCAGTGAGCATTTAAGCAAGCTCAAGGAAGACTTTTCGGGAACCCCCATTTATAGGGGGGTTACATGATACCCTGGATTTGTAAAACAACCATAAGAGTGGTCTCCACAACAGTAATAATATATTATTGAGCGAGATTAAACAATAATATATTGAAAATTATAAACACTCCCCCAAACAAATCTGCTTTCAGGGCATGTGCATGTGAGACACTTTTTACAGCTTAAGAGTGTCTCACATATATCCCCTTATGTCTGCAGTAAATTAATTTTCACTATATCCGCAGGACATACATTTTCCACAGATATAAATATACCATGAAAAAAGACAAAAACATTTAAACCATGTGGTAGCATGCAATACTGTGGTGCTTGGTAAACCTGGCAGTTAACACAGTAATGTGTAGTGCTTGTGTGCGTTTGTGTGTTGATTTATCAGTGTTTCATTCATTCACATTACAGTCTCTAACTTTGGGCTTTAAGTAAACTACACTGAACTCCAAAATGCTGAGACCATGTGACCACAACGCAGTACTTGGTGAAGTGCTTTGTTTGCTTTTGTTTGTGTCAGTGCTTCATTCATTGGATTACTTTATGACTGTATTACTAGATTACTGACTGGCATGGACTGGAGCTATATGAATTCTTTCACAGAAATAATGGGGGTATTCTGTATTCTGTTTCTGGTGATTGTGTATTGTAGTTACACTGTACTACAGGTAGGATGGTGAGAGGTAATGGGCTAATGGTTCAATAAGGTTTCTCTGGTACAAAGGGAGTACTTTAATCTTTATTAGGGAAACCAAAAGTGGGGAAATGTAGTGCTTGACACGTTACAAGGGTGCTGAAACAAATGACTGAAAATAGAAACAGTCTATGTGGACTTCTAGGATTCCAGTCTTCAAGAATACATTCATGATATCCTGTCAGCTTTCTTTCATTTTGCCAAAACTGGTAACAAGCCATTCTGCATGCTTTAGTTTAAGGGTCTTCACCCAGAGATTAATATTAGTATCCCCTGCAGCATGTCCATTTTGAAGCTGTTTTAAGTGGCATCATCATACAATTTTGTAAATCCCTGTTTGAGCTGTAATCCCACTAATATACATTTGCACTAAAGCGCTGACTTGATCTGACAACATGGAAAGAAAGGTCCACAGAAACAAGGGGCTATACCATATGTTTTATGTGCACTAGTAGGGATTGCTTTGATTGGTTAGAAGTGCACCTCTGAGCTACAGTATAATGGCCATAAGAGTATCTGGAATGTTTTTAGAAAGAAACAATCCTGATCAATGTCATGATTTCTTTTGGGCTTTATAAAGGTCTTCTTTGTGCTCAATGTGCATACCAGATAAAGGAAGTCAGCAAAAAAACACATAAGGACTGATTCCTCAATGATATGGTAAATATGTGAAAAAGCTACATAAATTGTGTGCAGACATATGCACTATAGAGGAACTGTGCAGCTTCAACCAAAAGTAGCAGTGAGCAGTGGGATGGTGGTGCAATTGCTAATAAGTACAATACTCTGGAGATTGTAATGCACTCACCCCTGACCTTTAAACTTCAAGAAAAAATGTCCAACACAGGAAGTGCTGCTTAAGTTTTCTTTTTACTTAGTCCATCAAGCATTCGGCAAATAGTACAATACAGGAAAGAGTGATGCGAGCACGCACCAACACCTACGTTTCGACAGTCACTACTGGCTTCATCAGAGATGGTGAACATTAACAATTAGTGGGTTTATATATAGATGATCCCAAATTCAAAAAAGCGCATTTAACCAATCGTGTGTCAGCAAGGTCCCAAATAATTTAATTACCACACTTAACCCTTGAATAGTAACAAAAGCATCCAGTGATAAAAGAAAAAGAAAATGTTTTTATTAATAATCACACACTATGTGATTCAGACTCACAGTTACTAAATTCATGTTCTTTTCATTCAAATATAGACCTAATACAACAGTAATATCTTCATCGTACACCATAGAGCCTGTGAGAACATCAAAAAGCAGGAAAAGTAATAAGGATGAATAAATATCTCCATCTAGTCCCTTATGTTCTCAACTGAACCCTACATTATCTTTCCCCTAGCTAGGGGAGTGTATGTTCCCCCATGTGTGTGTGGGGGCGGGAGAGAGAGAGAGAGAGAGAGCGAGAAGGGGCTACAAGCTAGTTAGAAATAGGTTAAGTAACTGATTATTTCTTTTTTACCACAAAGGGTTTTAATTCTATTTTATCATTTAACCCATGGTATTTGGTGGCACACAGTTTAAGTATCCATTTTTGTTCCTTTTCATTGAGAATTGTCTCAATGTCCCCTCCTCTGACATTGCTTGAAACACACTCCTGGCTAATGGCTGTGACTCTATGGTTTGCTTTCCCTGTACAATTTTTTATGTGCACATCAATTGCATATTCTGGGTTCTGATTTTTAATGGCCAGAATATGTTCGTTTAGTCTCAAATGTAACTTTCTTTTCATCCTCCCAATATAAAACCTCCCACATGTGCAGGTCAGTTTGTACACCACTGTTTCTGTACTGCAATTGATGTTACTTTTTATTGTCTCAGTGATGCCCTTGAACAGGGCTGCTTCAGCTCCCCCACAGTCAGACGGCACCCAGCCGACTGAGACCAGGATGCCCACCTGCAGCTCCTTGGAAGCTGCCTGCCCTTGAACAGGGCTGCTTCAGCTTCCCACAGTTGGACGGCACCCAGCTGACCAAGACTAGAATGCCTGCCTGCAGCTCCTTGGAAGCTGACTGCCCTTGAACAGGGCTGCTTCAGCTCCCCCACGGTCAGACGGCACCCAGCCGACCGAGACCAGGATGCCGCCTGTTGATCCTTGGAAGGTATGGCAACAGCACAGCCAATCGGAACACTGGCGCTTCCAGCAAACTCTCTCTGATTGGCCAGGACTTATTCCCCTGCTTTTGCTACCTGGCACTTTTTACAAATAGATTTAGCTGCAACTAAGCAAAATTCAAGTGTCTCATGGAAGGATTTCAACTGTATTAGCTGGATAGTAATTTCTACTGCTGTTTTAAAGTGCTTACAGCTCTTCTGTTGTTTCCTTGCTCCTGCACCCCCACTCCCCCATAGAAGCACTCTACCTTGGTGCCAAAAAGTCTCACTCTCCTTTGTCTTGCTAAATTACTCAATCTAAACCTGTCCTGCCTCTACGCTATTTAACCCCTGCTATTTTTCTTCTCTCCAGCTGCCTGGCCTTGAACAGGGCTGCTTCAGCTCCCCCATGGTCGGATGGCACCCAATCGACTCAGACGAGGACGCCTGCCTGCAGCTCCTTGGAAGGTATGGTGACAGTACAGTCAATCGGAACACGGGCGCTTCCAGCCAACCTGTTCCGATTGGCCAGGACTTTTTCCCCTGCTTTTGCCGCCTGGCACTTTTTACAAATAGATTTAGCTGCAACTAAGCAAAATTAAAGTGTCTATAGAAGGATTTTCAGCCCTCCCACCCATCCCCTCCACTGATTAAATATACCTATTGCCCACCCACATTCCCTCTCGCCCATCATTGTTAGTATGCCTAGCAGCACCCACTCCCTCATTGGCTAATAAGCCTAGCAGCACTGCTCGCTCCCTCATTGGCTACCTAAAACCCTCATTCCCTCTGCTCCCTCATTGGTTCCTTATCCTTACAGGTCCCTATCATTTCCCTGCCCCCACATCCCAGCCCTCCACCTTCTCTACTAAGTAACTACAGCACCTACTTTCCCCGCTAAGTAACCACAGCAGTAGGGACCTCCTAGCACCTGATCAGCACCATGATCCTTCTACTAGGCCACCTGACCCTGCTCATCCCTATTCTCTTCTCCCCCCCTTCCTTTCCAACATGCCACCCACCTCTCCCATGTCCCCTCCCAAATCCTGCCAAACCTCATTGAGCTGTCCCACCCCTCCAGCCTAGCATCCACCTCCCCTTTCACCCAAGCATGGACACACACTGCCACATGTCGCAGCCCATTTCTTTTCAACCCATCTCTCCCCTGGGTCGTTTTTCAATTTATTCAACTATGCCCAGTTCATCACACCATCAATCTAAGAGACAACCGCTCACAGTCAGTCATAGACAGCTATTTGCTCACTACCTAACTCTTGTTCTCCTGCTCCTTGCAGCAGGTGACATCCACCTTAACCCCGGTCCTAATACTACCTCCCATGCCCCTCTCCAACATTGGCCTCTTCTTCACCTCACTCTGGGGACCTTCTCCCATGTGGCCTGTGCCTCCTGTACCTAAATATAAGAAGCCTTGGCCACAAGCTTGACTCCCTTCAGGTTCTTGCCATCCACTATGCTCCAGATATCCTCACTCTGTACAAAACCTGGCTCAACAAAAACATCAATGACTCCTCTGTCGCTATCCCAGGCTACACTATGGCCCACCAGGATAGAGCCTCTAAAGGCAGTGGAATAGCCATCTATGTAAATTCAGACTTGCACTATTCAGTGGTCCTGACCAAGTCCGAACCAAAAGTCCTTGAAGTAATACTAATTCAGCTTGTCCTTCCCTTCTCGATACCAATCTACATCACTGGGATATACTGCCGACCTGGTACACCAGCTTCTGCTGTCACCGACCTCCTCAAGCAAATCTCCTGCCTAACCACGACAGGGAAACTCTACATCATGGGCGATCTTAACCACAATTGGCTAACTCCTGCCCTCAACAAAACCAGGACTGAAATTTCCACCCTAAACCTCTCACAAATCATTACTGAGTCCACCCGACTTAACCCAAAATCTGGTAACCGCTCATCGACTGGGTCCTTACCACGCACCCCCACCAGGTCAAACAAGCCGGTATTCTTCCTGACTCCCTCAGCGACCACCACGTAATTTTCTTAGTGTGTGAAATCCACCACCCAAAAACCCCATTAAATTTGTAGTCCAGCTCTGTAAATCCCTCAATCTAGCCCTGTATTGATGACCTGTTTAGCAAACTGGACCCCTGCCCTCCTCGATCTCCATTGATGATGCCTTCCTACACTTTAAAAACACATTCCTCAGTGTCTGGAACACACATGCCCCACTGCGTCGTACAAGAGTACAAGGAAACCACCTACCTTGGATCACCCAAGAACTGACTGCATGTCAAATTGCACGGGACAAAGCCTGGAAAATGCATAAATCCTCATGCCTTCAGCAACACCTCTCCACATACCGCATGCTCCGTAACAATTGCGCCAGAGCCACTCATCTTCCAAAAGCAGAGCACTTCAGCAGCTCCCTCCAGTCAAACCTAAATAAACCCTCAAAATTCTGGAATGACATTCACTCCCTTTTCACCCCACCGGCTGCCAATCCCACTCCAATGCTAAATGTTAATAACTCTCTCATCAGAGCCCACTGCAGTCACCACTGAGTTCAATGTATACTTCTCCACTTGTGCTGCCACCCTCCTCTCTCTCCTGCCCAACAATACACCTCTTGCACTGCCTACAGACATAAAGACCCAGACTAGGCCTCATTCCTTTTCCTTCAAAGACATCTCTGAAACTGAGGCCCTAGATGCATTACTTTCTCTCAACCCTTCAAAAGGCAAATCCCTGGATGGATTAGACCCCAAACTTCTATACCTCTCTGCCCCCACTATAGCAACTGCACTTGCCAAACTCCTAAACCAATCCTTTGCTGCCACTGCCATCCCCCATACATGGAAGCATGCAATTGTCATCCCTCTATCAAAAGAAGGTGTCCATACCTCCCCCTCTCACTGCCACCCTATCTCCCTCCTCCCAGCCCTAGCAAAACTACAAGAGCACCTTGTGCTCACCCAATTTACCTCCTTCCTCACTGACTCCAAATTCTTCATGCCATTCCAGTCAGGCTTCAGGAAGGGGCACTCCACCACCGCCTCCCTGATTAGGCTTACAGACACTATCCTGACAGGCATGAACAGTAGACTGATCACCTCAGCCGTTTTTGTTGACTTTGCAAAAGCCTTCGACACTGTCTCCCATCCCATATTGCTGTTGAGTCTTGCTGAATCAGGCCTCTCTGTTGCAGCCACAAACTGATTCAGATCATACCTCTCTGAAAGAACTCAGTCCGTTAGAGTCTGAAATGCGATCTCCACCCCCTTCCCTTAACTACCAGTGACCCACAGGGGTCGGTTCTTGGTCCCATTCTGTTCTCTATATTCCTAAATGACCTGCCACTCATCTGCTCTACTTCCTCAATCCACATGTATGCAGATGATACTGTACTCTACTACTCGGGCTCCACCCCTGATGCGGTACAATCAAACCTCCAAGCTGACTTCAAAAAGGTACAGCAATGGTTTAGCTCACACTAGCTCTCCCTAAATGCAAAAAAAACTGTCACTATGACCTTCAGCACATGACAATGCCTGGACAGACTCCCCTTCCCTCCCTTCCCTACTTCACCACCCTGGATGGCCAAAAACTTGAAGATGTCTCCTCGTTCCGTTACTTGGGGGTCTGGCTTGACAGCCATCTCTCCTTCTGTGACCACATCGATGATATCTCAAAAAAACTACACCCCATGCTCAGTGCACTGTATAGGAACTGCAGCAGCCTCCCTCCCCAAGTCCGACGTGATCTGGTCCTGAAGATGATACTGCCCTCCATCGACTACTGCAACATTGTATACAGTGCAGCCCCTAAGTCCACCCTATCTAAACTGGACGCACTTTATAATGCCTTCTTCCACTTTGCTCTCGATGCCTCTCCTCTCACCCACCACTGCGACCTCTACCAAGCCTTGGCACCACCATCCCTTGAAAACTGCTGCATCTTTCATTGTGCTAAATTTGTCTCCAACACATGGCTTAGGTCCATCCCCTCCTACCTTACCACTGTGTTCACAGATGCCCCACCCCCCCATCATCTTAGATCCAGTGACTCCTGCTAACTTTCAGTCCCTAGGCAGAAGACCTCTTCTGGTCAAGCTGCCTTCTCACATTGGCTACCCAAGCTCTGGAATGCCCTCCCACCACAAATTTGGCACTCCTCCTCTTCCTACTCTCTGTCTACTGCCCTAGCAAACTTCCTTACTGCAAATTGCTCCTGTCCCTGAACCTGCCATGCCCCACTATCCCCTCTCCACTGCCTGACCAGCAACCTTAGCCTTGCTACAGAAGCTGGCATATAACCCCAATCTTGCACTTATGTCCTGGGCCTATTTTGCCCTAGGTACTGTGTATAACTGTATAACTGTGATATACGTCCTCTGTTGTTACAGCTGTTACTACTGTGCTAATTTACCTTGTCTGCTGCTTCTTGTCACAAAAATTGTTATTTGATACTATAATATCCTAAGCATTCAATGTGCGCTGCTTGTATATTCATGCAATCGTGTATCCTTATGCTGCTTTTTATTTGCTTCTATTAACTGTTCACTTGATAACCTGCATGTTATCATATCCATGTGTACACCCTCCCCTCAGGTCGCACCAGGAGATGAGCATCTTGTTGCTCAGTGTGTCTTTCCTGGTGAAACAACTGCAATAAATAAATAAATAAAATGCCAGTTCTGGGGTTCAAAAATGCATCAGTTTTCTGCATTACATAGCATGTTGAACAGAATCCACAGGGCTTAGACCCCCTCTTGTATTGGATTTTTTTGTGCTAGTTTTCCCAAAGTAGCCACTAGCCAAGATATCCCTTTAATTACATCCCCACTTATAGGAGAAACGTAAAGGTTTCTCAAAAAGACCTTGAAGTGGTGCAAGTCCCCTCAGGATCTGTAAGTTATTTTTAACTATGTCTATAACCCCGTGGCTACCCCCTCCAAATGTGGCAGCACATGTCAGGGTTCCATCACGTTTCTCCAGGTTCTTTAGGGGAGAGGAGGGTGTCCCAGGATAGGGAGTCAACAATAACCCTGGATGAGAAAATATCCTGCTCTGAATATAGTCTTTCCCTGAATCTGTCTGTTAACTCATCTGCCATTTTGTTATACAAATCATTTTTTTTTTTTTGAAATTCTCTTTTTATTAATTTTCAATTGTACATACATCAATTTAAACAGTGACATTTAAACATCGTACATACACTTAATAACTTCCATAGTTGGATATATAATGTTACTGGACAAAAGAAGAATATAGAGTAAAGGTACCAAAAGGAATCAGAAAAAACTGTAACTGGATAACCAGAACAACTATCCCCCCCTCCCCCAACCCCCAGTGAGGGCGTCACCACTAAGGGAAGAAATATATTAAGCTATCTCTAGTGGCTAGGTGTCCTAGGATACTTAATCTAAAACAGCACTCGGGAGTCTAGTAGCATCAGAGTCCCAGGGTGAGGGGTTGTGAGATTTCTACAGAGGAAGAACTAGGAGTACTAGAGAGGTCCAGATCTTGGGACTGCGATCCTCTTTAGGTTCCTTAAATATCTAGGAGTCTCGGTCAGTGAAGATACAGAGCATATAGTTTGCCCCATTTCTTCTGAAAGGCCATTGGGGAGGATCTGAAGTTAGCAATCAGTTTCTCAACTTTGAAACACTGGGACATTTCTTCCACCCAGTCTAGATATGAGATCTTGAGACTGTCTGTCCAGTGTCGGAGGATCAGTCTCTTGACTGCCATGGCGATAAGTGCTATATGGTACTTCCTTTCTTTGATCCTGATACCTGTGTAGTCCCCTATGATACAGGTCTCTAATGTGAGAAGGTTTCCTAGACCTAACATGGGATCCAATTTGTCCGCAATAGCCTTCCAGAGAGGAGCCACTTTAGGACAGTGCCAGAAGATGTGAGGAAGGTCTCCCTGTTCTTCCCCGCATCTGAAACATTTCAAAGGAGCAGAAGGGCCAAATTTTGATTTCTGAACTGGTGTGAAATACATGTTATTGATTATGAAGTATTGAGTCATCCTATTCCTATCTAGAGTATTATAGATATACACGTCTTTCCAGATCTGTCCCCATGGATACGGGGAGCCTGAGGAGGATACTGCCCAGGCCTTGGAACCAGTTAGAGGGTAGGGTGAGCAAGTTTCAGGAGATAGGTATACAGCCTAGACACCCCGTGGGGTTTAACCACTGTCCTTAACCTCCTCTAGTAGTGGTTTGATAACTGAAGGGGATATTGTTACACCGAACTCTTTGTCTACTAGGTGTTTTAGTTGATATATTTTAAACAGGGCCTTAGTGGAATATTTAGGGCAAGTAGTAGGTCCGTTAATAGGCCCTGTTTACTCTTGAACATAAGGTCCTCCACTGAGAGCTCCTGAATTGAGTGTAGCCAATTAGGGACTAGCGTTTGTCCCCGATCTTAATATTAAGGTTACCCATCAGTGGTTGGCCAGGGTCCTTAGTATAGCGGATTCTGGTGGAGGAGAAAAATTGGTTAAGCACCTTGACTGTGACACCTACTGGGGAGTCTTGGATCGCTCGGGGGAGAGACGCAAAGCCACTATAGAAAAGGCTGGAGGGGTTTATGTTATGGCGGGTGATGAGATCCAGGTCTAGAAATGTGGGGAGGTAAACATCTTTCATATCTCCCAGCTATTTCCCTGCTTTGGTAAGGTGACTAGACCAGTAGTAGAGCTCGAAATTCGGTAATCTGAGACCCCCCATTTCTTTGGGGAGACACAGTTTAGCGAAGGCCCTGCTTGGAGATTTATGATTCCAAATAAATTCGGTTGAGGTCGAATGAATTTTCTTGAAAAGGACCTTGTAACCAGATGTCTAGGAGGTTCAGGGATAAAAGGCGGGAAGAATGTTCATTTTGATAATGCTGATCCGGCCCCACTGGTAATGGTAGTTCCCCCATCTTTGCAGGTCCGACTTAATTCTTACTAATAAGTCTTCTAGGTTTAGCTTCCTGATTAGGGAAGGGTCTCGCAAGTAAATACCGAGGTATTTCAAGTGAGATGGGGTCCACTTCATGCCCAGATGGGAAACGGAAATCGGGGTGAGGTGTACATTAAGTGGGAAAATCTCAGTCTTTGCTAGATTAAGTTTATAACTGGATAGTTCTCCAAATTGTGAAATTATCCTCATTACAACTCACAGGGATTCAACCGGGTTAGCTAATTGTAGCAGAATATCATCCGCATATACTGAAATCTTGATGGTTTGCTTGAGGACAGGGCATCCCTGAATCCCTGGGGCCATTTTAAGACTGACCAATAGTGGTTCCAGATAGAGGTTAAATAAAAACCGGGATAGGGGCAGCCCTGTCGGGTTCCAGAGTGGAGCAGTATGGGGATGAGAGGATCCCATTACAATAAATTTTTGTCGGAGCCTATATAAAACTCTGATCCACCTTATGAACTCACTCGGAAAGCCGAACCTAGACATGGTATACCATAGGAATTCCCAATTAACACGGTCAAACGCTTTCTCCGCGTCCAGTGCCACCAATGCCATAGGAACCTGGGAAGTTTGAGCAGCCCTGAGCACGTGAGAGAGCGATCTAATGTGATCCATCACTGATCTCCCTTGTACAAATCCTACCTGTTCAGTACTCAGTAATGAGGCCCATACTTGTTTGATCGAGAGGCAAGAATCTTGGACAGGATTTTAACATCGCCAATAAGAAGTGAGATTGGCCTGTAATTAGCAGCGGTTTCGGGAGGTTCAGCCATTTTAGGAATCAATACAATAATGGCCTCAATAGGGAAGGATCCAGGGTATCTGCAGTCAGCAGGTAGTTGTATAGGTCTAGAAGGAGGAACCAAATCTCGACGGAAGGCCTTGTAAAATTGGCTGGAAACCCATCCGGCCAGGAGCTTTATCTGACGGTAAACTTTGAATAGCTTGTTCTACCTCCTCTGGGGAAAGAGGTGAGGAGAGAAGGCCACCTGATCCTCAAGAGGCGAGGGGTGTCAGTGACTGAAAAAACTTCTAATCCTGAGTGAAGGGAAGGGGGTGCATTCGGGTTGTATAGGTTTTGGTAGTAGTCTTTAAAGATTGTTGCTATGTCTCTGGGCTCTGTTTTAATGGTACCCTCTTGGTCTTCTAGAGCGGGGATCAGCCTAGAGTTCTCCACTTCTTTCAGTTTTAGTGCTAGAAGTCTGCTCGGCTTTCCTCCCTGATCCAGATATCTAGCCTTAGTTTTCAATAAAGCAAACTCCGTTTTCTCTCGGATCAAGCCTTCATATTCATTTTTAAGTTTGTGGAGGTGTTCTAAGCTATTCAGCGAACTAGAAGTGGCCAATAAATTCTCTGCTGCCTTAATTTGATTTGAGAGGTGGACGAGATTCTGAGATCTGGTCTCTTTCTCCTGAGGAAATCTTGATCAGTTCCCTCTCAAAAGCATTTCAAGGAACACCAGAGGATATCCATTCTGGTCACTGAGCCACGGTTGATTTCTAGATAGTTTTTAATAAGGGATTTAATCTGAATGAGAGAGTGTTCTTCTTTTAGTAGCTGGGTATTGAGTTTCCAGACCGTATCACGGGAAGTCATAGATTGAGGAGAGAATTTAAACCAGACAAGTGCATGGTCTGAAATTACTATGGGCTCAATACCTGCCATGAGGACCTTATTCATGAGGGAGGTGGATATTAGAAAGTAATCTAGGCGCGACCAGGAATTGTGGAGGGGAGAGAAAAAGGTATAGCTTTTTTGGGGAGGGTAGAGGGTTCTCCAGGGGTCTACCAGACCTAGCATGTTACCCATTTCTTTCATCGCCAATGCTGTGGGAAGCAATGGTCTCAGTGGTCTAAAGTTTTATCCAGCTCCTGAGTTGAGCTACGTTCCAATCCTCCTAGGATCAAAGGTGGGTAGAAGGAGCTAATTTTGTCAACTAGCTGCATAATAAAGCCACATTCCTCCAACTGGGCCATAGACCGAGCCTAAGACAACAGGGAATTATAGAGGATCCAGACACCAATATATATCTACCTTCTAAATCCCTGACGACCTTCGCCAGATTGAAGGGTATATTTTCTGTATCATAAGTCATACTCCTCTGGCTTCCAACGAGTCACCAGCTAGAAAATTTGGGAGAAGCCCTGGTTCGTAACATATTACTTTCAGCTACTGTAATATGGGTTTCCTGCAGACATAATATGTCGCCCCAGAATCGAGCAATTAGTTAAAATATGAGCCCTTTTCTTGATATCTCTCATCCCTCTCACATTCCAGCTGATCATTTTGACAATGCTACCAGCCATATTTTAAGACAAAGTGCAATACGCCACTCATTGATCCTAGCAACCTCTTTTTGCGCCCTATAGTGGTGACACCCTCGAGCCCCCCCAATATACCCCAACATTTCTTTGTTGATAAAAAATAAGAACTCAAAACTAGTAACTATGATAAGCTGCCCAGCTCTAATATTGAACTTCAAGTCAGGATAATCCACAAAGCTAGGTGGCAGCACTTCCAAACAATTATCAATCCTACAATCATTATCCCCTCCCCCCTGCCTCCCTAACCTTGCCCAATTAACAGTATAAACACAGTTCCAAATATGAACTCTCCAAACATCACCAGTGTCATGAACATTATCCCTTCCCTCCTCCCCCCCTTACAAAACATATATTATTTACATAATCCCCAGATCTGTTGTTTCAGCGACAGGCACAGTACTGGTTGCTTCCATGCCCTTCCCTCCCAGGGTACCCATATTAACCTTAACAATAAACAGAGCCCCACAGTCACAAGGCCAGAGACAGTAATCTTCCACATCAGTAATCCGAACAGTGAAAAAGTATAGGTCACAACAGTGAGACAACTTACTGGTACCCAATAACTCCCAATTTGGTACATGAGGCAGCACAGCTACAGCCGCCTTAAGTCCCCCGCCCCCTCGATATAAAGGCACTGCCTCTATGGTCAAATACATGAGATCGCCCCAATCACGGGGAAAATAAGGCAGCAAACAGCCTTACCTGGGAGCAGTTTCAGAGTTCTGGTCCCCTCGGTCTAGTCCATATAAGCACCAGGAAATGAAGGGGAATTACGCAGGGGACGGTGCTGATGGACCAAAGCGGTCCGACCATAAATAGGTCCTCGAAACCGCACCTCCTACTAGGTTCCTTCTAATAAGAGAGGCCAGGACACGAGGGAGCAAGAGGCAGCCGATTAGGCCTCATGCCTACTACCACCAATTCCAGCACCACGCTGGTCCCCGGAGAAGTCCCACTGAAAACAGAGGCGATCGACCCCAGGACTACTCAAGACCCAGCAGAGCATAGCGACTCCACAGTAAGAACTTAAATGGGCAAATCTAGACCAGAGCTTGTAAAGGGACAGAAAGATAACTGTAAAAGTCACAATTTCAGTTGGTGGATTATTTTTGTTGCATTCCCATTTCTGATTGGGTCAGTCATTTGGTTGTGAGTCCTTTGAACAGATTAGGTAATAGCTTGGATAGGTCAGTTAGGGCTTCTTCTGGTGTATCATAGGAATGCCAGGTATTTTCAATTTGTACAGATAACTTTGCAGGGTAGATCATGTGAAAAGGCTTCCCAGCAGCTATCAGTTTGGTTACTACTGGATGGGCAGCACGCTCAGACGGACCTCTGGGCAGATCCTGGGTAATCCTAAACTTGGCTCCATTCCATAGAACTGCTTCCAACTGTTTGACTTTATCTAGAACGTGTTGTCTGTCCAGGTAGCTTAGGAGTTTGATAATCAGGGGTCTGGGGGGAGCGTTTGGGGGAGGTCTGGGTGGAAGAGATCTGTGAGCACGTTCCACATGGTATTGTTGATGGACTGGGAAAGGACCCACGACCTTGTTTAAGAAATGCTGGACAAACTTAATGGTATCTCCCCCTTCTTCCAGTTCTGGAAGACCCAGAATCAGGACGTTGTTTCTTCTGCTGCGCCCCTCCAGGTCTTCGGTTTTTAGTTGTAATTTTTGTATTTGCTGGCGAAGCTTGACTATCTCAGGATCTGTTTTCTGTTGCCATCTTTCTACTGACCCTATTCTGGATTCTGAGTCTCCCATCCTTCTTGAAAGGTCGGTGTAATCTTGCCTCATAGATTTGATTTCATTGGAGATCTCTTGCAGGGTATCTTTAAACGGTGATAACTCCTCCAAAAAGCACTCCTCCGTTAAGGTAGTGCCTCCTGCAACATTAAGACCTCCGGTAGATGAAGTTTGGTTAGTTAAAGAAGGGTTGCAGCCAGAGTTTTTCGCTTTTTTTGAGGCTTTTTCTTGCAGGTGGGTGTGCCTGACTCCTGAGGCCTTCATTTCTGCATCTAACATAATGGTGTTCCAGCAGGCAATATACACCTCCACTCTGTTCCAATGTCGATTCCAGAAGTAGCTGTGATGTTTTAGACAACGTTTGGTGGTGGTTTGGTGGTTTCGGCTTGTCAAAAAATAAAGTTTTAGGAGGGGAGAAACGGGAGCTCCAAAGCAGGCAGCCACTCAGCACCACTGCATCACGTGACCAAGCTTATACAAATCATTATTTCCACAGTTCCTCTGGATCCTTATGAATTGCCCTTTAGGCAGATTTTTAACCACATGGCCAGGATGGCAACGTGTGGCTAACAACAGACTATTTCGATCAGTTGGTTTTTTGAATAGATCTGTCAGCAAAGAGCCATCCATCTGCTTTCTAATCATTACATCTAGAAAGTTAATTTCAGTCTGGCTGTCTGTGATTTTAAACCGTAAATTACAGTTGGTGCCTTCTGGATATTCAACAAAGGAATCAATTTCATTTTATTGCCCCTCCAGATCAAAAGCACATCATCAATGAAATGTTTAAATACATCAATTTTCTCAAAAGAAGATTGACTGCCACATCAAATACATACATTTTCTCCCACCTGGCTAGATACAAGTTGGCCAAACTGGGGGCCAAAGTTGCCCACATAGCTGTTCCTTTAATCTGCTTATATATTTTATCTTGAAACATAAAGATGTTCTTTTTTAAGACCAACTCTGTCATGTGCTAATCATGTTTATCTTAGCCTGTGGAAGATCTGTAAATCTGTACAAACTTTGTTCTACTGCCTCCACCCCCTCCTACAAATGGGATGTTGGTGTATAGAGTATCAATGTCTGAAGTCACCAACCACCATTCCCTTTTGATTTCTATGTCATTCAGGACAGTTAGAATATGTGTAGTGTCCGTAATATAACTTTGAGCTTTAGGAATCAGAGGGCTAAGAAAACTATCCACAAACTTGGACATAGGCTCAGTGAGCCAGTTAATGCCTGAGACTATTGGGCATCCTGGTGGTTGTGTGAGATTCTTATGTATTTTGGGTAGTGTATAAAATGTTGTGTTTTTTGGGGTGTTGAACTGTTAGGTAATGTAACTCATTTGTAGTTAACAACCCATTCTTAGTAAATCCATTATAATTTTTGTTTCATCTGAGATGTTGGATCAAAAGCAAGTGGTAAATAAAAATATGTATCAGAGAACTGTCTTAATATTTCCTCAGTGTACATGTTGGTATTCTGTACCACTATGCTTCCTCCCTTGTCAGCAGGTTTAATTATGATGTCTTTGTTCTGTGCTAATGCAGTGATGGCCACCCTCTCCCTATTACTAGTGTTACAAAATGGGAGCCTGGGGTTTGCGGAATATAGGTTTTTTTAAATCCCTGGTACAACACTCCAGGAAAGTGGATATCCTATTGTGAAGTGGGGGGCAGAACGTAGATGGTGGTTTGAATTTTGTATGATCTTCTGACTGAACCTCCTCAGACCTAACAAACTCTCTGGTTCCATTGATATCACCACTGTACAGTTCCTCTATATTCTTTGAATTTTGTTCATTCTTTTTAGAGAAAACCAATTTTAAATTGAGTCTCCTTGCAGATTTCTGCATATCAATAAAAGCATCAAATTCAATGACAGTGTGTGTCCATATAAATGACAAATCTTTGCTAAGTACCCATTTTTCAATGTCAGATAATTCAAAATCTGAAATATTAATAACCGTTAGTATCTGTTGGTTACTGATTGGCTCCTGCCTTTGTCTCTTGCCCTTCTGTTTGCCCTTCCTCATCTTCCTCTTTCTTGTGCTGCTGAGTCCAGATGAAATCTCATTTTCCTGGTGCCCCTCCCGGGTTGGGGTAGCCCAGGAGGAGTACACACTAAAAAAGGACCACAGTCATGGTCACTGTCAATTTGAGAAGCGCTTTCTCCAGTACTAATATCCATTACCAAGTGGCCTGTCCTTTTTAAAATGGATCTGGGAGTGAGTGAGTTATTAGATGATATGCTGTCACTACTATTTTCTACAGTGGGCTGGTCGACTGTGCCTGTTTCCCCTTCCCCACTGGTAGTATTTCCTGACTTAGACTTTTTCCAGTAGAAAATCCTGTTGTTCAGAAAGTCCTGTCTATCTCTCTCAATTTTTTTTTTTTGCCTTTGTGTTTGAGTTTGTTGTCATATACTTTCAGGTAATCAGTAAATCTCTGTTGACATTTCACAAAATCCGAATGGTTCTTAAAGGTTGAGACCACTTTTTCTTGGGTCTCAATATCACTTTTTAGTTTAGAAAGCAATTCTAAGTCATCATCAATAATCAGCTGCGTAAGTTGTTGGGAAGTTACATGCATTAAACCATCCCATTTGCTTATCAGGTTGCTTTGGGTTTCACCGGAGGGTGATCATTTCAAAATGCACAGACCACAAAGTGCTCGCTTTACTTCAGTGTAGGCTTTCATTGCTTCAACCACCCAGTGTAATCTTCTACTGTGAGTGGCTAATTTCTCCAAAGTGAAGAACGCTTCTTTAATCAGCTCCACTGATGCTCTTTCTTCCTGCTTAGTGGTACAGTGTGCAGTAGGTTATTTTGTAGTGCTCAGCAATGGGTTCACATTCAGCTCCTCGGTGAAGAGAGAAGAGAAAAGATTCACCTCCGAAGGGCTATCCTGAGCACTTTGACTCAATGTAGATGCCTCCATATCAATGCAGGTAGATGGCTTTAGTTTCTCGTTTGACAGGTTTTTACGTTAAACTCATGTTGCACCGAAGAGATGTATATTCAACCAAAAGTAGCAGTGAGCAGTGGAATGGTGGTGCAATTGCTAATAAGTACAATACTCTGGAGATTGCAATGCACTCACCCCTGTCCTTGAAACTTCAAGAAAAAATGTCCAACACAGAAAGTGCTGCTTAAATTTTCTTTTTACTTAATCCATCAAGCATTCGGCAAACAGTGCAATACAGAAAAGAGTGGTGCAGGCATGCACCAATGCTTATGTTTCGCCATTCACTACTGGCTTCATTAGAGATGGTGAACATTAACAGTTAGTGGGTTTATATACAGATGATCCCAAATTCTAAAAAGTGCATTTAACCAATCATGTCAGCAAGATCCCAAATGATTTAAGTACCACACTTAACTCTTGCATAGTAACAGAAACATCCAGTGATAAAAGAAAAGAGAAGAGAAAAGCTTTTACTAATAATCACATAGTATGTGATTCAGATTCACAATTACTAAATTCATGTTCCTTTCATTCAAATGTAGACTTAATACAACAGTAATATCTTCATCATACACCATAGGAGCCTGTGAGAACATCAAAATGAGGGAAAATTAATAAGGATGAATAAACATTTCCATCTAGTCCCTTTTCCTAACTGAATCCTACTTTATTTTCCCCCTAGCTAGGTGGCTATATGTTCCCCCAAATGGGGCGAGGATGTGGGGGAAGGGCTACAAGCTAATTAGAAACAGGTTAAGTAACTATTTCTTTTTTAGCAGAAAGGGTTTTAATTCTATTTTATCATTTAACCCAGGGTATTTGGTGGCACACAGTTAAAATATCCATTTTTGTTCCTTTTCATTAAGAATTGCCTCAATGTTCCCTCCTCTGACATTTTTTAGTACTCACTCCAGACCAATGGCTGTGACTCTATGGTTTGTTTTCCCTGTACAATTTTTTATGTGCACAGCCATTGCATATTCTGGGTTCTGATTTATAATAGCCAGAATATGTTTGTTTAGTCTCACATGTAACTTTCTTTTTGTCCTCCCAATATAAAATCTCCCACATGTGCAGGTCAGCTTGTACACCACTACTTCTATACTGCAATTGATGTTACTTTTTATTATCTCAGTGATGCCAGTTCTGGGGTTCAAAAATACATCAGTTTTCTGCATTACCTAGCATGTTGAACAGAATCCACAGGGTTTAGATCCCCCTCTTGTACTGGATATTTTTGTGCTAGTTTTCCCAAAGTAGCTACTAGTCAAGATATCCCTTAAATTACATCCCTGCTTATAGGAGATATGTAAAGGTTTCTCAAAAAGACCTTTAAGTGGTACAATTCTCCTCAGGATCTGTAAGTTATTTTTAACTATGTCAATAACACCTTGGCTACCCCTTCCAAATGTGGTAACAAATGTCAGGGTTCCATCACATGTTTCTCCAGATTCTTTAAGGGAGAGGAGGGTGTCCCAGGATAGGGAGTCAACAATAACCATGGATGAGAGAATATCCTGCTCTGAATATAGTCTTTCCCTGAATCTATCTGTTAACTGATCTGCCCTTTTGTTCACAATGGCACTGGGAGGGGTTTGGTTGTTATTCATGTGGCAAGTGCAGAGTGGCACAGACAGGTAAGGGACTGCATCTCTAGAGTGTCTGACATATTGATGTTCAACCACATTACCCTGTCATATAAGGAGGGGAAATGCCCACATAGCTCCAACATGAAAATGTTCACTGAAAATATTCATACAGGTGTAGCACCAGCTAATGCTGCTACAGAGCCAGTGCCAACTGGCTGACCCATCAGCAGACATGAGACCAAAGGGTGCTATGCCAGTGGTTGCAGAACCTGACCTTTACAGTGGAGTGGACAGCAGTCTTTGCCATTGAGGTCCATCACCATTATTCAAACATCTATGGTGCCAGGTCACTGAGAGATATAAAATGGACAAGGAAATCCCTGTGCCCTGATTGGCTGAGACTTGGTTGTAGCCATGGTAGTATGAGAGCACAAATAATGGCTAAAAACAAGTCCCTGCCAACCAGGGTAACTCACAGAATTCATAAGTCACTTACTTCCTAATTTCGATCACAAACTTGGCTGCAGCCTTTACTCACATATAAAAAATGTCAACTGGGCCTTAAAAATTAAAGTCCATTAAATTAAATAAAGTAAGTAAATAATTTAATGTTATTTTTACCCTAGAGCCCCTCATTACACACATACACAAATTAAAAAAAATCAAGTGCTATTCAGAGTTGGCATTGCTGGCATTTCTTTGATGACCATGAAAAATCACCTTCCTATCCCAATCAGTTTGCCAGAGAATGTCCTGCTCCTTAACTGGCAACAGATAAAATTGAGGTTCTGGCTCCACCTGAGGCATCTGTGTGTGTGTGTGTGTGTGTGTGCATGCGTGCATGCATGTGTGTGTGTGTGTGTGTATGCAACTGGAACTCTGAAGAATTTTGAATTCAGGTATTCCATGTTACCATTCCCTGTGTGTGTGGGGGGAGGGCATTCTACTAGTGGAATATTGCAGATCTTTGAATTCTTCTATTCCATGGTAAACAGTCTTACAATGTATTGAATGTGAAGAAAGACAAATGACTGACAGGTGAAAAACTTCTGTGGAGGGACTATTTTACATTATTTAGCGACTTTTTTGCATTTTTTTTGTAGCTTTGGAAAGATTGTTTGTTTTTTAACAGTTGCCTATGGGCCCATTTTATATAAGCAATAAGGCAGTATGGGGACGTTGGTGGTACTAGGTTTCCTCCATGGTCAGGGGGCTGAAGGCACAAGGCATAATTTTATGCCTCACTATGCTCCTGACCATGGGGGAACCTAGTACCACAAATGCCCTGTCATGCTTTATTTCTTAAGTAACCCATTCATGAACAAGTGTTGTGGGAGAGCATACAGACTATTATTATTGTGGCCAGCAATACACCACAGATGACAGAGGCTATAAAACTCAAATTGCATGTATTGCATGGCATGTCCAATGAAAAAAGGATCAATTCGTGTATGTTATATGTTCCAAAATATATTCTTTATTTAACTTCCACCCTGACACTTGTTAACATTTTATGGCTGGATATACTACTTCATCAGAACAGATAATTAATGGTCAATAAAAAAAGAAAATTATTTTTATACAGTAACTCATTTATGAATTCCAATAATGTAATATTGCAGTAAAGGAGGCCCATGTGCTATAAAAATATTATCCATCTGATCCTTGTGGGAAAACCATGGTGAGAAAACACTCCCTAATCAATTATTGTGCTCTACTTTCTATTCCTTATAGTAAACAAACCATGCACATATCATATAATACGTTATGTCCATTAAATATCATGCACTGTTAAAAACCATAACTAGCTGTGCTGATCCCATATACATAAGTCCTGCATGGCACCATGAGGAGGAATCTGTTCCTCTGTTGTCAGGTACAATTTGTCACAATTCAATTCAATTCAATTCAAATTTTATTTATAAAGCACCTTTCAAGACCAAGGCGCTGTACAGAAATATTAATAATAATAAAATCCAAACATTAAAAGTCAGCCACAACTAACAAGAATATGCTAAACTAAAAAAATATGTTTTTAAAGCAGCTTTAAAATTATCGACGGTTGGACATTTTCTCAACCAACGGGGTAGAGAATTCCACAGGGTTGGTGCCAAAAAAGCAAAGGCACGAGATCCTGAAGACTTTAATCGAACCCTTGGAATCTCCAGCAATCCCTCATTGGTGGAACGGAGAGGACGGAGGGGGCAGTAGGGAATCAGGAGATCTTTCAGGTAACTGGGTCCCTGATCATGTAGAGCTTTAAAAGTTAGTAAACCAACCTTAAAGGTGATCCACCACCAAACAGGCAGCCAGTGCAGTTCACGGAGCACAGGCGTAATATGACTGGTTCTAGAAGTCCCAGTCAGAACCCTGGCTGCCACGTTCTGCACCAGCTGGAGGTGGCGGATATCAACCCTGGGTAGCCCTAGGTAGAGGGAGTTGCAGTAGTCAAGACGAGTAGTAACAAAGGTGTGAACCAATGTTCGAAGGTCCTCCAGGGAAACGAGATGTTTCACCCAGGCGATATTCCTCAGATGGTAGAAAGAGGATTTGACAACAGCTGGCACCTGAGATTTCAGGATCAGACCATCATCAAAAATAATGCCCAGATTTCGCACCTGTCCAGAGGTAGAGAGTGGTACACCACCAAGTTTATCCAACTCCTGAACCCACCCCCGGATGACCTGGATCCATGACCAATACCTCAGTCTTATCCGGGTTGAGTCTCAGCCAGCTCGAACTCATCCAACATCTGATCTCTTCAAGGCAGCTATTAAGTGCAGAGTGTGCATCACCCTGATCAGGGAGAAAGGACAAAATAGCTGCGTATCATCTACATAGCAGTGAAAACCCAGACTGTATCACCTGATGATTTCTCCCAATGGCAGCATATACACTGCAAACAACATGGGAGCTAAAATGGAGCTCTGTGGTACCCCACAAGGCAGGGAGTGAGAGCCAGAGGAATAAATTCCAGTGACAACTCTCTGAAACCTGTCTGTGAGGTAAGAACGACCAATTGAGGACTGTACCAGACAGCCTGCAAAAGACCTGCAGGCACTCCAATAGCACTCCATGGTCTACAGTGTCAAATGCAGCAGATAGATCGAGAAGGACCAGAATGGTACATGCCTTTTGATCTCTGGCCATTAGGAGGTCGCTCAATACCCGAACAAGGGCAGTCTCTGTACTATGCCTTTTCCTGAAACCAGACTGGAGAGTATCGTAGACATTGTGAGATATAAGATGATCATCCAATTGCAACGCAACTGCCTTTTCAATAACCTTACCAACAAATGGCAGGTTAGAGATAGGCCGGTAGTTAGCTAGACAATCTGGGTCCAAGGAGGATTTTTTAAGGAGTGGTTGAACTACCACCTCCTTAAGGGGGTAAGAAAACCCCCCCCCTCCAAAGACTTCCAGACAATGTCTGCAAGGATTGGGTAGATAACTTCTACACAACCTACTAAAAGCAGTGTAGGACCCGGATCCAAACTACAACTAGTTGGTCGCATTGTTTGGATGATCTTCACAATGTCTGCGAATTCCGGCTGGTGAAAATCTAATCAGACAGGCCAAGGGCAGGCCACTATTAATCGACCACTGCAATCCCCCGTAGGAGAGGTCAGACTGATGCCAGACCTGATGTTGACGACCTTATCTGCAAAAAACTGAGCAAACTCCTCGCATCTTAGCTGAGAAAAAGCTTCTCTAGGCTGAAGACAGACTGGATTGCACAGTCTGTCCACAGTCCTGAAAAGCTGAGCCGATCGATTTTGTGCAGCAGAAATCTCTCTGGACAGAAATTCTGCCTTCTTATGAGTGATTTCTGATTGATAGCTATCATAATGTGCCATCAATCTAAGCCTGTCAGCATCAAGGCCCGACTTCCGCCAGGCTCTTTCCAGCCTTCGGCCTCTTCGCCTTAACTCCTTCAAGAAGCCATCGAACCATGGACTCCTTGGACAGAGGGTGAGAGGCCGAACATGAACAGGTGCAATTTTGTCCAGAGCATCTCCCACAGCCTTATTATAGGCTAATACAAGATCATCTGGACTCATGCATTCACCCGACAAGCTCGATAGATCCATCACCGCCATTAGGTCATTGGGGTTAACACCCCTTAAAAGGCGGTACTGAACCATCTCCATAGGGGCAGACCTATTAGAGGGGGCCCTGGAACTAAACCTTATGGTGTTATGGTCAGACCAACTGACTGGTTCCACCCCCAAATCAGTGATCTCCATACCCAAGAGAAAGACCAGATCCAAAGAATGACCCCCTATATGGGTAGAGGAGGTAACAACCTGTGTCAGGCCCAGCGAATTCATCAGCTGGAGGAGATTTTGACCAAAATAAGATAGTTCATCGTTGACCCAGGCATTGAAGTCTCCCAAAAGTATCAATCTGGGAAACCTCAACATCAGGTCGACGATGAAGTCTGCAATCTCCTGCAGGAATTCTCCACCGTCACCTGGTGGACGGTAGACGAGGAGGATCCCACAACCTGCACCCTCACCCAGGATATAGTCAAAGGATATGGTGTTTCCCATTGGCACATCCACAAGGCCCAGCTCAGATTTAAACATAATGGCCACACCCCCGCCCCTATGATCCAGCCTTGGACGGTGTATCACCGAGAACCCGGCTGGAGTTACCGAGGCCAATGTAGGGCCTGGGTTTTCATCCAGCCAGGTCTCGGTGATGCAAGTCAGATCAGATGATCCAACAAGATCAGCAATAATAGCTGTCTTGTTCTTAATTGATCTGGCATTGCATAACACCGCCAAGGCGGGATGAGCTGTCGGGGAAGACCTCGGCACCTGTCCGATTACTTTGGAGCCCTTGGGTATGGGGACAAGACAAAAGTAACCTCTATCCTGACCCCATTTTTCCCCAGGGCATCTTCTGGACCCTAAAACCCCAATCCACCCTTCCCATTCCTATCCCCCACCAGGACCAGCTCTCCACCTTCGTCCATGCCTCCTCAGAATGCCCAACGCACGACACCTAAAATAGGTGTTGGATGACAATGGTGGGCACTCAAAAGGACGTAATTCCCTGAGCCTAGTGGGGAAATAATGCCCAGCCGTCATTAATCAAATCAAGAAACAAAAATAAAACAACCAAAAACCTATAAATATCAAAACTATAAATAAAGCACTCTCCACTCTCACTCACAGAGGGACAGCAAGTAAAACAAACAATCTAACAAAAAATAAATAAAGCCCAGATTAAACCCCAAACCAAAAATAACCCAAATAACAAAAATATAATATTAAAATAATATCAAATAATCCTAAAAACACAATGATAATATTATCCTATGCCACTGGATATTAAACCCTAACAAAAACAAGATTTGTAGTTTTAAAGTTCAATGAGGCACCTCTCACATGCAATAGTCCAGCAAATCATCAGAAAAATGTTGTATGCTCCCCCAATACCACCTCTCACATGGTGGGGGGTAATGTAGAGAATGAATCCAAACAGTAATCCACAGCTGTATAAGAGAAAGTAAATGTACACCACACTCTCACCACCCAAAATCCAGGAGCTGGGCAAAGACAGAGGAGTTAGTTTTCCAGCAAGTCCACATACAAATAAAACCAGAATCAAGTCCGAACAGGGAAAAATCAAGGTAGATTCTCCAGCAGATTAGTTAGAAACATGGATCCAAATAAATCCAGGCAAGAAAGGCTGAAGCACACAGTCCACCGGCAGCTGATCCTTATAACACAATCAAAGATCGAAAGAACTTCAAACAGGTAATCATCCAAAGGAACAGTCACAGCCAGACACATAAGCCCAATCACTTAAGGCAACAAAAACACGCCCAACTGGTCGACGACCAGTGGCTACAGACACCTCAATAGTCAGCCCAACAGCCGAAAATTAAGGCAGCTTAGGAGAAGCCCCAGTCCCCCAGCTCCCTAGAGCACGATGTGAATCCTGCCTGGTTGAAGACCGAAAAGGGGGCTGTAGCTTCCCACAGGGCTCAAACAACTCTCCGTTCAAATGGATCCGTCAAAGAAAGACTTGATTTAAGCTTGCTAATTAAATGAGCCTTTCCCTGTTACAGATATTACCGGACACAATCCATGGCTTCAGCAGTGAACTCCTTTCCTGATTACAGGTTCCCCAAACAAGATCTTCACACGAAGCAGTGAACTCCATGTATCTTGGCAAATTAGCGAGATGGTGAGGATCAAATGAGATTAAACAGCAAAACGAAGGTTAATCCACATGGTTTGTCCTTAATTCCAACAAAAGCAAAATAAAGTCGAATATCCAAATCGAGTCGAGTATCGAGTATCCAAGTGGCAAACAGATGCAAATTAACAGTGCGTTTAACAAAAATGTTTTAACAATAAATCAGGCAAATAATAAACATAACTTTAAACTATAAGTTATTTAAAAGCAACACTTAAAACTAGTTGTTCAGTCAATTATACAAGAGGCAACAGAGGAAGCACAGAGGTGGGGCAAGCACATTCTGGAGCTGAACCCATCTGAAGATATTGTTGCTGAAACCATTGACCAGTGATCTGTTAATGGAAAGGAGGACAGTGTCAACACCCTGGCCATGGATAACAGGACTGTACTGTGAGCTAGACAGTGCTGTCTAGCCAAACTCAAAATAATATATGTCCATGCCTCACAGGTGTCAGTTCATCACAGGACATGGAAGAATGAAAGGGATGACAATCAGTCATGTAGCCAGCCTAACATACAACCCAAACAAAGCAGACTACAGGCTGAACCCCAGTGAAGCCCACTGGTAAGTATGCAGTAAGTGGTGCATACATGTATATGCAACACAACATACTGTGACAGATACAGTACATTAATACAGGCCTTCTCACTGCAGGTGCAGTTGCTGTGTAAACATTAAAAGTACCCCAAAAAGTGAAACTAAAAGCTTGTGCAAAGTTTAATGGCCTATATTAATTTTGTGTATGACCAGAAAGAGAAGCACAATCTCTTCAGGACTTCACTGGGCTATCTGACCTTGCAAGGTCTGGTGCATGACAGTGCATTAAATATAGTTTTATTTCATGTGACATATACAAGTTATTAAACAGTTTAAGTATTCAGCAACATTTCAGAGTAAACAGTGTAAAAATTCAATTAAAGGGTTTCTATTGCCTATATTTGATATAAAACACTTTCAATATAGAACAACTGATGCTGAGATTATGGTGATCATCCCCGGTGAGGCTACACCTAGTGCACAGCACATAGTTTTGGAGGCCTCACCTCAGGAAGGACCAGGATTGCTTAATGTGGATGTAGAGAAGAGCCACTAAAACTGTAGGAGGTATGCAAGGGAAGTCATATAGGGAGCAGCTTTCTAGCCTCAACATGTACTCATTCAAGGGAAGAAATGGAAGTCATGATACGATTGAGACCGTTAAATACATACGGTACATGGAGTCAACAGAGGTGACTGTTCAGCTCTGTTCAGACATAGTAAAGGGTCAGGCTGCAGGGGGCAGGAGCATAAACTGGTAAGGGGTACATTTAAAAGACACATAAGGAAAGGTTATTTAATGAAGAGGGTGGTGGAAAAGTGGAATAGTCTACTAAGTAAGATAACTTGAACAAATTATGTAATTGGGCAACGGAAAGCAAAATGAACTTTAATGAGCATAAATGTAAGGTAATGCATATGAGGAGAAATAATAATAAGGCCAGCTATGTAAAGAATAATATACAATTGACTATTACCTCAGAAGAAAGAGATCTCAGTGTTATAATATCGGATAACCTAAAAGTTAACAATCATACTAATAAAACAGTGAAAACATTTTATAATATATTAGGTTGTATCCACAAACACATTAAAAGTAGAAAACCAGAGGTAATTCTACCACTCTATGTTGGCCTTGTACTCCACATTTAGACTATTGTGCACCCTTTTGTACTCCGACACCTATTGGCTGTCAAAAAATAATTGAAAGGGTACAACACAAGGCCACTAGGAAACTAGAGAATATGGATAATAAGGATTATGAAGACAGACTAAGATCACTTCAGTTATTTTCCTTAGAATATAGATCCCTACGTGGAGATTTAATCTATATTTTCAAAGCCTTCCAGAAAGAATCTATGCTAGAAACAATTTGCTTGGAAAAACTAACAGCATATAACAGCACAAGATCCCACAGTCTCAAGCTAAAAACGTCTGTATGAAGAACGACAAAACGCAAGAGATTCTTTACTCAAAGGGTACCACCAATTTGGAATACCCTTCCAAGGGATATTGTTATGAGTGATAATGTTGAACAATTTAAAAAACAGTTGGATATTTTCATGAGTAATAAGAAATATAGTTACCACCGTTAGATATTATGGTGGCGAGTTCCTCATGGACTTTGCCTTCTGAACTCGTATCCATCTATGAAACTATGAAGTGAGCTGGTAAGAGCAAAGTCTGTCCAAGGTTAAGGTGGGATGGTACAGGTACAGGTACAGGGGCATAGTGACTGTGGCCTCAGGGAGCAGGGATTTGGTCGATGTGACAGGCAGAGCAGAGTTTGCAGCTGGGCATTTAGACTAATGAGATTTAGTAATAGGCTGCAGTGGGTGTAAATAGTTCAGTGCAGACATGATAGGCTCCAACTTCTTTGCTGCTTGCAAAATGTCTATGTCTCTAAATGTTTGAGTCCAAACACTTAGGCTCGAGTCTCAAAAGCTTTAGAATGCCACAAGCCCTGGGTGTGCTGAACACATGGCTCATGAGGCTTGCTGCATTCCCTGGCTAGCAATCAGGATTCTTGCTCCTCTGCGCCACTTGCTCCAAGTAAGAATGGCTTTTTCTGGTCTAATTTTGCCAACCTTTTTATGTGGTTTGCACCAAATAGTTGGTTCAAGCCACTATAAAAAGGGTAAAGTCATGCAAATGCATGCCACCTTTTAGAATTGGGCGCAAGGTACGCCGATGTGTCTGGCATAGTGCAGAGTTTGCTGCAGGGCTCATGCAAGACCTACGTCAACCTTTGTGAATATGCCCAAGACATGCAAGATATAGAGCGAGATTTACAAAATAGGGAAATTTGTCCAGCCATCCAGTGAAGCTAAATGAAAAGGGTGAAAAATATAAAAATAATATAATTTATAAAAGCCTAACTAAGACAGTGAACGCTGACTGCTCTAAAAAGTGTATGAATGTCACTTGAAAGGTACAAAGAAGGAACACTGGAAGTAACAGAAGTATTGCCACCAGAAAAATGAGCAATCCAGGAATTTAAGCTTAGATTTGATGTTTGCAGACAAAAGGTTGGTACATTGATGCTAAAACAAACAAGCATTTGTCAATGCCGAATGTTGGCTTGCTGGCATTGGCATTGGTAGTGCAGGAGTTAGACAGATGCATCATAGGAATGGCAGTGAAGATTTGAACTGATGCCAACCCACCCCCACCCTGCAGAGAGTGACAAGTATTAGGGTGTCCCTTTGGGTGTTTGGTAGTGCAGTGCGGGAAAACATGTCAGGCAGGATGTGAGAAATGACAGCTGCACAGTTCATAAGGAGGTTTAAAAAATGCCAGTGTTGAAAATGTGGCATGTAAATATACCAAATTTGTGAAGCTACTAGGGTGTGTGGAAATATACAATGCACGCTTTCAACACTGCCATTTATAGCGTTTGGCACAAATTTTCAACATAGGCATTTAGCACCTCTGCTCATGTACAGTGTCACTGTTATTTCCTCAAAGTGTCCCAAGAAGTATTTCCTAGCGACCACGCTTATTCTCGCCGGAAGTGCGAAACACATTTGGGCACGATATGTCAAATTACACCTGTACTGTTCATCAAGAGGTGTGGAAAATGGCAATGGTGAAATCCAGACTGAAAATATCACAAATGCATGACGGTACGCAGGCGTATGCAATCTGCCAACGCATGCTCGAATACAGTTATTTTATGGAGTATCATCACCAAATTTTCAACATAGGCATTTTAGGTCCTCGCTCATGAACTGTGTCACTGTCATTTTCATTATCTGGCCCAAACACTGATTTCCCACAGCGACTGCGCTTATGCGCCGGAAGTGTGAAACACATTTCGGCAGGATGTGAAAATGACAGCTGTACTGTTCACAAGGAGGTGTACAAATGACAATGCTGAAAATCCAGCAGTAAAATATTGTGAATGCGGAAGTTAGAGCCTTCTAGCGACCGCGCAACGACGCCAGAAAACAGGTATTTGTTGGATTTTTCCACCAAATTTGGAAATTAGGCTTTTGAGGGCACCTCATGCACACCACTGTCATTTTGTTATCGGAGTCTGAAAGGTGATTTCGCAGTGACTGCGAAATCACCTTTCAAGGCCAATAAACGCCATGACAGTGACAGAATTCATGAGGAGGGGCCCCAAAAACCCCATGTTGAAAATTTGGTGCAAAAATTCCAAAAAATGTCTGAGATATGCAACAAAGTTGAAAATACCCTATCTAGCCCATTATACAGCTTACCGGCATTTCCTCAGTTTGCAGTCGGCTTTGAAGAGTGCAGACGTGTTCCCGGTCCACAGAAGATCGCCACGCCAGAGTCCGGAGTGAGTAAGGGGTGAGGGGTGGGGGAGGTGGGGTGCGAGTGGTGGGTGGGTTGTGGCTGTGGGCAGGGAGAAGGCCCGTGGGACCGCTTTTAATTTACAGGTTTTAAAAAAAAAAGATGACGCTGGACATTTCATACGCTGGGTGGCCCCCAGTGTGGCACCCTGTACTCGGGAGGGAGGACAGTGAGCCGACGGGGATTGGGCACCCCATCGGCCATGGTGATCAGTTGCCACACTGGGGTGGGCTCCCAGCGTGGCACCCTGTACTGGGGAGGACAGTGAAGCTGATGGGGGATTGGGTACCCTGTTGGCATGGCATCAGTTGCCATGCTGGGGTGGGCTCCCAGTGTGGCAATCTCGTACCGGGAAGGACTGCACGCACGGTGGTGTCATCTGTGCCACTGCATGACAGCTTGTCTCTGATTGCAGCGGCACTTTGTTTAGAAGTTATGTCCACTTTATAATGTTGGTGTCAGCGCTAGCATGCTGGCTTATTGGGGAATGAGGGACGCACCTACTGATGCGTGCCCTGTATTCGCCCAACAGCAGCCATGCCCCCAAAGCTGCACTCTCCCAATATGTTTACTTGTGTGCAAGCGCGGCAAGCCAACATAAAAAGGCAGTTCAACAGCAAAAATAGATATGCCAGGTAAAAAGTGCAAATGTAATATTGCAACAAAAATTAAAGGCTTCACTATCTGTCAGGGGAAGGGGCTGCACTCAGCTGGTTACAATCATATTTATGACAGGACCAGGTTTAAAGAGGCAGTGCAATTTTATACAAAGGATCATTTCCCCAGGATCATTAATTTAATCTTACATATTTCTAGTCCAGGCAAACTGGACAATTGAATAGCACATTAAGTAATTGCTTCAGTTCATATTTTAAAAACACCCTGGACAGTCCCATAAAATGTTATCAGCCCTAATGGGTGCACCGAATGCTTAAATATTGTTGCTAATGTCAAAATACTAAATATTAAATAGGATAATGTTGTAATTTAACCCCAGTGCAGGTATTAAATTAAAAACTACAGAAAATTGAAAAATGGCCTATACAAAGATTGCATAAAGATCTCTTAAAGTGGTGTGATTTCATCTTATTTAAAAATATTTTCAAGATTGGGGACAGGGTGCAAGACCTAAATAGTATTTTGGATGAGCAAATACTGTACTTGCTATGAAAGAAAAAAGGTAACCTATAATAAGAAACAAAGAACACATAATATAGGTCCTATATATGAGGAAGTATACACAGTCTAAGCAGGATTACTGCTACTAATATATAAAGGATCTTAAGCAGGATTGGATGGCTCCGTAGATTGGTAATAAATTAAGGAGTTTTTCATCTCCAGGTCACAGGTTTGAATCCAGCCTAGGATAATTCTTGTTGAAAGCCATTATTATTTTCATGTTTAGTGGCCTATGTGAAATGAGCTGTGGTGATCTCAGTCCATTTTCCTCTAAGCAGGTGTCCATGTCCCAAAACCACCTCACAATGAGCACAAATTGGCCCCTACATTGGCAGACTCACATGAGAGGCAAAGAATTGAATGGGCAAAAAGTCTTAATTACAATGTCACCTACATGGCGGTCTCTCCATGACAGGTTTGAAACACATTGGTGGGGTAGAACAGGAAAGCCTGCACTGTGACCACCTGTGCTGTTCCTATTATGTTAATAAACAGAGGGTTTCAGATTCAATTCAGCATCTTTCACAAGCACTAAAATAGTACCCCCCCCCCAAAAAAAAAGGTCTGCATTTAGGTCCTAAAAACAACTTCCATGAACTGTTATAAAACAAGTAATGTCTTTTTGTAGTCCCTGCTTCCATTTTCTGTAATTGGTAATGGTGTGTACTCATTACCACTCTTCTTTTCATGCTGTTGCTGATCTTCCTTTTTTGGGTTCATTTTTTCCTCTCCCTCCCTTCCTCTCCCTCCCTCCCTCCCTCTCTTGCTCCTTTATTTTTACATGCTTTTTCCCTTTATTCATTCCTCAGCCATCCACCTTGGCTGTGCCATAACTGGCTAATGACCCATAATATTAATGCTTTTCAACCCTGTCGTCCACCTTCGGGCAGAGTCCTACACTATTAACCTGACCACCTTCCCTTGTTTGATGGGTGGGTGGGCAAAAGCTGAGAGTAGCATGCAAAAAGAGGCAGCCTGCTTTTTTGCAGCTGCTTACATACCCCTCCCCTTCCTTTGTGTCTCCGTCAATCAGAGGGTTACTCTCACCTTTCTTTTCCCCTCCCCCTTTGTGATGTCATACATACTTCATCACTTTCTGCCTCCTCCTTGGTGAGTCACCCCCAGAGCCACTCCCACCTGACTTGTCTGGGCATATTAAGCTCTTCTTAGTCTGGTCCACCTGGACAATTGAGTATCCCTTTCAATGGCAAACCTCATTTTATAAACTGCACTGTGATTAAATACAACTGTAATGGTTTCTGCTACAGCTATAGTAGATGTATTTCTCTTGTTCTTTCTGTTTTCTTTCTCCCATTTCTTCTTACCAGCTGTCAGGTCCTCATTCCACCTGCCCAAGCATTTCTGCCCACTGCTGGAGTCCTCCAATAGTCCAAGCTCCTACCAGTCTCTTCTTGACAACCTCTCTGGAACCCAACAGTGACCAACAACTTGCCCTGTGGGTGGGACCCCCAGTACCCCAAGCCAGGAGGGGGATACTTCACTTCAATGTTTGGGGTCTGGGAGGAGGAATCAGTAAGGCATGGAAATAGTTGGTATAGACCTACAGTGGCATGGGGGTGCTAGGACTGCTTCATCTGCCTGAGGCTGCCGGAGTATCTTTCCCACTTAGCCTTCCCTTATTCTTTCCTAGGGCATGGTTCTAAGGAATGACCTGGCTGAACAGCTCTTAGAGCAATTGAAAGGGTGAGTGAGCACTGCCCTACATTTACAACTCCCATGCTCACCCCTATTTTGGGTGTGTTGACATCTCTGGATCATTTGCCAGGTGTTTAGGTGCATGCTGACATAAGGCCACTCCAGAGGGGCCACTTGATTCTTTCTGCATGACATGCCCTCTCCTGGGCCACCAGGGGGAAGTTGTGCAGTGGATGGATGGGCCCTCCCTTCCTGAGTCAGGAGGCATCCAACACACACACACCAGAACACTGCCTCCTAGGACAGCACCAGGTGTCATGGACTTGGGGTGTGAACCCAGTTCATCTGGCTGGCAAGTGGTAGCATTAGCCCTGGAAATCTTTCATACTGCATGTTGGCAACCATCTTGGTGACTCTCCTTTGTACTCCGTCTAGTCTGCCAATATCTCTCTTTAGATATGGACTCCAAAGTGGGGAGCAGTAGTCAAGAAGTGGTCTCACATATGCCTTGTATAGTGGCAGGACACATTCTCTGTTATGGGAGGTAAAACTCCTTTTGATGCAACCTATACATCTATTGGCTTCATTAATGATAAAGTTGCAATGACTACCAAAGGTTAACTTAGAGTTAATAATTATCCCAAGGTCATTGTGTTGAAGTGTGGAGGTTAGTAATTGACCATTTAGTATATACTGGTTTAACATGTTGGCAGTACCCAAGTGCATAACTACACATTTATTTATATTAAAGGACATCTGGTTAGTATCTGCCCAATTCTCAATTTTCTTCAAATCATTAGCTAAGCTAGTTACATCTTCCAATGTTTTAACTGATGCAGCTATTTTAGTGTCATCAGCAAATTTAATGGAAAACTATTAATATTGACAGTTTGATCAGATATGAAGATATCAAAAAGTATTGGGCCCAATACCGACCCTTAGGGTACTCCACTTGTAACTGGACATAGTTCAGACTTATGACCCCTAATACAGACACACTGGGCATGTTCCTTTAACCATTCTTCTATCCAATTGGTAATTCTATTGTTTATACCTAATTGTCTCATTTTATTAATTATACAGTCATGGGGAACTTTGTCAAATGCCCTACAAAAGTAAAGATAAACTGTATCAACAGGTGTGTTGTTTTCCAGGGCTTTACTAATATATTCATAAAACTTTATGGTACAAGTCTTAATGATGGCACCAATATGCTAGCATCTGAGGATGATACCCTGTAATTCTGATATAGAAAAACTAGCAAAACAAAAACAAAACAAGAGTCCACATTCATGAAGTAGTTTTCCTAGAGTGAGGACATATTTTACCTCACTGTTCATGAAGCTTTTTCTCAATTTTATTTTTGTGTTTTCTGCACTCATCTTGTGACTTTATTCTGGTCTTCATTATCAGCACCACCCTTTAGTAGCAGAGTAAAACCACAAAATGTCAAAGAAAGCTGAAATAACATTGTAAATGTTCTTTAGGAATAGGGAGGCAAGAAAAAAGTTAAAATACTAAAAGCTGAATTTTCAAAACAAATGATGCAGATGCAATTCTTAATTGGGGTACAGCCTGCATGAAGTAAAATGCAACAAAATATTAGTGGGTAATGTGGAAAGGGTTTGACCAATCTGTGACAATGTCCACACTTTAGAGCACTAAAATGATGCATACATCATTAGCATGATGCATGCATGATTTTTGTTTTCAAATTGCAGCACTTGCAGCAAAACCTCAGATCACCTTTTACGTGGTCTAAGAGTTATGTTGCAGGTAGCGCAATTGGACTAAAACATTAAGCAGTTCTTTGAAAATCCAAGCCAAAGTGTTGAATGAACACTAAAGGTTCATAATTGTACGCCAAGGTATTGCTGGCCTTTATCCTAACCACTCTTAAATATCTCTCAACTGTCTTTCTTTCTCAGAAAATATTATCACTGTAGCTGGAAATGTCATTGTAAACTAATAATAAAATCTCAATGCATAGTACAGTATACAAAAGAGAAATACAATACTTTCCTAGATGTTAGCATGAAGACATTTGAGCTGCCTTTTTTATTTAAGACTCTAGCTCCACCTGCTGTTATGCTTGCTCTGGCTTCCACCACGAGTACAGCATATGCCACTATATATTCAGCTGTTGTGTCTGACTTGAGGAGCCTAATTCAAAAAGCAAAAAAAAAAAAAAAAAATACTTCTAAATGTGATTGACAACCCTGGGGAGGTGAATCTTCTCATCCTGTGATGCAGCTTGCATTAATCTGATCTTCCAACACAGTCCATGGGTACATATGAAAAAGAATGCCTGCAAATGAACCAGTAAAGGTTGTCAGAGTATTATTATACAGTATCATTCACCTAGACTTCTCTCTTTATTTTTTAATTCCCCATATGAGGTACAGTAGTATTCTGATGTGTCATGTTTGCAAAAATGGGAGGAAAAAGAGTGTGTAGGTTTGGAGTGGACTAAACAAATCAGACTAAAACACAGTAATCAACTGAAAAATATACATATTATATGAAACAAAAACAAAACAAAAACTGAAAAAGAAAAAAAATATTATTACAAAGACGACCCCCTCATCATTGTCACCAACTTGCATAGCTCTACGATTCTGAGTTGACAACTAACTCATCAACCGGCATCACAGCGCCAGGCTCCCTGTCGACTGTGAGTTGCAGTCAGTAGGGAGCCATGAACAGCAGGATCTGTTTTGCTTTGCCCCCCCGAATCCCCCACCCGGGGGGCTCTGTCCCCTGCATCCCCCTTACCTAAGGATGCCAACTCCAGGTCAAGGGTTGGTTTGAGGAGGGGATGCAGAATGGGAAAAAGTGTTGCCTGGTCCCGGGTGCAGCTCTTACAGTGACATGTCGCTGTTGTCGGTAGCGATGTATGTCGCTGTAGGGGTTTCGCCACAGGGGATGCATACCAACTTGCACTCCCGACAGCATGTGAACTGCGGTAACCCAAATACCCAATAATGGTGGTGGGTCAGAACAGTCTAGCCTTATCTTGTGTCTTATAGTATTAGTAGCTATTCTAAAACCTTTCCAAGATAAATAAGTCTGAACAACATATTTCTCAGTCTTTTATCATCATATATGGGGCAGGCGAAATATGGTATGCTTCATTAAATCTTAGAAATAGAAGTTCACAGCAATATAGACATGTGTGCTTTTTATGTTCACCGTGTTTGCTGTTCAGTGCTATACTCCTGCTGCATCATACTTGTTGCTGGGCTATTTAAAAAGAATATTTAGCATAACAGCCTATCGGGATTGTGCTTGTAAAATGTTTTGTCTTACTCATTTTTTCTTATTAATTTTTTGAGTACAGTACAATGTTTTAGGGTACCTCTGCATTATGTTAGACCATTGTTGATGTTTTTTAGTGTTGTATCACCTGTTCTTAATGAGCCTTCAGATTGATAAAATGAGGGGCTGTTCCCCATAAAGTAGGACAGCAAATTCGGCATAGTAAAATTGAGGTGTTTATTGTATTGTAGCTTGGCATCATCCAGTGTTGAAGTTGACACAATGCTACAAAACACCACAAAATATTACAAATGTACAAGTTAAAAAAAAAACATTTTCAATCTTATATATGGGAACAACATCCTAGCATACAGTACTGTATGTAGTTTAAATGGGAACAGCCACCACCAAGGGTCCCCACTCTCAAATGTGGGGTTGGTCCCACTGTGCACTTTGTATGCAAACACATTTTGGTTCACTTTAGTGTAGATGATTGTATCTGACTAATTCTGCTTCACTGTAGGCTGACATCTTCTGTTACTACAAATCCCAGAATCCCCAGCAGATGACATTAGAGCAGTAGGCAGCAGTAAAAAGATTCAATAGTCTGCAGTGTATGTTAGAGTTTATATAAGCTCTGCTCTTTTGTTTGCAGGTCCTACTGTCCTCCATGGGCTATGTACAATCAAACAGAACTGTACTTAGGCCCAGGAGAAATCCCAGAAAATATCTGATCGGAGATTATAAAAGGTCTAACATAAACTGCAGGCTGTTGAATCTCCAACGGCTGTCTACTGCACTGATGTCAGCTGCAGGGGATTCTGGGATTTTTAGTAAAAGAAGGTGTTAACTTACAACTAAGCAAAACTGGCCTTATATCATCTACTATGCTACAGTAAACTGTTAGTAAAACAACATGTTTTTGCCCACAAAGTACACATTATTACCAGTCCCACACTTGATGTGGGGTTCTTAGTGCTGACTGTTCCCCTTCAATAGGATATACATCGGAGCAGCACAATCACAATATATCCTGTTATATTTTAACTTAGCATTGCCAGCAGTCCCTGTACTTGAAGTTGGCCAAAATAGGTTCAAACAGCTTTCTTCATTACTCCTATCCATTTCTGTTAAACATGTTCATTCAGGACCAGTAACCCTGCTTATACAGTATATTTATAAATATGTCAAGTACAGGCTTAGTGTGACATTAACAGATTTTTTGGGATTTTACATTTCAGCAGGTACGATACTCAAAGGTATGCAAAATATGTTTTAATTGTCTTTGTCTATTGCACATCAGTTTCCACTCAATGCTTTTTTTACAATAACACTTTCATTGAATGTCATGCTTTAGCACAATACAAGGATATACACAATCAGTTTGAAACACCAGACACAAAAATCTAAAAGCAGAAAAAAAATAGCATTAGTCATAAATAACTGAAAAAACCTAAAACACAGGTGCTTCAATTTATTCTTGTATTACAAGCAGGTGATTCTGGCAAATATTCAAAACTTTTCATGAGATAACAGTTTATAAATCATTTAAGCTCTTTCCCTATTAGCTGAGGGCCCTTTGACCCTTGTCTCTTTACCCAGTGTTCCTTTACAGGTCAGAGATACATAGATACAAAGAATTTGTCGGCAGATAAAGACTTCTTGGACCACCCACTCCGCCCAATCAGTTCCTACCTAATTTGAGGTCCTATGCCCAAGCTAAACAGTGAAGCATCCCCCTCTTGCCTCCAGGATACCCCTGTGTCTATCCCACTCATTCTTAAATCCTGTGACTCTTTTAACTCCAACCATCTCCTCTGGGAGCCTATTCCACACATCCACTACCCCTTCTGTGAAATAGTACTTTCTCACATTACCCCCTCAACTGTCCGCCCTCCAGCTTCATGCTGTGCCCCCTTGTCTTGGAGCATCTCTTACTTTGGAAGATGCTCCCCTCCTGTACTTTGTTTATACCTGTAAGGTATTTGAATGTTTTAATCATGTCCCCCCTCACCCTCCTTACCTCCAGGGTCTACATATTCAGCTTCCTTAGTCTTTCCTCATAGGACTTCTTATGTAGTCCTGTACCATCTTAGTAGCCCTCCTCTGCTCCACCTCCACCCTGTCTATGTCCTTTCTCAGGTGGGCTCTTTAGAACTGGATGCAGTACTCAAAGTGAGGCCCCACCAGTGTCCCATACAAGGGCAAAATAATCTCCCTCCTTCTGCTGATGATGCTCCTCCCTATGCATCCAAGCATTCGACTAGCCTTTCCCTCCACCTTGTCACACTGTCTAGCCTCTTTCTGGTCATCCAAGATGATAACCCCTAGGTCTCTTTCCTGCTCCATAACTGTCAGTTCCTCCCCTCCAAGTTAGTATGTTGCCCTTGGATTCTTGTGCCCTATGTGCATGATCTTGCACTTTCTTGCATTAAATCCCAGTTTCTATACTCCAGACCATTCCTCCAGTTTTTTAAGGTCCTCCCTTATCCTTTCAACCCCCCCAGCATGTCTACCCTATTGCATACCTTTGTGTCATCCACGAATATGCAAACCTTTCCACTTAGTTCTTCTGCAACTTCCACAATAAAGACATTGAAGAGGACCGGCTCAACACTGACCCCTGTGGCATCCCACTCATTACCTCTCCATCTCCAGCATGTTCCCTGTTTAGAACCACCCTTTGTCTCCTGCCAGTAAGTAAGTTCTCCACCCATTTTACTATTTTAGGACCCACCCCTAGGCATCACAGTTTGTTTATCAGTTTTCAATAAAGGACAGTGTCAAAGGCCCTTCTGAAGTCCAGATGGGCCATGTCCACCACCTTAGTCACCCAATCTAAAAACTCTGTTAGATTTGTCTGACAGGACCTCCCTCTGGTGAATCCATGTTGTTCCAGGTCCAGCAGACCTCTTTGTATAAGGTATTCAACTATCTTTCCTTCAGCAGTGTCTCCATTACACCCCTACACCGAGTTGGACTGCCAACCCCTGCAATTTCCAACATGTTCCCTATCATCTCCTCTGTAGAGTGGGACCACATCCACTCTCTTCCAGTCAGCTGGTACCTCAGCTATCTCCAGTGATAAGTTAAACAGTGCCGTGAGGGGTGCAGCCAAAACTTCCTAGAATTCCTTCAACACCTTGGGGTGCATTGCATCTGGACCCATCGCCTTCTCCACACTTAGCTTCTGTAGCTCACTTAGGAATCTTTCCATCGTAAAAAGGCTGGTGTCCACTTCCCTGCCCTTTGTACCCTTGTCATGTCTTTCTGATCCTGTCCCCTCCCCCTCCTTCATAAATACTGAACAGAAATACTTGTTTAGTACACCCACTTTTTGATAATCATCTTTTACATGTGCACCCTTCCCTTTCAGCCTAATTATCCCTCCCTTTAATTTCCTTCTTTCACTAATGTACCTGTAAAATGTTTTGACCCCCTCTGCTAAATTGTCTTTTGGCTATAGTCTCTTCTATTAACTCCTTTGCCCTTCTAACTGCCCTCCCTGCCTCCCTTTGCTTTCTTGGTAACAATCCCTATCTTACTTCCTCTGAGAGCTTTTGTATTTTATGAAGGGTATATTTTTTTTTTGCTCTTACCACTTTTGCTACCTCCCTATTAAACCAGGTCCCTTGGCTTGTTAGGACCCTCTTCCACCATTTAGCTTTCTTCAAACCTTTCTGGCCCAACCTGGTCAGAATAGTGCTGCAAGAATAGCACACCTGAACACAGCACAATCTATACCACGCTACCACGGACAGTGACAGGGGAATTACAGAGCCATGCAGTAAGTGCTTCCATGATCACTGTCTGTGGTGCTACAGCATAAGACAAGGGCAAAGGAATGGAGGTGGCTGGCTGAGCTTCTCCCATGGCATGGAGTGGTAATGCAGGAGCAGCTTGGCTAGAAAGATGGTGGAGACCAGCTTTCTAATCCTGATCTCCACAATTTTACTCCCCCACCCCCCATAATCCAACTCTGACTAAGAGTTGATTATTTAAATTACAGCAGGTGTGGGGGTGGAACCCCATGCAAAAATAACATTTCCTAGTGGTAGCAATTGCGAATCACACTTGCAATTGCTACCATTGGTGTCAAATTTTTTATGGCATTATCTCCTACCACTTTTCTTCTCAGCATTGTATGGACAGCGCTGTTTTTCACAGTGCTGTCCATACATGCGCTGACATGACCTAGTGTCCTTCCTCGTTAGGCTGTCTAAAATAGATTCTCCTCCTTCTGACTGTTTTTTTTTTGTTGTAAAATAAAAACCTCTATAAAAACATGTGACAAAATAAATACATTCAGCATAGAAACGTCTCAGATAATACATAAACAAACAAAACAAGCAGTCTTGTATAAAAACAAATCAATTAAGTTCAATTTTATGTGGCAGCCAGTGCATGTAACATTTACAGTTCCATCTGTATGTAAACGAAAATGTGAATACATTTTTGGCTAAATGTATACCATTAAATAGTAATTAAACATATTAACTTGAACTAGGCAGGGGATTTAATAACATTACATTCAAGACTATAATAACATACAGTGAAACTGGCAGTATTCTTTTACAGTACAATATAAGTTCAAGAGAGGTAGTATAATAACTAATACCTATCTGTATGTAAACCCTTTGAATAGAAGTTTGGGTCTGGTTACCATTATTCCACTGCCAGAGGGTAACTTGTAAAATAGAGTGGAGCATTTTCATGAATTCATAGACTGTATTACAGCTAATTGTGCTTTATTTACCAAATGTTCAAGGACATCAAGAAATTAACAAGACTTCTCAAGGTTTCATAATTATTAGAATTGAAAATATGTGATAGCAATACTTCAGGGAGGCCAAATAAATGTTCACGTACCATGTAGCTGCTAACCATTTATCTTTGTTTTCTGTTAAACAGTGGACATACAGTAAAAGTACCAAATGTTTTATGTCATCAACATCATCACATCCATATTTACAGAGAGACATAACATTTTCCTTGCCTTCATTTTAACAATGGAGAGTTTCCATTGTATAGCTCCAGTTGAAAATACATTATAATGGCTCTGTCTTTGGGATTCACAATTGTTGCTGTAGAAAGCTCTCTCTTAAATTCAGTTTTAAGGATTTTAAGCCCAAGAATGCACACGAATTCTATAAAAGGTTGTACTTGTATGTGTGCTTGTCTTTTTGGTGGCAGAGTAAAGCCATTATCAGTTCCATCTCCTTTATATTCCCACAAATACTCAACCACTACTCATCATCGGGGTTCATCCATAGATGCTTTTGATATCACAGTCTTCAATACTGTAACACTGATGATGTTATATAAGTAGCAGTCTCTATTGTCAGAGATTCCTACTGGGAGTTTCCCTAAGGATCACATGCTGAAAGATCAATGGGAAGGCAGGCATCAACTTAAAATATTGCAGATGTGCACACTAACCAAGTCTCAATAACCCCAGAGTTTTGGGCAATCCCATAAAATATCTTAATGGTTCACACTTTAACCACACTGTTTCCATAATTTGTCTGTGAAGTGTGCACCAGAATGCTTTGCTACTATAGGGGTATGCATGAACCTGGTGAGAGTTTCTACCTAAATTCTCACTAGGCGTTCAGGGCTGTGATCTTCTTCACCTGGATCCAGATGCCTTCCTACAGTTTGTCTAAAATAGAGCATTGTGCCACTTTCTCCCATTTCACTTTGATAGTTTCTAACAGTTCATTTGCAAAGTCCTAATACATTGGTAGATGCCTGACACAATTTTTATTTTGGGTTCACTGCAGAGGCATGTTTTATAGAAGCTTATGAACACATCTTCTCCTGTTACTAGTAGGGATCTACATAGTTCTGACACTAAATAATGCCAGCTTTGCAAATAACACTACAGTACTTGTCCCTATTTGGGAGATAAAACTCCATTTGCAATTGGGCAAGGAATTACACATTGCAATTGTCCAGCAACGGTCCAAGCCTCAATAAGGTAAGGCAAGGCATGCCAAAGCAAAGTTTATTTGTTTGGCACCCATTCCCAGAGGCTCTGAGCACCTCACATTAAGACAAGTAGGGAGTAAGAAAGCATACATAAATACATATTTAAAACAATAAAAACAGATAAAATAATACTAATAAATAAGTTCCGTGGTCACTTCATTTATCAGATTAAATATTTATATCAGGGAAGGCCAGAGCAAAAAGGTGGGACTTTAGGCAACTCTTGAACACCTCAACTGAAGGGGCCTCCCTGATAGCAGAGGGAAGCGGATCCCACAGGATGGGGCTGATGATGCTAAACACCATGTTGCTGGCAGTTTAAGCCTTGTCTTGGGAATCACCAGGAGGCCCATAGAGGAGGAACGGAGGGAGTGGACTGGGACAGCAGGTGTTAGGAGATCAGACTAATAGCTGAGGCCAAGTCCATGAAGGGCCTTAAAAGTGAGTAGCCCTTTACATTTCCATCTTGCAAAAGTTGGGTCTATCTGCCCAGGTGCAAAATCCTGGCTGCTCTCACCAGATGGAGAGCACATTTATCACTGGGGTATTGGGGTACCCTCTGTCTCTCCACTCCTCCAAGTCACACACCTGATTTCCACTTGTCAGCATACATTCCAGAATTGATACTAGCAGCAACCATGACTATTCAGAACCTTCAGAAACTGCTGCCATTTTTAATCTGTGAAGATCCATCTGCATTATTTTCACTGAATCCACTCTCCAGTTCCACTGCTCACCTGTATGCTTTTCAGCCACTTCCCATACAATAGTTGCTTGCTGCTTCTCAAAGACCTCCTGCTGTACCTCTGGCAGTGTGATGCCCATTTTGGTAAGCAGCATTTTGATGTACACGGAGGGGAGTCATAAAGCTTGAATCCTGTGCCCAGGTGTACCATTAGCTTTGCAGGGTATTTCATTTGCACCTTCTGCCTTTTTCTGTGAGCTGTTTGATTATGGAGTGGACTAGTTTTCATTTATGCAGAAACCTGGTTGGAAAATATTGATCCATACAGACCAGTTCTTCATTCAGACAAAAGTCTTTTTTGTACCAAGTTTTCTCAGGAACATTTCCTCCACAGGTAACGTGTCATGTTTCACCACTATGGGCTGTGGAGCAGCCTTGTCCTTGGGCTTATAACCAGGGCCCCTGGTGTTCTGCAGCAGAATTTTCTGATTTCCTCATGCAGGCTCTCCTTGACTTCAAGTGGCAGCATTTTCTGATTTCTCATGGCATGATTTATTCATTTTTCTGGCAGAATGCAGTCCTGTCATTGGCTAATATGATGTGATGTCATCGATGACATCATATGCTAAGCATAGAGGAGGGGCTTCAGGATAAATGAGGTGGGACAGAAAGCCTGACACTGCGGAAAAACAGTATATTTATATGAAAATTCACTAAAAACAATTAATTCTGCTGCACTGTATATATTCTGCGGCATGATGCAAATTCTGCAGCAAATTCTGCAACTGCAGAACTGCAGAATTCCAGGGGTCTTGCTTATAACCAGGGGCACTGGCACATTGCACCCACATTTTTACTGCAATATCCACAATTTTCACCATTCTCCACACAAAATCCACAATTTCTTGCAGTTTGTTGAATTTTTGACTGTAATTGTATAAATATACTTAAATTCTCAAGGAAAGATACTTAAACATGTTAACAGTTTGCTACATAGACTTGAAATTTGCCAAAACAATACAGTGTGCAGGGAGAAGGGGTCCATTGTGATTCTGCTTTGATCTGATTCACGTCCCTGAGTTGGTTTCAGTGTACTATGACCACACATATGCACTGTACATAAGTACTTAGAATCTGTGTTAAAGCAAACTAACAGAAAACTTTTTTCTGCTAGAGAGACTGAAGCAATAGGTGTAAGCAAATATGCAAATTGCCCCATTCACCTAAAAGGAGCATCAATTACAATGCTTGTTTTTGAGTGGCAGGGTAAATTTTCCTTTTGGAGGAGTTTGGATTGCTCTGCTGATTATAAACTTGAATGGGCTTCTGAGGGAGTTAGTGACAGTTTGACAGTGATCCCTTACTTGATAATCTGCCACACCACCTGCTCACATATAAAGCCTACAAAAAAAGCCTAACATTTCTGAAAATATGCTAATAAAATAGGTGAAGTACATCTTAACAGTTACCTTCAAATAGACAAAGGACCCCTGTTTGGGCACCCTAAAAACCTGTGTGGACGCGACTCTCCATGCTGCCCCGACCACTCCCTCCTGCTAGACCTGCCACCCAAAGCTCCTTTCCAGCCTGTCCAGAAACCCTGAAGACCTGTGTGGATGTGGCTCTCCAAGCTGCCCCGTCCATTCCCTCCTGCTAGACCCACCACCCGAAGCTCCTTTTCAGGAGCCCCTGTCTGGCCAAACTTAAGACCTGTGCAGCTGTGGCTCTCCAAGCTGCTCTGGCCACTCCCTCCTGCTAGACCCGCCACCCAAAGCTCCGTTTCAGGAGCCCCTGTCCAGCCACCCTGAAGACCTGTGCAGCCACAGCTCTCCAGGCTGTCCCAGTCACTCCCTCTTGCTAGACCCACCACCCTAAGCTCCTTTTCAGGATCCCTGTCCAGACACCCTATAGACCTCTGCGACCATGGCTCTCCAAGCTGCCCCGGCCACTCCCTGCTTCTAGACTCACTGTCTGAAGCTCTTTTTCAGGTGAGCCACCTGTGGTAGACTGGGAAGGCTTCTTGGGGTATGCATTGCCTGAAACAGTGTAAACCTAGCCTGTGATTGGTGGATGAGGTTATGGCTTTCTCTCCGATAGGCTGATTCTTGTCTCCCTGCCTTGGGCTTCTAGGGGCCTGGTTTTCTGGGCAGAGGGAAATGTTTTAAATCAATATTTTGTTTAACTCATTGTCTCCTAGCAGACACCTGTAGTCATCAGAAAAATACACTGCTGTGTCCTTAGGATGCCTGCAGAAGTCAGCTACTGACTCCCAGTGTGCCCTTGCAACATCTGGAGAAGTCACTTATATATTTCAATATATAGTGTAACAGAATACAATATATTTTTGACCGCATAGCACCATTGGAAAGGTAATTTTATGCTGAACAACTTTGCTGCTGATATTTTGTGTATATCATGTATACTTTAGGAGTTACTTGCATTTGTTTATGATATGGTGAGTATGGCTTATGTTGCCTGTTTTAGTGTAGTAAATTACATATTATTATTTGCATACCACCATTGGAAAGGTAATTTTGTGCTGAACAACTTTGCCAATGATATTTTGTGTATACAGTCAAAGCCGCTTGTAACGGGCACATCCGTGTAAGCAGATTCTGCCCGTTATAAGGACTGGTCACAGTAACCGAAAATGATTATTTTTACATTTCACTGCTGCTACATAAAATCCCTCCAGAGGAACTCACATGCTCTGCATATTTATTCTCTTCCCAGTTAGGAGTTGGACTTGGTCTGCTATGTCTGTTAGTTTACTGCACTCACCTTGTCTGTTCCCGTGCTCCCATGCTCCTGTCACTGCCACTTCATGCTGCCCTCTACATGAAATCACAGCAGCTTTCACTGGATGGATCCTCTCTTCACAGCAGCACAATGGGTGGTTCCCTTCACTATCACTATCATGTAACTGCCACGGAATAAAGGATCCATTCTTCAGGACAGATCGCTTCTTCCATTCACTGCTGTTAACTGCCAGTCTGCCACTACATAAAGGGACTCAGGAAATCAACCCAGCACCACATGGGGCAGCAAACTAACATAATCGGATCCCTTCTTCGGGACAGATCGCTTCTTCTGTTCACTGCCAGTCTGCCACTACATTAAGCTGGTACAGTACCAATTAGCAGCTAGTTAGTGCTCTATGCCCGCCTTCTGTTTTGGGCAGATTAGCTATTAGAAAGTTAATTCACACTTCAGCATGTTGAACTTTAGCAGCTAATCTGCCCGCAATAGAAGGCGGGCATAGATTGCTATAACCAGTGATTTTTTTTTGTGAATAACTTTATTTTAGAAATACAAAACACATATCAACAATATCATACAAAAACCAGCACATGCTTGGATCATAAGTTCATATACACTGTATTTAACAGAACTAAAACAATTATATAACCCATAAAAAGAAATTATACATGAAGCAAAACATCCCTCCCCCCACCCAACCAGCAGCAGCCATACAACCCACCCTAGCATAACAATAGTTAACAATGTATCACAACCAAAGGGTCCTCCTGAGACCCTGCATAACTGTAAGTGTATTTAAGAAGGCACAGTTCTGGACTAACTGATCAAGAAAAATATTGTATAACGAAGGGAAGGAGGCCTGTGAAAAAATGTTACAAGAAGAAAAAATTCACATAATAAACCAGGGAGAGGGGAAGGGAAAAGAGGAGGGGAGAGGATAACTCATCCCCTAGGACTACCTAACCATTAAGATTTCCCCCTCAAACTCTCAAACACAGAAGTCTTCTATAAGAAGAAAAAGGACAGAGGCAACCGAAGATTAAGTTAGTAGCAGAATTTGTCTACACCAGCACTTCTGGAACTTTTCATTAGTATGAAAGAAATGGGCTACACATCTTTCGGCATTTAAGGCAGTAAGAAATTCTGCCCACCATTCCTTAATTGAAGGTTCCCAATCATCTTTCCAGTACCTTAATATTACCAGCTTTGTGACCATAGCAACCAAAGCTACTTGCACTTTTTGCGAAAATGTAGGGATCTGTGAATACATACCTAACAAGCATGTATCTTCATTGAGAAATACAAAGATATTAAGATAGGGCATCACCCATTGTTTAACTAAGTTCCATAGTTTGAGAATTTTGGGACATGCCCATAGTTTATGGTACAGAGTAGCAAAGTCAGAACCACAATCCCCACATTTGGGTGAGGATAACCTTTTGATCCGGAATAATTTAGCGGACGTATAGTATAGATTATGGAGAATATTAAACTGGATGCCCCTCAGATGATCCTGTTTAATTAGAGCATAGTTATCTGTCCAAATCTTCTCCCAAGTTTGGATCGAGAAATCTTTATTATGATTACTTTTCCAATAATGAGCTATAGGAGTAACCTTGGTCAAAGTATGAGACAAAGTCCTTTTATATAGTTTAGCTATTACCTTCCGCCCCTTAGATGTTGACCAAAGATCATTTAACATTTGTCCTTCTCCATCTGACCACGGGGGTTTCCCCAAAAAGTGATGAATACACTGGCATAATTGAAGCAATCGAAACCAGTTCTTTTGGGTCACTCCAAATTTGGCCTGTAATAAAGGGATAGAAAGGAGTGAATTACCTAAAATAAAGTCTGATAAGTATAACTTATTAAGAAACTTACCGAAAAAAGATTGCATAGGTTTCTTATCTATTTTCAAATTGGGGTTGTCTAATAAAGGTTGTTTTAAATCTTTTAAATTGGAAATATGAAGCAATGAACAAAGTTGCTGTAAAGCTCTCATGTCCCAACCAAGGGGAGAATTCTTTAGTTTCCACGGGACACTAGACCATGAGATATATAAGAGAGCTTCTAGGTCTATCTGACAAGATTTTGCTTGTTGCCAGTCTAGGGACAGCCAAAAGGGTCTGTCTGGTGTAGAAGCCATATTTGAAAGCCAATCCGAAAATCTGCTAGCATGGACTGCTAAATAATAGATGTAGAAATCAGGTAGTTGGAACCCCCCCATCATCCTAGGGTGAGTAAGTTTTGAATAAGCCCTACGAGGAGCTTTACCTTTCCAAAGAAAATCAGAACAAAGCCTATGAAGGACAAGAAAAAGGACTTGGGGAGGTAAAGGTTAAGATTACACAAGGGGTAAAAGAATCTGGGCAAAATTGACATTTTAAGAATATTAGCTCGGCCCCAAAAGGATAGTAGTAACTTATTCCATCTCGCCAGGTCCTCCTTCGTGGATTTTACCAAAGGGGCTAAGTTGAGGTCCTTTAGATTAGCCAAATCTTTAGATACTTTAATACCCAAGTAAGTTAAATATTTATTTTCCCATTGTAGGCCCATGTTTATAACCCAATCCTTCGTTAGAAGAGAGGATAAAGAATAAACCGTAGTTTTATCTTTGTTAAGCTTATAACCGGAAAAAGCACTAAACTGAGAAATAATTTGTAAGGCTCAGGGGAGGGATTGCCTGCTTTTCGAGATATGAAAAAGCAAATCATCAGCAAAAAGGGATAACTTATACTCAGCCTCTCCCAAATAAATGTCCATTATATCTTTATTCAATTTCAAAACTCTAGCTAAAGGCTGTATATAAAGGTTAAATAAATAAGGAGAGAAGGGGCAACCCTGGCGGGTGCCTCGACGTAACAAAAAAGTGTCTGAGATAAGGTTATTACATTGGAGTCTTGCTGATGGGCAAGAGTATAAAACTCGTATATAATTGATAAAAGGCTGGTGGATACCAAACTTTTGCAAGGCCGCAAACATATAATGCCATTCCACTATATCGAAGGATTTTTCTGCATCCAGGGACACCAATGCTGCTTCCAGCTCTGGGGCCCTGGTTGCAGAAATTAAATTGAACAACTTTCTAAAATGATCTGCAGAGGCACGTCCTGACACAAATCCTGCCTGCTCGGAACTTAATAGATATTTCCATACACTCCCCAGCCTATTAGCCAGAATTTTAGCGTATTATTTTAATATCTGTATTTAAAAGTGAAATAGGTTTATAGTTGCTGTTCATTGAAGGGTCTTTCCCTGGTTTAGGTAAAAGGATTATTCTCACCTCAAATAATGATTGATCTAAGTCGGTATGGGAATTTCAATAACCATATAACTGAAGTAATAGGGGAATTAAGTATTTTTTAAAAGTTTTATAAAATAAGCCTGTAAACACATCTGGGCCCGGTGCCTTATCAGGTTTTAAAGAATCAATAGCTGCCGAGATTTCTTCCCCAGTAATTGGAGTTACTAAAAAGTTTTGGCTGTCTTGGGGCAAAGATGGAAGATCTGCTCTCTCTAGGAAGGCCCACATCTGTTCATCATAATCTTTGGACACCGGATCAGGAGAATATAAATTTTTATAATAATCCTGAAATAAAGTTAATATCTCTAAAGAACTGGTCACTAAAGCTTCTGATTGAGGATGTCTTAGGGCTGCAATCCATTTGGAAGTGGCCTGTTGTTTTAATTGCCAAGCCAGTAATTTACCGGCTTTGCTCCCCTGTCCAATGTAGGTGGCCTTTAATAGAGAAGCAGACCTCTCCACTTTCTCAAGTAAAATACTGGCATAATGTGCCCACAGCCTTGAGAGTTCTTGGTCTTCTAGAGGTAAAAGCTGATCTACCACCTTATTTTCCAGACTTTTAATTCTCTCCAAACAGCTATTCAATTGGCTGGTTTTCTTTTTCTTCTGAACTGTGGCAATATGCATTAATTCACCTCTCCAAGTTGCCTTTAGGGCCGCCCAGACTTGATCTACAGCAGGAGTGGAATACCAGCTAGTCTTAATGGAGTTTTGTAAAAAGTTTTGAAATTTTAGGATAATTATATTATCCTTTAGAAGAGTATTATTTAGAGACCATGTATGCGATCGAATAGAAAATAACCAGTGATTTTTACATTGCAGTCAATGTAGTCGGCAAGTGGAAACAGGAATTTGCCCACCAAAAGTGATTGCCCGCATAAAGCGTAAGTGCTATAAGTGGTGGGGACTGTATCATGTATACTTTAGGAGTCATTCACATTTGTTTATGGTATGGTGTGTATCGCTTATGTTGCCTATTTTAATGAAAAAAATATTTTTTTTGCTGTTTCAACCAGCATAGAAAAAAAAAATTACATATTATTATTTGCATACCACCATTTGAAAGGTAATTTTGTGCTGAATAACTTTGCCACTCATACTTTGTGTCTAGCACTTACGGTTCTTGAGCTATTAGGATTTGTTTGTGGCATGCTGACTATAGCTTGATTTTGCTTAGAAAGGTCCAGGATTTACTGTTAACAGTATACAGGAGACAAGTGGTGCAACATCAGAGAGCTCCTGTGGAGGCAATGAGTTAAGTATATTTATAACCAGGCTTTACTGTTGGGAATGTTCTTTGTGGGGCAGTTTGCCTTAACTGCACTGTATTTCAACTAGTGCATGCTTGTATGTAGATTGCTCTGTGTCTCTCCTCTCTAATCCCATGTACTGTGGCCGCTCAACCCCAGGTTGCTAACCTTCCCTACTGTTAATTTTTTTTTCTTTTTTTCCAACTCCTTGGCAGTCTCAGGAACTTTAGGTGTGGAGCCGCTTGGCACCAACTAATCAACTCCCCCATTGTGCTGCTAGCTGCTTGCCCCACCCCCGCCTAACTGCTCTTTAGCTCAATTGTGAGACTTCTCACCCCAATCTGATTCTGTGTTAGCCTTTGTCTTCACCGATGATTAATTCTGCCTTTCCTCTTTGCATTTTTAGGAGCCCCTGTCCAGGCACCCTGATGACCTGTGTGGCCATGGCTCTTCAAGTTGCCCCGGCTGCTCCCTCCTGCTAGACCCACCACCTGAAGCTCCTTTTCAGGTGAGACACCTGCCGGAGACTGGGAAGGCATCTTGGGTCACACATTGGCTGAAGCAGTATGAACCTAGCCTGTGTCTGATGGGTGAGGTTATGGCTTTTTATCTGATAGGCTGATTCTTGTCTCCTTGCCTTGGGCTTCTATGGACCTGTTTTTTTTGGGTAGAGGGAAATGTTTTAGATCAATATTTTTCTCTCACTAGCCCTCCCCCACCCCCGGAACTCTTTAAATACTCTTCCTCCCCCTTCCTAGATGGTGCTGAACCCTCATTGGCACTCCAGCTTACCAACAAATATACCTTATATTCTCTCTTAAAGAGACATATATCAAACCTGTACTCATTCCATTCACATAAGAAGACACTGTAGTGTTCATTACACACAGTGTTGATTGAACTAGCCACTGTGCTAGTCTTTTTACTACCATAGGACTCAAAATGCAGTCCTTACTGCCTTTCCTAGCATGGTTTGTATGTTCACTCAAATGTAGTTTTGATCAGTACCGTGATACCTTTACTGCTTCCCATTCTCATGTATCCAGGCAACACCCACTATGCCCATTATACCCCAAGATTGTCCAAAAGCCTTCTTTAGCACAGGCCACTCTATTGTATGTACCAGGTAGCACAGGGTCATCTTCTTATATGAGTTGTAATAATTAACTTATGTCACTTCTTACACCTGTACACCTATTTATTCTTACTGTTAGGACTCTCCTATATGTATACTTGGGCCCTCTGGCTACACGAGTAACACCACCCCCATCCATTTAGCCCAGTCTGCATAGCAGAGGTAAAATCCGCATGATTAGACTACTCCTGGATGCCCTCAAAAAACTTCTTCTATTGCTGCTTATTTGCTCAGGTAATGTTGAACTTAACCCTGGTCCTCCTCTTCCTGTCTTAGCTCCTTCTCAACTTGGTCAGTTGAAGGGGCTGAATCTTATTCATATTAATGCCTGCAGCCTGCTTAGGAAATTTGATGCTATTCAGACATGGATCAACCACACCAGCACTGATGTGCTGATGGTTTCAGAAACATGGTTGAAGCCCTCCATCCAGGACCATGAAATTAATATACCCTTGTATAATGTCTTTAGAATGGATAGATTGTTGAGGGGAGAAGGAGTAGCTATCTACATCCGTGATAAGTATGCTACCTCCATAATAGACTCTTCCACGATGCCCAAGGAATTTGAATGTACTACCGTAAAGGTACAGCTCACTCAATCGGTCCCCCCTCTATATCATCAGATGTTAGAGCCCTTCCTCTGCAGGGCTCAAAGTATTGAAACACCTAAGTAATACGTTAGACTCCTTATCCTCAGAGGTCATCATTGTGAGTGGCCTCAGTATGGACTGGCTTTCTGCAGCATCCAAACCCCTAAAATAATTCTGTGATACCTTTGAGCTTTTTCAAATCATATCAGAAGTGACCCATCCTTACATTTAAAACCCTGATAATGGTACATTACTTGACCTAATTTTAGTTAATAAACCTAACCTGTTTACTCACTTGGGCATACTCTTCAATGATCTCAGTGATCACTGTGCTATTGCCTTTGTGAGGTCTGTCCCAAGAGCAGTATCATCTTCCAGGTATATCTTCAAGAGATGCTGGAGGAACTTCGAGCCTATCACTTTGTGTGCTGATTTACAATATGTAGACTGGCAATATGTTTATCTGGCTCCAACTGTGGATGATGCATACAAGGATTTTAAAGCATTGTTCTCAGCACCATAGATAAACATGCTCGATTAGTTAAAATCTGAACTAAGAAGAAAACTTGCACATGCTTTACAAGTGGCTTAAAAGCTGCCTTGTTGCATAGGGATACCCTATGGAAAAAGGCAAGAAAAACCAAACAAACAGCTGACGTGACAGCCTTCAGAGCTGCTAGAACCTGGTATACCAAGCTAACAAGAACTGAAAAGGCAAGGTATTACCAGTCAAAACCTGAATCCTAATCCAATAGCACAAAAACATTTTGGAAAACACTAAAGGACCTTGAAGGTTACTCCCCGGCTAATTCACTCCCTCCAAAAATCTCCATTGGTGGTTGTACCACTACTGACAAACATTAAGTTCTAGAACTCCTCAATAATTACTTTGCCATAGTTGGTTTAGCTTTTGACTCATCACCGGCCAACAACCTCTGGGCCCAGATGTGTGGCCTGAAACCAAAATGTCTTAACTCAAGCTCACCGAATCTTGAAGCAATCTTCTCATTTTGCCCTGTTTCCATGAAGCATGTTGAGGACCTTCTATTGACCCTGGATATCAGAAAAAGTGCAGGGGCAGACCTTATTGAACCCTACTACCTAAAGCTAGGATATTATGTTCTGTCTGCCCCTATCACCCACCTTTTTAATATGTCTCTTGCCCAGGTACACTCCCTGCTACATGGAAAACAGCTCATGTTATCCCACTTTTTAAATCCGGAGACCCCAGTGACCTAAATAATTACCATCCAATATCCTTACTTCCCATCTTGTCCAAATTACTGGAAAAGGTGATAAATTCACAACTCAGGTACTATCTAGAGGACTTTAAACTACTAAACCCAGTCCAGTCTGGGTTCAGACCCCATCATAGCACAATCTCTGCACTTGCTAAGATCACTAATGATTGGCAGATAGCACTGGATGCTAAAAATGATGTACGTTCTTTGTTCCTTGAATTTAGCAAAGCCTTTGATACAGTGGATCACAACCTGCTTCTGGTCACCCGACATAACATTGGAGCAGACAATCTGGCAATAAAATGGTTCATCAATTACTTTACCAAGTGGTGCCAACAGGTCAAAGCGGAGGGCAATCTCTCCATGTTGAAAACCCTTCAAAGGGGTGTGCCTCAAGGATCCATCCTAGACCCATTCTTGTTTGCCATCTATATTAACAATATAAACACTGGTATCAAGGCAGCAAGCATTCACCTATTTGCTGATGATACAATGCTGTATATAGACAGACCTGCACCCAAGCTGGCTTATAAAGATCTCTAGATTGAGTTCAACCACTTGCAGGAAAACCTCCTGCATTTAAAGCTTCTGTTAAATGCAAAAAAAAAACTAAGGCTGTGCTTTGTGCACCCTCAGTTTGTGCATCCAAACATAACATTGCAGATACGACCCTTCAAGTTCTGACACTCCTAGGAGAGCCTCTAGAATTTGTATCAAAATTTAAACACCTGGGGATATGGTTTGATGATAGGCTGTCATTCATTGAACATATTGAGGAGCTGTCAAAAAAATTAAAACAGAGACTTGGTCTATTCTACCGGATCAAACATTTACTCATGCAGGAAGCTAAAACTTGTTTAGTGCAAACCACTTTCATGCCCCTATTGGACTATGCTGACTTCTTTTATTGACAAGGTTCAAGTACGGCACTAGCAAAACTCGACACTCTTAACCATTGGGCAATTAGATTCATAACTGGTGCATCATACTCCACCCACCACTGCACTCTTTATACCATGATAGGATGGAATTTTCTTAGTTTTAGACGTCACAAAAATGCAGTCCTCTGGACCTACAGAGCCATCTCTAATATGCTCCAACAATATATCTCTGACTGCCTTCCTCTCTGCCCTGCAAGGAACTACCTCCTAAGAAGTCTCTCATGTACCTCACTTCTTATTTCCAAGGTTAGAATGCATTTTGGTAGAGTGGCTATAAGTCACTTTCTCCATGTACCTTGTAACAATGTGCAAAAAATGCTGAAACACATGCTTCCTGTGAAGTTGACCTTCTTTAAAAAAATTTTTGAGCAGACATTCAAAGAGACTTGCAACTGTCTCCACTAAAAACAGTCTACTCTGGAGATCACGTGATGCTTCAGAACGGGTAGCAGAGTTCCAGTGTGCTCCTGCTACTTTCCCTGAAAAACTCACTTTTTTCATCAGCTTATCTACGCTCCAAATCCCCAAAATGGTAAACGCGGGTGCCAGAACAAGTGGAGATACCTATGCCTGCCTTTCTGAGAGCAATTTGTGGGATGGAGGCAGAAATGCAATCTGCTCTTCCTTGCCACACTCCACCCACCATGCCGGAGAAGGCCACAAAAAAAAGCTAAGGCCCAAACTACACAGCCATCCAGATGATCCTCTCTGGTCTCAGATCAACCTCCTGTCACCCTAGACAGATTTCTGGAGGAATTCCGTCCATTTAGGGATAAGGTTAGATTGCTAACGGATGAGGTGAAAGGTATTTCGAGTAAACTAGAGGATCTGGCACAAAAGATGGGGGACAGCGAAGTGTGGATAATTTCTCTGGAAAAGAGAGTCAAAAAATGTGATTCTGCCATGGCAGCCACCCGACAAAGGATAGCGAAGATGGAAGTTAAAATTAAAGATTTAAAGGGCTGGAGCCACCATAACAATGTGGTTGTTATTGGGCTCCCTGAATGAGAAGCAGGCTCCCACCCTGTTCAATTTGCACAGTGGCTGGTAAGAAAAATTGCAGGCCCCTTGCCCTTCAGCTCAGAGTACATAATTGAGAGGGCTCACCGTGCCCTGAGACCAATACCTCCACCCGGTGCCCAACCCAGAACTTTCATATTTAAATTTTTAAACTACCAATAATGTCAGCATCTGTTAGCAAAAGTTAAGGAATTAAAGGAGGTTCTATGGGAGGGCTCACTGATACGAGTCATGCAGGATCTTCCACCATCAGTGCTCCAGAAAAGGGCAGAGTATCATGGAGTAGTCACCAAGCTTTTGGCTGTGAATATCCATTTCAGAATGCTATATCCCGTGAATCTGCAGGTCTCTATGGATAGAAAATGGGTGCCCTTAGAGGATCCGAAATCTGCTGTGTCTGAGCTGAAGAAAATGCTACCTAACCTATTTCAAGATCACTGAAATCTTTAACCGAAGGGTTTGGAATCAGGCTTCTATGTTGGACTGCTCACAGTGAGTGTGTACGATAGTGCTCTCTGAAAAGGTATCATGGAGTGCTATTGCTAATTTATTTCAGCTGCTTTTGGAATTCTTTATTGGAATAGACTTAACCCCCCTGTTTTGAAAGGCTCCTTTTCCGTGGGAGAGCTTGAACTTTTGAGTGAACTCAAAATGATACCTCAGTGTAGTGTATATGTGTCAAAATCTCCTCCTTTCTATGCTCTTCACATTTACCTTAGTGGTTTCTGGCTCTGGATGAGTTAATCGTTTTTTTTTTTCTTTCCCCGGTTTACTTCCACAGGAGACTGAGTTAATATGCTGTGTTGTTGTTTACAGTGATGGACAAACTGGACTCTTGTAAGAGTGCCTGTTTTTGAGGGGGGTCTCCAGGCTTTACTCCCGCTAGAGCCACAGTCACTTGGGGGTGCTGTTTATATGGGCTATGGAAGGGTAACACCAGGGAAGTCCATTCTGCTCCAGATTTGGTAGTAAAGGAGACAAGACGTAGGCCCTTCTCTCAGGGACTTCTCTTGCTGTCCTTTGGACAAAGTCATACAGGGGTATTCCCCCTTGACCCTTCCTTTAGTTGCTGTAATGTTTACAGGCTTCACTAAGGTGATCAGCTCAATGGTGAGGGAGGGATCTAGATAACGGGATGTGGTTTCATGGGTCTACCCACACTCCCGGGATGGTAACATCTCCTAGTATGGCCATGAAGAAATCATTATGGGAATGCTCCCTAGGTATAGTAGGACTCCGGCTAATTTTATTTTGTGCCCAGTGTATTTGGAACCCCGGGGCACAGCCTTGGGGGCATTTCATTCTGGAATATTTTCAGGGGATTGCTTATGTAGGGGGTTTGGGGATATAATTGCACGAGTGAGTTTTGAAGGGGAAGTTGGCAGGAGTGGGAATGGAAGCTATTACGTGGAAGTTATTACTTACTGTGAAGAACATAGGTGGGGGGTAAAGATTCTGTTCCTTATCTCTCTCTGAAACATGCTCAGGGGATGTGCATTGTGTTATGGCAGGGATTTGAGGGAGGGGGATTTGGAGGAGGGGGAAGGGAACCCAACTTGGCACTTGGGGGCTATCGGTTAACTTCTTAAAGAGTAACTGGTGCAATATAAGATTTGATGTTTCTTTTATTGGTTATGACATGTTATAAAAATGTTATCTCATGGAATGTACGGGGGCTTAGGACTAATATCAAATGATATCAGGTATTGAGGTAAATCAGGTTATTAAAGGGAGACATTTCTTTCCTGCAGGAAACTCACCTTTTGGAGTCAGAAGGTAACTTACTCGGGAGGCAATACCTGCATCAGGTTTTTAATGCTGGGAATAGTACTCAAAGTAGGGGGGTGGCTATATTGGTGGTCTGGAGCACCGCCTTCACCTCTGAACAAATTCTCAGAAACCCGCAGGGTAGATACCTTTTAGTTAAAGGAGTTCTAGATAGATCCACAGCAGTATGATGGTGTATTTATGGTCTGAATGCAGACTGTCCCTCCTTTTTCTCAGACCTGCTACAAGTTTTGGTGCCTCTCCCATTTCTCCCATGTATACTTGGTGGAGATTGGAATCTCCCCTTCTCCCTAGATTTAGACAAATCTGATTTAAAAAAGTGAGGCCTCTCCCCTGCTCAGAGGTCCATTAGGGACCTCATAGATCATCTAGGCTTATCTGACCCCTGGAGGACCCTTTACCCCACACTGAAGGATTTTACCTTTCAATCCAGTGTCCATGGCTCCTCATCCAGGATAGATTATTTTTTAGTTAGTCACTCCTTGCTTAGAGGACTTAGGGAGGCTGGGATTGAACCGGGGGTGATCTCTGATCACTTGGTGGTGCACTGTACCCTGGCACTTTGATAGAGGGGCCTAAAGATTCCCTTTGGAAATTAAACAACCAGCTCCTTAAAGATGAAAAAACTCTCAAAATCATAGCCCAGGAAATTGAGGAATACACTAAGGTTAATCTGAATTCCACAATGAGATCTGATTTAGAGTGGGGAGCCTTGAAATGTGTTTTGTGGGGAATCTTTATTAAATTGGTCTCACAACTGAAAAGGGAGAGAGATCACAAAGCTGTCACCCTATTGGCAAAGATATGTAGTTTAGAGGCTTCCATGTCTCCTACAACTACAGACTCAGATAAAGCTTTGTTGATCAGATTTCAAGACCAATATAGTTTCCTCCTCAGAGAAAAAGCAGAGTATGCAATCTTAAAAACAGGGCAAGATACATTGATCAAGGGGAGAAGGCGGGCCACCTGCTTGCTTTAAGGCTAAAGAAAGCAGAATCCTCTAGAATTGTAAAATCCATCAGGTCTCAGGGACATGGCTCTCTCTGTCTCACCCCAGGGCAATTACTGCTGAGTTTGCTGAGTTTTATAAGGGCCTACATAGTCCTATGCCCAACCTTCCAGATTCTTCTTGGGTGGAGGAGTATCTTCACCCCTTAAATCTCCCAACTATTAACCAGGACCAGCAAGAGTTGTTAGTTACCCCCATTTCGGAGACCGAGATTCTGGCAGCTATCACTTCATTAGTGGCAGATAATGCCCTGGGGCCTGATGGCTACTCTCCCAATTTTTTCAAACTATTTAGCAAGCAGATTGCCCCTTGGTTGCATCGCCTGTATAAGTGGATGTTGGAAGGGAATACTATTGATAATGCCCTGCTAGAAGCTTTAATTATTGTTTTACATAAACCAGATAAAGATCCTGAGTTGGTGAGTAGTTATTGTCCTATCTCACTCTTAAATTGTGATATTAAAATATTGCCAAAAAACCTTGCTAGCAGACTGAAGGTGGTGCTCCCACATATTATTCATGCAGACCAGGTGGGTTTTATGGAGAGGAGAAATTCTGCAGATCATTTTCGTAAGTTGGCTCATGTCTTCTCTGCATCAGGGGATTTGGAGGTCCCGGCTGGCCAGCTTTCCCTTGACACAGAGAAGGCGTTTGACCGGGTTGATTGGCAAGTTCTGTTTCAGACTGCAAAAGTTTGGACTTCACTCTAAATTCATCAACTGGGTCTCCTCCTTATACAAAACCCCCCAGGCTAGAATTTATTGCAATGGAGTACTCTCCTAGAAATTCTCCCTGCATTCTGGAACTAGGCATGGATGTCCCCTTCCCCCCTCCTGTTTAATATTTATCTTGAACCGTTATTATTTATTTTACGGGCTCATGAAGGGGTTCAGGGAATTCCCATTGGAAATCATACTTTTAAACTCTCTGCATATGCTGACGATGTGCTTCTCCATCTGATCCATCTAGCATGATCTTTTCCTGTGGTTCTGTCCATTATTGCAGATTATGGGGTGCTCTCCAACTACAAAATGAACCTGAATAAAACTATTGCTTTCCCCCTTAACCAAAGGCTCCAGAAAAGTGTTGTCTCCCCATTGGGTTTTCAGTGGAGCCCTAAGTCTCTGAGGTATCTGGGTCTGACACTCTCCAGGAGTGAAAAATTGATGAGAAAACTGAATTTTGATTTTCTCCTAGACACCATCTAGCAGGATTTAAAAAGGTGGCAATCCCTTCCCACATCACTATGGGGCCACATTAATATTATTGAAATTAACATACTACCCAGACGTTTTTATCCACTTAGCATGTTAAACTCTTGGCTACCTCTAGCTTGGTTTAAAAAGGTCCACACTCTCATTTCTTCCTTTATCTGGCAAGGGAAATGCCCTAGATGTGCCCATTCAAGACTAGCGGCATCTCCATTGTCTGGGGGTCTGAAATTCCCACATTTTGGGTTATATTTTTGGGCTAGCCAAGCGGCTAAATATCTGAAATGGTTTATTCCACCAGAAGAGTTTGCCTCCTATCTTTATATCCTGCAATATTTAACTTTGGGGATAGATCTAATATCCAGTATGAATATCTCCCTGGGGGCCTTCTTGTACATCCCTGTTAGAGCTCTTCCTCCTGAGTTGAACAAGTCCCCGATATTGTCCTTTATACAAATTTATACACAGTTATGTGCCTTACTCAAATATCGGAATACAAAGGACCCTGGGCAGCCAGTGGTAGCTAATCCTAATTTAAGGATAGGTGGTAAGACTATCTCCCCACTCTGGCTCCCTCAACTCAGCAATTTTAGAGTGAAGGATTTTTTGTGTGGAGGGAGCCTGTTTGGACTCTGGATCAATAATGTCTGTATAAAACTTGGGTAGAAACAGCATGTTTAAGGTGTTTCAACTATGCCATCTTCTAGTGCAGCATTTCTCGAATCTAAGGAGAGATGGAGGTAGGCCAGAACTGGATTAACTCCCTGATCTCCCTTAGCGGGAAGCCCCATGCCATATCTCTAATGTATGCTTCTCTTCAGGAGAGTTCACTGGATGTGGCATCTGGAACTCCTAGATACTGGGCTGCTTAATTCCCCTCTTTTTCAGAGAACTGGAACTCGATATGGAAGAGTTTACACAGGTATGTCTTTCAAGATAGATTGAAGCTCCAGTATTAATTCCTAAACAATACGTACTGGACTCCCAGTAAACTCAGGTTCCTGGGTAGATCTCAGGATGCCCTATGCACAAGGTGCCATCAGCAGACTGGTGACTCTGGGCATATTTTCTGTGCTTGTCCTTTGATTAAAGCCCTACGGGAAATGGTCAAGTTAAGAGCGGACCCCTTGTTGAGCCTTGAAGATTTATTTACACCTGAAATTTGTCTTCTGGGGGATTTCTCTCAGATACTGATCAGGACGTGTAGATTTCCTATGGCTATAATATCACTTACCGTAAAGAAACTGGTCTTACACCATTGGCTGGATAGCCATACTATAACATACACCGAATGGCTGAGGGACCTTCTATTTAATCTCTGGGCTGAGCAACTCAAGGCCAGTCTTGGAAGCTCACTACCCCATTATAAACATATCTGAGAGGGCTTGCAAAGATTATATCTGATCCAGACTGGTGTTCCCCCATAGTGGTTATGCTGTTGTCTCTAGTTCTTATCCTTTGGTTCAGTAGTTCATGCCAATCTCTTATTTCCATTTTCCTATTGAGATATATATGCCAAGGTTTCACTGTTATCTGTTTTCTATGGAAGTGATAGTGCCAAACTGCAGAAGGTGGATAGGGTGGGTGGGGGGCTTAGCATGGATCTTTGGTTATCATACTTTTATCTGTAACTAAGTAGGTTATATGATTCATGTTAAGATTTAACTGTAAAACTTCAATAAAGTGTGAATTAAAAAAAAAAAAACTTCTACTCTTGTACCTTGCTGTCTTCTCCTTCATCTTAATTTCCCACTTTTCTATGATCCCCATCTAACTTGAATGAGTTGTATATTTGGTACAAGTGTATAATATTTGTTTTTATATGTTTGCTATTATAAATGGTTGTCTACTCACAGTGCACATTTTTCTTTTTGGAACTGACTATATAATCCCAAGGTACATCACATTGTCGTATGTATAATCTGTTTCCTTGCACTCTGCCTCAGATTGCCTTGTGTGCATATTGTTTTATATATTGCTGTATTTGCCTTGTAGCTTCCCCAGATCCACCTTGTAAATGAGTTGGCTCAATGGTGTTCTGCCTGGTTAAATAAAGATTGATTGATTGATTGAAAGATCGTTGCAACCAGAGTGAAACAAAACTGCAATGTATTACAAACTATTGTATGATGCAATGAAAAACGATTGGTATAATTTCATCCTTTTATCATGTGATTTCAAAATGTTTGTACTTACAGTGCTGATTAAAAACAGATATTATTTTAACAAAATAAACTTTTTTTTACTAGAACTTGATTAGGCACCCTGGTTATCTGCTTATGTTCTCTTGTACCAAAGTTAAATAGTTGTTGAACAGGCTTCATTATTTTATATCTAGAAACTGGCAAAATATGTTGTTTTAGGATTTGTTCAATATTGACTGACTGAATTACTTAATAAATTCTAGTTAGCACTGCATAAGGTGGATAGCTTTAGATTTTGAAAATTTGTTACGTAATGATCATTTGCAATTAATTTCAAAAACCCAATATTTTCTTCATATTGGAAGCACATACAAGTGGCAATATATTTATCTTAATACTTTCTGTGATCAGTGCATGCTGCAGAAAACAATAAAAGATTTATTAGGGAGTACTGGAGATGTATAGCGAACTCCCACAGTTTCCCTACAATTTCTGCAAAAAGTCTGCAATTTTGGGTAACATTTCCCACAATTTTCCTGTGACCCTGCTTATAGCCCAACACTCTGCAAGGTCTTTCAATTTTGATTAATTTCCCCTCTGACATGCCACATTCCTGTGTTAACCAGCAAGCAAAAATGTTATCAGATCAGTTTGTTCCATGCCCAGGGAAGCTAAACAGCTGAATGTTTTACCTCTGCACTCTTGGCTCAGCATCTCTGCCTGCCTCATAAGCTTGCATTACCTTTGACAGAGGGACATTGGGGTATGGACATCACAGCCATTATTTTGCCCTGACCTCTTTCATCACTTTCTCCACTGCTAACATCCTTTATTCCAGCTTGCTGAAATCTTTTTTAATGTCTGAGACATTGGTGTCTATCTGATGCAACAATGTTATGACCAATGCTGCTTCTGTCTTGTCTACTGCTGAACGCATCCCTGATTTGGCATCATCATCATCTTCAGCACCTGAACTTACTATTCCATCTGATGGTCTTAACATCAAGTTGCTAGGGCTGTGACATTTTGTTGAAGAACTTTTTGATTTATCTTTTCATTTTTCCACCAGTTCCCCAGGATGTCATAACTTCTTTCTCTTTTAAAGTCAGTATTGTCAGTTTTGGGACATGGAATAAGCCTGATGGCAATAGATCTTTGTTAGTGATGAAAATAAGCCAAAACTCAAGCAGCCATTACAGGCAATGACATCACCAGAAGTTATCAGTGCCTTTTTAATGCATTGATATGTTAATGCACTGTGTCATGATTGCCAGCACATTGTTAATCATTTATACAATGCATAACTGCTGATGAGTCAGGATGCAATGATTTCACTACCCATTTTATAAGAGTATAATAGGAAGGGGGGTTATTGAAATAAAGTAAATGCCATCGGTAGACTGGCTCAGGTCCAGCATTAGACTGACTGTGGTTGCAGGCAGATGCTGGGAAAGCATGGGAGTGGAGGCACTGAAGCAGCTGTCTAGGAGTGAAAGACTTTTATACTAAACTAGCAGTGCTCAAAGTAAGGAAAGCTGTCTACAAGAATAACAAGAGTCTCCTAGAAGCAGACTTTGAAGTATCATCATCTAGAATATTTATGGTTGTCAGGAACGTTGATAAAACAGTTGACAACTAACTCAGTGTTACCAAAATCTTAAATTCAAGCAGTTCAGATGTAATAAACATTTACCGTATGTATGAATTTGACAGTTCAAATGACAAAAGTATCATAGTAAGACAGCAATAAATAATTGGAAGTTTGCATAGAAGAAAGGGCAGTCTTTTTTTTAAATACCAAATTATACATTAGCTTGACATTGCAGACCCTTTTTAAGAGTAAAAAATGTTCTGTGTAGGAGTGTGACCACAGGAAACCTATAAACTGTTAGAGTTTGACTGGCTCCAGTTATAGTTAAATACTTCTTCAGTGAAAGCTTAGGGTGATTTTTACTCCCGGGAAATACACTACTTTGCTCCACAGGTTTCTGGGAGATTTCCATTGTGGACTGTGGAGGGGATGCCTAGCTTGTCATTAGGCTATACTGACATCTGGACTATTTTGAATGGGTTCAGGGAATGTTAGGAACAGCTGAAGGTGGTGGAGAGGTAAAGCTGGCAACAGAAACAAACCCAGCAAGAGTAGAAGTATGTGATGCTTACTAATGAGGTGATCCAGTTCCACTGTGGATGCTGAATATAGTATGTATCAGTTTTACTTCAGCCTTCCCGTTTCCTCTTCTTACTTCATTATGTCATGCATAGCCCATTTGTTTTTATTTTACCCCTGCAGTAGGGCCCTACAGGGTTCAGCCTCATGCATTAGGGCCCTACAGGGTTCACCCTCACTGGCAAAACTGCATGCCAGTGAGGTCAACTAGTGACATTTTCCCCACTGAGGGTGGTGGGAGGTGGGGAGCTGTGGGGAGAAAACTAAAGAAAAGCCCAGGCCATCATCGCGTTAACGGCTACTTGTACTCTTGGGTGCAGTGGTGCAGTGACCTCTTTGTGAAGTAGTCTGGTGCAGTAGCAGTTGTCAGGATGGTGATTGCTGATAAAGAAACTATAGCCTGAGGACTGGTAGGATGGTGGCAGAGGACAAATAGGTAGATTAAAAAAAGTAAGATCTTCCCAGTTCTAGTCACAATGAGTGTGTGTGTGTGTGCATGTGTGTGTGTGTGTGGGCAGGGGACTGTAAAAGCAAAAAGGTACTTTTCTGCAGTGACAGCAGTGTGGTGGTAAAGGTAATAAACACAAACCTGCAAAATCAAAGTTTAATGCAGTCTCTGTATGGAGAACATGAGTTTTAAGGTGTCTGCACTTTAATATCACATTTAGGGCTAAGCTAGGCTCCTGGTGCTGATGAAGACAGGGCAAGGTGCATTACCTATTTTGGGGGATTATGTGGAAAGAGTCAGAGTCCTTTTTTTTAGAAATTACTAAGCACCTAGCATGCTAATAATTTACAAGTTCTCATTGAGGGTTGTCAATGAGTTCTTCAAGAAGGCCAGGTAAATGTGAGCTGACCCATAACAGTGCAACATGTGATGCAACTTGTACTGCAATTGACACTGCAGTGAGTAGCGCAGTCAACAGTGGTGACTTATCTGTATGCCATCATCATAATCCACAGTTAGAAAACTATGTGGGCAACATAACCTGGATTAGGATTGGGTATTATAGACAGTAGAATGCCACAGGGATAGACAAGGACAACAAGGAAAGGAGACAAATGAAAGAAACATTTTTTCAATGAGAGATATTCGAGAAGTTTTAGTCAGCCTCCTGGTTGAATACTCAATGGTATGTTAAATCCAGCTGTTCACCTTTTAATTTGAACAACATGGTCTGATTGTCTATACTGCCTTAGTTCAGCATAGCATTTTACAGGGAGGGGGGAAATGAATCATACAGTAGGGGGTTATAATAACTGGCAATGCCATTTATTGAGTGGACTGACACCAGTTTCTGATGTCATAATAAACTGGTTCCATCCATAATAACTGAATTCCATCTATAATAACTGGTCGGTCATTGCTGCATGAGTGTCAGTAAGACAATAAGCAGTATCACTATGAAATTAAGAGCAGCTCTCTCATGTCCCCCCAAACACACACACACATAACCCACCATTACTCAATACCTGTTTAAAAGTCATTTTAGTTTAATATCACTTCTCCAAAGTGATTTTTAAAACTGGAGTTTTTTTTTTAAAGAAGCAGACCTGACAGAAAAGTGTGGCATTGTACATTATTCATTTTGTTTACACATCTTCGGTGTGCAATACCATCACAAACCAGTTTATGAGGTATTACACACCTCGATGTGCAAAGAAAAGCTCATAATGTACAACACCTCATACATTATTCTCTATGTTAACACCTTTGTTTAATGTCTTTTCAGTCTACTTTTGGAAGATTTATACTGGGTAGACTGAGATGGGGATTACTAAAGGGAGGAGATACTGTACCTGTACAGAGCAAGACATCACAACTCTGACTGATGTGTGACTGTTTTAAGTAAGTGTCACTATATCCTTCACATCACTCTTCTTTTTGGAGCATTCAGTGTTAGCGAGCTGGCAGAAGAACATCATGATGACATCAAGTAGAATCAGTGGTGATACTGTAGGCAGGGAAGAATAGGCAGATTAGGTGGGCCAAGCAGTCTTTATCTGCTGGCAAATTCTATGCTCCTATGTTTCTATCATTAGGCACAGTTCTATAGAAGCAGGGCACTGTAGGTGAGCAAAACTTAATAAAGGTATGTAAGGCTGATGAGACTGAAACTGGATCAACAAGGTAGATGGGAGTGCATTAAGCTAGCAAGTGGAATGGAGGTAACACTGAAGGAGTGTGCATACAGTATAGATGACATCATACTACAGTATCTATCATCTTGCTATACAATATAGAGGTAATCGATATGTAGCATGAAGCTGCAACTAAATATTTCAGAAAATCTTTAAAAATGAACTTAATTTCTTGTTTTTATTTGTTCATATTAGCACAGATTTACAAGCAAAATCACATTCATGCTTTTCTTAAAGTATACTTTATTTTTCCATAGACAGATATGAATCCTAGTTATCACTGAATGTCAATAACATGTAAATGTATAACAAACACCTGCTGGTACTTTAGAATTCTTCTAAAGATAAATAGAACAAATTTACCCCAAATCATTAAAGGTGACTCCATTTGAAAATGGGTACCGGTATGAATGTAACTGAGAACTGAGGCTAGTTGTAAAAAAGGTTTTCTATAAATGGTCTGTATTTTTGTGACAGCTATCAACTAAATGTAAACTCTCTAATGAAGCATGGTGTAGCATAGTGGAGTGTCACCCACATGCAATAAGTCTCTCTGTGCCCACTGCTGGCTGTGTACGGACTATTAGATGCCAGGCCAAGCATGATTATGGACATATTGCTGATTCATGGAGATGAAAATCCTGTGATGATGTATCAGGTTGTGGTACTGAAAAAGGTATAGTGTTCATTGATATGTACAGTAGCTAACAAAGTACAGTACCCTTTCTTTTTAAATTGTTTCTGCATTTGAGAAAGCAGAGAAGATATTAGAAGTAAAGGTATGAATGCTAATGATAGCTGGAAATCAGACATGTGCATGTCCTATCAGACCAATGTCCTTTCCATAGCATCAGTCCTCATTAGGTTGCAGACTGTGGGTAACCAGTGAGATGTGTGAGCATTCATTGTTGGTTTGGGAAAGAGATGAGTGTCAGTACACCCAGGTCGACAACAACTCAGCATCAGTGTACATAGGAACAGCCATGTCCTGATTCTTGGTTAGGAGGATAGCACAGTCTTAGTCGATGCTGCAACTGATACACTAAGGAAAGGGGGATTGTCAATATTTAATAGTGATGCCCTTAGGGGATAATGATTATATGCAAGTGCTATGAATCAAGTTTTTTTGGTAAATTGTAAGTAATGTGCAGATTACTCAAGACATGTAGGCATGGGTGAAAGTGTTTTGGTTAGCAATGATGTCTAGAAAGGTGTGAAGGAGTGTGGGCAGTCTAAAAATGAAAGAGAAGGCTAGGAATTTTTGTCACTGTGTGAGTGAGAGCAGAGGTACAGATCAGGGCTTCCATATGTTGTCTCACTTGAAGATTGCAGTGGACTGCCAGGCTTGTTTCACCCAGGTAGAAGTATAGCTGTAGGATGTGGGTATTGATATTTTCAATTTGAAGCTGAGCTAGGCTATACTGTACATTTCAAGCAAAGAAAAGTCATGTACTATAAGTTTATTCATTTAGAAACTGTTGGCCGAGAAAGGTACACAGAGCCAAAGCTCATTTTCAGGTGTGATGCAGTGGTGGGGTCAAAGAAAGCACAGCAATATAGAGGATAAATATGAAAAACAATGCACAAATCTGACAAAATCAGAAAAGCAAAATGATTGCCAAAATGTTAAGAACTTTCTAGGTAATGCTGAAGCTACACAATGTACAAGGTAAACATATCTAGAGGGAGGTAAGGTACCCAATAAAGGGGGAGGGACGCCATCCACAGCAGGAGTAGGAGTGGCCCAGTGTCCTTGTTCCTTAAAGCTGGCAAGTACCTAATTTTCACTGGAGCCTGGAGTTAGGAGTTGGTGACTAGAGGTGCAGCAAATTTAAATTCCACCGGTGAAGTTCCCGCGAAATAGGCACTTCGCATTGCCACTCCACTATGTGAAGTGGGTAATGTAAAATGCTAACTCGCTTGTGCATTACCACTGCTAAGGTGAATGCCAATGTTAGGTAAGGCAAGTCATCATTTTAAATGGACTTTGCATTCCTCATTATGATTCTAAGTGATCCACTTCACGTTCCAGATTTGGCAGCCCCCCACACATCACATGGCTTACAGTACTGTAAGTCACATGCTCTTCATCCAGGCAGGAAGGAGGTGCCTTGCCAAGGAGATAGTTTTGAGTGTGTTGTTAGACAGCCTGTGAGACTTGGAGATCATAGTGAGGAGGAGATTTACATTTTGAAATAGACCCAACAGCTTTTTTAAAAGCCACATTTTTTTGTCTTTTCTGTACTTTTTTTTACTTAATTTGTTCATTCTGTAAATTTATTTTTTTCTTACCTTTATAGGTAGTTGTTTGTGTCTGTGTGACTGTGTATGTGTGACAGTGTGAGTGTTTTCTGTCGAGTCGAGTAGTCATTGCTCAGACTTAGGGAGTGCAGTAGGAAAGATGGACCAGGGTGAGGGAATGTCTGGGGTGTGGGCAGTTCTGGGAGAGCTTGGTAGGCATCACACTGTGTGCATGCCTGGGGAGCATGGCCACTGGTTCCTGTTGGACCAATCCAAAATTTTGAGTGGTCCCCCTGGAAGCAGGACCAGTACTTCCTCCTGAGGCAGTTGAACCACCACCACCACCACCATGTCCAGCTCCAACACCAGGTCCTCTGGAGCAGGATGTGCCTATGCCCCCAGGCCCAGGTGTGGATCCCATTCCTGGTGAGCACCATGACCAGCTGGCTGCCAGTGCATCTGGCTCCCCGGCCTGAGCCAAGTCCTTCCCGCAGCTCCATTGTTTGGGAGTTTTTTGACTGTGTTGGGGGGAACAGCAGCATGGTCAGGTGCTGCCTATGTCAGATGGAGGTGCGCTGTGGCCCCCGGGGGGACTCACCTGGGGACTGAGGGCCAGGGCACCCATATATGGAACCACCACCAGTTGGAGTGGCAGGCTGCCCCAGAACGAGCCTGGCCTGCACCTGCTGGCCCTTCTGTGGCAGACGGTACAGCTGTGCATGGTGGCGGACCTAAGAAGAGGAGGGCCAAAGCAGCACCTACTGCTCCACCAGCACCCCCCCACCACCAGCTGAGCCTATAGAACATGTGGACCCCAGAGAACTGCCTGTAATGCAGGCTGACCTGGCAGTTCTCTGGAGTGCTGTTGAGAAAAACAATGAGAGGGTGAGTGCTGTCCAGCAGTGGTTGGATCACATAGAGGGACATCAGTTACAGATTATGTCCATGCTGTAACTGCTGTGGGACCACCAGGGGATCCCACATTAGTTTTTTTTATTCCTCACACCATGTGACCCCCACACCTTTTCTGCTGTGTTATAAAATGTATTCCTTCACCATTCCCAACCTCTGTATGTAATTATGCCCTTTTTTGTTGTCTTCTGTATGCGTGACACTTTGTATTCTGACTCCCCTTCCTTCTGTTAAGTGTGTGTTTGTGTGTGTGTGTGTGTGTGTGCATGCTGTTGTTTTGGTGCCTCATTAATGTTTGCTTTCTGTTGTGGAGTGTTTGTGGAAAAGCAAGACTGAGCAGTGCAAGTATACTGTGCTAAACTGCATATGTGCAGTCAGTCTTCTTTCCTGTGTGTGTATGTACTGCAGACACTGTCCAGCTTCTTGCAAACCATAGATATGCTGGTTGCTGTCTGACTTGTTGCTGTGTTTATGGTATAAAGAATAAAGATAAGGATATAATGTATATTTTATTTGTTAGGAGATCATAGCAACAAAAAATTGTGCTTTTCAACAAACTGTATCCAACAGATATGAAGTATTGCTGATGCACCCAAAATATTTCATGGTATACAGATATTATAAAGTCAGAAAATATATAAGGTCCAGTTCACTGCCACCACACTGTACTACCACATTCCTTCTTTTCATTATTTGTTCTGGAATACACCTTTCTAGTTTAGACTGGCAGTGTCAGTTTTGCAGCAAGTTGATGTACACCATAACATGACACGGCACCAGTGGTAGCACAGTGTGGTGGCAGTGGACTGCAGGACCTGTTATATATTCTGACTTGAAAATGAATGTACACCATAAAATATTTTGGGTCCCTCAGCAATATTTTATGTCTGTTGGGTATGGTTTGTTTAAAAGCATGATTTTTTTGTGCTATTATCTCCGCAAAGCTATGTGTGCACTATGTGAGTGATTGAGGTGCACACTGGTCCAAGACCTCTGAAAACATATCATGTCACTTAGTCTGCTGCTGTTGATGGTACAAATAAAATATACAATATATATTCTTATCTTTATTCTTTATATCATAAACACAGTAACAAGTCAGCATATATATATATATATATATATATATATATATATATTGTTTGCAAGAAGCTGGACAGTGTCTGCACACACAGGAATGAATAAGGACTGCACACCTGTAGTTTAGGACAGTATAATTGCACTGCTCAGTCCTGCTTTTTGACAAACACTTCACGATAGCATGTCAGAAAGTAAACATTACTGAGGCTCCAAACATATTTACCAGACTCACTAGAATTCCCAATCCCAAAATGCAACTGCCTTGTGTCCATAAAATTCCCCAGTGCTGATGAAGTGAAATTGTAGTGTAACAAGAATTGCAAAGTCTCCCAGAATTAATGGCACACTCAGTTATGTGCAGAGTACTCACACAGAGACCCCAGAATTTTTCTACATCCCCAAAATGCAACTGTCTTGTGTCCAGAAAATTCCCCAGTGCTGATAAAGTGAAATTGTAGTGTAACAAGAATTGTAAAGTCTCCCAGAATTAATGGCACACTCAGTCATGCGTGCAGTACTCACATAGAGTCACAAGAATTGTTCTTCATCCCCAAAATGCAACTGTCTTGTGTCCAGAAAATTCCTCAGTGTTGACAAAGTGAAATTGTAGCATAACAAGTATTGCAAAGTCTCCCAGAATTAATGGCGCACTCAGTCATGCACGTAGTACTCACACAGAGTCCACAGAATTTTTCTGCATCCCCAAAATGCAACTGTCTTGTGTCCAGAAAATTCACAAGTGCTGCTGCTGTTGCACTTACATGTAATGCTGATGTGTGTATTGACTTTACTGTGATGATGATGTCATGATGCACAGTGTCTTGCCAAACCGTGTGATGGAGGAAAAACATGACATGAATGACCATTCAGTGTTCCATCACAAATGATAATGAGAGAACTTTTGCTTGTCCAAAGTGTGCTATGATGCGATCACCTCAACTGGACGTGTGTACACTAATAGTAGCCTTAGTGACTTGATATGTATATATATATATATATATATATATATATATCTAAATATATATATATATATAAATTTTCTAGGTGGGGGATTGACATATATATACATGTACTCATTGTATTGTTTTGTATCACAGATCACATACTGTTGGTGTGCACATTCCCTTGCTTTTGATGAGAAATTTTGGTGTTGGAATTGGAAATGGAATACTCTCAAGCCAATTAAGGTAAGTATTTTTTTTTAAGGGGGAGCATATTTGCAAGTAGGTCTCATTAATGGTTTATTATTTGGTTTCTTCTTCTCAGATTTTATCTGCATCCTTCTCCAGTCCGGTAATGATGGTGATGGCCATCATTGATTCAAATGACTTCTGCATGTTTCATGGGCATGATGTTGAAGAAGTTCTTTGGATAAGGCAACTATGACACTACAAAGCATCTGGAAGTTTCCTGAAAAAAAGAAATGAAGGACTTATTACAACTTGATAGTAACAGTAAGACATTATGTTTCAGCTGTGGTTGTTCCACCTCGGGTATCTAGATTAATACAGATAGCAAGGTGTCCCACTGTAATCATCAGATCACAATTTAAATACCAGGCTGTAACAAATACACTGTGCCAGTGTCCCTTCATCTCAACTCAAGTTACATTTTAAAACTACATCTTGTCAAAGTAACACAATCTGGGTCAAACTTTTTCAACACTGTCATGGCTGCAGCTGCAAATTTGGAATACAGGGCATATGTTGCAGAAATATTTTTTGTGAAGTACATGTCACCTAGTTTATGCATCATCAGTCGGAGTTTTTGCACTGTTATGAAAAAAAAAGGAACAGATGAAATAAAATGGCTATACTTACCAGTATGGATTGAAAATGGATATCCCATAGGTTCCTGTCAACAGTACTGCTGCTGTACCATTGACACAGACCTTCAGTGAAAGACAGTCCTTTGTTGTTAACCTGTACAAAAACAAAATAAGTTGACTGTATGTGTTTGACCATTGCAGCTCAGAAAAGCTATAGAAAACAAAACACACAGCTAAAGGAAGTTGAATAGCATGAAAACCATTAGTACACATACTGACTTTATAGTATTCATAGTAAGTAGCCTTGTGCCTGTGCTGATGGATGTGGTCTCCTGTTCGACTCCCTCTGCCTTGGCATGGTCAAGACATGTAATGGAAAACATTGTCACAATGGTGGTGGTGGGTGGTGGGAGTCATAGCTGAGGCACAGGATGACATTCCCTCTCACATCTTCCTGCATCTGGTGGCAGTGGCAGTGGCTAGCAGTGGTCTTATGGTGGTGGTCCAGGGGGGCATATGGTAACATTCCCTATGGTGGTGGCAGTGGCTAACAACAGTCTTATGGTGGTGGTTCAGGGGGCACACAAAGTCATTCCCCCTGGTGGCAGTGGCTAACAGTGACTTCATGGTGGTGGTCCAAGGGGGCACACGGTGACATTCCCTATAGAGGCACTGGCTAACAGCAGTCCTATGGTGGTGGTACAGGGGCCAGGATATATTGTGCTCTGTGTTACAAATCTGACGTGACATATGGAATTTGAGTCACTCTGAGTGGGACACTGATTTCACTTTATGAAAAAGAAAATGTGTATCGTATAACAAATGTGACAGCCTTTTAACCACTTAAGTTAAAATCTGCCAACATTAATCTCATCATCATCCTCACAAAGAAAGCTGCCCTCACAGTCATCTATGTCTGAATTCTGACCACTGGGAAATTCTTTCTCCATTGTCTCATCATCTACATCAGTGGAAGGCCATTTCATGCTGTCAGTGCCACCAGGATGGTCCCTTACTACAACATCAGCAAAACCATGACTGTGCTGGGATACAAATACTGAGGTTGCAGTCTGAGCTGGTATGTGCCTCTCTTTCATTTTTATGAATGTCAGCAAACTGACATTTGCAAAAGAGAGGTTTGTACAACGATCCCAAACCATTGCACCTGCTGAGCTGAATACTTTCTCGACACTCACACTGGAGAGTGGGCATGTCAGGAACGTCAGTGCCACAGCGGTCAGCTCTGGCCATTCACTAACCTTTCCACTCCAGTATAAAAAGGGATCATTATTGATTGACAGATGCCTGTTTTCAGACAAATATGACTCAACCATTCACTGTGCTGCACTAAGTCCATTGGTTGATACATCATCCTGTTCTCTGGAATCATTTATATCACAAATCCCTACTTATGAAAAAGCCTCCCAAAGTGGGTTAACGCCAACTGCTTTTGATGAAAGACCACCTGGAACTGCATCCCCTTTCCCTTACAGGATATGATTGATACTACTCCTCCAGGTTCACCTTCAGCCTGATTATGCTGCTGAGGTTTGCTGACCTTGGCACGTGACTTCTGTGCCCCATGAACCAAGTGTACTAGTTGCCCTCTGACATTTTTTACCTGTTCAGGCCCGCTCTCCTGTACTGCGGCAATTTCATGTTTGTATCGTGGGTCCAGCATTGTTGTTATTGCAAAGCTGTCACTACACTGAATGCTCAAGATGTGATGATTCTGGTTAAATACTGTCAGCATGTGTTTCAGCAACACGCTGCTTGCACTGTCTCTGGCAACATCAAGGCTATGCTGTACATTCACTAATGTCTGCCTCAGCACCCACAGCAGTGGACTTGATTGGCTAATGGAGGCAGACTCACCCCTCACTGTCTGTGTGGCATGTTCAAAAGACCTCAAAATTGTTATTACAGAGTCCATGAAGTGCCACTGTTTAGTCGTCATAGACATGGAGGCCCCAGAACTGTCACAGCTAGTGTGCATGACAAGATATTCTGAGATGGCTTTGTATTGTTCATACAACCTCTCTGCCTTGTATAAAGTGGAGTTCCACTGGGTGACAACTTCCAGCTTCAAGCTGTCCTGCAGGGGGCTGTTTCAGAACTACAACTGCCGAGGCTGGTCACGGGTCTTTGCAGAGTGTGAAAAGTAAGAACAGATATGGCGTGCAACTGTCAGCATTTCATTTATATCAGGGTGCTGCAGAAACTCCTGCACCACAAGATTTAAACAGTGGGCCATGGATGGAACCTGAACAAAGCCACCATTCGTGATGCATTTCACCACATTTGACCCATTATCAATTGCTCTGAACTCAGCTCTCAGGAGCAGGGGGTTCAGCCACTTGTCAATTTCAGTCAGTACTAAGTCCAACATGTTTTCACCAGTGTGTGAACAGGTCACATTGCGCATAGCAACCGTTGAGTACCGTTGAATTCCTGGAAGATTGCTGCCATGACATTCCACCTTACTACACTGATTATTCACACTACCAACAACACAAACGACACCTGGCACCTGCGCCCAATGTACAGTTATGCACAAATATGAACTCGTCACTGTTTCTCCACTTATCCACATATCCATACTTAAATGGTTGAATGGAGAGGAGGAATGTTGAATGGCATGTCTTACAGAGTCGGACACAGTATGGTACAACTCGGGGACAGCATGGGTCAAAAAGTATGTCCTGAATGAGACTTTCCATTTTGGACAGACACATGCAGCAAACCGCAGGAACCCAGAATTCTCCACAAAGGAGAACGGCAAAAAATCAATTGCCAGCATTTCAGCTACAGCAGCATTAAGTTCATGTGCCACTGCATGACTGGGTGGGTACTTCAGTTTATACACAAAAACTCTCTGTAACGTGGGCTGACTTAAACATTTTACATGGGGTGTGATGACAAATGGTTCTGCTCTGAGAATGGCAGGGGGCGGAGTGTGGACGTGTGATGAAGACTGCTGCACAAGTGATGATGACAAACCCACAAATGCAGTTATTTTCCCTGATTTACTAACCGGGGATGATGTACAACTTGCACTAGACATGCTACATTCACCACCACCACCACCAAAACTGCTACTCTCACCACCACTGGATAACATTTCAAAATCATCATGCTCCTCCACCTCATCATGCTTGTAGTAATCTTCCACTCTTATTTCATCACTACTGCACACATTTAATTTCCTACTTGATTTTACAGTCATGGAAGGGGATAACATGCTCATTATGGTTGATGACGTGAGTGAACTTCCCACTGTGGTATTATTAGCTGCCATCTTGTGCTGGGTCCACAGTGCCATATGCCTGTTCTTAAGATGTGTATGCTGTCCCCCGTGCCCAGATGGATCCCCTTTTTACCATGTCTCACACACACATGGCAAACCTGGCAGATTGCAACTAACTCATCATTTGCATCTTGCACAAAAAAACCCCAAACAAGGGATTGTGATGCTCTAGTTTTAATATGTCCTTGATGCTGCTTATTGGACTCCATTTTTTTAAGCCATGAAGTGGGGGGGGGTGCTACATGATTTTTCAGGCAGGACTTACTTGGACTGCAAATGACCACCATGACTACCTATCATTATTACCGGGTCATCATCATCACCATCGACTGAAACTGGTAAATCACAACTTTTTATTGGGGGTAATGCAAACAGCCCCAGACACAGCCACCTTGAATTTCTTTTTCGACGGTTCCCAACTGAGGTCACTTACATGATCATCATATTCATCAACATCACCCACATCCACATCTTCTGCTTGGATGCTGGCATGTGGACTGCATGTTGCAACCACAGCAACATCATCATCATGATTCATCATTATCAACAGCACCATCACCCAATATTTTTTCACCACACTGTGAATTACTGCATGGCAAATGCGTGACCTGAACCATGGTAGAAGAAAAGTGACATTGTGTGCTATCGTTGACATGATGATCAGAATCCTCATGTTCACTTAGTGGGATGTTACTGGGGAGTATGACATCATCTACACTGTCACTCACTGCCAATACTTCATACTCCACTATATTTTTGGACACGGTAAACTGGTCAGAAGTGGGACTTGAGGCAGCAATACTCATACCACCACCAGCAACTGTACTAACACCACCAGCTGAGACAACATCATCTCCTTCAAGTATGAGTGAAGCTACTGATTGCAGAGTAAAAAACATTGAAGGAGAAATACCTTTCCTCATATCAGCAATGCACTTCTGTGTACTACCATGCCCACAGACAATCGTACCACTGGCAGCAGTGCCATAGTGAGAAATAGCTTGGCTTGCACATCTCTTTGTGGGAATTTTGGGGATCAACAAGAATATTCTAAACAAATTTAGATTTTGGAACATTAACTCTGGGTGGGTGCAGGGGCACAGGGGGGACGATGGATGTGAAGCAAAAATAACAACTGTGGCTTCAGCAAGAGATACAGATGCAAAGTCACAACAAGATCAACAACACCTTAACTAATCAGTGGTGCTCAAGTCACTAGCAATCCTATCTGGAAAAGAATACCTTTTGCCGGTGGGGGGGGCAACGACTGCAGATTACGGCAGCACAAAATCAAGAAAAGATATCACAATGGCAGTACAAAATCACACAGGTGCAGTGGATAGCAGGTTCATACTGCTGCACCTGCAATTACACTGTGGCACAATAAAAGGTGTATTATTTGATGTCACTCACTGCACACACACTCACGCACACACACAATTTGTCTATAAGTAATGCGTAACAAATTGAAAACTTCAGAAATATACTATGGCCCAGGTATTCAAAAGGGTTGCGCCATGCACAATAGAGATGCACCAGGGCAAGTCCGAAAATGCACCATTCTGCGATATTCAGCGGGAGGCAGATGCGCCCCCCAAATCACACTACACAAGAGCACAATGATAATGAATGCATGCGCAGCTGAAGGGGGAGGAACCATGCATAAATGGCGCAGTGTGATATTCAACAACATGTGCCATGCGCAATAAGGGAGCAAGTGGAAGTTGTGCGATAGCGGAAATGAGCCAAAATAAAAAAGAACAAGAAAGAGGCTCAAGAACACTACAGGGAAGGCACATGTTGCTGAACCATAGCCAGCCACACAGGCAACACACACACACAGGGCAGGACAGAGACAGAGCACCTGGAATCCCCAGGAACAGGGAAGGTGTGGGGAGCCACAGCCACAGTGCAGTGCAAAAGGGGGAAGTGCCACACAGCACTGAGGCCACCACAGGAAAGTGTTCCAGGTGCAGGGGAAGTAGCAGCAAGGACAGTGGGGGGAACACAGAAACAGCTGCTGGGGGGGACACAAGTCAGGGACGTGGCCAGTGCCACCATGCAGATGGAGGCAGTTATGAGGGAGGTGAGAAGGCAGGCAGCAGGGGGGCGCGGCTGTGGAAGGGCCCATCGGTGGTATGCCCCCAACAGGCAGTACTGAGCCTGCACCAGCTTCGAGCTGTACACCGATACCAAGATCGTGGGCCAGTACCGCCTGAACTGGGCAATTCTGAGGCAGCTCTGTGAGCTGTGCAGTGATGTGATGCAGGCACCCACACGACAGAGCCATGCTCTGTCAGTGGAGACAAAAGTGACAGCTTGCCTGTGTCTGCTTGCCATGGGTACCTTCCAGAAACCAACAGGGGACATGACAGGCATAACCCAGTTGGCCACATCATGCCACCTCACCCAATTCCTCAGCACACTGCTGCCACATACTGCGGAGTACATCCATTTCCTCAGCACACTGGCGGAGAGCACAGCAAACATACAGGAGTTCCACAGGGTAGCACGTATGCCTGGCATGCTTGGGGCAATAGACTGCACCCATGTGGCCATCCACACACCACCTGGCCCTGAAGGGGCCACATACATGAATTGGAAGGGGTATGCAAGCATCAACTGCCAGGTGGTGTGTGATGCCAGGGGGTGCATAATCAATGTCTGTGCCACGCATCCTGGGGGAGCACATGATGCCTTCATCTGGCACCAGTCAGCACTGTGCCACAGATTTGAGAGTGTGAACATCCCCACTGGCCACTTAATGGGTGACTATGCAAACCATGCAGAAAGACATGGAGCTTGGGAGGGGCATAGTCAGAGGTGACATGGGTATTGGCCTAGATGGCCCAAGGCAGGGCAATGCTGATCACCAAACTAACTTCCACCCTCTACACACAGGTGACAGTGGATACCCACTCTGTCCCTGGCTGCTCACACCATACCGGCGGCCCACGACCCCATCGCAGCAACGCTACAATGAGGCACATGCCACCACACGCAATGTCATCGAGCAAGTGTTCGGGATGCTGAAGGCATGTTTCCTTTGCCTGGACTTGTTTGGCGGTGCCCTACAGTACAGCCCCTCAAAGGCCTGCAGGCTATTCCTGGCCTGTTACATCCTGCACAACATGGCCAACGACTGTGGGATAGCCATACAGGTCGAAGAGGGGGACAGCAATAGGGACGATGAGGACGCTGGTGAAGATGGTGATGGGCAGCCCCCCCTTGGGCGAAAGGACCCCCGACTGATCCGGCTGGCACAGCTGCACCAGGACACCATCACAGATGAGCACTTCAGCCAACCCAGGTAAGTCATGGGGCCATGTCTGTGCAACCACCAGTGGCAAAGGCACAACCCACAAACACACATGGACAAACACCAGGGGTGCATGTCGTTAAGGGAATTGGCCGAGCATGGAACCACACACGCCGCCAGGGATGGGTAAGGTCTAACATGGCACACGGTCACACACACACACACACACCCTCACAAGACATGCACAAAGGGTAGGAGGCACGCCGACCCCGACCACCACCCCTAGCCACACACAAGTCCACAGACCACCACACCCAGTGCCTGTCATTGTGCATGTGTCAGACACTGGGCACCGTTGCACAGTGGCAGACAGCGCAACGCAGGCATCATCATGCACATGCCACAGTGGACAGCAGCTGAGAGGGTGTGCAGATGGAACGTGTGCATGCATGCATGCAGGGCCAGGTACCCCACCCGTGCATTGCACACTGAACAACACAATGCACACAGGGCAGCATCAGACAGTAGCCCTGCTGGGAGACAGGTCATCCACGTGCCACAGTGCCATGGCCACCACAGATGCATGGGCGGCCCCGCCGAGTCCCGCCAGCAGTGACAGACTGACCAATGGCCTCATGGGCTGGCATGGACGGTCCCTCAGGGGTTCCACTGCGTGAATGCGACCGTGCACACGCAGGGGTCTGCAGCACACCAAACATGCCTGCACCAGGTATGCTCAGGATGCCCACAGCTGATCCCGGTGTCGACAAGGAGGGTGTCACACGATGTCGGGAATGGGGGGGTGGACATTGCACTGCACAGTGTCTGCGATGCATGGGCAAATAACTGTGTGCCCATTGTGGCCATGACAGCTGTGATTGCCTGTGTCTGCCTGTCAATGGCAGCGGTCACATCCTCCCACAACTGGTCCATCCCTGCCAGGAGCAGAGCATTGTCTCTGCTGTGCCGCTCCTCTGCCTGGCACAGAGCCACACTGAGTGCATCCACCGCCATCACAAGCCGCACCTGCTGATTGACTGATGCTTGGAGTATGTGGGTGTGCTCATCTAAGGGGTCATCTGCCTGATCGGCATGCTGTCCCTCATGTTGTTCATGGCCCTGATGGTCAGCACCCCTTAAGGGTGGGTGCCGCACACCATGGCCAGGCCTGGGCATGTCCACAGGTGGTGCACTGATGCCGCCCCCTGACGCTGTACCCCCATGGACATTGGCCGACTGCTGACACTGCCCCTCCAGCTGCCACTCTCCAGGGCTCAACGGTGCCACCGCAGTGGCCACAACAGCCCCACTGTCCTGGACACACACTGGTGCTGCCCCACTGGTGCAGACAGGCACGGACTGGGACTGTAATGTCATGCAGGCCTCCACTGCGGCACCATCTATGGCCATGCCTGTGATGTCACCTGCTGTGTGGCCATCCTGTGGCCCACATGTATCACTGCCCATGACGTGAGCTCCATCATCATCAGTGATGGATCTGGCACCAGCCCGAGTCTCAGCATGCTGGCATCCATGGACACTGGCATGCTGGGACATGGGCAGGGCCTCCTCCACACCTGCTCCACCAACATCAGTCCGGATGTCCAGGTGGGCCCACTGTCACCCTGACCCTCGTATGCCTTTGGAGGTGGATGGGCCCTCCTCTATCTCCATGCTACCCCTCAGTGGAGAAGCCCACCACTGCTGACCCATGTAGATGCTCAGGAGCTGTAAGGGAAAAACAGTAGCATTAATGTATGTGACCTACCCTGTCCTCCCCCCCATTGACAGACCAGGACCTACCATGCAGTGATGGGCTACCACCCATCTGGAATCCACCACCCGGAACACTCTCAATGGCACGACGCTGCATGCTGCCAGCAACCCGATCTTCTTGTGGGGTCAGGCGTTGCATGTCCGGCTGACCCCCACTGGTCTCAGACCGTGCTGCCCTGATGGCAGCCACCTTCTCCTTAATCCTCCGCCTGTCCATGCCCATATTCTTTTTGCACTCCTGCGCAGACCACTGGTGGCTGCCATGCAGGTTGATGGCTCCCGCCACCTCTTCCCATGCAGCAGCATGGGCCTGTGGTGTTCCCTGGCATCCACTGAGCAGTGGCTCCTGGTCGAGGTAGGCCTCAAACAGGGCATCTGTTTCTGCCTTGGTGAAGTTAGGCCTCCTCTTCCACCCACGTCCCTCTTCCTCTTCCTCCACCTCACAATCAGTCATTATTCATTGTGTGAGAATGACAGGTGTTACCTGTGACTGTGCAGTCCCATGCATGTCCAAAACACCACAGTCCACACACCCAAACAGCATGCAACTCACCACAATAGACTGTAGTAATCGACTATGGCCAGTGCAGCCCAATGTCGCAGTTTTATAGCGCAATGCATGCAAATGAGGCGAGGCACATTTTTAAGTGGATGCAAATGCAGTGTCTGCGCCATTGAATGGCTGATTAGCTGATCTGCATATGTCGGCTGAATATCACGCTGTTGCACTTTGCGCAATTGTGTTGAACGTGCTCAGCCAAGGGCGCAGTTCCGTGACATGCATAGTACACATCTAACTGCGCATGCCCGGGGTGATGATGCAGGCACCTGCTGCGCTGCTGATGTGCTGTGCATGGGAGGCAATGCAGGGCAAGGCCACCATTGTGCCAGTGGCACTATTGCGCTGTTCACATATATGGCACTGTGGCACTGGGGCACCATAGGCGCACTGGGGCCACAGCGCTGTAGGCCGCTAAAGGAGGTGGCACACAGGCACCCAATCACGCTACATGCATTGGGTTCCAGTCGCTCTGTGGCTGTCCATGCGCGAGAGACCCTTGACCCTGTGCCCGACATTTGCCCCCATGCACCATTCGTGTGGCATGGGTGCACCACTATCTCGCTGTTCGGTAAAAGCGCGATAGGGAATGGCAGCGCTGTACCATGCAGTATCTGCACGTGGCAGGCCATGCTGCTGAGCACCATTTTGACTCCAACTATCTGCTGAGATGACTCAGAGAAGGGCTGCTATGTGGAGCCAGGTGGAATTAGTGAATCTGGTGGCCATTGTAGAACCCCATGCTGGGGGCTGTATATGGTGATGCACCCCTGGACAGGGCCAGGAGTGCAGTTTGGCAGGAGGTGGCTGATGTGCTGGAGGAGGCCATGGGAATTGGGCGCATGGCATAGCAGTGTCACCACAGGTACAGGGACCTCAGGTGCAGGGATCCAGACATGCTTGCCTGCCTGTGGGGATGTGTCAGGAAGGGCACAATGCCGTGTCCAGGTAGGTGCCCCATCCATACACTGTTATCATCCATATGGGTATCACGGTTACATGTGTCAGGCACATGGGGGGGCCATCCAGTGTTGGCCGTGGTGGTGGTATCGGGGTGGGGGGGTCAATGGGTATGGCCGTGTGGGATTGCACACACATGGGGGAAGGGGGGACTTTGCTACAGGATTGTACTGATGTTCCTCTCTCCATATTTGCACCTTAGGCCCAGAAGAACGCAGGCTGGTGAGGGAGAGGAGGCACCGCCAGGAGGACTAGCAGGCCAGGAGGGGTGAAGGTCTGCAGAGGCACAGGGACCAGCCTGATGATGGTGAGTGCCTTACATCCATGATTACTACTGCATGCTGTGTAACTGGGCGGGCAACTGGGCATGTCCACCATCCATTGACACCACTGCCATGCACTCAACTTGTTACAGTCAGCACTGTCCAGTGGCACTGCATGTCTGGGAGTGCATCAGTGGTGGTCCATGCATGTACCGGGTACATGGCAATGCCACTGCCTTCACACCACATAACCAAGTCACTGTACGGCCACTGTGGTGCTGTGCAGGACATGGGCGGTGGGTGTGTGCAGTGGCCCGCATGGCTGTGGGTGCCTGGGTAGGCAGGTCTTGTGGACACGGTCACTGTGGGTGGTTGCACACCATCACAGGGGCGTGGCACATGGCTGTATGCCATGCACAATGGGTGGGCTGCAGGGGGCTGGACAGTCACATGTATTGACTCTGCTCCCTCATCCTAGGTGGACGGCAACTTCAGGCCATTGAAAGGGGACTGCAGGAGCTGCTATAGGTGGTGAAGGTGACCCTGGAGCTCCTTCAACAGATGGACCAACACGGGGTGAGGAGGCGTAGGAGACATCGGCGCCACATGGAGGACGAGCGGGGCAGACAATAGCCCATCCATGCCCCTGAATACACCTTCCCCCCAGACCCACCCTCACACCCCTTCTTCCCTCTCCTATATGTTCACCCCTGCCCCTTACCCACCCCCACCTGGTATGTGGCCCTTCCCCCCATTGTACATACTTGTAAATAGTTTTTTTGATTACCTGTTTTTATACATTTGTTTTGTTATGACAGCTGTGGTGGTCTCTGATTTGCAGTGGGCTACAGGTGCTCAGCTGCAGTGGTGTGCATGGCGTCAGGGGTGATGCACGCATGGGCGTGTGTGTGTGTCCGGAAGGGAACCGCCTATGGTGTGGGTAGGGGGATCAGTCACTGTCTGTGGTTTGTGTGTTGTTCTCTGTACACTGGATGCCTGTGTGCAGTGGTCCATGGTGCATGCACTGTCTGCATGGCACCCCTGTCAGACCGTCCATGGCTTGTGCAGCTGACACCCTTGCATGTCTGTGATATGCACAGTCTGCTGGCATGTCAGTGGTGGCTGTCCATACTGGATAACAGTTGTACCCGGCACAATGCCAGGTTGCCTTCCATCACCATTATGGTGCATGTCTGCCTCCAGTGGCACTGTGGCCTCTGCTGTTGTTGTCCCCCCCTCCATGCTGTTGCTTTTGTCTGTTGCAGGGGATGTGCTCCAGTGTCTGTCACTTGTGCTCCTGCTGCATGCTGGTGGCATACAGCTTCATGGTGCCTGTGCAGGGTGGCTGGCACACCTGTGCCATGTAGGGGTGCTGGATGTGTGTACATGGCAGCCGTGGCCACATGCCAGTGGCTTGGTTGACCCGCTACTGTGTCCCTGTGTTGGTGTGCCCCTGGGTATGGGTGGGTGTTTGTCCATGCACTGTGTTGCATCCTGTGTGGCGCATGCTTCCATGCAACACTGTGTGTGTCTGTACTGGCTGTTGTGGCCAGTGCTGGGATGGAATGTGTCCTTAGGAGGGTGTACAGGGTGCTGTACCACTGGTGGTGGGGTCCAGGGCATGCCCTGATGCATGTGGGGTACCTCATGTGGAGACGCATGGTCGGTCTCTCAGCTGTACCTCGGGGGGGACGTGCAGGGTGGCACTGTGTATGCTGTTGTTGCATTGCTGTCTGCTGCCACCCACTGCAGGGTGCACATGGTGGGGCTGCCTTCCATGGTTATGTGGTGCACAGGGTTGCATTGTCACAGTGGGGGTGGTGGCATGCATGGGGTGTCCTGCACTGTTGGGCAGTACTCCTGGGAAGGGTGTATGGTGATCATGGTGCAAGGTGTGCTCTGCATTGGTGGGATGGTGTGGCACTGGGTGGTTGGCCCTCCTTGTGTGCCAGTCACAGCTTGCCAGGGGGTGTGCTGGGGCACCATGGCCCGGCTGTGGGTTGGTTGCTGGTATGCATGGGCCAGTGGTTATTCCAGCTCTCCCCAGGTTGTGCAATGCATGGGGTGTGGGGGACGATGTCTGTTCTGCTGTGTGCTCCTCTGGCCATCTGTGGCGCAGGTGGTGGGACCCTGCATCCCTGGTTTTGCTGTTGCATTGCTGCCCTGCTCCACGGGGCGTCCCTGGTTGTGCTATGGTGCATCTGGACTGCTCCACTGAGTATCCCTTGTTGCGCTATGGCACATCAGAAATGCGCAACTGCACATCCCTGGTTGTGCTATGGCACAAGTGGTGCAATATTCAGTCATGTGCCGTAGGCGCATCTTGGCATGCGCAATTTTTGAATATCGCACTTCTTGCGCATGGGTGCAGTGGACTTGCGCTTGCTCCTGCTGTTGCGCACTTTTTGGGTGCAGTTTGAATATCTGTGCCTATGTATTTTAAACAATCTGAAATTATGCACTGCTGCACCAGGTCCACACACACAATCAGCAAAAAAATGCAAACAGTTACTGAAAGTATTACTGTGTGTATATTAGCACAGTCAGTTATAGAAGAAAAATATAACCAAAAAACAAAGAACTCCCTATTTCTTCAACATTTTTTTTATACTTTTTCTTTTTTCCTCCTGGTTTTCCTACCCTCTTGATCCTCTCCTTCAGGCCTCTCAATGTTCACTGCCAGATCCCAGACACATGATCTGCCCCTAGAGTGCCTCCTTCCCTTCTCTGCACAGTGGGGTCTGTCTGGTGTTGGTGGTCTGAGGTGAGCAGAGAGGTCGTCATCCAGGACCGCGAGGGTGATTTTTTCTTGTTTCTGTTTTTTCCCCCCTGTCCCATCCTCCTGGGGATGCCGGCACTTGGGACTCAGTCCCGAGATGTGACGTGCTGACACACATCTGGCCTCTCATGAACCGTACTACGCCCCCCCGACCCCTAGTATCGGAGCCGACCATCCCTTCAAGGACCGGTGCTTCCACTGTTACTGTCATAAACTTTTACACTTTCTACAGGCGTGTTATCACCTTCCATTAAACACTGTTGCTATTCCATTGTGAAACTCAATGTGCAATCTAATGCACCCCCTGCTGAGGCCTATGAAAATACTGCTGCCTCCTAAACATTTTGATCAACCTTTGGAAAATCTGAATGCATCAAATCTGAACTATGAATCTTCATCTAACACTTGAAGAAACCCTGGATTTATCCCTGGAACTGTTCATAGTTTATGCCTTGTGGACATTGACATTTCGTGTCCTGTTCAACTTACCAACTAAAAAATGCCATCCTTCAAGGTGGTATATTCTGCTGACATGGAACACTGTGTGGTGACCAACTATACATTCTTCTGATTGGACTAAAAGTTATGCAAAGTGAACATTTCTAACTTCTGTTTTTATTCCCTAAACAGGTAATAGGTTATACGGTAATCACACCTGTTCCCATCCCGGAACCAGATATCATTAAGTCTAGTCCTAATTATCTTGATGCTCTATCTCAAATTTTACTTATTTTTAATATCCATACAAACAACTTATTTTGTCTCTTCAATTTCTTTCCAATAGGACAGATACACATCTGATACATATTAGTATTTACTGATTGTTTTGATATTGGAAAACCCCATCGTGAAGTTTTATTCCAAATGTTTATAGTAATACAAGGTTTACTAACATTTTCCCTTATAATTACATTTTGTTGTTTAAGGAAAACCCTGAAATACCTGTGTGACCAGTTAATATTGCTCTGTCAGGCTCGTGCCTTGGGTTTGTAGACGAATGGTGCCGAACCTCCATCTTTTTGTTGTGTTGCCACTTTTGCAATTAGGGCAACAAAGAGGGGATTGTCACGCTTGGGTTATGCCCCCTATCGTGATACAGCTATTTTGCACTGACCTATAGTTATGAGCACCAATCATATAAGCATGGGTGCTAGGAATGTGCTTTGCTGCTAAGATATGCTAATATTGTCATGCATGATATATTATACCTCACTATAATACATTTATTTAGATTAGTTTGTCTTTTATAGATATTCCATATATTATCTACCTAATCACTGATAAGATGACTCAGAGGGATCATCAGTGATTATTGTATACTCATATTCTCATATAATTATATGTAGTGTATTTTACACTCAGATATGCCATGTAATAAGCCTGTCAGCAGTTCTTTGTCTCTAAGCAAGCTGACAGAGACAGAAGGCTTTTGTTGTGTCTTTATAACTGGTGTAAGCAAGAAATGTAGTTTGAACTGTCAGCATTTCTTTTGTCTAAGCTATAATGTTAATGGAAGCATATTCTGTCTCATATGATACTCATTAGTAATTCTGTTTCCTAAGTCATTATCCAATTGAGAATGACTTAGGACCAAAACATACTGTTTCTTATATCTGTAACTATGTTGTAATCTCTGTTGCTATGCTGTTATCTGTCGTATTTAGCTGTCTGCAACCCATCGTAGCGCTCTCGAGACACTACTGTAGCTGCTCTAGAAGGGCAGAGAGCTGGAGCTTGGGGAGAGATAGTATAAGATCTTAGAGAACCTAAGATCTACAGTTCTGGAGATTATGTACATTCTTCAGGAGTGGTGAGAAACCCATCTCCCTTGTGATTTTCTTTGTCACATGCTTGGCGTAAGTAGCATAATAAACTTTATTAGTACTCCTTGCTTGTTTATGAATGTTTCTTGGTAGACTCCGAGACACAAGAATCTGTATTATTATCATTTTTATTGTTTACCCTACACACCAAGAGTGTTTAGACAACACCACTAGCTCTCTACGGGAGTGTCAGACACTGGTGCATCCCGGGTATCTCACCCCTGAGGGAGGAGAGCATCTGGAGGGACGTTCTATCCTCCCTTCCCCTGCCAGCCCCCGGCTACCTGGGTCCGTTTCTGAACCCGGGTCACCAGAGTAGCACGAGTTGTGGCATCTAGCACCTCAACCCTCAGCGCCACCTATTTCTTCAACTTAAATCTACCTACATCACAGATGCACCCCTCCCCCAAAGCACACTTCCACCGTCTCTCGGTACACAGACTCAATGTTGTACATTAACATTCAAAATCCACACACAAACAATAAACACTCAATGATATGAGCACAGGAGGCTTTCTACAATCGATGAACTAAAGTTTGAGCAAAAAAAAGTTACTCAAAAAGGCTTTTTTTAACAGCTTTTAGAAGGTTTGAATCACAGAGAGCTCTCAGAGCAGACTGCCTCCAACAGCTTCCTGCGCACACTACCCTGAACTGAGGCTGTGCAGAACAATCTAGAGCCCATACTAACATACTAACATACTATTTGCCAGCAGATTAGGCCTTATGGTCTATCAAGTCTGCTCGAACCTAGATCCTTAGTTGGGTCTAGAGCCCATGTGACTTAAAATCCCATGAATCACTGCAAAATTCACCTTTGGAACTTAAGAACAAGGTGAAGAGAGTCAAAGTACATTGTTTTCAATGTACTTTGCCTTAAAATTGGTGTAGTAGTGGTTTGAGAAGTCATTGTTTTCAATGGATTTTGCATTACCTATCATAACGTAAAGTACTCCACTTTGCATTGCAGAGTACTTTGCAAATTCACCTTCACTCCTTGAATCACTTCACAGAGCGAATTGAGGCCACTTCGCCCACCACTATTGGTGACCAGGGTTGCATCATGTAGCCTGCCACGAACGAAGGCATGATGTTATTTACATATACCATCAAGAATGTATTAAGAACTGGCCCAGTGGCACTGAGGGTTGAGGCACTGGATGCCACACCTCCTGCCATGCCGGTGACCCAAGTTCGGGGATGGACTCGGGGAGCTGGGGGTCAGCAGGGGAGGGAGAGGAGTGAGCATCCAGGTGACTGCTCTCCTCTCCCTGGGGAGAGTTCCTGGGGCTGCTCAGTGTCCTCGTGACCTCCAATGGAGATTGGGGGTACTGCAGGATCACCAGCCAGAATAGTGGGGCATGGGAGTGTGGCAGATGTCAACAGGATAGCTGTTCGCAGACATCATGGCATGTCACACTCCCAGAAGAAAGCTTACAATATAAAATCCCTGACCTCAGGGATAGGCGATGGCACCTCCATCCACCCAGCTACACTCTACTACCGGTCGCACTCCTCTCCTGGGCCGAACCCAACCCGGCCTGCCAGATTATAGATAGAGCACCCTGGGTGGATAGAGCATCCCTACCTTAGGGGGCTCAGAGCCTGGGGGATTGCCAGGTTGGTGCCAGGCAGAAGGAGGCCTCTCAAGCACAGAGGTAGTGCTGGGGGCACAGGAGGATGCCAGAGAGAGTTCCTCGAAGTTTGGTGCAAAAATAGAATATACAAAAAAAAAAGAGAATGTATTAAGGTGCTTTTGCAATTGACAGTGGCTGCAATGGATAACAAATCTGTGAACAATCACAATAAAGTTTAATTTTGGGCGTGTCTCTTATTCATGGGATGGGCAGAAAAGGAGGTGACTCCCATGGCAGAAGCCAATTGTTAGTAGAAATGCAGTGAAATTTAATTTTGCCAGTGAAATTCTGGTAAAATTGGGAATTTTGCCCTTCAAAATATTTTGAGAATTTTGCACATTTCATGAAATATTTCATGGGTGTAAAATGCGGAATTTCACAGGTGAAATTCTGCATTTCATGTCTGCATTTCACACCACAAAATATTTCATGAAATGTGCCAAGTTTGCAAAATATTTCATGGAGCAAAATTTGTGGATTTTGCCCTTTTCTAATTGTTAGTAGAATCATGATATAGCCAGCTGGCTAAAACCTGTTTTGCAGTGTCAATGGCTCAGTATGTTGTAAACTTACCTCTTGGTTTAGAAGATCATAGATTGTAGCCCCACACCAAAAACTCTGGATAATGCAACACCCTATGGCACTGATCATAACAGTAGGGTATTTTCCCTGTATCCTGGACAACATTTCCTTGTTAATAAAACAGGTTGTTGAAACCTACCCCTCCCCGTATGTACCTCAAAAGTAGATGTCACAACTCAGTGTGCCTTTCCTGGTCAAAAATTACAATGTAAAATTACAAATTGAAATAAAGAAATGATAACAATATGGATAAGTGAATGTTTTACTTCACATAACATGAAACTGGATTTAAAATTTGTAATCCCCACATACACTGACCACTTTTATCAGAATCTAGTTATATATGTTTCTAACATTTATACCCAACTCATTCTCCCAGTCCTACTCTCAAGCAGTGCCATAGATACAAAAACTAATTACATATCTTTCTGTAAAGAATTGTATGCATCAGCATTAGTTTCCTCATTTTGTATTCCAGTATTGATTATGATAATCAGTTTCAGAAATGGAAAATATTCACTGGGGGAACCCACCCCCTTTGATGTAGGCTCAAACATAGTGGACAGGGGTCTGGGGGCATGTATCCTCATTATACGTTGCATTTGTTACACTTTATAAGGTTATAGTACATGGTTTGCCCCTATTGTGTATAGATTTCTTGAACACAACTTTCTTGTTGTAGGACAGTTCAAAGTTCACCAAAAGTTGTAGTATAGCAGTGACTCAAGCTTGTCTCAACAGTCTCTCCTTGCGATGCTCCCCTGCCTCCCACCTCATGCAAAACACAAATCTGACTCTTATGTTTTAAATTTTAGATTTTAAAAGTAAGCATTTTCCTTGTTTTTACTAAGAACAGAAGTCCTACAGCCCACTCCATTTTATTTACTGATGTACTATAAAACCTATATAGTATAAAAAACTATACGGGCAACCAAAACTCCACTTGGCATGTGTTTCCATCTCAAGCTGAGATGACATCAGGGACCTCTCAAGCTTTGCTCTTGAGGCCCCTATGATGTAATTTCAACCCCCTCAATGGAAGCACAGCCTTGCTGTGTATAGTTGCCAATACATTATTCTATACAAGTTACACCTTTTGGGAGGGGGGACTTTACACTGGAACTGTTCTTCCCCATTTTGCTCCTAGAATTGAATCAGGCTTTTTAATTTCTTTTATGGAACTGAGTTCTTTGCCCCCCCCCCATTTCCACAACAGATTATAGTAGGCTTTTTTCTTTTGAAGCTGACAATAATTTATATTTTAACAGGATATTGCCACTAGGCAAAGCCTGTTTGCTGACCATCATGTATGTAACTACAACATGTATAGTATGTTACAAGAAAACAACAGTACAACAATGCACAAATACAGTAAAATCAATATTCCAAAACACTGACATATCAAAAGACACCACTCAGAAGCAGCTGCCTTAAAGCTGTGATATGTAGCCATGTTACACAATTCAGGAGGAGAAAGTTTCAGGCAGTAGTAGCAATACAGCTAAATGATATTTGTTCATTACGCCCCTTCCCGTGGCTTTTCTCAGAAAATAACAAAAAAAATTCTGTATGGGAGATATCTTAGCAAGGCAATAGGAGGGTGCTAGGCCCATCATGCCTTTGTAGAGAAAGTCATATAACATAAAAACTTAGAAACTGATGACAGATTTGGTGGCCCTTCCAAAACCAGATAGGGATGTTTTGGATCCATCAGTATATCGCCCCATATCTATCTTGAATATAGATTACAAGATTTATATGGCAGTGAGGGCAGTAAGACTTGAGGCTATTTTTCCCTCACTCATTCACCTGGACCAGGCCAGATTTATTAAGCAGAGGAACACCAATGACAACACAAGGAAAGTACAGTCCCTCCTAGGTTACATTCAAACTAGACATATCCCCGCAGCTCTCCTGAGCTTAGATGCAGAGAAGACTTTCAACAGGGTGTCCTGGTCATTTTTATGGGATGCCCTACTAAAATATCACTTCCCGGAATATTTTCTAAAATGACTTCAAAATATTTACGCAACTCCAAAAGCCTATGTCCAGGTGAATGGTGGAATTTCCCCCCCCCATGTCCTCACTTCTTTTTACACTCTATATGGAACCCTTGGCAACTGCCTTGAGAGGGGTGGAAGGAGTGGAGGGGGTCCCCATGGGCCAACAAGAGTACAGAGTGAGCCTTTTTACAGACGATGTTCTCTTGATTCTCCTCTCTCCAGAGGAGTCCATTCCACGGGTGCGAGAACTCTTCCAAAAATTTGAACAGGTGGCAGGATTCAAAATTAACACCACAAAAACTGAGGTTCTCCTATTTAATTTTGCTCCCTCAGATACACTACGGCGAGCATTCATTCCCCTCGATTTAGGGGTCCTGGATCTTATAAATTACGAGCCTGTAACATTCACCATACAATCAGACCTAAACAGATGGTCAAAAATGCCCCTATCTTTCTTCCAGCAGATTGAGATCATACACATGAATATTTTACCCTGTCTACTCTACCTGTTTTATAACATCCCATTTTATCTGGCCTCCTTCTACTTTAAATCCTGGGATAGGATAATCTCAAATTGTATATGGGGGGAGCCATCTGAGAGTTTGTCTCTCCACTTTAAAGTTGTCTCTGGCCCAGGGAGGGGTCAATTTACCTAGTTTGCAATTGTATGCCAGATCCGCCTTTTTGCAGGTTCCCGTTCTATGGCTCTCTAGTACCTATGAGGCCCCATGGAAGACCCTAGAATTTGATATGAATGATCTGCATTACACAGGCAAGCTGCTATTTTCCTCTGGGGCAGATCCCCTCCACTTCGGGATTTTACTAGACCTACGTCAAATATATTTAGGCTGTGGTACTCTATGAAAAGGTCCTGGGGATATAAACAATTTTTTTGATAATGCCAAATTATCTCAGAAGACAAACATTTTTAACCCACGAGAACAGATCTGGCATTCACTAGGTGGTGCAGATTGGGCTTAATGTATGTTTATCAATTCCTGGGGAGGGAGGAAGTGTTTCCATTTGAGTCATTAAAGAAAGACTATGGACTTTCATCTGGGGATTTCTACAGATACCTACAGGTGCAGAACTATATCTTGCGCCAGAGAATCATCACTGCTAAGTTAGCTTCCTTTTTGCCCCCTACTCAAAGTGTTAATCAATTTTCTTTCAGGTAATACATGGGGACACCTGATGGGAAACAACAAAATTTTAAGAGAGGGCCCAGGGGACTCCACGCTTTCAATTTTGGAGGGGTGGAACAGGGACCTTGAATTGGAGATCTCAGATGTCTCCTGGATGAAGGCTGCCCTGTCTGCGGTAAAGGTCACTTCCTCCCCATTGTGGAGAGAATTTGCCTGGAAAAATAGAAGCCTATATTTTTGTTCCCCTGCATATTTGACTAAATACCTTCCAGACACCTTTGGACATTGTTGGAGGAGGTGTGGTTGCAGCCTGGCCGACCTGGGACATGTTTTCTGGGATTGCCTGCTTTTAATGCCATTCTGGTGCTCTCTGCAGGTAGTCTTGGGTGACTGCCTGGGGGAAACAATAGAACTAATAGTAGAATCTGTCTTGCTGTCCATCTATCCAGACCACTCCCCTCCTTGGAACAATTACCTACATGCCCATTGGCCACTAAGAAGGCAATAACCCATAAATGGATGACCACAGCCATTCCTTCGCTGACAGACTGGAGAATTATTGTGGTCGGTAAATATAAAATGGAGAGTCTTACCACAGAATTGCATGAGAAATCGTCACATTGCAGTACAAAATGGCAGAAATGGATACTTTATCTTGCAGAGGTTGACCCAGAGTTAGTTCCATAGGGGAAGAAAGGGATGGGGCTCTGGGACCTGTGTCATTTCTGGGCAGAGATGTTCTGTGAGATAGTCAAGCTATTAAGAAAATTGAGCTATCATAATTCCTTTCAGAGCTGAATATGTGCTTCAGCTCAAACAGACTTTTACCTTGTTAAGCTCAGACTACTATACATGATTGATTAATTCATTTAAGCTGCAGCCTCTTGCATCAATTGAAATGCTATTTGTGTGTCTTTGCTTTTTTCAATAAAAATCTAATAAAAAAAAAGAAAAGAAACTGATGGCAGATAAGGATTGCTTGGCCCATTTAGTCTGCTCATTTTCCCTACCTACTGTAAAACCACAGACCCTGCTTGATCTCCGCCCCCCCCCTTTCTTTGCCCTTAAGATTCCCTTATGCCTATCCCATGCCTTCTTGAATTCCAGTAAAGTTTTTGCCCCATCACCTCCACTGGGAGGCTGTTCCAGGCATCCACCACTCTTTCTGTGAAGAAATACTTCCTCACATCTCCCCTGAGCCTCCCCCCTCCAACCTTATAGCATGACCTCTTGTTCTTGAGCATCTTTTTCTCTGAAAAAAGGCTTTCTTCTTTAACCTTATTTATACCCTTGAGGTATTTGAAAGTCTCTAGCATATCCCCTCTTTCCCTTCTTTCCTCCAGGGTGTACATATTGAGGTCCTTTAGCCTCTCCTCACATGGCTTTTGATGCAGACCCTACACCATTTTAGTTGCCCTCCTCTGGATCACCTGTACTTTGTCTATATCCTTTTGGAGATGTGTGTTCTCCAGAACTGGGCACAGCACTCCAGGTGTGGCCTCACCAGTGATTTATACAGCGATATCAGCACTTCCCTTTTCCTGCTGGTGATACCCCACCCTATGCACCATAGCATCCCATTGGCTCGCCCCACTGCCTTGTCACAGAGTCCCTCTCTTTGAATCAGCAACAACAATGATGCAACAGCAGAGAGGTATAGTAGTCAGCACAGACAACAGTCTTGTATCCCTGCAATAAACCAAAAGAGGTTTTTATTGTTTACAAAAAAAACTTCAAAGTGATTTCAAGTCATATTCATAACTATTTTTTGTCTCATAAGTTACTTTTAAATTATAAAAACCTAAATCTATATTTTTTTTTTCCTGTCCTAGTAAATCATTTTTACATGGTATTCAGATTTCTGATTTAAATGGGCTCCCAGTTGATTGTGTGGATAGCTTCTGTTACCTGGAAATTACCCTGGATAAACATTTCACATTTGACCATCATGTTGCCCAGATAATTAAGGTACTGTAATACACAACAGATTGGGCATGCTATATAGAATGAATCAGTTTTTGGTTCCCGAGTCTCAGAGGTTATTAGTGAATAGCTTATTTTTATTAAAGTTTGATTATGGTAGCATTTTTAACCTTTTTTGACTGAAAATCTATTCAGTAGATTAAATTTACTCTACAATTCCATATGTAGGTTTGCTACTGGGTTGAGGGGATCAACATACTATTGTTTGTTGTATAGTTCAATGAGATGTCTACCATTCAAACAATGTGTTGAATTTAAGGCTTTGATCTTTCTGTATAAAATTGTCTTAGGCCTTATACAAACATATGAAGAAGCCAGCAGAAGAAGGCCATTTGGTCTATCAAGTTTGCTCATATTGCAGGGCCCACAGCTTGAGCTAATGTCCCTGCCCTCTCTCCCCACTCCTCCCATCCTCTCTACCCATGATCCTTACCTTCCCCATGCCTATCCCAGCCTCTCTTAAAGCTGCCCACTGTCTTCAATGAGATAACCTCTTCTGTCAGCGCATTCCAAGTGCCCACCACCCTCTCTGTGAAAAAGTACTTCCTGACCTCCCTCCTAAATCTCCCACCCTCCAACTTAAGACTGTACCCCTCGTGTTATGGTTGCCACTCAGCTTAAAGAGACTCTCCTTATCAACCTTATTTATTCCTTTGAAGTACTTGAAGGTCGCAATCATGTCTCCTCACTCTCTCCTGTCTTCCAGGGAGTACACGTCCAGTGCCCTCAATCTCTCCTCATATGCCTTACTCTGCTGACCTGCTATCATCTTTGTAGCCCTCCTCTCGACCTTTTCCAACAGGTTAATGTCCTTTCTTGAGGTGTGGACACCAGTACTGAACTCCATACTCTAGATGTGGCCTTATCAGTGACCTGTACAAGGGCAGTATAACCTCCTCTCTCCTATTACTGATCCCCCTAGATATGCATCTATCTTATGCCAAACAAAGTGAGTGAGAAATTCCCTAGATGTACTAATATGTTCTTTACTAGGTCTCAAAACAAATATGTTTTTTCCATTTCCCATTTTAACTCGACTTTTGACCTGAGATCTTTTAAATACAAACAGATTACTCATTATAACAGTTTACCTCAGGCTGCCTCAAGTGGTGTACGATTGTCTTCATTTAAATCTGGATTGTATAATATGTTGTTACTGGATTGCAACTGTGTATGTTTTAAGTAATGTTTTAATGCATTTGTTTTATGTACTGGTCTCTGTGAAAAGTGGCATTATTGCTAATCTGCTTACCAGTTTAAAAAAAAAATTAAAACATACATTATCTGCAGGGGAGATGCCAAAATTCCACTACTCCAGAAGTAGGTCATGGATGACCGTGACAGATCTGATCAGTGCATGTTGCAACTCACAGGCAAGCTGGGTGAGAAACAAGTTTCTCTGCACACTGGAAAAGAAGAGGTGGTTTAACTCCCCCCTGTTAGTGGTTTTTATGTTTCTACATCTCAAGCTCAGTTTGAGTTGTGCACAGTTTAGCTTGATGTCATGCTTATGAATGTTGCCAAGCTTTGTATGGTGGATCCCAGACCCATCTGTGGATTGAATATTTTTGAGCTCAACAAGTCTTAATGGAGAGAAGACCCCATACTACTTCTTAAGCTTTTATGATTTACAATACCAGGAAAAACACTTAAACATATAATTGTATCTCAATACTTATGTACTGGTAAACACTCCAGAAGTATTTTCCCCCAGAGAGAGATTGCGGGTTTTAATGTTTTTTATTCTCCCTGTGAGCTTGATCTCTGTCCGGTCTCTTTTCATAAAGCCTCATTTAAAAAAAGTTTACTTTATTCTGTGCTTATAGGAAACAAAAATTGACAAATATAACATGTGCTTTCTCTCTATAGATGACTTCCTTCCACCTGAAGAAAGCAGGTGTCTTTACCTCCAAATACAATAGAGATCTCCCTTTCTGGATTGTATCCTTCTATCTGGATGGGCAGACTGCTGTCTGAAAGTTGTTGCTTGTTTTATTTTTTAACTGGTTTATGCTCTCTAAGATCCTCCCCCCCCACAACAGTGCAACAAAACCACAATAAAGACACTTTTTAGCATCATTGCCCTATATTTAAAACATATGTGAATAATCTAAAACCGACTGTATAAATAAGCAAGTTACTGCACTATAACTAAGTATGCAGTACTTTATTGATCCCCACTACACATGATCCCATTCATGAAACTAGGACACACAAGATGCTGCAGAGTCTCTTATTTACTTCACATGTGGCATTTGCAAGGAAAAATTGCCTACCAGTGGCTCTGCAACTATCCCATGTAAAAATAATGAGCAAATCTGTGGTTTGCCTACACGAATGTCTCTAGAAATTGGGCACTGATACAATGTTGCTGTATTACACAAACTTAGAGACAATCTACAGTACTCATAATTAAGATTAGCAGTTAATACTGCCCTCATCAACAAAACAGACAATAATGCATGGACAGTCATAAACAACAAAGCTGTATTTTCATCGAGGACTTGAGATGACATCATAGGGACATCAAGAGTAGAGATGCTAAGAATTTTAACTATGTCAGCAAAGTTTGTGTGAAGTCTGGAACTTCATGGTACACATAGCAGGGTGAGGATTTTATACTTCACCCCAACTTCGCGTAGCAAAGTTAGTTTCTTTTTTAAAGTGCTTTAAAAAAAACTTTTGAAAACTCACCCCAACCCCACCAAATGTGGTATACTGTACCACCCCCTTTACACCACCCACACCCTTTTGAAAAATGTACCCCTGCCTCCACCCTTTAGCACTCACCTGGCCCCCGAAACAAATCTTAGTGAAGTTTGTTAATTTCAGTGCTGACCACAGTTACAGTCCATAGAATTAATGTGATGAAAATAGCACTTCCTCTGACTCACACACGTTACACACCATCCACACCACCCAGCTCCACCACCTCATCCCTGTAATTAACTGCACCCCACCACTCCGCCCCTAGCACCCAGCCTTCCTCCTCCACCAAGTCCCATTAGAATTAGCTATCAGGAATAGTAATACAGTACTTGAGAAGAAAGCCACCTTGCACTCTTCAGGGTCCACTACCAAATGAAAGATGAGGTCTCCCTCTAGGCACACCTGATTGGTGTAGCCAGTCAGGTGTTAGAGAGACATCACTGTTAATTCATTCTGTAGTGGACACTGAACAACATGTGATGGCTTTCTTCTTTTGAGGTACTACGTTACCATTATCAGAAGCTGTTTCTCATGTGGCTTTGGTTGAGGAGGGAGGTTAGGTGCTGGAGGGTGGAGTGTGGAGTGGTGGAGGTATGGCTAATTAGAAGGATGGAATTGGCGAAAGTGGGTTGTATGAACAGTCTTGGATGTGCATGGGTGGAGGGATGGGTTCTTTTCATCATACTGTGTACAGAGACTGGACCAGCAGCCAGCAATGAAATTAACAAACTTTGCTAGGATTTAAGGGGTTGGAGGGAGATGGGATCTAGATGGTGGAGGTGGGGTGGTAGTATATTGTTCAAAAATATCAGTGGGGTGGGAGGGTGGGCACTGTATGCCACAAAGGGTGGGTACATTATGGTCAATGCTTCTTTGTGAAAAAATAAGTAAAACACATTCTCGTCCATTTTCACCAATGCAGTACTACTTTGCCTGACAAAAATTACTTTTAATGGCACTTCACCAGCACTTTCAGCGGTGACATGCCACTATGTGCCATCTTAACTGGGTGAAGGTGGGCAATTCACCAGCCAAAAACTACATTAAGTACCCCCCTGGTGGAGCAAAGTTGGGGATACGTCACAAAATAATAAACAAAATGAAGTTCCCGAACTTCACATACCACTACTCAACACTGAAGCTCAAGAGGTCCCTAATGTCACCAGAACCACAAGATGGAAACACTTGCTGAGTTATACACTATATTTTTTCGGGGATAAAAATGTTGTTGCTGTGTTTTATCTCATAACAACAGAATAATCTCATTTTTAGTAATTCTGGTGAAAAAAACAATCACTCCCTGCACCCAGCTTGTAATTAGAAAAAGAAGAAGAATCAGCATTTATATAGCACTTTTCCTGCACAGTGTATCCCAAAGTGCTTTACAAGCAATGCTAGACTGGTAATGAAATGACTGAATGCGTAGTGGAGGCCATATTGCACATCAACACCCGCACACATTCTGGACAATTGCATGATCCAGTTTATGGGAAAGGGAATGTTGGCCAGAACACCAGGAATGTCCCTTACTCTTTGCAAAAAGTGCCCTGGGTTCATTTTTTATTTATTTATATCAGTTTAGGATTAATACCTTTGAGTCCAGGACTCATTTTCAAAGGTTCCAGGTCATTGTTGAACAAACATTACAAATATAACAGTGTTTACAGAGAATAGAAAACAGTTACACAGACATTCAAATACCAAAGAAATCTTACATATCCAACTAACAGTTGAAGAGGATAGGGTAAATAGGGTTCAGCCTTGTAGTTCACTATTTAGTTGGTCAGTCTAGCCTAAGGGGATAGGTGGTCAGCCAGGGATGGTGTTGTCATAGTGGAAGTGGTTTGTCAGCCAAGTGGTCTCGTTCGGGATGGGGGTTGATGAGATAAAATGGGGGGTTGATGAGATAAAATGGGGGATGAAAGGAGAGGGTTGGTGGCTGAAATTCTGCCATATTAGTGCAGGCAAGCAGAATTCTTTTTTATGTCAAGAAGGGATCTGAGCCCAGATTTAAAGGTACTAATCTTGGGTGATTCTGTAAGGTTAGCAGGTAACTCATTGTACCATTTTGGTCCTTGGTACAGGATGGAGTTCTGGGCGAGTTTCATCCTTTTGAAGGGAATCACCAACCTGTCTGTAGCCGTGCTTCTTGTTGATTTGGTGGGAACTGCCGGTGTAAAGAGGCAGCCTAGTGCAGGGGGAGAAAGCCCAAGAAGCACTTTTTTCAGAAGTAGGCAGGTTTGGTATTGTGCTTTAAGATGGATTGGGAGCTACCCAGTTTGGGTGTAGAGCATGCAGGTGTGGGTGTCCTGGGCAGCCCCTATGGTTAGTCGACAGGCCTTAATTAGTAGTGTGCTGACCCTGTTTAGGGCAGTTTTAGTGCCTGCACCATAGATAGGCAGCCCATAATCTATGGAGGACATCACTGAATTATTGATGGCACGTTTCAGAGCATCAGGTGTCATAGAGTGCCTATGGCAGTAGAGGATCCCAAGTTTTGTATTCGCTGACTTGACAACTGAGTCTATATGGCCGGAGAAGGTTAGTGTATCATCAAAGGTGATGCCCAAGTATTTGAACTTTGTTACTTGTTCCAGTGTTTCACCATTATGGTTCTGGATGAGCAAAGGCTGGTATTCCTTTTTGCTTTGGGAAGTAGAGAAGAGAAGACTTTTCATTTTTTTATGGTTTAGTAGTACTTTGTTTTGTGTGAACCAGGATTCAAGCTTGAGGAAGCTGTCTTGGAGTTTGGTTGTGATGTAGTTGTGATCTTTCCCAGCGACCGATATCACTGCATCATCAGCATAGAAAATAGTGCGTGCTGTACATCAGATGGTGCAGAGTTGATGAAGAGGCTGAAAAGCAGTGGGCCAAAAATAGAGCCCTGTGGGACCCCGAGGGCACTTCCCTAGTAGATGATAGGGTGTCTCCAAGTTTGACTCATTGTGACCTGTTTGTGAGGTAGCTTCTGAACCACAGTACCATGTCTGAGGATAGACCTGTTGAATGGAGGCAGTTTAGGAGTAGTTTGTGGTTAACAGAGTCAAAGGACTTCGAAAGGTCAATGAAGACTGAGCCAACTGACTCCCCACTATCTAAGGCATCATAAAGCTGGGAAGAGTAATCAACAAGGGCGGTAAGTGTGGAGTGCTTTCTTCGCGGAACCCATGCTGCGGTGGGCAAAGTAGGTTATATTTATCAAGATACTCTGTAAGCTGCTCCGAGACCATTCTTTCAAGTGCTTTAGAGACGGGTGGTAGAATGGATATTGGTCTGTAGTTGGACGTTAGAGTTTTGTCCCTGGCTTTAAAGACAGGTGTGAAATTGGCTAACTTCCATAGTTTTGGAAACACTCTCATTCTTAGAGATGCACTAAACACCATCGAGAGGGGACTGGACAATTCATTTAGGAGAAGACCCACAAGTTTCATATCCACTAGATCAGCCCCCATCCTGGTCTTGCCAAGAACCCTCTTAATGTGCTTGGTAGTTTCAGACATGGTGACCTGCTTGAAGAAGAATGGTAGTATTGCATCCTTTGGGGGGTTAAGAGGGGTAGTGAGGTGTTATTGGCCGAGCTGATCTTTAAAGTAGTCAGCAGGGAGTACTCCAGATAGGTCTGTGAAAGCATGGTTGAACTCATTTACGATGTCAATGGGTTCCTGTAGGGGACCATCCCTTGTTACTAGTAGATAGGGTGGGGTCTTAGAGGTCTTTCCTGTTAGGGATTTGATGGAGTTCTAGAATTCCCTACCAGAGCCCCAGCTCTTGCTTAAGAGGTCCTTATAGTAGGAAGCTTTTGCCTGCAGAATGAGCTTGGTGCAGGTGTTTCTAGCTACCCTGTAGGCAATCAGTGATGTAGGACTTACAGATGATTTTGCAATGTGCCAGAGATTGTCTCTATTCTTCATTAAACTGATCAGGAGGTTAGTGAGCCATGGGTTGGAGGTACCCCTGACTTTCTTTGTTTTGTACAGAGCAAAAATATCACAAGCATGGTTGAAGTCCATTATGAAATAATTCAAGGCCTCGTTACCATCAATATCTCTTACTTCTTAAGCTCTTTTACTTCCACCTGGACACCCACCATGACAGCACCAGGATGGGTAGAAGGGACCTCGGTTTAACATCTCATCCGAAGGATGGCACACCCCAGCAGTACAGCACCCCCCTAATACTGCACTCAGATGCTAGCATTTTAGGTATGAGTCCAATCTCAGTGTGGGACAAGAACCCATGACCTTTTGGTCCAGAGGCGGATGTGCTACCAACTAAGCCACACTGACACCTATTACCCACCCCATTGCAAGTATAAGTAGTTGTCTTAGTAGCCCCATACCCCCTTTACACACAAGAGACATACTCAGTGCTTTGAAGAAAATGGCCACAGCCATGTGTTTATTTGTTTTTGTTTTTTCACTTACTATGCTTTTTGGGCCAGGACTGTGACCCCAAGGGTCTGCTCCACCTAGTGTTCTTCTCTGGCTTATTCCCCAGCATGGGGCCTCTGGGGTTCCCTATGCCCCCTTCATATGCCCTCTTAGGTGCCCGGGTGGGCAGCCCTAGGCCAGCTGCATGGTGTTGGCAGCATGCAGTTGGCAGCAATAAGCTCATCCAGCTGTAACAGTCACTGCTGGGAAGGGTGACAGGACAGGTGGAAATAGATGTGTAACACACCATCTAGAGTAAGGATAAAAATGGTTAAGGTAAGCAAAAAGGTGGGAATAGGAGAAACACCTCATCTAGGGTAGGGGTAAAAATGGGACTAGAGTAAGCAAAACAAAAACAGGCAAGGTAAACAATAGCTACGTTGGGACTGGTGCAGTGCAGTGGATGTGGGGCAGCATTTTTCAGGGAGACTTTCTGGGGACTGTGGTGCTGCCCTATCTGCATGCTTCTCTCTGGGCTGAGAGTGGAGGTTGTTCATCTCCAGGTCGAGTTGGCTAGGATTCAGGAAGCCTCCTCCACCACCCAGGGATCACCAGGACTACCACCACTGCCTCAAAGGTTGCCAGAGAGGAGGGGTGGCTGGCATATGGTGAGCTCAGAAAGGGTGAGGGTGGTGCATCAGAGGAACATTGCCCAGATGGTTCCACTCTGCAACTCATACACTGCTGTGGCAGGGTAGCACTGTTCATTGGAGGCACCCACCTTAGTGGCTAGGGAGGATGTGGGGGTCCTCCATATGGAAGGCCCCCAAGGTGGGTACTAGAGGATTCCAGAGGAGGAGGAAGGAACTCCTGGTGAGGGACACAATTGTTAGGGGAATATATTTGAGGACAGGGAGGGAGGTGGTGAGGAAGGTTAGGTGCTTACCTGGTACCAAGGCTTGGAGGGATGGGAAGCAGATCCTGGGGATCGCTAGGGCAGTGGGATGGGAGGGAGAGATGGATGTCATTGTCCACTTAGGGACCAATGGGCAGACTGGGTGGGTCATAGGCCCTTATCTGCCAACAGTATCTATGTATCTATGTAATGACCTGGCTAGGGATGAGGTTAGGAGAGTGCAGGAGGAGTTCGGGGAATTGGGGAAGGGTCTTAGGCAGGTAGCATGCTGAATGGCATTTTCTGAGGTGTTGCCTGTCTATGACAGAGGGGAGGATAGGGTACTCCGTACCAAGAGCTTCAACCAGTGGTTGAAGGATTGTTGCAGAGAGGAGAGTTTTGGCAACATTGGGGACTGGGGTCCCACCTGGAGGGATAAAGGTCTATACAGGGGAGATGGCCTGCATCCATCCGGGAGGGGACCCACAGTCCTCAGTGGACAATTTAAATGCTATATTGGCAAGAATTTAAACTAGCTGAGGGGGTGGCAGAAGGAATCAGGAAGACATGAACTGTCCACCCCTATAGGCTGAAGTAGTCAGTAGGGAAAACCCTAAGGGAGGGAAATCTCCAAGGGTTTCTAATAGCAGGACAAGCAGAATGGTAGAAATGAGGAGGGGTGGGAGTGAAGGCAGGAGGGATAAGAAGAGTTGGAAAAAGGGGGACTGACAAGAAGGGTGATAGAAGAATTTGAAAGATCATGTGCACAAATGCTCGATGTCTGGGAAATAAACTCCTGAATTTCGTGGCCATTATGGCAGAGGCTGACCTGGACATTGTTGCCATCACCGAGTCATGGTGCAAGGAGAACCATGACTGGAATATAGCCATCCCAGGCTATACTCTGTTCATGAGGGACAGGGAAGGTAAGACAGGTGGAGGAGTGGCTCTTTATGTAAGGGATAGTATAAAAGATACAGAGACACAGGGAACACAGGGAGGGGCAGAGGTATTGTGGGTTACCCTAGAGACAGGAAACAGAACCGCTATTCACACTGGTGTAATCTGCAGACCTCCAACATGGGGGTGGTGGAAGCCATCCAAAAGATGGTAAACATTGGGGAGGTGCTGCTGGTGGGGGACTTCAATCTGCCAGATATGGATTGGAGCATCCCAGCTGCAGCTTCAGCTAGGAGCAGTGACATCCTGGACTCCCTGCAGGGGGCATTCCTCAGGCAACTAGTAAGGGATCCCACTCACGAGGGAGCAATGTTGGACCTGGTACTCACTAACAGGGACAGCATTGAAGACGTCAGGGTAGGTGACAACCTGGGGTCCAGTAATCACCAAACAGTGTGATTCAATATAACTACTGAGCCAGAATAGAACCACACTAAGGCAAGGGTCTTGGACTTCAGGAGGGCCGACTTTACAAAGATGGGGGAATGCCTCAGGAATGCCCTGGCAGGGGGATAGAACATAGGTGAGTGGAGGAACAGTGGACAACACTAAAAGGTGCCACAGGGAAGGCAACAAAGCTCTGCATCAGGCGAGTAAGCAAAAGCAAGAGGAAAAAGAGACCGCTATGGTTCTCAAAAGAGGTGGCTGGGAAGGTAAGGGCAAAAAAAGTTAGCAATGAGGTAGTATAAGGAGAAGCAGAGGGAGGAGGAGGATGGGGTGTGTCATGAGATGCAGAGGGAGGCAGGGAAAGCAGTCAGGAGTGCAAAGGTGCAAAGAGGAGAAAATAGCATAGGCAGTGGAGAAAGGGGATAAGACATTTTTCAGATATGTAAGCAAAAGGAGAAAGACCAGGGCAGGGATTGTAAGGCTAACGAGGGAAGGGGAGGAGTATATGGAGGGGGACCAGGAAAAAGCAGGCATCTTCAACAAATATTTTTGTTCAGTGTTCATAGAGGAAGGAGAAGGTGAGGGACCACAGTTAAGTGACAGGAGCATTGAAGGAAGGAAGGTGGACACTAGTCCATTTACAGAGGAGAGAGTCCTGAAGGAACTCCAAATCTGAAAGTGGACAAGACAATGGGGCCAGATGAAATACATTCAAGGATATCGAAGGAGCTCAGAGAGGTGCTGGCTGCACGCCTGGCAGTCTTGTTCAACCACTCACTGAAGATGGTTGTGGGACCGAGCACAATAGGGTTTTTTAAACATGCCTGGGACAGTCACAAGGAAACCCTGAGGTGGGAAGGAGGGATGAAAAGACACTGACCAGATAGGGTCAGAGGCTACAATTAAATATAGTGCTTACAGGCAGACTGGATGGGCCTGGTGGTCCTTTTCTGCCGACAATTTCTGTTTCAGTGTTTCTGCATGAGTGGTTCTGGAGGACTGGAGGAGAGAAGATGTAGTCCCACTTCACAAAAGTGGCAGCAGGGAAGAAGTTAGAAATTACAGGCCAGTCAGCCTGATCTCAATGGTGGGAAAATTAATGGAATCACTGCTGAAGGAAAGGATTGTGGAGTATCTTGATACCAGAAACTTACAGGATCCAAGGCAGCATGGATTCACCAGGGAGAGGTCATGTCAAACAATTCTGATAGATTTCATTGACTAGGTGACCAGGGAAGTAGATCATGGTGGAGCAGTGGACGTGGCCTACCTAGATTTCAGTAAAGCCTTCGACACCGTTCAACATAGGAGACTAGTAAACAAGCTGGACAGCCTGGGAGTCAGGCCAAAAATGGTAAACAGGGTAAGGAATTGGTTGGGGGATAGGTGTCAGAGGGGGGCATATGGACAGAACGCCATGGTCTAAATGGTTGCGGTGAAATCGGAGCGGTCTGTAAGTCACAAAGACATTTCGTCGCCAGTTTTTAAGTTGCGGACAACCCATCACAAATATAATGAATTATCCTGCGACGACACTCTCATAATGATAGCAAATGCCAGCCTCTTCAATGCAATGCAGTGCAAATGTTACAGCAATCATGCTTCACTGTTCTGCAACTATTTTCATCCCGCACTATTAATTTTTGCCTTAGTCACTACTCACCGCTCATTGATAAATCCACTCACTGCGTTCGCTTCATTTCCTTCAATTTCTGCACTTCCTTTGTTACCACTCTGTGCATCTGTGATTTCACCCCCCACATCCACATAAATTTAAAAACACAATGATCATTGTGCTTTTTCCTGTATGTGCTAGAACAATTATCCAGTATTAGCTGGTACTTATTGTGAACAATTACACAACACTATATACGAGTCAGTAGAACATTTCTTTCCATTCTGTCACCGTTTGCCATGGAATTTGTTTCTACTCAGAAAGGTAAGCAGAAGCTTGTCTTAGACAATTATCTCTATACAAAGGAGAAAGACAGAGCACAGGGCCTGTCTCCACACTTTGGGGGATACAATCACTCTGTAACCCTCAGAACACAATCATGTGCCCATTCATGGATGCGTTAAGGTGATATCAGCTAGAGCTGTCATGAAACAGCGAGCTGCAAAGTCTGAAGAGCCAACAAGAAATGTAGTTCATCAGGGGTTGCAACAGATTTCTGTTAGCCATGTCCACCTGTTAACCTCACAAGGTACACTACGGTGAGACATTTGCCGACAGCTTCAGCATGGAGGGCACAATGATGTTGATGTAACCAGTACTCTCTCACTGTCAGTGGGGAACCATTCCAGCGTTTAAATGAAGATGACATGCTGAGCTTTGCTAGTAACACAGATCTATCAGTGCTAAAACAATCAAAGCACTGGTTCTGTGATGAAACATTCACTGTTGCCCCAAGAGAGGATGATCAGCTTTACACTATTCATGCCCTTGTGAATAGTGTAAACAGGCCCTGTGTATACGCTTTGCTGCCTGGTCAAAGTGAAAGGGTATACCGCAAGTTCTTTATGCATGTACAAAACTTGATGGGTGAAAAGATGCAAGCATGCACTGTAATGACAGACTTTGAATTGACAACAATCAACATCATAAGAGAAATGATACCAACTGCTGAGCTTGTTGGCTGTAATTTCCATTTGGGACAAGCTCTTTGGCGTAGAGTACAACAGGAGGGGCTACAAAGTCGGTACATACAGGACGAGACATTTGCACATAAGATACGCTGCATTCTGACACTTGCGTTTGTGCCTGAAAACAGAGTGGAGGATGTATTTGAAATGTTGCAGGATGATCAGGAATACAAGGATGTACAGTGTCTATTAGGTTACTTTGAAGACACATACATAGGGCGACTAACAAGAAACAAAAAGAAGTGCAGTCAACCTCGTTTCCCCTGTGTCATTTTGGAACCAATACGAGCATGTAATATCTGATTTGCCACACAGCAATAATGCTTTGGAGGCATGGCATCATGCATTTTCATGTACTGTTTCTATAGCACACCCAACCTGAGCAAAGCTAGCACGCAAATTATGCCAGGAGCAGCATGCTGTGTCCATACAGAGGCGACAGGTAGAACTCGGACAGCAGGCGCCAAGGAAGCATTTAAAATACCAGAGAGTCAATAACATTTTCCATACTATTTGTGCAGATTTTAAAATAGAATAGAGATACAGTACTTAAAAGACATAGCCACAGTAATCGAAATTAATGTAACATAACAGCATATAGCCTTATTTGCACACTAATGATATTTATTGCTATTTTGAGTATCATACTTTGCTGTTTGCACATTGAACATTTGCACCTTTGCACATCTTACTAAGCCTTATTTGCACATCTTACTAAGCCTTATTTGCACATTAATGATATTTACTGCTGTTTGCACGTCTTACTTTGCTGTTTGTACATCTTACTAAGCATTATTTGCAAATTAATGATATTTACTGCTGTTATAAACAATGAACTGTTATAAGACTACTTTCAGACTAGATGCACTGCTGTACTACTGATTTTAGACTTGATTTTACACTCGATTTGAATAAAATTTTGTTACTACTATTTGCGAATTTATGTCCTAGTTTCTACATTTTAAACACGACTTTCTGTAATAGCGCCTATATTGAATTGCATGTTAAGGGCCCCACTACCATTTCTCCGCTCTGTAATGCTCGTGACTATTTGTCCGGCAGCAATATGGCCGCTCATGGGCAGAGGGTGGTGGTAAATGGAATTCACTTTGGGGAATGGAGTGGGACCAGCGGGGTGCCACAAGGATCAATACTGGGACTGGTCCTCTTTAATATGTTTATTAGTGACATTGTGAGGGACTAGAAGGGAAGGTGTGCCTTTTTGCAGATGACACTAAAATCTGCAATAGTATAGACACTCGGGGGAGGGATGAAAAGAAATCTAGGAAAGCTTGAGAAGTGGTTAAGAATGTGGCAATTAAGCTTCAATGTGAAGAAGTGCAAAATCATGCACATAGGGCATAGAAACCCAGTGGCAGAATACACGAAGGGTGGAGTGGTACTGATGATCACCAAACAGGAAAGAGAACTGGGGGTAATCATATCTGTTGATCTAAAGGTGGCCAAACAGTTTAACAATGCTGTGGGGAGAGCCAATGGGATGCTAGGGTGCATAGAGAGGGGCATTTTCAGCAGAAAGGTGATGATATCACTGTATAAATCATTGGTGATACCTCACCTGGAGTACTGTGTCCAGTTCTGGAGACCACATCTCTGGAAGGACATAGACAGCATACAGGCAGTCTCGAGGAGGACAACAAAAATGTTGCAGGGTCTGCACCAAAGACCATATGAGGAGAGACTAAAGGACCTCAATATGTACCCCCTGGAGGAAAGAAGGGAAAGGGGGGATATGACAGAGACTTTCAAATACTTTACCTCACGCTTATAAAAAAGGTACAATAGGGAAGCATTTTTCAGAAAAAAGATGCTCAAGAACAAGAGAACATGCAGTTGTTTCAACAGCACCTTATCCCACCTCTAGTCTTTGCTTTCCAGGCTGTCCAGACTGGTTCACTACCCCTTCCATCCTGGCATTACACCATTATTGCAGCTATTCTGAAACCCCTAAGAGACCCCCGGTATCCAGCCTCCTACCATGCCATATCTATGTTAAACTGCGATTTCAAATTATTTGCCTCTATCCTGGCTCATAGAATAGATTTGCCATTACCCCAACTTATAGATCCTGATCAGGTAGGATTTATTAAGAACATGCAGGCTCATGATGCAGTTAGGCATACCCTTCTCCTTTTAGACTTTGCTACCACCCGACACATGCCATTGACCCTATTGGGACTAGACACCGAGAAGGCATTTGAAAGGGTCACCTGGCCCTTTTTATGGGCAACCCTTGAGCATTTTGGGTTTCCATTGGCATTTATTACTCACATTCAAAACCTTTATGGCTCGACGAAGGCTTATGCTAAGTTAAATGGCACCCTTTCTGATTATTTTTCTCTTACCAGGGGTACCCATCAGGGGTGCCCCTTGCCCATCATTATTATTTGTTTTATATTTAGAACCTTTAGTTGCTGCACTTCGAGCCCACCCCCAGATTGAGGGTATACCTATAGGGGGAAGGCCTTACAAAATCTCGCTTTTTGCGGATGACAGTTTGCTTACTTTGTCATCACCAGATGAATCTATTCCAGTGGTCTGGGAAGAGTTGGAGCACTTTGCTATACGTTCTGGATCAACAGCCAAAAAACTGAAGTACTGGTATATCACTTTAAACCTTCCCTGGTCCTGAAGAATAGATTCCCTTTTAAATGGTTTAAGATGGAAATGAAGTACCTTGGTATAAAGTTAACAAAAAACCTGTTGCATACTGAGCTACTAAACTATGAACCTCTAATGCAACAAATTACAGAGGACTTAACAAGGTGGTCCCAGCTTCCTATGAGGGTATTAACTCGGGTGGCAGTTATTCAACAAAATATCCTCCCTAGAATATTATTTGTTCTTCAAACCCTCCCAATTTTCCCCAGTAAAACTTATTTCCAGGCTTGGGACAGATTGGCTTCGACATTTATATAGCGGGGAACTCCCCCAAGAGTTAGGCTCCCAATTCTTCAGCTCCCAAAAGATTGAGGTGGATTAAATCTCCCGAATTTTTATCAATGCGCCTTAGCAGCTCAACTTCATATAGTACTGTATTGGCTTACCCTGCACTATGATGTCTACTGAAAGTGTATAGAACTTACTCTTAATGGTATACAAAATATTCCAGCCTATGCACTGGGGAATACTCCCAAGTGTTGCCCATTAACTAAGCTTACACAATATACAGCTGAACCATTTAGGCATTGGCTCCAGATGATGAGGAAATACTTGTCATCGGCAGAGTGAAAATTCCTAAACCCCTTGGCATATGACCTGTATTTTTCCCTAATAAATTGGACCAGGCCTTTAAGACGTGGCAAAATTATAATATTACTCATGTTTTCCAATTGGTGGGCCCCACTGGCCTGCTATCTTTTATTTCCTTACAGACACATTTCCATCTCCCATCTACGAAATTTCATAGATTCTTGCAACTAAAATCATATCTCCAGCCCCTGGAGGAGAGCTTGGCCTACATGGCCACACACCCATCACCCTTGGTATCACTCATCCAGCATCATTTGGGGAATCTACCCAAGAGACATATTATTAGAGTATTATATAAAGCTTTGGGACTTAGTTGTGTGGATCCCATGGACAGGTGGAAATGTAAGTGGGAACAGGTACTGCAGTCTGAGATACCTATATCAGCCTGGAGCAAATCTGTAGGCATAACTTATAGGGTGTCCACGGCATTGTACTGGAAAGAGTATGCATGGAAGTTTAGAGTTCAGTACTTTCAGACCTCACCTGTGGTGGCCCATTATGAGATGTCCTCCCTAGGAGAGTGCTGGAGAGGCTGCGGTTTCAGTCCAGCCGACCATGAACATGTCCTGTGGTCGTGTGCCAGTCTCACACTGTTCTGGAGAGAAGTTTTAGATGTTATAATTGCAATTTATGACTGCCCTGAACTCCTCACCCCAGCTTATGTCCTTATGGCAACCCCGCCGGAGCACTGTAGTAGAAATGCCCTGCTGGAGCATTGTAGTATAAATACCACCTTGCATAAACAAATTACACTTCATTTGCTAGCTGCCAAAAAGGGTATTACTAAACTCTGGCATACCAACAAAGTGCCCACTTTGGAATCCTGGAGAGCACTTACTCTGGAGATATATGCACTGGAGTGCCTTTCAGCATGGATCTTTAATCATTTGAAGTCATTCAAACTTTGGTGGCACAAGTGGATCCTTTATCAGTTAGAGCATTACCTGGATTTTGCTCTATGAGATGAATCGTGGGTGACCTGAAGATTATAGTTATACATATTAAGTAGATATGGAGGCTTCTTTCTTGAGGTTCTCAACTTTGTGTTCTGTACTTGTTTAAGTTGTATGTTGGGCTATGGGGGCCCTCTTTCACTCCCTCTTATGGGTCCCTGTCTCCCATCTTTTAGCCATGCAATTTGTCCTGATATGCTCTTGCTCGACTTGTCTGGAGGTCAACTCTGGTTCCCTTAGTTCCCTGTTGTTGTTGTTGTAAATATTAATCATGTCTTTTTTTTTGTACTTTGTTATGAAATTGGTGTTCTTTGTTGTCTTAAGTTTTGATGTAAAATCATGCTATTGTATTGGTACACCTGTATTAGTATATAACTTGGATTGTCCAAATGATACTGATGCTATGTTTTATTTAGTTAGTTGGGAATGTCCATTAGTTATTCAGCTATTTTGTTTTGATGTAGGTCCACCCAACCTAGCAGTGGAAAGGTGGGGAGGGCCAGGGTTTGAGTCCCTGCTAGGGAACCTTTTTACTTTTTTTTTGTGCACCAAGGACAAGTGCTGATCGGGATATTCTTCATGCCTCTGTGTCTACACCCCCTTGGAGTTGATTATAATAATTCCGGGGGGTGTAGGGGGTGAAGCCCCCTCAAGTGGGGGTGGCGGAGGAGAAGCACCCCCCTCAAAAACAAAGAGACCATTCAGGCATGTGCCATTTCTGTTGCTGTGGAATTATGTGCTGCCGCTCTGTTGCTGTATGCTGTTTTCCATGTGCGGGTGTGATGTGCATGGTTTCATCTATGACATAATGACCCCATGCTCCTCATCCTATACAAGACCCTTGGATGAACAGCCTTCACTTCTAAGTCTCATTATTTTACACCACCATCATGATTCTTTGCACCTGGCCTGCTGTCCAACCTGGTCGATACCTAAAAGTTTCATCAATGGACTCATTTGATAGCCTTGAATCTCTTAGTCTCTTTTTCTTTTATATATACTGCATTTTGTAAACATCTTTTGTAAATTTTGTGTTATGTTTTTTTTGTACCATTTAAATTTCTTGAATAAAGACTAAATTAAAAATAAAAGAACAAGAGTACATGCTATGAATCGGGGGTGAGACTCAGGAGATGTAAGGAAGTACTTCTTCACAGAGAGAGTAGTGGATGTCCGGAACAGCCTTCCAGTGTAGGTGGTGGGGGTGAAAGCTGTGGCTGGATTCAAGAATTCATGGGATAGGCATAAGGGAATCTTAGTCATTAGGGAAGGGAGGGTTAAGCCAGAGATCAAGTAGGGTCTATGGTATTACAGTAGGTAGAGAAAATGGGCAGACTGGGTGGGCCAAGTGGTCCTTATCTGCTGTCAATTTTTGTTTCTGTTTCTGTTTCAGCTGTTTTTCCTAGAACTTTCGGGGAGGCATGGTGTGCAATAGCGCAGTGGCATGAACATGCCAGGCACCTGGGACACCTCCTGAATGCAAGCTGTAGCTGGGTCACCTGGTGACAGGACATCCTGCGGTCACACAGGAGCCCTGCACCAGGGATACAATACCCCCACAGAGGTGGAGAGCATGCAAAGGCCGCTAAATCCACCTCATCCTGGCTGGCCCTCTAGCAATCCTGGTCTGTTCCTGAACCTGGGTCACTAGTGTCATAAGGAGCAGCACTACTTCTGCACTGGTGGGTCAGCCAAGCCATGTGTTTATTTAAAAAACAACTTGCAACAAGTAGCATGATGTCTGCAGCTAGGTAGTGTCAGTAAGTCTTTTAGGATGGTCAAAACCATTGACTGGTCCACCCACTTATCCTACATGTGACTATCCAGGTGGACCCATGACCTCTGGAGTGACTATGTTCTCAGATGCATAAGGATTGGCTCCTGAGCCACTTCCCCATCAGAGGGCATCACACACACAGGCCAAAACCCAAAGAGACTATCCTCTGACTAGCCTGTAGGACTCCACATTGTCAGGGACTCACCTTCTGTCAGCCTCAGGAGGAGCCTATCTGTGTCAGTAGCAGGTTCCCCCCATTACTCCCTTTGTACACTATTTCTGAGATTACTGAGATTACCGTGCCACCACAGGATTACTACAGTCAGTCCCACTAAAGTAAGCCATGCTAACAGTTTTCCAATGCACCCTATATACAGTATCTACTAAAAAACTACCATTTCCCAAGTTAGACAGATGCAGCCCATCCTTAGCATACAGCTCTGTCAACTTGGTCATGATGTCATCATGCTATTGCACCATTCCACCCATTGAGCCCATCAAGCTACACTTTGACATGTTAATCATCCTGCGTGCTTTCTCCATTACTGTGGGATTCCTTGTATGTTGACATTTCTGTCTTTGTACGATGTGTGATAATATCAACACTACCCATGGCTAGGTGTTACTTAAGACCAACAGGTCGTCCTTCATCTGGCAAAGGAAACCCAGCAACTTCACCAGCCCCAGGTCAGTGCCCCCAAATGAACCATTAACACTCCAGGAGAACCACACTGATGAGCTTCAGCCATGATCCATGGAAGGATGTTGTGTCACCTGTTCCTACTGGTGCCCCATTCAGTGCACCTGCTATGGATCCAGGAAGAGGTTCTCATCTCCCAGCCTCAGCCCTTCTGGCTGCCAACTGCTAGTAAACAAACAGTAGTTAAAGCAAATGCTAATGCACATACTGCTTAAGGGTCTGTAACTTCCATCACCCCAAGGCCTGTATCTGGGTGTCTATCAACCCTTCTGCCCTGTGAACAGGAGAGGTGAAAGGGCTTGGAGCTTCACTAGCTCACCAGCTGGTAGGTGCTCACATTCAGAGAGTCAGACGTAGAGGGAGGTAGACTGCTGGGGATAACCAGTGCTTCCCTGAGTAAATGGCACACCATTGTAAAAGCCACACCATAAACTGCTTGCAAAAATTAAACAAAAGACAGCTTACCTTAAGCTTGTCGAACTTTATTGTAGCAGCATATAAGTGTTGGGAAAATCAAATACCCATAGTCAAAGTGCAGGTGCATGCAGAATGAACTGTATGACAGAAAACATAAAAACAAATTCACAGCTGATACCCACTAGTGATCCCGATGTGGACTAGGTGGCCTGCAGACATACTGTGTACCAGCTGGATCATGCACAATGTGCTGACATTTTGGCTATTTTACTCCCTCCGAGCTTAGCCGTACAGTTCATTCTGCATGCAACTGCACTTTGGCTATGGGTATTTGATTTGCCCGACATTTTTATGCTGCTATGATAAAGTTCGACAAGCTTAAGGTAAGCTATCTTTTGTTTCATTTTGGCAAGCAGTTTATGGTGTTCCTTTTGCAATGGTGTGCCACTCACTCAGGACAGTGTTGGTCAGCCCCAGCAGTCCACCCCCTCTAACCCTTCTGCCCTCAGATTAGTGGCTGCCCCAATGTGAAACAAAGTGGTTATTGAACTTGGCTGAGTTCAACCCCAACCCCTTTATGACCCAGCCAAGCATGTATTGGAACTAAAATACTGTCAGTGGGGTACTGTCTCAATGTCAGAAGACCCCCCACTTCCAGGCCTCTGTAGTTCTGACCTGATGTCTCATGTTGTCCTCGAGGTTGCCCTCAGGTTGCACATGCAAACAAGTGCAGTTCGATCCATTTTGCTCATCTGGATCTGCATGAACACCCCCTTGGTTGTCAAAGCCACCTCTTCATATGCAAAGACTACCTCTGCCCCAGCCACCTTGTTTGGCTACACCAACTCTGACACTCAGAATGCCCCACAGATGCCACCAAAAAGGCCATTCTAAACAAGAGTACTTCTGATGTTGATGAACACGACTGCACCAATTCTTTCCAAACCTGTTCTAACAGGCCAGGGCTAATTGCATACGGGCTGTCAATACTCTTTGGTGTTATATGTGCCCATCCTTCTAACAACTTGTGAAGACAAAATGCATGCGTGTTGTCCTAAGACCCAGGGAGCTTGGAAAATCAGGCTATCACTGCCAGATGTTGCCCCACTACATATGATGTGAAGCCATCCCACTTTTTCTGAACTACATACTGGCATAGCTGGTTTACCAGTAGTGGTCATACATTTATCCACCCTTATGCTTGCCATACACTCAAGAAACCCTCCACCTCCCTTATGCATGCAGTCTGCATGATCAGAGCTAATGAGGTACTGATTAGCTTCCAGCTCACCAATTTCCATAGGAAGGCTAGGGCTTTCCTAGTGTGCTTCTCCACTTCAAGTGACAGTTCCTGGAGCCTCTGCCACTGTAAACCAAAAGAGCAGAAACAATATCATTATCAACTCCTAGCCCCTGCAGCACCTTAAACTTAATATTTAGCATCAAGCACTTCAGAACAAAAACCCTCATGAGGTCCCTGATTGGCACCTTTGCAGCTGGCATCCCATTATTGATGTGCACTACTCCCATGTTGTCCATTTGGAAGATGACCTTACAATCTCAGAACTGGTTGTCCCATGCCCACAGGACCATCACTATAAGAAAAAATTCCATCAGGGTGACATTTTTTATCACACCTGCTTACCACTATCTCAACAGTCACTGTTCCACCCTCCAAACTCCTTGGATGGTCTTCTTGAAGCCAAAGTCCCCAGATGCATACATGTAGCCCTCTTTTCTTGGCTGGTAGTGACTGTCAGCAGTTTGACACACCATTAAAACAGTTCAAAAAGGCGATCCATACTGCTAGATCCTCTTTCAAGCTCTCATCACTGGGACCCTGTGATGAGCTTAAGACAGCTGGCCCCACCTTTGCAGTTCTTCCCAGAGCAGTCCTCTCCATAGGATTTACTTTTTTCATGCAAAACTGAGGTGACCTAGCAGTTGCAGCACAAAGTTATTTTGCATTCCTCTGCCACTTTGGCCAATATTTCCCCAGGACTGGTACATTCCCAGCTGGCAATCAGAAAACAGTGACCTGTGTGTCAGTCTCTGTTCCCTGAAAGGACAGAACAGTGAATGGCCCTTCCTTCTTGGTCCTTGCAAATGGCATGCAAAGTCTCCACACACCTCCTGAAACACCTTCAGGAGGGGCTCACGTTTAATGGAGCTAGCCCTCCCTACAAACAAGAAGTCATCCAAATAATGGACCAGACCCCCTCCATCTGATAAGCCTTGGTTGTTTTCACCCAATGCAAAAAATTATGAAATGCTCAAACTCCATCCATGCCACAAGGCACAGCATGTTCATGCACCTGTCCACATAGTACTTCCCATCAAATATCATTTCCAGCAGGTACCTGTCCTCTTTGTGAACTGGCAATAGACGAAATGTGGACTACTTAACTGTTTCACCAACAATGCCCATTTTCCCACTGCCCTCACCACCTTGACAGCTCTGTCAGATAGTACATACTGTTTGACACCATCTGAATTATGGATCAACATAGTCATTGGCAGAATCCCTTTCTGGGTAAGAGAGGTAGTTTATCATCCTGAATTCACCCAGTGCCTTCTTGGGGAAGAGCCCAAATGGGGATACTTTCAAGCATGGTAAGGGGGGGCTGAAATTGGGCCACTGATCTGCTGCCACCTCCTTTTGTACTGCTTTTCATACCAGGTCTGGTTGCCCCTTGGTGGATATCAATTTCTCAGCCTCATATCTCGACCAAGGTCCCTTGCACAGAATTCTAAAAGTTACTGTGAAATTCCAGTTTCCAGAGAGGTAGAAGTGATTCAAGTTTGAGGAGCCACAGCATTTTTTTACAGCATCAAAATTCCAAAAAGAGCGAGGCTCTCTGAACAAGGTACTCTCCAAGGCTTGGATAAAGATTAAAACATTTATTTATTAAAATACATACAGCAGAAAGGACCATCTGCCACCACCGCTTTGCACCAATTGATAGCACTTTATCAAGTGCCTTATTCAGTGAGCCTGGCTCTTTTTCGAATTTTGAGTCTACTGTGAAACCCTACTCTAAAGAAAAAGCAGTTGCATGATCTGGGTACTGGGCCAGCCATGGCCTAATTCTGTCAATCCTTCTTAGCATTGTGAGGCATGTTGGACCACTTGTGAAATGGCTGGGTGGATACTTCAACCTACTTTGCACTGAGCGAAAGAATGAAGCCGGCTACAGGCCCTGCACTCATGTTTGAACCTACACTGCTCTGTCTTACACACCCCTTGGTTGTAGTTATAACAATACCCATTCACTGCCCCTTGCTCCAAGGTAAAACCTGTGAGTCTCTCTCTTAGGGAACAGGACCCTCCTGACTTGAAAGCCATTTTTAGTGTGCTGGACACCCCCATGCTCAATGGCCCACAGCAAGGTTATGTCCAGAATGTTCTAGTGTCTCTCCAGGTCTGCTTGCTTCCACTGATGAAACCCTTTGTCATATTCCAGCCACCCCTACCCAGGCTTACTCGCATAAATGGCCATGACCCTGCTGTAATAATTCTAAAGCCAATTTGCCATCTTCATGTTTGCATGCTGTATAGTCCCCACAAAGACTGTGAATGCTGCTGACAGTTCTCCCAGGTGTGGCTGATCTAGACCCTTTTTATTTCTAACCCATTATCCTTCTCTTTCTTCTCTTTTTCCTCCTCAGGCTCTCTAGGAGAACTCAGGAATTTGAAAATATCCACATATTTCCCACTCAAAATCTGAAACCTCACCTTCTCAGTAAGGTGAGAACTAACTGACTCCCACAAAGCCTGTTGTCAGAGAAGGTACCACTATCTGGACTCCAACTGCTGCTACCTGAGGTATGCCTAATCCCAGGGTTGGTAGCACTGTTTATGCACCCTGCATGGGGACTGAACCCATCCCCTGAGATAAAGGTCCTCCCCTACCCATGCTTGCCATTCCACGTATGTGAGAACTCAATCAAGCTTCTGCTCTAATACCAACTGCTGTGAATGTGATTCTCCCACTGCATTCCTCATTACCCCCATCTAGGCAGTGGACAACTGAGCAGGTGCCATCAGTTGCTTTCTTCAAAAGTGCCTGCCAAAAGGCCCTCATCTGTTCACAGCTCCATTCTCCAAACTTGGGCCTACCTTGATCTGGGGTGACTGGCCCTGGTTGTGTTGATGCTGCCTCTTGGGCTGACTTGGCTTCCTGTTCACAGACTTCTTGCCTGCCAGCGGCCATGGTGCTGGTGTCCTTTTCTTGCCCTGTGCCTTGGGGGTTGGTTGCTGGAGCACTCTTCCCTGTCTGGTAGCTTGCACTGGTGGGGTTGTCTGAGCTAGAATCCCCAATGGCCCTTGACCCTCCCCAGTTTGCAAAATCTCCCCCAACTTTGAAAACTTGGCATACCACCATACTTACCTCTTGGCTGAGATACAGCCATCAGCTGCTTCTCAGGCTCCTCCATCCTCCTCTGTGGCACCACTTTTCATTTTCCAGATATCTCAATAGCCCTTGCAATTTGTAAAATGCAAACTCAGAGAAACTGCTCTTTGCATGCAGTAGCTAGATGTCACCTCAGAGATGCACTGTGTTAACAATGTGATTGCTAGTATTTATTTATGTATTTATTTATTTAGTTAGTTTTTGTTTACTAGATTGGGTACACTAGGCAAGTAAATGCCTGTTTACAGGTCTGACTGGGGAGAATACAAAAGTAAAAAATAAAAAAAGTCAAACAATCAAATGCAAAGAACAAATAGGAGCCAGCAGAATTGCCAAGTTATGTGGCATGAAAACATGAGAAACAGAGTAAAATGAAATGAATAACAAATGGATCAGCTCCCATAGGAGTACAATTCAGTTAACAAAACAAAAGTAGAGTGAACACAAAACTGACATACTGTACATGTAGGTGAAGCTGGCTGGACATAGAAGTAGGATGTGATCACAAATCTGATTAACAACCCTTACTTGAGGTAGATAATAGAGGACATTTTCAGCACAAAGTCCAAGCAAGATGTCAGGAGTACTATCCCAAGCAAGAACAAGTGAATGATCCCTTTAAGCATCTCCAGAGAGCACCATTAAACAGCCCATGGGATTGAAGACTGCAGACTTCTAAATGATGGGAGTTCCAAAATATTCAGGACAAGGTGGAGAAGGCCTGTTTGCCCATCTTAGTGGAGCATTTGGGAACATGGAGGAGTGATGCCTCAGAAGATCTGAATGAGTAGGACTGGTGAAAAGTGATGGGGAGGGTTAGGGGGAGGGGTAGAGATGAGGATCTTAAAAAGCTTATAAATAAAACACCCTAGAGAAAATGCTGGGACGAGGAAAGAGAGAGACAATCCAGGGGGGCATAGAGGGAGCAGTGGTGGGTTGGGGGGGAGGATGCCAATGAGAAGCAACAAATGTTATTTTAGGTCATCTCCCACTTGTGAAGTGCTGCTTTGGAGGTGTGACAGAAGACCAGTTGGTCATATTAAAGATGAGGGAGGAGGACATCAATTTAGGGGAAATCAACTGGAATATTCTCACTGCTACTTCAAGCAAAGGAAAAAAAGCATCTATCAGCCTGTGGACAGTTGCAGTTAAAGCAGTGTATACAATCACCCATCAGGGACGATAGGATCTTAGATCTAGTTCTTTGTAATGAACATCTGAACCTCAATAATATCTCTATTGAATCCCCAATTGGCAACAGTGATCATAATTTATTTATTTATAATCTTGGATTACAATCTTGGAGTCAAAAGACTCTTTTACAAAGGTTCCACATCAGGGTAACAAAAAGACATAACATTACATAGCAGTGCAGGGGTATGGGGACGAAACAAAAATACAAGAAGTACTGTATATGAGACAGTAAATATATGGACATTAAGGCAGATGTCAGTTAAGCACTGGCAGTTACAAATTATCTGTTTACATTGTGCAGGCTATGGTAAAACCAAAAATAAAGCAATCAATTGGTGTTGATCTTGTCAGAGTACATTTGTGCAGGAAATGTATAGCCATGAGTACAGCAATCAACAGAATGTTGATCTTGTCAGAGCAGAATTTGTACAAAGGCAGTTTTAGACTTAATAGTACATATTGCGCAGGACAAGGCATAACCATTGAAGGGTAGTCAGCAGATGATTGAGCACATCGGTTAATGCCAGGGCAGAGATGGTGCGCTAAATGGAACAATCACATCTAATGAGCATCACGAGGTGCTCCTTGAGCATCCTCTTGAAGGGGCCCAGTGTGGGTGTATCAAGAACTTCAGGGGGGATGGCATTAAGCAGGCTGGGAGCCTGATACCTGAAGGACCATTGGGCCTGGGATGTGCAGCAGAAAGGGGTCTGGTAGGAGATACTGGTACCATTCCTGGTGCCATGGACTTTAGTGGCTAGGTTGAGAAGAGGCTCACAGGATGGGGTGATGAGTCCCATGTTGATTTTTTCAGTGAATAAAATGGTGGGGTAGGAGAGTCTACCCTGGAGGTTAAGCCTGTTGGTGCCAGAGTAGAGGTCACAAGTATGAGTATGTTTAGGGGCATCAGTGATCAGCCAGCAGGCTTTGTTCAGAGTGGTATGGATACACTTGAGGGTGGTATCTGTGATGGAACCATAAATTATAAGGCCATAATCAATGATAGGTAGTATGGAACTAGTGACTGCTGTGGTGAGGGCATCCTGTGTCATATTGTGTCTGTTCCTGTATAGCATACCAATTCTAGAGTTGACAGCCTTGGGAGATCCCACTGACATGCTCCTTAAAAGAAAGGGCACTATCCAGGGTAATGCCCAGGTATCTGAAGGTGTGGACCTGGTCAATGGGGGCATTGGCATCATTTGAAATGGAGAGGGTGGTTGATTTTTATTTGTTTTGGGGGCTGACTAAGATCATGGACTTGGTTTTCTTGTAATTCATGATCAATTTTTTGCATGAGAACCAACTTTCAACAGCTGCAAAGTCAGACTGAAGTCTTAGCCGAAGGGCGGGGGTGTTCAGCATCTCAAGTGTGAAGCACAGCATTGTCCATGTAAAGGAGGAGGTTCATGTTACAGACTTGAGGGAGGGAGATGAGGAAAATACTGAACAGGAGTGGGCCAAGAATAGAGCCTTGAGGGACACCTGAGCGGACAGATTTGGAGGTAGATAATGCATCCCCAGTTTTGACCCTTTGGGATCTGTTAGTCAGGTTATCCTTAAACCAGCTGGATGCCTGCATCAAGGAGTGATGTGAGTAGCAGGTTGTGATTGACCATGTCAAAGGCCTTGGTGAAATCAGTGTACACTGATCCCACCAGATGGCCAATGCTAAGTGCTTTATGGATGAAGTCCATGAAAGCAACGAGAGCAGTTGTCGTACTGTGGCCTTTTCTGAAACTGTGCTGCTCTGGGCACTGAATGTTGTACTTGTACAGATATTCAGTAAGTTGCTCAGAGACTATGCACTCTAACACCTTGAGAGGGGGGAGAATAGAAATAGGGCAGTAGTTGGTGTACATGGATAGATCACCATTTTTATGGATGGGGTCACCACTGCAGACTTCCAGATGAAGGAAAATTGTCCGAGACAGAAAGATAGGTTAAAGATTTTTGAGAGTGGAAGGAGCACTTCATGCAGGGTGAGGTAAAAGAGTTTGAGGTTGATGGAGTCACTGCTGATGCAGGTTTTCCCAAGTACCTTTAGGAGGTAGTGTTTAGTTTCACACAGTGTGACCTTCTTGAAGTAGAAAGGAGGCAGGGTGTTTAGCGTGGGGTGGGCGATCGGGTAGCAAGGGAGTTATCAAAAATGTCAGGGGGGCACATGCAGCTGAGGTTGGTAAAGGCCAATCTGAATGTATCTGTGTTAGGTTTTGGAGCAAGGATCATGACCCTGTCCATTTTGAGCATGTTGGGAGGGGATTTGTCCATTTTCCCAGAGAGTTCTTTTAGGTTATCCAAAAACTTTCTAGTATCTCCCCAGGTGCTGGTGAGGGCCTCCTTATGGTAGTTAGCCTTTACTTTCTGGATGGCTTGGGTACATGAATTTCTAGCATGGCAGTATAGCTGCCAGTCAGTACTTTTGCCAGTGGCTTGGGGTCTGGTCCAGAGGTGATCCTTGTCAGCCAGAAATTTGAGAAGCGAGGATGATATCCATGGTTTATTGATGGCCTTTAACCTCCACTTTCTAAAGGGAGCAAAGGAGTCACAGGCAGAGTTAAAATGTATTATAAAAAGGCTGAGGGCCTCATCTACACTGGAGGTAGAGTTGAGAGTTGACCAGTCTGTGTTTTGGAGGTCTGCTTTGAGTTGTTTGAGCTGCCCCTTCCTTAGGACACACTGAAAGAATGTTGTGTTTTTGCGCTTTGGGCATTAAGTTCCAACTACAGAATAATTATTCCTACAGTACAGGCATAACCAAAATGTATTTATATGATAAGGCTAGCATCACTGAAATAAAATCTAAAATTGATAATATAGATTGGGACTCAATTTCTAAAACACATTCTATTAATCATTATTGAGATTTCCTTAAAAACACCTTACTAGACCTAAGTGATAAACATATACCCTCTAGAATAAAATATAAAAGCTCTAAACATTCCCCAAAATGGATGGACGAATCAATAAAAAGACTTACCAAAAAGAAAAATAAACAATATAGCACCTATCTAAAATCTAGAACAATTGAGAATTGATCATCTTATCTCAAAACTCAAAAGAAATGTAAATCTAAAATAAAGATGGCCAAAAGAAAATGGAAGTACTATTTAGCTAATTTTGCCAACAAAACAAATGGCAAACACGTTGCCAGGTGAGACCATTAGTAGTTAACAATGAATTAGTACATGACCCCAAAAAGATGGTTGATATTTTCAACAAGAAGTTCTGCAAAATCTTTGATGCTAATCATATAACATACTACAACACCCATCAAAGCAATGATGACAATATCACTATCTCTGAAGACTGCATAAGTAAAAAAGTATTATTCCAGAAGGGTGAAACTTGCCCCATCCCCAACAACATTGCAGGACATTTACTATATTTAAAAGCTGATTGTTTAGTCCACCCCCTGAGATTACTATTTGAAGGCTGCCTTTCCAAAAATGTTGTGCCAGAGGAATGGAAAAAGGCACATGTGATACCAATACATAAAAAAGGTCCCAAATCAAACTGGGAAAATTATAGACCAATCAGCCTTATCTCCTCTATCTGCAAAATTCTTGAAAGCCTGATTAAAGATATAATCACACCCATCCTAGCTAGTCATGACCCTGAGCAGCATGGCTTTAAAAAGACAGAGGGTGTCTAACAAATCTTATGTGTTTTTATGAAACAATTAGTTACCAGCTTGACAATGAAACATCCTGAGACATTATTTTTATTGACTTCAGTGAGGCCTTCGATGCTATGCCCCACTGGGTCCTCTCTACTAAGCTTCAAAAATTCAATATTAACACAGATCTCACTAACTGGATAAGCAATTGGTGCCACAATAGAATGCAAAGAGTTTTAATTAATGGGCACCTATCTAAACATGGTCAAGTCTCTAGTGGAGTCCCACAGGGCTCTGTCCTGGGTCCCTGTCTTTTTCAGGCATTTGTATCGGACATGACCAGCAACCACATCTCAGCTGCCATAAAATATGCTGATGATGTAAAAAATGGTGGCTCATGTGCCATCATGGAACAAGCAAATACTATTCAAAGAGAACTGGATAAAATAACTGCCTGGGTTGATACTTGAGGAATGAAACTTAATACAATCAAATGCAAAGTCATGCACCTAGGTCCACTTAATCCCCAAGCTACTTATGTCCTCCGTGGCTCTTCTCTGAACATAATTACTGATAAAAAAAAGATTGTAGTATTATCATTTCTAATGACTTAGGTCACTCTAAACAGATATTAGAAGCTGTTAACAAAACAAATAGAGTGATTTGGCTGATAAAATGTAACATCAGCTCTAGAAACCAAAAAGTCATGATGCCCCTGTATAAAGGATACGTAAGGCCTCATCTTAAACACGCTTCCAAGCTCTGGTGCCCTTTTAAAGAATCTGACTGTCACCATTTTTGGAAAAAGTCCAAAGAAAATATACCAAACATATACATGGACTTTATAATGAAACATATGAAAACAGACTTAACATCTTAAGTGTCATGACGTTGACTACACGTCGCCTTAGAGGGGATGTCATCTTTCTCTTTGATATTGTTCAGGACCCTTATTTGATGACAGAGCTAGGTCTGGAAGTTAAAGACAATGGCTATAACACCAGAGGACATCTTCTTCAACTAATTGGGAAACACTTTAATTATTCCTGTAAAAAATATTTCTTCATTTTAAGAGTTATTAATCCATGGAATAAACTTTCTCTAGATATAATCAATAGCAAAACTAAAGCTGAAATCAAAAATGCCTTGACAACTTTTTACTCTCAGGACATATCCTAGAATATTATACATCTTAATTCTACATGAGCACTTAGGGGCTACTTCAGCATCCTTGCTCCTCACCCACCTTAGTATGAACCTTAGGATATACTGGGAGATGTCAAGCCTAACCCTGGGTACTAGGGAGTGCCTGGCATGGTACACAAGCCCAAATCTGGAACTGACTGCTTTACAGGAGAAGGAGATGTGGCAAGAAAAGTCAAGGGTGGAATCTAGGGTGATGCCTAGGTATTCAATGTCTGTCACGGTGGACAGGGGCATCCATCCAGGCAGTGCAGGATTTGAGTCTAATCTGGGAACCTAATAACATGCTTGAGTCTTAGAGGAGTTAATCACAAACTTGTTTTTAATAAGCCATGCCTGGGCTTGGGAACAAGTCCACTTGTAGCTGAAGTGCTGACTTGGGAAATAGAGGGAGCACTACATTATGGAACAATATCATCAGAGTACACAATTGAGGATTAGTGGGATGGTGTGAAGGACTGGTCATTGGTAGAGACAGAGATGAGCAGACAGACATATATAGAGCATTGTGGGACACTGAGTTTAATAGGGGCAAGGGTGGAGGTAGTGTTGTTAAAGCTAACTTATTGCTGCTTAGCCTTGAGATAGTTCTGAAATCAGGAAGAAGCATTGTGGGAAAAGCAAATTGAAATTAACTTGGAGTGGAGCAGGGAGTTGTCAACCAAGACAAAGGCTTTTGAGAAGTCAGTAAAGATGCCTCCAGTGAGGGAGCACTTGTCAATGGTGCACTTGATATAGTTAGTTAGACAAATCAACACCGTGGTGGTGCTGTGCTTTCTGTGAAATCCATACTGTTTGCAGAACAAGTGATTGTGGGTCTAGAGGTAATCGGCCAGCTAGGATGGAATGACCTTTACTAGCAGGTTGCTTAGAATTGAGAGTAACGCAATCAGCCTGTAGTTATTTACTAGTATGGGTTACCCTTTTTGAAGACTGGAGAGATTTTCACAATTTTCTTGTCATTTAGGACTATTCTGGAGGCAAAGGATAAGTTACAAATATGGGCAATGGGGAAGACTAGGAGAGGTGCACCCAGTTGCAGGAGTCTAGGAAGGATCCCATCAGGGCCAGTGCTGCTACCCACTAGAAGGGGCTTTAGTAGTTGAGGACTTCACCATGTGACACTAACCTTAATTGGAAGGGTGGTGGGTTACAGTAGAGGGGGGTGGAGAGGGTGTTATCAGGGCTATTAACTTGGGGGGGCTTGCAGATCCACAAAGTGGGCATTGAAAGCATTGACAATAGTTGTGGGATTGTTGCAGTGGACCCCATCTATTACCAAATCATTAACAACACTCTTAGCTGGGCAGCCAAGAAAATATTTACCATGACCCCAGAAAGGCTTTGGATTTCCATCCAAGGGAATTAAATGTTCTTGACAAAAAGCAATTTCAACAAGGTGAGTGACCCATTTTCATTTTCATTGGTTCCTATGATGCCTGTAGGTGAACCAGTCTGCCAGGTCAGAAAAGGCTTTAAAATCCCACCAGAGTTTGTCCCTAGTCTTAACTAGGGACTGTAGGTCCCTATGTAACTATCCAGTAGCAATGTCTTCAACCTTTTGATTTGTAAGGGGGCTCAACCTTTCTTGACCCAGAGATAGTCAGGATTGAAGTAGGCTAAGGCTGGGAGTAACATTATTGGAGGAGAGGGCAGGGCACCAATTGGTTAGACAGCTCACGGAGATATGAGGGCGAGACAAGAGAAGAGAGGTCCTGCAATGTGAAAGTTTTAGCATGAACTTTGGCAGCACTGACTTTCCAGAGGCAGCTGGTAGGGGAGTGATCACTCAGTACATCAGGCGTGCTGAGCTGATTCCGTCCTATCCAGTTTGTTGGAGAGCATCTAGTCCAGGAGGGTGTAACTCCTTCCTTTGGGTGAGAGTCAGAGTCAGTAATGAGCTGAGTGAGATCCAGCTTACTGGTCACAGGTTCATCAGACTTATATAGGGGCCCAGCCAGTTGTAATTAAAATCTCGCATCACAGTTACTTCATTTTGTCTAACCTAGGATGAGATGATACTAGTGAGTGCAGATAATCCTGGGAAACCAGATTTATGGGGATTATAGATACAGATAAGTAGAGCTTTTTGACATTGGCCAGAAAAAGATTACCATAAAGTACCTCACATGGGGATTCTTGGGAGAGGATTGGTTGGACTGAGACATTAAAGTGACCCCCTGTAATGAAGGAGATGACCTCTGCCACATTTAGAAGATGGCCTGTCGACTCAAGTAAGGTTATAGTTTGGGACTGAATAGGCAGAATCAGGAATGTTCCATTTTAGCCAGGTTTCAGTGACTTTCAGGATATCTGGGGTGTACTGGGTCATCCTGGAGTCAGGTTCAGTCTTACTGGCAAGGTGGCTGCAAATGTTGAGGCAAGCACTCTTAATGTCCTTGTGGCCCACCCAGGTAGGGGTGGTAGAAAAAGGAGGAGGCATATGTCTGGGATTTGGTTTAATGTCCAGAGCTAGGAGTAGGAGAGTTTACAGGATCCAGAGTGGTGATAGGATAAATTGAGGGCAGCTGTACGGAGGGCAGGACAAGTGTACCTGATAAGCAGTGTGCCAGGAGGAAGGTAAATGTATCATTTAGAATTCCAATTAGACTGGGGCAACTAGAAAAATAAAAGTTGCCATGATTATCATGGGACAAGGGTCACCCGGTGGTGGTGGGTGTAGCAGAACCGCATCAACTAGCATGTAGGCAAAGCCAAGAAATTCCAGCCACAAGGTAAGGGACCAGTCACGTTGCATTTTGGCCCTAGGTAGTGAGAAGGATTAGCCTAAATGTGGGAATAGTACCAATAACCAATAGTATCAATAACCTTATACTCATGTTCCTTTTCCCTTTCTTCTTAATTTTTTTCTTAATTCAGAAATCTGAAGCTATGGAGGGAGGGCCTTGCCATGGCAATCTGACTTTTTACCAATGCTCCCCTAACAACCACCTACAGTACTGTACATCCTTTCTGTTCTTCATATATAATATTATAGTGTATGGTAGAATGTTGTTCTACCACAATTTTTATCTCCGGTGAAAAGCTGTTGTACCAGAGTTCAAAGGACATGGAACGCTGTACAACCCTTCTGTGGTACAATAGCATTCCAGCCAAGCTGACATGCACAGGATCCACACTAATGATCAACCAGATAACAAGCTTTAACAGGACCAACACACACTTGTAAAATCCCACAAACACAGGACCAACCAAATATGGTAACAATAAGCAGGATCAGCCACATATATTAAAAATAACTTGTTTTGTTTATTTAAAATCTGGTAAGTCCACGGGTCAGATCCCATTTTCATGGGTGACCAGAGTCACAAGCAAACATACAGTAAATATAATTATCATACAAACTAATATGAGACAACAATACATCAGTCTAAACATCAAAATTATTTAAAACATTTACACAGACTTTTAGACAAAACGTAATTGTTCGAAGCATTTCTAAAGCAACATAATGAAGTGTTTACACAATCCAGGGTTGATGTGATGGCATTAAAAATATAGGAAGTTTGTAAAACATTGATCTTTGCCCTAAAGAAGTTTTCATTCTTGGGATACAGAAATGTTGATAATCTGAAGAACATGTTCCAATTTTGCTATTGTAGGTTCTAAATATGGTATGGAAAAAATCAAACTTATGAAAATACAATCCGGGCATCCACCTCTGCTCTCTAAGTGAGACATACAACTGCCATTTTTTTAAAAGACCTTGTAAACCTCATTGACAACCAATGATACTGTGTGCTGGAGCTGTAGGGATGTCTGGTCCCCAGCAACTAGCAACTCACCCTAGCAACCAGCCCTAACTCCCTGAATAGGACGTGACAGCAAACAGTTTTTTGTTTGTATTAAAAAAATAATAATGTACTTAACATGCTCTTAAATTACTTATGGAGCACCATACACAATAAAAAATAGTGGACTGGCAACTCAATGCCCAACCAGTGTGCACTGTCACCTCACGGTTCTGATTCTCACAGACTTTTTGAGCTTTGTTTTCAAGTTCACAGGAATCAGAACCCCTCTGTGGCAACACACTAGTTGTGCATAGTTGCCCATCCAGTATTCTCTATTTATTTTTCTTTTGGTAAGCGACCATGGCCAAAATGGCACAGCCCTCATGTGCCTGCACCAGCCACTACACAGCACCTGTCATTGCCAAGCTGGCACCACTGTGCATGTGTGCACCTATTGTTTTTTGCCATAAGCATCCTTCCCTCAGGCAACCTCCCACAACAGGTCCTCATATTTTTGTATCACTCCACGTTGTAAGTGGGGAGTCTCTACATATGAGTAATGAATACCATTACGGGGGTAGTGGCACAGCCCACAGCTGTCATTCCGAGATCCTCATCAACTCAGTCTTTGCTGTGCCACTAGAGAGGTAGGCATCACAGAAAAACTCTCTTGAAGGAACAGTAAATTTTATTATTTTCTTATAAGGATTGTGCTACTGAAAGACAGGTTGGGGCTATGTGGTGACAGGGAATACCATTAAAAGTAAAAATCATGCCTGTTAAGTCCCGGCTTTCAAACAAACTGATCTGCTATATTTTTCCATTTTCAGTGCCTTGTGTACCTGAATTGGGGCCACATACCACTTATCTAATAACTGGGTGTGCAGCAAAGATCTCTGATCCTTATAGCCTGGTGCCTAAGGAAAATGTTTTTCACTTAGTTTTTGGGGGTGAAGTTAGTTAGCTAGTGTGGGACTTTCTACTAACCTATTCTTTCTTTTCCTTTTCTCTCCCCAGCATTCCACTGATGACAGACCCTACCTCCCTCCCATATCTTTTGCCACCTAGTAAGAGTTTTTTGCTGAGATGGCTAACCTGCTAGCCTGAGCAGATTAGTTAGCTGAGTTTGCAGAACAGACCCCCTAACGCTGAGCATTGTCTTCATGTTTTTTCCCCAATGCTGAGCAATGCCTTTACCTTTTGTTTCCCTTAGAGATTGTATTGGGAAATTCAGGGTTTTTTTTTTCAACTGTGTTCAGACAGCCTTCTTTTTAGGGCTTCAGTGGGCATAGCCCTGCAGACCTCTTGCAAAGAGAAAAGGACTCAGCACATCCCTTCTGATGAATAATATGTTGGAGTTACACCACAGTCACCTCTGCATCCATAGACAAGAGAAGACACTCAGCACTCAGGAAACAATGCACAAAACCAAATTTAGCAAGTTGCAGTATTCATTGTGGCAGAATTGCCCACAAAGCACAAAACAGCACCCTACTTCCCCAGTGCTTCAACCCCACACAGGACCTTCCTCAGAGGTGGATCTGAGTAATGACTGACATCAGCATAATTAAATGCAGTGTTTAAAGTAATACACACCCAACGTGGTCTTTTTAAAGTGCAAACATCAAAATGAATTAAAATTATCGTACAAAGGTGTACATACAAATTCTATTATTTTCCTTTTACCAAATTAATTCTGTAGAAATGTAGGAACTTAAGCAGTAGCTTAATTTTTTATATACAAATCAGAAAAAGTTTTTTTAAGGCTTAAATCCTATGTAAAGTATCCATACATTTGCAGGTGTCATTTGCATTCTGTCCGTGAAGCACTTCGCTCGTTGTTTCCATTGGAAGTAGAACTGCACTATTTTCTGTGTTGGTGGTCGGGTAGAACATGGCATACTTCACTGTGTCCAGGATGGCCACCAAACTGTATTGCGCTTGCGCGACCACTAGCACATGTGCAGTACCGTGCAGCAGCCATCTTGGTCATGGTGAACTGTGCTGTGTTCCACCATGACCACTGACTTCTTTGATTTGTTAAATTGTACATATCCCCCCCACCTAACCCTCCCTCTCAGCACCCACCACCCCACCCCCATAAACATAAGAGTGACACTGGGGTGACCAATCCCCCAGTGTCATGATAAGTACTTTTCTCCCCCCCAGAAACATAAGAGTGATACTGTAGATGCCTAACCCCCAGTGTTGTGATAAGCATTTTTCACCCCTATCCACCCCTCCCTCCAAGCACTCCCTACCCCTCCCCAAAACATAACAGTGACACTGCCTGTCCCCAATCTCCCAGTGTCACAATCACTAATCCTGTTTTTGTTTTGTAACCCCCCTCCACTACTGCACATGGGTGGTTATTTTTTTTAACATTGCCCACCCCACCTGACCCTCCTTCTCAGTACCCACCACCCCCTCCCACTTCCACCCTAGAAACATAATAGTGACACTGAATGGTGTGCAGGATTCGTTGGTCATTTTTTTTCTACCAGTAAAAAGGAAACCATCCATCAATATCTTTTGTGGCCATTAGACTCCCCCCCACCTGACCCTCCCACTCAGAACCCACCACACCACAACTCCAAGCCTTTACTTACCCATCAGGGGTCCAACACCATAATCCTTTCTGGACTGCAGACACAGCCTCACTCTTTAAAGCTGGATTGCGAACTGAAAAAACAGGTATGCAATTCATTGTATTTCAATGGTATTTTGAACTTAGTGGCAAAACTTGGGCATTTTTGCATATTTTTGGCCCAGCTTTTCAACATGCCTTTTTTGGGAACCCACCTCATGAACAATTGCACTGACATGAGGCAAATCTGTCCTGAAACTTGATTTTGCAGTCCCTGTGCAAAATCATCTTTTAGGCAAGAGTTGAAAACTTCTCTGCCCTTTTTCATGAGGCAGGGTCATAAGAAGGCTATGTTGAAAATTAGGTGTACAAATATTAAAAAACAACAAAGTTATGAGTCTACATTGAATATTATTAATGCAGGCTCGTACCTTTGGTAATTTTCAATATTTTGTACCCTAAATTTACAACATAGCTATATTTTAACAGCAATTCATGAATGTGACAGCATTCATCTTTCAAATCCTGGTCAAAATGTTTTGTTTTTTTTTACATCCCAAAAGGTGATTTTGTGGTCCTTACATAAAATCACCTTTCAGACAGGAGATGTAAATTTTCTCTGCCCTTGCTTATGAGGTGGGGTCGTAACAGCACTATGTTGAAAATTTGGTGTAAAAATATTAAAAAAACAACAAATTTATGAGCCTACATTGAATTTTTCACCTCCTGCCCAAAATGTGTTTTTGCATCCCGAAAGTTGATTTTGCAATCCCTGTGTGAAATCACCTTTAAGCCAGGAGTTGAACATTTTCTCTGCCCTTCTTCATGAGGCAGTGTCATAGCAAGGCTATGTTGAAAATTTGGTGCAAAAATATTACAAAAACAACAAATTTATGAGCCTACATTACATTTTGCAAATGCAGGCTTGTAACTTTGCTAATTTTCAATAGTTATACTCCACGGCCCAGATATTCAAAAGGGTTGCGCAATGCACAATAGGGTTGCGCCTGCGCAAGTCCAAAATTGCACCATTCTGTGATATTCAGCAGGAGGCAGTTGCACCACTGAAAACATGCTGAGTAACAGCACAATGCAAATGAATGCATGCTGAACTGGAGGGGGAGGAACAATGCATAAACTGCACAGCCCGATATTCAGCCGGGCTGTGCAGAGTTGCAGGCGCAACCCTCAACCTGCACCTGCACAACTTTGAGCCAAAAAAAAGGATCAAGTCGAGAGCCACCCACAGGTGAGCTGCCACATTGCAGGGTGCAACACAGCAGCTGCCACCTGTGGCTGGCCCTCAACCTACTCCCTGTGCCCCCCCCGCAGCCAGATCGCAGGCAAAAGTGTAAAAAGTCCCCCCACCCCCCCGACTGGCCCAATCGTGGGCAAAAGCAGAAAAGTCCCCTCTCCCCAACTGGCCCGATCGGGCATAAGCGTAAACACCCCACCCCACCAGCCTGATCATGGGCAGTAAATGTTTAAACACCCCCGAACATATCCCTGGTGGTCCAGTGGACCGATAAGCCTGATCGTGGGCTGCATTATTATCGACACCCCAAGAACACATCCCTGGTGATCTAGTGTCCCCACCCCACCCACCCATGAAGCCCCACCACCCGGCTCCTCCCTCCCACAGCCAGTGGGCGGTAGTCCCACCACCTGCCACCCCACCGCATGCTGACTGACTGCCGGTAGAATGCAAGCCCATTGGTGCAGAGCAAGAGCCAATGGGTGTGCAGCCCATACCGTACAAGGCAGTCCAGATTTGCTGAATGAATGAATTCATTCACAAACATGGACTGCCTTGTACAGTATGGGCTGCATGCCCATTGGCTCTTGCTCTGCACCACGGGCGTAGCCCACTGGCAGTCAGTCATGGGTGGCAGGTGGATGGGATGCTGCCACCTGCCTGCTGTGGGGGAGCGGGTGGAGTGGGGGGACACTGATCACCAGGGATGTTCTTGGGGGTGTCACATAATAATGCAGCCCGTGATTGGGCTTATCGGTCCACTGGACCACCAGGATACATTCGGGAGACACTTTGCTGCCCACGATCGGGCTGGTGGGGGTTATTTCAGCTTTTGCCAGCGATCGGGCCAGTCAGGGGAGGAGTTTAATGCTTTTGCCCGCTATTGGGCCAGTGTGAAGGTGGGGGGATATTTTACTCTTTTGCCCACGATCGGGCTGCAGGGGGCATCGGTCCCCGATGGCTGCTGCCTGGCAGGGCGCCAGGCACAAGTCCTCGGGGATCGGCACACCTACATGCTAATGGCATGCAAATGGGGCCATAAACAGATGCAAATGGCCCCCCCTGCGCTTTGCATGAATTATGGCCCCATTTGCATGTCACCTTTTGAATATCGGAAATTTGCGCATGGCGCAATGGTACTTGAGCCACCGCAAGTTGAATGCTCCACTCTGACCACTTGCGGTGGCACAAGTTCTACTGCGCCATGCACACTGGCTGTGGCCGGGGGGTGATATTCAAAGCAGTTGCTCAATAGCGCAACTCCTTTGAATATCGCTCCGGTCACACCCCTGCGTAACTATTTTGTGCAGCGCAAGGGCTTGCGCCACAAAATAGAGCAGTTTGAATATCCAGCCCCACATTCCTCAGCTGCAGCCCTATCAGCTCAGAACAGAGTTTGTTTAGTTAGGGAACAGTCCCTTTGGGAAGATACAACATTGACCTAAATCTTGATGATTGTTGGCTGTGCAGCTATTCATGTTGAAGAGGCGGAGGGTGAGACATTTAGTGTTCAGAAGTGTTTTTGTATTTGATATCTTTTTAATTAAATACCTTTTTTTCCACCCAGTGTATTCTGTTGCAGAACATAGTCTGTTGGGAGCAAAAAAGCTCTCTCCAGTGCCAGTTTCTGCCCTTTTGCTCCATGCAGTGCTTCTGCTCCATTGCTGGCGGCTTACCAGTAGGCGTTTTTTGGGCCTCAATTGGGCATGCACGCATGTCCTGCATATCTCATTCAGTGCACCCTTTCAGATGGCATTATAATGTCATGCACATTGGTGTGATGTAAGGGTCAGTCTTAAAATTGCAATTTTTATGTTTATGTTGGGCGCCATGCAGCCACCAGGACTAAATGACAAAATAGACCTTATGTCTTGTATTAGGAAATAATTTGCACATTCAATACAGTAAATAGCATCTTGAGATATAGCCCTACCTTATTAATTATGTTACCATATCACTTGTAGGAAGCTAATGTAAACATTGGACAGATACAGTTCTGATGTTAACTTTGAATAGTAATGATTGAAAGAAAGCTTGAAAAAAATTTTTTTTAATGTTTTTCTATTTTTTCATGACTGGATGGAATTGCTTTGCTGCCACCAGTTACTTCTAATGGAAATCATCTAATAATAAGTATTGCTTTTCTTTTGGTATAGCTATAGTAATAGTGATTATAACCAAATTGATACAAGTGACATGTGAATGAATGACACTACTCCTGCTGTGATTTTCTGTTTTTAATTTGTGTTTTTGTGCTTTTTGGGTGTATCAGGGATTAAGGATATGTTAAAAAATATTATGTACATTTTTCTAAAAGTACTCAATTGTTGAGTGCATGATCATTAAATATATGCATTAGATACTAATTGTTGTTATAAGCACTGTCACTTTAAGAAAGTTTTTCCTATATAACTTGCACTGTGAAAGCTAAGAACCACCCCCTGAGGATGTAGTGATTACGAAACTGGTCGAGGTCCTTTTGGATGATCATATAAGCTCCTGTGCGGTATGCTGTTCAGGCAATTTTAGCCTTGAATAAAAAATGAAGATTTGGTATTTGCAGGTTGAGGTGTGTGGTTTTTTGTTGTTTGTAATTTTGAGACTTACTATTACACACACCCTCTAAACTGCAGTAGAGCCGTTCTTGCTATAGCATCTTAAGGGTCAGTCTTAACCTTATTTTGTACTAACCAGCAGGACAAGTTAATTTGAAATTGCACTAGTCCATAGATAGTTGCACTAACCCACAGTTATAATGATAAATTCTGATCCCTTATACAGGAAACAATGTAAGCCAAGAAATACTCTGACTATGTAGATAATAATACTGGACAGGGTGGGCAGTATTGGGCAATACCAGACTTCCCAGGGACATAATGAGGCCCTACACCACAGGCAGAAGGCCTTATAGCCCCCGGAAGGTCCAGTATTGCTCATACTGCCCACTCTGGAGGGTATTATTGTGCTTAGAAAATGTGCACTGTTAAAAAAAGTTTCATAAAAAATTGTTAATAAATGTTTAAGATCAGTTTTGTAATAAAATAGTTCCTCCACCTGCATGAGCTATGGAGTTTTGTTCTATGGAGACTCTATAGTTGAAAAAAAGCTGGTTGTATGCAGTTACACCATCCCATAGAAGTCTGGTAATACCCTCCCAAAAAAAATCATCATGCAGAGTGTTAATTAAATTTAGTTGATGTTTAATGCTCATTTTGTTTACCCCCAACCTGTTGCAATGGAAGTTTATCTGTTGCCATAGTGATCGCGTGTGACAAAGACAGAGAGAATGAACGTGCATTTGGCATCAGAGCATAGTTGCTTTTATGACGGAAAGTATATTTCTTTTTTTTTGTATGTGTCCATTTCTTTAAATACTGGGTCCAGAAGCTGTTGCAGTTCAGATTCGGAGAAGAAAGCACAGTCTGCAATTATGTGCTCGTTTAGGAGACTGAGCCTGATCAAGGAGGTAACAATTTACTTGGGCTGCAGGTAAGACTGGGAAAGCTATGCCTCTATGTAAAAAAGGAGGTCCTTTTATTTTGTGTAGAAATGCCCATACAAAATGCGTCTTTCAATGCTGAGGGGGTGATTTCTCTGTGGATAGAGGATCTTTAAAAAAAGGGGTCGGTATCATTACTAGTCATCAGAGGAAAGATAGAGGAGTACTGTGAGTGTGATTGCCATGGAGAGGCGTGCTCTGCCCACCGCCAGCTACATGAAGCCGATCAGTTTGATGGCTTCATTTTTAATTTCTTCATCTGTGTTTTTTTTATGTGTTGCTACTGCTTTTGTTTTATACTGTTTAGCAGGTCTTGGTCAACATTGTTTGGTGTGCCTCCCTCCCTGACTCCCAGGGGACAACATTTTTACTGTGTAGGCTGTAGTCAGTGGGAAGCTGAGCCTCCAGATGTGTGTGTCTGTGTGTGTGTGTGTGTGTGTGTGTGTGGATCAGGGAGTCATCATACTGTAAATGCAGATGACAAGGCTAGGGACTGAATTATAGAAACAAAAGTAAAATATAAAAAAAACGTGTTGTGGTTTTGGGGAGCGAGCAGTCAGGGACGTAGTGAGCCCAGTTAACTGAGAGAGAAAAATGGTAGCTAGCAACTTTGAAAATTCGGGGTGGCTCAAACATACCCTGAGTAATGGGGCACCCTGAATTGGGACTCGTTTTTTTTATCAGGCTCTATTGAAAAATAAATGCATGCCTGAGATTGACTTTTTACCAGTCAGGATGCCTTACTTTTCAAGCCCATTTTCTAATGCAGATTTATCCTGCTGCAATATTGTTTCCTGCCCCAACAAAAAAAAAGACACTGCAATGCAATCACACACAGTGTGCCCCCCCCCATTGTTTTAGACCATGACCCCTTTCTTCCTCTTTCTGTGCCCCCCCCCACTGAACCAAAATATCCTACAACAGTAAAGGATCATAGTCTAGCAGCCAAATTTCAAAATATTTGTCCTGTTGCAGCCCCCTGTTAGAGAAGGTTTGATGGCTGTATAACATAGCTCTACTCATCAGCTTTCAGAATAGGTATGTTGTGATGTTCACCACATGGTCAATAATGTTGAATTTTGAAGAGTGAATCTGTACAATATTGTTAAAAATAGATGAAACCAATTAAATCCTAAATTTTGAAGAAATTGTAAAACTGTTATTTTTAACATCATATTTGTATAGTTTGGGTATTAGTTTCCAATTTTTGTAAACTGCTAAAATAAATTTGAAAAAAGTGAACCTAAATGCCCATAAATGAACCCTAAATATAAGTATAAAATAACATCTAAAGGCAATTTTGTCATGTTTATGTCCAATAATCATGTCTAATAGCATCTTAAATAATTATGTTTTTTTCTCTCACTTTTCTTCCATTTCTTTCCTAAACTCCCTCCCCAAAGCCTGCACTGGTAAGATCCTGTTCTACTCTGACGATGACGTCCTCTATGCATCTCAACCAAACCCATCCCAACTTGAACTCTCCCTCCAAACCTCCTTCACGGAGGCTGAGTCCTGGTTCACTGAACACAAACTCATGCTTAACCCAAAAAAATCAGAGACTATGCTCTTTGCCCACCACCAGAACAAACTTAATTACACCCCACTAAAAATCAGCACATTAACCGCTCTACCCCTTGAACAGGTCCACTCATTCAAATACCTCAGCATAACTCTCGACCCTGCCCTTACTTTCCATGGCCACATACATCAGCACTGCTCCAACCTAAACTGCCATATCAGGCTCCTCTACCATCACCGGCAATGCATCCCCCCTCCCAGTGCTCTCCAACTTGCCATCTCCTCTTCGGTACTGTCAGTGGTCAACTACGGCATTGTCATCTTGTCATCTACAGGGCAGCCGATAACACTGTCCTAAAAAGGGTCAAAGTATTGATCAACAAAGCCTGCCGTCTCTCACTGGGCTTCCCCGGCACCACCACACCTGCTCCCTCTTTAGCCAAACAAACTGGCTGGACTTTGATGACAGACTACAATACCACACCTCCCTACCACCCAAAAAAATCTCCGCAGGACTCACAGCCCCTTGCCGCTCCTCACACCTGCAGCTGATACTACACACAAAGCACAACAGAAGCTTCCTCAAATCATCCTATCAGGTCCCATTGCCAAAAACTCCCTGGGACAATGCTCCTTTCCCTATCATGCCCCAGCTTGGCTTAACTCACTCCCACCACACATTTTTGAAGAACCCAAGCTTGGCTGCTTTAAATTCCTACTGTGATCCCACCTTCAAGCCTTATGCTCTTGTACCTGTCCCTAACTCCCTCAACCATGGCAATACCTTTTGTCCAATCCCCGGGTCTTATTCCCTCTGGCCATAACATGGACACCTAGCCCTCCTCCTTCCCCCCTGCTCTCTCTCTTTCTACCTTGACCTCTGACAATGGACTCTGTACAGCCTCTGACTTCTTCCCAACCTCTGTGCCACCCTATCTTTTTCCCCTACCCAGTCCAAACAGTCCTGACCCATGCCCAGCCCTATGCCCTGTTTGTCTCTCTCCCCTTTTTCTGAACCTAAGATAGTACCTAGTAATGCCTCTAATGCTATGATTCTTGACCATGATGTTGTAGATATTATAACATAGTATACTCACTATGTATTTGAACTGTACCTATCATAAACTCCTGTATCTCGGTTGTATGTTATATATACTGTAATTTTTCTCTGTACTTGATGTGGAGCCTTAGTAAAGGAGTCTCTGACTCAAAGGGATTGTAATTCTGAACTACAAAATAAATAAATAAATAAATCTGCTCAAACATTATACCACAATTTTATTGTAATAATTGATTTGTACACACTAAGGTTGCTGGCCAAGAATGCATTCTTATAACATGTAGAGAGAAACAACAAATTTTCAAACAATAAGTTTATTTTCAGGCTGAACAGAAAGAGTGAGAAAATGTACTTTTGAATAATTATAATAATAATAGTAATAATAATAATAATGGCACCCATGGAAATGCAAATGTGTTTTTCAGCCAAACAATTACCACAAAAGTTTTACTATTAGATGTTACTATCGTAATAAGGTCCATCCTGAGCACAAATTAAACTATTAATTCTAATTCAGCAAATATATCATTGTTTGAGATGATATTTTAATGAAGACTTATGACCATATTTATCATCATGCAACTTTTCACTATAGCATGTACTTTTAATTCAGAGACACATTTAACTTGTTTACTCAGAGCCATCATTGCCAGTGTCATAATCAAATTCCAAATTATCATTTTCATAACTGATATTGTCTTCGCCTGTTTCATGTATATTGCCACTTGTTTGGGTGTCCTTCACACCCACAACTTGGTGTGCATTTTAGTTCCATCATCACACACCTGCACTTCCTTAATGAGCATTTAGACTTTGTGCACTGGCATGTGGTAAGCTCTATCAAATCTTTTGGACCCTATTCTTGGGTCATTAGTTGAGGCTCAAAACCATTCTCTGTCTCTGTCTAGCTATGTCCATCAGGTGACGCAATAAATGGCTTAACCACTACTGCTGCTTTCCAAACAGTACACTGATAATTAGCTCTCTTTATGTGCTGTACCATGCTGTCCATACATGGTAGCAAGCTGTCATTCTGCTTCATTTTCTTGTAAAACTGTTTGTATCTTAGTAGGTTGATGTCAGAACTAATACGTCCTGTTGGTTGGCAGAGTCTGCATACAAACTTGTGACAGACATTAATGACATTATTTGTAACTTCAAAAGAGTCTCCCAGTGCAGCCAACCTCTACAAGTTTTCATGGTTCATTATTAGTATTTGTAATTATTTCTTTTTGCCTTTGCCATTGAAACAGCTGGTGCTGTCACAGCCTGTAAGAGCGTGGAATGGCAGAAGTAACTTGCATATTGAGCTGCCAATTTTCTCAGCTATGATATGCAGTGGTATGTATCGGGTCTTCAGTTTGGTTCCTGTTTTGAACCATTACTTGATGCCAACTTCTTCTGCAAAATATGTTCCAAGCACAAGAACATCCATGTCTGGTGAACATAAGATCACAATTTCTGTCTTGTAGCTAGTGACTGAGTCACCAACATACAGATATATCCTACTATTGGCTTCCCCTTGGGTAGAGAAGAGTTCAGGAAATAGAGAATACTGGATGGGCAACCATGCAGAACCAGCGTGTTCTGCCACAGAGGGGTTTAATTCCCTGTGACATCAAGAGCAACGCTTGAGAGGTCCATGGGAATCATACCCCGAGGTGGCAGAACATGATGGTTCTGCATCTGGTTATCCATCCTGTATTTTGTATAGTGTATGGTGCCTCTCCAGTTATTTTAGTACTATTTTATCTTTTTTAACTTTTTTGTTTCATTGAGAAATAAATAGTTGTCTCCAATTTTGGGAGCTATGGTTTGTTCACACTGAGTTGTGTGGTTGCTAGGTACTGGGTGTCCTTGTGTTAGCTATGCAAACTCCCATTGGTTGTCACGCTAGTGTGGGCAGGTTTTTCAAGAAAAAAACATGGCGGCAGGACATCTCACTAAGCAAGTATACAAACAAACTGGAGGCAGAAATTTCTGTTTAAAGCCGGTTCTTGTCATGGAGAATAAGCTGCTCCCAATTGGTGAGTGCTTCTGAAACAACTGCTGCACCCATCTTTGGTGTTTCAAACAGATTTCACTGCTACTGATGTGGAACTTTTTTTATGCTGGCTTTCAAATACAGCTCGAGCTTTTCACTCTGAATGAATGGAAAGCTGTTCTGCACATGCAGTCAGTACAGCATTCCATTCATTCTTGAGAATGTGGCTGAACAGCATTTTAGTAAGGTGGAATTTTCAGTTAGAATAGCATTGCACCATAAACTATGATCTTTACTTGTCCATGAGTTATTTCCACCACCCGTTCAAAACCTTCTGATAGCACAAATGTTTGGGATGATTTGAGAACATGAGGCATGGTTTTACACCACTCCTCAAAAGTGAAGTTGTTCAAGTTCAACTTGCTTTTGGGATTGGAAACATATGCCTTCATGTTTCTAGGTAGTTTCTGGTTTCTTGTACTAATTCTGATTTCTGGAGATTCCATTGTCTTTTCTCACTTTTCCTTTCACCAGCTTTGATAGACACATCATTGTTGTACCTGTCTGATGTGACCTGAACTTCATGCACTCTCCTCAGACTTCTGCAGTCCATCCAACATGTCACCCAAAGTTTGAATACTGGTTTTCGATGTCAGCTTCTAAAGACATGCCATATGGTCTATGAAAGTGGTTGTGGTGTGTCTTTCTGAGTTAATGTTTCTCAGGTAACAGGTGACTGAGTGGGACCTTTCTTTTGAATTGGTTAGGACACACTAGAACACCAAGGCATGTAAGTTTGCTCACAACTTTCCCCCTAATGTCAACTACTTTGGGTCTCCATCCAACAGAAACATTGGACCCCAAATTCTCCTGATACAGCAAACTACCTAGAACATGTGTTGTTCTTTGACCACTCTAAGTTTTTGTATCATTTATGTCTATGCTATCCATTGTGACATGTGCAAGTATTCCAGGCCTGATGTTTATTGGAAGAAATGTTCCACCTTGTTGTGTAATTGATGACATGATGACACTTGTTGTGGATGTCGCAACTCTGCAAACATCATCATAACCCAGGGAATGCCCTTGACTGTGTAACATATCCAACAATTGTTAACTCCCAGCCAAATAGTGGACTGATATGGCTAGTTTTATATGCTTTGGTGTTTTACAGTGAGAACTTGAAGCACTGTAGATTATATCTTGGGCTACTGCTAAGATTCTTCTGTGTACATCAGGAGTGTTTCAGATATGTTCTGCTGGTTTACCCATCATGAGCAGACTCAGAAACTGATACAGATCAGTAGACACTAGGAACTCTGCTCTTTCAAAACAAATCTCTCCACAGTCAGTGCATGGGTTGGTGGAAATTCCTGATGCTTTTCTTCTGGCAGATGAATGAAGCGTTGTTGCAGCATGAAAAATATTGAGATTCGCATACTCATCATCAGGAAGTTCCGGGTCTGCCTCAATTGTTTTTTTCTGTTCCTTTCTTTAAAACTCAACAATCTTGTTGGTTGTTTCTTTCAAATTTATTTTGCTACTATACACCAGCTAGGTTTGTTTGCTGAATGAGGCTGATGGAATGTAATTAAACTTTCAAACTGTCTAACAAGACATTTCTTCAATTTCTCAGCATGGTATGTCCCTGATTCAGCATAACCACATGTGTCCAAATATCCTCTGTATTTTGTCAACAGGAATGTCATATGAAATGCCTTGCCTCATGTTAAGTCATCCTGACTGTGGATTGACAAGCAAGTCAAATGCTCTTGTGAAGACATCAGTGCTCTCCTCTGCCTGTTTAGTGGTAGTTTCACTGGCTCATCCGGCCCTTACCAGTAGCTGAGCTAGACAATTTTTGTGGTACTTAGCCTCCAAGGCTATGAGCTCTTGGCTTTGTACACTAGTCAATGGATCTGTAGTACTAAGAGACATGGCTGCTGATTGAATCTTCCTTTGTATTTGAAATGTTCTCACTTGAAAAAGAAGTGAATCACCATGTTTCTTCACACAATTGCAGATGATGCATTTTGTAGCTGCAAATGTTGTGGATGTAAGTCTTGTTTTTATAGCCAGCTCCTGGTTGCTTGTTCCAGGCTTTTTTGAGCCTAGATGACCTGTGTGTGGATTGTGTTTGTGTGAAAGGTTTTCTTTGCTGGTGTAATTTTGATAGCACCAGTGATGATAATGAATGGCAAAAGTGAATCCTGTCTCATCCAGCACCCCATGATGTTTTAATGCTTCTATACAATTCATCATCTGCTTCTCTCATACATCTGAACAGAGTTTCATGACCTCTAGCTTTGGCTGCAACAAGATTTTGTGAAGCATCTCTGTCTTGGCAAATAATACAAACAGTTGCATAGAGTCAGTGTGATCTATGAAACTTTTTTGATGGAGATGGTACAAGTCCAGTATCTTGTTTACTTGTCATTTCCAGCAATTCAACAGAAAATATTTATATTAAACATGCAATAATCTGAAAAAGGAAAAGACATTATTAACTTTCCACCACCAAACAATGCATATCTTTAAACCTTTTTGAGATATTGATCCCAGAGTGCCAGTTAAGCCTCTGTCATTGGCAGTGCCAGATGTCACTTTCATGGAGTAGGGGCTCAAAAAAGATTGGCCTGTACCTCAGTACCTGCCATTGACCTAGCACCACAACATACTTTTCCTGAAAGCTCAGGGTCATACCTAACTCATGAACATGAACATGAAAAACCTTCTCTAATGGGGGGAGCAATAAAAACCTAAAATAAGGCCCTTATAAAAATAGGCTGCTAGACTACAAAATATCAACAGCTTAATCTAGTTAATTTCATTCATTTATTTTTATTTAAAATGAGTGCCTATGGACAACAAATGACCATTTTCATAGGCAACCATAGTCATGGTACAAATAACAGAGAGTATAAAATACAAGGGCCCGATTCTAGAAGGGTGGCACAAGTTGCCGCTGAAAGCAACTTACGCCACCCTCAACTGTGACATTGACCCTACACCCTATTCTAGGAGGGACAGGGTCCTTGCAGCAAAGTCCTGTGACTTGTGACATGCTGCAAGGTACACAGCACAGAGGATGTACCTGGACAGCATGTCATAACCCATTGCTGCAGATCACAAGTGCACCCCCCACCCATGCCCCAACCCCTGGGTCACCCACTGCAGATGCGGCACATCACCTACCCTGGTAGTCCAATGCCCCCCCAACCATAAAGCAATAAAAGAATCCCAAATCCCTGGTAGTCTGGTGGCCCCCCCAAAACTGTACATAAATGAAAAAGTAAATATCCCCATTTCCCTGATAGTCTAGTGCCTCAAATTGTACAATCAATAAATTGATCCCCATTTCCTGGCAGTCTAATCACTTCACCCAGACATGCCAGCTCACCAGCACCCCCCACTTCTCAGCTGGCGCTATTTCAGCAGCTCATTCCTCCTCTCCACGGCCAGCCACTGACTGAGTGTAGTGTTAGCACTACTGCACAGATGTACTCAGAAATTAATTTCTGAGCATGTCTGTGCAGTAGCACTAATACTGCACTCAGTCGGCAGCTGGCTGTGGAGATGAGTGGGCTGTGCCAGTCACGGTTGGGGATGGGTGGGGTGCTGGTTGGCATGGCTGGGTGGGGGCTACTAGACTACCAGGAAATGGGATCAGATATTTTTTATTATTGTACAGTTTGGGGGGACACTAGACTACTAGGAAACAGGGATCAGAATTTCATTTATTATTGTACAGTTCGGTGGACATTAGACTACCAGTGAAATGGGAATCAGAATTTAATTTATTATTATACAGTTCGGGGGACACTAGACTACCAGGGAAATGGGATCGATATTGTTATATTATTATACAGTTGGGGGGCACTAGACTACCAGGACTTGCTAATTGCTACATATGTGGCGGGCGACTTGTGGTTAGGGGTATGGGAGGGGGGATGATAGCGCCACCCTGTGGGTCTTCTGCCAATGGCTGTTTTGGGGGGCTGGGGGCATGGGTAGCACTGCGGGGCCCTGCTGGGGTGTGCTGTGCATGGCAGGGAGGGAAACTTTGCACTGTCCACTGGACAGCCGATGGGTCTACAGGACCCCCGGGGGCATCCCTAAGTTATACCAGCTAAATGCTGGTATAACTTACATTGCCAGATCTCCTCTGGGGGTTCTTGTAGAATCCTGATGTGGGCACTTAGTGGCTGCCCTTCTAGAATGGGGCACAACTGTTGCCATAAAATCCCTAGTGCCATGTCACGGGGGGTTTATGCGGCATAACTGCTGTTCAGCGCAAGTGGCCTGCACCATGTCGCAGGCCACTTTGTAGAATTGCACATGTTGCAACTGCTGGTGTAAGTTGCTACATGTGCCATTCTACTTGGTGCAACTGTTGTTACGCCAGGCATAACCCTTCTAGAATCTGGCCCCAAGACTACAAATACAGGCAATAAAATACATAGTACAATAATAACATTTTCATACACAAAGTAGAGCACCATTAGTGCCCATTACAAACATCCGTAACACCAATAACATTTTTTAAAGCTGGGATAAAAGATTTGTAACTAGCTAATTTTTTCATGAATAAAGGTAAGGAATTCCAAAAAGTGCCAACTCTATAATAGAAAGCTGCTTGCTCAACCTTCTTTGAACACTTAGGTAATTTTAAATATAAGTAATCTATAGACCAGGTTTTAACTTGTTCATTTACTATCTTCCAGGCCCAATATCCCAGTTATTGATTTATTCTTTGTTGCAAAGTATACCACTTTACTATGTTGTACAAGCAACAAACATGACATTCTAAAGGTAAATCAAATGCAAACCTACAATCTTTGTTAAGTAATAGTGCTCTTCTCTGCAACAAAGATTTACTGGCAGATGAGTAAATGACTAGACTATAGTCAATTATTGATAAAATATGAGTTTCAACAATACATTTTTTTGCTTCCTGGGTAAAGTTAAATCTATTCCTATATATCATGCCAAATAGTTCATACAGAGAGTTCATAACATTAACAATATGCTGATGATAACTAGGACAACTATCGAGAGTCAGACCTAAATATTTATATTGTGTGACTTGATCCAAAATAATATCCCCAAATGTTTTTAGAAAAAGAGGCTGTTGGAAACCAGTATGTTGCCTAGAATGGAATAATATAACTTTTGCCTTTTTTGAATTCAAGCATAAAGTAGTTTATTCTTAGTGAACCAATCATGCGCAGCAGAAAAATCAGATTGTAGTATGGTAGTCAGGTTGTTTAAGTCTTTGTTTCAGAAAAAGATTACTATGTCATCTGCGTACAGCATCATTTGATTGTTTTATAACACCGGGTAAGTTATTAAAAAAAAAGACTAAAAAGCAGGGGTCCAAGACTAGATCCTTGTGGAACACCCAAAGTCACAGGTAATGGTTTTGAAAGAAAATGTTGAATTCTAATTTGCTGCACAGGGTTGTTTAAGTTATCTTTAAACCAAGATGTAATTGAATTGGAAAAACCAAGCTGTTTCAAACTCTCAATCTGTTTTGTATGATGTAACAAGTTAAACACCTTCAATAAAGCTATGTATATAGTACCAGTTAGATCACCACTGTCCAGGGCCTCATGTATACTATTAGTAAATTCTGCTAAAGATGTTATAGTACTATGGTGCTTTCTAAAACCATGTTGTTTAGCAGTCTGCAGATTATATTTTTCAAGATGTTCCATAATCTGATCATGTATATTCTTTTGAGTGTCTTAGACAGTGGAGATAAAAAATGAAATTGGTCTGTAATTACAGGTTAATAACCTATCACCACTTTTGCATATTGGAGTAACAAATGCATGGTTCCAGTGTGAGGGAACTACTCCAACATCAAACAAAAATTAAATAACTTTGTAATAGGAGTAACCAATTCATCAAGGCTGTTTTAACAAGTTTTAAATCTAAACCATCTGGACCTACTCAAGTTTTTATATTTAATTTCTGCAACCATTTTAAACAAGTGTTTTTTGTAATACTTTTAAAATAAAACTGAAGGATACCAGAATTATTGTCTAAAATGCCAGAATTATAACATACAGAGTTAGTTGATGGTAAGGTAGATGCTACCTTTTCAATTTCACTTGTGAAATATTTGATAAATCTAGTAGCTATGCCCATAGGATCATTGCACGAGATTCTATCTAAATTCACTGCAGTTGGGGTGGTTTTAGAATTTATGTTAAGAAGTTCATCTGTATTATTCCAAAAAGAATGGGCATCATCAACTAAGGAAGGTTGTCTATCAGAAAATATTCAGAGTTCAACTGTCTGTTTTGTTTTTTTTTACACTGATTTCTCAGTTCCCTAAATCTCATTAGAAATGTAATATTCCCTGTCTCTCAGTATTTGTACCTCTGGTGATCTCTGTTCCTCATTAATAGTAATTAATAGTCCAATTTCAGTTGATTTGTATCTTTATCTGCACCCCAAGATGAGGCTGAAAGTATGCAGCATTGTCTAACCCTCCTTTCCCGGACAACAAAAGCTAAATTAACAAAAATGTCAGATTTGATGACCATAAAATTCTATATTTTTCTGACACATATAACATGAATTGTGTACTGTTACTAGTAGTACCTTAGGTATTATAAAAAATTAAGTATAATTACAGATATCTAAATAGAAGATCCTGCTATAAAAGAAATATAATTATTGCACAAATAAGATCAACAAGCAAGTCTTTTTTTCTTGGAATCAAAAACTAACAAATATAAAAAACACAAACATGAACTTTTAACAGCAACATAGGGTGGGGCCCAGATATTTACAAAACTGTGGTGTGCACAAAAATACAGATCAAGCTGGATAGAAAATAACAGGAATTTGTCGTTGAAAGTTAAACAAGAGAGACTACATCAGCGACAACTCCAGAACTTTGAAGCTGAATTCAAGCAGTGCTTTCTTTTCACAATGGGAATTGGGGTAAAAGGGTGGCAAAACTGGACTACTGGGGTAATTGCAGTATGAACTAGGTATCCTGGTGGAAGGGGAGTACCACTGGAATACCTGGGTAATTTAATTTCACAATGGGGATGGGGCAGTTGGGGGCTACAACTAGACTGGCAGGAATTTATACATATATGTAGGGGTACTGGGTGAGGGCAATGGTCAAAGCTCTGCATACTGCCTCCATGCATATTCATTCATTCTTTCATTCATTTTTATTTATTTAAAGCATTGTTTACCATGTAGACAAAAACAACCCAGAAACTCATTTCCAGCTGCAACCAGGGGGAAGGAGGGAGCATAGGAACTATAGGGAATACATGCAATGTCAAATAAAATACAGTATACATTTTTGAAGGGGATACAAACTGTAAAAAGAGCAATTAGGTACAAATACAGCACAACCCCTGTATGAGTGCAAGAGAAGTTACAAAATATGCATGGAGACATTGTGCAGAGCTGTTTATGACTTGATAGGTAAGAGATATCTCCTGTGCTCCATTTACTTATATTATAAAGGAAATCAGAAATATTTTATTTATATAACACAAGTCACTTCCTTTGGGCCAGTCTGTACCTTTGATACCTTATGTCAATTTTATCAAGATTAATTTTTCTTTTTGTGCGAGTGAGGTGTGCATCAGTTGTGCATATGTGGTCATTAGCATACAGGTCTCTGAATATGGCACCAAAAAGCAAAGGCACAACTTCATTTGGGATCAGCTATTAACCTTTAATCCTGGGGATCCGATTTTCAAAGGCCAGAGAATGACACACAGTGCTTGCATTAAAAAGAAATGATGCAAGGTGCAAGACGGATCAAAACTTGCATAATTTCCGATTTTCTAATGGAGCTTGCATGAAACACAGATCTGCATGTGCCAGACTGGCTTCCACCATGCTTGCATTGAAATAAATGCATGTGTAACATCAGAAGGGTTGCCTGCATCACAGAAATGATGCGCCATTCCCTTATTTGGGAGTTTCAAAGAATGTAGGTCCTGTCCTTGTGCCCAAGATGCATGCCACTGTTAGAGCTGGTCTAACTGACACCAGAGCATAAAAAGGAGAGGGTAAATCCTATAGAGGTTTGGTTCTATAGTCAATATTCCCCTGCAGAACTATGCTGAGCATTTTGGGGGCTGAAATGCCAGTGTCTAGGCCATTTCATACACTGCATTTTTCGACTCAGCTTGAGTCATTCTCACCCCATACATCATCTTTTGACTCAGCTTGCATCATTCTCATCCCACGCATCATCTTTTTGACATAGCTTGAGTTATTCTGACCCCATACATCATATTTTTGACCCAGCTTGAGTCATTCTTGCTCCATGCATTTTTGACTCAGCATGCATCATTCTCTCCTTGTGCATCATATTTTTGATGCAGTGGACCTCTTGCATCATATTGGAGGATTTTACCATGGCTAATGCTTTTCTTGCAAAATATGGCATACAGTGTTTTGGCACACCAGGATTTGATGCAAGGTAATTGGTTGATGCACCCTGTGTTGTTCTAAAGGACCTTTGAAAATCCAGCCCTGGGTGTCTATTGCCAGCAGAGGGCTGTAGTATACAACACATACTGTATGCACGTCTTTGTGGGGTGCTTCCTCAGCTAATACCTGTACAGGCACTGTGCATTGGACAAAATGTGCTGCTTTATAAAAATGTCTCCTTGGCTGGCCTGGTGGTGCTGAGGGTTGAGGCACCGGATGTTACACCTCGCACCACGCCGGCAACCCATGTTTGGGAGTAAGCCCGGGTTGCTGGGGGTTGGCAGGGGAGGGAAAGGATCGAGCATCTGGAGGACAGCTCTCCTCTCCCGGGAGGGATGGGGGTCCCTGTTTGGTGCTCGGCTGACCTCTGGCGGAAGCCAGAGATACAGCAAGCTCCAAGCATAGCGAAGGGGCAGGGAGTGGCAGACGTCAGTAAGGCCTTGATGTCAGGGTGCTATCCACTCCCCAGAAAAAGGGAAAAAACACCCTTCAGCTCCGGCGGAGATGGAGAACCAGAGCTTGCCCACAATTTACGGCCGCCCTCCTGGCATCCTCCTGACCGACGACGCCAGAGAATTTCGGAGTGTAGGAGCCCACCTCATCCCCACCTGGGGGGTAAACCAAGGCTACATGAGTGATGGAGAACTGACCAGGTAGGAACGAACTGTAGTGGGATGACTCCTACGTACTCCCGAGGAGACCAGAGCTGAGGGGAGAGAGGAGGGAAAAAATAGAAAGTAAAAAAGAAAAAAGAGCCTTCTTGATGACCATGTACTATTTTGTGTGGCTCAAATTGCTGTACCTGAATATGGGGGCCTCAGCCTCTACTGTACATTTACTGTGAGGCTGGGTGTTCAGTTAGCATAACTGGAAATTTAAAATGTTATGTTCTTCAAAAACAAAAGACATCATACTTAATAGAAATGGCTAAGACACTGACACAAAATAAAACCCAGCCTCTAAAGTGATCAGAACACATGATCCTGCTCTTCAGGTGTAACATTTAAAAAACTTAGAGTTATTGTTTTGCTGTTTACTCCACAGCGATCACACTGTCCTTTGGAATTGAATTGGAGTAGGAAAAAAAAGAAAACATTAAAGTAAATGGGAATCCATCGGTATCACCTGACTAATTAAGACCATCTCATTGTGATTTCCTAGGGCTCAGGAACCACTCAGTTTTGCTTCTTGGTTCTTGAACCCCTAAAAGTCCCAAGGTGACACTCTTGATAGGTAAGAGATATCTCCTGTGCTCCATTTACTTATATTATAAAGGAAATCAGAAATATTTTATTTATATAACACAAGTCACTTCCTTTGGGCCAGTCTGTACCTTCGATACCTTATGTCAATTTTATCAAGATTAATTTTTCTTTTTGTGCGAGTGAGGTGTGCATCAGTTGTGCATTCTGTATGGTTGTGCTGTCAATGGACTGTAATACTGAGAAAAAACCAAAAACTTGCACTCATAAAATGAGAAGGGAATACTTCACTGTTTTCTAATGCATAAAAAGTACTGCAGCACTCTGATCCTCATTCCCAAATGGTTAAATGTTTTGCACATGCACACTTTGTCAGGAGACTGTAGTACTGATTGGAACTTTTTTTATACAGTTGCACAGCCTGCCACAAGCACACATGTCCAAAACACACCTGGGAGTCGCTGACCAGAATGTGTTCATCTCACTCTCAGCTGCTTACCATGTTGCTTACATGCTATTTTTCATCACTCTTTGTTGCCAGTGTAACTTTCTCAGCTGTACTAACCAGGAAAATGAACTGATAGCTGAGACTAGGCCACATGTTTTTAAGGGTGGGGACAGTATGGATAACTGTCAGACACGAGAGTTACCATAGCTGGTGGCAACATTGATAAAGTCCTCTGTGGCCAGGAGACATCACTGTCACTGGAAATATCAAGAAAGCCCTCTAGGAGCAGGAGACACCATTGAGTAGTGCAACACTGATAAAGCCCCTTTAGTGCAAAGCACTGCCACTACAAGCTGTGGTGTGTGTGTGTGTGTGTGTACACATACTCGAGTGTGTGTGTGTGTGTGTGTATTGTGAGTGTATGTATTTATGGACGCACTGTCCTTCAAAATTTGGCACCACCCAATACCATTGATACTTTGATTATTATTTGTCTACCTTGACTTTTAATCTGACTCTGTATATTGCACTCTGCTGAATATTCCATGGGTGCTTGAACTAGTGATACTATTGGAGGCAGTAAGTCCCTGGCTCCTGATGCCAATATCTCCAAATGCAAAAGTTGTGTGTCAAATTAAAACTGAGCACCACGTGGAACTGCTCCATGTTTGCAAATGCAGCAGCTTATACAAACAGTGGTATTAGTGCTAGGACCCACTGACTCCTTGAATAAGTAATGACACTGGCTAGAGAGCTTATAGTGGCACAATAAGGTTAACATAGATCAAGTTTTACTGCACCCAGAAAGAGACTGCAGGATATGAACTGTGAATGTAGCAATGCTCTTTTTGTTAATGTAGTATTGTAAGGAGCTCACAAACAATCCATAAAAGGCTGGAAACAGCAGATCAAAGAAATGTGCTGTAGTATATTTAGTTTAGGACCCCTTAGAGAGAAATCAGCTCAGCACAGAATGTCATCCTGCAGATGGTGACATTTTGGTGGTTATGGTGAGCCCAAAGCAATTAAGCATTAAGAGGAAAAGAACCTCAGTGCAAAGCTCTGGGATGGGAGTTATTCAAACAGCATATACTATAAGCAGCAAAGCCACATTTGACATAAACATGAAATTACACACATCCCCCCAATGCAATACATCATGAGTGATATAGTTACAGTACAGTAACCACCATAAAAAAACTGGCTGACTTAGCTTTAAGAAAGCTTGTAAGGTGCACTAGGCCTCACAAGCAATTACTTGTCTCTTCCTGCTTTTAACTCATCATTGTGATATAACTATTGTCTTAGCCTGGCCAGAACAGGCAGTCAACCAGAAACGGGTGGCAGCATTTTAAAAGAAAAGAATCACAAATCTAAGCTCTGAGACAAGGGTTACACAGAGTGTATAGGCAGCACTACCGTATTTTAAAGAATCACAAAAAATTACACATGTAGTATCCCTCTATGAAGACAAGAAGAAAGACATTTACAGTGGTAAGGGGTAGCCTGTATAGTCAGTTCCTTGTGTTGGCATACATTTAGGGCCCCAATTCAGAATTTTTAGGGCTTTATCTTTTGCTCTGTTTTTTTATTCCCTCAATCAGTTTAATATATGCAGCAGTGAAACCTAATATGTAGGTGGTGACTCTCACATCATTCTTAACCACTTAATTGATACATCATCAGTTAATTTGTATTATGTTTATTGTATTTATTTGTTTTACCATAATGAGCTCCACTGAGCACAGCTCATTTTCAAGGAGGTCCTGAGTACAAGCAAACAGTTACAGCAAAGTTGACAACATTGTTCAGCAAAAATAACACACAGAACGTATCTACTGTACAATGCATTTATAAAATGCATTGAAAAATCTCCAAACATGATTGGCTGGAACATGTCACATGGTCATGCATTAACATGTCGTAATGTTTACCCCACTGTGTGTTTTTGATTACATACGTATAGTGTCAGTTAAATCACTAATTGGCACTAAAAGGGAGAGGCATTTGTCTTAATGCTTTGAAAACTTGAGTGTAGAAGAGGTTTGGCATTTGGTACATCTAAATGGCCATGATTATATGAAACTTCTTCAGCACTGGGTTTGGATTGCTAGATGAGTAGATCTGCTTCTGCTCTTCAATGGGGCATTGCAATATCTTACATAAGCATAAACCAGTTCTTAGCTTGCGTGAGCTTACGTGAGACTGAAACTATTTTTTAAAGAATGATGCATCACTTTCCATTGGTTATTTGTCTCGGACTGCTGGGGATTCTCACAGCTGATGCAGATTAAAGATTTCTCAATTACAGACTGAGGAGTTTTAATCCCATTTGAAGAATACTCTATGGGGGTGTAACATGTTAGTTAAAATGAGTGCTCAGATTCAGTAAAGTCCATTTATGGGAAGCGTTAAATGTGCATAAGAGGAAGTCATAGCTCATTCTAGGGATGGACGGGTTGGCTGTGACCAGGTTCTGATTCTGTCTCTGATTTATTTCCAAAAGGTTCTGAATTACTCTGATTTACTCTGATGAATTGTAGACCTAGAGCTTAATTATCCAACCTTCTAGAATGATGCATGTGGCCTCTCCAGATGCTGCCCCAACCAGGCAACAAAATCATACTGGATGTATCTCCTAAAAAGATTAATAGTCATCCTTCTGTTAATATCAGGGAATGTACACCCTAACCCTGGCCCACCTAGCCCAATGAACCCTAGCTCACTAGGTAACATTAAGATGGCCAGCTCACTAGGTAACATTAAGATGGCCTCGATGCATGTTGGGAGTCTGATGCCTAAATTTCCCCAATTTCTGGCCTTGGTACACAGCATGACCCAGATGTCATATCAGTTATGGAATCATGGTTGTCCCCCAAGGTACTTGATTCCTCAGTATACCTTGATGGATATGGTCTCTTCCGTCTTAACAGAATATCTAAGCATGGGGGTGGATGTCTAGTTTACCTGCGAAATGGTCTCCTAGGACAAGTGTTGCCAAGCACTACCTATGCAAAAGAAGCTCAGATCCTATCTATTAATTTATTTATTTTAACTTTTGTTTACCAGGTAAACGCAATGAGCCAAGGCCCATTTTCATGCACAACCCGGGACCATAAGTATACAGTCAAGTTGTTACAATCATTTCAACAGTTTACAAGACAACAGCAATAAACATTAAACTCACAATTGGCCAACAGAGAAAAAAATCTCATCCTCACCACAGTTTACTTACCTCCTGGAAGTAAAGGCAAAGGAAGGAAGCAGTTTATTAATTACTGTAAACAATGCAATCAGAACTGGGAGCACATTATCTTAGAGGATTTCAACATGAATTGGCTCACACAGAACACAGTGTCCACTAGAGACCAGATAGCCACTATGTACCTCTCTCAGATGGTGACTGAAGCGACCAGGAGAAATTACCAAACAGGCACCTCCACGCTTATTGACTAGTTGCTCATCTCATGCACTGAGTACATAGCTAATATACAGTATCTGTGCTCCCAGACTCACTAAGTGATCACTCGCCAGTGATCTTTTCATGGACTAACAAGTTAAAAAAAACAAACTCCGAAGCAGTCTAGATACAGGTCCCTTAAAACAGGTCAACTATTTAATTTCAAGCAGTTCCTGAAAAATGCAGATTGGATGCCACTGGACTTTACAGAAGACACTAATCAGGCCCTTGCTTATTTCACACTAATGTTTAATAATGCTTGTGATATTTTTGTGCCCTATAAATCCACCAAAGTGAGGGGTGCCATTAACCCATGGCTAATGAGCCACATCATAGAGCAACTAAAATACCAGGATAATCTTTGGCACAAGGATCGGGCCACTGGGAAAACAGGTGATTTCACAGCCTATAAAGAGGCAAGGAGCAAATGCACAAGATTAATCAGGAATGCCAAGGAAAGCTACTTCAGGAATGAGCTGGATAAGACCTGGGGAAATTGAAAGCTTTTCTGGAAGAACCTAAAGTCACTGACCAGCAAGGTGTCCAAAGCACACCCAGAACTGATCATCACAGGCACCAGCACCTTACAGGACCCCAACCATGTAGCGAATGCTTTCAATCTAGAGTTCACAGTCTTGAGTTCAGTGTTACCCCAAGAATACCTACCCCCCCCATGTAAATATGGCAGCCAAGACCCATATCCTGCCAGGAATACCACACAACCACTGTTTTATTTCCAGCAAATCTCAAAGTTGAAAGTCATTAAATACATTAAAAGAGTCCTTGGAAAACAGAATCGCCAGTGATATGCTGAATATGAAACTGATTGCCCTCTCTCTCGATGAAATTGCCCTTCCCCTCACCAAGTTGTTTAATATTTCTCTAAGAACAAGAATCTTCCTAAATAAATGGAACATTGCCCATGTTACACCTGTATTCAAAAGTGGGGATAGGATGCTACTGGGTAATTATTGTCCAGTCTCAATACTCCCCCCACTCTGGAAGACTCTTGAAAGAATAGTCGCAGATCAAGTGATTGACTACCTTGATAAATACAGCCTTTTATATACTCAGCAGCATGGCTTCAGAAAATGCCATATTACAATCACTGCACTCGTGAAATACACCAGCCAGCCATATGAAGCCCTAGATAGTGGCAAATCTGTAGGGTCTATATTTATGGACCTTACAAAAGCCTTCCGCATGGTGAATCACCATGTTCTGCTAGGCAGCCTCGTGTCTCTAGGAATGTCTCATGAGACAGTCAACTGGTTTGATAGCTATTTATTACCAAGGTTACAATGTGTTAAAATTTCTGGAGTCACATCTGACCTCAGGGAAGTGACCCTCGGGGTGCAACAAGGGTCCATACTTGGACCATTATTTTTTAGTCTTTATAAATTCCTTGCCCTCCGCCTGTCCTGCTAGCATGGTGTTGTATTCGAATGATGCAGTCATCTTTGTCCCTGGAGTCCATACATCCAACATTTCCTCTTCCTTGCAGGATTGCTTCAGAAGCCTTGAGTTATGGTTCACTCAAAATAAATGACTGCTCAACTACAAAAAAACAAAGATAATGCACTTCACTGGCTCCCAAAACAAGAAGAAAGCCAGCCCACTTTGCATCCTTAGTGGTAAGGGAGAAGCTCTGGATCAGGTTCACAAGTTCAAATATTTGGGAGTTCACCTAGATGATATCCTAACCCTTTGTTGAACATATAGACCAAGTTGTCAAAACTGCAAATATCAAATTGGGAATCCTCCATAAACACAAGCATTCAATGACAACTGAGGCACTGAGCCTGGTAACAAGCAGCTTCGTACTGTCATCAATGAATTAAGGGCTTGTAATATACAGTGTTGCTTCAGACACTGCCTTAAAATGGATAAAGACCCTGCTTAATAAAGCATGCAGGCTTGTCCTGGGGGCAGAATGACTCACCCACACCAGTCATCTCTAAAGTGACACAGGTTGGCTCCCCTTGCAGCAAAGGGTCAAGTACCAGGCATGCCTTCTTGGGAAGAAATCTCTGCTTGGATTAACACCTGCATCTACGGCCAACATTTTCAATTGTGCCACAACCACAAAAATGAGCCAGAAAACAGCTAAGGGGGTACTCCAGGTACCTTTTAGGTGGACTACCTTTGCCCAGCATGCCATTTCCATTAGGGGACTGCAGTGGTTCAATGAACTCCCAGTTGCACTGATTGAATATGGGAAAATCGGCCCCTTTAAAAAAGACCTATGTCTGCCACTGGCTCAAGCAAGCCTTTGTGACTGCTATTAATCTGAACTCTGCTTCCCTAAAAATACCCAGCCAGCACCTATCATCTTCACCCCCTCCAGCTTTCTTCTCAGTCCCATTCCTCCTCTCACCTAGTCCACCCCCTCCCTTTCTTCCTATCTTCCCAGCCCTGCCCCACCCACTCAACAATGCCTGTTAATGGCTGCTGAACCAGAAACTTGGTGGCACTTAGTAATACCACCTCAGCAACTTACATGACGCACCCGGTTCCCAAGGTGTGACCTATTCCTTGCTGCTTCCTCCCTGCCCCTCTTTAAAAAAGCTTCCTTTCCCCTTTTCTACCTCTTCATCCATGTCCCACTTTCTTGACTCTAACAAAGTCTGAACACAGACTGCTTCTTCTTTTCTAAGGCGCACTATTAGAGATAATCTTTAAATCTCTCGCGAAATACCCACATAAACATATACCTAAGCATCTGTTTAAAAAAAAAAGTGTATCCTAATAAAAATTATGTTCTTATTTTTACCCCTTTTTACCTCATGTAATTTGATGCTTGTCCTCAATCTCAGTATGTATTACCATTTTGTGTTTGTTTTTCTGTATTTTATGTTTTATCTTTTATATTTTTTTCTGTTCCATGATGACCCTGTATGTTTGTACTGCTGTTTCTTGACATGGAACGTTTGTGAAAGAGCCTCTGGGCTCAAAGGTATTTAATCCAAAATGTGAAATAAATAAATAAATACATAAAGGGTATTTAATTCAATAAGTAAATAAATTAAAATAAATAAAAGGTATGAAGTTTGTATATATACACATACTATTGAAAAACACAAACAGGCTTATCATATGAACCCTCTTCTTTGTCATACTCCTGATACGTAATTTCTCATTTAAAGATCAAATACAAAGGTATTTTAAAAATTAACACTTTTTGCCAGTACAAGGGCAATCATGCCCTATGTATTACAAATAAACTGCAGGAATTGCAGTATGTTAAGTATAAATTCTATTTTATTGCCTCTCTTATTTGATGGCTTTACAGAAAGGCCCTCAGATGTTTTCAGACCGGCTGTTGAAATCTTCGGTGAGCAGTGATCATTTAAGCATGAATTATATCATTGTCATCAAGGTTCTGGTGGATTTGTATGTACACAGTACATTAGGGGCCAGATATTCAAAACTTTGCCCTAGGGCTAAATTAGCACTGCCCGGCGTGCTAAATTAGCCTGGAACCAATAGCCTGCTTTATTCAAAAGGGATAACCCTGGTGCTAAACCTGTTGAATATAGCATGCTAAGGAAGCCGGGCAAACTGTGCTGGGAGTGCAGTGCAGAAATAGCCTGTGAAATAAGACAGCTCTGAATATAGAAACCAGGAAGTGCAAACCACAATAGCAGCCCAGTGCACAGCGAAGTGAAGGAAGGTAAAGGTGAACCATGTTGCAAATGTGTGTGCTAGTAAAGAAGTGGATTCATTAAAGCTGCAAGCACCAGCACATGTGAAATTCTGCAGAAATGTACCATGTTTCCGAAATGTTTGCAAGGCACAAAAGACATGTGCATGGCGCAAAAGTTTTCCCAGGGCAAAAATTTGCTATATTCAAAAGTGACATGCAAATGAGCCTACTTAGGCAGTCTCTGGCAAGCATCCAGATCAGCATCTCATTATGTCCTGATTTGCATGCAGTTTGCCCAGCACTATTGCAGGGTCCCACAGCTCTACCTGCAGGTCAGTCTGGAAGTACAGGGGTTGGCTGGGTCTGCACACAGCTCCACCTGTAGGTCAGTCTGGAAGTGCATGGTAGTAGCTGCAGGCTACATTTGTACAGAACCGCATAGAATATTGTGGCCCAGGGGACTACACAGCACGGGCACAGGTGGTGGTGCTGCATGCAGTTGTCAAACTGTAGTTCCTGCAACAGTGCACAGCAGACACTACAGTAACATGGGGGCCTGTAGTGTGAGGGACACATCAATGCCTATGGTGTGTAAGGCATCAATGACTGCTGCACCTTACACAGTGACAAGCCCACCTTGCAGGTGTGTACTGACAGTGATCATTACTGTTATGCTGTTGTGCGACACACTCACATGCTGCAAGACTGGCGTGGGATACTCATAGTGACATATACATGGCTAGATGCGTGTGCTGTGGTGTCTGTACAGATGTGCAGTATGTGGCTGGGGAGGGCACATACCACAGACAGGCACACTGGTGTTGGGGTATTCCCAGCACTTGACCAGTTGCACTGCGTGGATTGTCCCAGCCTTGTGGCAGCACCCAGTATGTGGTGCAGACTAGCCACCTGTTCACCCTCCCCTCAATACCCTCCATGCCCTCAGTGTCGCATGTATGTGCTGGATTCTGTTGGTGTCCACTGAAGTGTGGTCTGCAGGTGTCTGCTGTATGGACACAATGCCATGGTGTCCACTGGGCACTGGGTCACCACTTACTGCATGGCATGGCTGGGACCAGTGGCAGATGATGGCATCATAGAAGGTGCCATCCGTGTGCAGCATGTTTCTTCCATGTCTGGTTTCTTTCTATGTTTACCATTTACTGGTTGGGGTCGTGCAATGCCACACAAACTTCACGCAAAGCCACAAACTAGTGAAAATCTGGTTTAAGACTACCTTTTCCTGGGTGGTAATTTTCACAGCACAAAATGTCATGCAAAGTCGCGCAAAAAGGTATGCCACCCTACCAGAGACATTTTTATGGCGACATGTGTCTTGACAACAGCTCCATGCCACCATAGAAGTGCTGCTGGAATGGGGCAACCACTTCCCCCGACCTGCACCCCCTCCCCGAACTAACTCTGACCTGGAGTTAGAATCCTTTAGTTCGGGGGGTGCAGGGGGAAAAGCCCCCCAATATAACAAATAGAGAAAAACTATATGGCTTCATGCCAACTACAACTTGTAGTCAACATAGAGCCCGTTGCTGTAATGCTAGTCATGATCTTTTTTGTCGTGCCGGCATGGTAGAGCCGCACAAAAACACTTTGCGTGGCCCTAATGCACTGAATATAGCATTGCGCCTGTATTCATGTACATGCCCCCTCCTTTTGCCTATTGCATACATTATACTTTTGCCCGGTGCTGATGCCATTTGCCTGCACTCTTTGAACTTTTGAATATAGCGGACTCTCGCAAATCCTGTGCAAACGGTTTGCACCCAGCGCAAAGTTTTGAATATCTGGCCCAAATTATGAAATGGCAAAAATCAATTGTCACTTCAAACAGTATTAAATGTACTATATAGAGGATAATGGATAGCCATCGGACAGTAACGACACTGTAATCACTTCATGAGGTTTCCATGACAACATGGTAAACCTCAAGAGCATAGCTCAAGAGGTTTACTGTTGTCATGGAAATCTCGAGAAGTGATTGCTGTGAGGTTACTGTTCAATGGCCATCAGATCTATTTTATAGTGTATGGTAACAATTTAGTTACAGGAAAAGTGTCCTTTTTTTATTTTGTTGCTTTGTGCCCTTTCCTTTTGAACCAACTCTTTCACCACCATGGCCGTTCGTGTCTGAGAGACATGCATGAGCAAGACCTCTTGCAAACCTCGTTCCTCCTGAATGGCTGCCACATGTAAGGACTGATAGCCACAGAAGCCCAAATGTAACAAGGAGGCAAAATAAAAATATATTTGTAACCAAAAAACAAAATCAGAAAATAAGGACGCGCATGCGTAAAGGAGCCAATGTTGTTATGTTATTGTTGTGACGTAGTCAAGAGGGGTTATCAATGAAACCATAACAAAGTTGTAAACTATGCATTTTCAGGTAATAATCACACTCTCCCATACATTATAAGAAATTAAATGTCTAGAAACTTTCACAAACTAATCAGTAAAAATGTGGGGACAGTATTAAACAAGAGAAGGGGTGCCCAAACAACTTCAGGTCATGTAACTCCCGCCTGCCCCTTTTTCCTTATGTAACCCCCAGGACACTTTTTAACTAGTGAGCACACCCGGGAAACACTGGTGCCCACATACTGGCATAGCAATTTACTTTACAAAAAGGTAGGTACAACCCTTGGTGTTAGGATGTATACCTGGCTCATTTTCTAGAGGAAGAGAAGGGTAGGGGTACAGAAACAAAACAACATGAACCTTGTGTAAATTACACAACCCAGGTCCTGGGTGGAGGCTGCTAGGCATATGCCAGATCTAACCTGCTGAGGGGTCCCAAGTAAATCCACACAACCAGAAGCAATAATCGGAATGTCCATAAAAATTACTGGAATTGTGCAGTATGGCTTTATTCAACAGATGGAAAGTTAAAGCAGAAGTGGACCCCCAAGGGTTGGTCCAGGCTGGACAGGTACAATTCACGAACTCTCCTTGCTTGCAGTACAGTTTATGAACATCAACAGAGCAATAGTCTTCCCAAATTCCCAAAAAGAGCATTAGTGTACACCTATCCATGCACATGAACATTTTCCTCTCATGAGTGTTGTTTACAGACTCTAAGCCACACTCTCAGAACTCTTCTTGAACATAGGTGCACATTAGTAAAAACTCAGTCACACACCTTAACCTGCAGCTTGGCCCTTGCTCAGGTAAAACTGGTGCCCATTATTGAACCAGGAAGCCCTGCCTTGTAAGCATTTAGATGGCGTTCCTCCCAGCCTTGGCCCCAACCGACAGTCTCTGCCATTCTTCATGGTTACACCATTGAAACCCCCATTCACCACTAGTGGTGGGTGAAGTGGCCCCAATTCGCTCTGCGAAGTGATTCACGGAGTGAAGGCGAATTTGCGGAGTGCTCCACAACGCGAAGCGGAGTACTTCGCTTTATAATGGGTAACGCGAAGTCCATTGAAAACAATTACTTCACATTACTCCGCCTTCCCAAACCACTACTCCACCAATTTTTAAGGTGAAATACATTGAAAACAATGTACTCCGCCTCATTTCACCTTTTTTGTTAAGCTCCAAAGGTGAATTTTGCAGTGATTCATGGGATTTCAGGTCACATGGGCTCTAGATTGTTCTGCACAGCCTCAGTTTGGGGTAGTGTGAGTAGGAAGCTGTAGGAGACAATCTGCTCTTAGAGCTCTCTGCGATTCAAACCTTCTAAAAGCTGTTAAAAAAGCCTTTTTGAGTCATTTGTTTTGCTGAAACTTTAGATCATCAATTATAGGAAACCCTCCTGTGTTCATATCATTGAGCGTTTATTGTTTGTGTGTGGATTTTGAATGTTAATGTACAACATTCAGTCTGTGTACTGAGAGACAGTGGAAGTGTGCTTTGGAGGAGGGGTGTATCTGAGGTGTAGGTAGATTAACTTGGAGAAAAAGACAGTGCTTTCCGTTTTGGTGATATTTTTCTTGTATAACTGTGTTAATGTACACACAGTAATATTTTAAATAATTCTTGCCTTTTTTTGCTGATTGTTGTGGTGCAGCAGTGCATAATTTTAGTTTATTTAAAATATGTGGTTATAATACTGAAGTTTTCAATTTGCTATGCATTACTTAGTGTGTGTGTGAGTATGTGTGTGATGCGTGTCATCAAATCAGACACCTTTTATTGTATCACATAATAATTTCAGCAGTGTGAACCTGCTATCCACTGCAGCTGCATGCCTTTTGTATTTCTTTGCGGTATAATTACTGGTACTAGTACTAGTGACTGTTACTGCAGCAGTGGAGCACACTGCCCCCCCTCCCACAGCCCACCACAACCGGCAAAGGTATTCTTTTCCAGATTTGAATTTCTGATGGTGAGCACTGGTTAGGTGCTGTGCCTTTGAATCTGCAGCTCTTCAGTGCACAGTGCAATCTTAATTTGTCTGTGCATTTGCATCTCTTTAGGGCCCAATCTCCATCTGTAACTTAAGTCACAGTTGTTTCTTTGGCTTCCCTTCAGGGTACTGGATCGTGTGGTGCATAATTCTGCATGAACATAGTACTTATTGATATGCGTTTTTAAGTCAGGAACATCATCACGAGTCACTCATGATACAAATCACATTCTTCATCATCAAGGTCACAAATGCAGTTACAAATCACGACTCACGATCACGTCACGAATCACATTAATTTTTTTTCTAGTTACTTGGATGTATTGCAAGCCTGTTTTGTAGTATCTCTCCAGGCTTCACCACCCCACTATTGTACTCATTAATGAACGTTTTTAAGTCGGGGAGTTTGTGCTACAGCTCATCGAGGAAGTACAGCCGTAGCCATTCACATTCCCAATACGGTTTTCATATTGGTTATCTCACACCGTCAACACTGAATCACATTCTTCATCATCACGGTCACAAATGCAGTCACAAATCACAATTCATGATCATGTCACAAATCACGACACTCATTTTTTGACTAGTTACTTGGATGTATTGTAAGCATGTTTTGTAGTATCTCTCCAGGCTTCACCACTCCACCATTGTACTCACTAATAAGCATTTTTAAGTCTGGGAGCTTTGTGCTATAGCCCATCAGGGAAGTACAACCATAGGCATTCGTGTTCCTTCCCAAACAGCACGTGAGTTACAGTACTGTAATTAGTGGTGGGCGAAGTGGCCCCAATTTGCTCCTTGAAGTGATTCACTGAGTAACGTGGAATCTGTGGAGAACTCCACAATGTGGACTGGAGTACTTCACTTCATAATGAGGAATGCGAAGTCCATTGAAACCAATGACTTTGCGTTATTCTGCCTTTCCCAAACCACTTCTCCACCAATTTTAAGGTGAAGTACATTGAAATCAATGTAACTCGCCTCACTTCACCCTGTGATTGAGCTCCAAATGAAATTCTGCAGTTATTCATGGAAGTGTAGATTACATGGGCTCTAGATTGTTCGACACAGTCTCAGTTCTGGCCTGAGTAGTGTGTGTGCAGTGGTAGCTGGAGACAGTTTGCTCTCAGAGCTCTGTGATTCAGAACCTCTAAAAGCTGTTTAAAATGCCTTTTTGAGTAACATTTTTTGCTCAAAATTTAGTACATCAATTGTAGGAAACCCTTCTGTGCTCATATCATCAAGTGTTTATTGTTGTGTGTGGATTTTGAATGTTAATTTAGAATAGTCAGTCTGTGTGCTGTGAAGTGTGCTTTGGGGGAGGGGCGTATTTGTGGTGTAGGTAGATTAACTGGGAGAAAAAGGCAGTCTTTCTGTTTTGGTTATATTTTTCTTGTATAACTATTTTAATGCACACACAGTAATATTTTCAGTAATTCTTGACATTTTTTTGCTGATTGTTGTGGTGCAGCAGTGTACAATTTGTCTGTTTAAAACATTTGGTTATTTACTAAAAGCTTTCAATTTGCTATGCATTACTTGAGTGTGCGTGTGAGTGTGTGTGCAATGTGCGCCATTAAATCAGACACCTTTTATTGTGTTACAGAGTAATTGCAGCAGTGTGAACCTGCTATCCACTGCACCTGCATGAATTTTTTATATTGCTTTGTGGTATCTTTACTGGTAGAGGAATGTTATTGCCGTGCACTAATCCCCCAACTGGCAAAATGTATTCCTTTCCAGATTTGGATTTGTGACTTGTAAGCACTGGTTAGATGTGGTTGTGCCTTTTTGTATGCATCCCTTGAGTGTGCAGTGCAATATTAATCTGTCTGTGCATTTGCATGGCACCATTAATTCTGGGAGATTGCATTTCTTGTTACACTCTCATTTTACTTCGTCAGCAATAGGGAATTTTCTGGACACAAGACAGTAGCATTTTGGGGATGCACATTAATTCTGGTGACTCTGTGTGTGACCTGACCACTGCGCACATGACTGAGTGACTGAGTGCACCATTCATTTTGGGAGACTTTGCATTTCTTGTTACACTCTCATTTCACTTCGTCAGCACTGGGAAGTTTTCTGGACACAAGACAGTAGCACTTTGGGGATGCACATTCATTCTGGTGACTGTGTGGGTGGGATGCTGCCAACATTGTTGTCACTCTGCATTACTTTGCTTTTAAGGCGGAATGACAATGCAAAGTAATAATAACAAGGTGAAATGAGCCTTTCCTATGGGGCACTCTGCGTAGCGAAGTGCCAAGGCGAAGTGGCCACTTTGCGTTCACTTCGACAGTGGATTTTAAATTTGATGCATCTCTATTCACCACTGAAATGCTAGTGGTTCCACACTTTAACTTGTCACTCACTGGGGTGACCAAAAAATAAACTGCACTCACTTGGGTGAACAGTTTAACAGTAATTCACTCACTTGGGTGAAACTAGGGGCACAGACAGGTGCAATTCAGCCTTATCTACGGGCACACGTACCCCAGATTATCAAATCCCCTAAATATGTGGAGGTCTGGTTTCCTAGAACAGTACTCACAGAGGTTGTCCTGTCCACATGACATGGAACACTGAAAAGAAAAAGAAAGGCACTCTCCTGGGTAGCTAATCAAACAGTCTCTTTTCAGGTCCTATCCAAGGCAGCTGAAAACACCACAGGACATTCAGAGGATTGCCCCTTGAGTCCACTGTGAACAAGCAGTTCCTTCCACTTCACTGGGAGTAGAAATCAGGAAATCCTGCTGTAGCACTGGTCTCCACCACTTCACTAGAAGCTGGAAATGTCACTCAAATAGGGTGAGAAATCCTGGGCCCTCTCCTCAGAGCCCACTGGCAATCCTTCTGCCACTCTTACCTCCACACTGAACAACTGACTACACAGAACTGAGCATTCTAAACTCCCCACAGCAGCTGTACACCAAGTGTGGCTTATGCTGCTGCAAGAGTTCTAAATGACCTCCTCCCTCAGGCTAGCTGAGTAAACAATGATGTCATTATGTAAGAAGCCCCTAATGAGCTCTCTACCAGCTGCCTGCTACCTTCCTAATAATAATAATACTGATAGGATTCTAGTAACCTCAGGGGACTGGGTGGTTACACTTATTAACCAAAATGTAGTTGTATTTTGCTTCAGCCCATTTGCTGAGGTTCTACAACACTCTCAGTATTATGAATTTCCCTGTAATGGGTTCTCCTCTCAGAAATTGTACCTCTGCTCTTATAACCAATCCTTCTTCAAAATTTATATTCTACCCCATTCTTTGCTAATGTAAGACTTAATTCATCTTTCTCAAAATGTTCACCTCTTTTCTGCACCCTCACAATATTTTTATATTTACCCCTCCCATCTCTAAATTTCCACTTTTGCTCCTGCATCCTTCCAAATATGAATGCCATCATCTACATTTCTCTCAAAATCAGTTTTTTAGCTCACACCACCATATATGTGTGCATCTACCCCTGCACTCCTCCAAATGTACACCATTTGCACCCCTCTCCAAATGTGTAACCACACCACTCCCAAAATTTGCACTTGGACTCCTGCAGCTCTTCTGAAATTTGAACTTCTGCACCCAAAGTTTGCACTTGTACCCCTACACCCATACTGAAATTTGTACAAGTACCACTGACTTACTCCCCCAAATTGCACTTGCCCTTAGCATCTCTCCCAAAATTTGTACTTGCACCCCTGTTCCATTTCCAAAATGTGTAATTGTACCCCTGTATCCCTTCCAAAATGTGTACTTCTACCTCTGCACGTACCCAAAACTTCTAATTGTACCTCTGCACACCTTCAAAAGTTTGTAATTGTACCCCTGCACCACCCTTGCCCCCAAATTTGTACTTGTATCCCTGCACCCCTCCCAGAATTTGTACTTGTACACATGCACCCCTCCAAAATTTGTACTTGTATATCCACTCCTCCCAAAGTTTGTATTTGTTCCTTTGCACGCCTCCCAAAATGTATACTTGTAACCCTTTACCCCTTCCAAAAATTCATACTTGTTCCCCTGCACCCCTCCCAAAATTTGTACTTTCACCCCTGAACCCATCCCAAAATTTGTACTTGTATCCCTGCACCCCTCAAAAATGTGTACTTGTACCCCTATTTGCATCCCCAGATTTGTACTTGCACCCCTTCACCAATCCCAAAATTTGTTCCTGCACCCCTCCCAAAATTTGTACTTCTACTCCGGCATCCCTTCTAAAATGTGTACTTATATCCCTATTGATCTCCCAAAAGTCATACTTGCACCCCTACACCTCTCTTGAAATTTGTACTTGTACCCCTACACCCCTCCCAAAATTTGTACCTGCACCCTACCAAAATTTGAACCTGCAACCCTTCCAAAATGTATACATCTACTCCTGCATCCCTCCCCAAATGTATACTTGTACTCCTCCATCCTTCATGAAATGTGTACTTGCACCCCTCCAAAATTTGTATTTGCACCCCTGTGCCCATTCCAAATTTTATAATTGTTCCCTGGCACCGCTCCCAGAATTTGTACTTGCACCTCTGCACTCCTCCCAAAATTTCTACTTGTACCCCTGTACCCATTCCAAAATTTGTACTTGTTCCCCTGTGCCCCTCCCAAAATGTGTACTTGCACATCAGCACCCCTCACAAAACATTTACTTGTACTCATGTACCCCTTCCAAAACTTTGTACCTGTTCCACTGCACCTATCCCAAAATGTGTACTTGTACTTCTGCACCCCTCCCAAAATTTGTACTTGTACCCCTGTAACAATCCTAAAATTTGTACTTGTATCCCTGCACCCAATGTGTACTTGTACCCCTATTCACATCCACAAGTTTGTGCTTGCACCCATATACCCCTCCCAAAATATGTACTTGCACACCTATACCCCTTGCAAAATGTATACCTGCACCCCTTCAAAATTTGTACTTGTTCCCCTGCACCATCCCAAATTTGTACTTGCTCCCTTGCACCCCTCTCAGAATTTGTTCTTGTACCCCTATACCCCTCCCAAAATTTGTATTTGCACCCCTACACCACTCCTGAAATTTGTACCTGTGCCCCTCCCAAAATTTGTACTTCTACTCCTGCATCCCTCCTGAAATGTGTACTTGTGTCCCTGCACCACTCCAAAAATGTGCACTTCTACTCCTACTTCCCTCTCAAAATCTGTTCTTGCACCTCTGCACCCATCCCAAAATGTTTTCTTTCACTCCTCCTAAAATTTGTACTTGTACTCCTACACACCTCCCCCAAAATGTGTACTTGTACACCTTTCCCCTTCTGAAATCTGTACTTCTACCCTTGTAACCCTACCAAAATGTCTACTTGTACCCCTGCACCCCTGCCTAAATTCATAGTTGCACCCCTGCATCCCTACCAAAATTTGTACTTGTGCCTCTGAGCATACCAAAATTTGTAATACCACTTCACACCTTCCAACATTTGTAATGTACCCCTGCTCCACTCCAAAAATCTGTATTTCTACCTCTGCACCTCTCCCAAAAACATTTCTTATACCCCTGTACCTCTCCTGTAATTTGTACTTGCATCCCTTCTAAAATTTGAACTTGCACCCTTTCTGAAATAGGTATCCCTCCAAAACATTACCCTCTCACACCTCTTAAAATGTACAAAGAGCTGAGGTACAGACTTTGGGAGCAGTGTGTAAAAGGTACAGTACATACCTTTGGAGAAGTGTGGGGCAAAGGGTACTATTATGTGGAGTGGTGTAATGGTAGGCATGTAAATTGTGTGAGGGTTGCAAGAGAAAGGATGTGTTTTTTGGCAGTCTTGCAAGTTTTGCTATTTGTGCAGTGAATGGGGCAAAACATTTGGGTACAAGTCTGGGTTATGGAATTAATTTTGGGAGGGGTACAAGAGAAGGGGTAGAAATCTTGGGGAGAATATAGTTTTCAGAATGTGGGGAAGGGGTGAAACTTTATAATGTTCCAGGTGCAGTGGAAGAAATTTTGGGAAGGTAGTGAGGAGGAAGTATATATTTAGTGCTTGGTGGTGGGGGGGACAAAATTGTGAAAGGTTGCAGGTTTGGGGGAGCTGTGAAGGGGAAGTCGTAAGGTAGTGGTACAAAACTTTGTAGGAGAATGTATGGTATAAACATGGAACTTGCTCAGATGGATGCACATCTTGGGTGAGTGGGGATGGGATACGAATATTGTTGGGGTTGGGTGGGAGTACAACCTCTGTGAGGTATGTGAGGGGCGCGTGAGTAAATATTAGAATGGGTGCAAGGTAGTACTAGATACATCAAGGCTGAGGGAGCAAATTTATGAATGCGTGTTATTTATGGATGCATGCAACCTGTTTTGAGAGGTACAGAGGTACACATTTAGGAGGGGTGCAGTGGTAATTATTAATTTTAGGAGGTGTGTGGGAGAAAGGGTATCAGTCACAAAAGCGGTGCAAGATGGAATTAGAAACTGTGTGGGCATGTTTTGGAATAATTACAAGGGGGGCAGGACAGAGTTTTTCATTTTTGTGGGATTATATATTTGGAAAGAGGTACTCAGGTAGTAGTACTCTTTTCGTGAGTGCTTTGGCACCTCAGCAAAGGGAGTGAATCTTACATGAATACATTAGGAGGGAGTTGTGGTGGCTATATTCAGGGCCGGAATGGCAGCACAGTAAAAACAAAGTTACATTTTAAGAGTATGAGAGAGGTTTTTTTTTTTGGGGGGGGAGGGTGTATGGAGCTTAAATGGTTGGTGATCAACCTAGGGAACTTGCCAGATATTTACCATTTTGTTTTACTAGTATAAGTCCATTTATAAAACCCTCATCAGAAAACTAGTAGCAAAGACTGGTTTTTGACAATTTGATATACTGTGTGTACTAAGCTGACAGGACCTGGAGGAAAATGATGTCATTGTTGCTTGAATGGCATTAGTTTGAATCCAAGATTCCGCTGGCTGGTTTGAAACAAATCTAGAGAACTTTTTGTAAAACCATCACATAAGAGAGGCAACACAACAGCATCCATACATGCCTAATTGCAGTTTCTGAACTTTATTTGTAACAAATGAAGCCTAGCTGCCCTCATGAGGGCAAATAGTACATTTTTAATGCTTTGCATTTGATCTTTAATGGCAAGTAATCAGCTTCCCCACAATCCTTGGAAACAAACCACCATAAATTCATGCTTCCATGCTTAATGGAGGTGGAAAAATATGTGCAAAATGAAAAACAGCAGAAGAATTAGGGTTTTAAGGTGGCAGTATAGTGCAGTGGGTTAAGGCAATGAGCTGCAAATCTGGAGATCTGGGTTTGGAATCCCACAGCCACCTAGGTGCATACTGTGTGATCCTGATGAAGTCACCTCACTTCCTTGTGCACCCAGGTCACATCTAGAGACAAGCTTCAGCTTAGTGTGCTACTCCTGGTTGAACAATTTTCCCTTTCCCTTTAATTAAATATACCCATTTCTTTTTAGAAAGGAACCTATTTTTCCAAATTGTCTCTTTTTGACTAGCTAAAGTGGTTTATTTATTTTATTTTATTTATTTATTACACACAAGATGGTTTCCCAATGATACTGGGCAGTATCAGAAATTCCAAAAGTAATCCCTAATATTTTAATCGGGTCATTAGATATTCAAATTATTATTAAATATTCAAATTAATGTAGTTTCACTTTGTGAAACCTCAGAGACATCCCCTATAAATTTACCACAACTCTTTTTGTAATTAATCTGGGCTCCTGACATTTTTTCATAAGCAGCCAAAGTATGCATTACATGTTGAACTGAATTACTGTCCCTTAACACCACATTCATATCATCAGCATATGCTAATATTTCAGGGATTTTACAACCCTGTGTCCTAAGGCCCACATTCAGGGATGCTGCTGAATGTTCTGTAATAAACAATTTAAAACTTAAATATAATAAGGGTAAAAGGGGACATCCTTGTCTAACCCCCCTGTTTATTGTTATTTCCTTACCCTACCAGCCATTGATGTAGGGTCTAGCTGCTGCCTGTTTATATAAAATTCTGATCCATTAGATGAAGCTTGGAGGTATACCATAGTGACCTAAAATGTTAAATAAAAATGTGTGAGACACTTTAGCATACACCAGGATTTCTATTACCAATGACTTTGGTTTCACAAGACAGAACAAATGAAACAATAAATAAAGCTAACAGAATTAATTTGGACAATTAAAAATAGTATAAAGTCTAGAGCACCTGAGGTATTAATGCCCCTGTACAGATTGTACGTGTGCCCATACCTAGATTACTGCTCACAGCTGTGAAATTCACCAAAAAGAACAGATAGTAACAAACTGGAAAAAAAATCCAATGTAAATTTATTAAACAAGTCCAATGTTTTAAAAATCTAAATTACAGTACAAGATTTGCACAGATTAAATCTTATGTCATTAGAGCAAGAAATATTTTTTTTTTGTCGACTTTCTTTTATCTCTGATTCACGACAGAGATCTTTTTCCCCCAATCTGCCCTGTTATGCGGGGTCTCATATCGCCAACCACCAGCCTCCGCCATGACCCTGACTGAAGCAGGGTGGACTGTGGTTTACCCATCACAAAGGGGCCCCCCAGGGAAGGAATGGAGAGGAAGACTATGTCACCCTTGAGCCCCTGCCCATCAAGATGGGCTGTGTTTGGTGGTGGCAGGCAGAACCCCATCAGAGGCATCACTTGGTTGTGAATGTTTTTGTTTCTTGCAGTGGTTCCCTTAGGACACAGATGTGCAATGATGTCTGTGCACCAGTGGTGCTGACATCCATTGTGTCCCACCCCTTTCTACCACCTTGCTTGTAGTGCCACTGGTCTCCACCAGAGGTTACTGCAGAGCAAAGCGGCCCCAGGATCCCACCCCAGAAAAGGAAAGCAGTCCTCTGGACACTCAGTCCTCTCCTCCCCTGCTAACTCCTGGTGTCCCGAGTTAATTTCTGAACCTGGGTCACCAGCATGGCATGAGGTGTGGCATCCAGCACCTCAACCCTCAGTGCCACTGGGCTCGCTAAGAGCAAAGAAGATTAAGGGGTATTTTTTATTACTATGGGGCATTATAAATACTCCTATTTGTTCAGTGACCTAGGTTTTGTTTTCAAGCAAGAGAATATTGCTACCAGAGGTAAACTTCTTCAATTGCAGTACCCAAAATATGGCACAAAGAAAATGAGTTCTTTTTAATGCACATAATAGTAAAAACATGGAACACACTGTCACTCAACATCATACTGAGTAAAAGCAAGTTGATGTTTAAAAATAAATTAGATTCTTGGATGACAGAAAATGGTCAGACGGACTATTAGGGGTGTTTGATTGGAGTCTGTATAGGCATTTTTGCCTCCTGCTCCCTTCTCTACCGCAGTATGAACCTTTTCTCAGACCAAGGCTAACAGAAATCCTGATAACTGGCCTTTCTTCCTTGTGCCAAAGAGTTCCCTCAAAACTATGAGGTTATCAGAGTCCTCTACCACAAAGTTGCCCACTTTGTAGCTACTGTTCACCCTTGTAACCACCACTGTGGTGTTCTCACCTCCCTCAACTGGCCAGAACTTGAGGGTAGGCTTTCCTACCCCACCCTCTGCCTTGCCTTCAAAACTTCCAAATTATCTGCATTACCTAGCCTAAATGGACTACTCAAGTACAAGACTCCAAAGCAAGAGCTTCAGTCATATGCTAGACCTACCCTGGAAGTACCAAGGTCGGGATCCCGTGCAGGTAACAGGTCATTCAACATCTCTGCACCGGTACTCTGGAATAGCCTACCATCAGATGTAACTAACTGCACCACCTTAAATACCTTCAAAACTGCACTGAAATCCCACATGTATGTAGGCAGTAAATGTAGCTGTAATTGATGCTGCTAATATGCATCATGGCACTGCCACTCGGTATACCCCATGCCATGGTCACTTATTCTAGGGGCACTTAACCCTGCCATAGATATCCCTACACAAATAGCAAACTTATTAACAGGCATCATGCCAATGCTGCTCCAAGTATAGCATCAGAGTTTTGCTTTCCCTGACCCTAACCTGCCTAGTCTTTCCCTCTAGCTAGTCGGTGACAAATCCAGGCAATTACGATTGTGTACTTGTCAATTATTGCTATTGACCTTCCTTGATGTGCTTTGAATTGTTTAGCTTTAAGCTTTGTTACCTAACATATTTTAATTGTTGATATGTTACAATCTTGTTGTTTATGTAATATGTCTCTGTATGTAAAGTGATGCCTCTGCGTTGTATGTAAACTGATGCCTTCTATATGAATGTAATTAACTCTGGGTCGCCCATGAAAAAGGATGCTTTCTCTCAGGGGGCTTACCTGGTTAACACATTTCAATAAATAAATAATCAAAAGGAGATCTAGAAGGAATAGCACAAGAATGTGAAGGGGATATAACTATACTTGCTATTTTCAAAAGTCTGTCTGCCAGAATTTTTGGTTATATTTTTACATAAGTTTTTATTTATTTATTATTTTTTTGTAACCAGGTAAGATACACTAGGCACAAGTATGCCTACTTTCAGGCATGACCTGGGAGAGCTAAAATATAGAATGGAAACTTACAGGAGAATGACATACAGTAGATCAATCACCTAAGAAAAGTACCAGTAGTAGTGTACATAATTGGAGAGCAAGTATCAATAGCACACAAGTTGATTACAAATTATGTTTTGCTTACAAAAGGAAAAGACAACCTAATGAACAAGAATGGTATAATTGAAATAGCAACAACAGGGTAAAAATAAAGTAGGGGTCCTATATAACAAACTAAAGAGCATAGTACTGTACAAAAGCTTAAGTACATGTTTAATAGACTAATGGACCACCAATTAGACATTTAAGGTTTGTCTCCCTCTTTATGTAAAAATATTAAGATGGCTTGAGACATCAAGTAAGGAAATGTTCCTCTTTCTAATACTTCCTTGAAAAGTTCTGCTAGAACTGGACTTAACAAATCAGAGAAAGTTTTAATTCTGCTGAAAAAACGGGAACTGAGCTATTATGAACATACGAAATTGCCAGCAGATACAGGCCCTGTGATCTATTTAGCCTGTTCGAGTGTGCAGCACTTCAGCTATTTAGACTGGAGTTGCCCTCCCTCCCTTTGCCCCACCCATTCTGTAGCTCCTCCTGCTTCTTTCACACATGTCCCCATTCCCCATCTTTCCTCAGTTTGGATCCTCCCTTTGATCCTGTCCCACTCCCTCTTGAAGCTGCTCACCAACCTCAATGATGCCACCTCATCTGGAAGTGCATTACACCCTGTAACCACCCTTACTGTGAAATAGTGCCTCTTTATTTTCCTCCTAAATCTTCCTGTCTCCAATTTCAGACTGTGTTCTCCTGGTTTCCCTCCCGCCCTTTAATTTGAACATACTCTCTGTGTTTACTCCATTCATGCCTTTCAGGTATTTGAAGGTCTCAATCATATCCATTCTCTCCCTTCTATCCTCCAGGAAGTACATATTGAGCTCCCTCAGTCTCTCTTCATATGGCATATCTCCCAATCCCAGGATAATTTTTGTTGCCCTACACTGTACCCCCTCCAGTAGCTTGATGTCCTTTTTTAAGTAGGGGCACCAGTACTGCACACAGTACTCCAAGTGTGGCCTCACCAGGGACCTGTACAGGGGCAGGGTGACTTCCCTTCTCCTAGAGGTGATTCCCCTTACAATGCACCTGAGCATTCTATTGGCATTGGCTGCTTCCCCCCTACACTGGGCAGAGTGGTTCATTTCCCCTGTTACTAGTACTCCCAGATTCTTCTCTGTTGATGTGGATAACTGCACTCTCCCCAATCAGTAATTATTCCCAGGATTTCTGGCCCCTAGATGCATGACTTTACACTTCTTGGCATTAAACACTAGTTGCCATGTGTCTTGACCAACCCTGTAGTCTTGATAAATCCTCCTGGAGTACTTTACCACCCTACCCCCCATCCACTTCTGCACCAATCTTAGTGTCGTCAGCCAAGAGGCTGATTTTACTTTTTACCCCATCCGATATGTTGGCAATGAAAATGGTAAACAGCACTGGTCCCAGCACCAAGCCCTGTGGGACCCCACTTGTTACAGCTCTGGGCTCCAATAGTTCACCCCCCACAGCTACGCTCTGCTGCCTATCCTGTAACCAGCTCTTGACCCATCTAACCAGTTTCCTCCCCACTCCCAGGTTGCCCAACTTGCCGGTCATCCTTCTATGAGGTACTGAGTTGAAGGCCTTGCTAAAGTCCAGGTAATGGACATCTACTGCATGGCCCTTATGCAGTGCCCTCGTTACCCTATCAAAAAAGTCAAGCGAGGTTTGTCTGGCAGGATCTACACAAGACAAACCCATGCTGGTAAAAGAAAACAAAGGAAAGTGTGTACACATATATGGTGGTGCTAAAGGAACTACACATGTGTAAATTAACTAAGGTTCCAAGCACTCACCAAGCCTATAAGAAGGAAGACAGACAGAAATAAAGTTAAAATTAACATTTTATTGCGTACATAAACACCACGTCTGACATGTTTCGTAGCCCAAAGCTCCTTTTTCAAAGGCTAATGTGAACCAGGACACAGCACTCTTTATACATGAAACAAAACATACCATGATATCAATTTATCCTACGATCAATTAAAACACCTGTATAGGGACAGTTTAAACAATTTCCAAATTAAAAGGTTTTTCAATCACATACAGTGGCTACTCTTAAACATTTAATAGGGACAAATCACAACAAACTGCATTCCACTTTATCTAAATTGAATTTTCATTAATGAACCTGTGTTAAAAAAGCTCTTCTAAAAAAGCAATTTATTTTATACATTTGAGCCCATTAAGTACAATTTTGAAATAAAGAACAAGGGCTACCTAGGTGCATAACATAAGGAAAGGGGGAGGGGGGAAGAAAAGGGAAAAAGCAAAAGAGAAAGGTACAAAATGTAAACAAAAATAGCTCAGAAAACAGGAGGTAAATAAGGGGAGGTGGGGCAAGGAATATTCTCATAAATATTCCCATCATTTCTTATGCCACTGAATATTAAAAGCAAAAATCCAAGCATAGCTTTGTTATTAATTTTATCACAGTAATTCTGTTATTCATTGTTTCTTTTAAAGTGCTTTTTATATGCAAAATTAGACATAAAAAATCAGACAAAATACTGAATCCATTACACAAATAAAGTTTATGATTACTTCCATCAGTACATTACTAAACTGCTGTTAATCGGCAGGCATTTTTATCTACTTAATCTTAAGTAAGGACAGATATCTAGATGTGAATTTAACCCTGGAGGTTTATTCACTTTAAGTGTAAGGATCCAAAAATTTTCTCTAATAAGTAGAAGGTTTTCAAAGTTCCCCCCTCTCAGATTTTGATTAACCTTGTCCACAGCCATGTGTTTAAAAAGATGCTTTTGAAGTTCTATAGCTTCTAAAATATGCAAAACTGTGATATATGTGGGATCACCTCTTCCCACTGCCCTAACGTGTTCCCCCACTCTATCCTTAACCTTTCATTTGGTTTTACCTACATAGTAGGCACCACATACACATACAGCTAAGTAAATGAGGCCCGCAGTATCACAAGTAATACATTGTTTTATTGTGTAGGTCCACTCTAAACCCTCTACTGAAAAACATTTAGTCTGCTCTGGGTATGTCATACTGCTCCAGATGTTCTGGTGATTACGGAGTCATGGCTCCGACCGGGGACCAGTAACAACGAAGTTAACATCCCTGCCTAATCTTTGTTCAGAGCCGACAAGCAAACCAGAGGTGGTGGGGTAGCTAGTTACATCAAGGATAAATTCCCTGTCTCCATCATTGACTCAAACTCTGTCCCAAAAGAATTCGAAAGCGTGTCATTAAAAATTGAAATTGCTACCGATGTCTCATTATGTATAATAGGATGCCACAGACCCCCATCAGCTGGATTACAGTTGTTAAAACATCTTGGAAATATCCTGGGTTCAGCATCTTCAGAGTATATCATACTAGGGGACTTCAACTTAGACTGGCTGTCCAGTGCATCCACCCCACTTAAAATGTTCTGTGATTCCCATGGGTTGTCACAGATAATAAACAAATCTACTCATCCTAACAAGTTCAATCCTAATAACAGTACTCTCTTGGATATCATTTCAGTTAACAAACCCCATTTATTCTCCCATGCTGGCATCTTTTTCTCTGATATTGGTGACCATTGCTTCATTGCATGTGTAAGATCCACTCTTACATCCACAACTGCACCAAAATTCTCCTTTAAAAGGTGCATACGCAACTTTGATCTCCATGGGTATATATCAGAGCTAAGAGACTCCATACGATGGCAGGACTTCTCATCTAGCAAGTCCCTGACTATGGCTTATGATATTTTCTCTCAGCAATTGTGCTAGGGCTCTCAACAAGTATGTCTCATAGTAAAAGTTTGTGCTAGAAACAAATCCTGTCGGTGGTTTACGGAAGACCTGAAAGATACTTTGCGGAGCAGGGATGTACTCTGGAGAACTGCTAGGAAAACTAATTTAATAAATTACTGGAATTCTTTCTGGAGGGTGAGGAACCTCTGCACCAAAATGGTCAGAGAAGCCAAAGCTAATTTCTACTGCTCACAGCTGGAGAGCTCTTCAAGAAATGCCTCCAAATTCTGGAGGATGATCAAAGACATTGAAGGTCACATCACTATTAATTCCCTACCTACTAAACTATTGATAGACAATACTGTCATCTCCGACAGATTGTCTTTCCTTGATGCTCTCAATAATCATTTTACCACTGCAGGACTAGCCTTTGACTCCTCTCCAGCAAATATCCTCCGACATCAACTTGGATTGGATACACAAGAAAAACCCATCCCCAGTCCATCCTTCTCTCTGCAGCCTACCTCCCTGAAAGAAGTCAAAGATCTTTTCCTTCAGTTGAACACTAGAAAAAGTGCTGGGGCCAACCTCATTGACCCGTACTTTTTGGTTGGCTACCATGTCCTCGCAGTCCCAATTACTCAGCTCTTCAACTTATCCTTGTCCCAGGGTGATCTACCACCCATTTGGAAAAATGCACTTGTGGTCCCTTTGTTTAAGTCAGGAGATCCTAGTGACCTCAGTAACTACAGGCCAATCTCCCTACTTCCAATCCTGTCAAAGATGCTGGAGAAAATAGTGAACTCCCAGCTTCAGACGTACCTGGAATTGGAAAAATTGCTCAACCCATTACAATCCGGTTTTAGAGCACAGCACAATTCAATCTGTGCTCTAGCCAAGGTGACAAATGACTGGCAGCTTGAATAAGACAAAAAAAATGTTGTCTGGGCAGTTTTCTTGGACCTAAGCAAGGCGTTCGATACCATTGATCACAGACTGCTTCCGTCGTCCCTCCGGAATATTGCTTTGGATTCCCTATCCCTTAAATGGTTCTCCAACTACCTCTTGGGACGACTTCAACAAGTAAGGGCAGAAGGAGAAGTTTCTCCACCAAAATCCCTATTGGGGGTGTACCACAAGGCTCCATCCTTGGTCCCTTGTTCTTCACCATTTATATTAACAACATAGATGCCCCTATTAAAGAAGCACAAATACACCTATTTGCGGATGATATGGTACTCTATGCTAGTAGTCCCACCACTGATGCAGCCTGTAAAGCCATTCAAAACTAAATTACTCTGCTTCAACATCAGCTTATAAACCAGAAACTGCTCTTAAATGCAAAAAAAAAACAAAGCAATGTTCCTCTTGCCCCTTCACAATGCAATAAATCCTGCAATTGCTAGGACACTCCCACAGATCACTACCATCCTAGGTAAGCGGTTGGACTACGTAGCAAAGTTCAAGTACCTAGGGGTTTGGTTAGACCATAAACTTACTTTTGCAGATCACTTAGAAGAACTGGCAAAGAAACTTAGACAAAGACTTGGTCTGTTCTTTAGGATTAATAATCTCCTCACAAGAGACACTAAACTGAAACTGGTTCAAACTACCTTTCTTTCCCTGTTGGAGTACGTAGATTTTCTATATAGTCAGGGACCTGCAGGTACCCTAGCCAAACTCGATACGCTTTATCACAGAGCCATAAGATTTATCATGGGTCTTCCTTACTCAGCCCACCACTGTGCATTGTACACAGCAGTGGGATGGTCATCCCTTGCTTACAGACAGCGAAAAAATGCTGCTGTTTGGACATACAAAGCTATCTCAAATAAGCTGTCCCAGTATATCTCTGTCTGTTTACCTTTTTGCATTCTGGGGAAGTATGCCCTGAGAAGCACCTCATATATCTACCTTTATGTTTACAAAGCAAAATCACACATTGGCAGAGCAGCCATCAGCTTTGTGCTCCCTCAACTGTGGAACAAGCTGCAAAAAACTTTGAAATTAATTCACTCCATCAGCCTAGCAGCTTTTAAATCTCTATATCTGCATCATAATAAGGAGTCCTGTGCCTGTCTACCCTAAATCATGACTCCTGTAAGTCCAATTACACTCTAATTGCTACTGTTAAAAGACTGCTCACATCTACATTCAACTCTTCCCTCTCCCCTTTTTCTGCCCCCCATATCTGTCCCTTCCACATTCCTTTGACCCGGGTTCCAGCTCTAAATTCTCCATACTGTATCACTATATATCTTTTATATTATGTTTTATTTATGTTCAGTGCACCTGATATGTATATTTCTTTACTTATATGAAAAATTGTGTCCTACCCAAAACTTGCTGTATCTTCTGTTCCAAACATATACTACTGTCAATGCTACCTGCTGATACTTTGTATATGCTGTATCATTATATCGCACTTTATTTTTATTATTTTCTTGTGTGTTGCATCCCATGTATATTGTCTCTTGTTCCTTGTTGACACACCCAGATCCACCTCGAAAATGAGCTTGCTCAACGGTGATCACCTGGTTAAATAAAGACTTTGATTGATTGATTGTTCCACATGTTTACAGTTGACACATCTTTTATATTTATAGCAGCCATTCGGTTTCTGTAGCCAAGTATTATCTTGTTTATCTACATAATGGCTCTGTATAAGGATATCTTTAAGTGCAGGTGCTTTCCTGTAACATAAATGAGGCAGAATCTCACATAAATCCCTTAAATTGGGTTCTGCCGTCAAAACATACCAATGACGTTTTAATATTTTTCCACTTCTTTACTTGTGCTGAATATGTCATGGTATAATTGAATATCAGTTCTGTGTGTATGGGGACACTTTTTTTCCTTTAGTTTCCCTAACTTCTGCCACAGTTTTAGCCTGTTCTATCTTGCGTCTATCATAATCTCTCTGTATTAACCGTGTTGTCAATTCATCCGCTCCTTTTAAAAAAAGTTGTTCAATGGAGCAGTTTCTTTTAGTTCTTAGAAATTGACCCAATTGGATATTATTGGCTATGTGGGGTGGATGGCAACTATTCACTAAGAGCAAAGTATTGCCATTAGTGGGTTTCCTGTAGATAGCGCTTTGTAAATTCCCTGTCTCATCGACCATGATGGACAGATCCAAATACGTGACGTTCGTTTTACTACTTGTGTATGTAAATTTTAAATGTGGGCTAGATCAGTGCATGAATTGAACAAGTAATTCAAAGGTTTCAAGGTCCCCATTCCACACCATAAACAAATCATCAATATAGCATTTCCAAACAACCAAATGTTGCCTAAAAGGGTTGTGTTGTGTATCCAAAAATACTTGCTCTTCCCATAGACCTACAAATAGATTAGGAACTGAAGGGGCGCAAGTCGCCCCCTTGGCTGTGCCCTTAATTTGTAAATACAATTCTCTATCAAATAAAAAGACATTTTACATTAAAACAAACTCTAATAGTTTAAGCAGGGCTCTGCTCCCTGGCGCATGAACGGGACGTTCCACTCTACCCCTGGCAGGTTAAAGTCCCCAACCAGCACAGTGCTACCCTTGCCACTAAGCCTCCTTAACTGTCCCCCCAGCTCCCTGTCAATCTCTCCCTTTTAAGTTGGAGACCTATACATACAACTCCCAACCTAACCTTTCTACCCTTTGAGCTGTGGAGTTGCACCCATAAGGCTTCCACCCTGCCTTCATTCCCCTCCTCCCTGATACACATTATCCCTTCCCTAACATAGATGGCCATCCCCTTTTCCATTTTTCTCTGTCCCTGTGGTATAGTTTGAAGCCTGGGATACCTTGGTCCAGGTCATGGTATCAGGTTTCCCATGTCTCAGTGATGACAGCTATGTCTGCCTCCCCTTCCACCGTCATTGCCTGCAGTTCTGCTGTCTTGTTTTTCAAGCTCCTAGCATTCAATGGTACCACCAGTCCAATGTGATTCTTTCCCCTCAGCACCCTTCCTCTCCCCATCTCCTGTCTTGTTCAATTTTTGCTCCTGCCTGGGTTTGAGGAGTGGCCTAAAGGACCCCCTCTCCTGGTATCTGCTCACTCTTTTGGCCCCCATTCCTAGTTTAAATTGCACATAGCTTGAATGAACTGCCCCAACTTTTGCTTTAGGACCTGCAAACCTTCCTTGCTAAGGTGCAACCTATCTGGTGTGTACAGGTCCTCATTCTCCTACTTCTCACCCCAATCCTCCACCAATTCATACCCCATAGACCCACACCATTCCCCCAGCCATGTGTTGAACTCTGTAATTCTCTGCTTCCTGGCTGTACTTGCTCTTGGTACTGGGAGAATTTCAGAGAAAGCTACCGACCTTCTCTCCTCACTACACTATCTTCCCACTTCCCTGAAACGTTCCTGTACCTCATCTACCCTTCTCCCCTCCAGGTAATTCATGCCCAGGTGCACCACAATGTGTGGTTTCTCCCCTACCTTCTCCACACACCTGCTAATATACTGACCCTTTTCATCTGCCATCATGCCACGCATACACTCCACTCAAATGCTGATTTTCCTGGCTCCCCTGCCTCCCCATCTTACACCCTTGAGTACTGAGTCCCACAGGTAAATGACCATTATCCTTTTTATCCTCCTGTTGCATGCTATTTCTCTGTCTCCCAAATCAAACTCCCTCACCTACTTCTTCCATGCCTATGGACCCCTGTGCCTCCCTTGAACCTTGCTTATCCCTGTCCTTTCCCCCTTCTCTCTTCCCTAACACCCTCACCAAGTCTGTCTGAGTTCCCTCTCTTACCTTTCCCCATCTGTTCTTCCTCCCCTCTTCCTGTATCTGCTACCCCTTCTTCTATCATAACATCCCCCCTTGCCACTGGCTCCCCATGACCCCCTGATCCATGTATTGAGGCCCCCACCAGGAGTAGTTTCCTCTTCCTCTGGGATCCTCTACCTCCTTCCCCTGGGTCTCCCTCTTGGAGGTCTTGCTCACCTTACCCGGTCTCAACCTTGGGTACTCTTGTGGGACTTGCCTGCTCCTCCAGAACAGCATAGCAGTTTTCAAATTAGACTGGATGGGGAGGTGCCTCTTCCCTCCCAACCTCCCTGAGTCCACCATAGTCCTGCCAGCCCTCTGCCTGGGCATCCATTGTGGCAGTGGCTGCAGACGTGGTGGCCCCTGGGTGGGAGCAAAGGCTGCCAGCAACCTAACCAGCTTGGCTTGGAGACTGGCAACCTCTTCCCTCAGCCCAGAGAGGTGCCTGCATATGGGACAGCATTGCAGTTCCCAGAATGTCCTCCTGAAGATTGCAGCTCCACATCCACTGCACTGCAACACTCCCTACATCTTCCTTCTCCTGTTATGGCAATGTCCCCCTTCCTCAATCTTATTCTAGTTTTTTTTTTCCTCCTTTCTCCTTCTTCCTTCCTCTCCCTCTTTCCAAATTCACTCTTCTATCCCCTTCTTTTCTCTCTCTGATGCTCTCTCTCTCCCACCTTTCCTGTCTTTGGACCCCTACATTGACTAACCTGAGTTTCTTTTAGTCCATACGAGAGGCATGTTATCTACTGTGCCTAGCCCAATTCCCTTGTGACCACAGGAAGTTGATCCCTATTGGATGCCTATAAAGGCAGAAGAACCCTGGGGTGAGTGGGATGGGGATGCTGGGCAGGACTATCCCAAGTGCAAATGAAAGAGAAAGAAGCAGATAAAAGAAATAAAACAATCAGCTACCTCTAACCAAAGTCTGTTCTTGGGACCTTTCCTTACTGTGCTGCAAGTCTCCATGGCTTCCGCTCTCAGCACCTAAAAGAGGAGAGAGCTGCTAAGGGAAAAAAATATCAGCAACCACAGTTAACAACATCCTTAACCTCTGGTGCAGGTAAACCCTTAAGTTTCTCCAGATGACTTGCACTTACAGAAGTAAGACACTACCCATGGATAAAAGAAGTAAAACAAACAAAAAAAACAGAGCCCTTCTGACCTAGCAATCCCACAATAGCCACCCAAATATATAATTTATACCTTCCAAGCATAGTGAGTTACATGTGTGTCCCTTCTAAGTCAGCTAGAGACTCCCAGCACTATCAAATGGATGAACTTAAATAAGATTCCCACAGAGCCTAAAAGCTCAAGGCACTTAAAAGAACAAATACAGCAAAGCTTAGAAGCAGATTAAACTGCTTATCCTGTTCTCCACTGCAGCTCTCCTTCTGGTCAATCACTTCCCTGACCCATTCCCCCAACCCCTCCACTGTTAAACAAGGTGTACTAGTAGCAAACACAAAAGAGGGCTACTTTAAATACCCTCTAGTTCTTTGTTCAGTTTCATGCTGTTTTTATGTTGTGTTGCATGTGCGCAAGCAACACCTTGTGGTAGTAGCACATTCAGAGGTGTGCCACAGTGTTGGTGAATGCAGGGGAGGCTTTAGTGAGTGCATCTTTCAGCCACTAATCAGTGAGCATACTGCTGATGACAGCAGTTTCAAATAGAGCTATGGAGTTGAAAGAAATCTGCCTCTCCAATTGGGTGCAGTTTCCTCATTGGAGTGTCAGATGACAAGGCTCTGTTAAGTGCCTCTCCTGGTGAAACATTCCAATACATATGGCTGGTCCTGCCACCTGCCACACAATCCCCATAAAGCCGACATCAGGGATGCCCAATCCCCTTGTTGGCATGTCCCCCGAGTTCAATTTGCCGACCGGGGTGCACAATCCTCGTCGCCATGTTCCCCCCTCACACACTTTCTTTGCCAAAGGGGGTTCCCAATCCCCATCTGCATCATGCCCCCCCAAACTCATGGCACACTGGGAGCCCATCCCAGGGTGCCCCAAATATTTGTTTTTACCTGTAAATAAAGAAAACCGTCACCTGAGGGACAGTTTCTTTTTTTTACCTGTAAAAAAATTGGTCCTTCATCATCCCACCGTGCCCCCTTCCCCAACTTTCACCCACCCTCTGTGCACCCCACCTCCCCACACACCCCTTCACCCCATACATACCACCAGAGGGCTGACACTGTGATCATCTGTGGAGTGGGAACACGTCTGAACTCTTCAAAAGCTGACTGCGAACTGAACAAAATGTGGTAAGCTTTATAATGGCAGACAATGGGGGGGTTCAACTTAGGTGGATATCTCAGCCATTTTGGGGAATTTTGGTATCAGATTTTCAACATGGGATTCTTGGGACCCCACCTCATGAACACATGCACTGTCATCTCGTTACTTAGTCCCGAAAAGTGATTTTGTGCGCAGAATCACCTTACGGGACTGATTAATGAAACAACAGTGCCACTGTTCATGAGTCGGGGTCCCAAAAAGCCCATGTTGCAAATTTGGTGAAACAATTACATAAAATTACCTAGTTATGAGCGTGCAATGTGCAGTTTCTGTGCACACTCATAACTGTGACAATTTTTAATATTTTCATTCCAGATTTTCAACATTGCCATTTTTTCACACCTACTTATGAACAGTACAGCTGTCATTTTTCACATCCTGCCCAAAATGTGTTTTTGCACCTGTGGAGCACAGTGGCACAGTCATTGTGGGAAATCAGCTTTCAGGACAGATTAACAAAATCACAGTGTCACTGTTCATGAGGGGAGATCCCAAAATGCCTATATTGAAAATGTGGAGTGAAAATACCAACAAACGCCTGGGGCATTAGGGTTAGTTTCTTCACACGCTCATGACTTAACCAATGTTTAATATTTTCACTCCAGATTTTCAACATTGCCATTTTTCACACCTCCTCATGAACAGTACAGCTGTCATTTTTCACTTCCTGCCCAAAATGTGTTTTCACACCTGTGGCACACAATGACACAGTTGCTGTGGGGAATCAACTTTCGGGACAAATTAACAAAATCACAGTGCCACTGTTCATGAGAGGAGGTCCCAAATGCCTGTGTTGAAAATGTGGTTAAAAAAATCTCCAAAATAATTGCATAATGGGCATGCATTGCGCAGTTTCTATGCATGCTTGTGACTTCAACAATTTTTCATATTTTCACTCCAGATTTTCAGCATTGCCATTTTTTAACACCTCTTCATGAACAGTAAAGCTGCCATTTTTCACATCCTTCCCAAAATGTGTTTTTGCACCTGTTGTGCCAAATGTGCAGTCACTGTGCAAAATCACTTTTTGGTTTACAAACTGATAGTGCCACTGTTCATGAGGTGGAGTCACAGAAAGCCCATGTTGAAAATTTGGAGTGAAAATACCATCAAATGCCCAGGGCATTAGGATTTCCAACCATTACATCCTGCACTGTAGAGACTGGCAGGCATCAGGGGTGTGACTTGGGATCATTGGCTGTAATGCTTATGCCATTCCACCCCCACCCCCACCCTGCGGTCAGTGACAGGCATTGAGGTGTGCCTTGGAAGCTTTGGCCACAAAGTTTTCCCCATTCTCCTATGCTGCACCCATCTCAGCATATTTCCTTTTAGAATGGGGTGAGCATAAAGCCCGAAGACTTCAAGGCACACCACGACACTTGTCAGTGTCTGCAGGGTAGGGTAAGGTGAAATGGCATGAGCATTATGACTGATGACCCAAAGGCACACCCCAATGCCTGTCAGTCTCTGCAGGGTGGGGGTGGGGTTAGCGTCAGTTCAATACTTCACTGCCATTCCTATTAAGCATCTCTCTAACTCCTGCACTACCAGTACCAATGTCAGCAAGACAACATTCAGCATTGACAAATGCTTGATGACTCTTGCTATTTGACTCGCGTTAGTATCCCTGTTCACTGGCTGGAATAGGGCTTCTCCGCTATCCCGAGTGCAAGTGAAAGAGAAGGAAGCAGATAAAAAAATAAAACAGACAGCTAGCTCTAACCAGAGTCTGTTCTTGGGACCTTTCCTTACAGTGCTGCAAGTCCTTGCAGCTTGAGCTGTCAGCACCTAAAAGAGGAGAGAGCTGCTAAGGGAAAAAAAATATCAACAACCACAGTTTACAACATCCTTAACCTCTGGTGCAGGTAAATCCTTAAGTTTTCTCCAGACGTTTTGTACCTACAGAGGTAAGACACTACCCAAAGATGAAAGAAAAAAAAAAAAAAAAAAACAGAGCCCCTCTGAACTAGCAATTCCACAATAGCCACCAAAATATATAATTTATACCTTCCAAGCAAAGCAAGTTAAAATGTGTCCCTTCGAAGTCAGCTATTATTTAATTTTTTGATAGCCTGTGCTACATCTGTGGAGGATACTGCATTATCTATTTCTTTTACAATACACTTGGGAATGTCTGGCACCACAATGCCACCTAAAAAGGAATCAACTGATTCCATAGGAGATCCATGCCCATGCACAGTTTGCACAATACCAGCTAGGGATGAGGGAATTTGGGTGCCATCTGGAGATGACAAACCAGTACCGTAATTAAATGTTTGAGACTCTGTCCATGCATCCCTTAAACATGTTTAGGTCTTGTTTTGTCCCTGTGTCCTGAATGCAGCTCTTTTTTTGTAAAGCTTCTGCTCTTTTATATTATATAGCAAACATATTTTGTTTTTGTTTTTTAAATGAGCTGTGCTTGTTCCATCCAATTGATTTTTTCTAGGTACATTTTCAATATTAGCTTATGTAATGTCAAATACTGCAAATGTTGCATATATTTTTGACTGGGTAGGTTGGGTTTGGAGAGATAATTTAGAATCAGATTTAAAAATTTCCCATCACTCTGCTATGGAATCATATGCACTCTGTAATGACAGTTTGGCTGTGAAAGGTACTCACCATTTCTTAACAGTGACACGATTATTTTTTTTTGTTTGTTTGATTTACTGGGAAAGTGGACTGGATCAAAAGACTAATTTTCAGCCATGCCTGGGGATGGAAGAAATACAACAGGAATACAGACATATTTCTAATACATTACAACATTTATTAAAATCACATTAAATTATTCAACATACAAATATGGTCTATTCACACCTACATACAGTATTTACGGAGTGTGAGTATGTCCAGTATTACAAACTTCAGGTATTATCATAACAGCAGCAAATTCTTTGAGCTTCTAAATAATTTCTTACCAAATTAAAAAAAAAATATCTTTACATTAAAATCAGTCCCCATTTTTATTAAATTATTTAAAAGTTTTGGGCCATAGTATGTCATCGAACACTCATCAATTTTAGCATTTGTCCTGTTTCCTTAAAAAAAGTTTTAAAGATGTTACTCTAAGTGTTTTTTTATTTTATCCATCCTCTTAAATCTATCATTTAACATCTTTGGGATTTCTTGTCTAAGGATTTTGGACATAAACAGGTGGCAAAGTCTCAAAGTTTTTATACAAACTGCAATGATGCTCCTGTTTCCTACAACCAGTTGCAAATTGTAAGATGTTATTAAATGTAACTGTGTACATTTGCAGCAATGGATCTGGTGCATTTGTCAGCAATAATGAATTATACTCAAATGCTGGCTGCAGCACTTCCTGCGCTATGGGTCTTTTTACCTTTTCAGATAAACTGCTTTTGTTTCTGTATAAATAACCTACTTTACAATTTACTTTGTTTGTTACCTTAGTGATGCATTCATCAAAAGTTAATGTACTATCCAATATCACACCCAAATAATTACAAGTTAGTACTTCTTCTAGACATTTACCATTTTCCCTGCTAGTTTCATGGTATTATTTTGTAACCTTTGTTTTGTTCCAAAAATCATGATCTTAGTTTTTTCTCATTTAATAAAATGTTATTTTCTATCACTCTTGTAAGGCCCTATAGGGTGGTTGTAGTTTTCATTCTATGCCTGGCCCTGTCTTACCTGTGCAATACAGTACTGTGTCATCCACACACATTATAGTCGATACAGCTTTACAGATGTTTGGCAAGTCATTTATAAATGCTAAAAACAGAAGAGGACCTAGAACTGTGCCTTGTGATACTCCAGTATGAAGTTTTCTCACAATAGATCTAACAGAACCAGTTTTAACAAATTGTTTCCTATCTGTTAAATATTGTCTGAACCAATTTAGCATATAGTTGCCCATTCCCATCTGTTGCAATTTATGAATCAGAAAGGGGTGGTCCACCAGGTTGAAGGCCTTGGTCAGGTCGACAAAGACTGTACTGGTAAGCAACCCTTGGTCCACATCAACATAGATGTCACTTGTCAACCTGTCCAAGGCCATTGACATGCTGTTACCCCTCCAAAACTGTATTGATCCTGTGTCAAGAGTTTGTTTTTTTCCAAGTATTTTGACAGTTGTTCAAATGCTATTGTTTCCAATAATTTAGCTAACACAGGCAACACTGATATAGGTCTGTAACTAGTGACCAGTTGTTTGTCATCTGACTTAAATATTGGTGTTATTATTGCTGTTTTCCATTGATTTGACACTACATTTAAACATAATGACAAGTTAAAAAGATAAGTTATTGGTTTTGATAGTTTATCTGCAACCAGTTTCAGTAATCTGGGGACAGCTCGTCCATACCCAAAACTTTGTTTTCATTCGGCTTCCCCATGAGAGAGAAAACCTCCTTTTCCCTCACCTTAAAGAAGCTGAAGGTCTGAAAACCAGATTTATGTTCAGGTGCAATTTCATTATCCACTTGAAAATGTTTTATGTTTTTAGTAGCATCTTTCCTTGTAGAAAAATTATGTCCTGGTTAATCTTTATGTTGGGTCATATCTGTAAAAAAATCATTCAATTTATTCCCTACCTCTAGTTCACTATTTTTTAATGTATCTCCAATGTTAAGTTTATTTGTCTTGCTGCTATCCACTGATTGATAACATTATTTAAAGGATCCCCACTTTTTTTAATTGGTTATTTATTTGCTCCACTTTATAGTAGGACTGTTTAACTTTTTTAATCTCTACTTTACATGTAATTCTAATTGTATGATGATAATTTAAGTCATATTGCATTGCATGCCTGTCTTTTTGTATTCGTTCAAAAATGAATGCCTTATCCTAAATAAATCTAATAATTTAGCATTTACCCAAGGTTAACCTTTCATTCTCACTCTTTGTTTTCTTATGGGTGCAAAACTATTTGCTATATGCATTATTTGCGCATTGAAAAAGTTTACTGCCCCTTATATATCTTTTTTTAAGTACACTGGAGACCAATCTATGTTATTAATTTCCCTTTAAAAAAAATTGTCAGGCACATTTTTAAAGGATCTAATTTTCCTAATATTAATTTCTTTTACCATTGATTTTTTATTCCTCATCATATAGACTGGGCAATGATCTTAGAAGGTGTCCTTCAGGACACCAGAATCAGCTAAAAATTGCAATCTGTTTGTCAATACCCAATCTAATGTAGTCCCCCCATTTTTGTAATTTTTCCTTATTTGTCCTTTAATAACTTGACAAGAACCTCTTGTAGCCACAATGTTCTTTACTTTATCATTATTATGAAGTGTTGCCCAGTCTAAATTGAAATCCCCATTATGATATGTTCTTTAGTATTCTTATTTAACATTTTGTCTAATATAACAATGTTAGTCTTTGAGGATGTGGGAGGTATACACATACATGTAAAGTGAATCTTAGTTCCTTGAATTCTACCCATGATTTTGACTGTCAAATAATCAGCTACAGTAATAAAATGCCCAGCCTTTTATTGTTCTGTTACAAATAGTGATGGGCAAAGTGGCCAAAATCCACTACATCAAGCAATTCACAAATTAAGGTGGAATCCGCAAAGTAATCCGCAATGCAAAGTGGAGTACTTCGCATCATAATGAGGAATGTGAAGTCCATTGGAGACAATGACTTCACGTTACTCCACTTATCCCCAACCACTTCTGCACCAATTTTAATGCAAAGTACATTGAAATCAAGGTACTTCGCATCACTTCGCCTTGTTGATGAGCTCCAAGGTGAATTTTGCAGTGATTCATGGGACTGCAGGTCACATGGGCTTTAGATTGTTCTGCACAGCCTCAGTTCTGTGTAGCGTCTGTGTAGTGGAAGCTGGAGACAGTTTGCTCTCAGCGCTCTGAGATTCACACCCTCTAAAAGCCATTCAAAAAGCCTTTTTGAGCCATTTTTTTCCTCAAAATTTAGTACATCAATTGTAGAAAACCCTCTTGTGCTCATATCATCGAGTGTTTATTGTTTGCATGTGGATTTTGAATGTTAATTTAGAATATTCAGTCTGTGTAGTGACAGACACTTGAAGTGTGCGTGGAGGAAGGGTGTATCTGTGGTGGAGGGAGGTAGATAAACTGGGAGAAAGGCAATCTTTCTGTTTTGGTTATATTTTTCTTGTATAACTGTATTAATGTACACACATTAATATTTTCAGTAATGTTTAATTTTTTTTTTGCTGATTGTTGTGGTGCAGCAGTGTATAATTTCAGTGTGTTTAAAAGATTTGGTTATATTACTAATATTTTCAATTTGCTGTTCATTACCTGTAGTGTGTGTGTGTGTGTGTGTGAGTGTGTGTGTGACATGTGCCATCAAATCAGACATATTTTACTGTGCCACACAGTAATTGCAGCACCATGAACCTGCTATTCATCTGCATTATTTTGTACTGCTTTGTGGTATCTTGGTAGTGGACTGTTACTGCGGTGCACTGCCCCCCCCAACCTGCAAAATATTTTTTTTTCAGATTTGTATTTGTGACTTGTGAGCACTAGTTAAGGTGTTGTTGTGCCTTTGCATCTGCATCTCTTGAGTGCGCAGCACAATCTTAATCTGTCTGTGAATTTGCATCTTTTTAGGGCCAAATATCCATCTGTAACTTAAGTCACAGTTGTTTGTTTGGCTTCCCGTCAGAGCACTGGTGTGGTGCACAACTTGGCATGAACATTGTACTCATTAATGTTCGTTTTTAAGTCAGGGCAATCATCACGACTCACTCATGGTACAAATTGCATTCTTCACCTTCACGGTCACAGTTCATGAATTACAAAACTTTAAGTTTTTGGGTTGTAAGTTGCATGTAAAACTTGTTTTGTAGTATCTTGGCTTGACCATTGTAGTCATTGATATGAGGTTTCAAGTCAGGGAGTTTGGGGTGGTACAGGTCAGTGAAGTACAGATGTAGGTATCTGTGTACAGTTCATTAGTCATGTCACAGCAGTCACTTATCACAAGACAAATCACTTTCTTCACGAATCGCAGCAGTTGAATTTTTTTTTTTCAGTTCTGGCGATACGCTGAAGACCTGTGAAGATGACCAAAACATTAATGAATCTTTTTTAACTTTGTTTTAAAATTGCCCTCTGGACTCCCTTCCTTCTGTTTTTGAAACCTAGCGAGGGAATCGGCTGAATAGGCACAACCATGCTACTATAATGGTCTCCTCTCATGGTGCATTTAAGGGCAAGTGCTGGAGAGATCGTTACTAAATAATATGGGACCCTGCTCTATGGATAACATGGTATAATATCAGTAAAGTATAGTATCTTCTCTGACAATGAAGACCTGTTCGCTTTGTGTGTGTGATCTCTTGTATTTTGTAGGCATAAAGTAGAGGACAGTGGCCCTAGACCTCTCATAATTTCTGATGCTTTGTCAAATACTGCAGAAACTAGCAGGATGGGACCAGGTAAGATATGTTTGTACGAGTTAGCCTTAATGCAATGCACCAACTGCTAATACTTTCAAAGTTAATCTCCAGCTGGATAGGTATTGTACATCCAGGCACAGAGTATTATCCTACTGCTTACCTGGCTAGTATATTCAGTTCATTAGTATTTGGCCAGCATGTTCCGTTATCTGCTTCTACAGACGTATGTAACAGTCTGTAAGATCTTTGCAATGTATCCGACTGTTTTAAAGTTTGTATCATCTTAATAAGTCAAATCAATAAAACTTATTAACCACAAAAACTTTGTTTTAAAATAATGCCCCCCCCCAAAAAATAACATTTGAATTTGACAATACCACATTACTGCTACCTCCTGAAGCTTTGCTTCCCACTCGGCATGGTGGTGAACAGCTAGATGGGTGCACTGACCACCCATTCCCAGGAGGCTGCCCTTGGTCCCCCAGCAGACCACCATGTTACAAAGATTGCAATGCACCAAGCTGGAGTCACCAGGGAAGAAAGAAAAAAAAGCCCACACAGGGGAGCTAGGGGGGAGCACCAGGGCACACCTGCTGCTGTGCTGCCGGTGGTTGAGGGCCAACAACCTACTGCAGTTCCTGCTGCTCTTGCTGCAGCTGCCACTGCTCCACCTGCTCCTGCTGCTGCTCCTGAACAACAACCACAGCTGCCGGGTTCACTGTGGCTGCAAGTGAGGTCCCCAAAGCCTGTCAATTTAATATAATGTGGTGGCCACCCCCGCATTCATGGCCCACGATGGCCACCACTTGGCCCACCATATCCACACTCCATTAAGAAAGTAAATAACCAAAAAAAAAACTCCACTATTACAAGTACTAGTAAAATAAAGTACAGTACCTAAAAATAAGTGCATAAAAAACAAAAAGCATTTCTAATTAAAGGATAGGCTGAGAAGATTGAACATGTTTAGACTGGAGGATAGAAAGAAGAGAGGGTATCTCTTACAGTTAATTAAAATTATGAAGGATCCAGAGTTAGTAAAAGAACTTGGGATAGAGTTGGTGGATAAACTGGAAGGTCTGTGAGCACACAAATTTCAAATAAAATTAAAGACTGTAAAAACTAATTCAAGATACTTTTCCTTTATGCATAGAACAGCCAGAGTATGGAATGCACTTCCAGAGCATATTGTCCTGAGTGGTACATTGGATAAATTTAAAAGGGAGATCGACCAAATAGTATGTTTAAGGAGATAAAATGAGCCCACTATGCAGGGAACAGTAAAATGGGCAGTGGTGCCTTCTTCCATTCTGTTACTCAGTATGAAACCCAGTATGAAATAAATCTTTCCTGAAGGGCTACAACAACTAAATAGAAAAAGATTTAACACACAAATAAGAACAATAGCTTTTTTGTGAACTCCAAAACATACAGAATAGAGTCAGACTGTGCACTGCAGAACTGCCTGGACTGCAAACTCTTTCCACTAGAGAAAGTGAAATTTTAAGGCTAACAGAATATTAATGAGGCTCCTTCACACTCTGATTGGTTACTGGATAGGTCATTAATGGCCAGGTGATGACTGATCCAGATGTTTCAGTAGTGTGAGGAGCCACTTCACATGTAGGCAGAGTGAACTGTGAAGCCGGGAATAGTTGCAGAGCATGACTCCCCACTTACATAGTAAAAGTAATGAAGCAGCAATAATTCTCCACATATGCAGTGATAGAGAACCAAATAGAACCAAATATAGTGATCTAGTGTAAAATAAAATTTAAATGTCAGCTTAACAGCTAAAGGCAGGAATGACATAAAAAGCACAGTTCTTGTATTTCGATTGTTTCCAACTGCTGTTCCTGTCAGCAGTTGGAAACCCGATTGAAATAAAAGAACTGCTTTTTAAGTCACTGCTGCCTTTAACTGTGTCACAGAGTGCCTCTGTGAAGAGTTGGGGAACCCCAGAATAATGTATATATTTCCTCTATTTAGGATTCTGAAAGCAATAAAATGTATCTTAATAGAAATTTAGCTAGTTTACAAATGCTATATGCCTGTGGTTGGGTTTTTTTTGTTTACTTTCTGAGTGTTTACTCAGATTGCTTCTGTACAAACGTCCTGCTGGCTGCAACCGAAAAGGGTGCTGTGCTTTTATGCATTCTCGCACAGTTATGCTGTATATTCAGTTGTGCTAATTTTAATTGCTGCATATTAAGTGCTCTGGTTGGTTTAGTTCAATAAAATAAGGCTATGCCTAAAGTTCAGTGGTCAAGCAGCCAGCCACTCCCACTTCCTGAGCTATATAAGCAGCAGTTCCTCTAAGCCTCTCTGTGAAGCATTTCTTCTTTGCAGCCGGAGGCTATGTTGGTTTGTCCTGAGAGCTGACTGGGGCCTACATCCCCACCCCAAGCCTGCTGTTTATGTATGTGTCTGCTAGACTTCGGTGTTTGTTTTCTTGCTTCTGGTTTGCATTCCTCCGGCTGTGTGCTTCCCTGTGTGTTTTGTTTCTTTTTTGGAGGGCCTTTCCCTGTTCTCTTTTGCTGTGTCTTGGTTTAGTCTTTTTTTGGGGGGTTTATTTTCTAAACTTCTAGCCTACTGCTACTACAGAGCTCATACTACTGGCCTTCATTTGCAACTCTCAAATTACTTCCACTACTACTGCGAACTTACTCAGAGCTCATGCTACTGCTTTCAGTTACCTACAATTGCAGCCACTGCTGTTTACTTTAATTACTATTGTACCCAGTGCCTGTGTTTTAACACTGTGCTCACCATGCTCAAATTACTACAATGCAACTGCATTCATTACCTGTGTGTTTCCGCTCAGCCTTAGCGGCTTTATATTGCATACTCAATTCTTTTCACCTGACACAGTTTTCTCGGCCCTTCCAGTGCTTCTCATTTTACTTGCAGCTTCCCTGCACTGCCTGGCTACACCTGCTTTCAAGCATTGTCTCCCTGTAATATTGCACTTCTAACTCTGAGGTCAGCCAACCAGCTCCTGCTGAGGCTGTTAATATAGCTTGATATTAAAAATCTGTCTTCGCCGCCAAAAATCCTCAGAGTCTGTCATCTTGATTTGGCTTTGTACTGTCTGGCTGGCTTGCTCCCAATTCAGTTGTTTAATGGCTATACAAGTTTGATATGCTGGTTTACCTATCTTGTCTACTGCTTACTGACCTATGTGCAGGTCTACACTTGCTTATGCAGCTGTTACTCCTTGCTTACGCAATCCATTACTTCATGCATACTGCCATTCCTTCGGCTTCGGCCTGGGATTCTGCTGCACTCAATCTGCATTTGACCTTGCAAGGTCTCAGCACTCTAAGCTCATTACGATCTCAGCACGCTGTGCTCATTCAGCTCACCAGCATTCAGCTCAATCAATTTCTGGGGCATGACAGCCATTCTAATCTGGCGCAGGGTTTCTGCAGCCGACGGTCTCACTCTGCATTTAGTCCACATCATCGAGCGTGTCCAACTTGGGGCGAGATCCTTCTCACCTGGCCCATAGCTGGAAATGTCCTCGCCCAAGGCTTGGCTTTAGCTGCCTGCTACACGACAGCAGAGCCTGGTGTAGAATTTAAGACTAACAGCGAAGGGTGGTTACAATGATCTCCTTTGGCTCTAGTGTTCCACTGTAATGGTTGGCTATTGACTGTAGTGGTTTCCCTAGCAAGGCACCTTCACTGCATTCTCCCCATGACTGCTTCTGGTTCACCTGGTTTCATTTAGGGTGGACAGGCCAGATGAGTGTCTAAGCAGTTGTTGCTCTTCTCCTGTGCCTTGGATGCAAGTATTGTTGCTGTTTTCTCGCAACCTTCCACGACGTTCCCGCTAGAGGGTTTGAGTGAGAGCCTCCCTCCAAATTGGAATATTTTCCACCTCCCTTTAATTGGGTTTTCCAAATTGCAGCTGCAGATCTGTCACTAAATAAATTTTCCCTAGCCCGGAGGGAAGGCGACCTAGGCCTTAGATCTCCAGAGATTTCCTCCTCATAGGGTTTTTTTATCTCTCCTCCATTGCCTCAGGTCATAACTCTTAGTTAGTATGGTTGTTTTCCCTAGTCTTTTTAGGCAGATTCCATTGTTGGATGGAGGTGGAGGATGTTCTGCCATTCCCTCTCTCCTTAGGGGATCCCCTTCTCTCAATGCAAGCCATCAGTTTCATGCTACGCAAACCTGGGCTGTTACTACAACAACTGAGCATATCATTGAATTATCAAACTGCCTATGCTTCTCTACTACTACGTTACAGTTACTGCTTCCACGTCACTGTTACTGCTTGCATTATGCTTCATGTTCCCTCCTTTTTGGGGATGACACTACATTTTTGGGGGGGATTTCTAAGGTACCTTTAACCACTGGAAACATCCCGTGGCACCTCTAGGAGTGGAACCCTCTCCAAGAGTTCCTTGCCATCGTACCCCTACAGGGTGGTAATTCCTCTGGAACAGAGAGTGCGAACAGCCAAAACCAAACTAACACAGTTGCACAAGCATAGCACTATACTAGCTGCATAGGTCAGTGAAATATAAGGCTATGCCTAAAGTTCAGTGGCCAAGCAGCCAGCCACTCCCACTTCCTGAGCTATATAAGGAGCAATTCCTCTAAGCCTCTCTGTGAAGCATTTTTTCTTTGCTCCACCATCCTCCCATCCTCTTCCAGTGGCAGCACTCTCTCCTTAGGGGGATTCCTAAGGTACCTTTAGCCATGGGAAATGTCCCGTGGCACCTCTAGGGGTGGAACCTTCTCTGAGAGTTCCTTGCTGTCATACCCCTACAGGGTGGTAATTCCTCTAGAATAGAGTGCGAATGGCCAAAACCAAACTAACACAGTTGCACAAGCATAAAACCATAACATTATACTGGCTGCGTAGGTCAGTGAAGTAGTCACCATCTAGGGGCAAGGATTGAATTAAAATTAAAACAGGGTGTATTGCCATGTTCAGAATATCTGGTTGGTGTATAAGTAAATATATTAGGGTTAGTAGATTAGGTCCCTCAAATATCAAAACAAGGGAAGTTACTAGCTGAGCCTTAAGCTTGTTTAAATCTTGCATCCTAGCATTTTATAAATTAAATAAATGGGTGACGGATTTATTGGTAAAAATGGTTAACAAACTCAAAACACTTCTGTGTCTTTATCAGTTGCTCTAGAAGTGTATAAATAAGCATTAGATCATGTTATAAATAAACAGCATTTCTTGTTGATTTGCCATTTCATAGATCCCCCTTTCTTGGATTAAAAAGTAAAAGTTAATGCTGGTTGTTCTAAAAGAAAAGAAACAAGTGCTTTGAATGTTGGAAGAAGTTTAAATAAACAGTGGTAAATGGTTTGCGAGGGAGATACTTAAAATGCTAAGAGGCTGTAGGTTTTATAATAATGAATAGACCCTCCCCTGTCCTCTTTGGTTGGGTACTTGGAGCTTGAGTTATGTCCCTTTTACTGAAAGTATATGTTCTGCTTATTAAAAGAGTGTATAGAGCTGTTTTCAGCTTCATAGGCTTCCCCCTCTGGTAATTGCCTGATTGTATGTTTAGTGGTGAGGGTTTCTGTGAGGAAACAGCCCTCCATGAAAGCCCTTGCAGGGTGCTGTGTAAACATTTAGTTTACACTGTGTTCTTAATCTTGCTGTACCTTTGAGGGCTTGTTTATGCCCTGTACAGTTTAAAGATATCAGAGGACCTCCTGGTTCTCTTCCTTGTTCCCCATTCTGCCCTCTTGAAAAGAGCTCTTAGGAAAAGCAACTTTCCCCTGTATAAAATTGCCGCTGAGCTCCTGCACGACTGTGCATATACAAGCGGATGTTCCTGCTCGAATGTGCGCACAGTCGTGAAGGCATTTAGCCTTCTAGTATTAGTTAATTTCAATATTGTCTCTTGGAAATTAATAAGGACCATTTTACATATCCTCCGGAGATGAATTCCTCTGGTTTAGAGTTGTTTCTGAGCCTGTCACAAAACAAGGGGTTTACGGTGTCATTGTGCATTTTAAAAGCCTAGAGTTTCTTCACTTGCAGCTGCTCTTAAGAGCTGGCCGTCTATGCAATCTTTTTATGCTGTGCCAGAAGGGGTGGTGCTTCCTGGGGCTAGAAAGTGTATTAAATCCCCACTGAAAGAGAGCGTAATTCACTTCTGTGCCTAAAATTAGGTTGTTATGTTAATTATATAATGTTTAGATATGTTATATAAAATAAAAATGTTGTAGATAAAGATGTACTGTTTAAAATAAAGTACAGGGGTGAGGTTATGAAGTCACTTGACCCCTGCATTGTATAAAAGCTGAACACTTAGTTCAGATATTCAGACTGCTTTTGGGTCTGGAGATAAACTCCAGAGAGCTGTGATAAAGTGCTCTAAGGAGTGAGATAATGTTTATTTCTTTGTGAATAAGAAGTTGAATTAGTCCGTTGTATTAAATATGTCCTGCTGCAAACAATTATAGAAGAAATGGAAATAAAACTGGAACTTTAAAAAGAACTGCCGATGTGTCATGCTACCTGTTTTGCCCATGCGCACCCGCGCCCTACCACAAACTGTTAAGCTGACATTTAAACTTTATTTTCACTTGATCTTTGCGGCTCTATTTGCTTCTCTAACAGAAAATAAGGTAAAATTAATGGGGATCCCATCACATCCTTGGGGTCGCACCAATTAATATCAGCACAGTGGACGCATGTAGTGTCATTGTACGTAACCAAACCACAGCTACTGACAAGCTGTGCAACAGCACCGCAAAGACAAACAGTACAACCAAAGTTAATAAACAATTTTTTTAGCATTTAAAATCAGCATAGCTGGATTAGCCTTATAATTACAATAACGACCTCACTGGCAGACGTTTTGTGCAACCTAACCCACCACATGGTCATTAATCCCCAGAAAATGACTGCTAGCTCAGTCATTATTGTATTGTAAGTAAAACACTGACTCCCTGCCAGTGTCTATTGAACTGCATCCCTGAATCACATGACATGCAGACCTGCAGAGACAGTCAGCTATGTGATAACTGATCAGTGGGCTGTTTGTTTCTTAATGACTTTGCCTTGTCTAATCACAATGCGAAGTAGCGTGAAGCCACAAAAGGTGAAGTAGCTCATTTCAGTGGGGACTCTGCGTAGTCCCACATGAATGCAGAGTGGGCTACTTTGCCCATGCTTCACTAGCGGATTAAAACTTCACTACATCTCTAGTTGGGAACCACAGAAAGAGAAAGTCAAGGTGGCTATGTCTGTTGTGGCAAATCCTCCCCTCCTCAAAAAGGCTGTGATGTAGTGGTTCCTGTTGATGATGATGACGATGACCTGGGGAGGGGGCATGATAGAAAATATCAAGTACCAAAAGGGAATCAACAACGTACAAGAGGGTATCATCATCCAGAAAAAGAGATGTGCATGAGGAAGGGACAAAGATTTGAAGAAGGGGGGGTGGATCGGGGCAACATTCAGGAACTATTTTTTTCACACAGAGAGTGGTGGGTGCAAGGACAAACTAAAACTAATGATCAACATTCTGATGGGGCAGCAGTAGTTGAAGCATCCCCATAATTTGTAGTTGGTGCCCCTCAATTCGCTCCAGCTGCTGCTCAACATTGTCAAGACGGAGGTTAACAGCCTCCAACTCACTCCACATCAGGCACAAATAGGCCTGTGTTGCAGGTAGTTGGACAGGGTTGCCACCATCACCAGCTGCTGCAAGTTGTGGTGGTGGGGCAGCATCTTGATCCATGGCCCTGCCCCACTTCACAGCACTACATGCAGCTGGACGCCATGCTGACCCCTCTTCCCCAGCAGGTATATTACTGCCCTGTTCTGCAACCTTGGCCTGCCACTGTACATGGTGGTGACTGTACAGGTGGGTGTGCTGACCACCTGTGCCAAGGTGAGTTCCTTTGGGGCCACGGTGCACCTCCACACCACACAGATTATATTTCACTACACTGCTGTCCTCAGGCAGTATTGTAAAAAAATTCCCATACTAATGAGGTGCGGGGAAGACCAGGCACAGGTGGGGGTGTCCAGGTGTTGTTGGAGCCAGGGGCTTCTGCTGCAGCGAAACTCTCGAGCATGATTCACTTCCTGCCTGTCTGAAGCATTTGACCTAGTTATTATTAGACTGTGTAAGCCATGTGATGTATGTGGGCTGCCTGTAAATTCTCACTCCACCCTTAAAGGCAGAGTGAGCAATACAAAGTCATTATCACCATTATTACAAAATGAAGTGGCGAAGTAGCGGTCTCAATAAACACGTCGTGTAGCTGCAAAATAATGTGAAGTGGGCTACTTTGCGTCTACTTCACTGAAGGAATTTAATTTTGCTGCATCTCTAGTTACAAAACTATATTTTATATAGGTAAGAACCCCACACACACACCTTTTCCCCTATCATTTTGGCAAATTGTGTAACCCTCAAGACCGATATATTCATTTGTAGTAGAATTTTTAAGCCACGTTTCACTTATTTCTAATGTATCACATTTTTCACATTCAACCCATAGTCTCAATTCTTCCATGTGTGTTAGAATATGTCTAATATTTAAATCTGCAAACTTCAAACCTTTTGTACTAGGCATTTCGCATGACATGTTGACTTTGTTTATCATAGGTCCAGGATTTCTCTCCATGTCACCTCCAAGTAGCAGCAACATCATAGAGGATAATATCTTTAGAATACCCAAACATCTGTTTTGATTTTTTTCAAATAGTATGTTTCCCTTAATGTTACATTTAACATTTTTAACATGCCAATTTAGTTTTTGAAAATGCACTGGGAATATCTGGATACCTATTAATGGTAGATATCAAATCATAGTATATTTTAGTAGTTTATTTATATCATGTGAACCATTACATGTAGTTTCAATAGTTCCCTCTATCACTGTTAAATGGTGAAACATGGAAAGCAATCCCCATGGACACAACAAGTATATAAACTGATTCATTATTGTCAATGTTACCAATACATTTTCCCAAGTCCACTGTACCCTTAACTATTCAAAATAACCCTCAATGTATTTTAATCTTTTATATAAAATTTTAAACTTTAAATACCAATTTAAATATTATTAATTAAATTTAACAGCCGCTTGACTCACTTTCACTGCTCTGGGGTCCTCAGGGTAGTTCAGCACACACCTCCAAGGGTGCCGGCCTGGAGTCAGCAGTAGTAGCTAATATATCACGGTGCCTCCACCTGGGGTAATGGCAAGTCCCAGTAGCAACCCCTCTTCCCACCCCCTGTGTGCACCCAAATTGTCCCTGTATGGTGGGTACCTCACTGCTTAGTGATGCAGGCCTGGTTTTTTTTGTCAGGACCCAGATAAACATGGAACACATTGGTGAACACCCTTTCAAACTTGTACTCCAGTTCTGACCAATTAGAACGTTCTAGGAAGTCTTGTATGGCAATTACCCCCAGGATCCTATCTAACTAACTAATAACTCCCCAAAGCCACAGCTCGGGGTACTCAGAATTTGTTGCAATTTGCACAGGGGCTCAAAGCCAGATAAGTTGCATGGTACTGTGGAGGGTCTCCATTGGTGGTGCACCACAGATGGGAAATCTGGAAATGGGGGGAACTCAAGGCGTGATGATCTTCACCTGCCTGACCTTGCCAACTTTGTCTGTGGGCCTTTATAGACTGAGTTCACTCAGGCAGGTCTGTTCCATCCTTCTGCATCGGGTGTGTCATCTTCAGTCTTGCGAACAAGGCCTGACATGGTTCCCCAAAACCCCTCTGTTTCACCTCTAGCCACCTTACAGGACCTGCGCAGGGCAACAAGCCTCCCCCAGTCTCTCCCCTGGCTGAACGGTCCTTTCACTGTTCAAGTTGTCTGCTGTGGAGACCAGTGCTCCTTTAGTATCAGAAGCCTAATTCTCCTCACAGTTCAAACTGTCCAACTGCTGGGGGCCAATAGAGAATAATTGTTCCTGCTTCTGCTACCGAATCAACAGCTATTCCTCCTACCCTCAGCTTTGTAGATTTGAATTTAGTGGGAATTAGAATGACCAGGCACTTTGGAGACTTTGCCCAGTAGACCACAAAGTCCCTCTCCTCACAGCTCACTCCCTCTTCTCTCCTTTAGCAGCAAAAAACACTGTCTTCTCTCCCTTCTAGCTGCCTCCCTGTCATTGGCTGCAGCTTACCAGGTTATCTCAGGGCTGGCTCTATATTTTACCCAACAGCCCTGGTTTGTAGTTTTTCATGGGGGCTGCCATTTTGTCTCCCTGCAGGGATCTCAGCAGTCCCACCCTGAAAAATTCAATTTAGCCCTCTAACTAGGACTTGAACAATCTCCCCCCAGGACCAGAGGTTGCTCTGTCCATTTTTGTGTTGCTTGCATGCATGTGCAAGAAACACATTGCGTCACCTTCCTTCTCAAGTGGGTTGTGGAGGCATGGCAGTGTTGTGTCAAATGGCAGCAGTCCGTTCTGGGGCTGGTCTCTGCAGCGGCGAATTGAGGAGCATGCTGTTGATGACGGCAGTTAATAAGCATGCCACTATGATCAAAGAATCTTGGCCGGTACAATCAGGGAGTGCCCCATCACTATGCAATCAGCTGTTTTTGCTGCAGGACATCCCTGACTACAGCAGCCAATTACAAGCTGCATTGTGTGGTGTCCCCATGGTGACGGCTTCTCCGTCGGCCTCTCACAGTCCCCACAAAGCCGATAGAAAGCTGTAGCCCGCCATTCAGTGTGCCTTCCTGGTGAAACATTTTAATAAATAAATAAAATAAAAGCTGACGGGGTACCCCAATCCCCGTCGCCATGATGCACCCCTTCCCCCATTTGTTGTGTGCTGAAGGGCGTGCCCAATCCCCCTCAGCTCATGCGTCTCCCCCCAGAACACTGTATGGCCAATGGGGTGCTCAATCTCTGTCAGCTCCCCCTTCCCCAACAAACATCTAGGTGGCACACTGGGAGCCCATCCACAGCGTGTCAATAGACCTGCATGTTTTTTTCCCTGTAAAAATAAAGAAAATGGTCCTGCGCTGTCTGTGGCCACCCCTCACCCAATCTGCACTATCATCTATGCATTCCACCTCCCCATACCCCCCCTCACACCATACTTACCTCCAGAGCCTGGCACAACGATCTTCGGTCGACCGAGAACACGTCTGCACTCTTCAAAGCTGACTGTGAACTGAAGAAATACTGGTAAGCTGTATAATGGCATAAATTAAGTTTTTTCAACTTAGGTGGATATCTCTGCCATTTTTGGGAATTTGTTCACCAAATTTTTAACATTCTTGGGACCCAACTTCATGAACTCAGTCTCTGTCATTTTGTTATTCGGTCCCAAAAGGTGATTTTGCGGTCACTGCGCAGAACCACCTTTCGGGATCAATTAAGAAATGACAGTGTCACAGTTCATCATATAGACCCCCAAAAACCATATGTTGAAAATTTGGTGAAAAAATTCTGAAAAATTACTGTTTTACTAGCGTGCATTGCGCAGTTCCTAAGCACACTCGTAGCTTTGAGAATTTTTAACATTTTCACCCCAAGATTTTCAACATTACCATTTTATAACACCTCCTTATGAACAGTTTAGCTGTAATTTTTCATATTTTGCACAAATGTGTTTTCGCACATGTAGCTCACAATGGCGTAGTCGCTGTTGGAAATCAATGTTCGGGACAGACTAAGAAAATCAAAGTGACACTGTTCATGAGCAGAGGTCTTAAAATGGCTATGTTGAAAATTTGGTGACAAAAGTCTCTAAAAAGATTGTGTTATGAGCATGCATTGCGCAGTTTCCATGCACCATAGTAACTTCACGAATTTGTAATATTTTCACTTCAGATTTTCAGCATTGGCATTTTACCGCACCTCCTTATGAAGAATACAGCTATCATTTTTCACATCCTGGCTGAAATGTGTTTTCGCACTTCCGGCACAGAATAGCGCAGTCACTGTGGGAAATCAGTGTTCAGGACAGATTAAGAAAATCACAGTGACACTGTTCATGAGCAGAGGTCCCAAAATGCCCATGTTGAAAATCTGGTGTAAAAAATCTCAAAAATAATTACGGGTATGCTTTGCACAGTTTCTACGCATGCTCGTGACTGCACCACTTTTTTTTTATATTTTTACTCCAGATTTTCAACATTACCATTTTTTTACACCTTCTCATGAACAGTACAGCTATCATTTTTCACATCCTGTTCAAAATGTGTTTTCCTACCTGTGGCACCAAATGGCACAGTCGCTGTGCAAAATCACCTTTCGGCTAACGAACTGATAGTGTCACTGTTCGTGCGGTGGAGTCACAAAAAGCCTGTGTTGAAACATTGGAGTAAAAATACCAGGAAATGTCCAGGGTATTAGGGTTTCTGACCATAATGCCCTACTCTGTAGGGACTGACGGGCATCAGGGGTGTGACTTAGGACTGTCGACAGTAATACTCACACCATTCCACCCCCACCCTGCAACCAGTGACAGGCGAGGTGTACCCTGGACTTTTTGACCCCAGAGTTCACCCCATTCTCTTTCAGCATATTTCCTTATGGAATAAGGTGAGTGTAAAGCCTGAACATCCCAAGGCACACCTCGACACTTGTAAATGTCAGCAGGGTAGGGTGAGGTGAAATGTTGCGACTGTTATGGTCAATGACCCAAAGGCACACCCCAATGCCTGTCCATCTCTGCAGGGTGGGGTGGAGTTGGCATCAGTTTAATACTTCAGTGCCATTCCTATACTTCATCTGTCTAACTCCTGCACTTCCACTACTAATGCCAGCAAGCAACCATTCATCATTGACAAATGAGCCATTGCATGAAAAGGGGCTTCCACTGGACTGATCAACTTCCAAAGCATGACAAACACGAAAATTGCTGCTCTGCAGTGGGTGATGTATTATGTTATTATGCCCCATGAAAGCAGATAAAGAAAAAAAAATAAAGGTAATACATGCTTGGTGTGTCATGGAAACTTCACTTTTTCTGGACAAAATCTACCATTTTAGTTGGCCATTTTGTCACATTGTAAGGGAGGTTGCACAAAACTGTGTTTATTGTGACTGAACTGTGATGTGTCCCCGAATAAACAGTTGTTATACACAGTCTAGTCTCCTGGTTTTATTTTACAAGCATTTTTTGTGTGCTGCAGCAACCACCCCTACCCCCCGGTAGCTCCTAAACATTTGGACTTGAATGTAACGCATTATGTCCAACTACATTTTATTCACATCTCTCCCTTTAAACTGGCAATTACTGTTTTTTTATTAAATTTTGCTGTCTGGCAGTCTTGTTTTATTTCTTCTAGAACCCACACTCCCCTCAGAGTTCCTCCCTTTCCCATGCCATGCTCATGATATCATCGGTTAACACTGATGACCTCCTTATATCCAACCCCTGCAACGTTCATATGAGTCTTGGGGGAATGGGTGAGCGGCCTCTCATATCAGTGTGTTCCGGTGAAGTTGCTAAAAGTGGACTGGACTTGCAGATGCTTTAAAATGAGCAATCCTGCAGCTGCAAGCCCCTTTCTTTTCCAGCCAGCATTGGTGGAAGATTTTTTGTCCCCTGCAGAGCCCAGGTTAAATGGCGATCCTTCATCCAGAGATTTATGTGGTGGATTACCTTCATCATCGGGTAAGCCACACGACTCCTTTCTGTCACCATGGCCACTGTATGGGAGCAGAGAAATTTATGTTTTATTTTTTGCTCCTGTTTAGAATGTTGGCTCCCATTTAGGATGTTTGGCACCAGTTCAGGATCTTGTTTTTTGGCGGGCTCGGCAATCGGGTAGGGCAGAAAGTACTGTTTGCCCTTTGTGTGGTTGCTGTTTTTATGAGGGAGGCCAGTACCTTTTAATAATTTGGTGTATTTGGAGCGGAGAACATCAGGCCAGAAATGCATGCAGTGCAGTGTAGTGCATGGTCTGTGTTGGGGCATATGACTTGGACTACAGATTGAGGAAGTTAAATGATGCACATTAGAAATGCTTGTGGGCATTTCCTGCATTTGTCACATGCTCCAGGTCCATGGCCCTGAACTCCGCAAGGCTGCATGGCTTGTGTCAGTCACTTTTGTTTAAATTCTGAATGGCATGTCAGGTTTCTTGGTGCTTTTTTGGTTTTGGGACCTGAGCCACGAATACAGTAGCTGTCCAATGCCAGGTCTTTGGCAGGGTAAGTGTGTCTTTTGTTGTTGGGGCGAGAGGAGGGCATGCTACATGGCCTGGGCCTTTGTTTGGAAGCTTGCTGTGGTGTGTTGGCCTCAATCAGACCATTGGGAAACCAAATGATCTGATTGAGGCCTACATGCAACAGCAGACTGCCAAACCAAGGCGCACACCATGTGACCTGGTGTTTTGGGGATCTGACTTGGTACAAGTTGTAGCAAACATTATGTTTCCACATGTCTGTGGCTCAGAATGTATTTTAAATTATGCTGCATTTCTTTTGTTCTTTGAGGAGGGGGCATGCTGCATGGCCTGGGGCTTTGTTTGGAAGCCTGCTGTTGTGCGATCGGCCTCGATCAGACCATTTGAAAACCAAATGGTCTGATTGAGGCCTACACACAACAGCAGGCTGCCAAACAAAGGCACACACCATGCAGCCTGGTGTTTTTGGGATATGAATCTGTATAAGTTGTAGCAAACATTATGTTTCCACATGTTTGTGGCTCAGAATGTATTTTAAATGATACTGCTTTTCTTTTGTTGTTGGGGGGGGGCATGCGGCATGTTGTTTGGACGCCTGCTGTGGTGTGTCGGCCTTGATCAGACCATTTGGAATCCTAAAGATTCACTTTTGGGTTCCAAATGGTCTGCTCTAGGCCAATGCATCACAGCAGTCTTCCAAACAAAGACACACGCCATGTGGCCTGATGTTTGTTGATTTGGTGGGGAAGGCATTGTTTCTTTGTTTGGAACTAACAAGCTATACATGCACTTTTAGAGTTTTATGTCCCCAGTTACATTCATATCCATAATTTATGTCCCCAGATACATGCACATCCAGACTTTTATGTCCCCTGTTACATGCACATCTCCAGTTTTATGTCCCTGTTACATGTGCATTTTATAAGCCATTTTTTCTCCGAACACAGTGAGTAATTTATCCCGCAACATAATAAATATTCATTAGGTAAATACTAGCATACAAAAACCAAAAAATTCTTGCCGGTGCCAAGGGCTAGTGGGGAACACAAAAGGAAGATTAGGGAGATAAACCAGTGGCTCACGGAGTGGTGTGAGGCCAGAGGGTATGGGTTGATGGGGGATGGGGGGAGACCTGGGAGGATAAGGAGCTGTATGCTAGAGATAGACTCCATCTCAATTTGGAAGGGAGAGGAATCCTTAAGTTGAAAATATAGGGGTTCATTGGTGAAAAGTGGGGTTTAAACTTGTGAAGGGGGGAGGGATGGGAGAAAAGGCTGTCAAGGGGGTGCTGATAAAGGAGGGACTCTGTCTCCACCCCCCTGGAGAGCTGGAGGATTGCGGGAAAAGGCTGACTGGCAAAGTGCAGACCAGGGAAAACAGAATCCCCATGGGAACACGAGCAGGGGAAATGGAACTATAGGGAAAGGGTGGAAGGTAGTCCTGCTAAATGCCAGGAGCTTGGGCAATAAAATGCCTGAGCTCCAGGCGATGCTAACTGAGGGAGCAGTGGATGTGGCAGCGGTCACTGAGACTTGGGCCACTGCAGGACATGACTGGGACTTGAACCTGGAGGGTTACACTATGTTCAGGAAGGACAGGGGAGGGAAGTGGAGGAGGGTAGCAATGATGAGTCAAAAAACTGCATTGGCATAGGGGGAGTAGAAGAGGCTGAGGAACCGTGAGGCGATTTGGGTCACCTTGATAACAAGGGGGCAAGAGGTAAAATAGGAGTGGTGTATAGACCCCTGCCTGCCGGAGGAGCTGGAGGACAGTCTGGTGGCAGATGTTGGGAGACACTGCAGACTGGACAGAGGAATGGTGGTGGTGTTGGGGACTTAATATGCCAGGAACAGACTGGGAGACTATGACATCCTCTGTGACCAGGGAACAGAGGTTGTTGGATGTCTTTCAAGGCGTTCCCTAACTCAGCAGGTGAGGGAATCGACCAGGGAAGCGGGTACTGGATGTGGTCCTGGCAGACAGTGACCAGATTGGGGGCCACCTGGGTAGGGACCCATTGGCGGAGTGACATGCTGCAGTCTGGTTCTGCCTGGACCTAGGAGGGTAGAAGGCTGCACAAAGATGGAAGTAACCTGACTTCAGGGGAGTTTAAGGAAATGGGAAGGATCCTTAAGGAGCATTTGGATGGGATTGGGTCAGACATGAACGCTGATAGTAGGTGGGAAATCATCAGGAGAGGGGTGCAGGATGCTACCAGCACCTGTGCAAGAGTAAGACAAAAATGCGGTAGGGCCCAAAAACCCTGCTGGTGGACCAGGGAGGTCGAGGAGGTGGTGCGGGGAAAGAAGGCAGCCTATAAGCAAGTCAAGTGCTCAAGGAGTGAAAGGGATCAAGGGGAGTACGAGCTGATGGCTAGAAGGGCCACCAGGGTGGTGAGGGCGGCTAAGGCAAGGAAGGAGCAGAACCTGGCCAGGGAAATTGGAGAGGAACAAGGGTTCTTTAGATACATTGGGGAAAAATGAAGGGTGAAGGGCAGATTAGCAGGATTAAATCAGGGAGAGATGGGCACAAGTCCCGGGGAGTAGGCTGAGGTGCTAAATGAGTACTTCACCTCAGTTTCTACCAAGGAAAATGGGGTGCTGCATCATACATGGGAGGAGACAGAGATACTGAGGAGGGGGGACCCTTACCGATCAGAGGGTCTGGGGAGAGGGAGGCATCACTGGCAGGAGGGGGGCTAGCAGGGAGAAGAGGTACCGGAGTAAAAATCACAGCAGAGAGAGTGAGGGAAGCCCTCAGCTCCCTTAAGACGGAGAAAGCACCGGGGCCGGATAAATTACATCCCAGAGTGCTGAAGGAACTTGCGGATGTCCTGGCGAAACCCCTGGTGGAGCTTTTCACCATCTCTCTGAGGACAGAGTGGGTGCCTCAGGACTGGAAGGTGGCGCATATAGTGCCTATCCACAAGGGGGGATCAAGGGAGGTGGCAGGGAACTACTGGCCTGTCAGCCTGACATCAGTGGTGGGCAAGGTGATGGAGGGCATTGTCACGAGAGGCTGGGGGACCTGGATAAGTCAGGGTGCCTGGACAATAGACAGCATGGATTCATCCGGGAAATCGTGTCAGACAAACCTGGTGGAGTTCTATGACTGGGTGACGAGTGCCTTGGACCTGGGTAGACCAGTGGACGTCTCTTTCTAGACTTCAGCAAGGCATTTGACTCTGTTCCTCACGTGGGTCTGTTGGATAAGCTGGGAGAAATGGGGTGGGGAACCAGATGATCAGATGGATAGGCAATTGGCTCCAGGACCGGACCCAGAGGGTCGTAGTTGGCGGGATAGTCTCATCCCCAAGGAGGGTGATTAGTGGGGTCCCACAGGGATCAGTCCTTGGGCCCCTTGTGTTAAGCGCCTACGTCTCTGACATAAGGACAGGAATCAGGAGTGAGATGAGTCTCTTTGCAGATGACTCGAAACTGGGGGCGGTGGTGGATGGGGAGGAGGGGAGGGTGGCCCTACAGGGGGACCTGGAGGCTCTGGAAAGATGGTCTAGAAAGTGGAAGCTGAGGTTCAATGCAGGGAAATGCAAGGTACTCCACCTGGGGGTCAGAAACCCAGGCCAAGTGTACACCCTGGGGAAATGCTACAAGTCTCGATGGCTGAGAGGGACCTGGGGGTGGTGGTGGATGTCAAGATGAACAACTCTGAGACTTGTAGGAGGGCAGCAGCCAAGGCCAACAGGATGCTGGGATGCATCGCTAGGGGGATCACCTAGAAGGAGGAAGTGATAATCCTCTGTATAACTGCTTGGTGAGGCCGCACCTTGAGTACTGCGGCAGTTTTGGAGGCCACACTTAAAGAGGGACATTAACCTCCTGGAGAGGGTCCAGAGGAGGGCAACCAAAATGATTTGGGGCTTGGGGACAGGACCTATGAGGAGAGGCTCAAGAGCTAAATATGTACATTGGAAGAGGGAAGGGACAGGGGGACATGATAGAGGTCTTCAGGTACATGAAGAGGGTAAATAGGGAGGAACAGTCAGAGGTGCTTGAAGGAAGTAGGAGGGGCCACTAGAGGGCATGGGTGGAAGCTGGAGGGGAAGATTCAGGGAGAAAGGAGGAGGTGCTACTTCACTGAGAGGTGGTGGAGCCATGGAATGCGCTGCCTAGGGGCTGTTGGAGGCAGAGACAGTGGAGGGTTCAAGAGGGGTGGGACAGGTACAGGGGAAGGGTTCTGGAAGCAAAATCCAATGCAGCAAGAATATCCGGAACTGGGAAGGGAGAAGCCAGAGAAGGCGAGGGGGGCAGCAAGGTCCGCACCCAGGGTGGGGGCTGACCAAACGAGCAGACACGAAAGACCGTTAGGCCTATTCTGCTGGCATTTTAGTATGTTAGTATATGTGAGGCATTTTAAAAAATATCACCAATGTCACAATTTGGTAGCCCTTTTTCATGCACCGACTCAAATGCTTGTGTTCATTTGCAAGGCAAGCAAACATACTGGTATCGGTCTGAACTGTGAGGTGGCTTCGGTGGTGGGAGGCCTTCCCCTCCTCCACCTATCAAAGCTTCTGAATATTGAATCTTCTCCCTAATTACAGCCACTGTCTGCCTTTCTCACCCTTTTTACATTGCTTGTGCTTTCACAAGAAATGTTTTGCTACAGAGAACGGCACTGCAAAGGTGTGTCACTGACTAGCCCAATGCAGGTCAAGCTGCACTGGGCTCATCCTTGACAGACCAATTATCATGCAAGCTAAGTATGAAAATGGTTTACGGTTTATGGGAGGAAACTTTGTGTACTCAAAACAAATGAAGCATTCCAATGAGAGAACACTTGTTATGTTTCATATCCATAGAGCTGTCCCCCCTCCCCTCCATCACTCAGTTTTCCTTACTGTCTCTCCTTCCTCCCCTGCATACACCTTTTGTCTTGTGTGTTCTCCGTACCTCATTTCTCCCTTGTTGTCCCTCTGACCCTCCTGTCTTGTCTCCTCATATTTTGCATTTCTTTGAGCCAGGCTCCAGTGACCATGCTAATGTGACTGGCTAAGCTGTGCTGCTATCAGCCTCACAAATTACGTGAGGAACCAGAGAAGCTATAGCTTAAACGATGTACCACAAAGCTGTCTAGTGCTCTGTGGGACAAGTATCACTGTAAGAGCTGAAACCTGATATGCTCGAGAGCCAGAGTGGATGGCTGACTCAGACTGTGCATGCATTTTGTGAATAGCAGAATACTCCGGTAGTGCTCCAAATATTCCCGCGGCTATAAGAATACACTTTTTTCTTAAAGTGAACCCATGCAATTCTTCTTTTGAATGTATTTGATTGACTGTGTAGCAGCACCTAACAGTGTGATAATGCAGACCTCCATGCAACCAGAGCACAGTTAACAACTTCTGTGTATACACTCAGCCACCCCGTGGACCACAGGGAGCCAAGCCCACAGTGAAATGAGTACTGTTCTGCACATTTTGTAGCTTCTGAGGCCCCAATCCATGCTGTGTGCAGTCATATTGCATTTTCAGACTGCAGTCCAGTGGCATAGACAGATTATGTCCACAAGTTGGTAAAGTGCAATGGGGACAAACTGGGTGAAGTGATCCCATTGTGCAGTCTGATGCAGAGAGAGAGTGATCGGGACAGACACAATGTCAGGCAATGGTATGGCAATCTCGTGTCTGTGGGACAATTTGTGGCTAGGGGACACAGAAATACCACACAGTGCAAGACAGCAAGATGTGCATGTCAGCTGTGTAGCCTGTGAGCTCAGAGACAAAGCGTCTGTGTTTGTTCTGCCTGCCAGTACCCTGTCCAGTTTGCAGATAATCAGCAGTCTGAGTGGGCAAGGAGGTAATTGAGAGTGACAATGGCCATGCTGTCTGGCATGTAAGACAGAGAAAGAGAGACACAGACAGTGGGAGACAGTAGGTACCAAAGTTGCTGCAACGTGCTGCATCTCTCTCTCTCTCTCTGTCTGTCTATGTCTCTGTCCACAGAAACAGTGGAAGCAATGATCAGCAGTATAGAGCCCTCTGACAGGCTGCAATACAGGAGAGCAGAGGAGAGAGAGTGAGCGTGACAGTGGCCACCCAGAGTTTCCTTTTCTGCCACCCCCCCAAATGTGGCTGCCCCATTGCCAATTCCCCACCCTCAGTGCACAGACAATAGAGAGTGAGAGACAGCATCATCACTCTTCTGCACCTGCACCATATCTGAAATTTCCTATGAGACAGCAAGAGAGAAAACATTGGGATGTTGTTGTCTGTGGCCTCCCTTTGCTCCCCGGTACAGAACAGTGCTACAGTTTGTGTACAGGAGAGACCTGTGTATTTGTTGTGTGTCTCTCTCTCTCTCTCTCTCTCTCTCTTCTCTCTCTCTCAGCATCTTTTTCTTTGGGAACCTCTATGCTGTGTTCCCACCTCCCATACAACAAGTTCTCTGTGTCCTATTCTGCCAACCCCCCATCCCAGTGAGAGAGAGAGTGAGAGAACAACTGAGTTTTTTCCCCCGACTTTCAAGAATGGAGCTTGGTGCTTACAGAGAGAGGGACACAAAGAAAGTAAGACAGGGAGTGTAACAATGAGAGAGAAAGAAAGAGACCAAGACACTGGGGGAGCAGCATTGAAGAGACAATGAGTGCCGTGTCCTCTCTCTCTGTGTCTGTAGATAGTAATGTGTTACGGAGGACATAGTGGGGAACAGCACATGCAAGGGGCATATGCTTGTGTGTCTCTCTCTGTCCTTAATTTATAATAGAAAGAGACATAGACATAGAAACATAGAAATTGTCAGCAGAAAAGAACTGTCTGGCCCATCTAGTCTGCCTGTAAGCCCTTGTACTGCATTACTGCTTCTGACCCACTCGCTGCTATACCTCTATGGTTCCCCTATGCCTGTCCCAAGAATGCTTGAATCCATCCATAGTGCTCTCTCCCACCATCTCCTGAGGCAGACCATTCCACACGTCCTCCACCCTCTCTGTGAAGAAGAACTTCTTGACATTCCCTCTTAACCTCCCACCTTCTAATTTCATGTCATGCCCCCTCATTCTTGTGTGCCTCCTGTATTGGAAAATGTCTCCCCCCTGCAGCTTGTTTGTACCCTTGAGGTACTTGAATGTTTCTATCATATCTCCTCCTTCCCTACTTTCTTCCAGTGAGTACATATTGAGGTCCCTTAATTTCTCCTCATAAGTCTTGTGTTGCAAGCTCTGTACCATCTTATTCGCCCTTCTCTGGACCATCTCCAGCCTGTTAATATCCTTATGAAGGTGCAACCTCCAGAACTGCACACAGTACTCCATGAAGCCTGACTATGGTTTTATAATGGCATCACTACCTCCTCCCTTCCTCCCTCCCTCCCTCCCTCCTTGTGTAGGTGATACTCCTGCCTATGCACCCTAGCATGTCATTGGCCCTCCTAGCTGCCTTAGAATTTTGACATTTTCAGGTCATCTGAAATAAGAACCCCCAGGTCCCTTTCCTTCTTTGTGACTGTCAGCAACGCCCCTCCTCTCCCCCAACCCCCATCCTGTAGCTTTCCCCAGGGTTTCTGCATCCCAGGTGCATAATTTTTTACTTTTTTGAATTAAACTTCAGTTGCCAGTCCTCAAACCATTTTTAAAGCTTCCCCAGGTCCCTCCTCATTTTCTCCACCCTCTCGGGTATCCACTGTGTTACAGATCTTGGTGTCATCTGCAAACAGGCAGACCTTTCCCATCAGCCCTTCTGCAATGTCACTAATCAAGACATTTGAAGAGGACTGGCCCCAGGACCGATACCTGCAGCACCCCACTGGTCACCCCCTCTCCCCAGACTGCACCCCATTTATCACCACTCTCTGCCTCCTGTCTGTTAGCCAGTTTCTAACCCAGTTTACCACCCTTTCCCCTATGCCCAGCCTACCAAGCTAGTTTATCAGCCTTCTATGTGGGACAGTGTCAAATGCTTTACTGAAATCAAGGTAAGTGTTGTCCACTGCCCCTCCCTGATTTACTTCCTTTGTCAAATAAAAATCAAGATGGGCAAACTCCACTGTGTCAATTTCAGTTATTTATTATGTTATCTTCCCCCAAAAAGTGAGGAGGATACTGCATGCCACTTCAGGTACAAATGGATATTTTTAAAGAATATATTCTGCAGATATCCTTTATTACTTTACCAAAACATTTTAACATAAACCCCTTTTTTTTGCTTTTAAACAACCTGCGTCATACAGAAGTGAGCGTATTTTGAAATATTGAAGGCGCATAGAGCTTTGGCACACCAGAGAAAGTCAAACAAGGCAAGCAGCATTTTGTTGTCATTTTGCTTTAACATAAATTAAATAAAAGCACATATTCTTTTCTTTAAACTCCAGTTTGATATCGATTAGTTTATAAACTACAAGCCAATCTATAATTGTTGCACATAGCGCTTTGACACACAGAGAAAGTCAAATAAGGCAAGCAGCGTTTTGTTGTAATTTTGGTTTGAAACAAACTAAATAAAAAGTAAGCACATATTCCTTTTTGTAAACTCCAGTTTGAAATTGATTAGTTCAAAAACTAAAAGACAATACTTAATTTTTGCTAATTTATTATTTAAACCTTTCTTTTTCCTTTTTTTTTTTTGGTGTACAAATAGGTTATAATAAGCACTACTTTTGTACCAGGCAGGAAGATAACTGGCGTTTTTTAAGCCATTTAGAAATCAGGTAAGTGATACTAGAAATCTAGTTGGATTGTTCTGACTCTTTCCATGCACATATTTACCATGATATTTTGTTGTTTATTTAGAAAACTTATTTGAATATCTATAAACTAGGAACAATTCTAGAAAAGTAATTTAAAAAGGACATTGTTTAAGGTATTAATTTGTTTATATTATGATTGATTTACTCATCCACTCAGTGTGAATATATTCAGCTATATATCGAACTGATTGCATATAGGAACTGTTTGTTTATAAGTGTGAATACTTATACATATATTTTTCATTCTTCTTTACAATATCAACACAGAGGGGCCTGAGGAAGTGGAATATACCATGAAACTGTTGCCCAATTATCAGCTGTGTGAAGATAACATAATAAATAACTGAAATTGACACAGTGGAGTTTGCCCATCTTGATTTTTATTTGTATATGTATTGGTGCTTTTGGGAACCCAATTTAAAAATTATATACTGATAGGTATGGAGGCATCCTGAAATCCCATTTTCAGTAGTACAATGATTACTTCCTTTGTCACCCAGTCAAAGAAATCAACCAGATTTGTCTGACATGACCTCCCCACTGTGAATCCATGTTGCCTATGGTCCTGGGCTCCGATGGCTTCTAGATGCCCCGCTATCCTTTCTTTAAGCAATGACTCCATGATCTTCCCCATTACCAGGGTGAGGCTGACTGGCATATAGTTGCCCACCTCCTCCCTGCTGCCTGATTTGTGTACAGGGACCACATGTGCCCTCCTCCAATTCTCTGGTACCACCCCTGTGTTAAATTACTCAGTGAACATGGCTGCCAGAGGTACTGCTATCTCCCGTCACAGTTCTCTTAATATTCTTAGATGTATGCCGTTTGGTCCCATCGCTGTGTCCACTTTAAGTTTAGTCAGCTCCTGCAAGACTCTTTTGCCTGTGAATGGACTATTGTCTACCTCTTCACCCCCTTGGCAACTACTGTACTGCTGTGGCCCTTGCCCCTTCCCTTCTTCTGTGAACACTGAACAGAAAGACACATTGGATGTCTTGGGAGGGGGGACATGACAGTTCTTAGGCATGGTACTATCACTTCCAAATACCTAAACAACACATATAAGCAAGCAACATTCGGCATTGACAAATGCTTGTTATATATATCACTGGATCCTCTACTCATCCTAGAGCTGGGGATATCCATTTTTTTCTACTGGCCACGTGGCTGAACTTAATTTGGAGCGTAGCTCCTTTAAATTTCCCCTTGATGGCTGCGCATGTGCAGGAGAAGTACGGCCACCGTCTTGATTAATTACTTCCTTGTGGTCCCGCTTCCCCAACACTGGGACTGCAAGGTACTTTTTTTTTTGGAATGCCCGCAGGCGCAAAACCCATAGACTGAACCTCAACCCCTCTGCTTAGCGATCCCACAGGGCTGAGGATGGTGACTGCATTGGCAGCAGCAGCCATGAGGCGATGGAGGGCCCAAATGGTCTGAATCCCACCCAGGACCCCTGGGAGCATCACCAGCACTGGTCTAGGCTAGAGATTCACAGGTAAGCCCAATTTGGGGGGCTTACATAAATATCCTCAAAATCACTATATCCTTAACTGTTCGAAAATTACCCCCAATATTTTTAGTATTCCTTTACAAACAATCACTATTATACTCTAACATCACCTTTTTCAAGAAGAGAGGTTCACTTAAAATACTTTTTCTCCAAATGGCGCCACTCACACTCGCACCCAGCACTCACACTTCTGTGAGTGGCATAGGCTTTAAAGTATGTAAGCCCACCTCCTAGGTGTGTCTAATGGCAGCTTAATCACCCCTGAGTCCGCTCACCTGCCATTCCACTGGGGGACTAAGGAATTCCCCCATCATCAGCCCATCATGTCCAAATGACATCCCTGGTGCTAGCAGTCCCCTTCCCTCCTGCCGATCACCAGCCCATCATGTCCAAATGATATCACCAGAGCTAGTGGTCCCCCTTCCTTCTGATAGCTAGGCCATCATGTCCAAATCACATCCATGATCCTAGTGGTTCCCCTCCCTCAAGTTTTCTGCTTGTCATGTCTAAATGACATCCCTGGATCTAGTGGTCCCCCTTATCACTGATTGCCAGCTCAGAAATAAAAAAAAAAGCCCTTCCTGGTATCCAGTGGTCCCCCAGCACTGATCCATGGTACCGCCACTCAAATTCCACACTCTCTGGCATCTAGCGAACCCCCACACACCTTGTCAGGTGTCTGTGTGGCCATGGGTGCATAAGGCAACTGGTACACTCCTCCTCACACCTCCTCAGCTGGCCACCGTATGTCCAGGAAGGGAGCACAACACTTTTTTTTAGGACAAGGTGACACCACCTGTCCTATAAATAAGAGGCTCACTCCCTTCCTGGACATATGGCAGCCTGCTGAGGAGGTGTGAGGAAGGCTGTGCGAGTCACCGTATGCACCTGCAGTATTGTGGATACCAATAAGGTGAGTGGAGGACATGGTGGGGGGGCACTTGAGCCAGGGAGTGTGGAATTCTAGTGGAGCTACTGTGGATCAGTGCCAGATGGACCACTGAACACCAAAGAGAGGTTTTTATTTTTACTTCTGGACTGGTGATTCGTAGGAGGCAGAACCATTAACAATAGGAATCTCATTTGGACATGATGGGCTGGCGATTGAAGAGGGGGAACCACTAGTAACAGGGGATGTCATTTGGACATGACAGGCTGATGATTGGTGGACTACATATATGTCATGGATGGGGGGGGTGACACCACACTACCTACTTCTCCGCTACCCATGCAAATGGGCCTATAATGGGCAAGCAAATGGCCCCTTGCATGCCCAGTGGGCTCAGTTGCATGGATGCCTTTGAAAATTGCAGATAGCACTTTGGTGCTATCGACTCTTGATACCCACTTTGGGAGCCATGTCAGGGTGGTGCTACATGACTTAGCACTGTGCCAACATGACCCTATATTCAGTTGGATAGCACCCATCTGAATATACCATCCTGGGACCCCTGGGCACTTGCAAAATGCAGTACAAACATTTGCGCTACACTTTGGTCCTTGCTGAATATCAAGCCCCAGATGTTTTTATTACTACAGTGCTTGCAGTTTGTATTTTAATTGTTCGGGAGATAAAAAGAAAGTCAATTCTATATGGTTTACTTCCAGTATCATCTACAGCTCTAAAACCATCTTGCAGGCAGGCTGTGGTGATTATCTGATTTAGTAAATTAGAAACACTATATTTTAGTAGTGGAACCACCTGTATCTCACAACTGAATGCTGCAATTGAAATTGCCTGCACAAATGATTAGTCGAGAAGTATGCAAATATGGATGCTCTACTTGTGCTACAATGGCTTGAGGGGACTATACATTCATTAGACAATATCTGACATTGTAATAGATATGTTACATTGTAATATTCCAAGTCTATTAATAAAGCTCTATCTGGTTCGATTTACAACACTCTTGAATTAGTAAAAACAAGGCCTTTGAACAAAACTGCAACCCCATCACGTACCTCAGTGCCTTAGGACCAATAAGAAACTCCAACTGACCATAATTTAGTTGTTTGAGATACTTCATGTAAGGTTTTGACTCTGGTGTCTCGAATGAAGATTATGTTATTCAGTAAACTATTCAGTATGGTAAATGCAGTTACTCATTTTTTATAACCCTTTATGGTGCTAACAATAAGGGTTAATGGGTTTAGTAAAGGTCCCTGACATAGTAAAAGAAAACCATATCCTCATATCATGTAAAGTGCATTTGATTCCTTGTCAGCAGCCAACTCTTTCCCAGTAGCTGATGGGGATATGTTGTCTTGCTTTAGTTTATCATTGTTCATACTAGTCCCCTGCAACTATCCTGGGGTTTCCATTTTATGATTGTTGAAATCTCATTGCCCATGAGAGCTGTATTAGCATATGAGAACATAATGTCAAATCAACCATTTATGCCATGAATCTCTATGCGAAAGTGCTAGTATCTAGTGACTAGTTTTGTTAAAATCTAATTAGGCAGACTGGCACACTATAGGTATAAAGGGTAATTTCACATCATGTTCTCATATGCTAATGAAGCTCTCAGGGACAGTGAGATTTCAACAACTATAAAACGGAGACTCCCACGGTAGTTACAGGGGCTGGTATGAACAGTGAAAGTGAACAAAAGCAATCACATATATCCCTAACAGCTACAGGAAATGATGTGTGTGTTGACGTACAGTACAAACAAGCAAAACTTACAAGATGTGAGGGTGTAGTTTTCCTTTTAGATCTGTGCTTTAGTTGCTCTATGTTTTGTCTTAATCTGACCTTTGGATCTCTTCACTTTTGACTGTTCAGACTGGAGTCAGATGAAGAGTCTGGTATGGATGACACTGTTGAGGAGGCCTCAGAATCCTTTTCCTCCTCCTCTTCTGTGTCACCCCATTGCTTCCTTTTACTTAGGGCACTGTACCTGTTGCTAGTGAGAATGGGGGCACATCCTCTTTAGGCTTTGACTTTCTGATCTGGCCATAGTGTGGCTTTGGGTGGGTTATAGTCCCATTTCCATGAACAGAGGAGGTGGAAGGGGCATCTCCTTATCTGCTTCAACACTTATTGCAGCCGACATGTCCTGTTTGGACTGAGAAGTGCTTCCTGAGGTAATTGTGAGAGAATTACTTTGGCCTTCACTGGTTAGATCCAGCCTCTGAGGAGGGGTTCCCAAGAGAGTTTCTGGATCTGGATCAGCAGAAACCTCAGCAGGGTGGGAGTATCCTGCACTGGTGTTACACTTGGTGAACTTTTAAAGGGAGAGGGAGGGGACTGTTCTCTCTACCCCTTGGTGTGTGGTGACTCCTGTTTGTTCCTGAGCTCTTGTTTTGCTCTCCGTAATAAAATCTTCCTGGTCTCCATGGACTCTGTCTAGCCTCTTGTGTGCCACACAAAGACATTGCATATATGCATGACCTTTGTCATTGTACAAGTTACATTTGAGTGAGTTGGGACACTGGTTGCTGATGTGACCATACTCTGTACATAGATGGCATTTGGGTCTGTCACATACGTAGCTAAGATGAGTTTGAGAACCACACTTATGACATGTCCTGGGCTGCCCAGGATAAAAGCATATACCTCTGTCTCTCCCAATGTAAAAACTGCCAGATAAATGTAACAGACCATTATTGGATTGTAGTAGTGTTACTTTTACTTTTCACATCCCTGTCCAAACGCAATCTGCATCAAGGATTGGTGTTGGATGCCCCAGCTCCTCACACCTCTGTCTCAGCCAATACTTGACATCTACAATGTTGACCCTTTGCTGTAAAACAATTGTGAAATTGACTTAATAGTGGGTTTAGTGAGGAGTACGACAATAAAAATCTCCCATAAGAATTCTTTAATTGTTTATACTTTAACCAGAACTGTTCTAAACAGGAAATTGTTTTGAAGCTAAGATCATAAAATGTTTCCCAGATACATCAATTGGTGCATATAAACCTGATGGAGTCTTTCAACAGTGACTTAATAATAACAGATCTGTGCAGTGGGGTTTCAGTGTAACCCTCTTATTTCAGCCAGATGGCATGCCTGTATTGGGCAGGTTCTCCATGCACTGCAAAAAGGTCAGACATCCTAAATGCGGTGCAGGAATCTTCTCATCTACTGTCCACCCAGGGGCGAGAAGCAATTCCTGCAAAAAGTCACTGACTTCATTGTCGACATGGTGTTGGAGTCCCCCAGATAGATGGTTCTGGTGGACTTCAATGCCTGGATCAATGATGAACTCTTGCAGTTTGGCCAGGATTTACATCAGCTTATGAACTCATTGGACTTCACACAGGTGGTTACCTCTATGACCCACATTCATAGTCACTCACTCAATTTGGTTTTCCTACTGGGGATGGAGACCTCTGAGCTGGTGGTGGAGCTGTTCAGATGATCTGACCACCACACTATAAGGTTCAAATTCCAGGCTCCTCCTATAGGCTTGCCCCTAAGGAGATGACTAAGCACCGCCCTTTAAGGGAAATGATCCCAGATAGCTTGTTGGTGGTGTTGGACCTATCAGGCTTTCCAAGTGCAAGATCAGACCCAGAGAATCTGGTACAGGTCTGTAATAGGGCTGTGATTGAGGCTCTGGACTCTGTAGCTCCTCTCCGCATTTGTCCACCTACCCACCACCTTCGGTCCCCTTGGTTTGACAGGACCTTGAGGAAGTTGAGGCAAGTGGGATGAAGGCTGGAATGGCACTGGCAGAAATCAGACCTTGATGTCAACAAACTTAGATTGAAGAATCATTATACCAGTTATCAATCAGCCATCTCCTGTAAGAAGACAGAATTCCTGTCCAGAGAGATCGTAGCTGCTCAGAATCGACCAGCTCAGCTCTTTGAAACTATCAACAGACTGTGCAATCCAGCCTGTCTGCAGTTTCAGAGAGTGTTGTCACAAGAGAAGTGTGATGAGCTTGCTCAATTCTTTGCAGATAAGGTTGTCGACATCAGTTCTGAGATCTGTGTGGCCCATTCCAATGGGTGTTGTGATGGTTGGTGGGAGGTTGCAGCCCCGTGATTTGTCTGGTCCGACTTTGACCGGTTGATGATTGTGGATATCGTGAGGATCATTCAGAGTATGCAGTCAACCTACTGTAGTTTGGACCCTGGCCTAACATGCCTCCTAGTGGAGTGCGTTTTTGTTATCAGCCCAGTTCTAGCTGAGATAGTCTGGTGTTCATTAGAGACAGGGGTATTCCCAAACACCCTGAAGGAGGTAGTGGTAACACCTTTCCTTAAGAAATCTTCTCTTGACCCAGACTGTCTCGTTAACTACAGACCTGTCTCTAACCTTCCCCTTGTGGGTACCATCCACAATATCTATGATACTCTCCAGTCTGGATTGTGGAAGTGGCACAGTACAGAGACGGCCCTAGTTTGGGTACTCAATGATCTCCTGTTAGCAACAGATCAGAAGAGACATTTTATTCTGGTTCTCCTTGATCTCTCTGCAGCATTCAACACCGTGGACCATGGTGTGTTATTAGAGTGCCTGTAGCTGATCTGTGGACTGTCTGGTACAGTACTCAGGTGGTTCCATTCTTTCCTCACTTGCAGGTTTCAGAGAGTGGTATCGGGGATTTATTCCTCTGGCCTGGTCTGCCTGCCTTGTGGGGTGCCGCAGGGCTCTGTTTTATTACCCCTGTTGTATATGCTGCCATTGGGAGACATTGTAAGGTGGTATGGGCTGAGTTTTCACTGTTATGCAGATGATACTCAGCTATACATGTCCTTTGTGCCCGAACAAGATGGAGCTGTTTCATCATTTAACAACTGCTTTGCTGAGATCCAAGACTGGATGTCTGCCAACTGGCTGAGGTTAAACCCTTGCAAGACCGAGGTGTTGGCTGTGGATCCAGGCCATTGGGCAGAGAGGCTCACGGCTGGGGGACTTCTGGGCTTTGGCTTGGAGTCAGCCAGTTGATGACCTCTGATCTGGTGCGAAACTTGGGCATTATTTTTGACAATGGCTTGATGCTTAAATCTCAGGTTTTGTCCATTGTCAGGACCTCATTTTACCATCTGAGGAATATTGCCTGGATTAAGCACCTGGTCCCACCTGATGCCCTCCCAACGTTGGTCTGACCTTTGTGACTGCCTGCCTTGACTACTGCAACTCCCTCTACCTAGGGCTACCACAGGTTGAGATCTACCACTTGCAGCTGGTGCAGAATGTGGCTGCCAGGTTGTTGACTAGTTTATCTCGATCATGCCATGTCGCATCTGTGCTCCACAGCCTGCACTGGCTGTTCAGTAGCGTATCACTCTCAAGGTTAATTTGCTGACCTATAAAGCCCTTCATGGATAGGGACCATGTTACCTGCAAGATCTTCTTCACCCCTGCTGCCCACTCTGCCCACTCTGCACTGTCGACGAGGGATTGCTAGAGTTCCCAGGGTTTGTTTGAAGACCTCCGGTGCCCAGGCATTTGCTTTTGTGGTTTCTACCATGTGGAACTCTCTACCTCATCAGATAAGGGAATGCCTGACTGTGGAGTTTCAAATCTGCATTAAAATCATATCTTTACAATATTACTTTCCCAGGATTTGAATGAACTGTTGAGATGGTATTTATTTTATTATTTATTGATATTTTAACTGCTGTATTTTTAATTATTGTACAAGTGCTTCGATATTTTGAAGCTGAGTTGAGTTGAGTTGAGTTGAGTCCTATACTATGGGGCATAGTATTGTCTGGTTCATGATCTTGAGAAATGTCTATATTGGGTATTGATGAGCACCTTCCACTTGGTGGTGTTTGAAAAAATAGTGAACCCCTGATGTTCCTTCTCCTGCCTCAATGTCTAGTGGTCTATATATACCAGAATGTCTGGCAGATGAAATACCCTCTGTAGAATTCATAGTACTGGCCACAGATGGATATCTTTCATTTGTAATGGAGAGTCCTGGTTCTGAACCTATGTTATGCACCTCATTTCCAGCAAGAGTGTGCATTAATGTTTGTCTCAGTTTCATAAAATATGTTAATACAAACCACATATCTACAATAAAACAAGTGATCACTGACAGATAAAATGCAATCATATGTTCCAATCAAACAGATTCAACAGTCCACTCCTTCAGGAATGCAGAGGCAATTCCCAAACGCCTCTCTAAAAAGATGCAACTTCAGACCCCATTTAAAAACCTCCACTGATCTGGCATCCCTTAAAGATCTTGAGTTAAGAAAAGGCTATGTGGATCCCTGCCACTACAAAGAGCAGGGAGAACAAGAAACACAGACCTCTGAGGACTGCAGTTTTCCTGACAGAACACTAAAGGAACTCATATGTCGCCAGCAAGTGCTGATACCAACTTATGGTTGAAGCTCCTAGGATTGGATGAGGGGGCAGACTGGACTGCTGTGGAAGGGTAAAGGAGGCTGCGTAGCTTCCACCCCATTTGTAACTGGACTCCTCCTTTGTGAATTGGGTGCATGTCCCCCCATAGCCCCCAGGCCCACTCCAGCTGCCACATAGTCAGACGTGTGACTCAGGATCAAGGTGCGGAGGAGGCAAGTGTAAGGCAGGTCCATTGCCTCATTGACCAGTCCTGAGTGCCAACTCCAGAGCTCTCAGTTACTGGAGGGGGCTGGCCTGGGTTCTTAAGAGACAGGACCGAAACTCACTATACCTTTTAAAGTGTGGTACCTCCTCCTGAGGACATGGGCAACCTAACAGTGACTTTACCTCATTCCACAGGAACAATACTTTCATCTCCGCCCCCTTCAGGCAATTCCCAACAAAGTACAGTAGCCAAGAACAGTCGTGCAGGCAGCAGTTACCATAAACATGATGAAAATTTATTTTTTGGAGGAAAAGGGGCTGCCAACTTGGCTGCAAGAAAATAAGGTTAGGTTATTCATTTAAACACTCACAGCACTCATAGACTATACTTCATACCTGTATGAAGCCCATGATACCTGAAAGACAGTGGGGTCAATCTTCATAGACCTCACTAAAGCATTTGATACTGTGAATCATCATATCCTATTAGGCAACCTCTTAATGCTAGGCCTGTCCTGCAACACTGTCTCCTGGTTTAGGAGCTACTTGTCACAACGATCACAGTGTGTGAGGATAAGAGAGGTAACATCTGATCCTAGGGAAGTAACTCTACGGATCACCCAAGGTTCAATTTTAGGACCCCTACTCTTCAGCCTTTTTATAAACATGCTACCTACTGCTTGCCCAGATAAGATGCTGCTCTATGCAGACAATGTGGTAATCTCCATGTCAGGCGATCACCTGACAGAAGTAACAGCTAACCTACAAGAAAGTTTCGGGAAGCTTGAGTCCTGGTTCTCTCAAAACCAAATCCTTTTAAAGTATAAAAAAGCTAAAATCATACACTTCTCACTGCCACACCCAAAGAAGAACAACAACACATTAACCATCATTAGCCAAAAGAGAGACGTCATTGAACAAGTAACTTCCTTTAAATATCTTGGCATCCACCTAGACAACACCCTTTCCTTCACCACATACATAGACCGTGTAATTAAAACAGCAAATTACAAACTGGGAATCCTATATTGCCACAGGTAGGCAATGACCCCAGAGGCTCTGAGCCTTGTAACCCAGAGTTCAGTACTCTCAACCATAGACTACGGGCTAGTTATCTTCTGTGCTGCCACTGAATCAGCATTGCAAAGGATCAAGATATTACAAAACAAGGCATGCAGGCTCATATTAGGGGTCAGACTCATGACTCACACTTGTTACCTCTCCTCAGACACTGGGTGGCTCCCCCTGCACCTTAGGGCCAAGTACCAAGCCTGCCTGATTGGGAAAAAAAACCTTCTTGAACTAACACCCGACTCCACGTCTACTTTGTTCTAGTGCATTTTAACCACTTAAACTACTAGATCATCTAAAGGAATGCTCCAGGTCCCTTTCAAGCACACCTCCTTTGCCCAGTGTTCACTTGCCTGCCATGGGCTTAGTGGTAAATGACCTCCCCTCTTCCCTCTTAGAGCTTGAAAAGATTGATCCTTTCAAAAGAGAGCTCCAATTACTCCTAGCCCAATCAAACCTCTGTGACTGTCCCACTTAATTACTTAATTTCCATGTAACTATACCCTCTCTCAACCCACCCCATGGACAAAGCCCTATTGGGCTGCTATTACCTTACTAACAGCACCTAGAAACCAAACAGCAAATCTAAGCCTTGTTGTTCCCTCCAATTGCAATTGTAACTGCCTAACATCTTTTACAATGTGTGAGCATGACTCTGCCAATTGTGATACTTTTTGTTCCTAGTAATGTGTTTTCCGTTTATTTGTTTTGTCTGTTTGTATTATATGACTTGGAACATTTGTAAAAGAGCCATGTTGGGCTCAAAGGTATTAATCTGAACCTGAAATAAATAAAATGCAAATAAAACAACACCTTTCAACACCAGAAATTATATCAGTAATACCATTACCAATGCCCAATGTAACTTCTCCCAAGCTCCAATTTACCAGTCCCAGAATCTCTTTTAGGATACCCCTCTATGGTGGCAGGCCTGCGATGCCATGGGTTGGGGCCCTAGGTGCAGAAATAACACAAAGCAAAGCAACTTGGAGTAGTAGTAACCATTTGGAATCCCCGGTGGAAAATTTATACTTAGCTGACACATTGCTGGTGGGAAAGGTGTCCTTGCCTTTGGATCACACTGGAGCACTTGGCAAACAGCAGTTTGAGCAGGAGCTTCTCGGTTAAAGATGAACCACATCTCAGTCATCCCAACAGGAACTGTTCAATGCAGACCTCGATTTTAGGTGGGGTCTTGGACCAACAGGCCAGCAGCAGACTCTTTGGGCCAACAGGACAGCAACAGGATCTCAGGCCAACAGGCCAACACCCTTGGGTGCAATATCCATGGCAAGGTCCTCTGAGCTAAAGACGAACTCCAGACCCTTTCTTTTTGAGCATCAGACTCCCTCTCTGGAGCAAAACCAAAGTTTCCTTCACACAACAGTAACCAGGCAGAAACTCCTCTTGAATACCAGCTTCTCAATCAACTTTAGCACAACTTCACAAAGGCTCAGTGTAGCATGCCCTTCTTCCGGGCAAACAGACTGAGGAGAAAACACATAGTCCTTAAAATTCTCAAACTTTTCTTTTTTCCCCCTGAAGAAACCTTAACCCCAAAAGTCAAAGTCCCCCACAGTGCTGCCACCATTGTGGTTTCAGTCACTTACAGCTCTGTCACAGCTGGATGGAAATGGGCTCACAGCTCTCTCCTTGCTGAAGGCTTCAAATCCTCAGGGTTCTGACGGACAGGACACTGGCAACCCTCAGGCAAATTCATCTATAGGCCAAAAAAAAATGTCTTTCTGCTGGGACTGGAGCCCCCCTTCCACAGGAGGGGATCCTGATGGACAGCCTCCTGAACAGAAAGTCTCTCTGGTTTTGGGAGCTCTCTCCAGCTCCTGATTGGTCCACACAGTTGCCATTCTGAAAATGTAATATTAATTAATCTCCCTTGAGGCCCTATTGGTCCACAGAAATGGTGCCTAGAAAAGCCCCTGTTTTTATTCCCACAAGTCTGTCTTCAGTTCCACAAGTTCCTCTGTGAATCCATGCTCTCTTATTGGCTATTTCAGGGGGTAAAAGTGATTATCATGGCTGCTGGTGTTTAGTCCCACAAAGTCCTCACATCTAAATACATTTTTAGCCAAACAACCATTTTTAACATTTATTTTTCCCCACAAATATATTGCAGTATCCCCAACCTGCCCATATGTAGAGTTCAACTTTTTCTTTTGCTTCGTTGTCCATCACTGTTGCCAAAATACTTTTCCCACTATAAAGCGAGCAGACTCATCAATATTCATATGTCCATAATTAATATTCATGAGTCTTCTAATATTAGCACTACTGGCACTCTTGAAATAAAAAAAAAACTGGGGCTTCTCAAGCCCTTCCTCCAGATGTCTGGACACCATTCCAATGGCTAAAGAGGTCAGGAATACCGGAGGGTCACCCCAATAACCGCCACAGTGGCAAACAACCTGATGAGCAAATCATGCATGCACAGCCTCCTGACCCACCAAAAACAGGTATTTCAATCGGCAACACTGCGGAGAAATAGGATCAGACCAGGTAAGCCCAACAGAGCTGGGGGGGCTTACACAAGCAACCCTCTATGTGAATCTCCCAGAGTGCTCCAATGGTGCCCATCCTGCATGAAGGTGCAGTTTGCAGCTTTACCTGGTCCTCTGCACATGGGGATGAGTAGGATGGTACCAAGCCATATGTATCCAGTTGAATATCTCTGCCAGAAGCATAGTAAATCTATGCCTCAACAGAGCAGGGACAACAGGATATGCAAACCTCTGAGGACTGCAGTATTCCTGACATAATACTAAGGGAACTCAAATGTTGATGGTCGATGCTGACATCAGCTTATGGTTGAGGATCTTAGGGCTGGGTGAGGGGACAGTCTGGGCTGTTGTGGCAGGGCAGAGGGGGCTGCGTAGCTTCCGCCCCTTTCGTAACATGACTCCTCTTTTGTGAATGAGGTGCATGTCCCTCCATGGCCTTTTGACCCACTCCAACTGCCACATAGCCAGACATGACTTGGGATCAAGGTGGAGAGAGGACATGTGTCCCTCTATGTAAATGTCTTGGTGTGCCCTGATTGTGTCCATACTGCATGAAGGGGCACTCTGCAGCTTCGCCTGGCCCTCTGCATGTGGGGATGAGCAGCAAGCCTTTGCAGGACCAGGCCTTTAATCACCAGTGAGACTCCTCCAAGAGGCAAGTTTATTGGTGAACATGGGGTGCCTATTCCTTTGCACCCCAAATATGTGTCACTGACATAGGCACAGGCAGAGGGGGTGCTCAGGGTGACCACCCTCTCCCCTGAATGTTGAAAAATGTATCCTAAAGGGAGTTGGCAATTGCCACTCATTTTATCCTGCCTATGCTTCTGGCCACTGACTTCGATTCAAACCCAGCCCAGGAATTCCTATGGATCTCTGAGCCTCAACAGCACTGTGTGATAGGGATACTGACAACCTTTTTATCATATTTTGTGATAGACCACAGCCCTACAGCTGACTCAACTGACATGAACATAACCAAACTGATGACTCTGCACACCAGCCCATGTAGTACAATTGTACAGTGTAATAATTTAGAGCATTTTATTGGAGCATTCAAAGCATTCATTTTGCAGTCACCATATTTTCAGATAATGAAGCAGCTGTACAGAAATGGAACTATTGCTATAGTAGTACCACTGTGCACGTGGTCCCTCCTGGCATTGTGAGCTTACCTTACGAAATGCCCCAGATGTCATGACACAGAAGGACTGCAGTAGAAGTATGGAGTTTAAGCATGACTGTGCAGATGGTATTGCAGAATTCCAAACTGTGGAGGTGCACTGCTTACTTTGTGTACCAAGTGTGCCCTTCAAAAACCACACAGCATTCTGGTACGACGACATGATTCTCTCCAGTGGTTGGGTCCTGGCTTTCAGGGAACTCATTCTGTAATCGTCGTCTCTTGCTCTAGGACAAAGCAGTACTGTTGCCTCTCCTCTAATTTTAGAACAACAAATGACACAACATTGAAAATGGCCAACAAGTTTGTCATATTTGCCTTGCTATGTGACCGTACAAAGCTTGGGCATAATAAATACATCAAACTGTATCCCTGGTGTGCTTTGAGGTACAACCCTTGACATGCGTCCATGCAAAAGTAAAAGAAACCATTTACCAGTCATCAAATCTAATTTTTTCCTTCAACTACACAAACATTTTGTGCAGACTAAGAGCTTAAAGCAGCAGGATCATTCTCAACCCCCACATTATTGCTTCTCCATGCAATTTCATTACCTCTTTTCCTCACCCACTCCCTTCATTTCAGTCATCTCTGCAGGCAGATTGACAGTGGATGCAAGCTTTGTTTGCTGGTTTTAAGAACAAGCAATAAAGCTGGCATGACAATGCCAGTAAAAAACACTTCATTCGTGAAACCAGTCAGGGCTTCTGTATTGTTCGTCTTGATGCTGTTTGGAAGTTCGTTTTTTATATATTATTTGGAATAAAGTGTTTTTTACTGGGGGGGGGCATGGTCTAGCCCTGAATAAGATGGCAGTTAAGATCTCAAACACTGCACCTCGAGAGGCATTAATCCGGCATCATCTGGCATAATCAGCAAGTCTTTTGATTTAAAACTACTTAACTGGTACCTCTCACATCAGCGTGCAGGACATTGGTTTTATTTCTTACTCCTGACACCAAACTTCTGAGTTGCTACTGATGGAGCTATCAGGCAGGACTTTACTATACCTGACAACATAGCTGCAAAATGCATCATGAAGAGGGACCCAGCAGTGAATGAAAACATGTTCGCCCAGATAATGCAGCAAATGTTGCAAGTGACTATAGCTTCCAACCAGACCGCTTAAGCTATTCAAAGTGTGGAAGTCAGGCTATTCCAGAATGAACGGAAAGTGGCCTTGCACAAAGTGGCCCTGCAGGACCTCACAGTGTTAGTCCAGGAACAGAATCAAGCCATCCAATCACTACAAGACAATGTCAGTGACCTAGAGAACCACAGTTGTCACAACCTCTTTTTCCTAGGTTTTTCTGAAGGTGCAGAACTTTGGGATGCAACCAGGTTCCTACAACACGTTCTCCTCATGGTGCTTAAGCTAGATGGACTGCCATTACTGGACAATGCAAGAGTGCTCCACTCCCTCACATGCCCCCCACAAAGCTGGGGACAAATCACAGCCTCTGCTGGCTTGATTTTTGAACTTTAAAAGTAAAGAAATGATTATGAATAGAGCCCGTGACCTGGGTCAGCTGTACTGGCAGGATCACCAAATCCACATATATCAATATTTTTTTCAGGGGCTGGCTTGGTGGCACTGCGGGTAGAGGAACTGGACACCACACCTTGTGCCACTCCAGTGACCCAGGCTCAGGGGCAAGCTCAAGTTACTGGGAGTCAGTAGGGGAGGGAGAGGATTGAACATCTGATGGATGTCTCTCCTCTCCTAGACAGGGAGGAAATCTTCCGCTCCTTGGCTGCCTCCTGGTGGAGGTGGGGGGAAGCACTAAAGTTAGGGAGGCAGGAACATAATGACATGGCACACACATCTCCACACTTGCGTGATCATGGCCACAAATGGGGAAGGATGAAAGCGGAAAATAGAGGGGCGCCGGCAGGCTGCATGAAGCTCAGCTGAGCTCCCAATTCAGGGCTCAGATTCCTGGGAAATTGGATTGTGTACCGGGGGAGGATGACTCTCCCCTCCCTGGCCCCTCCATGGGGTGAAAATCCATGGAGGATTCACCGGGATCTGGGCTGGGGATTGGGAGACACATGTGGTGTTATTGTGGATGAGAGCTCTCTCACGAGAGAGCCAAAGGTTACCTGCCAGCAACTAGGGGAGGAGAAAACAGAAGATGGAAAAAAAAAAAGATTTTTCCCAGAAGCTTTCCAACAGAGGGGGCCTACACGGAGGCCTGCCATATCCTGCACCACGCTGGATTACAATTTTCCTTGTGCTACCCAGGCACTATGTGCATTATTCATAATGGAGTGTCTCTCCTAATCACAACATCAGAGGCCCTCATGGACGTTTTACATCATACCTGGCCACAAGAGATGAGGGCCCAAAACACTCTCCCATGGAATTGCCCTGTTCAGCAACCAACAATATGGATACAAGGGAAGCCCCACACAACGAGACTTCTGAGGATCAACAAGTAGATACAGAGGATCCGTGGTCCCTTCCCTCTTGCAGTCGCAAGAGGCACCTGACTTGCAAACACGGAAAACGGGACCATCCCTCTGAGAGAACCCACTCCAGAAGCCCCAGTGAGGGATCAAGGAGAAGAATGCTACTGGAGGACAGGAGTTCCTTCAGCTAACATATATGCAGTACTTCGGCCTGTCACTCCAGAGACTCAACATCATGATCCAGCTTTCACTGAAGCTACCGCAGGGCCAGTATAGCCAACTGCAACCAGCACATCTATCTTTTGGGCCACCATGTTTGCAGATAACATCACAGGCCCGATTACTGGACCCTCCACCTCCCCATCCACCACACTGCAATCTCCACCCAAGGCACAGCTGAACGACTCCTTGCTCCAGACCACCGACAACCCTACAACAGATCAAGGCTGACAGTGCAATTAGATAAGTAACGTATGCTTCTTGGAGGGGAGGGGCAATGGAGTTAGACAGTTGAGGGGGGCCTTTTACCCTAGTGATATATCAGTAGGCACGCCTTGATAGGAAATCAATCAATCAATCAATCAAATCTTTATTTATCCAGGCGAACATCGTTGAGCACAGGTCATTTGCAAGATGGACCTGGTAAGGTCAAGGTTCAATTTACATAGATACATAAAAAATATTCAATATACACACACTCTAGGATACTACACAGAATATTCAGTATACACTCAGTCTAAGGATACATTCTAATCAGACTATACATTAAATTCGGGTGTAGTGGTAATAAGGGGTGAGGGGAAGGGGAGCGGGAAGTGGTCTGCCTGGCTGGTGGGGGAGGAGGAAGATGGTGGGGGCCTATACTGTGGAACGGATAAACTGTGGGCCTTATGAAGAGGGCAGGAGGGTGGAACTGGGGGGTTTGTATAACAGGGGTATAGGGCTGTGATTTATGACAAGGGATTAAGGGGAGGCGGATGGAAAGGAGGGGTGCATGGAGTGTGAGGGGTGGTGAAATGCTGGTAAGGGGTAAAATGCTAGCGTATTGAACGCCAACCCCTTGATGTTCCGGTGAGCATGCAACAAGGGCCCTGTCTTCCCCCTTCACTCCTCCAGATTTGCTGCTGGAACTATATACATCAGCCGAGCTGAACACTGCTTTTGCATTTTCTTTCCTCCAGGCCAAAAAGACTAACATTCAATTTACATGTGCTAATTCTACTATTGGCAACCTTGCTACATGTATATAATGGCCATGCTACCCCACTCAAACAGGATCCAACCACCCCCCTTCTCCCTTCTCCTCTACAATCCTTGACACTACCCTGATACATGATGAAGGAGGTGGGGGGAGATGCTGTAGCCACAACATTACTATCACCCAGGCCAAGCCCAAAGACAATATGTTGACTTTGCTTTTTCTGCTACACCGCCATGAGTGTCTATATGTGTGGCATAGCAGATTGCAAGCTATACATAGTGGTCTCCCAACCCCTCCCCCCATTTAATTACCTGCCTAGCTGTTACTGTAGCTATTTTGCTGAAAGCACAAGGTCAGTTGGCCTTCTGTTATGAACTTAAGGGATATCTGATGGCACTAAGGTTTTACAGTTTCCCATCAGGGTGCATTCATGTATAAACCAGGGTACCTCCTAACCCAAGGCTTGCCTAACTCTGCTCTTTGATCACCCTTTTGCCCATCCCTGGAATGGACACCATGGGTATATTTAGTGAGGGGAAGGAGGGCAGACACCAGCCCACCTGAGTAACTTTTGGCCTGCCAGCTTTTAGGATTAAGTACATGGAATGTTATATTACTGCTTGCAAGAGCAAGCCCAGGATACAAACATACGAATTGCCAGCAGAAACAGGCCACATGGTCTATCGAGTCTGCTCGATTGTGCAGCTAGCCCCTCAGCATGCAGCTGCCCCACCCTTCCCTCCCCTCCTCATCGACCTTCCCCCCCTTACTCTGTCCTAACCCCTCTTGAAGCTGCCCACCATCCTACAAGAAACCACCTCCTCGGGTAGTGTGTTACACTTGTCTATCACCCTCTCCGTGAAATAATGTCTCCTGATTTCCCTCCTGAATTCCCCCCCCACCTCAGTTGATGCCCTCTGGTATCACCTCCCTCTTGTGATCCAGAATATCTCACCTGTATTAGCCTTGTTTATCCTCTTCAGATATTTAAAGGCCTCAATCATATACCCGCTGTTCCTCCTCTCCTCCAGCGAGTACATGTTAAGCCTATTCAGCCTTTCTTCATATGAATTCCCCCCCCCCCAAACCCTGGATCATCTTTGTCCCTCTGCCCTGTACCCCCTTCAACAGTCTGATGTCCCTTTTCAGAAATGGGCGCCCATATTTCATGCAGTATTCCAGGTGTGGTTTGACCAGTGACCTGTGCAAGGGAAGGATCACCTCACTACATCTAGAGGAGATCTCCCTTGCTATACAGCCCAGCATCTTGTTGGCTTTCACTGCTGCCTTTCTGCACTGAGCTGAGTTGTTCATATCCCCCATCATAATCACCCCCAGGTCCTTTTCCTCCTCTGTGCTCCCCAACTGTACCCCTCCCAGCTGATAGCGCCTCCTCTGGTTCTTAGCTCTGAAGTGCATTACCTTACACTTTTTGACATTGAAACCCAACTGCCATGTCTCCAACCACTCCTGTAGTTTGGTCAGGTCCCCCTGTAGTCCGTTCCACCCCTCAATGTCATCCACCACAGCTCCCGTCTTAGTACCTAGTTACTTGTAAGAGCTCCTTCACCCTTACTGTTCCCTCCGTCCTCTCCAATCCACCAACAAGGGATTGCTAGAGATTCCCAGGGTCTGTTTAAAGACATCTGGGGCCCGGTCTTTCGGCTTTGTGGCCCTGACCCTGTGGAATTCTCTACCTCGTTGGATACCAGATTACCTGACCATCCAGGAGTTTAAAACTGCACTTAAAACATTTATTTGAATCTGCATGCTATGGTTTTAATTGATAGTATTTTAACTGTGAGTTTTAAATATATTATTTCATTGACAAATTTGAAATTATTTATTATATTGGTTGTGCTATGTACAAGTGCCTTGGTTGTAAAAAGGTGCTTTTTACAAATAAACTAGGATATGATATGATATGATATATCGTCTGCGAACAAACTGATCTTGCTCTGGGTCTGGTGCGAGGTATCTGCTATGTATATCCCAAATAGCACTGGCCCAAATACTGATCCTTGTGGCACCCCGCTTGTTACCGCTCTTGGTGATGAGAGTTTCCCCTCCACCACCACCCTTTGCTGCCTGCCCTTCAGCCAGTTCGTGATCCATCTGACCATCTTTGTACCCACCCCTACATCTTCCAGCTTCCCACTAATCTCCCATGTGGCATGGAATCAAAGGCCTTGCAGAAGTCCAAGTACAGGACATCCACTGCATGGCCCTTGTCCAGTTTCCTGTTCACCCAATTATAGTACTCAATCAGATTTGTCTGCCAGGATCTGCCCAAGACAAACCCATGTTGCTGCTTGTCCTGGAGACCATTGTCCTCCAATAATGTCACCAGTCTCTCTTTAAGGATTGTTTCCATGAGCTTACCCACAATTGATGTGAGGCTCACTGGTCTGTAGTTACCTGGATCATCCCTTGGTCCACCTTTGTGAATGGGCACCACATGGGAGAATCTCCAGTCCTGCGGTATGCACCCTGTGCACAGAGAGGTATTGAACAGGTCAACCAGTGGTCCTGCAAGGCTTCCTGCCTGTGCCTTGAGTATTCTAGGGTCAATGCCATCAGGTCCCAGTGCTTTGTCCACCTGCAGTACCCTCAGCCCTTTCAGTACTCTTCCCTCTGTAATCTTTCCATCTGTCACCCCCTTCCCTTCCCTGCCCCCTCCACCACTCCCATGAGGTATCAGTCCCTCCTCTCAACCATGAATACAGAGCAGAAGTACTCATTCAGTGCCTCTGCCTGCTCCTCCCCATTCTCTACCCACCCCAATTCCTTCTTAATTCTCTCTATCTGGTCCCTGTTCTTCCTTCTTTCACCAATGTACCTGAAGAAGTCCTTCTCTTCCTCTTTAATGCCCTGTGCCAGCCTCAGCTCTCTGGATGCCTTGGCGGATCTGACAAGTTTTGTAACCTCCCTGGACTTCTTTGTATACTCCTCCCTGTCTTCCCCCCTTCCTGATCGCTTGAATCTTTGGAAAGCTCTCTTCTTGGCTCTCGCTCCCTCCACTACCTCCTTGGTCAGCCAACTGGGCTTCTTTACCCTTCCCTTCTTCCTCTGTACCCTAGTACGTGTCCCAGTAGCCTCTGCCAGCCCTGCCCTAATGATACTTGATTTTTGATTGGCATCCATGGTGGGTTGGATTCCCTCCAGATGCCTTATCAGGATTTCCCCCATCTTGTTGAAGTCTGCCCCCCCTTAAGTCAATCACTATGGTACTCGAACCACCAGTTTGCTTCCCCATTCTGAGGGTGAACCACAATGAGTGGTAATCACTCCCAGCCAGAGAGTCCTCCATCTCCAGGTCCCTTACGGCTTCCCCATTTGATAGTACAAGGTCCAGAGTTTTTCCCAACCTACATGGTTTGCGCAACATCTGCACCAGGAAACTATCCTGGAATGTCCACTGTATTACCTGCTCCCTAGCACATGTGGTGGTTGGTGTGCTCCAGTCCACCCCAGGTAAGTTGAAGTCCCCCACCATCATCACTGCATTTCCCTTCCTGCAAACCCTCTTAATTTGATCTGTCAACTCCCTGTCCAGCTCCTCTCCCTGAGTTGGTGCCCTATACACCACGCCAATCCTCAGTACCCTGCCCTTTGGATCCTGAAACTGCTTCCACAGGGCCTCTGTCCTGCTCTCCTCCCCGTCTTCCGTTATGCACCTTATTCCTTCCCTTACATATATTGCCACCTCCCCACCTTTCCTGATTGCCCTGTCCTTTCTGAACAGCCTGTAACCAGGGATTATCATATCCCAGTCCTGGTACTGGGTGGCCCAAGTTTCTGTTATGGCCACAGTGTCTACCTGCCCCTGCCAAGAGATCCTGCAATTCAGCTGATTTGTTTCCCAGGCTCCTCATGTTTAGCGACACTATCCTCCACCCTGCTCTTATCCCATCTCCACCCCGATGAACCCCACCTGTTGCTCCTACCCTGATGCCCTCCCCTATAGCTTGGGGGGTAGGCACATCTGGCTCCCCTCTTTGGAAACCCTGCCTACCAGCTATCCACTTGCCACCCTCCTTTCCTAGTTTAAAGCTACCTTTGTTGCTATGTAGCCCTCCATCCCCTGCTTCAATACTCCCTTCCCCTCCCCACTCAAGTGTATCCTGTCCCCTGCATACAGATCATTATTGTCCCAGGTTCTGCCCCAGCCCCCTACTAACCCATAACCCTTGGTATGACACCATTCCTGCAACCAGGTGTTGAACTCCCCTATCCTTCCTTTCCTCGCAGTACTTGCACAGGGTACTGCAAGCACTTCCAAGAAGGCCACTGATTCCCTCATCTCCTCACACAGCTTCCCCAGTACCTCAGATCTTACTTTTACTACCTCCCCCATCTCCCCCAACAGGTCATTCATGCCAAAGTGCACCACAACATATGGTTTCTTCTATCCCCTCCCTGTGCAATGGAGAATGGCCTGGCCTGCCCTACTCGACCTGCCGTCAGCCCTGGGATAGACTTGACCGATATTAGACTATGTCTTTCCCCCTTACTTCCCCACCTGGTCCCTTTCAGTATGGAGTCCCCCAACACTAGCACAAACCCCTTCCCCTGCCCTGTCTCCACCTCCTTCCCTTTTACCCCTTGTCCATTACTAACATCTGCACTTCCTTGCCCCTTTCTGTCACTCCGCTTCTCTCCTATGACCCCCTCCACCCTCCTCCCCTGACCTGTGTTCTCCCATCCCCCTTGGTCCCCTGCTAACATCGATCTTCCTTTCTTTCCCCCTTGGCCCCTGTTCCCTATTAGCTATGCACCCTTTGTCTGACCTATCAGCACTGCACCTCCCCCCTACACCCGTGCTGCCAACAGTTTCCTTTTCAGCCATGTCGCTTTCCGCCTGTCCCATGCTACCCTCCTCCAACAGCCTGATCCCTGTGCACTCCATTTCCCTTCTCCCTACCTTCCTCTCCTGGCACTCCCCTAACTCCCCCTCTTCTTCCAGTGTTGCCAGCACTGCAAACCTACTGCCTGCCATCCCTGGATTGTTCTGTGTTGGCTTCTTCCCCCTGTTCCTTGCTCTGCCTTCATTCCTTGACCACCTATCAAATGTGAACCTGCACTCCCTCCCTGTCCCTCCCCGACCCTCCACCATGCCCCCTGGGCTCCCTCCATGCCCTACTCATTCCCTCTGCCCACACCATCTCCAGCTCTCTACCAAGCCACTGCACTCTTTCCGCCAGTCTCCTTAGCATGTGGCAGATTGGATACCCTCCTAGTCTCCATAATATGTTCATCCAAATAGCTGCCTCACACACATTGCAGACCACTATTCTACCCATGGTGCCCACTCTTGCTCCTTGCTGCCCCCTGTTCCACCCTCTGCCCCCATTATAGTTGTTCCAACGCCTAGTGTATCCCTCTCTGTACCGCTACATTCCCCACTTCTATGCTACTCTCTCCCTTGAAGGTCCACCCCCCACCAATCAGGAGGCAGATGCCTCATTATAAATGGAGATGAGCCCGTAGAGGGAGGGTTTGGGCCTATCCCCCCAGTCTCTCGTGAGACAAACAACCCCTCTCTGATCTCACTGCAGTTCTTCACCACCAGGTCCTGTTATGCCCCTTGCCGGTAAGCAGTTTCAGCAGCCCCTCCTGGCAGAAAAAAGATTAAACCCCACAACTACAGTTTCAGGCCTTCACTGGCCAAGTAGAAGACAAGCAATGTAAAAGGCACTTCCCTGCGACAATGTTCCCGATTGCTCCTCCTCAGTTTCCAAGACCCACGATCTCCTCAGCTCACTATGTCCTGCAGATCCACTGACATCATCAATCGAGTTCGACCAGAGAAGTAATATTAAACAAAAAATTAAAAAAATACTTAAGCAAATAAACCAAAAACTACCCCACCTGGCTCACAGCGCCACATCTCTGTAGCTGCCCGTGCTGGCTGGCCACACCCCCATGCCCTCTCCGACTGCTAGGACTGGATGGAGGCTTTAGACCATTTGCACTACATCAGTATGACCTCTCCACACTTTGAGAACACCCACCATAAGTACTGATAGCCTCGTGGGCCAGTGGATCAAGTTGGCATTGTTCACTCTTTTAGTACACCCATTTTAAACTGCCAACTCCACGAATCCACACCAGCCTGATAGGTGGTTGTGTTATCCTCGCACTCCCCAGAGCACAGAAGCGGGCATTATACAGCAGGTTGCTAATGGCCATGAGCTTCTCCTGCTCCCACTTAAGTAGTGTTTTCTTATATGTAAATAGTTTGATGTTTCAGTCTCTTAATGTTTATATAGTTTGATACAGAGATATGCACGTACACCTGACTTACAATATAACGTGTATGAAGGTTAGATACAAACCTCTCATTTTACCGCTTTGTGCTGTAGTTGTCTACATCCCATTAGTATTACAGATGAGGCTCAGACTGATTTTAGCTTCTGGCAGACGTTCTTACCTTTCAAGTGTCTAAATCCCATACTTTTGACTATGGGTGAGATTACCTGTATCACTAGGAATGTGTGAGGACTCAACACCCCAGTGAAATTTAAACAGGTACTCTCTCACCCTAAAGAAGCTCAAATCAAACGTAGCCCTTCTATAGACTAAACTAACCCCAGGGGACCATGCTAAACTGGCCAGGGACTGGATAGGGGAAGAAGTTCATACATCTGCCTCCACCCATAAGAAAGGGGCAGCAATTCTCATAAACAAAGCTCTCGGATTGGCCCTCAAGAATACAGCCACAAACCCTCAAGGTAGGTGGGTTTTTGCTCTCATGGATACCCCAACAGGACCCATACTATTAGGAAATATATATGCGCCCAATGAGGATGACCCAGCCTTTTTTCATGCCATAGGACACAAGACAGGGCAAATGGCAACTGTAGCTACATCTTTACTCCTGGGAGGAGATTTTAACCTCACACTAGTACCTCTACTAGACAAACGCTCCAAGGGCATTGAACATCATCTCAGAGGAGTGCGGGCCATCTCTTAATTAATCCAAGATGTGGGCCTAGTAAATATCTGGAAGACTTTTAACCCCCAAGACCGTGACTACTCCTACTACTCCCATGTCCATGGCTCCCACAGCTGTTTGGATTTCTGGCTAACCTCCCCCAAAATTACACAAGCCTTTCTGGAGTCCATGATCCTTCACATGGTGATATCCAATCATGCCCCAGTTCAATTATATTTTTTATGGTGCACTCCATCACCAATATCTTCATCCTGGCAGTTAGACCCCCTCCTGTTAAGGGACCAGGATTTCATACCATGGGCTCAGTGAGAGGCCACTTTATTTTTTTCAAGACAACCCTATAGCTGACTCTTCAGCTGGGCATACCTGAGATGCTTTCAAAGCAACTATAAGGGGGAAAATTATTGAATATTCATCAGCCAGACGGGAAAAAACCAGCATCTCCACAAATTGGAGAAGGAGCTACATGCAGCAGAGGTGAAGTTGAAATCACTTCCCCATGCCAACCCACACTCCCACCTGATATGCTGTTTTTTATATTAAGCTGTACTCTACCTCTAGGTGCTGAACCCTTCAGCCAACAAGAATTTTTAAAGTCTGTAGATCTCCCTCATCCATCCCCACAACAAGCCACACTTCTAGACTTCCCTTTGTCTGTAATGGAGGTTTCGCAGACTTTGGGTTCTCTAAACACAGGCAAAGCCCCTGGTGGGGACAGATTCCCTGCAGAAATATGGCAGTCCCTAATGTCCATAGTCTCCCCGGTCCTGTGCTCTGTATACTCGGAGGCACTAACATCTGGCATTCCTCCCCTTCCCCACACTCTTAGGAAAGTGACTGTAACAGTACTCCCCAAGAAGGGAAAGGCCCCACACAAGACTTTAGTTATTGGCCTATCTCTTTGATTAATGTGGATAGTAAGGTGTTTGCTAAAGTTCTAGCCAACAGGCTAAATCCGCTACTTTCACCCCTCATACACCCCTCACAAGTAGGGTTTGTACAAGCCTGGTACAGTGCTGACCACATTTGCTCTCTACTGAATCTCATCCATGCTGCCAAGGCTATCCCATCCCCAGTGGTCAAGATGGCCATAGACTTTGAGAAGGTGTTTGAATCCCTTGAATGGGACTATCTGCAGCTAGCCCTTGCACACCTTGAATCTGGAAATCAATTTCAGTCCTGGATCTGCTCCTTTTACGCACTCCCATTGGCATGAATCCTCACCAACTCCCTGTTGTCCGACCCCTTTCCGTTAGAGAGGGGCACACATCAGGGCTGCCCCAATCCCCACTCCTTTTTGTTCTGGAATTTGAAACCCTGGTAGTGGCTATCAGCCAGCACCCAGGGATTCTAAGCATGACTATTGGCCAGAAGCAATATTCAAAGCTAATGTATGCAGGCGACCTACTAGTTCCCCTTACAGATATCAACCTGTCCCTCAAACCCCTACTATCTGACCTTAATAATTTCATGCAGCACTCTGGTTTAAAACCAAACCAAATCAAAACTGATGTTCTACCATTGAACCTGATCTGCAAGCCCAGCTAGGTTTCATCTCATGGCCTGAGGTGGGCACCAGAGGGAATTATATACCTTGGAATCAAGGTCATTTACACCATCACCAAGCTCTGGGATTTGAACTTCCAATCCTTATTGACAGTTATAAAAACAGAGTTTGAAAGGTGGAAATTACTCCATCTAACAATGGCAGGAAAGATTGCTACCATTAAAATGGTCACTGCCCCTAAACTCTGTCATATGCTTTCCCATTTGCCACTAGGACAACCAGTTAGTGGTTCCATGCCATAAAAGCGAATATTCAATGGTGACTCACAGAACAGCAAGTACATTTCGCTGAAACCTTAATAGCCAACACAGCCACCACAGCAATCATCAAGACATAGACTCCACTATACAGTGCTAAAGTGCCACAAGATTAAGTAAAGTTTGAAGAAGGGGCTATGCCCCCTGCACCCCCCCAAATTAATATAATCAACTCGGCGGGGGCCAACACTGGGGGAAAGGGGAATACATGGGGGGCACAGTATTCAGCCAGAACTGTTAAAAATAATAATTGCCTACAGGCAGTCTGGAACCTGGGACCATCACCATTCTAGGCAACAACCCTATCCACCATGCCAGGTGGGCAGCTCAGCAGCAGCAGGTTTCATTCCTCTACTTGGCCGGCATCACTTTACAGGTCCCTCATCATTCTCCCTCGCTATTCTGTCACTCCACACTCTCTATTCCCCTCCATCACCATACCTGCACACTTGCTACTCTGCCGGGCATGCAAATTGCGTCACTCATATTTGAGTCACTCAATTTGCTTCACCCAGAACACAGGACACCCTAATTAGCTGGTATGCCAGGATTGATGCCATTATTGGCAATTTCATATGGGAAGGTAAGAAGCCGAGGTATAGCTGGAACAAACTCCGAGTTCAGTGGTGGGAGGGAAGATGGTGTCTCCCATGGTTTGAAAGGTATAAGTAGGCCTTTCAAACAGCACAAACCCCAAAATAGTTCAAGCAACTAACTGTTAACTATCCTCAATGGCTAAGCATGTAAGAAGATCAGGGTAAAGAAAAGTACCTACCATTACATTTATACAATACACCCCCAAATGGGCTTGCCTCTCACCCCACTATGTGGCCCACAATTACATACTGGATTAAACTCCATCAGAAACTAAATGCTAACCCTATCCAACTTACCCCTCTATGGGGCATTGCAGCTATTACAGTAGATTGAAAACCCCTTCTGGAGGCAATGGACCACCATGGGAATTCACTGTCTCCAGGATATACTGTACTGGAACCTGGGCAATTATGAGTTCCCACCTTTCAGGACCTGCAGGCAAGTTGGGACCTTCCCCAAACCGACTTCTGGCAGTATCTCCAACTTAGAAGTGCAGTACAGTCATGTCTTCATATCTTGCCCCAGAACAACAAGCCAAATCTCCTAGCCAAATGGCTTTCTCACTCAAAAGGCCAAGCCAACATATTGTACTTAGCAATCTGGGATACAATACAGACTCAGTCACAGGAATCCAGGGTCAAATGGGAGTTGGCGTTGCATATCCTCTTTTCTGACCAACAATGACAGGACTGCTGGAAATCTAGGCACCATGCCTACCTAGATGCCAGAAGTCGACTGATACAGAACAAAATTTTACACTCCTGGTAGAGAACCCCAGCAGCCCTATATACTGTCAAACTAATCAGTAATGATCTCTGCTAAAGGTGTCAGATGCATAAAGGAGACCTGGGCCATGTATTATAGACATGCCCTCTAATCCAGCTCTTTTGGCAACAGGTCTGTGCAATGGACTCTAAAATTTTCAACAAGCAGATACCACATTCCACTGCCCTGTTGCTATTGGGCATGGCATCTGACCACCCCACCTGAACGCATCTGATCATAAGTGGCTAGCCTTATTAAGTATGCAGGCACTGTGCATGTGGAGAACACCCCAAATCCGCACCATATCTGAACTGTTAAACTCCCTAGCACAACTTGATACCCTGAACCGTCTGACACATGTGGTTGCAAATACCCTCCCGAAAGGCTTCCTCTGTTGGAAACCATTTACAGCATATGTTAAGCTCAGGGTAGACATAGGGTAGGACTGCCCTTTCCCAACTACCTTTATCTTCTGCATGCTGCATGGGGTGACAAAAACACTACTGGTATGTAGATTTAAGTCTACTCACATTTCTCTGTATTGTATCTATCCATGATCCACAGTTCACTTTCTAGTTCTTTTGTGTTGTTTGTGCTCCTTTCCAGGGCAAGATGTTATTTCCACCTACAGAATAAATACTTTTTACTGCTCCCTGGAATGTCACCTCCTGAAGCTGACACACCAAAGTATACAGTATGTATAACAGGTGCCTCCTTACAACTTTTGCCTTTTACATGAGATAAGAGAATGTGATATACAATGTAAGGTGTGTACTGTATTATCTCCTGTAACTTGTTCTTTTTGCATATGAAAATTCAGTAAAAAGTTTAACTGCAAAATAAAGTGTTTTTTACTGGCATTGTGTAGTGCCAGCTTTGTTGTTTGCTCATATTTGCTTTCACCTGGCATATACGAACTGTGGATCTGAACTTGTTTGGCATGTATTTTGCCAGTTTTAGCCTGCAGAGAAGTTTTAGATTTGTTTCTCCAGTTTTACTGAATTTCCCTTCATCTCCTTCTGAACTCTGTCCATTAAATGTGTATCCCTCTATGTCCTCCATATGCACTCACACACATACAGACTATAGTACTTGCAAATCCTCATTCAGCCCTGCCACATAGAGGAAATAAAGTTACTAACACTTTCCTGCCTGCCCTGTTTTTTCATAAGAAAGTGACGACTGTCCACTCACTGCCCACTACCTGGCCCTGGGGTCAATCCAGATGGCTTGCATGATGTTGTGGTAAATTGAAAATACTTTTCTGTCATAATCCCTCACTTCTTCCCAGCCATCTGGCAAAGGCGACTGTCCATTTCCCTTCCTAGGCATGATCAGGGTCTGAAAATTCCTCCATAAGTACAAGGGCGGCAGATCAGACTGAAATAATCCTCAAACACTTACATCCTGCACTCACTCTCGAGGCACCATCTTAGTTCCAATTGTTAGGCAAGTATGATACCAGCACCAGGCAGCAGGGTTAGGAGCAAGAAAATAGTGCAGTGGGGAGAAGGAGGAAAAAGCAACTGCACTGTAGTGAATGGAGAAAATGTGGAGAGATGTGCTTCAAGTCCACTTGATGGAAACAGACAGGCTGTGGTGCATTAGGTATCCAGTCACATGCTTTCAAAGCCCCTTCTCCTCCTATGTCATATGGTATGACAGCATAGCTCTGGCTATGCAGTGGTAAAAAGGAAAATGAACACTATGGAGATGCAAATTAAAAAACAGAAAAAGATTACAGAAAGTAGAGCCTCTCTAGTCTCTAGACTACAGTCTAACAGATCTTACCCTACTCTAGGTAGTTTACTTGCATAAGACACAAGTTGCAACTCAGATGTGCAATTCAGGAGACACAGAGTGTGCTTTAGCTTGCTGGGAACATCTGCTGTAGTCTGTTCACTAGCTAAATCTCTCAATGCCTGGCTTGTGATGCCAGTTTAACCCACTCAAGGAGTCCCCCCCATCACATCATCCTGTCAGTCACAAGGGTCAGCCTCCCTTTGTCCCTAGAAACTGACTCAAACTGATTCAAAGAACATACAACCCCCAGATTATGTCATTTACTGGCATTTTACCTACATCCAGCTGTTTCAATTATCTTATAAGGTTTTCACACCCACAGTTGGTCACTCCTTAAAAGTAGGTCGTTTTGATGTGAACCAGACACCTTTCCCTATTGTGCATACTTGTGATATCTTCCTCTTTTCGCAGGAGACTCCTGTTTTTTTGACTGAACTCCCTCCCTACTGGGAAATAAAATCTCCTGCTTAAGTAAAATTCTGTCCAAAATAGCCATTCATGGTTTTTTTGGCAGATAAAGATGCATAAAAAGTAAATTAGTGATGAACAATGTAAGTGATAACTTTATACAACTAGTTGGTGATTCTTTTTAGTGCTTATTTTTGATAAAATAAAATATATTAAATGTTTTTAAATGCTTTTTTTCTTATTTTTTGACGCCATTTAAGGACAAACTCATGATGTTATGGCATCTCCCTACTAGCAGGCCAATCTCCTTACTAATTTGACCCAAATCTCCCTCTTAAGCAAGTTGGACATATCACATGTATGACTGTGTCTCTGAACCAAACTACTTGCTTCAGTTATCTGATAAGGTTTTCACACTCACAAGAGCTCTCACCTTGGGAGCAGCCACTTTCCAGTGACCTTCCTATGAACTCTGAAAGTTTTTCTTTAACTTCATGAGACTTGTTAAACCTTTTGACCACCTGGTGCATGTGAGTATTCCCTAAGTAGACCCCATTTCATACCACAAATCTATCTATGTTTATTTATTTATTTATTTTATTTTGGAATAACCTTTGAGCCAGAGGCTCATTTACAGAGGCTTCACATCATTACAAAAACAAACATGATTACATACAGATCAAGAGATAACAGATTACATACATATAAGTAAGTTGCAATTGGTATTTACAGGGTGCAAATAAAATCACAGTGTGCTAAACAGAAATAAACAATGTGGTACAGTAAGTGGTGCAGTGAACATTGAAGCCATGTTTAACAACAGCTCATTTGTCAAAGTACTAAGTAGAAAGGCATAGCTAGGAAGTTAAGTGATGGAGAGAAGAGTGTAAAGGAGGGGTAGGGTGAAGACAGGGAGGTGGTATAGGTGAGGTGAGGGGGTGGGGCAGAAACTAGGCTGGTAAGATGTCAAGAATGGGACATGGGGTGTGGAAGAGAATGTGTCAGGATACTGGTAGAAGGGGGAAGAAAAGGTTTCAGAAAGAGGAGGGGGGAGGATGTTCAGGGGGAAGGAGGCAGCAAGGATAGAGTGGGAGAGGGCAAGGCAGTAAAGAGCAGTAGGAAATGGAGGGGGGCCTGATTAGAGAAGCGGTAAGGGAGGAGGCAGTGGTAGATACTACCTAGACAGGTCACATTGAAGAGGCAGTGATAGATACTACAAAGGCATAGGAGAGATCAGCAGAGCTAGGGAGTTAGTTTCCACAGTCACAGTTACTGGTTGATGCTAGAAGCATATGTGGGTTTGCTTTAAATGATCCCAGCTTAGTTTCTTTATGAAAGTATTCCCTCAGGGAGTTAAACCAGAGAGGCGCCCAGTATTCAAATGAATGTTGGCCCTGAGAGGTACGGCAGAAAGGTATTTTAAGGGTATGGTTGTTTAAGCCCCTAGTACTTCTGGCTGTATTGGGAGAAGTGAGGAGATTTTGCACTTCTGGGGGGTGTAATATCTAGGGTGGACTTTTTTGCCATGAGGCAGACATGGTATTTTAGTCTACCCTCCAAACTGAGCCAGCCAGCTTAGGCGTATAAGGCACAAGTGTGGGTCAACCTATCTGCCCCCAGAACAAGTCTACAGGCCTTATTAAGTTTGGTCTTAATCCGTTGGAGTGCAGTGTGAGTAGAGGATCCATATACTGCTAGGCCGTAGTCAATGATTGACAGCACTGAGCTAGGGCAATTTTTAACTCTTAATTGGTTAGGCAGTGCTTGTTATGGTGTAGTAGACCCAGTTTTGCATTAGCCATGTGAGCAACATTATCAATGTGGCGTGGGTATGAGAGAGTGCAGTCAAGTGTTACACCAAGGTATTTGAAACTTTGTACCATTTCTAAGGGGAATGCTGGCTATTGCAAATTTGTAGTTGGCAGAATTTCTGTTTATTGTGAGCAGAAGCAAACAACATGGTTTTGGTTTTCTTGTATTTAAGTAGTAATTTGGATTTCAGGAACAATTGTTCCACTGTAGAGAAATTAGCCTGCATCTGACATTCGAGCACCGAGGGGTCATGGTGGCTGGAATAGAGGATGGCATTGTCACCGTAAAGTAACACATTGTCTTTCACAGCCAGGGGGAGATTGTCAATAAACAAACTGAAAAGAAGAGGGCCAAGGATTGAGTCTTGGGGCACTCCAGTAGTAATGGGCAAGCTATCTGAGAGGACTGATTGTATTTTCACTCATTGTACTCTCTCTCTGATAGGTAGCTTCTGAACCATGACACTGAGGCAGTAGATAGACCTAACTGTAAAGGTTGGTTCAGGAGCAGTTCGTGGGTAACAGTGTTGAAGGCCTTAGTGAGGTCTATATAGGTTGCCTCCAGCAAGAGCCCTTGGTCTAGCACATTGTGAATATAAGCCATAAACACAACAAGGGCAGTTGTAGTGCTGTGTTTTTTTTAAAACCATGTTGCTGATGGTATTGTAGCTGACATGTGTCCAGTTAGTCAGAGAGTTAATCTGATACTATGCGCTCAAGAGCTTTTGAGAGGGGCAAAAGTATGGAAATGGGCCTATAGTTAGAATGGAGGGCTGCAGTTCCAAATCTAAATCTATATCACAGTGTTACATATATCACATTATTGTTAATGTTTTCATTTGTGGTTTACCATATTTTAGCTTAAAACTTCCTTTCTTTCTATTGTAAACTGTCATCCCTGCTGCTTATCCTCTTTTATTTCCTGATTCTAAGTTCAAATAACATATTAGAAGTGAAAATGATATGTGTGCTAAATGAAAATAAATTGTTATCCCAAAATAACATGAATTGTTTACCTCATTTATTTACTGTTGGCATGGTTTGCAGAATATCCAGATCTATCTTTGACATCAGTGTTATTACAAGGTGTTGAAGATCAGTACCTTTATCCTGATAGACATTTCACAATCAGCTTCTATCTAAACAGGAGACATTTAGGATATCATATGCAAATATAATTTACCATTTCAAAGTAATTTTCTGTATCCACAAAAATATAATATTCAGACAAATTTCAACTTATATGTATTTCATGTTCTGTATGTATGCCCCCCTCCAACCCCCCCCCCCATTATTTATTACTGAGGACATCCATATGAAAACAGGATCTGTGGCCCAGACTGAATCTGTTCATCCTGCTTTAACCTTCAGTGAAGACACAGTGCTCTGTGACATCATTGTTTGTTGCTGTCATAATGATGATGTCATAAACATAGGATTATGACTTCATCAGAGGTTACAGCTGAAGAATCAGGGACTAAATCCTATTTTCATTCAAACACTGCCAGTAATAAAGAATGAGGGGAAATAAATGCAAAACAATAATAAAAGAAGAATCTCAGTTGTATCTGAATATTATATTTTAGAAAGTTTTTCTGGAGGCTACAAAATCCCTTTAAATGCTGTAAGTACTGTAAGTGTAATACAGATTTGTTCTTGTCTTAGTACTTTGCTTCTATCCATTTCTTTTTTACTTTTTTGTAAATTAGGTCTGAATCAACTTTATGCTGAACCCTTTCAAAAAAGAGCATTGTATCCAGGATACAGAATATTTTGCTTTGGTGTTTTAAGTCTTGCAGTTTCAGATACAGAATATTTTGCTTTGGTGTTTTAAGTCTTGCAGTTTCAAAGGCCCCATGTATTTCATGATTCTGCTGCTGTGGTAATGATTGTATCTGGTTCAATTGCAGAAAAACACCATATAGCTCTTATTTAAGATGGTCAACACAGAAAAAAAGCATGAACTACGATGACAAAATGGTAGCATCTGTACTTGATCTCAAAATTGTGCCTGCATATCTGAAATGTCCCCTTGACCAACTATTCCCTTCAACATGGCACTTATTTAATTATGCCTCCTGTTACAGCGCAGAGTTAGCAACTCCACCCTCACCCCTCCAATGTCACATCAGTTTTTCAGGCACCATGTTTTGCTGAAAAGCAGCACAATGGTGGCACTCCCAGACAAAACAAGAAAAACCTTGCAAATAGTAGATCAAGACTGGTTATATTCACACATTGAGATCATGGCAAAAAAAAAACAGTGCTACACCTTGTATGCATGAGGCTTTGTCAGGGGGCATGGCTCCACAGCAGATGTCGCAGTCTTATAAAGTTAATATCTTAAAGGTACAATCATCCAGAGTATGATATTAGCCATAAAAGCACATCAATCTAATAACCATATTACTTTAAAATACAAACCTGTAAATCAAGAAAGTGTCTTGCACCACCCAAAACAGCTGGAATTAATTAAATAATCCCATTAAGGTGAAAAAGAGCATGTACAACATAAAATTGAAACAGCTATTGACAGAACATATGGGGGGGGATAAATAATGCCATTAGTATTTTACCATTTCTATAAGCTGTTTTTTTCATTTGGGATTAATTCAGTATTTCTCTGTTAAAAGGAGTTAATTACTACATGCTTGTTACAGTAGGTCTGAAAATGTTTTCCAGTTGATTGTGTTACTCTTTTACAAATCTGTTCAAACGTTAATGTCCATTCAACCACTAACATACTGAACTGCAATAGATATAGAGGCTGGCACATGGCACTGGGCACAAGATGCCATGGCCTGTGCCCTGAGCACATAGTGCTACCAACAAAGTAATTCTCTCCATTCTCCCTCTCTCTGTAGCGTAATACCCATACCAATATGTATATATTCCTTTCTACACTGGACTTACCTGATGGGCCAGTTCCCAAAGAATCCTGTGAATTGGTTGTCTACATCCTGGTGTCCAATGTCTCCCCCTCCCTAGCATCATTTCCATCCAGTGTTGCTGTGTACTGCCTAACCCTTCCCATTGCTGGAATGAATGTTTCAGTACACAAGGCTGGGACCCCAGAAAGAACTACTTAGGGACAAGGAAGCCACTGTACATAGCACAGCAGCTCCATGCACACCAGTGCCCTCATTCTGTCAGAATCCCCTTGCCCTGAGCTGGCACGCTGACTTGTACCTTATGTAGGAAAAAACTTGTTACTACTTTTGTGCAGTACAAAGGAATGCAGTACAAAAATGTATCACAAACTGTTCACACATTTACCCTTTCCTCGTTGAGTATATTTGTGTGTTCCTCTTCCAAACCTGCTTGCTCAGGGATATATAACATACTAAATTACACATTACTCACTAATGCAATGTGTTGCTATGAGAACTATATGCAAATCACCATGCATATACTCCTCATAATATTTTGCATTACTGAAGTATGTGTAATTGCTATTTCCTTGGCACTGAAATGCTTATCTTTTAAATTTATTTATTTGTTTTTTGTTTACCAGGTATGTACACTAGACAATAATGTTGCCTATATTCAGGCACGACCCAGGAGAGTACAGACAGGGGAGACCAGAGTCAACATTAAAGAGTATTTCATGACGCAGCACGAGGTGAGAACAAACATTTGAACAGTATACAGCCAGGTACAGTCATTATCAGTGATGACAAGAGAAACAGATAACATTACATTAATTATTTTCATCTGATGATACATCAATGACTAAATTGAAACGACAAACAGCAAACAAAACTTAAATGAAGTAGCATTATAACAATAGGATTTCTGCTGGATGTGGGAAACTTTCAGATTTTGGAGACCAGCAGGAAATCAGTAAGTGTCAGAGGGAGGAGAAAATGCTAGGAGAGAGGCTCAAGTTACAGCACAAAAGCAGCAGTCAGATTCTAATAGGTGTGCCCGAAGACTCAGTTTAAAGGCCTTGTGGGATTTGAAGAGTTTGATGTGGGAGGGAATGGAGTTCCAGGAGCGGGGGGTAGATATGGTGAAGGATCATTCTCCTTTTTGTGTGAGATATCTGGGAATTTCAAGTTGGGTTTGAGCAGATACCCTGAGGAGGTATGCTTGGGAGGGCTGAGTTAATAGTTTGGCAAGGTATTTAGGGGACCCCGTTCTGATCATATTATCAATTGTACAGCCTGCAGAATAGTGTCTGACGAGTCTGGGAGAGCCAATTTAGTTTCGAATAGAGCAGGCAATGATGGATAGTCTGAGCGGAGAGAGCAAATTTGCATATACTGTTATAGCAGGTGCTCCATTTCTGGAGCGCCTCCTTTGCTAGCTTTAAGGTAAACCTGAGAGCAATATGTTAGAACAGGGAGGAGAAACCTTGTGCAGCAACAGCAAGCCGTGGCAGCATCATTGAGGGAGGACCTAATTTTAAAGGCAAGACCAAGTTTTGAGTAAACTGTCTTACATGTAGCCGCAATGTGGAGGTTGAAGTCAAGAGGTGGGTCGAGAGTGACTCCTAGATACCTGAAGGAGGTAACAAATTCAAGAGGGGAGTCATCTAGAGAATGTATCAATAAGTCTGGAGTAAGAGATCTGATTCTTGATTGGGGGGCCAAAAAGCATAGTTACAGTTTTCTTAGCATTCAGTAGGAGCCTGTTCTGTAGTAACCACTCCTGCAAGCAGTTGAAATCTGCTTGAAGATGTGCTCTTACTGATAAGGGATCTTTACCACTGGAGAGAAGCACCATGTCATCAGTATAAACGATTAATGAGGAGGAGCAGGGAAGGGAGGGCAAGTGGTTAATGAAAAGGGAGAAAAGTAGTGGGCCAAGAATAGATCCTTGGGGGACTCCAACAGAGGTAGGGGAAAGATTTGAGACAGCGGATTCAATTTGGACAAATTGCAACCTCCCTGAGAGGTAGCTATTGAACCAGGAGACGGTCGACAGGTCAAAGCCAAGGCGGGTCAGTTTGAAAAGTAGCAGAGAGTGATTCACAAGGTCAAATGCCTTTGTGAGATCGATAAATATGGCCCCAGTGAGCAGGCTCTTATCCATCGCTGTAAGGACTGCATTTGTCAGCTGAAGTAGAGCAGTTGTGGTGCTGTGTCCTGTGTGGAATCCATGCTGGGTAGGGATATAAGGTTGTTAAGGTGCAGGTAATTTGTGACCTGAGTAGCGATGGCCTTCTCAGAAGTTTATTTAGGGTAGAGAATGGCAATCGGTCTATAGTTTGACATATATTTTGGTATCCCTTTTTGTGAACAGGGACAATGATTTTTCCACAATGTTGGTACCGTTTGGGTTATTATGGAAAGATTAAAGATTCTTGCACAGGAACAGCAAGGGCAGGGTCTGCCTGCTTCAAGAAGCTGGCAGCCTATCTGGGGCTAGCAGATCCATAGGTGGATACTGATTTGAGGAGATGCAGCATTTCGGTGGAGGAGACTAATGTGAGACGAAAAGGGGTTTCATAAGAAGTTGCACCTCAGGAGGAGGTGAAAGACGTTGGTTGAATTTCTCAGTGTATTCGGAGAGATCCGAGAATTGTGCATTAAGAGCATTAGCAATAGTAGGTAACTTATTACAGTTTGCGTCATTCAACGTCATGTCGGTAATGGCAGTCTTGGGCCTTTGCCCAATGAAATTTTTGATGTGGTTCCAAAAACCCCTGGTATCACCCACTGAAGATTGGAGAAGCTTAAGGCAGTAGCTCCTTTTAGCCTTCCGAATATCTTTTTTGCAGGCATTTCTCAGTTGTTTATAGTTAACCCAGTCTTCTGATTGTTGGGACTTCTTTGCCAAGGTCCAGGCCTTGTCTCTTTTTATCATGGCTCAAAGGAGGTCTTTTTTTAGCCATTTATTAGAGGAGCCCCTGAGACGCCTTTTTTTCAGAGGGATGTGCAGATCCTGAAGGGCCAGAAGCAGAGACGTCAGGTATTCAAGTGCTGTGTTTACATCATCAGTGTGATAGATGGGAGACCAGTCTATATTATTAATATCCTTGAGAAGTGCGGTTCAGTTTCGTTTGGCAGAATCCCAAAATTGAATGATTCTTGGGGGGGGTTTAAGGCAGTGGCCATTCCAGATACAGAACGTAGGCAGGTGATCGCTAATAGAATCTGTAAAGGTCCCTGCAGCAGTTATTTTATTTGCTCTATTTGTAGCCATCCAGTCCAGGAGAGATTGGCGCTCCGAGTTGGAAGAGATGCGTGTAGGGCTAGAGATAAGTTGAGCGAGGTGAAGTCGGGTGAGAGCTTCAGTATATGTACCGGCGTGACTCTCTGATAGGTCTAGGTTGAAGTCTCCCATTAGTATGACTTCAGATCTACCCTTTAGAGTGGCCAGATAATCCAAGAGCCCATTTAAGCCAGGGAGAGCCCCCTTTGGAGGATTGTAGGCACAGATCAGATTTAGCCTTTTATCAGCACCTAGTTGTAGAACTATATGCAGAGCTTCACATTGTTTTTCTATCTTTGGCTCACTACAACTCAAACAATTGTGGTCATGAGGCTGATTCCTTCTTTACTCCTGACTGAGTTTTCAGGGTCACTATGCAGAGTTGCAGTGGTTGGTGATGCGATTTGGTGGCTGCACTGGGCTCCCTGTACTGCCATCCACCCAAACTGCCATTCACAAATGGTTGCCCCTGTATGCATGTGGTCATTCTCCCCCATGACAATGGTGCAACATACACTTATGCATATTGTCTGTTAGTGGTCACACATTGACTCTGTAACCACTAACATACTGGACTGTAACAGCTGTGGAGGTTGGTCCCAGACACACGACACTACTGCCAATGTTATTCCACTCATCCTGTATCTTGATGGCCATGCCAATATATACCTGGAACATACGTTCCTTGCCAGTCTTCCCTGATGGTCCAGTCACACTGGACTCCTGTGAACTGGTTTTCTAATCCCCCCATAGTCCTGTTCCCAATGTTACTGTTGTCTACAGTGCTATGATCTACCTGACCCTTTTTCCTGCTAGAATGAATGTTCCAGCTTGCAAGACTATGAACCCTGCAAGAGCAGCTTGCAGCAGTTCTGTTGGTTGCAGGAGTTTCTGTGCCTTTCGACTCAGGGGGTGAGGGTACATGGGAACCACTGTTCATAGCATATTACCTCTGTGAATACCAGAGCACTCAGTAAGCCAGGCTCTCCTGCCTCCTTCACTGTACTGGCACACTGACCTTTGCACTAACAGAGGGATTTGCTTGTGCCTCCTTTGTGTATAGCACAAAGGAGCATAATGCAGAAATGTACTGAAAAGTGGCTGCAAATTTATCATTCCCACATCGACTGTATTTGTTTCTGCTTCTACATAACCCTGCCTGTTTAGCTGATGAAAATAAATTGTGATAAATACTTTTCATGTTGGGTTGTTTATAGTTAACTTGTTCAGTTTGATGCTATACTTTCTTTTACAATTTATTTACCCCAGAGACTCCAGTTGAGATGCAATATCTCACTTCCAGTGGGGTCCTGCTTCTATCCAGTTCTGCATTTGAGTCGACCGGAGCACTTATAGGTTATGTGACCTGTTCAAGGTCACACAGTGAGCATTTGACTCCAGTGGGGTTTGAACCTATCACTTCCAGATTCCCACATCATTGCTCTAATGACTGGACCACACATTCATCCCCTGTTTTATTAAGGCAGGGGTTGACTCATGGAATAGCAGCATCAACAACAAAAGGGGGTACTTAGAGGTGGGTGATGGAAAAGTGTTTTTGTAGTGGGGGAGGGGGCAACAGGACTACCAGAAAGAGCTTTGTAGAGTTTTTTTTTTCTATTTCTCTCTGTTTTAGTGGCTGTATGCTGAGTCAAACTAAGTCGGTGGTGTCTCCCAAGGTTCTCTTTTACTTTATTTTTCTTCCATCCAGAGAGTTTATAAATTAGGGGAGGTCTCACTTCTGGATATCAATTGTTCAGAAAAGAAAAAAAGTGTGGCCCTTTAACCCTTTTTTGAGCTTAATGAGACAATACAAACTTTATATAATGTCTTTTTCTTTTATTTTTCTTTCTTTTTTTCCAGATTTTCTTATTTCTTTCCATACATCTTTCAATACATTCATTTGCTTCCTTCTTTCCTTTAGCGCTCTAGATACATTATGTTTCAGGACAACCCTGTCCTTTCTTCAAATAAATATGGAGCTGCTTTACTCTACACCACAGTCTTTCAAGGACACCTAGAAAGGTAATAAGGGGCTGACAATTACCAAAAGCAATCCCAACATCAGTGACTATGGGATTGAGTTTAAGGATATCTACATATTTGATAAGACAGTGCATCCTATATAAAAACAAACTCTAGCCAGAGCTGATATGGCTGTGGTGAGCTTGAAGAAGCTGTAAGTAACGGGTGCCATGAGCGCAACTGAATGCCATCCTACATACACCATCCAAGGAAACCTTCAGCATTGACAAATGTTTGTTTTTTTGTTATCTTTGCATGGCTTCCAGCAGTCTAACTGAGATGAAAAATATAATCTCTGATTGTACACTACAGTCACTAAACATTTTAATATAATTCATCTTGTTCTGTGCTGTATATTAGAATGTAATCCAGTCTACCCATTGCTGACCAGTGAAATTCTAAGTTGGAAGAGCATCTCTGGCAGATGGCAATGCTCGCAGACAGGGGTCCAGACGACTGAAACAGATGGAGGTGCTGAAAATTGGAAGGGCATTTGTTAGGGTATAAAGGGCATTTTTTACAAACCATTTTTCGATATACACCATAATACAACAGTATAAGATACTGTCAACTACAGAAATAAAGTATTGCCAGTGGCAGCCATTCTAATCTCTTGAGCCATTAATTGCAAATACTGTATACAGTAGTTATAAAATCTGCTCTAAGTATGTGAGATAGTTAAAATATACTGATTATGAATGCAATGAATATTTTGCTAAAAAATAAAATTGATGTTGATTAACAAATACTGCTGCTTTAAGTGAACAACCCCCTAACGTAATTTCATGGAATAAATATGCAGAAATGGGAAGTACCAGATTTTAAAAGTGTGAAATTATTACCATTCATGTGTTATTCAGACTTTATAACATAAGAAGCATTACTCCACTGAAAACAGGGCAGTGCATCTCAACTGGACAATCTATCTGTCTGTCTGTACACACACACACACACACACACACACACACACACACACACACACGTGTTTAGCAAATATGAGCTATGCTTTGAACTTTTACTCTGAGATGTGAAATGGTCATGGTGCCCCAGTCCAGTAATGCATAAAGACTTAGTGAAAAGGAATACGGTAGGCTATCCTAAATCTTACCCGCAATTGCACAACATGACATTGCTGGAGGGGCATGTTTATGTCATTGTACTACTTTTGTTAAAACAAATGTGACTTCTTTTAGATTCAGACAGAAAGACTGTATTTTTCATACTAGGAGGCAGTATAGCATAGTGGTCAAGAGCACTGATCTACAAAGCTAGAGACCTGAGTTTGAATCCCATCAGCTCCCACTTGCATACTGTGTGACCCTAAGCAAATCACGTAACTTCCTTGTGCTACCAGGTCACACCTAGAAACAAGCTCCGGATTAATGTGCCTTTCGTGGTTAAACAAGTCCCCCCCCCAATGTACATTGGCTTGCTAAATGAAGTTTGGCTATAAATAAGAGCTCTTGCTTGGACATTCAGAACTTAATGTAGCGTAATATAGTGTGCTGAAGAAAAAAAAAACTTTTTGCAAGAGCAATGCTGCATGTAGTGGATACATGTCTGAACCAAAACAGAAAATGTATATAGTCTATATAAGTAAGCAGTATAGTGTTGTGGTTAAGAGCACCGAGCTGCAAACCTGGAGAGTTGGGTTTGTATCCCATCAGCGTCCACTTGTATACTGTGTGACCCTGAGCAAGTCACTTAACTTCCCTGTGCTCTGGCTTAGTGCACCTTTCTTGGTTAAACAATTTCCCCTTTTCCTTTCCATATATCTGTTGGGGTTATATCAGGAAGCTGGTATGCATAAGAAAGATGGCAAATAAAGTAATATTGGAGGCAGCCACATTAGAATGAAAATAAGTGCATTGGATTTTGTATAACATTAAGTGCTGCAAACATAGTTCTGTTTGTCATTCATGCTAAAAAAATATAAATGTGATTATAAGATCTTATAAAGGTGACAGTTTCCCTGTTTCACAAAGACATTTTTTACATCTATATCAAAATTAAACCATCACTGGATCTCATTTTTAGTACCAACCATATGGCTTTTTAATACAGCAAAAATCTTGGTGGAGGTGTTAGAAAAACACCATTTCAATAAGTGTATTTATTTATTAATGCACCATTCATGGTTGCATTTGTTGGGTTTTGATTCATTCAACTTTAGAAAAACACATTGCTGCAGGGGAGATCTTTATTTAAAAAGAAACACAGGTTAACAGTTGAGAAAGCAAATGAAAATGAAGACAGTCACCTGTTAACAATGTGCTATTCTCAAAGGGTTAAGTCAGCCTAAAGCCCTTTTCCTTGTGGTTATGTGAGACTGTCTTTGTTTAGCTAACCTCTTGCACCAACATTTTAAACTTACTTAGAGAAGTGAATTGGGGGACAATTTGCATTTATGTGTACATCTTTTATACGGTCTTTTTCTTGCCTTTTTGTGTTTAAAAACAATATTTTGTTTCAAATTAGTGGTCAAGACTACTAATATATGTTCAGTTTTACCAGTGTTGCTCCTCAAAAGAACAGTGCTTCCTTTTAAACCCCTCCCTGGACTGCTTTGAAGGCTATTAAGCAGAACTAGCAACTAATTGACTAATTACGGTCATAAAACTCTCCTCCAGCCAGCCAACTTCAAAGGTATAACTCAGGATCTGCTGTTAAATTAGGCATGACAAGATATAAACCATATGTTTGTTTCAGCATAGTAATTTCACAAAGCAGGCTGTCTGAAATGCAATAGTAGTTTAGCAGAAAGAAGGGAGTATTTATTTAACTGCCATAGAGATTTGCAGAATAGAAGGATACACTGAAAACTCCTAAAAGATGTGTTCCATGAAAACACCTTTTTTCAAGCAATAACAGGATGGTTATAGGCTCTGCCCACAGCCATAAAAATACTTTCACAAATATGCTTAATAGCCAGCTTCCAAACTGCATCAATAATGGACCTTGTAGTTGACTTAAAAATTAATTTTTGCTTGCACTCACTTTAATGGAGCTGTTTAGGAAGCTTTTCTTTTTTCTTAATGGCAGGAAGACACTGCACCTTAGGCATCAAAGAGACATACACCCCACAAAATGAGAAACAATGCCACTTGATCTTAGCTCATCCTGATAGAGTTGCTAGTACCAGGCAATATCAAAAAGACTGCATCACATTTTGTAAAAGCTCATTGATAAGGAAATTAATATTGCAAACATGTACATATTTACAGAATGTCCATGATCTGTTGTTTGATGACACATAGTTTGTACAAATACAGATGCAAGTAATACTTCTTACTGAAAAACACTTTCTGACTTTGTACATATGAACATACGAATATGCCAGCAGAAACAGTCCATTATGGTCTATCAAGTCTGCTCAAGTGTGCAGCACACAGTTTATTCTGCTGTAGCTGCCCCCCACCCATTTCTTCTCTAGATTTATGTTTCCCTAGTCACAAGTCCTGATCACCACTGATGCTCTTGATACACTAGAGGGACTGTGTATCCATCTGTAGACACACTGACTGCTTAGAATAGAGAGTAATGTTCATCTTCTAAATATGGCAGAAGCATAAAATATTCCTCTTGTGGCATTAACACATATGCTGTAAAAATTCAAGGACATTTTTACTGGAGCTGTTAAGAAGTTGGAAAAATACCTGTTTGAGGATGGACAGCCAGGGTATCAGTTCCTGAGAGAGGTCAGATTGTTTGATTCAACAAAACTGACTTCCATGCCACAGAAGTGAGAAAACTACTGTGCAATCACACAGTGGGATGAAGTGCCTCTTGAAGAAGTTGAACTGTATACCAAAATCCTTGACCCAGACTATGCGGTGAACATTGCCTACTGTTAAAAAGTACTGGACCACTTTTCGAAAAGTGCCCAAGAGTTAAAGCCAGTGTCTGCACTGCCCCGACTTTCCTTGACTCTGCTACAGGCTGCTGATGCAGATTAAACTTCAACACACATTACATAGTATTTTCTGAATCTACCAGGGGCTTTCAAAGGACAGCATATGCCAAATTGTTTTCCCTTGAGTTAATGCAAAACAGAAGCTCTACTACAGACTGTTGGAACTCGGACAGCTCACTTTGAACAGTACATCCTGAGATCTCAGAAGCACACTATCCAGCACATGAATGATTCCACAGTATCCTTAAGATTATACACACTTTTTAATGCACACATGCACAAAGTTAACAAACTCTGGTCAGAACCGATAAGGCTACTCAGAGCGGTGAAAGCGATGAAAGGAAAACACCGCACCAGAGTCAGCCATATCTGAGATGGCAGGGATAACTGAACAGTGTGTCCTGGAGTCAGCTGTGCCCAAGATGGTGGTGCCAACAGACCTGTGCATGCACAATACGTGCACATGATCAGTTTGAGTCTGTGCCACCATCTTGGGCATGGCGACCATCACTTCCACAGTTGCGGAAGAAAAAGTAGGGCTCCGGGAAGGGAGTGTGTTTATGTAGCCCATGGAGGGGAAGGGTTGCATAAACAGCATCAGTGGACAATTGCTAATAGGATGCTGGCATGTATCAGAAGGGGTATTGACAGCAGGAAAAAGGATGTACTACTACCTCTGTATAGGTCACTGTTGAGGCCACACCTGGAATTCTGTGCTCAGTTCTGAAGTCCTCACCTGAGGAATGACAGGGACAGGCTGAAGATGATGCAACACAAGGTGACCAAGATGATTTAGGGCCAAAAGGGCAGATCTCATGAAGATCATCTCAAGGCACTGAATATGTACTCACTGGAAACCAGACGGGGAGGGGGGGATATAACAGAGACCTTCAAGTTCCTGAAAGGAATAGAAAAGGTGAACTGAGGAGAACTATTTAGTAGGAGTACATAGTCAAGAACACAAGGTCATGAGTGGAAACTGGTGGAGGGAAGGTTTAAGTGGGATACAAGAAAGTTTTATTTTACAGAAAGGGTGGTGGAGCTGTGGAACAGTCTGCCAGAAGAGGTGGTGGGTGATAAGATGGTAAATGGTTTCAAGCATTGCTGGGACAGTGTGAAAGGTTTAGTGGCTGTGCAGGTCAGTAGCAGTAGGGAGACAAGCGGGGGGGGGGGTGGACTGGAAAGGCTAAAACCCTGTAAGGTTAATAGGCCCCAGAGTAGATAGGAAGCTTTGAGGAGACTAGGTGGACCTTTGGTCTTTTTCTGCCATCATTGTATATGTTCTAACAATACCAATGAAGTACAGCCAAACTGTAAAAGCATCTGTTCCTCCCAAAATGTAGTGAAGTCCTAGTCCTTTTAAACTTTACATAATTGCTGTTGGAAGCAAATCCCCAATTTGTCTGTACTGGTCAGTCCTTTATTGACTTGTCCTATGAGAAAACATAAAATTAGACCCCACACCACTTGAGAAGACACAGAAATAAATGTTTTCTTTTAAAATGTTCTGGCACTCTAGGACAAGTGTTAGCCTCTGTTTGACTTATGACTGGAGTGGTGCAAAAGTACCACACTTCTCCTTTATCCAACTTTGGAAAACATACAAACACAGCATTTGTCAGCAGAAAAGGACCACTTGGTCCACCCAGTCTGCCCAGATGGTCCTTACCTAGGCTATCTCTGCAGACCCTAACTTGTCCCTGCCAACCCTCCCTCCTCCCTGTTTATTTACTGTGTCTATCCCACACATGCTTGAAGCCCCCTACTGTTTTCAGTTCCATCACTTCCACTGGCCATGTATTCCAGGCATCAACCACTCTTTCAGTGAAGTAGTGCTTCCTCACATCCCTCTTGACTACCCCCCCCCCCGCTTCACTGCTTCTCCTCTGGTTCTGGTGCTCTTCTTCATTCAAAAGAGACTCGCCTCCTGTATCCTGTTCATCACCCTGAGGTAACTGTAGGTCTCTAGCATGTCCCTTCTCACTTTCCTCTCCTTCAGTGTGTACATGTTGTGATCCCTCAGTCTCTCCTGATCGGCTTTTGGTGCAACCCCTGCAGAATTTTAGTTGCCCTCCTCTGGGCTGCCTCTACCCTGTGTATGTCCTTTCTAAGGTGCAGGCTCCAGAGCTTAACACAATATTCCAGGTGGGGTCTCACCAGTAACAATACAAGTGCAACACGACCTCCCTCCTCCTGCTAGAGATACCTCTCCTAATGCATTCCAGAATTGCACTGGCCCTATGCACTGTTTTTTGACACTGCTCTGACCATTTTGAGGTCATCAGATATAAAGAAAGACCTACCCCAAGGTCATTTTCATGCTTCATAACTGACAGTATTCCTCCCCATCATATACCCAGTTCCTGGGTTTCTATGCCCAAGGTGCATGATTTTGCACTTTTTAGCATTAAACCCCAACTGCCACATTCTTGACTACTCCTCGAGTTTTCTAGAATTTCTATATTGTACATTCTTTCCACCCCTTCCTGATTGTCCACCCTATTACAGATTTAGATATCATCTGCAAAAAGGCATTCTTTCCTTTCCAGTTCATCTGCAATGTCACATATGAAGACATTGAAGAGGACAAGTCCCAGTACCGAGCCCTGCGGCACCCCATTGATAACTCTCCTATCATTAGAGTGAATGCCATTAACCACCACCATCTGAAGCCTATCCATTAACCAGTTTCTTACCCAGTTCAATACTTTAGATCCCACCTCTAGGCTGTTCAATTTCTTAATCAGTCTTCTGTGCAACATAGTTTCAAAAGCCTTGCTAAAGTCCAGATAGGCCACGTTCACTGTCCCACTTCCAGTCTATTTTCCTGGTCACCCAGTCAAATAAATTAATCAGGCTCATTGAGCATGACCTCTCCACCATGAATCAGTGCTGCATTTGGTCTTACAGCCATTGAATTCAAGATCTCTACCAGCATTTCCTTTATCAGTTTTTCTATTAATTTCCCCTCCAGTGAGGTGAGGCTTACTGGCCTGTAGTTGCTAGCTCTTTCCTGTTGCCTCTCTTGTGTAGAGCCACCATGTCTGCTCTCCTCTAGTCATCTGGAACCATGCCCAAATCCAGTGAGCTATTGAATAAAGCCATCAGCAGGGGATGCCTGCAGCTCCCTCAGTTCTTTTTGTAGCCTTGGGTATATCCTGTCCAGTCCCATATCCTTGTCCACATTCAGAGCTGAAAGTCCATTCAGGACTCTTTTATCTGAAAATGGAATTATGTCCACCTGCCCCCTTCATTTGTTCCTGCTGCTCCCTGGTGGTTCATCCCCCCTCCCTCCACTGTCAAGGTGGAGCAGAAGTACCTGTTTAGGATGTCTGCTTTTTCTTGGACACCTTCTGTGCAGTGACCTCTGCCACCCTCCTTATTCTCACTATCCCTCCCCTTGCTTTCCTCAATCATCATATCCTCCTGTCCAGGCTTATGGATCTGGGCCTCTCCCCTCTAGAAGTGGAGTGGTTCAGGTCATACCTGAAGGACCAGAGACAGTTTGTGTCCTTGGGTGCCTACAGCTCTCCCTTGGCAAAAGTTAAATCTGGAGTGCCCCGGGGTCTATTTTGGGGTCCCTACTTTTCAATATCTATGTAAACAAACTCCAATTCCATGACATGGACATAGAATTTCATCTATACACCAATAACATGGTAATTTACACCAAGGGGAGCTCAGTAGCCCAGCTACGGGCCAGACTTCAGACTGCATTCGAGCATATCCAAGATTTTTTCAAAGCTCAGCTGATGAAACGTAACATAAAGAAAACTCAGACAATTTTGTTTAGCAGATCTAATAAATCTTCTAATTTAGACCTGAATATAACAATGAAATATGGGAATGCCATAATACAAACTACCAGTTATAGATACCTGGGTATGTGGTTGGACAGCTCACTTAAATGGCAGGAACACATTCAAACATTAGTGAGTAACATACATATAAAAATGGGAGTACTGTACCGGGTGAAACAGTACCTGAATACAGATCTGAAATTGAAACTGATTAATGGCACAATTATACCTCTGACTGACTACAGTGATATCTTGTACTCTGGGGCCTCTAAAACCTGGCTGGGACAAATTGATAAACTGTTTAATAGATTAGCACAGTATATTTTAGACACTCCATATAAAACACACCACTGCCAACTATACCAAGATCTGAATTGGCTTAGCTTAACAGGAGGAATTTACACATTGCATATTTTTACGTTTAAAGTGTTGAAGAATGATGTTCCTAATTATATTATGCCTGGTTAAATAAAGTGATTGATTGATTGATATTAAAGAACTGTTTAAAATCAGACCAATAAAACAAAGGCAGAGATCCTCAGATGGCACTGACTTTACTGTCCCAAGATCTAGATAAGAAATAGGGAGATTATCTATAAAACATAAAGGCACTGTGGTGTGGAATTCAATCCCAACCATTATAAGAAACACAAATCTTTTAAATAAGAAACAATATATTAAACAATGGTTTCAGGAACAGAGCAAAACTTTTTTACCTTGTTGCCAGGCTGACATTGTTTGACTATCTATTGAATAAGATCAAAGTTTTTTTGTCCCCTCCTACTATGTTAATGGATTGTATTTTATATTTAAATTTATGAAAAGAATGTACTGTATATATATTTAAATTTGAATGTGTGAATGGAAACTGAATGACTGTACTCAGGACCTCCTCTGAAATGAGCTCTGCTCAATGGAGTGCTTCTTTTTCAAGGCTTTGAATAAAATATACTACTACTACTACTACTTCCTCTTCTCATCACCAGACCACTAAAGCAGTAGTAAGGCTAGGGTGATTGTGGGGTGTATTAGCAGGGGTATCACAAGTTGCAAGGGGGAGGTCTTAATCACTCTTTACAAGACACTGGTTAGGCCCCACCTGGAGTACTGCGTGCAGTACTGGAGGCCGCACCTGCACAAGGACATTAACAAAATGGAGGCAGTCTAGAGAAGGGCAACCAAAATGGTGGAGGGACTGCATCAGAAAACATATGAAGACAAATTAACAGAGCTTAATATGTATACCCTAGAGCAAAGGAGGGAGAGAGGTGATATCATCGAAACATTCAAACATCTTAAGGGCATTAACAAGATGAAAGAGTCTAATATGTTTCAATATAAGAAAAATAGCAGGACAAGAGGACACAGCATGAGATTATAGGAAGGCCGATTAAGGGGCAATGTGAAGAAGTTCTTTTTCACAGAAAGGTGATGGATGCATGGAACAGCCTACCTAAGGAAGTGTTGGATATGACTACAGTGCAGGGCTTCAAACAGGCATGGTATAGGCATAAGGGAGCAATACAGAGGAGTATAAATAGATAGGCAATTGACAGAGTACAGGCCTATGGCACATTCATAAGGAAGAAAAAATGGGTAGACTGGATGGGCCTTGCGGTCCTTATCTGCTGTCAGCTTCTATGTTTCTATGTTTCTATGTTCATTTATGTACCTGAAGGAAGCCTTACCCCATTTACTACCCCTTTGGTTATCCTTTTCTCTGTCTGCATCTTTGTCCCCCTCACTGCCTTACCTGTTTTTATCTGTTTTACCTGGTACACCTCCCTGTCTTCCTCCCTCTGCATTTCCTTATACCTCCTGAATGCCACCTTTTTATCCTTTAACACTATGGCCACTTTCCTACAATACCATAACAGTCTTGTTTTACTTTTGCTTTTACACACTTCCTTCATGCTGAAGCTGGTTGCTTTAAATATGCCCTTCCTTATTATTCCCCTCTGTTCCTCTACGCATCCTTGGCAATCCCTTGACTAGGCAGCTTCTGAGGCAATCTCCCATTTCTTTAAGATCCACCCTCCTACAGTCCAGGGGCCACATCCTCATGTGGTTTGCCTCTGCTCCCATCTTAATGTTAAGCCACACTGAATAGTGATCATTGATACCTAGGGGACTGCCCACTGTGAAGTCCTTGTTTGTAAGCTCCATGCCTAGTACTGCCCTGTCTCTAGTGGTTCATCGACTAGCTGCCTGAGAAAAGCCCCCATCAAGGGTGGCCCTGCTCCATGCTGAAGTTGCAACTGGAAGGCTCCAATCCACAACTGGCAGACTGAGGCCACCAACTAGTAGCACCTCTCCCATATTTGCCATCTTGATGATATCTTTCCCAAGTGCCTTATTCAACTCCTCTCCCTGGGCTGGAGGTTTGAATATCACCCATGTACAAATAGTGGCACCAGCTCTTGATGCCAGGATGATCCACAGCATCTCCAGTTCTTCCTTTTTCTTCAGGAACCCCTGTACTTCCATTGCCTTGATTTCCTCCCTCACATATAGTACAACCCCTTCACCCCTCCTCCCATCCCTGTCTGTCGTGAGCAGAAAGCAGCCTGGTATGGTCATGTCCCAGTCATGGCTATCAGTGCATCATGACCCCGTTGGGCCACCATATCCAGGCTAGCATCCTCCATGATGGCCTCCAGGTCTGGGATTATATTTCCCAGACTCCTTGCATTGGCATGCATGGCATTCCATACCATACACCCTCCCTGCCTGCCTACATTCTCCCCCTCCTGCCTGTTTTGTACCCTGAAGCTTCCCCTGACTCCCCTCTTCCCTTGTTACCTTCTCCATTACCTATGCAGAGATGCAGAAAATCTTACTAAAGTTCTATATTTTATGGTATTGTGCAATGATAAAAAGCAGCAATTATTTCCCCCTAATGAAACACACTAAAATACTCCCCATACATAAACTGGTGCAGGCCCAAATGTGTGGATCTGGGGGCGATGGGTCCATTATTATTTAAATAAAATAGCCATAAAGCTTTAAGGCTTATTGCCACCTCTTTATGTGACCATTAGTCCTAGAATGTGGCTCATGAACACAGAGTGAAACTGAAAGGACCAGAGGGAATTTAATTTCGCAGGATCTGTGTCAGTGGCATTTTAGTGAAGGGCTTGGTTTCTGTGCAGGGAGTATACAAGGGCACCCAGTTGTGAACGATACCATTAAGCAAGCCCTGTATCAAAACACGCTGGGGCTATCACTGTATGTTTCAACTGGCTACCCTTAGAAATATACTGTACAAGTCACAACACTGGGATTCCCAGGCATATAAAAGGACAACATCTAAATAAAATAAATAACATGATGAGACAGGGACCTTTGGCAGCTTCTGTGAAAAAACGTGGATTTAAAATTGGAAGATAAAAAAAGAACTCAGTAGCTGAGCAACCTGAGTGCAAAGAGTAAAAAGAAACATGCAATATGGATTTACTATGAGCAGATTATGTCAAGTCAGCTCTCTTGCAATTCTTTGCGGAAATCAGTAGTAGTCCAGTTAATATTCATTTATTTTTATTCATGAGGAGCGTATACACCAATCAAGTCAGTGACTCATTTACAATGGATCATCTTTAGGTCTCTCCTGGGAGCACAGGGCAGCAAATGACTTGTTCAGGGTCACATGGTATGAGGAGTCTATAGGAATCAAACCCAGATCTGCTGGATTCACCAAACACATTCATAGCTCCTTACTCTAACCTCCAGGCTATACTGCTCCAGATAAGGAAACAATTGTAAATATTGTCATCTATTTAAACTTGACTAAGTAAAAAAACCAAAAACCTAACAACAGTGCACTCACCCAAATGAAGATTCAAAGCTTTCATACATTCTGCAGTTTTCCTTTTTTATTGCTGGCAATCATAAAAAGAAAGTGCAATATGTTGGATCCATGTAACAACACGGCCTTGGGAGTTCTCACTGGATGCCCCATGACTCTGGCCATTTCAGAACAAAACCAGACCTGGGATTAATAGACAGTGAAGACCATAAATCTGGCCATCAGTACTTACAGGCAGTCCTAGTAAGACAGCAATATGGGTAGAGCACGGTGGGCAGTTGGAGGCATGTTGGAGTGCTCTTGCCTGTTTTGCAGTGGGGGATGGGGAATACAACTTTGTAGCTAGTGGACATTTGTGGAATCCTTCTTGATGGCGGTCTGTTGTTTCTGTCCCAGTCACTGTCAGGAGTGGGAGTTTTACCAGGTTAGGAACATTACAAGGCTTAGATCAATGCAGCCACCTGCTGATTTGTAAACCTTATTAAATGCCTTTATCTCAAACATGATTATTGTAATGTGCTCCACGAGGGCTAACCTGCAAGGCTCACTCATCACCTGCAGCAAGTAAAGAATATTGTGATTCAGCTCCTTTTGATGACTGATAATAGGAACAATGGCTCCCATATTCAGAGGCTGAAGTTTGTGCAACACAGCCAGAAGTGCTGTGTGGCAGCTAGCAATTGTGTGGTGCAATTCAATATGCAGACAGTTAGCGCACTCTAACTGGACACACCAAGCTGGTCACTGTCTGACATGCTGTAGAGCACTGGCAGCAACATTGACCAGGGCAAGAAGGGTCTGGGGAGGTGGGTCCTGAGCAGGTGAGTCAGTGTTCTGCTAATTGTTTTGGGGAGAAAACTAGCCCTCCAGGTTATTTATCTCAATACATGCAATGAGTAAGCATGTGCAGGGTCCACTAGGCTACCACAGATCTGAACTGAAGCACACAATGGGAAAATGGGAGAGGTGAGGGTGGGGGAATCACTAGACTATCAGAGATCTGAACCAAAGAACAGTACAGGTGATTTGGGTGGGGGGTCCATTAGACACCAGGGCACATGAGGATATCCATGGATTGGGTGGTTGGGGGTGCAGTCATTGCACAGAGTTAAATAACTGGTGACACGCTCAGGAGAACATTAATAAAACATATTTAGGCACTGTCCAGCTTATATTTCCCATTAGTTCTGTGTTCCTCCTCCCCATTATTTAGTAGTGAGGTAATTTACATGAAAACAGAATCTTTGCTCCTGAAGAGTTCATCTATTCTTCCTGCTTTCTTCCTACCTGAAGTAATAGAGCACTGCTTGTGACCTCATAGTTACTCCCATGGCAACAGATTGTGATGTCACAATAGACGATTATGACTTAAAGTAAGGAGTAAACTATAGAGGCACATGAACTCAAAATGAACTGTAAGGGACAACCATCATATATTCATACACATTTCTTTAGCAATAAATTATGGGAAGGAGAAATATATAAACTATAAATGGAATGCAAGCAGAATTTACCTAATTATTATGTTTTTTAATGTTTTCTATGAGGTGTCAGTAGCTCTTTAAGGACAGGGTTTTGGCAGCATTAAACAGCACTGCCATGATGGCTTTTTAGTGCTGCTGAAAGCTTTGGATTTACTGCTGTGCTCCTTATGCATGAGGAATCTCCTATTTGCAGAGGCCCAGCAGTATGTTCTGTGATGTTGCACTGTCAGGTAGCACAGCACACCTGGGGCCTCTGAATATTGCCCCCGCCCCAACTGCCATCACTGTTCACAGTTATTGTAGTGCTAACTCAGTTAGTGCCACACTAACCATTTGAATATGGGGCTCATATTTCCTCTGTTTTGTAGGAGGTGAACTGGCTGCCTGTGAAGCAGCAAGTCTGCTTTAAAGGAAAACTATGCTGAACCAGTAAGTTATTTTTTTCTTGTAGAAGTGCTACAAATATTTGTTCTCATTCTGTTATTTATCTATTATTGGTGGTCAGTTAGTAAATTCATTGAAGGTTATGATTTATACACTGATGGTAAGGACCATTTTTATGATTTCGATGTAGTTTATGTCCTTCTTAATGTCTTACATTGTTGTCACAATGCATTTTGCATTGTATGTTTATATGCACAGTTTCTCTTATGGTTATAAGAGGGCATTCTTGAATTCTTTGGGTGAGAGAACTGCGAAGTGAAGTTGAGCAGTTCTGGCACACAAAGGACTTGAGAAGAAACTCTTACAACCATGGGAGACACAGGAACTGTACATACAAACATATGATAGATCATGTTAAACACCTTTGTTCACAAAATGGAATTTAAATGTAAAATACTTTTTTTTTTACTTCGTAGAATATTAGAGATTCCCCTTTGTGGGAAATAGACTGTGCCAACTGAACTTAGAACTTCAGAATTTTAGAACTGTGTGCATGAGATACCCTCTAATGGTTATAAGGGTATCTGGAATGTTTAGAAATAAACAATCCAGATTGGCTAACCACAATGTCATGATTTATAATCTACTAAAGACAACTGGCTGAAAGTGACATAAATTTCTTCATACAGTTCAAAAAGGATACTGACTACTATTGTGTAAATCAAAAATACCCAGTTAGTTGTCTAAGAAGTCAATAAACATGAAACAATAGCAGAGTTGGAAACAGTGTTGAAAAACAAATTCTCTGGGAATAAAAAAGAAAAAAAATACAGGTTCAGTATAGTTCTTCTTCAAAGCATTACTGTTGGTGTATGATGTCCTTAACAGATCGAGACTGACTTATACCTGGGTCTTCTAATTTCATTTGCCCAAGTGAGATCACTGTGTTCTGAGACAGAAGCAACAAGTACTGTAATTCCACCTTCTCATCTGTGGACTGTCTGTGAAAGATCAGTTTCAGTTACTGCTCCATTGCTATGAAATTAATTGGAAGCCGACATCAAAACTTCCTTGTCCCTGAATGTACAGTGCAGTGTTTATGGTAAATCCCTTATGAAACAATTTTTTTGAGAAGCCTTTGAATAATTTTATTGCTGAACTTTGTGATTTTCTGTCTGTGGCTCCATATTTTTGCTTGTGAGATTCTCAGAGTAGAACTTAGAGAATAGTGCATGGGCAACCATGCGCAACCAGCCTATTGTACCACTGAGGAGTTTTGATTACCTCAGACCTCGAGAGCGAAGCTCGAGAGGTCCTTGGTAATCAGAACCCCTGAGGTGACACAATAGACTGGTTACGCATAAGGGTGCCTCCAATGCACTATTTTTTATAGTGTATGGTCCCCCATTGCCGAAGTTTTTTGTTTATCATTTTTGAAATGAAAAAAAAATTGTATTCATTGCTCTGTCGTGTTCTGGGAGTTGGGGCTGGTTGCTTTGTTTACATGTGTGGTTGCTAGGGAGCGGACATCCCTACGTTTATTGCATAGCCTTCTATTGGCTGTCAATGGGATGTGGGAGGGATTTTCAACTAAAAAAATGGCGGCGTATGTCTCAGTTAGCGAGAGGATGTGGGCTCAGAGGAAACGATTACTTGTAAGTTATTTAAATATCTGGTTCTAATTTTGATGAAGCTGAGGTTATATGGTTGATCCTGCATTTATTTTTGGCTTATGTGCCTGTTCATGTTCGTGTCACCAGTTCAGGGGATCTTGCCGCCAACACTGCTGTTGTGCTGCCAGGAGGGCTCGTGGCCAGTTTACAGTTCTGATAGAACCTCTAGAGCTTTTCCAAACTTTGTTGTACCACAGTGTACTACAATCACATTCCATGACCTTTTGAACTGTGGTACAACAACATTTGAAAAGGCTCTGATTTCTATACAGAACAACATCTGACTATACACTATTGTACAATTATGCAACGCACAGTATAAACAAAATCATCAACGCCAGTGTGACAGCAAGTAAAAAGCCCAGTAATCAGGTACAGCAAGGATATATTCACTACCAAGACTAGAGAAATCATTTCACCACTGCATATTGATTTAGTCTGACCTCATCAGAAGTACTGTATCCAGTTCTCATAGGCTTGTAGCTCATTTCCTCTAAAACTCTCATTATCATAACAGTTATACAGATAGACTTTATTTCTTGAGCACCTTTCAACAAGCACATATCAACTTAAAAATGATTAACATGTACAACAAATTTAGAAATAGCATGCATAAAAATACAGTCATACATATTAGGTCTACAAGACCTGTTAGAAACTCCTGAAGGGTTAATCCCTGGTGTCTCAGTGGGCTGGGGCAGCTGGCCTGCTCTAATTCCTGAGGGGAGGAGCCAGCTGACTGTAGCTGAGAGAGCTGCAGGAAGGTGCCTCAGCCTGGGGATGTGATTGCTAGACATGTGTCCATGTCACTTCCATTGTGTACCATGCTACTTGGCGCGCAAGCAGTGCTGCAGCATATGGCAGGGCTCACTCCCAAAGCACACAGAAAAAAAAACACAGATTGCTGCACACTCTGAGTATACTGGAATAAACCAGTTTATGCCACAAAGTTCAAACTTTGCTCCATATAAGGTTTTAATGAATAGCATCCATTACACAGTCAGACATCAATTTCACAGGCACAAAGAAGCATATTCCCAGCTTTAACAAAATTCAAATGGCTAATTGCCAAAAAGCATGTAACCTCTGCTGCCTCTTACGCCATTCTGCCCCAGTGCTTTGAATCACCTGAGCCTTCAGTCTTATTCGAGCATACTCAAAGTGTGCAGCAATCTGTGCTTTTGATGTGCCAATCATGTATGCCAGCCCCGCCCCCTTGCTGAACCTCTACTCCTGTGTGGAAGGCCCAGAACCACTTGCTGGTATCATGGTGGCTGCCATCAGCAAGGACTCTCAGAGGAGGGAATCCCCAATGTAATCTCTCATTCAGATGATGAGAGAAAAGGAGCAGATATCTGAAGAACTATTAGCAAAGTGCAAGTAGAGAAACAGAGGCAATATAGAACTGTATCTGCAGGATTGCACAAGGTACCCAGTGGTACTCTCCCTCCCTGTACTAGGCAGCAGGGTTAGAAACTTTGCCTCTTTAGCCACAATTTGGCCCTGGACTCTCTGTCCATGGGGGTCAAGTCTTGGAAGAAGGTGGGTGGCGACACCTGTGGCAGCCTTAGACCTCCAGTGGGTATCCACCTCTACTTGTCCTAAATTGTAATACCTTCATGTTGGGACATAGCCTTAACAAGTATAAATGTGGACCTGGACTCTGCCCACACTGGTCAGTTCTTGGCGAACAGTGGGAGGCATCACTGATGGCACCCTCAGACCCCTGGGAATGTATGCCTCTCCTAGCCATGCAAATTGTTTGGGGAATAAGTTCCCATGGGTTCCAGTGTTTAGTCTGTCAAGAGAGCTTATGGAGCAAAAGTAAGGGCTCCTACTGTTAATGCCCTATGGTTGGAGGGGCAGGTAGTGGGAAACCGGTACTATGTTTAGGGGAGGCTTGGTCAGTACTTATCCCTGGGTAGCTCTAAGGAGTGAAATACTCCACTGCTGCAAAAGAAAGACTGTGCAGGGTGAATTCTGATACTCAGAGTAAGTCAAAAGTAATTTACACCTGCGGTATAAAATGTAACAGATGTAAAGTGTCCTGAAAATTTGACCTATATTGTGCATCCATGCTGCAGGGGACCTAGGCAGTGCAATCCTGTTTCAGCTGATTTTAGAAGATCATATGTGTTTCAGCCCATGGAAAACCCTATTCTTAATCTGCATCAGTGGACCTCACTGGGTTGTTGGTACAACCCCTGCAAACTAAGTAATGAGGAGTACTATTTGAACAAATTTGAACAATGCCTTTACTGTCACTCCCCTGGGTGACTGGGGTTCAGGGACTGCCTGTGGACACTGACATATAGAGACAGTGACAAGAATGCAGCCTGGCACTATAACAATGCTCATGAGCTTTACATAAACACAAAGGATCCTGTTTTGAAGTTATCCACTATTTGGACATTATATACATTTATGGAGGTTGTTCTATGTTGCTAACCCCTTACCTTGCAGCTTGGATACTCCAACATGTTCCTGAGTGTCTGGAGGTCATCTCAGTCCCAGAGGTCAGGTACACTGAAGCAAAGATGTGTATGCTCTCCTCCCTTCACTTAACATCCAGCATACCCCTAGACACAGGGGAGGAGGCTGCATAATCATACTTTACAAATGATGTTGATAAGTGCAGTTGACATGAATAAAGTACTGTAGATAGAATAATCTAAGGAAGGCCTGCTTAAATAGCCAGGGCTTCCATATTCAGACACAATTATTTTCACAACTCAAAACAAAGTGTTGAATGTAAAATAGTATGAAGCTGTCAGGTAGGCATATTCATAAATGCAGCATGTCTTGTCCAATGCACACTGCCTGTATGAATATTGGGCCATGGTAGATCTGTGAAAAGTGTTTAAGTGTGGAGCACCACAGCACCATACTGGCAACAGACTTACGGTTGCTACCTGTCAGGTTTTTTACCTGGTGATCAGTTTTTCAGGGTCCCTATCACTCTGTGCTGGTCAGGTTTTTGAGCCATTTAGAGTGCTCACATATTTTTGTGTAACCCCCCTGTTACCCGGGGTTACTAGAACCCTAGTTAGATCTAGTGGCAGGCAGGGACAGGCAGCTAGTGAAACTCCAGTTAAATGGATTTCACTATGTCTTGCTCTGTTTTCAGTCTCTGCTGAGCTGGGGCTATGGCATCATTTAGAATTCTGCAGCAGCATAAGCCACAATGGAATGTTGCAGTTGGGAGTTAGGTAGAACATTGGGGAATTTCAAAGTCAGTTCTGAAGTAGGCTCAAGGGAGAGAAGGATGTAGATCCTGCAGTGCAGTGGAGGGAGGGGGTGCCCTGCAGAGGCAGGCCCCCCTGCCCTCAGCTCTGACACAGAGCTACCTTAGGGTGTGTGCTTCCACCATAAGAGAGGCATAAATAACCAACTCCCAGGGGCAACCCCCTGGCCTGGGAAAAGGAAGAAGCTGCCTGATGAAGAGTTCTGGGGCACTACAGTTTTTGTGAAATAGAGATTCCTTCAGAGTTTTGGACATCTGCAACAATGAGGATGATGAAGCATTGACAAAAGGCGAATGTCATTCACCAAAACAGTGAGTAAATAAGTCTCTGGGGCTGTGGGTCAGTCAGGATGCCAAGTCCAGGGCTTATGGATCAGTGAGATGTAATGACTGTTGTATGTGGGGGGTCTTCAAGGGAAAGACAGTTTCTGCATTACAAAACCATGTACAGTCTGCACTATAGTAGCCAAGGAAGAGGCTTATGGAACAGTGAGATGTAATGACTGTTTTATGTGGGAGGTCTTCAGAGAAAGACAGTTACTGCATTACAAAGCCATTTACAGTCTGCACTACAGTAGCCAAGGATGTGTGTGTGTGTAAACAAAGGAATGGCCGGGTATGGGTCTATGGAACAAAAGGTGGGAGATCCCCCACCTGGCGTAACAGGGCTCACCTCTACGGATTCGCTTTGAGATACCAGTCACCTTTCTGTCAGATTTTGGCCAGTGCCTGAAGAGGATGCTCAGATGTTGGGATGGAGTAGAGGGTGGTAGTGTGCCACTATTAAAGAGTCCATGACATATGGAAGTTTAAGATCCAAGAATGGATTGTGTCTGTGTCATCACCTTATCTGCATTACAACGAGTGTAGCCCCATGGGGGTCCTTCTATGCTTTTCAGCCAGTATTGTTGAAAAAAGACACACTTTAGAATCCCATCTTCTGGTATTGGACATTATGTTATTGCTTCTAGTCTCTGGATTACTTTGGGTGCCCCTGTGCAGAGTAGTCAAACCTAGTCACCATGCCGAGTGACACCTTTCTCCCCAAATTTCAGCTTATAAAAATGGAGGCACAGCATCACAGGACCCAGGTCCCTCAACCTGTTCACTAGCCACACAGGCAGGGGTAGTAGCCCTCTCAGTTTAGCACTGACTGGGGGTTACATCTTGGAGGCTACCACTGGGATTCTGTTGAAATTTGGGAGAAGGAACAAGAAAGGTTGCTTGGATGGTGGCTAGCATTTTGGCTATCTGGCAGTGGGGAGCCCAAAAAATGTGAAGCAAAGTTTAACTAATGTGCTGCTGTGTACTGTTATCCATGTGCTGCTATTAAAATGCCAACTGTTTACCAAGGCACAGTAAAGCCTAAGTGGGTATGCCTTTGTCCTGCATCAAAAAAGTACAGTGTTTGCCAGCTTTTGAATTTTATTGTGGAAAAAGAAGTGTGAAAAACTGTGGGTAACAAAAGGAGACTTGTGCCCTAGAAGTTTGAAGTGTTTGCTTTATGAACTGGGGGAGTCGCTAAGTAAAATGCCATGATAAATGGTTAAAAATGGCCTCCCAACGAGGAGTCATTGAAGAAGAAGAAGAAAAAAAAAAAGTGTGGTTTTGCAGTTTAAATTTTGCCTGCTCGACGATCACCATGAGGAGAAGAGCATGAGAGGAAAGAGGCTCATTTGCATGGTGTCGAGTGATTGGTGAGACTACAATCAGTCCCGCCCTCGAGCCAGCTCTAGAGTGACTGCACAGCATTCGAGAGGGAGAGGGAGTGGAGTGTGCGAACTGGCTTACCAGGAGGAGCATTGCGGTGATTGAAAACACTGTTGAACTTTTGAAAACTGACTTTTCTGTTTAAATTCGGGCTCAATCCACATCTCGATTGACTGGACTGAGAGTGTGGTGTTCAGAGGGACAATCGGCAGGACTGCCAGCCCGCTTCCTTCCAGAGGCTTCCAAGACTGGCTGTAGGCTGTTTTTCCATCGCAACAAACTGCTACTGATAACAGTGAGTACCAACCAAAATATTGCTCAAACTGGTGTGATTTACAACAAAAGCCAGCTGAATCTATGTGTAGCAGTGTAACTGCTTTGTAAAGAAGGACTGTGCCAGTTTAACCAGCTAAAAGCAAGAATTCTGAACAACAGACTGTGAGCATAATGATAGGTTCAGCATCAGTATAATTTTCAAAGCCAAGTGAGACACTGTTAGTTGTATGAGAGATGCAACGTAAATGCAGGCACTCCTGTGCTTGAAATACTGAGGCTTTAAGGGACTGTAAGCTAGAGCAATGTCTTCAGTGAGTGAAAGGTCCAATGTCAATCATATAAATGTGCTAAGAAAGAGAACAGTGCAAGTTTGTGCAGTTTGAGCAGAAGTTATCAGTAGTGAGTGTAAATGGGATGCGCAGTGGCTTGACCCAATTACAGAGAGTTGATGCATCAGGAGTGCTGCCTCCACCATGATAGGGTGGGGCAGGCATGTAAACACAGCAGCAATGAAGCCATTTTATAGAAAGTTTCTGATCAATGTTTGTGACTTGAAATAACCAAGTATATTGTTTGTTTTCTCTGCAGTCATGGCTTCGGGACCAGCCCGCTACCCGGATCATGCCCGGGGCTATGATAGTTGAAGAAATAAACAAACTGAGAAACATTGAGAACTACCACTATGGAGGAAGACTGCCTCCTCATGAGACAATTCCTAGTTATCCAGCCAGAGTGTGTTTAATGTGCTTAAGGGCTGGAAGAGATGTCTTTGTGGTTCCTCACTGCTCTGGGTACCTGGAAAAGTATGGATTGACAGCAGCCCCCAAGATTCGTTTGGCTCCTACATGGACAAAATTACAAGAACCTGCAGTTGGCAGCATGCAGCCCAGGGAAAGCCTGAAATTGGAGGTTCAGAGGAGTGTGGTGAAAAGCTAGAGGGTGCAGATGTACAGGCAGCACAGACAACTGATGACTTCATGCCCGAGCCACTAAGAGACAGTGGAGAGGGAGCATCAGCCGACCAGTGGATAGAGGGGCCTAGTCCAAGTCTCGTGGGAGAGGACGAACTGAGAGAGGCTTTTGAGTGGGAGGTCTCACCCTCTGCACCTAGTGAGGAGTGGACAGTCTCAGGAGTGAGGACGACTGCTTACTCCTGGGCACAGATTCTCAGTGAAGATGATGAGGGGGAACCCATTTGGCCTGAAGAAGAAGGCGTGGGTTCACAGCCTCAAGTTCCTGGTTTAGAGGAACACATGGAAGAGAGTGGTGTTTCCACAGCCCTGGCTGAGCAAGAAGGAACCAGGGATCCATTTTGTGTGTCTTTAAGCATGCGAAGCTGGCAGAACCAGGACTGGCCACCCCCAAGCCAGGCCAGAGGTCTCAATTTGACCAAATCTAGCAAAGAGGAAAGACTGGTTTGTAGGAAAGTGAATGAGTTCTTCGGAATTTCGTTTCCTACCTTTCCTAGAAAAGTCTGGGAAGAAATAGAGAGGTGCAGGAAATCCTGGATTATGGAATAGGCCATGAAACATGTGCATCGTGGGGCAAGTAAATTTGTCAGAGATCGTATGTTGCAAAAAAATTTCAGGCAATGGAAGGTGGGCAGGACTCTGCTTATTGACACTGTTCGGATCGTGGACAGCAAGGGATATGAATCCTTTCACGATGTGAATTATGAGTGCCCTGATGGGGTAATAATTCATGCACCTGACCCATTGTGCTATTTCCCACAATGTAAAGACCTTCCTGCGAATCTGCCCATGCCCCCAAATGGAGAGCAGAGCAGTGGTAGCCAGTGCTGCCATTCCAGCAGTTGCCGTATCTATGTTGTTCCGCCAGTCTGGACGTCCAGGACCAAGGTGCCCTGATTCCTCAGTAATTGCAATAAACTCCCATGTCCATAAAGTTATGAACTGGCTATTCCAGAAGATGTCATCTCCAGAGAGGACACCAGCCCAGCTGTTACCGTATCGGATGACTTCAGTCCAGCTGTGTGTTTCTTCTTCTTTTTCCTGCCCAAAGGTACTATCTCCTAGATGACATCAGCCCAGCTGTTTCCCAGAGGTGTCGTTCTGTTGTGTTTTGGAAGATGTCCGCCCAGTTGTATCAGAAGAATGCTGCCAGGGAGAGTCTTCATTGGGGACACAGGTGTCATATGTTTTCCATTCTTCAAGGGACTGGTGAGTCTAGACTTTTTCAATTTTTCTGACATTTGCAGTACACATCCTACACCAGCAGACATTCATTGTGACTGTCCTCAAAGACTCTCCCCTGCGGGACATTTGCTTTCAGAACTTAGCTTCACCGGGCTCCGGCCCAGGAGAGACTCTTTATTGGACTTGCCTTTGGACCTGTATTTAGTCACTAGTTGGGACTTTGTAGGGCCTTCCATCCCCAAAGAACTGCTAAATGTGTGTTGTAAATATTCTGTATATACTGTTTCTATTTTCTGTCTTTTCTAAAAAAAAATCTTTTTGGGATTCTCCAGTGCCAGATGGATGGGGCTAGTTGGTTTGTTTATGTCTTAGTTAGACAGGATTGTAATTGCAGATCAGGGAGGATGTTTTTCTTTTTGTCTTGCAGGTACTCCTGGAGAAGCAACGAAGACAAGACAAGAAGAGTATTGGAACCCATCCGAGTTCAGTTTTGCTTTAGTTCGTAGTAACTAAATTATGGTTGTAAGAAGTTAACGGTGTTTTAACTTGTTTTCTTCCACAGGTGTGTGGTTGCAGGTGTCCAGGGTTGGAGGGAGGTCCCCTTTAGTGTTTTTATTTGGGTAAAAAGGCAGATAGAATTTCTCTAGAGGGCTAGGGGGGGATAGACAGGCTGTGGTCCTGACCTACAGTAGGGGCTGTAGTACTGATCTAGTAGGGCTATGCTCTGGACAATTCTACCAGAGCCACTAGGTACCCATAGTCAGCGGGTAGAGTAGAGTAGAGTAGAGGCCGATGCATCAGCTGATGGCCTCTGAGCCCTTAGTGTTACCTGCCTGTGTCTGACACATGGTAGGAGAGGGCCTGATCACCCCTTTCCGTAGGTAGCACAGAGGGTAGGATGGCCCAAGCCAGGTGTTAATGACTGGGAACAGTCATTTTTCTGGCTCAGGATGAGTGTAACCCCCCTGTTACCCGGGGTTACTAGAACCCTAGTTAGATCTAGTGGCAGGCAGGGACAGGCACCTAGTGAAACTCCAGTTAAATGGATTTCACTATGTCTTGCTCTGTTTTCAGTCTCTGCTGAGCTGGGGCTATGACATCATTTAGAATTCTGCATCAGCATAAGCCACAATGGAATGTTGCAGTTGGAAGTTAGGTAGAATGTTGGGAATTTCAAAGTCAGTTCTGAAGTAGGCTCAAGAGAGAGAAGGATTTACTGTAGATCCTGCAGTGCAGTGGAGGGAGGGGGTGCCCTGCAGGGGCAGGCCCCCCCTGCCCTCAGCTCTGACACAGAGCTACCTTAGGGTGTGTGCTTCCACCATAAGAGAGGCACAAAGAACCAACTCCCAGGGGCAACCCCCCTGGCCTGGGAAAAGGAAGAAGCTGCCTGATGAAGAGTGCTGGGGCACTACAGTTTTTTGTGGAATAGAGATTCCTTCAGAGTTTTGGACATCTGCAACAATGAGGGTGATGAAGCATTGACAAAAGGCCAGTGTCATTTACCAAAACAGTGAGTAAATAAGTCTCTGGGGCTGTGGGTCAGTCAGGATGCCAAGTCCAGGGCTTATGGATCAGTGAGATGTAATGACTGTTGTATGTGGGGGGTCTTCAAGGGAAAGACAGTTTCTGCATTACAAAACCATGCACAGTCTGCACTATAGTAACCAAGGAAGAGGCTTATGGAACCGTGAGGTGTAATGACTGTTGTATGTGGGGGGGGGGGGTCTTCAGAGAAAGACAGTTACTGCATTACAAAGCCATTTACAGTCTGCACTACAGTAGCCAAGGATGTGTGTGTGTAAACAAAGGAATGGCCGGGTATGGGTCTATGGAACAAAAGGTGGGAGACCCCCCACCCTGGCGTAACAGGGCTCACCTCTACAGATTCGCTTTGAGATACCAGTCACCTTTCTGTCAGGTTTTGGCCAGTGCCTGAAGAGGGTGCCCAGATGTTGGGATGGAGTAGAGGGTGGTAGTGTGCCACTAGTTAAAGAGTCCATGTCATATGGAAATTTAGGATCCAAGAATGGATTGTGTCTGTGTCATCACCTTATCCGCATCACAACGAGTGTAGCCCCATGGGGGTCCATCTATGCTTTTCATTCAGTGTTGTTGAATAAAGCCACACTTTAGAATCCCATCTTCTGGTATTGGACATTATGTTATTGCTTCTAGTCTCTGGATTACTTTGGGTGCCCCTGTGCAGAGTAGCTAAACCTAGTCACCATGCCGAGTGACACCTTTATCCCCAAATTTAACATAGAAACATAGAATTTGACGGCAGATAAGGACCTCTTGGCCTACCCAGTCTGCCCATTTCCATACCTGCTGGATAAGCTGCAGATCCTAGTTAACCAGCAGCCTACTTCTTCCTACCCCCACCCCCTAGAATGGCCTTATGACTGTCCCATGCATGCTTGAATTCCACCACTGATTTTGACTCCACAACCTCCTCTGGAAGGCCGTTATAAGTATTTAGCTTATAAAAATGGAGGCACAGCATCATAGAACCCAGGCCCCTCAACCTGTTCACTAGCCACACAGGCAGGGATAGTAGCCCTCTCAGTTTAGCGCTGACTGGGGGTTACATTTGAAACAAATGTTGTCATATTATTCATTGTTTCAGCTGCATGTCCAGGTTACAAACAAGTTCTGTTGTCAATATAGCCCTTTGTTTCTGAAAGCAGTCAGCCAGGGAGGTGTAAAGTATGGCTATTAACACCATTAGCACTTACTTAACCTAATCTTTTCCACTGCATCTTAAAGTGGCATAGCAGCACAGCTGCCCCCACCTTTTGCAACAATAACAGAGCCGGTTGTCCTCCACTTTCATTTGCTGGTAAACATTTTTATCTCTAACAGAATTTAGGCATTTTTAAATGTTTTAAATCTTTTTTTTTTCCCTCAAGAAAAAAGCATGGTCAGTTCTTTGGCTTTGAAATAGTACTGTGGACATGAACAGGGAATGGAGACAGACAAAGATATTAAGTACACATTACAGGAAACAATTTACTATGTATTATTATATACCATGTATACTGTTGTATGCTATTTGTAGTATTTCCCTGGTCTGCCCCCAGATCATATCTGTAAATGATATTTCTTGTATCTCTGTATGTTTATTTGGTAAATCAATGTCAATAAATACATACACAAGTAAATGGATGACTAGGAAGAACCTAGGAAAGTAACTTTAACAGGTACAGTACAGTATCTTAACGTTTTTGTTGAACTGCTGCTTTAAGTGTTGTCTTTTATTGATATAACAAATGGTCTTCTAGGAGGAACCATGCATGGTGAGTCATGAAAAGGGGTGGGGCTAGGAGTGGAGCTTAGGATCCGGTTTTTGCCCCATCCAAAGGTGGCAACCCTAAACAGACTCCCAGGAGCAAACCGGGACAGTGCATCCCACACAGGTTACTGCCTTTGCTCCAGGGTGCCATATTCAAAGGCCAGCATGCTAATGGCATTCAAAGTGCTTAGGGGCAATTAGCATGCCATTAATGGCCATTAGTAGCTCTGTGCAATTCTTCTGCACATTTGTATGCAAGGAGGGATTGTGCTGAACGTAGGCCATGTCCCCCTCCCTCACTCATTTTCCATACATTAATGTTTAAATCCCTGGAAGACAAGTGGTACCCCTTTCCAAAACAAATCACTACAGTGAAATTGATAGACACCCTGGCAGTCTACTGGTACCCTCTCTTACCCCAATCCCCACTGTGTAATTGACAAACACTCAAGCAGTCCAATGTTATGCCCCTCACACCCCAAGCACCATTGTGAAATTAAAGAACACACTGGCAAGCCACTGCTAACTCCCTCCTGCCCTAATCACCATTGTAAAATTGACAAACACCCTGGAAGTCCAGTGGGATCCCCCTCCTGTTCTAATCACCATTCTGAAACTGACAAATACTCTAGCAGTCCAGTAGGACCATCTCCAGCCCTCATCATTGCAGTGAAATTGATAGACCCCTGACAGTACAGTGGTACCCTCCTTCTACCCAATTACTGCTGTGAAATTGACAAACACCCTGGTAGTCCTGTGTTACTCTCCTCCCACACTGACCGCTGTTGTAAACCAACATACCCGCCACCCTATCTGGCCCACCCATTCACTACACCTCTTCCTGACACCCAACTAGCCCTGGAAAGTCTGTCCACAACTGTAGGTATGGAGACCAGCACAGACCCTCCTCTCACCACCTCAGCCATTGGCCATCTGAATAACTGGGCCTGAGCATGCATAAAAAGTACTGTAGAAAGAGCTGTTTCTTTTTTTTTATTAAAGTTTATTGTTTTTTAACTGTACACAAGAGAATGGGTTACAAAACTGCATAGTAAAAATGTAGAAGCCAATAACAAAAAAGAACAACAGACAAATACTGTACAGAGGAACAGAACATCATCTGTCTGAAATACCAAAATAGAGAGAGACAGCAGTAAAGCACTAACTTACTTCCATTACATTCATAGAAACATAGAAGTTGACAGAAGATAAGGACTGCAAGGCCCATCCAGTCTGCCCATTTCTTTTTCTGCCTTATAAATGTGCCATCGACCTTTGCTCTGTCAATGGCCTATCTATTCATACTCATCTGTATTGCTCCCTTATGCCTATCCCATGCCTGTTTGTAGCTCTGCACTGTATTCATATCCACCACTTCCTGAGGTAGGCCGTTCCATGCATCCACCACCCTTTCTGTGAAAAAGAACGTCCTCACATTACCCCTTAATCGGCCTCCCTCTAATCTCATGCTGTGTCCTCTTATCCTACTGTTTTTCTTATATTGAAACATGTTAGACTCTTTCACCTTGTTAATGCCCTTAAGGTGTTTAAATGTTTCGATCGTATCACCTCTCTCCCTCCTTTGCTCTAGAGTATACATATTGAGCTCTGTTAATCTGTCCTCATACGTTTTCTGATGCAGTCCCTGAACCATTTTGGTTGCCCTTCTTTGGACTGCCTCAATTTGGTTAATGTCCTTGTGAAGGTGTGGCCTCCAGTACTGCACGCAGTACTCCAGATGGGGCCTAATCAGTGTCTTGTAAAGAGGGATTATTACCTCCTCTTACGACTTGTGATAACCCCTACTAATACACCCTAACATCCCCTAGCCTTACCTACTGCTTTAGTGGTCTGCTTGGATGATTTCAGGTCATTGGTGATGATGATGCCCAAGTTTCTTTCTTCCCTTGTGACTGCCAGCAACTCCCCTCCCAGCCTATAGGTGGCTTCAGTGTTTCTCTTCCCTACGTGCATGATCTTGCACGTCTTTGCATTAAACCCCACTTGCCACTCTTCTGACCATTTTGCTGATTTATCCAAATCTCTTCTCATTCTGCTCACCCCATCTGAATCATCTACTCTGTTGTAGATCTTGGTGTCATCTGCAAGCAGACAAACCTTACCCTCCAGTCTATCTGCAATGTCACTGAAGAAGATATTGAAGAGGATTGGCTCCAGGACTGATCCCTGAGGTGCCCCACTTGTGACTTGCATCTCTTCTGACTGTATACCATTTACCACCACTCTCTGTTTTCTGCCCATCAACCAGTTTGCCACCCAGTTGACCAACTTCTGATCCACCCTGAACCTGCCCAGCTTATTAATCAATCTTCTATGTGGAACAGTATCGAAAGCTTTGCTGAAGTCAAGGTAGGTGACATTAACTGCTCCCCCTTGGTCCACCACTCTGATTACCCAGTCAAAGAAATCTATGAGATTAATTTGACAGGACCTTCCTTTTATAAACCCATGCTGCCTTGGATCCTGTGCGCCTATGGATTCCAGGTGTTGTACTATCCTTTCCTTAAGGAGTGTCTCCATAATCTTGCCCACTAGTGAGGTAAGACTGACTGGTCTGTAGTTCCCTGCCTCCTCCTTGCTACCACTCTTCTGGAGCAGGATCACATGAGCCCTTCTCCAGTCTTCTGGGACCTCTCCTGTGCTCAGAGACTCACTAAACAGTTTTGATAGTGACTCTGCTAGTTCCACCCTTAGCTCCTTTAGTATCCTGGGATGTATGCCATCAGGTCCCATTGCCTTGCCCACCCAGAGCTTATCGAGCTCTTGTAGGACCCTTTCTTTTGTAAAGGGACTAGTGCTCACCTCCCTCCCCCCCGTGTCCATGGCGCTGAGCTGTGGGCCCTGCCCTACCTTCTCTTCAGTAAATACTGAGCAAAAGTATCTATTTAGGATAGATGCTTTTACATGGTCCTCCTCTTCACATGCCCCCTTATCTCCTTTGATCTTAGCAATACCCCCTCTGGACTTTCTCCTTTCACTAATGTATCTATAGAAAGTCTTGTCACCTTCTTTTACTGTTTGTGCTAGAGTTTCCTCGGTTTGGTCCTTTGCCTGCCTTACTGCCTTCCCGCTTCTCTTAGGGAAATTTGGTATGTCTCCTTATCTTCATCCCGCTGTGTTCCCTTATATTTCCTGAAGGCCAGCCTTTTGGCTTTGACCTTTTCTGCTACTGTTTTTGAGAACCAAAGTGGTGTCCTACTTCTTTTGCTTCCTTTTTTCTCTAATGGGATGTTGCTTCAAGTATTGCATCCTTAATGCTTGCCCACTTTGCCTGTGCTCCCTTACCTATATTTCTTTTTGCCAGGGCTAGCTTAACTCTGTTGGCCATCTTGTCAAAGTCAGCTCCTCTGAAGTCCCATATTTTTGCCTTGGAATTGGATGATTTAGTTGTAGTGGCCAAACCGAACCATACCATGAGATGGTCACTGGCCCCCGGGTGACCTTCTACCTGAAGATCTGTGATCCTTTCCCTGTTAGTCAGTACTAGATCTAGGATAGCCCTGTCTCTTGTGGGTTGTTGTACCAATTGTTTGAGGCCTTCCCCTGCAGGGAATCCACCATGTGTCTGGTTCTGGCAGATGTTCCTGCTGTTATTGACCAATCTGTATCTGGCATATTGAAGTCTCCCATTATCAGAACCTCCCCTTTAGCTGTTATGTTTTGTATATCTTCTAACAGTAATGTGTCTATGTTCTCCCCCTGGTCTGGGGGCCTGTAGACAACCCCAGTTCTTATGGCTGTCCCATTTCCTGTTTCCAGGGTGACCCACAGTTCTTCTGGCTCCTTATGTGTATTCTGAATTTCTGTAGCTTTGATATTTTCTTTGACATACGGGCCCACTCCACCCCACTTTTTTGCACCTTGGTCTCTTCTGAACAGTACATAGCCAGGTACTGAAGTCTCCCAAGTGTGGTTACTGGTAAACCACATCATGCTAATTGCTACTATGTCCAGTTTATCCTCTGTCATTATTGCCTGCAGGTCTGGGATCTTGTTTCCCAGACTGCGAACATTTGTGTACATGATTTTCCATTGGCAAGATTTCAGTGTGTTAGTTGTTGGGTGAGGTCTGGCATTTCCCCTGTGCATTGTATGGGGAGCTGGACCTTGTTCCTTACCTGGTGATGCAAATGAACTGCAAACATGCTGAACTCCTGTTTGACCACTAGCTGAGAGGGGGGAGGGTTTTTTTTCCAATTCGATGTATGGGGTGCTGCACCCCTCTCCCCATTTGCTAGTTTAAATATTCTGCAAAATATCAAACTTCTTCCCCAATGCACTGACTCTCCTTAGTCAGATGCAGTCCATCAAATTTAAAGAACTTTCACCCCAAAACTGTTGCCAGTTCTCTACAAATTTGTGTCCTTTTTCCTGGCACCATCACTTGAGTCACATGTTTAAATCCCCATCTCCCATTCTCTGACCTTTCCGACCATCTGCCCACCTTCTCCCAGACTGGCAGGATCACAGAGAAGGAGATGCCAGATGAAATGGATGATAGTTTGCCACCCAGCCTGGTCAGGTGTTCCTTGGTCTCCACAACTGACTGGCTGGTCCCTATGTGTACCAGGATGTCAATGTTTTCTCATTTTTCCTGAACAGTTTTATCAATGTGGTCAGTGTCTCTCCACGCTGATGTACCTGGGAGACATCTGCCCATTACCCCTGGCTGGAGATAGGTATCAACTCCCCGAATCATGGAGTCTCCTAGGATCAGAAGCTTTTTGGATTTCCTTTTTCCTTTTTTTGTTTTGGTTCCTGTTTTGGGTAAGTTTTGTTGTGCTAGCTCCTGTGCTGCTGTGTCCTGCTCTGCAGTGTCCTCTGCCCCTTTGTTTGATTTCAGAGACAGAGGCAGATACCTGTTTGTCATTTTTATATGGTTTGTGGAGGTAATATGTTGGAGAGCACTGAGTGATGGGGCACCCAATTTGCTCCTGCTAACCACCTGCCAACCTCCCGTACCAACTACTCTCTGTGGTCAAGGTGCTTCTGTTGGATGTTGGGGAAATGGCAGATGGTTCTTATAATATATTTCATCTTGAATATGAAATTTGAGGTGTGCAATCTCTGCCCATGCTGCCTGGAGCTGAGCCCTAAGATCTCCAATGGCCCAACATGTAGGACAATGTCCTAAATCCTGTAAAACTGCCCTTCTGAAAAGTGTTCTGCAGTACCTGCAGTTAATGATATCCTTTCCAGATAAGTTGCTGGGTTTATAACCTGATCAGAGTAATTAGAAGGAAGAAAATGAAAGCAAAAGTTTGATTTTGTTTTTTGTTTGTTTGTTTTTGTATAACTTGTTATAACAGGTTAAATTACTAGTGCCCCTGTAAATGAGATCACTGTGTGGATACCCCACTGATCCGCCCCTTCCTGCTTTGTTTAGTTTAGTTTAGTTTATTGTTCTAGGAATTACTACCTTTGAGCCAGAGGCTCTTTTACAAAGGTTCCACGTCAATTAGGTACAGTACAAATGGTGACATAGATAACACGACAATTTGTGTTGTGTCAAGAGCAAGAAAACATATACAAATACATATCAAATAATTTGTGCAAAAGGACATGAGATATCAATAATCTCATTATTATTACAAGAAAGAGGTCATGCCAGATTAGGAGAAACAAATAGGGAAAAAGTCCAGAACAGAGAGGGTAAGTGAAAGGTGTGGGGAGCAGACAATAGCAGGAGAAAAGGTTTCCCAAACATGTCTTTGTCAAATAACGGAACAGGGTGGGTAGTGAGAAAATAGGAGGTTTAATCAGGGCAGTCACAGGAGCTGGAGGTGGCAAGGTGAGACAAAGTCTTGATTTGAAAATACCTAGAGAGGTGGAGGCAGTAATATGAGTGCTGGAGGCATTTAGCCAGCTGGGGGCATGATAGGCAAATGATCTTTTATCCTGAGAAGTCTGGCATCGGGGGACTTGGAGAGGCTGGTGTCCTGATCTCTCTGGTAAAACGGGCACAGCGTCAGGCATAACAGGTCTTGGATACAGGGTGGAGTGAGGCCCAGAGGGATTTTTCACCATCAGGCAGGTAAGGTACTTTATCCGGTTTGAGAGTTGCAACCAACCTGAGTCATCATAGAGTTCACATGTGTGGGTACGTCGATGTGCACCAGTTAGCAGCCGACAGGCCTTATTTAGGGATGTTGTAATGCGACTAAGTGCTGTAGTAGTGGCAGATCCGTATATAACTAAGCCATAGTCAACGACTGAGATGATAGAGGATTGGATGGCAGTCCTCAGTGCAGAATGGGTAAGAAGCTGTCGGTTCTGATACAGAATCCCAATTCGCTGATTAATAGTTTTTGCTGTACTATCAATGTGAGTTGTAAAGGTTAGGCCTTGATCAAAGTTGATTCCAAGATATTTGAAAATTGGCACTTGTTCAAGGGTATTTCCCAGGTATGTATTAATGGTGAGTGGGACTTGCCATTTCTTGTTTTGCGGGTTAGAGAAGAGCATGGATTTAGTTTTTTTGTGGTTTAGAACCAGCTTATGTTCAAGGAACCACATCTCAACTTTGGAAAAAGCGTGCTGAAGGTTGAGGCATAAGAGGTTCGGATCTTTATGAGTGGCAAGAATCATGGCATCGTCGGCATAGAGGATTATTTGTTCAGGGCAGGATTTGGGGAGGGAGTGTAGGAAAAGGCTGAAAAGGTGGGGGCCCAGGATGGATCCCTGGGGAACTCCTGAGCGAACTGGTTTTGAGTCTGAGAGAACTCCAGCTACTTTTACAGATTGAGAGCGCTGAGCAAGCTAATTTTTTACCCAGTCACCAGGACCCTCCGAGAGCCCTAGGGATAGTAGTTGTTTGATAAGTAGGCCATGGTGAACTGTATCAGATGCCTTGGTTAAGTCAATGTAGACCGCTTCAGTTAGGTTTCCTTTGTCCATGGCATCGTGGATTGCTCCTGAGAATTCAAGTAGGGCAGTCGATGTGCTGTGCCCTTTCCTAAATCCATGCTGCTGAGTGCATAGGATGTTGTGCTTTTCCAGGTAGTCTGAAAGTTGGTCCACCACCAAGCGTTCAAGGGCCTTAGAGAGAGAGGTGGTAGTATAGATATCAGGTGATAGTTACCAGGCAGTGACTTATCACCACTTTTGTGCACCGGAGCGACAACTGCAGCCTTCCATTTCCTAGGGAATTGGCTGTAGCAGAGGGAGAGATTGAAAATTTTTGTGAGGGGGGAGCAGTACTTCCTCCAGAGTGAGGGACAGAAGTTTAAGGTCAATAGTGTCGCTGCTTGCTCGGGACTTAGAAATGGCCTGCTTTACATATTTATAGACTTCATGTGCCTTTACTAGTTTGAAATGGAAGGGTGGTTTGGTTGGAGAGGCAGTAGTAGAAGTAGAAATTGGAGGGTTAGCATCAGTGAAGAAATCAGATGAGAGGACACCACTAAGGTCCGTGAAGGTATCATTTAGGGTGTTTGCAATGATCTCTGGGTCTAATGTAGTGGTTCCATCCACATTCATTATTGTAGGAGAGGATTTGGACTGCTGACCCATGATATTCTTTATGTTGTCCCAGAAGGATTTCCCTTCGCCCCAGCAGTTGGAGAGGGCATTCTTGTAGTAGGAGCTCTTCATCAAGCAGGATCTGTTTAGTACAGTGGTTGCGAGCCTGTTTATACTTTTGAATGTCTGACAGAGTGCCAGTAGCTCTTGCAGTGGCCCAGAGGTGATCCCTACTTTTGAGTTGTGCCAATAGCTTTGCTGTGAGCCAGGGATTTGTGAGTGCTTTGATTTTGCGATTTTTACTGGTGCGTAGGTGTCACAGGCAGTGTTGAAAGTAGTAATAAAGTAATCAAGGGCTAGGTCAACATCTTGAGTTTTGTAAATCAAGGACCAGTCTATCTGCCTAAGACAGGTCTTGAGATGAGTAAGGTTGCCATAAGGTAGGACTCTGCTATAGACAGTTTTGGAAGCTGCTTATGAAACTTATTTGTCCAGGTACACATTATTGAGAGTGATCACTGAGCGAGTCAGGAGAACACTTACATTGGTTATACGGGTAGGATGGCTGGTAAGGATCCAGTCAATGAGGGTGCTGGTCCCTGATTTGTAGTTTTCCTGGTAGGGGAGTTTACCACTTGTGTTAAATTTGCTGCTAGGATAGCATCTTTGTTTGACCCTGCATCAGGAGCAAGCCAATTTATATTAAAGTCCCCAAGGAGAAGGAGTTCGATGTCAGAAGGTTGTGTACTTACGAACTCAAGGACAGCCTGTAGGCCAGAATCAGGATCTTTTGGAGGGATATAGACAGCAACAATAGTGAGGACTTTGTTTTGGGCACCAAGTAGTATCTTGATAGGGAGGAGTTGCACTGAGGTTTCTGTGGTGGGGTAAGAACCAGGAGACAGGTGAGGTAGTCCTTTATGAAGATTGCACACCCACCACCCCTTTTCGAGGTCCTATCCAGCCTGAATATCTTGTAGCCTTGTATAGAGATGGCATGATCCGGAGTATTAGGTGTCAGCCAAGTTTCGACGATGGCAAGGATATCCGGGTTGTGTTGGTTGGCAAAGATTTGAAGGGAGGCCAGTTTTGGGAGGAGACTGCAGATGTTTAAGGTAGCAATTTTGAGCCCCCCCTCCATTTTGACAGGCTTTGTTGTACTGTAGGAGACAGGGCCAGGATTTGAGTGGACACTTCCTGATATCAAGAAGAGGAGGAGAGAGTTTAAGAGACAAGCTGTACTGTAGTCAATAGAATTACACTTCTGAGGCTTATGCGGCTTGGACCAGTGCAGGCGCCTAGGGACCCAGAGCAAGGAGGTTATTAGTAATAGAGGATGATATGCCCATTTATCCTTGTTGTAGCTTGTCAGTTGAACCCAGTTGCTTGCAGATAGGTACCTGGTGGTTAAGTCAAAAGCCAAAAGAATGATCAACAGCTGAGGTCCAGAGTCACTGAAATGTTAAAATTCCTGAAGGTGATTAACTGTGCCTGCACATATGCAGGATATGAAATCCCTTTGTCTGTAAGCTTCTTTGTCATTCAAACAGGTTGCTGAAAAGCCCACATACAGATCATGGAACAGGTCAGACGAAAATGTGGATTCCAGCAGGACCCAGAGTCACCATGTTTGTCAGATGTAGTTGCTTCACTTATGTTTTGCTTGGATAGCTTCCAAAAGTTGATTTTAAAATGAAAATAAAATACCTGATGATGATTTTTTGCAGAAATCCAGTCCAGGAGACTTTCACGGATGTAGTAAGGAAGAATGGTATAGTTACCACAAGCAGAAAACATGTAAATCCACAAAACTAAGCTACAGACACAGACAAACACAAGCAGCCACCACACGACCCAGGGGCGTGGCTAAAGGGTTTGCCACAGGAAATGTCACGACTGTGCTACCTATAAAAGGAGGTAGTGTGGGATGGTTGGGGATGCGGGTGGTGGCTGGGCCCTTCCCTGCTGAAAAAGAAGAACCACGGATGAAAGAAACAAGGAGGTAAGAGCAGAAACAATCAGTCAGCAACAAATGCAGTAACCCTGAAAGCTTATCCTAATGATAGATACAGTAAAACTGTAAAACCTGTAAAGCACCACCTGTAATAATTTCACAGAAGATATACCCTGTAAGAAACACTTTGCTACAGAGAAAAATAAAGCAGTAACAGAAGATATACCTTGCAAAAGACAATTTGAATCAGAAGATTACAGCAGTAATCTGTTAGCACACACCTGTAGGCACACCTTGTAATAATGCAGCATAAGGTATACCCAGCAACAACAATTTGAATCGGAGAAAAATAAAGCAATAAAATGTTAGTAACAAACAGTAACAATCCCTGTGAGTATAAAATAAAAATAACAACACACAAAAAAAGAACCAAAGTAGGCTGGGCTATAAGTATCAGCTAGGAATAGAGTGCCAGGATCTCTAGAACATTAATCACTTCCAACATGACCAAAAAATGGAAAAAAGGTAACCATCTACTTTTATATTTCTCTGTCTATAAACAAAGAGAAGCAATAATCCTCTCCATATCCAAAATCGTATAGCAATTGGTTAGCCACAAATCCCTAGAAGGGGATGAACTTGACAACCATAATTGAGTAATAGATTTTAAAGCCTCTCCAACCAAAATATAGAAAAGATATAAAGAGGATTTGCCCCTCCGACCCGTCACTGGCAACCCAAAATCCATACTTCAGGACGGAGGGGAAGGGCAATTTAAAACCTTGTCCTACATCATCCACAATATCTCGCCACTCTGTAGCTAACCAAGGGCAACTCCAAAAGATGTGGGCAAAAGTTACCCAATCCTTGCAACCCCTCCAGCACTCATCCATCCCGCCTCTCCCCAAATGCTTAACCCTATCCAGAGTATAAAAATATTGAATGGCCGCCTTCCATCTAAATTCCTGCTGTCTCAGAGAAGAAGTTGTAGAACAAATCCCCATCCAGATCTGAGTCCACTCCAGCCCCGACAAATGTACCCTCTGGCCCTCTGTTTTCCGTCTATGTTTAACCTGGGAAAGGTGGTCTCTGCACTCTTCTAAAAGCTTGTAAAGCTTAGAAATAACCCCACACCCTACACTATGATCTCGCAGAGATGTAAAAAAAGAATGGATGGGGTTCACGCTCCCCAGAGAGGCTGTCTTTTTTAAAGCCTCAAGAACATAGTGTCTAATTTGAAAATAGTAAAACAAATCCTGGTAAGGAATATCAAATTCCCTCCTCAGCTACGGAAAAGTTTTAAAGGAGCTGCCATCTAACAATTGGCCAATCACCCTTAGGCCCTGGTCAGCCCAAATTAAAAATACATGATCCAAGGGATTCAGAGAGGGTCTAAGACAGAAAATAATAGGGGTTTCTCGAGCAATCCTATCCCAAAATTGCAAATGTTTATATATCACCCACCAAGATTGGACCATCTGAGACACCCAAGGATTCTAAATCTTTAAGTGTCTGAGGCAGGCACTATCTACCCGAGGAATATCAGAAACATGGAGAGGGACTAGGTATTTTGATTCAATATGTACCCACATTGGGGAGGATAGCTAAAAGGAAGCAGTGAAAGCACTAAGCTGGGCTGCTTTATAAAAAATTTTAAAAGAGAAACAGCTGTTTCTACAGTATGTGCATGCTCAGTCCCATTCATTCAGATGGCAGACAGCTGAGGTGTTGAGAGGAGGGCCTATGCTTGTCACCATCCACTGCTATGCCCACAGTAATGGATGGGCTTTTCCAGGTGAGACAGGTGCCAGTCAGGGGAGGTGAGGATGGTGGTAGGTTCTGAGTCAGTGTGCTGGGGAAGGTGAAATACATTGGTTTTCAACGGTGATCAGGGCAGGAGGGGGTACCACTAGACAGCAAGGGTGTTTGTCAGTTTTGAAATGGTGATGGGGGTGCTAGGGCATTTGTTAATTTCACAACTTTGATTGGGGCGATAGAGGGTACAACTGGATTACTAGCATGATTGTCATTTTTACAGCAGCAATCAGGGTGTAAGTGGGTACCACTGGATTAACAGGGCATTTGTTAATTTTGCAATGGTAATCAGAGTGGGAGGGGTGTCAAGAGATCGATGTCAAGCTGACTGGTCTGTTGTGAGATACTTGCATAAATATCTACATGGCTAGTACCTAATAATATTATTATTTTTATATATACTACACCAGAGATAAATAAATTAGGTACATAAATATGGGATATGCCACGGGCTGGCAAAACATATCACATTTATTTTATTTGCAGGTTTTGACCTCTATGAACTCGCTTGTGCTGGAACCACAAGTGAGGGTCTATAGAGGAATCAAACCATAAGACAAAACTAAATGTGATATTTTAGCCAGCCATGTATATACTATTATACAATGATAGTGCCTCTCTAGCAAGGTAAATCATTGTGCTCAGATCCTAGCATTGTATTAAAAGAATTCATTTTAAAGCCTTGATTCTCAAGTTTTCCCTTTCACAATGGATCATTCCACTGTTGCCATGCACATTCAAATGAGCACATTCCAATAAACACATTCAAATGAATACAGTATTCCAAGCTTTCCAAATAAGTCCACATAAGGACTTACAGTATTTAGGAATTCTAACAGGTGTTCTTGGATCAGATGTTGCTCCTGGAGTGGAAATATACTTTTTGATGCTTCTGGAGAGGAAATAAGTCATGTATGTTGTCTCTAGGTTTGAAATAACTAGGGGATATGCAACAGGCTAACTCAGAATATACATTTTATCTTCATGTGTGACAGGGCATATAACTCACTATAACTCAGTTCCATGTCATAATGGCAATCACAAACGAGCAATCGCCATTAGAGTGAGTGTACATCACCAAATAACACAACGGTGATGTACACTTGTGGGCAACACCACATCTGGCAACTGAAAATAGAATGTATGTGGGAAATTGCACCCCCCCAATATCCTCCTGATGGGGGTCTTTGCCCCTCATCCCCTGATTTAATATAACCAACTCCAGGGGCGTGTATGTCGGGGAGGGGGAGACAGTCTGGAAAAAAAATAAATCACAGTACCAGCAACAAAATATTTCCCAGTCCCCAGCCCCGAACCTGCTGCACTGAAGCTAGTCACCCTCACTACCACACCACATGGCTAGCTCGGTGGCAACAGGCCACACTACTCCACACAAACCCTCCTCCCTATACCTCCCCTTCTGGTCACCCTCGTAACCCTCCCTCGCTCATCCCTGCCCTCTCCTTCGCATTCTGTCACTACCCTTACAGGGTAGCTCAACAGGATAGTGCTACAAATGAGTCGCTCTTTTGAGAGTCACTCATTTGCAGTCACTATAATCACTGGATGCCTATAACTCACAAGTGGCAGAGCCACAAGTGAGCTGCAACAGTTCCCAAACCCCAGTCACTGGCATTGTGAGTGGTAGCTCTACCACTGTGCAAACGGGATGGCCTGACAGGGGACATTTTTTCAAGGATAAAAACTGTAACACCTCCCCCCCAAATGTCCATATGAAAAAATGACACTGAAAATGCCACTTGTGAGTGCTGCTTGCAAAATGACTGATGCAAGTAATTTTTATTTTGTGAGTTTTAGCACTATTTTGTTAGGTTTAATCATTGTAAGCAAAACTGTATCTTGCTCAAATCCCTCCTTTCCAAAGGATCCTAAAATGGCTGCTGGCATCAGGGCATGACACTGATAATGGAGCAAGAAGGCTGCAGCTGTATTACTGTACCCTTATGGTACAGTACAAGTATTTATATCCCATAGCCCTGATCTGATAAGTTAATGGTCAAAAGCTATAACCAGCTTGTATATCAGCCTTCAATACAGAAGCTAATTATAGCTGTTTATCATGACTGGAATAGGGAAGTGGGCTGTAAATAGGTGCATTTTATCACAAGGGTGCAGTGATATAGCAGGAGGCTCTTGCTCTGCTGATATCATTGTGTTCTGACTATTCTGGGCACAGTTGCCAAATTTTGCTCCCTCCATAATTCCACAGAAGTTTGTCATTTTTGTAGAATTCCATACATGTAGAAACATGTAGAATGTAGAGATAAATGAAGCTGTTAGTCTTTTTCAAGCAAAACTTGAATCCTTAATTAAAAAAGAGCCCCAAAAAGCAAAAAGAGAGTATGAGGAGTTTGTAGTAAATGGCTGAAAAAGAGATTATTTAAGTTAATGAATGATCGAGATGCTGCCAACTAGGTTTATAGAACTACTAGGCTTGAAAGGGACTGGAATTTCTTTAGACAACTTAAAAATGAGCGTAAAAAAGAAATTAAAAAGGTCAAGGTGGATTATTATAAAAATGAGCAGCTCAACAGTTTTAAAGACAAAAAATATTTTGGAGGAGTATAAACAACTTAATTGCTCCTAGGACCAATAAAGATTTCAGACGTTATTAAAGGATAATCAAGAATTGACAGATAGTAGGAAATTGCAGATTGTTTGAATGAGAGATTTACCTGTTTGTCAGAATACATGGAGGGCTTTGGGTTATTACCAAATTGATAGTTTTATATCCCTCATGTTATACTATAAACCAAAATTTTATTTTAGGAAATTTATTGGGAGGAAATATATCACCAGTTAATGAGATTGGATGAGTCTAAGGGTCCTGGAGCTGATAACTTGGAAGCAACTGTACTAATTTACTGCTAGAGAACTTGCCTATCCCTTACAGATATTATTTAATATATCTTTAAATACTGGTATAGTTCCAGAAATATGGAAAAAAGCAGTAGTCTCCCAATTTTCAAAGGTTGTCAACTTAATCGTTCTATTGATTATCATCCAATATCTTTATTATCTTTAGTGGGAAAGGTACAGGAAAGATTATTACACTGTCAAATATGGAGATATGAACAAGTATGGATTATTAAGATCTGCTCAACATGGTTTTCGTGGAAGGGTGTGGCACAGCGACGGCCTTGTCAGGTCCATGAGCCACCTGCACGAGGGTATGGAGGAGGGAAATATGTTGGTGTGGTGTTCTGGACCTGACCAAGGCCTCTCGATCTTGTAGACCATACATTATTGGAATTTAGAATTAGGAGTTGGGCTTTGGGGACCCTGTGGTGAACTGATTTAATAGTTATTTAACAAAAGGGTACAACAGGTCCGTAAATGGAATATTATCCGATTTAAGGGAAGTTCACCATGGGGTTCCCCAAGGCTCAGTTCTGGGTCCCTTATTGTTTTCTATTTTTTTGAATGGATTACCGTCTATTTGCACTGATACTTCCATAGTATTATATGAGGATGATGCTGTGTTATATGCAGCAGAAAACAATGTTGATAGACTTCAGAAGAAATTGAGTAAAGATTATAACAACTTGACTAGCTGGTTAAGGGACAACCGTCTTTTCCTATACCAGAAAAAAACTGAAGGAATGCTTTTTTGTTCCCCTGTAAGATTAAAAAAAATACAGAATCCTTTTACTATTTCTACTGAGGATGGCTCCACTGTTGAAATGGATTCAAATGTTACATATCTAGAGGTGACTTTAGATAGTGCATTAGATTTTCAATTACATGTTGATAATATAACTAAGCAGTTATATAGTAAATTGGGCACTGTATGCCATAAGGGATTACTTAGCTGATGATACCAGAAAAGCAATTGCTACTACTTGCTTATTGCCAGTGTTAGATTATGGAAGTATAGTCTGGGGAGGTGCATCTGAGAAGATTAGGAATCATGGAATAGCTTTATATAATGCCATTTGTAGGTTTGCCTTAAGGGCAAATTCGGGGAACATCATTGCAGTTTATATAATAGAATGGGGTGGTTGTCCCTAGATCATAAAGATACACTTCAGAAATTGTGCTTTGTGTATAAAACAATCCACTGCAGTGGGTCAAATCCCATGTTTAATTTTTATAGACAGAGAGTTCTCCCAAGAAGATTGCGACCTGACAATGCGATCCAGCTTTTGGCTTCGACTTGTAAAACCGTTAAACATCAAAAATCATTTAAGCAATGTGCTATAGAAATTTGGAACAAACTTGCAGTTGAGATACAAAATATTCCTATGTTTTATTAGTTTAGAAATGCTGTGAAGAAAAACTTATCTTTAAGCTTTGGATGTTTTTGCACATAACTTATATGTTGTATTGGTTTTGTATGTTATAATTGTGATTTATTATCGCCCTGCTATATTTTTTATATACAATTTTTGTACTTGTAGATGTATTTACTGTATTCTGTTTGTTATATTTTGTTGTGTGTCTTTGACTCTCATCGGGCCAAGCCTGTAAAAGGGCCATGTGGCCCAGTGCTTTTTTACCCAGTTAAAAAAAATACAATGAAATGAGAATCTACATTCCATCCATTTTCCTAAGAAAATGGCAAAATTCCAGCATTACACTGACATAGAAACATAAACTTTGACAGCAGATAAGGACTGCTTTTCCCACCTAGTCTGCCCACTTCCTTACCTACTGGATAAGCTGCCGATCCTAGTTAACTAACAACCTATTTCTTCCTACCCCCCCACAGGAATTGCCTTATGCCTGTCCCCTGCATTCTTGAATTCCCCACGCTTTGACCCACAACCTCCTCAGGAAGACGTTCCATGCATCCACCACCCTCTCTGTGAAAAAATACTTCCTCACATTACCCCTGTGCTGTCCCTTCTACCTTCAAATTGTGTCCCTTGTTCTTGCACATCTCTTTTCTGAAAGATGCTACTTCTTGGACTTTGTTGATTCACTTGAGGTGTAAACGTTTCTATCATGTCCCTCTCTCCTCCTTTCCTCAAGGGTATACGTATTAAGCTCCTTTAGTCTCTTCTCATATGGCTTCTGTTGCAGACCCTGCACCATTTTAGTTGCTCTCCTCTGGACTGTCTCTATCCTGTCTATGTCCTTGCGGAGATGGGATCTCCAGAACTGGATGCAGTACTCCAGATAGGGTCCCATCAACTGTCTGTACAGAGAGATAACAACTACCTGTTTTCTACTGGTGATGCCTTTCCCTATACATCCCAGTATCCCCCCAGCCATCCCTACTGCCTTCTCACATTGCTTGCTAACCTTTAGGTCATCTGATATGATTACCGCTGGGTCCCTTTCCATTTTTATTGTTGTTAATACCTCCCCTCCCATTGTGTACTTTTCCCTTGGGATTTTGTTTCCCAGGTGCATTACTTTTCACTTCTTTACACTGGATCCAAGCTGCCATAATGCTGACCATTCCTCCAACTTTGCCAAGTCCCTTCTCATCCTTTCCACCCCCTTTGTGTATCAGCCCTGTTGCAGATCTTTGTGTTGTCTGCAAAGAGGCATACTGCTCCTTCCAGTCCCTCTGCAATGTCACCAATAAAGACATTAAAAAGGACCAGACCCAGTACTGAACTCTGCAGTACCCCACTAGTAACCCCCCTTTCTTCAGAGTGGACTCCGTTTACTATTACCATCTGTGTCCTGTTGTCCAGCCAATGTTTTATTCAGACTACCACCCTGGGGCCCACTCCCAGGCTGGCTAATTTGTTTATTAATCTTTTGCGTGGTACTGTGTCAAATGCCTTGCTGAAGTCTAGGTAGGCCATGTCCACAGCCCCTCCCTGGTCTACTACTTTGGTCACCCAGTCAAATAAATCAATTAGATTCATCTGACATGACCTTCCCACTGTGAATCCATGCTGCATTGGGTTCTGTGCCTCACTGGCCTCTAGGTACTCAACAATTCTTTCCTTCAGAAGTGATTCCATCATTTTTCCTACCACTGAAGTCAAACTGACATGTATGTAGTTTCCTGCCTCTGTTTTTCTCCCACTTTTGTGAAGGGGAATCACATCCACCCTCCTCCAGTCCTCAGGTACCACACCATCCTCCCATGATTTGTTAAAAAGGCTAGTCAGTGGTGTCACTAGTTCTCCCCTTAATTCTTTTAGAATTATGGGGTGAATCCTGTCAGGCCCCACTGCTTTGTCCACCTTCAGTTTTAGGAGTTCTTTCAGAATCCTTTCTTCTGTGAAAGGATTGGTATTGACCCCCTAACCAGAGTGCTTCTATTGACTGGATTAGGTGCCTCCCCTCTTCTTTTTTTGTGAACACTGAGCAGAAGTATTAGTTCAGTATCCCTGCTTTTTCACTGTCCCTCTCTGCCCACCCACCATCCCCTTTATTCAGCCTCACTATCCCTCCCTTTGTCTTTCTACGCTCCCTAATGTACCTATAAAAGGTTTTATCCCCCTTCTTAGCCAAGTTGACTATCTTTTCCTCTGTTTGGGCCTTTGATATTCTGACTGCCTTCTCTGCTTTCTTCTGCTTTAACTGGTACAGTTCTCTGTCCTGCTCCTTCTGTGTTTCCTTATACATCCTAAATGCTATATTTTTTCCCTAACCTTCCCTGCCACCTCTTTTGAGAACCATAGTATTTTTTTCTTTTGTTTTGATTTTTTTATCTATTCTAATCCCTATGTGAGGAAAAAACTGGAAAACAGTACACAGTTTGCATTACCTACAGTAAACAATTCTGCCATCTACATAAAAATGTTATGGTTTACACACCAGTGATGCTTCATGGAAATTTTCACCCAGTTCTTTAGAACATTTTAGAGGCAGAATAGCAATTCTACCAGAATTCCACTAGAGGAATTTTACTATTTGGCACTCCTCTAGCTGTGACACTGGCCACCATTTTTTTGATCCTTCCGAAGTGGGGTATTCAGCTGCAAGTTTGTTTCCATTTTTTAATCATGAAACAACATAAAAACATAAAAAACGAGAAGGACAGAAAAAACCCAAACAAACCAGCCAGTCTGTCCCCAGACTCGCTACTTGGAGATGTTGCCATCTCTGTCCTTCTTCTCAGTCTCTCCCCCCATCTATCTCACTGATAACTCCATTATATGTCTCCCACTTCCTCATGAAAACTGAGATTGTCTTTACTTCCACTGTCTTGTAATGAGAAAGACTATCCTGGAGTTTTATGACCAAGCAGCCTGCCACTCCAACTTCCTGAGCTATATAAGCAGTTCCTCTCAGCCTCATTGTGAAGCACTTTTTCTTTGCAGCCAAAAGCTTTGTCGGTTTGTCCTCTGAGTTGGTTGGGGCCTAACCCCCACCACCACCACCACCACCTGCTGCTCCTGCTTGTCTGCTGGATTTCTGTGTTTTGCTTTTTTTTCCTGCTTCTGGTTGGTATTTTGCCTTCAGCTGTATGTCCTTCTTCTGTCTTTGTTCCCTGTTTTTTGTGTTTGTGTTCTTTGGTTTTGTTTTCTGGGGGGCTTTGTTTCTAAGCTCCTGGCATACTGCTACTCCAGAGCTCATACTACTTGCTTCCAGTTACTCAAAACTCAAATTGCTTTCGGTTACAACACTCAAATTCTTTGCAATGCAACTACAAACATTATCTGTGTGTTCAGCTCAGCCATAGCTGCTTTTCATGTTGCATACTTAATTGCTTTCACCTAATTCTGGCTCACACCGAACCCTGGCTATACAGCTCAATCATGCTCAACTCATTCTACTTGCCTCATTGCTGCAGTTCATTGCATTTTTTGTGACAGCTGCTTTCAGAGTATTGTGCCTCCTTTATTTTATGTTTTTTGCAGTTTGTAACTCAGTGTACTCAATACAGATGCTGCTTCTGTGTTTGTCCACCTTCTTCAAGCTCTGAACCTTGCTATGCAGTTCAATCCTGTTATTCCCTTTATACACTCCTGTTCTACTCTGAGGTTAGCTTAAGCTGCTGCTGAAGCTATTAAATTAGCTTTAATGTCTGCATGTGGTTCTTGGCCCTTCCATTGCTTCCTTGTTTGTCCTACGGTGGGGACTGGGAGGTGTTTGGGGGGTCATGGCCCATGCGGCTAATTATTTCTGTTTTAAATCCTATCTTCACCACCAAAAATCCTCAGAGTTTGTCACCTTGATTTGGCTTTGCAATGCCTGGCTGGCTTGCCCCACTATTCAGTTCTGTTTCATTGCTACTATGTTATGCAGACCTACGTACAGGTCCATTTATTACTACTATCTTACTGACCTACGTGCAGGTCCATGCTTGCTATGCAATCATTGCTCATTGCTTACGCAAGCCATTGCTTCATGCCTACTGCCGTCCCCTCAGCTTCAGCTTCTGGGACTCTACTGCACTCAATTCTGCATTTGACCTTGAAAGATCTGAGCACTCAATGCTCATTATGATCTCATCACGCTGTGCTCATTCAGCTAGCCAACTTTTCAGCTCTCAGTCAATTTCTGGGGCATGACGGCCATTCTATTCTGGTGCAGGGTTCCTGCAGCTGACAGTCTCGCTCTGCATTTAGTCCGCATCTTAAGCATGTCCAACTTGGGGTGGAATCCTTCTCACCTGGCCCACAGCTGCAAATGTCCTTGCCCCGAGCTTGGCTTTAGCTACCTGCTATGCGACAGCAACTCCTAGTGTACAATTTAAGACTAGCGGTGAAGGGTGGTTACGACAATCTACTTTGGCTCTAGTGTTCCACTATAATGGTTAGCCATTGACTTTTGTGGTTTACCTAGCAAGGCTCCTTCACCGCATTCTCCCTTATGACTGCCTCTGGTTCACCTGGTTTGAGTTTAGGGTGGGTAGGCCAGGTGAGTGCCTCAGCAGTTGTTACTCTCCTCCTCCACCTTGGTTGCACATATTGTTGCAGAGTTTTCTCGCAACCTTCCATGGCATTCCCACTAGAGGGTTTAAGTGAGAGCCTTCCTCCAAATTGGAATATTTTCCACCTCCCTGTAATTGGGTTTTCCAAACTGCAGCTGCAGAGCTGTCACAAAATAAACTATCCCAAGCCTGGAGGGAAGGTGATCTAGGCGTTGGATCCCCAGAGATCTCCTCCTCATAGGATTTTTTTATCTCCTCTGTTGCCTCAGATCATAACTGTTAGTTAGCACAGTGGTGTCCCCTAGTTCCTTTAGGTAGGTTACGCTGTTGGATGGAGGTGAAGGATGTCCTGCCATTCCCTCTGTCCTTAAAGGATCCCCTCATTCTCAAAGCAATCCATCAGTATCATGCTACGCAAGCCTGGGCATTTCATTACATTGCCAAACTGAGCATCTCATTACATTATCAAACTGCCTATGCTTCTCTACTACTGTGTTACAGTTACTGTTCCTACGACACAGTTACTGCTTGCTCATAAGTTTTGTGTCACCTCCTTCTTTGGGATATGATTGTATTATATTTCTTTTGGGGATTCCTAGGGTACCTTTAGCCATGGGAATCATCCCGTGGCACCTCTAGGGGTGGAACTCTCTCTGAGGGTTCCTAGGCTTTCGTACCCATACGGGGTGATAATTCCTCTGGAATAGAGAGTGCAAACAGCCAAAACCAAACTAACACAGTTGCACAAGCATAACACTATACTGGCTGTGCAGGACATTGAATTGGAAAGGCTATGCCTGGATTTCAATGGCCAAGCAGCTAGCCACTCCCACTTCCTGTGCTGTATAAGCAGTTCCTCTCAGCCTCATTGTGAAGCACTTTTTGGTTGCCCCACCATCCTCCCCTCCTCCTCCAGTGGCAGCACTCTCTCCTTAGTGGGATTCCTAAGGTACCTTTAGCCATGGGAATCATTTCATATCACCTTTAGGGGGTAGAACCCTCTCTGAGGATTCCTTACCTTTTGTACATCTTCAGGGTGGTAATTCCTCTGGAATAGAGAGTGTGAACAGCCAAAACCAAACTAACACAGTTCCACAAGCATAACACTATACTTGCTGTGCAAGACATTGAAGGAATTTTATTACACCCCTCCACCACTGTTTTCATGAAGTAGCATTTCTTACTGCAATGTCCATTTTGTACCTTCTCCCTCCAGCTTGAATGCTGTTTCTCAGTTTGAAAAAACTAACTTGCTCTCTCCACTCTGTTGAACCCTTTCATGCACTTGAAATTCTCTATCATGTCTGCCCTCTCCTTGCTGTCCTCCAGTGAGTTCCTGATGAGACTTATCAGTGTCTCCTCATGTCTTGCCCTGCTGACTTTGGATCATCTTTGTGACCCTTTGTTGCACTGTTTCTAACCACTTGATGACATTCTATTGGAATAAATTGCTGCAACTGTTCAAAAGGTACTGCAAATGGAAGCTTTAATGAAAGCATGTCTGTGTAATACTAAACATTATGAAGAAAATATACAAGGTTGAACAGTGGCACAAAAGTGAATGAATCAAATAGATTTCTTTGACTGGGTGACCAAAGTAGTAGATCAGGGAGGGGCTGTGCACATGGCCTACCTGGACTTTAGCAAGGCATTTGACATAGTCCCACATAAAAGATTAATATACAAGTTAGCCAGCCTTGGAGTGCATCCTAAGATGGTAGTCTGGGTAAAGAACTGGCTGGAGAACAAGACACAGAGGGTAACAGTAAACAGAGTCCACTCTGAAGAAAGGGGGGTTACTAGTGGGGTACCGCAGGGTTCAGTACTAGGACTGGTCCTCTTCAATGTCCTTATAAGTGACATTGCAGAGGGACTGGAAGGAAAAATATGTCTCTTTACAGATGACACAATGATCTGCAACAAGGTTGATACACAGGGTGGGGTGGAAAGGATGAGAAGGGACTTGGAAAGATTAGAGGAATGGTCAAATGTATGGCAGCTTAGATTCAATGCAAAGAAGTGCAAAGTAATGTGCCTGGGAAACAAAAACCCAGGGGAAGAGTACACAATGGGGGTGAGATACTAACAACAACAAAAATGGAAAGGAACCTGGGATAGTCATATCAGATGACCTAAAGGTGGGCAATCAATGTGAGAGGGCAGTAAGGAGAGCTGGGGGATACTGGAATGCATAGGGAGAGGCATCACCAGTAGAAAACAGGAAGTTGTTATCCCTCTTTGCAGACAGCTGGTGAGACCCCATCTGGAGTACTGTGTGTAGTTCTGGAGACCCAATCTTCACAAAGACATAGATGGAGACAGTCCAGAGGAGGGCAACTAAAATGGTGCAGGGACTGAAGCAGAAGACATATGAAGAGAGACTTAAGGAGCTTAATATGTATACCCTCGAGGAAAAGGGGGGGACATGATAGAAACTTTCAAGTACCTCAAGGGAATCAACAAAGTTCAAGAGGGCAGCATCTTTCAGAAAAAGAGGTGTGCAAGAACAAGGGGGCATAATTCAAAGACAGAGGGGGGATGGCTCAGAGGTAATGTGAGGAAGTATTTTTTCACAGAGACAGTTGTGGATGCATGGAATGGCCTTCCTGAGGAGGTTGTGGAGTCAAAAACAGTGGAGGAATTCAAGAATGCATGGGACAGTCATAAGGCAATTCTACGGGGTGGGGGTAGGAGGAAGTAGGCTGTTGGTTAACTAGGATCGGCAGCTTATCCATTAAGTAGGGAAATGGGCAGACTGGGTGGGCCAAGCAATCCTTATCTGCCATCGAATTCAATGTTTCTATGTTAGGTCTTGTGCCATTTTGGTTGTTTGGAAAATTCCAGCCTGTTGAGCACATGCCCATTCATGTCACTGGGCTAGATTTCAAACTTCTTTGTCCGATTTTAAGATTTATTGCATGTGGTCCAACCTTTCACTCACAACCCCCAGCACACATGCTACCACTTTAAATATGGCTTATGAGGTCCCTGAGCCTTTTTTCTTGGTGTTGATGTGGAAGGGACAAGAAAAAAACACATCTTGATATAGGTGTTGCATAAAAGCCATATTTTCAGCAGCAAAAGAAAGAGTTTGTGAGTGTACTGCAAGCTGAGAATAAACATTTTAAATATCTGGGCCAGCATATATAGCAAATACACTTGGCACAATCCACTTTGGAGAAATCTTTTCTCATATATTTAACCCAACTGGACCAAAAAATAAATTCCACCAGCAGCTTAATCTGGTTCCATTTCAGTTGGCTGCATCTATATCCTTCCTCCCCGAGACAAGGCTGACAATAGGCTCTATTGTCTAGCCCTCCTTTCTTTGTTAACAAAAACTAAATTAATAAATAAAGCACTGTGACTGACAGTGCTTAAAAACTACCTCTGGGTCTTCTGTACTACAAGACTGCATTTATACTTCCATCAGCACTGATCAAAATCACATATAGGAATTTCTTGGCATGTGAACACTAGGGTCATAACACATTTAGCCTGTTGTATTTGGACAACAGAAACCAGGCAATGCCGGATGTCTAGTATTCAGTTGTGGTTTCACAAGAAGCAGCATTAAGAAGTGAAGTATTAAATATTGTGTTATACAGTATGTTGGAGAAAAACCACATGTCTACCAGAATTAATGGTAGACTGTCACTGTGGTAATTTGAGGTTTGTTTGGGTTGATAAGTGCTCATGTATTCAACAAAACTAACCAAGCAGTGAAATGGTTTAACAAACTAAAACAGTATTTTTATTATATAACTACCTACAAAATTCAACGTAATATCAACCTGCCTCATCTACCAAGAGAGCAACAAAAAAGTGCCCTTGTGAGATCAAAGTTAAAAATATAAATGACTACTTGGTAGTAATATGCAAATTTTTTTTTTTTTTTTTTTCGATTTTCTATTCTTTTTCTGGGCCAAGCCCCCTAACCTCATGAATAGTCTCACCTAGGCCATGGTACCCGACCCTTACTCTGGGAAGCCACCCTGGAGTGGAGCCGCTGAAGCGGAACTGTCGTGGCTGAAGGGTCGGGCACCGTGCCTGGCTCATACATGGGGGCTAGCAATTTTCCTTTAGTTAGAGTCCCTTTTGGAGCTAGGATGTGCAATGACACAAGGGTGAGTGCATCTGTCCTAGCTCCACTCCATGTCTAGGTGTGGCATGCTTTGTCCCCAGCCTCTGCTAGAGGGCCATTGATGCCAGCACTCTAGAGTCTCCCCACCCAGGAGAAGGAGAGCAGTCCTCCAGATGCTCGATCCTTCTCCTCCCCTGCTGACCCTCAATGACCGTGCTTGTTCCCGAACATAGGTCACCAGCGTGGCGCAAGGTGTGACGTCCAGCACCTCAACCCTCAGTGCCACTGGGCCGGGCGTAACATGCTAATTCTGCTTTTGTGATTTGTCTGTCTGTTTGTTTGTTTGTTTATTTTTTCCAGTCCTCAGATTTATGTCAAGATTCTCAACTATAATTCAGATATTTGCCTATCTTGAAAGGCCAGTTTAGATCAGTGAAGAATATAAATACATACTGTAGAAGGAAGCTTCAGTATGAATTCTGCTCCCTGCTCTGCAGTTTGCTGAACAATATCTACTTGTGGAAAAGTAAAGCTAAAAGAATAAAGACTTTCTTTGTGTTTGTCATTTGCCACAAGACTAAGTTTTCTGATTGATAACAAAGGAAATTGTGGCTGTTAGTAAATGTATGTATATGGGTCTTTGGAATGAATCAGTGCCAACATTATCTTTTAATCTAAATGCCATGATTAAAAGGAATGTGCAGTGTGACAAAATCTTGTCAGTATGTCAGATTTGGAACCTTATGCAATCTAAAACCCAAGTGTCTGCCCAAGTGTTATTAGGGTTAGCAGCAGTAAGCATGGTATTATTTTGGTGTTAGGCACATATCCAAAGAAAACCAGAAAGAGTAATTCATCACTGGAGCCTCATCTACTAGAGCAGCAGACATTTACTATGTGTGTCTCTTTTTTGCTTTGTGCATGTTGCTTTTACCTCTCTGAATAATTTCATTTAAAAAAAGGTATTAAAGATAGGCCAGGCCAGTATTCATTGGCTCTAGAAAACCTGGGGTTCACGTGCAATCCTTGGATTTCTACTCTTGATCTGGCTGGGTGCCAAACAGGCCATGGAGGGTGGTGATGATCAACTCCTAGGGAAGGTGGGCATTAATTATTTGCTGTGACCAACCAACAAATGCCTTTGGTGGGGACTTTGAAGGCAGCCACTCACCTGCCCTTCTGGCAACTAGAAGGTTGTAGCAATTGGGGGTAACTGTGGAGGCCTGAGACAGGGGAAGTAAATTGGGGGACAAATTGAATTATTTTAGCAAAATATGAGTAATAATATATACAGCACTGCATATTTAATGTCCAATGATGAGCCTGATTTTCCCAAGCTATTTTCAAAATAAGTGCTAGCTTTCTAGCTCATTGTGGAGGAATATTTGTCAAAAATGATTAAAAGGACTGTACGGACAGATATGCCTGCACAGTCTGTAGGTATACCATCTTCAGATGAGAAAAGTCAGGAAACTTTACTTAGTGAAATTTTTCACAGTGTTTCATGCTTTCACAGCAAAGTGACACTTTGCTTAGTTAATTGCCTGGTAAAGTGCTCACATCACCAGGCGAGTAATCTTTCACTGATGATGTCAGCATTTTGCCAGATGAAGACTACTCATAGTAGTGGTGTTACTTAAAAAAAGTTAAACTTTAAAGCAAAAAGTCCCCATCCCACCCACATAGAGCAACTGTAAGTTCTCCCTACCACCAGAGCTGAGTATGGTGTAATACACAAAGCTTCATAGCACCCATACCTGCTCCCCAGAGTCCTTGTGAAGTTTCAGTTATTTATTTGATTATTTCACACTTCCCCCACTCATGTTGATTTACCACACCACCATCTGACCTAGTCCACCCCTTCTTCCTCCGACAGCCCCAAAAGGATAGAACTTAGTCATCAAGGTGGTGCTGAACCTGTAAATAGAACAACTGTCCCTGCTGCAGTGATCTGCCTCACTGTTCATCAGCTCTACCATCAGTGAGTAAAACCACGACTTGCCCTTTAGTAACATCTGATTGGTCACAGTAGTTAGCCAATCAGGTGTTACTAAAAGACACATCACTGGTTTAATTCACTGATGTTGGAGCCAGTAAACTGGAAGGTGTGGCTTTCTATTCTACAGGTTAAGCATCACCTTGATCACTTTAAGTTGGATCCTTTGGAGATCAGTGGGGGGAGGAAGGTGGTGCAGTGCCAAAGGATCGTAGAATGGCGGGTCAGGTTGTAATTTTATTTGGTCAGGTGGCTGGGGCAGGTGGGTGGCAGGGAATAATATATAAACTTGGACTGCAGAAGGGTGAGATAGTCAGATAAATAATTAAAACTTTGCTGGGACTGAGAGGGAGGAGGGAGATATGGGTGCTACAAGGGTGGGGGTGGGGGTTATTGCTGTATACTCTGGACTAAGGGTGAGTGAATGTGGAACTTGGCAACTTTGGTTTGACTTTGATTCAGACCCCCTGTTTTAGGAGAAGCATCAACACTTTGACCAAAGGCACATTGGATGATGGCATTGGGTTTAGCAGTTTGCCAATAAGGGTGATTGTCACAACGTAACCACCCATTGCCAAACCCAGTCAATTCAAGCCACTTCCACCCTCTCCTAGTCTTCCAGTCACACTTACAAAACAACTCAGCCAGCAACTGGGCACAGTGCAGGAGCCAGAATTTTTTTTTAATAAAAAATGCGTGCAGAAGGAGGAGGGTGGGAAATTTATTTATTTATTTAGCTTTTGTTGACCGGGTAAGTGCACTAGACAAATCCTGCCTATTTTCAGGCACGACCCGGGGAGGGGGATACAGATGAATGCCAACTGACCTTGAACCAGATTAAGCTGTTGGTGGTATTTTTTTAGTGAATGAGGGAAATCTGGCCAGGACACCAGGGAAATTCCCCTACTGGCTGCTGGTCAGTGGCTGGTGGGGAGTCTTGCTGACGTCACATCTCGCAATGGCAGACGATTCCGAGGTCGGGATGGAGGAGGAGGTGGACAGGAATATGCTATTAAGTGAAGACCAGGGTTGCATCCGAGGGAGTGACTCTAAGCCAGAAGTGTTTAAAAAAACAGCGGATATTGTATCGCCAAATGATACTCACGAGCCTCAGCGAGATGACATGGTTTCTGTTCCAGATTCCTCTATTGTGCTTTCTTCATCTTTAAAGGATTCAGGCGCTCGGGAGGTTTGTGCTCCTTTATCTGAGCAGCAGGAACCAATATTGCAGGAGGATGTTTCCGTGAGGGCTATGTGCCACGCTGGACCAAGCACGTCGCATTTAGTGCGTTGGCAATTCAGGCTGCAGGAAAGAGGACCTGGAAGCAGTACATCGGAATGGTCAGAGGAGGTTGCACTCATGGAGGCTGGTTGGAAGCGTTCGGAGTCGGGAGATTGGGAACCTGATTTGTCGTGGACTCCGTCCTTAGGTACCAAAAACTTTGATCCTCTCACTGTACTTCCTAAGCAACCTCTGTATTATCTGCTTTAGGGAAGGTGGGAAGCGCTGGCGAATGATGAGACTCTTATAGGCAGTACTTCAGCTACTTGCATGCCTGCCACTCATTCTTTAAGCCAGAACCTAAACCCCGATGTCTGACTTGTTTAAATCTAAACTGGAACAAGCCCTAAATCGTAATGCTGTCCGTTTGAAGTACAGAGGTGGCAAAGGAACATCCTGATAGATACTATGTATTTAAACAACTTTTGAAAACCACAATGGGTTTCTGTGCAAAAGACATTTATGCTCTCATACATATCTCAGGAAGACTCATTTGATATCAGTTTTCAAGCGACTGCCCTTATGGATAAATTTTGGGACAAATATGCAAACCAAAAAATCACCCTTCATGGCTACCTTTTTAATACCTTTAACTAGACCTTTAATTAGGTTTGTCACAATCATGTTCAGGACTGAGGTGTCAATGTTAGTGATATTTATCGTTGGTTGCAATCTAAATGTAGTAGGTCCTCCTGAAGCACTTTTGGATATTGAGGGCATTTAGGACGGGAGGATGGAAATTTAAAGTAAAGCTATTACAAGTTAATTCTGAAATTGCTCACCTACCTAATAGTTTTTCTTGGGAAAGATAGGGGTATGTTTTATGGTGGACAACCAAGGCATGTTATAAATGTGGGGACAGAACACATATCAGTAGTGTTTGTGACACGATGAAATATCCATTGTGTGGGGGTTGGACATTCAGTAGACATGTCACAATATTTTCAGTGTAATCTTTGCGATGAAATGGACACGCTTCCATCAGTGCCCTTGGGCTAGACATAATAGTTCGGATGGGTTAGATCATGATGGTCTACTTCGTAAAGCCCAATCTAAACTTCAGAATTTTCATGGGAATGCTTCCCCTCATCCCCCACGACAAGAGCCTGTTTTGGCCCCCTTAGTACCAGATACACTCAAAGCAGCACCACCTGTTGTTAATGACCTTCAAGTTACTTCAGAAAAGGTCCCTCCACAATTAGGAGATAAGCAGGCCTCTGCTCCTTCTATGCCACCGCCTTTTGAGATTGTAAAAAGCAGGAGGTTTACTAGGGCATCATTAAAACAAGCTCCAACCTGTCCGTTGGTAACTGAGAATTTTTTTTCACCCCTTCAAGATGAAGTCAGGGATTCGGATTTAGAATCTGAAGCTTCTCATCTCTCAGAAATTGTGACTGATGAAGAAGAAAGCAGGTCCACGGAACTTGCAAAGGATAAAAAAGGAAAAAAAGGAAAAAAAAAGAAAAGTCAGTCAAAAAAATAGTATTTAAATGATTCAATGGCTTCCTTGAAATTTGCCTCCTTTAATGTATGGAGCCTGAAAATATTCCATAGGCAGATATCTATCTTTTCACATCTCACATCGTTACAACTAGATGTAATTTTTTTGCAGGAAACTAGGCTATCATCTCTTTCTGAAGTAAAAAGGTTACAAAGACAATGGACTAGCGGACCATCTTTTTGGTCCTTTGGGTCAGAAGTTGCAGATGGGGCGGCTATCTTATTTGGAAATCTATCTTTTAAAATATCTCGAGTTATTGATTTGTCACCTGGTAGAGCTCTTATTCTGGACTGTTTGTGGGGAGATTATTTTTTTCGCTTTGTCAACATCTATGGTCCACAAATTAAAACAGGCCGTATAAATTTATTTAAGGAAATAAAACCTTATCTTTTTACAAAAAAGCATTTAGTATGGGGAGGGGACTTTAATTGTTCTCTTGATCACCAGATTCGGAAACTGGTGGGAAAAAAGGTTTATTGTGATTCTAATGCCCTTTTGGAAACAGTGAAGGATGTTAAACTCACGGATGCCTTTTGAAGTTTGCATCCACAAGGTGGTGAAACCTATCATAGGCATACTTTTGCGACCAGGATTGACATGTTTTTTATTTCATATTATTTTCGGATTTTATCTTGCACTGTGTTTCCTTCAGAATTTTCAGACCATCATATATTACTCTGTACCTTATCATTACGACACCTTCCACCTAGATTATACTCCTTAATACAACGGTGGAGGTTAAATACTTCCTTTTTATCTGATTCGGCCTACTTTTCTAAATTGGAATTTTTTTTAGCTGCGAAATTCTCTACTTTAGGTTTTTTCTCTTCCTCTTATGAGTGGTGGAAACATGTTAAATCTGACATTAAACACTTGTTTCAAACATAGGGCAAGAGCAAAGTTGATGAGAATTATAGGAAATACCTGGTTCATAGAAATCAATTATATAGGCTAATGTCACTTCCCCCCAAAAAACATGATTTGTTTCTCTCTCAAATAAAAGAAATAAAACAACAAATGAGAAAGTATCAATATAGTAGAGCTAAGTCTTTAGATCTTGAATTTCGTTTAATATAAAAATTCTCCCATGGCGATCCTTTTCAAGCTTGTAAAAGCACATTTAACGGAGACCCTAATGACAGGTTTGTTTAATTCGAATGATGAAATTATTACTTGGATGTGGGTATGTTGAACATTGTTCAGAATTATGTTCGGACTTGTTTTCATCCCACAAGTACTATCTCACAGTTCTTTTCCAGGTTCTATACTTTCTACTCTCCTAGCATTTCAGGTGATCTTGTTAAGTCATTAATAAAACCCATCTCATCCCAGGAGGTAGTTGAGGTCATTAAACAATTAAACACTGGATCTTCTCCTGGGATAGATGGAATTCCTAATGAATTTTACAAAAAATGTATAGTTTATATGGGTTTTTTTCTTCCTTTGGTGTTTAATTCTTATTTGTCATCTGGGATTTCTTGTATGGATTTCACTATGTCTATAATGACCTTTATTCATAAAAAAGGAGATAAAGCAATCCTTTCAAATTGGAGGCCGATTTGTTTATTGAATAGTGATTATAAAATTTTATCGAAAATTCTGCACAATAGGTTGGAGAAATTAGCTGACGTTTTAATTCATCCTGCACAAACCTGTGCTATAAAAAATAGAAAAATTCAACATAACCTTTATTTAATTAGAGATCTTTTTGCTAGCTGGTCTAGTTTTCATGCGTCTGAATTGGTTGCTGCTTTATATCAGTCTAAGGCCTTTAACGCTGTTAGGCATTCCTATTTATATTTTGTTCTATCTGCCTATGGAATCCCTGATATTTTTGTACAGTGGATCTCTCAATTATATGATTCTGCAGTTACTGTTCCAATAGTTAATGGTTTGATGGGTGAAAGGGTTAGAATTTCTAGAGGCGTTAGCAGGGATGTCCTTTAAGTCCTTTATTATACACCTTCACTTTAGACCCTATTATTCGACATATTATACATGATGTCTCCATAAAAGGGCTTGCTCCCTTGCCCCATTTAGAGACAGTAAAGGTAACTGCCTTTGCGGATGATGTTACGCTTCTTTTAGCAGATACATTTTCTTTACGAAAAGCATTGGAGTTTTTTTTTTCTCTTTGGTCAATATTCTGGGGCTTCTCTCAACATTCAAAAAAGCTTTGTGTTGCAATTGGGAAGCATTGTTCCTAATTTATCTGATTGCTTTGGTATTTCCTTAGTGACTGGGCCTCAAAAAATCTTGGGCGTCTGGTTTGGGGTGGAACAAATGGAGGTTTATAATTGGGAAAAGCGGATAAAAATTGGAGAGCTTAAAATTAATCAGTGGAAACATTGGAAGCTTGGAAAAAAAAAGGGTATTGATCATTAAGAAATTCTTATTGCCCATTTTTCTTTATTTAAGCCATCTTTTTCCCCCTTCTTTTGCCCTAGAGACTAGGATATACAGCATTTTTTTTCAGATGCTCTGGGGAAACAGGCTCAACCCAGTGAAAAGGGAGTATACGTATCTTAAATATAGAGATGGTGGTTTACATATGGTTAATCCTCTCATTTTTTTCATTCTATTTTTTTATTTTCTTCTTTCCCATTTATTTGGCAGGAACCTTCTTTACCATGGCATTTTTGGACCAAATCCTTATGGCATAAATATTTTTTTAGATGGTCTCTTTTTCCACCCAGGATTTTACTGTCAGATGACATTCCAAAGTATGGTCTTTCGACTCTTAAAAAGATTATTCCAATGGCAGATTCCACTGCAAAAATTACTTTCACTAACTAGAAATCCTTTCCATGATTATATTGTTTATGATTTACAAAGGTAATCTTACTTTTTCCTCTTTGCTCTCCACGAATATGAAATATCACTCAATAAGTTAATTGATAATAGGATTCCTGTTAAGACCTGGGATATTATTTGGATCTCTATTCATGGTCGATTGGGAGTGAGAGAAACCTGAAATATAAACCAGTGACTGACCGTATTGTTTAAAGCATGAATGTATCGCTGAAGAAGAAAGTCAGTCCCATTTTTTATTGACTGCCCAGATAGTCAAAGATTTTGGGATTTTGCAGCTTTACACTGGAATTTGTCCCTTTACGGTCTATACTTATACTACTTTAGTATTGGGTGACTATTCGGTAGATGCGAGCAGTATCATAGGAGTACATTGAATGTTTTCTTTGCCCTTCTACAATATTTTTTATGGCAAGCACGTTGTCATTTTGTGTTACAGCAACTTATTACAGAGTTTTCCTCAATTGTATCTGCTGTTGATTCTGAATCACATGTACTTCGTTTACAGGATGAGAAGAAATACTCCAGATCTTATGTTACCTATTTATGGAATCATTTTCCATTTGTTTGATTTTTTTTCATGTTTTTGTATAATTTTCTTTTCTCATTTGCTTGTATACGGAAATTTTGTTTTATGTGATGTTGTGTTTTTTTGTTTAATAAAATCTCCCCTACTCTTTTCGATAAGTGCCATGGGATCTTTAACATCCACCTGAACTACCACCAATCCAGGCAGATGGGACCTCGGTTTAATGTCTCATCTGAAAGACGGCACCTCAGAAATGCAGCACCCCTCTCATACTGCATTACAGTGTCGGTACTGGGATATTAACCCAAGTGCCAGATGTGGGAACTGAACCCACAGCCCTCTGATCTCCCGGCCTCAGAAGCGAGTGTGCTACCTACTGAGCCACTGACACTGCTGAAATGACAGGGTTGGGAGAAGTTGCAGTCATGGGACAAGTGCTGTCCACCTGGAAAGGGCTAAAGTGTTTTTTTAATTAACTGGCTGAAGATCGATGTGATCCTGAAGTGACTCAAATGCTTGACTGGGCTGAACTGAAGGAAAGAGTGCTGAATTTCAGCACGATCTCTGAACACATATTCCACATGTGCTTATCTGTACTTAGGCCTGGGGGATGAGTGAGTTGCTCTACATGGGTGAGATGAGTTTCTGGTTTAAATTAATAAAAAAAAAAAAGATATTAATTTGCAACATGCGATGTGTGAGGTTTCCAACTTCACACCAACTTTTTGCTGGTAAAGTTTGACTTTGCAGCATCTCTAGTACTAACTACAGTTGTGCAGTTTAAATTCAGTTGTTCCCCAACTGGAGCATGGAAATACTGCAGAAAGGATGAGGTCTTCAAAAGAGTCAGTCCTGGATGAAAATGAATGCTGCTCCTACATCTGCATCTAGCCCATTGCAGCTGAGCAGCCCTGCTGCTATTTCTCAAAAGATGCATCCAGCTGTGATAAAAAGTAACAATTTCTGCAAAGAAATGATGTCAATGTGGTATGTATGGGTGCAAAATCTAGTTCACAGACTAAGTAATGATTTAACAGTTTGGACAAATGTTATGTCAGATAAGGGAAGAGGCCAATGAATGAGAGCTGACAAAACCTACATTCAGCATGAAAAATAAAAAAAATTAAGGAGACTTGGAAAGAGTAAGGGAAAATGAAGGAAAAGGCACCAGGGATCAGGAGAAAAGACAGATAGGGTCTGCTTCAATGCCAGAAGTCTGGTAAATAACATTAGTGAGTTCTAGGCAATGGTGGCAGACACTGAGATGGACCTAGAAGCCATCACAGAAACACGGGCCACAGAGAATAATGATTGGGACCCGACAGTCCAAGGTTACACCATGTTTAGGCATGATAGATGAAAAGGTAAAGGAGGAGGCATAGCCCTATATGACAGGGAAGGCACAGAGGCAGTGGAGGATGGAAACATCAGGTGTGGTAATGGGAAACAGAATCACTAAGGGTTCAGCTCATGGCATCCTCAGGCAAGAAACTGCAGAGAGGGGTGATCTGTAGACCTCCAGGACAGGGAAGAAAGAGAGAGATAAGGAGCTAGGGGTAGAACTCAAAAGGGGGTGGCAAAGGGGGAGAAGGTGGTGGTGGTGGGAGGTCCAAATCTGCCAGATTTTAGTTAGGTCATTCCAGTTGCCAGGAGCTCCAGAAGTCAGGCCCTGCTGAATACAATCCAGGACTGTGTGCAGGTGCAGCTGGTTAAGAACTAACTAGGCAGGATGCTTGATGTGGTGCTCACCAATTTGGAAGTGGTGAGAAGAGTGAAGATAGGGGAGCCACATGGGTCCAGCAACCATAACTCTATATGGTTCGACCTGGCCCTTGGGACAAGTAAGCCCTCATCAATGGCTGAAGTCCTAGATTTCAGAAGTGGAAACTTTAATCAAATGTGAGAGTAGGCACAGGACAAGCTAGTTGGAATTGACAGCATTGGGGATATGGAGGGAAATGGGGGGATCAAAGGGGCCATTCTCAAGGTAACAAAATCTTGCATGAGAATGGTAATCAAAAGAAACAGGTACAAGAGTCCAATATGGTTCTCTGGAAAGGTCTTGGAAGCAGTGAGAGCCAAAAAGAATGTCTTCACAAGGTACAAGGAAAAGCAAGGGAAGGAAGAATGGGTAGATTTCCAAACGAGAACAAGGGAAACCAAGGGGGTGTTCAGAGAAGCAAAGCAAACACAAAGCTATGTATTGCAGAGGGGGTTAAGAGAGGGTGAAAACAATTATTTAGATATATTAGGGAAAAAGAAAGAAGGGAGGAGAAATTGTTAAGCTAACAGAAGGAGGTAAGGTAATTGAGGAGGAAGGGCAGAAATCAATCATTCTTAATGACTACTTCTGCTCTGTATTCTCAAGGGAGACAGAGAGACTTTGCCAGAAAGTGGCATTAAGGCAACTGTAAGAGGGATCTCTGATAAGTAGCAGCAAGTATTTGTCAGAGAAAGTATTCAGAAAGGGCTAGCAGCCCTAAGATAGATAAGGCCCAGGGGCCAGAAGGGATGCATCTGAAGGTGCTCAAGGAATTGGTAATGGAACTAAATGAACCCCTGATAGGACTAGTCAATGGCTTAGTTGAGACAGGGGTAGTTCCAAAACACTAGCGGGTAACAGACATAGTCACTCTTCATAACGGGGGGCCAGGAGCAATCACGTAAGTACATACCTGTCAGTCTTACTTTTATTGTGGGTAAACTGATGGATACACTAGTCAAAGAGGACCTCATGGACTACCTGGAGAGCAATGGACTCCAGGATAGTAAACAGCACAAGTTTATAGCAGGGAGGTCTTGTCAGACTAACCTGGCAGCATTTTGTGACTGGGTAACAAGGGTAGTGGATAAGGCCATGCTGTAGATTTACTCTACCTCTGTTTCAGCTAGGCTTTTGACTCAGTGCCTCATAAAAGGTTGCTTAAGAAGCTAGAAGATCATTGTGCAGTGAAAGAAACAGATGGGTGAGAAACTGGTTGAATGGAAGACAGCAGAGGGTTGTGGTTAATGGAGTCAAATCAGAAGAGACAATCACCATTCGGGTTCCACAAGGATCAGTCCTGGTCCAGTCCTTTTCAGTATGTACATCAGTAACATGAGAGAAGGAATCCAGGGAAAGATGTGTCTCTTCACAGATGACACTAAGCTCTGTGGCAAGGCAGACAGCAAGGAGGGGGTTAGCAGATGCAAAGAGAGTTGCAAAGGCTAGAGTGGCAGTCAAAAGTTTGGCAGTTGAAATTCAATGCCAAAAAGTGCTGAAAAGAGAGATTAAGTTTCACATGACCTCTGAGGAATGAGACCTATGGATCATCATCAGTGTCACCCTGAAACAATCAAGCCAGTGTAACAAGGTCTATAGTAAGGCAAACAAGATACTGGGGCATATAGGATGGGGTACTGACATCAGAAGGAAGGTGGTATTACTGTCTCTGTATAGCTCACTGCTGTGGCCCAAACAGGAGTATTGTGCCCAGTTCTGGAGTCCTCACCTAAGGAAAGATAATGGCAGGCTGGAGGCAGTGCAACATTGTGTGACCAAAATTATTCAGTGCCAGCAGGGCAGATCTTACAAGGATCAGCTCAAGGCACTGAACTTGTATTTACTGGAGGCCAGACAGGAGAGGGGACATATGATAAAGACCTTCAAATTCCTCAAAGGAATGAACAAGGTAAACTGTAAGGAACTCTGCAACATAAGTAGTAGATCAAGAACATGGGGGCATAAGCGGAAACTGATGGGGGTAGGTTCAAGAGGGAAGTGAATAAGGTTTATTTTACAGAAAGGGTGGTGGAGCTGTGCAACAATTTGCCAGCTGATGTGGTGGATGGCAAAACTATCGATAGTTTCAAACATGGCTGGGACAGAGTGTAGGGTTTAGTGGTTGCTCAGAGGGGTAGAGGTGGGGCAGGGAATGTGGGGGTGGATAGTGTGGGTTAGAGCCCTTTAAGGACAATAGACCCTGAATTTATTGAGGTGTTATGGCCAGACACGATGGACCAATGGTCTTTTTCTGCCATCATTTTCTGTTTCTATGTTTATCTTTAATCCTTGTGGATCTGTTTGAACAGAGTCCCCCCCCAATCTTTTCTTCATAACGTGCCTCCTCCAATGTGGAAATCTTTGCCCTTTGGGTTTTTTCTCATGAAGCTCATATTCACTGTGAAGCATTTAAAATTCATTCAAAAAATGGTTAACCAGGTAAATATAGTTTGACTGTAAGATAAACATTAAAACTGGAGATTGCATATTGTTGAGGGGGTTGGTGCTTAAAAATGGCAATACAGCCAGTACTGATATGAAATGTCTTCATGGTTTCATGGTTCCATGTCATAATAGCGATCGCAAAAGATCGCTATAACGACGAGTGTATATCGCCAAAAAGCAATTCAGCGATATACATAATGCATGACCTACATCGGCCAGTACTATATCAATGTTTATGTGGAGGCTGCACTCCCCCATCACCATCACCCCTACTGAAGGATTATCCAACTTCAGGAGGCATGTCAGGGACAGGGAGAGCCTCAGAAAAAAAAACAAGAGCCTCAGGTAGTGGCAAATATTTCTCCCCGTCCTGTCCCCAGATCCTCCTATACTGTAGCCTGCCACCCTCACCACCACACCACACTGGCTGGGCTTGGCAGCACCAGGAACACTGCCCCACAGAAACCCTCTATTGTATCCCTCCCCTTCCCCTCACTATTTCTGCCTTCTGGTCACCCTTCTGCATGGTTTCCTTCGACCAGGTTGCTACCCTTGTGAGGTATCCTTACTCATTTCAGCGAATATGACTGTCTCATTAAGTGAGTCGCTCACTAGTAGTAAGCCCTATTGACTGATACCATCTTGATTCATGATCACAGAAATATGGCCATCAACCTTTTAAATATACTGTATGTCTTTTATCATATTTGTACAAAAAACCTGGAACAGCAAAATAATTATATCAATGCCAAAACAAAAAACATGTTTCTCAGACAGTGTTAATATTGTAAGATGCTTGTTGCTTGATTTTTGGTCAGCCCCTTAAGTCACACAAGAACTTGTTTGAAGGTAAACATGTGTGGGTCTTTTGCACCTGAAAACATATTCCCATGTGCAAATGATTATGACAGAGTCATCTAAATAATGATGATTCAAAACATTTTAAATTTTTGGTGGGAGGACTGGAAAGTGGCGTAGATAGTAAATGAAACAGAATTGTCTTGTCTAACTTGTTTTAAATGTGAACACTCCGGTTTGAATCCCACAGTTGGTTTGAGTCCCAGAACTACCACCTACACACCACGTGACACTCAACAAGTCCTAACAATTCTGTGCCCAGCCTCTTTAAGTCCCCCAAACTAGTCTCTCTACTGTCTAAATCTTCGTGTACACCAAGTGCAGCAATATCCTGTCCCTTCCCTCTTCTTCATTCTTAAGTACTTTGGGATATGGTTTGCATGAAAGGTACCATATAAAGCCAAATGATTTCCTTAAAATCAATCTGAGAAGTAATTTTAGAACAATCAAATCACATTTACTGCTTTGTTAGAAATGACTGCCTGAGAATGCAGCCCTTACAGTCAAATCACTTTAGGGCTACTTTAAGACAAATGAGTCTGACATCAACTACAGTACTACTGGAGCAATAAGTAGTGCTAATTATATGTGGTAGGAAAATATAAATGCCACAGTAATCCATATAAAGACTGATATAACTAGTTTGTCATAACAGAGTGTCAAAATGCTGATATTACTGGCTTTGCTGAGAAATCATTCACTCTTGCTTAATAACATCTACTGTTGGAATTATTTATTGTTAGAAAATGGGTAGAAAGAGATTTCCCGGTCTCTGATTGATTGAGACTCCTGGCAAGGGGTACATTTATGTGCCAACAGAGACTGGGAACAAACAAGTTCCATGCCAAGCTGCCCTATTACATGTGAATGTCCTAATGCCCACTTTCACACCTCAGAAACCACTGACCATTAGCCATTTTTTTTGTGGAGACCACTACAATAACAAAAAAATGTCAGACTACCTAGCTGTAAACTTTGACTTGGCACCAGAAGACACCATAGAAAGGTTTTTCCCTGATGAAAACAACTGTTCTGAATGGTGACCAGCTGCTAAAAAAAATATTAAAAAAATTAAAAACACCACCTCATACTTTATAACTGCGATTACCACAGAACTCAGCATCAGAGAGTGATAAAGAGGAGATTAATAAAAAAAACACTCAGTAGGCACTCAGTGTCTTTAATCAATGGGTTACTACCAAAAATATCTTAGTTAATTGGCAAATGGATGACTATCAAAAAAATGAGACAGTAACCTCCAGTGCTTCTATATAGAATCCCAAACTGCGACCAGTCATCAGTACTCTGTATCGGATACTGCTCTCAGTCTCCTTAGCAGGTCAATTTCCTTATCCTTATGCTATATACTGACCTCAGTTCTTAAAAAGCTGTGGAAGTAGCCAGTCCAGTGGTGTGGAGGGCTGAGGTGCAGGCACCTTACCTCCTGCCACACCGATGAACCATGTTCGGTGATGCACATGGGTTGCTGGGGGTCAGCAGGGGAAGGAGAAGATCAAGCATCTGGAGAACAGCTGTCCTTTCCCGGGGAGGGTGGATTGGCATTCCCACCCAATGACTGCCACCAGGTGGAGGCCTGATGGTAGTGCTGGTTCAGGGGAGCCCAAGATGGGAGAGTGCTGCAGGACTCTGAAGCGTGTGCATGCCTCCACATGCACATGCTGGCATGCATACCCCAGCAATGGGGAAAAGGAGACAACGGAAAATGATTGGCATGGGACACATAAAACCCTGTACACCTACCTCTGTCCTGCACCTTCACCCAGTCTCCAGCCCAATCTAGATGTGGTTCTCTGGGTGAGTAGAGGATAGCCCTCCCTTTCCCAGCCCTGGCACAGGGGGCAATCCATGTGGGATCTTGGGCTTGAGGTACAGGAGAGATGAGATGCTGGACGGGAGTAGGCTGGGAGATGGTTGACAGAGAAAAAGCTATATGGAAAAAAAATGCTACAGAAGCAAGAAAAAGACATAGCTGCCCACCACCCACCAATAACAGAGGCAGATCTACAAAAGCTAAGGCACTCACCAGTTCTCTCTGCTGATATTGTACCTGATCTGGGTCAGAAGGTCTGGTTTGACCTTCAGCTGTATATGGTCAGGCATGATCGGAAAGGGCTCCAGGACCTTTGTCCTGACTCATTCTTAGTAAAAGCCAATGACACTTGCCACAAGTATGTGATATTGTCAAAATCATCTTCAAATCAACAAGGAGAACACTAGAGGATCTATGTACAAAGAATCCAGAAATCCTTTGTGTCCGGTGTGCAGCTTCTTGAAATACATAGACAAAATCCCCTGAGCGTCCTTGCTTTCTACCTCCACCCTCGAAGACACCTGCATGCTTACTTCAGCAGCTTCACTCTTTAGCTCTGATATACCAGGAAGCCATTACCAAAATTTCCTTGGTAACCTGATGCGAAATTAAGTAATGAAGCTGGACTCAGCACCAAATAGATGACCCACAGCATTCCTCCAGCTGCAGTTCAGCTTTCAGCAATGCTGGCCTACTCCTCTTGGCGCACCTCTTTAACTGGACACCAATCCAAAACCAGCCTGCAGAACTACTTTTCTGCAAGCCTAGGAAACTAGAAAACATGGAGTTCAAGCCTTGGTGATGGTCAGCTTACAGCACTACAGAAAAAAAAGCACTACCAGCTCAAGCATAACACCTGCAGTATCCACCGAGACAGTACAACAAGAAAATGCATCCAACTCAGCCAGCTCCTCAACTTACCCAGTGAATTGCACCATCAATTAACAAATTAACTTTATAACATACAGTAAGTGGTGATCTCCTTTATTAGGGCTGCAGTGGGCATAGCCCTGCAGACCTCTTGCTATGAGAAAAGGACTTGCGCATTCCTTCTGACCGAACAGCATGTTGGAGTTGATACACAGTCGCCTCTGTGTCTGAGAAGCACTCCGCTCACTATCTCTATAGACAGTTGCACTGCACTGCACTATTTTTAGTCTGTCAGCAATCACAGCAGAACACAGCACCCTCCGCTGTGTCCAAGATGGCTTCCAAACTGTTTTGTGCATGCGCAGTATGATCTGGTGGCCATATTGGTGATGGTGGACTGTGCTGTGTTCTGCTGTGACCACCGATTACCTTTTTTTTTATAAAATTATACATAGCCCCCCAACCCGACACTCCCTCTCAGCACCCACAACGACACACCCCCTCAAAACATAACAATGGCACTTGGGGTGTCAAATCCCCCCAGTGTCATGATCGTGTTCCGGGTGACCTTTTTTATTTTTTTTCCTTCCCCCACCTGACTCTCCCTCTCAGCACCCCCTCCCCCGGAAACACAACAGTGACACTGGGGATGCCCAATCCCCCAGTGTCAAGATCCTGTTCCATGAGACCTTTTTTAAATATATATTTTTTCTCCCACCACCCAACCCTCCCTCTCTGCACCGACCAGCCCACATTCCTACCCAAAAACATAACAGTGACACTGGGGGTGCCCAACCCCCAAGTGTCACAATCGGGGATCCTCAGTCATGAATTTTTTTTAATTTCACCTGTAAAAAGGAAACCATCCATCTATGTCTTTTGCAGCCGTTCCTTACCCCCCACCCGACCTTCCCTCAACACCCACCACCCTGCACCTCTCAAAATCCTTACTTACCCATTGGGGGTCCTATGTCATAATCATTTCTGGACCACAGACATGTCTTCAATCTTCAAAGCTGATCTGTGAACTGAACAAACAGGTATGCAGTTCAATACATTTCCATGGGGTTTTGAACTTAGTACCATAACTTGGGCATTTTTGCATATTTTTGGCCCAAAATTTCAACATGCCTATTTTTGGGGCCCTCCTCACGAACTATTGCACTATCATTAGGCAGATCTGTCTCGAAAGGTGATTTTGTGGTCCCTGCATGAAATCACCTTTTGGCCAGGGATTGACAATTTCATCTGCCCTTGTTCATGAGGTGAGGGTCATAAGAAGGCTATGTGGAAAATTTGGTGTAAAAATATTGAAAAACAAAATTATGAGCTTACATTGAGTTTTGTGAATGCAGGCTCATAACTTTGGCAATTTTCAAAATTTTCCCCAAAATTTACAACATTGCCATATCTTTACAGCATCTCTTGAGTGTGACAGCTGTCATTTTTCAAATCCTGGCTAAAATGTTTTTTACGTTCCAAAAGGTGATTTCACAGTCCCTGTATGAAATCACCTTTTGGGCAGGAGTTGACAAATTTATCTGTACTTGTTCATGAGATGGGGTCATAAGAAGACTATGTTGAAAATTTGGTGCAAAAATATTAAAAAACAACCAAGTTATGAGCCTACATTGAGTTTTGCGAACATAGGCTCGTAATGTTGGTACTTGTCAATATTTTTACCTCAAATTTACAACATAGCAATATCTTTACAGCACCTTTTGAATGTGACAGCTGTTATTTTTCAACTCTGGCCCAAAATGTGTTTTTGTGTCCTGAAAGTTGATTTTGCAGTCCCTGAGCAAAATCACATTTTGGGCAGGAGTTGAACATTTGATATGCCCTTCTTCATGAGGCAGGGTCATAACAAGGCTATGTTGAAAATTTGGTGTACAAACATTACATAACAACTAGTTTATGAGCATATGTTACATTTTGCTAACACAGGCTCATACCTTTGGTAAGTTCAATATTTTTACTCCAAATTCCTCCAATGCAGCCCTATCAGCTTTGGCCAGAGTGTGTTATTTTGGCCAGCTCTCTTCAACAGAATGTGCAACTGTGAGCTTTATGTGTTTGTTTTCTTGGCCCACTCCCAAAAGGGACTATTTTTTCAAAATCCTTACAAAAAGTTACAAAGTTAATACATTTTGTACATTGCTTAAAAATATAAAACCTGTGTCTGCCTACATTTTAGCCATTTTTTAAGTGCAATAATACCCACCATGCCATCCAGGAGCTATAAGACCCCCTGCCTGTGGCATTGGGCCTCATCATGCCCTGATGCAGTCAGTATAGCCCAATATCGCCAACCCTGTCAAGTGTTATTTTAGCTTCATGTTCAAATTTTCTGCGACCATTTAGCCAAACATATGCTATCTATAAATATATGAAAGCACTGTAACAAGTGCAGTATGTGTTCTTTATAACCTGTTCAGTTCTTTTTGTCATGTACTACTGTGCATGTTGTAACAGTATAGTAACACAGGACAGCTTTGAACATAGAACAATGTACTAACAGTTTTAATCTGTATAAAAGTAAAAACATACTGTAATTACTTTTGCTTCTACGAAATGGAAAGCCACTATTTACCACAGAAGGAAAAGAGCAGAGTATCACAGATTCATAGATTTTGTTGACAGATAAGGACCCCCTGGCCCACCTAATCTGCCCATATAATCCCCCCAATAGTGCTTTCCAAGCCGCTATTGGGGAGCCATCTTCCACTCCCCTCTGTTATCCAAGATACCTTGTGTTTATCCCAGATACACTTAAAGGAGCTAGGACATGATTTTTACATAGTTAGCTGCCCTTCCATCTTCCATTCCATGCCAGTTAAGCATTCTGATATGCTTTGATGATTTTTGATCATTAAATAATCTTGATAAATAATCCAGCTTTGGGGTTCCCTCAGATCTACATAGAGTTCCACTCTCCTCACCAGCTACTGCACTTGATTTTCACATTTCTATGACATTCTATTACATCAGTAACTCCCATTTCATGCTACTCATCTGAATGGCCTGGAATGGGAGTTTCTGATGTCATAGAATGTTCAGGCAGTATGAAAAGAAAGAGTGACAACTGCTAAGGAGAGAGGGATTCAGGGTAGTTAAAAGGCAACAAAATCAGATTATTTAATTTAACGAAACATCAGAATACTGGGTAGCCCATAAAAGAACAACTGGAGGGCATCTAGAGGTGTAAAAACTGTTTCATTCACCTTTAAAACCTGTGACTGTATCTGCCCCCACCACCTCTGTTGGGAGGCTGTTCCAGTTGTCCACCACCCTTTCTGTAAGAAGAACTTCCTCATTTTTCCTTGAACCTACCCTCCAGCTTCATATTGTGACCCTAGTCTTAGAACATCTCTTTTCTGGAAAATACTCTCCTCCTGCACCTTGTTTATTCCCTTGAGATATTTGAATGTCTCTGTCGTATTCCTTCACCTCCTCCTGTCCTCCAGGGAGCACAAGTTTAATTCCCTAAGCTTCTCTTCATAGGACTTCTAATGTAGACCCTGCACTGTTTTGGTTGCCCTTCTCTGCATCGTCTCAATCCTGCCCCAGTCCTTTCAAAGATGGGGCCTCCAGAACTGCACACAGTTCTTGAGGTGCAGCCTCACTAACAAAGTATACAAGGAAAGTATTATCTCCCTCCTCTGCTGGTTATACCCCTCCCTATGCATCCAAGCATTTGGTTAGCCTTTCCTACTGCCTTCCCACACTGCTTCACCACATTAAGGTCCTCGGTAATGATGGTTCTAAGGTCTCTCTCTGCCTTGTGACCTCTAGTACCACTCTCCTCCAAATGTGTACTCCACTTCTGGGTTCCTGTGTCCCAAGTATATAACCTTCAGTTCTTTGCATTGAATCATAATTGCCACCTTCTGACCACTCTTGTAACTTTTGTAGGTCCTCCCTCATCCTTTCCATCCCCCACCCCATGTGTCCACCCTGTAACAGATCTTTGTGTCATCTGCAAACAGGCATACCCCTCCCTCCCAGTCCCTCTGCCATGTCACTAATACATGCTATTGAAGAGTGTAGGGCCCTAAACTGACCCCTGGTGTACCTCACTAGTCACCCTTCCCTCCCCAGAGTGCACCCCATTTATCACCACTCTTTGGCTCCTGTCTCTAAGCTAGTTTTCCACTCATTTTACTATTCTAGGCCCCACCTCCAGCTGCTTAGTTTTCTTACCAACCTTTTATGCAGGATGGTGCCAAAGGCCTTGCTGAGATCCAAATAGACCATGTCTACCACCCCACCCTTGTCCACTACCCTGGTTACCTTGTTGAAAAAAAGTTGAAGCCACCTCTTAACCTTATTTTCCTAATCCTGCTTTTCTTATCTCACTCTTCTGCGCTTCATCCATGTCCTTCATTTGATATAATGGTCTGTGCACTACCCTTACCCTGTTCTCCTCCCACCTTCCATCACCTGTGTCCACAGTGATACTACCAAATATCCACTCCTTTATTGTTGCATATTTTGACACCCTACTATCTTCCTTCATATACACTGCCTCCCCTTCAGTGTTCCTTGTCTTTCATGAAGAACTTGTACTCTGGAACATTTAAGGCCCAGCAGCTGTTTGGATTAGCACAAGATGTGGTAATAGGCACTGTCTGTTCCCTCTGCCACCGTCACCACCTGCAGTTCATCTGGCATTTGCTTGCAGAACCTTCCACTTGCCCTTCCTCCCCTTTCTAGGATTTCTACCTTTTGTACTCTCTGCTTTATTCCATGCCTTTCCCATTTTCTCCTTTCCCACTAATATTCCTTACCATTCTGTTTATTCAGGGGGCAACTAAGGCTCCTATAGTGACCCTGTCTAGTCCCCTATGCCCTATTGCAGCCCTCTCCCTCATGTACTATAGTTTAAACTCGTAAAATAAACATCTAACGTATGTCCTAGATTACCAGTGTTCCCTTTGCACAGATGCAGATCATCCCTTCCAAACAGACTGTCATCATCCCAGAAGGAGCTGCAGTCTCCTACAAATTTAAATCCATCTTCTCCACACCAACCCTTTAGCCATTTGTTAAACCCCAGAATCCTGGCCTTTCTGTTCTTTCCAGCATATGGCAATGGCAATATCTCTGAGAAGGCTACCATGTCTGCAACTTCTTTTTGCCTATATGGCACTGGCAATACCTCTGAGAAAGCTACCATGTCTGCAACTTTTTCTGCCTCTCCTGCTCTCATAACCTTTTCTAAACTGATCTAAACTGCAGGGATCTAGATCACTGGTTCATAGGTAAATCATAATGTTAAAGAAGCAGTGCATGATAGAAGACAAAATTTCACCCTATACTGTTTTATTCTATTTTATATTGCCTTTATCTCCTGACTTGTATGATACCCTTCTGTCCCCATTTTGAGTCTGCTTTACCACTTTCACATTTGAAGTAATAAAGGTGCTCCTTTTAATGTGACTCAGAACAGGTTTTCATCAGTGTTCTCAGCTCTTTGTACACCTGCTGTCCCAAAGGACAGGGAGCAGTGTCTGCTGCATGCAAGTCCATTATAGTCACATGAAAAGTGATTTTAAACAATGGGTGTTCAAAAACAACAGAGAATAGTAATGAAAACCGGGTCCAAGTCATAATAAAAGAAGTGCTCCTTTTATTATTTCAACTGTTAAAAAAAAGTGGTAAAGCAGGCTCAAACTGTAGAAACAAACTCTGGTTAGAACTGATATGGCTGCTCGGACTTCCGATTCCACCTCCAAAGTTGATGGCTGCGTAGACAACTTGCTCCGTCTGAACCCCCAGCATTTCTACCTCCATCAAACACTACTTTCAAACTAAAAAAGGTTCTAAATTTGAATAGGAGGGGAAACAAAGGGACTGAGCCTCCGGTGGCTCAAAAACCTGAAGAATGCCCTGTAGATGAAGAGCGATCCAACTCTGATGTAACAGACACAGATGGTGCCCTCCCCCACCCAGCTACGGCCTACCTTAAGTCAGCTAGTGCTACCCTGAAGACCCTAAGGCAAAGAAAAGGGTCAAACTAGATACAAGCTACAATAAATTCTGCACATTTTGAGCGGACATTAAACAACTCTATGGCGAAATGTGCAGAGATATCACCCAACTAGAAAAACGACAGACGATACTGAGAGGCAAGTTACTGCAAATGAAAATTGAGTGGACAATTAAGAAAATTTAGTCCAGCAGCTCCAGGATCAGCAAGAAGTATTGGCAGCTCGGCAGGAGGATTGCAAGAACCGGATCAACGTAAAAATGTCCGCATTTACTGTATAGCTGAAGGAGCAGAAGGAACCAACATAAAAGAATTCATTACTACATTGCTGAAAACCTCCCTGGATTTACTGACTGACATGGTGCTCAATTTCAAATGGGCTCATTGGGCTTTGGCACCCAGGCCCACCTCCCCTGCAGCTAGCCCTCGGCCCATTATAACATGTTTTGGTAGCTATGCAATTAAGGAACAGGTGCTCTTAATGGCTTGGCGCAAAAAGCAGGTTTTTCACAGCCAGTGCCACTTCTAGTTGGACCATGACTACATGCCTAAAACAATGCGGCTTCATAGGGCATATCTTCCTCTCTTACCAACCCTGAAGGCTCAGGGACTGAAGTTTACCACCCCGTACTCTGTAACGTTGATTGTACACCTACCCTCAGGGAAGCAGGAATTGCCACGGTGGAGGAGGCACATGAGGCCCTTCTTAAACATGGCCCAGTCTTCCTGGAATGCACAACCCTGCCTTGCAGTCCAGAAAGCTCAACCCCCAAGGTGGCAGACATGGGAGGGAAAGCAGCACAAGCAGGAAGATGTCATTAACACCAATAAAGATCTGAATCAACTCCTAGCCGAGTTTCGTAGAATGGAGAACAACATCCAGACCACCTGAAGAACAGACTTTTCTCTTCACACTGCTCTGTGTCTGAGCTATCTTTTGGGAGGGGCTTTTGGGATGAGGAGGGTGGAGGTGGTTGGTTAAAGGTTTCACCTTGCCTGGTTTCAGAAAGCAGGCCTGACTCTAGGCCACAAACTTTAGTTTATTCACCCTCTATTCAACTGGGTTATTTCAAGGCCACTTGTCATGGCACTGCCTCGGGGACACCTCCCCTTCAGGCCCTCTTTCCTCATTCCCCCCCCTCAGGCCCTGATGAGGTGGCTTAGGCCTCCTTACCACCAGGAGTCTCCTCCTGTACCACAAAGTTTTAGGCAGGGGACTTTGACTCCCCATTATATGACTTCACATACAGTGCCTAACGGAGGAAGAATTATCCATGGGGCAGCTGAGGCCCGAGTTGTGGAGGGACCTATCTCCTATTTCTATAGAAATGTTCTAGCTCTGCTGTGGGGATTAATCATAGCATGAGGCAACTGACACGGTTTGTGCTTACTGTACCATCCATTGTATGGACTATGAGACACTTCATTCCACAGGACATTTATTTTGGATGCTTTTCTTCTTATCCATTAGGCCTAGGGGCTTCACCCATGATGGCAACTTAAGGAAGCAGTTTTTTGGTAAGGGGGGGAGGTGAGTACCTATGGCTAAGCCAACAGGTGCATTTCCCGGGATAACTCTCTGGACTACCCCTTCCCTGCCTCCCCTCTTATGTTTTTCACTCCTGCACCATGTTCTGTTTTGTTTGGACCTAGTTAGTCCACAGAGGGCCCGGGGCCAGGTGAGTGCCGGATCTACCCCCTTTTCTGGTATGAAGCACGACTGCATCTGTGTGTTCCCAGAAATAATAGGGAAATTGGCTAAAATTTACTCTACCTTGGAAGTTCAGTTTGAATATAAGTTGTTACATAATGTAAACAGTTGGTTTCTATAATACTACTTATTGTTATTGATTCCTGGTTTGCTTCGGTTGGCAAATGGTCCTATATCTTGTTCTTTATTAGCAGCAATATGGAATGAACAAATTAGGGGTTTATGATCACTAAAGAGGGTGGAGAGGTTTGGGGGACCTCCAACAGGGTTCTGAGACAGATTTCAGGTAATAATGGGCATCTGAATTTGCTTATCTGGATGGGTGGATATTGAGAAGGGCTGGATATATCAAAACATACTACATAGGCAGCTGCAGGAAATTTTCTATTATAATGGCCAAACCAGCTTTAATACTATCATTTAATGTAAAATGGTATCCACAGCCCAATTAAGAGGAGAAGGTTACTTAGTTTATTTAAATAAGAGAAGCCGGATGTTATTCTTTGCATGAAACCCATCTCCACCAAATTGAACACTCTAAGCTTAAATCCTGGGGTTCCAGGTGGTGGTGGCCTCTTCGCATGCCTCTGGTAGGCGGAGGGAGCTGTGCTGGTGCCCTGGGAGTCCAGTTTCAACTCAAAGAGATTATAGATCTGGAGGGTGTTATGCCATTGTGGTCGGTAAACTCTTCCACACAAGTCACCCTGTCCTCTGTATATCTTCCGCCAGGCTCCCAGGTCCACGTAGTAAGTAAATTCCTCGATGACCTACTGGCCCATACACAGGGTATGTGTATTGTTGGTGGTGACCTAAATGTTACATTAAACACCAAATTGGATACCACTTTCCGCCCTCAACATAGGTCTATACTGTACCACTACAAAAATATCTTAAAGTGGCCCTACCTAAGTTGGGTATGGTGGATATTTGGTGCTATTTCTTCCCCTCTACAAGGTCATATACCTATTATTCCCCTAAAACCCACACATCCTCCAGATTGGATTATTTTTTTACTTCAATTGAACACTTAGACTCAATATGAGATCTAGGGGTGGGTGCCTTTTTTTTGTCAGACCACTCTCCCCTGTACCTAAAAATAGATGTTACAACACCAAGGAATGCCTCCTTTTGGCACCTAAATTTAATGCATTTGCAGGACCCAGAGTTTATTAAGATGGTTAAAGCAGCTGTACCGAAAATTGTAGCAGATAACAACGCCCCGGAGACTTCGCATAGTATAAGATGGGATACCCTCAAAACTGTGTTATAGGGGAGATCATTAGATACTCCACCCATAAGAAAAAAGCCCGGGAAAAGTTGCAGAGAGAACTGCAGACACAGCTGCTACACTTGCAGACCAAGCAATTTCAGAGGGATCTTACTGTAAGGGCGCAATTAGCTAATGTTAAGCAACAAATACAAAAACTGGTAGACCAGCAGATAGAACAGCAGTTGCTCTGTTTGAAGCTTTGATATCAAGAGGGAGAACCCTGAGGAGCTAGGAATTTGGCCAGGCATTTACGAGGTGTGAAAGCACAAGCCATGGTTACAAGACTAAGAGACACTACCTCCAGCTACCTATTACTGCATCTAGGTGAGATCAGGCAGGCGATGGCCAGTTTCTATCAGACTATATACTAAAGAGGTCCATCCCACCCCCCCAACAATTAGTTACTTACTTACAAAACTCCCCGCTACCATGACTTTCGCGTGCCCAGGCAGAAGGACTACTCTGTCCTATCACAGCCACTGAAATATGGGATACTCTCAAGCTAACTAAATATCAGAATACCTGGGACCCGACAGATATCCAACAGAGTTCTATAGAACTTTTCATAGGTTATTGACCCTGCCTCTTACAGCAACCTATGCAGATATCCAGGGAAACCTTCCCATTAATGGAGATATACGGAGATGGTAGCTATTCCTAAACCTAGAAAGGACCTGTCTTTGATGGCCTCCTGTTTACCCCTCTCAAAACTTAATTGTGACTACAAATTATTTGTGTCTATATTGGCCAATAGGGTGGCAGTTATGCTCCCTACTTTGAATGATGGTGACCAGGTGGCTTCATCATGAAGCATCAGGCACATGATGCAGTCAGGCGGGTGTTACTACTCACCGAATATGCATCTTATAGGCAGTCACCACTAGTCCTTCTCAGTCTTGATGCCGAGAAGGCATTTGACAGGGTGTCTTGGCCCTATCTGTGGGCCACCCTGAAAAGCTTTGCATTCCCAGATAAATTCATTTCCCAAATCCAAACCATGTATCACATGCCCCTAGCCTATCTTAAACTTGATGGTATGCTTTCTCCACCATTCCCCTTATCCAGAGGCACCCGACAAGGATGCCCGCTATCCCCGTTGTTATTTGCTTTCTATTTGGAACCATTAGCTGCTAATATCAGGGCCCAAATCCAAGTAGAGGGAGTCCCAGTGGGGGGATGGTCCCATAAATTGACACTTTTTGCCAACGATATTTTGTTGACTCTCACTTCCACAGAAACCTCGGTTCTAGCGGTCTGGGAACAATGAAATAAATTTAGCAAGTTGGCTGGCTATAAAGTTAATAGCACTAAGACGGAGGTCTTAACATATTTCTTTCAACCCTCCAGAACTTTAAAGGCAGACTTCCCATTCTGTTGGAACAGGGTGGAGATGAGACATTTAGGTGTAAAAATACAATATAAGATGATGCATCTGGACTTGATGAACTTCAAACCTATCACCCAGCAAATCACTTCAGACTTATCCAGGTGGGTCTTACTTCCTATGGGGATTCTATGCTGAGTTGAAACTATACAGCAGAATATTCTACCTCGCCTGCTTTTCTTCTTGCAAACTCTCCCAGTGCTTCCTTCAAATACCTATTTTCAAACGTGGGACAAATTAATCTCTAGGTTTGTCTGGGAAGGTAAAACACCACAAGTGAACTATTTCACGTTGCAGCTGTCTAGGATACAGGGGGGGACTGAATCTTCCAAACATGAAAAGATATGTTCAAGCGGCTCAAATCAACATATCTCTATTACATGCAGCTACCCAATATGCTGCATATTGGAAGGACATTGAGGTCATGCTTAATGGTCTGGAGAGTTTTCTATCTTTTATTGTTGGGGATCCAACAGGGTGTATACCACTCACAAGGTTCACAAAATTTACCTCAGAAGTTTTTAGAAGCTGGTTACAAATGTGGACATATCTAATATCCCCTTAAAGCAACAATACCTCTCTATGATCCCGATCCAGCAATGGGAGGGTTGATCTCCATTATACCTTTCAATTAGTGGGTCCCCAAGGCATTCATTCCTTTTCCACTTACAAACAGAGTATAAGCTTTCCAATAACCAATACAAGTCCTACATGGCCCTTAGGGTCTCCTCAAATGGTACCAAACTATTTCTATCAGGAGTAGCTGAATCCCCTCCCTCTTTTGAGTCAAATGGTGATACACCACATAAGGAGGCAAGTACAGGAGCATGTCATTGGAGGCCTTTATTTAGCATTAAGATAATACAGTATTGAGTCACTGGACTACCTTAGAATTAAGTGGTCAAATGAAATGGGACTTGAATTAGAGGCTGACCAATGGCAAACCTCAACTTCATTATATTCCAGGATCTCCTCTTATATATATTGGTGGGAATACATGTGGAAGGTCAGGATAAGGTTCTTTAGAACCCCAGCTATCACTGCAAAATTTAGAGGACATGGAAATGGAACTTGTTGGGGGGAGTGTGGACAAGATGAGGCGGGGATGGGACATATTTTGTGGTCATGTCCATATATATTGGGATATTGGCAAGAGATTCTAAATTAGCTAAATGCCATTTATGAGAGGCCAGAGATACTCACCCTGACTTTTATCTTGACAGCAGTGGCCCCTACTGGACTTAAGGCCAGGAGATGCTCTTTAGAATGTTAGCTCAGTTGGTCTTAGCGGCCAAGAAGATTATTACACAACTCTGGCTTTCCAGTCAGATCCCAACTAAAGAGTCTCGGAGAAAATTGACATATGAAATATATACTTTGGAGAGGATTTCAGCTAGAATGAGTAACAGGATCCATAGCTTTGACAATCATTGGAAATGCTGGACTCTATCATTTGGAACATTACCTGGACTTTGTCCCTTGTATATACACTGTAATGCTCAAAACAGTATTGGGCCCCGAAAGTTGGAAGGGGTTTGGGGGAAGGAGTTTGACAGGATCTTTCTTTCTGTGGCTAATCACTTCTGTAGGTCAGATAATAGAGGGGATATTATTATTATTACTATTATTAGTATCACTATTATCATTATTATTAGTAGTATGCCTCTGTTTTTTAGGAGAAGTCAAACCCACATAATGGCTGCCCACATAGTGGGGATTTTGAATATATACTGCTGCCACTGCACTTTGTTCTGTATGATTTCTCAGAATGTATTTCTGTATTGCATTTGGTATATACTATGCTGTTAAAACTAATAAAATATAATTAAAAAAGAACTGATATGGCTACTCAGAGTGATGGGAGTGTGGCAAGAGTGAGTAAAAGAATACTTGGAGTTCTTGCCATGCTGTCACCACACAAAGTCTATTACGCATGTGGGGAGTAAATGCAGGAGTACTGCATCAAAGTAGTATAGTGCATGCTGACTATATAAGGGAGCTCAACATTGGTCACAAGAATAATGGCCTCTGTGCTTGAATGGGTGGAGTGGCTATGTGCCATGCATCCATGGTGCACAGCCACTCCACATCCATTGTGTCCCCACAGTGTGGTATGCACAAAGTGGGGTGCATAGCCCCTATGCACCCGATTCCTGGCCGTGCTGACAGAAACACAATGGGGGCAGGTGAGGGGTGTGCCAGTACTACACGACGTGCACTAAGGCACGTAGTGGTGTGCACCGGGGTGTGTAGATGGGCACCCATTATGCCGGGGGTACCCTGCTGTAAGTCCCCTATGCACCCTGATCCCACACCTGACAAGACACGGAACCTCACCACAGCAGGTGGGCACCCCCACACATAACATGGGCCTGCCCCATCCTATACAAGCACCTGACCCTGACAATCCCCCCACACACACAGTGATGCCCTGACCCCGATGCAGTACCCCCTGCTCCAGCAACGCACTGCAGTGCCCATGCAGCCCCCCACACACAGCAGGTGGTACATCTGGTGCAGTGCAGCATCCCCACTCTCCCACACAGCATGCTGCAGTGATGAACCAATCCCCCAAGAGAGACCTATTCAAACAACAATGGCCAACCCCATGCACAGTGGTGCCAGTGTACCAGACCTGTACATACCCCATCCATAAGTGGACTCTCTTAGCCACAGCACCAAGCCCCCACCCAATGCTCATACACCCACTCTGGTGCCACAGATGAGATGGCAGCACAGCCTTCCACACACCTCCACATGGCTGCCAGCTGTCTAACATATGCAGGGGTGTGCAGTTGCTGCACGCCCACATAGGTCAGATGGCCAGTGGCTGTGGCAGCGTGTAGAGGGCTGTGCTGCTGGCCATCTCTGTCCATAGCACCAGCGGGTGTACAGGGCATTGGGTGGGGGTTCCCGATGCTGCAGTTGAAAGGGGGTTCACTTGTGTATGGGGGTGTATATGGGCTTGACATACACTGCGCACCACTGTGTGTGTGGTTGGGAGGATTGACCTCTGCTGGCTGAGACTGGTACCCTCTACTGGGGAGGTGCTCCATCTGGATGGGGAAGGTTGGTGGTGCCCTAGGGGGTCTTTAGGTGTGGCTGGCTGTCAATGTGGGGGTGCAGGTCCCTGCACCTGTGGGTGCTTTACATGCACCCAGATCCATGCCTGTCAGCGTAAGGGATCCACTGTGGGACCCAGCAGGGGCATACAACTGGATGCCCGGCTGGGTCTGCGACTCCACCCTGGCTACCCTGTGGAGTCCTGCATGTCAGGGGGGGTTGCACCCATGGACAGGTGGTGGCCATTGATGAAAACAACCAGTGCACACCTGTCCGCAGGTGTGGAGCTATGTGGGCAGGATCGTGCCTTTGGCCCATAATTCCACCAGATGTGCATAGGGGCCAATGTTATTAGAATGTATCAAAAACTAAAAGTATCCATTCAGTTAATTATGGAACTAAGAAAGAATATTCACATGTGACACTGAATTATTAGTAAGAAAGTAATCTAAAAAGTATTATTAGAAAGAAACATTGGAAACTTTTTAAAACAAATCACTATGTAGAGTCAAGCTCAATAATTATAAACATACTGGCATGGTTTTTTACTCCCTATGAACTGCTATGGAAAGAAGTGTGTAGGAGCACAACTCTGTTATATTAAGATCACAGGAGTGGGCTACAACTACCTCTGATGCCATAATTAAGATGGCCTCCTGCCTGCAACAAATTTGTATTTGCTTTCTTGGAGAAAAGGGCCCCTATTGATCTTTTTACCTACTGTAGGCCTGTAAATGGGTGTTGCAGGCTCCCCAATATGAACAACAGCTGCCAGTTCTTCCCCCTATACCCACCAGCAATTTGAAGTGAGATCCACAGCTCTAGCACCTGGCAGGCAACAAAACAAGCAGCTCTCTGAATAATACCTGAAAAGTTTCCAGTCTGTAAATCTAAAAACTGAGTCCCATACCACCAGAACCTGAGGCTAGCATGCACTAGACTCAGGCATCGTTGTGTAGAATCCATGTCTCTTTTATTTATTTACTTATTTATTTGAATCTAGGATTACAAGTACCTTTGAGCCAAGGCTCTTTTACAAAGGTTCCACGTCGGCTGAGGAACAATTCAAACAAGACATTGAATAACAGTATAACAGTGGGTTACAGACAGTTACATACAGTTTTATACATTTAATACAGTGGCAAACGCCATGAAGGAGGTCTGGTAACAGAGTTGACATGGTATGGAGGAAAGACACACTAGTGGGGTACAGCCATAGACACTTGTCAAACATCAATTAAAGTGCTACGGTGGGGAGGAAAGGTCGGTGGGAGGATGAATGGGTGTATGGAAGAGAGTTAGGAGGGAAGGGTTAAGTGTAAGCTGCATGACTGCCAAGTTGCCAAACCTCTTCCCCACCTATCATTGCTAGGCTCTGCCAAAGGTGCAAACCTGTTGCAGTGGGTGAAAGAAAGAGAAAAATGAGACAAGGTGGGAAAGGAGGCTATAGACTAAGAGCCAGATTCTAGAAGGGTTGTGCCTGGTGTAACAGCATTTGCACCAAGTAGAATGGCGCATGTAGCAACTTACGCCAGCAGTTGCGACATGCGCGATTCTACAAAGTGTCCTGTGACATGTCGCAGGTCACTTGTGCCGAACAGCTGTTATGCCGCATAAACCCCCTGTGACATGGTGCTAGGGGGTTTACGGCAGCAGTTGCATCCCATTCTAGAAGGGCAGCCACAAAGCCCCCATATAGGAGTTCTACAAGAACCCCGGAGAGAACTGGCAACATAAGTTGCACCAGCATTTAGCTGGTATAACCCTAGGCAGCCCCAGGGGTCCTGTAGACCTGTCGGCTGTCCAGCAGTTACCGTATTGCTCCCATTCCCCCATGCCCAGAAAACCCCAGTGGGGCCCCAAAGGGTTACCCATACCCCAGCCCCCTGAAACACCCATTGGCAGAAGCCTGCAGGCGGTGCTGCCGTCCCCCACCCATGCCTCGAACTGCAAATCGCTGGCTGCATATGTGGCAAAAAGCCTGCCCTGGTAGCCTAGTGGCCCCCATGAACTGTATAATAATAAATAAGAGACCCTATCCCTGGTAGTCTAGCGGCCCCCCGAACTGTATTATAATAATACATAAGAGCCCCATATCCCTGGTAGTCTAGCGGCCCCCCCGAACTGTATTATAATAATAAATAAGAACCCCATATCCTTGGTAGTCTAATGGACCCCCGAACTGTATTATAATAATAAATAAGAGCCCCATATCCCTGGTAGTCTAGCGGCCCCCCTGAACTGTATTATAATAATAAATAGGAGCCCCGTATCCTTGAAAGTCTAACGGCCCCCCGAACTGTATTATAATAATAAATAAGAGCCCATATCCCTAGTAGTCTAGTATTTACCCCCACCCAGCCTTGCCAGCCACCCATCACCCCAACCCGTCCCCAGATGGCAACTGGCACATCCGCCTCTCACCACCACGGCCCGCCGCCGACTGAGTCCAGTATCGAGTGCTTGCTGAAAAGGCGCTCGAAGTATTAATATCAGATCGTAAACTTTACGATGCCGCACTCGATACACCTCCGATCACTGGTAGTGAGAGGTGAGCTGTGCCAATCGCCAACAGGATAGGTGGGGGAATGCTGAGTGAGCTGCTTGTAACTGAGTGAAAACCTGCCGGGAATATGGGATATGACGTGATATAATAGTCAGGGGCCACTAAACACCAGGATACCTGGGTATATGCCACATTTGTGGCTGTGGTGACTAGGGGTCAGGGCACAGATGGGGGGTTGACACGCACTCGCCCTGCTGTTGCAGCTTGCAACATGCTCACCAGGTGTGCCCGCAGTTTGGCACACCTGGCCGCATGTCGCAAGTCACAGGACTTAGCTACATGACCATGCCCCTACTAGAATAGGGCGGAGGGTCAATGTCACAGGTGTGACTGGCGCAAGTTGCGCTTACGGGCAATCCAGCCACCCTTCTAGAATCAGGGCCAAAGTGCTTCAAAAATAGCTTATGTAGTTCTTAAAAGCACATGTATTGGAATCAGGTAGACATGAATCTGTTTAGGAGAAATCAACTTCTGTGACACAAACAATCTACTTTCAGCTGCACAGAACAATTGAATTAAGGACTACTGTAGTTTTGGTTATATTTGCTATCATTTAAATCCCTTGATCTTCACTGGACTGATCGACCTGCTAATATTAAACGTGCTGTATATTAAAAGCATTGCCACCTGAAAAAGTAATGCTGCACTAGTCAATGTATGCCCATTAAAAAAAATATATTTTATACATGTTAAAATTACAATGCTTCATCCACAAAATAAAATCAAAAGTAAATTAGACTTCCCAAGAAAAAAGCTGCAAAAGAAAAAGCTGCAATGTTCAATGTTCAACATTTCGTCATCATTCTGCATTCTGCAATTGGTACACATTAGTCCTGCCCTGCATTAAATGGCTCTGCAACAAAATGAAAATAAAGTTACTGTAGTAGCAGCAGCAAAGAGCTTCAAAACCTGTTATGCTGCTACTAACAGTATTAACTACCAATCGGACATCCAGACAACGCTTGTGCTCCGTATATTCCTGACTCCATAAATCCCGCCTGCACTCTTCCCTCCTGTCCTTCAGTTTTTCTACACTCCTCCAGTCACATGGCATGCTTTTCTTTTATTGTGGACATTTTCGTTTATGGGGTGGTGGGTTACAGGCAGCGAGTTTGCTTATTTCTGCAGAAACAGTGTCTGAGTCCAGTCCTGTTCTCTGCAGCTGTTCGCAAGACACTTTGGCTATGTCAAGAGGGTATTTCCTCTTTGTTCCTTTCTTTACCCACTGAAGAACAGACATCCTTACAAAACTGCGCACCAAATAACGAAGAACAATGCAGACAAGGGCAGGGCTAAGGCTGAGCTAATTTTGTAATAGCTGCTGGCTGGTACTTAACAACTAGCTGCTATTACTATTATATTACTGGAGGAATGGTCAGAAGTATGGCAGCTTGGATTCAATGCAAAGAAGTGCAAAGTAATGCACCTGGGAAACAAAAACCCAGGGGAAGATTACACAATGGTGGGGGGTAGTAACAACAACAAAAATGGAAAGGGACCTGGGGGTAATCATATCAGATGACCTTAAGGTTGGCAAGCAATGTGAGAAGGCAGTAGGGAGGGCTGGGGATACTGGGATGTATAGGGAGAGGCATCACCAGCAGAAAACAGGAAGTTGTTATCCCTGTACAGACAGTTGGTGAGACCCCATCTGGAGTACTGCGTCCAGTTCTGGAGACCCATCTCTGCAAGGACATAGACAGGATGGAGGCAGTTCAGAGGAGGACAACTAAAATGGTGCAGGGTCTGCAAGAGAAGCCATACGAGGAGAGGCTAAAGGAGCTTAATATGTATACCCTTGAGGAAAGGAGGGAGAGGGGGGACATGATAGAAATGTTTAAGTACTTCAGTGGAATCAACAAAGTCCAAGAGGGTAGCATCTTTCAGAAAAAGAGATGTGCAAGAACAAGGGGACACAATTTGAAAATTGAGGGGGGACGGCTCAGGGGCAATGTGAGGAAGTAATTTTTCACAGAGAGGGTGGTGGACCCATGGAACAGCCTTCCTGAGGAGGTTGTGGGGTATAAAACTGGGGGAATTCAAGAATGCATGGGACAGACATAAGGCAATTTTTGTGGGGGGTAGGAAGAAATAGGCTGTTGGTTAAATAGGATCTGCAGCTTATCCTCTAGGTAGGGAAATGGGCAGACTAGGTGGGCTAAGTGGTCCTTATCTGTCGTCAAAGTCTATGTTTCTATGTTTTTATGTTATTACAAACCAATTAAACTGACAATTCTTGTGCAATTACTGTAACTGTGCTTATGGGGATGATCAGTGTAAAGCTGCTGGCAATGTACTGCACTTTGACTACAATAGAAATGATCACTGTAAGATCGCTGGTAAGTGACACCTCATTGCTTAAAGGGGCAAGTCATTAGCGCTTAGGCATAAATAAAAGACCGCGGATATGTTCCACTGGGGCAAAGTGCCAACATTTGGCGTAACATTTTCTGTACTACAGTATTTTATTGACTGGTGGATGCATCACATCTTTATATATTGATTAATAAAACATTTATTAAGTGTTTTAGTGTTTTTCACAACTGGGTTCATTTTATTATAGCAATAATGCACTCCATGGCAAGGTTTATTATGGGATTTACCCGTTTCCTATGTGGTTTAAGGCACATGGCTGTACCTCATGCCACACCACAACAGGAGGCACAGGTAACTTTCCCACTGGCTAACATTCAGTGATATCTTATTGCTTACACACCTACTAATAGTCCCACTCCTATATCTCCTGGTGGCAAGTCTATCTGGACCTTTCCCACTGGCACTGGTCCCATAGTCTGGCATACCACCCCAGCAGTAGTGAGGCAACTCCTTTCTCTGATGACAATGCTAACAACTTTCACATTTCATCACCAACAAGCTTCATATGCTCTGGTGTGCCACTGACAACACAGAGCACACAGAGTTGGTATTAATTAATGAAGACCCCTCACATGCAATGTACATTTAATATATTTAATTTTTTAGGATTTTTGATGCATAACTTGTTTTGTTTTTTTTTTTGGGGGGGGTGGGTATGCTTATGTAATTTGAAAATCAATGTAGCCAGACACAGACACAGAAAAAATATAGAAACTGGCAATCATGTAAAGCAGAGACTACACGGGGGGGTTGGGGGTATAAAGTATGTCTTGAGGTCAGTGATGAATAGCAACTATTACTGTAGCTCACACTGGGCTGTGGCTGTCATGGTGAGATTTGCAGGCTCTGTCACAACACCACAAACAGCAATCCACAGCAGATGCATGCCAACAGCACTTGCTACTTGTAGGTGATAATAATTCATATTCATTGCTGACCTTTCTTAACCCCTATTTGTGGTCAGCTTGCACCATGACAATTACTGTATTTGTAGGTTAAATAGTTTTTTCTGAATTCTGGAAGCCGAATCAAATGTATGGGTTTAAAGCCAAACAGAAGTTACCAATGGCCTATTTTTCTAACCCTTAGTGAGAAGACTTTTTATACTACAGTATGACAATGCCTGTGTGCCACCAGTTAAGCGTCTTGACGGGCTGCAGCTAATTATTTGATTGACTAAATGCTATTAAAATAATTTTTCTATCATGGCCAGTAGCTGATGATTCAGTCTTAAACTGTCCAGTGGCAGAGAGTAGAGCAGAAGACCATGTTTCTCAATTACCTGGAGGAAGTGGGAATTTGGTAGAAAGCCCTGAATTTGCAGCATCATATACAACATGTACTTTGCATACTTGCCTTTGAGGTGCGAATGTGTCTCACTGGAGCTCTGTGTCTATGTGGCCCCCATACCTTGAGGTAGATGACAGAGCCACAGTCACAGCCACACAGACACCGCTTGCAACACTTCACTGATGTGGTGCTCTAGAAGAAGGTGAGAGTGCGCTCTACTCTAAGGTGGTGAAAAGAGATGAGCGAGGCACCAAAAGTCCGAATTATTTTTGGATAGGATAACTGCTATCCGGACAAGGAGAGGCAGGAGTCGACTTAGTATTTTCGATGCCCGCAGGGTGGATGTTTTATTTGGTACCAAGGGGTAGACAGACACAGTCACAAGAAGGAGGAAGGGGGGTTGCCTGATACACAATAGGGCAAATTATAACAGGGCTATACTGAAACATTTTCGATCTACCACTTTTATGGTTACCTCTACAAGCATAAACTTCGGGCCTACTGCCACTCTTATTCCGATACTAGTTTATACTGTACTCTATACTCTAAACAAGAATCCAGTCTTATTCTGATACTAGTTTATACTGTATTCTATACTCTAAACAAGAATCCAGTCTTATTCTGATACTAGTTTATATTGTATTCTATACTCTAAACAAGAATCCAGTCTTAGGCTACTCAGCACTACATTAGGGTGATCAGCATCATACATCTACAAAAGACTCCAGAATTTTACAAGAGTCCAGAGATCCGGCATCTTCGTGTACATCGTCGTTCTTCATTGGTAGCTACAAGGGAAATAAAACAGAACTGTAGAACCCTAATCTCAATTCCCAGCAAGGACCTAGATAAGGCCACTGGGGTGGTGAGAGGTTTGGTAAACAGACCATATATCTTGCGCAAAAGCCCACTCTCTCCAGGCTGCGGAATGTAGAAACCAAAGCAACTGGTTCCTGAAATAACACACACTGAAGCAAGAGGTTCCTCGGCCAAAACCCACTTCTAGGGTTGCCAAGGATGAAGAAAGACCAAGATCTGCGTGGCGATGAATCCAATGGAGGACTACCATGATCCGACTGATGCTGCAGCACTCCAAGGGCCAGCTGGACTCAGAAGGAACTCTGACAGGACCAGGAACCATAAGAATCTGAAGAGATGATGGTTGAATCTACAATCCTCAGGTCAGGAACTAACACAAAACAAAGAAACGGCGGACGCGTTCCGGACTGGGCTTCGATGGACTCGACTTTCGGCGAACGACCAGGATGGGGCACAGAACAGGTTCTCCAAGATGAGCTCTCTCTCTTCTGTAGAGGGTGACCAACTTTGGGACATCTGGAACAGGAACCATACGGAACGACACTGGCACAGCTGTCATGATGCGTTTCGGTGGACGTACTTTTAAGCTGTGAAAACAAGAAAACGACTGGTACGACTGACGACGGACTTCGACTTCGGCGGACGACACAAACGGATGGGATGAGTTGATGGGTGATCTTCCTGAAGTGAAGAATGTTGGAAGGATGTCTTCTTCTGAGTAGAGACTGATTCGTAGCACGTGGTGTTACAGACCACACTATGAGACTGCAGTGTGGTAGAAGATTGAGACTGTCTTCGTACAGTAGCAAACATATAACTGAAGAATGCCCAAAGAACTGTGGAATAGTACAATAATTTGCCAGGGGAGGGCAAATTATAACTTCAGGGGTAATTGTTACTGAGAGGGCCACTGTCCAGGTGCTTAGAGCAATAGTTCAGGTACTTGGACCAATAGTTCAGGTACTTAGGACAATAGTTCAGATACTTGGACCAATAGTTCAAGTACTTAGGGCAACAGTTTAGGTACTTAGGGCAATAGTTCAGGTACCTCGGGCAATAGTTCAGGTACCTAGGGCAATAGTTCAGGTACCTCGGACAATACTTCAGCATAAGCAGTACAGTAATCACAGTAATTTCACAGTATAGGCAAATAGAACACTCTCAAATGAACCCCTGTTTCTATAGGTAGGGTATTCTGGGATAGGATCCCTTACTGTACGTTGTGGCCGGGGCCTCCCTTTAGCACCACTAGGCTGGATTGCCCTATTCTGCTAGGCCAGGGCCTCCCTTTGGACCAGGCTTTACCTCGGGCCTAATGCCCTACCATTACCTCGGGCCTGAAGCCCTACATTAGCTTGAGCCTGCCCTATTCCGCTAGGCTGGGGCCTCCCTTTATTACCACTAGGCTGGCTTGCCCTATTCCGCTAGGCTGGGGCCTCCCTTTAGTATCACTGGGCTGGCTTGCCCTATTCCGCTAGGCCGGGGCCTCTCTGTAGTACCATTAGGCTGGCTTGCCCTATTCCGCTAGGCCGGGGCCTCCCTGTAGTACCACTAGGCTGGCTTGCCCTATTCCGCTAGGCTGGGGCCTCCCTTTAGACCAGGCTTTACCTTGGGCCTAATGCCCTACATTTACCTCGGGCCTGAAGCCCTACGTTAGCTTGGGCCTGGTGCCCCACCTTAGATTGGGCCTAGTGCCCCACTTTACAATGGGCCTGGTGCCCCACATTGCATTGGGTCTGGTGCCCCACTTTTATACTGGGTCTGGTGACCTGCTGTTTTGGGCCTGGTGCCCACCTCAGATTGGGCCTGGTGCCCTCAATTTACAATGGGCCTGATGCCCTCAACACTTTGGGCCTGATGCCCCACTTCACAATGGGCCTAATGCCCTACTTTACATTTGGGCCGGAATTGCCCCTTTAAATATATTGCCCCTTTAAATTCTGTAGGCTCCCAATGCCTGCTGTCAATTAGTGACTGAAACCCCGCCTGAGTTCCGCCCCCTTAATACATATTCACAGGCCGCTGTGCTGGCCTTGCTTCTCTGCCCCTCCCCGGGGCGTCGCTAGCCCCGCCTCCCTCCTTACTATTAAAATTTGTGGGTCCTAATGACCTGATGCTCCCCGTGGTGCTCGGCCGCCTCTGACAAGTGCCTAATGCGCTTTTTTACACTAATCCAGTTCCCCTTATGAATACGGGTGGTCAGTACAACATGTGCTGCTGCCGACTTACCGCTCTGCCGTCTCCTGGGGCTTGCTGGGCTGAAGGGAAGTGGGAGGGATGCTGGCAGAGGGAGGGAGAACCGAGCAGGCAGCTGGGGGGATGACTAGGGGGCTCTGACTGGCCCAAACAGGACTCTGCAATGCTGGCACTTCTCTGCCGCTTGTGGACCGTAATTTACTTGAGAGAGACTCAGGGGCAGAAATAAATAATCGGAGGGCTTAAAAGCCCCATAAAACGCGTCGGGATGCGTTTTCATCTTCATGGTGCCCCGATGGCACCACCGAACATGGACTGGAAAAGCAGAAGGAGTCTTCGGGCAGGGGAGGCAGCACAGGACCACAGCAAGTCCAGAGGGACGGCTCCAAACCAAGGTAAGCCAAAACTGTCCCCATGACTTCTGGGTCCTGGCTCCTCAACCTCTGCCCAGCAATAACTGTCTCCAACTGAACAACTATAGAATGCTTGTTTTAAACTTGAACCTCTCCAGGATTCTAGATCTGCTGGACTGGAATGCTGTGCATGAGCCACCTAGCACAGCATTTCATCCAGGCTATTATGACCTAACTTGCTTGTAAATTCTAACTTTTTTACAAGGCTGCAAGTGCACAGGGCACTTTTCTACTATTTACAATATGTTCTCTGTAATGGCCAACTTTGGGGCATTACACTGACATTGACTTTCCCAAGTGGTGCTACTATAGAGAGAAGAGAGAGAGAGAGAGACACACACACACACACACACACACACACACACACACACACACACATTTATTTCTTCAAAGTACGAACATCTGATTCTCTGTCTCTGTCTCTGTCTCTCTGTCTCTCTCTCTCTCTCTCTCTCTCTCTCTTGCTGCCTCAGCCAGTGGAGGCTTTTGCCCTGCTGGGGCCCCATTCAGAGCTCAATGGTGGGCCCCCAACATATAGTGTTGCCAGCAAGGGGCAGCAGGGCCTTTCTCCCAGCCGTGAGGGTGAATCACCACCACTATCTTTTTATCTCCTCTCCCTTGTCCCCAAGAGCTCCCTTATATGCTGCTGGGTACCACAGTTGTTGATTCATCATAGGCCTACAAGCCTCTTACATGACAATGTCCGGCTGTAGACACAATAAAGAGACATAGCATGCAACCTGCAGCTACTGCACACCAGAGAAATCAGCATTACACATCTGAAACCATTCAGGGTCTGATTTGAGCTACATATAATGAGTACTGAATCAGACCTTTGTCCCTACAGTCCTTTAAGTAAGATAGTTAAGGCAAGACTGGGCTGTCTCTTTTGGGAGTGCCCAGGCAGAAGACCTGCATTTTGGCCATTTGACCTTGTTTTGGATTACAAATAGTGATCCCTTTAATTTTAAACTTAATAACTGTGCAGGTTAAATAGCCACATCTACATCAAACATTGGGCCTATGATGATTCAACAACTGTGTGACCCAGTAGAATACAGGGAGATCTTAGGGACAGTGGGAATAGTATAATTGATGTGCCTGTTATCTGGGACTGTGAGGGACTGACAGGGATGAGGGGTGAGGGGAGGTGGAGAGGGACTGTAGGGATTGCCAATTATTTGTTTATTTTATAACCCTTCCTTTCCTTCTCCATAGCCTTGTTCCTGCCTTCCTAATAAACCTTATCCTTATCCCTTATCCCTTGTTTGTGTTTTACTCCTGTGTGCTATTTTCTGTTGCTTGGTCATTGTGTTATTGCATTGTGTAGTGGGACTGTGTGGGGTGTTGAATCACAGCATAGGGCTGGCAGTACAGCCTAGACATTAGAGTAATGAGTTGCAATGGTAGTTTACTCACCTGTTAAAGTGAGGCATGTTGGAGTTTTTTCGGCTTGAAAACTTGTTTGATATTGTAGTGGCCCCCCGTGTCCTCTGTTGTTCTGGTATTGTGGGTTATGGCTAAAGAAATCCAGTTTAAACCCAAATGAGCACTTGTCCTGACCCTGTTGGCCCTGGCCCTGGCCTCTTTTGTCCCTGTTTCCAAAATTACAGAATTTGTTGCTATGAAAGGAAGGCAGCATTTCCTGACCTCCTTGATTATCCTTATCGCTCCCTTTCTTTACTGTGAACTCTTCTGTGCTGGGGCTGAACACTCTATCACCTGAAAATTTCAGCTTCAAGATTCTATTTTTGGATTCGTTATCCGCATTCCACATTTAAGCCAGGTATACCTTCTGGCTCTGTTGATAGCTACTGCCGATCTGGACGACATCTTGAAACTATCTATGGTGGCGTCCCATCACATACTTAGTGGCTTGGATGGTGTAGTCCATGGTCGCCCCATGCTCACTAGTGCTAGGCATGTCCTGCCTGGTGGCTTTAGCCATCTGAGCACTGCTCTGGAGGAGAAAGTAACTGTCATGGACACACTCATAGTCAATGTCATCATGTCATGGACCTTCCTAACAATGTCATCCACTTTCCTGTCCATAGGATCCTTTAATGCCAATGCTAATTCAGAGGGTAAGACAGTCTTATGACTGAGGGAAGGTACTTCTAAGTCCACTTTAGGACATACCAACCATACTTTTTCTTTCTCTTGATTTAGGGGTACCTTCTCTCAAAGGTTCCCTTTTCTCTTGTTTTGAGTGGTTCAGGAGCTTCCCATTCCCTAGCCAGGATACCCTCTAGTGCTTTGCAGATAGGAAAAAATGTTGTGGACTGTCTTCTTTCCCTTACCAGGGGGTCCAATCTGTTGTCCGGCTGTTCTATCGGCTCATCAATGTGTAAAGTTTCGCAGACTACCCTGATCAGTTTTGGTATTAGGTCAAAAGAGTATAGTCTGGAGGACATGTCCTCATAGACCCCCCCCCCAGTCCGAGTCTTCCTCTTCTCCAGAATCGGATGACTAAGATAAATTATCAGGTTTGGGGTTCCTTGTGCCCCTTGATTTCTTAGGTTTTGGGGCCCCCTTATCTGAGGATCTGGGTCTTTTGTCTGTTCCCAGAGCATCTATTCTTTCCAACAATTTTTGGAACAGTTTGACCACCACACTATGAGAAAAGGTGGATGTGCTGTCCGCGATGGGGTCCTTCTCTGTGGATCCCCCTGTCAAGGTAATGTCCTGTGGCTTAGAGTCCACCATACAGAGGTAGCACAACTCCCCTATCTCTTTATCCAGCAGGATGTTGGGGCATTTCCTGCGACTCTCCTTGTTTTTCCCATAATGGTACAATTTAAAATTATTCTTGTTCCTGCAAAACATAACATATAGACCACATTAATGTATTTGTGTGCTCCCTGCTGGCTACATCAAGCAGAACAGAGCCACAATTGAAAGCTAGTGCCAGCTTTTCTTTTTAAAAAATGCGTTTTCCAGTGTCAGTTGTTATGCCTGCCTAATTCCCCATGAACTGCAGTTGCCATAAGTACTGGCATGTTCTTACTTTAAAATGGGATTGTTTCCCTTTAAATTTGCACCCCATGCTTATTTTAATTATTAAATGTACTTCTGTCCCTTTAATGATTGCCGTCTTGTGATTTGCAGCTACCATCTTAGTAGAGGGATTATGTTGGGAGCCGCCATCTTAGAGGAGGCTCCTTCATTGACTAACACTGAGCCACCGTCTTGGGAATTAGTTTCCTTGCATTATGTGTGATTTTGCACTTCCCAAGATGGCGGCAGCCCTCCCTTCAATGGAGACTCCATGTAGTGCTCAGTTCAAATGCAGGCACTCCACAGGACCGAAATGGGGCAAATGGGAGAAAGTGGACCTTTCCTGCCAGTTGGGGAAGTCTCTGCCCATCGTTTTGGTCATTACTCGGGTGAGCCATCCCAGAATATCAAGACCATGTCTGTAGTCACAGCAGCTGCCACTGGAGGAGTTGAGTGCCCATCTACCCAGCAAAATAGTAAGTGACTGGGTCAAATTGGGATACTAGCAGGGGCACAGCATTTGCTGCTTGTGTTGTTCTTCTTACACACTCACGGCTGAAACAAGGTGAGCTGCGACATGATGGGAATGAATAAGAAGCAGGGAAACTTAAAAGGCTGCACATTTTTTGTTTGGTTATATATTACCCTGGCTGAACAAATTAAGCTGGTGGGGGGAGTGCTGGCTTAGCTGCAGGAAATTCTGGGAAGTGCAGCATCCTCTCCCTCAGCTGAACAAAGTGAAAACTGAGGGAGAGGTTCAGTATATTTTGCATGCCAGTAAAAGAGGCATAATTTAGGAAACATATACAACTTTTCCTGTCTAAAGCCTGACACCATGAGTATTAGCTTGCCTACTTAGCAAATAATATGCACCCAGCAAGGCAGATTGTGGTGCTTAATTGCATAATCATATCCACACAGACAGAATCTATGAACTTAAAAATATAAAAAATATAAGGAAGGCTTAAAAGCCCTATGTTCTCTTACCTAAAGAAATTTGCGTATCCAGGTAAACTGCGACTCAGCCTGGTGAGATGCACAAAAAGAACTGAGGATTCTGGGAGCAAAGAGGAAGAAGACTTGTCGGATTTCAACTTTGGAATTCTTTTGTGCATCAGCTCATGAGGAGAGCTTAGATAACCTATGTGTTGTGAATTGAGGCTGTAAAAGGTACAATATATAATGAGCTTGATACATCCAGCAGAACAGGGTTTGATATCCACAACCTCCTCTTGCATACTGTATGACCCTGCCTAGTGTCCTTGGATTGCCCCTGAAAACAGGCCCTGGGCCTAGTGGGACTTTGCTTGTTACCAAAAGAATAATAAAAACAAAGAAAAAATATATTATTTCCTGGGGGGGGGCTAACAATATGAGTATCAGCAGGTATTTTATGGACACATGAATATGTTACAGGGTAATAAAGCACTAATACTGTAACACACTAAGTTAATGTAATTAAGACTTTCCAGATGTTGCCTATACCCTTAGACCTTCAAATTTTCAATTCTGAGGGAAACATTTGAAAGAAAAACAGGATCTTTTTTAATTGCATTTTGCTAATTCATGCAGTCAGAATCTAAAAACTCTTGCTTAGCACTAAATGATTTTTGCAGCAGAGGAAACTTTAGCAGAACACTTTTCTTCCACTAAAGGGTTAACTATTGTGCAAGACTTGAATGGCTAGTTGGGTAGGAATTCAGGTTTCAGAATGGGAAGTCCATAAACTACAAGATTGATGGAGGCTAAAGATAAATCAGTGGAGCAGGCAATGCTGATTTCTAAATGAGAAAAAACAAAATTCTGATCAGAGTAGAACACTAGTTACAGAAGAGACTGACTTGATAACATTGTTCTAGTACTGACATCTGGAGCTGCATGGCATAGCAGAGCATTCATTTATCAAACAGGGCTCAGACACTCATAAACAGATAATTATTTTGGACCAGTAATAGAAAACAAACAAACAAACAAAGAAAACTATTCAAGTCATTATACCCCCTGTATGACTGGTTTTGTAGTTCTAATTTATTTTTGAACTACATAACTTAGACATGTGGGAATGTTGACAGCAGTAGAGAAGAGAAATTCCTACATGATGACTTCCAGCTTCAATAAGAAATTAGCATATATAAGTGTAGCGGAGGACGTGGGATTTCAAACACAGGAACAGGCAGACAAAAGTTTTGGTGCATAAAAATGCTCAGGGTTTTCTTTTCTTTAAAATTGAAAGAAAAATATATACGGAAAACTAAGGAAGATTATTCAATGTATTCAAATAACCAAAAGCACTGCTTTTCCCAGCAGGGTCACCAGGCTTCTTTCAGCCTATTTAGTATGTTTGTGTGAGCCCACACTCTCAGAGCCAGCTCTAGACTGACTCCTATCTAACATTTCTGTCCCTAGTGGAAGCTTTTATATCCTTTGTGATTACATCATAATTTGAGGGAATTCACATTTGCTGTGGCATTACATAATGGGAGTTTCCATATTTCATTTATTTTAAGGCTTGCTGGCACTTCATTTTATATTTTTGGGAAAAAGGTGAACATGGGGACCAGGGACATCTATCCCATCACCGGGCACCTTCTCTTGACAGAGGTCACTCTGTCACAGTAAGGATTCTCAGTGGGGGGTTCTACTTCTTAGAATGCTGGGGCTTGCTTGCTGTTGCAGAAAGGAATTTGTAATTCAGCAGCAGCATTACTAAACTAAGATTGTGATTGCCCCTGCCTAATTAGCCATGTGCTACTGGGTCAGTATTCAGTCAATGAAATTTCATGTCTAATCTGACACAAAATGGCCAAGGAGATAATGAGTTAACCCCTAGGCTGCTGAAAGAACTAGAATTAATCTATTTGATTGAGTGGGAGAGATGCTCAGTCTGCAGCCCTGCAAGGGTTAAATTGAGGGGCTACAAAGACAGCAGCTTCAAAATTTTTTTTTTTTTTATATCCTGAGAAGTTGCGAGGCACAGTAGCAATCCCCCCTCCCTTCAGATGCCTTTAAGACAGAACAGCAAATAGCAAAAATCAGAGAACATTATTTTGCAGTTGTGGACCGATACTTTCAAAAGTTCAAAAAGGAAGTTCCACAGTAGTACGTTTTTAGAGCTACTGTAAGATGGCTACAGGCTCCGCCAACCTGCAGCTGTAAAAATGGTATCATATAAGTCAAGAGATAAGGGTCAAATTAAAAATAAAAAGTATAGGTCAAACTTTTCACCTCTATCGCTGGCCCGTGGCACTAAGGGCTAAGGTGCTGGATGCCTTACCTCATTCCATGCTGATGACCCATGTTCAGGAATGAGCACAGACCATCAGAGGTCGGGGAGGGCGCAGATCTGGATGGAGCTTCCAAAAGCAGCTCTCCTCTCCAGGGAGTGTAGGTGGTATCTCAGCTCTTGACTTGCCCGTGGTGGATGCCGGTGGGCAGCCGTAGGCCATAGGGAGCTCCAGGTGCTAGGCCAATGGGTAGGTGGATGGGGCCATCACCTGGACTGTAGTACACATGCTCACCTCCATGCATGTGCGTCTCTACTTCTGGGGCCCTGGGGTAAAAAAGTGGGACCTCAGAAAACAGAAAATCATGGCACCAGCAGCAGGATGATGCCTGACCCTCCGCAGACTCTGCTCTCAGGTTGGGCTTAAGGTATGCCCCGATAATTCCAAAATGTCGAGGCTGGGAGGTCAGTTGGGCTGATGTGGGCTGCCAGTGCAGTGGACAAATAATCAATAATAAAAAAAAAAAAATGTCACCGCTATCATGCACTGCTGCTTTCATTTATCTAGTCATGGAAGTAGCTTTACAGATGTCACCCCAAGAAGCTACAGTATATGATGGATCTTTACCCTGGTGTTGAGCCACTGACAAGCTTCTCTATCCCTCTGACTATAGAGTCCACAATAACTATCACCTGTTGCTGCCTTTCTAGCAACCAAAAATGAGTAGATTAGATGGGTCAAGCAGTCCTCATCTGCTGGAAAATTATATGTTTCTATGTTTCTTTCTCAAGTCCTGCCATAGATTTCCACCCTTCCACTTGGCTCATCACCCCTGGATGGAGCCTCCTCCCTAGGAGTACCAACTGTACCCATGAGTATGGGATTGTTATCTTGAGCCTTTGCTTACAGACTGCCAAAGCAGATCCTAGTGTGCCCTGCTGGAAACATTATCCTGGCTGAATGAACCCACCTCCCTTCTCTCCTCACTACAGTCAACCCCAGAGCAGGCTCTTGAGGGCCTCTGAGGGTACTGAAGCAGCAGCAGCAGCCCCTCTGAGTCCTGTGTGTGGTCTTCCCTCAGGTGTTGAACTACAGCTCTGAGGTGAACAACTCCACCTAAGGACCTTAAAACTCCTGCACACCTGGCACCCTTATCTCCCAGTGCACCTCTGGAAATCGGTCATTCTACATATCCACTGCAACTGACTGTCTCCCCCACCCACCTGCTTGCCTGAATGTGGTAACAGTAACTGCTGCATCTACTGACAAGATATGGAAACCTTTAAGCAGTGTCCCCTGTCCTTACCACTCTCTTCTCAAGTCTCTTTTCTCTTAAGTCACTCATGGCACTTAATCTTGTGGGACTTATTTGTGTAGTACTTGCCAAGTGACACTATCACTGTGACAGGACTTTATCACCATAGGGAGTGTCCTTTTACATTTCCTGGTGCCTTACAGCCCAGAAAGGTTACCCTGCTTGCTGTCTCTGCAAGCCTATAAACTGCTTCTTTACAATCCCCTCTTCTTGAACCCAGGATACTTGCCACAGGTAACCCCTCTACTCCAATTATCTCCTAGCTGAGGCCCCAGTTCATACAATTCCCACTCAGCCTCCAAAAGGCAGGTTACGATATAGCTCTTTAATACTGCGCATTGACTGTGGTTACTGTGGCTGGTCATAATTTACTGTATAGGCACTATTTCAGAATGCTTTTCCAACAACTTACCCTACTGATTTCATCTTAAGACAGTCTCTTGCTTTAACTGCTTGGCCTACTGTTAACAGAATATGTTTGGAACAAAAGAAAGCAGGACTTAGATGATGCCCCTTGCCCCATTCAGAAGGGCATTCAACTGTATTACTACCAATCCAGACACCATGAAGTGTTTATGGAAGACATTATAATGGAAGGTCACAGAATCACACTGAATTAGGTACTGAATGTCATGGCTAATTCAAAAAGCATAGCCTTTGAAATACAGTAGGGGCTCTCATTGGCAATAAGTATGTCTGAGTGTCATATTTAGATAAACATCATACTCACTGGTGGGTCTAAAGTGCCATTCTTGTGATATTTGTGTTGCAAGACTTAAGCATACATTTTTTTCACATATAACAATGTATGGGATTTAAGCCTCAGAATAAAGTGTGTGATATTACAGTATACTTGTATGACAAACCAAGACTAATAATAGAGTAATTGGGGCCGTAATGGCGCTGTTATTGTCGCTTTTAGTAAGGTAACAGAAAGACAATACAGTCCAAAGTTGGTATTGGTGAACCTCGAGCCATTCAAAATAGAACCGTTTACAATTAGAACTCAAGGAAAACAGAAGTTCATACCACACACCGAGTCCGGAGAAGTTGCACTGAAGAGGTGCGCAACCCCCTGAAAATGTGAACAGAAAATAGTAATGGTGCACACTGCATGAAGCCACAAATAAGCATATAATGGTAGGTGCTGCTTAATTAGCAGTATTGTTTTATTTTCTATGGTTATTACCATGATGAATATTATAGTGTTTGGACAGAGTAAGACCTTGTGGCCCATAACACTTTGTATATATAAACAGTTAACTTTTAATAGTGTTATTTCTCTTATATATTGCTTATTGTGTCTGTTTGGGTTGCTTTCATTCCTGCATCTTAAATTCAGCTCTGATTTTAACATCTTGTCTTTGTTAATGTCATCTGGCAGTAATAGCTCTTCCCTCATTCTCCCTACTTCGACTGTGTGTAACCAAGTTTTGATAGGCCTTTCTTCATAGCTTAGCTTACCCATACCCCACATCATTTTTTGCCACCCTTTGCTGCACTTTTTCCTACATGTATATTTCTTATCTTCGATAAGGTGCCCCTACTTAGGAGCATAACCTAGGTGAGCCTTGCCAAATGTCTGTATACAGGGAGCAGTACTGATTTACTACTACTTATAAAGTGTTTATGGATACAGCACAGGACTCCATTTGCTTTAGCCATGACTGCCTTACACTGTTCTGCATGTAATAACTCGAGTTGTTTTTTATTATCATACCCCAGGCTTTTTCCAGTAAAGTAACTTGGATTTTATGGGTATTTAAGTAATACAGTTTTCATTTTGTTTGTCTTTTTTCCAAGCTTAGACTAATGCCATTTTCTGATGTCCATCAAGTTAAATGTATTAGACCTTTCTCAAACCTACGAAGCTGGGTTTCAGTTTCAGCGATACCACCTGACTTCGTATTATCCTTAAACAGTTGTAACCAGTTACCATAATTTACACCCATGTACATTAATGAAGATCCCAAAAATTAAGGAACCCAGGATGGATCCCTGGGGTACCCCACTGCTCACGTCCCTCTCATCTGATAAATATCCATTCAATCTCACTCTTTGTGTTCTATTACTTAACCAGTCTTCCACCCATTTAATGATTATTTTGGGGATATTTAAGATAATCATTTTGGCAATAATAATATCATGGGGTACCAAATCAAAATGTTTTTGATGTCTAGAAGAAGAGGTGGGCAGAACAAGGTTTTTCACCTAGATCCAAGCCAGAGCTGAGCCAAGGATCTGGCTTGACTCTACAAGCCAAGACATGAGACAAGCCCTTGCTACTGCAGGCTATTTTCTACATAGGAGTTGAACATTTCAGACATTAAACTGACTTCTCAGGCTGATAAAATGCTTACTTTGACCATAACTGGCTTGACCTGACATTGTCTCTCAATTGCTTGTAGAGGTCAAGTCGAGCCAGACCAGGCACTAAGCTTGAGCCAGGCTTCAGCCTGCTCTGGCTTGCCCAGCTTTGTCTAAAAGGGTCTCATCTACTGGTTGTCCTTCATCTAATGTTTTGCACACCCCTCCATGAAAGGTGAACAGGTGGCTATATAGGACCTCCCTATTTTAAAGCCATGTTGTTGGACATCTAGGATGCTGTTACAAACAACAAAGGGACTTATTGCTTCCCTAGTTGTGCTTTCCATTACTTTCCTCGAAACTGAGAATAAACTTATAGGTCTATACTTGTTCATGAATTCCTTTTTACTTTGTTCTCCTTCCCCTGGAGCATGATCTGCAATAAAGCACATATTGTATAACAGTGAATACATATTGTAGATTATACATGTGTTTAATAAATACAACAAACAGTACTTCATTGTACGGAATTCATGACAATTGTTCTATAAAAATTGGGTCAGACCAAAGTCTTCATTTAACCTTGCTGACTTGAGTACATTAACTGAAAAATCTATTTTATTTCTTTTTGCAGCAGTTGGCTGATCCTGTTGCCTCCACCTTTCAAGGGTTTATGGAACTCAAGACCAGGAAACTAAGATGTTTGGGGTCTGAGTTATGGCGATCCTGAAAGTGAATACCCACAATATTTTACAGATGGGCATGTTTTATGGCTTCTAGCATGTTCTTGGATTCATACTTTCAGGGGCTCTTTGGTGTGACCTTCGTAAAGTAGGTTATAGGTGCCCCATAGGTTGTAGACCACAACATTTGTGGTGCATTTCATGAATTCTCTGATATCTACATTTTGATTTTGAAGTCTGTAATGTTGAAATGTGGGTACTTGATAGGCAAATGAGAAGATATTAGTAGCACGTCAATAAGGTGACTTGATAACGGCGAGAAAATAATGGCAATTCCAGAACAGTGACAATCACAATGGCGATATGCAATAAACGATGGCCGGAATTAAATAGCGACTCCGAGGTGCACCATTACTCCAGTGTCAGGTGCACCTCAGAGTAAGAATCCTAGAGATAGTAGGGGTTTGGGGGTGGGCGTGTAGCCCCCACCTACAGAAAAGTAGGTTAGATTAGTGCACTCTTCCAACAGTACACTGTGTTTCGGGCTAAAGTTGCTGTTTTCCGATGGTAGTCTTTTTGTATATGCACCCTAATTGCATTCGCTCTTCTGGAATCAGCGTCTTGATACTCACTATTTAAAACACGCCATTATGACATGGAACCACAGATATCACAGTGCCCACAGGCATGAAACCTTGTTATTGGGATTGGTAGCCAAGTAGGATACCTAACTGCCTGCTGAGAGAAGTAGTTGTGTACTACCATGTCCCATACACTTTTGTTTTTGTTAGAGGTGATTGTGGCTTTGTTTCCTACCACTTTGTCAGTTCCTTGTCACTTTGTAATGTTACCCAATTTTTTTTTTATGATCACATTGCCAGTATTACCAGCTAAATGGCACATTCTGTTACATATGAAATGGGGACAGGGTCTACCATCATCACCTTCCTTCTTGGTATCAGTAAATCATTCCTGGAGACTGCTTCTGCCCTAGCTACGGATTGATTTAACTCCACTGTGGGGTATCCCCTCTGTTCGAATCAGTTCTTCATTTCTGAGAATTGTTTTTGAAACTCCTCATCTTTTGAACAGTTTAGTGATGTCCATTTTGTACATGTGTGTAGAGCATAGTTTTCATAGTTCCATGTTGATTTTGTCTCTCTTTTTTAGTTAGATGCTATGGTCGGGATATTCAGAAGGGTTGTGCATGGCGCAACACAGTTTACTACATCATAACCACTGATGCACTCTGGCATGATATTCAAATGGGGATTGAGCCTGGCACAAATCGATGTACCAGATGCATCAGTAATGTATGCAAGCGCAGGTAGGGGGGCATTCCATGCATACTTTGCACATCCATGATATTCAGCCCAGGATTGGATCCATCCCATGCAAGAACTCTACCTGCGCCTGTACACAGGTGAGTCAAAAAGGAGCACAGCTGGCCACCCACAGGTGAGCTGCCGTGCAGGGTGCAAACGCAGCTGCCACCTGTGGGTGGCCTCCCAAGCTCAGGCTGCACCTTCGTGGTGGCGCCCCCCATGCCCAATCGCGGGTATATGTTGTAAAAGAAAAGTCCAATATTCCTGGTGGTCCAGTGGACTGCTCGCAGCCCAATCGCTGGCATATGTTGTAATAAATGTAGTCCAATATCCCTGGTGGTCCAGTGGACCGCTCGCAGCCCGATTGTGGGCATATGTTGTAATAAATGTAGTCCAATATCCCTGGTGGTCCAGTGGACTGCTCACAGCCCAATCGCAGGCGTCAGTAAAAACAATGCCACACCAACCCAACCCTGGTGGTCTAGCGGTACCCCTCCCCACCCGCCCACTGAGCCCCACCGCCCTGCTCCCAGGTCAGCGGCGGGTGGCAGCTTCCACCCGCCTTGCCACCAGCTGCTTGCAGACTGACACTGTATGGTGGTGCTGGATGCCCACATTGGTCCACAGTGTGAGCCAATGGGCATGCAGCCCGTACCGTACTACACAGTCCAGATATGTGAATGGATCCATGCTGAGTTTGGTATGTTTCCTTTTACTTCATTTGGGTACCCATTTCCAGAAATGAAAATCTGTTACCATTGTAGACTTTTGACAGACTGAATGCTTACTACCTGAGAGCTCATGTTCGTGAATTTTTGATCCAGACTGTGAACTTATCTATTACTGCAAATCCACAGTGGATTTGGGGGCAGTGCCAATTTTACTAGTGATTAATCTCCCATGCCCCTGATTCCATATTGTAGGGCAGGGATCAACAGGGGAATAGAGGGTGCAAAGGGCAGTTGCTGCACAGCAAAGAGGGCATGACAGTTCATTGCCATATATTAGAAGCCCTGGGATTCACTGCCAGGAATTTAAGCATAAATACCATATTAAAGGAAGGCTCTCCAATATGTATGTCCTGGAGAGAGTTATTCTGCTTATAAAATAGACTTTTACTTGTAAACTACAACAACAACAAAAAGATGTAATTTGGAAGAGGTGTGTGGTGTGAGAGAACAATCAACATTCCATTGACATACAAAAAGGCAGGTTCCACTTCTCTCCCAATACCCGTGGTGGGGCCAGAACCCAGTAGGCTGTATGGATCCTTTAAACTATATTAAAACACATAGTTATGCATCATCAAGTAGAAAGGTTACACTAGCACATAAAACCAACTAGACAGCGCTTCTTTGTTAAATATATAGATGATTCATGAACTCAATTACTTCTGTGATCACAAACATCAGAGGCTACAAAATGATAGTTATGTGTGGTTCATAGCTCAGTGCTTGTGCTATGTACTGTAATTGGATAATGAAGGTTGTGCTTGGATACAGAGGCCAGATGGGTAAGTAGGATGTGGCTCTTCCGATATGTAGCAGTTTGAGTTGATCTATGCTTAGGTACTTTGAACATAGTTATACAGTCAGTGCTTATAGTACGAGTGAGCTGGATAGTCTTGTGCAAAGTGCTTAGATGCTTGAGCTGATGAATAACGTTGTTATAATTTAGTTTGTTTGGCCTTACTCTGTATCCCACCATAAACAATGCTTAGTCCAGTATTATGAGACCCCCCCCCGGTGGGATAAGAGCACCGAAGAAGGAGAAGGAGTCAGGGGAGGATAGAGGGTGAGTGCGAATCACTCTAAGCAGAGCAGATGTATCCTGCTAACTTATATAGGATGTGGGGGAGGAGCTCTTCCCTCACATAACCTCAGGTGATAGCCTATCATTTATGTGTGGTTCATAGCTCAGTGCTTCTGCTACATACTGTAATTGGATAATGAAGGTTGTGCTTGGATACAGAGGCCAGATAGGTAAGTAGGATGTGGCTCTTCCGATATGTAGCAGTTTGAGTTGATCTGTGCTTAAGTACTTTGAACATAGTTATACAGTCAGTGCTTATAGTACGAGTGAGCTGGATAGTCTTGTGCAAAGTGCTTAGATGCATGAGCTGATGAGTAACATTGTTATAACTTAGTTTGGTTTGGCCTTACTCTGTATCCCACTGTGAAGAATGCTTAGTCCAGTATTATGAGACCCCAAAAAGAATTATGATATCAATGATTGTTCTGTATCCGACTGATGAAGGGGTCGAGTAGGAAGACACCCCAAGAATATGAGTAGCAGTATGATTACCTCCTCCATACTTCAAGAGTGTGACCAGTAGCAAGCAGGAGAGGAAAAACCCCCTTGGGGGGAACCTCTGAGGACCCATGGCTACTGACCTCCCGTCCTTCTGGGCATACTAAAGGAGAGTAATCCTAAATAATCTAATCAGCTAATCCAAACCCCAAAGTTGTAGAACCCAATCCAGAGAAACAGAGAACTGAAAACGATTGAATTGTGACATGTCAGGAAAAGAGAGCAAGCATCCATCTAGTAAACCCCAAGTTTGAGAATCTGGAGCAGGCTGGAATGAAATAGAGTGGCATCCATGGTTGAAATGAATCTGAAGTGAAGAGTCACAGGTGGTGAAGCACTCCAGCAGGTGAGGATGACTTCGCAGAGGAGATCCAGGAATCAAGGCTCAGTATCCATGTCAAGAATGAGAACTGTTGAGTCAAGTTCTGCATGGCAAGGTTAGCAAATGAAGGCTGTGGCGATGAAGCACAAGAACTGGCAGAAGCTACATAATAGGGAGGATGGAGCAGTAGGAACCTCCAATCCAGAAAGGGGAAGCAAGCATTAAGTAGGTAGAGAACGTAGTGAACGTGTAGAAGTAGGTCAGATGTATTTCCAGCTCATGAGGAGCTCAGTAGCTTGTAATTGCAAGTTAAGCGGGATGACCTCTAGGCCCAGTAAGGGCAAAGCAGGTAGTATGAGCAAGTAGTGTAAATAAGTGGACTTGTACATAGGTCAGTTGATGTAGTAAGTAAAGCTGCATGAGCAGACGTAGTAGTGGGGAAGTAGTATTGCAAGATTAGGTACATTATAAAGTGAGGGTCATGAAGAATGGCACGAGCAAGGGAATCAGAGAACTTCATGGATCCAAATGGTTGCGTAACAATGTTGACATCTATGTTTCAAGCCAGAATGATACCTTAGCTAGAAATGACTTGTGAAGAATATCCTGACGAGTCCTGAATAGTCGAGCTTAGGAGTCCTAGGTAGCAATAACTGAAGAGGCTGAGTCAAATGAAGTAGCGTTGTCACAGGGTTCGAGAAGTGGTAGAGCATAATCAGGATAGTGAAGGTCTTCAGGAAAAGCTCAACTAAGTGTCCTGGAAAGAGTGAAGCAGTAGTAATTCCATATGGCTGAAGCAGCAGGCAAAGCATCCAAGAATAGATGATGAACGTAGAAACATCTAGATGCGAGTCCAAAGTAAAGGAGCTCCTGGGCTGGCTGACACGGCAGCAGGTAGGCTTATAGTAGAATTTGTGAATCTCCAGGCCCTGAGCTGGGCAAGGCAGGTGTAGAGGAGAAGTAGTTAAGCCTCCCAGCTGGTGGGCGAAGGCAGGTCGTAGAAGAAGGCAATTATGGTGCAGTAATATATAGGAACAAAGGACCTCCGAGCCTGTAGGGGCACAGGTCTGACTAAATACAATGACTAAAACTCTCACTCTGTGGACAGTGCAGGCTCTAGAGCATTGGTAGATAAAGTAACAGTATGTCGAGCTGCAGAATGCAAAATAGTAGTAAGGAACAGATTAAATGGTATTGCAATAGTGGCAATATCCTGAGTCAGGTTGGTGCTGAATAGTAACATGGATAGAGGCAGAAATTTTGAAAGGTGTGGAAGGTGTTGTAGACCTTCGTATCCTAGGGATCGGATTGGACAGGAGTGCAATGAAGATACTTGGGTAGATGCAGTGGTAATTGGACCTGAGGTAAGCATTCCGAGACTGTAGATCAATGTTTTAGAGATCGGTTAAACTGAGGAAGGCAATATGGAATATCGATAAGCATTGTACTGGCAGATGGTAGTAGTCACTTCGAAAAAGGTGTAATAGCTTGGCAAGAAGCATCCAGGGGAATTGAGGTGAATATCTTAGCGTACTCCAGAATAGTGTAACTGGAGCAACGCTGTAGGCACAGGATTTGAAGAGGTAAGTCTGAACGAATGAAGAAGCTCAGGAGGAGCATCAAGGAATGATAAGGGGCAAAGCCCAATGAGTTAGGAAGTATGGCTAGACCAAGTGTAGGTCAGCCGATGAACCATGATGATACGATTGAATGAGTACATCAGCCAATGAGTAATAGAATTAGTAGCTAAACCCATGAAGGCAACATACTGCTAGACCGTTCAAAGTCAGCTAGTAAGATAAGTAAGATTGGCTGCAAGCTCCATATAATCCAGCAGCGCAGCTGGACCACTCGTAGGTCAGCTGGTAAGGTAAGTAAATGGTGGCAGTTAAGCCCCAAAAAAGGTTAGCCAGTATGGCTGGACCACACATAGGCAGCTGGAAAGAGAGATGGGAGCAAACGAGCCGAGCAGCGTAGGAAGCATCCGGGGAGAGTGAAGAATTCCTCAGACACAGACGTAGAAATCCAAAGGAGTCCAGAAGGTCATGAACTGATGGGAAGGTGCGAGGCAAGGTGAGCTGCAGCATCCAGAATCTGATCGGAACAACAGAAGGCAGACATCCCAGAGTGTGTCCAAACCTTAAGCAATGGAGAAGTTCAGATGATGGGACAGAGGCAAAAAATTAAACAGGGTGCTATAGGCAATGATGAGGCACACAGCAGAGTGCATGGCAGGAGTCCAGAGTTGGCAGAAAGGAGCAGCTAAGCCCATGCATTGGCAGGACGAATGGCAAGACCACACGTAGGTTAGCTAAGGAAGCAAGAAGGAGTGGCCACCAACTCCACGAAGGTTAGCAGACTGTCGGAGCCCCTAGTGTAGGTGGTAACGGAGACTGGAACAAGCCAGGCAAGGTCCTGCATGGCTAGCAGCAAGGCAGACTTGAAGTAGGAAAGTGGAATGCAAAACTATAGGGAAGCACAAATTGCAGAAGCTTTAATCAAAGAAGGTAGGCTACTGTAAGCTAGCTTGGGCACAGTCCATAACACGCAAGTTAGGAAGCCCATCCATGAAGGTCAATAAGCCATGAAAAAGACATGCATCCAGTTCTTAGATGGGAAACGAATACTATCGTGCCCATGTCGAATGGAAACAAGGATTGCCAAAGGGCTGCTAATGGATAGGTAGCTTACAAAGCAGCTTAAAATACTGTACATAGCGCACCTGGGAGGCTACGAAGGGCTGAGGAAATAATAAGTAGCTGTGATGGTTCCAGAGGCCTGTAAGCTAGCAGTCCCATGAGAAAATAATAGCAATAGGTATGCTGTAAGGCGCAGGTACGAAGCGTGCCTTGGCCATCCCAAGTACGATAGCCAAGTGGAAAACTGTTTGGAAGCAGAAATGTCCTACATAAGTGAGCTGAGCCATTGCAAAGGAGCCCTTAGAATGTTTCAACAGAGGAGGTATGTAAATAAAGCAACGATACCACGGCCCCAATAATCCAAGTGCAACTCATCGTCTATGCTGAATACAAGCCGCAAGTGGTAGCTGAGAAGGCGAGGGTCCAGAGCAGTATGGAGTCCACCATGCTCCAAACAGTAAAAAGCCATGGGGTACAGCAGTCGGTTATCCAATACAAGGAGGAGACAGGATCCGGAGCAAAGTGTAGGAGATGGACGTTCCCAGGAGGTGAAAAAGTTCAGAGTAGGGCAGGCAGGCAAGCAGCGTGGCCACAAGCTAGAGAGTGCTAAGGCAACAGGGCGCTCGGAAATGCAGGACACCATCTGAGAGGGCCAGGGAAAGGAGCGGACGAATGAACTACGGTGCTGTGGCTGGAGGCTGAACCCCCCCCCAAAAGAAACAAGAAGGTAAATGGAAACCAAGGGGGAGGGAGGGCAGGAAAAGAAACAAAACAAAGAGGGGAGCAACAAGGGCAGGAGTGAGGGGGGGGCAGTCCCAGCACGCAGCATGAAGCGAGCGCATTGAGTGCGACTCGTTCTAAGCAGAGTAGATGTAACCTGCTAACTTATATAGGATGTGGGGAGGAGCTCTTCCTCCACATAACCTCAGGCGATAGCCTATCATATATGCTTGAGGCCAATAATATGCCTTTATTCATATCTGTGTATACCTGGAATTAAACATTCTTTGTTGTGAGCATGTTTACTTCATAGCCGTTTTATGCTCCTACTGAAGACTTATATAGAATCCAAAAAACTGAGTTAGCATTTCATTATGTTTCACCAAAGTTTGTAAAGAGGCACATCCATGCATTTCTTATGGCAGCATAAATCTGTGCTTCAGCCATCTAATTTGCATAATGTAAAGGTAAAGCAAGGGTTACTTCAAGAAAGCAATGGCAGTTCAAAAAACAGTTCACTTCATGATTTCCTTTGAGCACATTTAAACAGTTAAAATACATTGTCATTTATTTTCTGTATGGCAATTAGCAACTGTCCAATGAAAGGAAAATGCAAAAGTGCAAAGTGTTGTGCAAATAATGAATCCTATGCATGATGCCAACATGCATAAACCAGGTGCATTGACGCTAGTTACGATGAATGCCACAGAGCATTGGCCATGCAGCACTACACTGGGCGGCAGCAGGGACACCCAATCCCACGGCCACATGGACAGCAATGCACTGGAGGTGGATGGGGGCATGCCAGCTGTATATGGCATGTACAATTGCGGGAAGTGCCACTTGCAGGGGTGCAGAGGAGGGCACAGATTAAGGCAGCCAGGATCCTGCTGTAACACAATGCGTGCCCCCATGGACATGACCCGCCGGTCACGGCAGACCGGGATTCTGACCACTGTGCTGCCCCAACCCATGAAGCCATTGGTGAGGACTGGGGCTGCTGAAAGAGCAAGTGTCCAGCCACTGAGGTGCCATGTCCTGGTAGTGGAACTTTCCCCAACATGACAGCCCCAATCCCATAGTGCCAGTCCCTCTCTGCACATGTCTGCCGCGACCCTGAGGTGGTGACAACACCTACACCCCAAACATGGCAGCACCATCCCCATTGCACATAACACCCCAAACCAACACATGTCTGCCTCAGCCCCTGTGCAGTACAAGAACCCCCAACTGGTACCTGCCCATCCTCGTCTGCAGTGACCCCCCCATTGCACACATGGGTGCCTCGGTCCACACTGCGCAGATCCTCAACCTTGGAATCCCTACCCATCATTGCTGGCAGTGTAAACCCACCAGCACCTACACCCCCCACCCCATACCTGCTAGCAAGTGCTGGATGCTGGAGGGCCAGTGGCACAATCCTCCTCACACTTCCTCGACTGCCAGCTATCCAAGTGCTGCTGGTACATATCCCCATATAGACAGCATGATCCCAGCAGCACTTTGACAGCCAGTGGCCAAGGAGGTGTGAGGAGGGTTGTGTGCTGACTGCCAGCACTCAACACAATTTGTAGGTATGGGGGTTGGTGCCATGAGGGTGGGCTTACACCACCACCAAGGATGGGCGGGGTTCGGGCTCAGAGTTGGGGAGTGTTCAGGTTGCTCTGTGCCTGGCTGGCCGATCCTGATGGGGCACTTGTTGGGGGACGTGACTGTACCTTGGGCTGAGCTGGGGGGGGCAGAGTGAACATCAGGGCATGGCTGTGCAGGCCTGGGTTCACGCGGGTGCTATTCATGCACCCAGGCCTGCACCATCGAATGCAGGTGATCCACTCCAGGACCCAGACCGAGCATGCCATTGGATGCCTGCCTTGTCCAAAACTCCACCCCCAGCTGCCCTGTGGAGTTCTACATGCCAGGCGGGTAGAGCCACGGACAGGTGGCCATCGGTCATAAATACCGGCATGTACGCACCTGTCTGCAGGTGCGGACCTACGTGTGCGGGATACTAGCCTCTGGCATGTATTTTATGTCCATTCATGCATAGGGGCCAATAATCTCTTCTTGAAAGAGACAGTTCAAAATCTGGAAACAGTAAGCCATGTGCAAGGTGCACCATATAACAGGAAAATCTCATGAACTATTTTGCTATTTAACTGAAAAGTTCAATGTGTAACTTAAATGCCTAGCTTGGTTCTGCCACTTAATAGTAGACTTTTCCATGGTGAAACAGTTCCAAGATCAGATGCATGTCTCAATTTTCATATAACATTTTCAATTGAAAAATGTCATCACTTATCTGTGAATCCTAAGGTATAATGTGCTGTGCAAATCTTGGGCTCAATTATTTCTCTTAAGGAAAGCTCTTACTTAATGGTACCATTCAAAATCAAATAGCATCTAATATCCAAAGAAATTCAAAGTTCATTTAAATGCCAGTATCTGACTCCATTCTGCCAAAGACAGTTAACTGATGAATGAGAACGTAATAGTGCAAGTATAGTGCCTTCACAAAGAGAGACATGAAAAAGGTGTTGAGATGTATGAGTTATACCAACTGCCTGGAATGATTCCTTTTAAAATATTTATCTCCTCCACATTTGGAGTGAAATAACAAAACTGTACCCAAAGCATTTATAATCAGCCAGTTCAGGTAAAGAGATTTTCTTTGCTTGTATAAAAGCCCAGAGTGGTAAAGGGGGAGGGGGGGAATTTACCTCCCTAGTATTGGAATATATCCGATTGTGAAGTGCTAAGCTACAAGCTAAATACTAACAGCAGCCAAGGAATAATCAACAGTACCAAGACAAATCGCTGATTTAAATGCTTGCTGTGAAGCTTCTCATAGCTGTATTTGCTTTGTTTATAAGTGACATTGCAGAAGGACTGGAAGGGAAAGTATGTCTCTTTGCAGATGACACAAAGATCTGCAACAGGGTTGATACACAACGTGGGGTGGAAAGGATGAAAAGGGACTTGGCAAGGTTAGAGGAATGGTCAAATGTATGGCAGCTTAGATTCGATGCAAAGAAGTGCAAAGTAATGCACCTGGGAAACAAAAACCTAGGGAAGTGTATACAATGGGGATGAGATATTGACAACAACGAAATGGAAAGGGACCTGGGGTAGTCATATCAGATGACCCAAAGGTGGGCCAGCAATATGAGAAGGCAGTAAGGAGGGCTGGGGATACTGGGATTTAGGAGAGACATCACCAGTAGAAAACAGGAAGTTGTTGGGTCCTGTGTACAGACAGTTGGTAAGACCACATCTGGAGTACTGTGTACAGTTCTGAGACCCCATCTCTTCAAAAGACATAGACAGGGTGGAGGCTGTCCAGAGGAGGGAAACAAAATGATGCAGGGTCTGTATCAGAAGACAGATGAAGAAAGACTAAAGGAACTAAAGATGTAAAGCCTCGAGGAAAGGAGGAGAGGGGAACATGATAGAAACTTTCAAATACCTCAATGGAATCAACGAAGTCCAAGAAGGTATCATCTTTCAGAAAAGAGATGTGCAAAACAAGGGGCACAATTTGAAGATAGAGGGGGACGGCCAGTGGTAATGTGAGGAAGTTATTTCACAGAGAGGTTGTGGATACATGGAACAGTCTTCCTGAGGAGATCATAGAGTCAAAAACAGTGGGGGAATTCAAGAATGCATGAGACAGACATTTGGCAAATCTAGTGGGGGGTAGGAGGAAGTAGGCTGTTGGTTAACTAGGATCTGCAGCTTATCCGTTAGGTAGAGAAATGGACAGACTAGGTGGGCCAAGCGGTCCTTATCTGCCATCACATTCTATGTTTCTATGTTTCTATGTTTTGCTTTCCACCCCCCACAGATGTGCAGGCAGCATTGTAGCATTTCAGGGCATACCCTTCATCAGACCAACAATCAACAGTCTGTGACATATTTCACCCAGTGAGGTGACAGTATTTTCATGGTTCATTTTAAAAAGTGATTTAAAGGCCAGGGGGCCAGCACACAGTTGCTAAAAGACTGTGTAAGCACCCTCTGGGAGCTTACTAGTGTATGTTGGTTGCTAAGTGCAGCTAGGCTGGTTGCTAAGTGTAGTTGGGCAGGAAGAGCTGTGGTGCCAGTAAGTCTGGGATGTGTGCTTGCCTGCTGACTGCACACAGGGCCCATTTCAGAGGGTATAAATAGGAGATAGATTTTTTTTCTGGAGGATTTTGAGAGAGACCTGGGGAGAGAGAAGCTGGAGGGTTTGGCCCACAAGTTTGACCGGAGGGCTGTGGCGGGGTCGGAGTGGTCCACTTGCCATCCCGGCCCTCCACCCTTTAAGACCCGTGAAATGAAAGGTGATGATTTGGGAGTAGTAAAGGGAGCAATGGAGCAAAGCAGAAGGGGCCTGTTGGCGCAATTGGGAGCTGGAGCCTGGAGAGAAGAAAGAAAAATGGAGGCCCACCAATTGAACTTTGGCGCCTTGATAGGGTAAGAACCAACAGGACCTAAATGCCCAAAAGAAAGATTGCCCATGGGTGAGTTCAGCTGTTGGGTTGGAATGGTTTATTGTGGATGGGACTGCTGTGGCAGAAGGGCCTGAGGTGCAGCATTGAAGTGGCAGCCCTTGCAGTTGAAGGTGTAACGTTGGCAGATTTACCCCTATTCCCCAGGTCAGAGGCCTCCACGGAATTGGGACCTACAGTGTGAACCGCTTATGGAGGCAGGCAAAGTCCATTTGGGGGAGTAATGCTTGGGACCCCAGTATGGTGGCAGTCTGTTGGGTGATCCGTGTGACGCTGCCAAAACTCCCCCTGATGAGTCACGTCAGAGGCTGGAGTTGCTGCATGAGTGGAGTGTGCTGGTTAGGACTGGGATCAGGTTCAGGGCACACAAAACCCCAGAATAAGGCTCAGCCACCAGCCAAAGCATCAGCGATTTGATGTCTGTAAGGGTTCTGTTGGTTTTGTGCTTGCTTAATAACATCAAATAAAAAGTATGGAAATAAGACCTTGAAAGGAAAGAAAAGTATGCTCCATAAGACATAGCCCATGGGTGGAGAAAGTGTGTGTGACTAGGCAGAGGGAAGGAAATATAAAGCATCAGAGTGTTTGGAACCATAGAAATGTCTTGTGCTGCCATAGGCCCAGAGGAGCGGTGTAGAAATGACATTGCTTGAAGAGAGAGTAAAGGGAAAGGAATGTAACTGCCAGAGAGAGAAGGCAAGGAATGGGATATGAGTTGCTAGAGTTATCACTACCAAGCTACCTCAAGTGGAGGCCTCTTTCTGCCCCATAATTGTTACCAGGAATGTAGCCAGATCGACTCAAGGAATACTGCATGAAATAATTCAGTCTGTTAGCACAAGAGACAGCTGCAGGATTTAGACACCTGCCTAAGGATGCCCCCACCGTATGTGTTACCCCAAGCTCCCTGGAGTGACTGTTTTTTTATTAACTTTTCATTAAATGGGATCTACTGTTTCTATAGTTCTGGTGTTTGTCTGGGTTATTGAAGAAGCCAGTTTGCTGTTAAAAGAAGTTTCAGTGTGTTCCAGGGTTGATCCCGAAGAACCTGCGCACCATCGAGAAGGAAGTGAGATGCCTGCCTGGTGAAGACTGTCTACAAAGGCCGCCATGGCGAAGTTGGCATGACCAGACAGGTGAAGATCTGCATCATCCCAGTATATCATCCCTGCATTGTTTGTTGGCCAGAGGATTCCCCACAATGGAAGAAATCCATCAACAGCAACACCCGTGTGACTCAGGTACTGTTTTCCTGTTTTATTTCTGGACTGTGTTTCTTGGGTTGTACAGTGCCCCCAACAAATTACTGTCTGGATATCCATAGATGGGGAGGGGGACTTACAACTGGAACAATGTATTTACTGAAATTATTTAGTCCAGACTAGCAAGCAGAGATACATTACAAATATATTCTTATCAGCTATGTCCTGCGGGGAAAAAGAAGAGGACTACATACATCAAGTGTAGCAAAATTACACAGCATTTAACTCACAGTAAATATTATTATAGGTGAGTAATGCAAATAAAAGTGAACACAATAAGGCACTTAATTCATAGCTTTGCAAAACATTATACACCTACAGTACACAGGAAGATGGCACTAATATGTCTAGTGAGAACAGAAAATAATATTGCAAAGTCAGAAGCAAAACAAGCCAAAATGTATTACCAATGGCAGGAAGAGAAAGGGTAAGATATACTTTCAATCTGTACTTGGCAGTTTGGTGACTACAAAGGCTGGTAAGAGAAGGGGAAGGTTATTCAAAGTAGAAATCAAGCTATAAGAGAAGGCATCTTGTAATGCTTTTGTTTTACTTCAGGGGTATGCAAACCCATCACAATTGTGGACTTTATCTGGTAGCCAAAGATGGTAGCTGGGGAAATCAGACTGCAGAATAAGTGAAGAAAAACAAGCCAAAATTTGGGCCTAAGCAGGGTGGTCATTAGGACTCTAACATCCATAATGCCCACTCACCCATACTCTCCTTCACCTTCCTTTTACCTCCACTCTTCCCCCTTGCCCTATCCCTCTGTGTTCCTCTCCCCCTGTACCTTTTCCCCCACTGGATCAACCTTATAACCAACCTACCACCACTACCTCCCAACCTCCTAGACAAACCACTTATTTGCTGCCCACTCCCCGCCCCCTTAGTCTCCTCTGCCCTCACCTTGACTCCTCCTCAGACTCTCACACTAGGTGTCACACCTGTTTATCTCCTTGCTACATAGTAACACTGTCCTTACCCTAGTTGAATGCTCTGATGCTGTACTATTACCATTGGTACTATGAATGACATTGTAACCTTATTGTATACTAGCTACCTACTATTCAAGTATTGTATATAAACTGTTTGTTATTGTTGTCATTGCCACTGTTTGACGTGAACATTTGTAAAAGAGCTCTGAGCTCAAAGGTATGATCCGAATCCCTAAATAAATAAAATAAACTTCACATGTGTTCTGGGGAGGCCCAGCTAATTTGATCTATGCTGAACTGCTATGTGTCTGAATAACAGAATAGTGCCATTCCTTAAACTTGAGCAACATTGTGCTCTGCGCAACTGGGGTCACAGACCTTCTCTGTCTGATCACAGATCACTCTGCAACCTTATGTGGAAGGGAGCTGGGTCACCTATGCATATGGTCCATCGGATTATGCACAAGGCATGGCAACACTTGCTCAGTAGGGTGCAGAGTTGTCTGAAACACATACCAGTAGAACTGATAAAGGCATATTGTAGGGGGTGTCAGAAAGTTGTACCAGCTCTACATGAAGCTGTTGCGGGGTGCAGATCAGTGATGCATAATGTCACATTCTGTGGATTGTAGGGAAAAGGGGTTAGGGAAGGGAGGTTCTACTGGATGTCAGGGACTACACTCCATGCCTGGAGTGGGAAGTAGGCTGGTAGACCACCAAAAGTGACCTTCCAGAACCAGGAAAAGTGGGTAGTCCCTTACCCACAAGCAGGCCTAAAGGTACAGCTTGGGTGAGATAGGGAAACTACAACAGTAGTGCTGTGTACTTGAGGCTCTCAGCATGGCATAGCACCCTGCAAGTAACACTATGCCATGCCCAGACCTTTGTACATAGTGTAACTTAGAAACAAAGACAATGTTGGCATAAAAACAACATTGGTCCATCCAGTCTGCCTAGTTTTACCCTAATCTACCCTGTGACCTAATGAGCAGATGGGATTTCTGCACTCCTCCCCTCTTTGCTCCCTGACTTACTGATAACCCCTAGAAAAGCTATGAAACTATTTTTGTGGTCCCAGCCATGCCCACCACCTCTTCTGGTAGACTGCTCCATGGTTCAACCACTGTCTTGTTAAAGTAAAACTTTCTGCCATCCCTCCTGATTCCCCCTCCAGCTTACATTCTTGTTACCTTGTTTTTGACCCACCATCCCTACTAAATAGCTCCTCGCAGTTTGCCTTTCTTATTCCGTTCAGGAACTCAAAGGTCTCTATCATGTCCCTCCTCTTCCTATTAGCTTGCAGTGAGTACATGTTTGGCATCCTAAGCCGATCCTAATAGGATCTGCCTTAGGCCCAGAATCATTTTGCTTAATCTATGTGGCTCTGTCTCCAGCCTGTCTCTGTATTTTCCCAGGTGAGGACTCTTAAAACTGGGCACAGTGCTCAGATGGGGTCTCAACAGTGATCTATACAGAGGTAGTATTACCTCTTTCCTCCTATTATCAAAACCTGTTCCAATATACTGCAACATTCTGGTTTCCTTGCTGTAAGCCTTGTTACACTGGCTAGTTTATAATGACCCCCAAGTCCTTTTCCTCAAAGGATTCACCCGTGTCTCGGTGACATGAATCTGGTCACCATACATTAGGGTACCAGAAACAAGTTGCCAGCAACTACCACACCCATACATTCCACCGCAACCCAAGTAGGGTGATAAGGAAGAGCAGGTGAAAACAGTTGCTTTTTGAGGGGGGCTTTGCCCCCCGTACCACCTGACACTAAATATAACCTCCTCTGGGTCCAGGCATGAGTGGACTGGAGAATAGTGTTGGTGGTGAAAACGGTCTTGAGTACAGGGCAATGCAAAATCCAGCATGCCCATCACTCACAACCTTTTCCCGTTGCACTAATTGCAGTGCCTCAATTGCATCACCCACTTAACAGTATACATCCTTAATGTAATGGCCATCTGAACCCCTCCCATCCAGTATTGCTTCCTAGGATTCTTGTTCATTATATGTGCCACCTTGCACTTTTTGGCATTCAATTTCAACAGCTAGCTCTTGGACCACCTCTCTAGCCATTGCAGGTTCTTCTGCAACTCAGGTACCCCCCCCCCCCCCCCCACACACACACACACACACTGTCTACCCTGCCATAAAGCTTAGTATCATTTGTGAAGAGACACATCTTGCCCTGTATTCCTTCCCCTATGATGATGAACATATTAAACAGGATAGGTCCCAGTATTTATTGCTGTGATACCCACTTGTTACCTCTCTTCCCTGATTTGACCCCATTTACCACCACCCTCTGTTGTTTGTATACCTAATCAACTTCTCACCATTTAACTAGGTCCTTTGCTACTCCCAGATCCTCTAATTTCTTCAACGGTCTTCTGTTACCCACTGCCCTTGTTATCCAGTAATGTAATACTATTAGGTTGGTCTGGGATCAGGTCCAGGCACCCAAAACCAGAATAAAGCTCAGCCACCAGCCAAAGCATCAGCGATTTGATATCTGAAAGGGTTCTGTTGGTTTTGTTCCACAAACCCATGCTGCTTATGGTATCCAGTCAAGATGGCACCAGCAAAACAGCGAGGTCAAAACCCACTGTAAAACATTGTGCACAGTCTCAGAGGTGGTTTATTTTTATTAGCACCATTTTCACTGGGCCCTATTTCTGTTGTTCTGCGTGTGATTTTTGACCACGCCATTTTACTAGTGCCATTTTGACCTAGTCCCTGCTTACTATCCTGGAGACAATTTCTCCAAGTAGTCCAATAGATCTTCTTTGATTAGTGTCTATATAGTTTACCAACAATGGAGGTAAAACTGAAGGGCCTGTAATTTCTAGGTTCATCCTGTCACCTCCCTGTGATGTGTCACAACATTCTTTATTCTCAGTCTTATGGACTCACCCTTGACTGTGGTGAGCTATTGAATAGCCCTGTCAGGGTTCAGCCAATTCTAATGCCAATTTGCTGAGCATCCTTGGGTACATCCCATCTGGCTCTGGAGCCTTGTCTTCTGGGATCCTCCTTACAGCAGCCCTTATGCCACTTTTTAGCAGAGGTCCATTATCCTCCACTGAGAATACTTAGCAGAAGCAGTTGTTTGGAATGACTGCCTTCTAATTGTCCTCCTCTACTACCGTACTCCCCCCACCCCATCAGCCTAACAATTCCCATTCTCATCTTTCTTTTAGCCCTTACTGTGTGTACATGAAAAACAGTTTTTCTCCCTCTGCAATACACAGCTCTGTGTCTGCTCTTGTGTATCTGACTGCCTTCTTGGCCTCCTTCATCTTTACATGGTATTTGCTCCATTTCTCATCCCCTTGTTTCTCCTTGTAGCTAATGAAGGCACTTTATTGGCCTTCACTGTCTCTCTGTCCTTCTTAGAGAACCAGATTGGCCTCTTGTGCCTATTCTCTTGGTAACTGTTCTCAAGCATTGTTTGATTGAGTCTAGAATGGGACCTTTATTTTATCCCCATCTCCACTCTACCCCCTTGATTTTGTTCACTCCAACTAACTTGCTCTTGACTAATTCCCTCATCTGATCAAAGTCCGCTCATTTGAAATTCAGAACCACAGCTATTGACAGGGGTATACTGATACCCATGGCCTGTTCAAACCTTATGGAGTTATGGTCACTGGATCCCAGTGGTTCCACAACCCACATTCCACTTCTGAGTTAGTGAGTACTACATCAAGAATGGCAACCTGTCTTGTAGGTTCCCTGATCAGCTGCACCAGCAGGCATTCCTGTAACATATCTTGCAGGGCCTGATTTTTATTACACTTAGTTGCTGGAATATCCCAATCTATGTCTGCTAGACTAAGATCCCTCACAACTTTGTAGCCCCACTCAGTTTCTGCCCCTAGTTCCCTGTCCCCCTTGTCTCCCTGTCCTGGTGGTCTATAGATCAACCCAATGAACAACTTCTTTCCCAATGCTGTCTTGAGCTGTACTCATGATGATGCTGTCTCCCCATGTCTTCCTCTGATGGATCAGTCCTCTACTGCCTCTATACTTTCTTTGAAATAAAGGACTACCCCAACTCCTTTTCCATTACCTCTCTCTTTCCAATATATGGTATAGCTGATACTGCCAAGTCCCAGTCATTATTCCCATTGGTCCATGTTTCTGTAATGGCTACAAGGTCTAACTCTGCATCCAACACCATCACACGGAGTTTACTAATTTTGTTTCCCAGGCTCCTGGCATTTAGGTAGACTGCCTTCCAGCTTGTGCCTATACCATTTCCCTGTCTTGTGAGCTCCTGCCTCTCTCTCCTTAACATCCTGAATTTCCTGCTCCCTGCTTATTTATGAACTTCTTTCCCTTGGGACCCTTACTTAATGTACTATTGAACCCAGCTTTACTGTTGTCCTCCCCACTGCTCCTAGACCACATTTCTGGGGGTTTTAAGCAATAAGGATCAACAGGGCATGTGTTTAATGTAGAATGTAGTCAAATATCAAAAAATAGAACTGACAAGATTTCCTAGCAGATAATTCAACTTGTCTCTTTGATGCACCTTAAGGGAGATTGCTCTGAAATGTTTTAAATGGGACTAGTAATGCTATTAGTGTGCACTCAAACTGAGATTTTGAATTTGTTTAGACACAAGGGGCCCGATTCTCAAAGCTTCCAGGTTGGGCATAGGGGCTTATGTTCAAATGGGTGGGCGCAGTGGACCTTGCACCCAAATGATGCCCCGGAGTGCAATTAACAAAGGCAGACTGCACCTACCACATGCAGCCTGCACCAACTATGCTTGCACCACCCTTGCATCATACACTGTGCTGCAACATGGCACCAGGGGCTTGCAGCAGATGCAGGCTGCCAATACCCCTGAATCACAACTCAAAATCTCCTCAGTGGTGACATTTCAAGTACTGTACCCTAAACAAGCACTGGCTGGTCTAAGGGTACTAGAAATTTCACCACTGGGAGAGTTGACATTGTAGCAGCAATGTGCCATGGTTCCCCTCCCTGATGTCCCCAATCATTTAATAGATAGGCAGACCCTTTTCTGGTAGTCTAGTGGCCCTCCCAAACCCTGATTATTATGAAATATTAAAATATAATATTATTACTTAACAAGGATCGGAATGGGGGCATGGATGTGCTTATGCACATTGCCGCAGGCTTGCTTCCACCTGTCCAGGTTCACCCTCTGTTTGGTGCACTGCTAGGGTTACCTCAAGCCATGGGACTTTGCCACCGGGATCCTGCCTGATAGAGAATCAGGTGCAGGGTCTGTGGTACATGAGTGATTGGCGCAAACCACCTTTGTCGTAGCTTGCGCTGAGTTTTGTGAATCGGACCCAAGGTGTGGAACTTATTTGAGAAAGTTGTTTGATACTGAGAAGAAGCAACACTTTCATTACGAAACATTGATTATGTTTATGTATGATCCCCTCAAGTGAATACATTCTTATAATTAATTCACTTAATGAGGAATTATTTGCAAGGTGAGTGAGTCAGCTCTATTACTGGAATATTATGCCAGCTTGATTATAAGAGACTCCTCCCTCCTGAGTTAGAGGCTCTTTTCATTACAGAATCCAAGGAACACAGAGGCTCACAGCAGATGAATTTATTTTGGGATTTACCCATGTCTTGTGTGGTATATCACAAGTTGCAGCTAGTACCACACAAGAGGTGGATAACTCCCCAATTAGCCACATCCTGGAACACCTCATTGTGATCATATAATGTATCTATGTGTAAATTACATTTTAAAATGTACTTATTCATTATGTTTTTTGTTTTTTTTTGGTTTTTATAAGTACCCTTCCTGAACTTGTAGGTTCTCCTGGACTGTAGGTTTTATAGGATTGAACCACAGGTAAAACCATAGTTGACCAATCAGGTTGCAGGATTTTATGTCCTTTGTATATTCAGATATGTTCCACAGTGCAAACCCCATTTGCAACACCAAACATCTGGTGGTCACATTTATATGTTGCTGGGGAGACTCTTCCCTGACTAAATTTTCTATTTGTTATCTCCCCGACTAAATTTTCAATTGTGTATGTCAGTTTTTTTTTTTTAAATGGAGTAGTGTAGGGGCTTGTTGAGCCCTTACTGTGCAACACCACAGTTTTGGGACTGGGGCCCCAGGACGTTAGTTGACATCATCTCTTGAAAGTATTGTATGTCCAGAAATGATGAACACAGTCCAAAAATTGACCTGGTGGAGTTATTTTACTTCCATTTTTTCACTTGAAAAATAGAGATGTCTTGCTAACTTCTCTTCCATATTTAGACCCATGGAATCGTTTTACTTCTAAAACAAACAAATTTGAAACCCATAATAAAAATATACTGTATGAGTTTTGTTTTTGATGTAAGCAGTACTAGCAGAACATACTGTATGTCAGGCTAATGTCTGCTGACAAGTAGAAACAGACTCATTTTTTAAAGTTGATAGATTAGCTCTTTAAGCCTTATAACATTGAAATAATTAAAAAATGCAGCAGTATATGGCATACTGGGGCCTGGGATACAGGATTTGTAGGTGGTGTGTACAGTAACTAAACACATAAATAAAATATACACACAATTAGATGTAGAAAAGAAATAACATACAGTAGAAAAGATTGTTTTGTTATAAACCAACAATGCCTAAACTATTTTCATCCACACAATCTTTATTTGGTAGTTTCAGAGCTGTTACATCTCATATATTGAAGTCATAAGAGCTTCACCTGGGTTTACTTATTCCCATTTCAAATTAAACAAAATGCAACATGAAACCGCTGTCCTGTACCTTTAATCTTTTCTCACAACTCCCAGTTGTAAAATGTATTATGTTTTTATAGAAATCCAAGTTATTAGCGTGGTGCCTTGTCCTAGACAATGCCTGTTAACCAGATGGCTAGGGAGTATTACAATACACCAACAGGTTTGGAATTCTATCCTGCACTTACCATTATAACTACAAATACCAGCTTCAGGTAAGAGGTGATATTAATGGAAAAGCAATTTTAAAATGTTGTAAGCAATTACGTTGAGCATAAATTGTGTTTTCTTTTCATAAATGTGCCCAATCAAGTTAAGCTTTGAACTGCTATATCTGTTTTTGTGCAAGATATGAAGCCATAAAGTTTAAGCTTTGGCAGATCACCAAGTATTTTTAATCATCTTTGTGAGGAGCTGTAAAAAACAGAATTACACATTCTTGTCCTTAATGCATCATACTTCTGCTTTTATGCAGCCCTTAAACTTGATCTGGAGGCACATGCATTTGAATTGGATTCCAGCCTTGTTTACAGCTATATAATTGACCCAGTTTTATAGAGCAACTACTAGAGCAAAAATGGAAACTCTGAAGTAATGACTACCTCAATGCAGTGTTATCATACTACTGCAGCTTCAGTCGAGGCTTGTTTCAAAAATGTTAGTAGTTCTGTGAAGCACACAATTCAGTTCTCTGAGTGTTATTAATCTAAAGCAGATGCTTATTGTGGCTAAACATGCCTTTGGTAACACTGAAAAGTTTAGCCTAACCACAGAAATAAATAGCTGGAAGTAAAGGAGACATTGCCCGCCACTGCTTGTACTGTCGTTCCTCCATGAATTCCTGGGTAAACCACTGAACTGATCAGAAACAAAATGAGATGTCATGTGTTTATAAGGGAAAGCATTGTATGTACTCTAGTACCACAGAAATACTGTAAAGCTTCCAAAGTATTTAATTTTTTTCATCAATATCTTATTCACATTTGCTTAATATGAGAAAAGCAATCATTCCTATTTCTGTTCTTGCCACTAATGTTGTTTATGGATCACTTTATCACATACAATATTTATCATTTTATACTGTGGTTTAAATTTAGTTTCCAATTCCTATATGCTTATTTCAGGAAAAATCCTCTGCCTCCATCCAGATAATTTCAACTTGTTTCTCTTTCAACAAGTGTCTTCTCCAACTCTACATTTGTATCTCCTTAGATTCCCTTATTGCTACTTATTTTCTAATGGAACCAAAATGAATCCTACAGGGACTGAATAAAATGTATTTATATTTTGCCAGGATAGGACTATCACGCATAAACCTGTTTACAGTGGTATATTGTTTTAATAGTATGTTACACATAAGTACATAATCATAAAATACAATAAAATAGGGACTAACAAGCAAGGTCATGTAACACATTCAGAAGAACCTGTCTTAAACATTTGTTCTCCTGCTGTAGGGCCCTGCTCTGGTTGAATGAGGTTCCCGCTGAAATCCACAATACAAGGAACTTTCAAACCTTCAAAAGAGAATTGAAACTACACCTTGTCAAAGCCTGTGCATGTGTCTGTAAAGAAGCTGCATGACCTCCCACCTTCAGCCCTATGTCTCTCCTCTCTCACCTTTACAATTCACAGGTAAATGTGTGATAATCTGTACGCCTCCCCCTTCTCCTCCCTTTGCACTGTTTTGGTTCCTGTCCATGCACTTATACCCCCTTATTAATCCCTCACTAGCATACCTCTATGCTCCTTGCCTTCTCCCCTTCTTCTTCCCTCCCCTTCCTTTCTGGTGCTAATCTTTCATACTCCTCATCTCTTCTGCACTACGCACCATACTCAGTCCCCTCTCACTAACCCACCAATCTAACATTCATGTACTTCTAAACCACCCTACCCCCTACCAGCCATAATTTGCCCCACTTTCCTCTTATCAGGTCTTCTGTTACTCTGTCTCTTTTTGGTTAGCTAAAACTGGCTCATTTGACAATGGCTGTGCTCATGGCTGCTCTCAACATACCCCAGCTGTCCTGAACCCTTGTTTTTTTAGTTGTAACAATGTTTTCATCTAACTACCTAACATGTATTCTCGGTTGTCTGTTTATTGGCTACGTTTATGACTTTGTGACATGTACTCAACGTAATTAACTCGTGCTACTCCGTGGAGCATTTGTAAATGAGCACCTTGTTCAAAGGTTGTTTCCGAATGAATGAAATAAATAAATAAATAAAAACCTTCAAGTACAGTTACATATAAAAGAAGTCCACTCACAAACTGCATTTTAATCTGAGTACAGGTGGATAATAACTGCATATAAGGTGGAGGTTGGTTCAATAAAAATGAAATCATATACAGAAAGGCTATTTGCCATATCTTGATTGTGATCTCAATAGATGATAAATAGCACACACAGTGCCTGTTTGTTTTTCAAAGCACACCATTGAAGTTTTACAATGTGTCTGAGCTGTGTAGTTCTTTAAACTCTGTTTAATCACCTTGGTCCTCTGCTCAGGACCAGCTTTAGCTACTGTAAGTGTTACTGTTCTGTCTGTGGAGATGTTTGAATTCATTTCCCCAGATATCTGCACCCAGGCCTAATACTTTAGTACCCACTCTCCTGCCATTCATCTCCTAGGTAGGCAGCTTCCCAAATGCAATCAGCAATAGAGTAAGAAAGCCTTGACTGACAGACTTAGGCTAGGAGAAGATTCATCTTCTAATCAGTAACTATTTTACCCTTCATAGTCCTCCCAGGAGGATGCAGTGAAGACTCTAGTGCCAGCAAGCAGATACACTGACATGTGTGTTCTCCTCTCCCACACACTTTTTAAACTGCATGGTCACCCAAGTAGCAGTAAAGCAGCAGGAGATGTGATGGTTCCATCCCAGTGGAATGCATTCTCTGGGATTCTCAGTCCTTTCCCTCCTACCAGTACCCCCATGCTGCTCTTGGATCAGAGTAGAAATCTAGGTTGCCAGCTTTGCAAGCAGCCTCTGCTGATACCACAGTATTGGACCGGCTTTTAAGCTTTTAGTTTGAGAAATCTCATTCACTATGTCCCACCTTTCTCTCTGATTGAAGGGAACTTATTACCTTATTATTAGAGGCAGTGAGGTCTAGCAGCTACTACAGTCCTAGCTTGGGAACTGGTAGAGCACAGGTTCAAACTACAGCAGAGTAAAATACACTGGGTAAGTCAGCTAATCTTGCAGTGCTCCAGTCCATGTAGCTGCAGAAATATGTAGAAGCAGGCACACACTGGAAATGAGCTATATAATCTAAACTGGGCCACCCTGGGTAAATAAGCTGTGAATTAAACCCATTGTAACATAAAAAAAAATTAAGTACTTTTTAGAGATACATTTCTTTGCAGAAATAGAATAGATCATACTGTAGATGTTTCTGTCCTTTATGTTGTGGATAGACTACCAAAAAATTATTCTGCTGTAAATTATAATTCTCTTGAATTTCTAGTACTAAAATCCCCTGCACCTGTTCCCAATCATTTGACTAGCTTACTGCATTTCCTGGTTGGGGAACAAAAGGATGTAGCTCACATGAGCGGGAGTGAGGAAGCCACAGATTGTCAAGGTTGGTGTAGTACTCACCTACAGCATCTAGCTGAAGGGGTCATTTGGCTGGATCTGTATTTGGGGACCTCTGTGAGAGGTAAAAGCAAATGGGCTGGTTACTGTGGGTATTGACAGGGTAGTGTATCCTGGGTGTAGTGCCTGCTCAGCAGCCCAGAGCATAGTGGGAAGGTGCAGGAGCCACCTATGTTCCCAAGCACCCTAAAACACAATTAGCAGCTGGGATTTCAAGCATAGTGCTCCTGACATTAAGTCCACTGCATGAGGTGGCATATTTTATTATTTTAAGTGTGTGTGTTTTAAACTTTGTGTGCTGACTCAGTGCTTTTGTGCCCTGTGCTGTATAGGAAGGAGGCTAACTTGCACTTCCTGGTTGGGGGAGATAAAGGATGTAGCTCACATGAGCGGGAGTGAGCGGGAGTGGGGCGAGCACGTGGAGACGTGTGCAAAGACACGTGCATCAGCGTGTGTCTGCTGTGTCCACTGTGGATGCCAGGGTCTGGGGACAGGAAATAGCAAGCAAGAAAACGTATAGGTAAGACAAGTACTTGCTTAGATTTTGAGCTAAAAAGTCCAACATGTCACAAGCAAAAGGGTAAACAAAGAAGCTGCAGAAACAATGTTCAAAATGCAAAATGTATACCAAGGTAAAGGTACAACAGTTTGATGTGGCAATTGCTTGTTAATTGAGACCCAAAGAGCAGATCAAATTGCTATTAGGGAGGCTGGAGGTAAAAAAGAAATTAGGGACCTGAGGGGTTTATTGATTCAGCATCTGACAGCCCCATAGAACAAGGGGAGAATTTGGCAACTAGTATAACCACTGGCTTATCAGTAAAATATAGACCAGCAGCAAACAACATAAACAAAATGAAGGATTGCTGACTAAAGCAAGTAATAAGGAAATTATGAACAAAAAGGAAGTGTGCATCAAAAATGGGACCTCTAGACTGTTCAACAAATATGAATCACTAGCTAATATTGAGGAAATAACAGATAATAGCAAACAATTGATTGAGGAAATTCATATTGAGGAGGAGGAGGCTGTCATAGCAGGAGTAAATGAAGGACATCATTCAGATACCAATGCTGAAAACACCTTGCATATTACACCTGTGGGTGATTTGGAACCAATTAAGCCAGGATGCAAAGATATTTTAGCAATAGGTGACTCTATAACAAGGGGAACAGATGAAATAATTTGTAGGAACAGAAACATGTACACAACTGTTAGTACATTACCAGGAGTGAAGGTGGTTGATCTGAACAAAATACTGGATGGTCCAATGGAAAATTCACATGAACCCCTAGTCATAGTGCATGTTGGGACCAATGATTTAGGAAAAAGTAAGGTGGAAACCATCCAAGATTGTTTTAGAAATATAGTTAAAAAAGTACAGGACAAAGGAGGTGATGTCATAATTTCAGATATTTTACCAACACATGGCTGGAATGAGTATAAGAACTGGGCCATAAATTGGATAAATGAATGGCTACGGCTTTTTGCATGGCAGAAAAATTGGATTTATAGACAATACAAGAACATTTCAAAACAAGGCAATATTCAAATATGATGGTATACACTTGAATAGGGCAGGGCTAGAATCCTTGGTACAAAATTTAACAAAGTGATTCAATTTAATTTAAACTGGAAGGAGGGGGCAGGCTGTCTCAAACATAATTGGCATACAAATGAGAGCCTGTATGCAAAAAAGGGTAGAGTGGAATACTGCCTTGCTTAATGCAGGAAGTCTGACAACAAAATTTCATGAGTTCCAAAATATGTTAGTATCCTATAACATTGATATTGCCTTGGTGACTGAACCCTGGTGGGGTGACTATGATAGCTGGGAGAAAATATAATGGGTTATAAACCTCTATTCTAGACCACGAGAACAAAGGAGAGGAGGTAGTATAGCAATATACATAAGTGAGGCTATTAAAAATGAGCAGGAAATAGTTCAACTAAATTATGTGGAGATGCTGTGAATCAAAATAATGTACAAATCTCAAATTAAGACAGGATTAGGACTGGTGTATAGATCTCCATCTATAGATAAACAAGATAATGATCTCCTAATGGAATACATTGCCGGACTAGATCCAGCTGAAAATATTTTAATTACAGGAGATTTTAACATGCCAAATATCAACTGGACAGAATTAAAAGACAAAACTAATATAGAGGTGGAATTTCTAGAAATACTTGATCAGATAGGAGTGGAGCAATTGGTGGACTCTCCAACCAGGGGCTCAAATATTCTGGATCTTGTCCTAACTAATATGGGCAATAAGATAACAAATAATGAGGTATGTAGCCCCTTAGGAAATAGTGACCACTGTAAGATATTGTTTAAATGTGTGGGGAACCTAGCATTAATACACACACTAGGAAAACAGAGAAATTAAACTTTGGTAAAGCAGATTTTCCAGGATTGAAAGCAAAATGGCTAGTTGGGAGGGGAAAGAGTCTGTGAATCTATCTGTGGAACATATGTGGAAAGAACTAAATAATAAGATACAAATGGAAACAAATAATTTTGTGGCTAAAAAGAGCAAATTAGGTATGTCAGGTAATATAGGTTGGTTTAATACCAAGATTAAGAAACTGGTTAAGGAAAAGGATAACATTTTCAAACAAGTAAATAAAAACACAACTCGGATGGATAATTTATAAGCAAAAATTAGGCAGCTTAAGAAAGAAATTAAAATGGCCAGAGCTAAATATGAGATTCAGCTAGCTACTAGAGTGGGGAAAACTACAAAGCATTTTTTACATATGTAAATGGTAAAAGAAGACCCCAATATTATTTGCTCCTATACTAATACATTGGGGAAACTGTAACTGATACCACGGAATTGGAAAATATGCAAACCTATACTTTAGTTCAGTATTTAATAAGAAAACTGACTTAGCTAGTAGGACCAAAATATGGTCACAGGAAGGCCAAATTGTGATTGATCAAGTGGAGGCACCAAAAAGTTTAAAGGATACTAACATTAATAAATCTCCAGGGCCAGATCGTATACATCCTTGAATACTTAAAGAAATAGCAGATAGTGTAGCCCCAGCACTGACTTACTTATTTCAAAAATCTATGGACTTAACCTCGGTAGTGCAGGGTTGGAGGGAGGCAGAAGTAGTACCCTTATTGAAAAAGGGACCAAATACAAAACCAGAGAATTTTAGACCAGTTAGCTTGACCTCTGTGGTTGGCAAAATACTAGAGGGGATAATAAAAGAACATATATTGGTCCACTTAACACTACAGGGAATGACAGATGAGTCCCAACATGGGTTTACAAAGACTAGGTCATGCCAAACAAATATGCTAACTTTTCTATGAAAAGGCTAACAAAGCCTTGGATTTGGGTAATGCAGTGGATATTATTTTTTGGATTTTTCTAAAGCATTTGACAAAATACCACACAAAGAATTGATTGAGGTTTTGGTTCACACTAAATTACCTATTAACATAATACATTGGGTGGAGGCCTGGTTGGATGATAGAAGACAGAGAGTTGTTATAAAGGAATAAAGTCTGACTGGAGAATGTTACCAGTGGGGTTCCTCAGGGATCCGTGTGGACCATGCTTGTGTTTCTTCAATTGTGAGCAATTCCCCAAATAGTTGGCTGACTAAATTTGTGGGGGCATAGTAAACAACAACAATGAGAAACAACATGTTCAACAAATTCTGGACATGATAAGCAAAAGGAATGAGCAATTTAAACTAGCATTGAATATAAATAAATGTGCAGTATTGCATCTAGGGAAGGGTAATAACAATGCTGTATATGAATTAGGAGGAGATACATTACAAAGAACTGAGGGGGAAGGGATCTGGGGGTTAGGGTTACAAGCAATTTGAAATTTGGCACACATTGGGGTCTAATTGTTAAAAAAGCAAATCAAGTATTGAACTGCATCTTGAGACACATTGGGAGTAGAGACAAAAGGGTGATATTGCCCCTTACCAGGCATTGGTGAGACCACACCTGAGTACTGTGCACAGGTATGGTCTCCATACATAAAAGCAGACATCAGGAGGTTGGAAGGTGCAGAGGAGAGCAACAAAGAGAATCTGTGGTTTTGAGAATAAAAATTATGAGAAGAGATTACAGGAATTGGGGTTATATACATTGCATTACTGAAGACTCTGGGAGATATGTGTATGATCTATAGGGCATTTCAGGATAGACAATTATGTAAAAATATGGGCCTCATAGTTAAAGAAAATTATGGGTATGTAACAGGAGGAGGGGTTGCAATTGGAAATAGACAACTGGAATACCCTAAAAAGGAAGAACTGGTTCAGTCAGAGAGGTGTAACACTGTGGAATAGTTTACCTAGGGACATAGTGGAATGCAAAACTATGGACACATTTAAAATTGGTTTGATAACTTTTATAAAGGTAAGTGCAAACTAGTATAATACAGTAAGCAAGGCAAGCATAAAGGACGAAAGTCTATGTAGCTTGTATAACCTATGTAACCTATGTAACTTAAACTTTACTGCACGATGGCATGCATGTGTCGTAGACAGGATGGATGCTTAACTGGAAGCTCTGCCAGCCTAATCGCAAAATCTTTACCAATCTGATATCATACCACTTTTTTCTGTGCCTAACTCTCTAGAATTTGTTAAAGCTCCATCCATGCAAACGGAATCTGTTTTTCCCCATACATCTCTGGTGGGTGTTCAAGGAATTATCACATTTTTAAGTTTTGTTCACGCCAAAGTGTTCAGAAAAAGGGCAAGATGGTGACTTTGGCAGCTCTGGAGGCTCCAGTGTTAGCTAGTGATGGGGCAGTGGTGAAAACATGCCTTGACAGGTTCTCGCTGAGATAGCCACATTTAAGCAATTGGTGACAGTCCTGCATGAAAAAGTAAAAGAATTACAGCACAAGCAGTGGGACACAGATGACAAAAGCTCTTGACAGAAAGCAAGCATTCAGGAGCTGGAGAGGCTAATAGGGATTCAATGGCACAGGGCTGAAGACTCAGAGAATAGGAATCAAAGAAGTTACCTAAGGATACTGGGCTTCCTGAGGGAGTGGAGAGATCAGAAGTGGCTACCTTTCTACAAAAAGAATTGCTGAAACTGTTACAGTGCACATGGAAGCTCCAGAATGAGAAGGAAAGATATCACTGGTTACTCAATCCCCCCACAGCAGAGGGTAAGCTACAGCTAATCCAACTAAGACTGCTCTGCATTCCCAAGAAAGATAGGATCCTAGCCCTAGCCAGAGAAAAAACTCCTTTCTTCTGGGGGGGGGGCACCAGGTACTCATGTTCAATGACTAGTCCCCTGAGTTAGCAGCCAGGAGGAGAGTATCCCGCTTTCCAGAGACCGCTGCAGAAGCTGGAGGTCCCATATCAATTGCAATACCCTGAAAACTTGGTGACCAGAATGCATTTATTTATTTTAAAGTTTGGTGACTTAGAAAACACACTGAGCTGAAGCTTGTTTCTAGGTGTGACCCAGGGAAAGGTGATAACACCAAGCATGTCGTTACACACAGATGAAGTGCAACATCAGCAGTTTTAAGTGCAATAAAGAGATTAACAAAATAGAGGTAGGAGAATACATTGAAGTATATGGCAACACTGCCAGTACATAGGTGTCAAATTAAAATAATTATTTTTTTATACAAGGTATGTGAAAGTGTGGAAGAGGATGCATCAAGTTTATTTGATGAGGAATGGGTGGTTAGCATCTTGATACCCCAAGAGGTGTCCCAATACATACAAAAATACTCACCAGACATGTCAGCCGAACAGCAAACTCATGGCAGCAGAAACACCCTGAAGAAACCCCATCCCAGCCTGCAAGCTGCTTCTCAATGACAACCTCAATCAACCACCTCAAGGAACACCAGAGATGCACCTGGCATGGAGTGGCAGACCAGCAGGACCAAGAAAAGCAAGGAGGGGACAAGAAGAGATTCAAGCCACTGATGAATGCCCCAAGAGATTGCAGCAGGGACTCTGAGTCCCCATCTCAAGGCAAAGAAAAAACAGTCACCGCACACCCCACACATACAAGAACACCAGGCAGTCAATACGATTTGCTTCCAATGACTTAACCAGTCCTTTAATTCTCACCACATCTGTGTACAACCAAGGCTTAGAATTTTGCAACAGTTGCTTCTAACATTTCAACAAAAAAAGGACTGGCTAATCTGAAGCAAATCTTATTGACTGTCTGGTGTTCTTGAATGTGTGGAGTGTGCCATGACTGTTTTTTGTTTTCTGTAATAGATTGTCACTGAGCACCCATACCTGTGCAGGCTCTACTTCCTGCTTTCTCCATCTCAAGGCTCAGATATGAATGGTGACCTAGATCCCAAGAGACAAGGCCAAAGAAATCTGCAAGAACTACAAATTCACCTCTCAGGAGTAGAAGTCATGACCCAATCCAAGTGACCAGAGGCTGAGGGGAAGCACTGCAGTCACCCTGGGCAGACATTATAGTAGACTCACAATCTGCAGTCAAAGACTTCAGCAGGGCCACTAATCCCACAATACAGAGAGAACTACCCCCAACAGACACTCCTTGCAGATCTAGACACTGTGACAAGCAAGTGATTGAGTAGAGGAGAGGTATTCCTGCCCTGAACTAAAATAGAAGCAATATAGCCTGGGTATATGGACAATTCAGCATATGAATCACTTTTCTGTAAGTGCTATGAAACTGTAATGGGTAAACTGAGCATGTTTTTGCCAATGGATGAGTCAATGTGCCAGACCCAATGAGTCCTTGCCCCCAACATGGGGAAATGACCCAGGGTATGAGATCCTCCTCATTAGGTGACCCCTCACCATTTCCACTAGGGACAATAAAAAGAGAAAGTGGTCCTGTAAGTGTGATCACCTCAATCCCATATGCTGCCAACCCAATCAGCAGATAACCTGAATGAAGTTCCACAGAGGTGCTGTAGAAAGACCAGGGCAGCAGCATAAGGAGACTGAGGCTGACGGGATGCAGCACACAGACACACCTGCTATTTCAAAAGACAGAGGCCATCTACTTGCTTTCAAAACAGACCACGTTGCCAGTGGGGTGAGGAGGGATGGAAGGTTCCTGACATCCCGACCACCGCCACAGCAGTTGCTCACAGGAACTTCCTGTCATGAACCCACTTCTGAGGGTCAGGTCCACTGAGCCCACAGTACCCACCCCAAGTGCAATCCATGACAGGAGTTGGAAAACAGGAATACCCTCCGTGTCCTTCTAGAATGCTCGCTGAGGTCACGACCGACACCCTTCATGAGGCCCCAGGGCTCCCTCTTTACTCTGGATAAGGATACAATACCAGTCTTGAGTCTTGTAGCCAAATGAGAAACCTTTCTTGGCTGTTACACAAAGGGGGAAGATCCAGGTGTTGCAATCTCTTTGGGGTTGCCTTGAAACCCTGATTTTGTCTTCACCCATGGGCATGCAATAACCTGGTTCAAATCCCCACAGGCTCTTCCTTGAGACTCTTGTATTCTCCCCATCTTTAACCAGATTACCCTGTACATACCCTTATTCCATTGGTAGCTTATGTTGACATCCCTTAGCAATAATAATTTAGTCACCGATTATTATTAAACGTCCCACAGTCACACACAATATGAAAAATCTCAGTCAGGTAAGTTTCTTAAAAATTTATGCTTATACTAAAATACTTAATTAATAATCATACAGGTCCAACTAAAAGATTTAGAAAATTTTGGTCACAGAATAACACAAATAAAAGTGGAAAATATACATGAAAAAACACACTATAACTGTTATCTAAAGTTTTATCTTAAGTTTGTAGTAAATTGTAATCTGGAAGAATAAGTGAAGTCTGAAAAATCCTTTCTTCTTTTTCAGCTACTAGCAGGTTGCCCTGTGTCTTGTCAGGAGAGTGTCCAAAGTGCATTGCAATGAGCTTCTGTTTACAGGGAGTATTTATAGTCCCTCTGGCAGTCTGAAAAAAACCTTTCTGGTTTATAGCTGGTGGTCTCCTCTTTAATCCAGCAGGTGTATCTCTTGCTCTTTCCAGATTTTAAGGAATTATTATTTATTTCCTTATTTGGATTATCATATCACCACTTCCTGGCACTACTAAAAATTTAATCAGACTGTGGTAACCTTGCTGACACCTCCTGCTTAAAATAATTTCTCCTTTTGATCTTAAAGGTTTATGACAGGGAAGATAGCTTCTCTCATCCTGAAACTTTATTACATCAATTAGCTAACCAGAACTTCCATCCCCTTGAAAATTTCTATTTTCAGCTTACTGGCTAGGAGCTGTTTTCCTGAGTCACATAGGAAAGTCACAGAGTTTGCAAGATCTTTTCTCTCTTCCTGTGATCGTTCAGTAACACGGGGCATTTTCTTGTGGTATTTAACATACACAAAATCACGTAAACAAAATATAACAGAGATATATCTGCAAATAATGACTGTCAATTGGCTAGCTCGCCATACTGCCCTCTAATTGGACAGCTGTTATTCTATAGATCATGCCCTCCAATACCTAGGAACACAGCTGCTTGACCATGTGATCTGAGAAATCCTTCAGCAGTTATGTGAAACCCCAAATGGACAATGTCACTCAGGAAATGGAAGAACAAGAGGAAGGAGGGAACATGGGAAATTTGGAGAGGTATCAAGGGCTATAACATTACCTAATCATAATCAGCCTCATTATTCTGTCTGGAGAGGTGGAAGGGTGGGCTGAGGGCTACACACAGCACTATATCCCCCTGGGACTGGCAGTTCTGCAATGCACCTCCAGCAGTGCACTGTTTCCTTTGATCCTCTGTGGCTGAAGTCTGGACAGGAGGCAAGCCACTCAGCTTAGCAAGCACTTCTGACAGGATCTCACTAATAGGAACAGCGCATACACCAAGAAGGGATGGATTGGTCCAGGTTCTGGCAGGGGCAACAACACTGGACTGTCACCCTAGGAGATGGGGACTCCCTGACAGATGCCCCATGGGCCAGGTTACTGAGAGTGGAGACAACAGAGTGATGTCCCTGTCTTCTCAGCCATGGCTGCAGCACTGGCCCACTAATTTCCCATAGGTTAATGGATCAGTTGCAAACTCACAAACCCAGCCCAGCACCCCTCTGTTTCACATAGCTGCTCAGTTAGGCGATTTCATCCGTCAAACAGATGTATACACCAACATCAGGAGCATTCTCTGCCCTCACTCCCCAGGTGCACATGACTCACAGCAATGGACCGAGATGGCAACTTATTGAAGCAGCACTGTACCCTGAAACCATTTCTAGAAAAGAGAGGATGGATACAATAACCACCTCAGAGAACCCAGACAACATAAGCATGATGCCTGCACCACCCGGCAATGGGTGGTGGGTAATATGGAGGGCACAGCCCTCATGTGATTTGGAGGGGGGCCACGAATGGCAGCCAAGGAACAACAAAACCAGACCCTCTGACCAAACAGTGGTCTCCCAACCTGTACAACCCTTTCTGACTCTGGCAAAACTGGTAAGTGAAGGGATGAAATTAAGCACAACAATTGCTGAACAGCAGATCACTGCACACCCACAATAGCTCTTGACACAGTCTCACAATCCTGATAAAGACTGGGTAAAACACTCCTTGAGGGTGTTAACATAAGAATGCAACATTCAAAAGGAACTAAACAAATTAAATGGAGCAAATAACCCAGACAGGAGGGAACACATGTAGCCCACATAACTTTATATATACCCCTCTCGTACATCGATCCCAGGTCCCCGACACCCATTTACTGTAGTAATTGAGCCACCCAGGTGGGACCTAGCCTCTGTGTCAGTTGGCCTCTCCTCCAGCCAGAACACAAAGCAGATCTGGAACACCTATTAAGGACTGACATATCTACCTAAACAAATAATCACTGTACAGGACGACTACTGGCATCTGATTCACAGCTGTAGGCATGGCAATAGGTTGCAGCACAAAATGTGTGCAGGGCTATCAGCAGGGCAGATACAAGGAAATTGTTTCCCAACTGACTCACCCATCGATACCCAAAGAAGAGGAATGTTACTCTGTTTATTAGAAAAGGAATAAGACTGTTTACTAAACTCTGAACCCTGCCTTCAGGGAATAATAATAATAATAATAAAAAGAATGATAATAATGATACTGAACCTTGTAACTTTATATCCATTGATAGACATAATGTACAACCCACTTGTAGGGGTAGCACAGACTTATGGAGGTCTCACTGACCTGGAGGAATGCCCTGGAAAACCTTCCTATATTACCTAAACCACGAAAACCATTGAAGAACACCCCCAGATACACTACTACATGCAAGTCTTCCACCACAGCAGCAGCACACCACTTATCACTCCAAAATTCACAATCCCCAGAACATGACTAGTAAGACCTTGAAACTCATGTCCTGGAAAATTAAAAAGATAAACTCATCTATAAAGAGAAAGAAGGTATTAGACCACCTGCAGAAGCTTATCACAGGAGTGGCTTTCATCTAAGAGGCACACCTCAAGAAGCCTGAAGCAGAAAAACTAGTCTGGCTGGGTGGGTCAAGTTTACAGCAGCTCATATAATACAAAAAGTAGAGGTTTGGCCATACTAATCCACAAAGACCTGGACTTCAAACACTCCCTCTCCCACTCTGACAGACAAGGCAGATATTTAATCACTGGGGGATCTCTACAGGGCACTGAGGTTACCTTCTGCTGTGTTTATGGCCCTAACCAACAATATGTCTTTATTTTCAACTCTCTCACAGAAAAACTGACAGAAGTTGCTAAGGGACAGATATTTATAGGAGGTGACATGAATGCAGACCAAGAAGACTTCATGGATAGGAGTAAACCCCTCTCAGGAAACAGGCTGCAAGCATCTATTGCATTGCAGACCTTAGTGAGTGAAATGTAGACAGTGGATATCTGGCACGTGGTCCATCCACAGGATGGAGATTACACCTTATAATCACTCCCTCGCAAAGTGCATTCGAGGATAGATATATGGTTAGTGCCATCCAAGTGGATGGGAAACACAGACAAAACCAAGATTGAACCCCAGTGGCAAGGCATCCGCTTATGGTGCTGCTATCCTGGTTCTGGGATGGACTCAGAAATCAGAGGGCCAGCCAGGGAGAGAGGTATTACATCCTGGGGATAGCTCTCCTTATCTGGGATGGGAGAGTGTCCAGTACTCTATGGACCCTGGTGGAGGCTAGAGGTTCTGCCACGGCTGGTGCTGTCAATCTTGGTAGTGCGGGCAGATGTCCTCAGGCAGCAGCATGTTAAAAATTATTGAGCTCCTCCATGATGCCTGCCTCTGGTCCTGCTATCCCTGCCATGCCTCCCAGTCCCTACCAAGATAGTGTTCCACTGATTGGCTCACCCCCACAGCCCCACCGAGGGATCCTGCCAGTGGCAGTGATGCCACTGGCAATCTGGATGAGTTTCTGTGAGGGGGCCCATGTTTGGGGCCCCACCTTGTAAGGCAAGCCAGGGTAGTTGACAGCCATGGAGGTCATGGTTAGAGGTGAAATCCAGGTGGATCGGGGGAGATGTTAAGTGAGGTAGCCAGCTGCAAAAAAAAAAATTAACCTACAATTATCTCAGACCACAGTCCCATAACCTTCCTATGGCACCCATCCAACATGGTGATCTCAAGTAGAGCACCCTGGAAGTTCAATACTTCTTTCATTTGGGACCACAATTTCTGCACACGACTACACAGAGATATAGTGGACTTTAAAGCCACAACAAACAACTGGACATATCAGTGGTGACCCAATGGGAAGCCCTTAAAGTATTCCTCATGGATAAGTGTATTGCATACACATAAAACAAAAGTGAGCAAAGATAAAGACCTTCAGGAGCAAGAGACCTCCTGTCAGACTTGGAATGCAAATTCCATCACAAACCATAAGAACCAAGAACTTCTAGCCCAAATTTTTGGCACAAAATTCAAAATCAACTTTGATCTCTACCAGAAAGCAGAATTTGCCCTTTCTGACTAAGCCAAGCCTCTGGGAGGACAGAGACTAGCCAGGTCGACTCTTGGCATATCAACTAAAGAAGCGATAGCAAAGAACTAGAATTTCACATTTTGCGACCACTGATGGATCTGTTATCAAGGCTCAACCTAGCATAAACAAGATATTTCATAAATTCTATGAGAAACGTTATACCTTGGAGGCATCACCCTCCAAAGGGGTGATGGATTCCTTTATGGAACACCTACACTTACCCTTCCTTACAGAGACACAAAGAAGAGAACTTGCGAGGCCCTTTATAGATGCTGAACTAAACACAGCAATATCCAGCTTGCCACCAGGAAAAGTACTGGAAGGAGATGGCATACCAGCTGAGTTCTATAAAACATTCCAAGAAAACCTGACAGGATGCTCCTTAATGCCCTCATGGAGGCATGCAAAGAGGTGAATGACCCTCCATGTGCACCACCTAAATATCCCTGCTTCATAAACCAGGGAGAGACTCATGAATATGTGACAGCTTCTGTATCATCTCATCTCATGGATCCCGGTGGACTCCAAGATCTTGGCAAAGATTATTGTGACCAAGCTGTGGGACATGATACTGTAGCTTGTGGTCCCTGTCCGAGTGGGGTTTGTTCCAAGAATACATGGCACAGACAAAACCAGATGCCTCATAAGTATGATCTGAAAACAGCACACCTTCACCCACCAGCAGTCCTACTCTCCCTCAAGACTGAAAAAGCATTCAATTGAGTGAAGTGGGGGTTCCCATTTCATGCGCTACTGAAGCTTGGCCTTGGGATCACAAATGCTGAGAATGATCTTGACCCTTTATAAGGGAGTGGAGGCCCAAATAACCACCAATGGCTCCTCCTCACCCCATTTTTCTCTGGGAAGGGGAACAAGGCAGGGTTGATCCCTATCCCCCTTGGTGTTCATCTTCTCCTTGGAGCCACTACTCTGGGCCATCCCTCAGCACCCAAAAATACTTACGGTGCAGAATGGAGAATACCATAAAGTGATGGCCTTTGCAGTGATAGCATGCTCACTGTCACACAACCATAGTAATCAATTCCTCACCTGCTCTTTCTGATAACAGAATATGAAAATGAATCAAGGTACGAGATCAATGTGTCAAAATCCATACCAACACCCTCACGCAATTCAGCCTCAGTACTACCTAACTTCCCTGAGGCATAACAGTAGTGCTCATTCATGTCAAATTCTCTTGATCAAGATCTCTTAGAACCTCCAAACTGGGGATGAATCTGGAACAGTTGAGGTATGACAATGGAAAGGATGTAGTGCAATGGAATCACCTACACCTCTCACATTGTGGCAAAGCCCACACACACAGAATGATGGTGTCCCCAAGATTCAATATGTCTTGGATAATATATATGTCCCCCTCAAACCTCAGTTGATAATGAAATTCCACAAAGACATGTTAATATTCTTCTGGGGAACTAAAACCAAGGGCCTGATTCAAAAAACCTTGCCCTGGAGTAAACACAGTTTGCGCCATGCAAACTGGGTTTTGCCCCAAAGTGGTATTCACAAAAGCCCAGTTTGTATCAGGAAACTGGGTTCGTGCTAGGGCAAAGTTTGAAGGAGAGCCACAGCGCACGTCCCATTTACTAAGCATTTTCTCCATGCAAGGGCCTTTTGCGGGGTTCCCTAGCTTGGAGAAAATACCGCTGAGGAAAATCTCCTCTTAACTTGTGCAATCCTAGTGGTTGGCAGAGGTACTGTGGACCCACTTGCCTATTGCCATCCTGAGTAAGAAACATAACTTACCCTGGTAGTCTAGTTGTCCCTCCTCCATATGCCATGCCCCGATTGCAGACTCTTGTTATTAAAAATATGCTGTGGTAGTCTAATGGTCCCTCTCTCCTCCCCGGTGCTCTGATCACTATCCAGCTATAGAATATGAATTCCCTGGTAGTCTAGTGGTCCCCCACTCCTCCCTTATCACCGATTGCCATCCTATTATATATTTATTAAATTTCCCTGGCAGTCCAGTGGTCCCTCCTCTGATGTCTGATCACCATCCCATAGAAACAAATTATATCCCTGGTAGTCCACTGGTCCCTCCCCACTCCCCCGATGTCTGATCACCATCCCCATAGTAAAAAATAATTTCTCTGGTAGTCTTGTGGTCCTTCCCCCCTCCCGATGTTCGATCACTGTCCCTGTAGTAAAAAATAATCTCCCTGGTAGTAAAGTGATCCCGCCCTCCCTGATCACTATCCTGTAAAATTCTATATAGCATATCCCTGGTGGTCTAGTGAACCCCCCACCCTCCAACTCTGGCAGGTAGTGCCCCACCATCTCCACTTTCCTTACGCCAGCCTGATGCAGACAGCATAGTTTCTATCACCACCCTCGTAATTGCTGACTGAGTTGTCCTGGAGCATATACTGAATAAAGTAAGCACTCCAGGAGAACTCAGTTGGCAGCTGTCCGTGGTGGTGATAGGAGGGCTGTGCCAGTCACTGGCCCAGTTTCAGGATGTGGGAGTGGGGTGGGGGGGTCCACAAGACCACCAGGGATATGTTATGTAGTATTTCATGGGGCAGTGATCAGGGAGAGGGAGGGACCACTGGACTACCAGAAAAATTCTTTTTTACTGCAGGATGGTGATCAGACATCAGGGGAGGGAGGAGGGACCACTGGACTACAAGGGACATTTAATTTCTATAACAGGATAGTGATTGGAACACAGGGAGGGGGAAGGGACCACTAGACTACCAGAGTATTTATTTTATTTTATACAGGGATGGAGATCAGTGATCAGGGAGAGAAGGGACCACTAGATCATCAGGGATCCTATTGTTATATACTGGACAGTGATTGGTGAATGGAGGCAGAGGCACTAGATCACCAGAGACAGTGGCTGCATTGGGTAGGGGCTGGAGGTGCACTAAGCCACCCCTAATCTATGTAAATAGGCCCGTAATGGGCATGGAAATGGCCACCAAGCACCTTGCATGCCTAATGGGTTCATTTACATGGGAGCTTTCATGAATAGGAAATAGCACATCTGCACTATTCACTGTGGGGCCATTCACCTGGCTGGATGTCAGGGCAGTGCTAGTGCGGTTAACAGTGGCTTTCCTGGGTTACCACTGCCCCATCCTTGCCCTATTCACAGTCAAATAGAGTGGTGCACTATCAAACTGTGAATTGCAACTTTTATAACCTGTACAGTTGTAAGTAGCAGCGCAAACGTTTGCACTGCACTTCATGATTTTTTGTGAATCTGGCCCTCAGGAGGTTTAGCCACAAATAACTAATGCAGGAACCCGCTAGAGGTGGATTTTATCTTCCTGACTTTAACACTAAGAGGCTAGCTTGAACCATCCACCAGATCGCACCAGCAGCAAAAGAGTGGAGGAGGCCACAATGCAGAAAGTGGGTATAGTGTGAGCAAAACATCCTGAAGGGTCACAACAATTTGTTTTATTAATGTCCCAAAAGAAGCAATGACCCACCCTGTAATCAAGAACTCAGTGTCTGAATGGCGATGAGTAGCCAAACTCACCGGATGGACACCACTTAAATCCCCAGCTCTACCACTTTGGAAAAATAAGTTGCTGTGAAATGAAGAGAAGGTCATTCACTGGCCTGACTGGGTTAACCAGAAGATCAGTACCCTTTAGCATCTGATAGACACACAACAGGAGTAATGGCATCCTTCCAGCAGGTGAGGGAACAATACAGACATCCACAGAAACACCGCTGGAGATATCTGCAGATTATACATGCTCTTGGCCCACTCTTTGGCCCCAAATATAGACTCCCCACAACTAAGCAGCTGGAATGCATGCAATACCCCGTCTCCCTGCAGAAAAGCAAAGCTGGACACATCTACAGACAACTAATCAAATGGTGCCCAGACCCAATTGACAACAATTGACTCAACTGGGGAAGGGAACTGGGCATTAATCTCACCCCTCAAGACTGGGGGCAGTGCTACAGAAATCTAACCTTGGTAGTCAAGGACTCCAAAAATAGATTCACCCAGCAGAAAATTCTACTTAGGTGGCACAGGGCCCCGGTAAAATTGCACAAATGGGGCATGATGGGCCACAACAAGTGTTGGAGTTGCAGGGAACACTCAGGGTCTATCAAACACCTGCTGTGGGAGTGCCTCAAGCTCCCACACTATTGGACAGCAATATAAAAGACATGCTGCACAGGCATCTCCACGGACCTTATCCTAATGCCACATCTGGTATTGCAAGATATTTTCGGGGAGCAAAACCATCCTATCACTTTCGTATCACTTAGGGAGGAAGATCAATGGTTGGAAGGAGTCCTTATTGCAGCAAAGTGATGTTTATTGCCATATTGGTCTTTACACAACAAGATGCACAAATTAGGTGATTTGACACCTTTTATTGGACCAATGGAGATTACAGAAAAACATTAAGCTTTCAAACTCAGAGTTCTTCTTCAGAAGAAATGGCAGATCTTTTAGAAAACTCACTTTTAAAAGCCCAGAGATAAAAACATTTTACACGTGAGTATGACAGATTGAAATTAGTTAAGAAATATAACCAGAGATAAGCAGGCATCCCTGAGACAATAGCAGTGAGTAATTCAAATGTCACATAAGGGAATGTTATGTAGATAAATCATCTGATGTTACAAGTCTCACTGAAGCTAAATTAAATAAAATATGTGTGTGTGTGTGTGTACTAAAGCATATTAATTAGAAATGTGTGAAACACATATCTGTGGATATTTGGAGACTGTGTGTGTGTTCTAAGCATTTAGAACAGCAGTTTTACATGTCTAAAACTTAAGGCTAAGAGATTATCCCCCCACCTCATTTAGTTGAAATCAACCTTATAAGCCCAGGAAGCAGAGAGAGAAACTATTTGTGTCTGTGTGATAAGCACTAAATGAAATTGCAGACACGCTGCACTAGCTGAAAATGAGCCTACACATGACTTTTTACATATATTTTCAATGCTGGCACTATGTAAACATGTTTCTGTTTGTAACTATGTGTTCATTTGTCAGTATTATTTGTGAATATTTAAACTCACACTGTTTAAACATGTTCAGTCTGCAACTAGCGTTCAATAGTCAATATTGTTTGTGAACATTTAAACTGTAACTTGAAACAGGACCAACTTGTAAATAGGGCTGTTTTTCCCCAATGATGTCAATGTACTCATATATGCTTGTATGAAACTAACATGTTTTTACTATTAAATAACAGTTCTGCATATGTGAAACAAAAGCCCAGGTATCACCACCCACCAGTTAGAAAAAAACTCAACTCACCTCAACTCTATTTATAAAAAAATGCAATTCACCAAGGTACCAAAGTGCTTGTATACAATCTAAAATTCAAAGAATAAAAACAGCAATAAATAATAATATACAGATCTACTTCAGCAATTCGTCCAAATTCAGAAAAAGCAAGATTAAAAAGATGTGTCTTTAATGTAGATTTAAAACTCTTCACAGTCAGGCACTCCCTTATCCAACAAGGTAAAGAGTTCCACATGATATGTGCTACAAATGCAAATGCCCTAGCACCTGAGGTCTTCAAATGAACCCTGGGAACATCTAGCAATCCTTCATCAGCGGAGCGAAGTGGGAGGGGAGGGCAGTAGGGGCCAAGAAGATCTTGCAGGTAACATGGTCCCTGTCTGTGTAGGGCTTTGTAGGTCAGCAAACCAATTTTGAAGGTGATACGCCACTGAATAGGCAGCCAGTAGAGGCCACGGAGCACAGGCGTGATATGGCATGATCGAGATAGACCAGTCAACAGCCTGGCAGCAACATTCTGCACCAGCTGCAAGTGGCGGATATTAACCCCTAGTAGCCCTAAGTAGAGGGAGCTACAATATTCAAGGTGGGAGGTCCCAAAGGCATGGACCAATGTTGGAAGGTCACCAACAAACCTATGAATCCACATTTAAATGGAATAAATAGAGCCATTTTATATTTAAGCATATTAAAACAAATAACTGTCAGTGTGTTGTACCTGAAACCAGGGAAAAAAACAGGAGCATTTTAAATATTGTAGTGGGACGTTAAACATATGTTTACATTCATGCCATCCTACATCATATTCAAAAGAAGAATCAGTTTCACCTCCCATGCTCGCCTCTGTTGTGTATTTTCAAAATGGCCTTTCAGAACCAGGGCCGATAAGTCAGAGATTGAGTGATCGGACTGCGAGAAATGTTGTCCAATAGGCTTTTCAGTCTTCTTCATTTTAATATCATGTCTGCGTGAATTCATACAGGTTCAAAGAGGTTGTCCAGTCTCCCCACATAACCTGTTTGTAGATATTTCTTGCATTGAATTGCACTGAAGTAGAACTCTGAGTTCAAAAACTTAAGGTTTTTCTATAATCTCTATTGGTCCAATAAAAGTATTAAAGCACCTAATGTGTGCATACAGGAAAGAAAGTCATACTATGACACTGGAGGAACAGGATGTCCCAGATATCAATCAATCAATCAATCTTTATTTTACCAGGTGAAGCACTGTTGAGCAAGCTCATTTCAAGGTGGGCCTTGTCATACAAAAATGACATCAGATAATACATATACATGCCTGTTTTTAGTCTCTCTATACCACACACTGTATCCTGTGTGACCCACTGGGACCCCCAATGACTTATTGTTGTATGCTCTTCTGCAACTTGCCTATGTTTACTTGCTCTTTGAAATTTCTGTTATGTATGCTGCATGAATCTCACCTGTACTGTTCCCCACTGTCTTGTCTCACAAATTGATTGTTCCTCCTCCCTGCGATGAGGTGCTTTTGTAAATGAGTCTTTGACTCAAAGGTTTGTAAATCCGATATATGAATTAAATAAATAAATAAATAAATAAATACAGAGGTACGGAATGACTCCTCCTAATATAGAGCAACACAAATGTAACAGCAAATAAAATATACAAAGCTATAACATGAAATAGATAATCAAACAAGATGTAGAAAATTCACACATGTAATGTTAGTATTGGCCAATAAATATATATGCCCAGTCAGATTGAAGAGCAGCCAAGGCAAAGGAGGGCCTAGGAGAAAATGGGAGGTAGAAGACTGGAGAGGATTGCTATTGGTAGAGCATATAGGAGGTAAAGGTTGATCTCAGGATATGCAGGAATGGATGATGGAATAAGGTAAGACCATAAGTTATGAAGGGCTACAGGCTGTCTCCAGGGGTAACATAGACACATACAATCACAACTGGGGATGTTAACTGATCTCTAAATTCTTAATCCCTGCAGGATATTATATACCAGATTATCTAGCTGGACCCAACCCAGGACCCAGATAACCTTCCCAAGCATGCCCTGTTTTACAAGACAACATGACAAAGTCAGCAAATAGGACATTCCTCTAAGGTAGTGGGACCACCACAGTCACAGAAGCACTACTTGAGCTACAGACTATGGTGGTGCACAACTATGGAATACTATGGATCCTTTGTGTGTATCATGTCTCTTAATTCTTCCTCTATACTGTATTTTCAAGGGTTTACCCTGGCTGGGGTCTTCACCTTACTTGAAGCCACAGTTGTACTGTTGTATTTCATCTTTTCTTTTCTATTTTTTCTGTTACTATTTTCTTTTCTTTTCTTTCAATTGTAATGTAGCTGTTTCAAGAAATGTACTATAAAAATTGAAATGTAATAAACACTTTGATTATAAAAAAAATGCACTTCACTGTTAAAAAACATGAAACTACATAATTTAGTTTAAAGAGATTCAACAAGTTACTGTTGGTGGGGTAACACTTGCAGTCTATGGAAGTTTATAGTGGTGAACGTCCGTACAGGGTAATTTCAAATTTTTTTGAACACTTGATATGGAGACAGAAGGGATCGTAGTTTGGATCTAACATGGCAGCCAGCCAAACCCTTCACTTCCTGATGATTCGATCCACCCCCGTGCTCAGGCACATAATGACATTAGCCCAGGAAGAGCATGGGGGTGCCCCCCATTAAAGTCAATGGGGGTCACTTTTAAGACCATTTTTTACCTATGAATAGCCAGTTTGAGAATAATGAAGGGTACCACTCCACTAACAATGCCCATTGGCTTTAATCACTTCTACTCTTCTATCTCCACACAGAGTGTTCAAAAAATTTAAAATTACCCTCACGGACTTTGGCCTCTATAGGCTTCTGTATGTAAGCCACACCAAGATGTAAATCAGTAACAAAGAGATTAAAGTGGTTAGGCAAAGCAATATGATTCATAAGTGTTTGGGCCATATAAAAGAAGGATTGTTAGCTTAATAAGGTACTTGATAGTTAAACCCAGAAATGGATGTGCTAAGGTAGTGGAATGGATTATGTCACTGTAAAGCTTACTGGTTGAAGCTGAAAAAATATGATGAGGAAGATACACGTGATAAAACTCAATCCCATTTGAAGGGGGAAAACAGTTTACTGTGTACAGTACTTATGAATTCAAAATGAGCTGGGCAAATACATTCTTTCGAGGGAAACTAAGTTATCCAGAATAATGTCTCTATAGGAACATTTCTGAGTAAAATCTGCTTTCATGCACTTTATTATCCATAGTATGAACCATAGTATAGGTAAAATTATAGGTTCTATAAGGAAGGCTCATACAAAAAAGATAAATATTATTAAAAACTGGACTTGTAACTATTCATGGTTGATGCTGTAGTACCATACCACAAAAAAATTGAATATTTCATAACTGGGAGCAATACTTGTTAAGTCATAATTAACCTACTGTAGAAGTTGAGGTAATGAAATATTTATTTCTACATAAAATACCAGAAATTAGGTGGCTACTCAAGAAAAAGCTGGATCCTCAGTAAAAAGTGCAGAATTAAAAAGTAAAACTGGACATCACAGCACACACTGCACAGACTAAAAGGTAGTCACGCTAAAAAGTAATTTATTTTACAAAATAGAGTTAAAAGCAGCAGCAGCAAAAACCATACCACCACCAACTGTTTCACATGTCACAGGATGCTTTTTCAAGGTGTAACAAGGGATAATTAATCCAAGCCTTATATATACCCTTATAAGGGTCACATGTGTTTAAGTGCACCAGTCACAAATGACCAAATCCACAATGTTGTGGGATATAGATGCACCCATATCTCTTTAAAGAGACACATTAAAAAAATGTACATACTTATTACATAGAAAGCACAGTGAATATAGCAAAAAACATTATTTACAAAAATGTGCTATCTCTCTTCCATCTATACCACGTATATAAATACCCCTCTAAATATTCTGTCTTATTTACAATGAGTTTTATTAGCATACATTTTATCAAATGCTGAGAAGCATAAATCACTTATAAAAGCAGGCATACAAATTACAAAAAGGTTCTGCCTTTTATAGTGTATAGTATTATGTGCAATGTACATGCAGCAGTTCTTTTGCTTTCACAACAAACTGACTTGTGCAATCCCTAGAGGTTTCAGAATGCTGTTGTACTACAGAAGGCACAATCACATTCCAAGACCTTTGAACTGTGGTACAAGAGCATTTTGAAAGGGATGGAATTCTATACAGAACAATTTTCTACTATACACTATGTAGAGAATAATGAATGGTGTTCATCGGTAACAGTGCTTATTAGTTAGCGAGCGGTTCCTAAGGCACCACTTTAACCTTGAGAGGAAGCTCGAGAGGTTCGGTCACCTTAGGAACCACGAGATGTGCTAAGCAGCCTTTGTTACTGACGGACACCCATCCAATGTTTTTATAGTGTATATTGGAAAGTTGTTTCGAGAAAAGTTTACAACAAACCTGGCAACAAACACACTCATCTAAATCAAAAGAATCACACAGTATGCAAATTGTGTAATTAAAATTAGGCATTTACTTACTTTCACAGACCACATCAATAACATCTCGTCTTTTATTTTGGGATGATTACAAACAAGAAACGATAACAAAAAAGCTACACATTTTTTTATCAGTCTGTTTTTTTTTTTTTACGGGACAGGACCAGGAAGTGAATTGTCTTCGTTCAATCATCACGTCCTCACACTAAGACCTCTTTGCGGTGGCCTATGAGGATACTGAGGCCCAAAACAGAAAAAAAATAGGCTGCATCAAAGTGGTATGAACAAGAGCATTAACACTGAGCAGTGCTGTCACAGCTGACTGGTTTGATTTTATTCATGGAGACTTGCAGCACACAAGCCTTACTGTTCTATGCTGTTATGCTGCAGTGAGTACGTAGCTACTACAGCATAACAGCATACATGATGTGGCTAGTGAAGCATAACAGCATTTAGAAATGTGCCATTTTTTAGCAGTAGCAACGTTCCAATATACACTATAATCTTACACAGGCAAAGTTCCAAGGTTATATATACATGTTTCTCACAGTCCTAACATGTGGGTTGGTATATAGGTACTACTGTTGCAGGTGTGATTGATTATGCCTAGGGTTTGATTTTTATTTATAGTACATCATCTCCCAAGCAAGACAATGTATTAGGTATTTCTCAAAATGAAACCCGACCTCCCAATGTTTTAATTAATTTTTATGTTATAGTTTTATTTTTTATCTGTATCTGGTGAGAGCAAACCAGATGTTGGGAGAACTGCATTTACTCCTATGGTTTCTTTTTACATATTATACTATATTTTGTAGATATACAGCATAGGGCCTGATTCCAGAAGGTGAAGGAAAGATGCAAATGAGTTGTATCAGGGAAGTGTGATGCAAATGGCAACGTGTCAAGAAATGCGTCAAGCGGGATTCCAGAACAGAGTCCACATCACGGACATGTGCAACTGCGCCAAAGTGAGTTGCGACATGGTTTGTGATGATGCAAATATATCTGCCCTGGCTGCAACAGACCCAAAAATGGTATTCCAGAAAGGTGAAGGAAACCACTTATGTTAAATATTGCATTCACCTGTTAAACCATGGAGGAGGTGGTCTAACCCAACTCTATAAACAGAGACAGGCCAGGCACTTGGGGAAGCACATGTGACTGTGATGTCAGTGGTGAAGCAGAAGCAGCTCAATGTGGAAGATATGCCTGAGCTACCTGCATTCCTTGCCCTCAGACTGGCACTGCGGAGATGCTGCTGGCATGCACATCAACAGGCCCTTCAGAAGCTTGACACCCTAGAGGGTGAGTGGTGGTATGTGGAGATGGCACCCTGGAAGGGTGTATAGGCAGCGGATATCATTCCAGGATCTCTAGGAGGAGCAGTGCTTGGCACGATGCTGCTTGCCACATGATGCCATACATGAACCTGCAATGAGCTCAGGAGAATCTGCAGAGCAGAACCAGTAGTAGGCAGACAATTCCAGTGGAAGTAAAGGTGACTGCAGCACTATGCTTCCTGGCAACTGGAACATTCCAGGCCTCTACTGGAGACACTGTTGGCATCTCCTAGTCTGCAGTGTCGAAATGTCTGAAGCAGTTTCTGGAGGCCCTGCTCTGATGGACATACCAGTACATCCACTTTCCAATGGATGTCCAGGAGCAGAATACAGTGAAGCAGGGATTTTATGGCATTGCACAGTTCCCCCATGTTCTAGGGGCTGTAGACTGCACGCTTGTGGCAATACATTCCCCATCTTCTGATGCAGATGTGTACATCAACAAAAAGGGGTACTACTCCTTGAATGTGCAAGTCATCTATGACAGCTACTGTCAAATCCTGGACGTGGTGGCCAAGTATCCAGGATCATCAAATGATTCCTTTTTACTGAGGCAAAGTGGCATCTAGAAGGCATTTGTCAGTGGACTACTGCAGGGTGGATGGCTGCTTGATAGGCTGACATGCAGGCATGGCTGACATGTGATAACAACATGGCAGCCCAGTCACTGTGCCCCCCATGTGAGCAGTGAGTGGCACACAGAGGCAGATGTGGAACAGGGACAATGGTGTGCACACATCGTGTGATGGTGCAGGCCTGACATGTGAGAGTCCTGACTGCACACTGAGGTGGTGGCACATGGGAGTATGGGCATGCATGGCAATGCATGGTGGACAACTGCAGTGCTGTGTGGGTAGAACAGGCAACAGAGGTAGTGGGGACATGTAGCTGGAAACAGCAGTTACCTCAGAGGTAATCATGTATTGTCTTCCCCGCAGGAGACAGTGGGTGCCAACAACAGCCATGGCTAATGACCCCCTTTGTGGAACCCACAGACAGCAGTGGAGCTGAGATACAATGAGGTGCATGTGACAACCAGGTCTGCCATCAAGAGAACATTTGGGTCCGGCCCGGTGGTGCTGAGGGTTGATGCATTGAACGACACACCTCGCGCCTCACCAGCGACCCGGGTGCAGGAACGAGCCGGGAGTTGCCGGGGGTCGGCGGGGGAAGGGAAGAGATCGAGCATCTGGAGGACTGCTCTCTCTTCCCGGGGAGGGTGGGAATGTTGCTCGCTCTCCGAGCAACCTCTGGTGGTGGCCAGGGGTGCAACAAATGGGCAAGCACAGTGAATGCCAGGGGTGGGAGGAGTCACGGCATCACGTTGCCTTGCTAGCCATGCTCTGGAGGGATGGGAAGGGAAAAAGCACAAAAATACCCCTGCTCCGTTAAGATGACGAGGGCTCCTGTGATCTCCCTTTCATCCCCAATGCAGGACCATGCCACATCAGGGATCCAGGCCGACCCCTCAGACAGATGGACCCTCTAACTTAAGTAAAGAGCCACTGAGGGTGGGTGGGCCCTGTTCCGGGGGCTGATCTGGAATGCTGGGAAGTTTCTCTGAGAGAAGGTGAACCAATGGTGGCTGGTCACTGAGGGGAGTAGTAGGGCAGGATCGTGTGGGCACCTCGGGGATGCCTCAGGAGTCCCGTGCATAAATAAAAGTTAAAAAAAAAAAAAAAAAGGAGGACATTCGGATTCCTGAAGGCAGATTCCAACACCTGGACTACTCAGGAGGGTCCCTGCAATATAGCCTAGAGATGGCGACATGATCGTGGCAGCCTGTTGTATCCTGCACAACCTTTCAGAAGCCCACGAGGAACCAGGGGCCGCCTCCAGATGAAGCCCCACAAGAGGAACAGAATGAGGAGCAGGAGGAGGATGATGAAGGGGAGCAGGTGATGTTGCGACCAGGCCCTTCAGCAACTGGACAACACCTGAGGCAGCAGCTGATTGAGTCCCACTTCACATAATGACACACACCTGACATGGAGCTGCTGGCATGACATCAGCAGGTGTGTGCCCAGGTGGCATAGCATACAACAACAACCTGCCACCTGGGGTGGGCATGTGGGAGTGGTCACACATTCCAGTAAGTGGTGTGTACACCCATGTGGTCACCACAGACCAGGCCATGACACGAAGCACCTGTGACTGCCTGAAGGCATTGGAGTGGATCGGACATGGAGATGGCATGACAGGGGAGGGAGGGACAGGCGGGAACCAAGAGGGACATGGACGGAGGTGACACAGGGTACAGAACCAGGACTGTGTACTGTGCAACAAGCCATCTATGCGTGTACATAGAGGGTGTAACCAGTCCCCTATGTGGGCATGCCGTGGGATGTAGAGGGCACATACTGTCCAGCCTTGTGTGTCCAGTACAGTTTGATGTGTTGATGTGTGGTATGGTGAAGAGTATGTGGCATGCCACTGAGGGCCACAGGAATGTTGCATCAGCAGCCGAGCAATGGCCAACTGGGCACTGGGTTGTATTAGCTGTGTAGGGGGAACATGGTAGTGTCCCGTGACCTCACCCATCCATGCCCCCCCACCAGCTCCCATGATACCCCTACTGTCCCCTGTCCACACAAATACACACAGGGCCCCACAGCCTCATGACTAACTGTGCACACATTGCAGACTGTTGTAGGCCTCATAGTTCTCAAGCCCCCCCCCCAAAAAACCAGTCATGTCATGTATGCAGGGTGCCGTGTCCAGTAATGCTGTGTTGCCCACCATATCCTGTGCCATAGTCTGTGAGTAGTCATGGCCTGTAACAGGCAGCATATGACATCATGAGATGGGTAATGGGGAACAAAGCTAAACTGTGACAATGACACAGTAGACAAGACAGCAGTACAGGACACAGCAACCTATGCACAATGTGTCCCCTGCACATCACCCTCAAACAGGAATGATAAATAAATAAATGGGGTCCATAGTGTGTAGCAGCCCCTGCCACCCTGTAACAATTGCCAGTGATCACTGAGGTGGATTCTGTCAGCACAACAAATTGAAAGGCTGAACAGACCATTCCATGGTGCATATGTGTTTGTGGCATGCCTATCTGTGAACTGTCAACAAATAGTAAGCACCCATGGGACATACACAACAATGTGTGCCACATTGCAAGCAGTTGAATGATGCAGCTGGCATCGCCAAGCAGGAACGTGATGTAAATTGCGGGTGAGATCATTTGTGATGCAAATTGTGTCACGCACATACAGCGTGCCGCATTCGCCGATATGCACATGTATACTGCATGTGAAAGGGCACAGCCTGCAAGGGAGCAGAACTGTGCGCAGAAGGTGTGTGACAAGTGACTGCATCACACCAAGTGAGGCACAAAAGACGACCCAGGAGAGTTCTTGCACCCTGCTATACAGCACCATGTTGGGCAGGCAGGCAGGCCAGGCCAAGGGGGCATGCCCCAAATTTCTGAGGTGACAAAACTGCACTCTTCATCAGCTGTGTCAGCCATTGGAGCCATATCATCATGCCCTCAGGATGTAGGCTACACAAGCAGGCTGAGAGGGACAAAGTGTGGAAGGCCAAATCCGAGAAACTGTACCAGGTGTCAGGGGTGAGGAGGACAAAATAGTCAGATGAAACATAAGTTGAAAGACCTGGCACTGAGGGACCTGATACACTGAAGATAGTGCAGGCCATAGCCAAGGAAGCAGTCATCACAATGCAGGGTGGACATCACTGTCTGCAATGTAAGTGCAGTGCATCACCCCCATTACAAATAACACAGCTGTCCACCCATAGTGGCAGACTGGCACTAATATACTGTTCCATATATCTCCTCTGTCCTGACACACCACCCAGCCAGGACACGGACCAGATGGAGGCCACCACAGCAGAAGAATGATGCAGGACAGCTGGAGGTGATGGTCATGATGGTGGAGAGGAAGGTAGGTGTGAATTCCCTCACATACACTCCGCTCTGCCAATGAGGAATTGCTGGATATTCCCAGGGTCCGTTTGAAGACTTCTGGGGCTCAAGCTTTTGCATTTGTGGCCTCTACTCAGTGGAAATTTCTACCTCATTGGGTTAGAGGGTGCCTGACTGTGGAGAGCTTTAAAGCAGCTCTAAAAACTTATTTATTCTTGCCGGACTTCTTACATAATTAATATTTGGCTGTTTGTTGCTAAATTGAGGATTTTATGTTTGTGATTTTATAGTTTCTTAATCTCTGTAAAAGCGCTTTAATACTTGATGAATTGCGCTTCTTATAAATAAAGAATATTATTATTAAAGATTATTATACTGTAATTAATGCACACTCACATAGGTCATGCATGTGGTAGGTTTTGGGTGACACTCATGTGCCATGTGGGGCATCCCACGTATGCCTAGGGCTGCTGTGATGTGTTCACCTGGGGGAGGGACACACCTACAGGATGCTGCAACGTGATATGTGTCTGCACCTATGGCACAGGCCCCAGTGTTATGCCTACAGATGTGGCCTGGGGCGGACATGCTGACATGCACTGTAGCCATGTGGCACCACATGGAGTTCCCCCATCCAACAGTACGCAGTGTGGCAGAGTCTGTCAGATGACAGGTCACATGGTGTGGCCAACACCTCTGTGCAGCAGAAACCATGTATGCAGTTCGCAGTGTGCACAGCACATGTGGCATGTCAGGACAGGCTTAGAGGACACATGTCCAGTGTCATAACACTGGGTGTGAATGGTGGAATGCAGTGCTACAGTGTTCAAGGTGTGTGGCCCGACCATCACAGGTGGCATTGCAGTGCCCATGACATGCCGGCACGCACACTGACAGAGTGCGCTGTGGCAGTGGTGAGCCTACAATGGGCATTGGGCTATGCTGTGGCACACCACCCCCATGACGACGCACATGTTGCAGGCCCATAGAGTGACACAGAGGGCCACATGGCCTCTGCTGGGATGGGGGGCACAGTGCAGGAGGGGGCAAGTCACTCACTGACGTATGCAATACCACTGTTGTGTGTGGTTTACGGCCTACCACTGTGGAGGGGTGGTTGTTCACACACCCTGCTGGGGGGGGATCCTGCAGGCATGATGGTAGGGTGACAAGGACATGTACGCAAAACACCATAGACAACTGTGTGGCATGTATATGTTGGCATAGGGAGTGTGGAGGTGGTTGCCACCATGCAGGGGGATGCAGGATACTGTCATCTGTTAAACTGCCAATGTACAGCTGAACATGTGTGGGCCTCATGCATGCACAGGGCAGCCTGTCCATTTGGGCACCTGACAGGGTCCGCATGGGCCATTGACATACACAGGACTGACACTTCCAAGGATGGTGCAGCATGGGGACTGTAGGCACACATCCCCACATGGTGTGCTATGGTCCTGCACCATTGTGGTCCAATGGGTTGTTAGAGGACAGAGGCCACATGTACATGTCACCTAGAGGTGAGCGGGTGGATACATGGCCTATGTTGGATGTGTGGTGGCTTATTGCACCATGTGGGACAGCAGTCATTGTTTGGGGTGTTGCACCCTGTGATGTGCAGCTCCAGGGATGGGGAGGTCACACAAGGCCACCAACCCAGCCACACATAGTAGGGGCCACACTGGACACATGGATTGGATGTAGCCCCCAAGGCATGCAGGTGGTATGTCTGCATCTGTATGGGATGTCTGGTGTAGTGCGTTGAGTATGGTGCTGTTGCTGCAGTGATGCTAAATGTAGGTGCATGCAGCAAGGTGTCCCATGCCCTAACAGAGCCCTGCATGTGACGTTGTCCAACCCTGTAGAGGGTGTGAGCAGCACAAAGCAGTGTGGGCCAGTGACTGGCACACACAGGCCAAGGTCCATATATCCACTACCATGGGCTGCAGTGCTGCACAGCCACCCCAATAGTCATGGCATACAGCCATGTGGTCAATGCCTGTGGGAGTGGAACCCTGCCATGCCACATGGGGGCACATTCTGGGAACATCTGGACTACAGCCATTGACATGGCAGCCAGGCCCTGGCTATCTCATGATTCTTCATGCCATGCAGTGCAGACCACTTGGGGGGCAGGGACACAATGAACACTGTCTGGAGACACCCTGTGCAATATAGCTACACATATGGTGGTGAGAGTGACATGAGTCATGTGCGGCTGTCACCTAATGGGACACATGTCTGTCTTCACAGGTCACAGGACCTGGCAGGAGGGCCGCAGCTGTCCACATGCCAATGCAACATGCACTGAAAGGGCCATGGCGTGCATGAAACAAAGGGAGGCATGGCTGTACAGTGAGAGGTCCCACCGCAGACAGTCAGAAGCTGCAGCAATTGGCCAGCAGCAGTGGCCTGCCTGGGGGCGTGGCAGTGCCACAGATGTGATGCAGGACAGTGGACATGGACATAGCCCAGACAATGGTGCTGACACTGTCCATCAGCCTAGTGTGGTGCCACAAGAAGGGGAACAAGGTGACCACAGTGTAGACCCAGCTGAAAGTGTGGAGGTCACAGATGTGGATGCACCTGTGGTCAAGGCACAGGGCACAGGCATGTGAGGGAGAAACCTGTGGTACATGGCTGTGACATCAAAGGGGGGGATGAGAGTGGCAGTACTTCTGCAGTTGCATGTGCCTGCTGAGGCCATGGATGTATGGAGGCACTTGCTGGCATAATCTATGCTGAACTCAGCAGCCTCAGCAGTGACCTGCAGAGGGTGCAGGGCTCCATTACCACATTGATGGATGCGATATCAGCATGGCGACTCTGATGTGTTCCACTGATGTGGGTTTCCTGTCCACAGGGAATGGGTACAGCCTGCAAGTGATTTGTGTTGTGCGTGTAATGTTTATCTTCCCCTTGTTGTATAACCCCCATGTACCTGGCATCCCTGCACATATGCCCAATACCATAGTACAGCGTATTTCATGCGTGTTTCTGTTGTGTTGCATGTGTGACTCCTGCTGTGTTGGCAGTGTTTGTTGTTGTTACTGTTGTGTGCATTAATAAACCACCTTTGTTTGATACAGTTCTGGACTCCTGTGCCATGCATGTGTCCCCTGTGTGCCTCCCAGGTGTACTGTTGTGGGCTGTCATGAAGGTATACAGTATAACAGACAGTATGGTGCCAGTGAGACATGCGATGCTTTGCGCAGCTGGCATCATGGTGCTGCACAAATGGCTACTGTGTGATGCAGCATCCGCTGTCTCAACCCAGTCACCCTCCCCATTGTGCATCGCTGTGCCCTCACCACAGCCAGTTTGCCTGTCCCCCCCAAGGGATGTATCATGGATGTGTTTGGCACAGGCCACCCAGTACAACTTGGGTGTAGGGTGGCTGATGGGTGAGCCATGGCTACCTCAGCTATTGTCACTGTTGCTGCAGATGGGGGAGACAGAGGACGGCAGCCTTGACAGCGATGCTCTACAGAACCACAGGGCGATAGATGATGTGGAGTTCATGCTGCCTGTCTGGTAACACAGGTAGGCCATGGCTTCACCCCTTGGGTGTGTCATCCTGGCACAGGCAGTACCCATTTGTGCAGGGAGAGCCATGCAGTGCCATGTGCATGCCTGTGGCCCATCCTGTTGCAGCATGGTGGATGCATGTGGCATGCTGTGGACATGTTGGTGGTGCTGGTGTGGTGATGGTGGACAATAAAGTGGGAGAAGAGGGTTTACTTAAGAGTAAGGAGGGGTCAGAACTACTGGGCACAGCCTCAGACTGCAAGGAAAAGATACAGGGCAATGTGAGAGGATGTTTCTTCATGGAGAGGGTGGTGGAGCCCTGGAACAGACTACCAGATGGAGTGGTGGGGGCTAAATAGGTGGAAGAATTCAAGAGGGCATGGGACAAGCATGGGGCTGTGTATCGGGGAGAGTGGGCTGGCCGGGAGGGGAGGTGTAGGAAAAAAGGGCAGACTAGATGGGCCAGTATCATCTTTTTCTGCCGTCAAGCTTCTATAATTCTATGACCTGTGTTATGCATGCATCATAAGACATATGTTCTCAACCCTGGTACTACATGGGGACCACTGTGTGTCTGTGTTACCCAGGTTGGCAATCTCCAAGGTGTGTGGAGTATGCCTCCAGGCCACCCTGGCCACTATCAGTCAGTCTGGGGTGGACTCCTCTAACATGTCTGTGCAACAGGCACTGTTCTGCACATGAGGGCCCTGCTGTGTCTATGTGCCTCTGCATGCCCATGGTGCCCCCAAGCCAGGCTGTTGTACCATGGTTGATGTGTGTCCTTTCCCAGTGCCTGTCATAGTACTGTGTGACACATGGCTGCACAGGGTGGCAGTGGGCTGACTGTGTATGGTACATACATGCCACACCATAATGCTCTGCAGCATGGGATTGCCAGTCAGACTCAGACACTCAGTCATACCATGGCTGGGTAGACCGACCACCATGTCCGCAGGGCATGGCAGATGTCATTGTGTTTATGGGTCTAGAGGTGTATGTGTGTGCTACACGGAATGGGGTGTGATGGATGGGGCTGTCTTGGTTGTGGTGTGTACACCAACATGCCTGTGCCCCCGTGCAGAGCCCTACAGGATGTCCTGCATATGCATGGTGTCTGGCATGTGGGGTCTCTGTATGGCACAGACAGAGGGACCTGCCTGGTGTGTGTGGGGTTGCGGCTCCGATGATGTGCTGCATCCCACTGTTGGCATACACACATGTACAGACTGGCCCTCTCACCACCCCACTACCTGCACCCTATATGTATTCCCTGGTATTGGGTATCATACAGACAACACAGTTCATTTTGCATGACAATGGTTTATTGACATGTGTGCATGATCCACAGTAGGACTTCTACCCAGCATCAACACACACCCTAACCACACATGTGCATGGCCACCCTCCACACATACCCTCGACATAACCCATGTGTCCCCACACACACGCACATGTGCACGCCCAAGACCTCTGCCAGCCATCTGTAGACATGTCTGCAGCCCTCACACTACCACTTACCACCACATCTCATGCATGGCACCATCAGCCTGTGCAGTCCACTGTGCACCTCCACAATGTATCATGGTTTTAACCCTCCCACATGGCTGTCAGGCATGCCAATGTCCCCACCAGACTGAAGTTTCACACCTGTCATCTTGCCCCTCATGCCTCCATCAGCATGTCCAGCCAGCCTCCTCGGCCCACCACTGTTCTGCCATGTTGCCTCGTCGCAGACCAACGGGGTCACCACCTGTCCCACTACTGGCCCTCTCTGATCGAGTGTTGTGTGGGCCAGTGCTGCCCTTCAACCTTGAGGCCACCCTAGACCAGGCACACATCAGGTGTCACTTTCACCCTGTCATGGTCCCCTCAGCCGTCATGCCAGTGCCTGCTGTTACAGTCTGTGCCACAGGCTGGATGTCCACATCCACAACAGACACACTGCCCACAGTCCCCATGTTCACCACAGCCTGGATGTCTGTGGACTGTGCTGTGTTTCTCCTCCATGCATGCTGCATTGTTGTGGGTCCTGTGTGGCTGCCACACTCCAAGTCATGGTGCTGCTGGACATGGCTTGATGGTGCGTGGGGTGTTGCATGGCTCTGCACACCTGTTCCTGTGGCCCTGTGGATAAAGCAGCCTTGGGGCAGCAGTGCCAGCAAACTGTGTGTTGCCAGTATGTCCACCCTGTAACCCCTGCAGCACATCCCACATCCCTATGCCATTGTCCTTGTGCTGTGGTCAGGCCCACAGGAACATCTGTCCCCATGTCCCTGCAGGGTGCACCGCTGTGCATGTCATGGTTTTGTGCTGCACCCATGTCACCAGTGTATGATGTTTCTGTACCTGTCACGGTCACACTGGCCCTACCCAATATGTGCTACATGTTCTGTGAGGCAATGCCAGGGACCACACAGGCATGTCCCTGTAGCCATGTGGACTGGCATGGGGCAGCTGTGTGTGTTGGACAAGGCCCTGTGCTTGGGCATCGGTCAGGGTCATTCGTGTACAGGTGTCATGTGCCTACCCTACAACCTGCACCATCTGCACTGTGTCTCCTCCACTGTGCTGACCTGTGGTCCCCCATGTTGCTGTCCTGTGTGTGGCACTCACATCACTGGCTGCACCATGTGCCATGACCCCTGCATCCCTATATATGGGATAGTGCCTGCCCCATGCATGCTCTCCATGAAGCTACCTAATGACTGGTCAGTGTGGCATCCCCCCATGACCTCCCTGCCACTCACCATGTCCACCTGCACACCAATGTCCCGTGTCCCTGTTGTATATTGCAGCAGTGCTGTGAGGGTGTCTAGTATGACTGTCGGCTGCCATACTGTGGACACAAGGACCTCTATGGCTGCTATCTGCTGGCCCTCATATGTGGACATTTGCTGCAGGACCCTGGCAATTGCCTCTGTCAACCAGGTCACCTCACCCTCCATCCACGTGTGGTGTTGCACCGACACACTGCAGTGCCATCCAGATTGCTCTTAGCTCTTGTCCCACCTCAACATCTGGTGCCAACATTCAGTGGCAGAGGTGGTTGACATCATCTATCTCCATGGGGGTTTCAACAGCAGTCTGCTGCTCCCCTCCTGCTTCATCCTCCCCATGCTTGATTGATGGTGGTGACTATTCGTCAGTCACATTGTCCTACACTCTGTCTGCCTCCCTGTTTCTAGTGTCCTCATCGTCTGTGTCCCCACCCCCATCTGACGTGTCATCATTTTGGCTTATTGCTGCTGCTCCTGAGTCTTCCTCTTTTTCATAGCTGTCACTGGCATCCATGTGTACAGTGGCCTGTGTGTGTCCACTGTGGTCCGTGGAGGCATCCTTATCGGACTCGGTGTCACTGTCATCCCACATCTCCTCTGGGTTGCTCTGTTGTCCAGACATGCCTGGCTGCTGGCTCTGGTCTGTACCTGGAAGGTAAAGGATTTATCACCACTTGTGCACATACACTCTACTAAGGCTGCACATCTTCAATGTTGACAGTTGGTATATAGGGCCCCATGTCCTGTCCACATCAGTACTACTGCCAGTCCCAGCTCATGTGTCCCCATGGACTGTGTTCTGTCCAGTATGTGTTTCCATTTGTCCCTTGACCATGCCGCCAATGTTGGCAGGCCATGAGCTATGCTCATCTGCCGCAGGGCACACACAGGGCGTCCTCCACTGGTGCACACATGTGCACTCACAGCATACATCGGGAACTGATGTTCTGTCATGCAGCATCACTGCATCGGCAGTGCCCACACAGGCGACATGCTGCCATGCCCTGCTCCCCAGGGATGGCCAGTTCTACAGGGCATGTGTGCACTGCATGGTGACCTGGGGACACATCTGCCAAGGTGCCACTTGGTGGCCATGTGGCTGCACCTCTGCCACATGCACACCTTGCTGAGGATGCCACTGCCACAGAGGATGTACCACACCTTGCGACCCCTCCCTTCACAATGCTTGGACCACAGTGGTGGGTCCAGCACGAACACCTGCCACACACAGCCTATATGCTGTCCCATGGTACCACCTGTGGGTCTATCCATGCGGCTACAGGCACCATAGCTGCCTGCATTCTGTGGCCCTTTGTGCTGCCTGTCCCCCCCCCCGTGGCCACCCGCCACACCGCCTCTTCCTGTCTGTCACCTGTGTTCAAGGTTTGTTGCTCCACAACAGCCTGCCAGTGAAGCCCTCCACCCTGCCCCTGGGACACAGCCATATGCATCCTGTGCCACACTCTCATACAGACACCCTCCCCATAGGCTAGGCACATGCACCATGTTCATGCTATTGGCTGTGTCACACCACTGTATGTCCACAGCCCACTGTCAGGTCATCATATCACACCGGTTTGCATGACACAGGCCAGGGTGCTGCTGCACCTGCCTACCTGACGTGGCTCTTCCCCTGTGCAGTGCAACTGGCTGGCCCACCACCCATGCCACCCGACTGGTGCTGCTGGCTGGTGCTATGACTCTTTGCATCCTGCTGTGCATCTGTGATTGGTGTGCATGTTGTGTACATCACACAGTGTCCCCTTCCATGGTACATTGTGCACATCCATACACCATCACTGCTGTTTATGTTGCTTCCTCAGCCATAATGTCATCGGCATGACACACTTGTGGTGAAGCCTGCATCCCCATTCCAGATCACACAGGTATTCCCACTCCACAGAGCAGGGGCACACCAGCCATGTTTTTGCTTGGTCTGCATTACACCACCTGCCAGACACTCATGTCTGGATCACGGCATAGCCTGCATTGCCATGTGTGCCACTCCCACCCCCGGTTGAATTGCTATGTGGCCCCCATATACTGCATGCCACCAGCAGTGCCATGGCATGCATGTCCTATACCCCCCATTGACATACACAGCACTGCACAACCTGAGTTGCCCCTGCTGCACATTTGTGCTTTCACAGCACACTGCCTGTACTGCTGTGAACATTGGCCCCTGGCCACCAAAGTGTGTGTCAGGGCTGGACTCCAGGGGGTTGCATCACTGTTGTCTGGTGCTACACCACTTGGGGCACTGTGGCCAATGTTGCACAACATCTGTATGTGTCACAGTGTCCATTGTCCACCCTGCCTCTGTGGCTGCGGCACCATCCAGGCAGGCCCTGTCAGCACCACTGCCCATAGTGCCGACATGGGCACATCCTGATTCCACCCTTTTGGGTTGTTGGGTATTTCCGCAGCCTTCTCAGGTAGCACTGTTCCAGGGAACTG